>OX244264.1:24450729-27335729 GCA_945867215.1 Epinotia demarniana
ATTTGCCTCTATTCATTGAGATTATTTTGTATTGTTGCAGAGATCGATTTGAGGCTTCTGCAGTACCTGTGGCTGGTTACGAATCTTTAGTCCTCAAAATTAAATAAATATGAGATACCATAATGGTCTGTAAAGCTAATTGATGTGTTACTGAATGATATGATATTGACGTAATATATATTTATGAAATAAATGTATGGTTTGCATGTGCGTATGTGAATTTTATTTGTAATTCTTATAAACATTTAGTCATTATACAGCGTGCCTATGAGCTGGGCTTTAATTCAAGATTAGATTCAGCTACTCAAATAGAACCGCTTTTGTTCTGCAACTTTGTAAATTACCTATTATGTCTATATTATAATTAATTACCATCTCATTATTTGACATCCATGACAGTGAATTCAAAAGAAAGAAGGCAAAAAATATACCTAATGACGAAAATCCCAATCAAATCATATATCTCAAAAAATTACGAAATCGTACAACCAATGTTTTAATGTTGCTTGTTAGTGAGAGAAAACGTTAGGGTATCGTGACGCCACGATCCTCGAGCATCATAGAAAATTACAATCGGAAAAGGGACAGAGATAATACCCCCTCTTAAAACTTTAGAAACTTATAACTTTGTGATTATTTAACCTCTTCGGCTTTTTTCTCCATTAGACTACATTGTTAATTCTTTTTCGAGAAAATGCAACTTTGGTTTTTTGTTTAGTCCTACACCCCTATTTAAACTAATGGATACTGTCAATTTAATTTAATTTGCATAACAGAATGAAAATATTTTGAAGCATATTTTTGAAAAATTGTAGGACAAAAGCAGTTCTGTTTCAGGAGTATAATAGATATTTGCATCTAAAGTCCCACGGTCAGAGACACCCAGTATGATTCACATAACCACGATGATTTACTCCATTGCATAATCCCAGGCATAAACCTCATCTAAACTATTCACTGAAAACATGCACTTATTACGACTTCAATGCACCAAAGTAGCTAGAAAGGTAGCTAGAATCATGTATCTGACATTATCTTAACCTTATACTTTATCTAAAAAACTGATAAAACGTACAGTACGAGATATATAATAACATTAAGAGTCCGCAGTAAGCTCGATTCTCCATACAAACGTAGTTACGCTCTCATTTTAAAACTACGTGTTGGATTGTAACGAAACTTTGCATGTTCAATGAAATGAGGTATATCTATGTCTGAAATTAGTTTACGTAGCTTCAGATACTGCTATTGCTGTATTTACTTTGGTTTATAAATTGGAACCATATAAACTAATTACAGACATAGATATACCTCATGTCATTGTATATGCAAAGTTTCGTCACAATCCAACACGTAGTTTTAAAATGAGAGCGTAACTACGTTTGTATGGGAAGGTGAAATTCGGCCGAGCTTACTGCGGCCTCTTAATAACACAGGGTGAGTCTATATTAGTGAAGCTGTGGCTTTGTGGAAAGTGAAATCAAGAGAATCCTTGGTGCTAAAATTCAAACCGAAACAAAACTAATTTATACCCTTTGGCGTTGAGTCCCTTTGTATGTATGTAGTCGAGTCCATGTAGACAGTGGTTACCGTAAACCTGGTGCCTTTCTCGCGCGACAGATCAGCATTGCAATTCAGCAAGAAATTGCCGCCATCATACTCGCTACAATGCCTTGACGGTTCTTTATAAAAACTTAGTTTTAATTACATTAAATGAATGTAAATTATCATAGCTTTAAAACATAAAATAAGTACTATTACCAAAATGGAAATACTTTAACATACACACTGTATTTTATTGTAGGTAGTAATAGTGTACCAGATCTGGCGATACAAATAGAACTAAGTGGCTCCGCCTGGGTTTTATTAAGAACGCAATAATGTAAAACTATGCAAGATGTAAAACTAAAACCAAAGACAAGCTCGCGAGGATTACAGCTCGCAGAACTAACTAAAGTTATTATGTTTAAAACCACAAGCGATCATCAAGCGAAATCATTTAAAATGCTAATTAAAATCCAATAATGGGTGCCATTTTAAAAAGAGAATACGTCAGTTGGTAAAACCGATTTACATATTAATGCGATAGATTACTTTTATGGCTTTCTCTAGCCAGTCGTGTTATTGTGAAGTCTAGTTACGCATGCAAATTACGTATGCTAGTATTTAAAAATAGTTAAAAATTACTGAATATGCACAGCAAGGCGCGCTAAAATACTAATTGTTCATCAAAATTCTGTATTGATGTGCAAGTAAGCAAGTCAGTATTTTTTGGAATGCAGCCAGTATTTATTTTGGTAAGCGGTTAAATTTTTCCCAATTGATTGATACGACAATTATCGTATCAGAGGGCCGATATGATAATTTGCCTGCTTTGCTCAAAGGTCGACTTACGGCATTAAGTCCGCTTTTTGTACGATACGGTGTTCTTTTGTGCAATATAGATTAAATAAATAAATAATTTGATGGTGATTTGATGATGATTAGAGTTCAGGATGCTAACTTTATGATTCAACTACTTTTTCAGAATATGACAACGATGTTTTTAGCAGTATTTATCGCTCTGTAACGGGAATCGCTCGTAACATGAGTCCTAATGTGAGCCATGGCCTTAAACGGGTTAACTAGAGTCACTACAGTCTACTACAACAAGATTATCCATTTTACTACCTTACTACAATGCAATAAGATTTACTTTACATCAGTCAAAATATTCGAGTCTGTTTTAATAAAGAGTATATTTGTGTTGTCAGTTGACTTATTTTTTTGACGACCGCTTTAGCCTAGTTGGTAGTGACCCTGCCTACGAAGCAAGAGGTCCTGGGTTCGAATCCCGGTAATGGCATTAATTTGTGTGATGAGCGTGAATATGTTCGTGAGTCATGGACGTTTTCTATGTATTTAAGTATTTATTTATTTATATAAGTATGTTCATCGTCGTCTATTACCCATAGTACAAGCTTTGCTTAGTTTGGGTTGAGACTTTAAGTCGATTTGTGTCATGATTGTCTCCTAATACTTCAAAATATTTATTTATTGTACTCGTGCCAAGCATACTAATATTTGTTCCTTTCAGAGTCCTACAGTTATATTATTCATGTTTTTGTTATACCCACTTCAATACATAAGTAAGCACCTTCGAAATACATTAACGTGTCCCTTCCCTCCCAAGGATGACCAAAATATGTCCCATGTTCAAAGGGATTCCATTTGCGACGTTTTTACATCACAAAGGTTCCAAAGAAACATGATTTCAAACCACTGAGTGGAAAAGGATAGGTACATAATATTATATAGACTTGAGATTATTTGAGTTCGGCGAAATGCATAAAAGTATTCCATTCAAATAGCAACTTTCTCAACCGAAGAGGGCTTTGATGACTCGAGTTTGGAACAATCTTACCGTATGTCGCACTCAATGTTTTTCATCACATTTGCGAGGAAAGAAATACATTTAAAACGAAATTGTTATGCTCGCAATGAAAACTACAAAATGCCGTCCATTTTGTTGAATTTGACGCAGGTGAGGCAAATACACTTAGGCATGGGGCCACGATTTAAAATCACTGTTAAAATATTTTACGCAGACTAAATTGCCACATTTTACTTTTTAATATATTTCTGTTAAACAAATATATAAGTAGGTAAAGTGTGAAATAAATATACGTGGATCGTTCAATCGAAACACCAACCAGGTGTTCAACAATGAAGAGGAGTGGGATTCACCGTAGCAGAGATATAATAACCACGAATTTCGAAATTCGAAGTTTGAATATCTCCATCTCTATCGCACTAACATTACTCGAGGGACAGGGGCATGTATACGAACTTCGAGTTTCGATTTTAGTGGTAGCGCCGCAGACTGAAGGATCTAGGTTTATGACGTCACTTCGCCAGCTTCATGTACTCAACTCCCGACCACTTAGTCACGTGAGTTTGCCTTCAAGAAGGTTGTGATTATGCGACGAGTGGCTTTCAAAGAGAACCTATTTCATAACAGTCTATTTCTGAAACTAAACTATATTAAGTCTGGAATAACGTTCAATATAGAGTAACACTTAGAGTTTAGTCGAGACGTTTTGAAAATAAATAAGTTTTATGCCAGCTTTATCAAATGTGTATCTGTATAAATGTTGTATAAACCTCCTGTAACTCAAGGAATATTGTATTATTACTATTAGGTACCTATTGTACGGTAAGTGATACGTTCATTAGGTATTTTTAATGGTTGACAAGGACAAATAAAATCCCACCAAAAACATAACTGTGAAAATAGGAGCCAAGTTCAGTACCTATTAAGAATATGCGTGATTGTCAACTTCGTCAACGAAAGAATTGAGATATAAAGTGCCGAATTCAGTAGGTAGATGATCCTTATATAAAATGCATTCTTGAGAACATATAATTTATTATATTTTCTACTACTTATAATAATATTTGCTGTATAAAAGTACAACGTCGTAAATTTTAACAGTCGAATTATTTACGCAATACATAACAGAGTAGATTTGACTTGGCTAGTTTTTACATAAAATATATGTAACACACGGCTGGGCTGAAACTGAACTTGGCTTCAGCGTGTCTAGATTGCTGACTATTTTGTATTCAAGCGGCGACTGCCAAATCAAATATTAAATTAGGTAAAATGAGTGGCGAATTGAAAGTATTTAATAAATCACTTAATTTAATTTTGGATATTTACCCTTAGGCCCTCAAAATCGATCATTTCGCCCAACCACAAGAGGTAACGCAGCTCATGGGGACAGTGCCACAAGAGGATCTCCTCGACGGGGTGTTATTTTTATAATATGCATTTTTACTTCGTTATTATTCAGTTTAGTTTTATTTTTGTGTTTGAGTTCTAGTATATTTGTATGAAATAATTGCATAGGTTTTTTTTTCAATTCAGTTTTGGGAATTAAAAGTTGTAGAGCTCATCACAGAGCCGCTAATAATTAATTATCTTCTACAAACCAAGGATTTCTATAAAGCCAATGTAGTGGTCACTTCTGGTAACTATTGATGTTATCAGGCGCTTTGCATTGAATCGTTAAGTACTTAATCCGATGTGGAATTACATATGTTACCATCAGTTCTGTTTACACAATCTTGAATCGATCTTGAAAGTTATGATATTGATAACAATTTATAATGACTATATGAAACAAATGTCATAGTTTCATGCTTAAGCAGTCATGTTTCACTTATTTTTTTTGTATTTTACTTAGGTAGTTTATATTTTACTTAGGTATTTTTAGTTAGGTACTTTAATTATTTTCTATTTAGAAATCAAGTATACAAAAAAAACGTTTCAAAGATCACAGTGATGAGTACCTAACTTAAAGAAGTACGTTTGTTGGAAGCGATCATTCCGATATGTTATTTTTTATTATAACATGCTTTGTACTTGGTGTGTCACTGATATAGACATAAAATTGTTGCCCAAGTCTTAATTTTGATGATTATTATAGTTATAATATAGTTGATAATATTTCATTATAAAATACTAGAATCGAATCAACGATATCTTCCGGAAAACTCCAGGAAATTTATCAGTTCTTGGGTTCATGCTACAAAGGTTCTGTTTGTCTGTAACTTAATTCTAAGTAGAAGAACTAATTGCTCCATGTAAACTTTTACCGAAATTCGTAAAAAAATATTTTTATTACAGGAAGTAATGCAACTGAATATATGGAACAAAGACAGGTCCTGCCCAACCCGCATACAGCGGACACCCGTGACCATCATTACACCTTTTGTACCGACGCTGGAGAAGGACCGGTCATTTTGGCACTCATTAGGGGACGCCTATGTCCAGCAGTGGACGTATTTCAGCTGATGTGACTAGGATGATGAAATGGAACACAAGCTGTATTTTTATTTTTCTCAAAAAAAAAAAGCGTTTATTCACAAAAAACAGTACATATCTAAGTTTACTTTTCTACTTCCGCCAAACTGTACAACAGTTTGTTGGCAGAAATAAGCTCCCATTTTTTACTGTTTTAAATTAATTAAGGTATCTATTGTCACCTTGTAAGGCACATAGGAATATATTTATTTTTTATAAAATCTGCTACTTCATAAACTGCAAAATCCAAAGATTGAAGTTTCAATACAATAATGTCGCCAATATTATGAATGATAGTGCAAACAACAATGAGTAGATCCTCACATTCTATTTCCGAGGATTTATAATCACCTAGTACTCTAACCGGTTCAAGTGTCAGAGAAAGATAACGTGTAGATTGCGAATAATTGCACTCGGCCATATTATAAATAAGTCCCATCAGACCTGACACCAGTAGTCAGTGGTCGGCTCTATTACACCTAAGATTAGCTTTGTAGAAAACATCATGAAAGTGGTATTTCTGCTGCCATTTTTGGTAGCGGTTTGTTTAAGTGACACCATTGAGGACGGAGAAGTTGATTGGTGGCAGAGTACCATTTTCTATCAGATTTACCCTCGGTCATATGCTGATAGCAATGGCGATGGCATTGGTGATCTTAATGGTGAGTTATTTTTTCATAAAGTTTTATTGATTTAAAGGCTGAATTCATATTTCCACCGCACAACTTTCAGCGTGCGAGCTGCAAATGGTGAGCTTGAATCTTGCCTCGAAGCCATGTATCAATTTTTCAAAACTAAATTATAAGTTCCGCCCTACATGCGAAACCTACATCTATGAGAAACAGTTTTATTTCCAGTCGTAAAACCTCTTCTCGTTGTAATATGGTCATGTTTGGCTGTTCAAACATCAGACATCACAAATTTTGTATATAACTTATTGAAGCCTCGTTTTAAAGTTAATTAGGAGTACAGAACAATCAGTGTTAATTATTTAAGTAAATATTTACCTGAATCATTTAGTTTGTAACTACCTGTACTAGATATAATATAATCGCCATTAAACTTCTTCAAAAACGATACAAGATTTAATCAACATTAATATTTGAATACTTTGCAGTCATTTCATATTATGTTGTTATATGTAGGAATCAGATCAAAATTAGAATACATCAAAGAACTCGGCGTTGGCGCAATCTGGCTCTCACCGATATTTCAGTCCCCTATGTATGACTTTGGATACGATATTGCGGACTTCTACGCGATCCATGACGAATATGGCACCATGGAAGACTTTGAAGCACTAACAGCCAGGGCTACGGAACTCGGTATGTGTTACAAAGATGATGCTTTTGTCCGTTCAGATTTATTTGCTAAAGAGATTAAATACAATGAAATACCTAGTAGGCAAGAGCAGTTTTTCGGTAACGGTCGGTTGCTATAGGAGCAAAGATGACAGTGAGTTAACGAGTCCGATAGTCAAATAACACAATGAATCACAGCAGTGAACGGCTAGGCACAAAGAGAAAGATATTTACTCTAATCGTTATACTCATAGTACTTGCTTACACATTTCAAATAATCTGAACATATCCAGGATTGACCGTTTCACAAGTCAAGTTAGGCTTGTTAGACAGTCAAAACATACATTCGACGACCGGTTAGCCTAGTGGGTAGTGACGCTGCCTACGAAGCTGAAGGTCCTGGGTTCGAATCCGGTAAGGACAAATATTTGTGTGATGAGCATGAATATTTGTTTCTGAGTCATGGATGTTTTCTATGTAATTAAGTATTTATATCTATTATATATATATCGTCGTCTAGTACCCATAACACAAGCCTTATTGAGCTTACTATGGGACTAGGTCAGTTTGTGTAAGATTGTCCCCTTATATTTATTATTATTATTTATTATTTATACATTTTAAAATCAATATTTCGTTCTAGGAATCAAGGTAGTCTTAGATCTTGTGCCCAACCATTCGTCTAACGAAAGTGAATGGTTCCAAAAAGCACTAGAGGGCAATGAAACGTACTACGACTACTTCGTCTGGGAAGATGGTGTCATTGACGCGGACGGAAACCGACAGCCTCCGAACAATTGGGTAAAACTGCTAATTATTCACTAATAATCGGGTAATATTGAGTTTCAGTAACAACATTCATACACCGTCAATACTGTTGGCATCCCGTTCACGTATATAGCATATTATATATCATATTATAGAAACCTTTACCTACATGCATAGCCATGAAAGATTTTCTCCTTACCAATACTGTTTGTATAATATACTACACTAAAAGGCCGTTTATGATTATGTCAGAACCACCCGTTATCACTGTTTAATGGTTTATTCTGTATTTAGCTAAGCCATTTTCACGGCAGTGCCTGGGAATATCGATCAGAAGTGGGAAAATACTACTTACATCAGTTTGTCGTCGGCCAGCCGGATTTGAACTACCGAAACCCTGCATTGGTGGCTGAGATGAACGTAAGTAAAATATCGTGGTAAGTATTTTGTTGGTAGATTTAAATTTTCAGCTTAAAATACTAGCACAAAACTGAAATAAAATAGCAGCAAAACTTACGGAATGCACTTACATCCCCAGTCAACCATATAAGTTACCATTTCATCGAACTTACCTGAAACGAAGAAAAATATATTTATTAGTCTTAAAATCAATGAATCAGTCGGAATTAAACATCAGTGTAGATAAAAGAAGAAAGTCCTATTAGTAGACGCAATAATACCGAAAATTTGTGGGATCCAAGGAAATGATTAAGTTTCATTGAATGCAAAATACGTATAGTGAAATTAATTTGAAGCATGCAATAAGCGAGGTACCAACTGATAACGCAATTAAATAAGAGCATTTGAAAAGGTACAGTTATAAAATTATAAAATCACTAACAGCAGATTTTGGTTAATTTTCAGAACGTTGTCCGCCATTGGCTCGGTAAAGGAGTGTCTGGCTTTAGAGTAGACGCAGCAAATACATTATATGAAGTCGACAAAAACTTATTTGGCGGCAAGTACCCCGATGAGCCACTATCCGGTGCCGTGGGCGTGGCTCTGGACGACCACGACTCACTTAACCATATTTACACTAAAAACCAAAACGAGACCTACTACATTATCTTCGGCTGGAGGGATATTCTTGATGAGTTCAAGGCTCAAGACGGAATATCAAGGACCATGATGACTGAAGTGTACGCTACTATCCAGGAAGTAGTCAAATATTATGGTATAGGTGGAAGGAAAGGAGCGCAAATGCCATTTAATTTCGATTTGATTACTGACGTGAATGCGGCTTCATCCGCTAATGATATCAAAAGGGCCATTGACAAGTTTTTGACGTACAAGCCGCTTGACGAAGACGCAAATTGGGTGGTAAGTAATAAAAATATTTATGTTTGCACTAATATGGAAAATAAATGTCAAGGTTGCTTGTGTCTGCTGGAAGTGGGTGGCGCAGGACCGGTAATTGTGGCACCCTTTGGGGGAGGTCTTTGTCCAGCTGTGGACTTCTTTCAGCTGATATGCTAATTGCAATCTATCCCCTGCATTTTACTTTAATCGCCATAATTACTTCTACTACTATTACTTCCCTAATGACAAGATAGAGCGCATGTTCTTATTAAAAAAAGGATTTTCACTTGTTGTATTTTAGGTTGGAAATCACGACAACCACCGAATGGCAACCAGGTACGGATCGTCCTTGGTAGATGGAATTAACATGATTGTCTTACTTCTTCCTGGAGTCGGAGTTTCTTATATGGTATGGTAATCAACCACATTCTGCAACTGTAATTCACAATGATTTACTTCATAGTTGAGTGAAATTAATAATTAACTAGGTGTTATTAGCTACTCACTTGTTTGTGGCAACCAAAATTATCAATTTATCGCATCCCTAAATTGTGACAACGAATACGAATTCCGAAATTTGGTCCCTGATCTAGATCTTTAGTCTTGAATTTATCGCTTATTTATAAATGTATGTATATACTTTGTCGTCTTATGTGTATCACATTCATATACTGGGATATAAAGCTTATAAGGCCAAACTATATATCATGCTATTACTAATGAAAATACTCTAAATCAACCATATTCTGCAACTGTTATTCACGATGATTGACTTCCATAGATATATATATATATTACTTCGTAAAGATAGGCCCAACGCCCACGAGTAATTCGTCCAATGCGGTGGCCCGCCACGGACAATCGCGGGCCAACGTGACTTAGTCTTTAGCTGTCACAGTATGTCAAGCGAATATTGTTCGGACAGGCTTATCTTTACTTTCGATATCATTGTTTACTTCATAGTTGAGTGAAAGGGTATAATACTCTTGCTTGCCAGAATATCATTTGCCCGAATTTTATCTGCCATAATATTCAACTGCCATAATGTTGTTTTCTATAATTTTGTATGCCATACTCGTTGTTTACCATATTAGTTATATGCCAGAACCTTTGTTTTCCATAATATCAATATCGATAATCTCATTTTCCATAATCATTGTAATCCATAACTATCACATGCCATAATGACATTTGCCATCAATCTCAACGGATATAAGATATAAATTAATTATGTTAAAATATTAATTATGTAATATAGTGGGTACGTATTGCACTGCCTACGAACCTATCCGCGATCCGAGTCGGTTTTGCCACTTAGTAAAAATAAACTTTTCTTTGAGATTAACCAATGCCAAGATAGTGGTGTATCGAAGGCAGTAGGGAACAGGGGCTTAGTGGCAAAACCGACTAGGATCGCGGATAGGTTAGAAGATGGAGCTTTCTTCCTCGAGGTTATTTTTTTTATAAAAGAGCGGAAAAACTAACAAATTAACAAAGATTAATCAAAATACATGTTTAGTATGGCATTTAAATATTATATTAAATAATATTATTGCAAACAATAATCTAGAAAACAATACGTATGGCATTCGTATCATTATGACATCCAATATTCGGGTAAACAAGAGTATGTCAATTAACTATTCTGGTAAACGAAACATTCGGGAAAATGAAATTCGGGCAAGCGAAGTTCGGGCAAATGATTATTATAGTATATGAATGTCGGGCAAACAATAGACAACCGAGTGAAAGAAATAATTAACTAGATATTATTATCTACTCACTTGTTTGTGGCAACCAAAATGATCAATTTCCCGCACCCCTAAATTGTGACAACTGTGGTTGCCAAGCGAAACAAAAGCTTTGAAAAAAGTTATTAAAAAGACAATCGGGCTATCTTTTTCAAATCCGCAATCAAGTGAGCGGTTAGGTTATCTTCTGTGAGATTTTTTTCAATGATAACTAATTATATTTTGTAATAAAAAACTAAGTTTTCGTAACTTAAAGGGCGAAGAAATTGGACTTTTGGATGGGGAGGTCACTTGGGAAGATACGGTTGATCCCGCCGGGTGCAACACGGATTCAGAAAACTACATGAAATACTCGAGGGATCCCGAGAGGACACCTATGCAATGGAACGCACAGACAAATGCTGGTAAAGTCTAACACACCATTTACATGAAATTTTAAACAGGCAAAGCGCTGAAGCGACATTGGAGCAACAATTAATGTTTTTCGTTTTATTGACAAAGTTTTAGCTTGTATCAATGCGGTAGTTGAAAGCAGTAAAACAAATAATTTTGACATACCTACCAAAAAACAAATGTCACGAAATTATTCGGAAAATATAAAAATGTTTGCTATTTAGAGATTCTTCAATTCAATCTAAATATCATAAATGGACGCTGTTTGACTTTTGAGCATTTCATTTCGCTAATGTACGAAGGCTTATTTAATACTTAAGTTATAAGTATTATTCGTTTATAAGGTTTCTTCACTCTCATCAATGAGAGGAGTTCTGTGCGCAACAGTGGGACGTATATAGGCTGATTTATTTATTTATGTTTTTTATGAAGGATTCTCCAACGCCAGCAGTACTTGGTTGCCAGTAGCCTCCAACTACAGGACGTTGAACGTTGAAGCCCAAATGACAGCTGCACGATCTCATTTGAAGAACTACCAAGCTCTTGCTAAACTCAGACTTGACAGAGTGTTTAGACTTGGACGCTATGAATCCTTGGCTTTGAACGAAGACGTGTTCGCTTTTAAACGGTAACCGTCTCATTTGTCCATTAATCGAGTTTATTTATAGGCACTCTTGACATTATCAGATTCAGATTTACCATCACAATGTTCTTGGTTTATAATTGGATGAAATTTATGTCTATGCACGAACCTAGACACTGTTGAAGATATATTCCGAAATGACCTAACTTATTCTCGATCCAATGATCCCATAGAAAATTCTAGGGCAAGGCGATAAAGGTCAATATCGATTGGTGGGAATGGCATAGTGACCAATAAACGATGTTTACAGGTGGTACAACGGAGAAGTTTACCTTGTGGTAGTGAACATGCGAGACACGGCGCACGACGTGAACCTGACATACTTTGAAGACGTAGAGGGTGACGTCACAGTGGTGATAAGGAGCGTGGACTCGACTAAAGACGAAGGGTTGGTGCTTATTCTCTTATATGCATAATTAAAAAGAATTTAGGGTTCCATGTACCCAACTAATAATTTCATTCTAAACCCATTTCCATATCGGTGCATTACTTAACATTCTAATACATCCGACATACGATTTCCGAAATTTGTTCCCAGAAGGCGTAGCACGGGGGCCATTTTATCACTTATCCTTGTGAATAAGACATCCGTCACTCTCGCACTCGCATACTTGTCAGAACGTGACGGGTGTCTTATCCACAGCGATAAGTGATAAAATGGCAACCGTGCTACGCCTTCTGATCTAGATTGGTAGTCTCGAATTTATCGCTTTTTTATGGCAAATTATAAAATTAATTTTGTATGGCTATTAATTTATATATACTTTGTATTCTTATGTGTATCACATTCATATTCTAGGATAGGTATATGAATTGAATGACCCATTTGGATTTTCTTACGTTCATCTCTCATTTGGAGTACTTAATATGTGTACACTTTTGAAGATTTTTTGTCTTTCTGTTCTCAAGTTCCCGCTAACACATAAATAAAATAAATCAAATGATTCTTCAAGTTCATGATTACATACATAGTTGTGACTTATGGAATGACACTACTTCTGAATAAATGTTGTTTAATATTTAAAAAAACACAGGGGATCCCCTAACGGATTAGAGAGAACGGGCAAAGACTTCAAAAAGTATTGTGTGTAAAAAACTATTTGAAAAATTATTGACTTGTGATGTTTTCAGGCAAGTATTCTCTGCGGAATCGGTACCAATAGCCGGATACGAGTCGGTGGTATGGAAAGCTAAAATTAACGGCGCCATGGGGCTGCAGAGTCTCGGCGTGGTTTCATTGTGCTTCGTATATCTACTAGTCTATCTGTTTACAAATGCTAACCATTAATTGTAAATGTTAGGGTGTGACATTTATGGTTCAATCCTATTTTAAGCAAAATAAGAAGCCTGCCAATGTAATGCCTATGATTTACGAAAGTGAACTCCACGGTTAAGTCAGCGAGGTGCAATCGCTAGAAAAAAACGCCCTACTATCGAAGTGCATCAAGTGCACTCAACCGTGCTATGAACTAAATGTTCAATTAGAAGCTTACGATGATAAATTATTGTATTAATATTCAAAACTAATAAAACAAATTTATTTATTTATTTGTTGTTGTTTACAAGGTAATTTTAAACAGAAATAAATGGATTTAAATTATCTTTGATTTTTTTTCATAAAATTCCTGAGAATTTTATAACGAAGCTCTGTGACTGTTGTTGGTGGCTTATTTCCTCCGATACCGTGTAGTCTGCTTCGATACTTTATCTCGAGTTGATTTGAGACAGTGATAAAAGACCACTTAAAATCTTGTTTATCTGTACTAGACAGATATCTGTCGCATATAAAGTCTTCACTTGTTTGGTTTTCACATTAGTAACCTGTGGCATTAAAAACCGTGATGAAGTCAGTTTTTCTCTTGCCTTTCCTCTTAGTTCTGACTCACGGGAGCACAGAGAGGGAGTTAGAATGGTGGGAGACGACTATATTCTACCAAATTTATCCAAGATCTTTCATGGATAGTGATGGTGATGGTGTAGGAGATCTTAATGGTAAGTAATCTTTTTTTAGCTCAACTGACTGTTGTTTTGCAGGAGTTTGTTGTAGTCTAACCTGGAGAAAGTCTAAGGGAATCTCCGGCATGACCATGCTAGTGGTTTGAACTCTGAGATACTCTAAGAGTTTGCGCTGCAGTTAGCTTAGTTGAGGCGGTATCGGATTGAGTCCGGGTGCAATTCCCTACAGCACAAATGGGGATGGAAAGATAGCCCATTGTAAAACTGCGGCATTGAAGATCAAACCATAGACCATATCGTGAAGCAATGTCCTAAAAGATGATATCAGGATGATCCGGGTGACATCTTTAATTTAGCACTAGAAGCTGTGGATTGGTTGTGCAATTTGGATGTGAATATATAAGCTACAATTTTTATACATCAAGAATATCCTAATATATGAAGCGCCATACGATTAAATTAAATTGGATCTGGGGTGTATGAAGAATTGAATCACTGGAAGTGTTTTAATTAAATATGAAAGGGATTCGCCAGTTGTCGGACATAATGACAATGTAAACAGTTTTCAAAAAGTTAAAGAAAATAAATTAATCTTACTAGACTAGGGGCCAGCTAATTATCCGAACATTAAAGTAAAACAAAATATCTAGTAATTAAATAAGCAAAGCATCGGATGGTGATTGTTTTACATTTTCTCAGGAATAACCTCAAAATTGGAGTATCTTAAGGAGCTGGGCGTCGGGGCTACTTGGCTCTCCCCTATGTTTTCATCGCCAATGTACGATTTTGGGTATGATATATCTGACTTTTACGGTGTTCACGAAGAGTACGGGACTATGGAGGATTTTGAAAAACTAATCGCGAAGGCGAACGAATTAGGTAAGTTCACAATATGACAAACTTCATTGTTCACCAAAATCGTTCACGAAATAAAATTCAGTAAATCGTGAACCATTGCAGACTACATGCTATATGTTCAACCTCTTCGATAAAATTTTTACCCTACAATTTAGCTAACAGTATATTGTTTTGCAGATATTAAAATTATTTTGGACTTAGTACCCAATCATGGTAGTAACGAAAGTGAATGGTTTGAGAAAGCTCTTCAAGGTGACGAGAAATACTTTGACTATTTCGTTTGGGAGGATGGAGTTGTTGACGAAAATGGAGATCTGCAGCCACCGAACAACTGGGTATTTTATAAATTTAGTTTCTCTTTCTTCTTGTTTTGTTGTATGTACTATTTTATATTTTTATAAACAGTTTTTCGCAATATGTCAGTATACGTTGACCTCCTTCCTCAGCTTAGTGTTTTCCGTAAAAGTGCCTGGGAATACAGAGAAGAAGTAGGCAAATATTACCTTCACCAGTTTGTCATTGGCCAACCTGACTTCAACTACCGTAATCCCGACGTAGTAGAAGAAATGAAGAATGTCATCCGATTCTGGTTTGACAAAGGCGTTGCTGGATTTAGAGTCGACGCCATCGCACACCTTTTCGAAGTTGATAAAAAACTTTATGATGGGAAATACCCCGACGAGCCCATATCGGGCAATAACTTAGACGATCCGCTTAATCATGGTTATTTAGACCACATATACACGACTGATCAAGATGAAACTTACGACATGGTCTACCAGTGGCGTGATGTTTTCAACGAATATAAGGCCAAAGATGATTTCACTAGAGTAATGATGGTTGAAATCTACGCAAGCCCTCAGAAAACGATGAAGTACTTCGGCGAAGGTGACCGCGAAGGAGCGCAAATGCCATTTAATTTCGCATTAATTTCCGATGTCAATGGCAAATCCACTGCTTCTGAAATTAAATATGCAATCGATAAATATTTGACCTATAAACCGATTGACAAGTTCGCCAACTGGGTGGTTAGTATTACCAAAATTATGGTGAAGTATTTTAATTTAAATTGTATCACGTAAACTCTACACTAACTAATCTCCTTATTCCAGACGGGCAATCATGACAACAACAGAGTTGCATCTAGATATAGCCAAAAGATAGTAGACGGGATGAATATGCTTGCACAATTATTGCCAGGAATAGCAGTGACATACATGGTAAGAATTGTGTTTTATTTAATTTATTAAATCCATTATAAAGACTAATAACGAAATCGTACCATAAGGTATGGCATAAATTGAATTATTTATTACAGGGTGAAGAAATCGGCATGGTTGACGGGTTTGTTAGCTGGGAAGACACAGTGGATCCAAGTGGGTGCAATACTGATGATCCCATCAATTACTGGCAAGCGTCAAGAGATCCCGCTAGAACGCCTTTCCAATGGAGTGCAGATAAAAATGCTGGTAAGTGAAAATGAAAAGTTTTCATGACAGAAAAGTCTCTAAAACAGATGGTTAATCGTTTTTACATCAAAGACCGACAGTAAGTGCTGACATTATACGCACAGGAAAATAATAAAATTTTGAAATCTCTGTATATGAAAATTGGAGATAAAATAAGATTATGTAGTCTGCGGAGACTTGTCATCTTTACTCCGAATTGACCATTTTTTTCCTATAGGTTTCTCAACGGCAGATAAAACGTGGCTGCCAGTAGCCGAGGGTTATGAAGTATTGAACGTGGAGGCGCAGCAAGGTATCGAGCGGTCACACCTCAACGTCTACAAGGCGCTTGCTCAACTTCGTACGGAACCCACCTTTAGATACGGCAGATACGAATCAGTTGCACTAAATGACGATGTACTCGCTTTCAGAAGGTAATGGTTGTGTTTTGATTTGACTTGTTTCTACTTATTGTTACTTATATCGTTACTTCTTTTCTCTTGTCGGTGTAGCTCAAAAAAGGCCCTCTAATTACTGGGATACCAAATTAAAGACGGTAAAGTACTGTTTAGTCTTTCTTCGGTAAAGCATCATGTCAAATGTCTCAATAATCCTAATATTCCAAAGAAGTATAAGGATGAATAAAACATAAAAAATGCATCCTTGCAATACGTAATTTTTATTCGATAACATGATAAACTCCGTTGGTCTCTGCTGTCACTGATATCAATATCTCCACGAATCCCCACATTGACAAGTTAAAACAGCTACTTTAACATTTATCACAAGTACTTCATTATTGATTGTCTAAACAGGTGGTACAATGGAGATAACTACGTGATAATTCTTAACTTGAGGGACGAATCTTATACTATCGACTTGACTTACTTTGAGAACGTGGTCGGACAACTGGAGGTTACTCTCGCTAGTATTCAGTCGCCGAAGAACGCTGGGTGAGTTTTTAGATGGATAAATAAAGCAGGAGAACCGCCAATGTCTATGTAATGAGACGGTCCTGTAAAATTGCCGGTTGTATTTAATTTCACTACCGACGCATACAATTATCATCACTCATGATTAGCCAGCAAATTAGTTTGCTCGTTCGGTTTGCTGACGATATAGTAGTCTTGGCTGCGACCATGGAGGACTTAAATACGATGCTCGATGACATCAGTAAAGCTTCCGAGCGAGTTTGTCTAAGAATGTACATAGATAAGACGAAGATCATGTCAAATGCTCATGTGTACCAACTCCCATTACAAACGGATCACTTTACCCTCGAAGTTGTAGACGATTATGTAAACCTAGGACAGACTATCCAGTTAGGTTGGTCCAACTTCGAGAAAGAGGTCAATCGTCGAATCTGACTAGGCTGGGCAGCGTTCGGGAAGCTACGGCAGATCTTTTCGTCCAATATTCCGCAGTGTTTCAAGACAAGTGTCTTTGACCAGTGTGTGTTGCCAGTGATGACATATGGCACTGACACGTGGTCGCTTACTATGGGCCTCATAAGAAGGCTCAAAGTTACCCAAGGGACTATGGAGAGGGCTATGTTAGGAGTTTCTCTGCGTGATCGCATCAGAATCAGAAATGAGCAGCAGAACCAAGATAACCGATATAGCCATAGCCCTCAAAATCGCTTAACTTGGCAGTGGGTGGGGCACATAGCACATAGAACCGACGGCCGTTGGGGCAGTAAGATTCTAGAGTGGCGACCACGTAGGGTAGCCCCCTCCCACAAGGTGGACTGATGATCTGGTAAAGGTTGCGGGAGTCCGCTGAATGCTGCTGGCGCAGGAACGGTCACTTTGTCACTCTTTGGGGGAGGCCTATGTCTAGCAGTGGCCGTCTTTCGGCTTATATGATGATGATGATGACGGTGATTATATGCGTAGGGATTTAACAAGGCACATTGTTCACGGTCAAAATATTTGTGTTCCAGTGACGTGGTCGAATCAACTGCCGTGGAGATAGTCGGAAGCGAGTCTTTGGTGCTCAAAGTTAAAGCATGAACATAATTATATGATTTCTGATTTGAATAAAATAAAATTTTTGCTAAGACAGTTCCTGCCTTTTTATTTGTCTTTTGATGATGAGAAATGTACCTATGGTGTATTTTGAATACACAATATTTGAATTCCCGTACTCAATTATTTTGCAAAGTTATGAGTTACCACAGTTAGAAAGAAAGAAAGAAAGATACATTTATTCACAAACACACAGGACACACATATTATACACAGTTATTATATACAGTTGAAGAATCCTTGAGAAAAGCACACGTACAATCTCAACTAATATACCTACTATACATTGTCTCTTGTTCTTACTTCTGATTTGAAGTTCTATTGACATATTCAAATGCCTTAATAAAATAAATTAAACAACAGGAAATTACCGATCAATAGCAGCATTCGAGCTGGATGAAATTAGTAAAGTTTGAGAGTTTAATTGACACAGGGGAAATAATTCGCGTAGTTTTGTAAATTGGTATAGTTATACCTTCGTTAAGTCCTCGAGGGCAGAGGGTGTGCTGAGGGTGTAGGCTGCATGTTGGCAGCTTAGCTCAATGACCCTAGTTTTGTTGATTACTACCTACTAGTTTTGTTTAGAATTCTCAATGGATCGACATGGGGATTTTATGTTCGAAAAGCAGGTGACTAAGCTTGCTTATCCTAAACAAAACATTGAGGTACGGTTTGATGAACAACTACGAAAAAAAGACGTTTTCGTAAAACGCAATTTTTTTTATCTATTTGTTATATTTAACACCCTGTAGTATTGATCGCAGAGTATAAAATAATATGAACAATTTTGTAAGAAGATTTATGTAACTTTTGTCCGTAGAAATTATAATGATATTCGTAAAGATATTCGAGATATGTGAAAAATCTGATTAAAAGTACATTCAACCCCCCCTCCCCCACACCCTCAGCACAGGCCCCACTCTCAAGGACTTTTGGTATATTTATCTGGACACACCAAGGTAAAATGGTACCAATTTACAAATCACTGCCCATATTCGGCTTAATTTGCTTGGACTATGAGCATTTCTATCGATTCGTAACAACGCTTCTACGAAATAATGACCTCAGACGATACAGTTCGGTTTGATTCATTTGATTCTCACTGCTGTCAAAGGACTGTGGATTCAACAAACACGGTGTACGATGTACACAAAGCCAGAATTAACTGATGCAATCACATGCTGCAAGCAAGCTAAAGATTCACTAGGGGACAAACTTCGCTTGCATGTATTGCAACATCTCATGATACGAGATTTCGTCATTAATGATGCTAGACTTTATACTCAAGCGAGTCTATCTAAAATTCATTTATTGTGCACGTTGCACACAAACAACAAACACGTCTTCGCAACAGCAATTTTACATAAAAGCGTTACTTCGAATCCATAATTGTGCACTGCGTCTGTGCACAATTCACCACATTCGTTTCTCGTAACACTTATCGCTGTGGATAAGACATCCGTCACGTTCTGACAAGTATGGTAGTGCGAGATTGACGGATGTCTTATCCACAAGATAAGTGATAAAATGGCGACCATGCTACAGACACGATTAACCAGCGTGACATCTTACTAAGTTTGTCACTACTTTGGCTTTGATATATACATATATTTTTATATCATATTTGGTTTTACTTTACTACTAAAACATCGTGAGGAAACCGGTCTGAACCCAATAAGGTCCAGTTTTCTCTCTGGGTTGTACGGTCAGATGGCAGACGATGGCAGTTGCTTTCGTAAAATTAGTGCTTTAGTAAATCTTGGGGGTAAGGTGTCAGAGTGGACCCCGGGCTCCTCGAGGCACAACCGGGAATAACGCTAGAAGGATGATGATGATGACTAACTTATCGTGAGTTTTAGTGTGTTACGGTTATTTAAAAATGTTTTTAATACATTAAATTATAATGATAACATTCAGTTCGTAATAACAATGCTACAACTACAAAATGAAACAAGCAGAAGCATGGTAACACCCTTATTGGCGAGCGTCAGCAAAGGAACGAGACTTCGTTATTTAAGGCGGTGCATTGGAAATTATCGCGTGATATGATTGTTCATCTGATTTTATCGATATAATGATTGCTTAAAATTACCTCTATAGAAAAAAAACAAAGTCGGGTCTGTATTCTCCTTTTTTACTAAGCTTACTCAAACGATATATTATTTTACGACACAATCAAGTTAATACTGTAGCATTTTATCTCATCTAAAATCTCACTTGATGGAATTTTAATAAAACTTCACTATGTTAGGTATTTATCAAAAGCCATTCCCGAAGAGTGTTACTGATATGTTATTGTTGTATGTTAGTGTTGTTGATATCTTTTTCTCGTGCACGGAAGGCATAAGCGTGTCTCTGTTTAGGAGGCGTGTTCGACTCAAATCAAGGCATCCCCATAACAAGTAAACATAAAACATGTGAATCTGTTGTACTTAACTCTGATTTCTCGTGTTAGGGCGGGTTGACAACAGATTGGCAGATCAACGTTTAATACGGCGCCGGCAGTTGTCATTCCATAAAAACATGTCAAATCTGAATGTATGATTTAAACGAACACCGTTTACGATTACAGACGCATTGGTGCAACCTACCCTTACTAAGTGCGATTATCAATACATGATCTTTCACCTGGTACGTCACCAAAAGTTTCAACGACCAACCAAATCAACCAAATCGATCAACCAAAATATACATATATTAAACGTTTTTTGATTTGGTTTATTTTAGCCATAACGTTAGCGGTCAATGCCAACTTATAAGTTTCGTCATAAACCTTACAGGTGACTTAAATATAAAAAGTCAGGCTAGGCTAGCTCTATGCGAGAAATGTAAATTCTGAAAAGTCTTGTTGGGAGAATCGTATTTTATTAATGCTGACGTGCCAAGTCTTCCGCTAATTAACTCAAAATAATTCACATCGTTGTTTTGTCAACTAAACCAAATAAAATTATCAAATCGAATAAAATGCTAGTAAAGCGGTCGAAAAACATGGTAAAAAGATCTTTGATGGTAAATGCACACTCTTATACCACCCACTGAATAGGCTAAAAGAAAAAAACCAACCGGTTTATTTCCTTGGAGACCATGCAAGTGTAGTCTATCTAGATACTATATCTCGCGTTGATCTGTGACACTGATAAAATGTCATTTCAAACTAATGTTTATCTGTACTAAACTGATATCCGCTGCATATAAAGAGTCTTCTTATGTTTGTTTTTCACATTAGTAAACTGTAGCATTCAAAACCGTGATGAAGTCGGTTTTTCTCTTGCCTTTCCTCTTAGTTCTGACTCACGGGAGCACAGAGAGGGAGTTAGAATGGTGGGAGACGACTATATTCTACCAAATTTATCCAAGATCTTTCATGGACAGTGATGGTGATGGTGTAGGGGATCTTAATGGTAAGTAATCATTTTTTAACTCAACTGAATGTTGTTTTGTAGGAGTTTGTTCGAGTTTACCGTGGAGAAAATCTAAGGGAATGAGTGTCTTGGTGATTTTAACTCTGGGACTCTAAGAGTTTGCGCTTCAGTGAAATTAGTTGAGCAGGTATCGAATTGAGTCCGGGTGGAATTACCTAATGCACAAATGGGGATGGACAGATTTATTTATTTATTTATTTTATTTATTTATTTATTCCATACAATTTCACAGCATTACAGTAACACCAAAGCACTGTGAAACAAAACAAATGTAGATATATATACACAAAAGAAACAAACTATTATTATAATAACACAGAAGACGGTCGTGCATCCATCTTCTCGCAGAACGTCAAACATTCATCACACACATCTATCCATCGGCTAGCAAATATATCACAATTTGGTGCTGATTCAAGCAACGAGTTCATGAAGTGCAAAGCTCGAATAAGCGGGGACTTTCTGCGAGACAACGTTCGCGCTGCCGGCGCCGCTAGTAAATGTTGACAACGAGGTCGAAAATTATATCTAGAGGGCGAGGGAACATACAGGCGCACCAACTGAGCTACTAATCCGGGACAGTCTGAATCACCACGCAAACTTCTACCAGCTAAGGAAAGAAGACCGAAGTTTCGCCTCACCTCTAGTGAATTTAAACCTAAACCGCCTAGCAAAAATTTTGTAGGGTATAGAAATGGGTAGTAACCGTACATTTTTTTGTACAGAAAACGCAAGAATACTTTTTGTACCTTTTCCAGAAGCAAGATATATGTTGTCTCATGAGGATTCCACACAACAGCTGCCGATTCAAGCTTGCTTCTGACAAGAGCGGTATACAGGAATTTTATTATTCTGGCATCAACAAAGTCCCTAGCATTCCGAATGACGAACCCTAATCTCCTGCAACAATTAAGAGCCAGCGAGTTGATATGCTCATGGAAATTTAGGTTCTTATCTAAAATAACGCCTAAATCCCGAATGGAATCGACCCGGGTAATTGCCTCAGAATCTAGGTAGTAATTGTTATACAGCGGATTACGGGCCCTGCTAAAAGTTACGTGCGCACACTTAGCAACATTGAAAAGAAGTCTATTCTCGATGCTCCACTGATACAACCTATCGATGTCACTTTGGAGAGAATTGCAATCCAAGATATCTTGTACACCATACATTAGCTTCAGGTCATCGGCATAAAGCAGACAACTGGCGCACTTTGGAACTGAAGCCAGATCATTGACCATAATTCCGAAGAGCAACGGACCTAATATTGAACCCTGGCTGACTCCAGAACGTGTCGGGTATGTATTTGATACAAAGCAACCGTGCTGCACGTACTGCTGCCTGTGGCGTAGATAGCTAGCAAAGAACCGGAGCAGTTTTGGTGAAAAACCAACACTGCACAACTTGCCCAAGAGAACATCATTATCTACGCGATCAAATGCTTTTTTAAAGTCGAAGTACAGCACGTCTACCTGAACTCCGCTATCCAAATGATCCGAAATGGAATCAACCAGGGTTAGAAGGTTAGTCTCTACTGAACGACGAGGTCTAAATATATGCTGAGCATCGCAGAGGATCGGTTTTAATTGAGGAGCCACAATCTTATTTATGACTGACTCAAATAGTTTAGCAATCGAAGATAAAATAGCTATTGGCGGGTACTCCTCAACCTTGCCTGTAATATTGGATTTGGGAATAGGCCTCACTCGAGTGATCTTCCATTGGTCAGGGTACTCCCCAGTAAATAAAGCTAAATTGAAAATATGAAGTAACGGAGATAATAGCGATTCTTTGCATCCTTTTACAATGAAAGCCGGAAAATTGTCGGGTCAGATAGCCCATTGTGCGACTGGGGCATTGAAGATCAAACCATAGACCATATCGTGAAGCGATGTCTTAAAAGATGGTATCAGGGCGATCCAGGGGACATCTATACAATTTTACACCTGAAGTGAATGTGGATTGGTTGTGCTATTTGGATGTGAATATATAAGCTACAATTTGTGTACATCATGTTTATGCCATGAATCGCCATACGATTAAATTAAATTGGATCTGGGGTACATGAAGAATCCAGCCAGTATGAGTTTTGTCATATCAAAGGGAATACGTCGCCAGTTGTCTGGCATTAGGATATGAAATCCCTAAGAGGTTTTCAATTTTCGCGGTGGAGTTACCTTTAACCGTCGAATATTTATTCATTAAATAAGCATAGCATCTGATGATGATTGTTTAACGTTTTTTCAGGAATAACCTCGAAATTGGAGTATCTTAAGGAGCTGGGCGTCGGGGCTACTTGGCTCTCCCCAATGTTCTCATCACCAATGTACGATTTTGGGTATGATATATCTGACTTTTACGGTGTTCACGAAGAGTACGGAACTATGGAGGATTTTGAAAAACTGATCGCGAAGGCGAACGAATTAGGTAAGTTAACAATACAACAAAAACTACATTGTCCACCAAAATAGTTCACGAAATAAAATTCAGTAAATCTTGAACAATTAAAGACCACAGGATATGTTCAATGTGTTTAATAATAAAAATTTTACCTCACAATTTAGCTAAAAATATATTGTTTTGCAGATATTAAAATCATTTTGGACTTGGTACCCAATCATGGTAGTAACGAAAGTGAATGGTTTGAGAAAGCTCTTCAAGGTGACGAGAAATACTTTGACTATTTCGTTTGGGAGGATGGAGTTGTTGACGAAAATGGAGATCTGCAGCCACCGAACAACTGGGTATTTAATACATTTAATTTTAATTTATTCTTATTTTGTTGTGTATACATTTTTAGTTCTTTATAAACAGTTGTTCTTTCTTTCTCGCATTTTGTCTTACGCCTTTGTCTTCAATGGCTTGTCAATAAATAGGCATTTAACATTTGCCTTTTTCCTCAGGTTAGTGTTTTCCGTAAAAGCGCCTGGGAATACAGAGAAGAAGTAGGCAAATATTACCTTCACCAGTTTGTTATTGGCCAACCTGACTTCAACTACCGTAATCCTGACGTAGTAGAAGAAATGAAGAATGTCATCCGATTCTGGTTTGACAAAGGTGTTGCAGGATTTAGAGTCGACGCTATCAAACACCTTTTCGAAGTTGATAAAAAACTCTATGATGGGAAATACCCAGACGAGCCCATATCAGGGAATAACTTAGACGATCCGCTTAGTTATGGTTATTTAGACCACATATACACGACTGATCAGGAAGAAACTTACGACATGGTCTACCAATGGCGTGATGTTTTCAACGAATTTAAGGCCAAAGATGATTTCACTAGAGTAATGATGGTTGAAATCAGCGGAAGCCCTCAGAAAACGATGAAGTACTTCGGCGAAGGTGACCGCGAAGGAGCGCAAATGCCATTTAATTTCGCATTAATTGACGATGTCAATAGCGAATCCACCGCTTCTGATATTAAGTATGCTGTCGATAAATTTTTGACCTTTAAACCGATTTACAAGCTCGCCAACTGGGTGGTAAGTATCACCAACATGATTGTGGTGTATTTTCATTTAAATTGTATCAAATAGGCCCTGTACTTAATTCCTAATTTCAGACGGGCAATCATGACGTTAACAGAGTAGCCTCTAGATATAGCCCAAAGATAGTGGACGGGATGAATATGCTTGCACAGTTATTGCCAGGAATTGCAGTGACATACATGGTAAGGATTGTGTTTTATTTAATTCATTAAATCCATTACTAAGACTTTTAACGAAATTGTAGTACCTACTCATTGAATTATTTGTCACAGGGCGAAGAAATCGGCATGGTTGACGGGTTTGTTAGCTGGGAAGACACGGTAGATCCAAGTGGATGCAACACTGATGATCCCATTAACTACTGGCAAGCGTCAAGAGATCCCGCTAGAACCCCCTTCCAATGGAGTTCAGATAAAAATGCTGGTAAGTGAAAAAGTCGACTTGACATTTAAATGTCTATAACAGATGATTTATCGTTTTTTTACAAAGACTGACAGTAAGTGCAGACATAATATGCACAGATACAGATAACATTTTTGAAATCTCTGTATATGAGAATCGGACATAAAATAGTAAATTGCGTAGTCTACGGAAACTTTGCGAGCTATATCCAAATTAATTTTTATATTTTTTTCCCATAGGTTTCTCAACGGCAGATAAGACGTGGCTGCCAGTAGCCGAGGGTTATGAAGTATTGAACGTGGAGGCGCAGCAAGGTATCGAGCGGTCACATCTCAATGTCTACAAGGCGCTTGCTCAACTTCGTACGGAACCCACATTTAGATACGGCAGATACGAATCAGTTGCACTAAATGACGCTGTATTTGCCTTCGGAAGGTAATTATTGTGTTTCAAATTAAATACTGTTTAGTTTTTCTACGGTCAAGCATCAAAATAAATGTGTCAATATTTCTGATATATTATAACGATGAATACATTTCTTATTATTCGATAACATGATAAGCCCTGATGTTCTCTGCTGTCACTCTTGGTACTGATAATAATATCTTCAAGAAACCCTGACAAGCTAAGCTAACTATTTTAACATTTATCACAAGTGCTTTATTGTTGACTGTCTCAACAGGTGGTACAATGGAGAGAATTACGTGATTATTCTTAACTTAAAAGATGAATCCTACACTATCGACTTGAGTTACTTTGAGAACGTGTCTGGACAACTGGAGGTTACTCTTGCTAGTATTCAGTCCCCGAAGAACGCTGGGTGAGTTTTTAGATGGATGAATAAATCAAGATCATTTTTTTTTTGGAGAACCGCCAATGTCTTCGCAATGTTCCGTTCTAATTTCACTACCTACGCATGTCATATCATCATATATCATAGTTATATTCGTAGGGGGCAACAATGCACATTATGAACGACCAAATATTTTTGTTCCAGTGACGTGGTCGAATCAACTGCCGTGGAGATTGTCGGAAGTGAGTCTCTGGTGCTCAAAGTTAAAGCATGAATATGTATTGTATGATTTCTGGTTGAATGAAATATAATTTTGTGATCACAGTTTCTGCCTTTATATTTTTTGTATCTTTAAATTAAAAAAAGGCTATAGTTAAGTTTTACGGTAATAAGATATTTTTTTAAATATTTTTTGAAAAAAAATAAATTCGTGAATTATTTTTTGAATCGCTCCGTAATGAGACCTTTAAAAATTTATTGACTCAGTGTACCTTCTGATGTTTGTTTTTCTCGTAGTTCTGCGGGTCTGATGCTAGTCTGTCTGTGGCTCACAAACTGATAAACCGATCTGAGTGCGTATTTTTTAATCGGAAGTCTTGTCGTTCGAGATGGTTCGAAGCTGTTTATGGAAGGTGTTTTATATTTTTAATTTGTGTATCTATACTATATGATTTATATTGACTAGCAATAGCGCTGAGCTGTCTTTAGCTGCTGAGTACCTCCCTTTGACTAGCATGCAATAATTTTAAGTGCTAGTTGCTCTCCACATTTCTCGTCATAATATTGACTAACGAGTACATTGACCAAAACATCTCAAAGCTATCACTGAGACGTCGGAAAATCAGACATTTTACGCCAATCAATGCCAATGTAGCCCAAACAGAGTTGTATACATCAACAGTCCAAACGTGCCCGTCACAGTTGTGCAGTACACACAACACAATACAAACGATGCGATTGTCAATCCGGCCAGCTTTTGTATGAGATCAAAACCTAGTATCGGCCAGCCAGCGACCTCTTTAGTTTGTTTTTGCGAACTTTGAAGAACGGTGTCGACGAAATGGTGCACATCACGACTGTGCAGTGCACACCTCCAATACAAACGATATGATTGTCAATCCGGCTAGCTTCTATGGTATATCTGAACCTAATATCGGCCAGCCAGCGACCTCCTTATTTGTTTTTGCGAACTTTGAAGAACGGTGTCGACGAAATGGTAGCCGTTACGGCTGTGCGGCGCACAGAAGTCACACAACCAAACTTCGCAACCGATGCGATTGTCAATCTGGCTAGCTTTTGGCATAGATCAGCATAAGCCAGCTTCCGATCTCATCATTTTGTTGGTTGTTTTGGCTATGCAAAATTGGAAGAATAGTGAAGATAAAACGGTTTAACACCCATCAAATAATAAGAGATGGGCAGAGTCAAAATACACATGCCATATATGTTTACTGAATATGTTTTTATCAACTCTATGTAACATTTTCGACCAATATTTTTAGTTAGTAAGAAAAACACCACGAAACTATCTATAGAAGCGTACCTATACTTTACTCATGAGCGCAAATATCCCCTAAAACACATTTAGCGGATTTAATCGGAACTAACAAAATAAAAACAGGTATGAAAAACAACATTAGAAACTGATTATTGTTGGATAGAAAATAGAATCGAATTATCATCACTCAAAAGTTCCCTCAAGTACCACGTTATAGTGTAGCAGCCGAGAGTGATGTGACCCACACCTGGAAAATGCCAGCAGAGCTCAGAGAACGCACCTCCACGTTATTAAATGACAAAAACCCTCGGTTAAATTGAATTTTGCAATGTGCAGCGCAGCCACTGTGTTTCTTCGCTGAGCGCAAAATACGTTTTTCCGCGTTACTTCATACCAAGCGTATTTAATGAAAACAAGGAAAAAATAAAATGCATTCAAAATGTTTCTATACGTAAATTATGACTGATGCAGGCTGATACGCTGACTTTTCGAACTAGCGAGCGAAACGAAAGAAGTTCTATGCTTCAGAACCTTGGGCCGAAAATCGTCTCGGTGTACGTATTTCTCAACCGATTCTCGTGAAATTTTGTGAGCAAGTTTATTTATTTATTTATTTATTTATTCAATTGTATAAGTCATGTACATTTCAATAAAGATGTTACAAAGTAATAATAGTCAGGCCATGACGCCCTGTAAGGGCACACAATGATACACTTAAAATAAGATTATATAAATCATAAAAGTCATTAAAACAGAATTAAAATTTAAGATTAACATTAATAGCATTACAATTCGTCACCTCTTCGTCACTTATTAGAATAACATTAATACAATATTTCAACATCATAATTTATCATCATTTAAGAATTCGTCAATAGAATAGTAACATTTGTCAATTAATATATTTTTTAGTTTGTTTTTAAATATAATGTCACGAGTTTCTTGTTTTATCGAATCTGGGATCTTGTTAGTAATTAAAATACATTTATAATGAGGACTTTTCCTATATATCGCTAAATTCGGTTTTGGTAATAATAATTTATTTTTATATTGTGTTCTGGTTTTGTTTGTTAACTATAAGGTCTACCAGGGTTCATGCGTCAACAACCAATACAATACAATACAAATGCGGGAATGCGTCTTTTGAAGTTATCTTCGAAACGCAACATTTTGGAACTATCGCTCTCGATGTTCAAAATATGGTTAACAAACTTTCAATTTAGATGATTGTAATAGTTCTAAAATGTTCAGTTTCGGAGATAATATCTAGAGATGCGTTAGCCCATCGACGCATTTGCTTCGGTTGACCTAATCTAGTTTTTTTTTCTTTCTAAAACACATGCACGCTCTCTCTTCGCAAGAGCTCACAGAGCGACCACTTTATAATATTTACGTATAAGTAAGTACAACACAATTGACACTGGCAGTGCAAATATACGATTGGACTTGTTTCTTGCGAATTCACTATGCGAATCTTCTAGGTAAGGTAACTATTAAATGTTCATACTCGTAGAAGATCGAGCATGAAAAATGCACGAAGAAAAATCGACAAAGATCGTCACGCTATGGACCGGGCCAAAAGGAAAGAGACGACTTGGCCGACCAAATGCAAGGTGGACATACAAAAAATAACAAGAAACTGGCACCCAGATAGGGAAGAGTGGCATAAACTGGAGGAAGCCTTTACCCGAGAGGGGTCAAAACCTATTAATTAACTAGTGGAATATTATTGTTTTTTTTAATGGAATAAATGGGCTTTTTAGAAACATTGTTTTATTAATTGTATTTATATAGGTACTTATATTTGGAGAACCAAAAGCCACAGAAGCACATTGATTTTAGAGATACAATACAATAAAAGCCAATGACGGACTTCTACTGATCATCACAGTTAACATTTGTGAGATCACTATTACATTTATTTACTTGTTGTAACAAAACGTATGTATTAATTTAACTTAACTATATATACCAACATGATATTGGCACACAGTAAGATTACCTTACGCTGCAACAGTCACTCTAACCTATGCTTATTAACTTCCATAAAAAACTTCCTCAATTTATGTACGTCTTACAGAATATTATCGTTGAATATATGTTAATATCAAGTTCTTTTGTTAGCTTATAAACTTTTATGGCACTAAAGTTTATTCTTATGTATGACGTTTCTGCAGGCCAAAACGATTAAAACTAAATGAAATTAATTGTGCTCCATAACATTTGGGTGGCCAGACGGCAGGGCGGAAAGGTTTCCTTTGATTACACCAATTAAGTAAATTAGCCTTATTACACATTTTTACAAGACCGAGACATTGTTGTTTTATTGCACGTGCAATAATGTATCTTTATTGCGCTGCAGCGCTGCAGGTCGCGATATAAAAAGTGCATAAAGTAATGCTGAACTTTGATAAAGTAGATTTATAGCTTTATTTTTATTAATTGAAATTCATGGAAATAAAGGATAAAAAGTAGAATTTGTCCAACTAAAAATTGTTTTCTACTTACATGAATATTTACATACCTAGCTACTAAATCATTTCATGGCATGTCCCAAGCATATTTAAAATATAATGACATCGTAGATATAAAACTGTGGACATGACAGGTAAACGGGATATTTTGTGAATCAGCTACGCTCATGATCGATCAAAACGTAACGATGTTTCTTTTCTTATTTACGTACAATTATCGCTCAGTCAGGCCTACTTATTTAATCAGTCAGTCACAAAAAACCCGCAACAACAACAAAGATCATTTTAATGAGACATTAGATGAGTGGGCAAAACGTCTTAGTCGCATAAGAACTACGACAAACTTCAAGAACGTCTTAAGTGACATCATTTTCCTGCTGAGATAAGTCATTTGGTCTAAGCTGGGGGCTACTAGGCCCGTCGGACCGGTCGTTACAATGGGCGGTAAAATGCCACATGTGAATAAAGTATCGAGTTTCTAAAATAGAACTGGGTTGTCGAAGAATATTAGATCAGTAAGTCAATTTGCGGATAAATTCTTTCGTAGTTTCCGTGCTTCCGTAATCTAGCTACCCCGAAACGAAAACCATGTCCGTCGCTGGAATTCGCAATTACGACAGAGGATAATACACGAACTAACTTCGTTTTTGTTTAGCGGTAGCCGCTCTGAGCTTTTATAATGCTGATGTGTTCTTGATTAGCAAACTACGGGATATTATTTGAACATACACTGCCCTTTTTCTTCTACTGAATGAATGGAACGTCGTCATGAGTTGCATGCAGACGCAATAAATGATCTAGTAAAGATTTGGTTACTGTAAGTACTTAGATTTATAGTTTGAACAGTGACTTCTAAATTTCGTGGACATAAGATAGTTTGTTTTAGAATAAATGAGATCCCACTAAAACATCATGTAAAGTGATTGCCAAGGCCTTCTATCCTAGCCCATATTCTCTTACAGCATAAAAAAAAATCAGATCGCAAATGGGATATTTCCCAAATCTATACATGATTTACACTTTTTTATCGGCTGAGTTTACGAACAATCACACTCCTAGTGCGAGCTGTATTAAGGAGTTCTTCTGCTAAAGAAATAATTAATTAATTAAATGCTTGTCAAACATCTTTATCCACTGTTAATGCACAGGGTTGAAGTGTGTTGTTGGCGATGGGCTAGCAACCTAACACTGCAATATCACATTTTGTCGATATTTTATGCCCACATTTATGCTAAAAGTGGCGCTGGAACATACGTTTCATGTGCTCTGCCTACCCCTTTTGGGAATAAAGGCGTGAATGTATGTATGTATGTATGTTAATGCACAGACCTTATATCGAATGTGGTCATATTTTGCAATTTTGTTTTGTTTTCATTAACTTCGTGACATTTAGTTTGTTAACCGTTTATATCGGTCCATTTTAAACTATTATTGTGTAAGATTATTATTGTTTTACTGTACCATGTTTTTTTTTTGTATATTACCGTTTGATATATAAAAGTGCCCACAAGCCTATTTGCAGAATAAATAATTGAATCTCTACAGATTATCGACTGTGCAGTGTATTGCTATACTTATCTCGTGCGCATACGTCACGATGACCGGAGTGGGGGGCAGTGGTTGTCCGACCGTTGCCGGGAGTGGTGGTGTGCTGTCGAGCCAAGGAACGTGTAGCAACACCGATATATCTGTAGAACGTGCAAATGAAGTGAACACTACAGACTGCAACTCCCTGGCATCATAATTAGACGTGTGCGCCGCGCCGGCGCGCCGCCGCCGCAGACTAATCATGCGCCGCCGCCGCCGCCGCCACTTAGAACCGGCGTGGAATGGCAACTCGCGTCGCGTCAAGGTTGTTACTCAGTTGTCGTGAATGCCGTGCCGTGCCTGTGTGTATTGCGCGTGAATATCAAAATGGCGAGTGACGTATTAAATAAAAACTATGTAAACAAAATTAAAATCAATAACTATACCGTGCGTGAGTTATACGATGGAATTCGGATGGAAACATTTTGGCACCTTCCACTACTAGTACTACAAAAAGACAACAAAAGAGTCCTTGTAATGAAAGAACAAGTATTCTGTAATGTTTGTTTCTCAGAAAGAAAATCCGAAAACGACACATAGTCCCTAGGATCGTAAGTACAGTTGTATTATTCTATTTAATCTTAAAAGCTTTTATGTGTGTCTTACTTTCTAGCAGTGATGTAGGTACATTTCTCGTTTTTTAACTGAATTCTGTATGTATGTAGATATAGATACTTTATTTTATATAAAATCAAGCTAAAAAAACTTAAAAATCAATAGATATGCTATGTAGGCAAGGCATTTCATTAACAAAGGCATTTCATAATCTTTGAATGATTTTAATTTGTTTTGATGGTCACTCTTATTTTAAATGATGTACTATAATATAACTATTGTAATAAATAGTAGATATAAATCCAATAGTTTTAATTTGTTTACAACATCTCATTACTACCTACATATTATGGTCAGAAATTACGAGGTACGCATTTTTTCTTTAGCTAGTTAAAATGTATTTTCAGTTTTTTGGCGAATATTTATCCTTTTCAGTTCAGAACGAAATTGAAGTCGTATAGCAAAAATATCAGCACTGGCAATCTTATTCTTCATCTCCGCGATGAGCACGGTATATGAGAACGAGAGGAGTGTTGAACTTCGGGTGCAAGTGTTAAACAATCGATAGATTTTTTTTTACTGTCAGACCACGCCACTCGATATCAAACCAGAGTGCATCGAAGTCGTCATCCAACAGCAAATTGATTTTAGCACGAGATTTGGCCTTGTGGTTCTATCACTCTTTGATGCATTTCAATTCGGTATCAGGGGGGCTAGCACAACTGACGCCGCGCCGCGACGCGAGTCGAGAAGGATCTACCCTCCTCGTTCTCATTTGCACGGTGCGAGTGTGACAGGGGACGCTCAGTCGCGCGACAAGCGGCTTGTCAGCAAGTTGTGTGCTAGACGTACAGACGAGGGTATGCGTGACTTCTTCGTGAAGTACAAAGTAATTGGAGACGTAGAAGATATGCCTTCTCGTTTCACAATAGCTGGAACTGCCTTGGACGACCAGACTTAGTATTGACATTACTATTCATGACTGAATGAACACTGATCTCTATTCTATATCTACTAGCCAAGCTAGCCGCTACGAAGATTTTTAACTATGTTGATTGATATTATTAAGTTTGTAAGATTGTCTAATAAAATAAGTAAAACCGTTGTTATTTTTTCTTACACCTGCATTAGATCACTAAGATAAAATATACGGATTTTTTCACGCCGCCGGCGTCACGCCGCCGCCGAGTCAATATGAGCCGGCGCGCCGCCGCCGGGTAAAATGTAGTCGGCGCACACGTCTAATTCATAATAGCCACTTCGACTACTGTTGTCTTTCGAAGACTGTGCTTGCATCAGCACATGTCGGCAGTGCACAATAGCGTGACGGATCATGTCAAACACCGCCCAGAACAATACCCGCCGCGGGGGCACTTACCGCGCCTAACAATAACCTGTACAACTTGTACATGACGAATCTGACAGGGCGAGTGACTAAACTGTGTGACTTGCATTTGTTTGAGGCTCGTTTGGATTGGATCATGGTGGTTGGTCACGGAAGCTTTGCAAGTTTGATCACCCTAATTTTACATGATTTTATAGATAGTCCTGATGACAGTATTCTCTATTGCACGTACACTAAAGAAGTAATATCAATATCACGAATTGCGATTTGATACAACAATTAAAATTTGCATTTGAAAGGTTCCACGTAAAATCACGCTGTCTAATGACTCACATATGGATGAATAGTATTACAGGGTCCAAGTTCTGTACGCGAATACACAACATTTTTCTTTTTTGAATAAAAAAGGTATAGGTCCTCAAACGGTCGGTCCACAATTTCTTTTACCACCATTTTTAAATAGCATAAAAGATGAACGTTACCAATTAGGGAAGCTAAATATAAGTAATTAATTTTTTGTCGCCGCGCCGTGCCGTATAAAGAAGGCAGCAAAAATATTTTTTTATTGCCATCTATATACTAAACTCTTCTCTTTTACAAGTGGCACAAGTGGCAAAATTAAAAATATATCAAATAGTTAAAAATAGAAAAAAAAAAACAATAAGTAGTTACAAAATAATATTCAAAATTAAAGCTTAGGTACTTTAAATCCAATTTAAAATGTTTCATTTTAAGTACAATAAATCATCTATAAGTACTTCAAAAATTCTATTTCACCAATTTTGATGTACCTATTTCGGTTTTTAAAACATTATTTCCTCAGTTACTGGAATTATGATTATGAGTCATTCCGTGTACTTTAAAAAAATAGAAAGGGAAGGGATCTATTGTTTTGATGATTAGAGGCATTATTCAAAATATATATTAATTTGCTCGCAGTTTTGGAGAAAAGCACAATTATATACCTATATCTCGGCTTAAATGGCAATTCGTGAATTCGTATCTACGAGTATTATCGCACGAAGCGAAAACCTTATCCACGATTTGCTATTTCTCGGGATCTGCAGTTATGTACTATTGCTGTCGGTAAATATTCTAAAAAGCCTGTCTTAAATGGTATTAGGCAGTATAAGCAAAGCATTGCATTATAATTGCATTCTTTGTTTGTATGTTCTTAAAGCACACCTTATTGTAGATAAGTGATCTACTCAGTATTAAGTATACTTACTTTTCAAAATTTGTCGAGTACAGTCTATGACAGTTTTTTTTCTCTTTATTGCAATTCAGATGCACGCTCAAAATCAACTTATCCACGAATTGCTATATATCGCGGCCTCTGCAATAATGTACTTTTCCAATCGAACAAAAATAACTATTATGCACAGAAAGTTTTACAAGTAGGTACATATAATTAGGTATCATACAACCAGTTTTTCGAAAAATCTACCCACTATACACATGTTCGTTGCCGACCTTACCCAAGTATTAAGAGGAGTATCCTGGAATTAATAATAACAATAAATAAACAATGGGGGACAATCTTGCACAATTCGAACCAGCCCTATATCGCAGAATAGATAATAGTACAAGTACAGAAGGGACACTCCTTTGATCTTTACAAAAGACGCTTTTTTCTCAACCAAAATATTAAGATTTATGGTCCTCCGACGTCGTCACGACGACGTCGACGTTACATGCCCCAACGTTGGGGCACCGGCATGTACTTATAGCGATGAACGTAAATCGCGGAGTGTCCCGCGCCTGCCCATATTGCACAATAAGGCATTTCGTGTAATGGGTAGGTACAGTCAAGTGTAAAAATATGGGTGCATATAACTTACTCATAAATATGTCCCATAATTCTTATGTCAGCGGATTCAAGTTTAGGTACTTAGTTATTATGTATATATTTATTTATTTTTGCACTTCACTGTACTAGACGACGGTGTGGTAAGAACATAAGAACCTCATGTTCACCACCAGGAATACTAAAAATGTACTGGGGTCGTGGAAGAACATCACATCTCTTTTTCTGTCGCTCGCGACGCATAAAACATAAGTGCAATAGAGACAGATATACGAACTTCGAGATTCAATTTTCGTGGTGGAACCAGCGCCGTAGTGTGCCTTTATTTAGTGTTATTGAAAATTATTTCTATGTCTATTCTTATTTTTACAAGCTTTATACTAACTTGACCTGTTCGTATGTAAGTATGCAAGTTGTCCGTCAAAATTTGCCATCCATTTTTCAGTCATTTGCCGATATCCGATTGAGCTAAAATTTTGGGTATTAGTATTTTGGATGACAATTTAATATTAATGGTACCATCAAGCTAATCTGATGATGGAGACAGAAGGTGGCCATGGGAATTCAGTATTTAACCAACGTAACCATGTTGAGTTTGGGCTCGTTTGAATCGTCTCAATGAGTAGTTGATGATGGTATACAGAAAAGTACGGTAAAGTCGGCAACAAAAGCTTGTACCATGAATGAAATTTTTGACTGAAACTTAGGTATATTGTTATGCTGAGCCCCGCGCGTATTGTCACACTTTTATATTTTATTTCCGTGTCGTTTTAGATGCCTATTACGTACCAACATTTTTTCTGTGTTTTCTGTTGTGTTTTTTTGGCGACGATATTTTTTTGCATGTTTTATTGAACCGATTTTACTATTTATGTTATTGTTATGCCACGTATATTGTATAAACGCATAATCTGTATAAACACAATATACTAAACCGGTAGAATTTTCCAAGCAACGGCAATCTAGGTTAATAATGATGTTACACGTGTGCCTAATAAGTAATAACCGTGCAACAATGATGGCGGTCAAAGCCACAAATACTGGACCTTACCGCATTGTAATAAGGTGAAAAATGGAAACATATTTAAATATAGTTTCATCAAGGTTCACCCGACAGATCATCTAACGCTATTATTTACTACATGTGTGGCTGTTGAGATAAATGACATTAAATAGTAGTGCCTCCGGCGAATTTCATAACCCTGGCTGGCATTAAACGACGCGATATGCGAGCGTCGAGCGGCTGATGTTTTAATTAAGTAGTAATATGTTTTATACTGGCAAAATCTATTATATTTTAACCCGTTAGCACGGCAAGATCGCCAGGGTGCACATGGATTGAACCACAGAAGATAGAATAAAGATAAAAAAGCGAATTTCCTGGCAAATTGGGTCACCAACAAAAATGTAGTTATTGCTCTTTGATGATACCGCCCCTTGCTATTAAACTTCTAAATGAACGGTTAATAGATAAAGTTCATTTTTATTTGTGTATTTAATCTTGATAGCACAAAAGAAGAACTTATTGTAAACGAGGCGGACTTACTGCCGTATGCATTCCCTACTAGTTAACCTATGAGCAAAGCAGACAGGTTCTGCGGCGCTACCACGAAAATAAAATCTCGAAGTTTGTATATCTCTTTTACCATGAACCATAAGTGCAATAGATACTGAGATATCCGAACTTTGGAATTCGATTTTCGTGGTATTAGCTCTGGAGGGTGCAACTTTATACACAAAATCAGATATACATGTGAACATCATGTGAATCAAAATTGACGTAGCCACAGGTTTATAAATTATTTAATTACTTGCAGACCTTCAAGCCCAAGTTCATGATTCTAGGTCAACGGGTAATCCGTTATTCAAAGCCCCAGGGACTGCAGATATTTTGAACGAGATGAAGGTCCTTAAGTTTCCGCTAAAAATGCTTTTCACATCAGCTATTCGGATAAGGGCTTTTTCTTCCCTGCTAGGAGGGATCAAAGTGGCACTTTTCTGTTCCAGGACATATTGTTGCCAGAATAAAAAAATATATCTCAATGAATACATGAAAATAGTATACCTACACATAATCGATTACTTATTTTATTAAATCGATTACGTGCATTTTTTTTTCTTGACTACCTACTATTGTCACTACTACTAACGTAATAAAATACAAGTAATTACATGTTATTTAAAGTAACACTATAATCAGTAGGTTTATAATAATTAATTAATACAGCTAGTCACCTAATACATGTGTTTTATTATTATTACTGACATATTTCATTATCCTCATAGGTGATGTGAAAAGCAGTATGAGTCACACTGAAGCAAAATTAAATATTTCAAACTTAGGCGTGAACACTTGAATCCCTCACTACGCTCAGGATTCCACGTTAGAATCCCTCACAACGTTCGGGATTATATTCTGGAATCCTTCACTTCATTCGGGATTCAAACTACGCCCTCGCCGTAAATATGCCATTTTGCTCCCTTGTGACACAATCTACTATTTCTTAAACACAAGACCGTAAAGTGCCGTGAGTTTCCTATGAAGATACTTTTGTTACGGAATCCTTCATTTTATCTAAAATATTTTATCACTTGCACCTCACCACAAACAAGGCGCGGTCCCGCGATCAATTGCTATGATACTGCTAAATCCAATGTGCACTTACCTACAACACTATGACTATAGAAATGCACCACTGAATCCAGCCGGATTACCAGCTTAATGGTGTTGTGGCAGAGTATTAGTGGATATGAAATATGTGTCGAGCAATATTTGTAATTATGAATAATGTCTACGTCTGATCAATTAGTTTTGTGCCAACAGTTTGTAATGGTGGTATTAAAATGTAACAACGTTAGTTGTTTCCATGCAGTTATGTTTGGATGTTATTTAGAAGATAAAATACGGAGTAAATACTGAAGTGTACTGGTTGCCTTGAGGAAATTAGAAATGAATATCCACCAGAGGAATGCAATGTTATGTATCCATATCCGTCAAGCATGTGTCCCGCTGTCCGGGTCGGCTATTCTCATCAACAGGACCCTACAAAACGCATTTTGCATATCTCTGGCAGGTATACCTAGTAACGCAACCTAAAGCAGAGCCAGCATTCCGTCCACGATATTTGACAGAAGAGGACAATCCCCACTTTGATATCTAAGTCAGCCATAATTAAAGTGTATCGAAACATTATTTTCAAAGAATAATTTGTTTGTTACAAGTCACACAATTAAATCGACACTAATCGTTTCGAGTTTTGGTGGGTGAGCGGCCATTATTCGAAAAACTAAAAAGGTCAAAGAAATTCTTCCTATTTCAAGCTGAAATGCCAAGTGCGCCGGGGCCTACAATCACTTCAGACGCGAAATGCATTCTAATATGATATCAATACGTTTTATTGGAAATATGGTTTATTCTTTGAAACATAAATCCGTGGCATGATTCTGGATGGTAAATTCAGTAGCTAAAGATATGGATTCATTTGCAGACCTTGAGTGTTATTCTGATCCTAAACATTGTATGTTCTTAATATATTCCTCAGGGGCTCTATTCGGCTTAACATATCGGCTTATCGTAATTGATATAGTATTTCTCGCGTGCATTTGCTTTTACACGTCGGAACGAGTGCGCGCGATAAAAACCACAGAGATTCCAATTCAATACGTGTAGTCGAATAGACCCTCTAAGTTTATAACGTTATGATTATGACCGACAAACTGCGGTAGACCTATCGCAAAGTCCGGAGCTAATATTGGGACGGCTCTTGATTGGTGTTTTTAATCTAATTTTAGTTGATTGCATTTTCTAAATTGGCGATGTTAGAACATGAACGACATAAACGGTATATCAGTAAAATATTGTCCACAGTCCAAGAGCCTATATATGTGTCATTAAAAACATTGAGAGGGAAAAATCACCTCTCACTTTTCACTTTATTTGTAGATTTTCTGTGGTTCTACAGTCTGTGTCATCAATGACTGTCCAGCGGACCTAAGGTAGTTGCTATTTTATCACTCATCGTTGTTGATAAGACATACGTCATTATCGCACTTGGATACTTGTCAGAACGAGACGGATGTCTTATCGACAGTGATAAGTGATAAAATGTCAACCATGCTACGCCCGCAGTTAGTCTTTCATCTAAATTATATGATTATGACTACCATATACGTAGTCAGGTAATTAATAACCTAACCAACAAATAATACTTTAAATAAGATCTAACAATTCTATGCCCTAAATCAGTATGAATGTAAAAAGCTCTGATTGGATTACTGATCTTACTTATGACAAAACTGAACTACTTTTAATATGGAATAAGTGATATACAGATGTATAATGTTGAATACGAATGTATTTTGCACATCTGACTCATTTTTAATAAATCATGAACTCGTCACAAATACAAACAAACTCGTATACATAACCGTACATAAACACACACACACACTCACACTCACAGACACACACACGCGCGCACGCACACACACACACACACACACACTATTATAGTTTTACCTACTTATATATAAGAAATACGCCACCTTGTGTTTCCAAATTTTATTAGTTAGTATACCTAGATAATTTAATTAATTACTCACCTGCCACCACAAAGAAACTGTTATAGTTTAAATGTACTATTGTTGGAAGAGCGGGGTCTCCTGATACAGGTACTATAAATACCTACTAGGAGGTCTCAACCTCTATAATTGTAAAAACTGCAGTTAAGTACCTAATAAAGACTATTTTTTTTTTAAACAGAATTTCGAAATAGTGGATTTCATCAACAACAATTCCTATGGTTCTATGAATTTAATAGAAATTCTTGCTATCATTTTATCATTTGTCTGTTTTTGGAGTTTTATTATGCTGAATGAACAGTAGCTGACTCGGAATTTTGACGTTAATTAATTGGACCAATATTCTAATTGTTAGAACACACTATATGCTATTTTTAACTTTGATAAATCTACAGGTCCCGGCAGCTGGGGAGGATATTGCCCCATCACAAATATTGGTTTCAAGCAATATTTGTAGTGAACTAGAGTGCTATATCAATATAATACTCGTAAAAACTGGTGTGCAAAAAGTTGTAACACGGGCTGGTGGTTCAACATATTTCTTGTAATCAATACTACACGCGCGTGTAATGTAATTTTTTATCCAGCCGTGCCTCAGCAAAATCAGATAATTTTCGATTTACAAATGTCATACAGACGTTAGCAGAAGTAGCCACGCGGGTGAATGGCAAATTTAACTCATCATCTTCCTCCTAGCGTTATTCCAGGGTGTGCTCTAAAGGAGCTTGGGGTCCGCTTTGACAACCAATCCCAATATTTGACATAGGCAATTGTTTTACGAAAGCTGACCTTCCAACCCAGAGGGAAAACTAGACCTTATTGGGATTAGACCGACCGGTTTCCACACGGTGTTTTCCTTCACCCAAAAGCTAACGGTAGTTAAATAGCTATTGTGTACATATTTAAGTTCCAAAAAACTCATTGGTACCAGCCGGGATTCGAACCCACTACCGCCGATTGACAGTCGCATGCCTAAAGCACTAGGCTACCTTAGCTACTGAAGGGCTAATTTAACTATTTTTTTTAATGCTGAATGGTGATGTTTAAAGATAAAACATTTTGATGTGTATTCGGGTACTCAATAATTATGTGTTTATGTACCCGGTAATTGTAATGCAGGCACATTAAGATTGACACGTAGACGCACGCGTAATATGAATCCGACTCCAGCCCAGTACCTAAGTCCAACAGAGCCCTAGTATTTGCGGTATGTACGCGAAATGTGAACGCAGCGCTGCGCGCGCGGCGAACGTATAATGTCCGCGTAATTTATAGATCGCCGGATTGGAATCGTTAGCGAGTTGTTTCTAACGTTTACGTAATATAGTGTAAGAGTAAGCCACTGTTTACATTCCTTCTCTGTAACTTTACGTTCCGAGTCATTATAGAGATTTCATAAAACCTGGACCCTTTTCATTAATAAACACTCGTAGGTAGTTTATGCGACTGATCCATAATGAGAGGCTTTAAAATACGAACGAAACGAAACCATGCCAACCACGAATGAAACGAGCGCCAGCGAGTTTCATAATAAGATCACACGAGTGTTTTAAGGCCTAATTAAGCACAGTTGCATACACTACTTTATCTACACACATAATATCATAAGTAGGTAAGCAACAGCAAAAAACCAACAAAAAATGACAACAGCAATGGCGGCAATTCGTCATGACGAATGGTTTTTTTTTCATCATAGACAAACGAATGAAGTCCCTATGCTCATATATCACTCGAGATCAAATGTCGTGCAGTTTATATTAAAAAAACATACTGAATTGACGTTTCGTATCGTAAAATGTTTTAATATCCATGGATATTAGAATAGAGACCCGCTTGAGTTTTGACAGCTGTTCCAAATTTAAACTCGTAACGTTACAAAAATCTGTACTGTAATGACATTATAGTACAGATTTTACCTACTACCACCGACAAGAAAGTTCGCATAGTAAAATCGGTTGTAATAATGCTAGTCATTTCCTACGGTTTCGCAACGGATTTTAGAGCACTAATGATATGTGCGTAGATAAAGTACATTGATGTAGAAGTTAAACATATACATATATTATAGTCAAAACGCTTCACTCAGTCCTCGCCTGCGAGCCCGCGGGTGCAGGGGGTATGACAATAAAGGGGCGGGCGCGGGGTGCGGGCGCCGGGCTTTGCCAGTTGCACAACGCCCACGGAGTGGGTGTAATAGTTCAATTCATGTGAAAACATGAATTGAACTATCTCTATTGTAAGATGAATACAGCGTGCGGTATGGGTAGTAGAAACGGATTAATCAATGTTCATGCCAATATCGATTCTTCCCGTTCGCAATTCTGCTCAATCTGAATTCCACACACTAGTATTTCACCACATTCGCCATTGTTCACAGTCATTAATTGTGTACAGTAGCGATTCTTCCTGTTCGCAATTCTGCACAATCTGAAATCCACACAATAGTATTTCAATACATTCGCCATTGTGCACAGTCATTATTTGTGTACAGTACCGATTCTTCCTGTTCGCAATTCTGCACAATCTGAATTCCAAACAATAGTATTTCAACACATTCGCCAATGTGCACAGTCGTTATAGTGGTGAAATACTATTGTGTGGAATTCAGATTGAGCAGAATTGCGAACAGGAAGAATCGATATTGGCATGAATATCGATTAATCCGTAGAAACAATGTATCTAATTTGGAACCTAATCCCAGGATTAGGCGTAGGCAATTATACGAAACCGACTGCCGTGCCATTTGATCTTCAACCCGCTGGAACAGTCATTATCCTCCCAGCGTAATTCCAGGTTTGTCGTAAAGGCGCCCAGCGTAAAGGGTCCGCTTTGGCATCGTATCCCAATATCTAGCATAACTTTAGTTATACGAACGACTACCCCGCCATTCGACCAGCGTTGGAAGGCCAACCCACACCTAAAGGGCAATTATTGCATATAAATTTTTATTTGATGACACTGACATTCTTTTTTGATAATGTTTTTGTTGACAAATGATAACTCGAACATTCTTAAAAACTATATGTGATGAGAAACAGATTATAATTTGATTTTTTTAACAGCCATCATACCGGCACAATAAACGTTAATGATGTCATAAATGATGACATACATTGTACTGGGATGACAGCTGTCAAATATTGGATGTATTGGCAATTTCACTATAATACTGTTCCATACTTAAACTTGTCGCTAAGCTATGCGAACTAACCAAGTACCCGTTCGGACAGTTCCTCGCGCGCGAGTCCTTTTAACTTTCAACACTCGACGCGCACTTGATACGGAACTTTTAATGAGCTGGGAACTACTAGAAACCTTCCCATTGGCGTGGCCCAGTATGGAATAGTTGGGTGACACTGGCTGGAAGTTTCTTATCTTGTTGACATGAAGACGGATCGCAATGAGAAGTTGAAACTGTTTTTTGCACTAAACCTATTACTATAAGGAGTATGGACTTTCTGATTTTAACCTTTGGCATTGTCTGGGATAATCAATAAAAGCTAAAATAATAGCTGCTATTTAAGTAGGTTATTTGGTTGAAACCCACCGCAAGTTCATCATCCTCCTAGCGTTATTCCCTGTTGTACTTTTAAGGACCCCAGGGTGCGTTATTTTGTGGGACGAGATAGTATATAAAAACAAAAGACGACATTTTGTAAGTTTTGACTACGTTAAGTTAGCTATCGCGGATTTTACCGAGATAGATGTCTATTGGTAAATACCATCTACTAGTACCTTACCTTCCAAATAAGTATTCACAGGATGGGACACACTTACTTGGGGTACTTATTTGTACGCTAATAACGACCAGTTTTTTTTAAATTTTAGTTTGTTTCGAGTATGAGTACCCACATTACAGACACTACACTGTATATAACCCCTAAACTAAACAATAAAACATGCCTTTCCATCGTACTTTTTCCTCGGCGCAAATGAAACCAGACGGCAGTCTTTCATGTATACGCTCCGCATAAATTCGTCGTAAATTATCATAATTTAGTAGGTCTGCCTCGGTTGACGAGATCTATCTTAGGCAGGGCAAAGGAAGAAACATAAGGAAAAGTTACAAAGAATAAAAACTGGTGTTCATTAATGTAGTAAACAAGTTCAGCATGATCGTTCTAGCCCAGGATAGGAATTTCATGAATATAAGTCAGAAACACATATACATTGAAGCAACTATGTTCTATTTGTTAAACAAGTGTTAATTCAGGGCCAAGATGATGTCTTTTGGTCCAACTACAGGATTCAAAAGTGTTCCATGCATATGAAAAAATAATGAAAAAAATAGAATAATAAAAATGTAGACTGGCTTATTAAATTAACCGTTGGACGATCGACGCCGAGATCAATTTACACTTTTAGACCTTATCCGCTCACTTGATTCCGGATTTTAAAAACAGTATTAGGTAGCCTAAATTGCTTCTTATTTTTCATTATCAAGGCAACCCATACTTCGATTGGCAACCGCTGTTGCCACCATCAGTTTAGGAGTCCGCGAAATTAGCAACTGTGGTTGCCGCAAGCGAGTGGTTATGATAAGGCTAACAATTTCAATGGTCGAGATGGTTAAATATGGCCGATTTTTTTATAAAACTGTCATTGAAATTGGAATCTTCTACCCTGGACTTTAGAGTTGCTTTTTAAATGGATTACTTTGATGCAATTCGGTCAATTCAAATATTCTCAAGACATCTATATGTGTTTGACGTCAACAACAGTAGCCTTTTTATGATGCGCACACACGTCGTCTTTTCTCCTGTTTTATTTTTAAAAAAAAACACGTGTTTAGACAGACGAATGCTTTAAATTTTTAAACTATACAGAGTGTAAGTCCCACGGCTATGAGACATGAAGGGAGTAAAATATCCTATCTTCATAAAGGCACTTTCCCTTCCAGTCGCATAGCGGTGGGACTGAACGATTGTATGATTCTATGTATATCCAATATTCCTTAATTACTGACAATTTCCAAATAATTTTATGTTTATTTTCTTCAAGCTTTCTTCAGGATTAGATAACAAAACGATAATTTAGATACTCGATCAGATAAGTTTCATAAATCAAACATGATATGATCTAACATAATCCATAAATAATGCAAAACATCATTGAACGCGGGCAGACCAAAGAGGTTCCAAACAAGGCAACATGGCGGACAGCAAACGGGTTACATCAAAGCGGTTATAATTACTCTATCATACCCACTCACCGGCAGTGACATCTGCACTAATTGCTAGCGTTAATTAAATTTGTGGATCCATAAAGAGAAACTGTAACTAGAATTAACTTACTATAAATAGCGAATGTTGAAGTTTGTATGGTTGTGTTTTGTACGCTTTCATTACGATACATTTTTGATGTAAGCTATTCAGAGAGGTTTCAAATTTGGAAGAGCGTGTAGACGCGCCTTTTGCCACACACGAAATTCAAAACGAACGTTTACGCTTTTACGAGCGTGCAAGTCGCGAAAAACTTTTTAGTATAGGATAATTTTATTGTAATACTTGCTGCTAACCGCGACTCCGTCCGCGTGGGACTCGTTTATATCGCAGCTGTAGTAGTATGGACTAACTTTCACCCCCCATTTCCTATGTTCTTCCCTGGGACTCAAACTATCTCTATACTAAATTTCACCTAAATCGGTTCAGCGGTTTAAGCGTGAAGAGGTAACAGACAGACAGACAGACAGACAGATAGACAGACACACTTTCGTAGTTATAATATTATATAGTATATAATAGTATAGTAAATACAGTAATATAGTAATATATTACTGTATTTACTATATAGTATGGATATGGATAATGATCCCCGAGACTATACAATTCTCCGCTAATGTGTGACCTGGTATTTGTTTAGGTATGTTTTAATTATTGTTATGTATTTATGTCAGTTAATTATACCACTATCCATTAATTGTATTTGCAAGCTCTGAAATGTGAAAGAGGCCTATTTGCAGAATAAATGTTTGAATTTTGAATTTTCGACGGTGACCTGCCGTTTCGAGCAAACACCCTAGAATAAGCACGCTTGGGAGCATCGTCATCACAGCTCATGATTAAGTTTAAAAGGCCTTCTACACGATCGGGACCAACCGCCAACCACGGTGGTTGGCGGTTGGTCCCGATCGTGTAGAAGGCCATTAAATCAAAAGTTGCGTGGTGCTTACGAGCTCATACGCACCAAAAAAAACGCTTTTCTGAACTGCTTTTCAATCTTGCAAAAACGACTTTTAGAAAATTACTTTTGACGCATAATATACTTTTTATACCGACATAATTAATCTAAAGGGATAAACTTGGGTATGGATATTAGTAAAAACGCGGGTAAAAACTATATTATAATTCTATTTCTCCTCCTTGCGTCGTGTTCTTCATTGCTGGGGGTCTGAGTGACGTAGTTAGCATCGTCTCGTGGAAAAAAATAATTTGATAAATCCACCATACTATTATTTGTGTACATACTGTCGCTCTGCCTGTCTGTCACCTCTTCACGCTTACACCGCTGAACCGATTGAGATGAACTTTGGTGTGGAGATAGGTTGAATCTCGAGGAAGGACATAGGATAGTTTATATCCCGGAAAACAAGGTGGGTGAAATCGGGGTGAAAGTTTGCAGCTACTACAAGTTCCAGGCTGGACGTTTATAAATAAACTGAAGTTGCTAACCAAATCAAGATAAAAGTCATTTTAAAAACTTCTCACGAAAGTCGGTTGCTCGTAGTAGTTTATTTGGGAAACACAATTATAGTCATGCTTAGCATAAGTACTTCCGTTGAGATAAGATCCTGCTGTCCTTTTCCGCTTATGTAACCTAGTTTTAACACGCCTGCTTGATTTACAATGATCATTTGTGAAATATCACATGAATTTTGGGAAGCCCACTTTTAAGACCTCAGACGTCACCGATAAAGTTCACCAAATATTTTTCACATAATTAGCTGCAAAGAAATGTTCAGTACAGTAGATCAGTATTATAATGACGATTGGTTTTAAGCCACGTGGGCTACGAAGTCGACGATTCTGGATTCATGTTCTGGTAAGTGCAAATATTTCAGTGGTGAGCGAGTCTGTCAGTCTTGGATGTTTTCTATATTTTTAATATCACTTGTGGTTGTGTACGATTGTCCTCTAATTATTATTTATATGCAGTGGCTCACACTGTGCTTGCTTCAGAACCTATTTACCCAGTTATGTACAAAATTATCGCGCTTACATATCTAAATATGTCTGATTAATGACTTTAGTTAAAGGAATAACACATCACTTATTATGCTGCTTGCTGGTATGCCGATTACGGTGATTAACACTTCGTTAATGTTATTTTAATCGATTAAGATATTATCTGCACCCATTTTGTTATAAAGCGGCGTTTGGACCTGGCTAAATGTAGTGTACCGACTGCACACTCGCCGATTAGAGAGAGATGGTTTATCTAGTGCAGTGCAACCAAGTTTCAAGTTTCATTCGAGACGGGGCCGATGACCTGCGACCGGTGTTGTCAGCGTATTCAGACAAAATCACCGGGCTTCACATGAATGTCTGGCAACACCACGCGACGCGAGATTTCAAAGTGCGAGTTATTCATTCTGGGTAGATGTCGTTACATGCCTCACAAAAGAGATCCCCTGTATCGACGAACGTGTCACCGAATGTAATATTTCGCCGAATTTTCATTTCATTGTTTTTTTTCTCAGTATAACCGTTAACTTTTTAGGTACAGCGAAAAGGTTATTGTGTAGAGCCCAGGTTATTAGGTTATGTTATAGGTTTGTTTAATACAAATGCTGAAGAGTTTTTACAAATTGTAAAAAAGAATTGAATTCGATGAAATGAATATTCTGCGAAACATACATTGTATCAAACGTTTGTTATTAAAACAAGGGTCAGCCCTCACTGAGACATGAGCTGATAACAGGCTGAAAAACTTGTTGAATCGAGCAGCGGCATTGACATCTCAGTTGAAATTAGAGAATACATTTATCTGCTAGAGTACTGATTACTTATGTTTTCCTTTCCGCCCCGCGCGAAACTTATACATATGTTGGCACATAATCTGAAAGAAATATACTCTAGCTATATGTGTAACCTTGCGAAGGATAATACATTAGATGGGTTCTAGGTTCCTTCCCAAGGGACACCGTATCCAAGTCATTATTAGAGCCGAGAAGCAGCTTGTGTAAGATTTTGTGTATAGTGTACCGTTTGCTTTTTCTTATATGACCAAGCAGTCTAAAAAGACATGTTTTTATGTCTTTTGGTTTAGTAACAGTTAAAATCCTTCCCGAAAGGGTATTTCTTTGTGGGGTGGGCAAGAATATGTGTTTGAGTCAAGGATATTTTCTGTGTACATATAAATGTAAATATTATCATCATCTAGTACAGGCACTCCTCGGGAATAGGTTGTAAAGATTAGCCTTACATCCCCCGTGCCAATTTTTTTATATTATTCAAATCAGACTAAAGATAATATACTCTCAATAAAAATACAACTAGGTACGATACTAACCTACTTTTATCAAGAATCTGTGAAATGGTAAAAATAATTAACATATACATTCTTACAGTTTTGAAGTCAATTAGACACACACTCAAATACGAATCCATACTACGCGTACACTAATATCCAAACAAAAGGCATAAGTTAACAATACGTCGGACAAAGAAAGATGACGCGTATCGGATTTAGCCCCTACAGCGTAATACCCTTGTTGACTACAGTATTATTCTTACGTTACCAATAAGTAAAACCTACGATGAGACTCGGAAACCATCACGCTTCAACGAATTTTCATTCTTTTAGAGATTTTGAATTGAAAACAATACGCTGTTTGACGAAAGGAAATCGTGAGGTCACTGTAAACGACGCGCTCATCGACCTCCGCGGTGCGCGCGCGCTGGTAGCCTAGCCGGCGCGGCCATCGCTGCCAGTGCGCGTCTTTTGTTTTTCTATTGATTTAACTATCTTCTCGTGTAATAGAGTATGTAACAGCAGTAAAAAAATATTGTTTTTTTCATAAGCAGCAGATAAAAGATTACGAAAATACTCGAAAATTATCAATCGTTCATTATTGTTTGCTATTTTAAGTTTTTTATATTGATAAAAACTAACAATAAGGACGCTGTTTGATTGTGACGTCACAAGTAAGGAATCCTTGCAAATTCCACACTAACGGAGACTTCAAACACACATCGAACGCGGTTCGAACGCGGGCCCGCGCTGCACACGCGTTGCTAACGCGTCGAAAAGCGTGATAGAGATAGTGAGATACATATAAAACGTGTTGTTTGTGAGAGAGATATGATGCGCGGGCCCGCGCTGCTGCTGCACCGCAGCACACGCAGCACACGCGCGTCACACGCGCGGCACACGCGCGGCACCCGCGCGGCACACGCGTTGTTAACGCGTCGCCAAGCGTGATAGAGAGAGTGAGATACATATTAAATGTGTTGGTAGTGAGAGAGATATGACGCGCGGGCCGCGCGGCACACGCACGGCACACGCGTTGCTATACGCCACCCGCTTGCGGTGTGAATGTACCGATTGAAACCGCGCCCGACGCGCGCCGCGCATGTCACGCGCCCCGCACGACACGCGTTCGGTGGGTGGAGGCCTGAAAATAGTTAATACTGGTGTATTTATTCTGCGTTTTCTTCGTGTTTGTAAATAAGGTTGTTGATTTGACCATCAACCATCAGGATATCGCGTAACTAATCAAACGTGCGCTAGGGTATATCAAGTGTTCCTTCACCAATAAATAGTAATAGTTGTTTTTTTTATGACACGAGACTAACCGACAGCCGAATAAACATAACCAGGGGTAAAATTCTAGATGACAAATATGACGTCCCTGAAACTGCATGAAAATCACTGGGATATCTTTATTTTGATGTCTTTGTTTATCATGCGCTGGCACATATCGGTGACATCATTTTGAACATCGAATTCAGTCCTTATATTAAGTTTATTATAAAATTATCCAATACCTCATTCCAGACTCTATCGTATTCAATCAAAATGCCAATGTTTATGACATTGACTTTACATTTAATTCAAATCTTATTATCTTGTCAAGTATTTGGACAGTTTGCTTAATTACGTCAAGATCAATTTGCACAAGTGGAATGGCGTTTAGAGTAGGAATAATAATTATGATTATTATGTATTGTAATATGGTATCAGTACATCTAGAAAATACTTTTGAAGAATCACTAAAAATAGTGCACAGAGCTAACGCGAAAATTTGAGAAAATAAATTGTGTTCTGAACATAAAATTTCACATGTGCAAAAAAATATCTCATAGTAATACAACTGCGCGCAATAACAGAACATAGTAGAGATGCAAAACAGGATTAACATATTATTACCTACAGTCTGCAGAAAATGTCTCAAACTAGTACATTTTTAATGGGTTTTTACTGGTTTAGACATCAATAAATAGTTCAATCATTAAAATCCACCCTGAAGTTATAAAGATTTAAGGGAAAACATATACCGCATAGATAGATACGCGTTAAACACAACCCCAAACTACTTGGTGTCGCGCAACTGGGTAAGAAGAAAGCAGTGGCTAAGGTACTCGTAAAGTGTGAAACACAAAACGCAACAACGCTGAATTCCAGTGGATCTTTAGACAATGTCAAGCGCGCCACACTTGACAGAGATCAGACAACTGGTATCAGACACAAAGCTACAAACACATTCGATTAATGCTTCATCACGGTATCTGATAAGCTTATCACGAATGACGTCATCGTTAACTCCAACCTGGAATACGCAACAGAATGTCGCGATGTAATTACTGATCGTGTCAATGATGGGACTTTTACTGTCCAAAAGTTCATTTAGATTAAATAAAGAGCGAAACATCATTTTATTATTTTAATCATTTGTTTGTCTTCATTGTCCGCTGGCCTGGTATTCTGTCTGCGATATTTGACAGCATGTATATATGTGTCCATTTTCTTGTCTCTCTTCTTTCAAAATCAGAATAACACATCTTATTAGTGATGTTCGCTTCTCTCAAATATTGCGGATAACAGATGCTGACTTTGATTGTTTCACCAAAGAGTTCTAGCTCTTTATTTTGCTGTCGTTTTGTAATATGGACACAATATTGCTCAACGACAATATTTTTTCATTTGATTCAAAAGCATAGTCCGTCAAACCGTCACTCAGAATTCAGCCAGTGCATTAAATTGAAGAATAAGTACTTTGCATTCTGATTGACAGTAGATTTTGCTTGCATTTCAGTAACGCTTCTTCTGCAACAGTCAATCCGACAACTTTTTATAACGCGTCACTCTGTCAAAGTGATTTGCATAGTTACATTAGATGCATCTTTCAATGTCACTTTCGAAATTATAAGAGGAAAAAAAAGATTTTTAGCGCATGACAGGGGTTTTAAGTTGAAATGCTATCTATGTAAACATAGATTTCACACATCACGGGCATTACGGCATCTCCACTGATAGTAGTAGATCTTATGGACATAAAACGTCCTTACAAAGTAAAAATAATCATAATAAAAACAGATGACTTACTCAGTAATTTTCCAAGTGATTAACAGCTTTGCTCATCACAGTTACTTACCTATGCGATTGTAAACAATACTCAAGGTATACATTAGACGTCAAGCCAATCAATCTAGTATAACATTATACTTATATTACAAATGCGAAAATTACATTGTTTTTGTCTGTCGGTTTCTCACGCTTAAACTGTTGAACCGATTTAGATAAGGTATGAAGATTTTTTGGGACCCTGGGAAGGATATAATACATTTTTTATCCAAGAAATCATCCCTTGAAAGGGTGGAGGGGGGTTTATAGTTCATAAAAACGTACACTCCCCTTTTCATGTGCGATAATTGTTGCTGCACCTTGTGGGAAATCTAAGAATATTTGCTATGCATCATCAACATCAACATCATTACTATTATCACCATCAACCGCGTCATCATAATATATTGTTTCGACGACCTCTGTAGCCTAGTTGGTAGTGACCCTTCCTACGAAGCTAGAGGTCTCGGGTTCGAATCCCGGCAATGGCATTTATTTATGGGATGAGAACGAATATTTGTTCCTGAGTTATGGATGTTTTCTATGTATTTATATACAAAAAGATGTATATCGTCGTCTAGTACCCATAGTACAAGCTTTGCTTAGTTTGGGACTAGGTTTATATTTTTTATTTAATCATCATAATCATCATTAACATCATCATCATCGTCAATGTCGCCGTCGTCATCTTATCAGCTAAATGACGTCCACTGCTGGACATAGGCCTCCCCCAAAGAATGACACAATGACCCGGTCATGCGCCACCCGCATCCAGCGGACTCTCGCGATTTTTACCTGCTCACCAATCCACTTTGTTGGTCTACCCACGCTGCGCCTGACGGTACGTGGTTACCAGTTCTGAACATTTTCACCCAAACGACCATTTATAGACCTAAAACGATTAATACAGCCTTACACTGTATTAATCGTTTTAGGTAATCAACGACACGCAAACGTAGTTCAGGGCGAAAGCTATTTGTACAAAATACATTATTAAAGTTGCTTGAATTCATAATGAATGTTTCTGTCGTATCTCCTTTTTTCCTTAGCAACATTCGCCTTATTATTATGAAGATGTGTAGCCTTAGAAAGTCGTAGTAATTAATGACCGAGAAGATCAAAGGCTTACTGTTCTGACCTAATAATCCGCTTCTTGTAAAAGCCCTTGTCGTCTGATCTTAGGCGCATGTAGTAAATCGCACGGTTTAAGACTTAAACTTTGAGTATTTCGTAGTAGCTTCCACCCGTGACTTCGTCTGCGTGAACCCGGGATAAAAACTGTCAGTGAAGCCGTTAAGCGTGATTGAGTAACAAACCTCTAAACATCGAAAATTTCGAATTTATAATAGTAGGATTAAATAGGTATATACATTAAATTTAGGTCAGATTTTTAGGAGACAGAATATTCTTGTTATAAACCGGAAAAATTTATGAGATTGTAGCTTTCTACTCGTACGTATGTACGTTTGTATGTAGGGGGTAATCTCCTCCTACTCCTCTCGAATTGTAAAATTCTTTCACCTGTGTACAGAATGGACTTTCTGGACGGATATAGATTATATTTAATCCCACGGGTTTGCCCACATTCTCAGCAATACGCGGGAGAAGCCACGTGGATAGCCAGTTTAGAATAAAAAGAGGCAATGCTCATTTTCCTTCGACACATTTTCAGCTTGAGATTCATGCAACTATCTTCTAGTATCAGTGGCTAGCTAAGCTCCACTCCCAAGACACCTTTGTCTTGGGTACTAAATCACGTTTATTAATTGCAACATTGAAGTTTCCACCATACTTTATACCAAAGTCAGAGTAGACTTAAAAACCGGGTTTTTAATTTCATCGAAAAAGTATACAAACAAACGGTTAACTTTTTAGGAACAGCTAAAGGGTCATTTTTTAGAACCTATTGGGTTAAGTTAAGTTAGTTCTATAACCATCCTGAAAAACTTACCGTTTCTGAAATGGTTTCCATGAAATGAAAATTCTGCGGAACGTAGTACTCGTAACGATGAAACGGTTGTCGGTGAAACAAAGGTACGTTAACTTAAATGCATAGTTTATTAAATTATTACTTATTTTTTCAAGATAAGAAAAGATTTATTTGCAACCAAGTACTTAAAACTAAGACACATGGACCCTGGAAGGGTGTAGCAACAATCGGGTAACTTATATACTATGTACATAATTTTTAACTAACTAATATCGATAGGTACCTACCTATTGATATTGCTTTTGAGTAGTTCTTTAGAGATCACAAAACCCTTTGAAGTCTAAAAAAAATATATTCTCCATATTTTCCTAGAAAGGACAAGGCGCTAAATAAGTAAACGAAACTATGTGCACTCCAAACATAGAAATTATATTTTCGTAGTAAGTATCTCGAAACGAGAAAAATTAACATTGCTAGCATATTTTAAAACGTTGTTATCCATGGAGCTCAGCTACTAAAGTACACGTTAGTATGTATGTGGCATTAGCTTGTTTACTACATAGTTGAAGCATTTTTTATTAAATGTTCTAGTGTTTGCTTGTTTTTCTACACTCAGTTCCTAATTAATGTTACTGCCCATTCAAAGGTAGCTTCTAAGAAATAGATTTTGTAACGGTTAGTTTTTTAAATATTAGTAATGTAGTTTTAAGATACAATTTTTGCACGCCCGAAAAGGACTGTTGTAAACATGTAATGTTAAGCTCCAACTGAATTTTACACATCTAAAAATTATATATATACACGGTGTTTTTTTAACCGTCTTAGAGCCGAAGACCATTTAATGTATACATTACAAAGAACTAAAAAAAAGGTTTTTTTTGTATTAATATTAATTTTCATCATCCAGCTGAGTGACCGCAGTGTCCGCTAGCTACCATCTTATGTAGATAGGTACGAACTCTAACCGGGTGAATGAACTTCGTTCCATGCGCCATAGAGAATTTTTCAAACTTAATTACCTTTTATTACTAAAAACTTAACAAAAAAATATATTTTTTTCACGAATGATTAGTACCCTTTGGATACATTCAGTGACCTCTCTAAGACGGTTAAAAAAACACGTTGTATATTCTATAAATTTTTGCTTGACAACCGGTTAGCCTTGTGGGTAGTGACGCTGCCTACGAAGCTGGGGATCCTGGGTTCGAATCCCGGAAAGGGCAAATATTTGTGTGATGGGCATGAATATTCAATGTAAATAAGTATATAAGTATGTTTCCATACTAATATTATAAATTGGAAAGTGTATGTGTGTGTTTGTTTGTCCGTCTTTCACGGCAAAACGGAGCGACGAATTGACGTGATTTTTTATGTGGAGATAGTTGAAGGGATGGAGAGTGACATAGGATAGTTTTTATTCCCGTCATAAATGGGGGGGGGAGAGGAAGTTTGCATGGAGCTACAATTTAAACGAGTTTCACACGGACGGAGTCGCGGGCAGAAGCTAGTATCGAATATATAATCATCTAGTACCCATTACACAAGCCTTATTGAGCTTACTATGGGACTAGGTCGATTTGTGTAAGATTGGCCTTTAATATTTATTTATTTTATTTATTAAACATGTCATCTCAGGCAGTGTGTTGAAATTCGGTGAATACTAATGAAAACAATGTCCCCGCATTGTTTTCAATTCTCTCTTTCGTTTATCTTGAAATACATTTTTTTTTCTTTATTTGATGCTGAGTCTGGGGTGTTTTCTATGTATTGAAGTGTTTATATTTATCATATATAACTTAGTCTAGTAACCATTACACTAGGCTAATTGAGCTGACTTTAGTTCGAATTGTGTAATATTGTCCCTTTATAATTATTATTATTACATTTTACATAACCCTCACCTCACGTCAACTCTATCTTCGTTTGGGTAAACACGAGACCTGCCACGTCAGCCCGAACCAGATATACCAACCGGCGGGCAAGTTTGCCCAAGCTTAGTCTTACCTTGGCCGATGAAATTCTCAATTCAACAATACGAAACTTGCTCCTAGCACTAGTTTACCGAGATAATTATCTTAAGACCTGTAAACATTACCACAGGAAGCACTGTATACAGCTGTTTGACTTAATATAATTTAGCTAGCTATTTTACTTAATATTATTTATGAATAATGTAGTCACACTATTTTGAGTCTATAGATAGACATTGTGACTTGTAAAAGTGCCCTCGTGGCCTATTTGCTGAAAAAATATTTTGAAATTTTGAATTTCACATAGTTTTAACCAAAGAGGATATATTTTCTTGTTCGTTGCATAAACCAATGAAAATAATATTATTTAAACGGCAAATAATTCAATATAAATATTTGATGACGATAGAAAAGAAAAATAAATGATCATTCTCTTTTTTTATTGTCAATAGCTAGATAAAAATCTGCCAAACCACAATGTAGTTTGCTGGCATACAAAGCTTCTAATACAGTTAGATTTAGTAGCCAAAAGCTGTGTATATATATATGTATGGTATTACTTTTGCTACTATAAAAGGATCTGTAAAGTAACTTAAGATTGCTGAATTTCATTTATTTATTATTAACACATCAGCATCACTTCCAGTTGTTGGCCATTGTTCATACTAAATACTGCGGGACGAGTTTAATTAAATGGCTACTTTATTAGTCAAAATACCAGCCACTTGAGTAACACATCAACATCACTTCCTGTTGTTGGCCATTGTGACTTCTATACGAGTAAATGGCTAGTCTATTAGTCAAAAAACCAGCCCCAAGATTTATTCATCTTTGTAGACAGCCTCCAGATGCCTCTCTTCTTTTGAGAATGCATGATTAATGCGATGATCACTGAGGCACATGAACTAAATATATTTAAATAAATATTTTTTATGTAATCCCTATATTTATGAATCTCTTGCTCAAGTGTAATTGGTATTAACCGTTCTTGTTAATAATTAAATAAATGACAAGGGTGAGAAAGCCGATGACTATGACCAACATTGAAATATTTATATATTTAAATAATATATGTGTATATAAATAAATAGAAAACATTTTTATGACCGGTTAGCCTAGTGGGCAGTGACGCTACCTACGATGCTGAAGGTCAAGGTGTGTGATGGGCATGAATATTGTTGTATTTAAGTATGTATACAGGTTGAATTTTTAATGAGTGACCAAATTTTCTGTAGGCATTCGGTATCACTAATAGACTCCAGTTTTGAAAGCGTGCCGTGCGCAAACCTTAGCACCCGCTGAGGTGCCCGCGCGGTAAAGTTTTTTTGGGATAACTTTAAGCAGCAATTGCTAAAAATTTTAGTAGGTACTGAATGATATGAAACAAAAAAACAAGTATTTTATTATTTTTGCTGAAGAATTTGGACACTCATTAAAAATTCACTAAGTATATATGACATATATCGTCGTCGAGTATCCATTACACAAGCCTTATGGAGCTTACTATGGGACTAGGTCGATTTGTGTATGACTGGCCTTTAATAAGTATTTATAAATTGTATTTTCTCAAACATGCTCTGAAATGTATGCGTTAATATCACGAAATGAAGACAAGAAGTTTCTTGTTTATGGCTCGCTATGAAAACCCTAACTAAAAACATTATCGTCCGCTACTGTAACTTTTTAAATTTGCTTACTAATATTAAACTGACAAAGGAAAAATTACATACTGCCAACCACCACTCGACTCTGTAAGCAGACTTGCGAAATAAAAAAAACAAAATCTATGGTACTATACTTATGTGCGGTTAAACATGGTGCTTTAACGGCTTGTTGAAATGGCATGTTTAAAAAATAAAAAAAGGCGGCAAATTACACAATTGTTTTCTGAACTTTCGTTCTGACTGTAGTTTCAACAAACTAGTATTTAATTGATTACCTTGTAGGTATTTATTTTAATGTTAATATTTCCTCACATCGTTTGAGAAAATCACTATACATTCCTCGGCCGGAACAGGGATTGCTGGACTCGTATGTCTACCCCAAAGCTCGTCCAGCAATCCCTTACTTCACGGCCTCTGCAGTAATGTACTATTATTAATGAAACATGTCATCTTAGGCAGTGTCTTGAAGGCCGGTGAATACTAATGAAAACAATTCTGGGATGTCTAAATATTTAAATGTACCACACTGCATTTTTTTATCTTGCGTCATCAAAACGCCGCATACTATTGCTACGCCATGTGTGATGCTTCCTGATTATCGGGCTACTGCTATTATTTTTTCTGTGACAAAACTTATCCGATTTGGTTCCTACAGTCTTTTGAGTTTAAGAAGCATGCAATTAGCGTTTTTATACATATACAACTTTACTATATTAAGTGGTCATAACTGGTGGCTCTATGAGGCTAGAGCTCGCAAGCCGTTCTTTTCTTATTTTCTTAACCTTTGAACAGTTGAATTGGGAAACAATACTAAACAATCCGGACATACGACAGAACTTTTGGTCCAAGTTGAAACGGAGAACGTTTGTTTCGCTCGCTCGAGCAATAAGTCACACAATGCATAGAGAAAACTGTTGTTTATAGTAACTGACAATAGATTGAGCTCAAAAGCAGAACATATCATGCTCATAGTTATATTATAACGCGATGAAAGACGATATAAACGATACTTTTTATCCAATGATGCGGAAAGAACCGAATGCGTGGACCCGATTTTCTTACTATTCGTAGCCCTTATTGAGCATTATTGCAGCGACTTCCATAAGGTACAATTGTATAAGTACCCTGATAGTGTAAATGAGCGTTCATGTTTTCTGCCAACAAACTGTTATGCAGTTAAGTTTATTTGATATTATGTACTTAAACTGTTTTTTTTTAAATGTTAAATTTATTTATTTAAGTACATCATCAAAACTGTCACTGGCTAAAAGAGAGTTGTAAATGCACAAGAAGATGAAGAAAAGAGGACATTTCGGGCCAGTAGGAGAGACAATTAGATTCTAAGCCATAATACTTTGAGCCAGGAAAATTTAAGTAAGTACGCTTCAGATCAGACCACCTACATGACGCTTAAGTGACTAAGCATGCACACAAATTGTAATTACGAAGGGACGAGAGGAGGTGGAAATTTATAAGTGCACGCTATTCTAGTCCTATGTTCAATAAATTCGCACTGACAACAACACTTTTTATACAAATACAAATAATTTATTGTTCGAAAGTGAGTGATTATAATAGATGTTAGTGTTCGTCACAATCAGCCAGATTTTGGCTCACAGTATTTGATGAATTTATTAATTGCATGTCATTGAATTGAATTAATATATTTTGCTGTGAGCTTTAAAAAATAAGCATTTCGCAGATTTGGTATAAATTTAATATTGGAATAAAATGCAGTGCTGTTAGGTTGTTATTATACGTACTCAAAATTGCAAATACATTTGAAAATACGAGTATTGGCTTGTGTTAAAATCGTAATATTGTTCTTTGGCTGCTCGGCGTTGCTTCTTTGAATACGTTTAATTATATTGAACATCACCATCTATTAAATCCCGCTTCTATGCACAGGCCTCGTCTCATAAATGAGACAAAATAGGCATAAGCTTATTCCCGCTTATTCTCTATGGTAAATATTTGAATTTGCGCGCCAAGTTGTGTTATCCTGCCTACAAGGCCATATTAGTTTCTGAAACCCCAATTGACATATCAATTAATATGTAAATGTCATGCACTGATCCCATACCAACCTCAAAGGCAGGCAAATGGCGTCTTTGTCGATCTCAATGCGGTCTGTGAATGTATGCAGGACTGTTATTCACAAATCGTCCTCATCTCAGTTGAACCAGTGTTAGTCAGATCTCCGTCTACGCGTTGTTATTGCAAGGCGTCAAGATATACTACGGGTGAGTTGAGTCGAGGTAAAGCAAGTTGTGAATAGCGTGGCTGGGACCGGTATTCGTGAATAATGTACATCGAGGCACATTAAAATTGACGAACCTCCCTTGGTACACCAATCAACGCCGGTCTCAACCTAATTTTCCTGTCCGTAGGTAATTTTGTGAACATGAAATATAAACTCGGTACACTTATTACTCTAACTATACTTCATCAATATCATCATGATATCAGCCGATAGCCGTCCACTGCTGGACATAAGCCTCCCCCAAAGAGTGCCACAATGACCGGTTCTGCGCCACCCGCATCCAACGGACTCCCGCGACCTTTACCAGATCATCAGTCCACCTTGTGGGGGGCCTACTGACGTTGCGCCTTCCCATACGTGGTCACCACTTACTTTATACTATTTGCAAAGTATGTGGAAAGAAGAAAGTCATCATACTCCTCCTCAGTGGTTTCCAGGTTGCACCCTTGTGAAACCACAGGGGTTGCTGTTACCAAATCCCAAGGTTTGGCGGCGGCACTAGTTTTACGAAGGCAACTGCCGTCTGACCTTTCCCAGAGGGAAAACTAGATGTAATTGGAATTAGTTTCCTGAGGATGTATTTTTCCAGTGAAAAGCTACCGCGAAATATCAAATTATATGTCGTGCAGTCAGCAGCAATAGTAAGTTAACAGTTTATCATCTTATTACAATGGAATAAGGGGCAAACGTGTAAACTTACTTCTGCTGCTGATCCTGCATGTGTTTATTTGAAAAGTTTAAGGCCTCCACCAACCGAACGCGTGCCGTGCGCGGCGCGTGTCGTGCGCGGCGCGTGTCGTGCGCGGCGCGTGTCGGGCGCGGTTGAAGCGGTATATTCACGCGGGGGTACGCGGCGGGCTCACGCTGCTGCTGCGCCGCTGCCGCGCTGCTGCCGAGTGGGCCCGCGCTGCTGTACCGCACGTCATATCTCACTCACTACCAACACATTTAAAATGTATCTCACTATCTCTATCACACTCAGTAGCTGTAACTTTAGCGCCCCGATGTAACTTTAGGGCCGCGGGCACGCGCGGGCCCGCAATCGGACCGCGTTCGGTGTGTGTTTAAAGTGTATTTTCAATGCTTTACAACTTGCTCGGGCCCGCTCAGCACACGCGCCGCGCACGACACGCGTTCGGTGGGTGGAGGCCTTTAGTTCGGACCCACAAATGTCCAGATTAAAACTATTAAAGGTCACATCCCTTACCGGCTCCAGTGGCTTCTTAGAGGATGAATGAATCATATAACAAAAACTAGCAAGAACAACTATTTATGTTGGTATGCTCATACAAAGATGTCATAAGTATGTCTCCTTTGTTACGACGTGGTGGGTAATTAATTAATTGTAACACATAATATGGGACCAAAAACCTGAAATTAAAATTTAATCGTTTTTTTATTACTTATTTAATCGTATGGCATACATTATTTTGGCCTTTTAAATTGTATTCAATTACGTTTGGAATATCAAACGGTATTGCGCATAATTTTCTTATTAGGAGACGATTTAGTAGTTCGAAGTGTGAGGACATTTCTAGGTGAAATCCAGTAAACAAATTATTTATTGAAGGAGGTAACAACCATAAATTCGATAGGTACCTACTAAGAAATAGATTGATCAAATTGGATAAAGAATATAAATGATCAAAGAAACGGATACGTACAAGGTTCGAGTGTAAGATGTACTTATCTGGTTATCATTGATGAAAAGATCAAACGAAATATTTTTTTATGTGGGGTAAGTATGGATGAATTAAGAATCTATGGCGACTTATTTTTTATCCCAATTTTAATATCTTTTAAGATTGGTTACGTATACGTATATAATGTATGTTTCATTCCAATCTACAATATTTATATTGAGTCTCGATTTTTAAATAATTCTAAAGTTTGGTTACTCTTTATAATTCTTTATGTTAAATTGACCCTAATATTTTAAGTGCCAGGAACCCGCTAGGCGGGCGGTCCCGCAAAGTGTCTTTCTTCTACAATCTACAAGCTTTTCACATGTTATCGGCTACGAGACTGTTGTCAGTGAACGTCAAAATCATGTACATTTTCTCAAATAACGAATAATTTTCAACTTAGTTTCGTACCGTTATAGTTATAAGTTATGATCGTGAGTGTTCGTAATCTCCAGACCCTATTAAGGTCAGTTTTGTCAGACAAGCCGCGTTATCAGCCGTCATTAAAACAGTGTTTTGATTTAATCTAACACGCGGCTACAGGCGTGCATAATCCGTATGACAAGCACTTACCAATGACATACGAGTATCCATCGAGCGTCAGCACGCATTTTCTCGCGGCACCCGACGCGGATCGATGTCTCACTGTTCTGGGTGCTGCCCCAAGAGCCCTGCCCCCTCCAGGGTCGCTGTGACACTTGTGCACCAGCTCTTTATCAGTGACACTGCTCCCACCGTCGACAGAGCCCTGCCTACTGCCCTCAAGCAGCGCTTTACCCCGACGCATCATTACATCACACGCTATCTCCACTTAGAAACATCTCAGGCACTTCACTTAATTCAACACTAACACGTCACTTCTCACCGACTGACGTCACTGGTCCACACAACCGTATATATGATCAATCACTCAAACTAGTCTGGATATGTTTACAATTTCGACACTGTATGTTTTGATATGTAACAGCTAGGCGTCATAAATATCGTGGGTAATTTCGACATTTTCATTGCCTCGCTGTACCGGGGGGCCATAAATCAAGAAATTATTAGCCATAAGTGATAGTGAAGTTTTTGTTAATGGCCGCGATAGATAAATACGGAGCGTTATTAATTGTTAATGTGGCAATAACTTTTGATTAAAATTACCGTGTATAAATTATAATCGAGTCATTTGACATTGGGGCGTTTGAAATGAGTAACATGATTACTAATGTAATTGCAAATTTCTGTTCTTAATTACTATTTGTAATGGAGGCGCAACGCAACGCTAAGCGAACAAGAAACTTGCCAGTTGATTCTTGATAATTAAACTCCAAAACATTGCTTAGCATTTAAATTGCTTTCTAAATGTAGCTTTTCACTTCGACCTTTTCATGCGTCTATTCGAAAGGAGATATGCTGATGTCGTTGACATGAATCAGAAGGGGCATAACTGTCTAAAGCGGGACAACTTAATCGAGTGCCAATCGACGTCACTCCAAGCCCTTTTGGACTTCGGACAACTCGTTTAATCACTCGATAGAATTAGCGTTATAAATGGATGATCAGGAATTGATCGCGTCAATCGTCTTACTTAGAGTAATCCTTGTATGTAGAAATGTGTACAATATCTTGTAAACTGTAAATCACGCTCACTGCAGAGTTATGCACCTCTGTTGATATCTAAACATTGAAGTTCAACTAACTTTAAAGTCATAGTTGTCGTAGTCTTCCACACAGTTAACAAAAATACTCAACTATGATATAATTTAATAAAATTGTAGAAAGTGTATTTAAATAAATTAAATTAAAGAGAGTGTATTTACTGAGTTAAGTTGTTTACTGACTAAAACCATTAACTTTTAATTACCTTTTCTCTGAACTCCGATCTTATTTTTTATTGTAATAAACAAAGCCATTTGAGATAGTAACTGTACAGAAGGCTGGAGGAGAACAAATAAAAACATACAACCTATTTATTACAGACAAAGCTTGCAGATGGAACTTTAATGTAGTGTTTTGAAACGGACTGTCAAAGCGGACACGGCATAAAAAAAATACGGGTAAAGAAAAATGTTGGAATACGTTCTGAAATTCTAATCGATGTTGAAGGTTTTTATATTTTAATACTGTAACTCGAGCGGTTGCTGATCGCTTTCAGCTTGTTGGGTAAATATTTTTATCTTTCTATGAAAAGTAAATAAGAAGATCCTATAAATGTTTCTCAAGTTTTACAAAGCGATATTTTTAGTTAAATGAATCCTTTGCATATTTTCTCAAGGCCTTAACAAAGTTAGCGGTTACCGAATAATTATACCACGCGTTAATTTGCTGTCTAATTAAGATTAGTTAGCACCGTCTCAAACGGAGAACAGAATATTTTCGGCCACAACGCCACATCATTTTCAACGTGAATAAACATACATTTTCCCTGGAATAGAACTTTGTTTTTTCTCAAATAGCTCGTAATTCACTTGACTATGGTACGGTGTACGCATTCAGCCATACACAGGTGGGAACACGGAAATCTATTTTCAAGTCGACGAGTGTTGTTTTTCCGCCATAGTTACGCATACGGCGAGCGTCCATAAAACATTGCGTCATAGCTTGCCGGGGGTGGGGGGTGACCCCCCATTTGTAAACAGATTGTGACGCTGTCCACTGGAATTTGCCAAATCGGGACCAACAGGTGGTCGATGGTGCCTAGCGCGAGTTGTCAAACTACACTCGTCGCGCGTTAGATTTTTGTTTTTTACTTTTTTTTATAACGCTCCAAATTTAACTTTTTGCCTGCCAGTTACCGCTTCTAGCGGACGTGGTGCGGACGGAGCTGCTTTCGGGGCGTTTACGGCGCCATAATCGCGACGCGACCGTTTCGCGTGGAAGCCTGCGCGCGACTGTCGCCTTGGACACATGTTCCTGCCGCCACAGGTAGCTGATTGCTGATCACTGACATTCGAAGTTCCAAATTCAAAACGGGGGTTGCCCAACGTCCGCTAGCTAAGGTACTGTTGGGAAACTCGTGCCGGCTAAACGTTTTGGTTATGACAAAATTGATGGAAACGGCTTATAGATTATATCTGTGATAGCGCATCCGTCAAAGGCTGTTGATGTTGTACTGCGCATTGTAAGCTCATGTGACAGGCTGTGCGAGTGAACGTTATTATATACTCATGCTTGATTATTGGCTTTTAAATTGAATATCTTCCTAGCATATCATAATTATACAAACTGCAGATTATTCGAAACGCAATACCTATTGGAGAATCAAAATGTGTTTTTGTACAGTCTACGCTACTTATGTTTCCACATTATTTTTTTTTATACCACGTTGGTGGCAAACAAGCTTACGGTAATCCTGATGGCTCTCACCTGATGGTAAGTTGTTACCGTAGCCTATGGACGCTTGCAACTCCAGGGGTGTTACATGCGCGTTGCCGACCCTTTAAGAATTTATACACTCCTTTTTTGAAGAACCCCATACTGTAGTCCCTCGGGAAAACCTCGGCAGGAAGCTCATTCCACAACCGGAGCGTCTGAGGGAAAAAAAATCTCTGAAACCGCACGGTACGCGAAAATTTAGGTTCCAGGATGTGGGGATGAATGCCCTGCCGACGGCGAGCGGTGCGGTTTCCACATTTGAATCCTATTCCAAAGTAACATGGCGAATAATGTGCGAATAGCGAATACACATATATTTGACCAACGTCAAAGATAAGTTTCGTGCAATAATATATTTTTTATTCTAACCTCGCCTTGTCATATTGAACTGCAATGCTTCGAAAACTATTCATGTAAACTACATATATAGGTACATGTAAGCCCATAGCTGTATTTTGCAGACAGATGATGAAATTCTGCACGTATTTTGAGCAAGTATCTACATAGGGTACGAACAAAGCACTTTCTACACTCGATTACCTAATTTAGATCTGTCAGAAATCATAAAACTGCCCGTCACCCACAAACGGGCGTAAGCGACATAATTTAAGCAAAAGCCACAAATATGTCAACAAGTGAGAACCTTACTGAATTGAAATAGGAAAAATCATGTGCTGATATTTTTGAATTCGACTGATTTATGGTGATAAAAGCCTTATTGAGTTTAGTAAGAGAGAGTTTTGAGAGTAGTAAGGCTTTGCGGCGCATTGATGGATTGTGATCCGTAATGTATGCGGTTCCAATTTGAATAATAATCAGTCTACATTTGTATTGCTACGTACATTAACAATTTTGCACCCTATTTCATTGTAATAAGGTGAAAAATATATACTTACCTATATTTGAAGTAGACTTCAAAAAGAGTATCGATCACAGTTACTGCATCTACTTAAAGGTGTTTCAACTCGTATTGTAATTGTGTAAGTGATTGATTGATCTAAGTGTGTATGAGAGATTGGTTTATGATGATCGATTGTATCTAGGCTTTAATGTGCCGACGAGTTCCATAATGAGTAGGTAGCCTAAAAATTCAATTCAAAATAATATTTGTATCTCAACGTTTAATTCGTTAAATTTATTACACCAAACATCAAATAATGACTTAACTCTTCTAGAGTTCTAGAAATAACATATAATCAATTTGTTTATTTTTAAATAGTTAAAAATATTGCATGTCATATTGTAGCGGAACATACACGTAAAATATTGTATATCACTGACATGTACATACTCTTAACACCTGCACAGGTGTTAACATACACGTGTCTGGCAAAATAAATCATTTCATTTCATGGCTTTGATATATCTACGAAGTCAAAGTAAGGTTTATTTCTTTCAAGTGAGGTTTATTAATTATTGCATCTTTTGAAGTACCTAAGTATTTGTTTGTCTTCTCCATTATTCTCTATTTTGAACTATTAAACTATACACAACAAAAGCTCAGAATAGAGAAAAGAGGAGAAGACAATGTTCAAGACTTAGGCCATTTTCGTATGTGGTGGGCGGGCTTTCCTTACTTGTCGGATTATATTTGCATAGTGGTAAATATTATATGATGTAGTACCGCATTGCTTCCGCGCTTCAGGCATCACTTATTTTAATGTAGGCGCGCAGTAAAGAAACATTACTGTTTTGACACTGACAGCTTACTAGATACCGCACCGACATATACGCGGAAGTAGACTTAGGATAAGAAACATAATTTTAAGGCATTTATACAGGCTGAACGTTTTCCATGATAGTTAAAGAAAATATATTGTCATACAAGGGCAGTAGAACTGAATAGACGATGAATAATGATTAAACGAATAGCGCATACAAAATAAATAATTTAAATAATACCGCTAACCCTAACTCATCTTTGTAACTGTAAATGTTTACCATGCCAGACTTTGCTTCTCGATAATTTGTTAATTTCACTGTTACTTCTTCAGGGTTAGTATGGATTATTGGGAGCCTGCAGTGTCCCACTGCTGGGCATATGCCTCCCCCTCCATTTCCAGTGTTCTCGATCCTGAGGTTCTTGTGACCAATCTTTTTAGAACGAGTCTAGCTCGTCCCGCCATGGCCGGCGAGGCCGGCCGTGTCTCCGTTTTGAGCTATGGGGTTACCAGTCAGTGGCAACAGAAATATAAACAAAGGTCGTTTATTTGGAAATGTGTAAGCACTAACGCTAAACTACTAACTTGAGGGGACAGTCAATCGTTCCGTTCCACGCTGTATACGACGTCCGAAGGACTAATGTGAAGTATTTTTAATAAATCGTTATATTGTATTGTGCGTTAGCCTTTGCAACCCAATATTCCAAATGTACATAAATAAAGTTCAACATAATTTATCCGCGAAAATGCTGTTTTGGAATAAATTAAGCACTGAATAATTCCTCAATTATTTAGCCGGAGATAATTAGCTTGTCAGTCCAGTTAATTATAATAATATGATGATTAAATTATGCTCGTATTATAATGACGTCAAATACAATACTTACCCATTGTAGAACTTGTTAGTAGCATAATTAACAGAAACAGACCCAGTGCATAAAATTATACAAAGATTTTATATCCAGAACGTATTTAATAATATTGGTAGCCAATAACAGCAAAGTGAAATGATTGTCAAGGGTACTTAGTTATGCAATTTTCCACGTTTACATATAGGTAAGTGAAAACACAGGTTCGTACTTTCATTTATTTATTTATTATTTAAATAATAACAATAATAATGTTTTGGACATTTTCTGACAGTCAACTATGTATGTACATCTAGAATACCCAGAATTATCCATATTTTTTAAATAATACTTAGGATTTTTTTTTGACAGCCACCTGTTAATATCTACAGGTGTATTCAGAATTAATGTCTTTATATTTTTCAATATTTAAATACTTTTGTCATTTTCTGGCGGCAATCAAGAAGCAGTAATATCACGTATAAGTTTATTACTACATGCACGAGAACAGCGCATCGAATTGTACACGACAACTGATAAGTAGTTCCCCAATAATCTTCAATAATTTAACTCCAAACTACAGTTAAAAACTCGATCATAGCTTCGCCAAGTTCGCTTGGTCTTGGCGAAGTATCGTGATCAAGTTGAATGCGTCATTAGACGTGGAACGGGCCCGTAACGAGGCCCACGGAACAAACTCGCCAACATTCATCTGGTACTTCTATTAGTGGTCGGTATACGGAGCACGTTTTGCGGTTAAATGTAGTTTTAGTGGACTCGATTCTACAGTGGCCTCTAAACTTCCTAATTTTATTTAGGTGTCGCTAAAACACTTTGCTATTCTATAAACAGCTGTCATAATCAAATGACAGCGCTAAATTGAATCTGACGTTTCTTATTTTAGGCGGTCTATTCAACTTAGCTCAGGGCCGATTTTTCAATTCCCAGATAAAACTATCTGTCAGATAAATGTTAGCCCTGTCCTTTTCTTTCATAAGACTTAAGAAAAAGATGGTGATCATTTTAACTGACGGATAACTTTATCTAGAGATTGAAAAAAGGTTCTTAGCTGCCTCAATGCTATTCTAATTACGTCGTTTTTAATCTGCCGCCTAAATTATGTCTAAAAATTAGACGATTTAGTTCAAGGTTATTTAAGCCATGTGCACGTAGAATCGGGTCCAGTGTCTATATAAAATTACTAGGTTCATGCATATTGCAGATACTTTCGTGGTAAGGTTAATAATACGCTGAGAATTCAATTTCATAAATGCTATGCAAAGAATATAAGATTAGAATTGTTCTAAAAGGTATACTAACATTTTGTTTGTCGCACCTGTGGTTATTAATGTTATGATATTTATTAGTCATGGCCGAACTTCGTTTTTAAGAGGGTATCCTAGCAGCATTTTTCCATACAAACGTATTCCCCTATTTCCTTCCTGGTTTATCCCTCTAGAGGACTCGTTTTTTTTTATAAAATCTAGGTCTACTGTATGTATGCCCCTGTCATTTACTTTTTCCCAAAAAATAATTACCAAAACAATTACGAATTTTCGAAAACCTAAAAAATACCCCATTTTTACTGTCATATTTAGATGACTACCAGACAAATATGAAAAGATTTTACGTTAAAATAAAATAATAGAAACATAGATCTGCTCTTCCTCTAAATTTCGACACCAAACATAATTGAATCGGCGCAGGTTTGGCGGAGAAAACAGGGGAATACAAAGCATCGATCTGGTCAAGATTTTGTAGTGAAAATCGGTCTGAGCTGCAGTTGTCCCTATCGCACATTACGGGGAATCGCTTGGGCGCAACGCGACGGCAATAGTTTGTACAAATACCTATTTCTCAATTTTGTCGCAGACCGACTACGCTCTTAACTCCCGACGCAAAGAGAGATATGTTATAAGATTAACGTGTCTGTCTGTGTACTATGTATCTGTCTGTGTTATCGCAGCTCCCAAACGGATGGACAGATTTGAATGCGGTTTCTTTGTGTCACAGATAATTTTATCCGATCTTTTTGGCCGTTATTGAGATATTGGACTTTGAAATGAAAATGTCGGGGGTTTCTCAACTTTACTAAGTTGTAGTTATTCAATTCTTATTGAACTAAATGCAAACTTATTCATAGTCTACGAGTATAACCAAAAACAAAAGAAAACAATCTCATTCTTTGGCTGAAAACCGACGAGGCAAAGTTTTTTCTCATTACTATTAATGATCACCTTCTCTTCACCATTATGTAGGTATGAATGGTGCTTGCCATAGTCGAAATATAAAACTAAAATATACCTTAAATACGATTTTAAGCAATTTCGTAAACAAACCGTCAATCATCTACATGGGCAGTAGACATTTCTTCGATAAATGTAAGCGCCTGTGCATTTCCTGATAATAGTAAATCGATACAGCGCCGTCCTATGTCCAGAACACAAAGACACGTATCACTGGTCGAATGGAATATGTACGTCAGTTCTACGTACGCTGGTCATTAAGTTTGCCGTAGCTTTCCACATTTTATATTATTTCCTCGTTTAATTGGATCAGCGTCGGCAAGCCAACAGAGTTCGCGTGTCAGTAACACATTTCGACTCTACCTAGATGAAACGGAGAAAATGGCAGCAGGTCAACAGAGAGAGAACACTCACTAAGACAATTTTTCACAATTTTCATACACAGTACAAAGTACACGAAATTTAGTGCACTGAGTCCAAACGTGGTTATTTACCCAAACACTAGTAAATAAATTGGAAAAACTAAATTGAAAACATGGAGAAGGTACGGTAATTTATTATCCGTCGAGAGCATAAAATTCACAAAAATGCTGAAGTTTTTGGTTTATACATTGCTTGAAAGTAGGAATAAGTAGTAAGAATATACGCATATATTTTCTTTAAAAATATCTAGTTAACATTAGCATGAAACTATTCTTATTTCAAGAATCGTAGTTAAATGTAGGAAACTATAAAATTAAAATAAGTTTTGCTCGACTTGGCGCAGGCACTACCGTGCTGCCAAATTATTTAATGTACAAAGATTCCAGGATGGATTACAAGAGAGTGAAATTAAATATTTAATAAAATGGCGGTAGGTTAGGTTAGTTTAGGTATTATACTTTCCTGCTAGATTCTTGTTCGAAATTATAATCTCTATCACCGGATTTGTGTTGGACCTTTCTAACAAACCTGTGTATACTATAGAACCTATTTTATTAGCACAAATATGTGCCTAGCTGTTAAGTTAGATGGTTACATCCACAATAATAGTAAAGAGATAAAATGAGATATCATGTTCTATCCCGCCTATTTATCTCACTTGCCAATAAAGAACTTGACTCCAAAATTTTCATCAACCAGTTACCGGCTGACCGCGTTCAGTGCCTACTGTGGCGGTCACCACTGGTGCTAGTGTAGGCAATTTGTTTTATCGCAACACTAGATAAACTCGCGAACGTGGAATTTCCCTCTGTTTATTTCTACTTTCTTTCGCTGGTACTTTATTTCGACGGCTTTGCCAGACGCGAGGGGATCTACAGTGGGTTTGAATTTTTAATATAAATACAAGTATATTATTGTCTTTGTTCAAGTAGCAAGGGTATTTGTATGACAAGTGAACATTATAATTTTACCTGTAACTCCTGTACCAGTATATATCATACATATATACATACTAGCTTCTGCCCGCGACTCCGTCCGCGTGGGAGTCGTTTATATCGTAGCTCCATACAAACTTTCATCCCCCATTTCACCCCTTTTGTCCTTTCCCGGGACTCACACTATCTCTATACCACATCTAAATCGGTTCAGCGGTTTAAGCGTGAAAAGGTAACAGACAGACAGACAGACACACATTCGCATTTATAATATTAGTATGGATACACGCCTGCGTTCTGAGAAGGGTTAGGCAGAGCACATAAAATAAAATTTCTGTGCCAGTTGTGGGTTTAAAAGGTTTAAGATTTGATATATTGAAGTGACAAGTTGCTACCTAGTTGTCACGTTTTAATCGAATCTTGGAGGTCGATTTGAATCCTCTTCTATTAATGGTATCGATTTGAAACTTTGCAAAATATATGTTTCATATAATACATACATGCAATACTTAGGTTCCATGAAGCCTCAGAGCATAAAATACTATAGAGCGGACAAGCCGCCGGCGGCTGTGTCGCACATATCAGCTCATTGGGCATACTCCGCCATACATTTACCGTCCGCTGTCCACCGAGAGAGTTCCGTTTTTTGCCAAAATGCCGAGTTGTGCAATAATTACTTGCAAACATCGCAGTGATTTGATTAATTTCCACACCAATGCATCACTTTTCAGAGGTAAATACGATAAATACTATTTATTTCAAATAAAACCACGAATTCAAGAAGTTGCGACAGGCATATTCAATACAAATCGCGCGGCATGTCCGATCTCCTTATTTCCTATATCTGTGCATGAAGCTGAGCTAATTAATGATGGGGTCAGAAGGTGGAACTAAAACCGAATACAATGTGTATATTTAATAGTACCTACCTCAAATTGTAACCAGAGGTTGGTGTTAAGGCTAAGAACCGATAGGGCAACTTATTTTCTTAAACACCATTTTTATTTTTTCAATATTAGATTCAGCTCGCAATGGATCACTACTTTGTCTTACTGACGTGACATCACAATAAATTGTCACATGTCACCCGATTCTACCATGTGTCATCATGTTGTGACATACACACATTGTGTACGCAATACATTGCCGCTCGATAAATTTTCAAAAATTAATTATGCTTTGGTAGTTAAGGCTAACTTATTTTGTTCACAGCCCTAACACATACCTCTGGTTACAATTTGAGGCGATATTAAATATACACACTGTGTACAAAAATAAAAATATGTATATAAATAAAATCCGGCAAAGAATCCGGCCGGAATCTACCTAAGTTTCATTCGTCTAAGTTCAATTGTGAAACATTGTCCAATTCGATTACAATCATTTTGAGTTACCGACATGCGTTTTTAACACGCTTTTATGAGGTCGACCTGTATGTAACTAACCTGTAATGGAATCTAAGGTAACTAATTTAAAACCATCTTCCAAGGATCGTAGCGTCATGAAAATTGGCAGCCGTATGTAGTTCTGATGACAATATAATAATATAGTACTGTACTGTCGAACTGATCTGATGATGGAGCCGGAAAATATAAACTGGAACTTCATGAATGGAACATCGTATCATAGCTGTTAGAAAAGTCTTGTAATGAACTTTGACCACGATTAGGTTTTCAAGGTCTGATGATGAGGCCGGAACATAGGCCCTGGCAATCCATGATGGAATATCGTATCATAGTCGAGTTTGCACTTGTGAGAAAGGTCACATAATGGACTTTGAACACGATTAGGTTATTTATAGATCATTTCGTTATCAAAGACTAAACAGTATACGTGCATTTATAAGAGCGTGTTTTTCTAGTGTTTTTTAAACTATTAATTTATTTCTTATAAGTATCTACAATTCTAAACTAATGTTGTACAGTGGTAACGTTTGAGAGTGGCAGCTTTGTGTGAGTGGTATATAACTAGGACGTAATCTACGGAACTGACCATACGATGCAAAAAATATATTTTACGTCACACCTGGCCATAATGCGAGTTTTACTGCACGCTGCGCGTACGGGAAAACTCGCATTGTGGTCAGATGAAGACGTAAAATTTTGTACTCAACACGGGCGGTAATTCGTAAAGCCCCAGAGCGCATATTTATGACCCTCACCTTCGGTTCGGGCCACAAACACCTGCGATCTGGGGCATTCACGAATTCACCGCCCTAGTTACGTAATGTACTATTAGATGGTCTTCGGGATAGCCTAAGGTTATATTTCATCACGCGGCTTCTCTTTCATCTACGCAGAAGGAGCATAATCGTTAATCGTATTTCTTCACCAGTGTAATAATAAAGCAAAGTCCTTTGTCACATCTCTGGCTATCCACTATGAAGTGATAATTCGGGAATTGGTAAATTTTCAGTTTTCTGACTTCACAATGCTTTATTATAAGGCTTTGGTTTTTTTTAAATTATTTTTACTAAGCACACACATACATCTTCGCAAGGCGTTTTATTGGCGAATATAATTAGAGATTGGTTTTTGAGAAGGATTTTAGTTTCAAAAACACCAATATCATTGTACTCCATGATCGAGTTCCGTAATCTGTAATACTTTACAGTAAAATCTTAAGTGTCCTTAATTGAGCAAATAAAACACAGGACGAGAGTAACAAAAAAAAAACCTAAAGATATTCATAAAATCGCCTATTAAGTACGAAGTTTATAATTAGAGACGAAATTGTTTCATGTGCCGGACTCGCCGTAACTTTAGAACAAAATTAATTAACTCTCAAATTTAATATTCTGAATCGGTGGAAAACGTTATCAAAGTTAGGATTAAAAATAAATACTCGAATTATATTCTCGTTAGGAGGAAATGGGACTAATATTAATTCTAATTTTCATGATATCAAACTCAGTACGGCTGTACGTGTGTCGCGGCGACAGACAATCCCTCTCTTTCTACACGAAAGAAAACATTGTATTATATCTCGCCACAACACAGCTGGCGGGCTCAGACCAAGAAAAAAAGACAGACGGAGCGTTACGAACAGTGAAGTGAAGCCAAACCACATACAAACAAAACCAAGCTACTTCAAGTTTAGCACACGCTCACGCACACATATACAAACAAAATTTCACAAAACTCTTCACGTCTCGCAATGCTGTCAAGCTCATTTATTTCGAGTTTTGTGCGACTAAATTTGTTAAGCGTGTGCTAAACTTACGGGGCTTGGTTGAAAACCCGTTGACTTCACTAGACTGTTCGTAACGCTCCGTCTGTATATTTTCTTGGTCTGAGCTGGCGGGCCGTCGTGTGATAGCCATAGCTGTTATTCGCTACGCGCAAATGCGGCTCACCCCGCCAGTCGCCTGTCACGAAGCTAAACCGGTATACTCTTGCTTGCCAGAATTTCATCTGCCCGAATTTTATCTGCCATAATATTCAACTACCATAATGTTGTTTTCTATAATTTTGTATGCCATACTCATTGTTTACCATATTAATTATATGCCCGAATCTTTGTTTTCCATAATATCAATATCAATAATCTAATTTTCCATAATCATTGTAATCCATAACTATCACATAACATAATGACATTTGCCATCCAACTCCACATCCATAATATTCATATGTAATAAAGTCGGTACGTATTGTAGTACAATTTTTTTTAAAATAACCTCGAACCTATCCGCCATCCGAGTTGGTTTTGCCACTAAGTAAAAATAAACTTTTCTCTGAGATTACCCAATTCCAAGATAGTGGTGTATCGTAGGCAGTAGGGAACAGGGGCTTACCGACTCGGATCGCGGATAGGTTAGAAGACGGAAGCGGGAGCTTTGCTCCCGCTTTCGTCTTCGAGGTTATTTTTTTATAGACGAGCGAAAAAACTAACAAATTAACAAAGATGAATCCGAATGCTTGTTATTATGGCGTTTAAATATTCTATTAAATAATATTATTGCAAACAATAATCTCGAAAACAATACGTATGGCATTTGTATCATTATGTCATTCAATATTCGAGTAAACAAGAATATGTCAATTAACTATTATGGTAAACGAAACATTCGGGCAAATGAAATTCGGGCAAGCGAAGGTCGGGCAAATGATTATTATAGTATATGAATGTCGGGCAAACTATACAACCAGCTAAACCACTACCTACGCTTAGTTACTACGCATCGCGGTGTCAAGATATATTTGTGGGTGAGCTTTGAAGTGAGTTTAAAACAAGTTATAGAATAGGGGGGCTGTCTCTTTTGCCACGCCGGCTAAACTCAGCTCCCGGTTACCCCCAAGTTACAAAATTACCCGATCGCGGCTGACACCGCTGGACAGTGACACTATGGTTCGCACATTTTCGCGAGGCTGGTGTTGTCACTGGCACTCATGTCACTGTCACACAAAATGCGACAACCTTTACTACACGAAACAGTGCATTAGAGCGGAACGGCACGATTTGAGTTTTCTAGCTGCCAAACATCGGGTGTGTTAGATGTATTATCTCTCCCCCTCCCTCTACGGGCTTCTTTACGTAAGTAGCATTGTTTAGTACTTATGTTCCAAAGTTCCGTAACATTTACTTAAATTGATAGTTAATTAAGTATTTGAGATAATATCTTTGAGATCATAGGATGTCACAGATTTGTAAAATATCTTTGAGTCTTAGTGACTTCGGGACTAAAGTGTATTTGGAAGTACAGCAAACTACAGATCCCTGTGTAAATGGGTTCTAGAAACTAATATCTACCCGGATATTAGTTTCTAGAACGTATAATTACAAAAGGAACCAACTAATTTCAACTAACTTCACTGACAGCGGAGGTCGTCAATTCGCCTTCTACATATTTTTACTAACTTTTATTTAACTTCCACCAAATTGGTAGTAATAGCTATTAAGGCTAGCACAAAGTCTCTCTAGAGTAATTTAATAAAAATCCTATATTTATATTGGGCTTCGCGACAATGGAGCAATTGGGTACCTAAGTCACTTAGGGTCCCCAGATAAAAAATTATGCAATATACTAACCTCAATGAAAACGGCAGAGTTTAGTATTAAAGCCCTAACATTCTGAGCCATTCTGTGTTTGTGTTTGCAAAGGCTGTATACAAATGTTCTATTTAACTAAAGACGTTTCAATAAGCCTCGAGTCAACAAGCGCTGACCTAATTCCAAAACTAAGCATTATATTAAATAGGACTACAGTCCCTTCCATCTAATTTAATATTAGTCAAGTCTATTTGAAACTGTTATTGTTTTGATGGGAGTTAAATCCTTCATGTCCTCCATGTTTGCCCTTCAATCAGTTGCAATTTAAGGTAAAATAAATTTTTGGACTAGGAATACCTGAGCATAAAAGAAAAGAATCTGTCTTATTTTTATTATTTTTCTATTGCCTTTTACTGGCAACTACCTACTTCAATCAATATTAAGTATCATCATTATATCGTCTAATTCCAGCTGAAGAACTGACTAATAGATCCACATTAAATGTTTTTTGTTTGTTCAGCTATTTCTCTGCAGTCTGCAGTCAAGGAAAGATGGTGGTGGTGTGACTTAGGACCATCAGAAAATTATGAATAATTTTACCAGATATTATACGAGTACAAGCCTAGGATATTAGCAATTTCACCTTGCTATGGCCAGTATGGACGACAACATCAACACGCGACGGCAGAGCTACGCATCGCGTCATACGGAAATTATACGTAAGAAAAATATGTGATTATTTATAAAGACTTAGATTGTTTAGAGTAAATAAAAAACCCAGTAGTTAGAATCCCCATAGTAATTATTTATATAAAACACCCTCTCATAGCATTCATTTGATATTGTAAACATTAAAGTAAAATCCCAATACAAATTGTATTAGAAAGAGAGAGGAGATGTTGCCTATGCGCGAGCGCAGCGCGGACTGGCCGCCATGGAGGGGAGGGGTGTATCGCGCCAACATGACCGTAACGAGAGCCGCGGCCACCGAGCCTGAATTAGAACTTAGTACGGCGCATTTTCACTTTGTATTTAACATGTTTACATTTATAACTTTACAACGGCTCATCGTATTAGAATGATTTATATATTGTTAGAAAGCTTATTAGAAGTTCTATTAAATGTTTAAACTTACAAATAAGTAAACTCAGTAGGTTCAGCGCAAATAATGAATAAGTGTTAAGAAAGGGACCGAATTACGGTTTGCCCGATTTCCATGTACGATTATTCAGATAAGAAAATATTTACGAACCCTACTGTACTTATAAGATCTCAATCCATATTAGAACTTTGTAAATCAGCTTAGTCTTCCACCCATTTAAATGTATAACATCCCAATAACATCTTGCAATGTAAATTAGTCAAGTCAAAGTGGGCGTAACCTTTATTGTCTCACTCAGCACGTCTTGCTCACCCACTAGCAGGTATAAATAGCAGGTACGGCCCGGAGCAAATCAGTGTGTGTCAAACGGAGCCTCCTGGAAGTCACAACAAGAAGAAGAAAAAACTACAAAGTAATAGGAAGTTAGGGACTTGAAATCAAGTCACTTAGGGCAGTGATAGGGCAGTTAGGGAAAAGTAAATAAAAAGTCTATTTCTCGTTATTCCTTCTTTTATTTTGGTAACATCGATTACCCAAAGTGTCTGAGGACACGGGCGAAGCCCAAACACACCATTCGGGCGCCGAGTGGTAGTACACGCTGTCCGTACACATAGGGGCGGAGCTCGTCCGTCGCCGACTTGTGTCACGGAGCGTGGTCGACGCACTGTCCGAGCACATAGGGGCGGAGCTCGTCCGTCGCCGACTTGTGTCTCGGCACTAGGTCATTCTTAGGTGACTGTGAGGGGCGAGCATTGCCGCAGCCGGTAGCGCGCGCGCTCACTCGCCCAGCCGACGCCGCCGAGAGCGGACGTCGCTCACAGTCGTTTTGGTCCTTCGAGCCGGATCCGCTGGATCCAGATTGTGTTTGACGTACCAACGGGACGTCAGAAGTTTTCAGGGCACCAGGTTACGGGCCCATTTGTACCGCCTAGGAGGCATTCGCGCAAGTCAGAGCGCATGTGTTTGAAAATTCGTGTGAATTATTAGAAGAATTGTTGTGAACTATGTACGAGATAGCCGCCATGAGTACGGCATATGAGAGTAATATGTGGAATAAATATACCCCGATGTCGGAATCCAGGAGGAGGCCCACACTCAACGCGACATCGGGGCGCGACAGATGCATAAGAAGGAAATTATGTAATACAGAGACAGCCGCCGCGCAAGCACGCCCGTGGGGCAACTACGCCGACACACGGCGAGAAGGGTTCGACGAGCCATCAACAAAAGTGACTGCGAGATATTTCGAAGCCCTTCTAGATTTCGAAAAGAGCGAACATTTAGCCGAGATATTGGAGGCAGAATACAGGAAACGAGCAGAGTTCGAGCTACAACAGCAACTATGTGAAATAGAGAGTGAAGAATTGGCCGAGGTATTGGAGGCGGAATTCAGGAAGCAAGTAGAATTCAAACTTCAACATAAACTATGTGATATGCGAAAGGAACTCAATAGACAGCGTGCCTTGGCAAAAAGGTTCCGAGAAGAGTCCGAGTGTTTAATAAGGGACGAACATTCAAGCGGCGGCACCATAGCAAAACGGATAGAATCTGAACAAAATAAACACTCAAGCACAAGCAAAATTACGAGGCCTCAGCAAAGGGAGGCCAATTATGATAACGGCCAGTCACATAGGCACCTACAGACTGCAGGTTGCGGTGCCGCATCAACGGAACTCATCGACACGCGCGCAAATTCGACGCCCAGCAGCACCGAAGACATCACCATGTCAACAACCATGGCGTACGGGGACGCCATGGCCCACCTCATCAATGAACCAGCCAACGACCGCCCGTGGTTAATTGCGGTCATCAACGCCACTAAGCCGACCCGCCGTCGCCCGTGGCGCCGCAAAACTAAAGCACCGAAATACGCCGGCGCCACATTACCTTCCATCCCAGAGGAGGACTTTACTACCGCGGCGCCTGAGTACGCCGCGGACACCACTGCAGATATACCGACCCGCGGTCGCCCGCGGTCGGTTACGCCGGTCAAGATATCGACCCCCGGACCAGTGGGGTCGATCACAAATACAGCGCCCGAGTACGCTGGCGTCACTATGCCCTCCGACCCGGAGGGAGCCACTCCTACCAGGGCTAGCGAGCCCACACCGACCCCCGGACCAGCGGGGTCGAATTTGACTACAGCTAAAGAAAACTCCGCACGCAACGAGGCTGCAAGGGCCAGTACGCCCACATTAACCTCCGGACCAGAGAGGTTAATCTTATCCGCGGCGCCTGAATACGCCGCGGTCTCCGAGCCTGCAGGGGCTAGAACGCCCATCATCCAATCAACTCGAGGGCGCAAGCGGCGCCTCGACTACCCACCGGCCCTCCGACCACTGGACGTGTCGCGAGAGGCGGCGACTAAGCGTGTCGCCTACATAACTTACTGCAGGAGCCAGCGACCGGCACCATCTGCCGGCTATTCATGCACAGCGCCCGAGAGCGCCACTGGCAGCGAGTCTGCCGCCACTGCCGTCACTACAAGCGGCGTGACATCGTCGGTGCGACGGCGCAAACGGCGCCTCGCCGACCCATCGGCCCTCCGACCAACACATACGTCGCGAGAGGCCGCGACTAAAAACGTCAAAAAGAGCAGCGGGAACCCACAGCCGGCACAGCTTGCCGGCATCTTCAAGCCACCACCGGAGCCGCCGGAGCCTCCAGACAATACGGCGCCTAGAGGGCCCGTCTATTATCGCCGGAAGAAAGTGAAAATTAAAATCGGCGATCGCCAGGTCATCGCCGACCCGCCGGCCTACGTCATGGTACATACCTAGTGTTAAAGACAATTAGTGAAAAAAGAAAAACAACAATAATTATAACAATATGAAAGTAGGCCACGTTAAAAGAGCAACCAGTGGCAGTGATTATGTGAATCAGTGAAAGTGACTAAGTGATAACACCGTTGCAACCAATAGTGCGAGGCTTCGCCTCACACTAAAGGGGGAGAATTATGGACGACAACATCAACACGCGACGGCAGAGCTACGCATCGCGTCATACGGAAATTATACGTAAGAAAAATATGTGATTATTTATAAAGACTTAGATTGTTTAGAGTAAATAAAAAACCCAGTAGTTAGAATCCCCATAGTAATTATTTATATAAAACACCCTCTCATAGCATTCATTTGATATTGTAAACATTAAAGTAAAATCCCAATACAAATTGTATTAGAAAGAGAGAGGAGATGTTGCCTATGCGCGAGCGCAGCGCGGACTGGCCGCCATGGAGGGGAGGGGTGTATCGCGCCAACATGACCGTAACGAGAGCCGCGGCCACCGAGCCTGAATTAGAACTTAGTACGGCGCATTTTCACTTTGTATTTAACATGTTTACATTTATAACTTTACAACGGCTCATCGTATTAGAATGATTTATATATTGTTAGAAAGCTTATTAGAAGTTCTATTAAATGTTTAAACTTACAAATAAGTAAACTCAGTAGGTTCAGCGCAAATAATGAATAAGTGTTAAGAAAGGGACCGAATTACGGTTTGCCCGATTTCCATGTACGATTATTCAGATAAGAAAATATTTACGAACCCTACTGTACTTATAAGATCTCAATCCATATTAGAACTTTGTAAATCAGCTTAGTCTTCCACCCATTTAAATGTATAACATCCCAATAACATCTTGCAATGTAAATTAGTCAAGTCAAAGTGGGCGTAACCTTTATTGTCTCACTCAGCACGTCTTGCTCACCCACTAGCAGGTATAAATAGCAGGTACGGCCCGGAGCAAATCAGTGTGTGTCAAACGGAGCCTCCTGGAAGTCACAACAAGAAGAAGAAAAAACTACAAAGTAATAGGAAGTTAGGGACTTGAAATCAAGTCACTTAGGGCAGTGATAGGGCAGTTAGGGAAAAGTAAATAAAAAGTCTATTTCTCGTTATTCCTTCTTTTATTTTGGTAACATCGATTACCCAAAGTGTCTGAGGACACGGGCGAAGCCCAAACACACCATTCGGGCGCCGAGTGGTAGTACGCGCTGTCCGTACACATAGGGGCGGAGCTCGTCCGTCGCCGACTTGTGTCACGGAGCGTGGTCGACGCACTGTCCGAGCACATAGGGGCGGAGCTCGTCCGTCGCCGACTTGTGTCTCGGCACTAGGTCATTCTTAGGTGACTGTGAGGGGCGAGCATTGCTGCAGCCGGTAGCGCGCGCGCTCACTCGCCCAGCCGACGCCGCCGAGAGCGGACGTCGCTCACAGCCAGCTAAGAGTACTGTTAAAGCCTACATAAATCGACTGATAAAAATAGAACGACCGCAAAGCTTATAATTATGTTATCGTCATTCAAACAACAAAATACAGGCGTATCAATATCTTAATCACATTGAATATACACTAAAACTTGGACCGTAAGTTGGTAAGGACCGTATCTTAGACGGTAATGGGTACTCGCGCTGATACTAAATAGGTATTATTTTTACATTTAGCCTCGCCCGAAAGTAGCCATTTCCGAAAGCAGTTTCAGGAGATACTAAACCAGCTTTATCTTTTATTACAGTTAAGATGCCGTTCCGTGGGAAAGCAAAGAACTTCTTTAAAAATATTGAAGACTAGCTTCCGCCCGCGACCTCATCTACGTGGACCCGATATAAAAACTATCATATATCTATAAAATATTTTCGTGCAAAATTCCCCGAAAAACGACGTTTAATCGTTATTGATTAGCAAACATCCAAATAACTAAAAATCCAAACTTTAGCATTTATAATAAGTCAGGATGTACACAGATGCTTATATTAATTTTAAATGTATTTTACATTATTATATAGGTAGAAGTCTGTATTGAATTTATAGTACCTAACTAATGAAATAAGTAACTATTAATCACCAGTTCTGTAATTAAATAAAACTAACATGAACTTTTCACATTTAGGGCGAGTTGCGCCAACTTACGATTACAGACGGATCGACGTTAAATATGGCGGCTGCAACTTTGTCAAACTTTCCATGCACTCAGAGGGGCTACCACGAAACGAAAACGAACTTCGTTCGTGTATCTCCCTCTCTGTTGCACTTGCTGGTTCGAGCGACAGAGAGGGAGATACTTGAACGAAGTTCGTTTTCACTTCGCGGTAGCCCCTCAGATTTTAACGTTCACCGCTTCCGATTACGGACGGTTTGGTGCAACCCACCCTTATTCTTCACATGATCCCGTATGACAAATTTGAGTTACCTACTTAAGCTTTTAAAAAAATGTTTTGGTAATGCTGTTTTTTATTGCAATAAAGGCAAAATTTATGAATACAGGAAATGCAAGGGCAGGGAATGGGAATCATTATCGAAGAAATGTCACTTTTCCAAAGGTCTTATAGAAGTAAGAAGAGTGCCGTGATAGAATTTCCTTCAAGAACTGGTTATATTTCTCATGAAACATTTATCAAGTAATGAACATACTACACGAATATGAAAACACCATAAACTCACCAATAGTGTACGTAGCGCCATCTATCTGAAACGTCGCGCTTTTACACTTCTTGAAAACCTTCCCACTGACGACTTGCCGCATAGCGCTGTTATGCGACGCAGGGTTCGACGTGATGTCTCGCCGCCCCACCGCGGCGCTAGTATCGAACTTATTCCTCAACTCGTCGAACGACAGCTCGGGCGAATAGTCCGGCGTCGCCTCTTCACTACTGCTCACTTGCCCGCACATCTGTTCGCCTGGTACCGAACTGGCCGATTTCTTGTTCATTTTGTTTTGTTATCACAGCACTAGAAACACTACAGCTTGTCTACATTTTCAGTTGATTTGAAGTCTTACCTGAAACAAATGAGTTGCGATTAACAATAGTAAAACGGAGGTGCTTACCAACAAAATTATGGAACGACATAGCCTGTTCTTTATGACCTTTATGATCATCAGCCTTCAAGTCTATTACGGACTATACAAGCAGTGTCAAAAAGGGAGACAACGTCGTCCATGGCTGACTGGCTGTGAAAGCCAACGCGGGAGCGGCATACACGACCGCAAGCCTGGCAGGTGTCCTTTGCCCTCGCGCGAACAGGACTGTTATTCGCTACGCGTTAATGCAGCTCACCCCGCCGGTCACCCATCACGAAACTAGATCTCTACCTACGCTTAGTATACCCATGTACCTAATATACCCATGATTTTATAGAAAAAAATTGTAATGACCTAGGATATTTCCTGTAATGTTACATTTTTTTGTTATTTTTTTTGTGTCTATAAATAAATAAATAAAATAAATAGGTTAGTAACTACGCATCGCGGTGTCAAGATATATTTGTGCGTAAGCTTTGTATCAAAAACGAGTTACAGAATAGGAGGGCTGGTGCAACGTTGATGCCGCTTGGCTCGGTTATCTGCGAGTGTCTTAAACCATGCTTCATCGTAGACTTGTGATAGGTATAGAGTATATGAATGTAACGAACGGGATTCAAGGGAATACGCCAAAGGTGGAAATAATTTTGTCACCGAGTGACGTAACTGCTTTTCACATATTCTACGAGGAAAATTTTAATCCCTTTTCTGAATAGCAGAATCAGGGAAGAAAATAACAACTTTGATATCTCATTTGAGGGCATTAATAACTTTTTATTAAATAGCATCAAATATTAAAACCAGTGTCCAGTATTACATAGATAAAATCTCAGAACTATTACTTAATAGGGTTTTTATTATATAGATTGTCTTTCTAGAAACATTATAGACTAGTATTTTTTTATAATCTTTTTTTAAATACTTTATATAAATTTTGCTTTTTATGTTTAATAAATTACTCTTAGTAATTAGCTTAAGATTATGTTTCTACCTGACGATTTGAAAGTGCTTGTTACTGGGCCTACTTGAATAAATATAATTTTGAGTTTGAGCTTGAGTTTCCAATGGACATTCGGGCTTCCAAGGGAAATCCTTATGTGCCTGAACAAACTACTTCGAACTAAAATGGAAATCAAGTGTTTGCTCGCCTAGGGTTGCGCATCGCACGTCGAGTTCCCAGAAGAGAAAGGCAGAGCACATGAAATTTAACTTTCAGAGTCACTTTACTACAGGTTGGATGGACCGATTTAGATGGACAGGTTATAGGTTGTTGCCTTTGAAACACTTCAACCCCTTCCAGTAATTGACTTTTACGACACTTACGGAAACTGATAATACTTTTCTAGTCTGACACCACATGGAGAACGTCATTACGATTCAATAAATAAATAATAATATAAGTCCATACTATACCATATCCATATATACATCGAGCTACGGTAGCAGTGGTTCAGGCATGCGGCTGTCAAGCGGCGGTCGTGGGTTCGAATCCCGGCTCGTACCAATGAGTTTTTCGGAACTTATGTACGGAATATTTACCGTTAGCTTTTCAGTGAAGGAAAACATCGTGAGGAAACCGGTCTAATCCCATTAAGGTCTAGTTTTCCCTCTGGGTTGGAAGGTCAGATGGCAGTCGCTTTCGTAAAACTAGTGCCTATGTCAAATCTTGGGATTAGGTGTCAAAGCGGACCCTGGGCTCGTTTAGGGGCACAACCGGGAATAACGCTAGGAGAATGAATGAATAAGTATCCTGGATATACATCCATACTAATGTCCTGGTCCTGGAGTCGGACTGACGGAGTGGCGTTCTCGTAAAAACACTTCAATACTTCGATATACCGGTGGTTTACTTGGCACCGCTGGAGAGACGGTAGTAAAGCCCAGGTTTCGATCGAATCGAAAACTTTCTCGTAGTCCAAGAGCGCTAAGCAGAAGTTATATTCCTTAGCAGGATACAATATAAGCTAGGCAAATTCACTGTTTGGTGGTTTGGCCTTTAAAGCCAGAAGTTTGTTAAGTATTATTAAATAGGTGTTGGTCTGGCAACCCTAGGGCATTGCCAACACTTGTTTACACATTTTGTAATATTTATTACCTATCGTAACATGAATGTCTGAAATGGATGACAAATTATTCGCTACGGCAAGCTTCGTCTGACATCTGACGAAAACTCGTCCGAGTTCAGTCATGAAAAAGAAAATAGGAAAGTAGTCGATTTTGTAGCTTTCCTGATACATAAATGTATAATATTATGTAGTATGCGTGTTGAAATCTATTTAAGCAATCACTTTTCCCCAATATCTTCATAATATTATAATAATAGTAAACGTAACAGGAGATATTTCAAGATCCCATTAACAGGCCGACTTTTACCTATGGGTAAGATTGAGGAAAATGGTGAACCATTGTAGTCACGTTTTTCAACTTTATCTCTATGCAGTAAGGTGAAAAATTGCAAAGCTAAATAAAAAACGTATTTGTGATCTCGAGTAAAAGACAGTGGCCATTTTATTAGCGGCTATAAATGATAGAACATACATACATACATTCACGCCTTTTTTCCCAAAAGGGGTAGGCAGAGCACATGAAACGTATGTTCCAGCGCCACTTTTAGCATACATGTGGGTATAAAATATCGACAAAATGTGATATTGCAGTGATAGGTTGCTATCCATAGCAACCTATCTATCAAGGCTAGCATAGATAGAACATGACACCCAATGTATACTTAGCGCCTTAGAGTCAATGCTAAGGTGAAAGACATAAAATCTCTTTTGCATTTATAGGTTACCTACTTGTTTTTCAATAACTACAACTTAGAAAAGTTGATAAACCCCCGACATTTTCATTTCAAAGTCCAATATCTCAAAAAGGGCTAAACATATTTTCATGAAACATGGCTAAGAACACTCGGGATAAAATTATCTATGACACAAAAAAACCGCATTCAAATCGGTCCATCCGTTAGGCTACGCTACCACACACAGATACACAGGTACACAGACACACATATACACAGAGACACGTTAAACTTATAACACCCCTCTTTCTGCGTGGGGGGTTAAAAAGGCATTTGTTTTGTTTATGTAAAATTTAAATACGACTATGTAATCTCTATTCTAATTAAGTCACTGTTGTCTACACACAAGCCCTCTTGAGTGTAGTTGTGACCCTATTCGAATAAAAAAATAAAGAATGTGTTAATGAATATATTAAAAGCAACTAAGGTTATTGCCCCAGTGCCCGACACTATACCCCACTTGGTATTTACGATCGTCATTTTCTTCTTGCATTTCAAGAAGCTGCGGCTGTCAAGCGGTGGTCATGGGTTCGAATCCCGGCTCGTACCAATTAGTTTTTTGGAACTTATAATCAGAATATATATACCGTTAGCTTTTTGGTGAAGGAAAACATCGTGAGGGAACAGGTCTAATTATAAATAAGGTATAGTTTTCCCTTTGGGTTGGAAGGTCAGATGGCAGTGGATTTGTCGAAATAAGTCTTTAACGGCATTATAGTATGATTGCGTCCACTCGCTATCCTGAAGTAGTAATTGAAGTAGCGATTGAGGAAACAGCCAAGGTGTCAATTATTAGAATGAAGGTGTTCGTTCCTCTTTGTTTTTGACATACCGAATTTAATAGAAATTAATGTTACCATTTGAACTAGTTTTCTGAGTGTGTAGCAAATGTTACTACAATAAGAGTACCTACCCACGTAAAAATAAAAAATAGGGTCCAATGCATTTGCAATTTGTCGACAGCCAAAACACCACACACAAAGCAAAATTGTATTTTTACTTCACATGATTATATTCGTACTTAACCATTTTATTAATTACGTTATCCAAATTACTGTTATGGTCATGATAACTGCGTTTAAGTTCATGATATTTTGTAGTTGCCATACAATTATTTGTTAATAAAGTGTTAGGAATCTGTATATTTAAATTTTCCTCTTGGGCGATATTAAAAATAGGTACATATTTTTTAAACTTTCAATTCTCATACATCTTTTTACGATTTTAAATATTTTTTGTAATTCACATTGTTATGCTAATAATTTAATAGTTTACTATCAATATAGCAGCACTACATTCTACATTATAATACGAGGAAAGAATCCAATCCATCCAATCCATTATCCAATTCAATTCAAAAATCACACTGGAATAGGTACATCTTTTATTATTTCTTTGCACGGTTTCTTGCCTTCGTCATGAATTAGTATTAACATAAGCTTTAGGCGAAACGTAAGCAAACCACGTTCATTCATAAACACCAATCTGTTTAAATGGATATCTCAGTCGAGATAAAATTGCAAGCGTCTCTTCACATAATCATCTTCCATCTAAATATTCACATGGCACCGAGAACAGTTGCGTCAGTTAAATATAACCTATTCATATCTATATTAACAATCCATGCTAATATTATAAATGCGAAAGTGTGTCTATCTTTTCGTCTGTCTGTCTACTGTATGTTACCCTTTAAACCGCTGAACCAATTAACATGAAATTTGTTATAGATATAGTTTGAGTCCAATTCAATTCACCCCGGAAATCATGCCCCTAAGGGGGTGAAATGGGGGTTTAAAGTTTGTTTTGAGTTACGATATAAACGAGTTCCACGCAGAAGTAGTTGCGGGCAGACGCTAGGTAATCATAAAGCTGAAAATACCAGTACAATTTGTGACGTTTCTTAGATCGATTTCAGAGGCACACGCGGGCAATTTCCGAAATGTATTAAAAGCATATTGCTTGTATTTATCACTACCTGCTCACACTTCTACCTAAAACAAACCTCATGCACATCAGGAATATCTATCTATTTGCGTACCGTTTAAATAATATTAGAAATCAGGTGATTCGTTCCGGAGATGCTTACATGCAAACTTTCAACGACACAGACTTTTCTTCTTTACAATTACTGCTTCCTTGTGACCAATGTGGTATAAATGTTACCGACAGGTTATAAACACGGTCAGTTATTCTATTTATGTACCGCTTAAATAATATTAGAAATCAGGTGATTAGTTCCGGAGATGCCTACGTGCAAACTTGCAACCAGACAGACTTTTTCTTTACAATTATTGCTTCCTTGCCACCAATGTGGTATAAATGTTACCGATAGGTTATTAACACGGTCAGTTTAATCTATTTACGTAACGTTTAAATAATATTAGAAATCAGGTGATTAGTTCCGGAGATGCCTACATGCAAACTTGCAACCAGACAGACTTTTCTTCTTTACAATTATTGCTTCCTTGCCACCAATGTGGTATAAATGTTACCGACAGGTTATAAACACGGTCAATTTACAATATTACTCGCAATATTATAAACTGCCAAAGAAAAATAAAACTCTCACACGGTTCTCAATCTAACGGTGACATAAACATGAAATAAAATAATGATAATATACATGACAATGGTCATTGTTGCAATAAATTAGGTAGTTTTACAACGCTAACGAACCTGTTTTAATGTACCATACCAAAATGGACCCAACGGAATACTTATGCCATCCCTCGCTGCCGGCCTGTCATACACAGTCAGAGTGAGATCACTATGCTTTTTTATCAGTTGCCGATATTCGTGAAGAATCGAGCCTTCTTTCCTCCCTTATCCCATTATTTGGGGTTGGGTCTCCCCACTTATCTCCGCCAAGTCATGGGTCGTCACATTAGAGTATGTTCAAGTTTGATTGAAATTGATGTATCTGTTTCCTGTCTGCTGTACCCGAGTCTCTGATGGAGCCGTCGTCGCGGCGAAGAAATAAATTTTGCAGTAGGTCGGAGTACGCAATCAAATCCTTTATTTTCTCTCATTTCGCTGCCGCCGAAAAGGGTACGAAAAAACTCGGAAATAGCGCTTACTCTAACCACGCTAGACATGGTTTTAAGAAACATGATTTAGATTAAATTAATATTGAAAGGTAAATCAAACAAATTCCGGTTAAAGTAAAAAAAAAAAACACGTTGATCGGAATTTGGAATTTCGCCGACTGTACCTATTAGTTATAATCTTGGGAAAACCAAGTTGATTCTGTGATGCAGTAGGAAAGCACTTAGAGTAGTAGTTTATCCTTTTGAAATAAGTACCCAAAATTTTAACTAAAATCGTTGACTCATAATTACTTTCAAAATTATTTTTCATCATCATCTGCATTTTAGATATTAGTTGGTCACACACGACATCAATAGTTGCTAAATTTAATATCGTTGTCTTGGCACTCTTTGAGGGAGGCCAAGGACAAGCAGTGGACGTCTTTTGGCTGATATGATGATGATATACTCGCATTTACGATAAAAATATAGACTCGCTCATATCATAATATAATATACAATATTTAAATGATAAAGACGCAGCGCTGCCGCAATGAGCTTTGCCTGGACGGAGATTGGGGTTGCTGACCAGGACGAAAACAGGTAAGAACATTTTTAAGAGCCCTTTTCCCTGATGAAGGATATGAAGATACGTGATCATCATCGCAAAGTTTGTTGTCATAATCATAATCATATTTATTGGTAATGAATGTTATACATTATATTTATGTCAACTGACAGTAAATCAATTCATAATATTTTTTTACCATAATTGGCCTACATTATTATCGTTAATGTAAATGAACTTAGTAATTGCAGTTGATATGGTCCCAAAAATCATCGCTAATTGTTTTTTTAGTGTTTTTAATAATATACTTACAGTCTTAATATGGTTAGCGACCGGAACGGATGATCGCGGCCTCCGAAATTAACAGAACGTTAACATAGTAGAAAATCTAATTCTGAATTAAAACGTATTCATCTTTCGTTTACCTATGTCAATCATGTTGTTCACACGCATACTTTTGAGTTAAACGGAACATAGAGTCTATTATCATCAGAGTCATCTAACATCAGACGCGAAATAGTCGTCATATGACGCAGAAGAATGTCAGGCGTAGTGCGATTATTGCGTCATGTACAAGTAATGTCGTGAAAGTCCACTGGATGCGGGTGGCACAGAACCGGTCATTGTGGCACTCTTTGGGGGAGGCCTATATCCAACAGTGGACGTCTTGGGGGTTCTTAAAGCGTTTCAACCGCCGCTCCCCTTTGGTTATTTACCACTACCAAATAACCAAAAATTTACCGAGAAGCTAATACAGCGTCCTTGTCATAATTCTGAAAAGGACCCCTACTACCCCTCCTTGCGGCGGTTGAAACGCTTTCAGAGGGGCTACCGGGAAATGAAAACAAACTTCGTTTGTGTATCTCCGTCTCTGTCGCACTTGCTAGTTCGAGCGACAGAGACGGAGATATTAGAACGAAGTTCGTTTTCACTTCGCGGTAGCCCCTCAGAATGACTATTCAGAGCACGTGTTATGGCGAGCACCCCCGCAAGCGGGTTATCGTGTTTTTTTTTCGAGGTGTTTAACATCAGTTTCATTCATAATTAATTCACAACACACATAACATTCTGCACTGATAAATATATTTGTCGATAGATACTGATGGAACAGTATGATGATGGTATAATTCATCCTCTTTAAATTATATCTGTCACATTGAGGGTGGGGAGGGAGGGGGAGGGCATTTTTCCGCCAGAAGCTACATTTTCTTTTCTCTTGAATCTTCCTCTCTGAGAGTTCATGTTTACGCATAATATAACATCTATATCTTATTCCCTAATATCACCAGCACCATAATGCTTTGTGGACACATCACACCAAACTCCTAACTACGTCAAGTTATTAGCAACTTCTTCCCGATTATTAGCAACATTAAAACTTTCTTCGGTCCAAGTTGGCGACTCTATGAAGAGCGAAAAGCGTCGAGTTTTTCTGTACCTTCTCAAGGGCCATTTATTATCTCATTAGGCGAAGAACGTCGCTTATCCGGCTATTTGTCTTGCTTTGAGACAAACGATTTTGTTATCAACGGTTTAATTTTATTTTTACTTTTGTCCGTCTGAATTGCATCGTTTCAATTTAGCAGTTGGAAAAATATAATAAAACAGATATCTTATTAAAGCCAGCTGTCGCTTGGAATTTTAATAGACTTCTTTCTCGTTTGCTTTTATAATATAAGTATATACTCACAGATAGATAGGCGACAGTTGCAGTACCTATACTTGTTATTTTGGTGATCAATGTTAATCAATGCTAAATAAATTAAAAAAAAATACTCACCTACTTTGAATATGTATGTTTGGACGGCCATATCGTACCTATCAAAGAGTGAACGTCTCAAAGATAAAGTATGTAATTCTATGTATAGAACTCCCGTGAGCGTGAGAATCAAACATAAAAATAAAATGTAAAATCCGGTTTTTAAGGTTAAAATTCTCTTGTCATTTTTTTTATTTTATACAATGACAGATTTTATACAAGTGTAGGTATGGCCCGCCTGATGGTAAGCGGACACTGCGGCCTTATATAGAATCCAAAGGAGTGACATGGGCGTCGCCAACCCTTGATATGTTTGAGGATGCGCTGTGTTGACAGCTGAAGGAACAAGTTCCCTCGCTCTCAACACAACGCATCCTCGGGAGCTCTGGCGACCCTGCTCACCTCCAGGAACACAACACTACTACAGAGCAAGTAGTAGGATTATTATGGCTGTGGTCTTCTGCAAGGCGGAGGTACTTCCCCAGTTGGGCCGCTCCAAATCCGAGCGGGATGACATTTCACTGTGCCCTACCCTCACCTCATGCTGTGACATACTCTCGAGAACGTCTGTACTAAATAGCTGCTAGATTAGCGGTCTGATAGATAACTATTTATTTATTTAAACTTTATTGCACAAAACCAAAATAATGTGCAGATGGCGAACAAAGCGCATACTAGTACTAGTTCATAATTAGGAAGAGCGGCCGCTTCCTCTTTGACTGAACGATCTAATCTATTACTGCTTTTTCGTTACGATCTGTCATAATTCATTTTTGATCCAACTTTGGCCGTAACAAATTTAGTTCAGGCATTAGCTTAAACCTCAATAGAACCAATGATCATGAAAAATTTGAACTTACTTTTTATAATTACATACCTTCTGCATTTTATGTTCGGTATTTTTCAGAATCACCTATTTAGGGTCGATTCAATCAAAATGAATTTTTAGATATTCAGGTAATTCAAACTTTATCAAAAACTCCTGGGTTTTCATAACCGCGGAAAGAAAAGAGGCGACTTCAATAGTAGGTAATAAGAAATGAAAAGTTAATGGTTATCCTAATCGTTTTTGTCCGTTGTTTCTAATCTGCATTTAAGATGTATTTAATTTCAAAGTTATTAGTAGCTTCTTAAAACGACATAGTATTAGAAAAATTGAAAAAAAAGAACGTAATTAATTCGAGCTGGATTCGAGCCAGCAACCTTCTGGAATACGCACCGAGTCGCTTTCAATCAACTTACCTATCGGAACCGTTGGTCGGTTCAACGAATAATTCAACGAATTCGCTCTTATAAAGCCTTAGGGAGACTCTACGGTCGTCTCAATTTAAATTAACAAATCGCCAGTGACAAGGCTTCAGTCTACACTAAGTTACTTTTCGTCCGCAGGATTAATTTTATCTTAACATTAAAAGGTACAATTTTGACCACTGTCTCATCTGATTGTAAGGAATGATGACATTAACTACTGCCTAATTCAAAAATAATACAATTACTTACAGAATTAGTAAGAATTTACGAAAGTGTCGAGAAAATTTTAATTAAAATCTACATTGTACAGTGAAAAGAAAGAGGGCGAAAGATAAATGAACTACATTCGAGCTTAATCGAAACGATTTCTTTGACCAATTAATTATTCGGCGTGGTTGAAATGGGTTTACGTAAATGAAACTGGAAGGAATAGAACCCTTTTACTTTTTGCATGTCTGGACTATCCACTAATGCAAAAGTGGTGACAATTTAGTGTGGAGAAAAGTGAGGTCATGCATAAAAAAACCGTGTTACAGAATATATAATCGTTAAAAGGTTATATTGATAAGCAATATCTAAAATCGTAGTTTTTGATAGGTACTGGTGAAGTCAATATACTCGTAAAATAAAAATTATACAAATGGTTTATATATAGCCATACTTCAAAAACGATAATATAGCGCAAATTACAACAGCATACGGAAAGTGTCATGTCTCATGATGGTTCGTCGTCGTCATGATTACAACATAAATCATAAAATGACAACTGTGTGCTAAATATAAAAGACACTGAAATACCTTGAAAAATGATTAGAAACTTCAATATATCACCGATGTATCGTTGTCTAAAAAAATAGATTGTATCAACATTTGTTTTACAAAATTATTATTGAAATGTTAAAATATTCATAGCTTACATTATTCACAGCCGCAAAATTCAAATTGGTTCATAAATAAATCCTGAATACGGAATAGATTGGAATAATAATATTACCCGGTTCCATCTATTTATGTGAAATTTTTAACAAAACGTTGCACACTAAAAACTAGCACTGTGAGATTTTCGGAAAAATGAATCGACTAAATTAATCTATTTCATTCTTGAACCTGCTCACAAAATTTCACTAGAATTGGATGAGAAATGCGACCTGTAGAGAACAGCCGGATAGACACCGAACATACGACAGAATGTTAGCCCAAGCTTAAACGGGGAACTTCATTGGCTTCGTTTTCTTTTTCAATACACAATACAATGATATAATAAGAGGCACGTAACTGTTAGGTACATAAAAGGGGAAATTTGAATTGTCATGAAATCTCATTCTCGCAGGTGTGGGAATATTGGCCCGAAATCCATTCCCTCACGGCCGCCCCCCGGCCCGCCCCGCAGTGCGGCATCAGGCTGCCTAGTGCGCACCTAGCCTTATGTTACTGTTGATTTGAGATCAATTAACATTATATAGCACTGCTCAGCACTGTAGTAGAACTGCTACCAAACAACAAAAAAACCTAATCTCATTTCAAAGTCAGTTGCAAGTCGAATGAGAAATCAAAGTTCGTTCGTTTTCACGTAACTTTGTTGGCGTACCTAATTACACAACTCACTGGAACTTTTGGCCTTGAGGCCGATTCAGTCCTAAATTTCGCAAAGGATTATGATATTAAATTGTTGCTTGACTTGGTTTCTACGCTAAAGTTTTTTAACGTTTATAAGTATGCGAATCTTTGAACCAAATTGACCAAAGGAACCTTTGATAATAAATGAACAACGGGGTTACCTGCAGCTTCCTGGATATATTTAATGCATGGCTATAAGAACAGGCGATAGAAGAATGATTCAAACACCTTCTGCTTTATTGAATCGGTACATGAATGCGTAAGGCGGTGCATTGGAAATTATCGCGTGCTTTAAAACGCCGTTCTGACTAGATAAAGAAAAAATAAGGTCTGATTTTCAGTTATATGATTCTTGACTATATGATTTTTCATCTGATTTTATCGTTACACGATTGCTTAAATTTTCCTCGAAAGAAAAAAAATCCAAAGTCGGGTCAGTATTTTCCTTTTTTTACTTAGCCTACTCAAACGATACATTATTTTACGACACAATCAAGTTAATACTATCGTATTTTATCCCATCTAAAATCTCACTTCATGAAATTTTAATAAAACTTCACTAAGTTAGATATTTATCGAAATTTGTCCAAAATAGCGATTCCCGAAGAGTGTACATCTCTTTTTCTCGTGCGCTGAAGGCATCAGCGTATCTCTGTCTACGGGGCGTGTACGACTCAAATCAAGGCATGCCTGCCAGGGATTTACTAGACAAAAGGGGGCATCACTGAAATATTGCTTATTCTCATGTCTTTGTTATTCTGACTTTCAAACACTTCACTCTTTTTTACGCCCACGCAAACAGAGGTATGTTAGTAAGGTAAGTTTTATGACGTGTCTGCGTATCTGCGTGTCTGTGAGTATATGGACAGATGGACAGATTTTTAATGCGTTTTTTTGCCCGAAAGCTGCACGGCTATCACAATACGGCGCACGAGCTGTCTTGATTTTTTTCGCACTATACGTCTCTTTCTAAGTGTTATTGTTCTAATAAGCGAGAGACGGATAATGCGAGAAAAATCGAGAGAGCTCGCGCGCCATCGTGTGATAGCCGAGCTGACGTAATCGAGATATGTAGTTCTTAGCTACGTTTCAATAAAATCGGTTAACCTGGTTTTGATATACTGAACTTTGAAATAAAAACGTCGGGAGATTTACAACTTTTCTAAGTTGTTAGTTATTGAATTTAGATAAGGGCGGCGAATAATTATTAATTGTAATCCATGACCTCTTGACGATCGCTTTAGCCTAGTTGGTAGTGACCCTGCCTACGAAGCAAGAGGTCCTGGCTTCGAATCCCGGTAAGGGCATTTATTTGTGTGATGAGCACGAATATTTCCTGAGTCATGGATGTTTTCTATGTATTTAAGTATTTATTTATCTATATAAGTAAGTTTATCGTCGTCTAGTAGGCGGGGCTTCAATTAACAGAGGTAAGTATTAACAAGCGAATATCTAAAAAACGGTAAACTGCACATCACTAGTGATCGCTTGAATCCATCCCCGCGACAGTGCTGCACAGGTTGAGACTCGTCAGATCCACCCAGGACGCCGTGGGAGCGAACTGTAACATGTGCCTCCGTTTTTGGCAGGTAACGAACTTATTTCACTTTACGATTTTTTGATTTACGCCTGGAATGTTTGATTTATGTGGGCAATTTTTTTTTCCGGGAAGCTTAATTTATTGGTTATTATACTACATGACTTTTGTAACGCTTATGTAAACTATTTCTTCGTTGTGATTTTTTTCATCGAAAAAGTACCCATGGGGCAAATATTAACAAAACAGACGGGGTAACTGTTAACCTGTTAATTCTTACCCCATATGCGGGTAATATGTTGATTTTATATAAAAATACGCTTTAACGAAGCTGTGTTAGAGTAAACATATAGGTATTATATCTTTCATTATCAAGACTGTTATGTTTAAATATTTAAGAAGATAAAATATCTTTAAATAAAGACAGCCTGTTAGGAAATTCTTTGTGATATGGTCTGTAACTGATTATTCGGATGTTAATGAAACATACATCTCGTTCTAGCTAGATATATTGACTAATATGTTAGTTTCAAGACTGTTAAGTAAGTTTGACACTGAAAGTTGTTAATAATTAATAGTGGTTTTAACATAATTCCATTTTTTTGTTTCTGTGAAACAAGGTATTGTTTTGAGTTTTTTTGTTTCTTACAATTTGGTATGATTAGACATTGTAGTTTAACAAATTCTTTCGAGTTTTCTAGCCTTAGTAAATAAATAAATATATTATTGTTTTCTTTTATAATAATAAGAAAAAACGAAGATGTTAATTTTCGCCCCTTTTGTTAATACTTACCTCTAATACCAACAAAGTTATACTTAGATGGGTACCAGGACATTCCGACATAGTAGGAAATGAAAAAGCTGATGAACTTGCAAGGAAGGGCGCAGACATAACCCTGGTCGGCCCAGAACCGTTCTGTGGCATCACAAAACGGAAAGCTTATTCCCTACTAAATAACACAGAAAAATCAGAGGCAATAAAGCTGTGGAAGTTCGCCAAAGGACAAAAACATGCTAAAGCCTTAATCAAGGGGTACGATAATAAACTGTCCAAAGAGCTACTACAACTGAAAAGGTACAAAACCTGCGCAGTGACGAGAATTCTGACAGGTCATGGCAAATTGAACAAGCACCTGGTTCAAATGGGTATGAAACAGGACGCAACTTGCAGGTTCTGCCAGGAGACAGAGGAAACAGCAATGCATATCCTATGCTCCTGCGGAACACTCATGCACAAAAGAAGTATCTACCTAGGGCGGCACATCGTGCACCCGGAAGAGGTACAACACATCACCGCCCAAAGAATCTGGAATTTCCTAGAGGCAACGGGACTTGATGGTGAAATCTAAACAAAGGGCTGTCACAATAGATCACTCGCTGGTCGAAGCGGCATACAAAGGCCCACAATACTACAATAATAATAATAATACTTACCTCAGACACGTTAATTCTAGCCCCGTTCACGGGGTAAGTATTAATTTCTGACTTTTCTCAGAAAAACTGTTCTGTTGAAAAAAGTATCTACTTCTTGTCAAATTTATACAAATTAAACGATAGCTGAATAGTTTAAGCATCATTTAAAAAAATAATAATGTGAAAATGTTAAGGCCGGCCGGCGGCTAGGTCGATTTGTGTTAGATTATCCCCTAATATTTATTTTACTTTTATTCTATTTATACTAATATTATAAATGGGAAAGTGTATGCGTGTGTTTGTTTGTTTGTCCTTCTTTCACGGCAAAACGGAGCGACGAATTGATGTGATTTTTTTAAGTGGAGATAGTTGAAAGAATGGAGAGTGACATAGGATAGTTTTTATCCCCGAATCATCCCCTAAGGGGGTGAAATGGGGGGGTAAAAGTTTGTATGGAGCTGCGATATAAACGAGTTCCACGCGGACGGAGTCGCGGGCAGAAGCTAGTAAAAATTATAAAGTTACAAATCCTTTTCATATTACTGCAACTGACTGTACAGAACTGTTACATTATCCAATAGTAAAGTGAAGGAAAAAGTACCATAGGTTAGGATATCCTGAAATAGATGCCCGCGCAAACACACCGCCGTGTAAACATTACGCGTGACGTTGCGGCGCGCATCGTGCGTGTGCGCAGTCGGGCATGAAAGTGTTGTAGGTATACTTACTTATTTGGTTTTGTAAGCCTTACTGAGCTTACTATGGGACTAGGTCGATTTGTGTAAGATTATCCCCTTATATTTATTTATTTATTTATTTATTTATTTATTTATTCTGTGGTAAGCTTTTATTGGAAAATGTGCTTTCTTTGCACGGTTATCAGCTATTGCTAGAGGATTCTACCGTCCCTAAAATTACCAATAATATTAGATCAGCTGAATATTTACTTACTTAGGTACTTTTCAATTTATTTATTTACATTTCAATATTTACAATACCTACGAATGACTTCAAATAACACCTAATATTACTTATGGTTCTGTGAGTTGTATAACTGGCAAGCTTGTATTTTTCATTTTTATTTCGAAAAGCTGAATCTCATATCTCTCGGGCAACTGGACATCCCGACTTACGAACGAATTCCGTCCCAACTTGAAAATTAGAACTTCGTTCGCTCGTTAAGAAGGGCACTTGCATATTGATTTAAATTGATATTTATTGTGATTACTAAAGTGCATTTAGCTCTTTTGGTTGCGACGTTGCTACCGATGTTGGCCAGTTTCACATCGTTATGGACAGATGTGCCAGCTACCAATCACTAAATTGATTCTTTTTTGAAGAAATAATCGTTACCGTTTTATTAAAGAGGATAATTTTCATAGAGAAGCCGACAAAACAAGTAAAAACAATTTTTTTTTGCTGAATTTGTGTTGGTTTTGTATAATATTTTTTTACTCTTTACTACTTTACTTTTAAATTTTTTCGGGTTACTCGGGCCCACGGTGTATATTCTTTTCAAAACTGCCATAGTTATGGCAGTTTTAAAAATCGCAAATAGAGACCATTATCATAAACTATATTGTTATATTTTGTCAAAAATGATTGAACTGCTGACTACTCCTATATTATACTCTTTTTTGATGGTTCAGTTTTAAAAAAAAAATTGGAAAGGGCAGGTCGCGAGTTACACAGCTTTTCAAGCTACTAGTAATAAAGGCATTCGAATATTTTTCAAGTAACTTTACCACTCGAGCGTACCGCGAACTCAGTTATTTGGATAAACTCCGGCCTGATTGAAGCATCTTACCAGTTCCAATTGATTATTTACATTGTAAAATAGTTATCTACCTTCTCGTACTTGTTTCTGTGTTAACATTCTAAAATTGAAATCAGAAATTTTATTTGCTCAGTTTCAGTAAGTGGGTTCTTACAGAATGGTACGCAAAGTGATGGCCTGTGAGCAGGCGTACAAATCATTAAAAAAACACATCACATTATAAAAATCGAATATCAAGTGATGTGAATAAATTGGAATAAGTTCCAAACCGATACCATATAAATTAGTTCTTGTTAAATTTTTCTATTTATCTGTCTTGTGTACTGTGATAAATATATGATTAAAAGTAATTTGGAATAATAAGAGTAAACGTGATAAATCATTAAATTAAGCGGCTCATACAATCAACATAGATTTATCTAATTATGGTTGAGGTAAGCTTTGACTCCTGGATAACAACGGTATAAGAAACAATTATTGCGGCTTCGTTTAAAAATATTTCCCTCGAGCACTTTCAAGTTTACAAGGAGTTTATTGCAAACAAAAATGCACTTCCATTTCTTCCTATAATATATCATTTTCCGACAACGAGGATGATACCAAAGCTTCATGATATTTGCTCTGGTCTGTCTATTTATAACGACGACTAACATTTTGAAATATGATTGGTAAGCTCTTATAAACATTCATATTTCTCTGATATAAAGGCGGCGCAAAGGATGAATTTTGCATTTTATAAAGTGGGACGACCTATCGTCCCTGCATGTTTTACAGATGTTTTTTTGTATTACCTCAACTGCATTACCCCACGGTATTTACCCATAGCTGAGAACAGATAAAGCATATCCGTGGTATGCCGTCAATGCAATAGTTTGGTTGATACACTCATGAGCAAAAGCAGAGAACATCCTACTAACTTATTTACATCAAATAAAAAAATCTAAATCTTATTCTGCAAATAGCCGGCCCTTTTACATGTCAAACGGCAATTCACAATTAAATAACAACAATACTAATTTTAGGTCATGGAAATAGAAAAAAGTAAGTTCTCACATCTACAAATTCATCTGTTTTCATAAAAATAGTTCAATGATATAATTACGAACTGGCAACATTCCGGCGAACGTGGACCTTCATACGAGTAGGTAGACACCTTAAAAAACAATTACGCAATTTTGTTTTCGTCGGCCTGTTACAATTTGCCATGGACATACCCTATTTTAACTACCAGAAGCTTGTTATTTTTTATGAACAAGTGACAAGTTACATAACTGTTGCGGGTTACGTAGGTACACATTCAAATTATGTAAATCCTCTGCTTGCCATTCCCTGTGCGCGTTTAAGAACGATTCAAGTCATCTACATTATCTCAACGAATGTAACATATTATCTGGGTGTTCATGGGGTATAGAAAATGTAACCATCGAGATTTCATTTGAATTCAAATTGTTATTCTACATATCTGGAACTCTGGCTATGGCTTATGTTTAAAAGGACAAAACCACATATTGTAATCACCAAGCATGGAAGAAAATATTGCCAATGAAACAATTATAATAGGAAAAAATATCAAATATTATGTCGTGTTTTAAAATCGAATGAAATAAAAAAAAAGCCACTAAATCTTTTCCAAATTAGAATGATATTATCAATTTCATAGGAGAACAGGATAGGTACTTTTAAGCGGCTACTGGATCAGAGTGTTTTTTTTTAAAAAACACGTTGTTTCAATAAATGTAAATAGGAATATTAACCATTCGGTTTCATATTTCTCGATGTCCACGTTCAGTTTTATAAATATCCAAGTTCTACTTCTTTATTTCATTTATTTGTCAATATCTAGTCTAGTCAGAGTCTATTCATACTTTATTGTATCGAGTACCTACAGCTGTGTGCAATACAATTTTTTGTCTAGTCTCCCGGTCGAAAAATGTAGCAAAACTGGGTACCATTTATATTGGGTCGGATATCGCATTGAGGAAGCGAGAATTTCAATAAAATAGCAAGACTCATAGCTAATACGTAATATCGTATGTCGGAATCGACCAAAGTAAATGGCGCAAAATAAAAAATACTAAAACTCAGCTCCATTATTAACAAGGTTTTTTTACCGAAATAAGATTAATTTTAGGAACGAATAACAAGATTACAAATAAAATAAACGAAGCATGTGTTGCATTTCAGCAATCTTTAATGGAAAATTGATACCTCTGACTAATAAAATAACAACTCCATGACTACTATAATAATATAACTATCCTAAATGTGATCTAAATCTGGTGAGCCTTTTAAGCGTGACTAAGTAACAAACATCTAAACACCCAAACATCCAAATTATCGCATTTATAAATATTAGTAGGATTATTCTGTGCTAAGGATTAAATTCTCGAAATAACCAATTTATTTCAAGTTTAGTGTGTCAAAGGTCTTGGAAAACTATATTGTAAATTCAAGTTGATAACGTCTGCTCCGATGACTATGAATTTAGTTCTGGTAAATCTGGTGGAACAAAATGATTGAACTGGACCTTCGGAAATTATGGCAGTTATCTTCACTTATCACTATTCTATTTATTATTAAACGCATAAAGTACTTCGAATTGATAAAATGAACACTTTGCCAGTCACTTTCAAAATGGCCACAAAATAAATGGCCGCGGTAGCAAGGGTAAAATTCCTTCCATTGTCGTAATACGAATGCATCGTTGAATTTCCGTGTCAACCGATGAAACTATTGTTTTCAACCTGTGAATTGAATGCTGATAATGACAAGCGAGAGGTGACACAAAAGGTATAAAATTATGAATGAAACAGCAGCTGCTAAGTGAAATAAATATTTATTCAGATCTTCCGAATATCCAGATGTCGTGCTGTTCTCCTCTACGGATAGCATTTCTCAACTGATGATGTGAGCAGGTTCACTAATTATATAGCATTTTTTGACCATTCAGTCTTTCTTGATAAAAACCGTTTTGTTCTTGTTTGAAAATAAGTCAAGCTCGCAAATTTTGGAGCCCACAGATTGTCAATTTAAGTAGGCGTATTTTGCAAACTAAGTGAAACATTATTCGTTTCGAGCGTGATTTGAACCTGCAACCTTTTCATTCAATGTACTACTTTTGCCAAATGTGTAAATGAAACGCAAAGATTCTATTGGAGACTAGCTTCCGCCCGTGATATCGTCTGCGTGGACCGGGGTTAAAAACTATCCTATATTTTAATCCAGGCTATAATATATTCTCTCTTTGTGCAACATTTCATCCAAATTGGTTGACTCGTTTAAGCGTAATTGAATAAGAAACATCCAAACATCTAAACATCCAATCTTTCGCATTTATAATATTTGTAGGATAGTAGGCTTAATGAAACTGTAATGGAATTATTCCTTGTAAAATGGAGGCCTTTCAGTCAAATGTGCTCGTAAGAATCCTGTATCTTGTCATGTTAATACATATTGCGATGTTCACATATCATTTTCGTGTGTTTGGACAAGGACTTTCCCTGACGTAAGCCACAACACACGGTACGTGATAGTCGTTACAAGTGAGGGATGGGATGTAAAAAATAAAGGTAGTAAGTAACTAAAAGTACAAAATTGTTTCAGGCAAAATAAATCTTGTATCGATGCACGATGCAACAAAGCTTGGGTCAAGCTGCCTCGTGGTAAGCCTGTCTATTAGGTGGTCTAATTAGGGAGACATTCAGATGTACTTCTAAGTCATGATTTAAAGCTGATATCGCGTAGCTTGACAACGGTTTTTTTTACAAGCTTTTATTTCACTTGCCCTGTTAGTATGGGACAAATCTTGCGAGTTAAATTTGACCCTTTTCCCGGTGACCGATTGAGCTGAAATTTTGTTTATAAGTATAGTTTAGATGAAAATTCTATATTATGGTACCATCGAGCTGATCTGATGATGGAGATAGAAGGTGGCCATGAGAATTAACCCCGTTGATGTAGTAGTTGATGATGGTATACAGAATAGTACAGTCGGCAATAAAAGCTTGTACCATAAAATATTTTTTTCAGAGAAACTTATTTATGCTACGTCGGTGACAAACAATCTTACGACCCGCCTGATGGTAAGGGGTCACGTAGCCTATGGACGCTTGCAACTCCATGAGATCATTGACAGTAGCTAATTAGTGGCGGTGCGTGAAAATTTTCGACGGGCAACCCGGAGCAAAAAATGTTATGAAAGAGTATATATTACTATATGTAGAAATAAATGAAAGCCGGTAGGAATCGGCATGCATGGGGGATCCGCCAATGGCAGCTAATAATGTCTTAACGAGTAAAAAAATATAACGCAACCTCTCCAAAAGTCAACGTAAATAAATGTAAGTCATGTGTTACTGACGTTGACTTTTGGGACACCCTAAGTAGTATCTATCGGTATTAAATTTCATAATCGCGTTATAGTTACCAGAGGTTTGCTAATTTAATTAAAAGGGGGTAATTATCGAATTTAAACTTTCGTTACTCATCCTTAAATACGTTTAAACTCGCGTATTAAATCTCAAAACGAGCAATGACAAAGGGAGTACCTACCTAATTACTTGTAAGTAAAAATGTTAACAAATTACTTTATTTAATTAAATTATGATCTTAAAAAATACAGTTTGAATTATAGAGGAAAGCATTAAAGTGAGTGCCGGAACTTTAACACCACCAAACGTGATGCGTACGTACTGCATGTCTAAGTAAGTTTTTAAATACCATCGTTTAAATTCACGAGTTCTCAACAACTCTCGTTAGTCAAACTATGATAGGGTTTAAGTATGATACAGCCAATTTACATAATTTAAAAGTTTCCTGTAATAAAGACAGTCTGTATATTTTGGAGTCGAAACGTGCAGTTCGATTAATTACATAAATGGGTTGTTATTTATTTATGAATTATAATATAAATGGGTTAAGCGCCACTGGAAACAGGAACACTGAATCCTAATCGTTTTTTTTTTTCAAATATCAAAAATAAAATTATCTGCAATTTGGGCATAAGAAAGTCATACAGTCAAGTAATATACGTATATAAATAAGAGCATACATATCTGTAGACGCCTATGTGACATTGAGAATAGAATCCTGTACAAATCATTATATCAATATACAATACCATACAAATATTATTTATTGCTCACCAAAGATACTACGTAAAAGAAACAGAGTTAAATGAAACATAAACAATGCTTTAGCTTGAGCGGCTATAGGCTTATCGCTAAAAAGCGATCTCTTCTAGACAACCTTTGTATACAGAATAGGAACCTTATATCTACATATACTATTGCAACAAATATCTTAACTACACTTCGAAAATGCCTAAAACTCTAGTAATACCTACTAGTAATCTAGAGATCGCCATTAAGCGAAAATACCGCCTGTTGTAACCTTTATTGTAAAATGTTTTTCTTATGTTATGGTGCAATAAAGAATCTTATTATTATTATTAAATACTTACTTCCAAAGCCTCGATTATTTTTTTACTATGCTTAAAACTGCTGTTTGTATTATTAAATGCCTTTTCAACATGAACGCTTAAGACTAACGCCTACGGTAGGTTCAGCGAAGTTAATTATCTTGGTATGATACATCCCGCAGATATGAATACTGCTTTTGAAATAACACAGGACTTAAGAGGTTAAGCGAACAGAGTTTTTGAAACAATATAATGCGTCTGTTTATAATAACATGGTTTAAAAAAAATACGAATAGTAATCTTGAGGCTTTTCTGCAGGGAAATCAGTGTTTAGAAACATAATTAAGCAATTTTCGACTAGATAGAAAAAATCACGAACATAGGTCTAAAAGGGTCTAAAATACACTTAAAATATTCCTTACAAATTACGCACATAAGCTAAGAATATTAAAATAGCTTCTAAAAATCGGCAATATCATGTTGGAGAGAAATCAGTGTTTACTTTTTTATTTATTTAAACGGCAAAAAAAAAATAATTAAAAAACATGATTTCCGCGCTTCCGAGCACGCACTTCCATCTCGCTCACGCTTATGCTCAGTGAGAGGGAGAGATGACCATGAACCTACGGCGCCTTAATCAAACTTTTCAATTGTATCCGCGCAATATAAATTTAGCTCACCACCTTGGCACTGCATCTTCTGCCATTAATATTTCATTATTCAGACAAAAATTACAGCGAGCATTTCACAAATATCTTTTATTTATACCTTTCAGAAAGCGAGATTATCTCACAAAGAGATCTTCAAAATCTTGTCTGGAGTAATGAATGTGCTTATGCATTCTGACTTCTGTTCCGACGTGTACGTTAATATGGGCCACTCATGCATGGAAAACATTCTACATCCTTCCCGAAATTTCGTTTGGGGAAAAATGTGTTTGACAACCGGTTTTGCCTAATGGCACTATCCAAATATTTGTTTGATGAGCAGAGTATTTGTTTCTGAGTCTTGGATGTTTATTATATACCTATTCATATATATGTATTGTGTTCTAATATCTACCCATAACACAGGCCTCGTTGAGCTAAAGGGATCAGTTCGATTTTTGTGAGGTTGATCCTTTATATTTATTAATTTATTGTTAGTTAAATCACGAAAAGTTTTAATGACGATCTACAATTCAGAATTTACATATGTTCCAAACCACAAGTTAAACTTTATATCAATGCTGTAACAAATCCTCGATTAAAACATTTAAAAAAATCTGACATTCCTATCTCCCACATGGCTTCTTATACATATTGAACCAATCGAGATTGGGTCGTGAAAATCCGTTAGTGTCCCTAGACGAAGTGAAGTTCATTTTCCGCTTATGTTTCAAATCCAAGCGAGATTTTTTTTGTATCAACTAGTATTCAAATCATTCATCATATTTATCCTATGAAGCAAGGCCAAAAAAACGGAGAAGTGACGTTGAAGGGTTTAATTTCCGGCCACTTTTACCCTGATGGCTCAGTGATATTTTTAGATCAGCTACTGAAAACACGGTTACACTGACCTATTAGTTGGCCAGGGTTCACGAATAATCTGATAACGATGGTGTATGTTAACATCCTATATTCTAAGTTGTTCTTATAATAAAACAAGATGTAGAAAGAGATTTACTTACTGCGGGAAAGAAACATTATAGTCTCAATTCACACAAGTTAACGGAAAAAATAATCAATAAAAAAGATGTAGAGGGTTTTTTCTTTGCAAAAAGTAGTATTTAAATACTTTCGTATATCTGTGACAAAGTATTAACCACTATGGCTACCCAAAGCCATATCAAGTTAACACCAGACAAACATCATTAGCACTTAACCCGATAACTGCTCCAAGTTTACTGAACGAAATTAACTTTACTGATTTACGACATAGGCGCCACTTTCGTTTGCAAATTTCAAATAAGCCAGAAGTGTTACATGGTACTGAAGGTAAAAGGAAACAACATGGTCATAATGTTCCATAAAACACTGGAAAAACAAATGGCAATTGTCTTTTAAAACTAAACAGCTATTTATTTATTTTATTTATTTATTTATTTTAGCTATACCAATGGTTTATTCGGTAGTGAGCCTACGAGGCTGACGGTCGTTTCTTGGGTTCAAATCCTGGTAAGGGTAATTATTTGTGTGATGAGCATGAATAGTTGTTTCTGAGTCTTATCGTTTCGTACCTGAATATTTATAAAAACGAGAGATTTATATGAGGGATCTATGTCCAGCAGTGGACGTCTTTCGGCTGATAAGATGATGGTGATATGAAATATATACTATCCTTGGTAAAATATTAACATTTTCAATTATTTTTAAACTAAAAATAATATGTTTTGCCCGTGACTTTTCATGAACTGCTTAAGAGAAGACGAACCAAGAAGTTCGACACAAATCGGCTCCCAATACAAATGTAGTGAGCTCTATTTTTTTTTAATGGAATTCTGGAATACTATTTATTTATTTAATCGTATGGCATACATTATTTTGGCCTTGAAAGTTTGTCACTCTTTAGTACCACCCAGGGGACACGTGCAGGGTTGTGGTAGGTATAGCTCCTGCGGACGCGAGTAACAGTTGTCCCCCCTTTGTCAAGTGAGTGGGCAACTCGACTGTTAGAAGTTCTTCAACCGCCCGAAGGCCTCTAACTCGGCTTAACGACTACTTTCATAGACAGCAACCGGGATCAACTGCTTAGCGTGCCTTCCAAAGCACGGAAGCGCTCATTTATATTAACCACTCAAACATCAGGCGGTCACCCATCCAAAGACTGACCGCTGCCGTCTTTGCTTAACCTGCGTTATCGTTTCCGACTCGCAGGCGCCGCTGGGCTATGAGCGCTTCAAATACTATGAAAACTTTGTATAAACAATAGGATCCGTCATATCCAGGTCGAAAACTAATCTTAAGTGATAGAAATTATAATAGAAAAAAATAGACGGAAAAGTAGTTTAGTATGCAAAACTTGAACTGTGTCTATTTTTTTTCTTTTATAATTTCTAGCTACAGAAACTGACTTATACGGCAGATCTCGTTGTGTATATTCCAGCGTGTCGTTTAAAAAAAAAAAACCTTCATAAAATGATAACCAAAGTGTTAGAGCACAACCGAGAATAAAGCTAGGAGAATGAGGATGTTGATATAAAATGAGAACCACATGTTTGTTTGTCTCGATTCGAAATTATACTCCGAAACTTTTTGTTTAAAAAATATAATTTGTTTTTAAAGAACAATTTTTGAACTTCTTATGCTGGTCAAGATATATAGGTACACTTCACTTCAATCAATAACAGTGATGCATGACACCTTAATAACACTGCCTGTTATAAAACAATTCTAAACCTGAAAACCTGTATTCCGGACAGTCAGCGCAATTTTTCATTGAATCGCACCAGCGGGAGACAGTTTTGTCCAAACACTGTTATTTATTACAGCTCGTGGATTAACTGAAACAGTTCATTTATATCACAACACAATTTATTTTACCCACTAGGTAACGAAAATTTCGTTAATTTATTAACAATTTGTTTCGTAAGCCTTTTATTGCAATTAAAAAAATCATTCCATTTCAACAGCAATAAAAATGACACTCAAATATTCCTGTTAACCACAAAGAGAATTTTAAATAAAATACCAGAGTTTGTTTGAAACAAATCCCTACTTTATCTATTTGCACATCTGACGCTGCTATGAATATTGAAGCACTAGTATTCATCATTTTTGAGAATAACGCCGGGAACAGCCGGACGGGAAAGGTCCAACTTCGTCAATAACTCCCGTCGATCCCGAGATATGTCAATGAATAAAACATCACAGGTTTTTGTCGGGATATAGCAAGATGGAACGATGATTCGTAAGAAGATTCATGTTAAATATGAAGTGTCCCTCATATTTACTCATTACTTCACATTAATCTTACCTTATTGATACCTAATGATGAAGAATATAATATAAGTAGATAAGCCCAGTGTGTCCACCATCATTAGAGCTCAATCACACTGAGAACTTCTGTTTATGTCACACGGTTGCAGGAATCGGTAATAAGCAATGCTTGTGTGAACGCGTGCATTGAAATAAGGTTGCTACTAAGGGCGAGTTGCACCGACTTACGATTACAGACCGATCAACGTTGAATATGACTTGACAAATGTTCCATTCATTCAGATTTCAACGAACACCACTTACGATTACAGACGGCTTGGTGCAACTCACCCTAAATCAGATCCTACAATAAACAAAAGTCCCCGCAAAGAATCGGATACTTTATTACCTGTTCTAGGCAAAGCATGTGTGCGCATGTGAGGGTCGGCAACGCGCATGTGACACCCCTGAAGTTGCAAGTGTCCAGAGGCCCAGTGACCGCATCAGGCGAGCCGTAAGTTTGTTTGCCAAAAAAATCATGAAAGTCAGAAATCAGTAAAAATATTTAATTTTTTTCTCTTACATTTTTTTCTTTTAAACATATGATAAGAACTATTTAACAAATGAACACCAAAGTTTTAAATGCAAGTTTAATAATCTCCTCCACAGTAACTCTGCGAAAATGAGCCCAAGAATTCCTGCCGTCAATAATTAAGTTATTCCGTCATTAAGTGCTCAAGTTCTGAGTCGCGCCTTAAATGTTTAGTCTCTTTTATGACTTTAAGTAACAATTGCGTTGGCTTTTTAAATTACTCAGAACTTGAATATTAATTTAGCGGGCTGCCCTGCAATTATATTTTTAACTAACAGTAATTTGAATGAAACTTCTATAGTTTCTAAGTACCGTTTCGAATAAAACCCTTTAAAGAACGTTCGTGTGCCATTCTGTTATAAAATACAATACAATTATTCTTGATTGCAAATACCGGTTGCTAAACGGATTCGGCGTATGTTTAACGGACCACCAGATATAGAAAAATATAACGCCAAAAAAATACTTTTTACTGCCAAAAATACTAATTGATCACCAAAATTTTATCTCCATTTTAATATAAAATAGTAACCCAAATTATAACATCTTACTACCCTATTAAAGAAAATGCTATCCAAATAAATCAATGCTAATCTAAAAATAGTTAAGTGATCACCAAATTTTTATCTCCTATTAATGTGAAATAATAACCCAAATTATAACATCTTACTATCCTATTTAAAAAAACGCTATCCTAATAAATCATTGCTTACCCAAAAATATTAAGTGATCACCAAAATTGTATCTCCTATTAATATGAAAGCATAACCCAAATTATAACATCTTACTATCCTATTAAAGAAAATGATATCGTAATAAATCATTGCTAAATTAAAAATAGTAAAATAATTTCCTAAATTCGACGGATCCCCGCTTTCGTTTCTAGGACTCAGACCTACGCTTCGCTCTCTACTGATAATCTCCAGCGAGTAGAGTCTATTTCTGGTCTGAGGGGCACAAGTGAACCCTAACCTAACCGACCTAAGACAAAGTTCGCTCATGACAAGCCATTTTTGTCCGCCCTGATTATTGGCTCCCAATAAACACGGCCGCCATCACATACGCAGCGCCACCAGTGGCCAAGAAAGAAACTATTTTACAATGTGCCCGGTATAGAGCTAGGAATATCGACAAATGCGATGCTCTAATCGATCTGCCGTATTGTTTATCAGGCACATCGATCACGATGTGTCTGATAAACAATACGGCAGATCGAAAGTTGGCCAGGCTTATCAAAGCCTGGCCAACTTTTAGGCATATCTTGAAATGGCGGCGTTTCACGATATGCCTAGGAATTTCGTGATCTGGCGGATTTTACGATCAGCCGACGACATATACACTCTAGGGGTAGGACAGACAAGTCCACGTGGAAGTAGGGTGTGCTGATTCGGGTTTTGGTATCACTTGTTTTGGCATAATTATACTTTATTTGGTAATACTCATATATTTTATGGCAATCATATGAGTGGGTTTTTAGGTAGAAGTATTGTATTAAATTACTGTATTAAAGGTCGCAAAGATTTGGTGATCATTTAGTAAATTTGGTGTTCGAATAAAATTTAATGTGCACTTTTTATTAAAACAGCTAGTACTATTTGTAATGGTAGAATTATTATTTTTGGTGTTCAGTATATTTTTTTGGTAAAAGATCTTAGGATAACAAAGCATTTTTTGGTGGTCATTATATTTGATGACAACGGATTCCACCTCCAGTGGCCTGGTGGTATTAAACAAAAAGGGACTACCATCACGAAAATCAAAAAAAGTTCACGAAGTGTCTCCTATCTTTAAGTTTTGATGATGTTTTAAGGGAAGGAGATGCTTCCCGGGCTTTTAGTACTTTTCATGATATGTTCGTTCTTTTGTATAACTTGTGCTTCCCTATAATTAGAGTTAAGGTCTTAAACTAAGTTAGTCAGTCAAAACCCTTAACTAAGTCAATACGAACTTGCTGTCGTACAAAAAGACAAGTGTATCTGCTAAGCAGAAAATCAATAACGCATAAACATCGTTACGTGAAATACTCTCGCCTTTTAAAGAAATGTGTATTGTCTCATCAAAAAACGGAAAACATAAAATACATAGATAAGCAAAGAAATAAGTGTAAAGCAGTCTGGAATATAATTAAAAAGTATACCACATCAGACTGCAGCAGCAGGTCGGTGGAAAAGCTTATTATAGATAGTGAATGTATAGATGACCCACAAAAAATCGCCGACTGTTTTAATAATTTTTTCATTGAGTATGTAATTGATAATATGACATTAGACATTAATTATGACGTCAATATTGCCAATCATGAATCTTCAATTTTTCTAAAGCCTTTAAGTGGGAGCGAATTGATTAGTGTAATTAGTAGCCTTAAAAACTCGAAAGCGGTTGGTCAAGACGATCTGAAGACAGATGTTATTTAAAAAACGCATATGTAATTGCACAGCCACTTGTGCCCTTGCAGCCCAAAATATTAATGTAATAAATGAGCAACAACACGGATTTAGAAAATTTAGATGTACTTCTTTAGCGACGTTTAAGTTAATCAAAACTGTAATAAATGCTATTGAGAATCGTATTCCAGCTACTGTTTTATTCATGGATATGAGTAAAGCATTTGATTTTGTGAGCCACAAGCGTTTATTAACGAAATTATATAGGTATGGGATACGAGGTCCTGCTCATGACTGGATAAAGGCTTACCTCACCGGTCGAAGTCAATGTTTAGAGACACTAAAGTATTGTCCGAAATCTAGAAATTTAGTATCTTATCGATCAAATTATGTCAGTAATAATTATGGCGTTCCGCAAGGTAGCATATTAGGTCCTTTATTATTTTTATTGTATATAAATGATTTACCGAATTATATATCTCATGAGTGTATTTTATTCGCGAACGATACATCAATTATAATAAAATGTAACGATTTATCGACATACAATGACGAAATAAATATGACATTATCGCGGACATTTGAATAGCTACATAATAATAATTTAAAAGTGAATTGAGATAAGACGAATTTTATTCAATTCTATACTGACCGAAGTGACTCACAAAATTTAAATATAAGTTTTGATAATGTTCCCATTAAATAGGTCCATCACACAAAGTTCCTAGGTATAGTCATTGATTGTGTGTGTGTGGGGTAATTGTTCTGGTAAAGACCAATTACTATTATCACAAAAACGCTGCATAAGAGCAATTTATGGAATTGCTCGAAGGGAATCATGCCGGCCGTTCTTTATTGATACTCACCGTCCCATGTCTGTATATTTTGGAGGTTGCCGTTTTTGTTCACAAATACAAAACGCAGTTTATCGAAGTACAGCAGCTAAGTACCCGTAATGTTAGAGCACAATATAAACATAGGTTACATAAGCCAGCTGCCAAATTAAGACTTACCTCAAAAAACTCTTATATCATGTGTATCACAATTTACAATAAGATACCCGATAATTTTAAGTGTCAGAAATTAAATTTATTTAAGAATTTAGTTAAGAATCTACTCATATATAAATGTTATTATAATATCAAGGTTCCTATTCCTTGTTGTTCTCGATGGCACCATGAGCTCTACAATCTGCAACAAGCGCCGCGGTATAGAGTGGGGACTACCCAGCGTCTTGGAAGACCTGGATTATGCCGATGACCTATGCCTGCTGAGCCACACACGCGCCGACATGCAAGCCAAGCTGGACGACCTACAACGAGAAGCAAAGGAGACGGGATTGAAATTCAGCACCCGGAAGACCCAGGAAATGAGGTGCGGGGCAACAAGCGCTTTGCCGTTGCTCATTGGCACAGAGGTTGTGGAAAGGGTCCACAAATTTACTTACCTCGGTAGTGTAGTGTCGGAAACTGGAGGGACCGAAGAGGACATCGCTTCGAGAATCGTCAAGGCAAGAGCAACCTTCGCACAGCTCCGCCCTGTATGGCAATCGCGGAAACTGACTAGGAGAGTTAAGCTCAAAATATTCCGGTCCAACGTAAAAACCGTGTTGCTGTACGGTTGTGAGACGTGGAAGGTTATAATGGCCATCTCGCACCGCCTCCAGGTCGTCATCAACCGCTGTCTTCGCCGTATTCTCGGTGTTTACTGGCCCGAGAATATCTCCAACATAGAACTGTGGGAACGCTGCGGTGAGACTCCGATCGACCAGCAGATCAAACGCCGCAAGTGGAACTTGATCGGCCACACGCTCCGAAGGGACCCTGATCACATACCGAGGCAAGCCCTGGACTGGAATCCCCAAGGAAAGCCTAAACGTGGCCGCCCTAAACAGACCTGGCGGTGGACGATCATCGCAGGGGCGAAGACCATAGGGAAGAATTGGAGCGAATTGAAGCGCGAAGCTCAAGACCGAACGGGATGGCGGCGCACTGTGGACGCCCTCTGCCCCATCTAGGGGACACAGGAAAATAAGTCAAGTAAGTCATAATATCAAGGACTTTCTGAATGATTCATTTTAATTGTAATCTATTTCCTGACATTTATTTCTGTTTAGTTTTTATTTTTATTGTAATCTTTTTCCTGACATTGATTTTAATTTTTACTTTTTTAATACTTGCAATCTCTTTCGTGACATTTATTTTAACAATACATAAGTAGAATTAGACGTATGTACACCTGAAAAGGTAGGGTATGGTGAGTCCATCGGATGTACTGCAACTAGAACTGCAAATTGTAACCCATTTCCCACATACGTGAATAAATCATTTTTCATTTTGTTTCACACCTCGCAATTACATACTTAAAAGTAGAGGTTAAAAACAGGCAGTCTTATTAGCTTAAAACCGATATCTTCCAGCCAACCTTTAATTCGTTAAGTGCCTTACTTTTAGATACATTGTAACGTAATTATTTTGTTTACTTCATAACCTCAAAATTTCATTTTAAGTTTTACAGCAATGTATCTTACTTACGAAATATTAAGATTGTTAGTGTTCGGTACCAAAATTGGTCCAACGGAATACTTTTGCGGTAACTCGGAGGCTGTCAGTCTGTCACAGCCAGTTTTTTTTGTTATGTATAGCTATCATTTGAATTTAATTCAACGCTAAGTTCAACACCAACATTTCCATAATAACTGCAAAATGTTTGTAACTTTGATGATTAATTTTTATTCAGAAACAGAGCTACCGAAGCCGTACCTACTGCATTTTTGAGCGAAGCACCTGCATTTGTTCTCAAATCAACAAAATCTCGGCGACGCCATTATGATCCCTAAGCTACGATGTTCTGTAACTTTCAGGCAGGCCGTGTGCTTCTATGTCATCGTCGTGATACAAGAAAAGCGTAATAAACCTAGCCATTAAGTCCATTTTTGAGTTCAACAAGTTCATGGATTATGGCACGGATAACGAAAGTACCTTAACAAAAATAACTTACTTAGCGTGAGTTGCACGGAAACGTCTGTAAATTGTAAGCGGTGTTCGTTAAAATGTGAATGTATCGAAAGTTTAAAGTTTTTATGGGATAACAGATGTTAGCGCCATATTTAATGCATTGATGGACAGTAGACGCATATGTAGGCGTAATTCTATTGCTATTTATATCGTGTCTGGAATAGTGTCCATCAAAGTGTAATAGTAAGTGGTGCAACCCGCCCTTAAGGGGATGCCTTGATTTGAGTCGAACACGCCCCTAGACAGAGATACGCTTATGCCTTCCGCGCACGAGAAAAAGAGATGTAACACTCTTCGGGAACAGCTTTTTTGGACAAATTTCGATAAATACCTAACTTAGTGAAGTTTTATTTAAATTTAATAAAGTGAGATTTTAGATGAGATTAAAATACTATATAGTATTAACTTGATTGTGTCGTAAAATAATGTATTGTTTGAGTAGGCTGAGTAAAAAAAGGAAAATAAAGGCCCAACTTTGGATTTTTGTACATCGAGGAAACTTTAGGCAATCATGTATCGATTAAATAAGATAAACCATCATATATAGTCAAGAACCATATATCGGAAAATCAAACCTATTGTTTCTTAAATCTAGTCAGAACGGCGTTTCAAAGCACGCGATAATTTCCAATGCACCGCCTTAAATACATCTAAATATCCGTAAAATCATGTAGCTCAACACTCGACGCGTATTTTCAGCTCATTCTACATCTAAAATTAGATCAGGAACCCGAACGCGTAAATTGCGGTATATCGCCTATCAGCTCCGGTCCACGGTCAAACACAAAAGTGGCAATTTTATTGCCAGCACATTACATACCCTTTTTATGACTATCGGGTTTTTTACAGGAAGGATTTTAGTACTAACAGTCTCTCACAAGTCTATTGTTACAAAAAAAATCGATCTTAATACTATTACTAATGGCAATCATTTAAGCCATTACGCGTCAAAGAATTAAACTATTAACTTACAAAAAAATATATTTTTCGGATCAGTTTAGATCAAAATTTGCAATATTTATTTTAAAATTAAGTTCTACGCTCTTAATACCTAGTAAGAATAGATATCAGCACCAGAGTTGAAGTCACGCACGTCATGTACCTAATGACAGTGGGATTTAGAAATTAATGTTTTTTTTTCGTACCGATAGCAAGTTCTGAAAAGCAAAATGCAAGATTGGCCAAAGTTACAATTTTTTTTAAGTTATCCTATTTAAATTAAACAGTTCTTACTAATATATTATCATAATATTATTTACATGTATTTTTTTTGTAAATGGACAACATTATCCGTTTAAAATTGTATTATTTAAATTAATGAGTACCTATCAGAATCAATAAACGATAGACATGTGGGGGGGGGGGATAAATAATATCGTAAAAACCACATGCAATCGTGCACTTTAATAACATTCACTCATTCGTTCATTCAGGACCACCTATTTTGCAACTGTGTAGGTAGCTGTGTGGGGAATGCTGTTACCTAAGTATACCTACTTAATACATTCACTGCCAAGAATCACTACAATCGTAGACGATCCCATGGTTTTCCGCTAAGTGACGAAAAGCACCTTCGGCATAGGCGCCCGCTAGGCCCGCTGGCAGTGAAAGTGTTAATTAGTGATAGGTAAGTAAGCCAGTGAAAAGCCGTTACTGCTGAACAGCTAGGGGAATACCTATTTGATCGAGTTTCATCACTAAAGTCGTTAATTTCATTATTCCAAACATCACCCCTTATGTTTCTCGTTGGTTTTGGAGAATATATTTTCGTCCACCAGTTCAATAGATTCAAACAAAGTCTCCGGGGAGAGATTGCGTTTTGATCGACACCGGCTGCGTCTCGACATTCCTAGTCCCTGATATATTTATTGGTAAGTACTCGCTCATGAAAGAATTGTACGAGATATTTTACTGAATAAATTGAGTTGACTGAGCAATGGGCCTGCATAATCTATACTACTAATATAAAGAGGAAAAGTCTGCGAGGTTGTTGCTTTGCAGGTTTATAACTTTGTATGTATTGGCATATGTATACACGCTTAGAAACATATCAGAAATGTACGGGTACCTTCGAAAAGTGAAATACTGAAATTTTTCGATTTGGAATATTACAAAATGCGCATCGGTCCCATGGTGAATAATCAGACTCCAGTTTCAAATGAAGTTAATTTCTCATGAAAAAAATGGTTAATGTATATTTTAACATAGTCGTCTTAGGTATGTGGTTACGAATATTCACTTACTTAAAAGTTATACAGTAAAGCCACGCAATCCTTTAAGATACTTGCTAAATTTTTGATGGAATCTCGTAAGCGAATATGTAGATAAACTAGTTTGTTCTAGACGACCCAGAGCTCAAATTTATCCAATGAGTATGCATAAAGTATCAAAGCGAATGACATGATTACACTCAGTTTTCATTATCTCCGAAGGAAGCTCAAAGTTCTAAGATAAAATCTAATATTTGCTTTAAAATATCATGAAAGCAATGTTTTCTTAGAAAATATATATTCGCCTAGCCTAGAGTGTTTTGTGATTTGGTTAAAATTACAAATAAGTAGGTACTGTAGAATTTTACTGCTTTTGATAGCACTAATCCAACATCAGCCAGGTCATCAAAAACATCGTCCCTAATTTTAAAAGTAAGAATATACAAGATAAGTTCATAATTCACATTAACTTAATTAAATCACAACTAAAAATAAATCAGCCTATATACGTCCCACTGCTGGACACAGGCCTCCTCGCATGGATGAGAGGGAACGAGCAGTAGTCCCCACGCTGGCCCAGTGCCGGTTGGGGACTTCACATACACCTTTGAATTTCTTCGTGGATGTGTATGCAGGTTTCCTCACGATGTTTTTCCTTCACCGAAAAGCTACCGGTAAGTATCTAATGATATTCCGTACATAAGTAAGTTCCGAAAAACTCATTGGTACGAGCCGGGATTCGAACCCACGACCGCCGTTTGACAGCCGCATGGCTGAACCGCTAGGCTAACGTAGCTTACTTTAAATTACAACTACTTAAGTTAAATCTAAAAACAGCCCTCGATGCATTGCACCCAGGATGCGCCAGCATTACGAGTACCTCGCTGAATTGCAATGATAATACCTAAGAAGTTGCGCGAGAAAGCCACCAGCTCGTCGATCCCCAGTTACATCGACCAGACGTAATGTTCGTCCCTTACAAGTGAGTAATTGTGCGAGAGGGACGAAAACTGTATGTTCAACATATATAAACGCGATCACGCAAGCTAAGCTGTTACTATCACTTATGAACACTCAAATAAACTTAAGTCTTTTTACTAAGTCGTGTGAGACATAGTCCCAAGGATATTTGCTGACTAGTTTGACTGACTGATATTAAAACATTGATCAAAACCTGTTAAGCATAGCTCAATTTGAAATATATATACGAAGCTGGAGTTGCGTATATATAATGCTTATTAGCTGTGCTTTGCAAATTGCTTATGTATAAACACTACTAACACTAGATAAGATATTTGTTTTATTACACTCTGTGGATACTTTGTTGTCCGAAATGAAGAATTTGAATTTGAATATAATTGTTAGGACACAAAATTGGACCCAACACGACACCGACATGACAACCGACACAGACGTCCTAATTTAATTTCATTAGAAGTCTAAGCGGTTACACACGTTCATGACTTTCGAAAACACGGCCGTAGGATCACGTAATTCCAACGCTCGCGATGACCGCTTGTAATGAGTATAAGTGCCTCGTGCTGAAAAGTAATTATGTTTACGTTACATCAAAATATGTTTTGACATTGCATTTGTTTTCTGAACGATCTTAAGTAAAACATCGGGCTCGTGTTATGGGATTAAGTCGAGGATATATTTAATGGAAATCTAATATGTCTAGTCCCAATAAGGTCTAGCTTTCCCTCTGGGTTGGATGGCAGTCCCTTTCGTAAAACTAGTACCTATGCCAAATCTTGGGATTTGGTGTCAAACTGGAGCCCGGGCTCTATTAGGGCACAATCGGAAATAACGCTAGGAGGATGGCTTAAATACCAGGGTTTTCACAGGTACATTTATCCTTACCGGGATTTGAACCCCTCAGCTTCGTAGGAATTCAATAGGTACCCACTAGGCTAAACTGGTCATCATACTGCTAGCTTTTTGTCGCTATCAATATTATCGGCGTTGGCGCGAAAGGTTCTAAAATGGCGACCACGTACTAGCAGGAGTCCGCAGGATGTGGTAGGCGCACGACCGTTCATTGTGGCACTCTTTGGGGGCATTGGACGTCTTTCGGCTGATATATTATTATGATGATGATGATGACTGTCGCTATCCGGTTTTCTTTGTCCCTTTTACTTGACACCATCACAATTCCTTATTACTAATGATCAAAAATTGATTATATTCGCAAATCCCAACAGCTGTCAAATAGAACAATTGAAGTTTATTTTAATTTTTGACATATCTGAATTTCAGGAGCGTTGCTATGCTATCTCTCGTGGATATACCTATATAATTACCCTTGTCACTATGTTATCATATGTTTTCCACAAAGTAGGGGACACACATTCATTTTCAGTCATTTACTTTGAGTGCATACGAGTATATGCATCACAGAATGAGCAGTCAGTCAATTGTTTTTTTGGCATTATGTATAGACTAATAGCTGTTTTATGTGTCGCCTATTACCAAAAGCGGAAAGCAAGTGACTTGCTTTCCGCTTTTGGTAATAGGCGACACATAAAATAAAGCAACCTATTGAATAATCAATGAATAAAACCGCTCATGTATAAGAGCAATTTGTACGATAGACTCTTCCTCATTACTTATGTATTGAGTTATTTATTCTCTGTTCCCAGTAAAAGCTTACACTTAAGGGCTTTCAACAACGCAATTGCCTTTCATCGTCGGTAATGATTTTTGTTTTATTGGGCCACAATCTTGCATATCAAATTGAATTGCGATTACTGCGAGTTCCCATATTAAGATCGTCGAATTTAAACTGAAGAACTCCCGGAGAATTTGAAATATGTCACCCATAGTGTACCTACATTGTAGTATGTATGTACATTTAATTAAGCGAGTTTAACCGTCGATGTATTAGTATAAGTATGAACGTGTTTGATTTTTGTAAGTAGTATCAAAATCGCACTGTGATTTATCGGTATAAAGAGATTTATTCCCATAATTATACAATTATCTTAAATGAGAACTTAAAACTAGTACATTTAAGGTAACTTGAAGTATGCACAATAAGTATGTTATTTATAATCCTGATAGTTAAACGGTAACAATGTTGTTAATTTTGGCATTATGGAGGTACTAATGTTTACATTCAGCTGATAGATGCGAAAATTAAATTTATCAAAGTGTAAACCTACCGCAACATTTGGAAGTTAAATACATTCAAGCCAAATATAACGAATGTAATTCCTACTAATATTAAATGACTTTTCAGGACCTAAGCTAAGCAATACTCACACATTCCACGAATTCTTCAACAATTGTCCATTGTGTCTGCCCCCGAGCAGCTTCTCTCTAGTTCGGTTCCCATTTTAAAACAACATGCTAGAATAACATAGCAAGCAAGCTACGTTAGCCTAGTGGTTCAGGCATGCGGCTGCCAAGCGGCGGTCGTGGTTCGAACCCGTGGTTCGCGAAAGTTTTTCGGAACGAAACATAAAATACAATACAAATACTATTTACGTCACACCTGGCCATAATGCGAGTTTTACTGCACGCTGCGCGTACGGGAAAGGTCGCATTGTGGCCAGGCGAAGACGTAAAATTTTGTACGCAACACGGGCGGTAATTCGTAAAGCCCCAGAGCGCATATTTATGGCCCTCACCTTCGGTTCGGGCCACAATCACCTGCGATCTGGGACATTCACGAATTCACCGCCCTAGTTACGTAATGTACTATTATTGCACACCTTACACAGAGAGCAGTTACAAAAGAAAACAGATATACAAGGAGAGATTTGAGGTAAAACAACAGGCGGTTTTAGCGCTAAAGAGCGATCTCTTCCAGACAACCTTAGACAACCCGTGAATTACAAAATGGTCGCTACTGCTATAATTAATTCTGAGTAGCTTACCTATTCTGCTAAATATGTTTTGCTTACCCAGATATGCTTATTTATTTTGAATTATTTTCACACATTACAAAAAAACTTAATGAGTAAAAGACTTCCAAATAAATTAAAACAACACTAAGTTTGAATATTGCAAGCGATGCGAAACACGATTTAAAAGACTGAGACCAAGTAAATGCTGCAGATAACTGCACAGTGATGACTGATGATGATAGGCTTGGGTGTGTAATGATAGGTACAAAAATAAATAGGTAATAATATCTTACCACACTAATGTCCGCAGTGTTAATCGAGCGAATACAACGCCAATAAACCCGACTTACCTGGAACAACAAATATAATGTTACAATCTCAATTGATAACAAGAAAACAAAAAGACAATTTTTGTACATAATATGCGTTGTTCCACACGCAAAGGCAATAGTTATTGCGTGTCGACAGCGCAGCGCATCAGATTTATTATACGAGTACGATTATGACGATTCTGCGCAACGAAATTGGTACCGCGTCATCAATTGTTATCAAAGAGTGAGGACCCATTGTATAGATGTTTATTATATTATTCTATCCAGGTGCCTGAAGTAGCGTTAGAGAAATAATTCTGCATTCCGGTAATTCCGCCATAATGTTATCTCCACAATGCAAATGTTATGCAGTCTAACCAAATTCAGATATCATCCGAGCGTGGATGGCATTCGTAGAGGATAATGTCGGCATAATTATGCAGATAACAAGTCAGTACCATCGATTCCTGTGCGTACTAAGATATAAAAAGTTATGAGATGATTAGTCGAAAATCTTGCTTATCCGTAATATTTTTTAGGGTCTAAACTTCACGCGCTGTATAATCTCTCTGTAAGTACCCATTCAACTGTCAATTGTTTATATGCATCTCGACTTCAGAGTTGTTTTTTTAACTTTTTTAACGGTACTACTTTCATTCATTGAATGAATATGTTCTGCAAAATAATAAAGTTAGTATAACATAACGGACCTTTGTTCATATAATGTTATTTGCTTATGATACCGTCAGGAATATCGCTGGTTAAAACTTATTATAGATATTTGGAAGTAGTTGCTAAACTCTTAATCGTAACTCAGTTTATTGTTTGGTATTAAATAAACCTATTTTAGTTTTGTTGTACTAATTTTTAATTCTATTGTTGCATGTTACTTGGTGCTACTAAGATATTTTAATTATAAGCCCTGTAAGTTCTCATTCAAATGAATATGTATTGTTGGATCGTCGTCGGGTTTTAAAAAACGCCTTAAACGGGTCTGTTGACGTTAGCTGTCATTTTACGCGGGAATAGCCTAGATTGTCACTCTTTGATATAGATTATTATTGATAGATTTTATTGTAGAATAGTAGATTTGATGTAAATTCATTTAATATTTGTAGAAAAAGTGATTATAATTGTTATCTTTGATCCGTGTGACTTATATTGCTTAAAGTATCGAGATATGAGTATAAATTCTTCAAACCGAAACCGAACTGTTATAACTTTGGCCTTAATCCCCCGTAAGCCGGATTCAACCAAACAATAATCATGGACTTTCGAGGTTATACGTCACTAGCGTATGCACAATCTTGGATTTAACGTTTTGCTGGTTTGATTAAATGGCCAGCTTAAAAGAAAAACCACGGTCTTAACATCTGTGTAATTTTTTTGAAAAACCCCATACTGTAGTTTTTTGGGAAAACCTATTCTAGATATTTAGTCAATAGTCATACAAATAAAAACAGAAATAATTTCATGTGCTTTAGGTTGTCAAATAAACGAAGTGGCTTGCTTTATTGTCAACCATTTCAGTATGGAACATAATTGCACGACGTCAATGGAACGAATGAGCTGCCTTTGAGTTGTGGAAATTCGTTTCCCACATCATACCAAATTACACTGAGCTTATTACCCAACTTCCTGCTTTAAGCATTATTACTTTAAGAATTCAAAAAAGGAGGTTTTCGATTCGTCGGAATCTTTTTTTTTATGCATGATCCCCGATAACTCGATGACGCCTGTATATGGATTTGGAAAATTATTTTTTTGTTTGAAAGGGCATGCACCATGGGACCACACGGGATATGGTCAGGATCTGATGATGTGATCCTGGAGGAAATCGAGGTAACTCTTTAAAAACCCGCAGTTGTATTATTACATTGTTTGGATATTAATAAAGTTAAATGTTACGATTTTTTTGTGATACAATTCTTGTTGGGTAGTTCAAAACTATTATTGCCATTTAACCCGTTATAATTTATTTTACTACACCTACTACATCAAAACCATAGTTAATAATAGAGTCTAAAAAGGATGGAGTAATATTAATAACAATCTGTTTCGTAGGTTGTTCTACATCAGATTATTGGTCATCCCTTTATTACTCTATTAACCGTAAAATGTGTCTAGCCTATATCAATTACTTAGCGGGTATACATTTCATCACATCAATATTAGAGCGATATCAATATAAAAGCCTAGCAAACAGCATACGCCGATGTAACGAACTAATGACGTATTATTTGTTAACACGTCATTTCATATGTTGTTCAAATACAATATGACACGTCCCAACTAGCACACTAGCGTTAAAATAACCTGTATAACATTCTTATATCGGTTCCATCCAAGTATTAAAGTGTTAAGAATGCCTGTAAAAATGTGTTAGAGCCGTGGTCGGCCGAAGAGGAGATGGCGGGATAAGCCACTGGTCCCAACGACGGCGAGTAAGCGAGTGTTACTACGTGCTACTCGCTCAAGCGAGTAAGAATTACTATGAGAGTACTCGCTACTCGCCGGTGGTGGAACCAGTGCCTAAACTGGAAACCTTTCAAAGTGACTGGCCAGAATTGGCAATGACTCGGGATAATTGGGGACAGCAGTGGGACACAACGTAGGCAAATTTTTGCTTGAGGTGGCACTGAATATTTAATTTAATTTGGTTTGTTTTTGGAATAAAATCGTAAGTTTATGTATGCATTTACAAATTTTTGAAAATATTTGTAGTTTTCCTAAGTACCCTTCGATTAGATGTAATATGCAACTACAACCACACGTAATCACTCTGATTTGCGGCTATCCCATCCATTTGCGGCATTACTTAACTTAATACCCTTTACAACATATTAACAAATTAATTCCAATGCAAGAAGGTGCTAATTCCATTTAAATTGAAACAAGATATGATCTTCTTGAAGTGAAACTCCCATTGTGAAGCAAAATGGACCGCAAATGCATGCATTGGTTTGATTAGAGACTACGATTTCGCATTTCATTTTATACGGTTGCTTTGCGCTCTCGTTTTGACAGGTTACTTAGGCGTCAGTGGAAGCGAGCATGCAAAACACTCTTAAGGCCTCCACCCACCGGACGCGTGTCGTGCGCGGCGCGTGACGTGCGCGGCGCGCGTCGGGCGCGGTTGAATCGGTATATTCACACCGCAAGCGGGCGGAGTATAGCAACGCGGGGGCGACGCGTTAACAACGCGTGTGCCGCGCGGCTGCGACGCAGCAGCAGCGCGGGCCCGCGCGTCATATCTCTCTCACTACCAACACATTTAATATGTATCTCACTATCTCTATCACGCTTGGCGACGCGTTAGCAACGCTGAGTGTGGTAGAGATAACGAGATACATATTAAATGTATTGGTAGTGAGAGAGATATGACGCGCCGGCCCGCGCTGCTGCCGCATGGGTCCCGCTTGGGTGCCACGCGTGTGCAGCGCGGGTGCAACACGGCTGCCGCGCGGGCCCGCGCGTCATATCTCTCTCACTACCAACACATTTAATATGTATCTTACTATCTCTATCATACTCAACAGCGCGGGCCCGCGCGGGCCGCGCACGACACGCGCAGCGCACGACACGCGTTCGGTGGGTGGGAGCCTTTATTCCGAGCAGCGTGACTGACGCAGTGGTATCTTAGAGACTGCAGCCAGCCTGTGGGTATATGATGTTGTGTTCCTGGTGGTAGGTAAGGTCTCCAGAGCTCCCGAGGTAACTTTGTGTGGGGATAGACCTGCATTTGTCTCTAGCTCTCGATACGAGTTCAAAAATCAGTAAAGGATCATCTATAGCCTACAAAAAGAAGTGAGATCCTATATAATAACACATTCCATTTAAAAATAGGCCAAGTATCGAAACTCTTCCACCGTGAAAAGTTGTGAGATATTTCGTAGTCAAGTTTAAATAAAATTTTGTGGTTGGTAGTGACGCTGCCTACGAAGCTGACAGCTCTGAGTTCAAGTCCCGGTAAGGGGCAATATTTGTTAAATGGGCATCAATATTTGTTTGTAATATATCGTCGGCTAGTACCCATAACACAAGCCTTATTGAGCTTGTGACCCGTGTTAGGGTTAGAATTTCACCACTCCCTTTCTTCCCGTGGGTGTCGTAAAAGTCAACTAAGGGAGCAGGGTTGAAGTGTGTTGTGGTCGATGGGCTCGCAACCTATCACTGCAATATCACATTTGGCGATCTTTTATACCCACATTTATGCTAAAAGTGGCGCTGGAACATACGTTTCATGTGATCTGCCTATCCCCTTAGGGAATAAAGGCGTGAATGTATGTATGTATGTATTTTGTGACCAAAATGTTGAAAAACATAAAATAATAGCTATTGAAACAGGCATTTCGTCATCTCAAAAAGCTGGTTCAATGACATCGTGAAAAAATGATAATAGGTAAATATGAGAAATATTTACTAACAATAACAATATACAAATTAAAATTACTTATGAAAACACAACTTGAATATAAAACTAAAGCAAATTACAATTAAAATAACTAAAGCTAATAACTAAAACGTGAAACGTTTTTACTTTAGGTTATACTAATTTCAAACAATAATTACGATTGAAAGTAATTTGAAACGGAACCTGTTTGAATTTTTAGTTAAATACTTTATGGTCTATTCTACATGCGATTCTTCCAAATGAAAGCAAAAATGAAAATATTGCAACGTCCCTATTAGAATGCAACACGTAAGTCTCTAATGGATCCCCAGATTCAGATTGCAAGGGCCGTCAACTGAACTGCTATCACCCGCATAGAATGTTGCGAACTGGGGACTGGCTATTGATCTTCAAAGTCTTTATAGTTTGGCCTTAATCGGTTAGAGAGATTAAATAAACCTTTGAATATACAGTGTATTTGATAAAATTTAAACTATTAATACTAGTGGTTCTGTAAACTGTAGAGCTCGAATCTGCAGTTATTTAAAAAAAATAGACTTATTTCGTAAAGTTTTCTCGACAATAGAAAGCTATATAATTGAAGAACCTACCCACAAAATTTCACGAGAATCAGTTAAGAAATGCGACCTGTAGCTGAGAACGGCGGAAAAGCCGGCAATCCGGACATCTGGACATACGAACGATTTTTCTTTGTTCGTTTCGCTCGATCGTTCAAATACACATACTAAGGAAAAAATGTGATACCGTAATAGGTAAAGTGAAGGAACCCACATAAAGAATGACTATATACAACTCGTTGGTAAATTCACATTTCAGAGCTCCCAAGGATGCGTTGTGTTGAGAGCGAGGGAATTTGTTCCTTCAGCTGTTAACACGGCGAATCTTCAAACATATCAGGGGTCGGCAACGCCCATGTTACTCCTTTGGAGTTGCATGCGTCTATAGGCTGCAGTGTCCGCTTACGCTTGTTTGCCGCCCTCGTTGTATGAAAAAAGAACATTTCAAATATCTTGTCAAAGTATGGGGTTGCGCTGCCAATTCTAACTTATTAAGTCTACAAAGGTCACAAAATAAATTAATCAAATCCCTTTTCAAGTATAACTACCTCATGAATACTAAACACTTTACGATAAAACAAAACTACTGTACAATATAAAGCATCTATAAACTTATGCGACCTGTAACCCTAGTTAAGAAAATTCTTACAAATAATATAACGCAAACATTACAACAAAACGAAATCTTATACACTGCCTAAGAAATACAGACAAAATATAACATTTTAAACACAGAATACTATGAAAGAAATATTATATTGAAAAGGAGCACAGCTGTACAATAACTTACCCAGTGAAGTGAAAGAGTGACAATCATTAAAAAACGAGTAAAAAAAATGAATTAATGATAATGTATATTACAATGTTATCGACAAGCTGGATGGCTGTACACCTTCGGCTGCCTACGAAACCAACGCCACGTAACCAGTTACTTGTGAAGAATTATTTATCTTACTACGAAACTAGTTACGTACAGAAAATTCATCTTCCTTGTTCGAAACCTGTTACGATCGCAAAACACTAGGTAGGTTAGGTTCGTCAGGTACGTTGATTCAGATGCCCAAAGGGCAAACAGACCAGAAATAGGAGATCCGTCGAAACTGGCCATATACGAAAAAAATGTCGTAACTAGTTTCGTAGGAAGAAAAAACCTCTTTGTACGTAACTAGTTTCGTAGCATGAAAAGCAATACTTCACACGTAACCGGTTACGTGGCATGGTTTCGTCGGCGGCCGAAGGGGACTATACATATGAAATTATTTTTAGTTTAAGCTCATTGTATTGTTCTTTATGAGTAATAAAGATCTTTGATCCTTTTTAATAAATACAAAAAAACACACAACTAAGCCAATAACTCGTATTTTATGTGTCTGAAAAATATTACCCGTAACGGCACGGCATGGTGCTTGCTAACGACTCGATATCTCATTTGCATTCATTACAAATTACCAGAATACCGAGATATCTCATTTACGAGACTTTAAGTGGAGCTGATAGCTCAACGTTCTGGTCGCTTGGCAGTCGGTAAGACCTTATTTCCTGCTTTCATTGCAGTGATCTAAGTTTGTATACTTTTTAATTAAATCTCAGTAAACAATGCTTTGTGCTCACTACCTAGTGTATTTGCTTCCTTAAGATTGTATAGGGTCATTACCATATCCCGAAAGGAAGAAAGAGCCCGATTCGTGTGACGTCATCAGCATCATATCAGCCGAAATACGTCCACTGCTGGACATAGGCCTCCCCCGAAGAGTCTCCAAGTGACTTATTCTGTGCCACCCGCATCCAGCGGACTCCCGCGACCTTTACCAGGTCATCAGTCACATTACTCGTAGAACAGATGGCCGTTGGGATGGAAAGGTTTTCGAGTAGCGACCATCACGTATCGCAACGCAATTATATAAATCTACTAGCTTTTGCCCGCGGCTTCGCCCGCGTAGTAAAAGTAATTTTCCAATAATTGTTGAATTGCTACGCCGCCAACTAACCTACTACTACTAACTTCCCCTACTAATAACCCTTCGTCATAACCCATTATGGTAAATTAATTTTTATTTACTATTATATTTATGCCCGTGTGGTGGCGGGTTAGAATTTCACCACCCTCTTTCTTCCCGTGTGTGTCGTAAAAGTCGATTAAGAGAGCAGGGTTGAAGTGTGTTGTGGGTGATGGGCTAACAACCTAAGCAATATCACTTTTTGTCGATCTTTTATACCCATATTCATGCTAAAAACGGCGCTGGAACATAAAGTTCATGTGCTCTGCCTGCCCCTTTTGGGAATAAAGGCGTCAATGTATGTATGTACGTATTTCTGTTATTAAATTTACAATCATGATTAATGAGAATCTGTCCTCTGGAATAAAAGCTACTTTATGTTCATGAACACTAATGTTGAAATACCAAAATATCTCCACGAATTTCAAGTCAAATTTGTGGCCTGGACATTGCTATATAGGCTTGTTTCCTAAGATTTTTTTTCCATGCTTTTCGAACCAGTATTTAACATATATACCCAAAAATTTGTTTTAATTTAACGGCGGCCAAAATGCTTAACTTATTAAAAGTAAGCAGATCTTCGTGCAGCACCTTGAATGTACTTATTACGGATGCAGGCACTTTCCCAATGTCTCCTACCCTCCCGTCCCTTCGCGCCGCCCGCACTCGCCTAGGTACCGATTGCTGACGATCGAGATGGCACCAAATACAAACTTTAAAACCTATAACCCTACGAGTATATAATGCGGGTCTCGTTCCATACCTCAAAAGCAAAAATAGAACCCTTATTTATAGGATCACGTGTGGCTGTCTGTCAGTCCGTCTGTTACAACCGATTTGCTACGAAAAAAACTGGACCGATTGATTTGCTATTTGGCACAAATATTTTCATGAATTTTCATGTCCACAACATTACATTTCAACATCTATGTGATTTTCGTTATTAACGTCCCAAAAAACCGTAATAACAACGCCCATATTGATATTTAGACGCCACGTTGGAATGTAAAACAATAGATGCCGATGTTGATTTTCAGATTTTGTCACCACATGTCTCCTTTTAGGGGTTGAATTCTCAAAAAACCGGAAACACTTGTTTACTCATTTATCGTTAGGAATTATCCTGTGAATTCTCGAATAAAATTGCCTAACTAATCTTTTTTCTCCATACAAACTTTGGACCTCCTTTTTAACCCCTTTAAGTGTAATTATTTCAAAAACGCTGAAAGCAGTTTATTTGTATATGAATAAGTAATCTGTCCATAAAGTTTTAAGTACGTAGTAGCTAAAAATAAGTTTCCCTTATACAAAATTTGGACCCTCATTTAACCCTCTTAGCAGTGAAATTTTATTAAACGCTGAAATTACTTTTTTTGTATCCTAATAAGTTATCTTTCTAAAAAGTCTTAAGTCTCTAGTTCAATAAATAATGTTTCCCCTCCATAAACATTGCATCCCTATTTAACCCCCTTAGGGGAAGAATTTTATAAAACGCTGAAAGTACTTTTTTGTAGCTTAGTAATAATATTCCTACAAAGTTTCAAGTCTCTAGTACAAAAAAATATGTTTCTCCCATACAAACTTTGCACCCCTTTTTAACCCCCTTTGGGATAGGATTTCCAAAAGTCCCGTCTTATCCCTTGCCTACGTCATAAAAGGAAGTTCTGGTGTAAATATCAAGTTTGGAATACAAACTTTGCACCCCTATTAAATCTCCTTAGGGGTGGAATTTTAAAAACGCTAAGGATATTTTTATTTGTATCCTAATAAATAATCTTCCTACAAAGTTTCAAGTCTCTAGTTCAATAAATAATGTTTACCTCATACAAACATTGCACCCCTATTTGACCCCCTTAGGGTTAGAATTTTCTAAAACGCTGAAAGAATTTTCTTTGTATCTTAGTAAGTAATATCCCTACAAAGTTTCAAGTCTCTAGTACAAAAAATAATGTTTCTCCCATACAAACTTTGCACCCCTATTTAACACACTTAGGGACAGAATTTTAAAAAATCCCGTCTTATCCCTTGCCTATGTCATAAAAGGAAAATCTGGTGTAAATTTCAAGTTTCTAGACACAGTAGTTTTTAATTCAAACTTTGCACCCCTATTTAACCCCCTTAGGGGTAGAATTTTATACAACGCCGAAAGTACCTTTTTGGTATCAATAAGTAATCCTCCTACAAAGTTTTAAGTCTCCAGTTCAATAAATAATGTTCTCACATACAAACTTTGGACCCCCATTTCACCCCCTTAGGGATAGCATTTCCAAAAATCCTGTTCTATCCCCTGCCTACGTCATAAAAAGAAGTTCTGGTGTAATTTTCAAGTTCCTAGTCCCAGTAGTTTTGAATACAAAATTTGCACCCCTATTTAATCCCCTTAGGGGTGGAATTTTCTAAAACGCTGAAAGAGCTTTTTTTGTATCTTAATAAGTAATATCCCTACAAAGTTTCAAGTCTCTAGTACAAAAAATAATGTTTCACCCATACCAACTTTGCACCCCTATTTAACACCCTTAGGGATAGAATTTCCAAAAATCCCGTCTTATTCCTTGCCTACGTCATAAAAGGAAGGTCTGGTGTAAATTTCAAGTTCCTAGTCCCAGTAGCTTTGAATACAAAATTTGCACCCCTATTTAATCCCCTTAGGGGTGGAATTTTCTAAAACGCTGAAAGAACTTTTTTGCATCTTAATAAGTAATATCCCTACAAAGTTTTAAGTCTCTAGTACAAAAAATAATGTTTTACCCATACAAACTTTGCACCCCTATTTAACACCCTTAGGGATAGAATTTCCAAAAATCCTTTCTTATCCCTTGCCTACGTCATAAAAGGAAGGTCTGGTGTAAATTTCAAGTACTACACACTTGTAGTTTTGAATACAAACTTTGCACCCCTATTTAACCCCCCTAGGGGTGGAATTTTGTAAAACGCTGAAAGCACTTTTTTTGTATCTTAATAAGTAATCTTCCTACAAAGTTTCAAATCTCTAGTACAAAAAATAATGTTTCACCCATACAAACTTTGCACCCCTATTTAACACCCTTAGGGACAAAATTTTCAAAAATCCCGTCTTATCCCTTGCCTATGTCATAAAAGGAAAATCTGGTGTAAATTTCAAGTTTCTAGACATAGTAGTTTTTAATTCAAACTTTGAACCCTTATTTAACCCCCTTAGGGGTAGAATTTTGTAAAACGCTGAAAGTGCTTTTTTTGTATCTTAATAAGTAATCTTCCTACAAAGTTTTAAGTCTGTAGTTCAAAAAATTGTGCTTCCCCCATACAAACTTTGGACCCCCGTTTTACCCAGTTAGGGGGTGAGTTTTGAAAAATCCTTTCTTAGTGCTCCCCTACACCTTATAAGGAACCTACGTGCCAAATTTGGAATCCGTAGACCCAGCGGTTTGGGCTGTGCGTTGATATGTCAGTCAGTCAGTCAGTCAGTCAGTCAGTCAGTCAGCTTCTTCTTTTATATATTTAGATATTTGCTATATAAATTTTATATTCATATAAAAATTGCAATTTTACTGGCGAATCGTCAAAGTTACACTATATTATACATACAATGGTGAAGTAGACGTAGTGAACACAATTACATAAATATGGTAACATTAGCTTTTGCCCGTAGTTTCGTTCGCGTTCAATTTCTGTTCAACTTTTACTGGAATAAATAGTGTTCTATATGTTAACCCAGGCTATACTCAATTTGTATCCTAAAATCCTAAAATCTCCTAAACTTCATCTTAATTCGTGATGCGTGATTTAGTAACAAACATTTAAACTTTGGCATTCATAATATTACTAGGATTAGTAGGATTACATCAGCGAAAATTTCATAAGCATATTTCATAATCACCAACGTACAACAACAACGTAGCAACGTAGTGAGCTACGGTAGCCTAGTGGTTCAGGCATGCGGCTGTCAAGCGGCGGTCGTGGGATCGAATCCCGGCTCGTACCAATGAGTTTTTCGGAACTTATGTACGGAATATTTACCGTTGGCTTTTCGGTGAAGGAAAACATCGTGAGGAAACCGGTCTAATCCCAATAAGGTCTAGTTTTCCCTCTGGGTTGGAAGGTCAGATGACAGTCGCTTTCGTAAAACTAGTGCCTATGCCAAATCTTGGGATTAGGTGTCAAAGCGGACCCTGGGCTCCTTTAGGGGCACAACCGGGAATAACGCTAGGAGGATGATGATTTCATAATCACCAACAACACCACAAGCACGTATGTCACGTATGTGCTTGTGTATACAAGCAGCATCAGTAAACAACGCCGAATGTTTTTTTTTTTCACTTTGAATGTGGTTAATTATGGTAACTTTTGTATACAAGACATTTCCCCCCGTTTCCTTCCTGATCCCTTACAACTTTACAACAAAATGAGTTAATAATATCCGGTCCCTCTGTGAAAACCCACGTCGTATACAAATAAAAACTTGCAAAATGCTTGCCGCTACAGATACTAAAAATAGACATTCCAGTCGAAATTGACAAGCTAACAATATGACGCAAAACACATTTCTCCCTAAAGCAAACGACGTCAAAGGATCTATCACGTTTCGTATCGGAGGTTTTCTTTGGTGCCCGGAAACGTCCTTAATATCCGATGCCACGATACTAGACAGTATTTTAATGGCGTTACTCTATCTTTCTTCAACGACAAAGTTGTTTTTGCCGTTAGTTAAATCAACTATTGTAATAAAGCTCGAGTAACGTTTGAAAGTGGAGCGGCACTCGACAGCAAAGTTAAGATGGCAGTAGAGTCTCATCGCTTTCATCTTTGTAGCGGGCTCGACCTTGGGAATGAATGACATTTATTACACTTGTGTTGAGACGTGTACATATATTATGTTTTATTTACACAGATTTTTTTTAACTAAAGTAACATTATATATTTATGAAGCAGAAACGACCGCTAACGAAATTCCAAATTGCGATCATAGTGGAAAATTTAAAAATTATTCGCCACGAGCGGGGTTTGAACCCACAACCTCTGGAATCCGTCCATCGCTCTCCCAATTGAGCTACCGTGGGTCCGCTAATGGCGACGAATCTTTCAATCCCTTCCACTATTGTATTTACACCTTAGGGAGGCTCGTAGCGACATCTACCGCGAAGTTATTACAACATTTTCAATTTTCCACTATTATCGAAATTTAAAGTAACATAAGTTCTTGTTTTTACTCTTCTGTGCGTTTTAGTACACTGTGCTAGTTTTTCTACCGTCACTCGAAAGCTCAAAGGTTAGATTGAAAAGATCGCTTATAGTAATAAACTCGCCTTTGTACTTTGGTCACGTGTGACATAATTATATGTTTACAACCTGTTAATGTATAGAATATTGTGCTTACGCAGGTACAATAGGTACATACACGTTTCAGTAGTTAGAATTTGACTAAAATCAAGATCCTTAGCAAAAATCCTTAAACAACGTAAAAAAATAACAGCTTTGATCGTAGAAATTAAATACTTAGGCAAGTAATTTCAGTATAATCACCACGCAAAAGGTCGTTAACTTGAAAAATCCCTTTAAGCTCATTACGGAAGAAAATTAATTGTGGACGACCAATACTATCCTTCATACGCAAAAGGTCATAACTGCGAAAAGATTTTGAGTGAGATAGAACCTTTGTAAAATAAGGATATACAAGAGTAACCCTTTGTTCGCTCGAACCCAAGTCTTTTGAGTCGAAACAATTGCAGGGAAAAATGATAAATTAGCTCCCTGGAGCGAACAAAGGTTCATCTAGAAGGCTGGATTATTGATAATATTTTACTTATATCGATGGATTTATCAGTTTTCTCAGCGGCCATTATATAATAAAATAGAATAGAAATCATTTATTTCAAGTAACACGTGACTCATGAATAAGTCAGTGATATTGAACGTATAACAGAGCTACGGTAGCCTAGTGGTTCAGGCATGCGGCTGTCAAGCGGCGGTCGTGGGTTCGAATCCCGGCTCGTACCAATGAGTTTTTCGAAACTTATTGGACAGCGATCACCGGGGTCATTGGTCTCGATGGGTGTACCGCAGGGATCAATATTGGGGCCTTTCCTGTTCCTTATCTACATAAATGACTTGCCATATCTTGTAAAGACCCACCATGATATAGTATTATTTGCTGATGACACCTCACTTATTTTCAAACTTATAAGACAGCAAAAAGCTTGCAATGACGTAAAGTTGAAGAAGTGCACAGATTTAAAAGCTGCCACTAATGCCTACTATGCCTATGCGCATTCTTGGCTGGCTTATGGTATTATTTTATGGGGAAATAGCACTTACGTAGAATCAGTGTTCAGGCTACAAAAAAAGTGTATAAGAATAATGGCAAATATAAATGAAAGGGAGAGTTGCCGCCCCTATTTCAAAGAAATGAAAATATTAACTTTAACTTCACTATACATTTTTGAATTATGTAAATTTGTTAAGAAACAAGAACATTTGTTTGAACGAACAAGAGATAACTGTCCTAGAAATCAAAACTTGAGGAAAAGAAACAAATTAGTCAGCACCTTTACAAATTTGAAAATAGTTAACTCCGGTACTTACCATATGGCCGTGACAGTCTATAACAACATACCGTTAGAGCTTAAAAATATAGAGAAAGAATCATTATTCTACAAGCAAATAAAAAATTTCCTGGTAGAAAACTCGTTTTACAACATGAAGGAATATCTAAGTTATAAGGTTTAATATTGTTAGTATGTGTTAGTTTTAAGTCCTAGAGTACCTGAGTACTTATAATATTGCTGTGCCCTAACGGGGTTTATGCTGGAACATTTAACTATTTATAAAACCTTGTAAAACCCATAAATGCAATAAATGAATATGAATATGAATATAATATGAATAAACAATGCTATTTATAAAGTAGTAAATTGGTTTAATATTAATAATTTATTGTTAAATGAGAAGAAGACTAAATGTATTAAATTTGTCACGAATCACGTTGAACACGAGCAAGGGAGTGCCTTTGTGAAAGATGAGGAATTGGAACTAGTTGATAGCACAGTTTTTCTTGGTTTAACGTTAGATTCTAAGCTTCAATGGGGTCCCCATATTGCTAATCTCTCGAATAGACTGAGTTCTGCAGCATTTGCAGGTAGTAAGATCCGTCAATTAACAGACGTGAAAACAGCTCGATTAGTATATTTTAGCTACTTCCATAGCATTATGTCATATGGTATTTTATTGTGGGGCAGTGCCTCGGACATTCATTCGATTTTTGTTCTGCAGAAACGGGCTATTCGGGCGATATATAGATTGAAACAGAGAGACTCACTTAGGGATAAGTTTAAAAATATTAATATCATGACATTGCATTGTCAATATATCTATGAAAATATTGTGTATGTACATAAAAACATTGTCAATTTTAGGAGAAACTGTGACATACTTAATATTAATACTAGAAATAAGCATAAGCTCGCGGTGCCCACCACTCGGCTCCAAAAAATAAAAAAATCATTCATGGGTAATTGTGTAAGGTTTTATAACAAACTTCCTGGAAACGTAACTGAGTTATCTATTAATAAATTCAAAAACTATTTGAAACGTAAACTTATTTCGAAAGCTTATTATAGCGCACAAGACTACATGAATGATAAAACTTCTTGGGACTAATTTTGACTGGATTTATAATTTCTTTATTCCGTTTGGAAAAATTTTACATTGTGTTTTTAATTAATTATTCTCGTTTTATTTATTTTTTGACGTTAGATTGTCTTTCTAGAAACATTCTAGACTAGTACTTTTGACATAAAAATTTAAATATTTCATATAAATGTTACTTTTTATGTTTAATAAATTACTCTCAGTAATTAGCTTAAGATTATGTTTCTACCAGACGATTTGAAAGTGCTTGTTACTGGGCCTACTTGAATAAATATAATTTTGAGTTTGAGTTTGAGTATATACGGAATATTTACCGTTAGCTTTTAGGTGAAGGAAAACATCGGGAGGAAACCGGTTTAATCCCAATAAAGGTCTAGTTTTCCCTCTGGGTTGGAAGGTCAGATGGCAGTCGCTTTCGTAAAACTAGTGCCTATGCCAAACCTTGGAATTAGGTGTCAAAGCGGACCCTGGGCTCCTTTAGGGGCACAACCGGGAATAACGCTAGGAGAATGATGAATGATGATTTTAACGTATACCTTACGTTAGGGTTAATTTACAATTATTATTATATAATTTAAGGAATGTTAGAGACATGCATCTCGCAACAGTGCCTGTCATAAGGACAGTCAAGCCTGTCCGTTATAGAGGCAGGGTGGGGTTCGGGCTGGCCCGCATTCAGTGCACCAGGGATGTGCATCGCTTGAAAAATACTATCTATGCGCGCTTCAGCAAACATTTCTGATGCGCTACACAAGCGGGGCAGCCCCACCAGCACCCGAAATCTAGGATTATGGTTACGTTTTGTAAAATTGCTTGGTCCCGATTACAAGATTCATAAAGCACTGTAAAAGAGTAAATTTATCTACCTTTCACGATTTTTTTTCATTAGAATTTGATATAATTTGGTTAGAAACGATAGTGATTCTGTACAATGTCCACATAATGTTTTTTTCAACAACACAAGAAACCAACAATAACTACAACTTAGCAATGTTGAAGAACCCCCGACATTTGCATTTCAAAGTCAAATATCTCAAAAAGGGCTGAACAGATGAAACACGGCTAACCTATGACACAAAAAACCGCATTCAAATCGGTCCATCCGTTTGGAAGCTACGATACCACAGACAGATACACAGATACACAGACAGGCACGTTAAACTTATAACACCCCTCTGTTTTCGTCGGTGGTTAAAAAGGTGTTGGTTGATTCAGGGCGTACCTATACTTTCCTGCGCCTGTCCAACTCATTCAACATCTTACTCCCTTATTCGTAACTCTTAATAAACCTCTGTTAACTAATATGTCTTTTGTCCTTTCTCGCGAACAATAAGTAGGTATGTCTAAGTGACAGATCTTTATGCGACTATGGCGTATTGCACCGATACAATCTTATCCCTCTTTCTTCCCGTGGGTGTCGTAAAAGTCGACTAAGGGACCAGGGTTGAAGTGTATTGTGGGCGATGGGCTAGCAACCTATCACTGCAATATCTCATTTTTTCGATATTTTATACCCACATTTATGCTAAAAGTGGCGCTGGAACAGACGTTTCATGTGCTCTGCTTACCCCTTTTGGGAATAAAGGCGTGAATGTATCTATGTATGTATGTAAAATGTGTATTGTCCTATCCTATATCTCGACGCGAAAATATGTGAAAGTGACAGATAAAGAATTATAATTAACGAGTTTTACTGGCATATTAGCTCAAATGACCCCGTATCATGGTCGGCCTTATCACGCGATATGTGACAAGATAGGAGCGTCGTCTCGTTCTATCGACGGTGTCCACCAGTGACGGGCGCTCTATCTTGTCACTTGTTGTCACAAGATAGGAGCGTCGTCTCGTTCTATCGAACGGTGTCAACCAGTGACGGGCGCTCTATCTTGTCACTTGTTGTCACAAGATAGGAGCGTCGTCTCGTTCTATCGAACGGTGTCAACCAGTGACGGGCGCTCTATCTTGTCACTTGTTGTCACAAGATAGGAGCGTCGTCTCGTTCTATCGAACGGTGTCAACCAGTGACGGGCGCTCTATCTTGTCACTTGTTGTCACAAGATAGGAGCGTCGTCTCGTTCTATCGAACGGTGTCCACCAGTGACGGGCGCTCTATCTTGTCACTTGTTGTGGCAAGGCCCACCATGATACGGGGCCAGGAAAGGAGGAGGTTCTCAATTCGTCGGAATCTTTTTTTTTGTATGTTCCCCGATGACTCGAAGATGCCTTGACCGATTTAGAAAAATATTTTATTGTTTGAAAGGGTATCCTTTCCAGATGATCCCTTGCTCATCAAGTAGGTGTTCCCATGATTATCAATCAGGTCAGAATCTGATGGAATAGCGTCCTGGAGAAAATGAGAGAACGCTTAAAGTTTTATAGGGACACTTGAAGCGATTACTATACGATATACGATATACTCGTCCATTTGTTTTTTTTGTAATTATCAAAGCATTTGTACTCCGGAAGCAGTTTTTACATGTTACTTGGCGTAGTACTGAATTGAAATTGGTACATTTTTTGAAAAGTAAAGTAAAATGGTATTTTATTTCAAATAATAATAAATAAATATAAGGGGACAATCTTACACCAATCGACCTAGTCCCATAATAAGCTAAATAAGCATAATTATGGGTACTAGACGACGATATATATAATAGATATAAATACTTAAATACATAGAACATATCCATGACTCTGAAACAAATATTCGTGCTCATCATACAAATAAATGCCCTTACCGGGATTCGAACCCAGGACTTATTGCTTCGTAGGCAGGGTAACTACCAACTAGGCTAAAGCGGTCGTCCAAATAGATTACTTGGATAATTTTTATAAAAATGTCTTCTTCTTCCTTTTTCTTCTTCACTTTCAACTCTTTTTCAAACTCAGCGACATATTCCTATGTCGTTTGAAATAGTTGTTGGATCGATAGTGACTGGAGAGGAATAAGTAACGGGAAGGGTATATATATATTATGTAAGCATTTCATTGTTTCAGAGCCGTAGTCCATAGCCGTATAGTGTCTATATGTAATGAAAAGCACGTAACATTGTGACGTATTTGTTTCATGCTTGGCGCTAAATGGGTTAAGTTGCATGCAGTTTTAAGGTCTTTAAGGTCACTGTATGTAATTAATCAGAAAGGCATAAAAAAGCCACCGTTAAACGCTGTTGTCCACGTTAATCCCCTAGCCTGATCCCCCAGGGGAAAAAACGGTTAAGCTGTTAGGTGAACTGCGACCCTACAACGCGCGAGGTGAGCGAGCGAAGCGAGTGTGACGCGGCAGCAGATCTACTTTAGTGCATTGATGCAATGCTAAGTGATCGGGGTCAGGTGATTAACGTGGATAACATGCGTATAACCCTGGTTAACATTACGATAAAAAAAAACAGTAAAAACTAAAGCTTTGCAGAAAGCTCCACTTTGCGAACACATTTACGATTTAAGATAAACAAGTGTAGAAGAGCAAATTATTCTGGTAAAATTTATTGGGTTATAATCGGCCATTCTCACTGCGGGCGTTCTCAGCCTAATTGCCACCACCCTTTTTATTCCTCCACTATTTCCAAAAAATATGACTGAAAATGGAAGCCTTACACGACTATTACCTATTTGATTACTTTAGCACTGTAATAGCGTACGCGATATTTGAGTTATGATGATCTTAATTTCTCTAAGGTCCTGGCAATTAGAATGCTGAAATTCGCTCCGTTCCGGCGATTATAAAAAAGAAATGTTGTTATAAAAACAACGTATGAAAACTCTTAAATGAACGCTATACTGGGAAAAATACACGATTTAGACAAAATAAATGTATTGGCAGTTCTGTCTCGTCATGCACTTAGAGACTTTAACCGTGAACGTTATCACAACATATTAAATTGATAAAAAGAAGGCAGTGCCCGACATTAGCAGCCCTCACTACGAGAAACTCGTGAAGGCCGAGACGAGAAAGATAAAGCCAGCGAGGGAGGATTAGGGCGTACCAGATAGGCAACTCCTGACCTGACTACCGACGCAGTCAGCAGACTGCAGTATACTATCAATCAATCAATCAATCAATCAATATATTTATTCGTTCATCACAGGTACATGAGGTGGTAACATAATATTTAAAGGAACAGCTATGACGTGCCTTCTGGCGTACGAAACAATTGGTTCTTAATTAAAATCTAATCTGAGTAGTCTAACAATGAAAACTCTATATCTAATACTACATTACATGTACAATATATGTCAAAGATCATTCAAATAATCTGCTACACTATAATAACACTTAGACAGTAAGAAATTAAATAATAAGGATTTAAACTTGTGTATTGTGGCCGTCTGCCACGCTTCTGGCAATTTATTAAACAATTTTGGTGCCATTACAAGTACACTCTTTTGCATCAAAGCTGTCTTAGTCTTAATAACTACCAACGCTGGTTTCCTTGGGCGAAGGTTGCAAGTTTGCTTTTGCTCTCCAAACTGAAAAAAATTCGAATTACTTTTGACAAAAATACAACACTCGAAAATGTATAGACATGGAAATGTTAGTAACTTTAGGGACTGAAAATAAGGCATGCAGCTTTGCTGGGGATTCAGTCCACAGATAGCCCTTACACATCGTTTTTGAGCCCTGAATAGTGTACCTCGATATGTAGAGTTTCCCCAGAAAATTATTCCATATCGCAGGGTTGACGAAACAAATCCGTGATAAGCGGTTAGTACAGTATTGCGGTTGGTGATTTTAGCCAATTTGTACAGAGCATATGAAAATCGGTATAGTTTCTTGCATACTTCTGCCGATTGCGACTTCCACGACATGTTGCTATCTAACAAGATGCCTAAAAACGTATACACTTGCACCTTATCGACAGTTTTGCCTTCATGTGTAATATTTAGTGTTGGAAATTCATTTCTTTGGCTAAACTGCATTAATTTAGTTTTTTCTAAATTCACTTTTAAATTATTATAATCTAATCAGTCAATAATATGTCTTCAATTAGTATTAATTGCATTCTCATAGTCTATGTCGCTATTTTTCTCTATAAATACGGTGCTGTCATCGGCATATAGCACCATTGGATACTGGCTTGATTTAATAATGTCATTTACATAGACTAAAAATAGTAATGGGCCCAGAATGCTACCTTGTGGTACCCCATATAAGATATGTCTTTTATTAGAAGTATATATAATTTCACGTTTAGTAACAGGACATATTTGTATAATTTCTGTGAATTGTACTCGACTTTCTAAGTATGACCTCATAAGATCTAGAGCATTACCCCGAATCCCATAATGATTCAGCTTTTCTAACAGTAGTTTATGATCTACGTGATCAAAAGCCTTCGTCATGTCCATGTAAATGGCACAAGACGGCTTTCTTTTGTCAAGACTATTGACAGCTCTAGAGACCAAGTCGTAAATAGCTACGTTTATTGACATGTTTTTTCGAAATCCTCTTTGCTCATCGATTAGTATCCCGTATTTTTCAAAAAAATTGTATAATTTGTTACAGATGATCTTCTCAAAGATCTTTGACATTACTGGTAACAAAGCGACGGGGCGATAATTACTGGCATTCGATTTATCACCCTTTTTGTATAATGGTTTTATAACAGCAATTTTTAAATCGGCGGGAAAAGTGCCTGTAATGAAGCTAAGATTAACAATATGAGACAGCGGTAATGAGATGAAGTCACTTACATATTTAATGACTTTCGTGTTTATGCCATCGAATCCAACGCTATTTGTGTTCCTTAGGCAAGCAATGGTCTTTATAACTTCTTCGGGTGTAGTTGGGTTCAGAAAAATAGAGTTAGAATTCATAGGCATGTTTATGGATTGTTTGTGAGAGTCATTATGTGTGATTTCGTCTATGAAGAAATCATTAAAGCCATTCACAATGTCTGATGGCTTTGTATAGGATATACCATGAGCTATTAGCTTGCTAATAGGCTCCTTTGGTTTACAAACTTTGGCTTTGTTTATAATTTGCCACGTAGCTCTCGTTTTATTTCTAGATGAAGAGATAAAGAAATGATTTTGAGCTCGTTGTGTCAGTTTTATCACTCTATTTAGTCTATGAGCATACGCCTTATATGCATGTTTATTTTCATGCGTTTTATTTAGTCGGTAAAGCCACAGTGCATGCCTTTTTTTTTACAGCATAATCGGATTCCATTTGATATCCACTTAGGCCTAGCTTTTAGAGATTTTTTGATTAACACATAAGGAAAACAAAGATTATATACAATTTTAAACATGTCCAAAAAATATTTATATGATTTCTCGACATCATTTGACGAGTATACATCATTAAAAGTTAAACATTTAATGTGTTTTCGGAATAGTTCAAGGTTTTCTTGGCTATAGTCTCGGCGTCTGATACGCCACGATGTAAATGAGCCACTTTCATGAATAGGGCATTTCAAAGTTTGGGCAGAATGGTCTGATAAAGCTAGCTCTAATACCTCGCCTTTAGCGTCTTTTATATTGTGGGCAAAATTGTCAAGGCATGATCCACTAATACTTCTCGTAGGTTCCTTTAGTTCAAGTGACAAATTATAACTAAGTAGCAGATAAATAAATTCTCGGCTAGTTGGCGTGTCTTTCAAGATGTCTATATTATAGTCGCCACAGATAACAACCTTTTTATTCCTTAAAGTACATGTTGACTGTAATATAATTTCTAGGTTTTTGCGGAAGATATCCATACTAGAACCAGGAACCCTGTATATACATACAATTATCATATTAAAATCAGTGAGATCTATCGCGCAACATTCGATGACACACTTTACGGAGAGATCTTTGATATTTTCTAATACTTTATAGCGAATTCCGGTCCGCACCATAAGACATGCTCCTCCTCTTCTCTTGTCTCTACAGAAACTGGTGGCCAGGGAGAAGTTAGGGATAGATAAGAGTAATTCATTATCAGCTGTCATATTGTGTTCTGTTATTCCAATGATGTCTATTGGCATCTGCTGTATTTCAAGGTCTCGTAGATGTATTGATAGCTCGTCATTTTTTCCAAGTAGCCCTGATATATTTTGATGAAGGATGAGTAGTTGTTTGTGTAGATCGAGCTTTTTGCGGGGGAGTGCTTTACGTTCGGTTACTGTATAGCTCTGTGTTGTAGACTGTTTATCCACCAGGGGAGATAATGCTGCGTGCTGTGGTACCGAGTGACAACTGCTGTGACGAGCGCCTCGCCCGTCAGTCGCTGTGACGAAACCTATCGTTCTGGTCAACTAGGGAATTCATTTTTGGATTCGTATTAAGTTGTACTTCTTTGTGGTTTTCTTTCATTGATTCTCGATGTCCAGGTATGTCTACATGTTTTAATGGTGAGAAGTAATCAGATGTCTTCCTTTGTACTTCCTTATAGATTTTTTTCTTCGATTCCCGAGGTCCAGCAGCATGACTGTTCCAGGAAATAAACCCACTTACATGACCTAGAATATTTTCCATTCCTTGATTGTTAACACGTCCTGTGATTCCAGAAAACATTTCCCAACTCAGGTCCAGGTTTGAATCAAAGGAAAAATGTCTCTCATGAAGTTTTATGTTAGTACGTAGTAATTTATTGAAAGACTCAATCCTATAATTATATAAGGGTCTACCACATATGTAAGTCGGGCATACCACAATTATGTTTGTATGTTTGATCGAATACAGTTTATCAGTAATATATTTCACCAGATCATCATACTCTTCATTTTCCTGAAAGTCTTCTTCTCCAATTATTATCACATAATAATCTGCCAAGGTTAGTTTATTTACATGAGATTCAGTTTGATGCAGTATTTCCCTGATCCCGCCACCAGTCGTAATATAATGGCAGTAGTTGTAACCATTCAGGATCTCGTTATTCCCTATAATTTCTGTAATTTTACCGTTTTTTCTATTACTGGCTAAAACTAATCTGTTTCTGGTGTGGTTCTTTTCGAGACAATGGATGGGCTTGTTTTTAATCGTAGGGCTTGTTTTATTAGAGGAAATTTCAGGTTTAGTGTTCCTTGGTGAGGTTAACTGTTCATTTTGGTGTGTATCAATTGTCATCAAATGGTCGACATTCTTATTTAAGTCTGTGCATTGTCCAAGTCCCTTAATGATTTGTTGGAGCCTGCATAATTCTTGTTGGGATTTAAGAAGGTCGATTTCTAGTTCTTTTATCTGCCTTTCCATAGCAGCAACTTTCGCGGAGCTTTCGGCTTGTGGATCAGAATTTGTAGAGGAGGCATCTGACAAACTTTTGTGCGTTCTTTTTGACGGTTGCGGGGATTTGCATATATCTTTGAGGGTGCTTATTTCCCTCATAAGCTTTTCATTTATTCGTGAATATTCATTTTTCTCGAGAATAACATTCTGGAGCTCATTTTCAGTTATAGAAAGACCTAGTTTCAGCCTTTGGATTTCATTTTTTAACTCGGATACAAGTTCCGTATCATTAGACAATTCGAGGCTTTTTGATAGAGTATCATCCGAAAATTGAAAAGTTTCGCTGCTCTGAAATAAGGATTCACTTGATTTTGATTTAATCAGTGAAGTGTCTTGGGGTGAGCAGTCTTTCGTATTGACTTCAATTTTTTTGGCAGAGGGGTTTGACGCTTGTGGCGGCGTCCTCATGGTGTTTTTTGATAGATTTGTTTTCTTTCCCATGTTCTCTTGGCTCTCCACAGTATATAGTTCCATACTCTTAATTTCTTTTTTTAAATTTTCGGTTAATTTATCTTTATAACTTATCATTTTAAGGCACTTAAAGTGGTCGTGTAATCCTTCCTCGTCACTGTGCACCGTGCTATGTTTATTATCAGCTATTAATTTCCCTGTGCGTGAGGGCTTCCCAAGTGGCGCTTTTACAGGAAGGCCATCGCCACAGTCGCTAATTTCAACAGGCTTGGACGGCTGTGTCGACGTCTTTTTTTGTTGTTTGCAATTGGAGCACTTCCATTTTTTTATATTCATTGGTAGAATTTTCTTGAACTCTACTACTGATAAGCCAGCGCACGTATGGTGCAGTTTGTCTTGGCAGCCAGCACATTTTAGTAATACATCAGTGCTGAGTTCTAACTGGCATTTCGTACACTTCATTGTATTTTTGTGATAAACTGGATAGTAATTATTTATATATAAACACACTAAATCTTGTCTCTTCGTAAACGCTAACTAACAAAGTTTCTGAACGAGCGCGCCGTGTTTTGACGTTATCAGCTGTCAGCTGTCACTTGTCAAGTCGTCGCCGTGCGCCGTCGTCGGTGCGCGTGCGCGATCAGCTGATTTATTTGATTACCGTGATTTTTAAGATATATTATGACGAATATTGTCTGTTAATTTGAAGTTCTCTCTGTGTGAGTGTGTTAACATAAAGTACAGTTCTCTTCGTCATCCGATTTATACGTATTTTACGGAAAGTAGCTCACCGAAATGCTCTTCGATGATTATCCATGTAGTGCAGTGATGGTTCCATGTTTTTAAGCACTTTCATTCACTTAATATGAAGGTTTTACCAAGGTTTGTGATTATTATTTACGCAGTTAAGTAATACAGTTCTTCTCTGACAGATGCCACACACACACACTACTACTGGACACTCAACACTGGACAGCTCAAGAGCTAGGCAATCTGCGGGAGAGTTTACTGAACGAGACTCTTCGCTATTAGACCGTTTGCAGAAACAACTATCCGTAAAATGATCTGTGAATCAATATTCCACATTGTGGTTACCTCATTATCCAGGTCTAGGTGCTTGCCTGAATTTGTCCTTCTCAGCTTTCACTAGGTTCTCGTTGTGGAGGACGCTGACATCGACAAGCACTGTCTGGCGTTTCAATCGATCTATCAGCACGATATCTGGCCTGTTGGCTAGAATAGTCCTGTCCGTGATGACAGATCGATTGCAATGAAATAGAGCGTGGCATGACCATTTTACTTATAGGTCTGATAAAATTTAAGGAAAATTGAATTTAAAATTTGTTTATATATTATAATATCGGTTATATTTAATATTATATACCTAATTATAATATATTTTAACACTAAATCAATACTTAGCAACAAGCCCTTCGCACGATGGCAATTAGAAAAATCTTGGCAATTAGCGTCGTGGCTCTTAGAGAGAAAGACATTTTCGTAGAAAAACAGCTGTTAAACGAAAAGATAGCTTACATATATAGATCAGAACCAGCGAAGAACACAATTCTGCTTTCTTAATAATAAGCTGTAACCCACTGACGAAAACCGATGAATTATTAAACATGACGACATGAATTAGAAATTTCGAAAACCAAAGTCGAGGCAATTAGATACAAAGTGCAGTCCCGCGATATCACTGACACAAATACGTCCGCACTCATCGAGCAAAATATATCTATTAAACAATTAATGACAAGGCTTCAATTTAAGGTATAGACGTAAACTATCCTACAAAAAAATACCAATTTATTATTACTTGGTTTACATACGAATTTTGGCCCGGACGTGCAAAATTTAGCTCTCTGTGAATTACCGTAATCCAAGGCTGTGATCAGAATAAAATGCTTGTCCCCGGAGACGTCGGTTTTATATAACCAAATATAACGAAGGAAATTCTACTTTGCGATGTGAATTTATCGTGAAAAAGTGAACTCGCCTCATTAATATCCTCGGAGATAAATATGACAAAGCACGTAGGCAAGGCTAGGCATGATAGAACAAGTACGATTACTTACTTTATGGCACTGGATTACAATCATTTTATCACGGTACCAAGAGGATCTGTATTGAAGCAAAATCCTAAAAAGTTGAAATTCCAGTATTCTGATAATAATGACTTTATAATCAGTGCCTATGATTATATAGCCTTTTGTATATTTTTTTATTCATGCAGCCTATGGGTCAATTTTTCAGAGGACGTACAACGAACTTCGTGTCCAACATAATAACGCGTTCCGGGTGCTGATTGGTCTGCCGCGATTGTGTAGTGCGTCCGGCATATTTACCCGATGCGCGGACGTATTGCTTCTCGGCTGTAATGAGTAAGAGGTGCGCCTTGCTTCTGTCTTGTTCGCGCAAGCCCGAACAGCACCCAGCACGTCTATCATGAGACGGCCGCGACATTCTCTCGATTTTTCTCGCAGTATCCGTCTCTCTCTAATTATAACAATTAGAACATGAGGTATAGTGCGAGAAAAATCGAGAGTATGTGGCGGCCGTCTCATGATAGACGCACTTGTACTATTAAGGCCTCCACCCACCGGACGCGTGTGCTGCGCGGTACACGCGCAAGTTGTAAAGCATTGAAACTACACTTCAAACACACATCGAACGCGATTCGAAGGCGGGCCCGCGGCGCTAAAGTTACAACTCGGCAGCGCGGCCGCGTGTCGTGCGCGTCGCCAAGCGTGATAGAGATAGTGAGATACATATTAAATGTGTTAGTAGTGAGAGAGATATGACGCGCGGGCCCGCGCTGCTGCTGCGCCGCAGCCGCGCGGCACACGCGCAGCACACGCGCAGCACACGCCCAGCACACGCGCAGCACACGCGCGGCACACGCGCGGCACACGCGCGGCAGACGCGCGGCACACGCGTTGGTAACGCGTCGCAGCCGCGTACCCCCGCGTTGCTATACGCCGCCCGCTTGCAGTGTGAATATACTGATTCAACCGCGCAGCACACGCGCGGCACACGCGTCCGGTGGGTGGAGGCCTTTACTTGTTCTGTGCTGAGCGTGTGCGCTTATCGCTGGGACAGTACATCCATGAATGTGCCATTACGCGCGCACGAGTTTTGTAGACCCTAAGTATTAGCATTTTTATTAAGTAACACTCATTTATTTCTGAAGGTTTATTGTTTAGTAACAAATTTAGTGTGTATGCAATTTGTGTTAATGTTTTATTATGATTATTTACTATTATAGGAAACAAAATATAACCGTTTGTATACATACAACATGAATCATATTTTACAGATTTGAATATTAACTAGATTTGATAACATGACCATAATATTAAAATACTTACGATAGGAGCGCAATAAAAATATATCAAAAAACTTTATAAATATTTGTCCATTTCAACTCTTCTTCGTAATAATAGCTTACGATAGCTTTTTATTCAGGCAAACGCGCTGGCATCTGTCAGATTCACCACAATTTTCTAGGTGATCATAGCTACCGTCGACGTATTTAAAGTTGATACGATCGGTCTGTAGTTTAATTGTAAGTTTGTTGCAACCCCTCTGGCTCTGTTTCATCCCGAGTTGTCATCCAACAAGACCACTCTTTAGCTACAGAAGGGCAATCAGGTGGCTTTTCGAATTACGTGCGTTCTAGGACAACTGTCATATTCCCATACTAAAAATGAAATGTAGATCTACCTGACACACGTAGTACTTTACGCAATCGACCAGCATGTTCTGTCGATGAATCTATGTATTTAACTACTTTATGATTGTCGTGGCGTGTGCCCATAAAACTATTATTAGCATCGTTTAAGGGAAAAAAAAGCTTCGTGTCATAACTTCACATTACGTCGGCTGTCGGCTACGTCACCGGATACTGCGTTAACCATATTGGTGAAACCATTTTGGCGTAATATCAAGTGGGAGGGCTGCGAACATTGGAACGATACAATCTTGTGTAGTTCGTCGTTGTAAGAGTGCTTTATTAAGCGACACTTTTGTAGGATTACCAACGTACGTTTTTAGGAAAACCATACAAGTTAACATAATGGTCCTTCGAGCACTGTATGTTTGTTTTCATTGAATGTTTGCTTTCTCCTTCAGCAATACGGGTGTAGACTCGAAAACTATTATTACTCCAAAAGAAAGAAGGCAGAAAAATATGCCTAGTGACTTTAATCCCATTCAGATATCTCAAAGAATTACGAAACTACAACCGTTTTAATATTGCTTGTTAGAGAGAGAAAACACAAACAGTGTGTGACGTCATAATATGCGAGGCTGCCGCAGCGCGAGCGGCGCCAAACACGATGAGGCACCGCACCTTGCCGTCTTCTAGTGACGTCACGAGCTGCGAACGTCATCGTTTCATATGAATTTGCGTTTTGAGAAAAAGGGACAGGACAGTCTTCATAAAACTTTGGGCACTCATAACTTCGTGATTATTTAATCGTAATTCGTGATTACTCTTGCGTTACTTTTTTTCCCCATTTGACTACATTCTTAACCCTTTATCAACTATTTTATTTAGTGTCTACATCTGTATTCTGTACATAAGATATAAAACTTCTCCATACATTGCAATGTTCTCTCAAAACCCCCATTTAGCCAAGCGAATTATATTTTAAGCGTATTTTTCTCGTTAAACCCGTATTTCAAAGAACAAATTATGCTAATGAATTTAACGAAACCTCATTCAAAAGATTTCTGTTTACGTGCAACGTGAATAAGGTAAAACTTCAAAATTAAATTAAGGCAGGCAAAACGACCAAAATAATTTTACAACAAAAGCACTTATCACATTTTTAGGCCTCAAAAGTATGGTTTTAGGATTCCGTAACTGAATCGGAAAAAAGGAACCCTTATAGTGCGACTCTGTCTGGCCGTTTGTCTCTTTTATAAATATTGTGTTCTATGTCTCTGCTATCGGTTTCGAATGTGAAAAAACAAAGCTTATCTAAGTATTTTGAAGAAGATAATTTCAAAATGTATATTTCTTTTCAATAACACAAGCCTTATTGAGCTTACTATGGGGCTAGCTCGATTTGTGTAAGATTGTCCCCTAATATTTATATTAATTTATTAATAAATATTACCGATACTAGCTTCTATACCTATCGCAGCTCCATACAAACTTTGGGGTACCCCCATTTCACCCCCTTAGGGAATGATTTTGGGGATAAAAACTATCCTATGTCTCTCTCCATCCATTAAACTATCTCCACTTAAGGGGCTACCCGAGGTTTCCATCGATTTTTGACAAGTTTTGAATCGTATCTTCTACTTTTGCACTACAGATAGAAGTATAAATCAAACGGTTATCGGTTCTTCAATCTTTTATCTCAATTTTGGTCTACCGGATTTTGAAACAAATGAATACTCAATTTTGAATGATCTTTTTAAACATTGTCTAAAATAGCACTTAGTATCTCTATTGACGTGAAAGATCTAACACATACGAAATCTACATATTTGGGTTCGTCTGTGACGTCCCTAAAAACTGGTCTAGGGTTTTCATTTTAAACCAATTAACACAAAAGTTATGGCCAGAAACCGGTTTTTTGTCCTAAAATTGTTCAACTTTGATGCCAAATATCTCGAAAACAATGAACTTTGAAGTAAATATGGGATACTATATTGCCTAAAGCCGTTGTTGTTAATATAATAAGCTACAAAGAACCTAAGAAAACTAACAGATTCAGATCGAAGGTACGATCCCAGACGCCAATTACGGGAGCCGCTTAAAAAATCACGTCAATTCGTCGCTCCGTTCACACACACACTCATACACTTTCCCATTTATAATATATGGATGACGGAGATAAGATAGATAAATAGTAATGGTATAGCTAGTAGTTTAATATTACGTGGTAATAACTAATATGCCATGCTTATTCCATAACTGACAGAGCAGTTAGTCAATCAGTCAGTCAAGGAATAAAGGCATAGTTCAGTTTTATTATAGCATTCATTGTAACTGGTTCTACCCAGAACTTTGTGGTTTGCCCTGCTTTTACTTACTTGCAATTTTAAAGCAAGTGATCATCAGAAAATCATTGTATAATAGCGTTCACTTTGTAAATGTATTCGTTACTCAACCCCGTATACAACACATTTACTGCTTCGCTCGTAGCTGATTTCGTGGCCTTCCTCATGATATGTCGCTACATACCATGGCCTTGGCCTACGCCGTACTCGCTTTCCGCCGAATAGCAACCTGAAACCGTGAACTTTACTTATGTCAATAAGTAAAGTTCACATTTCAAAGCGTCTTCGTGGAGATAAGCGTCTGAATAAGTCATCATCCTCCTAGCTTTATTCCCGGTTATGTCCTAAAGGAGCCCGGGGTCCGCTTTGGCATCTAATCCTAAGATTTGGCATAGGCACTAGTTTTATGACTGCCATCTGACCTTCCAGCCCAGAAGGAAAACTAGACCTTATTAAGATTACACCGGTTTCCGCACGATGTTTTCCTTCACCGGAAAGCCACTGTTAAATATCAAATAATATTTCGTACAAGGGTACGTTTTTGAAAAACCGGGGTTCGAACCCACTACCTACAGATTGGAAGTCACGTGACTTACCGCTGGGCTAAAGTGGCTCTTAAGCGGCTGAAAAAGTATTTAGTTTGAAATACAAGAAAGAAAAATCCGCAATTCCAATCGTTAAACGACCATTAATTAGATTAGCAACCACCGAGAATCTCGGAGAAAGACGAAAGAGTGATTGGTCTCATTCCTTAGGGCCAATAAAACACGTGCGATTTATCGGCCAATTCTATTTCAATCCATCTCGGCGCGAGAGAGAAGAGGCACAGCGGAATGGCATCTCGCTCGTTTTTTTTTTTTTTTTTTTTTTTTTTTTTTTTTTTTTTTTTTTTTTTTTTTTTTTTTTTTTTTTTTTGAACCTGACTGTTGCTATAATAGGACGGACCCAATATAGCGGTCGAACTGCGTGGTTGGAGGGTGGCCTGGGGAAAATCCAGGGGAAGCCTCCGGCACGACCACGCGGGGAAGTTTGTACACTGGAATACTCTAAGAGTTTGCGCTCCAGTGAGATTGGTTGAACGGTATCAACCGAATCTGGGGTGTGAGTGGTATCGAACTACTGGGAGTTTTATCGCTGGTTCGCTAAAACCTAGCCTAGCTGAGAAGAGTCCAGCAAGAAACTCAGCTAGGCCCGACTTGCGTCGGACTGACTCTACCCGGTATGCGGCGGTACCGGGACGAAAGCGGACTGTATGTGTCTGTGTTGTCTCGCGGTGGACGTCCCCGCCGGCGGGAACGCTGAAGTGTACGCGATGTGTTGGACGCCGAAAGCGCAGCGTTCCATCTTTCGATGGACGCTGTGATTTCGTCGTCCGGGTCCGTGAGTGTGTGCCTAGGACGCCGGACCGTGCGGCCCCTAATCAGTGAGCGCCGAGTAACGACAGAGGGGGGAGGGATGGGGACGTAGTCAGCAGCCTTCCTAACTAACGGATTCCTATGGTGGGGAGCGTTATCAAAATAACGTCTGGCAGCCTGCTTAAAGAAACCATACATGGTGCTAATCTCCATGTCGTGGTGCAGGCTGAGGTTCGATTGGTACCACGGGGCACCAGTCGCCCTTCGGAGAAAACGATTCTGAATGACCTGAAGCGGCTTGAGCGATGACATAGGCACGTGAGCGAATGCTACACTTGCATATGTCATGATTGGACGAACACAGGTCTTGTAGAGTGTCAGCTTATTCCTAAGTGACATTTTACTAAACTTGTTGATCATCGGCCCTAGCCTTCCTAGCACGAACAACGCGCGGTTGCGTACCCTACGGATGTGGCTACGGAAAGTCAGTCTCCTGTCGAGGGTCACTCCAAGATATTTGGCCTCGTTGACCCAGGGGATGGGTCGGTCAAACATCTGGATCGGAGCCACCCGCCTTTCTGTACTAATGCAGTCCGACGGATGAAAGACTATTGCAGTGCTTTTCTCCGGGTTGACTTCGATACGCCAAAGATTAAACCAACGACCTAGGTCGGAGATTGCCTCTTGGAGGTATCGCCGGATAGTAGCGTACTTACAATGAGTCGTAAAGAGCGCGGTGTCATCCGCAAAGCATCTCGCTCGTATTTGGTGCAGCTCAACTGGAACATAACACCTAGAGTACCTTGATTTTCAGGCATCTGGTGTCGTGTTCCTGGTGGTCAGTAAGTCACCAGAGCTCTTGAGAATGTTGTATTGAGAGGCTAGGCTAGACACATACAGGTACCTCACCCTCAACTTGAGAGCGAGCAACACAATGAATCCTTAAATCAATAAAGGATCGGCAACGCGCTTGTTATTATCAACTAGCGTCCATAGATTTCGGCCCCTGTTTACCACTAGGCAGGCTGCAAGCTTGTTTATAGCGCGATTGTCTTTCATAAAGCGATTGCCTTTTATTATTAAGTGTAAACGCTAATTGATAATGTCAAATAAATGTTTAAATTTTTTATTCATCCAAATATAGGCTTTATGTCTATGGAAAGGAGTCCACGTTCAAAAATACTACTTAGCAATGTGGTGAACATTTGTATTTTAAACAATAGACTACTTTATCAATACAGCTACTAAATTCTTCGGTATTCGAGTAAAGGATTGTGTGTGGCACGTGGCACGTGGCTATTGTAGCTTTGTTGGATCGATGGATCTTAATAAAAGATCCGGTTTGGTAAAAGAATTTGCACTATATACCACCATCGTAACATTAAAAAATGCATACGCAAAATTCACGTTGAAATCAAACTGAAACGCAAAACACGCAGCACGCATTGGACCCCCTTAACAATTGCCGACGGGAAAACGTCAAACGACTTGAGAAGCGTATTTGAATCGCTCGCATTGAAAAACGTCCCGGCAGCGGGGATTCATCATCATTATGCTTTGGAAATGGTTGAGGAAGTCGGGTGCTTAGGCTCAAGTGGCCGGATGAAAAGGAGTAATAAGATTGACTCTTATCAAGTGTTTTCTTTACCTTCGTGTGAGAACAAATTTCAATAGTAATAGGATCTACGTAAAGAAGTATAAATGTACATGGAAATGTTAATTGTTTATTATATTGTTTAAAAGGGTTCCGGTGGTTTAAAAGCAAAGACGGTTTTAACACATAACCCGCATAATTTGTGTCTTAATGGAGCAAAATTATATAATTAGAAGGAGGGTAGTATATTGAACCCTGAGTGAAGCGAAAGATTCTACAATAAGGGCCTCCACATATCGAACGCGGGTCGGGCGCGGCGCGGCTCACTACCAACGCATTTAATTTCTCTCTCACTATCTCTATCACACAGCTGCGCGGGCCCGCGCTACTGTGCGATAGAGACGCCGCGCTACTGTGCGATAGAGACCCCGCACTACTGTGCGATAGAGACGCCGCGCTACTGTGCGAAGAGATAGAGATACCGCCCGACCCGCGCCGCGCAGGACCCGCGTGCGGTGTGTGGAGGCCTTAAAACGCTGAGCGTAGCAAGGGATTCTTAAGTAGAATCTGGCGCTTGAGATACACGCTACTTTTTCTAAACTGGGCTGCAAAAACGCATGAATACTTGTAATATTGCAAACTGTAGATTATAATGTGTCTATACTCGATGGTAATATTAGGGAAAGTACCTCCGCCTTGCAGAATACCACAGCCATATAACACTCCTACTTTCTCTGTAGTAAGTAGTGTCGTGTTTCTGGAGGTGAGCAAGGTCGCGAGAGCTCCCTAGGATGCGTTGTGTTCAGAGCGAGGGAACTTGTTCCTTTAGCTGTCAACACGGCGAAACCTCAAATATATCAAGGGTCGGCAACGCCCATGTTACTCCTTTGCAGTTGCATGCGTCTATTTGGCTCCGGTGTCCGCTTCCCATCAGGTGGGCAGTACGCTTGTTTGCCACCGTTGTTGTATAAAAAAAACTTTAATGTGATATAAACAATGCACGTTTACTCTGTGCTTTTATTTTCAAGGGATACTTCTGTTTAAGAAAGATAGGAGCGGTTACCTAGTAAGTACTTACAACACAAAGTACACAATAATATACATATATTATGTAAACACAAGTATGGATACCATTTCGAATACGAAATTTAAATAAAGTTTGGCCTTCCGAGTACAAAACTCTTTCACCTCAGTGCTGTAGCCATTTGATTTCTAATCAAATATTTATAATCTCCACCATCAACCACAACTTTAAAGCCGTCTAAAATCAAAAAGCCGTATGTTACTGTGAGTTTTCCATGAAGATACGAATTTATTGTTTGGTAGGGTAGCTTGTACATATCAAAGTAAAGGGATGAGCGAAAGTTACTTGTTTGATTTTCTCAACGGTGAACGAGATGGCTGGCCCAGGCCGTGAGCAAATGTAGGCTGAACAATTAGGGTTCCGTTGCGATTGGAAAAGGCCGTCTGTCAGAGCCGATTGATAGCAAACGGATTCTGCGAAATGGGAGCTCGTAAATAATTCACAGTTGGCAATCGTTAATTCTCTTTTTACTTAACCCTAAAGCTTCCGCCGATGACTTCGTCTGCGAGGACCCGGGATAATAACTATCCTTTATTTAAATCCAGGCTATAAACTATCTTCGTGCAAAATTTTATCCAAATCGGCCGTTTAAGCGTGGTTGAGAACAAAGATATAAATATTCTAACACCCAAACGTCTAAACATCCAAACTTTCGCATTTATAATATTAGTAGGATAGGTAGTAGGATTCACAAATATGACAAAAAGTTGAGCAAATTGTACTTAATAAACACTGTAAGAAAAAACTTATTATTCTAAACAAAATGGGGATACTAGTCCCGGAATTTTCTAAAAAAAAATTACTGTTGATACTAAGCTTCTTATTTCTTTATTAGGACCTTCAACAATAAACAAACTTGTACATAATATTGAACTTCTATGCAAAAGAAATGTAAACTTAGCACCTTATTAATTACAAGAAGAGACAGCGCTTTTTAGCCTTTTTTATTTAAAAAAATAGCAATAAAAACTGATTACAATTAGTTTATTCCTACTTCATATGTATATTATTATAATGACAATATTCAAAAGATTCTAAAATAGACAAAACATAGTTTGTGCCAAATCTGGACAAACTAAGTTTTGCCAGCAATTGTTGCTTTTATGACGCTCTTCTGTTATGAAACCCTTCATTGAGTGCGGCTTACTCAAATATGATAACATTTTTTGAATTAGCATGCATACTGCCTCGTGTAGTACCCTAGGTAAGGTAAGCGTCCGAGTGCTCGACGCTGTACCACAGAATAGATAATAGTACAAGTACAGAAAGGACACTCCTTTGATCTTTATAAAAGGCGCTTTTTTCTCAGCCAAAACATTAAGATTTATGGCCCTCTGACGACGTCGACGACGACGTCGACGTTCATCGCTACAAGTACATGCCGGTTCCCCAACGTTGGGGCACCGGCATGTACTTGTAGCGATGAACGTAAATCGCGGAGTGTCCCGCGTCTGGCTGTACTAGTATATAATATGGCATGTGCACTCTTTTTCAAAGCAATATGGATTACATGCGAACTAGGAGGATTCCTCTTCAGGCAAATTTAAGCCATGTCACTTTGACATATACCGCCCATGCCATATACTATGTAGTACAGCCTTGAGCACTCGGACGTTTACATTAAATGGTTTGTATAAAAAAACCCCATTTATATCCTTGTACTTTTCTGCCAGCAACCAGCTGGACAATCACTTTGTTCTTTGGACAGTTTTTGCTACATCGTCATGGTATCGGCTACGTGCGTGCTCTACGATAAAGTTGTCTATGACTAGACTCGCCACACTACGTTCATATCGCTACGCCGTTATCCGTAGCAGCTTAACAAATATACAGCCAAGAATCGCTACGTGCTACACTCATAGCTGATCCCTTTGTTTTCGTCGTATGTCGTTTTCGTAGGTGCACGCTAGGCGGGTTCCTGGCAAATGAAAGTGTTTACACATGCTGATGCAAGTGGGTGTAATCCCGTGGTTTTTCCGATTAGTAGCGGAAAGCGCCTACAGCGCAGGTACCCGCTAGGCAGGTTCCAGCCAGTGAAAGTGTTAAACTCTAAGTTTAGCTGAAATTGCCTGGAGCGGTCTGACGGACGTGTGTCACTGAATTGTTATTTAGGCATATTTAAAAAAAATGCGCGCTTTATTACTGCCAAGCAATCGTGTCAAAATGAACGTTTCAAACATTTTGAAAAGTGAAAATAACTGAATAAAATGTAGGTAGGTAGGTGAGTAAATCTTAACACGAAACTAATAATAATTAGGAGCTTATTCACTACCGTTGGCGCCGCGGTTAATAGCGTCCGTGAGTGGGGGTTTTATGAACACGGTTACTAGTTTCCCTTTTAACGTAAAGGTAATTAGTGCTCGATGATTGAAGCTCCGTTCCGTATACTCTAACATACGAATAGATGCCCGACATTCACCCTTGATTGATAACTTATGAGTGTAAAGTAAAAAAAAAATTAACACATAGACATAGCAACTTAAAAACTACTACATAAATAAAGTTACAACTAAAAATGATATATTTACAAATTGCCTACAATGTAGTCCCCCAGGTCGGCGCTCTGCGGCAGGGTGCCCATAAGGCTGGCTACGTTTCCTCGCTGAATGGCGATGCCAATTCTTTGGAAGAGGAACAAGCCAGCCCTATCGTCAGCCGTGTGCTCGAAGAGCCGTTTTTCAGGTCCCGGTATAATTTCTGGTCTGGACCCCAAGGCCCAAAAAAATGGTTCTTATCTCTTGCCAGGAATTATTTGGCCAACTCTTGAGCTAAATGTTTTATTATAGGAAATTAAATCCAATAAAAAAACTTTTCATCCATCAAACAGATGGTTGAAGGTCGTGCTTCTATTCGCATCTCGCATAATAATTACTGGTTTTGCACTCACGAATAATTATTGTTGTCTGTTTGGGGGCTGAATTGCGGAATCGAAGGGTTATTTTATTCCAAGCTATGCTAAACTTAGTCCAATTTCGTCCCAAACCATTCAGCCGTTTCTGCGCGATTGAGTGATACATCAAATTATGTGAACATCCAAACTTTCAAATTGGATTGTTTTTAAATAAAACAATATCCTTAGCTAATTAGGGAGCTTTTCTTGTGCTTGCCCTGTGTTTGACTGTAATAATTTAAATTCCTCGCTTATTTCTTGAATGAGCCCAACAAACTTATTTGCATAACAAACAATACAAACTAGAATACTGAAGAAAATGGAGAAACTTAACTCTGGTGGGAGAAACTTAACTAGACAGTTTTCCCAAGCAGAAGCCGAGCCCTACGTGCCAAGTTCTGTGCCAAATCTGTGCTATTCAACTTAGCCGACAGTGCCAATATTTCTGTACTCGAATGAAATGACGTTGTTTTTGAGCAAAGTTTTATGATTGCTTAATAATAAATTGCCTCTCGATATTATAAGATAACATTAAATATTTACCCATTCCGGCCAACAAGGTCAGACCTGAGTTTCATGTATAGATTTAGATGTTTTGTATCATAATATACCTACCTAGAATTACAATATAAATTATAGCGAGCTTAATTTATTATTTATTTATTTATTAACAGATACATTTACGTGACATTACAGTAAAAACCAATGCGTCACGAAACCAAAACAACAAATAATACTATTTAGGCGACGAAACGGCGTGGCCCCGTTGCATCGTCGTCTCCGGTGTAGGATTCGACAGATTGCCCCGGAACCGTCGAAACACTACACCCTTCGGCCAGAAGTCAGCACATGCGACGGTGTCCTGCAGCGGCCGCGGCACGCGCACGACAAACGAGCTGAAGTAGCGAACGCAGCTGGCACACCCTCAGCTAGAAGCCGGTCTTCTGACGAACATACTCCGCCACATCATCAGCCGTGGCGGAGTAATGCAGGTGCGATACATATAAATGAATAATGTAAATGATTAATGTGTATGAATTTATGTCATGCTCGTCAAATGGATTTTAATGATAGTGAAATGTTGTCATACATAACTAATGAATATCCATACAAAAACAAATATTCATCTATGTTTATATCATATAAAAATCACAAGATTACAGAGACAAGTGAGAATATACTATAACATAATGTAATATCAACGATATTCATCGATAGTTTAAAGCAAATATGTGCGTATCATTTGCGGGAATACGAGTAGTATTTGTCAGTCGGAGTACTATTTATGATATTGAACAAATTGGAGACGAATCGCAAGCCACATATCTACATCCAGGTTGTGATCTGGGCTTCATATGTCGACTGTTAAAAATAAACGAGGCGTGTAACGGGGAACCTGAAGGCAATTAAATTAATATGGGGGCTTTAACAGGGCATTAATTCTGCTGGAAAGGTCAGAACGTTTGTGGTACGAAAAATTAGGACAGTGGCCGATACTACGAACTGATGTAGAACGGATGCAAAGGCGATGTAAAAGGTGAATATCAAATCGAAAGCAAATCCAAAATAACTGGCGACTCGTGAAAATGTTATTTGGTTACATTTCGTGTTCTGATTTCATTACTAAAATACGTATATCAATGTGTCATGTCATGATAACATTGGTAACGGTAATACATAGTAATAATAATAATATTTTGGCTACCGCCTAGTTGGTAGTGACCCTGCCTACAAAGCAAGAGGTCCTTCATATGTTCTCATATACTAATCAATGATGATGATTATGATGATGATGACGACGATGTCAAACGAATGTTACTATGAGAAAGAGGAAAAGTATATGAGATTGTACCTTTGTAAAATGTACCTACGCATAAAAGTTTGTACGTAATCACAAGTAATTTCCCGAAACGGTAATCTGATTTCAAAAATTGCGTGTAGACATGACTTTCTGGATGGTAATAGGTTATTTTTATTATTTTATTTATTTGCCTGCGTTCTTTGCAATACGCGAATGAAGCCGGGCAGCTAGTATGATATAAATAAATATCGTAATTTCCTCTATTTGGAATTTCATCACCATACATGTACCTACACGTATTGACACGTCATTCAAACTGAGCTGGGGTTGGCAGGAAAATCCCCTGATCTCACGAAACTCCGTAATAAATGTTCTATATTACCATTAATTTCATCATTCTATATTAATTTCACCATATTCCTTAGAGACAAATTTAATGTGTACCATGAGTCTCAACTTTCCCCAGCCCGGCTAAGGACGAGCCAATTTAGTCGCGCGACATAATATTTTGTACTGCGAAATGAATAAAGTTTGCAGTCGTGTTGGTGCCCTGTTTGATCTGTGCTGTGCGTACATAGCGAATGCTAACTTTATTAAAACGTGGGTATCTGACACGGGAGGCGTGCGAAGAAGATATTGAAGAATTTCGAGGGTGAGTTTTGATTGGTAAGGTTTATTTTTATAATGATTAAAATTGAAAGAGTGAGCCTTATAAACAGAGACTTTCGAATCATTATCCCCCCCCTATATTAATAGATCAAATATCATGCTTTGGACCAAGCCAAATTAAGTTCCATTGTAATTCACGTATATTATTATGATCCACTCTATGCACACATACACACACACTCAAACACACACACAAAAACACACACACGCACAAATGCGTATGTACGCACACAAACTCAAATAATTATTCTTCTTTTAGGTGTATGAGCGTTGAACGGTTATGTTTAATTTTGTTTAGTTTAAATTTTGTAACTGAAGGTCCTGGCAGAATACCAGCGATGTGGCTTGCCACATAATGATGCCGAGCCAGCGCCATTTCTCTACCACGACACATGGCTTCTTTTAAAATGTACTTTTTGCATGCATATGTATATTTATATTATTGTCTTTTAGCTTCATTGTTTAAATTTTGTATTTTCAATGCCATGTATTTTGTGGGAACGAATAAAGTTTCTATCAATCAATCAATCAAAATTCGCACCCATATTTTTAGTATCCGAATAATCCAAAATGTTAGGCTCTTTTGATAAGAGGCGTGTGAACGCAATTTTCGTCCAATATTTCAGCGTTATTTTTCTAGTTTTTATTGTATTCTAATGTAATTTCTAATGAAAAATTCCCATATTTTTTTATATTTTTAAACTATACTACTATAAGTAATTATAAAACCGGAAAAAATATAACACTTTCACACTATTATTAAATGAGCTAAAAAAATAATTAAAACTACTATCATTTTCGGACGATTGAAACGCCGCCATTTTGGCGCGCTCATTTTGTGACGTCACCGTGCACTTAGAATAAATTAACAACGAAGTGTTTGATTCGCAGTTTTAATAAAAGTGAGTGATCAAAGCTTGTAAGATCAACTGATTGTAACGGAAGAGCACTCAAAAGCTTATTATACATATTTTATTGCCCCTATGTGTGAAAATAACATTAAAACTGCATCTGACGCGATATATTTTCATATTCCAATAAAGATGCAAATATAAGAAAAAAGCGGTGTAAGGCGATGAGGAGAGATAATGTATCGTGCTTGAATAGTTTATATTGTTGTGAAGATCATTTCGAAGTGAGTATTAAATATGTTTGTACCAAAAATCTTTTTTATTAAGACTCTTTTACACTTAATGAGTAAGTATAACACATTTAATTAATTTCATGTTTCAGTTATCTCAAATAAATGAATTTACATACGGTACTGATCCTTTTTTATTCCATTTTCTTCTAACCATAAACAATAAAGAGCGAAAAAAATAATGAAAATAATACCACCATGAAAACCGCGGGGCTCGCGGGTGATTTTCTTTGGCTGAATGATATTTTTCCTTAGTCGTCACGATTTAGTATGGCGCTATCAGGATTTTAAAAAGTTGAACGCAACGGGAAATTATAGGTTTTGTATGGGTTATTTTACTCCTAGGCAGGGAAGAGACTTAACGTTTTAAATGTTGGCGGATAAAAATTAGGCACTTCGCGTGTTCGTTTTCAAATAAAATGCGACGTTTTCCGTGCATATTTGAGAAAAATATTTTATGTTTTATACTTATTATAAGAATATGATTTATTTATTGATACAACGATACGCAACTCATCATTATCATCATCATAAAGAAGAAAGACGTCCAATGCTGGACAAAAGTCTCCCCTAAATGACCTGTTCTACGCCACCCTCATCCAGCGGACTCCCGCAACCTTTACCAGGTCATCAATACACATTATGGCGGTCAACCCACGCTGCGCCTGCCGATACATGAATATATAATTACAAGCTCAAAATTGCATTCGCGTAGTTGCACCAAAGCAGACGTAGTGAGTCTTCCATATCCATGCCTTTCTCTTAAATTCAAAATGATACATCAAAGACAAAGATGAAGGAAGACATCAAAGTGGGGATATGTTGTTATGGTCCAGCGAGTTTAACGATGTCGGGAAGCGTTTAGTACATTTGCAAGTGGATGAGTACTAGAGCACATCTAAAGGCCTCCACCCACCGGACGCGTGTGCTGCGCGGCGCGTGTGCTGCGCGGCACACGCGCAAGTTGTAAAGCATTGAAACTACACTTCAAACACACATCGAACGCGCCACACGCGCAGCTGCAGCGCAGCACACGCGCAAGTTGTAAAGCATTGAAACTACACTTCAAACACAGCAGCACACGCGCAGCGTCCGGTGGGTGGAGGCCTTAACTCCGTGTATAGCACACCAATATGATATCAACGTATTGCGTGCACTTAGAGATGTGCTGTTTCCATTCCCGATTTGTACCTATTGAGAAATAATCCCAAGCTGGTAATTTGATGAATAAGAATAATAATATTTATTTGCAAAAATGTAGTGGAGTCATTTTGTAGCGTATAATTGATGTGTGCGTACATTTTGCTTAAAGAAGCGTTTTACCAGTACAAATCCCGAATATTACCGGGAATCTCCAATCCTCTTCAACAGGCACCCAGCCTAACATGCCAGAACGAGTGGGCACAACAAATTTCATAACCAATATTGTATCAATACATCTAGTTAAATAGACCTCTGGACAAACTTCGTATACACTGGATAAATATAATCTTGAAGGCGAAAACGTCTATTTACACAAGCTTTTATTATTTGCTTTTCCTTTAGCGAAAACGGGTAAACGTGATGAGCAAATGACAAGGCTCTTATTTGACATATTCATATGGGATTATTAAAAATCAGAACCCGACATTGTCCCTGATGAACATAGGCTACTTTTTACCGCGGGAAAATGCTTCATTCCTACGGGAAAACGAGTACCTAATCCTTGTGAAACTGGGCCGGGCAGCTAGTAGTTAATAATTATTATTTGTATAAGTCATCAACAAACATTATTTGAATAAAATTATTCACGCATTACTCATAAATTCGTCGTAGCTATAGAATGTGTGCACGAGAAGTTTTTAGGGTTCCGTACCAAAAATGGTAACAAAGGAACCCTTATGGTGCGACTCCGTCCGTCTGTCTGTCTGTCACAAAGTGAAATATCTCACGAACTACTCAAGCTATCAACTTGAAACTTGGAATAGTTATAAATGAGAGTTATCCGCGTGCATGGAAAATGAAAAATTTAAATAAACATTTATTTTTTCTATAAAAACTTACGAATATGAGGAGGGGGCAAAAAAAATATTCAACTATAGGGTCAAGTGGGGTATCATTCGAAAGGGCTTGGGTTGCACTTTTTAAAGCAGTTTTTCTTTTTTTTTCTACACTCGGAAAATTTTGATCTATGAAGGAAAATGTAAAAAAAATACCATTCCCCCCCCCCTTATCTCCGAAGTTATTCAACCGAAAAATTTGAAATAATTACTTGTGATTAAGATAAACATATATATTACGGGAAAAGTTTTTTTTCTGTATCTAGCATATTTTTTGTTTTATTTTCAAAAATCATTTCCTAGTTAGATTTGCAATTTAATCAACTTTATAAGTTTTTCTTTGTTTTGAAATTCCTATAAAACTATAAATAGAAGTACTCTCTATCAAATAAAACAATAAAAATCGAGATCCGTTCACGTGATAAAGAATAATCGCTAAAATACCAACATATATACTAAGCCGATTGCCCTTGCACGTTAGTACCAAATGGGGCCGATAGATGGCGCTGACCCCATTCGCGCTGTTAAGATTTTTCTAGAATTAATGGGGTTGGGATTGGGACGCGTATATTTATTTTCAATAGCAGGTCAAAAAAAGATCGCGATTCAATTGTCTTGGTGTAAAAGTTCCTCGTTGTTTGAAATTGAATTCTATTGTGTTGGGTTAATAAGTTAAGTTAATAAGTAATTTAACAAATATATGGGGACTTTTACTTTACCTTGAGTTAATTGTTAGTTTGCACGGAACCCTCGGTTCGCGAGTCAGACTCGCACTTGACCGGTTTTTTTTTTACGCCAACACTGTTAACTGACCATCCTGTATACATATAACCTTATTACAATGTATATAAAGTGCACGGTCGGTCACTTAGCTGAGTTGTCGATAATACCAGTAAACTCCGCTTTATTTATTAAGCAAACGAAAGACATGTATTGTGCACGCACCTATTTTGCGAAGGGTGATTAAGTCTTTGACCCTTACTCTGTGGGAAGCGAAGTTTTTCTAAAAACAACGAAAGGTAAATTGGATATTGGCGAAGCAAACCGTAGCAAAAAACGTGGTAGATGAAATATTGGCCAAGCAAACCGTTAAATATGTGTGCTTCCTAGCTCGAGTTTATTGTTACAAGTAGGCAACGTGCAACCAATAAATAACTTAACATGTCGATTAGCATTTCAAAGAGATCAAGGAGTATGTTTCATGGATCTTTACTAGCTTCTACCCGTGGCTCAGTCCGCGTGGAACTCGTTTATGACGTAGCTCCATACAAACTATCACCCCCCACTTCAACCCCTCAGGGGATGATTTCCGGGATAAAAACTATCCTATATCCTTTCCCGGAATTCAAACTCTCATGTAAATCGGTTCAGCGGTTTGAGCGTGAAGAGATAACAGACAGACAGGCAGACAGACACACTTTCGCATTTATAATATTAGTATGATGGATGTTTCCTAATACAATTTGCCAGAACAGAACAATAGGGAATATGCATGTGATTCAGAAATGCAGAAAAAAAATCATGAGTAATCTTTATTGCTTAGTAAATATATACACATAATTATTTTTACAAATAATCATGTTTCTATTAACAAATTTAATTATTTAAAAGTAGTAATTTTGAAATTCTCTCTCAAATTTCCAAAACGCAACGCTATTGGCGGAGCGAATCGTGACGTCACCGTGCACTCGGTGTCTACTGTCAACAGGTCGTTTGTATGATTATTGAAAGTTATTCGCAATGTTTAGCCGTTGTTTATGATAAATAATCAGTGTTTTTTGGGAATTATTAACTGAAAGCAGTGACTCCTTGTGAAAAAAGACTCGCCACAATGACTGGAAGCGGTTTTGTCGAGGCACAGTCGGATAATCTGCCTAAAATTAATGTGTTCATGATGAGTAAGTACGTAGGTACCTCGTAGAGGTGTCTTTCTTAAATAAGTGTAATAACAAACTAGTACATATGTATATTATTATAATCAAATATATGTAGGTGTTAGGTATATTACATGTTGAGAACTTGTTTATGAACATAACAAACTTAGGTTGTTTTCGTCAAGAGTTATAAATAAAACAAATTTGTGTAGGGCACTCAGTAAAAACAAAGAAACTTAGCTAAAACGTTTCGTGATCAAAATCAACACACGTAGTCAACTGTTGATCAACAACAATCATAATATTTGTAACATTAATAACTAAAAATTGGGACTCAGAATAGTTTTATGAATAACTACCTATAGGTATATAATTAAATTTTTAGGTTAGGTTATTGTTTATATTGTTGTATAATGAAGTGAATACCGCCCTTGAAAGAATTCACACAAAGAATGCTTACAAATGAATCATAGCACAAGTACCTATCACCGCGTTTTTGGGTATGTCACAATATATTTTTTGTATTAACTTTGTATTATTTCCTCACATGTTTGAGAAAAGCACTATATTCACCTTGGCGATAACCGGGGTTGCCTGAGCCCTCGGCCTGCCAAACATCTCGTCAGCCAACCCCTCTCATTCCGCGCCTCGGCAATAATGTACTATTTTCGACTATCTGCATCACCAATCTATCTATCTGCAAACCATAAAATTGGTTAAAAATTCAACATAAACCTACATTTAGTGGAATTATACACATATATAGAATTACAGTTGCGACATCTGACCCAAGAGACATAACCAGGGTAACTAAGTAATAGCGACTAGAGAGGAAACGTTTTTCACTAATAACTATATATTAACAAATCACTTCGAATTTGATGTCGATCGCTTTAGCCTTATAATATCCACGTTTCTAGGTTTCGATTTCAATGTATATATTTTTATGTGCCTTTATTTTTTTTTGCAAATTTTGAAAAAAAGAGAACCAATAATCCATGTCTTTAATTGTGTCAATAACGTACTTAAAACATTGAGATTAGAAAATATTAAGAAGTAAAAAATAGTTTTCTCTTTTTGTATGGACGAGTACATAGTATTCCAACGGTATACTTCCCTCTTGAGGTCAAGCCAGAGAAAAGGGTTAGATTAAGCTGCGACTTAAGGGTTCATTATAGTCATAACGACATTAATCAACGTTTTTCTGTCGCTATTACTTAGTTACCCTGGTTATGTCTCTTGGGTCAGATGTCGCAACTGTAATTCTATATATGTGTATAATTCCACTAAATGTAGGTTTATGTTGAATTTTTAACCAATTTTATGGGATATCTTCATAACATGTTATTCATAATCATAGTAAACATAATAATTTATTAATAATATAAAATTACATGTCCAATAATAACCAACACACAAAAACTTGGGAAAAAAACGCTAATAATTCAAATTAAAAACAATAGGTTTGTCGTAATAGTTCCTTGTGAATAGATCGTCCATTAGAAATCCATGTTGCAACATTTTGTCAAAGAAACTTTGTCATCTTGTCTAGTCATTAACGGGTCGTTAATGTTTAGAATATTTTTTAAGGAAATCTCATGATTAAGCTCATATCATCTGTACTTATGAATCCCCAGCATCATCATATCAGCCGAAAGACGTCCACTGCTCGACTTAGGCCTCCCCCAAAGAGTGCCAAATGATGCTCGACTAAATTCGGCTCTCCATACAAAAGTGGTTTAGTCCTCATTTTAAAACGGTATACTGGAATAACAGAACTTTTTATCCACAATGTTGCAAAACATACACTTGTTTCTGTTGCTATAAATTAAAATAGAAACAAAATGAAGGGATCAGAGACTTTGTATAAAAATCAATGTACGAGTACTCGCTGTTTTTTTTTCTATTTTAATTTCTAAAAGAACTAAACTACGTTTGTATGGACTTCAAGCGTCCTGTCGACCCTTAAAGCACCACTATCTACTGACCGTAGCTGTCATCACACGGATAACTGTCAAATTACCCGTAATTACAAAGTAATACGGACGTTTAGCTTACGATTACCGATGCCGATGGTTTGAAACGTAAGCATTAGAATTGATTCAATATCATTGTTAAGTACGAAGACTAACATAGAGATCGATTTTAAGAGGGGTGTACACACTAAATAAAAGAATACATAATGTATAGAAAAAGGAATAAAAATGCAGTCAAATGGAGAAAAAACAATGAATCAGGTTAAATAATCACAAAGTTATAAGTGTCCAAATCAGAGACAGATCAGGGGGCCTAGACAAGGTTACAATCGACAAGCGCTAACGCCAATAGAAAACGAATAAAATGTATAGGAATGACAGATGTTAACGAAAAGTGTTTCGTCGGCATCTGTCATTCCCATACATTTTATTATTTTCTAATGGCGTTAGTGCATGCCGATTGTAACTTTGTCTACGGCCCCAGAAATCGTACCTTACATTCGTTGAAATTTGATTGTATGGGAAATCTGACAGTTTTATATGGAAATGTCAGCTGCCGGTGCCGTGCCGGTGAGAAATAATATGGTCGATTTAAGATAAGGTTGTTTTCGAAATTGAAAGAAAGAAAGAAAAACCATTTATTCTATAAAACACACAACAGGAAAAGATTAATAATAATAACATAAACTTAAAAAAAAGGCGTGCGCACCGCACACAGGGTCCAGCAATGTGTGCGATAAAGAAAAGGCTGCGACTCAGCATGTGTTGCTATTTTGCAAGGTGTGCAAATTGCAACGCTGTTATTCTGCCACAGCCTATGAGTCTAAATAGATATCAAGTTGATCGAAATTGGACTTCTACCTTGGGCCGTAGAGTTGCTTTTTTACTTTGATGCAATCCGGCCAACTTAAATAATCTCATGTATATACTTTAGTTAATGCAACCCGCCCAAGTACGCTCCTTGGTGAGTAATGGCACACTATAGGTCAGAAAACCTGTAATACACGCTTCCTAACCCACGTAATGGCAGAGTTAAATGAGGCGTATATCGTATTCGTAACGTGACTACACAGGACTCTTAAGTCGAGAACACTCTTTTTTTTCCACGTCCTAACCTACTGCTGCCTAGACTGATAATTAAGGCAAAGAGATAGCATTACAACGATGAAAAATTCATTTCTATATTTTTCATCATAACTCATGAGGAGTATTGGTGCCCACACTTATGTATGGTAGTGAAAGTTGGGTGTGGCAGAAAAGAAATCAAAGTTTAGTGAATGCAGTAGAAATGAGAGCGTTGAGAAGTATGTGTGGAGTGAAATTGAGTGATAGAGTCAGAAACAGAGTTACGTATAAGAGATAAGTGTGGAATGAATGGAGATATAGTCACAAAAATTGAGAAGGGTATGTTAAGGTGGTTTGGGCATGTAGAGAGGATGGATGAAAGAAGATTAACGAAGAAAGTGTATATAAAAGGAGTGGAAGGGCAAGTTGGAAGTGGAAGACCTAGGCGAACTTTCTCCGATCAAATTGGAGAAATCTTAACAAAAGACCAGGTCAAAGTACCCTAAAAAGAAGAGCATGTATGAGAAATATTATGAAAGTGAGTGAAGCGAAAGTGGTTTGCCAGGATCGTAGCAAATGGAGATCCGTGATCTCTGCCTACCCCTCTGGGAAAGAGGCGTGATTATATGTATGTATGTACATACATGCATATGCAATGACATCATTGTCACCTTTTAGGTTGTTTATACAGTTGACACGTCGTAGGGGTAGGGTGACCAAAAGAAAATTTGAGCTAGACTTGAAATGATTGTAACGATTAAAATAATGCTAAATGTTGCGTGATTACTAGTAGAACCAGATATTATAAATATCATCGGAAACTAGTATTTCTGTTCACGACTTAATAATCAACCTCTATTTACGTCATGTATCGCGAAACGGAAATATAGCAGGAGTTCTATTAAATCTCTAAGCCAGCTCGTTTGTGCGCCCGTATAAAGTCTAATATGAATTTGGCTCAGTCTAGGACTAAACTCCTTTAATTTGAGACTTGTCTGTCAGTGCAGCTCTGTTCTGCTTGGCTCACGTTTTGAAGTTTTCAGTAAGTTTATGCAGGCAATGGGAAATATGACGTACAAATTGTAAGAATAAATATTAAGTAGAACCGGCACTTATTGTGTGATGCGAGATTATTATGAATATAGTACAATCGAATTCTCCAATATCTACACAGGCAATCTTTCAAAAATTTCTAGACTTTCCTGGTACTGACATAAGACACATGTACTCGTATAGATATTTTGAAAGGTTTTCTGTATAGATATCGGAGAACTCGACTGTACTATTATTATCAATAATATATTAATAATAGCATAAATAGAGCTGATAATACTCTTCTCCAGGAGTAGAGATAAGTATAAAACGGTTAAAAGTTTGGGTTAGCTTTTGATATAAAAGGAAATATCTTCATTACGTAAAACACCTTGTTAATGAAATAATCAAAAGTCATTGACTATACCTTGATTATGTAATGGTAACTCTTATCTGGCCACTTTACTAAGGTGAAACTACGGCGTGTATACTCTTTTAAGGCCTCCACCCACCGGACGCGTGTTGTGCGCGGCGCGTGTGCTGCGCGGCACACGCGCAAGTTGTAAAGCATTGAAACTACACTTCAAACACACATCGAACGCGGCACACGCGCAGCACCCGCGCAGCTGCAGCGCAGCACCCGCGCGGCACACGCGCAATACCCGCGCAGCTGCAGCGCAGCACACGCGCAAGTTGTAAAGCATTGAAACTACACTTCAAACACGTCGTGTTTCTTATAGAGAGAGAGGGTAACCAATGAAGAAGTGCGGAATAGAGTTAGATAAACCCAAATTTTACAGTAGTTCGTTCACCTTTCAGGCTATTGACTGTGGAACTCTCTCCCTCTTGATATAAGACAAGCAAAATCTATCGGCAACTTCAAATCTCTTCTTAAAGAACATTATTTGTCTCTCCCCTAACCCTTTGCTAGTTTTACTTTTTTTTTTGGCTGATTGTGTATGCATTATATATTTTTATTTGTGATATTTATATATAATGTATGATTGTGTATGTATGTTTATATATAGAGCTATTTATGTACGTGTATTTATATTATTATTTTGATTTTTGGTTGATTATAATCTGTGCACCACCTACTACATGATCTAGTTTTATCTCTTTCTCTGATACCCAAAGGTTGTCTGGAAGAGATCGCTCTTCAGCGATAAGATCGACCTTACCTACATATTATTGTATTTTTTTTCTCTTTTTAACTGCTTTGTTTGTGTGAGGTGTGCAATAAAGAGTATTTGTATTGTTGTATTGTAATTGCAGGCAGTTAGTGAGAAACTTAGAAAATAGAAGAGGGCAGATGATAGGGCACCTCATAAGACATGACAAGTTCACACTCAATATAATTGAAGGAAAGATAGAAGAGAAGCAAAGGAACCATAAGGAAAGTCTAGGGACCCCCGGTTAACTCTTGTAACACAATTTGTTTAAATAAATGAGATTTTAATGTATTTTTATTTTATTTATTTTTTAAAGCGAGGAAGAGGCAGACCTAGAATAAACTACATAGAGCAGCTCAAAAAGAGAGTTGATGTTAGGTCGTATCGAGATGTCAAAGATGTTGCCTAGGATCGCAATAGATGGAGGGCTTACTTTATGCTACACCGACACGAGCTTAGCTCTTAAATAAGCAGAAGATAGAGTTTCTTATACTTATGCGTGAAATTATTAGAATTCCTTTTAATTTATGAATCAATTAACAAACGATATTGTATTTTCCCATTATCTTATTTGTATGACAATTGGACGGTCCCAGATGATAGAGTCGGGTCTCCAAAATTCAGTTTTTTTACTTTTCAGCGGCATACACGTAGGTAAAAAGAATCCTGAACTTAAAACCATGTGTTTTTCGTTATAATCTAAATTTCCCGTAAAAAACAAGATGAAAATGTCGGATCTAAGAACAGATGAGATTTAAAACATCGGTTGTGACAGTACCGACTTTTTTACAGGACACACAGTGATTGCAATAGCGTGTTGTTTGATTTGTATTAATTTTAATTTACAGCCTGTAAACTTATAAAGTTAAATTAGAGTTGCCGTGAAACAATGTCAAATCAGTCCACCTTGCGGGTCTTCTAGTACGTAGTCGCCACTCGAGAAACTTTCCGCCCCAACAGCCATCGGTTTTACGTGCTATGTGCCCCGCCCACTGCCACTTTTATTTAAGTGTAGCGATTCAGAGGGCTATATCGGTTACCTTGGTTCTGCTGCGAATAGCCAAATTTCTGATGCGATGACCTGAATTTCTGATGACCTGGTAAAGGTCGCGGGAGCCCGCTGTTATGCGGGCCAATCGCGCAGGACCGGTCACTTTGGCACTCTTTGGGGGCGGCCTATGTCCAGCAGTGGACGTCTTTCGGCTGATATGCTGATGATGATGAATGTCGGAACTGAAAGCTACGACATTTTTGGAGCAACTTGTCTTTTGGATGTGGAACATCATACAAGGTTCAGACAAAAAATGTCGCATGTTGCACTTCCGACAAATATTGCTTACCTTAAGGGGCTCCCATAATTGGCGTATGGGATCGTACCTTTGATCTGAATCTCTTAGTTTTCTTAGGTCTAGGTTTTTTGTAGCTCATTATGTTAACAACAACGGCTTTGAGCAATATAGTATCCCATATTTACTTCAAAGTTCATTGTTTTCAAGATATTTGGCATCAAAGTTGAACAATTTTAGGCCAAAAAACCGGTTTCTGGCCATAACTTTTGTGTTAATTAGTTTAAAATGAAAACCCTGGACCAGTTTTTAGGAACGTCACAGACGAACCCAAATATGTAGATTTCGTATGTGTTAGATCTTTCACGTCAATAGAGACACAATATAAGTATTATTTTAGACAATGTTTAAAAAGATCATACAAAATTAAGTATTGATTTGTTTCAAAATCCGGTAGACCAAAATGGAGATAAAAGATTGAAGAACCGATAACCGTTTGATTTATACTTCTATCTGTAGTGCAAAAGTAGGAGATACGATTCAAAACTTGTCAAAAATCGATGGAATCCTCGGGTAGCCCCTTAAGATTTTGTATTTTTTTTTTTAAAAATGGCTGCAAAGTACATGTTTGATCAACTTAATTATCAATTTTTCCCAAATTGTTTTTTTTAATTTATGTAGGTGGATATTTAATTAATTAACAAACAAGTACTATTTAGTAAATTTAATACAAGCCTATTTTTCTTCCCTCCCCTTCAATGACAAGTTGAACAAAACTTTTAGTTATAAATCCATTATCGCTCAAAGAAAATATTAACTAAGAGTAAATATTTGCGAGAAACACCGTTCCACCGGCACCGTTAATAGGTTCTGTGAGCTCTATTAAACGAAGTTAGTTTCAAGTTTAAAGGAGAATTTAATTTGCGACAAATTAAGGCCCTGGTTTTTTTATACTAGCGGAGCGAGCGACTGCGCAAGCAAGCGATAAGTGTGACAGGTAATCTAAGAGCATATAGAGGATGCCGTCTCATCTACTTATACTGTATACTACTATTATAAAGAGGAAAGTGATATTGTAGCTTTGTATGTTTGTTTGTGATGGGCAGCTACGGTAGCCTAGTGAGTCAGGCATGCGGCTGTCCGTGAGTTCGAATCCCGGTTCAGTACCAATGAGTTTTTGGCAACTTATGTACGGACTGTCATTAAATATTTAACGTTAGCTTTTCGGTGAAGGAAAACATCGTGAGGAAACCTGCATACAACTGCGAAGAAATTCAACACCGTATGGGAAGTCCTCCACCCGCACTGGGCCATCGTGGGGACTACTGTCCGTTCCCTCTAATCCATGGAGGAGGCCTGTGATGACAGCTCATTGAGCTAACATTAACGAGTGAGCGAGACAACATTTCAAGGGCTGCAGTCACCTTAATGACGAGATTGATCTGTTTCATTATACTCTAATCCCGAAAAGCATCCAATACAAGCATCGAGACGATTCCAATTCAACTTAATTGTATTGCGTCCAATTCCCAATACAGAGCCACCATTTTGCTTACATTTTCATTCCGATTCCATTTGATTATCTGTACTTTACGCTCACACCTTGGCTAGACTAATATTCATGGTTGCGTAATAATCACGACAAAGGATCTATCAGAGCTTTATGTTGTTACAATTAGATACGCATGTGTTATGCGCACTTAAAAGTGCCGAGCGCACGTAACGCATTAATGACTTCATAAAAACTTAGAAAACTACAGTTTAAACAAAAATATCTCAGAAACAGAGAGATGATAAAAGTTTCATAGACATTATTATTAGCATAGATTTGCACTTGCCTGTGACTTTGTCCGCGTAAACTCTTATATCAAATTCCACATAATTTATTTCCCTTTGACGATTTAATCCAGGAAAACTAAATATTTATATTCTTAACAATGAAATTATTCGGCAGTTTAATAAATAATGGTAATGGTATTGTATTAGTAAGATAGGATTCCAAATCATAAGACCCTGATCGACCTTTCATCATCATCATATCAGCCGAAAGACGTCCACTGCTGGTCATAGGCCTCCTTCAAAGAGTGCCAAAGTGACCGGTCCTGCGCCACCCGCATCGCGCCTTGTGAGGGGCCTACCCACGCCGCGCCTTCCGGCACGTGGCGCCACTCGAGAACCTTTCCGCCCCAACGGCCATCGGTTCTACGTGCTATGTGCCCCGGCCACTGCCACTTAAGTTCAGCGATTCGGAGGGCTATATCGGTTACCTTGGCTCTGCTGGGGATAGCCTCATTTCTGTTGGGATCACGCAGAAAAACTCCGTCTCCATAGCCCTTTGGGTGACTTTTAGCCTTCTTACGAGGCCCATAGTAAGCGATCACGTTTCAGTGCCATATGTCATCACTGGCAACACACACTGATCAAAGACCTTTCGGACGATTCAAATGTTGAATAATAAAATAACGTGAAAAACGCGATTCGGAATTATGCCCGCGGATCATCAAACGCTGCTAGGGCTACCGATTCGTCTTGCCATCTCATCATGCTTGTCATCCATCAAGCGGCCGTTGCAGCCCTAGATACTATTAGGAGTCGAAGAAAAAAGTCGCAACTGTAATAGAGTACGATATTTGAAAAAAAAAAAAACTGATGGACGATTCCGCTTGATTATACGTTCTTTTGTTTCTTTTTAATTTAACGACGCCAGCATTTGAGATCGGTTTTCATTGACCTTGATCGTATTTTGTTTCTTGAAGCAAGTTTGACTGGACACAGGGTATCGTATAATTTTGCCGGTTTAGTTTTAGTGAGGGTGTATTTAGAGTTGAATATTCTTACAGAATGCCTAATTTTAAAAGCCTGTTTGAACATTACTTTACCAGAATTTACCATAGTTGGTAACATTTTAGCATACTAATTAATACAGTGTCCTTTTAATGTATGAGGCCGTTTAATATCAAAATAAGCAAAGCTTCATTCAATCAGTCGAGCCATGTGGCGGCGACATAACCATCCCAAGTAGCACAGATAGCTGTATAGCAGCCGAATAATGGATTACGAATACGCTTGAGGCTGAACTTAAAAGCTGCATAAGGGCTGTATAGCCAGCTATTCAGCTCTTATTACTCTTAATTGGGCACAAATTTTGGCAGCCTTAAGTTCACATAGCTACTTAAGAGCGTTGTAGCAGCAATTTAACGGAGTTATAAGTAGTAACAGGAGTTATAAAAGCTGTATTTTGACTGGGTTAGTGACCACCAGTTACCCTTTATTCACAGATAGCTGTATAGCAGCCGAATAATGGAGTTCGAATACGCTCCAGGCTGAATATAAGAGCTGCATAAGGGCTGTATAGCCAGCTATTCAGCTCTTATTACTCTTAAATGGGCACAAATTTAGGCAGCCGCAAGTTCACATAGCTTCTTAAAAGCATTGTAGCAGCAATTTAACTGAGTTATGAGTGGTAACAGGTGTTATAAAAGCTGTATTTTAACTGGGTAAGAGACCACCAGTTACCCCCTATTCAGAAAATATGTCACATGTACATCCTAATACCGGGAAATGTTGACTTTGGGCTGAATAAAAGAGAATTAATAACATAATTTTACACCTCTGCCTTATAGGCAACTATTTAATATATTATTTTAATAATACTAACGAGCGCAGAAGTGACATGAAGCAAAAACTTTAACCGCGCATAAATAGTCATTTTGTTAAAGGATTGTCATTTTACATTTTGTGCACGATCTTTTATATATTATTGCGAGAAAACTGTTTGGGACTGCAAGTTTATTGACATTGTATATATGCATTATCTAAGAAAATTTTAGCGCGCCACGAAAATAATCAGTTTTTGTTTAATTAAATGATATAAATAAGCTATGTGCAAAAACAATTTCAGTGGTTTGGACAGAATTATGAGATAAAACGTTAATAATGTTCTATAGGAAGTACTAAACTAATGCTATAGGTCAACAACTCACGCACAAAAGCTTATTAGTCAATCTTAAAAGTTGGAAAAGTAATCTAAATGTTATAGGTTATAAACAATTTAATGGCGGTCAATGTTAAACTGCAACGTGAACCGTTAAAGTTATAATATACAGCAAACGACTGTTTAATTAGATATTTGTGGACTGTTCAAGAGCCTAAACTCCAATAGAATTGAACATGTGAACCTGTAAGCAGCCGTAGATCCTTAAGTGAACACCTATACAGTCCAAGCCGTTATTTCGATACACTAGTGAACCTCTAAACAGTTATAAGGCATCTTGTGAACGTTTAAACAGCTGCTCTGCAGACAGTATGAATGGTAGTATAATAAGGCTGCTTAGCGGTAAACATGTTCAGTGCTCAGCTGTATTATGCACCACATGTGTTTTATTTTACGTCTATAGGTTTCATAATAGTTCACCCGTTCTCACTTATAATAAGTCAGCATAATAAAAACTGCTTTAGCCGGAAACCTGTTCAGCCATTAGCTATATGATGCGCCACATGTCTTCCATTATACGTCTATTGGCTGCATAATAGTTCACTCGTGCTCCCTTAAAAATTCAGGGTAATAAAAGCTGCTTAGCGGCAAACATGTTCAGCGATAAGTTGTATTATGCGCCACATACGTTCCAGTATACGTCAATTGGCTTCATAATAGTTCACTTGTGCTCCCTTAAAAAGTCAGCGTAATAAAAGCGGCTTAGCAGTAAACATGTTCAGCGATAAGCTGTATTATGCACCACATGTGTTCCATTATACGTCTATTGGCTTCATAATAGTACACTTGTGCTCCCTTAAACAGTCAGCGTAATAAAAGCTGCTTAGCAGTAAACATGTTCAGCTATAAGCTGTATTATGCGCCACATGTGTTCCAGCATACGTCAATTGGCTTCATAATAGTTCACTTGTGCTCCCTTAAAAAGTCAGCGTAATAAAAGCTGCTTAGCAGTAAACATGTTCAGCTATAAGCTGTATTATGCGCCACATGTGTTCCAGCATACGTCAATTGGCTTCATAATAGTTCACTTGTGCTCCCTTAAAAAGTCAGCGTAATAAAAGCTGCTTAGCAGTATACATGTTCAACAATGAGCTGTATTACGCGCCACATGTGTTCCATTATACGTCTATTAGCTTCATAATAGTTCGCTCGTGCTCCTTTAATAAGTCAACGTAATAAAAGTCCACAATTACCTTCTTATACAGCACATGGCATAATTTTATCCACTAAACAGACCTTATTACGGTTAAAGCATTTGATAACCCTTAAAGCTGTATAGGGTCGTAGCAAATTTACCTTTATATCACTCTTTGCGTATTAATGGTAGTTTTCAGAGCCGTAATGCAGCTTTTAATCAGCCTTAAGCTATTTAAATATCACTGACAGCTATTATACAACTGTAGGACCACGAGTGTGCTCTTATAAGTGTCTTAATACGCACAAAGCGTTGAATGAAACTAAATGTGAGTAGTTATACTGCTATCTGTTCTACTTGGGCATGCTGTCATGTTTAAAAGTCTTGGACGGTAACCCTCTTGGTTACTAGATAAGACTTTTTCTGAGTAACTGTGATTGCAACCACCAAATGATTATGATTATAGTCGATATCAAAAATATTTTATTTAGTTATTTATTTATTATGAAACAAACTGCCATACAAAAGTATAATTATTATTACTTGTTAGTTAAGTACAGATCAGACCTATAGTTTCGGGATATATTTTTTTTAATGTGGTAAGCAGTGATTTTTTAGATTTGAAATTTGATTACACTTTGCGTCTTCAATGGAAATCTGATTCCATTAGTAAATACAATTGAAGTGTTTCTATTTTAAGCTCGGAGAGAAGGGCTTTGCGCTCAGTTTCCATCCAGTTCATTTATTTTACAGTAATACAAAGCTATGGAAATTCGTTGGATTTCTCTGATTGTTAGGTTAAGGGGCTCCCATACGCCAACGACCTTCGATCTGAATCCCTTAGTTTCTTATGTGTTTTGTAGCTTATTATATTAACAACAACGGCTTAAAGCAATATAGTATCCCAAATTTACTACAAAGTTCATTATTTTCGAGATATTTGGCATCAAAGTTGAACAATTTTAGGGCTAAAAACCGGTTTTCTGGTCATAACTTTTGTGTTAATTGGTTTAAAATGAATACCCTGGACCAGTTTTAGAGACGTCACAGACAAACCCAAATATGTAGATTTCGTATATGTTAGATCTTTCACGTCAATAGAGATCGCGCTCGACTTGGCGGGGGCACTGCCGTGTCCCCAGATACGAAATAAGTGTTCTTTTAGACAATGTTTTAAAAAATCATACTAAATTAAGTATTCATTTGTTCCAAATCCGGTCGACCAAAATGAAGATAAAAGATTGAAGAACCGATAACCGTTTGATTTATACCAAAAATAGGAGATACGATTCAAAACTTGTCGAAATCGCTGAAAACCTCGGGTAACCCCTTAAGAGTGTATGCTATTCACTCTCCCCTAGAGCACTTGTTATCCATACTAACATTATAAACGAGGAAGGATTTCTATCTGTAACTTTTCGCTTATACCACTAAACTGAATAAGATTAAATTTGATAATGAGGTATTTTGTCTCCCCGGAAAGGATACAGGGTCATTTTTATCCCCGAAATCATTTCCTGAAGGAGTGAAATGGGAAAGAGAGTTTGTATATAAGTACTATTTAAAAGAGTTCCACGCAGACAAAGTCGCGGGCAGAAGTTAAATTAGTGCATTTCTTATAAAATCGAAACTGAATAAACCTATTGGATGATTGACATCCCGTGACACCACGGATTCAGTCATCACAATACTGTCATCATTATGGAATAATTTCTAAAATACACAATAAAATTTACAAAAAAGGGGTTCGATTAAATAAAAAATAAAAAAAAATTGGTGGCAATCTCACACATATCGCCCCAGTCCCAAGCTAAGCAAAGCGTGTACTATGGGTACTATGCGACGATATAGGTACATACTTACATACAGTGTGAATATTTAATATTACCTCAAATTGTAACCAGAGGTACCTACGTGTTAGGGCTATGAACCGATATTGCAAGAAAAAGTTAATCTTAACTACCAAAGCGTAATTAATTTTTGAAAATTTAACGAGCGGCAATGTATTGCGTACACTGTGACATGATGACACATGGAAGAATCGGGTGACATGTGACATTTTATTGTGACGTCACGTCAGTAAGACAAATTAGTGATCCATTGCGTGCTGATTTATGTCATATGGAAAAAATCAGGGTTGGAAGGTCAGATATCTATGCCAAATCTTGGGATTAGGTGTCAAAGCGGACCCTGGGCTCCTTTAGGGGCACACCCGGGAATAACGCTAGGAGGATGATGGATGGAAAAAATAAAGATGGTGCTTAAGAAAAAAAAATGCAATATCGTTTCTTAGCCTTAACACCAACCTCTGGTTACAATTTGAGCTAATATTAAATATACACACTGTATAGATAAATAAATACATAGAAAACATCCATGACTCACGAACAAATATTCGTGCGCATCACACAAATAAATGCCCTTACCGGGGTTCGAACCCAGGACCTCTAGCGTCGCAAGCAGGGTCACTACCAACTAGGCTAAAGTGGTCGTCAAATGATGCGGAACATTTGTTACATTGTAGTTATGACGATTGACTGATATGACTATTACAGCAACAAATCTGTCAATCCTTTGACTAGCAAAGGTAACTATTTACCCTCTGAAACTGCGTCAAGGCATTTATTGTTTAACATCCATCCCCGATTTCATCCTACAACTTATTTACATCGGATACTTAAATATTACTAGGTTATATTGTGTATGACACATCGGAATCCGTTTAGCCTTTCTTGCTTGATTGGGTAACAAACATCCATTAAATTTCAAATATTAATTTATGCTGATGTTTGGTTATTGGTTTTCAAACGTTTAAATGAGTATCTAATTATAACTTCTAATAAGGTACAACAAAAGTGCTGTGTACATCATTTAAACTAGGCTATATATCGGCCTGCAAAATAATCTAGTAGGTATGATATGTAAATTCCCAAGACTGAAGATAACTGCCGACCCGACGCCGGCGACCGCATTTCTTACGTAATTTTATAAAATCCCTAATCGCCTCCGCTAAAACTCATTTACAAATACCAACCGCTCGATACGCATGTAAATCCAAATAAGTCGTTGCATTCGAACTACACGATTTACATAATTTATTCCATTATCGCGCGGCGCTGAAACAATTAACGTTTAATTGAAAAAAAAACTTACCGAAAGTTTTAAACTAAAGTCACAAGTGCACAAAATTGATCACTCACTCACAAAACTTGATTGTCACGCGTTCACCGAACGATACGCTTCACGCCGGGAAGCTACGAACGAGTCGTGCTCACCCCAGTACGTTATACGCGCGTCTGGCGATTGGCTCACGCCCGGCCCCCTTATGTCTAACTGCATTGCGCTCAGTACGTAAAATGCCTGTAGGATAATTATTTTTAAACGAAAATTATGTGACTGGTAAATTTAAACGTCTAGTACGTGGTAATTGCTGGGGAACCGCCGAAGTACACTTTATAAAGAGAAAGTCTGTGAGATTGTAGCTGTTTACGTTAGCAAGTTTGAATGTAGGGTGTAATTTACACAACTACTCATCCTATATGGGAAATTCATTCTTCAGTATATAAATGGAAATTCTTCGGAATGGCGATCCATTCCAATTTTGTCCTTCCTTGCGATCAAGGAAGGACAAAATTGATGGATGGAAAATGCTTCATTTTATCCCGTCTGTGTTTTCTGTACTCAATACACTCGGGCAGCTAGAATGTATATAAGAGAAAATATTGTCTTGGTGTAAAATTTATCGCCTTTACATACATAGCTTTGGATTGTTCTGTGTTGTATGCAAAATTGATTATAAAGTTCAAAGATCGAATGTTTGTTATAAACACTGCCACAGATTAAGAAGTTCAAAGTGTTTGCAAAATTTCTTAACTAGGTACCTTAATATTGTGTGAATACACACGGCATCAAAAGGGATGTTTTGATGTAATGAGCGAGAAATTAGTGTTTACTGCCCTAGGACAATAATCTGTCTGCTCGCATAATAGGCGAAATGTGAGTGGCCATCACGCCGAGTAGTTTTATGATCCGGCTCTCCCCGGCTTTTGTGGTAATTTAATCGCTTCTGGCGAATCATGTTTTTTTCAAGAGTTCCCCCGCTAATGAAGACTTATAGCTGGCATTGCTTTATGGAGTTCTGAGTTCGTATTTCGCATATTCCAGGAGATTCGACGCCGACCGTTCGGGAATATTTTTATAGGTGCGGATTTTTCCAGCAGCGTTAATGAACTGATTGGGAAAGGGAGATTTAATACAGTATAGATAAGTGAGATGATGGTGTGAGACTTTTATTTGTTGTTAGACCAAGACGAGTTTCCTTAAAACATGGATAAGTAAATGTATACTAAGAGGTCTTACCACACCCAAGCTTTAAACCCCAGACGAAAACTACAGGTGTTACAAATTAACATGATTAGATTAGATTAAATTATTCCATGACATTAATTACAATACAGTCTTAGTCAAACTAAGTATTTACATCACGATCATCTCAAAATAACAACATCATCATCATCATCTGTCTGTACACGAATCATACCGTCATTTTCTAAGCGTTCGAATTAGAAAGAGACAGATGGTTTATCTATCCACGATGCTCGCGGGCCGTCCTTTGTTTTTTTTTCTACATGACTTCTTAAGTTGGGCCCAGAAGAAGAAGCTGCATATTATAGTTACATGCGCACGCACACATACAGAACCGCGAGCAAAGACGACTTGACCTACCTTTATCTACTTATTGAGGGATAGGATGGTTTTCCTTTTACCACCCATCTGCCATTTACGATGTCTACGCTTGCGTTATTAGACATTATTTTCGTTTGATTCTCGTCTCGTAAATTTATGGAAGGTTAACATGATTTAATGTGGGAAGGAATTTGAATGAAATCTCATCCGATGCTGGTCGCCTCGGGTAAGTGACAGGCGCAGACCCTTATCACAAAATGAACGTTGATTAAGATTATAATGACCCATATAATTATAATATGAACGTGTTACCTTCTGTCAGGTGGCTGTCCGCTGTTAAGAGGATATGTTTATTACGTCAGAAATTATCATAAGATACTGTCAAATTGTAGTAGCGGTACCCTGGCAGTCAACATCCTAGGGTTTTTCGAGCCCACTTTGGTCTCCAAGATTTTTGATGATTTGATCGATACGTTGTCATTTTACTGAAAAGCTAATGTTACTTAAAATACAGTAGCTCTTTGAGCTGAAGAACTTGCTACTCTGTTTTTTTTTAATTTTGGATATATTATTTCCAAGAACTGAATCGACGAAAAAGAAAGGGTAGATGTCTGCCCGACTCTTCGGCAATTACCTGTCTCTTAACCACGAGCGTTGGAAAGCTCGAAACGTATTGTTTTATTAAAACGTGTTTAATTTACCACCATCAATTCCTTTGACTCATTATCAACGAGTATACAAAATACGAGCTCCTTTTTATCCGAAAACCGAAGAACATTTTCTTTTTTTATTCTTTTTAGCGTCTTCATTTTGTAACGCGATACACGATGTCAATGAACCTAATTGAGTGTGCCCAAACAAATGTCGGCTAGATTGAGTTTTGCCTCTTGATTGATTGCTCAAACACAACTTAAATTAATAAGCTTGTGGGGTTGAGATTTTGAATTCACAGAACTTGCTCAAAATAGATTGTTTTGTGTTCTTTGATGGTTGCTGAAGCTGAAGCCAATTTGTGTGTATAGATTATAAAAGAAAAGCTTGACGTGCCGCATTTTAAAAACGAGAGATATTTTACGATTTCAATAAATTGGAAGTCTACAGGCCAATTCTTAAACAGTTACAGACCTCTGTAGCCTAGTTGGTAGGGACCCTGCCTACGAAGACGGAAGTCCCGGGTTCGAATCCCGGTAAGGTCATTTATTTGTGTGATAAGCATGAATATTTGTGCCTGATTCATAGATGTATGTACGTCGCCGTCTTGTACCCATAGTACAAGCTTTGCTTAGTTTGGGACGAGCTCGACTTGTGTAAGATTATCCCCAAATAGTTCTTTTTTATATTTTGTGCGAAATAACTCTGTCTGTCTGTCTGTTACATATTCACACCTAAACTGATGAAATTTGGCGTTTAGAGTACTTTAGGCCTCAGGGTGGACGAATACATTAATAAGCCTTATTTTTTTAATTCCTCACCAGGTATGATATTATGAACAGAGAAAATCTCATGCAAGCAGGGCTGCGGGGATGATTAATGTTGGTATAAACTTGTAAACACTGAGCATTCAAATAAGAATTTTATTTCAAAGTAATAAGTAAGGTTTTCAGAGGAAGCGAACAAGGGCAAATCATAACTATTAATGGTTTAACATTAAATTCAATGCGAAACTCCTCTAATCTTGTTAAACATCGCTTCGTATCATTTTGACACCAATGGAACTCTGCCAAAGATATTGTTAACTAATTAAATCAATAAGTTGTCGAGCAACGCCGCTCCCGATAATCCTGCTTTAGTCGGGAATATCATCTTGTGCGTAATGTGACTGGAGGTTACCCTGAGGCTCTGGGGGATGTACTATTTGTGTAAATTAGGAACGGATTAGTAAACATCTGTTCCATTCGCACACAATAGTCTGATACAACTTTTGTTTTAATCTTAAATAGGAACCTGGTGGTTCCCGGGATACAGGCCTGGCCTAGTGCGGGGACCTCTATCACTTTTGCATTGTACATTCTTATGCTCTTTACCAGCCTTTACATTTTGATTTGAATTGTATTTTTATTAGTTGTGCAATAAAGTTACTTTTACTTTTTACTTTACTTTACTAAATTACTAAATTAATAAATTTAATTTTTCTTTAATTAATCTTTATTGCACGGAAGAAGAACTTATAATAAAAAATGCGGGCCTAATGCTATAAAGCATTCTCTTACCAGTCATTCATAGGACAAAACAGATAAAGGTTATGCGACGACCGTTTAGCCTAGTGGGTTGTGATTGTGACCCTGTCTGCGAAACTGATGGTCTTGGGTTCAAATCTAGGTAAAGGCAAATATAATATAAAAAATATGTGTAATGAATATTTTTTCCTGAGTCTTGGATGTTTTTTACATATTTATTAAGTATTTGTACTTATTCAATATATCGTTGCCAAGTAGGTTAGCCTAGCAAGCCTTATTGAGCTTAGGGTATCCGGCTATTCAATTTGTGTAAGGTCACTTTTTTTTTATTAATAAATAAAAGCTATTATGGATACTTAAATATATTGAGTTTACTCTAAAGTGCTATTTACGTAGGCTGAGGAAGATAATGAATAATGATAGATCAAGATAACGAAAACGTACCTACATGTAAAAATTCCGCTACTGAGCTGACCAAATTATAGCCAAAGGACGAAAGATTTTGTACAATCCCAGCTCATAAATAGTGAAATACTAAAAAAAGTAAAATATACGGTTGCGACATTGTTCACAATAACAAGAATGGCTCATAAATCTGAAAGCAAGCCGCTACTTAATAATTTTTAGAACTGCAAGTCTAGTTAAGGTTAATAAGGCAGACTGCAAAAATCCCTGAGGAAGAGTATCAATTAACTTGGATCTGATGCATTATCTGTGATATTACAAGTCGAGGTTTGTTTAACGTAAGGGCTTTCATCCATTAAAAGTATGTCATTACTAATTAGAAAGAAAGAAAGTATTTATTTGTGACAATAAAACAACAAATTGTGGGCATATTACGAGGATGCACAACAATATTATGTGATAGTTTCAATAGTATATATGTCGCAGTGAAATGGCCAAAACAGAGATTTGAACAAATCCCTAAGGGATATGATCAAATCACGCAGGATGTTAAAATGGCGAATCCATTTTATCATTTACCTAATACAAATCAGTCATTTGGTCAAATCTCTGAATCTGTTTAGTGAAATTACGAAATCGGACAAAAAAGGCAACTCGTTTTTTTTTCATTTCACTAGATTTGTTTAGTGATTTGATAAATCCCTGAAACGCGTCAGTGAATTGACGAAACTAACTCGCAGATATTGGCTCCTAAATCATTAGTCATTTAATCGGTTCTGGGACTTAGACTCGGATGGCGGATAGGTTAGAAGATGGTGGAGCAGAGCTCCCGCCACCTATTTCGTGGTTATTTTTTTATAAAAGAGCGTTAAAATCTTTATCGCGTTAGTTTCGTCAACTCACTGACGCGTGTCAGGGATTTTATCAAATCACTAAACAAGTCTAGTGAAATGAAAAAACGAGTTGCCTTTTTTGTCCGATTTCGTCATTTCACTAAACAGATTCAGAGATTTGATCAAATTACTAATTTGTATTAGGTAAATGATAAAATGGATTGGCCATTTTAACATCCTGCGTGATTTGATCATATCCCTTAGAGATTTGATCAAATCTCTGTTTTGACCATTTCCCTGCAACATATATACCTACCAATAGTGCGTGGTAAAAAAAAAAAACTGAAACAGAATATAATATAAGGTGCTTATAAGATGACTTCACAAAAACCCGGCCAAGTGCGAGTCAGACTCGCGCACGGAGGGTTCCGTACCATTATCTATAAAAACGGCAAAAAAACACGTTTGTTGTATGGGAGCCCCCCTTAAATATGATTTTTTTTTGTTTTTAGTATATGTTGTTATAGCGGCAACAGAAATACATCATTTGTGAAAATTTCAACCGTCTAGCTATCGCGGTTCTTGTGACAGACAGACGGACGGACAGACGGACAGACAGCGAAGTCTTAGTAATAGGATCCCGTTTTTACCCTTTGGGTAGGTACGGAACTCTAATAATGAGGTCTATTAAAAAAACACCATTTTCAAAAGTACCCCAGCGGACGCAACCGTAACTAGGAGCCCGAAAAATATTAATCTATTTACGCTTTAATTAATCCTATGGATCCTATAACAGACGTGTAACTAGACAGAATATCAGTCTGGATATACAAGAAAACTCACGACTCTAGCAGCCCGAGACGCGGTGGAGCTAAATCATTAATAATGTCGATTTATTCCCGTGTTACCTGCAGGCTAACATGCAATGTTAGCAAGCATTTTTCAAGCGCCTCATTAGTTCTGTTGCTAGCAATTATAACCTCGAAGCATAATCTTTGTACGGAGGAATTATTTTTGCAATTATGGAAGTTGCCTTTTTGGCTTAGTAATATCTTTGATTTAACTAAGTAAGTGGACTCTTGTAGAATAACAAGATAAGCATCAATTTCGCCTTAAGTCTTCTCAATTTCAATGGCGCAGCACGAATTGTCGCCACTTGTTCCGATCTTGCGCTATTTTCCCGCCAGTTCATGACTACAATCACTAAAATCTGATTAGATAGGAACTTTGATCGTTTTATACTGATCTAGCTTCCCGCGCGGTTTCGCCCCAGTATTGCCAAGAAGGCAGGCTAACCTGTAGTATAAACTATAACCTACAACCAGAAAGTTAATTTTAAACGTACGTGAAAGAATTTTTGAAATCAAATAAGCGATTCCCAGGCATACCCAACACACACAACCTTATGAAGCTTAATTACACTTCCTCTTTATAAACGACGAATTATCTTTCGTTAACCGGTAGGTTAAGGGTATTTGATTCAACCCTCATTTTTACTAAGTGCTGCATGACAGTAACGTCTCAAATTCCGATACTAAGCTTAAAGCCCATGTTAATTTTCTCCAACAGCTGTCTAATATGGTGTACCCACACTCAAACTCTTAAGCAGCCTCGGTTAAGGTAATAGAATACTTAAACTTCCAGAGAAGCTGAAGTGAATATCTTTATTATTTGCCTTGGATTACACACATCGTACTTGCATCGTACAGTAAAGCTGTGTTAAGGGAAAAGTTACGTCAGATGATCGTTTTTAAAGATCTTAAATAATCAAGAAAAATTCAAGTTGCCCTATCATCTTTCCAGAGTAACCTAATTGTTTCGACTAACTGTGTAATATTGTTTAATATGGAAGCCTGTGAAAAGTTAACTTATTATGAACAGTAATCCTGCTTACCTTGCTGCTGCTTGCCTTATGGCATTAAGTCCGCCATTTGTACTTTTTTTTTGTATCGTGCAATAAAGTTAAAATAAATAAATAAATGCTACCAACTATAGTCCAAAGTCCTATGGTCATAATTAACTATATGTTACTCGATTATGTGTTATGGTTGAGTAATTCTATAAGAGGTAATGTTATTACAAAACGGTGAATATAAACGGTGAAATTATTTAGTCCGTATTTGTTCTTCTGGTCTTGTCGCCTGCGGTATTTCCGGACCGATACGACCTTCAAACCTTCAAGAAAAGAGCGTACTCCTATCTTAAAGGCCGGCAACGCACTCACAACACCTCTGGTGTTGCAGGTGCCCATGGGCGGCGGTAATCGCTTACCATCAGGTGATCCGCCTGCTCGTTTGCCTCCTATCACATAAAAAAAAAAAAAAAAAAAAAAACTATAGGTGGGACGTTTTACGGTAGCGTAAGTTCACAAAAAATATAACTGTGACTATCCCTTTACATTTACTTAAAAAAGTCTTAACGATGGCAAGAAACACGTAATATTTTCTCTGGGAACGCTTGGTCTATACTTGGAAGGTTTAGGTAATTAACTAAATGTAAACAAAACAAACTACGTTAATTACGTTAATTACCTTTCAAGTACAGTTGCTTTTGTAAGTTACTAACTTCCAAAAACGTTTTTCAACGTTTGCAATCTACATACTGTGTAGCTAGGTGCATTCAAGCTAAATGCGCTTCAAACTAAGAACTTAATTATAAATAAAATATGACAACCGCCTGCCCAGCAACCATGATCGTGTTAATGTCTATGTCTGACATATATAATTCGTCCTGCTCGCACGAATACTTCTTAGTAATAGATCCTACATAAACGCAATTCGCGCTATACATTTGAGTATTTAGATTCAAAGCTGAAGGTCATCTTTTGATCCTCTTATTTTGACATTCGCTTACGAGTGTTTAATAAAACAACTGTACGGCTGGTAACATAAACTCGTATTATATGTATATTGTGTTTACTCATCAATATTGTTTCCATTCTCAAAGCAAACGTGTCAGTCGATTGTTCCCGTCAGCGCGTTTGCGTTGGCAGCCCGTTGTACGCCGATAATACAACTAATAACTTCCTCAAACTCCTATTTCTCAATACAAGTCGAAGCATTAGCCATTCTAATTATGCGAAATAGAGTGCAGTTTTGGAACAAAGCGAGATCGGATATGCGGTTAAGAAAGGAAACTGTCGATATCAAAGGCCCAGTTTTGTTATATCAGTAAATATATGACAGTGATCAAAGAGTTTACGCAAGTGACGAAAAACGGTTGCAGAGTCTTTGAGGGAACTGGAGGCGGGAGACCTGTCAAAGCGTTAAACGAAACATTTAAACGGGAAGCGATTACGAAAAAGGGCATTTTGATTTCAGTTCTTGCTATTTGCAGCAACGGATCTATTAATCTTTGCTTTAAACAGTTGCATCTAACGAAATCAAAAATTATTTCAAATAAGATATTTTTTATATGAATTTCTTCGAGCTGGAATGCAACCAGGAAGCTCTTGGCATAGGCGCCCAGTCACTTTTAACCAATTGACCGTTTGAAACCATTTCTCGGTTCAAAAAATCATTCAAACAGTTCGCTCTCATAATGCCCTAGTGATGTGTAGCAATATACATCTAAAAATTCAGGATTCTTGGACTTCTCTTGAAATGTATGATGGTAATTAATTCTTTAAAATGCAATATAGTTACGTATGTATTATAATTTTTCTTTCAATCTAAAGACGCACGTTACTGTACCTGTATAGCAAAATAAATTTCAATATAGAGAAACAGAGAAGACATTTATTCACTACACAAAATACACATTGATATAAATGTTATTAACATTCGCGGCTAGGATTTGGTGTACAAAATATTTCTTCAACCAAACTCCAATATAGGTAGATAATCAAAATATATTGCGACAGACGGTCCGATAGGAATGAACTACGAGCACGCAGCCACATACATATCATTCAAAACCCAGCTTGACAAATCGTACAGTATATTATGAATAAAGGGATGATATTACATAAACCGTGATATTACACTGCTTATAAGAAAACATGGGGCGTTTACCAAAAGTGTGTTTACTCGATTTCAAGTTTTATCGACGAGAGTGTCGTTGAATTTCAAATGATACACTGAAAGAAATAATTTGTAATAGTAATGTGGATAAACAGATTGCTTCGGCTCAGCGCTGTTCTTAGGAACGGAACAAGTGTTGGTGAGGCTGAGGATATTGAGGAATTTACAACCTTATCTTCCCACATTATACACGATGATTCTTAATCCGTGATCAGGAGTCGAAAAATATTCATATTCATTTCATTCATATTCATTTAATCCATTGTTATCATGTTCATCAGCACATAAAGGGCACATTTTAGTCTTGGTATGTACATGATACCCTGCTAGGGCATACAATATCGGACATCTTATACTACTTAATAACTAAATAAAAAAATAATGATAAACAGCCAAAACGGATTTCAAGGGATGAGGTCTCATGCAATTAAATCACTGTTTAGTTAAATTTAATGATAATGTTAACACTAATATCCACTGAATGTTTGGTCACCCTACATTTCTTGAAGTTAATTAGATACGTCAAACACACATACGTCAAATTTTTGCAAACTACCGTTAGGGTGACAATGATTTTCAATTATAAAGTGATTCCTTATTCAGTTTTATTCAGAAAAAAAAGAACATCTGTTTTAGGTAACTTCGAGTTCATCGTGTTTGGTGTCAATTACAGAATTAGAAAAATTTACTCCTGATCACGAATTAAGAATCATCGTGTATATTCAAGTATCAATATGTTTTCTTTACTCAGTTTGCTAAAACCAATTCGTTTAATGATTGCTTTTGAGTAAATATGTAAAGTACCGATTGCTGCACTCAGCGGTGATATCTTGATATGACAAATTAACGCATCGTGCCAAAGCTAATATTCCATACCAAATTTAAGGAGATATTTTCTCGAGAGACTCTGTGTCTACTTAATCCTAATGTCAGAGATATGTACTCGTACATATCGCGGCTTTGATAACGGCTCAGAACGTTCGATAAACACGCATTCTGCGGGGAAATCACGTAACGTTTTTAACGCACGTTGGGTCCCAACTGTCATTTTTCCATATAATAATTAATATTTATATCTAACAGACGCGCGTAGAATGCGTTACGTGATTGACCTGCTGTATTAAAATTCCTAAACCCGCTCCATATTAGTCTTCGTTTTGTCGGTCTAAATCCGCACAAACATATCAAAATGATCACGCACAGCCAATCTAATTTAGCAGCATCGAGTCGAACAGACTTCTTGGTCAAGGGCACTGAAAACTGCCTATAGGCCATCTCAAGTTTCAAATAGTTTTAGTCCCAAGTAAGAAGTTCGACCTCAGCAGTCTAGGCACGTGCGAGTCTTGTTTGACTGGCGTTGACAAAATTTGAGGATCAATCTTATGTTGACTTGGGCTTCTTTAGCTGCTGATAAGTCGAGGGATTCTAGTTTGTGTTTGAATAAAAAGGGAACATTTTGGGTCTCGGTGCTTATCTTTGGGAACGTTGTCCTTGATTTTTTTTGACGGATAAATTGCATTAGATCGCTCGGCTGCTCTAAAGTGAAAACAAGTATCTCGTTTTTTTCGAAAAAAATTTTTTTTACTTTGTCTTATTCCTTGACCTAAAATATTTTCATATTTTTGTATTATTTTTAAGTGGCATAGTTTTTCAGTTATTTGCGAAAAACGAATTGAAGCAAGTCACGACCACGTCAAGAACCATGCTACACTCAAGTATGTTGAATATTATTCTATAAACAATAACGTAGACTTATCTAAAAACAAGTAAGTACAGTTACTTGGTTTCACCAAGTGATTGATATTATGTCTGTTTTGGTCAAATTACCAGGCAGAAAAAAAATCTCGGTTGCCATGCCTAAACGAATATAGTTATATCAATAAAAAAATAATATGTTATAAAGTCAATACTCGCAAACCCCTGTTTTTTTTTAATTTGATACGTTAATTACTTACCGAGAAAATAACCTTGAAAGTTAAAATCAGTTTTTTGGCTCTCCTGTAAAATTTGCTAAAACCTACTTAGGGCGAGTTGCACCGACTTACGATTACAGACCGATCAACGTTAAATATGGCGCTGACAGCTGTCAGTCCATAGAAACTTGTCAAACGTTCCATACATTCAGATTTTAACGAACACCGCTTACGATTACAGACGGTTTGGTGCAACTCACCCTTACTTGTTTTTACTTTGGAGCTGCCGCGCTGGTTAGTGATTATAGGTATGAAGCGGGACAGGTTTTCAAATCACTAACCATTTCTGCAAGGACGACAAGCATAACTTCATTCCACTGTCCTGAAGAATTGTCATGAGAGATTTCACTCTGTTTTCATTTGATTGTATTATTTAATTACTTAGGTTTTGAGACTCAAAGTGTGTTAAGATTACTGAATATCGACTGTTCAGATATTTGTCACATACTGAGCGCCCATAAGTGAATGCTAACCTGACATTCAGCGACTCTTTGACGATTGAAACATCTACCTTTGTTTGACCACCGGAAGTGTATAGCAACTTCTGCTGTTGACTGTACTCCTAGCTCGTGGAATGCATATAAACAATTTTTTCGATATATTTTCCCTTTTACTTTGATTTAAATCCTCCAAACATAGGTTCCCATTTAAATACCTATAGCTAATCGTCGCAAGCTGACTTACGTGGTATAGTGGTATAACACCAAGCAATCTTTTTTGAAGTGGTGTTATAAGAAGGTACACCTTATTATTAGCTAATTGATCTACCACTTTTTCGCTTTATTGCACGAGCGATCGTCGCGAGCGAAGCGAACGAAGTTCGTCTTTTCAACTTGAGCAAAATTCTGTTCCCTTGTCTCCTCTACAGGTCGAAATGGCTGTTCTCCTATACAGGTCGCATTTTTATATCTGATCCTCGTAAAATTTTGTAAGCACGATTTTTTACGAAAGGCCTGCCAGTTCTACATCTCACAGAGCCACTATTTACATTGGAATCTTCTAAATATATAAAAGAAGAAGCTGACTGACTGACTGACTGACTGACTGACTGACTGACATATCAACGCACAGCCCAAACCGCTGGGTCTACGGATTCCAAATTTGGCACGTAGGTTCCTTATAAGGTGTAGGGGAGCACTAAGAAAGGATTTTTCATAACTCACCCCCTAAGGGGGTAAAACGGGGGTCCAAAGTTTGTATGGGGGAAGCATTATTTTTTGAACTACAGACTTAAAACTTTGTAGGAAGATTACTTATTAAGATACAAAAAAAGCACTTTTGTACTAGAGACTTGAAACTTTGTAGGGATACTACTTATTAAGATACAAAAAAAGTTCTTTCAGCGTTTTAGAAAATTCCACCCCTAAGGGGGTCAAATAGGGGTGCAAAGTTTGTATTCAAAACTACTGGGACTACAAATTTGAAATTTACACCAGACCTTCCTTTTATGACGTAGGCAAGGGATAGGACGGGATTTTTGGAAATTCTATCCCTAAGGGTGTTAAATAGGGGTGCAAAGTTTGTATGGATGAAACATTATTTTTTGTACTAGAGACTTGAAACTTTGTAGGGATACTACTTATTAAGATACAAAAAAAGTTCTTTCAGCGTTTTAGAAAATTCCACCCCTAAGGGGATTAAATAGCGGTGCAAATTTTGTATTCAAAACTACTGGAACTAGGAACTTGAAATTTACACCAGACCTTCCTTTTATGACGTAGGCAAGGGATAAGACGGGATTTTTGGAAATTCTATCCCTAAGGGTGTTAAATAGGGGTGCAAAGTTTGTATGGGTGAAACATTATTTTTTGTACTAGAGACATGAAACTTTGTAGGGATATTACTTATAAAGATACAAAAAAAGTTCTTTCAGCGTTTTAGAAAATTCCACCCCTAAGGGGATTAAATAGGGATGCAAATTTTGTATTCAAAACTACTGGGACTAGGAACTTGAAATTTACACCAGAACTTCCTTTTATGACGTAGGCAAGGGATAAGACGGGACTTTTGGAAATCCTATCCCAAAGGGGTTAAAAAGGGGTGCAAAGTTTGTATGGGAGAAATATGATTTTTTGTACTAGAGACTTGAAACTTTGTAGGGATATCACTTATAAAGATACAAAAAAAGTTCTTTCAGCGTTTTAGAAAATTCTACCCTTAAGGGGGTTTATTAGGGGTGCAATATTTGTATAAGGGAAACATTATTTATTGAACTAGAGACTTGAAACTTGGTAAGTATTTTACTTATTAGGATACAAAAAAAAGTATTTACAGCTTTATATAAAATTCCACCCCTAAGGGGGTAAAATAGGGGTGCAAAGTTCGTATTCAAAGCTACTGGGACTAGAAACTTGAAATTTACACCAAAACTTCATTTTATGACGTAGGCAAGGGATAAGACGGGATTTTTGGAAATTCTATCCCTAAGGGGGTTAAATAGGGGTGCAAAGTTTGTATGGGAGAAACATATTTTTTTGTACTAGAGACTTGAAACTTTGTAGGAATATCATTATTAATATACAAAAAAGTAATTTCAGCGTTATATAAAATTCTTCCCCTAAGGGGGTTAAATAGGGATGCAATGTTTGTGGAGGGGAAACATTATTTATTGAACTAGAGACTTGAGACTTTGTAGGAAGATAACTTATTAGGATACAAAAAAAGTAATTTCAGCGTTTTATAAAATTCCACCGCTAAGAGGGTTAAATGAGGGTCCAAATTTTGTATAAGGGAAACTTATTTTTAGCTACTACGTACTTAAAACTTTGTGGACAGATTACTAAACTTATTAATTTACAAATAAAGTGCTTTCAGCGTTTTTGAAATAATTACACCTAAAGGGGTTAAAAAGGAGGTCCAAAGTTTGTATGGAGAAAAAAGATTAGTTAGGCAATTTTATTCGAGAATTCACAGGATAATTCCTAACGATAAATGAGTAAACAAGTGTTTCCGGTTTTTTGAGAATTCAACCCCTAAAAGGAGGCATGTGGTGACAAAATCTGAAAATCAACATCGGCATCTATTGTTTCTATGGTTTATCGGGTCGCTGATTAGGAAAACAACAACGATTTTACATTCCAACGTGGCGTCTAAATATCAATATGGGCGTTGTTATTACGGTTTTTTGGGATGTTAATAACGAAAATCACATAGATTTTGAAATGTAATGTTGTGGACATGAAAATTCATGAAAATATTTGTGCCAAATTGCAATTCAATCGGTCCAGTTTTTTCGTAGCAAATCGGTTGTAACAGACGGACTGACAGACAGCCACACGTGATCCTATAAATAAGGGTTCTATTTTTGCTTTTGAGGTATGGAACGAGACCCGCGTTATATAGGGTTATAGGTTTTAAAGTTTGTATTTGTTGCCATGTCGATCGTCAGCAATCGGTACCTAGGCGAGTGCGGCGCGGCGGGACGGGAGGGTAGGAGACATTGGGAAAGTGCCTGCATCCGTAATAAGTACATTCAAGGTGCTGCACGAAGATCTGCTTACTTTTAATAAGTTAAGCATTTTGGCCGCCGTTAAATTAAAACCAATTTTTGGGTATTTATGTTAAATACTGGTTCGAAAAGCATGGAAAAAAATCTTAGGAAACAAGCCTATAGCAATGTCCAGGCCACAAATTTGACTTAACATTCGTGGAGATATTTTGGTATTTCAACATTAATGTTCATGAACATAAAGTAGCTTTTATTCCAGAGGACAGATTCTCATTAATCATGATTGCAAATTTAATAACAGAAATACGTACATATATACATACATTGACGCCTTTATTCCCAAAAGGGGCAGGCAGAGCACATGAACTTTATGTTCCAGCGCCACTTTTAGCATAAATGTGGGTATAAAAGATCGATAAAAAGTGATATTGCTTAGGTTGTTAGCCCATCACCCAGGACACACTTCAACCCTGCTCTCTTAATCGACTTTTACGACACACACGGGAAGAAAGAGGGTGGTGAAATTCTAACCCGCCACCACACGGGCATAAATATAATAGTAAATAAAAATTAATTTACCATAATGGGTTATGATGAAGGGTTATTAGTAGGAGAAGTTAGTAGTAGTAGGTTAGTAGGCGGCGTAGCAATTCAATAATTATTGGAAAATTACTTTTACTACGCGTGCGAAGCCGCGGGCAAAAGCTAGTAAGATATAAAATTATAAATACGAGTATATCTTAGACGTTGACCGTAGCTTAGTAAGGTACTCTTTGTTAGTGAGTAACTAGCCTTAGAGCGCTCAGCTCAAGCCATTTATAGGGGAGATTGATCGTGTCGGAGCAACGTTCGACAAGTGATTGTTTTATTGGTCTTGTTTTAAATCTTTCAAAACGTAGCATTGCTTCAGGACAAGGCATTGTTTCCTTGGGTATTTTATATAGACAAAATTAGGTTTCAAAATAATTAAGACACTGAGGTGTAATGATTTCGATTGCGATTTCGTGAGATTTGGGTTAAATAGGATCGTTTGGCTGAAAATCATCGCTGCAGGTGTCTGACACCTCAGCATAATGCTGAGCCAGTGTCCGGTTCACTGCCGCAGAGATGCAACTTGTTTCATGTTTTATCTGTTTTTTGTTTATTCTATTGTTTAATATGTGTGTCCTGTGTGTTTGTGAATAAATGTAAGATACATTATTCACATACACACATCTTTCTTTCTATTTGAGTTAAAAACGTCATTTGTGTGTAGGTAGGTGGCTTGCGGTCGTGCAAGTATGCCGCTCCCGCATTAGCTTATACAGCCATGTTGTCTCTCTTCTTGACACTGCTTGTATTATAGTCTTGCTTGTATTATGCCAATGTACTATTCTACCAAAGGAAGTTATGCGAAATAACTGTATGTAATGAAATTTATGCGAAAAGTAATTCGGCAAAATGATGATTCTGCCATGGGCTGTTATGCAAAATAAAATTATGACAATCAATTTTATGCAACACATTAGTTACCCGTAATACACTTAAACGCCGTGATGAGGTGGTGTAATATGTAATTGAAAGTATAACGACTAAATATTATTAATTTATTATATATTTATACTTTATTGCAATGAAAGCTTTTTCTTAATTTTTAAGTAGGTATTGTATATTTTTTCTTTATTAGCGTAAGCGCGTGCATATAAACAAACCTTGTACAAAAAAATTCATAACACAGCCATATCAGAAACGCTGAAAGCGATAAGACCGCCTGTTGTTACCATTATTTTTTTGTAACATGTTTGTCTCTTGTTGTGTTGCAATAAAGAGTATTTATTATTATTATTATATTGTATGCAACTGCTGTGGGATGACACCGGTGGTAGACAAAACTATGGAGACTATTGTAACATTCTTTAGTTTCCAAATCCTGGTTATTTCGTCTTTTAGATCTGTATATTTGGTTAATTTTTCAGCGATTGTGTTTTGTATGTTATGGGTGTTTGGAATTGCAATGTCAATTAAAAGGGCAGTTTTATTTATTTTGTCTACCACAGTAATGTCTGGTCTAATGTAATGTGTGGTCCGGTCTGTTAATATGGCTCTGTCAAAGTAAATTTTATGGGTTTGGTTTTCTAGGACACTTTCTGGGGTGTATTTATAATAGGCGACGGCTGGATCACCCTATTATTCAGAAAACTTAACAATAAGTAATAATGTGGCAGTATGACATAGAGGGGTTTTATAAGTTAAAATTTGTATATAAGTGAAGTCATATCATAATGGAGTTGGGCTGGAAATATGGAGACGCTTATCCCGACACGGCGCGGAGAAGCATTTTTGTTTTGCTTGGTATTGCTATTGGTATTGTATTGCTATGTAGCGTGACGGTAGGTGGACCGAAACGGGCAACTTACCGGAAAAAAGCGTGTGTTGTCCAATAGCTTGATGTGTTGACAAACATATTTAATACACATATAATATAACGGGTCATTTCTGGATGATACTATAGCGCGGGACCGCGCGGGAAGTGGCGTACCTAGTCGAAGAGTCTTATGCTCAGCAGTTAGGCGATTACATGCTGATCATAATGAGATAGCATTCCATTCTATTATAGTCTAAATTTATAACTGAAGTACCTAATATATAGGGTGGGTAACTGGACAGTATATATTTTATTAGGGTGATTTTTTTAGGGTGATTTTGTTTTTGACGACCGCTTTAGCCTAGTTGGTAGTGACCCTGCCTATGAAGCAATATGTCCCGGGTTCGAATCCCGGTAAGGGCATTTATTTGTGTGATGAGCACGAAATACTTGTTCCTGAGTCATGGATGTTTTCTATGTATTTAAGTATTTATTTGTCTATATAAGTATGTTTATCGTCGCCTAGTACCCATAGTACAAGCTTTGCTTAGTTTGGGACTTGGTCGATTTGTGTAAGATTGTCCCCTAATTTTTTTTTTTTTAAGGTAATTTTTTTGGAGGCATTACTCTTCTTTTAGTGTAAATATCAAGCGAAGGGACGGTAACGGTTCATTGTGACAAATTAAAATAAACGTTTTCAGGTCAACAAAATGCTTAGGTAAATTTTACTAAACCTCACACAGTATTAAAAGCGGAAAATCCGAGTCACTATAAAAATGCACCCTTGGAAACGCGAAAAATTATGATAAACGCTTTTAAAATTTTTCGTGTTTTCCCAAGTGGCAAGGTATCTGTCGTATATTTATTTCCATTAATAATTGCCATGACTTCATGAATACAAGTTCAGACTTCAGTTGTATACCTCTTTCTTGTCCAACCTGTATACATAACATCATCATCATCATCATATCAGCCGAAAGACGTCCACTGCTGGACATAGGCCTCCCCCAAAGAGTGCCAAAGTGACCGATCCCGCGCCACCCGCATCCAGCAGACTCCCGCAACCTTTACCAGGTCATCAGTCCACCTTGTCGGGGGCCTACCCACGCTGCGCCTTCCGGTACGTGGTCACCACTCGAGAACCTTTCCGCCCCAACGGCCATCGGTTGTACGTGCTATGTGCCCCGCCCACTGCCACTTAAGTTTAGCGATCCGGAGGGCTATATCGGTTACCTTGTTTCTGCTGCGGATAGTCTCATCTCTGATGCGATCACGCAGAGAAACTCCCAACATGGCCCTCTCCATTCCCCTTGCGTTGCGTGGAGCGTGGCGATTATGGCACATACCCCCCAAATGAATAACACAAATGTACATAACATAAATAGGGTTAAATAACGTTTATGAATAAATCCAATTTATACAAAATTAAAAAAATAAGTTGTTAGAAAACTAAATAAACGGTTTTCCCAACACATTTTGCTCAAGAAACATTCATTTTTAAGGGTACATACCAACAAAAGGGTTCTCAAAGTAAAAAGGCTTTGCGGCTACTTTTGAAGTTGCCCTTTAATCAGCCGTAGGTACTGCAGGTTCAAAACACGTTGTAATCCGGCTAAATGGAAGGAAAAAACCACGCCTTAGTTGGCTAAGTCTTGCGATTGTTTGAGTAAAGTGGACGTGAAAGTGATTTGTGTTCAGAATTTAAATTAAACATTGGAATACCCATTGTAAAATAGATTCGCAGCAGATCCAAGGTAACCGACACAGCCCTCGGAATCGTTAAACTTAGGGTGGTTCGCTTTCCATACATAACGTCTGTTGACATTCGCAGGCTAACGGCGTGATATTTTAAGAAACTTATGTAAAAAACTATTTTCATGTGCGCGTAATTCGCCCTTTCCTAGTAAACTAGAACAATACTTATAAGAAAAACCGGTATCGCGAAATATTACGTCCCAAACTAATTTATACGTACACGCAGCATAGGTAGGTCTCTCATAAGGTGAACTGGTCACCTAGTAAAGTATATATTTTCCCTTAACGGGATTCGAAGCCAGAGCCTCCAGTTTCGAAGGCAGCGTCACTACCCACGATCACATTACATTTTCACGATTTTCCTCAAATAATTGAAACGAAAATAACATCGAAAAGCCTAATCTGATAGCTAATGGAAGTTTCTTTACGCCGGGAGCGTTCCAGAGCAAACTTTTTGGGCTGAATCAATTTATGATCCTAAACACACATCAGTGTAAGACCATTCGTTTTAATTTGTCTTTTCTCCCCCATCACGCGGTCTTTCATCTAAGTTTCTTTGCTAACACCCAGGACTATAATAGTCCTTGCTAACACGTTTTAACTTAACGCTAATAAATGTTCAGTGGTCAGAAAGCTTCTGAATTAATATGTAAGGTAATCTCGCACCTTTATTCCCAAAAGAGGTAGGCAGATCACTTGAACAATAGTTAATAAAATTCATGAGTGCCACTTCCAGCTATGCCTTAAAGATTTTAAAATGAAGAAGAAGATATAACAGTTATCGGTTGTAAGCCTATCGGCCACGACATACTTTGGTACTATTTTCGGTCAACTCATACGACATCCAATGTTTCTATAAGAGTAACAACAATAAGAGCACATAAAAAAAAATGAGAGTCAAATACGGACCTCGCTGGCGACAGCTGAAATGGCTCGTACTAATTTTATTGACATAGCATTATGACGTCAGAACATTATTACTATTTTTTTTTTGCGTATGGCTAATTATATTTCTCTACTTCAAAGATGTACAGTTTTCAAGTACGCTACCGCGTCTACATTATTGCTACCCGTTGTATCGAAATCAAGTAAATGGTTGTATAACCGCGAGATATTGCGTTAAGGTACATAATGTGTCACAATTATTAAGTATCTTATTGTAGATCCTAATGCCAGCTTTAAATATGCTTTTGGACGATAAAAAATGCATTATTATTTATTTTCAAGTCTCTCTTTTATGAACTTACTTTGTCATTTATAATTTATTATAATCATTTGATGGTTTACTATTAACATAAAGAGAAAATGATTACTAAGCAGAAACTTCCACTAGCGAAATTGCAACTTAAGATCATAGCGGAAAATTGAAAATAAAAACAAATTTCCACTTCGGCCGAAAACTATCGATATATTCATTCAACATTACACATTTTAACACAAGGAAAATACCCAATTGGCCGCAATTTTATAAATTTCATAGATTGATTATTATCTTCCCGGACACAATGAATATCATTATTGAAAGGTAGAATTTTTACGTAGCGATAAAAACGTTCCTTTTACGTTTAAAATGTTAGCATACTGTCATAAAAACCTATTGGAGGCCATTCCTCCATCCTCCTTTTTGGAAGATTTCTGTTTTATTACCCGACTATTAAATTTAGGTATGGTGGGTTGCATTACTTGTGAATACCTTCACGAGCCTCTAATTTTGATCGTTAGTCGTCAGACTAAAATCCCTGTACTAATTAAAATGAGATGGGCCTCTGGTTTGAAATTCTCGCTCACACCCTATCGCTGCGATAGGGTGTGAGCGAGATAGCATGCGAGCGGACGGCCATTTTCAGATCCATCCTTTATCTGCGCGCGTTATAGTAATCATAGATTGAGTACTCAAAATTAATTACAGCCATCATTCCATAGAAACTTGTCAAGCTTTCCATACATTCAGATTTTAACGAACACTTTTGATCGAAGTTACATCAGCATGCCAAAAGCTCAATAGCATACCGCGATGGGTAAGCGTCTGAAAAATGGGTTGCTAATTTTATAGGGCAACTCACATGCCATACATTTTTACCATTAAGGCCCATACACACGTAGTGGTTGGTTGGGATGCAACTTTTTGCAGGCCAACAAACCATTTACTATTCAATATTATAAAAAAATACTGTTTATCCGTTTTTAGGGTTCCGTACCCAAAGGGTAAAAACGGGAGCCTATTACTAAGACTTCGCTAATTTATTGAATCAGGCGTTACTTTGCGGAAGTCCATGATATATTAGGAGAACAATATTTCTTTGCTATTCCGCTGAAAAACGTGCTGGTCTATTAGTGAAGATAAGATGCAACTATTTGCGTAAAAACATGCAAAAAATTACAGCAAACCACCACCAATAATGACAAAAACCTCGACACGTGTTTCGCCTCTCTACGAGGCATCATCAGGAGATGCTGGCAGGAGATGTTGCTTGCGCCACGTCCACTGAGCAAATGACCCACCCGGAGCCATCCGCCATATTTATATTCTGTCCCCCCATACTACCGTTCATGCGTGAAAGAGATGGAAGAACACGTAACAACGGTGATGACACAACATTCAATTGTTCGTTGATAATAACGCCTCTATTGCTGTACCTAATTATTTCTAATTGTTCTAGAACACTTAGACGCAATCCTTTTTCGCAAACATGCAAGATGTTGAAAGAATGATTGTCAGATAACGCATGGTTATTCTCCAATAAATGTTTTGCGAAATTAGACTTGTCCGGGTGATTATGCCGATACGACGCAACATGTTCCTTATACCTTGTGCTAAAACTACGGCCTGTTTGTCCCACATAAACTTTATTGCAATTATCACAGGCAAGTTTGTAGACTCCCGACTTTTTGGCACTTTCCACTTTCTCCTTGCCATTGCACAGTCTAAAGCGCAAGGTGTTATTCGTTTTGAAAGCCACGTTTATGTCGTTAGACTTTAAAATATTGTAGATCTTATCAGACAACTTGCCAACATAAGTTATGCTTGCTTTGTACTTTTTAGGTGGGTCCGAAGATCGTGCAGCGTACAGAAGGTAGTTTGTCATTCTAGCCCGTTTTTTCCTAATAATACCATCCACATGAGACTTGCTGTAACCGTTTGAAATTGCTAAATGGTATATATTATTTAATTCCATTTTATAATGAATATCAGAAAGAGGCACTGTCAATAACCTATGTGCATAACAATGAAAAGCAGCTAACTTATGTTGCCATGGATGAGCGGAAGAAGCCGGGATAACAGTATCTGTATGCGTAGGCTTACGGTAAATTTGGAATTGATGTTTGTTATCTACCTTAGTAATCGTTAAATCCAAGAAATTCAGTGAGTTATTCTGTTCTAATTCCTTCTTAAACTTGATTTTAGGATGCTTGTTGTTGATTTCATTCACAAAAGTATCCAGTTGACTCATACTACCCGTCCAACAAATAATCAAATCATCAACATACCGAAAATAATATAATATATTATTATTATCCACAATGTGTTGGTTCTCAAAATGATCCATGAAAATATCTGCCATCAAAGGACTAAGTGGGGAACCCATTGCCAAACCATCACCTTGCAGATAATATTGCCCCCCAAATCTAAAATAATTCTGTCGCATACAGACTGTCGCCAATTCTATTAATTCATCTACCTCTCCTGGGTGCAGCCTCTGTTTTTCAAAAAGTGCCCTGAGAATGTCTAAAGTATTCAAATATGGTACATTTGTAAACAAACTATCCACATCCAACGACAAAAGAATAGCATTTTGTGGCATGTTGATGTCTTTGATCCTTTCGATTAAATCCAAACTATTCTTTAAACAGTATTTTGGTTCAAAATTAGACTTCTGTCTTATGATACCATTCAACCTCTTAGCCAATTTATAAGTCGGTGCACTCAAATACGAGACAACTGGACGAATCGGGATATTGTCTTTATGAATTTTTGGAAGACCATACAGAATTGGTGCTTGAGGATTCATGGATATGACCGTGTTTTTCTGATGCTCGGTTTCAAAGACAAACATAGAGTTCTTGACAAAATTTCTGAGATCTTTCTGGAAACCAGGCGTTGGGTCCTTCCGTAAAACCGAAAAACCATCATTCTGTATAAGATCCACTACTTTCTGGTTATATTGTTCCCTACCCATGATGACTATGCAATTCCCTTTGTTTGCTTTTGACACCACTAAATCGTTGTCATCGACTTTCTGTTGTTTGGTGTCAAAAGCAGACAAAGGGAATTGCATAGTCATCATGGGTAGGGAACAATATAACCAGAAAGTAATGGATCTTATACAGAATGATGGTTTTTTCGGTTTTACGGAAGGACCCAACGCCTGGTTTCCAGAAAGATCTCAGAAATGTTGTCAAGAACTCTATGTTTGTCTTTGAAACCGAGCATCAGAAAAACACGGTCATATCCATGAATCCTCAAGCACCAATTCTGTATGGTCTTCCAAAAATTCATAAAGACAATATCCCGATTCGTCCAGTTGTCTCGTATTTGAGTGCACCGACTTATAAATTGGCTAAGAGGTTGAATGGTATCACAAGACAGAAGTCTAATTTTGAACCAAAATACTGTTTAAAGAATAGTTTGGATTTAATCGAAAGGATCAAAGACATCAACATGCCACAAAATGCTATTCTTTTGTCGTTGGATGTGGATAGTTTGTTTACAAATGTACCATATTTGAATACTTTAGACATTCTCAGGGCACTTTTTGAAAAACAGAGGCTGCACCCAGGAGAGGTAGATGAATTAATAGAATTGGCGACAGTCTGTATGCGACAGAATTATTTTAGATTTGGGGGGCAATATTATCTGCAAGGTGATGGTTTGGCAATGGGTTCCCCACTTAGTCCTTTGATGGCAGATATTTTCATGGATCATTTTGAGAACCAACACATTGTGGATAATAATAATATATTATATTATTTTCGGTATGTTGATGATTTGATTATTTGTTGGACGGGTAGTATGAGTCAACTGGATACTTTTGTGAATGAAATCAACAACAAGCATCCTAAAATCAAGTTTAAGAAGGAATTAGAACAGAATAACTCACTGAATTTCTTGGATTTAACGATTACTAAGGTAGATAACAAACATCAATTCCAAATTTACCGTAAGCCTACGCATACAGATACTGTTATCCCGGCTTCTTCCGCTCATCCATGGCAACATAAGTTAGCTGCTTTTCATTGTTATGCACATAGGTTATTGACAGTGCCTCTTTCTGATATTCATTATAAAATGGAATTAAATAATATATACCATTTAGCAATTTCAAACGGTTACAGCAAGTCTCATGTGGATGGTATTATTAGGAAAAAACGGGCTAGAATGACAAACTATCTTCTGTACGCTGCACGATCTTCGGACCCACCTAAAAAGTACAAAGCAAGCATAACTTATGTTGGCAAGTTGTCTGATAAGATCTACAATATTTTAAAGTCTAACGACATAAACGTGGCTTTCAAAACGAATAACACCTTGCGCTTTAGACTGTGCAATGGCAAGGAGAAAGTGGAAAGTGCCAAAAAGTCGGGAGTCTACAAACTTGCCTGTGATAATTGCAATAAAGTTTATGTGGGACAAACAGGCCGTAGTTTTAGCACAAGGTATAAGGAACATGTTGCGTCGTATCGGCATAATCACCCGGACAAGTCTAATTTCGCAAAACATTTATTGGAGAATAACCATGCGTTATCTGACAATCATTCTTTCAACATCTTGCATGTTTGCGAAAAAGGATTGCGTCTAAGTGTTCTAGAACAATTAGAAATAATTAGGTACAGCAATAGAGGCGTTATTATCAACGAACAATTGAATGTTGTGTCATCACCGTTGTTACGTGTTCTTCTATCTCTTTCACGCATGAACGGTAGTATGGGGGGACAGAATATAAATATGGCGGATGGCTCCGGGTGGGTCATTTGCTCAGTGGACGTGGCGCAAGCAACATCTCCTGCCAGCATCTCCTGATGATGCCTCGTAGAGAGGCGAAACACGTGTCGAGGTTTCTGTCATTATTGGTGGTGGTTTGCTGTAATTTTTTGCATGTTTTTACGCAAATAGTTGCATCTTATCTTCACTAATAGACCAGCACGTTTTTCAGCGGAATAGCAAAGAAATATTGTTCTCCTAATATATCATGGACTTCCGCAAAGTAACGCCTGATTCAATAAATTATTTGAAAACGGCAAGCATAGCCGAACAGGCACGACTTTATGTCAAACTAACTAAACAACACCGAGCAGCTGTCCAGAACGTTTGGTTTAATCAACAGTGTAAACGTCTGAATGTGGTACCTAATTATATCAACATACGTTGTAATAGTTCTAGTAGGGCATCTCAGGTGGCTATTAATAGGGCTCGGAAAATATGGCTGAATGAAGAATCACGATCTTGGTTTTCAATCAGGGATAACTTAAAGCTACACCTTAAAGTTTTGTATTCAGAGCTTTCCTTTAAATTGCACAACATTGAATTTGATATTTTAGACCAAAAAGCGAGATATTTTGCCTCTGAGCTTGCGCACCAAATGTATGTGAAACAGGCCGATAAACTACATAGGCTTACTAGGTCGGGTTCGGATTTCAACTTAACAGAAAGGCGTGATGCCCTAACGACTCAGCACAGTTTCCACCCTCGTGTAAAAAACCTAACCGGCATTGAGTTTTTGGAAGATGAGGTCAAACTGTTAGATAAGGGATTAAAGTATAACTTAAGGCCTAAGATGTCTCAAAAAGTTTTGGAAAATGTAGCTGTGGACGCAGAGGTTGCGATAGTACTTAACAATAATGATATGGATGCAAAGCTCACCGTAGCGAATGCATTAAAAAAGACATGTCTATTGAGGAGGAGTGCGCCTGACTCTGACTGGTTATTGCTGAGGTCTATTCAACAGAAAGTCGATGACAACGATTTAGTGGTGTCAAAAGCAGACAAAGGGAATTGCATAGTCATCATGGGTAGGGAACAATATAACCAGAAAGTAATGGATCTTATACAGAATGATGGTTTTTCGGTTTTACGGAAGGACCCAACGCCTGGTTTCCAGAAAGATCTCAGAAATGTTGTCAAGAACTCTATGTTTGTCTTTGAAACCGAGCATCAGAAAAACACGGTCATATCCATGAATCCTCAAGCACCAATTCTGTATGGTCTTCCAAAAATTCATAAAGACAATATCCCGATTCGTCCAGTTGTCTCGTATTTGAGTGCACCGACTTATAAATTGGCTAAGAGGTTGAATGGTATCATAAGACAGAAGTCTAATTTTGAACCAAAATACTGTTTAAAGAATAGTTTGGATTTAATCGAAAGGATCAAAGACATCAACATGCCACAAAATGCTATTCTTTTGTCGTTGGATGTGGATAGTTTGTTTACAAATGTACCATATTTGAATACTTTAGACATTCTCAGGGCACTTTTTGAAAAACAGAGGCTACACCCAGGAGAGGTAGATGAATTAATAGAATTGGCGACAGTCTGTATGCGACAGAATTATTTTAGATTTGGGGGGCAATATTATCTGCAAGGTGATGGTTTGGCAATGGGTTCCCCACTTAGTCCTTTGATGGCAGATATTTTCATGGATCATTTTGAGAACCAACACATTGTGGATAATAATAATATATTATATTATTTTCGGTATGTTGATGATTTGATTATTTGTTGGACGGGTAGTATGAGTCAACTGGATACTTTTGTGAATGAAATCAACAACAAGCATCCTAAAATCAAGTTTAAGAAGGAATTAGAACAGAATAACTCACTGAATTTCTTGGATTTAACGATTACTAAGGTAGATAACAAACATCAATTCCAAATTTACCGTAAGCCTACGCATACAGATACTGTTATCCCGGCTTCTTCCGCTCATCCATGGCAACATAAGTTAGCTGCTTTTCATTGTTATGCACATAGGTTATTGACAGTGCCTCTTTCTGATATTCATTATAAAATGGAATTAAATAATATATACCATTTAGCAATTTCAAACGGTTACAGCAAGTCTCATGTGGATGGTATTATTAGGAAAAAACGGGCTAGAATGACAAACTATCTTCTGTACGCTGCACGATCTTCGGACCCACCTAAAAAGTACAAAGCAAGCATAACTTATGTTGGCAAGTTGTCTGATAAGATCTACAATATTTTAAAGTCTAACGACATAAACGTGGCTTTCAAAACGAATAACACCTTGCGCTTTAGACTGTGCAATGGCAAGGAGAAAGTGGAAAGTGCCAAAAAGTCGGGAGTCTACAAACTTGCCTGTGATAATTGCAATAAAGTTTATGTGGGACAAACAGGCCGTAGTTTTAGCACAAGGTATAAGGAACATGTTGCGTCGTATCGGCATAATCACCCGGACAAGTCTAATTTCGCAAAACATTTATTGGAGAATAACCATGCGTTATCTGACAATCATTCTTTCAACATCTTGCATGTTTGCGAAAAAGGATTGCGTCTAAGTGTTCTAGAACAATTAGAAATAATTAGGTACAGCAATAGAGGCGTTATTATCAACGAACAATTGAATGTTGTGTCATCACCGTTGTTACGTGTTCTTCCATCTCTTTCACGCATGAACGGTAGTATGGGGGGACAGAATATAAATATGGCGGATGGCTCCGGGTGGGTCATTTGCTCAGTGGACGTGGCGCAAGCAACATCTCCTGCCAGCATCTCCTGATGATGCCTCGTAGAGAGGCGAAACACGTGTCGAGGTTTTTGTCATTATTGGTGGTGGTTTGCTGTAATTTTTTGCATGTTTTTACGCAAATAGTTGCATCTTATCTTCACTAATAGACCAGCACGTTTTTCAGCGGAATAGCAAAGAAATATTGTTCTCCTAATATATCATGGACTTCCGCAAAGTAACGCCTGATTCAATAAATTATTTGAAAACGGCAAGCATAGCCGAACAGGCACGACTTTATGTCAAACTAACTAAACAACACCGAGCAGCTGTCCAGAACGTTTGGTTTAATCAACAGTGTAAACGTCTGAATGTGGTACCTAATTATATCAACATACGTTGTAATAGTTCTAGTAGGGCATCTCAGGTGGCTATTAATAGGGCTCGGAAAATATGGCTGAATGAAGAATCACGATCTTGGTTTTCAATCAGGGATAACTTAAAGCTACACCTTAAAGTTTTGTATTCAGAGCTTTCCTTTAAATTGCACAACATTGAATTTGATATTTTAGACCAAAAAGCGAGATATTTTGCCTCTGAGCTTGCGCACCAAATGTATGTGAAACAGGCCGATAAACTACATAGGCTTACTAGGTCGGGTTCGGATTTCAACTTAACAGAAAGGCGTGATGCCCTAACGACTCAGCACAGTTTCCACCCTCGTGTAAAAAACCTAACCGGCATTGAGTTTTTGGAAGATGAGGTCAAACTGTTAGATAAGGGATTAAAGTATAACTTAAGGCCTAAGATGTCTCAAAAAGTTTTGGAAAATGTAGCTGTGGACGCAGAGGTTGCGATAGTACTTAACAATAATTATATGGATGCAAAGCTCACCGTAGCGAATGCATTAAAAAAGACATGTCCATTGAGGAGGAGTGCGCCTGACTCTGACTGGTTATTGCTGAGGTCTATTCAACAGAAAGTCGATGACAACGATTTAGTGGTGTCAAAAGCAGACAAAGGGAATTGCATAGTCATCATGGGTAGGGAACAATATAACCAGAAAGTAATGGATCTTATACAGAATGATGGTTTTTCGGTTTTACGGAAGGACCCAACGCCTGGTTTCCAGAAAGATCTCAGAAATGTTGTCAAGAACTCTATGTTTGTCTTTGAAACCGAGCATCAGAAAAACACGGTCATATCCATGAATCCTCAAGCACCAATTCTGTATGGTCTTCCAAAAATTCATAAAGACAATATCCCGATTCGTCCAGTTGTCTCGTATTTGAGTGCACCGACTTATAAATTGGCTAAGAGGTTGAATGGTATCATAAGACAGAAGTCTAATTTTGAACCAAAATACTGTTTAAAGAATAGTTTGGATTTAATCGAAAGGATCAAAGACATCAACATGCCACAAAATGCTATTCTTTTGTCGTTGGATGTGGATAGTTTGTTTACAAATGTACCATATTTGAATACTTTAGACATTCTCAGGGCACTTTTTGAAAAACAGAGGCTACACCCAGGAGAGGTAGATGAATTAATAGAATTGGCGACAGTCTGTATGCGACAGAATTATTTTAGATTTGGGGGGCAATATTATCTGCAAGGTGATGGTTTGGCAATGGGTTCCCCACTTAGTCCTTTGATGGCAGATATTTTCATGGATCATTTTGAGAACCAACACATTGTGGATAATAATAATATATTATATTATTTTCGGTATGTCGATGATTTGATTATTTGTTGGACGGGTAGTATGAGTCAACTGGATACTTTTGTGAATGAAATCAACAACAAGCATCCTAAAATCAAGTTTAAGAAGGAATTAGAACAGAATAACTCACTGAATTTCTTGGATTTAACGATTACTAAGGTAGATAACAAACATCAATTCCAAATTTACCGTAAGCCTACGCATACAGATACTGTTATCCCGGCTTCTTCCGCTCATCCATGGCAACATAAGTTAGCTGCTTTTCATTGTTATGCACATAGGTTATTGACAGTGCCTCTTTCTGATATTCATTATAAAATGGAATTAAATAATATATACCATTTAGCAATTTCAAACGGTTACAGCAAGTCTCATGTGGATGGTATTATTAGGAAAAAACGGGCTAGAATGACAAACTATCTTCTGTACGCTGCACGATCTTCGGACCCACCTAAAAAGTACAAAGCAAGCATAACTTATGTTGGCAAGTTGTCTGATAAGATCTACAATATTTTAAAGTCTAACGACATAAACGTGGCTTTCAAAACGAATAACACCTTGCGCTTTAGACTGTGCAATGGCAAGGAGAAAGTGGAAAGTGCCAAAAAGTCGGGAGTCTACAAACTTGCCTGTGATAATTGCAATAAAGTTTATGTGGGACAAACAGGCCGTAGTTTTAGCACAAGGTATAAGGAACATGTTGCGTCGTATCGGCATAATCACCCGGACAAGTCTAATTTCGCAAAACATTTATTGGAGAATAACCATGCGTTATCTGACAATCATTCTTTCAACATCTTGCATGTTTGCGAAAAAGGATTGCGTCTAAGTGTTCTAGAACAATTAGAAATAATTAGGTACAGCAATAGAGGCGTTATTATCAACGAACAATTGAATGTTGTGTCATCACCGTTGTTACGTGTTCTTCCATCTCTTTCACGCATGAACGGTAGTATGGGGGGACAGAATATAAATATGGCGGATGGCTCCGGGTGGGTCATTTGCTCAGTGGACGTGGCGCAAGCAACATCTCCTGCCAGCATCTCCTGATGATGCCTCGTAGAGAGGCGAAACACGTGTCGAGGTTTCTGTCATTATTGGTGGTGGTTTGCTGTAATTTTTTGCATGTTTTTACGCAAATAGTTGCATCTTATCTTCACTAATAGACCAGCACGTTTTTCAGCGGAATAGCAAAGAAATATTGTTCTCCTAATATATCATGGACTTCCGCAAAGTAACGCCTGATTCAATAAATTATTTGAAAACGGCAAGCATAGCCGAACAGGCACGACTTTATGTCAAACTAACTAAACAACACCGAGCAGCTGTCCAGAACGTTTGGTTTAATCAACAGTGTAAACGTCTGAATGTGGTACCTAATTATATCAACATACGTTGTAATAGTTCTAGTAGGGCATCTCAGGTGGCTATTAATAGGGCTCGGAAAATATGGCTGAATGAAGAATCACGATCTTGGTTTTCAATCAGGGATAACTTAAAGCTACACCTTAAAGTTTTGTATTCAGAGCTTTCCTTTAAATTGCACAACATTGAATTTGATATTTTAGACCAAAAAGCGAGATATTTTGCCTCTGAGCTTGCGCACCAAATGTATGTGAAACAGGCCGATAAACTACATAGGCTTACTAGGTCGGGTTCGGATTTCAACTTAACAGAAAGGCGTGATGCCCTAACGACTCAGCACAGTTTCCACCCTCGTGTAAAAAACCTAACCGGCATTGAGTTTTTGGAAGATGAGGTCAAACTGTTAGATAAGGGATTAAAGTATAACTTAAGGCCTAAGATGTCTCAAAAAGTTTTGGAAAATGTAGCTGTGGACGCAGAGGTTGCGATAGTACTTAACAATAATGATATGGATGCAAAGCTCACCGTAGCGAATGCATTAAAAAAGACATGTCTATTGAGGAGGAGTGCGCCTGACTCTGACTGGTTATTGCTGAGGTCTATTCAACAGAAAGTCGATGACAACGATTTAGTGGTGTCAAAAGCAGACAAAGGGAATTGCATAGTCATCATGGGTAGGGAACAATATAACCAGAAAGTAATGGATCTTATACAAAATGATGGTTTTTCGGTTTTACGGAAGGACCCAACGCCTGGTTTCCAGAAAGATCTCAGAAATGTTGTCAAGAACTCTATGTTTGTCTTTGAAACCGAGCATCAGAAAAACACGGTCATATCCATGAATCCTCAAGCACCAATTCTGTATGGTCTTCCAAAAATTCATAAAGACAATATCCCGATTCGTCCAGTTGTCTCGTATTTGAGTGCACCGACTTATAAATTGGCTAAGAGGTTGAATGGTATCATAAGACAGAAGTCTAATTTTGAACCAAAATACTGTTTAAAGAATAGTTTGGATTTAATCGAAAGGATCAAAGACATCAACATGCCACAAAATGCTATTCTTTTGTCGTTGGATGTGGATAGTTTGTTTACAAATGTACCATATTTGAATACTTTAGACATTCTCAGGGCACTTTTTGAAAAACAGAGGCTACACCCAGGAGAGGTAGATGAATTAATAGAATTGGCGACAGTCTGTATGCGACAGAATTATTTTAGATTTGGGGGGCAATATTATCTGCAAGGTGATGGTTTGGCAATGGGTTCCCCACTTAGTCCTTTGATGGCAGATATTTTCATGGATCATTTTGAGAACCAACACATTGTGGATAATAATAATATATTATATTATTTTCGGTATGTTGATGATTTGATTATTTGTTGGACGGGTAGTATGAGTCAACTGGATACTTTTGTGAATGAAATCAACAACAAGCATCCTAAAATCAAGTTTAAGAAGGAATTAGAACAGAATAACTCACTGAATTTCTTGGATTTAACGATTACTAAGGTAGATAACAAACATCAATTCCAAATTTACCGTAAGCCTACGCATACATATACTGTTATCCCGGCTTCTTCCGCTCATCCATGGCAACATAAGTTAGCTGCTTTTCATTGTTATGCACATAGGTTATTGACAGTGCCTCTTTCTGATATTCATTATAAAATGGAATTAAATAATATATACCATTTAGCAATTTCAAACGGTTACAGCAAGTCTCATGTGGATGGTATTATTAGGAAAAAACGGGCTAGAATGACAAACTATCTTCTGTACGCTGCACGATCTTCGGACCCACCTAAAAAGTACAAAGCAAGCATAACTTATGTTGGCAAGTTGTCTGATAAGATCTACAATATTTTAAAGTCTAACGACATAAACGTGGCTTTCAAAACGAATAACACCTTGCGCTTTAGACTGTGCAATGGCAAGGAGAAAGTGGAAAGTGCCAAAAAGTCGGGAGTCTACAAACTTGCCTGTGATAATTGCAATAAAGTTTATGTGGGACAAACAGGCCGTAGTTTTAGCACAAGGTATAAGGAACATGTTGCGTCGTATCGGCATAATCACCCGGACAAGTCTAATTTCGCAAAACATTTATTGGAGAATAACCATGCGTTATCTGACAATCATTCTTTCAACATCTTGCATGTTTGCGAAAAAGGATTGCGTCTAAGTGTTCTAGAACAATTAGAAATAATTAGGTACAGCAATAGAGGCGTTATTATCAACGAACAATTGAATGTTGTGTCATCACCGTTGTTACGTGTTCTTCCATCTCTTTCACGCATGAACGGTAGTATGGGGGGACAGAATATAAATATGGCGGATGGCTCCGGGTGGGTCATTTGCTCAGTGGACGTGGCGCAAGCAACATCTCCTGCCAGCATCTCCTGATGATGCCTCGTAGAGAGGCGAAACACGTGTCGAGGTTTTTGTCATTATTGGTGGTGGTTTGCTGTAATTTTTTGCATGTTTTTACGCAAATAGTTGCATCTTATCTTCACTAATAGACCAGCACGTTTTTCAGCGGAATAGCAAAGAAATATTGTTCTCCTAATATATCATGGACTTCCGCAAAGTAACGCCTGATTCAATAAATTATTTGAAAACGGCAAGCATAGCCGAACAGGCAAGACTTTATGTCAAACTAACTAAACAACACCGAGCAGCTGTCCAGAACGTTTGGTTTAATCAACAGTGTAAACGTCTGAATGTGGTACCTAATTATATCAACATACGTTGTAATAGTTCTAGTAGGGCATCTCAGGTGGCTATTAATAGGGCTCGGAAAATATGGCTGAATGAAGAATCACGATCTTGGTTTTCAGTCAGGGATAACTTAAAGCTACACCTTAAAGTTTTGTATTCAGAGCTTTCCTTTAAATTGGACAACATTGAATTTGATATTTTAGACCAAAAAGCGAGATATTTTGCCTCTGAGCTTGCGCACCAAATGTATGTGAAACAGGCCGATAAACTACATAGGCTTACTAGGTCGGGTTCGGATTTCAACTTAACAGAAAGGCGTGATGCCCTAACGACTCAGCACAGTTTCCACCCTCGTGTAAAAAACCTAACCGGCATTGAGTTTTTGGAAGATGAGGTCAAACTGTTAGATAAGGGATTAAAGTATAACTTAAGGCCTAAGATGTCTCAAAAAGTTTTGGAAAATGTAGCTGTGGACGCAGAGGTTGCGATAGTACTTAACAATAATTATATGGATGCAAAGCTCACCGTAGCGAATGCATTAAAAAAGACATGTCCATTGAGGAGGAGTGCGCCTGACTCTGACTGGTTATTGCTGAGGTCTATTCAACAGAAAGTCGATGACAACGATTTAGTGGTGTCAAAAGCAGACAAAGGGAATTGCATAGTCATCATGGGTAGGGAACAATATAACCAGAAAGTAATGGATCTTATACAGAATGATGGTTTTTCGGTTTTACGGAAGGACCCAACGCCTGGTTTCCAGAAAGATCTCAGAAATGTTGTCAAGAACTCTATGTTTGTCTTTGAAACCGAGCATCAGAAAAACACGGTCATATCCATGAATCCTCAAGCACCAATTCTGTATGGTCTTCCAAAAATTCATAAAGACAATATCCCGATTCGTCCAGTTGTCTCGTATTTGAGTGCACCGACTTATAAATTGGCTAAGAGGTTGAATGGTATCATAAGACAGAAGTCTAATTTTGAACCAAAATACTGTTTAAAGAATAGTTTGGATTTAATCGAAAGGATCAAAGACATCAACATGCCACAAAATGCTATTCTTTTGTCGTTGGATGTGGATAGTTTGTTTACAAATGTACCATATTTGAATACTTTAGACATTCTCAGGGCACTTTTTGAAAAACAGAGGCTGCACCCAGGAGAGGTAGATGAATTAATAGAATTGGCGACAGTCTGTATGCGACAGAATTATTTTAGATTTGGGGGGCAATATTATCTGCAAGGTGATGGTTTGGCAATGGGTTCCCCACTTAGTCCTTTGATGGCAGATATTTTCATGGATCATTTTGAGAACCAACACATTGTGGATAATAATAATATATTATATTATTTTCGGTATGTTGATGATTTGATTATTTGTTGGACGGGTAGTATGAGTCAACTGGTTACTTTTGTGAATGAAATCAACAACAAGCATCCTAAAATCAAGTATAAGAAGGAATTAGAACAGAATAACTCACTGAATTTCTTGGATTTAACGATTACTAAGGTAGATAACAAACATCAATTCCAAATTTACCGTAAGCCTACGCATACAGATACTGTTATCCCGGCTTCTTCCGCTCATCCATGGCAACATAAGTTAGCTGCTTTTCATTGTTATGCACATAGGTTATTGACAGTGCCTCTTTCTGATATTCATTATAAAATGGAATTAAATAATATATACCATTTAGCAATTTCAAACGGTTACAGCAAGTCTCATGTGGATGGTATTATTAGGAAAAAACGGGCTAGAATGACAAACTATCTTCTGTACGCTGCACGATCTTCGGACCCACCTAAAAAGTACAAAGCAAGCATAACTTATGTTGGCAAGTTGTCTGATAAGATCTACAATATTTTAAAGTCTAACGACATAAACGTGGCTTTCAAAACGAATAACACCTTGCGCTTTAGACTGTGCAATGGCAAGGAGAAAGTGGAAAGTGCCAAAAAGTCGGGAGTCTACAAACTTGCCTGTGATAATTGCAATAAAGTTTATGTGGGACAAACAGGCCGTAGTTTTAGCACAAGGTATAAGGAACATGTTGCGTCGTATCGGCATAATCACCCGGACAAGTCTAATTTCGCAAAACATTTATTGGAGAATAACCATGCGTTATCTGACAATCATTCTTTCAACATCTTGCATGTTTGCGAAAAAGGATTGCGTCTAAGTGTTCTAGAACAATTAGAAATAATTAGGTACAGCAATAGAGGCGTTATTATCAACGAACAATTGAATGTTGTGTCATCACCGTTGTTACGTGTTCTTCCATCTCTTTCACGCATGAACGGTAGTATGGGGGGACAGAATATAAATATGGCGGATGGCTCCGGGTGGGTCATTTGCTCAGTGGACGTGGCGCAAGCAACATCTCCTGCCAGCATCTCCTGATGATGCCTCGTAGAGAGGCGAAACACGTGTCGAGGTTTCTGTCATTATTGGTGGTGGTTTGCTGTAATTTTTTGCATGTTTTTACGCAAATAGTTGCATCTTATCTTCACTAATAGACCAGCACGTTTTTCAGCGGAATAGCAAAGAAATATTGTTCTCCTAATATATCATGGACTTCCGCAAAGTAACGCCTGATTCAATAAATTATTTGAAAACGGCAAGCATAGCCGAACAGGCACGACTTTATGTCAAACTAACTAAACAACACCGAGCAGCTGTCCAGAACGTTTGGTTTAATCAACAGTGTAAACGTCTGAATGTGGTACCTAATTATATCAACATACGTTGTAATAGTTCTAGTAGGGCATCTCAGGTGGCTATTAATAGGGCTCGGAAAATATGGCTGAATGAAGAATCACGATCTTGGTTTTCAATCAGGGATAACTTAAAGCTACACCTTAAAGTTTTGTATTCAGAGCTTTCCTTTAAATTGCACAACATTGAATTTGATATTTTAGACCAAAAAGCGAGATATTTTGCCTCTGAGCTTGCGCACCAAATGTATGTGAAACAGGCCGATAAACTACATAGGCTTACTAGGTCGGGTTCGGATTTCAACTTAACAGAAAGGCGTGATGCCCTAACGACTCAGCACAGTTTCCACCCTCGTGTAAAAAACCTAACCGGCATTGAGTTTTTGGAAGATGAGGTCAAACTGTTAGATAAGGGATTAAAGTATAACTTAAGGCCTAAGATGTCTCAAAAAGTTTTGGAAAATGTAGCTGTGGACGCAGAGGTTGCGATAGTACTTAACAATAATGATATGGATGCAAAGCTCACCGTAGCGAATGCATTAAAAAAGACATGTCCATTGAGGAGGAGTGCGCCTGACTCTGACTGGTTATTGCTGAGGTCTATTCAACAGAAAGTCGATGACAACGATTTAGTGGTGTCAAAAGCAGACAAAGGGAATTGCATAGTCATCATGGGTAGGGAACAATATAACCAGAAAGTAATGGATCTTATACAGAATGATGGTTTTTCGGTTTTACGGAAGGACCCAACACCTGGTTTCCAGAAAGATCTCAGAAATGTTGTCAAGAACTCTATGTTTGTCTTTGAAACCGAGCATCAGAAAAACACGGTCATATCCATGAATCCTCAAGCACCAATTCTGTATGGTCTTCCAAAAATTCATAAAGACAATATCCCGATTCGTCCAGTTGTCTCGTATTTGAGTGCACCGACTTATAAATTGGCTAAGAGGTTGAATGGTATCATAAGACAGAAGTCTAATTTTGAACCAAAATACTGTTTAAAGAATAGTTTGGATTTAATCGAAAGGATCAAAGACATCAACATGCCACAAAATGCTATTCTTTTGTCGTTGGATGTGGATAGTTTGTTTACAAATGTACCATATTTGAATACTTTAGACATTCTCAGGGCACTTTTTGAAAAACAGAGGCTGCACCCAGGAGAGGTAGATGAATTAATAGAATTGGCGACAGTCTGTATGCGACAGAATTATTTTAGATTTGGGGGGCAATATTATCTGCAAGGTGATGGTTTGGCAATGGGTTCCCCACTTAGTCCTTTGATGGCAGATATTTTCATGGATCATTTTGAGAACCAACACATTGTGGATAATAATAATATATTATATTATTTTCGGTATGTTGATGATTTGATTATTTGTTGGACGGGTAGTATGAGTCAACTGGATACTTTTGTGAATGAAATCAACAACAAGCATCCTAAAATCAAGTTTAAGAAGGAATTAGAACAAAATAACTCACTGAATTTCTTGGATTTAACGATTACTAAGGTAGATAACAAACATCAATTCCATATTTACCGTAAGCCTACGCATACAGATACTGTTATCCCGGCTTCTTCCGCTCATCCATGGCAACATAAGTTAGCTGCTTTTCATTGTTATGCACATAGGTTATTGACAGTGCCTCTTTCTGATATTCATTATAAAATGGAATTAAATAATATATACCATTTAGCAATTTCAAACGGTTACAGCAAGTCTCATGTGGATGGTATTATTAGGAAAAAACGGGCTAGAATGACAAACTATCTTCTGTACGCTGCACGATCTTCGGACCCACCTAAAAAGTACAAAGCAAGCATAACTTATGTTGGCAAGTTGTCTGATAAGATCTACAATATTTTAAAGTCTAACGACATAAACGTGGCTTTCAAAACGAATAACACCTTGCGCTTTAGACTGTGCAATGGCAAGGAGAAAGTGGAAAGTGCCAAAAAGTCGGGAGTCTACAAACTTGCCTGTGATAATTGCAATAAAGTTTATGTGGGACAAACAGGCCGTAGTTTTAGCACAAGGTATAAGGAACATGTTGCGTCGTATCGGCATAATCACCCGGACAAGTCTAATTTCGCAAAACATTTATTGGAGAATAACCATGCGTTATCTGACAATCATTCTTTCAACATCTTGCATGTTTGCGAAAAAGGATTGCGTCTAAGTGTTCTAGAACAATTAGAAATAATTAGGTACAGCAATAGAGGCGTTATTATCAACGAACAATTGAATGTTGTGTCATCACCGTTGTTACGTGTTCTTCCATCTCTTTCACGCATGAACGGTAGTATGGGGGGACAGAATATAAATATGGCGGATGGCTCCGGGTGGGTCATTTGCTCAGTGGACGTGGCGCAAGCAACATCTCCTGCCAGCATCTCCTGATGATGCCTCGTAGAGAGGCGAAACACGTGTCGAGGTTTTTGTCATTATTGGTGGTGGTTTGCTGTAATTTTTTGCATGTTTTTACGCAAATAGTTGCATCTTATCTTCACTAATAGACCAGCACGTTTTTCAGCGGAATAGCAAAGAAATATTGTTCTCCTAATATAAGACTTCGCTGTCTGTCTGTCCGTCCGTCCGTAAGTCCTTCTGTCCGTGTGTCAGTCACCAGGCTGTATGTCAAGAACCGTCATAGCCTAGACAGTTGAAATTTTCACAGATTATATATTTCTGTTGCAAATACAACAAACAAATACGAAAAACAAAATAAAATAAATAATTTAAGGGGGGATCCCATACAACAAACGTTTTTTATTCAGGCTGTATCTCAAGAACCGCGATAGCTAGACAGTTGAAATTTTCACAAATTATGTATTTCTGATGCTGCTATAACAACAAACACTAAAAACAAAATATAATAAACATTTTAAGGGGGCTCCCATACAACAACACTTTTTTTACCTTTTTTTTTTTTTTGAACCTGACTGTTGCTATAATAGGACGGACCCAATATAGCGGTCGAACTGCGTGGTTGGAGGGTGGCCTGGGGAAAATCCAGGGGAAGCCTCCGGCACGACCACGCGGGGAAGTTTGTACACTGGAATTGTACGATCCAAGCATCGCACATTTCACGTGTCAGCATTAAATGTAATGACGTTGTAGTAATAGCTGTATCGGCGATTACGCCACTTATGAATCAGTCTACGTTTATACGTGCTCCTAGCTAGTACCTATACATTTACCTTGGTTATCAATAAATCATTCAACGACATCAGTGTTTCTATCAAGTCTACAATCAACAATCAAGAATCAAATCATCTCAGGTGTACAACCCGTACATCTTATGGTCCTTCGAACCGGATTATAGGTGACAGAGTAACAGGAATTTTCGTCCAAACGGCCTCCCACAAGCGGGTCTCACCGTGCGGACTGAAAAGGTGCAGCAAGTCACAAATAATCCAATCACATACTTATCAGAAGAGGACATCATCAGTTCCACAACAAGATATCAAGAGACGTCTACTAAATCAACTCAGAGGAGGCTTCCTGGCACTCAGAGCTCCTCATTGTCATCAGCTGCAGCGACAACTATCATCAATTTGAAATCAATAGACCAAGGGTAATTTTATCAAAATCAAACATCAATATCAGCGGTATCAATCAATATCACAGGTATATCAATCAATTTCATCAATTATATTAATTAAGATATCTACTTACCCCTCAATAACTCAAGATGAGTTTGAACAAGGAGATAGAGATGATTATCAATGAACAAAATCAGCTTATGGCAAACATGAACAGGCTGTACGAGAATTACAAAAAAGATGGGCAGAGTCGTCGAACCGTGTCGAATATCAATAATAAGCTGAGAGGCCTCGACGGATTCTGGCATGAATATCAACTTAATCATGAAAAGTTAGTGGCATACAAAAATAAGGATTATACTTATTTTGCCGAAGAAACCTATGACAAAACCAAAGTATTTTACGAATCAGCTCGGTCCGTTTTGGAGACTCATTTGGAGATAGCACAGCGGGGTCCTTCATCAACCAGGGCATCATCCCCGAAGCCAGCCGCAAGCTTGACCAACCCTTCAACATCAGATGTAATGCCCAACTGGGCGGCGGAATCGACCAAAGACTCGAAAAATCAAGAGGAGCAACATGAAACTTCAACTGATAGTAAAATAGAGGTTAGTAAACCGAGCCATTTGACCCATCAAAACGAAAGTGACCGTAAAGCCGAATCTCAAGAAAATCATGAAAAAATCGAACAGCGGGTTCCTATTAATCCCGGGTTCGCGATTCCACCGATCTTCAATACTATAAATAAATCCAGCGTGGATTCTGACAAATTATCAGACAAAATGAGAAAACAACAAAGTTGCACTTGCACGCACTATATATTACATCTATCTCTCAGTAATTAATGAGAAATGGGAATTGGAAGATTTACTCAAGTCGGTTCAATCTCGTTGGACAACTATCGACGCGCTTCACTGGGACATCGACAGTGAACTCCTTGAAGACGATGAAGTTTATAATCAAACTTTCTACAAATATGAGAAGAACTTCCAGGATACCAAAAGGTCAATCAATACCAAAATATGGTCTATGACTCATCGAGAGAAATCAACCCCGGTCATGGATATACCGCCATTTAGTGGAAACTATCAACAATGGACTTCCTTTAAAGATTTATTTAATGAAGCCATACACTATAACCATTCAATGTCAAATGCACAGAAGATGCAATTTTTGAAGAACAAGGTCAGAGGGGAAGCCGAAAAGCTAATTCAACATCTCAATATCAGCTCCGAAAACTATGAAACCTGTTGGGAAATTTTGAACCACAGATATAATAACACAAAACTCATTTTCACAGCCCACCTCAATAACCTCTTCTCGCTACCATCAATGCAGCAACAATCATACCCACAAATCAAGCGTCTACATGATACCACCAATGAGTGTTTAAATGCTATCAAGAACCTCGGCGTGGACATCAAGTCATGGGACCCACTCATTGTCCATATTTTATCACAAAAAATGGATACCGATAGTCATACTGAATATGTTGAGTCCCTAAAGAACCCTCGAGACTTGCCAACCCTAAAAGAATTTCTTGATTTCCTGGAAATGAAGTTCACGTCATTTGAGGCAAGCCGCCGAAAGTTGGACACACAGAAGCAACATCTTCAACCTGAAACATTAAGAAAGCCTTTTTACAAGTCATTCGGAGGCACAAAAGAATCGGGCATATCACCAACCAAATCAAACGATTTCAAATCAAGTCATTTACAAAGAAAACAATGCCCCGTGTGTAATAGAAGCCACGGTATATTTCATTGCGAAACATTTCAAAGGGCAGCGCCCGAAAGCAAACGGAACATTATTGCAAAACTAAATTTATGCAAAAATTGCCTCTACAATCACTACGATAAAGAATGTTTTTCTACAAGTCGATGCCGCACGTGTTACGAGAAACACAACACATTAGTGCATGATGCCTACACAATGCAACAAGACACTTCCGCTCTATTTAGCAAGCGGAAAAACATAGCAAATGTTACGCAAGATTCGAATAATATCATGGATGTTTTATTAGCAACTGCGCTTATCAAGATAAAAGCAGCAGATGGAAGTTATCATATCATGAGATCAATTATCGACCAGGGATCACAAATGAGCTTGATTTCTCAAAATGCCGCGCAACTGTTACAACTGCCGCGGCAACGATGCAACGATGTTGTTTACGGCATTGGCGCCAAAGGAATAACTTGCAAAGGTGTTATCAACGTCACCGCTACATCACTGCATTCCGATTATCATTTTGATGCCAACCTGTATGTCATGAACACACTGATAAATCACCTGCCGAACAAGACGTTTTCTAAGCCTGAATGGTCTTACCTGGAAGGCGTTCGACTTGCAGACCCCGAATTCTACGTTAGGCGCCCTATCGATCTATTATTAGGAGCCGACGTATATGCCAAAATCATTCAAGATGGTATTATCAATGTAAGCGAAGCCCTGCCACTTGCACAAAAGACGCACCTTGGGTGGATACTTTGTGGAAACGTGCCTTCATATCAATGCAACATTGTTCTCAACAACATGGAAGATCTCACGCGCTTCTGGACCATAGAAGATATCAATGACTCTTCGAGCTTGTCCTCAGAAGATCAATACTGCTTGGGCTTTTATCACGAAACTACATTTCGCCAGGAGGATGGAAGATACGTCGTACGACTAACGTTCAAGCCTAAGATGGAAAACTCTTTGGGATACTCAAAAAATATAGCCATTGCTCAATTCAAACAACTCGAAAATAAGTTTAAAAAGAACGAAAGCATCGGAATGGCTTACAAAAACTTCATACAAGAGTACATCAACTTGGGCCACATGCGTGAATTCACAGACGAATCAGATGATCAATGCAATTCAACCCAAGAATGCTTTTTACCTCACCACTGTATCAAGCGACCAGACTCAACAACAACTTCTCTTAGAGTAGTCTTCAATGCTGCTGCCAAGACCTCAAATGGGATAAGTCTTAACGACACCATGTACACCGGACCGAATTTACAAAAGGACTTGATGTCGCTCATTATCAAGTGGCGACAGTATAAAGTTGGGATGATATCAGATATCGAAAAAATGTTTAGGCAAATATTGGTGAATGGTCAAGACCAAAAATATCAAAAAAACATTTGGAGAGATAAACCCCATCAACCGCTACGTGAATACGCACTAACTACAATAAGTTATGGTACCCGGGCCGCTCCGTTTCTGGCTATGATGACGCTAAAGAAGCTAGCAAGTGATGAACGCAACAACTATCCCGAAGCTGCCAGCGTCATAGAAGAGAGTTTTTACATGGATGACCTCTTACACGGCAGTCACGACATTGAAACAGCGAAGAAGTTGCAGGCAGATCTTATCAACTTACTGAAATCAGGGGGCTTCAACCTTCGTAAGTGGGCATCAAATAAGCCAGAGCTACTACAAGAAGTCAACAAGTCTCAAAAATTACATCAAACGTTTGAGTTCAAAGATCAGGAAACTACGAAAACATTGGGACTACGCTGGCACCCATGGGAAGATCAATTTACTTTCCAACTCAAGATTGAACCACCATCCATAAGTAAGACAATCACGAAAAGGGAGCTGCTGTCGAATATTGCAAAGGTATTCGACCCACTTGGGTGGCTGTCACCTCTTACAACAAAGCTAAAGCTACTGTTTCAAAACGTCGTATCAAATGACATCGGATGGAACGATCAAGTACCAGACAACATCAAAAAAGAATGGGACACCATCTATCAAGATTTACAACATATCAAAGATATCAAGGTACCACGATGGTTAAATAGCAGTAAAAATCAAAATATTGAACTTCATGGGTACTGTGACGCATCCACGAAAGCGTATGCATGCGTTATTTACTGTCGAGTCTGCCCCCTAGTGGTCGATGACATTACATCTTTGCCACAGCCGGTATTGGTAGCAGCTAGGACAAGACTCGTGCCAACGAAGAAGGATGTCAGTTTGCCGCGTCTTGAACTCTGCGCAGCTCAACTTTTATCTACGTTGATGAAGAAGGTGACGCAATCGTTATCAGAGAACAACATAAAAATTATCTGCTGGTTCGACTCTACCGCAGTTTTAGGTTGGCTAAACGGGGAACCTAGCAAATGGAAATCCTTCGTAGCCAATCGAGTTGCCAAGACCACCAAAATCATACCACCAAAATGCTGGAATTACGTCAAATCGGAAGAAAACCCAGCAGATTGCGCGAGTCGCGGAATCACGGCTCAACATTTATTAAAACATCAGCTGTGGTGGAATGGACCCAAATGGCTACCATCGTACAGAACAAATCAAGAGAAACCAACTTTCACTACTGATCAAGAAATAAAATCATCAAAACAATGTCACCTGGTAACGCCTAATCAAACAAACGACGTTATCAATGAAATAATGTGCAAGTCTAGCAACATGACACGTTGCACGCGAATACTCGCGTGGATACTACGCCTCGCCTCGCGTGGCCAACTACGCTCAAATTACTTAACAGCCGACGAGTTAAGTAGAGCTAAAAATAAAATCATTAAGTACATCCAACAAAAGGAATTCTCAAATGAAATCAGAGATTTGAAATCAAAGCAATCAATTGACTCGAAAAGTAGCATATTGAGATTAACACCTTTCCTAGATCAAAATGGAATGTTACGAGTTCGAGGCCGACTACATAACGCGCATATCAGCTGGGAAATGAAGCATCCACTCATTGTCCCTCACAACAGTCGCCTCACTGTTCTGCTCATCGACCAAGCCCACGAAGCTGTTCTACACGGGAGTGTGAAACTCACTCACTCCAGGCTACGAGAATCATACTGGATTGTGGGAGGAAACAGAGCTGTCAAAAAACGCCTACGACATTGCATAACGTGTCTTAAGCAGAAACCTTTAAAGCTAAATCAAATAATGGGGGATTTACCAGAAGCAAGATCAAATCCATCAAGAGCGTTTTACAATACGGGAGTCGACTATACCGGCTACGTCACTGTAAAAACTAACAAGGGTCGCGGCGTAAAGACTACAAAGGGCTACGTAGCTGTTTTTGTCTGCATGTCGACAAAGGCAGTCCACCTGGAGCTAGTATCAGATCTAAGCTCAGAAGCATTCCTTGCAGCTCTTCGAAGAATGGCTGCCAGACGTGGAACTCCCCGTCACATCTTCAGCGACAATGGTACCAACTTCACCTGTGCCAATAAAGCTATCAAAAGAGAGTACGAAGAGATCAAGGCCACGTTAGATGAACCATTTTTTAACGCTATCAGCGACATGGACATCAGCTGGCACTTCAACGCACCCTCTTGGCCCAGCGCCGGTGGGTTGTGGGAAGCCGCCGTGAAAAGTCTCAAATATCATCTCCGGAGAGTATTAGGCGATCAACATCTCACATTCGAAGAATTCTCAACGCTATTGGCACAGATAGAGGGTTGTTTAAACGCACGTCCACTGTGCGCGTTGACCGAAGACCCTGACGACGTGGACTACCTTACTCCGTCACATTTTTTGGGAAGCGGTCCGACATTACAAATTGTTGATACAGAAAGAGACCAAAGAACACGCTGGCGATTAACACAGAAAATATTCCAGGATATCTGGAAAAGGTGGCAAGCTGAGTATTTAGCTCAACTGCAATCACGTTGCAAATGGACGCAACCTAAATCAAACATCAAGGTCGACGACGTTGTGATTATTCATGACACAAACTTGCCTGCCGGCAAGTGGGCCCTTGGTCCAATCAGATGTTCACCCGGGAAAGGACGGCTTCGTACGCGTCGCATCAGTTAAGACAAAAAATGGAGTCATTAAAAGACCCATTATCAAACTATCCGTCCTACCTGTAACTGAAAACGAAGAACCCTACAAAAATCAAGCGAAGGATTCGAAGGTCACCTGCCACAAGGTCACAAGTCAGAAACAACTTCAAAGGGCAAAGTCCTTAATTTCATAACTATGGCCTTCATGCTATTTATGTTATTTATATCACCTGCGCAATGCACTCACAACATATCAAGTTTCAAAGCGGGACAAGGCATTTACTTCGACAAAATAACAAACATGAAACTCGCCCGGGATGAGTGGAAACTCATGGTTTACTACGACATCAATCCCTACTGGGAAGGATCTGAACTGTTTTCAAAATACATCAATCATTTGGAAACTATATGTCGCGCTATAGGAAACCAGCAACAATGTAATACAGTATTGACGCAGCTACGTCACGCCTTCTCGGAATTAAACTACTACGACAGCATGTTACTCGGTCAACGCTCCGAACCACTTAGAAAAAGAAGAGGCCTTATCAATGGCATCGGTAACATTGCTCACAGCCTATTCGGTGTACTGGACGAAAATTTCGCAGAACAATATCAAAAGGACATTGAATTGACAAGAACCAATGAGAAACACTTGGCTCAATTATGGAGAAATCAAACTTCGGTCATAGAGGCCGAGTATAACCTACTCAAAAGAGTCGAGCACTCAGTACAACATCAACATAAAACCTTCAATCAACACATAAACAACATCGAGAAAAGCATAAACAAACAGAGCAGCCAAATTCAAGAAACAACACAGATAAATGAATTTACTATGTCCTCGATTATCGCAAACAATATACTAGTCAACCTAAAAGGAATTCAAGATACTTTAATGGACACCATCACCAACGTCATTTACGGTAAATTCAACGTGCATTTATTGACACCACAACAAATGAAAAATGAGCTGAATATCATATCCGGGCAACTGCCGAACGACTTAACTCTTCCATGCGAAAATATCAACAACGATATACAAAAGTTATATCAATTAATGAAGGTGCGAACCAGAATGACCCGTCAGTACCTACTTTTCGAGATCCGAATACCCTTGGTATTTCGCGATGGCTACGAACTCTTCAGATTGATATCAATCCCAGTGCAAAGCGGAAAAAATATGATCAAAATACGACCCATAGCAAATCAAGTGGCTATAAATATCAAAAAGGAATCATTTATACCCATGCTAGATAAAACCGTTCAAAAATGTACTCATTACGACTCTAAGACACTTATTTGCACGCTGCGAGGTCCCATTTATCAATTGAAGTCGGACACTCACCTGTGTATAGCGGATCAAGTTACAAATAAGTGTTCAGTGCACTCTGACACATGCCGGAACATATGGACGGAACTAAGCGCTACGAATACATACCTGTACTTTTGTTGTGACGTATGTATAGCTAGAATCATATGCGAACAGGACGTAACGGCAGAGTATATTAATAAGGCCGGGATCATAACCTTACAAACAGACTGCGTACTAAACGGAGAGTCTTTTACTATCTTTCCTCAAAATAAACTTTCCAGCGAGATCAAGACTCAAGCAGACGTCGTTAGGTTCAACGTACCATCTATAAATAATGTTATCAACCTCACGATACCAACCCTTCAAAGAGAAGCTAGAGACCAGGAAGAGAACAATACCTTTCTGAAGGACATCAAGGACCAGATCGATCATATGAAGAACGAGGGCACATTATCAGATGGAATCAACTATCACGACGTTCATCATTACACGGCGATCTAAGCGATCATGGCCGTAGTAGCCATGATGGCAGCGCTGTATGTCCGCCGCTGCATCCGGCAACGAAGACGCATCGCGCGACTCACCCCTCCGCTAGCGACCCGCGGCCGTAGGCCAACCGCGAGGTCAACCACATCGCACAGCTCAATTACATCGGCAGACCAGCAAGGCAACGACGGACAACAACAGGCGAGACAAAATCACCGCGCCGCTGCAACTGCCCTCAACAATTTAACTACTCCAACAACGTTCAGAGGATTTACTTCCATACAATAAGATTCTCAATTTCAATGTAAAATTGTTCCATATCACTGAAACCACTAAGTATGCATTATATTTTTGGTTTTTGGATTGTGTAAACCTAATCAGCATCTCTCATTAATCTCATCTCGTGGCCGGGAATATGTACGATCCAAGCATCGCACATTTCACGTGTCAGCATTAAATGTAATGACGTTGTAGTAATAGCTGTATCGGCGATTACGCCACTTATGAATCAGTCTACGTTTATACGTGCTCCTAGCTAGTACCTATACATTTACCTTGGTTATCAATAAATCATTCAACGACATCAGTGTTTCTATCAAGTCTACAATCAACAATCAAGAATCAAATCATCTCAGGTGTACAACCCGTACAGGAATACTCTAAGAGTTTGCGCTCCAGTGAGATTGGTTGAACGGTATCAACCGAATCTGGGGTGTGAGTGGTATCGAACTACTGGGAGTTTTATCGCTGGTTCGCTAAAATCTAGCCTAGCTGAGAAGAGTCCAGCAAGAAACTCAGCTAGGCCCGACTTGCGTCGGACTGACTCTACCCGGTATGCGGCGGTACCGGGACGAAAGCGGACTGTATGTGTCTGTGTTGTCTCGCGGTGGACGTCCCCGCCGGCGGGAACGCTGAAGTGTACGCGATGTGTTGGACGCCGAAAGCGCAGCGTTCCATCTTTCGATGGACGCTGTGATTTCGTCGTCCGGGTCCGTGAGTGTGTGCCTAGGACACTGTGCGGCCCCTAATCAGTGAGCGCCGAGTAACGACAGAGGGGGGAGGGGTGGGGACGTAGTCAGCAGCCTTCCTAACTAACGGATTCCTATGGTGGGGAGCGTTATCAAAATAACGTCTGGCAGCCTGCTTAAAGAAACCATACATGGTGCTAATCTCCATGTCGTGGTGCAGGCTGAGGTTCGATTGGTACCACGGGGCACCAGTCGCCCTTCGGAGAAAACGATTCTGAATGACCTGAAGCGGCTTGAGCGATGACATAGGCACGTGAGCGAATGCTACACTTGCATATGTCATGATTGGACGAACACAAGTCTTGTAGAGTGTCAGCTTATTCCTAAGTGACATTTTACTAAACTTGTTGATCATCGGCCCTAGCCTTCCTAGCACGAACAACGCGCGGTTGCGTACCCTACGGATGTGGCTACGGAAAGTCAGTCTCCTGTCGAGGGTCACTCCAAGATATTTGGCCTCGTTGACCCAGGGGATGGGTCGGTCAAACATCTGGATCGGAGCCACCCGCCTTTCTGTACTAATGCAGTCCGACGGATGAAAGACTATTGCAGTGCTTTTCTCCGGGTTGACTTCGATACGCCAAAGATTAAACCAACGACCTAGGTCGGAGATTGCCTCTTGGAGGTATCGCCGGATAGTAGCGTACTTACAATGAGTCGTAAAGAGCGCGGTGTCATCCGTAAACAACCCCAGTTGCACCTTAGGGTGCCTGGGAATGTCGTTTGTGAATAACGAGTAGAGAGTGGGAGAGAGCACGGAGCCTTGCGGGACTCCGGCCCGGATGGGGTGTGGGTCCGAATACGTTCCTTCCAGTCGGTATCGAAAGCTTCGGTCACTGAGAAAATCTCGTATTGTGAGTACGAGTCTGTCCGGCATTCCGAGCTGGTATAACTTGTATACAAGCCCGTTATGCCAGACCTTGTCGAAGGCTTTCGCTACGTCGAGAAAGATCGCACCGGTCTTGAGCCCCTGGAATCGAGAGAAACCATCCAACACGTGCTCCGTGACGCGGTGCACCTGTTGGACGCATGAGTGTCCGGATCTAAAACCGAACTGCTCATCGATGAGGAGGTTATTCTCAGCCGTAAATCTGAGAATTCTCGTGAGAAGGATCCGCTCTTATACTACCTACCTACTACTACTTATACTACTTTTTTTACCGTTTTTATAGATAACGGTACGGAACCCTTCGTGCGCGAGTCCGACTCGCACCTGGCCGGTTTTTTTGTGTATATTTTTGTTTGTATTTTAGTTACATAACTATTACCTTTTATTTTTTTATTTGCTATTCTCTGTGCTCTCACCGAATGGACCCTGCGGAATATCAGCGCTGGCTGCAAAGCTAGCAACATGTGCTGGGTCCATTTCGTGGCAAAGAAAAATGAGTTTTTTATTTTATTTCTTTTATTATTTGTGTCGTGTTTGTCACGAATAAATGTTTTGATTTGATACAAACAACCCTCCTCCTCAGTCGTACACTCCATATAAAGAATAGCACACAGGGTGGCGGTGGTTTTTCAGATGGCGTACGAGTTTAAAGGTCACAGCTCATTAGAGCCACCCGGCCCCAAACCCGCACCGCCTCGCCTCGTAAATGTACTAACTAGGGAGTTGATGCAGTAAGCGCATGCCCGTACAAATCCTTATAAAGAATACTAACCGCTCGAGGCGAGGCGGTGCGGGTCAGGCGCCAGGTGGCTCTAATGAGCTGTGACCTTAGGGCACGCGTCCCACCGCCGGCGAGTAGCGAGTACTCACATAGTAATTCTTACGCGCGCGAGTAAAAACGAGTAAGAATTACAATGAGAGCAGGTACTCGCTACTCGCCGGCGGTGGGAAAAGTGCCTAAGGAAACGCATATATATATGGTTATTCTTCGTTGGTCATTAGACGGGTAGGACAAACAACGGAACTTAAACAAAAGCTTATAATCATACTGAAAACACGTAAATTGTATTGTCATTCGAACTAAAAGTTTCATTTCAAGGTCAATCAGTCAACAGGAAGACGGTAAAAAATCAGTTGGTAGATTTGACCGTCCAAAGTCAGCTAAATTAATCCGTTTAGTAAACAAACCTGTACAACACCGCTGAGTTTTTATTACTTACTTAGAAAAACTGAAAGTGAAAACTTTTTCACAGTTTTCAAGTTACTCTTGATATTTGAAAACAGAAAGCACTGAATGTGAGCCGGGATGCGCAATTTATCACATAAAATAAGCGGAAAAACTTTGTAGAGATCGTTTTGAAGAATGTGGAATTTTTCAAGATGGTGTTTACCAAACGCTTGAAGAACTAGTGAAAGAGTATTGAGGAAAATATTAATTTAAGTAATCGCGAATTGAGAATATTTCTGAACATGACGACATCTGAAATCTATACATATAAATGCCTATGTCCTGACTGACTCACTCATCAACGCACAGCCGAAACTGCTGGGACTAGAAACTTGAAATTTACACCAGGACTTCCTTTTATGACGTAGGCAACGGATAAGACGGGATTTTTGGAAATTCCATCCCTAAAGGGGTTAAATGGGGGTGCAATGTTTGTATGGGGGAAATATTATTTTTTTAACTAGAGACTTGAAACTTTGTGGAAAGATTACTTATTAAAATATAAAAAAGTAATTTCAGGGTTTCAGAAAATTCCACCCCTAAGGAGGTTAAATAGGGGTGCAATGTTTGTATGGGGGAAATATTAATTTTTGAACTATGAACTTGAAACTTTGTATAAAGATTACTCATTAGAATACAAAAAAGTAATTTCTGCGTTTAAGAAAATTCTACCCCTAAGGGGGTTAAATGGGGGTGCAATGTTTGTATGGTGGAAACATTATTTTTTGAACTAGAGACTTGAAACTTTGTAGAAAATTAACTTATTAGAATACAAAAAAAGTAATTTCAGCGTTTAAGAAAATTCAATCCCAATGGGGTTAAAAAAGGTAGAAGGTTTTGTACGGGGAACACTGGATTTTTTAAAGAGATGTACTCTTCATTAACCTGTGTCCATTTCCAGATTGACCTGATTTCCAGTGCTGATTTTAAGATTGTTTTAACAGCCTTACGATATTTAACTTTTTTTTTAAATCTCACTCATAATAACTAAGATCTCCATTTTCTAGCTCCAAATCCATGCGTCGCTCTATACCTTGCAGTCATTTTTTCCAAAGATTAAAATTACATTAAAGCATCAGGGAACTGACGGAATAAGTATCAAGCATTCTGCAAATAGTTCTCGTAATCTGATTGGAAAATCTTTAAAAATTCTTTAACAATCGCATATCAGTGTCTGCCACTGTTTGAAATGTAATATGTCTAGACCATTTTAACTAAGAATAAAATTCACTTTCCTATTTAATAGCTTTGTCACCATCAAAAATCTACGCGGACGAAGTCGCGGGCGGCCGCTAGTATAATTATATTAGAACATGGCGTCGTCGCCGTGAAACGGCGCGGCGCACACTGTAAAAACGCACGTTGTGGCGCGGTAGAAATGCTATCGTGAGTTTCTAACGTGTCATGATAGTACAAATTATTCGGCGCAGCAACGTGCGTTTTACGGCGCGAACCACGCCGTGACTTTACATGACGCCGTGGAGTGGATTTCTACTACGGCGCCACACCGTGAGATTCTATGTCGCGCGCCACGCCATGAAAATACGTGAGTTTCTGCGGCGCCGCAACGTGAGTTTCTGCGGCGCCGCGCCTCGCCGTTGTACGGTGACGACGCTGTGCCGAGGATAGACTGTGGCCGACCCCTTATTGCTTAGAACATTTACTTAGCGAGCGAAGTTTCGTCTTGAGTCAAAATTATTTCACAAGTCCGAATGTCCGCGGATGTCTTGCTGCTCTCCTCTAACTAGTTGCATTTTTCAACCGATTCCTAATTTTGTTAGCAGGTTCATTAACAGATTATACAGATTGTTTTGGTCTATTCCGTATTAAAAAAAAGACCGGGTGTGCCGGCAGAAGTGAAAATTTGAATATTATCAGAAAAAAAAACCTCCCCCCCCCTTCCCCCCAAACCGCCACGCCCACCCCCTCACAAGCCTCGTCCCAAATCTCATATTACGAATCTTACGGTCACGTGACCTATCAAAATCTGTGGCGAGTTTAAAATTTGTTCCCATCCCAAAAAGTGCACAGCGCTGTTCTCCCCGCCCCCAAGCCTCGTCCCGGATATCTCACCTAATGAATCTTACGGTCACGTGACCTATCGAAAACTGTGGCGAGTTTAAAAAAAAAATCCCATCCCAAAAAGTGCACAGTGCCGCTAATGAAGTTTTCACTTCAAAAAATCGAGTTCGCGGGTTCTAGATCCCACAGAACCACTAGTATTAAAGAATAAAATAAATTAATCTTATCAGAGAATAACTCAAGCGTCACTTAACTGAAACTATCCAGAACCTATCCAGCTAAATCATTAAATTTCAAAGCGTTAGTTGAAACACAACAAAAGGGAGATACTATTGACCTCGATATGTCTTTTCAAGACAATATATTCAAAGATAAAGGTAAATTGAGCATCTGAACTGACCTACCTGCGCATCACAAAACAAATAATTATGCAAATTGGGCCATTGTGGATTCCGGTCGCTTGGCGACCCCCTAGGCCTGGGGCCATTTGGGTCAGGCTCTAAATGACCTAAATCTGGCAGTGTTGCACCACCATTAAATTGTTTGTCTACTTTTGATGAGGAAAACTTGAGATCATTTCCTTTCTTTATTGTCACTAATAAGTGTCGGAATTTATTGACAACCGATTGTATTTTAATTGAATTTCCAGTTTTGATTATTAATGCGTCACGCCTGTTCTGGCGCTGTAGACAAAGTTACAATCGACAAGCGCTAACGCCAATAGAAAACTAATAAAATGTATGGGAATGACAGATGCCGACGAAACACTTTACGTTAACATCTGTCATACCCAAACATTTTATTAGTTTTCTATTGGCGTTAGCGCTTGCCGATTGTAATGTAACCTTGTTTAGGCCCCCTGTTCTGTTCTTGTCGCTTAAGCTGATCTCGGCTTTTGACACTTCCGAAGTGCCATAATTTGATTGTTCTAGCTCAAACAACGGTTTTGTTAGATAGAGGATCTCCTGTACATCATTCTTTTATTTATTCTGCGGCTACGGGTTAGCGAAAGCGTCAGCCACTATACTCGTACTCGGAATTGAGACCTAATCTTATGCTTTGAGCATGAAGCGAGTTTATACAATAAGAAGCACAGCTGACTCTAAATTAACGTACCTATTTTGTAAGATAACATTGAGATAAGCTGATCCAAGTCCCCGCACCTGTACACGACCCTGTAAATCCAATAAAAGAAAATTCCGAAAGTAGAAGCTTTAAAACGACGACCGATTGAGGAAATAAAACTTGGATTTAAAATAATTGAGGCGCTCTCCCGATTTAAGTAAGTATGTATGCTTGCGGTATAATTGCCGCGACTTCAAAAATTGTTCATAAAAGGTCGAGGTAATTATTAGACACCGCAACACGACTTTCAGAATGACCGAATTGCAGATTTCTGTTTGCGCGCAAGATTGTAAGACTTACTACCAGCATAGTTAAAGTTGGTGCAAAATACAGTTGCAAAGCAACTAAAAATTAATTGACCATCCTAGCAATCTATAGCGGTGATGCATTTTTTGAGATGTGTTGTGACCTAAATTTTGCAAAAAAAAACTGCAACAATTATTATTAAATTACATTTAATGTAAAAACAAATACCTAATTTTAAGAACAAATAATAAAGAAATGTACAGTCAAGTGTAAAATATGGGTGTGTATAACTTACTCATAAATATGTTCCATGGCTAAGAGCAGGCGGCTAAAGATTTCGGTACCTACATATTTGCAAGAGGGTTAAATCGATACATATTTTTGCCGCACCACCACCAAATGCATCATACCATACCATGCACGAAATTGTTAATATAAGTATAAAAGTAACACTGTAAGGGTAAACTTTTATGTACCTGTCTGAAATGTACAATATCGCCTTTTATGAATTAATAACTGTATCTACATCTGATGTATATGTCGTTGTGTAGTTCTGTGTGGTTCTGTATACAAGACAATTGAACGAGGCAGTAAACCCAAGCACACTTTCCGGCCCAATGCGCCAAATGGACCAAGGCTCAAAATTTAGTAGTTTGGGTTCATGGCGAGAATATTTTGTCGGTTATGTAAGGAACATATTATGTAATTTTGAAAACTTGTAACAGTTGTTGTAAATGCAACGTATCATTATTGATCTGTAAATCCATGACACCCAATAACGCTCTGTCTCGCAGTCTATTTCCGCATCTTAATTTCCGACCATGTTTGAGAAAAGCACTATACAGAACAGGGATTGCCTGCCTTTTATAATTGTCAGGCAATCCCCTCTTTCGCTGCAGTAATGTACTATTCATGTATAATGCTTTAAAGTACTATGCTTATGGCAGATTTTATTTGAATTATAGAGGGCACAATATTGTATATCTATTTATAATTAAAAACTACCTTGACATGTAATAAAACGTATGTACCTACTATTATATTCTGTATCCTGCCTGACATGTAAAATAATGTGTTTTATGAATAAAATTCTGAATCTGAATCTGAACACAAAGAGCTTATATTTGGAAAAAATGTGTATAGCATAACAGGGAACAAAATGCGTGTTTCCTGATTGATGAAGGGATCACGTGACCAGCGAATGCAGCTGATCGATCAGCGACTCACGGTACAGCAACATTGTTAATACTCGATATAATAATGCCACATTTTCGGATAGTCGGAAATTATTTATTAAAGTACAATGCATAAATACAGGTTGGAGTGAGCTAGAGGTTATTTAGCTACTTCGGCATACCACACTAAAGTTACAACAACTGAAACAAAAGATAAGACCTTAAAAAAATTGGGGGTTTTCCCGAGGTAAGGTTCCAGAGACGCTAGCAGCATTCAATGTCCTCGCTGCCGCTGTATCGCATTACTGATGTGTTGAGCAAGGAAGCCAGCCAGTCAGCCAGCCAGCCAGCTCGGCGTCGACAATTTTTACCCGACTTCCTCACAAGGATGGTTGTTTTCGAGCGTATGTACAGTCTAGGACTTCAATTTTCGAGCCATTTAGGAGTCAACTTATTTTGTTTTTTTTATTCGTTAATCTTTGAATCGTCTAGTAGTATGTAAGCTCTAAATGGCTCACCCATTATAGTCCGTGTATCTATGAATAAGTACGTTCTATGTCACGGCTACAGTCCGAATGCATAGATTTCGATATAATATATGAAATTTCGTTGAATTCCTCTTAATCATTGGAGTGTCATATTTAAGCAGTATTATCAAAAAAGCAGTTGGAGTTTACAAAAAATCTTGGGATTTCACCTTTTTTAGACTCCTCTTTAAGGTCGTGGGAGGAAAGACCCCGCGGTCTATATATTTTTAAGTACACCTACCCAATTTGATAATAGGATATACACCGCATATTTATTTAAGTCCTTAAGCCGCACTTACCCAGCGTAGGGACTACCGACCCACTCTCATCAATTCAATTCAATTCAATTCAAGTATTTTTTAATAACATTAGTTACACGTCATTTAACAGTTCAGAATTTACAAATTATATTAAAACAAGTACATTCATGTTTTATATTAGGTTACACTATGTCATTAAGTTTATCAATAATTACAAGTTAATAATTTTCGTTTATTCAAGTATTCTTCTACAGAGTAAAATGCTTCATCTGTCAAGTATTGCTTAAGATTACTTATGAATATGTTTTCCGATGTTGCCAATTCCTTTAGATCTTTTGGCAACCGATTGTAGATTCATCCGTTAGACCAAGCCTGTGGCCAGCAGTGGGTCGTATTGTATATTGATATCGATGATATAATGTTATTAAAACAGCCCCGCTATTCTATAACTAGTTTCGACCTTAACTCACCGTTCACTCCCAAATATATCTTGACACCGCTATTCGAAGTAGCTAAGCGTAGGTAGAGGTCTAGTTTCGTTAGGCGCGACGGGTGAGGTGCGTTAGCGAGTTCAATATAGCAGCCCTGAAGTCTTCCATTTACACATGCTCTCCAGTTCTATTATATTCACATTTCCATTCCATTTAAGGTCAAAGGTAATAAAAACCTCAGTATCACTTTTCAATATGATATGAAAATCTCGTTCGCTGACGTTTATGAAAGGGTTTATTGGTCTTATTATGACGGAGAAATTGAAAATTCAAAGGTCCGGGAAGGACTTCCGGCACGTGATATTTTTGTACTTTGATGTTCCTTAATAGCGTTAGTGAGTAATTGGTATGTTTACGAGTATGCCTACCCTTCTCCCGGAAACCAGCTGGTCCATTTCGTAACGTTTCGTACGTACGTTATATAGATCAGCTAAATGTATTTTTTGTGCGGAAAGTGACAGTTCGCTGTTGTAACGCTCGTTCGAAAAGTTTTGACCGACTTCAATTCAGTACTTCGCTCGATTTATCCAGGACTCCATGGTCAGATCCGGACCTGATGGCCATTGGGACTATTTGGAACGACCCAGGACGGACAACCTTTCAAACAAAACAAATATTTACCAATTCGGCCCGGTTCGGTTTTCGACAAATCGAGGAACATTCATAAAAAATAAATGATTCCGACGAATTTATAACCTGTTTTTCTAAAGTCAGGTAAATAACGATATTAACTTCATTACTTACGTTGCGATACTTCATCATCACCATCATCATCATATCAGCAGAAAGACGTCCACTGCTGGACATAGGCCTCCCCCAAAGAGTGCCAAAGGGACCGGTCCTGCGCCCCCCGCATCCAGCGGACTCCTGCAACCTTTAGCAGGTCATCAGTCCACCTTGTCGGGGGCCTACCCACGCCGCGCCTTCAGGTACGGGATGCCTCGCACGTTGCACTCGAGAACATTTCCGCCCCAACACCATCGGTTCTACGTGCTATGTGCCCCGCTCACTGCCACTTAACTTTAGCGATCCGGAGGGCTATATCGGTTGCGATACTTAAATATACTTAATAAAATCAAATCAAATCAAAAGACATTTTAGTGCCAAAAAGTGCCTTTCATCAGAACACTCAAAGTGACGTTGATACGTTTGAAGTAAAAACACGGTAAATATATTTACTAAAGCAGTATAATATATCTCTGAAGATCATTTTAAATCTGCTCTCCAACGAAAACCAGTTTAGCTCATTCCACCACCGACTTCGCCCAAGTCCGCTAAGGCGCGTCGCGTCACACACTGCCGCCTCCTCACGCTGCAGCGTTGGGAGCCACGCTTTGCTAGGTTATATGCCAGTACCTCAGTTTGTATATAAATTCCACACGGTACTTCACACTGCATCGAAACGCCCTGCGAAATCAGTATGCGATTTCTCACGCCTGAGTATGACCGCCTAAGTTTAGTAGCAACGCGTGTCTGAGTGAACTGTCAAGCCGTAAGTTTTTAGGGATATTTTTAACGCTTCAAGTTACACAACTGTGTAAAAGCGGTATAAAATCTGCTTTGTTTCGCTAATGGACATCTTGCTTGACTTGTGTGAGGACGTTGCGTCCCATTTACCGGCGTGGCGGAAGTGTTTACTTCCGGCGCAGGGTTACGAACTGTGTTTACTTAGGAGCCTCTCTAAATAAGCAAATAATTGTAAACATTTGTGCAATGAAAAACCGGTAAATTGTAAATACCTCTTAACGAAACAAATTATTTTATTACATATTTCTGTTTCGTGTCAATTTAACGTGGAAGTTATCACGATCCAATTTTGAAGGATATGATACTGAGAACAAATATCCCTGTGTGCTGTGTATGAGTCGTGCCCTGGGGTTCGGACGATGATGGTTTATTTTTTCATTGTATTTTTATCTGTATCATTTATCGTTGAAAACAGAAAATCTATTGAAAGTTGTGAAATGAATCAGGTTGCCTAACGTTACGATGGGAAATATTAGTTAACCCAGACGGACAGACACACACCCTTTCGTATTTGTAATATTAGTGGCAATATCCACTTCTCCATTTACCCTTCCGCATTTATAATATTTATTACGTGCAATATTTTCACCAAATATTGGGTGGAGGTGGCTGTGGGCAGGGCCAAGTAGAGTTAATTGCTCGCTCTGCTTCTTACTGCGAATAGCCTGCCACAACTATGTAGGTAAAATATAATATAATCCGGACTCTTAATTTATAATTCTAACATAGTATTTAAGCTTCTCTGTACTGTACTAACCACATATGGATCAAAATGGTCTGAAATAAATGATTTTTATTTTATTTTATTTAATATTAGTGGAAATATCCACTTATAATTATTATAAATGCGAAAGGGTGTATGTCTGCCCATGTGGGTTCACTAATGTTTCCCAACGTAGTGTTTGGCAACCAGGTTCATTTCGCAACTTCTTTTATTTCTGAAACTGTCAATATTTCAGGATTTTTATAAAAACTAACCTAACCTAACCTAATTTATATACTTTAGACGAAATTGATCCTTATTAAGTTTAAAATTGGTTAAAATACTCAAATTTTAACGTAGTAGTAATATGGAGCTCTGAAACTTTAGGGTCTTGAGCATCGACCCGGAAAATAGTTTTTCAACTAATAGTCACAAACAAACACGGGTTTAATAGGTTTCCGACTGGCCGGCGCAGCTTACCTTCGGATAGTAGGTACATTGAATTTAAATTGGCTAGAAATCTTTTACATTCATTATTTTCTCATTTCTACTAAAATAATAATATTATATGAGTATTTATGCGTTTTTCACTACAGACTTATTGCCTTGGTCATAAACATTCAACACATATATTAGTAGTAAAATTCGTTTGTCGTCATCTGCCACTCGGACATTGGTGTTTGTGAGAAAGGCAAAGGTTCGTTGAGGTTTATGAATAAAGGGGGCTCGGAATATTGCTCAACACATATCAGAAGCTTTTAGGAATAATCCCAGCAACGATACAACTCTAATCACAAACTCCTTTGGGATACCGCCTGTGGTGCGCTAGTCACCTAATTAAGAATTGGCGTGCATCTTCTTCATCTTTAACTTAAGAGCTCTGCTCTTGTCGGTGGATTAATAAAGCATTTTAATATAAACAATTTGATGCATAACATGCAATTTGGATTTACCCGGGGTCGCTCGACAACCGACGCTGGTGTCGAGCTGATTAAACACATTTTCGATGCCTGGGAGGAATCACAAGATGCTTTAGGTATCTTCTGTGATTTATCCAAGGCCTTCGACTGCATTTGTCATGAAACATTGATCAGGAAACTCGACTACTATGGAGTCAGAGGATCAGCACTGAATTTACTAAAGTCATACTTACATGGTAGAATACAAAGGGTCGAAGTGAATGGACAGCGATCACCGGGGTCATTGGTCTCGATGGGTGTACCGCAGGGATCAATATTGGGACCTTTCCTGTTCCTTATCTACATAAATGACTTGCCATATCTCGTAAAGACCCACCATGATATAGTATTATTTGCTGATGACACCTCACTTATTTTCAAACTTATAAGACAGCAAAAAGCTTGCAATGACGTAAACAATGCTATTTCTAAAGTAGTAAATTGGTTTAATATTAATAATTTATTGTTAAATGAGAAGAAGACTAAATGTATTAAATTTGTCACGAATCACGTTGAACACGAGCAAGGGAGTGTCTTTGTGAAAGATGAGGAATTGGAACTAGTTGATAGCACAGTTTTTCTTGGTTTAACGTTAGATTCTAAGCTTCAATGGGGTCCCCATATTGCTAATCTCTCGAATAGATTGAGTTCTGCAGCATTTGCAGTGAGTAAGATCCGTCAATTAACAGACGTGAAAAAAGCTCGATTAGCATATTTTAGCTACTTCCATAGCATTATGTCATATGGTATTTTATTGTGGGGCAGTGCCTCGGACATTCATTCGATTTTTGTTGTGACATACATAATATTAATACTAGAAATAAGCATAAGCTCGCGGTGCCCACCACTCGGCTCCAAAAAATAAAAAAATCATTCATGGGTAATTGTGTAAGGTTTTATAACAAACTTCCTGGAAACGTAACTGAGTTATCTATTAATAAATTCAAAAACTATGTGAAACGTAAACTTATTTCTAAAGCTTATTATAGCGCACAAGACTACATGAATGATAAAACTTCTTGGGACTAATTTTGACTGGATTTATAATTTATTTATTCCGTTTGGAAAAATTTGACATTGTGTTTTTAATTAATTATTCTCGTTTTATTTATTTTTTGGCATTAGATTGTCTTTCTAGAAACATTCTAGACTAGTATTTTTTTATATAAAATTATAAATATTTCATTTAAATGTTACTTTTTATGTTTAATAAATAACTCGAAGTAATTAGCTTAAGATTATGTTTCTACCTGACGATTTGAAAGTGCTTGTTACTGGGCCTACTTGAATAAATATAATTTTGAGTTTGAGTTTGAGTTTGGAGTAACCGCCATTCAGCTCTACGCTCTGCCAATGCTTTGAGCTCCTGATACGACACTACATTGACCTTCTCCATGACCTGGTCCATAAAAACACTTCGCGGCCTTCCTCTGCCTCTTCTTCCCTCTATTTTCCCTTCGATTATAGTTTTTATGCAAAATGTCATGTCGTAACAGGTGCCCCAACATATTTCCTCTTCTATTTTCAATCGTCCTTAGCAAGGATCTCTTCTCCCCGACTAAATCCAAAACCTCTTCATTCGTTCTTCTTTCCGTCCAACTAATTCCTTCCATCCTTCGCCAACACCACATCTCAAAGGCACTTAATCTTTCTGGGTCTCGCTGGGTAAGTGTCCATGTCTCGCAGCAATAAAACGCTATGCTCCAGATATACGACTTTATAAAACGTTTCCTTACGCTTCTGGAAATCTTGGCTCTAAAGAGATGTTTTTTGCCATTGAACGCTTTTTTCGCCATTGCTATTCTTGGTTTTATGTCGGCAGTACATCTGGAGTCACAGGTTATTATGCTACCTAAGTATTTAAAACTGTTAACTTATTCTATGGCGGTATTTCTTAAGTGGATGGGATCTATGGCTTGTCTGTGTGTTGATGTTAATGTTTTTGTTTTCTTTATATTGATTTTGAGCCCAAATTCCATAAATATGCTGTCCATTTCTGTTACAAGCTGTTCTAGTTGTGTGGTGCTTTCAGCTAGAGCCGCGATATCATCAGCGAAGCGTATGTAATGGAAGCTTTCCCCTTTAATTTTGACTCCCCCCCTTGTCTGAATCTAAAATCTTTTTGACTGCAGTTTCAATGAAAATATTAAATATCATAGGTGAGAGTGGACAGCCCTGTCGTACCCCCTGTCTTATCTTTGCCTTTCCTTTCTCTTGCCCTATTTCTACTATTGTTTCCTGTTTCTTATATAATGTAAGTATAATTCGTCTGTCTCTATAATCTATCCCTATTGTTCTTAAAATGTCCATCATCTTAATCCAGTCTACTGTGTCAAACGCTTTTTCAATATCTATAAATGCTACATGGGTGTCAAGCCCTAGATACATTCCCCTGTCTATCACCATCCTAAGAGCAAGAACTGCTTCACGCGTGCCCTTGTTTTGCCTGAACCCGTATTGGTCGGGACCCAAAAAACTTTCAGCTATCGGTTTCATCCGGTTTTGCACATTTTTTTTTTTATTATATATATTATCAGATAATCACGCCTGTTTTCTGGGGAGGGTCGGCAGAAATCACTGCTATTACGGCCCGGCGACGTTGCGCGAATTGCGGCGCGGCAAGCGATTTATCTGTTCATTGCGCGGTCGAGACTCGCAATGCACTGTGGTTAGTTGGGATCACACGCAATGAATTAGAAATACCGCTACCGCTGCCGCCGCCGCGCAATGTCAATTTAGGGTTACATTGGTTACTAAATATTGTAAGTAACTAAATGTATACATGTGTCTAAGCAGCTCCAGACTTACCGAGGGTGTTGAGAGTGCGAGTCCATACAACAAAGTAGAAAAAGACGAAAAGATATTGTTTGCCTCCAATATTCACATAGGAAATTCTCCTCCACATTTTACGTTTTCTTGGGTGGGTCATTGTCAGATTTAGGTGCGCGTCTTTTCGATGGACATTGCTAAAGTTAAGGGCTTTATACCCTAATTTTTGGTTGAACTCTGAATCCGCATAAACGGCGTCGCCTCTTCTATAATTCTATGTGATAAAAACATATTATGTATAAACATAAGCCCTTTACTATTGTCAACTGAAAAGACGATTTTTGTTTACCTGACTGACAATGACCCATTAAATGAAAAACTTTCCAAGATGCCCTTAAAAAATGTCATACGAAAACACAGAGAAACTATTTATTGTTCTAAAATGAATCTTGATTTACGTAAATAAAATAAATACTTTGTATTGTTAGGTATTTAGTTTTGTAATGTATTTAAACGTAGATTTTTTATTGGTTTTTTGTTAAAGTATGTTTAAAATATTTATACTGATCTTTCCTACTGCCTGAAACACAGGGTATCCTAGTTCAGGCCCTCGTAAAATGTATCCCTTAATATAATATTTTAGTACTAATCCATTATTCTGTAGAATACGTTTTTAATAATAATGAAATTAGAAATTAAGGAGCGACCACACCGCTGCTCAAAATACGCTAACGCACCGTATACGCAGCAAAATGTATGAAGAATACGTGACGCATACGACACGTCAACGCGAGTATGCAGCGTAACGCACTGGTGTGGTCGCTACTTTATACAATAAACATGTATCCTTTGCCTCGATCGTCTGAATACCTCGGTGCTGTTGGTGTTCTTAATATGGTGTTCCAATTACCTGAAAATAATAAAAAGGGTGCGTTATGTTCCGTACTAATACACCATGTGACTTTGGTTACGATGTATCCTATAAAAGGGGCAGTAGGGGAACGCGCGTCGACGGCGCGTAAAAAAACGCAGTCTGTATAGGCCCTCAGATAATGGAACGACCACACCGCCGCTCAAAATACGTTAACGCATCGTAAACGCAGCAGAATGTATGAATAATACGTGACGCATACGACACGTCAACGCGTATACGCAGCGTAACGCACCGGTGTGGTCGCTCCTTTATGATTTATTTAGTATTTTATTTGATTACCTCGGGCTAATAATTTTCTGTGGCTGGTATTATGCGAATAATTGTCATACCAAACATTACGCCCTAATCATACCCACATAATCTACCCGTATACCATTTTGTTTTTGTACGGAATTACAAGAATCTGATAAATATTCGGTCGTGGCAAATAATAGGTTCATGTAATTGACCATTTCCAATATTTAAGGTAGTTGCCCTTTATATGGCGTTGGATTTTTCACCCTATAATTGAACGAGTGAGCGGAAGGAACGAAGTTCTCCGTTTCACCTTGGCCAAAACTCTTTCGTATATCCGGCATCTGTTCAGCTGCTCTCCTCTACAGGTCCCATTTCTCAACCGATTCCCGTGAAAATTTGTGAGCAGGTTTAATACAGTTTTTATTTACCGCTTCAGGGTTTAAATTTTTTTTATTAAATGCTGCAAAGCTGCAGAAGTAACAAGACTTCTACAGCTCAAAGAGCCACTAGACTTAGATAGTGAAGGATTCACTTTAAATTCTGAACAAACTATTTTCAAAATAACAGTCATTACATCTACACGTAGTCTAGGTCTGGGCATTAAATACCCAGTGCTTTGTTACATGGCGCTGCTCATTATAGTCATAACTTAGGTGTTAGTGTTATTCGGGGCTATAGAGAACCCGCGTGTCATTGAAGTACTCATTAACATAGTTTTGGTGGTGTGATGCTTTAATGTAGGTAGAAAGCAATTTACTTTGCGCATTTACACTATTTGAAACTGAAGGAAGAGGCAATTCTCTTAGACCAAATGTTGTATAGTTCTTATTGGTAATTGACCTTGATATGATTAAACCTTCTGTACATTAAAAACTGAACCAAAAACATAAGTTCGTACATTTTAAAAAAATACGAATCTTTTCTCAAACATGTCAGTTCATCAAAATCATAGAAAGTAATCTAAATAAAATATGCAAATGTCCCGAACGGAATCGATGGGTAGACTCGAAACCGACGGACTAGTTAAATAGCCTGTCTAAAACTGGCCTCGCAATACGCTCGAAGCAGGCAACGGTGAGACAATACAAGCGACGTCAAATGGGACGTTTGATGACGTCACAATAGTAGCCGGAGAGCTATCAACGGATATTGCAGTGAAACTCCGATGAAAGGACCAGACAAGCAGCAAAACATCCTTCATGCCACCGCTTGGAAATGTGGCAAAAGATTGGTGAGAATGGTCTAAAATTATGGTCAGCTGGGCGTCACACGGGCCTGCTCGTCCTGTGTGTTCTGTGAATTCAACCTGTCTATCAATATTAATGTATATGACAAACATATACACTACACTTGACAAATTTAAATTGTAAACAGTCTTAACGCTTCGTCTGTCGCAACCCCTACTAGCAACTGACGTCCAACTAAGGCTCCGCTGTCCATCCGTCCGTCTGTCACCAGGCTGTATCTCATGAACCGTGATACAGTTGAAATTTTCACAGATGTTTCTGTTGCCGCCATAACAAGGAATACTAAAAAACAAAATAAAATAAATATTTAAGGGGGTTCCCATACAAAAAACGTGATTTTATGCCGTTTTTATAGATAATGGTACGGAACCCTTCGTGCGCGAGTCCGAGTTGCACTTGGCCGGTTTTTAGGGTTCCGTACCCAAAGGCCGCGAACCGCAACCGCGAAGCGGTATAATTGGCCTATCATGGACTTGTAGCCTCAGTCCTTAGATATGGTGTAATATTTTGGGGCAACTCAGTTAACAAAGAGATAGCATTTAAAGCGCAAAAACGTTGTATAGGAGCAATGTGTGGGCTGAAAATAAGAGAAAGTTGTGTACCATTTTTTAAATCTTGCCTTCATTGTACATCCTGGAAGTAATTATTTTTGTCAAGACCAATCCAAATTTTTATAACAACGTTTCTCAAGGTCGCAGGTTTCCGACACGTAAACAATATAAACATACATTGAAAACTTTGCCGGGTAGTAACACAGCGCTAATGAGAAGTGGAATCTTGGGAATGGCACCGAAGATTTTCAATAAAATCCCAGATAGAATTAACGACCGGTTAGCCTAGTGGGTAGTGACGCTGCCTACGAAGCTGAAGGTCCTGGGTTCGAATCCCGGTAAGGACAAATGTTTGTGTGATGAGCATGAATATTTGTTTCTGAGTCATGGATGCTTTCTATGTATTTAAGTATTTATTTCTATTATATATATCGTCGCCTAGTACCCATAACACAAGCCTTACTGAGCTTACTATGGGACTAGGTCGATTTGTGTAAGATTGTCCCCTTATATATATATATATATATATATATTTTAAGACATTGGACATTAATAAATTTAAATGGCAATTGACCTCATATCTGATTGAGAAATGTTATTATACGATTAAAGATTACCTAAATGACACTACTACGTGACATGGTCCCTTTCATTATTAAAAAAAATATTATCTTTTCATTTTTGTCCAGGCATTATCTAATTATTATTATTTTTGACATTTTTTATACATACCTAATTTAATGTACCTACCTATAGCCATTATTATGTTGACATTATATCATATTTACCTTAATAATATATTACAGCAATACAATAATACACAAACCACAAATTACCTAAATCTAACTTTAATCGCCCCCTGTCGTTCGTGGCGCAAACGTCCCCATAATGCTGGCGGCATTTCCACGCTGGATAGCCATGGAAAGCCTTTGCACGAGGAACGACTCAGAGCGGGGGTCCTCCCCTTTTTGTCTGAGTCGACGGCCTATGTCGCGAACAAACCGTTTCGCGTCCGCCCCCCAACACCCCGCTGTTTCCACCGCCAAAGGGACAAAAATATATCCCGGTCCCAAAGGAGAATATTTTTGCCGCTTCACCGCCGCTTGGATCTCGGCAGCAGCTCCGGCAACGCGCGTAGTGCGACTGATATGGGTGGCGGCGAATGTGCTGACACATGTAGCATCCCACACCAAACACCGCCCCCTTTCCCACGGCACCAAAGTGAGGCCATCTGGCCGCTTCCCATCAGTGCGGCTAAGCCCCAGCGGCTCCAGCACGGACGGAACACCTGCCGACCTGAGAGCTCTCTGGACGAGATCGTTGAGGGCATGGTGACGCGGATGCCTACCGGTACATCGGCGGCAACACAATGCGTGAGGTCCGTCAGCACCCACCATGGTACCGCAGATGCAGACATGATGTTGATGACACACATCACAGCCCAGGCGGAGAGCAACGGACACACGCAATGAGTCACCATCGAGTAATGTGCCCAATTGAGACGAAGGTAACGCATTCAACCACGCCCCAGATTCTGACCGCGATACCGCCAGAAGCCTCGCAAGGTCTGCCCCAGCAGCACCACCAATAAGTCGATCGAGGGTGGCTTTGCAACCTATGTCATCCCATGCGCGCTGAACTTTGAGGTTATATCATATTATAATTAAGTTATTATCAATTTGATATAAGTACCTAAGTAGTTGACCGAATGAAATTTAATATTTTGTACACCTATGCTGTGGGTAAAACATGGAGGTCTTATATTTTTGTAATTACCAACCTTGTAACCTGTGTTTAACAAAATAAATAAATAAATTGAATTGAAAAAAATATTGAAGGGTAAAAATGGGACCCTAAGACTTCGCTGTCCGTCTGTCTGTCTGTCACCAGGCTGTAACTCAAGAACCGTGATAGCTAGACAGTTGAAATTTTCACAGATCATGTGTTTCTGTTGCGGCTATAACAAATAATAAAAACAAAATAAAATAAATATTTAAGGAGGGCTCCCATACAACAAACTTTTTTTTACTGTTTTTATAGATAATGGTACGGAACCCTTCGTGCGTGAGTCCGAGTCGCACTTTGCTGGTTTTTTTGTTATTGTGCTAATTTCAGTGCGTAAATCAGTAGTCATCTCTCGGCCTAAGCTTGCGGATGATGTGGGCAGCGGTCACCGAGCAATATCCTCCGCTATCCACGGATCGCGTAATCGAACATGGGACGAGTTGACTAAAGGCGGGTCTTATTGGCCATTGTACCTTACTTGATATTAAAAAAAATAAACCCCGACGATAAAGAAAATAATCTAAAATGGGGACTCTCGCGCCTTCTCGCTCACACCACAGTGCTACTATATTCGCACACGTCATTCATAGTAAACGACACCATTTCAAATGACGCCCTCACAATAAAATATTACGAATACAATGAAAATGACGGTAAATAGATAATATATTTTCTTACTTAAAATTACGTAGGTACTCGTACATACTTACTACATATACGACTATCAAGAAAAAATATGTATAATGATCTAATTAATTTGCCTCTACCGATGGTTTAGCTAACTAACTCTAGCTATATTTAGACAAAAGTAGCAAAAACTAGGTTCAAAATTCTTATGTCGCCTAATAAACGTTATTTAAGCCTTTAGAATAACGTTAACGATAAAAGGATATACCCTTATAATTATATGTTCTTTTTGTGTGTTTATCAGTTTTATCACGTTGACTCCAGCCAAAAGTAGGTTTCAAATACGTGTGCTTACATTAGCATTTAAAACGAGAGTTCACAATGGCGGAAATATCGGATATCACCTGATCGAGTGTGGCGGGCTGTCTGTCACTCGAGCCTTTATGATTTTTGATAGACGTATAAAATTTCACGATCAGTGAATGGACCCCCTTATGTATGATAGAGATGAGAAACAATACGTTTAATTCTATGTTTATCTATCCATTTTACCTCAGTCGTCGAATACAAGACAACTAAATGTATTTTAATTTTGTAGATATCGTCCTGAGTTCCAAATTACAGAAAAAACAAAATGGTTCAGTGAAATATAATCTAAGGTGTAACTCAATGGACTTTGCTATGTATGTAAACAAAGGACGTAAGTAACTTTGTTTTGTCGCTGTTTCTCCTTTCATTTTCACATCACCTCATCAAACACCACTGAAACTATTCAGTATTGCACCGGTCGTTACCGTTAATACAAAACCATAACATATATATCTGAATCTTAGATATTTCATTAAAATTTTAAAATTGTTTCATAAGTCAGGTTAGGATGACATGATGGAATGTCATTTTTGTTTCTTTTAAATCCTACAATTGTCTATGATGGGTAGTGTTGTGACTAAAGTTGGTGATATTGTAAAGCCGCTACACACTACCCAACTCACGCTCTCCACCTGCCATCGCGGTTGTGTACACTACGCGGTACTTTTATAAGTGGGTAAAGAATCGTAGTGGGTAAATTGGTTAAAATAACTAAAAATACTTACTTGTTTTTTATTTTCCATATATTCATATTCGATATGTTTTGACATAATAGAGAGTCTTCCCCATCACTACTAAATTCATAATTCAGAGACAATTTCAACATGGCGGTTTGTTTACATAGACAGCAAAGTCCATTGATTTACACCTTAATTTTAAAGGAAGAAAGTTTCATTTGTTTCGTTCTGTTTGGTTTTAGAACAGTTATTTTTTTTTAATTTTAAGTTCCAAATAATTTGATTTTATCGCAGAAAAATCGTTAATATAAAGCTATTGTCGGCTTGATTCTAATTGCATTGTATTTTAATCGTATGCGGTCCCAAGGGGCTATAGTTGTTAGTTATTTACTGGTTTTATGTATTATGAAAATAATTAATTCAATTTGAGGTCTGATTCGACCAGTTACATCACTAGTACTAAAGGCAGTTATGTATATGAAATACATTATTTATGAGCCCCGAACACGAAACGGTGATACATTGTCCGCGTTTTATAGAGTTTCTATATAGGGAACACTTCGCCATTTTTCCGATTGGATTTTAGAGTAGTAAATCGTGACAATGTATGATTGGAGTATTATTGCACTTGTGGTAACATTACATTTCTACTTTTACGAGTTATATTGAATCTTAGATCCATTCCCGCTGATATAACGCGAAGAAGTTTGTAAGGTTCACAGACCAATTTAACTTGTGGATGTCATTCACACTATGCGCTCATGTCTATGAAGCTAATAAAATTGAATATATTAATTTAATCGTATGGCATACAGTATAACAACATAAGTAAAGAAGTTGACATCACTTTTGGCGTCCCCCAGGGAAGTATCTTGGGTAAGATATATGTCCAACTATCACTAGCCTCCGACTGCGTCCGTGTGTTCTTGTTAAAATCGCCTTAAACCATTAACACTACCACACAAGGAGTAGTCTACGCTTGTACAGACAGCATCAAAAGTAGTTACTTTACTACTACGCAATCGAAGACGTCAAAAGTTCTTATTCCCTTTTTTAAAGACTGTTGAAGTCTTCGTTTACGCAGCTATTTTTTATGCCGACTATACCAAATACATTTTTAGAAAATATATTATTAAACTTTCCACAGGCGCACATTAATTATCGCATGCGAGTCGGAGACGATAACGCAGGTTAAGTAAAGATGGCAGCGGTCAGTTTTTGGAGTGGTGACCGCCTGATGTTTGAGTGGTTTATATAAAAGAGCGTTTCCGTGCTTTGGAAGGCACGCCAAGCAGTTGATCCCGGCTGCTATCTATGACAGTAGTCGGTGACTTAGAGGTCTGCGGGCGGCTTAAGAACTCCTAACAGTCCGGTTGTCCACTCACTTGACAAAGGGGGGACAACTGTTACTCGCGTCCGCAGGAGCTACCTACCACAACCCTGCACGTGTCCCCTGGGTGTCCCAACTTTACAGGCCAAAAGTAATGTATGCCATACGATTAAATATAAGCCTATTCGAAGAATTTCTGATATGCTAACAACTTTCCCCTTCCAGAGTCACAAAATATCTCCATACGAAATTTCAACTGTATTAGTTTAGCGGTTTAAGCGTGAAAAGTTAAGACAGGCAGAGAGACAGACTAAGAAACATACGCATTTACGAGTATAGTAAACCCGTACTCTCCCAGGCTAAAATGTTTTTGTTCGCAAATCCGTACTATTAAATGCTGACCCACATATGGGTCAGCGGGAGAGGAGCGGATCGGATTTTATCTGTAATTCTGTCATTGGTAGGGTGTAGAAGGAGCGGGCTAGCCTGCAGTCACCGTGCAGCAGCTTGATCCTTTTTACTGGAAAAAAAGAGTTTTTGTCTCATCTCTCTCTCTTTACATTTTGTACTGCGGTCGGAAAATTTCTCTGTGGATGCCATTGCATTCTATTGTATCACATCAAGATTCTTTTTTAGGGTTCCCTACTACTAAGGCTCCGCTGTCCGGCCGTCCGTCTGTCCGTCTGTCACCAGGCTGTATCTCATGAACCGTGATAGTTAGACAGTTGAAATTGTCACAGATGATGTAATTCTGTTGCCAATATAACAACAAGTAGTAAAAACAGAATAAAATTAATATTTAAGGGATGGGAGCCATAGAACCAGCGTGCTTATTTTACGTTTTTATAGATAATGGTACGGAACCCTTCGGGCGTTAGTCCGACTCGCACTTGGCCGGTTTTTTTCTTGGCTTTTGCACACTACCACGTTTATTCTAATAAATCTAATACATTTCTTCATAGCTGCAGGGCTCCTTTGTAGCTTCAAAATATAGCTACAAGGTACCATGCGCGTCTACTTTACTTGAAAGTTAGGTTAGAAATTCCTTCCACACCACAGTTTATACCGTAATAATGAAGCGCTTATCTTTTCTTGAAACTTTCACAGAAAGTCTTATTACGCAATTGTGTTGCGGATAAAATAACTTTGGTAATTCTAATATTTTACTGGCGAAAAGATAATTTTCTATACCATTCTCGGAAATATTGAAATGGGTACGACTGTTTCGAATTGCCTGGACTTGTAAGTATACATAGCGTAGCATTGTTGCAAAGTCGAGGTTGTTTGCGAGGAAGAATTGATTTAGTCGTGACAATCGAGTCAAATTTCACAAAACTGAATGAATATCATGAATTACTAGTTTTGTTGTGACTAATGGATTACCATGTTTAATTAAGTGTTATCCAGAAGTCCAGGCATTCTACATACATTCAGTTCCTAAAAATAAATAGTAATTTAAATCTACAGGCGGGCATTTTGTTATTGTATACCTAATCAGCATGACAAAAATGTACTCAGTGTCTGTTCTGTTTTTATTGTGACGAAAAAGTAGCTAAATATACTTATTATTTTTAATGCGCAGGCATATCCTATCGTGTGTCCTTATTATACCACAATATTTAGTACATTGTTGTAAAGGCTAGAAAGTAGGCAATAGATGGACAAGTGGGTTCGTGGAGACGAGTCGAAGGAGACGAGTCTATCTATTGCACTTTTGGCAGAGGCTACTGCGAGGAAATTGCATATAATTATGATCAAGTACCTAATTAAAGATCATGATGAAACACTGTAGCGCGTCCCCGCTTGCTCGTTGAAACTGTCCAACAATAACATTGTTGGACAGTTTGAACTTATAGTTGGCCTTTTCGTGCGATGTCCAACTAACCCCAGCTTTGAAGCCTAAATTCTGACCATTTTTGGTCACATTTCCGAGCAGTGGCGTGAAAAGCATATTTATTTGTTTGTTAGGTACTGGTAAACGTAGCTCTAATCAGGCCAGGGATTTACAGGGTCGAAAAATGTAAGTCTCATCTTCGGTAAAATTATTTTTATTCGAGTTCAGCTTGATTTAATACACTGTCACTGTCAAAATGATACAGTAACTATGTTTTCGTCACACCTGGGGGCTATTGCATATCAACTTGTAACTTATATACCTACAAGCGGAAACCTCTTTTCAACTGCTCACATTACAAAGCGACTTCCCCTTGTATTATAAGTTGTAAATTGGTATGAAATGGGTCATAAAGTAACAATTACTGCTCCCTACGAGTGTGAAAAGTTTTGGCCTGGAATAATCGTAAATTATCACCGCGGGCGGTAATAAAGAAGGCATTGCTTTAAGCCCGGGCAGCAAATAACTGCGGTCTACGAAATTCTTTGTTTTTCTTCCCTAAAACCCTGAAGAAGTTTCGACAGTTTGTAAACCCGTAATTTATCCTGAAATAAATCTTTATTCTTATTATTATCATATGAGTAATGTACTAAAGAGAGCGGGACATATCGCAAAATGTTATCAAACGTTTTAAAAATGTTTTCTTAAAAGTACCATGAGATTGTTAAAGAAAGTAAACCTTTGATATAGTACTGCCTGAACACCGAATATCTTCGACGCACCGTTAAACCGGACCAGTAAACATAATGCTTGTGTATAAGATAGTACGTATACCTACTTCTCCTTCTATTATGATTATAGTCATGGGTTAGAAAGGGATAGAACAGTGTAAGAACCACCACAGATTCACTATTATGTAACATTACAAATAGATCAGATAGGTAGCAGTTTTCCAGTAGGTAACGATCGCTTTGAAAAATAAACTCTTATCTGACGTAGTGGTTTAATCGTAAAGTGAATCTTATTCCATTCGGCATAAAGCTGATTGCTTAATCCATCGTTCGCTTCGGATATGTGGATAAGAAAGTACAAAGTACGTATTAGTCTATATAAACGAATGACCCAGCACCGATGGATTTTAGTGAAATGAAACGTTCGGTTTGGTACATAAAATGTTTTCATAGAATTTCATTTGCAGTAAAAGCATAAGATGAATAAAAATATTGTTTTCAAAAGGAATTCCTTTAGCTATAAAGTTTTATAATTGAGCTACTAAAATTCTTTGTAAAATACCTTTAAACATTTCAAGTATTTAGTCTATAAATAACTCCACAAATTTGAACGGGCAAATATCTTAATAGTAAGCAACTTTGATGAATTCTTCTTGGAATTATTTATTATTAGTTTTAAATTCGTTTAGTGCCTAAAGTCTCTAAATAGGAGAACAGTTGAATACATTGACTAACATGAAAAAAATTGAAACATATTATGTCATGAAATTAGATAAAAACAGCCTATACACCGTGCCACCCCTAGGCACATGCCTCATCTTGTGGATGAAAGGGAACCGGCAGTAGTCCCAGTGCGAGTTGGTACAAAATGGCAAATATCAAAATTATCATGACCGTGCCACATGTCTGCTTTCCAATTTGTTTTCATGTATCAAAATCTATTTTGCGTCATAAATTGACGTCAAGTCAGCTGTGACGGGATATAAAATATTTACCCTATTTCCTTGTGGTGCCTACTCGTCTGTGTAAGAGTTTGCGTGGACAACAAATTGAGGAATCGTTTAAATATATTTTAGATTTGCACTGGCTTCTTCATTTATAGATTCAAGAATTCTGTGATATGCGACAACCTAGGAATTGTAAAAAAAGTGATGTAAACGAACTATTTACACTTTAAATTATAATTGCGCAGACATCATAGTTGTTTCCAATTCATATCAATATAATTTAAAATATGCACGAAAATGTGTCCCCTTTTCATAAAGTATTATGGCGTCAATGAACTAGACATTCCAATCGGAATGATATTAGAATATCAAATTTTGTTTTTCCAGTCTCTAAAGTAATATAGGAGTTTTCATTTTTGAAACATCACAAAGTGAAAGAATTATTGTGTTGACCTTCCGTTACAACTGAGTCCAATGTGTAGTACAAATCTCAACAAATTATGATAATTGATGAACAAGCTACACTAATTCTCTTAAACACTATATTACTTCACGTGCGTACTCATCTTGACCTCAATTTCGCATCTCCGAACTTTCAGCATAATATCTGGATCATAATCGTAATTCCATTCCTAAAGGAAACGTCCTTGCTGAACACAAGCGAGCCTTGCCAAAACGATTAACTGGGGAATTTATACGACGACTTAAATATACACGGGACATTGCAAATTCTGCGAGGATTCCTGCCAAATTATAACAGTGATCAACTTGGTGTCTGATCAGGAAACTTTTAATTGACGGGAGATCGTTGATAATTTGAGTTGACAGCGGTGTCAAGTTGGCGGCGAAATTTATACCTACACGAAAAGTCAATTAGGGAACGATAATTACTTTGTTCATCATCCTCCTAGCGTTTTTCCCGCTAGTGCTCAAACGAGTTCGGAGTCGGCTTTGGCATCTAATCCCAAGATTTGGAGTAGGCACTTACAAAAATGACTGACCTTCTAAGCTTCTAACCCTGAGGGAAAACTAGATCTAAGTTGGGGTTATACCTGTTTTCTCACGATGTTTTCCTTCACCGACACCGTTTTCCACCACTGTAAAAATCTAATGATAATACATACGCCATACCGCAGCAGAACCAAGGTAACCGGTATCGTCCTCCGAATCACTAAACTTAAGTGGGAGTGGGCGGGGCACGTCGCACGTAGAAGTGATGGCCGTTGGAGCGGAAAGGTTCTCGAGTGACGACCACGTACCAGAAGGTGCGGCGTGGGTAGGTCCCCCACAAAGTGGACTGATGGCCTGGTAAAGGTTGCGGGAGTCCGCTAGATGCGGGTGGCGCAAGACCGGTTACTAAGGCACTCTTTGGGGGAGGCCTATGTCCAGCAGTGGCCGTTTCTGGGCTGATAAAATGATGTTGATTACATGTATAAGTTTTTTGAGAAAAACTGATTGGTACGAGTTTGTACCCTGGCCTCCAGATTGTAAGAAGCTTGCTGCCTTACCGTTCGGCTACAGTGCAAAAGGCAATTTTTTTTTATAAAGAAAAATCCTTTGTACATACAGTACGGGAATTGAGTGGCCTAGGGACGTCTATTACCGTGGAATGGGGTTACTTTAGGAAAAAATGGGGCTATTTTGATCATTTAGAATGTTGTATAAAGCAGAACAGTTTCAGTTTGGCGGAACTTTATTTGTTAAACTAGCGTATAAGGTTTTGGACGGAAAGGTTCTCGTGTGGCGACCAAGTATCGGAAGGCGCGGCGTGGGTAGGCCCCTGCAAGGTGGACTGATGACCTGGTAAAGGTCGCGAGAGTCCGCTTGATGCGTTGCGCAGGACTGGTCACTTTGGTACTCTTTGGGGGAGGCCTTTGTCCAAAAGTGGACGTCTTTTGGCTGATATGATGATGATGATTTCGTTACATAAATAAGTTTAAAAAAAAACTATTTGAAATTACGAAGATTTAATCAAGTAAACAGCAAAAAAAACTAATATTTTCTACTACAAACTACAACAGTTCACCCTTCTGGGCAAACAACAATTCTACAAAATGTATTGTATCAGATATGTATTTGGTCTACGCAAGTATGATCATATCTCTGAATTCCGCTCTAAGCTTCGATGGTTACCGATTCGCCGGTGCAGGGATGTGCATATCCTGTCATTACTTTTCAATACACTGTTCAGCCCTACTTCCCCTCCTTACCTTTCTGAGCGGTTTAGTTATATGGCAGACGGCAGTGGCTACCGCTTGCGGTCGAGTACTAACCTTACTCTTGCTGTACGGTCTAGAAAGACGCGAACATACTCCAGATCTTTTACTGCGCGCGCTGTTAAATTGTGGAATGAGTTGCCTTTGTCGCTGAGACAGTCGCAGTCTGTTGCGTCACTTAAGATGAATTTGAAGAAGTTGTGGCTTTCCAATGACTTGTGAATTGGTTGAATATTGTATTTATTTATTTATTGTATATTTGCGATATATATGTTACATATGTTAGTGTGTATTATATTGTATATTTATATATGTATTGGCATGTTTTTATTTGTCTAGACTTAATACTAATTAGGATTTGCTTTCATTTTCTCTGTTTTTGTACACGGTATAAGTTTGCCTATCTCGTTCTACCTAGCTTCCTCTCAATTGCTCAAAGGTTAGCTGGAAGAGATCCCTTATAGGGATAAGTTCGCCTTTGTATTTTGATCTATTGTGTGACATGTATATTCCTTAACCTGTTATTGTGTACAATAAAGTGCTTACATACATAAATACATACAATTTCGGAGAAATATGAATTGGATCAAAGTCGCCCCTCGAATCAAAGTTACCCAGTACGTGCCTATCTTGCATTTATCGTCTTGGATTTGGGCCATTCCTTTACTTGAAGGTGGGTTGAAAACAATAATTGACTCATCAAGTAGCTCTAGCAAACCACACGATTTTTTTTTAACATAATTACTGCTGATAGTATAAGATAACGTCCTTGAGCACGATAATAGTCCAATAGTTACTTAATTCATAATAGTATAGAATAGTAAGCTTTATTTTAATTCATAATAGAGGTGAACAATATATGTCAATTTAAGAAATTGGTTATAAATGATGTTGGAAATGTGCCTTATCAATCATATCATATACGTTTGATATTCAACTTTTACCTACGTGTAACAATATGCAAACGCAATTGCATAAATATGGCATCGCATTGATACAATTACTCGTTCAATTAACCATGGTATGATTGTCCATATGCAACGATTCGAAACGTGTCGCGCGAGTTCAACCTTTATGACGCGAGTTTAATTATTCGGATTGTTCTAAAAGGAGCTCGTCATAAAAGTTGAATGACCAGCATTTCTAACAAAGTATCATACTAAAATCCACTGCGACTGCAATGGCTAGATAACGACACTTTATGTCGACAGTGTGAACGCTGGCTTACCGGGATCCAGACAAAGGAACCCGAGTATATACCTGGGCAATGGGCATTGCTATATAATAATAAGTAGAGGTACTGGTACACATGCTCTGTAGTTAGTGTATTATTATATATGCAAATAGCATGCTACTTACTAGCAACTTTACATTTACACATGCTATTTGCTCGAAACTAGCATGCTTTCGTGCCACTAAAGAGCATGTGCAACAAACAGGTACCTTAATGACGCAATCCCTTGGATACAGAACTTGAAGAATATCATTGTATTATGATTATTGTGCACGTCTGTAAAACGTCATACGAATAAATAAATAAACGAGTGGTTCCACAATCGCTTCAACTGACTGGTATTTTTAACAGACGTCAAAAAAGGAGGAGTTATGTATTTTCCAGGGTTATTGAAAATACCGAGAGTTTGGAACGATTAAGTTTTTTTTAAAATGTTTGTAAGGGTATCCTACCCAGGTCGAGAAGTGGAGGGAACTCTTCAAATTTTAAAGACAAACTTGATGCGATTTGGGTACTGATTTGATGTCGGTTAAAACTTTGTAAAGTAAATTACCTACATATACAGGTCAAACTTTGTGAACTAGGTTTAGACTAGGATAAAAAAACATGGTATAGCAGTATGAATACTCCTTCCGTATAAATATATCAAATTGGACTCAGTGTGTATTTGATTGGGAATAACACAACTTATATGTATGTTCCTACTCCTTAATTACTCGATCGCGATTTATTTGGCTACGTTGGCTGCTACCAACTATATGAGGCTGACTGTACATTTTAATACAAATATTCTTTACCATAATAGCTATGAGCTACGGTAGCCTAGTGGTTCAGGCATGCGGCTGTCAAGCGGCGGTCGTGGGTTCGAATCCCGGCTCGTACCAATGAGTTTTTCGGAACTTATGTACGGAATATTTACCGTTAGCTTTTCGGTGAAGGAAAACATCGTGAGGAAACCCGTCTAATCCCAATAAGGTCTAGTTTTCCCTCTGGGTTGGAAGGTCAGATGGCAGTCACTTTCGTAAAACTAGTGCCTATGCCAAATCTTGGGATTAGGAGTCAAAGCGAACCCCGGGCTCCTTTCGGGGCATTCCCGGGAATAGCGCTAGGAGGATGATGATGATTCTTTACCATAATAATATACACAAAAAAGAAAACAAAAATTAAACACAAACGAAACAATTCTCTACATTAGATTTATCACAAAAAAACTCGGCCAGACAACCTTTCCACGAGTAATCAAAATTACTTATGATTTCCATTATAGCGTTAAGCATTATTAAGATTGCTGGGTTAAAATCTCATTGCTTAGTATCTACCTTAGAAATGTATTGTTATTTCGCTCACACAAATATTAAAAGCAACACTTATATAGTAGATTGAATTTGAATAAAATTATTTGCCACAGAATGGGGACCTCGAACCCTGCACTTTAATATCTACCCTCATTTCACATAAAAGTCCTCACAACGTAGCACAATCTAATAAAAACAAGAACTGAGTGGTCGCAGGTGGCAGACAACAGTTTTGTAAAAATAACATAACAACGTTACGTCGAAATATTCATTATTTTTAAGTGCTAAGTTTTCTGCTTAGCAACGGCAAGGCAAGAGGTCAATCTGACTTGACACTTTGCTTTTATATGAGCCAATTGTGTTGCGCTCGTCCGATATCGGCACAAACTGGGCCAAACTGTGGGAACGAGTGCGCGCACATGTCAGTATTAGAACGGTTACTCACGGCGACTTTTTGTATCGAAACAATCGCGCGACAGTCGCGCGACACTTGCTATAGATAGATGACCTGTCAAAATCACAACATGCATGTACCTAATGATTATAATTTATTGAAATTAACATAATTTAAAATGATATTTGATGAATTATTATTTAAGTCGATGTAAAATATAATCTTACTACTAACAAAAAATGATTCAATGAATGAACGAGATTATAAACTGACGAGTATGGTTAAGTAAGGTTAATTTATAACCTAACGCGTTACATTACAAACTGAAAAAGTGTTAAATTTTACGTTAGAATATCGATACTGAATCGCGTTTTAGCGCTCTTAGAATGTGAAATGTCGAGTGAAATTGTCCCCCAGTAAAAAAGGAGTAGTAATTAAGTCAATTGCAGTTAACAGCGAGGCGTGTCTCGTGTCAGTACGGAAATACGTTTTTCTAATTAGTGTCAGTACTAATAGCTAAGTAGCTATAGTCATAGATGTAAACGAAATTGGCAGCGTTATTCAAACAATGAGCTGAAAACATCGAGTTTGGTTTGCATACTAAGACGGGGTAGGTGAAGTTCAAATGAAAAAAACATGGTGATTGAATGACTTACTGGTTATATTGATTCCTTTACGTTAGTTAACTCACCATTAGCACACAGTATCAAAATATATAATTGTTGGTCTAGCTAATTGGAGAGAAATAAGAGCGGACTGTACAATAAGAATCTTTATAATTAATAATCGATCGTTACAACGGTGGAATTGTGGGATGCGCGAACGCGTACAAAATATATCGCGAGCGAAGCGAACGCGAGCCGCGATCCGTCGTATGTCGCGGTGGATGAGTGAGTCTCCGGTCCGAGTGCGGGCGGGGCGCGGGCGCGGCGAACCGACAGCAATCTTATCAGTTAGCGCTTTTAGCGCTTAGGGTCTTGTAATTGTGCTGTCTGCACCACCAATAATTTAGACTTATTTATACCTTTACCTATAAGGCAATCACGTAAATTGCTGCTTTAGTGTTTAATACTGCGTTTAAAACACAGTTTTATAACATTTTGTTTATTACAGTATATCGATTTTATTAGTTTTTTTTAAATTTGCTCTTAGCTGATTATCTTGATTTTTTAAATTATATTTTGTATTTTATACTTTACTATAATAACTTGATGGTTTACTATAAATATAGCACGTTACAAACCTTAACACGTGGAAAGTTCAATTGCGGCTATGAAACTGGCAGCACATTCGAACTTTACACAAAGGCCGATGAAATATGAATATTCGGCGCCGATAGAAACTGTGACTTAATTGGTTAAAGCACCCCGGGCTAACAGAAGGGGAATTTGAATCCAATAGTTGCTTTTTATTTGTGGGAATTCAAATCAATGAGTTTATCAAACCTTCTATTCCTTTATATAATTCTATTTATTTTAACATAACATTCATAACACATGGAGTCCCCCGCTGCCTGCGGGCTGCTGAGTGCAGCATGGAGGTCACTAAACTAACTCATCATCATCATCATATCAGCCGAAAGATGACCACTGCTGGACATAGGCCTCCCCCAAAGAGTGCCAAAGTGACCGGTCCTGCGCCACCCGCATCCAGCGGACTCCCGCAACCTTTACCAGGTCATCAGTCCACCTTGTCGGGGGCCTACCCACGCCGCGCCTTCCGGTACGTGGTCGCCACTCGAGAACCTTTCCGCCCCAACGGCCATCGGTTATGTGCCCCGGACACTGCCAATTAAGTTTAGCAATCCGGAGGGCCATATCGGTTACCTTGGTTCTGCTGCGGGTAGCCTCATTTCTGATGCGATCACAAAGAGAAACTCCCAACATGGCCCTCTCCATTGCCCTTTGGGTGACTAAACTAACTAAACTTATCGATTTTAAGGCTGTTGTCTACGTTAATCCCCTAGCATGACCCCCCGGGGAAAAAAAACGAATAAGTTGTTAGGTGAGCTGCGACCCTACAGCGCGCGAGCCGCGCTAGCGAAGCGAGCGTGACGCCCCAGCGTCCGGCGAAGCGCCATAACCGAACATTATCATTTTTTCCTAGTTGAATATAAAATAATTGCCGCTAATTCCCCTGGGTGATCGAGGTCAGGTGATTGACGTGGATAACGTGATTTTAAGTAAGACAATATAATGGCTCCTAATATCGACCACCCATCAGGTGGACGATATTAGGAAGATCTCGGGTCACTTCTTGATAAGGCTACCCTAGAATAGGGTCGAGGAGATTATGGCTATGCTCAGCAGTGGGCGATGACGGTCTAAATTTATTGATGAATATCGTTTTGGAATTGTCGTTAGTTGATAATTATGGCCAATTAACACGTTGGCTACCATGTCAGTTACCGGTGACAGACAGAATAGTATCTATTTTGGTCACGCATATAATTGCTTCGGTGTCAGTCACCGGTGCTTTATTAGGTTTCCGTACCCAAAGGGTAAAAACGGGACCCTATTACTAAGACTTCGCTGTCCGTCTGTCTGTCTGTCACCAGGCTGTAACTGAAGAATCGTGATAGCTAGACAATTGAAATTTTCACAGATGATGTATTTCTGTTGCCGCTATAACAAATAATAAAAATAAAATTAAATACATATTTAAGGGGGGCTCCCATACCACAAACTTTTTTTTACTAATGAATGAAATGAATGAATTTTTTGATAATGGTACGGAACCCTTCGTGCGCGAGTCCGACTCGCACTTGGCCGGGTTTTTTAATATATCAGTAGCCTTAATGGATACTCTGCTTCAGTTTGAGTCAAACAATTTTCGTATTTCCGGCTGCTCTGTAGAGACAGGTCGCAATTGTCAACCGGTTCTCGTGAAATTTTAGAAGCAGATTCAATCATAATATGGAATTAAATATTACGTTATTTGCGTTTTAGGGCTCCGTACCAAAAACGGTAAAAAAGGAACCTTTATGGTGCGACTCGTCCGTCTGTCTGTCTGTCTGTCTATCTGTCACAAAGTAAAATATCCCACGAACTACTTAAGCCATCAATTTGAAATTTGGAATGGTTATAAATGAGAGTTATCCGCGAGCATGGAAAATGAAAAATTTAAATATACATTTTAATTTTCTATGAAAAATTACGAATATGAGGAGGGGCAAAAAATATTCAACTATTAGGTCAAGTGGTGTATCATTTGAGTTGCACTTATTGAAACAGATTTTCCTATTTTTCTATATTGGTAAAATTTCGATCTATGCGGGAAATTGAAAAAAAATTCTGGGGATACAACGTACTCGTACGTGGGTTCTACTCGTACAACGTGTAGGCATACTTATTTTGAGATTGGCCGCGGCGGTGACGTTTTTGTCAGCCGAGCTGATTTTGACTACGTTTACCGACCATTCACATCAAAGTAAAATCAGTGAAACACTGACCTCTGAAGGAGAGGAGGGTAATGTTTTTCGAGCTTATGTATGTATGTATGTATGTATGTATTTATGTGGCATATTCTTTGGCACGCCCTGCAGCCTAATTCGTTTGACGGATTTCGACATTTGAGGTATCATTTAATTCGTCTCAGTTGCAGGAGTAACATAGGCTATAAAATTTTCCAAAATTTCCTACAGAATCAAAAATTCGCGTGAAATCGGACGTAAATATTGCGTGGGACAATTAAAGTCAAAGAACTGTGACAAGTAGGGTATCGCTTAATAGGTTGTATTTGATTGAAATTAATTATTAGGTTCCTTGTACATTTTTCTGATTAAATAATCACTTGGGATTTAGGCCGTTCAGTTTTTTTTTTTTAACAAATTTGCACAAATAAATCGAAAACAATATTTTGTCATCAAATAGCCGAAAACAAAGGACATTGCTGAATCCTGTACCAACTTTTCGTTTGTGCCACATCAACTAAACACGCGTCATAAACCTTTATTTAATTTTTCACCTAATCTGTTTTTATAATAGCTACATAAGAACAGGGGAATGTGAGATCAAGTAAAAAAGTAATTTACTACAATTACAACTTGCGGCGCCGCCATTGCAAGCAACATTTACCTTGAGTTAATTGTTAGTTTGTACGGAACCCACGGTGCGCGAGTCAGACTCGCACTTGACCGGTTTTTTATAAATAAAATGTGAGAAAATCGTACTCACGAGGTCTACAGCGAACAGAACCACTGTCTAATATTTTTTTTAAATTAAATTTACGTCTAGTAAGCATAACCCAAGCCTTATCTTACTGTGGGCCTAAATTCATTTGAATAGGAAGCTGTTTGTGTATTTCCAATGTTTAAATGCCTTTCATTCAATAATAACACCTTTCATATCCAACCATTTCCAAGCCAGCTAAATACTTTCATCTGTAACATTAAGATGAAATATTTCTTTACATAAAAAATATCTTGGTTCGTAAGTACAAGATTATAAATCCCCAAAAATATACTTAAGGCATAAATAACGTTGAGGGAACGTTTCCCGACAGTATAAGGTGTATATCTTGTGTGTGGGCGGCGTGCGGCCTATAATAGGTGTAAAAAGGCCGATTTACTACGGCATACGGGCTTTAATGGACGGATTTGGAAGATTACGTAAAGGTTTTTTGTGGATTGAGTAGTTTTATTGGATTGCTTATTCGAAAAAGTGTTGTCTTTTTTGTTTCTTAGGACAGCAGGTTGATCATGTAACTCATTTTACGTAGGTACGTTAGGAAGATCTTAATATTTTATCAAACGATTTTGAAATACAAATGATTGTTGGATTGTCCCAACGCGGGTTTAGTGATTACCCTTCTGATTTTAGTATAACTACATTTCAAAAACGATTTTAAAGGTAATGTTGTAAACAAAAAGGTTCAATAATAAGAAACAAATATACGAGTAGGTTCGTGCCACGATACAAAGCTGTATTTGGGCTGACTGGGAACATTAACTTTATGCAAAAATACGCAACTGGTTAAAAAATATCATTATCGTTAAGGCCTACGCATTTTTTAGCGAAATAGCAACAAAATATACTTATCATGGAATTTTGCAAAGTAACTCATCCATTGCTTTTGCTTTGTAAATGCCTAGCTACGTATCACTGCGATCAAATTACAGACAAACTGAATATTGTGGCATGTGTTTAGTATTTGATTATAGGTAGTAGTCGGGGGTTGTTAACGAGTTAAATTATTTTGTTCTTTGAAAGGTTCGCTCATCGAATTCATTTTGTTATAAACGATTTCTTGAAGCGCAAAGCCTAGAAGGTGTCCTACCTTATGTTTATGAGACTCTTTAGCCCTAAATAATAAATATTCTGTATTTATTTTACCGCATTTAGCAACGATACAGATAGTCTCTTCTGCCAAAATATCTTGGCACACAAACTCGTCCCCACAAATCTTGATATTTATGTATTCTGTTAAGTATACCGCCATTGTTTCTTCTAAGGACTTTAGCATGAAAGAACGTAAATAAAAGGAAGACATTATTTCTGTAATTGAAGTCGTTGGATATTACTTTCGTATGAATATCTCGAATAAACCTTGCATCAAAATATGGGTACATACAGAGTGAAAAAAAAAACATAAGTCAACTTTCCTATCGTCAATAGTAGTTTTTGTCAATATAATTTATTATTTAATCACAAAGATAAACGGAAACGCTGTCTGTGCGGATTATGAGTGCAACCAAAAATTCTATTCTTAACTTGGGATATGTCTACAGGAAAGACCACAGAACATTAAATTTGTTCTGTTCTGTGGGACGAAAACCTGAAACTCAGTATGAAAAAGAATCGACGTCAATATATTATATATATACATTTTCTTACGTAAATACAAAAGTTTGGATGTTAAGATTTTTGTATGTCTGTTACTCCATCACGCTTAAACGGCTCAACCGATTCTGATTACATTTTGCACGAAGATTGTTTATAACCTGGTTTAAAGTATAGATCGTTTATAACTCTCGGATGATACAAGTTTTATTAACTAAGAGCTCTTAAATACCTATCCACTGACAAAAATGTAGCTCAAACGAATATTTTAATAGTAACTTTTAAACGCGAACAAAGCCGCTCTGTTTGAGTCAATGAATTTGAAAATGTCACTGGTTCCAGTGAGACGGGAGTCTGCGCCCGACGTTGTACTTTTAAATTGGTTTTCTTCAACTACCTTACTTTGAAGGCTGATGCCATGGCACGTTTAATTATATTTTGCTAGAGTGAGCAGTATATATATAACTGGGCTAAGACAGTGATATAGCTCATAGCTGCGAGACACCAAATGTATGAAAAACATTCCTGGTTCACCCTTATTATCTTACAAGCTTCCGCCAGCGACTTCGTCTGCGTGGAACCAGAATAAAAACTAGTAATTATCCTATATTTTAATCCAGCCGTTTCAGGTTTTCGCTTTTTTTTAAAATAGTTACACCGTCATATATTGCTTAAGGTTATGCTGATCTGTGTTTCCAATGAGTGTCACCTAGCTGTTAAGTATGCGCGATATTAAATATATGAAATAATGAAAACACTGCTCAACACATTACTGGTTACTCTAGGGGGACTCCCCTTTAAAGTCGTTTATTTTTTACACCGTACGTACGTACGTAGCTATGTTTGTGTGTCTATCTCAAACAATGATGTAATATAAAAAAGAGGTAGACGCGTTGTCTATACGAAATTTCGTTTTTAAAAATGGCCACCAAGTCTGACAGCATACCTACGTTTCCATTGACAACACGAAACTGAGGCAAGTTGGTGGGTTATAACCTATCTACCTCTTTTTTATATTACATCATTGGTCTCAAAGCAGTAAACTAAAAGGTAGGTGAGGTTTGGTACAATATACAGATGATTACTTGTTTCTAGCGTAATACCGTGAACCTATGTGTAAGGAGATATGCTGTCGAAGGAACGATTCGTGGCCACTGTAATAATCTAATAATTGTCGGCGGTCAAGTCTAACATCTTCTGTGAATTATTAATGAAAAAGAACGCATTTTCCCACTAAAACATAGCTGACCGTCTAGCAACCCGTCCCCGAGTGTTGAGATATGATTTGAAACCAGTGAGAGGGTTTCAAAATTAATCTAGCATCCAAGGTAGAAGTTTCCATTACCAATAACAGGTTTATAAAGTCAGCCACATATATTAAACTAGCTTTTGCCCGCGGCTTCGCTCGCGTTAAATTCGGGGTAACACGGTTCCCCTTTCCTGATTTAGAACACAGAAGAGAACTCGGAACAGAATAATTTTAATACGCTAAGTTGTAGAGGATATTATATATGTCTTTCCATTTGGGGATAGAATGTAAAGATTTTGAGCATTGGACACACGCGAACATTCTAAGTTCATCCCAGCCACCTTTAATGTTGGCCCTTGCGCTTTGTTAATGGTCATAGCTAAGGTAAGCTGGAAAGGAAATTGTAGCTTTTTAAACTGGAACGGGATTTCTAAGGGAATAATTGCGATTCGTGGAATCATTACATTTTCACCCTTTCCTACGCCGGTTAAGATAGTGGCGTGGCGCTAATGATATTGCGGCCAAGTAGTGTGACACAGAGTCTCGTCTCATTACATAATCTCGGGGCATCCAAATTTCGCATAAGCATGACTGGGACGCCTAGTTTTAATTGAAGCTTGTGTGAGGGTACACCTGGCAGCTCAAGCGAATTAAGAAACTCTACGGGATATGTTGTGCTCCGTTCTGTAGCCATAACTGTGTCTACTGATAAATACTCTGTTGTATCTCCGGTACTTTACTCAATATGTCTGAATTTATTTTGTTGACAACATCATGTTTTGGTGCTAAAATTGCTCTTTCACATAAATATTGATTTTCGTGTATATTGTTTTGTAAATCTGGGTAAACACTTGCACCTAATTCTGAATCACTGTGTACTAATTGACAAAAATGTCCCGTCAGTGTCACACAGCCCTCGGCATTAGTTTCTAACCGACCGTCTCCTATTTTCAATAGTGTTTCAGCATAGTTGCCAGCATCTGTGTCATCATATAGTTGCACTCTCATATTTGAAGTCAAACTGAACTTTCTTACGTTCTGAATGACTGGTAACGTTTGGCGGAAATCACCAGCCAATAAAACCACCATCCCTCCCAGAACATCGGTACTGTTGCGGAAATCCTGGAGCGTTCGATTTAGTGCTTCTACCGCTTTTTTGTGCGCCATAGTACTTTCAGCCCACACTAAGAGTTTGCAAGAAATTACAGATTGTTTTAATTGAATTACCTTATTATTCGTTTGTAGCATAGAACCTGTAGGTACCAATTTTTCGAGTCTCACACAAATTTCCATCCCCTATTTTAGGGGCTGGGGAAGATTTCCAAGATAAAATAAGGCGGGTATTTTTCGTTGGTTAACAGAGAGACTGTGTACAAATTTTTAGCTTCCTACCTTGAAAACTGCGAAAAGTCCCATATAAAATTTCACCCCCTCTTTTAAATATTTGGGGGCAGATTTGAAAAAAAAATATGCACGATTTCTTTGTTAGTCACATAGTCTATATACCAAGTTTTAGCTTTATAACTTGAACATTGCGGAAAGTTCTCATCTTCACTCTCCATCCCTTCAACTATCTCCACTTAAAAAATTACTTCAATTCGTTGCTCTGTTTTGCCGTGAAAGACGGACAAACAAACAAACACATACACTTTCACATTTATAATATTAGTATGGATGGTTCTTTTTGATTACATTCAAAATTTGAACATATCATCTGTGAGAAACAAATCAATTTGATTTCACCTCAATTATAGGTACGGAGTATTAGTTAGTAGATGTTGATTTTTAAACTGTATCATTTTTTTTATGTCTCTAAGATTAAAAAACACTAAGGCGAGAAACAATTAACAAAACATGCGAGGGCACATTAAGAAGATGTCATATAATTTTAGTTTTATTTAAAAGTAAAGAAGGGTATTTTAGTATTCAATGTAGCCACTCGGTTAAACGTTTAAGTGACATGTACATTGTATTCACGACATTACACTTCTTATTGATTGAATCTTAAAGCCTAGAATGGCATGCCTGGAATTTGTATCACTCAGGTTTTTGGACCATAATTTTACCCCCGATTTCATCTCTTTGAGGGATGATGTCGAGATAAAAACTATCCTATATTTTAAACCAGGCTATAAACTATATTCGTGCAAAATTTCATTCAAATCGGTTCAGCCGTTTAAGCGTGATTGAGTAACAAACATCCAAACATCCAAACATCTAAACATCCAAACATCTAAACTTTCGCATTTATAATATTAATAGGATAATCTTAACCATACTTAATGCTGACATTTCAATTCACAAGCGTGAGGATAAAAGGAATGCTCGCAAATTAAAACGATTATTCATTAAGAATTCCAAAAACTTTGATTACAGAAAAAAAGATTTAGTTAGGAGCTATAAATAATGAGTGCTAAATCCATTTGCTCAATTTATTTAATTTAACGCAAGAAATAAATTTGATTTTTCTTTACTGATTGCAAAAGAGCAAACTTATACTGAAATCTATTTTTAGGAACTTTAGATAAGATCTGATATTTTTTTGCAAAATACGACGTACGTGAGTTTGTAATACGATGTAGTACGATGAGTTTATCTTTTGTGCAATAAAGTTTGAATAAATAAATAATGCGACTATGAATGATGGCGGGACGGGCGAGACTCGTTCTCAGAAGATTCGCCACGAGAAGCTCAGGATCGAGAGCTCTGGAAACGGAACGGCTTTCCCCAGCAGTGGGACACGACAGGCTCCCAATAGTAATAATGTAGTGTGTGTAGTCGTTAATAAATTATAATAAGCGTCAAGCATTATAGACGTTTCGTTTTCACGTCAAAATATAAGTAATAACTATAATATCTCTCTCAAACCGCATCCACTTCATCCGAAGCATCCGAGACGTCAGTTCTTTGTTCGGGGTCATGTTTTATTCATCGAGCGCTCTCATTGCACCCTGGGGACTGGAGATTAAACAAATTTAATAGTCTGATGCTGAAATCTGAATGTCGCAACCGCTTTTGCTAGGATATACTTATGCGATAAAAACGATTTTGAAATGATGCAACCGTTTGACAGTTTTTGATCAGTAACATCATGTGACTTTTCCCCCTTTTTCACCCTTGTAACATTGCGAAAAATGTGTGCATATCTTTGAAATTGACTAAACACATTTTGAGGTACTGAATTGGCCAGTGGTGAATGATGGGCGGATTGCCAGCGACATCAAATATACTAAATAACTGAAAATATTTACCCGGAGTTACCTAAGAGACTACATCTGTATGATCTTTTTAACCCTTTTTTCGATATACATTTTTAATGCTCCATTTACTTTTTTTACAGATTTTCATTCTAAAAGGCACAATCGGGGCTTAAGATTATTTTAGGAAAAGACCAAAAATACTTTCCGATGAATAAAATTTTATTTCTCTACGATATTAGATATAAGCACGTATTGCCACCCTCACTAATTAAATGTATATGTAAACACTGAAACACTACTGCGACAAAGCAGTTGCCAAGACATGAAATAGAAATCACAGAACGAGATTTTAATATCCCGATTGTACTAAAACCATTGCCAACTAGTGATTTACACCAGCCATAAGTAGCTCCACTCTTAAATTCCGCAATCGCAGTAAATACGAGCACGGCCATTCAACCGAATCGATGTAGACAATTTATCCGGCCATGAATGGCTTTATCCGGGAAAGATCACGGACACGGCGAGGGTAAAATATTTGTTGCTTAGTTTTGCACTTGTGCCACAGTAAATATATTAGCTAAAGCAGTATGTCAATTACCGTTTCTCTTGGGGGCTTTTTTACATCTGCGCTCCATCGAAAACAAGTTCAACCAGGTCCATCCCACTTTCATTATCGCACACTTTTCATATTCGATCGTACAACAAACTACATAAGTCGCGCCCCGTTATAAGAATTTCAAATGTACAAGAAAACATTTTGCTAACGACGTAAGAAAACGAATGACGTAAGAAGTAATCCCATTGCAAAAGATTAACTGTTATATAAAATCTAAAAAGTATTCATGTATTTTTTGATCAACTCCTGACTTTCCGGGTCTCTTTATAGTATTTTTATTATCATATCATATTAGTTATATTACTTCCAAAATGGATGACCAATTTGATGACAGACATAAGAACTAAAATAGTTATCAGTTAATGTAACTGTTAGATAGCTATAGCATCAGTTAAGCAGTAAACCTTTTGTACCTTTAGGTACTATTAATTATTCTGTGGTTTTAATTATCCATGTAAAAATCATGCGCGGATCGCGGACTGCTGATTTTCCCCAGTTTCTGTGCGCGAGCCACAAATAGTACAACATATTGAGCTAGCACCAGCAAGTGAGCAAGACAATATTTTGGCAGCTACATTCGCTTTCAGCAATATATTTACTTTTCACGCCATAAGTCAGAAATGTGGCCAAAGATGGTCAGAATCTACGCTTCAAAACTGTGGTTAGCTGGACGTTGCTGGAACAGGCCTTAGAGTTCACACTGTAAAACATTAATTTGAACTTTATAGTCCAGTCGGAACAGCGATAGTGACAAGTCAAAGGGCGCCGCGCGACCGCGGGCGCATTCTTTTGATTAGTATTACACCTTCTTTGCTATTGATTTATGATTATAATGATTAGCAATTTCCTCGGAGTAAAGTAGAAATGAAAAGCAGTATGTAATATGTAACAGTGTGTATGCTAATATTACACATGGTCTTGTCTCCTTCGAGTTCCTCATCTTCGGCTCGGACTTCGAACCCACTCGTCCATCCATTGCCTACTTTCTAGCCTCTACAACAAAATAGCGTGAACACGTCTTTGCCGTCAACTGTAATTGACGCTGTTGAAAACCATTTAGTTTCAATAGGACGTTTTTGTAGCCAGCAGCAAAGCTTGCTTTGTTGCTGTTTCATTGTTTCGTTTAACTTTAATGAAAATGAAATTACGTGTTGAAGTTTATGGTCACAAATATGAAGTCCATTTAACAGTTTGCATAGTTTGATTTAGTTTTGATAAGAAATATGTAGTTATAGACTAATATTTAAAAAGTCAAGTGATTTTTTTAACGGCTTTCTATAAACAAATCTGTCCCCTGAACACATATTAATTTCGATATGACAAGTCACATGTAGTTTTCGCATAAAGGAACTAAAGTATCTCCTTATCTCAGAATTATAAGCAAGTTGAACTTGCAGTAGAAACTAAAAACTAAATAGAAAACGTATGCTTATGAAACCAAACTAAACGACCTTGCCGGTAAAATTTATCGCTGTAACGATAAAACACCAGGCAAGAACTTGCAGACCAAATGGTGGCATCGCCAATATCCACCCCTAACTTACGTAATCAAACATTTTTCCCTTACGTGATCTGTAAAACGTGAACCTTATTTCGCGCGTCTAAAGATAGATTTTTCAATGGGCCAATTAATACAGATATAGTTTTATAAAACTCGAATATACGTGTGAACGGAATGATTAAACTTTTGTTTGACATTCCGCTAAACTACTTTTGGTCTCGAGTTCAAAGTGGTTTCTAATTAAAAATTTCATAACACTGGTATCCTCTGTTCGATGTGTCCAAAGTACCTAAGCACACGCTGAAAAGACGTTGTCGAAAGACGCTCTTTTATCCTCAGCTGTGGGAGGATTGACAGTTTGCGTTTTGCGGTCACATAATGAGACTAGGAGATGACAGCCAGAGGCCGCTCACCAGCTAAATGGTCGGACAAAATAAACTGAAAAATCTGGACACACCGAAAATGTCCACTGTCACTGACATTACAACTGACAGGAGTCGATAAAGACAGTTCGTCCGTCCAGCACGGCTATCGCGCGACGGCGCGCGAGCTCGCGATTTTTCTAGAACTACCCATCTCTCTCATATTAGAACACTTAGAATAAGAGGTATAGTGGAAGAAAAATCCAGAGTAGGTATGTCGCGGCCGCCCCATGATAGACGTGCAGACTTGCATTCCACCATGACCATCATCTTCAGACATGAAGGACCGACCAGGGCTCTCTCCCGGGTCTCGGTTCAATTTGTAATTAAATTATTTAACACATGATTGATTAGTCAATTCCCGGCAAAAATGGCGAATGACCTTGCCATTAAACAGTTCCTGCATTTATTAAATAAAACCGATGATGAATCACCTATTTTTTATTAGAATCATCACGCGATTAAAAGAGCGACTGATCGTGCGTTTGCATGACTTCACGCGTGTTTAAAATGTCTTAGTGGCTGATTTGGTCCAAAAGATATGTATAATATGTGGTCTTTAGAAAGAAGTTTTAATACGGAATCAATGTAGCGCTTTGGTGAAAATTGTAATGTTGCATACTTATTGATTCAATAAATAAATAAATGTATACTTTTCCAACTTTTACAATGCGCAATTAATCGGGTTTTGCAAACGCTGTTTTACTATTGCGTAATCATTGCAACAAATAGGTGATTAATTACACGTTAGATAAAGCAATTTATCACGCGTTACACAAACGTTAAATTACTTACTCATGAAAGCGATTAATCGATTAAAAATCCGTTGATCATGTGTAAGAATGACAGCCAACCTGCCCCGTGGAGTGCTGGCGCAAATAGCGAATTTGATCGGGCCTATGAAAAAGTGATTACTGACCAATAAAAATTAAACCTGTAAGATACTTTGTGAACTAATTTTATCTACATTAGATTAAACTATAGACTTACTTTTGTATTAGTACGTACACTTAGACAAGACAGGCGCGCGGGGGAAGACGGCGAAGGGTACCGGGATTCACTTATGTCAAAAATACGTTCCAGAACTGACCTCTAGAATTAAAAATTGGCCCTAAAGTCCGATAAAAGTAGCCAGAAACACCGTTAATTTGTGAATTATTTCCGCTTTTGTTACACCGTAAAGAACTCTGTTAGAATAGCTTTTGAGTTCGGATAAAATCGTCTGATGATGGCATACCTACCCGCAGGAATACCTAACCGCGAGCATGACAGAATAAACTTGAAGATTATTTTGGTAGTAAGCACTCACGGATTGTGCAGACAGTTTATTTTAAAATTACGTTATTGAACAGTCAAGTAACCGGCTAAGTGCAAGTCGGACTCGCGCACGATGGTAAAGTTTCCGAGACTATTTTGGGGCAAGTATAGTGTAACATGGTGGATGGCGCAGGACTGGTCATTTTGACACTCTTTGGAGGCCTTTCGGATAATATGATGATTATGATGATATTGTACGAAGTGTTTTTCTAAAGGGCGTCCTTTTACGTTAGTTAAATTCAAACGATATTTTTATGCGATATAGTTTTTTTGGAATATTCCTTCACTTGTAGCGTACTTTTCTTCTTGCCTATGATTCTTGGTCAACGGGAACTGCTTTGCGAATATGTTTTCAGTCACAAAACACATAATTCCACAGATACACTGCAGCACACAGATACTACAATAATTTTGAAGCAAGGTGCAAAGTTCTTCACCGTGTAAGAGACGGCTGTGTAGTAGCTCACTTCTATTTCGGCTTCAAAGAAAGTCATGGGTCGACAAGTTTTGGCACTAAACGTAATTTGGCCGCGTCGCGAGGCCTTTGTGTAAGAATCACGTTCCCTTTTAAGTGGTAATTCTATTTACAGGAGCAAAACGCTACAATTCATGTTATTTGTCGCAATTTAGTTAAATGGTGTACCGATCTCGCCTATCATCGATGGTCTTACATTTACCAATAAAAAAAAAATAGCGGACAATCTTACACAAATTGAACTAGCCCTACTAGTGTTATGGGTACTAGACGAAAATATATTTGATAGATACTTAACATGAAAAAACATTCAAGACTCAGAAACAAATATGCATACTCATCACACGCATATAATTTGCCCTACCCGGGATTCGAAACTAGGACCTACAGCTTCATAGGCACCGTCACTACCCACTAGGTCACCAATGCTCGTATTCCTTTACGATATTATAAACAGCATGAGGCGTGCCTTTAGGGTAGCGCGAGCTCCCGCTATGAAGCGTTTACGCGCATCTGGGTTTCTATTTAAGCTGGTTATATTATTCGAACAGTATTTCCATAATATTATAGTCACTAATTCAGCTTATGAAATGGCTCCTTTCCTTTTACGATTTAAGGTCAACGGGAGCTAGTTCATAAACCAAAATCTAGCAAGATCTTACGATAGTTTTTCCTTAAGGCCTCTCGATTGGACTGAAAGTTGTTCAAACAGGAAGTTGGCCAAAATTTTACTTTCAAGATTTGATTACAGATACGAGACAAGAGAAACGAAATCTTCGCCTTATTTGAAGAGCTCCCACCAAGGTACCACCTAAGAAAGATGCACTTTCAAACAAAATAATGGTTTTCAAAATCAGTCCCGAAGGTCTTTGAGTATTCGAAGAACATTCATAACATAAAACATGAAAGATTCCACCATTCATTCCAGTCGCTTTTATGTGATAAACGTTCACTGAAAACCAATTTTTTTATTTAAATGGTTGAAGAATACGTTTATTTTTGTATTGCATTTTTTTCTAAATGTATCACAATACTTAAAAAAACATATTAGACAAACATAAAAGATGAGTAAACTGACAGCAAGCGAATTGCAAAAGTTTTATTACACCCCCGAGGCACATCCGTCTCGAATACTTTTTCGCTCACATATCTAATCATAGCACGGATTTTAGGACCGTCGTTTTACAACGTACCTACGTGTTATCAAAGTATTTAAGTGTCATTTAAAAATAAAAGTTCTCTCAGTCCGACTCGTAATTAGGTGAACAATTTGAGCACTTTGTCGATAGTCGAAAGCTGATCGTTTTAGTGCCTTCTCACTTTCTCGACTTTGACACATTCCAAATGTCGCAGTATTGATACGAAGTACTAAAAGGATCATCTGTATTTGCCGTTGACTGTACCGATTGAAACTTCTCAAAAATATGTGTTACCGAAACCTTAATTGTATGACATAAGAGCGATTGGACATATATATGAGTAAGTTGTATGCGCACCCATATTTTAAAACTTGACTGTACTAGTGGACCAAGTATTTACTCAAGTTAGTTTTCACCGGTGGATCGTCATAGAAATGCTAGTTGACTTTCATTGTACGTTTTTTATTATACCTTCGGAATCGGACTGAAAACCATTCTTAACTATAACATACTTACTTACACTTATTACTAATGGTGCTAAAAGATTATATTTTTTACAGTTACTAAAACATTTACGATTGGTCACAACAGAGGCGTGACTGAGGTAAGAGCTTGGTAAAGTTATGATACAGTGAATCATGAAACCATTTCGCAATAAAAATTCTACACGGGTGTTTAAGCACAAGTAATTGCATAATTATCTACATAGGATGTCACCTGTAGAACCGTATATTTTGTAAAAGATACCACTGCCCGAGTGTCTGTGACACAGACAGTGTCCGAATGGCTTAAACTGCCCAAGTATCCGGGAGAGAGTGAGAAGTATCATTAAATAACACGCCGCACCCGCCTGAAGAAATACGACGCCTACCAAATATGTGTGGTAAATAGAGTATATCTGAATGTCTGCTAATGTAGACCAGCAGTAGGTCTGTACTGGTTTTAGCTTCAGATATGCCTTCTAAGAGTTCACATGGTTGGGAAATGTGTTACAACATGGTCCCCCATGCGTTTTTACCAAAGACATCACGGCCTTCACATTGAAATCTTCCAGACACGTAATATGCGAAATGTGAAACGCATATATACATATATCTCACTCAGTTAGATAGCTTCAAGATGATTTTATATGCGTATCACGACGATAATGGAAGGAGAGATCTCTATTCAATAACGACGCAAGTTGTTAACATGTTTGATAAGATAGTCCATTCTGTGGACCTGGCATTTTCCTTTTCCTAAAGCCTTGTTCATGTACAAGCGGTCGGAAACACGCGTAAGCGAATACGAGCGTTTAAGTACAAGTGGGCGTTTTCATAGTCGTTGCATGCGCCGGGTCACGCGTCACCCGACACATGACGCCTTAGAATGTCTGTAAGAAACTTCCAGCATGATTCTTTTGGCATTCAATTTTTCAATTTCAATTGCAGTGGTGTACTGCCTCATCTTATTGTTGTCGTGATGTCCTACCTACTATTATTACAATTAGCAAACTATTGTAGCAGATAGACACTAAACTTTTTACGCAAAAAACCACAGAACCAATAAAGAAGAAATTTGAAACGCAGGTGGTTTTCCGGGGATATACATAGGATATTTATTTACCTGAGGGAACTACGGCGCATGAAATACGAAATGTTTCCATATGGGTGTAAGAAGACCTACGATTTACGATACGATTAACTATTGCAGCACCGCGTCTTATCTCTTCTGGCAGGATAAACTTGCAAAAATAACAAAAGAACGTTCCCATTCCCATCAGAACATCGGATACGCGTTTCAAACCTTGAGTGCTCTTTCTCGCGTGAGTAATGTTCTCGTAGAGGTTTTATATAAAACCGAATGAGTATAAAGCAGTCAAGCGGAATGTAAATAAAAGTAGTGGCTCTGTGCACTGGAGATGCCAGGCTGTCTTTTGTTTTCTTTTGTAATTTCGAAGAATTGAATCGACAAATAAATTCCATAACCGTTAAATATTGAACTTGCTTACAAAATTTCAGGAGAATCAGATGAGAAATGCTACCTGTAGAGGAGGAGAACAGCCGGGCAGACGGCCTAGAATACTAAATAATTTTGCTCAAACAAAAAATTGAGAACTTCATTCGCTTCGCTGGTTCATTCTATAATTGACTTAAAATTGCAATTTAGTGCAATGGGAGAACAAACAAAAACACCTTTGGGAACATGCATAATGCCTACTCTTTTTTTCTATTCTACTAACTCCACTTCAATCGAATGTACTTTATAATATAACTGAGGCAAGCTCGTTCATTACGAACGTGAATTATTAAAATGTAGGGACATAAAATCCAATTGGCTTATCCAATGATGAATAATTAACCATGATTCAAAAACATAGATTATATTAGAGTAGTTCATCAAATTTACATTTTCTATAAAATACATTTGCGTCTAGTTTTCAATGTAAACGTTGACTTTCTCATTTCGTAACTTGTAAATGTCCGATCAGTCTCACGTTTGTAAGAAAAGCCAGTGGAAATAAAAAGTGCATCCTCAAAGCAACTGCATGGAGTGCCAAGAAACAACAAAATAAGAAACCGTAAAGCTCTTTTGTTGAACGATACATCTCTCTTCTGACTTTACTCTACTTAAAGTTGCGTATTTTATTTATGAACTTTAAAACGGGCAACGTTCAAGTTCTGGAGTTACATTTAAGTAGTAAGATGATGTGGAAAGACTATTAAGTTTAGTAGCACACGTTTTCAATCATCGAGAGTATGTAGATTTATTTATTTCCTTTATTGCACAATATATTGCATTCTCTACCAGTCAACCGCAGGGCTAAACAGAAAAACTTATAGGTGCAGGCAGCTGACCAAGAAAAACACAAATGAAAAGGACAGGTAGCTAATGAAATACATTGCCTAATATAATGAATAAATACATTTACTCACATAAATACAAAAATATAATATACGTACATAATTAGATCTCAAAGTAGAACCTGAGACTGCCTGAATTTGTCTTTGTATTACGTACCTGTTATAAATTACTTTTAGAACCTCATCTTATGAAGTCGGTTAAAAAGACAACACGTCATGTTTTAACTAACAGAGTTATGAGAAGTATACGAGAGGTCCCGTCGGACCACCTGTACCATTGCGCAGTTTACCATTGATGGTACAAATACTGATTTATCCCACTAGTTCCAAAAAAAACAAGTGGGACACTCGGCGTTACTTCCATAACTGAAAAATCCGTACACGTTGATTGTTTGTTTTATTAGTTCGATGCATTATTCGAACGAATAAAACCATAATCGCCTACAAATTTGTAAAAAAAAAGTTATTTTGTTTTTAACCCTAAAATTGATAGAGTATCTAAAAATGCACACATTTTTTGGTTAGGTTTTTGCATTTTTTTCTAAATTGGTTTTTTGCGCTTTATACAGCGCAAACGGGACTAGAACGCAAGATTTTTGACAACTTTGCAAAGTTTAGGGTTAAAAACTACTGTCGTAACTTTTCTAAGAAAAGCGAGACGTCTATGTAGCCCACTGAGTTGCATTTGCCAGCCCGAGCATAGCAGACTGTCATCACGTTGGAGCAGCCCAGCTGTCGAATTCGTCGTCCACTTTACAGAATATCGCAGCTGTGTTCCTGGTGTTAGTAACGTGTAGAAAACGTGTGAGCCACACAATATGAACAAATAAAACATTTGCCGCGCCGCTACACACGCAATTTTGTGGCTGGGCTGTTAGCAAGAAAGTCAAAGTTCTTTACTTTCCTAACACAAGCCTTACTGAGCTTACTATGGGACTAGGTCGATTTGTGTAAGATTGTCCCCTTATATTTATTTTATTCCTTTACGTAATAAGGTAGAAACACACCATACGAATATGCCGTTCGATTATTCAAACCTTAACCGATTGCCCCTTCAAATGAAAATCGACCACAATCCCATTTTTCCACACCACCTTGAAAGCCAGGCATAATCCCCGCGCTCGTGTTTAAAGCCACCACTATCCCGGTATTCCCGTTATCCGGGGATACAACAACAACAGCCCGCAACTTATCTCAGAAGCCCGGGATTGGATTGAGTGCCCGGGAGAGTTTATTTTTATTTATCGGTCATCCGGCCAGCATTCAATTTTCTCGTAAATTGTTTAGGTATTTTACGTGAGACAGCGAACAATTTGCGGTGGATGTGGAATGTGAGGAGTACAGGAGTTTTCTTTCAACCATTCTTAATGTAAAATGAGGTATCCTGCTGTTTCGGCAAAATATTTTTCGCCAAATTTCACTTCCCACAAAACTTATGGCAGTAGTTCCATTTCCCAAACGAACAAATAGCACATTTTTGTTTCGCATTTTGTTCATTTGGTCAATTGGCAGGCATGATTTTGTTTTGTCAAGTGTTATTAAGACAAAAGTTTATCAAGCAAACACATTGTTTGGGCTAATATTGTTTTCCAAACAAAACATTTGTTCATTTCGCACATCAGGTATCTGGGCGGAAAAAATGGCTTGTCATAAGCGAACTCTGTTTTTGGTCGGTTAGGTTAGGGTTCACTTGTGTTCCTCAGACCAGAAATAGACACCCCGCGCAGAGGGGTGGCGTCGATTCGCTGGAAATTCTCGATGAAAAGGACGAAACCGACTCGGGGCTTGCTTGCATACATGCTGCTTATTTGCATTATAATATATCGTTACCTAAGTACCTGATAGTACAAAAGAACATATAAACTTACCTGTAAATTATTTACTTTTGTTTTTCACAAACTACCCGCTTAGCAAAATATGTAATCTCACTCAAATAGATTTCGTATGCACTACACTATTTGGATCTAAATCGTATACCATGCAATCATTTGGAAAACGAACGTTATGCCAAATAATACGTTTGATCAAATGAAACTTGACTATGTAAAACTTTGCCAAATAATAATTTGCGAATTAATAATTTGCCTTAGGGGATAACGCAATTTTATTTTATTTTATCTTTTTATTAATGTGTAGCTAACATAGATATAAGTTCCTACTGTAACTAACCCGATATGGATATTTATAATAAAATAAAGATGTTGAATTGAATGCCAAGTGATAAAATGCGAAACAATAATTTGACTAGTGATTTTTTGCCACATGATCATTTGGAAAACATTTTTTTGGGACGTGACACTTTGGGAAATGATTTTTGCCCATACAATAGAGAACCGTAAAATGAGTTTGCTTTATTAGGGTTCCGTACCCAAAGGGTAAAAACCGCACCATATTAATTACTTAGACTTCGCTGTCCGTCCATCTGTCTGTCACCAGGCTGTATTTCAAGAACCACGATAGATAGATTGACGATAGACAGTTGAAATTTTCACAGATTATGTATTTCTATTGCCGCTTTAACAACAGATACTAAGAAAAAAATAAAAACAATATTAAAGGGGGCTCCCATGCAACAAACGTGGTTATTTTTGCAATTTCGTCTGTCACCAGGCTGTATCTTAAGAACCGCGATAGCTAGACAGTTGAAATTTCCACAGATGATGTATTTCTGTTGCCGTTATAACAACTTATTCTAAAAATATAATAAAATTAATATGAAAGAGGGGTTCCCATACAACAAACGTGATTTTTTTAAATCGTTTCTATAGATAATTGACTGTACGGAACCCTCTGGGCGCGAGTCCTACTTGCACTTGGCTGGTTTTTTAAATATTTTATGACAATGTTATTCGTGGTATTTTTTTAATGTGCTAATTAAAGGACAGTTTTACCGCCGATAGTACGAAATCGATCGTCTAATGGTTTAAAAACCAATACAAGGGTTTTTTACCTATCTATTTAATATAAGTGACGTTGATTAAAAGTCTAAGTTTTTTTGTCCAATTTCACCTGCTAGAAGTGAAGTTTTTTAAATGTGAACTCAGATAATCATAACATACTTTTATTAAACTCTATTCAAACTCGATGCTGCAAAATGGCAAAAAAAAACAACAAACTAAGTTATAAAGACTTCACAAAATTCAACTTCTTTAAAAAAGAAATTGCAGATAACGTGCAGACGAAAACTCAAATTATTTCTAACTGCCACAAGCCACAATGGTTTCTTTGTGGTAAGTTTTTAATGGCTCCATTTTTAGCACGTCCTGCAAAAAAAAACCAAATTAAAGCAACTTTTTTTCAAAGCCACTAATAAATTTTTCTGAATATGAATATTTTCACTCGTTGATGTCATATGGTACAGTCATTTGTGGTAATTCAACCGATGCTAAGCGTGTGTTCTTACTCCAAAAACGTGCGCTTCGATTGCTGGCTGGAGTAAAACCCAGGCATCCATGTAAGTAGTTATTTAAAACCTACCTAATGTTTGAGGTACTAATGTTTGTGAGATCCTACGAACGTTTAAACGGGTGGAAGTACCAGGTAAACAGCTCCGATCCACTGGAAGGTTAAGAACAGTACCGCGTCGCATGGCACTTTCAGTAAAAAATCCTAGGGTAATTGGCCCAACGTATTACGAGCGTCTACCCGCCAAATTGCGAACTGAACCATCTGACGAAGCATTCAAACGTCAGCTGAGAATCTTTTTATTGGAACATCCTTTGTATTCTGTATGTGAGTATATGGACATATAATATATTTGACGTTTAATTTAATTTCAAGTGTTTTAAAATTTGATAATGTTTCTAGTTTTTATTTTGACGATCATTACGAGATATCAATATTTATATTCTTTATTTTTACTTTATCATTTTGTATTATATTATGTCAATAATAATGTTGTATTGTACCTGTGACATTTCAATCGATTAATATTCATCATTTTACGATCATTGAATAAATTCGTGTAAATTAGCTTGAGGTTAACTTATAATGTAAATTTATTTTATGAAATAAAGAAATCTAATCTAATCTAATCTATGCTACCATCAGCAGAATGGATTTGAGCATAATATAACCCTTAAATATTGCAACATTAGAATTATTCATTTAACATTTGCCACACGAAAAGTTATTGAATTACTTGTGTAGTTGTACTCTGTAAAGTTATTGTAGGCAACCCAATGTACATTTTTCTTGCATCGTCAAAAAGGAGGCTAAATTATGGTTTACAAAACAAGCAAATCCCTTGTTCATTTTATTACTGAGTGAGAACAATTAAACGCTTACCACAACAAAAATAATCAATTAAGCGGACCAACAAACTTTGTTGCCTGGCAACATTGAATTTACTCATACTCTAGCTAACTTAAAACCGACCGTAACATCCACACTTAAAACTCAAATCAGCCTGCACACTAGTTCCACGTAGAATTGACAATGTAGGGCTGTCACCAGCGTAACACGTTGCGTGCAAGTTGGTAGTCAACACGAGTTACGTTTAAACTTTTCTCGTAAATCGGTGACATATTTATCGGTCTTAGGTCGTCGTGATGATATTGTTTATTTACGTTCATATGCTACTCACCTTAAACGGTTCTCATAGACAAACTAAAAATGACAGTTTTTTTTAAAATATTGATTGAGACCTCACGGTATTGCCGTGCAAAAATTTGTTTTTCCTCAGTTTTCTGTTAATATTTAGGGATAATTATGCATAAAACAAAAAATTGTGTCACGAAAGCCAAAACTCTGCCCACTAATCTAAAGATCTATTAAATACGCAAATCAAAGTATTTACACACCGTTCTTGTACTAACAGAAAGTAATGTGTCTAATCTTTCAAACGTATCTAAACTTTTTTTTGTAAATGTTGAAATATGAAAATAATCCATAGTACAAAAGTATTCGAAAAAAAGCGACACGCCATTTTCGACCAAAATTAGGGGGGTTTGGTGAACATAAATGCAAGTATTTTATAGAAACAACAACTTTTATTCAGTGGGCGAAATGGGGAAACAAGCACAATAATTGCTTTATAGAATGAACCAACAACAACGGCAGTAGTGCTCACATATGTGGAGAAAACGAACTGGAAAATTTTGTTCAGACTATAATTAACAATGTCGGCGGCCTTACTCATACATGAACCGTAAGGAAATAAAAGAGTATGAATTAAAATTACACAAATAATAAGTTCTTAACTACTAACAAACAAAAATAGACGAGGACATGTTTTAACATCAAAGAGTACGGGTAAAAATTTAAGACTCTATAAAATCATCATCATTTCAGCCGAAAGACGCCCACTGCTGGACATAGGCCTCCCTCCCCCGAAGAGTACCAAAGTGACCGGTCCTGCGCCACCCGCATCCAGTGGGCAATAGTACAAAAATAGCAGTCAATAATTAGTTTTATTTTATTCAATGTTTTTCTGTTCTTGTATGTACTTGTCCTACAACCATATAAGTTGTTAATCAACACCTTTTAAACACACATATTAGGAAGAGCCTTGCTTCCTTCTGCTTGCCACGCATTGAAAATACTGGCCACTATCAAATTACATTTAATTATTACACATAATTATTTCTATATTGCAAAGAGAAAAACCTCATAACATGTCACATGTCCACTTACTCAGAGAGCAAAAAATATAAGAGTGTATGCATAAGCCCCCGTGAGAGCTCTTCACATATTATGATGAAAAAAATATTTTTGCAATATATTTGAGCGAGTCATAGAAAAATGTACTTTATTCTCAAGCCTCAAAGTTGAGTTCTCAATGCAACTTCTGAATTCAATTCTACCCATTTTTAAAGCCCCGTTTGTCGGAAAAACAGTCATCCTTAATGAAACGTATTCATTTATTGCAAAATTTTATTGACATATACAACATCGTCGGAAAAACTAATAAAATAATATCAAGTACCAAATGGTAACGAGTTTATTTATTAGATACCTATATATATATACTGTTTATAAAAACCGCCAATTATTCCATTCTACCTAGTAGTAAGCCTATATTTCTAGTCAAAATATTTAATGGACATAAAAAAAATGCGCTACTATACATAAACTCTGTAAATAGAAGCCAAAATATGGTAAGTACTTTTTGTCGGTAGAAAATAAACCATTGTTTCTATAAAATATCGGGTAACCGTCAGTAATTTTTGGTGGCAGAAAATAAATACCTATTTTAAAAATCTGCGATTTCGACGGAATAGCTGATTAATATTTAAAAAAAAAATACCGGCCAAGTGCGAGTCGGACTCGCGCACCGAGGGTTCCGTACAAAAAATACGGTTTTCGCAATTTTTCCTTTCTCTGTTCAATAAGACGTTGTTTCTTACCAAATTTAAAGATTCTGAGTTCACGGGAGGTACCCTGTAGGTTTTGATTACCTTGCGAGTTTCGTAAATTTGCGTTTATGCCGCAATTGCCGACTGTATTTTTTGGGTGCGTCCCACGAGATATAACAACAAAATATATAATTTCATATTAATAACGTTCACAAGGTATAATGAACGTTAGCTATAACAACAATACCAATACTTTTATAAGGAATAACGGTCAGTTGCCATAATAATCATATTATATAACATTTTTTTCTATAAGATTCAAATTGACTAATTTCATTTAGTATAACATACATAACGTATAACGATCATACCATATAATATCTTTTCGTATAACAAACATAACGTATACAGATCATACGCATATATATTTTCGTGTAAGGATTATAATACGGAAAATTAAGCTAGGGCAGCCAGGAAAAGGGGGGGCGGAGCCCACATCAAAGGGGGCTCGGGGGGCGAAGCCCCCGCAGTAAAAAACAACTAATACTCTTATAAATGGTATTACTTGTAGGTTAGGTTAGGGTTGCCTTGTGTCCCTTAGAGCGGAAATAGACACCCCGCGAAGCGGGGTGGCGTCGACACGCTGGCGATTGGGTAAGGTTAGGTTAAAGTAATTGACGTGTTTGATCTCGAAATAATTTTAATTTCAATCTTACAAACGGTATTGTTTTTTTTTTTCAAACTCAAGTTGACGCTATCGCTCTAAGAAATTAACATATTTTCTTCATACGGCATTGCTATTAAAATGACTGAAGCCAATTATACTATACGAGCATTATACATTTTGATGTTAGATAAATTGAACAATATATGTTATAAACCTTAGGTGTTATGAATATTATACGCTTTAATCGATATATCAATTGATATTATTTCTAAAGTACGTTATACTTTACGAGATTATATGTTTTGACATTATATCTTTCGTTCGTTATGTGCAATGAACGTTATACTAAACAAAGTTATATAGAGTGAGCGTATATATTATGACCCTTATATGATAAGTTGTTATACCTCGTATTACTTACCCGTATTTTTTGATTGCCTTGGCTTAGAAGTTTGATTTTTTTACAGCTCCAAGGGACAGTAGACTTGAGTATTTGGTATAAATTTTAGCTTGACACCTTCACACGTTTCTGAGAAAAAGGGTCTTGACAGACGGACGGACGGACAACAAAATGATCCTTTAAGGGTTCCGTTTTTCCTTCTGCGGTACGGAACCCTAAAAAAAGACCAATTAATAGGCTATTTGACAAAAGTGAAAAAATTGTATTTTATGCAATCGTTAAATAATGTATGCTTTTTCAAACAAGTACTTAAGGCTCAGCAAGCTTCGTGGCCTAAGGGCCACGAAGCTTGCTGAGTGACCTAATTAAGGTACGAGACTTAAAAAGCTAATTATATAACTATTTTATACAATACTTTTTCTACGAGTCAACTGAACTAATTAAACAAACTTGGTATCTATTGAAAAACAAAGACCTGCTGAAACGAAGTGCAGCCAACGGCTTTTTCTTTCTGTGCGTTGATGTCTTTTAATTTTGACTTTCTCATGACGGCGTCCTAATTGGTCGAAAACATTTTAGTTCAGTAAACGCGCCACGTGATTGGTCGAATTCATTTTAGTTGTCTACACAGTTGTATAATGTTGAGTTAAGATTTCCATAGTAAAAAGTAAGTGATTTTAGTTTGGTGTACGAAGTCTTAACTCAAACATTAAAGTCGACGTGTACAAAAATAGTTTTTTGATTAATCACGGATATACATTACGAAAATACTCGGAATTCTCATTCAGCATTTTTCATTTACGTTTGCATTTTTAAGATTTTATTCATATAAACTATACGGACGTTGTTTGATTGTCACATCACAAGAGTAATCCCTACGAATTCCATTTTTGACGTTTCTTAAAAAGAAGCTGATTTGACTTTTGTCAAATACCGTATTGTTTTAGTTTGCTTGACACATTCACTGCTAACAAATTCTTAACGCTACCACAGTCTGTTTCCCTTCCCCCTTAACCCTAGTGAACACCGGAAACTGACTACGGCGAAGGCACCATGCTCTACACTCATAACAGATCCCGTAGTTTTCCGCTAAGTAGAGCGAAGCGCTAACGGCATAGGCGTCTGCTAGGCAGTGAAAATGTAAAGTGAGCGTTGTTTAACCCGTGTTTTAAATAAATAAATAAATAATAAATAAATAAATAAATATAAGGGGACAATCTTACACAAATCGACCTAGTCCCATAGTAAGCTCAGTAAGGCTTGTGTTATGGGTACTAGACGGCGATATATATAATAGATATAAATACTTAAATACATAGAAAATATCCATGACTCAGAAACAAATATTCATGCTCATCACACAAATTTTTGCCCTTACCGGGATTCGAACCCAGGACCTCTTGCTTCGTAGGCAGGGTCACTACCAACTAGGCTAAAGCGGTCGTCGTATTTTACAGAAGCGAAGCGACAAGTGATACGTAGCGCCCAATCACAGCGGCAGACTTCCGCGTTTTAGCTCGCGGCACCAGGGCAACAGAGAAGAGAGAGGTTTGATCAGAATTCGCAGGGAGAAAATATTAACTTGAATGAAACAACAAGAAGGTTCAGCATTGCGCCGTTTGTCTCAATGCCGTGCATCCAAGTGGTTGGACGTGGATTTTGACAACATTCACACGTGGCACTTGCTCGTGAGCGTTGTTTCGAAATTTACTTGCGCGGTCTCAATGACAAATGCATGCGTTCAAGTGGATAGAAGTTGAAGTTGAGATGTTCCCTCGTTTGATTTTCACTTGCGTCCAGATTTAGTGTTCTGTGTACTGTACGACCATCTACGTGCTTCGACTGTATATCTTGACGATATAAATAACGAACTTAATTATTTTTAAGAGATACAGTCATGCCATTGCTGACGGTGCTGCTCCATTCGTGTTAAGGGGCTACCCGAGATTTTCATCAATTTTTGAATCGTATTTCTTACTTTTGCACTACAGATAGAAGTATCAATCAAACGGTTATCGGTTCTTCAATCTTTTATCTCCATTTTGGTTTACCGGATTTTGAAACAAATGAATAGTTAATTTTGTATGTTTTTTTTAACATTGTCTAAACTGTCACTTATTTCGTATACAATTGACGTGAGAGATCTAACATATACGAAATTTACGTAATTGGTTTCGTCTGCTTCGTCTGTGACGTCTCTAAAAACTGGTCCAGGGTTTTAATTAAAAACCAATTATCACAAAAGTTGTGTCCAGAAAATCTGTTTTTTGGCCTAACATTGTTCAACTTTGATGCCAAATATCTCGAAAACAATGAACTTTGAAGTAAATATGGGATACTAATATTGCTTAAAGCGGTCGTTGTTGATATATTAACTATAATAAACTACAAAAACATAAGAAAACTAAGGGATTCAGTTAGAAGGTCATTGGCGTATGGGAGCCCTTTAATAACCAGCTCTAACTATAGTTTTTTTTAAGTTACTACTGTCACATAACATGCATACAATATGATAAGTATACTTATACAGTCGTCATCTTGTCGACTCGTTTTAACACAATAAGGTGAAGAAACATATTTTTGCAGCCGTAAATAACTGTTATATTCCTAACCTATACAAAACATGTTAGCCTTAGAAGATTTCCGCTACATACGGGGTAAACCACGAGATAGGCTACGACCGTAGCGCGTAGCAATCCTTGGCAATGAATGTGTTAATGTATATTATACTAACACATTATACATTAACACATTCACTGCCAAGGATTGCTACGCGCTACGGGCGCAGCTTATACGGGTGTAGTGACAAATCGTAGCGCCGACTCATAGCGACAGGCTTCCGCATTCCAGACAGTAGCACCAGGACAGCAGAATTGTGAAAGGTTTATTGAGCATTTGCCAAGTCAAAATCAAGTTGTGTTCTTTTTCAAGTTACGACGATCGATTTTCTGTATTCCATATTTTTTTTGCAAAAGACGCGACCTCTATGCTCTTACAATGTGTACAAGATTTTTTTTACATATTTATCTATATACTCTATACCAGATCGTTATTTTTCATTGAATAGGAGTTTAACTTACAAAGTCATTAACCATTTTCACTGCCAGGAACCCCTAGCGGGCGCCTACGCCGTAGGTGGTTTCCTCTGGCACCTTGGCTGCCAAGAATTGCTACAAGCTAAGCTCGTAGCTGATCCCGTGGGTTTTCTCGTAAGCGACTACGGCACGGCACTTTCTCTGCCCGCCGATCGGGCGCCTACCGATCGGCGGGCAGAGAAAGTTTTAACGAGAAAACCATGGGATCGGCTACGACTGGTAGCGCCTAGCGATTTTAAGGCCATTATTAATTATTCGTTACCTATAAGAATAAAATAACAGTCCGAGTAGGTAATACGAACCCTCTCAACGATTATCCTACTCTTAGGGGCTTTCCTCTACAAAGTGGAAAATCCATAGTAACGGCTAGCGTAGAGCTACGAAAATCTTCGCTTCGAAAGTGAAAAGCGTAAAAAAACCTCTGCTGCACGTCTACGAAATAGCCGCCCACTAGCGGCAGGCTTCCGCGTTTTAGCTAGAACTACCAGGGCAACAGAAACGTGAAGGGTTATACAGGGTCAGAGGCTTTGAGTATACGGGGCCGGTCGTGGCATTCTCGTAAGCGTGGGTTATCTGTGTGATAATCTGATAATAGTGATGTTGAATTGCTCTATTTTAGCCTGTATTTTTTTAAATTACGATTTCAAGCACCAGAAAGCAGTTTTCGACTTAGCTATGGCGGATCCCATGGTGTTAAAAAGTTTTCTTTTATTCCAGTACGCCCATTTAAAATGAAAACCAAACTATTTTTGTATGGAGACTATGGAGTTTAAATCGCCCTAATTATTACATCCACTCTCAGTTATATTGATTATGTAGATATTTCCTACTCTACCGGTATTCACACTATACTGAGGATGTTCCAAAACGGGCAATGCCCACAACTGGCGAAGTGGCAACACATAGCTGGCCGGCTTCCGCGCTGCGCCGACAAGTACCAGGGACTCATAAACGCAAGGAGCACTATTTGTCAAATTGAACGTGTAGTTTTCGAACTTTGTCTTAGTTTTCACTAATTCATATCGTTAATTTAGCGTGAAGCCCACATCACACTGGCGCGGCCTGCGGTGGCGGACAATAGTAAACTTGTCCGCCGCTGTCAAATTTTCTATTGTCCGCCACCGCAGGCCGCGCCTGTGTGTTGCAGGCCTAAGGCTCCTCACAGACTGGAGCGGGCTGCGGCCTCAAATAAGTCCATATACCCCAGAAAAATTACGTTTTCTCCAATCATTAATTTATAACAACGTTTTTTTAGTTTGTTTAATTTTCAAATGTTATTCTAAAATGCCTTATCCAAGAATCCACCAAAGTCGGGATCGGGAAAATCGGGAATCGGGAAGCAAATATATAAAAATAAATGACACATCCGTTATGTTTTTTGTGTGATTTATTTATTATTCTTGTAGAGCTCCTGTAAATTAACCAAAACAAAAAATAAAATATCTATAAATATTTTTCCTCTTTTTTCAGGAATTGGTTAAATATCGATTTTTTGATGACTAATGTTTTGGTGGATTTTGAGTCTACGTAATTATAGGATAATATATCAGTTACACAAAAAAGCTGCTATTATGAATTATTTCGATTCCATTATTTTCCATACTAATGAAAATAAAGTCCTTGGGCTAATATGCGTCGATGCCAACTGTAAAAATTACGTACAAATAAGTTTCTCTGGATTGCACGTGGATTGAAATACGTATTTTAAATTCTCAAAATATCAAAATAGTTTCCTATAATGTGTTATAGTTGAATTGAATTATAATATGGGTTCGTATTTGCATTGCAACAAATTGCACGGCAATGTTTCACTATATGTATCTTGTTTATGAAAAATAACCAAAATTGATGTCAGCGCCATCTAGCAAGTAACCACAGTATCAATTAGCCTTTAAGGGTGTGTAAATAAACTCGGCAAGTACCACCCGCTGAGGCAGGCTTCCGCGTTTAGGGGAAAAGTACCAAGGTAACATAAACTAGAACACGTTTTGCAGATCGTTTCAAGTTGAGGTAGATTTCTAGTTTTTTATCAAAGCAGCCGATTTAGTGTAAGTAAATGTTTTGTTTGAAAATAGAGTTTACATGTAATTTAAATCAGAGATTAAGGTTCAACAAAGTGTATAAAAAGTAACTTTGCAACATTCCTCCATTATTTTGGATACATTGGACTGAGTTTAATTTCTTTTTAATTCAAAATCTAAGTCACGGTTTCGAAATAAACCTTTTATATATATTTCTCTTAAACTAATTTTTATTGTTGGTTTGGTCACTTTACCTCTACGAGGGACTTTTCTTACTTATACGGAAACTTAGTTTCTACCTTAGGTTTCTACCTATAGGCATAGCACAAGCACATAAGGCGTAGCCTGGCAGTGAATGCTTTTAATTATTATTCGAAATAAGAATACAGATGAACGTCAAAATTACTGAACCCATTCATCGCTAGTCACGACAAAAATTGAGTCAGATCAGCTTATTTCATTCCAAGAACCCGCTAAGCGAAGTGCTATGTTTGTAGCCACTTTCCTCTGCGAACGGTTTTTCGCCATGTCAACGGCTGTCCCCTCGTAGACCTTCTACAATTTGCCGTAGTGCCTGCTACGAAACTCGTGGCAAAAGGCTTCCGCGTCCCGCCGAGAAATACCAGGGCGGCAGGATCGAGGGGTAGTAAACTAGGGGACACTTAGGTTGCGCAGTGCGTATTTTTTAAACCCGTGAATGCGGTGCAGTGAAATGTACAAATTATTATTGCAACAGTCAGGTGTAATAATGTGGGTGTAAATTAAATTATTCTAAAATGTGATTTAATGTGGTTTTTATGTCGGTTTCAGTACATACATATGTACAAGGGGATTAATTTTTAGTGAAGGCAGGGCTAAACTTTTTTCTTTTCACACGTAGATTCGGTGCAGTTCAATTAAAAACGTTTTGGAAAAACACCATTGTATGTATAGTTAGATTTTTAACCCACAAAGCTACCTCATTCACAGCTACGCTACGCTCCCTCGTAACGTTTCGCCGAAAGAAGCTCGTACAGTCTGCCACATGTGTGGCTTGATTAGGGCTGAATGGGTTTGTAAACAATCATGTGACTGTTAAAAAAATATTTATCCACGGTACGATCGTAAAAAAAAACCAACAGAAATGTACATTCAATGAAATAAAATAATCTAATCTAATATTTTTTTAAATACGAGAACTATTTGTTTTTGTTATTTATTTTTTAACACTAACATGATATACTCAGTTTATCAGGTGCAGGTAGCTTGCCAGTCATGTTTTTTGCTATTTTGTTTATATAAAAATGTATACAAAATAAGAGGTGTGTTTTTTCATTAATGCAGATTTTCCTAATAGGGATATATTATCATCTCACTTTTATATATATTTTGGCATTGACAATCCTAATTAAGACGTGTACAAGTAGACTGCCACGGAATATTTCAGCTTAAAATCATTCAACAAACGGTTAAAGCCGTGCCTGACACATAAAAGATTTGTACTGTATTTGCCGTGGTCATTAATCATTCTGTTCACTTAGGTAAAACTCGACAACATTGTTAACAAAAACTTCTTTGCGTTAATACAGTTTTAACCGAAAATCTTACACAGTACACACATATTATTGTTATCCAAAAACATACATACATACATTCACGCCTTTATTCCCAAAAGGGGTATGAAGAGCAAATGAAACGTATGTTCCAGCGCCACATTCAGCATAAATGTGGGTATAAAAGATCGACTAAATGTGATATTGCAGTGATAGGTTGCTAGCCCATCGCCCACAACACACTTCAACCCTGGTACCTTAGTCGACTTTTACGACACCCACGGGAAGAAAGGGGGTGGTGAAATTCTAACCCGACACCACACATCCAAAAACATTGTTAAGTTTTAACGGTACTTGAAAACAGTAAAAATTAAATTATTATAGTTTTAATAGCCTCTTTGTTTCCATACCGAATGATTTACGAAAACATATCTTAGTTATATTTTATGCACACAATATACTTATTAAAATGTACACATCAATTAATTACTGGATTTCAACAACATTAAATAAACACTTATCTATTTTTTGATAGATAAGAGTATATTTTTATATTTAAACATGAAGACGAAAATGTCGAGCTGTTTAACCATAAAAATTGTCTACAAACTTTATTAAAACAGACCTCATTTCATATGAAGTTTCTGAATTGACAGCCAATCAATGTTGGTATTTAATAATAACCATTAACGGGCCAAAAATTTCTAACCAACTGGTTGTCAACATATCGCATTAAAAACTGCAAAAAGTGGTTTAAAATATTTTTTTAATGTTACGTAACGACTAACATCGAAGTTCGTAGACGGGTAAGACGTGGCGGCGTAGTGCCTGGCTACGGAACTCGTGGCAAAAGCCTTCCGCATTCCGGTCAATTGTACTAGGGAGTCATAAAGCGTCAAGAGATATCTTAGGCGCGCGCAATAGAACTGCTATTACTTTCACTTAAAAGTATTGATAGGGTAAGTTTAACCTGCAGGCGCTCCTTATACAACGTGTTATAAAATAAGTCAAAAATAGTGTGAATGCTAGAAAGACTATGTCAGTGTATTGGCATTATAATGCCGATATTTTAATTTGTAGAAGATAATTTGATAACTTTTTTTGTAGGTCATTAAACTCTTCGAAGTTAACAGTTTTCATATATTAATGGGCTCTTTCTTTACGACGGACTTTTAAGTATGCGAATGGCAAAACTGGTTACTCCATTATTTTTCTGACAGAAGCATCGATTACTGCGGGCCGGTTGCCATTTTATCAGATCGCTGTGGTTAAAACATCCGCCACTCTCGCACTCGCGTACTTGTCAGGACGTGACGCCCGTATCTTATCCACAGCGATAAGTGATAACATGCTGGCAACCATGCTATGCTGTATGGCCACCTGCAGACCATGCTATGCTTGTTATACATGTTTACAAACAAAGTTTTAACCTACTTCAGAATAGTACCCAAATCGCTTCAAGTGTGCCTTTACAATTTGAAGAGTTTCTTCGGTTTTTAATGGCTGACGGTGACTGGACAGGCATGGGGACAGTTTACGCAAATTGACTCATACCAAACAGAAAAATAATTTTAAAAATCGCTCCACGTATCTTCGAGTAATCGGCTAAGTTACCCGACCCGGGGTAACATACATCAAATCAAATATATTTATTTGCATAAAACACCGTATTATCAAACCACGATTAGAATACACTTCAAAAGTACTACGGTACTTTCGAGCATATATTCATAGCACAAAAGCTAAAGAAAGCTTGGAAATTCCTCGTAATGAAGTACTTATCAATATAGGTAGGTTAGGTAAGGTTATTTAACTATTTATATGCTGTCCAAAGTGAATATGTGTATTTAACACTATTTAGTTGTACCTAGTGATGATACAGACAGCTCTGAGCACGATGGTGAGTATGATGATGATGGGCAGGTGATGGTGATGGTAATGAGGGAATAATATTACATTATTTGTTTTCATTTAAATAGGTAACATAATTTATGTTATTTTCCGAAACTTTAGATCTTCTTCGTACTGAAATAATTATATTTATTTATCTGCACACTTTGCCATTGACAATGTCATTTAACGTATCAATTCGAAAACGGCATATTTGCTCAAGCTTATTCTAATCGCGGTTAGATAATACAGGATGTCACACATACATAATTAAAAACGATTTGAGGACCTCCTCCTATTTTGGGAGTCGGTTATAAATACTTATACAATACCCTAGGCTATGCCTAGCGATTGTTTACAATATTGTTTACCATCGTGGAAATTTCAAGTTAAGGCGAAGATCATCAATCACGGATGCAAATACTCGCGGCGGCCGTAAGCCCACATTAGCGAACGCCAAATGAAGACGGATAGCTGACGGATAAACAACGATTATTGCCGTTAATTTGTGAGAAATTTATTGTAACTTTAATAAACTTGGCTGTAGGTGGCGCAGGACCGGGCATTGCGGTACTCTTTAGGAGGGGCTATGTCCAGCAGTGGACATCTATAAGTATATGATAATATAAATGTTGATGATGATAATGACGAATAGAAACGTTTATTTAATTACTGTGTTAGGAAATGAGGTCATAATTTCTTTTTTCCATATATTGTGTGCTAAATAAATAAAGTCTTATTCATATTCTTTAATTGAAGTGAAAGTCTTAAAATGCGTACTATTTGCTTTTGATTATGGTTTGTCCCATGCACCCGTTGCCAGACCGAGACAACATCTTTCAATTTTTGTTTTGAAATATGTTTCGAGATATTTTTGTTTTAAAACAAAACTATTTTGTTATGGTTTCATTACAACATATTTTATTTTTTCTAATGCTTCTAGGTCTTAAAAAAACTAAGTGCAGAATTCCTTATTTATTTTTTATTGTTTTGGGTAATTTTATGAAAATTTTGTCCTTTATATAAACAATAATTTTAAGGATGTTATATTTCATATAATAATAATTATAAGGGCCTCTGCGCTGTTGACTAGAACTCACGCATGCCTTTAAAATTCCGGGACCCCATAGTCCCGAGATATGGAAAAAACATAAAAATATTAATAATAATAACGGGCATTTGATACACCTTTTCTCTCTAAAATTATACTTATAGAGAGTGTTACAATGGCAATAATCAACACCTTTTATCTATTGTTTTTTTTTAATTATATTGAACGTAAATATTTCTTGTACAAAAAACTTTCTGTAGTATTCAAGCACGTTTTTTTTTCTCGAATACGTACGCAAATCTGCTCGCGTTCGACTCTTAAAGTAATAAGTTTGGTGCGAATCGAACTTTTTGATAATTCTAACCCACCTACATTATAACGTGAGTAAGCCGGATTTGACTTCTTAAGGATAAGAATCCTCGATATTTTATGCATCAAAACAAAGCTGTCTTGGTCATGAAAGTAAGTCTAAAATAACATTTAAATATAAAAAGTAAGCCAGACTTATTACAACTCTAGAGTCACTAAGTATTATATAAAGGTTAATAAGAATGTAATAACATGTTACTTTTGCCGTAAATTTATATCATAGAGATAACTCTAAAAATTCCCAAAACTTAGCCAAGACTCTCCAAGGCATCTCGTTGTACTCGTAGAGGTGCTACGGCTACGAGAGCTTGTAGCGCCCACTCGTAGCAAAGGCTTCCGCGTTACGGGAAAAAGTACCAGGCAAACATAAACGCGAAGATGTTGTTCCAACCCTCTGAAGCTATGGTGAAAAACTTGACGCGGGACGAGGGGCTGGGATTAAGGGAAAATCTAATTCTCACCTATGGCTAATAGGTTCTGGAAATCCCGATTAGAGCGGAAAATGTCTACTTCGTACCAGGGGTTCAGAGCGAGCAAAGAGTTCATTTAGCTAGGGGCATCTTGGAGTAAGAAAGAAAATGTTATGGGTGAGACAAGGAAGTTCGCGCATGCGCGTTAACGCGTTTCCACCCTCTGAGTAGGGGTAGGTAAGTTCCCTACAAAACTAATAAAAACTATTCAAATAAAATCTTCAGTTGAATGTAAAACATTTACGCCTTAAATACCAGTTAAACTTGGCATGTATTAAATTGTTTTTATTTTGCTATATTTCAAGCATAAAATATACGATCATTTGCATATGCTTACAGCGCCATCTATTACTGACATTTAGAACTACGCACACGGCAAACCCGCGAAGGGGAGTATATTAGTTGTTGATTCGCTCGTTTTGGGTTAGATTTACAGATGGCGCTGGCAATATGTAAACAAATATGAATAGTCATATTGTTTGGTAGTTTGTCATTTAAATTAATATTGTACCTACGAGTTGTAATCAGTGCTTTTAGTTCAGAATTACAAGAGATATTAAAAAAAATATAATTGAGGCAAATATAGTTACGTTTTAATAGTGTTAGCGTTATATTTTTATAGTGTCAAAACGCGGTATACTCCTATATATACCTATCAGATACATCTAGTACAGTCAGCATCAAAACTAACTGCGCAATTGACGCCTCCAAAAGCTCTTATTCCCTTTTAATAAAGACTTTTGACGTCTTCGCTTGCCCAGTTACTGTTAATGCTGACTGTACCACACCTACCATGGGAAAACTTCTGATGAAAACTAAGATATAATAACTGTTGGCAACTCCAACACGGATTATAGAGTGACCGGAACGCCGATAATTCCATCCATTCGTTTCTGTCGCATCTATACATTCAAACCTTCATTCAATCTTGGTCTCTCTGAAACCAGCCAGGTAATTTACCGTGTGCTTTTAAACAACTCTCATACTGAATACGCCTTTTAATGACTTCAATTCCAACGAGAAACAGCGCCTACAACCACTGCACCGCTGTTCAATAACTAACACTGCTTATGACGTTGTAGAATAGATAGATTGCTTTGAAGAATCGAGCGAACCGAACGTAGTTCTATGATTTAGCTTGGGTTCAAACTGATTAGTAAGTCCGGATGTCCGGCTGTCCGGCTGCTCGCCTCTACAGGTTGCATTTCTCAACCGATTCAGGTGAAACTTTGCGAGTTGCTTCGTTTTTTTTGTTTATAAGCACTGTTTGTAAAAATATAAATAAATGCGAAAATGACAAGATCGCAAGTTTAATATCTCACAGCACCACTACTTTTAAAATTTAAAACAAGTTATTAACTTAAGTATGGACGGTTATGTAATTATTCATTCTTGACTGTGAAAAAAAAACGAGATATGTCTGCGAAATTCACCATAATCAGACTGTCCGTCCGTACATTAACACAATGATTGATTATTTTTGCGAAATAAACACAAGAAAAATTCCTTACTTACTTACCAAACGTCACTCCTGCCCTGCGCTAATTTGTAATGAAATATTCAACTCGAAACAGTTTTTTTAACACATTTTTTGATACGATGTTGCCAAAGCGAGTCGCTTTATCGCATCGTCGCTAAAGTAAATAATATCAAAGTAAAATGAAACCAATTTATCGACCAGAAAACCATTTGGGCTGATGTGTTTTGGTAATTATTAAGGATATTCGCCATTTTGGTTGTAGGGTAAAAGTATTGTTCGGCCCGCGGCAAAACAAGGAGATCGAAAAGTAATCGAGTTCTATTTGGTTTCCTTTTCGAGAAATCTGTTTGTTAATGAAATTATTTTTGAAAATAAGCATTGGTTTACAACTCGCCGGTCTATTTTTTTGGTTTGGTGGAATAAGTTTTTGACGAGGTACGGCAGCCTAGTGGTTCAGGCATGCGGCTGTCAAGCGGCGGTCGTGGATTCGAATCCCGGAGTTTTTCGGAACTTATGTACGGAATATTTACCGTTAGCTTTTCGGTGAAGGAACATCGTGAGGGAACCGGTCTAATCCCAATAAGGTCTAGTTTTCCCTCTGGGTTGGAAGGTATACAAATACAAAAATACAAATACAAATTATTTATTCTGCAAATAGGCCACAACGGCACTTTTACATGTCAAACGGTAATTTACAATAAAAATAATAATCTTACAATAAAAGAATAATAATCTTACACAATAATAATTTAAAATTTGCACATTAAGGACTGATATTACAACACACTAAATGTCACAAAGTTAATGAAAACAAAACAAAATATGACAATTACATTCGATTAGGATAAGGTCTGTGCACTAACAGAAAGTTAATGATATTAATTCAGTATTCCAGAGATCTATAAGGTCTCTGAGCGTCCAAGTACAATTAATAATTATTCAATGTTCGTAGAGATGTATACGGTCCCTAAGCGTCCAAACAAAACAATAAAAAAAGGAATATTAATGTAATATTGTCAGTGATGTACATGGTCAATAACAATAAAACGTGTCAAGATCGGAATGATGTCTCTCGTCAATACAATAATAATAAAATAACACTAGTATTTAAGAAGTTAGGTACTATGCCCTAGGTCAGATGGCAGTCGCTTTCGTAAAACTAGTGCCTATGCCAAATCTTGGGATTAGGTGTAAAAGCGGACCCCGGGCTCCTTTAGGGGCATTACCGAGAATAACGCTAGGAGGATGATAGTGGATTAAGTTTTTGACGACCATTTTGGCATATTCGGCACTGACCCTACTTATGAAGCTGGCGGCCCCGGGTTCGAATCTCGGTGAGGCTATTTTATTTGTATGATGAGCGTATATTGCAATCCTGCAAAATGTCCCACTATTTGCGAGGCCAAATATGATCAGTTTGAGATGTTTGTACTTCATTAGAGCGGGGGCGGTAATATATCGTAAAGTACATTCCTGAGTCTTAGGTGTTATAGTTATATTTATTTATCTACAGAGAGACTCGGTTTATGTAAGACTAGCTTCTGCCCGCGACTGCGTCCGCGTGGAACTCGTTTATATCGCAGCTCCATACAAACTTTTACCCCCCCCCCCATTTCACCCCCTTAGGGGATGATTTCGGGGATAAATACTATTCTATCTCAAATTCCATCCTTTCAACTATCTCCACTTAAAAAATCACGTCAATTCGTCGCTGTTTTGCCGTGAAAGAAGGACAAACAAAAAAACAAATAAACACATACACTTTCCCATTAATAAGATTAGAATGGATTGTCCTCATATGGTATGTAATACGTGACATAAAAAAAAACTCTAAATCATACAGACTCCACTTTTAGTTTATACTGATAAGTTCGTGTTTGTTTGTTTAATCTTTATTATACTTAAAGAGTTTTAAGTCCAATAGATGTATATAAATTTTCTCAAGCAAATAAATTTTTCCCGACGCTAGTAACCATTAAAATAAAAACTAAAGTTATCCAAGTAACATCAAGCGAAGAAAAACTGAATAGTTAGTTGTCATTAAATTCTCCCGCAAAGCTGAAGTTTTCACACTATCAGAACAAAAAGGATAAGACGTTTTAAGGCTTGGCCAGACACAGGGCGCGACGTCCGCGGTCCGCGCCGCGTGATGCCGGCGTGATGACTGTTCAAACAGGGCGCGCGTGGATCGCGCCGGCCTCGCGGTCTCAACAAGCCCTCATCGCGCGCGCGGACGCGCGCGTACGCGGCGCGATGCGGGCGTGACTGGCGCCCGAATACAGCATGCGCGCGCGGAGGGTCGCTCATTCCTTAATGTAACCCAGCGCGGCGCGGGACGCGACAGAAGCGGGGCGCGATGCCGGCGGGACGCTGTCTGTTTGACGTCGGTAACCTGTTAGCATGTATTGAATGCCACCGCGGTCGCGCCGCGCGACCGCGGCGCTGCGTCGCGCCCTGTGGTTGGCCAAGCCTTTAGAGTTCCTCGTAAATGATATTTTATGGAATGCAAGTACCTTTTGTGTTAATTTTTACTATTTAAATTATTAAAATACTGATGCTGAACCCTTATTGTTTACTCAGAACGTTCTTACCCACAGTTTGTAAAGACAGTTTTTGTGACGGTCTACTCATACAAAGTTTCCGAGCTCTTTATGTGAGTTGTGGCGATCACCTCTAGTGACCAAATTACTTTCAGCACTACAGAAAAACTTCTCTGAACATTTAATTTAAGAGAAGCTGAGTACCTGAGTCGTTTACCTTTTTTGCAATACGTTAGAGTGAGATAGAGCATAGTTTAGGATATTGAACTCGCATATGATAGTGGGTTAGAAATCAATTCAAAGGTTTTATTTCTCTTTTAGCATAATAAAAAATCATTTGTATCTTTTTGCATCTAAATTAAGATTTTTAGAGCTCGATCAGCGATTCGTGTTACAAGAAAAAGGCAGTAAATTTAAAAAAAACGCATTTGCTGGTGTCATAAAATATACGGTGGCGTAGTACGAGTACGTTAGTACTTAAAATATCTATATCCGACAGTTTATTGCGTGTGTGAATATCACATTTAGTCGATATTTTATACCCATTTTCATGCTAAAAGTGGCGCTGGAACATACGGTTCATGTGCTCTGCCTACCCCTTTTTGGAATAAAGGTGTGCATGTATGTATGTATGTATTATTTCGTAGGTATAATAAAGAATTTGAGAAAAATCAGGTATACGTATAAAAGAGAAAATCATGTGGTAGGTTGGATACGAATTAGCTGTAGCAAATTAGCAGGCTAAATAGCTGTCTGGATAAGTATGTAGGAATTAGACCAGTTTTAAAAGTCAATAAATCTAACCAGAATCTTTAAAGGAACTTGAGCTTTATACGGCTATACAAATGTATTCAAACCTACCACAAAGATACTTTTGGCCCTTTACGACTATCTAGAAACATAATCCTGTTAAAATATTTATGCGGGTCCAAAGTTCAAAGATGTTTGAGGCTAAATATTCCAACTTCCACAGTAATAAGGGTATGTTACATATTGTAACAAAGGATCAAATTTCAACTTTATCTGAACGGGATTAAGTTTACATTCTCGTGCAACCCTCGCTTTTATTTTCTAGCCTATCGTAACCTTCTTATTTTCATGCGTTCCTAGTACTTTTTCCCGTGGCGTAGAAGCCTCCGCTACGGGTTTCGTAGCAGCCGCTACGCTGGCGTATTTATATCGTAGCACCTCACGCAATTTGACAGGGTTAACAGTAGTTTGAAAAACATAATATGGCCCCGTTGTCGTGTTGAATTGATAATTTGACAATAAGATACAAAAAGTCGATATATTTATAAATAACGTTATTGAGCATAAAATACAGAAGCTTCGGCAGAGAGTACCACTTTGTACCATTTGGTGTCGAGTCGGTTCATAGAGGACCCTAGTGCACAAAAGTTATATGCGGAAATCGAGAAACGTCTGGTTGACGTAATCAGTGACCGAAGAGCTAGGGGCTCTCTCGTGCAACGCATCAGCATTGCAATTCAGCGAGGAAATGCCGCCAGCGTCCTCGGTACTATGCTTCGCGGGCCTTTTTAGGGTTCCGTACCCAAAGGGTAAAAACGGGACCCTATTACTGAGACTTCGCTGTCTGTCCATCCGTCTGTCTGTCACCAGGCTGTATCTCAAGAACTGCAACAGCTAGACAGTTGAAATTTTCACAGATGATGTAGGTATTTATGTTGTCGCTATAAAAATACTACGAACTAAATAAAATAAAAAATAAAGGGGGGCCTCCTTACAATTAGCCGGTTGTTTTTAGATTAAGCTTAGTTTTAATTTAATTTAATTTAATGAATGTTACATTATAGTTATTAACATCTTTCTTTCTTGTGTAAATTCCTAAATACCCAATGGCACAGGAAGTTACTGCTAGTAATTTTTAGAAAATGTATTTTTTCATAACTGTCGTAGAAAGAAAATATTCCAATTAAATTTATATGTTATTTCTTATTCGTTCCTTCAACGTGTTAATTGTTCGTTTAAAAGAAAAAACACTACTGATTACCCGTGTGGTGTCGGGTTAGAATTTCACCACCCCCTTTCTTCCCGTGGGTGTCGTAAAAGTCGACTAAGGGACCAGGGTTGACGTGTGTTGTGGGCGATGGGCTAGCAACCTATAATTGCAATATCACATTTTTTCGATATTTTATACCCACATTTATGCTATAAGTGGCGCTGGAACATACGTTTCATGTGCTCTGCCTACCCCTTTTGGGAATAAAGGCATGAATGTGTGTATGTAATACTGAATAACTGTCTTACCTTATTTTATTTGCAAATAATTGTCAATTAATACTTTTTTTTTATCATGAGCAAATAATCACAACTTGCTTTCCTTCATCACTTTCCTGAACTCCTAAAAATACCGGGATGTGAGGAAATTTCAGAAATAAATTGATGTTTTTCGCGTTATCCAAAAAGCAGCCTTCACTTCATAGGAATATATTTTAAAATTGTTTGACGGCGCCGATAACTGGAAGTTAAGTCAAGTGGACAATTTCCACGCAAATCATGCCGTTGAGAGGTTACGCACAAATATTTTTTTTATGCGTTACACTCGTGTTTTTTGAGCAAATACTGAATATGCAAGTCTCTGTAAATATGTACGTGTGTACTCCTTACCATGAGTTCTTTTGGTTTACAGAATTGAAGTTTTACCTGAAAATAAGAAACATTTGCGTTAGAACAGTGTCTAATAATTACGATAATCGAACAAGACAGGTAAAAAAATTATCAGATAAAATAAACTTTATCTAATTTAATTACAACAAAGCAAGAACAAATAAAGTGTTATTCGCAGCAAAACAAAACAATTGTAATAATAATTGTAATTAAAAAAAACAACAGAATGTCAGTAGGAACATTTCTGTGTAGATCACTGTACGTAAGCACATATAGGTCTTGATATACATAACGATTAATCAGTCTGGACAAAGATAGAATTATTTGCGTTTTTATATTTTCTTCATAGAACCTATTCATTAATCAACGTTTGTCATTCAAGTACCTTATGATGGAGTATGACGTATTATTGGATGCCGTTTTGACAGATTGATCAATAATATTTGAGGACATCGGCATATCGATAAGATATGTGTTATAGTTTTTTTAATGCGCATATATTTAACAATTTGCTGTGCAAAAAATGCTATGCATGAGACACTTAATTGAAGTAATTTTAAAATTTTCTTTATTTCTTTCATTTCTGAACTGAAGAGATTAATGTGAAGTGTTTTTGATTACCTATAGTATCAAATAAAAACACTACCGGTTGCTGTGCTGTTAAAATATAAAATGTAATAAGAATTTCGTGATCAAAATTGTAAAAAAAATATAATCTATTTTGGTTACGAGATTAAATATTTATTTTCATTAGAACCTGAATTTTACACGAAAACGATATCATAATTTTATCCGCCCATTTAAATATAATCGACGCTAAATATTAGGTCACATTTCTGCACCTTATTTCATTGCCATAAGGCGAGAAATGTGCCCATATTTTTAAAGTTATTTATACAAGCGCAAATTCAGGCATATCAATTACAAATTTCCTCATTTTAACGAATTAATAGGCGTAGCATTTTAATAACGTCCAATTAAAATTGATTATAAATGACGTGAAGGCACACACAAATTAATGTATATTTTCGTCGTTAACATGAGTGGCGGTACGGAATACATGTAACCCCTGCTGCGGTTGAAGGGTTGAGTCAATCCGTAGAACAAACTTGTAACCCTCGTTTTGGTTAGTTGGGTAATTAACATTTGTTACTTCGCGTTTGTTACTGTACCTCAGATGTTATTTCAAATTTAAGAACACTGATTCTGAATTTGAAAGCCATAATCGTTTATAAATCTACTGGAGACTTACTTTACAAGTAGTAAAACTTCATATAGCTTATGGTGCGGTGTCCCCTTATTTCACTAACAAATGTTTCACCGAAAGCATGGTTTACTATTTGGTCTAGTATAGGTGGTAGTGAGCCTGGCTACGATGCTACAGGTCCTGGGTTCGAATTCCAGTAAGGGCATTTATTTGTGCGGTGAGCATGAATATTTGCTCCTGTTCCATGGATGTTTTCTACGTATTTAAGGCGCCGTAGGTTCAGCGAAGTCAAGCGAAAAGTGTTTTTGAAACAATATAATGCGTCTGTTTATAATAATATGGTTTTAAAAAAATACGAATAATAATCTTGAGGCTTTTGAGAAAGAAAATCAGTGTTTAGAAACGTGATTAAGCAATTTTCGCTCGATAGAAAAAAATCACGAACATAGGTCTAAAAGAGTCTGAAATACACTTAAAATATTTGTTACAAATTATGCACTAAAGCTAAAAATATTAAAATGGCTTCTAAAAATCGGCAATATCATGTTTGAGAGAACTCAGTGTTTACTTTTTTGCTTATTTAAACGGCCAAAAATTTTAAATTAAAAAACATGATTTCCGCGCTTCCGAGCACGCACTTTCATCTCGCTGACGCTTATGCTCAGTGAGAGGGAGGGAAGACCATGAACCTACGGCGCCTTAAGTATTTATTTAACTATATAAGTAAGTTTATCCTCGTCTAGAGTACCCATATAAGCTTTGCTTAAGGACTTGGTCGATGGACAATGTAAAATAAATTGAAATTTACCTCCCAAATAACGAGCAGTTTTTCTCTTTGCCGGTATAAACAGGGTGGGAAAGGTCACTTGACCTTTATCAAAGAGGTTCTTTGTACATTCATCTTGGCACTGGGGAATACTAAACTAGATGTTATGAACGGTATTATTTTTTCATATATGCAGTGATTTATCATCATTCATTTTCTTTGCTGAGAAAGATATAGATGGGGAAATGTTAATCTTAAGAGGCCGCAGTAAGCTCGGCCGAATTTCACCTTCCCATACAAACGTAGTTACGCTCTCATTTTAAAACTACGTTTTGGATTGTGACGAAACTTTTCATATACAATGACATGAGGTATATCTATGTCTGTAATTAGTTTATATGGTCCCAATTTATAAAACAAAGTAAATACAGCAAAAACTAGTTTTGTATGAAAAACTTAAATTCGCTGTATCTTTTTTATTATGGTATCTTAAGCTACGTAAACTAATTTCAGACATAGATATACCTCATTTCATTGAACATGCAAAGTTTCGTTACAATCCAACACGTAGTTTTAAAATGAGAGCGTAACTACGTTTGTATGGAGAATCGAGCTTACTGCGGACTCTTATATTACGTGGTAAAAAATGAGTTTAGAAAAAAGTGTACAATAATGTGCATTGTTATTTACAACCAACTGCCATGATCATAATGATAATGCCCATAATTAAATAATGTATGTTAAATCAATTTGACATTGTATATTTATTTAAATTTCTGTTTGGACTGCACGTGCACGCTTGCATGCAAGCTATAGTGAAAATGCACTTACATCCATTATTTGACAGCTTTTTATACCAGTAGGTGCAAATATATGTCATCATTGACGTTTATTGTACCGGGATGACGGCTGTCAAATCGGACTGTTAAAAAATCTTATTATAGATGCACATGACCATAATATACGTCGCTGTACTATGTCTATAGAAATACATAATTTCAATTTTTTTTTTTTAAAGAAACAATTCCAAAATCTGTCGACGTTAAAACTTCTATCCAACCTTTTTTCCGAATAACGATTCCAACATTTTATGATTGAGCACGTAAGTATCACAAGACGAATTTCTAACAGCACAAAGTATTTTTTTAAATAATAAATGTGTTTATTAATATAATTTTTATACAACATAAACAAGTAGACAATTTTAAAATAATAAAGTCGCAAACGATGCTACAATATAGGGATAGCTAGTAAGCTATGTATTCAATTCACGTTTGTGAAGTGAATCTGCCATCCATAAATTTACTTCATATCAGAAGCTTTTCGGAGATTAATAAATAAGACTAATGTTTGATATTCGCAAATGCTTAATACATGCATGATATACAAGTATAATGCTAATAAAGACCATAAAATGTAACCATTTTGCCCCCATTACCCTCGCACTCAATAAATCATAAGTCCCCAGTACATCAACCGCTTATACGAAATGTTTTTATTCTGTGACATGGCGGGGAACAAAACACGGTCCCAAATATGGAGCCTGATGCACACCTTTCCGGCCCATTTGTCTCGCAATTCCGAGCGCCAACGAGATAGGTTTCACTGCGGAGGAGGTTTGGCGCAGTCAAGTTTTGGTTTATACTTTGGGAAGACTATATTCAGATATCGGCACCAATTTTGAAGAGGCGCCTTACTTTTTCAAACTACATGGTAGAAGTTTAACTCACAAAATGTACTGTTGCTTATTGGGGATATAAGATGTGCAGTTAAAAAATAGTATTTTATGCAACTGTTGTATAAGTAGGGTCTTAAAACGCGAGTGTCGTGAGTTGCGATGCGAGCCTTGGCGAGCATCGCAATTAAAGACGCCACGAGCGTTTTAAGACCAAGTTATACACCGTTGCATACAATATTTTTTCTACGACTATTTTAAATAAATAGCATAATTTGACTTTTCAGGCAGTAAGTTTTCCGTTAGTTCTATTACTACTCACGCAATTTCATCAGCGGTGCAGTTATTTTCTTCTTCGTCCATTTTAAAAGGAACGTACACATTTTTCTTCACTTCACAAACACGAATCAAATCTTAAGAAGTTATTAATAACGAATAGTTATCATATTTGACATATTTCGTCTTTTAATTTTGAACTGGAACTTTGGTGGGAAATTGGAAACATGACACATTGACACCTCTTGTTTATGGTCTGTTTTGTTCTTAATTCAACTTGCCAGTACTGTCATATTAAGACCAAGGTTTTTCTTAAGTTGGCAGCAATGCCTTTAGTACAATAATTTATTTGAAGTAAATACATTCAGTGGTTTGTTAAGTTGGTAGTACCTAATGTATTTTATGTTTCGGCATGGCCCTCTAGATTAGTCGCGTCGCGGCCTACTCGATCGTGTCTAGTAGGCCGTGGCACAATGTAGCACTACCCAGGTTTAGAAGCGTATGGCTGCTAAGCGTATCGTTTTGGCGACAAAACAGCACGGTTGTGCCGTACTGTTATGGGGAATAGAGTATAGACTTTTCTGCAGACTTATTTTGTATGTCTTTATATTAGTGTTCGGGACTATGTAAATGACAGATAAAAGTACAGGAGTAGAAAAATATCATTACCACTACTTTTTGAATTTAAAAGGAACTCCAAGTTAATTGCATTATGTTATAGGACTTCAGTTTAATCCTTTTAGCTGTATTACTGTCAACGCCCCTGACAAATTACTAAGTGATCAATCTAGACACATGGCAGCGTGTCAAATCCATGGACGTACACCTAAAGTGGACTGAGTACTCAGTTTTATTAGTCAATCAAAATTGAGCCATATTACCTAGCATCACAGGTTCACAATTGTATAATAAAAGACAACTAGAGAAAGCGGTCCGAGCGAGAGCACCCAACCCGAGGATGGTGTCCCACTCGCACAAGTTGCCAATGTAAAAAAATAATGATATAGTGGTATTAACAGGCATTAAATAATACTGAAAAATAAACCTGCTTATACTTACGAGTTGACATTATGTATAAGAGATGTTACCTTTTACCTAATTTTTAAATTTACTGATTAAAACACGGTAATGAATTAAATATTGTGGTAATCAAGTGGTAATTTTAAATATTGACTCGTATCCCCAAGGTTGACATCTATTTGTCTAATAGTGTCATTGGACTCTCGTTGCCTTGTCGACTACATGAACTTAGGTAAAAATGGTGAAAATATGTTGCATAAAGGGGTGTAAAAGCGAAAGCTTTAATAATTGTGGAATATCATTTCATAGGTAAGGAACATTTTGCTTTATTTTACGATAAAACGACAAAACCATATGCCAAACTTATTAGGGTGACTATGATTTGGGCCGGTACTGTGAGAATATAAATGTCGTAGATAAGTCGGCAGAGCAATTATGTTAAATTATTTCATTTAATATTTTAAAAATGTACTATCCATACTTTCACTTCCACTTGACGACCGGTTAGCCTAGTGGGTAGTGACGCTGCCTACGAAGCTGAAGGTCCTGGGTTCGAATCCCGGTAAGGACAAATATTTGTGTGATGAGCATGAATATTTGTTTCTGAGTCATGGATGTTTTCTATGTATTTAAGTATTTATATATATTATATATATCGTCGTCTAGTACCCATAACACAAGCCTTATTGAGCTTACTATGGGACTAGGTCGGTTTGTGTAAGATTGTCCCCTTATATTTATTTATTTATTATACTAATATTATAAATGGGAAAGTGTGTGTGTTTATTTGTTTGTCTGTCTTTCACGGCAAAACAAATTTACGAATGCCTCATCACGGAAAAACTAAATTTTTGAGAGATTCGGGTAATAAAGTAGGACTGAGGCAAAAATTACACAAGACTATATTGTTTAACAATGTTTGATACGTAATCTAATTATTTGCAATTAATAAATATTTCTACAAGATGTGTTGTTATTTCATTAAGTAGTGCGGCATTCTACTGATAAAATCTAATTAGCAACTTACAATGAAACATCAAAAACCTAAATGACGTCATAATTTTATGGAGTCATAAGACGTTAGTAAACATTTAGTAAAAATGTCATGATCATCGTCCTCCTCCCCTACCGTTATTCTCGGTAATCCCAGTTGTGCCCTAAACGAGACCGGAGTCCGCTAAAGGCCTCCACCCACCGAACGCGTGTCGTGCGCGGCGCGTGTGCTGCGCGGCACCCGCGCAAGTTGTAAAGCATTGAAACTACACTTCAAACACACATCGAACGCGGTTCGAACGCGGGCCCGCGCGGGCCCGCGACGCTAAAGTTACAACTCGGCAGCGCGGCCGCGTGTCGTGCGCGTCGCGTGCGATGCGCGGGCCCGCGCTTCTGAGTATGATAGAGATAGTAAGATATATATTAAATGTGTTGGGAGTTGAGAGAGATATGACGCGCGGCAGACGCGCGGCACACGCGTTGATAACGCGTCTCCGACGCGGCGGGCCCGTGCGGGCCCGCCCATGTGTGAATATTCAACCGCGCCCGACGCGCGCCGCATCCGGTGGGTGGAGGTCTTTAGTGTCAAACGGACGTCAAATTAAAAATAGTGTAGTAAACATGTATTTATGTTTTAATAAAATATATATGTAGGAGCATGATGTTTTTATTAGGAGTTTATACGTGAGTTTTATTTCATTAAAATACAAGAATAATTTATTTGGACTGTATTACTTGCCAAAGCGAACAGTCCTGCACCACGCGCATCCAGAGGATTCCCGGCACGTTTACCAGTTCATCACTCTATAAACATGAATTGACGCATTTATGCCTTTTTATAAATCCTAATATCCGCATCTAGGTACTTGGTCACCCTAATTAGAACGAGATGCAATTCTCTAGTATGACTTCTCTGTCGGCCACACTTTTTTAATCGCAGTACTCAGTCCAGTTTAGGTGTACGTCCATGGTCAAATCAAATTCAGAAGAAGATTTGATTTTTACGAATACATTACTGGTACATTCAATATCCTGACACGGTTTGATAAGATTAGAACAGAATATCAGAATATGTTATGAATCAAAATTCAAGAATAAATACTTTGGCTCCCATCTTTATAGCCAAACACTCTCTCCACTCTTTTTTCTTCACGCTGTCGCACATCCATTCACATTTGTTTTGCAAATGCGGGCAATTTGATTTAACAACCAACATTTGTTCGGCGCAAGTAGCAATGGGGCGGAACGATGGTTATTATCTACTAAGCTCACCTATTATTATATTTATTGAGTGTTGTGGAACATTTGTATCCAATAACTCGTCTTTTATCATTTTTATGACATCATTCAGAATGAAATCAATCTCGATATGTACTTTGTTAGTGCTTTGGGGGTACAAATGTTATGGTATATTAAAATGTTCAATATTGTATCGGTTACAATGAAAAACATGCGCATATTATTGACGTGTAATGTGAAAGTTTCTCGACAAAAAGTTAATTTTGGTTTTGTTTTACAATCTGTTGTGTTTGTAATCTGTTGTAGTACTTACTTATTGTATCCTGATTGAATTTCTATAGCAAAACCTACAAAGCCGAGAATCAAAAAAATTACAGAATATCTTCATATCTTATTTTAATTTAAATTGTGTATCAACTTAAATAGAAAAACTATAATTTCAAAACATGTCATTTGCAAGTAACAATAAAATATCTCATCTCACAAAGTATAGTCAATGAAACAGGCAATTAGCTCGACCTTCGATCTTGCAGATATTCTATAGAAGCTTCACATCAAACAGCCCATTAGTCTGTCTGGCTTGTTGCGGAATAAACTTATAGCAAAACATATTCAAAAGGAAATATTCAATACAGCTTTTATTTTGGTGTATGCTGTATTTATACAACGTTTTTAAATGAACTGTACGTTGTAGCATTTTATCAATTTTTTATTTTATGCTACACGTAGCGGAATAGATCCAGATCAAATGTGTTTAATTGAATTACGCATAACAGTACTACAGTAAAATAATGCCATCAGAACAGCATAAACGTATCTGAATAGCGGGAAAGGGTTTAATCTCATGTAATTAAAATTATTCCTTTGTGATACTTAATAGTTACACTGTTCAACTCACGCATTAAATTCAAGCGACACCGCCGCGAAAACACTCATCCTGAAGAAGAACTCCCGAAGAGTTTGAAACACGTCGCCCTTAGTGACATTTAATACGTGAGTTGACCCGTGCAATTATTAGTATTATATCAACATGTCTCACTAAAGTTTAAATTCGATTTGTCTTTGAGGTTATCTTATCATATAATTTATTTTCATTGATCATACTTAAACGTGAAAAAAGAACTTTATTAAAAGTTATTGCAAACCGAAGAGGAAAAATGATAGGACATCTTCTTCGTCACGATGACTTCATTAAGGTTATAATAGAGGGAAAGATAGAAGGAAGAAGAAAAAGAGGAAGACCACGAAGAGCCTACATGGAACAGCTAAAGGAAAACATTGAAGTTGAATCTTATAGAGAGTTGAAGGAAAAAGCAGAGAATAGAACAGAATGGAACTTACTCCACCGACAACAGCCAAGCTCTTAAATAAATGATGATGATCATACTTCGTCATACAATACACATGTTAACAACACAAGATAATTTGTCGCTAGCAGAGCAAGAACACATCTATAGACATGTACCGGTCAACCGCTTAGCTGATACGGCATCTGTCACGAACTAGAGGCGCAGGCGGCGGTTTCGCTACCCCCTGGTCGTCCTTTGTCATCAAACCCCGTTCCTTTTTTTTCGCTGAGGCCATTTCAGTGAAGCGGTTAGCCTAAAATATTTTTTTGGACCGACAGACAAAATCTACGCTCTATGGCGCAGTTCGCTACTGAATTTGACGACTCCAATTCTAACAAAACCTAACAAACATGAGAAAACTGAAGGCCCACCCTCCGTTGTTTATCTTTCTGCATTTAAAATAAAGCCTCAGGTAAACAGAATAAAACATCGCAACAAGTTACGAGCCTCATTCCTCACTATAAGCCATCCGAGCGAAGCATAATATAGCCTAAGAGGCTAGTGTCAGCGAAAAACAGGCTTTGCATACAAATGCGGTGTAATTCAGACGGCTTAGGTGAATTAAAAAGTCTGCATAACGTAAAGCGCAGTAGTAAAATTACAGCAACTAAATAAATGTTTGTGTGAATTATTAATTAACCCCCGATGAAAAAAGAGGGGTGTTATAAGATAAACGTGTGTATCTGTGTTCTGTCTGTGGTATCGCAGCTGCCAAACTGATGGACCGATTTGAATGTAGTTTGTTTTTTGTGTCATAGATATTTCATCAAAATTTGTTCAGCCGTTTTTGAGATATTGGACTTTGAAATGAAAATATGGGGGGTTTTCAAATTTTCTAAGTTGTAGTTATTTTCTCATTAATTTTCCTGTGCACTTCTGTACAGGATGATTTGATGATGAAATTAAAGGTAAAATACTTAATGCTAGTTGTGTCTGTACATGCAATTTTAGTGGTACATTAAGCTCTGCCACTGTTTTCATAGCAGACCATTTCGTTGTTTTTTCTTTGCTGTCACCATCACTCTTTAATTAAACTATATAATGACTGTGTCGTTTGTGGATATTCCTTATTGTACTAAATACATACCAACAGTATTAAGTGTAAGTACTTAGTTTCAAGAAAAACTCATATAAATATTAACATTTATAACTATTGGAAGATCAACGCTGGCAGTAAAACCGTTTCGTGATATAACAATATGTCTGACACCCTTATTAGCTAATCGTTGATATGTTACTGTCGCGAATAAATGTTCATCTCTTTCTTTTTTCTTCTTTGAAAGTTTTCGTTTTTGTGATAGATGCACTTATGAAATTTTAGACAAAGTATGGATCGGGAATTCGGAAGTCGTTCCGAAAAATGACATAATTGTATATTTATAAGCATAACGGCACATATATACCCCTTGCAATACTGCACACTACTTGACTGCAGAAAGCTTTGTGCCCCGGACAGTGAGGCATCTCGCCGAAATGATGCACTGTGTTGTATTGTATACGACGAAATTATATGCGGTGCTCCCGAAATGAATGAAATGAAAAAGCTAAGAGCTGATGAGTTTTCTCATTCATACATAGTCACTAACTAGTGAATGTTTAATTTAGTGGGTCTCTAATCTTTCCCTGATGTTTGTTTTGCTTATTCCAGACTAAGTTTATGAGGTACCATCTCGCTGATTGTATGAATACTTTACACATACTAATTATAATTAAGCGTTATTTACACAAATTTTAGAAATGGGAAGTGTCTGTGAGATTTCTATGTTTTAGGTGACCTCCGGAACCACTAATACGTCCGTGGAGAATGGACTTCCTGGATGATTATAGGCTATATTTTATCGCTCGAGGTTGGCTACGTTCTTTGTAATATGCGGGCGAAGCCGCGTGGGCACGTAGTTATATATATAAGCACTTTATTGTACACAAAACAAGTCAAATCATAAACATTATTTGGCATTATTTATATGATTAAAGTTGATACAAATGTGAACTTATCCCTATACGGGATCTCTATCGATTGGAAAGATATAAAAGTAGGATTTGCCTTGTAAATTTCAATAACACTTTTATGCAATACATATGTGTATTTCAAGCTTGAGCTGAGGCTTAGTTACTGTGAGACCTATAAAGGTCAGGGGTCAGATCTATAATTGAAACAGACAAGACGGATTAGGCTATAAAACGTCGTTGCATTGTATCATATGTTAGATATAAACTTCTTGAACCAAGCTTTAATATTTGGGAAAAATAAAAGAAGACTCTTCTGAATACAGTAAGCTTAGCTCGAGACAAAATTAAAGGACGACTTTTATCCATCAGGATATGTAGGTTATAGAGAAATGTTTAATTTTATTTACACTCCCCTGTCCTCCGGGGCGAGCTTCACCCCTCCCGCGCCCATGAAAGTGTCCCGGAGCGCGGTATTTTCCATTTAAAAAGAAAACCGTACACGATACATAAAAAGTGTGTAGAAACGAAATAATCCTTAATAAATTTACTATAAACAATTTATACATACAAAAGCGATATCTCTTATAGTTCTAGCGCAGTCTACCATCAAATACAAAAGTTTTTAATAATTTATTTTTATTTTTTCCTGTAAGTTAAGTTTTCTCAAAAACTTCACACTTTACCGCCATGATATGTATGACTGAAGTAAAGAATAGAATAAGTTTGCTCTTTAAAAAAAGGTATAATTTATTTCTATACCGGTGCCTCATCGTTGGGGAACCGGCATGTACTTGTAGCGATCAACTTCGACGTCGTCGTCAACGACGTCAGAGGGCCATAAATCTTAATGTTTTGGCTGAGAAAAAAGCGCCTTTTGTAAAGATCAAAGGAGTGTCCCTTCTGTACTTGTATACAAGTATAGTATAAATACTATTATCTAATCTGTGGCACTACTACGTTTGGTTAATATATTGTAATACAAATGCAGTACGAGTAAGCCGCTGATTGATATGAAATGCTGGGAATTTCACCACATGATTTGACCACGAAATATAATCGGATTCGATAAAAGCACAGAATCATCCCTGGATCTGGCAGCTGTTGTACATAATTAAGTTCCATTATTGATTATTTATTTACCATATAATCGTATAATTATTATGTATACGAAACATGCCACCATGTCATGCTTATGGCACGTTATTCACATATAATGCCAAAAGCGCATTTTTACCGTTTATTAAACAAAATTGCAAGGTGCTGCGCGCATTGTGGAATAAATTTGTGTGGCAAATTGCCCTCAATACCGCTGTCACGTGAGGTTTAAATAATATCCTCTCGAGCGACCATCTCCTAGAAATTTTAACCAGGGGACGATACGAAACTATGTATCGAATTCCAGTTCAGTATCAATATTGTCTCTGCGACAAATTGACGCTACCAAATGGGCGGACGTGTAATATATTGGCATCATTGGCCGACCAAGCTTCGTGGCGCGACCACGAGGTTGTATAGGTATTGTTTCTATAATCAGTCGCGCGTCATTTGTCTTTACGACCCTTAGGTGCATCTAAATGGATGGACTTATTCTCTCCACCCACCGGACGCGTGTGCTGCGCGTGTCGGGCGCGTTTGAAGCGGTATATTCACACCGGAAGCGGGCGGCGTGTGCAGCGCGGGTGCTGCGCGTGTGCCGCGCGGGTGCTGCGCTGCAGCTGCGCGGGTGCTGCGCGTGTGCCACGCGTGTGCCGCGTTCGATGTGTGTCGGGCACGTTTGAAGCGGTATATTCACACCGGAAGCGGGCGGCGTGTAGCAACGCGTGTGCTGCGCGTGTGCCGCGCTGCTGCTGCGCTGCCGAGTTGTAACTTTAGCGCCGCGCGGGCCCGCGCGGGCCCACCTTCGACACGCGTTCGATGTGTGTTTGAAGTGTAGTTTCAATGCTTTACAACTTGCGCGTGTGCCGCGCAGCACACGCGCCGCGCATGACACGCGTCCGGTGGGTGGAGGCCTTAAGTAACATTTTGATTCACGCCTGTCCGATTCGCATGGTGCGTCAGAGCGCCGCCGTCTTTATGGCTTTCGTATGGATATCCAACGGATCGTGTCGTTTATTCACGGACCGATTTTGGCGCGGCGCTAATCCATTCGGCTTGTTGGAGCGATCGTAAATACCCTTTAGAAAGCGTGTGAATCACGTTAGCATCGTTGGACGTCAAAATATAAGTGTCATATTACCCCCATGGGACATTAAAGGTATTATAAAACTTTACATATGTTATAAATAAAGTATTTGTTTCCCCCTCAAGTCCCAGAAGCTTCTTAATGAAGCTATTACTTTCATCATCATCATCATAAACAAAGAGCCGGACTCTTGTCCATGGAGTAATCGCCACTCTGTTCTTCACTCTGCCACCGTTTTGAGCTCTTGATACGACATTACATTAACTTTCTCTTTAGCTCGGTCCATAAACGCACGTCTTGGTCTTTGTAGTTTAGTTTTAGATATAGTTACAATAATTTTTGTGTATTTTATTAATTTATTCTGTAATTTTAGAATAATTTAAGATGTTAATCAATTAATGTTTCACTGCTATTATTTACATCAAGCATTTGCCAATTTTAAATGTGTTGAACTGAACAACGCACAGAGCCATTGAAGTTGGACCTTCCTGATTTTTTTTAAAATGGCTATATACATTTTATAGAATTTGTTTGGCTTGACGGTCCAATAACTTTGCCTATCGGCGGACTCATCGTTGCGTAGCAATCTCGTGTGTGTTTTGTTAAGAGCGGCCGTGCTCATGTACACATGTTACCGCCAACCGCGACGGTGGGCGATTGACGCTCCTGACTGACAGCCGTTGCGTAGCAATCTCGTGTGTGTTTTGTTAAGAGCGGCCGTGCTCATGTACACATGTTACCACCAACCGCGACGGCGCGGCGGGCGACTGACGCTTCTGACTGACAGCCCCGCCGCCCGCACACATCATACCACCCCCGCTGACCTTCATCCCTTGTCCTCTGCGAACCATGGGAGTGTCACGAACGAATTTGCTTAGCTATAGTAAATGCTTTGCGGAGAAGAATGGCTAAACATTGCAATAACAAAATCGCTCGGCTCGGCAAAAAGCTTGAAGCAATTGTCGTTTTCCTACAATACTCCATAGAATGTTCGCTAAATCGCACCTGTCTATTTTGTGAGCTTCTACCTGTAATGAAACATTCGCTAGAATGCTCTATACAAGTGTATTAACACCTTAAGACAATTTGCAGTTCTATTACACTGTACAATAAAGAAGTAATTGGAGATAATAATAAGAACGTCAACTTTTTGATTAATTGCTGCCTTTGTATGAGTATTGTCACGAAACTCTAGAGGGTCTATTCAACTTAACGTTAATATTATTTACAGGATCATGTAAAAGAAGCATACGAGTCTGATGAGCAGACAATTCTAACAGACGCATCTATAATCTTAACAGATTCAGATACTTAATAGAGTCAATGACCCCAAAATCAAATTAAGATATTAGAAATTATTGATTTTTTTTAAATAGTGTTTTTAAAACGCGTTTAGCGTACTTAGATTTATTCAAACTTTGAATTTGTCTAAAAGGTACAAAAAAAATAATTAAAAATCAACCCCCGCTTGTGGGGCAATTATGATGTACCTAGGCTATTTTATCGCCTGTACTGTATAATATATTAATAAAATGTTTATGTATCATTATTTATTACTGTATAATATACGGTGGAAATCATAATATAAAAAACGGTATTTCTCGAAACTATTGATTGTTTATATGTTTGTCAACATTTTGTTACCCTAGAAGCAAACGCCAGTAAATCCTTACCACATATGTTTTTCCCAAAATAAAAATATAAGCATTAAGCTTCATGATGTCGATTTTAAAATGACATTCAAGAGTACACGAGCGCTAACATGTGACACGATCAAGAGTCATCGAGTTTGAAACTGCCGAAGGTAAATGGTGTATTTTTACACAATCTCTCGTAACAACATTCATACAAATATACCGCATGCAAAACCGGCTTGTTGACACTCGTAATTCAATAAAGTAAGTATATTTGAACAACTCTGTTGACGTAGAACGCGTGTAATACTTTTTAATTCTGCTTTTAGGGAATACTTGGAAGTTAAAGGATGTGTTACTAGTTATAAATAGAATAAAAGATCGTTGTATACACGTCTATTCATCTATCTATCTATAGCCAAATTGTGTTTATTTTTATGTGTTTTCCAGTTGGTGTTGTTGAAAAATTTGTATAGCACCTTAGATAATTACCTTTTCACTTCTTGTGCTGCTTAAGTTGCACAAAATGCCAATTTCACAGTTAATACAGGTAAATTATCGACTTTGAGATCGTCTTTGCAAACGTCTCAACATTGCAAAATAAATAACCAGTTAAATACTTACCGATTACTTGATAAACGAATCTAGAAGTACAAACAGCAACGATACTACTAAAGTACGTTAAAGTAGATCTTAATTCCTTGGAATATTGTTCAAAATTGATCAGTAAATCATGTTAGTAATGGTACGAAGATAAATGAAACGCCACACATTAACTTCGACCCACGTCTCTCGGACACTGATATGTGAATAGTGAAGCATGTGACAGGTAATTATTGACAACCGTTACTTGACGTAACCGAACACGATTTGGAAACCGATGCTGATATTATGTTGAGGTTCCAAGGGATCATACATTAGGCTCACACTAGCGACCCTATATTTTTTTTATAATTTAAATTATGAAAACTGAATCGACATTAAGCCTGCTCCAAAAAATCATGAGAATCGGTTGAGAAATGCGACTTGTAGAGAGGAACAGCTGGAACTCTGGATATCCGGATATATGGAAGAATAAATATGTATATTAAAAAATCATGGTTATATAAAATGATTTTTGGATGTGACTGACGTCAAAATCATAATAATCCATCTTAGTAATCTATCAGGGCAACAATATAAAACTCCCATTCACAACAAACCAATTTTGGTCTCAACGTGAAATTCGATAAAAAATTTCCGTCTTTCGTGCAACGTCTTAAACCAATTTGCAGTTATCCGACCGAGTTATTTCCTTACTCGAGTAAATTTAATTACGTACACCACCAATATGAATTTTGTGAATATTGTAGGGCTCCATTACAAATGCTAGCGTTTAATGTTGGAATGTGAAGTAAATACTGACTGATATTTAGAGAAGTCTAATGTATTTACTTAGCAATAGCGCGATTCTAGAACGCGATTTCGACGTTTTCACCTAGATCTAATTCTAGGATCCGTGGAAGGCAAACGCTTCAGAGGAAGGATTTCGGTGTCCTGGACTGAGCCAAGATCAAAACAAACAACGACAAACATGGTTTCACGTTGAAACACGGACATTGCTCCAGAAAGATACAGAGATATTAAAAGCGTTCGAGATGTGGTGTTGGAGGCGAATGGAGAAAATTAGCTGGAGAGAGAGAGTAACCAACAAAGTGCTGAATAGAGTGAAACAAAAATAGAAGAAAGAAGATTATAGGGCACCTCATACGTCATGACAAATTCATACTCAATATAATTGAAGGAAACATAGAGAGGAAGCGAGGAAGCTCAAAAAGGAGTTGATGTTAGGTCGTATCGAGATGTCAAAGAGGTTGCCTGGGATTGGAGTAAATTGAGGGCTTACTTTGAGCTACACCAACAAGAGCTTACCTCTTTAATAAGCATTAGAGACTGATCTAATTAAGAGTACCGCCAAAAACATTCCCATGCATTGACGATAACATGCGGTGACGATCATCAGTAATTAGGGATCAAGTCTCCTCTCTTCTTTGTCCTTTCCTCACTGCTGTGGATCGTGACGCCGTAGATTGTCAACAGCACGCCTCCATCGGTTACGGGCAGTCCAGTGCAATGCAACGTTGCCAGGTATATCCAGCTGTTCGGATATCTGGTCGGACCATCACTTGGCACTACGACCTCTCGCTTTGCTAGCCTTATTATCCCCGTCACCATCAGTCATTCAGGATTTACAGCGCAGCAGCAAGCAATATAGCCTATATATTTCAACATATTATGCATGCAAACTTGAGATAGTCGCTGCGAAGACGTTCGTGCGTTGAGCTAACCAGGGAATTCTCGTAAACTGCGCCATCTGGTGTTGGTGCTGTTTACGGATTTCAAAGGCATACATGTCCGCTGCTTTCAATGTCCACGTCTGCACCCCATAAAGAAAATAGAAAATACGAGGGCACGGACCAGGTGTAGAAATCGACTAAGAGGAAGAATTGTTGTCTTTATTTGTGTTCCTAGCATAGTTGGTAGATTGGTTGAATTTGAGAAATTTTTTAACAGTTTTCTTTATGAAATAATTCATACAATTTTGTGATCGAGCTCTACATTTATTATCATGCGCGTTTGAAGATAAAACAACTTAAACTATGTGAGGTATGTGGCTAGAACCTTTTGCATGGTAAATAAAACACAAAAGAACCGGTGAATATGCATGCAGCGGTACTGTTATTGTTGTTGCCATTTCCATACTGTAAGCTATGGAAATATTTTAAAAAACTTTTCATTGTTTACAGTAGGCATAATCTGTGAAAACTTGTATTGAATGAAAAAAAAGATAGTGTAGGTTAGTAAAAAAAATCAATATGGGACGAGGACGTTTACACCCGAAAAAAACTCAGCTATTCGCCTGTGAATCATTTTTGCCAATAGCCATAGTCTTTAAAATGTTAAGTGTAACCACCAATTGTTATCGTAAACGAAACTATTCGAGCAAAGTATTTATTATTCTTAGCCTATTCATTAAAACGCGGTTTGTGGCGCGTTGGTAAACAACGGTACAAAGTATATTTGTAATATTATATTGTTGTACCAGTGACTCTTAAGATAAGATCCGTTCTAGAAACTGAATTCCGACTATACTCGTAGATATGTTGCACGTTGTTTCTGAAAAAAGCAATTATTAAAGACAGACAGAGACAAGACAGTCAACGATAATGACAATGATGATAATAATAATGATGATGTCAAATGATGAGAGTGCTCTGCTCGTATTTGCTTATCGCCTGTAACAAACCATTTTTCTCTTATCGGCAAAAATAATGTGAGGTGAGCAATAAAGAGCATTTGTGATTTCATAATTATATTAATTGTACGTTCCTTATTCGACTGATTCATTGCTACACCATGTTTTTACTAAACAACATCATGTCTAATGGCTTATTTATACTCAAATTCAGCCATCATTAGCGCCATATCTTTCTTAACAAAGTAGAAGTATAAGCAGAGATAAAGTAGCCAGTTTGTTGTCTGTGCTACATTTAAGGCGGAAAATATTAATAATTGACTATTTCCCAGAGATGTTTCTGCCAGCTAGTGCTCCAGGGAAATTAGTAAGTTAATTCATCTCTTCGTTCATGACAGAAACATTCAAGCTAACCTACAGACTCTAGCGGAAAACATATGGCGGTATTTTAATTAACGCTAAGGAAAATTCACAAAAAAATACAAAAAATATGATCCACGTTGAGGGAACTATCCAAAATAATTCAAATACTGAACGAGCGAGTAAAGCGACCTCTATTTCAGCTTAGGTCAAAATTCTCAGTTTTTTTCGCTGCAAGTCGCGTTTCTCAACTAATTCTCGTGAAATTTTGTTCTTCTTTTTTATCCTACTGCGGTTTTTACTGCACGGACTTCTTACGAATGGGTTGCACATGTTTTGTACGCCTTAAGCTAGACGTTCACGACCGCGACAACAAACCGATAGAAGCGACGCAAATGACTTAGTTATTATCATGGGATGTTATTTCATTTGAGATATGTGATAAATTATTTCACACGTTTGTCGGGTGTCTAGGTAACCCTTCCGCACTAATGGCGGGAATCGCTTAGCGTCTCGCCGTTAAGAACATATTCACTGTCAAGAATCGCTTCGTACTACGCTCGTAACCGATCCCGTGGTTTTCCCCGTACGTCGCGGAAAGCGACTACGGCTTAAGCACCTGCTGGGCGGGTTCTTAGCAGTGGAAGTGTTAAGAGTGTTAACTGCAATGCGTAATATCACAACTCAGTCACAGCCGCAACTTTCAACAGAGTTACCCCATGATTCTCAATTCTTCTAACCGGTTTTAGAATCGGTTTGATTTATCCCGCGCTCTCGTTCTAGCACGTTAGACTGAGCGCGAATCCGATTGAAACTAAGTACTGTAGAAGGTCTCAAGGCAAGCGCACACGTTGCCGTCCTAAGCAGACCAGGGGCCGTAGACAAGGTTACAATTGACAAGCGCTAACGCCAATAGAAAATAATAAAATGTATTGGAATGACAGGTGCTGACGAAACACTTTTCGTTAAGACGACGAATTGGGCATTTTGGACGCACAGATCTGGATTTTTCTCAGCAATTATTAAACATTCAAAGCGACATTTAAAAACCTGATTCTTCATTTCAATGACTTCATTTTGTCAGTTGCCGAAACACGATTCGTAAAATGTAACAGCACTGAAAAACATATCAAAGATCTCTTCTCTTTTTCAACTCAAGAGCCCTGCTCTTGTCGGTGGAGTAACCGCCATTCAGCTCTACGCTCTGCCACTGCTTTGAGCTCCTGATACGACACTACATTGACCTTCTCCTTGACCTGGTCCATAAAAGCACGTCGCGGCTTTCCTCTGCCTCTTCTTCCCTCTATTTTCCCTTCGATTATAGTTTTTATGTAAATGTCATGTCGTAACAGGTGCCCCAACATATTTCCTCTTCTATTTTCAATCGTCCTTAGCAAGGATCTCTTCTCTCCGACTAAATCCAAAACCTCTTCATTCGTGCTTCTTTCCGTCCAACTAATTCCTTCCATCCTTCGCCAACACCACATCTCAAAGGCACTTAATCTTTCTCGGTCTCGCTGGGTAAGTGTCCTTGTCTCGCAGCAATACAACGCTATGCTCCAGATATATGACTTTATAAAACGTTTCCTTACGCTTCTGGAAATCTTGGCTCTAAAGAGATGTTTTTTTCCATTGAACGCTTTTTTCGCCATTGCTATTCTTGCTTTTATGTCGGCAGTACATCTGGAGTCACAGGTTATTATGCTACCTCAGTATTTGCTGCTAACTTGTTCTATGGCGGTATTTCTTAAGTGGATGGAATCTATGGCTTGTCTGTGTTTTGATGTTATTATCAAAGATACCTCTTGTAAAACAGGGATTTGCATTTTACAGGCAACACAGATCTATTTAAGATTCCAAATTTTGATATTGAATTAGTTTTAACCCATACTTCAATATGCCAGTTGGATTTTTAAAAATTAACTGATATTTGTAATTAAAACGAAAAAAACCGTTTTGTCGGCTACGACCTTTTGATATAAGCTAGCGCGCGCTCGTATTTTGTATGCAAACAGTGTCCCCTCACCGCAGGCCCCAGTCCGCTACCGGCGTTGTCAGCGACGGACCAGGGGACCGATTTTTGACTTTCGAGCGCTCGACTCTTTCACTCGAAAACTGACAAAAAATATGAAATGCTATTTTGAAATAGCGATAGAAAATTTAAAAACGAGTGGTAATGACCACTCATATTCAATTGTATTGGTAGAAAGTAAGTGTCGGCCATTTTGACACTACAAACGTATTTACTTTTATTTGATTTTCGAGCGCTCGAAAGTCAAAAATCGGTCCCCTGTGCTAGTCGAGCTGCCGCGCGCCATCGGTCACATTCAAAATAATACTCAGCAAAAACGGGATGAAAGGTGTCGGATTTTCTAAAAGGAAAGCTTGTTTAATTGAGAAATGTCAGATTATGTTAAGAAAAGGTGAGTAATCATTATATTCATACAGTTCACTAGCACAAATAGCCATGACAACCGTCGGTTGTTGTTATAGTTTCTCGCTATGACGGATGACGCTAGGACGGATATGCAATTCAGTGTCTGTACAAAAAAACCATTGACTATACCTACCTACAAACATTTTCCCATTTCAATAAAAACTATAAGCTGACACAAATAATAATATATCTTTCAGGAAGTTATCGTTGGAACAAAGTTCTGAGAACAAATTCATGGAGCCGTCTCCGGATTTAGGTGGAAATGAAACAATGTCTATCGATTTTATGGAAGGGTATATGGGAAACTAAAACGCATACCTATATTTACATACATACATACATACATACATTCACGCCTTTATTCCCAAAAGGGGTAGGCAGAGCACATGAAACGTATATTCCAGCGCCGCTTTTAGCATAAATGTGGGTATAAAAGATCGACTAAATGTGATATTGCAGTGATAGGTTGCTAGCCCATCGCCCACAACACACTTCAACCCTGGTCCCTTAGTCGACTTTTACGACACCCACGGGAAGAACGGGGGTGGTGAAATTCTAACCCGACACCACACGGGGACACCTATATTTATGTATAGGTAATATTAAATATTACTGTGTGTATACAATATTGTCTATAAAACTCTAGGAGAAATACTTTGCAAACTTAAAAGCAAAATTATTATTATATGTAGGTATGCCAAGTCACAAACGTGACACAGCCCTGCACATCGAGCGAAAGTAGGTAACGAACGCTCCTAAACGGCCTCTGTTTAACTACCGTATTATTCTTCTATGCTGTGCTTGTGTTGTCTGTCAATAATGTATGTGTAAATAATATTGTTTTTACTGTAAATAAGTGAAATCTAAAATATAGATAGGAGTGTAAATTTGTAAATAACTGTGTAAACTGTAAATAAGTAAACATGAATGTTAAAAAATAAATTACCTGTAAAAACTGTATGTTCGTATTATTTATTTTTTGCTCTGCAGTGCCTGTATACATTTTAGTGCTACGGTAGCCTATTGGTTTAGGCATGCGGCTGTCAAGCGGCGGTCGTGGGTTCGAATCCCGGCTCGTACAATGAGTTTTTCGGAACTTATGTACGGAATATTTACCGTTAGCTTTTCGGTGAAGGGAAACATCGTGAGAAAACCAGTCTAGTTCCAATAAGGTCTTGTTTTCCCTCTGGGTTGGAAGGTCAGATGGCAGTCGCTTTCGTAAAACTAGTGCCTATGCCAAATCTTGGGATTAGGTGTCAAAGCGGACCCCGGGCTCCTTAAGGGGCATTACCGGGAACAACGCTAGGAAGATGAGTACCTGTATACATTTTACTGCCCTGAGATTTCTTATGTTTAAAGGTGGTTTTCCACCGGCGAGGCGAGGTGGGGCGTGGAGGGGCGAGAATTGAAATTAGTATGGGACTTACTACCTATTTCCACAGCGCGTGCGCCGTGCCAGTGGAAATAGGTAGTAAGTCCCATACTAATTTCAATTCTCACCCCTCCACGCCCCGCCTCGCCTCGTCGGTGGAAAACCACCTTAATGGGTCTCCACCTACTTCCGATCAGGTAGGCATATATGGCGGCAGGTGAAATCTATAACCTTAATTTTCTGTGCTTTTTGTTGATTGTACTTGTATTGTCATCCATACCACACTTTCACATCAATCCGACCACTAGAAGTGGGTCAAAAACACTTGCAATATTTTACACGAACATACATACAAACATTGCAAGTTGATAAAACCTTGTAAAAAAGGTCTATAAGATAATATACTCGTTATTGCATTACCTACTACAATTTGCAAAAAAAGTAAAAACAAAGTTGTAAGAGCAACTCTAAGACATCTCTGTTCTAGCACACTGTCACTACTGTCAGTGTAACGGTCGACTGAGACTCGCAAGCCGCGTAAAAACAGGACTGCATGATTTGCATATTGTTTGTATATAGCTATAGGTAATTAGTTAAGGGCCCCTTCGGGGCCCAACTTAGAAATATAGGAGGAAAAAAAAAAGCCGCGTAAAAGTAGAGGGGTGTGAGCGGGTCGCGGGGCACAAACGCTCTGTTTTCGATTCATTGTTTAGCGATGCGTCACCTTTACATCTGTCATTCCCATACATTTTCTTAGTTTTCTATTGGCGTTAGCGCTTGTCGATTGTATCCTTGTCTAATGTCTAGGCCCCCTGACGATCACGAAGCGAAAACCATAAAGAAGACCTGCGAAATGACGCGTGAAGACTGATCGGTTTGGCGACGCATTGTGGTCGCCATCTGTACCATCCAGGGCACTTACGAGTTGCAACTTAAGTCAAAGCACAGAATAGATAATAGTACAAGTATAGAAGGGATATTCCATTGATCTTTATAAAAGGCGCTTTTTTCTCCGCCAAAACATTACGATTTATGGCCTTCTGACGTCGTCGACGTTCATCGCTACAAGTACATGCCGCTGCTCCAAAGTTGGGGAACCGGCATGTACTTGTAGCGATTAACATAAATCGCGGAATGTCACGCGCCTCGTCAAAGTAAGTCATTTTAAGAGTCTATTTCACTAAAGTATCGCTTTTAGTGAAACAGACTCCCAATTTACCAACAGCTCTTACCAGCATTGCTAATTTAATTAATTAAAGTAGGTACACTGCTCGTCGCTTCTGCAACTTGGTTTGAACAGAAATATCGCCTCAGATGTTCACATAGATAATCAAACTACAAGTACAAAGGAACTATTTAAGTAAATCCAAAATGACTATTTTTAACCTACTTCAAAAAAAAGGAGGAGGTTCTCAATTCGGTTGTATTTTTTTTTTTTTTTTTTTTTTCAATGTTTGTTACCTCAGAACTCCGTCATTGATGAACCGATTCGGAAATTTTTTTTTTGTTTGTGCTTTTTTGTATATGCTTCCAGGTGGGTCCCATTTTTTCAAAAATTCTGTTGGATGATGGGATCCATGAGGAATTTAGGGAACTCCTCAATTTTATTAGGCGCGCGTGTAGTGATTTTAGTATTTTCTATTCTAACTCGTGTATTTACACCCGGAAATCATAAATTTGGTGAAGTGGAATTGATGATGAAGACCACAGATGACTTGTGGAATTCCTCAATTATGTACTTAAAAGTACAAAAGTACGTCACAGATCTTGATAAGATTCCATTGAAATAGGAACTAATGAAGTGCCATTGGTGATGATCTTGGGGAATCGATGGAAGTCCTCAAATATTATCGGCCCACATACAGCGATTCGGTTTTTTTCTATAGTAATCAACGCATTTGCTATCATAACTCAGTTCATGTGGTGAATTGTAAAAAAAATAGGAAATAATCTCGTGGCTTGGCGGAGTACTACATTGAAGTCGGTTAAAACTTTGTTTTTAAAGTAAATTATTGAAAATCAAGAATGCTAGGTCAAAATTTATACACAGGACGTAATTATGTTCCCATCTATTAGTACCTAGGAATAAAAAACTATGATCCATAATATTGTGTTTTCTATAATTATATAATGTTGAATGAATGATTTTCTAAACCCACTTTATTTTTTAACCGACTTCAAAAAAAAGGAGGAGGTTCTCAATTCGGCTGTATTTTTTTTTTTCAATGTTTGTTACCTCAGAACTGCGTCATTGATGAACCGATTCGAAAAAAAAAAATTTTGTTCTTATGTATATACTTCCAGGCGGGTCCCATTTTTTTCAAAATTCAGTTAGATGATGCGATCCATGAGGAATTGAGGGGACTCCTCAATTTTATTAAGCACGAGTGTAATGATTTTGGTATTTTCTGTTATAACTCGTGTACCTATTTACATCCGGAATCATAAATTTGGTGGCGAGGAATTGATGATGAAGACCACAGATGACTTATCGAATTCCTCAATCATGTACTTAAAAGTGCAAAAGTACGTCACAGGTTCTGATAAGATTCCGTTGAAATAGGAACTAATGAAGTGCCATTGGTGATGATCTTGGGGAATTGATGGAAGTCCTCAAATATTATCGGCCCACATACAGCGATTCGGTTTTTTTCTATAGTAATCAACGCATTTGCTATCGAAAATCAGTTCATGTGGTAAATTGTAAAAAAAATAGGAAATATTCTCGTGGCTTGGCGGAGTACTAAATTGAAGTCGGTTAAGATATAATTGTTTTTAAAGTGATTGTTTCTCAGAGGATAAATAAGTAACACGAGCCCTTTTACATATTTTAATATCAAAAGGTAAAAAAAATAACCCGCACATATACCAAATGCTTTACGAGAATTAAATCGACTTCAGAACGCGATATTAACGATCGAATCTGCCACTCGAGTCGGCATCGATATAACGAGAGCAAACAAAATACGATTCGTGAATGCAATGGCTGATAAATTAAGTGCCAAGTTAAATATTGAACTTTTATTGAAATTCGTGCAATGTGAGAGCAAACATTTAAATATTTGTTTTAATAGTTGCTGGAAAGGTATTGAAAATATTCGGCAACAAAATCGTCGGCCATTTTGGGCACCTAAATTGATGGATTATTATTTACGTAAATAGGTACCTACGACTAATAGTGGCGCAATGTTTACAGTGCCCTAAAACAAAAAGTAGCACATATGCCAAGACCATTCATATGATCGTCGCAGTACTTCTCAATCGTGAACATTTGTGAGTCTTAGTCAGTCTTAGTATTTTTAGTGTCATCAAATATAATGGTACAATTGCGCACCATCATAACCATAAGAGATACACCGCTACTGCTAAGTAATTATCTTATACTCGTAATAGGTAGGACTTAAGTAAAACCCCTCTAACATGTAGGAGTGAATTCATGACTCATGACGTATTCGAATAGGCATTTGTTTATTTGTTTTGTCATTCCCCGAAAGAGAGAAGGGTTATGTTTTTCGAGCGTATGTATGTGTCGCGTGTATTCGAATAAGTCAATACCAACAGTTTAGTTTGGTTTCGTTTTATAGTCCAAGTTTTTTGCCTATCATTCACACACAACAAGCTACGGTAGCCTAGCGGTTCAGGCATGCGGCTGGCAAACGGCGGTAGTGGGTTCGAATCCCGGCTCGTACCAATGAGTTTTTATGTACCGAATATCATTTGACATTTACGGTTAGCTTGTGAGGAAACTTGCATACATCCACGAAGAAATTCAAAGGTGTATGTGAAGTCCCCAATCCGCACTGGGCCAGCGTGGGGACTACTGCCCATTCCCTCTCATACATGAGAGGAGGCCTGTGCCCAGCAGTGGGACTTATATAGGCTGATGATGATGTGAAGTCCCCAACCCGCACTGTGCCAGCGTGGGGACTACTGCACCTTCCCTCTCACCCATGAGAGGAGGTCTGTGCCAAGCTGTAGGACGTATATATGCTGATTTATTTATTTATTTTATTTTTACCATATTCGGTTTTAGCAAATAACATAGTTTGTGATTTCGACTCGTCAGAAAGAAAAAAGTGGCTGGGGCATACAGACGGACAGACAGACAGGCAGACATGACCAATCCATAAGGGTTCCGTTTTTTGCCATTTGGCTACGGAAGCCTAAAAACAAAGATAATAATTTATTCACAAACACGTATGTAACGTTCTTTGATCGATACCTAATTCCATCGAAATTATGTATGTACTAGCGGCCGTCCGGTACTTCGTCCGCGTAGATTTTTGATGATGACAAAGATATAAAATAGGTAAGTGAATTTTATTCTTAGTTAAAATGGTCTAGACTTTTAAACAGTGGCAGACACTGATACGCAATTTTTAAAGAATTCTTGAAGATTTTCCAATCAGATTACGGGAATTGTTTGCAGAATGCTTCATACTTATTCCGTCAGTTACCTGATACTTTTAATCTTTGGCAAAAATGACTATGCAAGATATAGAGCAACGCATGGATTTGGAGTTAGAAAATGGGGATCTTAGTTATTGTGAGTGTGATTTAAAAAAAAGTTAAATATCGTAAGGCTGTTAAAACAATCTTAAACTCAGCACTGGAAATCGAGAGATAGAGACAGGTTAATGAATAGTATCTCTTTAAAAAATCCAGTGTTCCCCGTACAAAACCTTCAACCCTTTTAACCCTCGTAGGGATAGAATTTTCTTAAACGCTGAAATTACTTTTTTTTGTATTTTAATATGTTAACTTTCTACAAAGTTTCAAGTCTCTAGTTCAAAAAATAATGTTTCCCCCATACAAACATTGCACCCCCATTTAACCCCCTTAGGGGTAGAATTTACTAAAACGCTGAAATTACTTTTTTTGTATCTAATAAGTACTATTTCTACAAAGTTTCAAGTTTCTAGCTCAAAAGGAAAAGTTTCCCTCATACAAACTTTGCACCCCTAGTTAACCCTCTTAAAGGTACCTAGTATTTTCTAAAACGCTGCTTGCTGTTTTTTATGTGTTCTATTAAGTAATCTTTTTACAAAGTTTCGAGTTTGTAGCTCAAAAAATAAAGTTCCCTCCATACAAACTTTGCACCCCTTTTTAACTCTCTTAACCCTTCAGCTGAGGCGAAAAAACATGGCCGCTTACCCACGTCTGTGGCACCCTCTGAGGGGCGCTCCACTAACAAGGTTTGTGGAATGAAGTGATTTGGTAAAATTAAATTTTCTTAAGTTTTTTACATAATCACAGCCAGGATTTTGGATGAAACTCAATATTTATTAAATTATCTAACTGCAACGATATATCATCGTTACATTAAAATCGTATTAAGGCTATCTACCTGACCTCGTCACCACCTCACCGAAGTTTACGACGTATTTTGGTTATTTTAAATATAATCAATTAGTTTTTTGGGGTGTTAAATGGGCTTAATTTGAAGAAATTTGTGTTATACTTATTCGAAAAACATAAAATGGCAGGCTCGTGAGTATTTTTTTTACACTAGACCATTTGAAATATTATACCAAAATAATGCCTACACTCAGAAGTTGCTCGTGTAGGCTTCGATTTACATGCTTATATCTGAAGTGTTTTATACTGTATGTAATCAAATTCATGCCTGAACAATAAATATGGGTCATCAACTAGGTATAACCGTAGCTTTTTTTATTGTAAGTGCAGCAGGTTTTATCTGAGAGTAAAATGAAAAAAGTATGTCTACTTTCATACAAAATAACCTCTTCCAAACGAGTGCAACTATCACAACAACTATATGTTTTGAACCAAACAAATTAGGTTTCTTAAAATTCCTATTAAGTATACTTTTAGTTTAAACTATAATATAACCATCAGTTAAACAAAAATCACATCAAAACATGATTTGAAAACGGTATAAATCAAGGTCATGATTAGTATAGAGTGCAGATCGTAGTGACGTCACGAGGTATCATGTGGGCATCCCTCGGAGGGAAATTCCCGGTCGGTTAGGTCCCCCTCTGAGGGGTTTGTTGTGATCGTTACCAACTTCAATCGATTTATTTACTTTCGGGCCATTGATAATCCATTTAAGTTCATTTTACACAAATGTATGATAACTAACGGTAATTTTAATAGCTAATAGTAATATTAAATTATTAGAAAAGCGCTAAAAAACGTGTTGCCAAATTTTGACCATGAGTAGGTATGTCATGTTAGTCACGGTTTTATTACAGTTAACCCGTTGAAATAACACTTGTTTCTATGTAATTCTAAAGATTACTTACATGTCTACAAAAACTGTCCTTCTGGCACTACAATTCAGCTCTAAACCCACTAATTTTCACTCGCGAACACCGACCGTGTCAAACGTGCCACTGACTATTTTAGACTAACGACTAAATTGATTTTTTCCTCCATTGGCCATTGAAGTTTTCGCTTGCTAGCTGTCTCACTGAATTGGCTATACGTTTCAATGGATTAAAGCGAGATCAATACACAAATGCCGGTTTTATTTCTAAAAAAGTAAGCAAAGCCATTGCGCCCCTCCGAGGGGCGCTCCACTGACCTGCAGGAAAAAATATGAAGCCCACAGAGGGATGGACACAGCTGAAGGGTTAAGGGTAGAATTTTCGTGAACGCAGAAATTACTTTTTTTGTGTTCAAATAAGTAATCATTCTACAAAGTTTCAAGTGTCTAGTTCAAAACATAATGTTTCCCCCGTACAAACATTGCACCCCTATTTAACCCCCTTAGGGTAGAATTTTCTAAAATGCTGAAATATCTTTTTTTGTATCTTGCTACAATGTTTCAAGTCTCTAACTCCTAAAAAAAGTTTCTCCTATACAAACTTTGCACCCCTATTTAACCCCTTTAGGGGAGGTATTTCCAAAAATCCCTTCTTATCCCTAGCCTACGTTGTAAAAGTAACCTACTGTGCAAAAATAAACTCTCTAACAGTATTTTCTCGAAAGAGGATTAAAAATGTAGTCAATGGAGAAAATATCAATGCATACAATTAAATAATCACGTTGTTATAAGTGCCAAAGTTTTAAGAAGGGATTATTATGTTCAGTCCCTTTTCGCAAAACGCAACTTCATATGAAACATCGATGACGCTTGTAGTTTGTGACGTCACTAATAATCGGCAACATGCCGTGCCCCATCGTGTTAGGCGCCGCCATCGACGCGGTCTACCGCGCGCGCGGCTCGCTCTGCGGCAGCCTCGCATATTGTGACGTCACATACTGTTTGCGTTTTCTCTCTCTAACAAGCAATATTAAAACGGTTATAAAGTTTCGTAATTCTTTGAGATATTATCTGAATGGGATTTTCATTCAGTCCACACCTGTACTGTAGGAAGTACATAGGAACTAAGAATAGTGCTTCAAATGTTCTGTGGTATACATATACGGTTTGTGTATCGCCTTTATTTCCTTATTTTAATTGTACTTGGTTACTATGTAGTTGAAATATCAGGTCTGAAACACAAGGTACAGTAATTTGTACTTGTACAAGTACGCAGATACTAACGATGATAAATTAAACAGTAACATATTAGAGCGTAACCAAGTTCATTTAGCTGTAACAAATTAAACTGTACAGTCGCCACTAGATATATCGGAGCGGCCAAAGTGCTCACAAATATCTGAACACGTATCTGATGCCACGAAAATAGATGGCGACTGTACACGAAACAATGTTTCTGTCAATACTAAAAAAATGGGCAAGTACATAGTTTTCTCGAAAATGTTATCAAAACTAAACCGCCCCAAACAATTGACAGTTCTACACATAATTTTAGGAGTCATTTTGGCATAAATTTAGTTAAGAGTTTTTCTTACACTATTAATAAAGATACTGACACAATTGAGAAAGCCTCAAGAAGCTAACGCCACGCTTAAGCACATGCAGCCTAATTGAATTCTCGAGGTTCTCATTTCAGCTGCATAATACTGTCTGCATACAAACATGGCAAACTGAATTTTTAAGATGTTTACCAAGCCAGTAGTCGGATATGGAGACAAGCTGAATTTTCAAGAAATGTATTTAAATATTTACATAAATGCATTCAATATTTTCGCGAACGTGCACGACGACATGTCAAATAATTACATTAGAGTGCATACGGAGGGTCTTTACTTTTTGTGAAAACTTCTTTAGCGGCGCTGTGCACTTTTTGGGACGGGGAAAAATTGTTAAACTCGCCACAGGTGTAGGAGCGTAGGAGGTCACGTGACCGTAAGATTTAGTGTTGGCATTTGCCGGAATACAAAAAGCGGGAGTTGCGCTTCAAAACGCGGATTTTTAATGAAAATGCGGATTTGCGGAATACGTTTATAGGTATTTTTGATGTAAGACGTATGGGGCTTGGGGGCGGAGGCGGAAGGGGGAGTTGAGGTGAGTTTTTTGTTTTTTGCACAATGTTCATATTCACACACACACACACACACATTTACACACATTTCACATTTAGTCGATCTTTTATTTTTACCCATATTTATGCTAAAAGTGGCGCTGAAACAGTCGTTTCATGTGCTCTGCCTACCCCTTTTGGGATTAAAGGCATGAATGTATGTATGTATGTATGTTCATATTCAAGTTTTCACTTCTGCCGGCAGTCCCGGAGTGCAACCCGGTCTTCTTTTTTATGGTACTTATTATTGGTACGTATCAAAAGCCGGTGTGCCGCGAAGAGTAGCCGGTCTGTTGGGATTCTGGTACGGAAACCAAACGAATAGCGTTAAATGGGGAAGTAGCAATTCGGACCCATATAAATTGAATTGTGGGGTTAGACAGGGTGGGCTGACATCGCCATTACTGTTTAATCTTTACATGAATGAACTGATAGAGGCTCAGCAGGGCCGCAGTCGGGTGTCACGTAGCAGGCGTATGCGCCAATAACCTTAAGCTACGCTGACGACATGGTTCTGCTGAGCCCCTCTATCATGGGACTGAGAATGCTGATATCCATATGCGAGCGTTATGCCGCACTATACGGACTTAAGTACAATGTGAAAAAGTCAGAGATAATGGTATTTAAATACGGCAGGGGACCTGAAGTTGTGCCGCCCGTCAGACTGAACGGGACAGAGCTAAAAAATGTAACTAGTTTTAGGTATCTAGGACATATACTGACATACAAACTAAAAGACGACGACGATCTCGAGAGACAAAGACGGGCCATGCGAAGCAATATGTTGGCACGTCGGTTCGCTCACTGCTCTGACCAAGTCAAAATTACTTTGTTCGGGGCCTATTGCCAGGCGTTCTACACTAGTAACCTGTGGTATCATTACACGAAACGGTCGTTCAACAGACTTAGAGAACAGTACAACAACGCGTTTCGTGCGATGCTACGGCTGCCGTGGCGGTGTAGTGCGTCTGGGATGTTCGCCGTGAACAGAGTGGATGACTTTTACGCAATTATACGTAAAAGACACTGGTCCTTTGTCGGGAGAGTGAGCGAATCGACCAACAGTATTATTGTCAAGGTAGTTTAAACGGCATGCTACCTTACGAGTAAGGTGTCTACGCCTCGTCTATAAAACTGTTGCCTGTAATTTTAATTATTTTTTTTTATTTTTTTTAACTTTTAATTTTAATTTGTCATTGTAAAGTTAATGGGTTGATACCTATATAAGAACAATTTTATTTTATTATTTATTTATTTATTATTTAAAACAAAACTGACATCAAACTATATGTAAATATTTCCCAGATATATATTTTTTGTGAAATGTAATTCAGTACTTATTTAATTCTGAACGATTAAGGAATAGAACGATTGAAACTTAAGAGTATGAGGATTACTATTATTATGACGCTCCTTCATTCACCAAATCATATCCCGTTTATCATTTCATTCAATAATTCTTTTCTCATTCAACTGCCGACATAAACGCTTTAAATCTATAATAACGCGTATTTAAATTCAATAATCAATAAAAATAAAAAGTATAATTAGAGTTATAAGTGTTTTTAAATCATCCTCCAACACTAAAGCTGCATGCTAGCTGGTCGTTGGAATCAGTTCAAATGGTGATACAAAACTGCTTAACCATTCCTTTGTTTCTCATTAATATTCCAAGAGGAAAAAATAACGTCATTACGCAGCCGAATATGCAATCCCAAAACTTCTGGTCTCATTTAAAATTGTCAAACGAACCCAAATAACAGACAACAGTCCACAACGACATGAATAATTATGAAAGAATACATTAGTAATGCTTCCGCAGGGCAGAGGAGACCTCCGAAGAGAGAACAAACAGAGGTCTATAACTTAATAAGCATAGTGCGTAATTTTTTACGAAGATACATTATAATGGTAAGTTTACATTTTATTACGATTTTTTTTTAATGGAGTTTTTACTAAGAAAAATAGGAAATTATAATGAATAATTATATAAAATGTCCGTATTCATGTCCCGTTAAAATTAAATTAGTGTGATATAAAAACGGTACCTACATTTATTGAATTTCCATTAAGGCGCCGTAGGTTCAGCGAAGTTAAGCGAGCGAGTTTTTGAAACAATATAATGCGTCTGTTTATAATAATATGGTTTTAAAAAAATACGAATAGTAATCTAGAGGCTTTTCTGCAGGGAAATCAGTGTTTAGAAACATGATTAAGCAATTTTCGCTCAATAGAAAAAAAATCACGAACATAGGTCTAAAAGGGTCTAAAATACACTTAAAATATTTCTTACAAATTATGCACAAAAGCTAAAAATATTAAAATGGCTTCTAAAAATCGGCAATATCATGTTTGAGAGAAATCAGTGTTTACTTTTTTATTTATTTCAACGGCAAAAAAAAATAAAATTAAAAAACATGATTTCCGCGCTTCCGAGCACGCACTTCCATCTCGCTCACGCTTATGCTCAGTGAGAGGGAGAGAAGACCATGAACCTACGGCGCCTTAAAGAAGTCACACACATGGCTACCATAGGGGCGAAATGGCTCAAATTCAACTAAAATAAGAACCGGTCTTAAATTGGCTAGTTCATTTGGCAATGCTTACTACTAACTGAATAACTCCATTGCGGCACACAAAAAAGTGGAACTCTATGACATAGACAACAAATTAAATATCTTTCTCTGTCACACTTACTTAGATTTGTATACGACTATCTCGCTTAGGCCTGGTATTATTTTAGCCGTCACGAGACACATGTGCAAACATGTAATATATTTTTGGCGGTTAACAACATTTTATTTTATTCCTAGAATTATTAAAATTTATAAGTTTTTAATATCAAATCATAAATATTGCCTCGCGAATTTAGATGGTTAAACAATACGTTTTCCAAACAACAAAGTTTTGACTACGTTCTTACGAAGTAGGTAAAAAATAGCAACGATACGCAAGATAAATGTTGTAACTTAGAATTATAAAGGCTTTAAACGATTTAAATACCCCATTTGCCGTAATCGATTTTGACAGAACGACCCATTACAAAGCGTAATTGTTTCAAGAGTGTTAGTGTTGTACCAACGTAAGAGTATTAGAAGACGGGATTTGTAATGCTTTTGAAAATAAAATTAGCAATGATCATTATTTGCAATATTAAAATAACCTCGTCCGATATAACACGCCGTCTAATGAAAGGATCGGCGGCCAAAATAACAGATTTTCCACATTCTGCATTCCTAATTGTTTCGTGTTATTCTGACCGTGGTGAAGGTTATTTTTCGTGCGGGGCTTCTATTCTTAATCAAGTTATTTTATTGACTGCCGGACACTGTTTCAGTCGATGCATAAAAATAGTTGATGCGATAGCGACATACGGGCATCAGCAGCTGGATAAAGGTATTGCTACCAAAGTGTCAAGATTCAAAATACATGAAGATTACCATCAGGGTATGCTGACTAACGATATAGCTCTGGTTTTGTTGGCAAAGGAACTGAAGTTAAGCAAGAGGGTTAGTAGAGTTGGGTTATTGAAACGAAATCCATCGTACTTGGGAGAAGCTATTGTTGCTGGTTGGGGGAAGTCAAATGTAAGTATAGATTTGGGTAAACGAATGGAAACATTTTGTGTAATGGTCAAAATACGGCCTTTGCCAGGGGCATTTTTTTACACTAACGATATTTTCACCCTACATTACTTGCTTCGAGAAATAACTTTTGAACCAAAATTCAATAGATAAATATCAAATTATTTCGAATGAAGTTAAAATATATTTATTTAAGATTTTTGTTCTCTTGCTTCGAGAGATTCATTTTAGATTAAGATGATACATATTTGTTTCATTCAAGGTATTAGCGGTCTTTCTATTTCTTTTTACTCGAGTAAAAGATAAAATGTATTATATAATAAACGAAATATTTTTTCTGTACATTTCTCTTTCTGACACAAGAGCAGCACGTGTGGAAGCGAGTAGGCTAGAGAGATTGAAATATAATTAGGATCGAAAGGAACGGACAAAACTAGACCTTAAAGGTTCCTTTCCATGCCACAATCTAATTTCCATTTCCAGATATTATTAAGAGATAACGTTTAGTTAAAAAGCTACGATAGTCTCGCGGTTCAGGCATGCGGCTGTCAAGCGTTCCCTCTCATCCATGAGAGGAGGCCTGTGCCCAGCAGTGGGACGTATATAGGCTGATTTATTATTATGTATGTCTTTCCCGTTCACGGGACAATGATGTCCCGGACCTTTGGGAGGCGTGCGTGGAGCTAGGTAACTACAAAGTACCAACTGAGCCAACACGTCCCCTTGACCCTGAGGCCCTTTTGACAATTTAATGAAATGCAAGGAGTACACCGAGCGGATGTTGTCCCTGTCCGTGTGTTATTGTTATTCTCTTCATTTATTCTTCTTCTTAGGCTAGGTTTTTACAATATTGCTATAAAAAGTATAATATAAAAATATAAATATAAAACATGAAACCTTTATAAAAAACTAACCTAGGGTACCGCCGGCAGCGAGGTGGGGCCTAAGCTGCCGGTGGTCAGGGCGACAGAGACAGGAACCTCCTGACTATTCGCGCAGTATCCAAGAGTACCGCCTTCTGTATCCAGCCATCTAGCAAGAGTCTCTTTAGGTGACGGTCGAGACTCTTCGCTATCAAACCGTTCGCCGAAACGACTATCGGGACGATGTTCGTCGAATCAACATCCCACATGGCGGTAACCTCGTGAGCCAGGATAGGTACTTGCTGGCTTTGTCCTTCTCGGCCTTCAAGAGGTTCTCGTCTTGGGGGATGGTGATTTCGACGAGCACTGCCTGGCGTTTCGATCGATCTATCAGCACGATATCAGGCCTATTGGCAAGAATAGTCCTGTCCGTGATGACAGATCGATCCCAATAGAGCGTGGCACGACCATTTTCGAGAACTGGCGCAGGTGTGTACTTATACACGGTGGGAATGAGTAACCCGCCAAATATTAACCACGCATTCCTGAGGTCATTAGGAGTAAAAAAAATATTAAATTTCTAACTCAAATTCAGCAAAAAAAAATTTTTTTTTTCTTGATTTGTCGGTTTATGTAAATAAAACTTGGATAACTATCGCTACTCCATGGAAATTCACCCGTTTAATAAAACGCTAACGATTTTTTTTTCAAAAAAGGATCAATTTTGGGAGTGTTAGCTGGCACTTTGCTATCTGTCAATAGCGACGCGGAACTGGCCAACATCGGTAGCAACGTTGCAATCAAAAGAGCTAAATGCACTTAGTAATCACGACAAATAGTTTACATGAAAATTGCAAATATCTTCAAAACTACGCCGGATTTGACGGAGGTTCATATGACATTTTTTGCTCCTAATGACCTAAGGAATGCGTGGTAAAAATTTGGCGGGTTACTCATTCCCACCGTGTAGTAAAGCACTTCGGAGACTACAAGACCGTATAGCAGAGCAAGTTGCTGGTGAATAATTCTGGCTACAAGGTTATGTCTGTGCAAGTACTCGCCGTTAGCAAGATGACCACAACCGGAGATGATATGCCTGAGTGACTCCCCGGGACGGCGGCATGCCCGACAAATGTCGACCGTACCGTCCTTCAGGATATACCTCCGGTAGTTGTTCGTCATGATAACTTCGTCCGCAATTGCACAGACAAAACCTTCGGTTTCCCCGAAGAGATCCCCGAAACGTAGCCAGTTCACCGACGCGAGCAGATCGACATCGGGCCCTGTGAGGGCCTTGTAGAACCGCCCGTGTAGCTCCTTGCTCCTCCATACCGCCTTGCGGTCCTCGGCGCTCATTACTTTAAGTCTGCGCCAGTTCTTGTTTGCCAAGGAGAGCGGGGTGAAGTTTCCGTCTACTGCTACTACGTCGCGATGCATCCCACACTCGTTGTTTAAGAAATAATCCCTGAGACTGCACACCTCGCGGTTGTGGAGATCTTTGGCATTTAAAAAGCCGCGACCTCCACACTTCCGCGCGATGTACAGTCTCATAACAGACGAGCGTGGGTGTATTATTATTATTATTATGAATGTTTAGTTCATTTATCATAAGAGCGAAAAACAACAATGCGTTTCATTCTGACTTTATCAAAGCAAGCTATTATTTTGTACTTGTTCTACAATTATTTGTAAGCAGTAATTTTTATCTGCTTGGCAAAAACATAAATATTATAGTAGACTAAATTTTTATGTTGGTTCATTTTGCCCGTAAAACATTTTTGTTCACTAAATTTCAGAAATGTTTTTACATTTTCTTAAACATTGTACATGGATTTATTTTGTCAGCCGCAATCCTCTGACGTGTCTTCGTGCCTGATGTACACCCGGCAGCAGATACTTCCCAGATTGACTTGCGAATTCACTTTGAACAACCCAAAAGGAACTTTTTGTGCTGAGAGTACGCCACGAATGGGGTATCCTTCAAGGTATGTATTTTACTAAATAGAGTGTCACTTCGAAATCTTAGCTTAACAATTCATTACGCCAGACTTATACTTCATCATCATTTATTTAAGAGCTTGGCTCTTGTCGGTGGAGTAATCCATTACTCCTTTTTTGAGGAAGCATAGTGTGGTGGTTTCCCCCTTGCCTTCCACACCGCAGTACACGAACCGAGGTTCACCCGCTCCGTGATGTTCAAACAAGAGCCCTTCCAGATTCCTATCTTCGTTCTCCAGTCGGTACTAGTGCTACTGCTGCCTGACACTAGAGGATTGCTTATTTAATGGCGGCAACTACTCGCCATGTCACAGAATCGTCGTCGGATATTGTAGCTTTTTATAGAGTAGCCCCTCCTACAAGCCTACCCACTACATCCTGATAACCCTGCCGCTGCGTGAGACGCTGTGAGACTTATACTTATATGGGTTTAAATTTCATGAGTACAATTTGCTCTCAAAATTTATCAATTTAATCATGGAAGTTTTAAACTCTTGCCAAGTAATCATCATATTAAAATTAACCATCGAATGTCTTCAAAATGGTGCCAATTAAAATATTAGAATCTTCCAGAAATAAAATAAGATTAATTTAATCTAATCCGCTTATCGCTGAACATCATACTTCATGATGGACTCCACGATGCAAATGACAGAACTAGGTGGCATCTGGTGCTTTCGCAACAGGGAAATCACAACCCTCAGCAATCAGGGATGCGATGAGAGGAGAAAATTTAACACTCTTGAATTTATCTAACATAATAAATACACGTTTTGGACTCTGAGTTTGAAGTTGGAATTTGTTTTACAGTGCCGACTCGGGCAGTGCTTTAGTAGTTGCCGAGTTTATCCAAGTCGGACTTGTGTCCTACATGAACCCCAAAGTTTCCAAAAGGACTACTGTCTACACCAACATCAGCTACTTCTACAACTGGATACAAACTAATAGCAAGAAATTAAGTTGCAAAAGAGGCAAATTTTACAATTTGGTATTGAAAACCACACGTCATCAACATCATATCAGCCGAAAGATGTCCACTGCTCGACACAGGCCCCCAAAGAGTTCCATAATGACCGGCCTTTCGCCAACCGCATCCAGCGGACTCCAGCGACCTTTACCAGATCAGAATATCACATCCTATAAAAATATTGTCCAGATTCTCAATGGGCCTAAACAAAATCTAGGCCCAAATGTAATTTTGTTGCAGTGTCTCTTATCAACCTGTATAATTAAAATCTCGCAATCCGCAAATAACACAATTAAAAGCCAAATTAATTCGTCTCAAAATATGATTAACATTAAAAATATATAAATTGATTTGGTTTTTTTTTTTAACGAATAATAAAACATTGAGGTGATATACTTTAGTCATCTAGTTTTTGGAATCCACAAGTCATATGGGAATGTAAGTACGCCATTTTTTTATAAATGTGTAAAAAAACTGAATATTTTTAACAAAAATATAATAATTTATTGTGTAGGTACCAATGTTCTAGAATTAAAACTAATCATCATTTTTAAGTCACGTCCTGGCACTCGAATATCAATTTCATAAAATCCTGGCAGGGTTTTAAAATAATGATATTTCTGTAATCGGTAGGTATTTCGTTTCCGAAGTAAGGGCCGGTCATTCAATTCGAAGTTCGACAATCCGGGTTTTATTGACTAAGTAATTACGATCTAATACTAGTATCTACGTTCGGTATTCCTTCCTTCTCACCATTCTACTCATCATCATCATTATAAACTCAAGACCCGGGCTCTTGTCGGTGGAGTAATCGCCACTTATTACTATTCTACTAATTAGTGTAAATATTTTTTCTACTCCTGTACTTTTATCTGTCATTTACATAGTCCCGAACACTAATATAAAGACATACAAAATAAGTCTGCAGAAAAGTCTATACTCTATTCCTCAAAACAGTACGGCACAACCGTGCTGTTTTGTCGCCAAAACGATACGCTTAGCAGCCATACGCTTCTAAACCTGGGTAGTGCTACATTGTGCCACGGCCTACTAGACACGATCGAGTAGGCCGCGACGCGACTAATCTAGAGGGCCATGCCGAAACATAAAATACATTAGGTACTACCAACTTAACAAACCACTGAATGTATTTACTTCAAATAAATTATTGTACTAACGGCATTGCTGCTAACTTAAAAAAAACCTTGATCTTAATATGACAGTACTGGCAAGTTGAATTAAGAACAAAACAGACCATAAACAAGAGGTGTCAATGTGTCATGTTTCCAATTTCCCACCAAAGTTCCAGTTCAAAATTATAAGACGAAATATGTCAAATATGATAACTATTCGTTATTAATAACTTTTTAAGATTTGATTCGTGGTTGTGAAGTGAAGAAAAATGTGTACGTTCCTTTTAAAATGGACGAAGAAGAAAATAACTGCACCGCTGTTGAAATTTCGTGAGTAGTAATAGAACTAACGGAAAACTTACTGCCTGAAAAGTCAAATTATGCTATTTATTTAAAATAGTCGTAGAAAAAATATTGTATGCAACGGTGTATAACTTGGTCTTAAAACGCTCGTGGCGTCTTTAATTGCGATGCTCGCCAAGGCTCGCATCGCAACTCACGACACTCGCGTTTTAAGACCCTACTTATACAACAGTTGCATAAAATACTATTTCCTAATAGTTCTGTGACGTAACGGGTCAATAGGATTGACGTGAAATATAAGGTGCATTATGTATTAAGCATATACTAATATGTCCCCGTGTGGTGTCGGGTTAGAATTTCACCACCCCCTGTCTTCCCGTGGGTGTCGTAAAAGTCGACTAATGGAGCAGGGTTCAAGTGTGTTGTGGGCGATGGGCTAGCAACCTGCCACTGCAATACACTTCTTGTCGATCTTTTATACCCACATTTATGTTAAAGTGGCGCTGGAAGATACGTTTCATGTGCTCTGCCTAGGGGAAGGTGGCTCAAAGAGGGCACCTTAACGGAAAGTTGAAAAAAAAATGTTTTATAACCCAGTAACATTATTCATTTGTTTGCCACAAGGTCCATTATTAAACACTTTCCGATGGAGTATGGCTTAATTTATCGAAAAATTAAAAACAAAATAATTCTACGCAATTTACAAAACCCTTACGATTGACCGCTTTGCCCCAGGGGGTGGCCTAAAGTGGGCATTCGCTTAGGGCAAAACGGGCATGGGCTGGGGTAAAGCGGTCACGTACATAATGTAACGTAATGGGATAGCCATAACTAAAGAAAACAAAACATATTGATTCAATTTTGTATATTAATCTCTTCGCAGCAATCATAGAAGAAAATCACAAAAATAACTTCTTAAAAAATAAAATCAAACAATAAAGATCTGTTTTTTTCAACAGCATATAGATAATAGCTACTAAAATTTATCCATATATCCATATATTATATATTATCTCTTCACGCTTAAACCGCTAAACCGATTGAGATGAAATTTGGTATGGAGATAGCTTGAAACCCGGGGAAGGACATATAATAGTTTTTATCTCGGAAATTATCCCCTAAGGGGTTGAAATCGGGGGTGAAAGTTTGTATGGAGCTACGATATAAATGAGTTCCACGCGGATGAAGTCGCGGGCAGAAGCTAGTCTTATATATAATCAGTCAAAATCAGCCTCTATCTATTACCTTTATTCTAATATCAAGAACTTATCATGATTCTATTTTGTATTTGTATATTATAATCTCTTAGCAGCAATCATAGAGCAAAATCTCAAAAAAAAAACAAAACAAAAATAGCGTCTTCTAAAAAAAAAGAAACAAACTATAAAGATCTATTTTTTCAACAGGATATAGATAATAGCTACTAAAATCTTATATATAATCAGTCATAATCAGCCTCTATCTATATTTATATAAAACACACTGGGCAAAGCGGGCAGTGCCCGCATTACCCTGCCCGCTTTGCCTTTTTCGCCACATAAAATATGCATGCAAAATCTAACCTCAAATGATTGAGACACAGACAGTTTAATGTGACGGTATTGCAGCCGGATAAGTAATAAAAAACTAACTGGCATTGCTAATAGCACTGCAAACATCAAAAATGAGAGAACACACGAAACATACCTCCAAATATTTTTCAAAAAACATCCTTAAACATTTTTTCGACGGAGCGTCTAACGGCGTGCTCGCAGGTGAGCCGGACGAATGACGCTAGGTGCGCGGGCGGCGGGGGGTACTGTCGCGCTTAACGGCCCCGCTCTTATTTTAAACAGTAATATTAAGTCCAGTGCCCGCTTTGGGCACCATGCCCGCTTTAGGCCACCTTCCCCTACCCCTTTTAGGACCCCTTTTAGGAATAAAGGCGTGAATGTATGTATGTATAAAAAGTATAAGTCTGTAAGAATGTAGGCTTGTAAAATGTAAGTAACGATGTATGTAATGGTAAATCTCTGGGACCACTTATCTGATCTCAAAAATTCTTTCATCTGTGTTGTGTGTAGAACGGACTTTCTGGATGGTTAATACTTAATATATTTCGTGCGTTCGCCTGCGCTCTTTGTAATACGCAGGCAAAGTCATGCGTGCAGCTGGTAGGTAACATGTAATGGTCAGTTGTGTTGTAGATGTATCGTGGAACTTCAAAAAACTTTAGTTTCATGTCATCATACAAGAAGTAACTTATAGAACAAATAGGTTTGTTCATTGGAACTAAGTACTAAATTGTTCCGACACTTCTGATCGACGTTACCATTCCTACTATACATAAATCGGTGATTTACCCGGCTAACTACACAAATCCGCATATTATGAAGTTTCTGGTCATGCTTTAGGTACACGTAATAATTATAGTAATAATTATCTTTGTATTAAGTCTTATTTTAAACCCCCGACGAAAAAAAGGGGTGTTATAAGTTTAATGTGTCTGTCTGTGTATCTGTGTATCTGTCTGTGGTATCGTAGCTCCCAAACGGATGAACCGATTTGAATGCAGTTTTTTTTGTGTCATAGATAATTCTTCAAAATCTGTTCTGTTGTTTTTGAGATATTGGACTATGAATTGAAAATGTCGAAGGTTTCTCAACTTTTCTAAGTTGTAGTTATTACATATGGCACTGAAACGTGATCGCTTACTATAGGGCTCAAAGTCACCCAAAGGGCAATGGAGAGGGCCATGTTGAGAGTTTCTCTGCGTGATCGCATCAGAAATGAGGCTATCCGCAGCAGAACCAAGGTAACCGATATAGCCCTCCGGATTGCTAAAGTTAAGTGGGCGGGGCACATAGCACGTAGAACCGATGGCCATTGGGGTGGAAAGTTTCTCGAGTGAGGACCACGTACCGGAAGGCGCGGTGTGGGTTGGCCCCCCACAAGGTGGACTAATGATTCAGATTCAGATTTTTATTCATAAAACACATTATTTTACATGTCAGACAGGATACAGAACAGAATAGGTAGGTACATAGGTTTAATTACATGTCAAGGTAGTTTTTAATTATAGATAGATATACAATGTTTAACAAACTATAATTCATTGACATTGTAAATGTGAGTCTAATTAAGGGTTATTAACTACTTATGCGTGGGTCGATGATACCTTATCATTAAATTCGTCAATGGCGTAACACGCCATGTCCAATAAAATCTTTTTTTAGTTTGGATCTGAAAATGGCGTCAGTCAATGAGTTTTTCAATTCAGTCAGAAGAGAGTTATAAAGTTTAATTACTATTACATCAAGAGATTTTCGAGCCTTTGCTAGCCTCCGCACCGGCACGACCAGCAAGTGCTGGGCGCGAGTGGTGCGCCCGGGCCCGTGCAGCTGCGCGCGGGTCGTGCATGACTCGAGCCGCAATCTCACGAACATACAAGCCTCAAGGATAAATACGCTAGGTAATGTAAGTATATTCAGTTGTCTAAATAAGATCTGCGCAGGATGATCATAAGGCTTTTTTTCTCTGAGTCTACCGGCCCGTTTTTGAATTCTAAACGCCCTGTCGCGATCTGCTGCGTAAGTCAGGATGGATTGGAAGACCTGGAAGGATGACCTGGTAAAGGTTTCGAGAGTCCGCTGGATGCGGGTGGCGCAGGACCGCTCACTTTGGCACTCCTTGGGGGAGGCCTATGTCCAGCAGTGGATGTTTTTCTTTGATATGAGGATGATGATGATGATAATACATGAAATACTCGTATATAAATACGATGATGACGCTGCCTATTGAACCTGAAGGTCCTGGGTTCGAATCCCGGTAAGGGCAACATGTGTGATTAGCATGAATATTTGTTACTGGGTCATTCAAGAATTTAAATCTAATATATATATAACACCGTCTAGTACCCATAAAACGAACCTTTAAAATAAAAAAGTTAAATTAAATAAATGGGATAAATTTGCCTTTTGTAGAAATGTTTTAATTATTTTGTAACTTCTGTTATTACCTGTTTGATGCAACATAACAACTGACTTGTTCGTTTCTTAAAAGTAGTTTACTATGCACAACACTCGTACTATAAGACATTTAGAACTTTCCAAGATTATGCCATACACGCAGTACAACTAAATTATATCCACGAGTTGTATGACTAATGTGCAGTTTCTTAAACGGAGCGAAATCGCACTAAAGGAAGGTAAGCGTATATTTCATAGACAAAAATTACAACCTTCATAGTCACTGTTTGTTAAATTCATACTCTTTTGTCTTTAAAACCTACAGTCAAAGTACGCGTCATCGAACGTCAGCTACTTCAAAATGTTTCGATATAGCAGTTAATATAAAACCTTGAACGTTGTAAATAAAATCTTAGCAAAACCAATATCTCACTTACCTTTAGATAAACCGTAAGTCATAAAATGAGTGCGTTCCTGCCTCTGCAAGTCGTTGCTCTTTTCTGCAAGTTCCTCTGGATTATGATACCCGTTCTTCTAGTTATGGGCCTCGTTGGGATCTATTTACTAAGACAGATGAATGCTTACGACGAAATAATACAAGACAAAGTCAACGATGTCGTCAACGCTTTCTTCAAACTGTGATAACATTGATAACAACCAAACGTCAACGGTTCTCATGGATACCGATTTGTTATGGCAACGCTTGTACGATCAAACAATGGCGACAGACGAGGATAAAACTAAAATAGCGAAACTCCTCCAAAGTTTGGAAGTGCCTGAAGTGAAATTAACGGAAAGGTGTAAGGACATAGTGAATTTGTTTCATGAGAAGTTCGATAAAGAGGTTGAAGAACAAGATATGAGGGACCAGGGCGATACACCTGAAACGTTTGAAGATAATCCGTATAAGGTGGAAAAAGGTCTGCTCGAAGAGAATGAGAGGAAGCTCCGTGAACTTCTCGCTATTGGCAAACGGTTTGTACAATCTTGATACAGAAGGCTGAGATTATTGCATGTGGCCGACTTTTATTAAATGGATATTGGATTTGGAATCTTCTACCTAGAACGGTAGAATTGCTTTTTGAATGTACCACTTTGATGCTCCTCGGCCAACTCCAATAATCTCAAATATGCCTCCTTTAACGTTATATCAGTAGCTTCCTGAAAAAAACCGGGCAACGCCTGGTACGTACAAGACATGAGCATAGCCAGTAGTTTTTGCCTCCGTCTGACCATGAAACAGACGAGACAGTAAACCTTAAGGAGACTAACTGGAATTATATATTTCTGCCAAATAAGGGCATGGAGTTTAGTTAAGCTGATAACAGGAGGAAATAGAATATCAATCGAGATTATAACTTTGTGATTAACATTGGCAATTACATACGTATTAGGTATATTTAGGTTTTATTGTTACTAGAATTGATCTATAAGTTAATCATCGCTTGATAATTTCAAGTTTAATGACAATATAAAAAAAATATAATGGTTTGTTTAGTTGCCCTTCCACCTGAATGCTTTGGAAGGAGGGTTTTTGTTTTTTTTTTTTTTTTATGGCAACCGTCATAGGACATTTCTGCCAGCATCACGTCAGAGGGAGGGTTATGTTTATCAAGCGGATGTATGTATGTAGACAAGAATATTCTATTTCGTGGACGTCAGTCCAGACGTCTTGACTTCACGTAACGTCATTATAATGTTATAATAATTTGAAAAAAGCAGGTAGACGTTTTGAAAGATATTTTGATTACTCTCGTATATTAAGGCTATGGTATGTCAAGTGCGTAACATGCCCGGGCTATGTGTTGGCGAAACCTTTTCATACTCACAATATCGATCAGGCTACTCACACTAATTGTTTACGCTTTTAAACAATCTCATCTAAGACAATCTGTAGGATCAGAAGTGCCAATAAAGTGATATTCTATGATGCCTATGTGTGTACAAAACATGAAACTCGATAACTCTATATTATTTGCAAACGTTCATTACTTAAATTCGTTAATCTTACTGTTTATCGAACGAGCGAGCGAAGCGAAAGAAGTTTTATGCTTCAGCTTGGGCTGAAAATCGTTTGTCCGATATCCCGATGTCCCGCTGCTTTTTTGTGCAAGTTGCATTTTTCTTACGATTCTCGTGATTTTTTTTTGAGCTGGCTCGTTCATTATAGTTTTCTTGCGAAGCGAAAGAAGTTTTATGCTTCAGCTTGGGCTGAAAATCGTTTGTCCGATATCCCGATGTCCCGCTGCTTTCCTGTTGTGCAAGTTGCATTTTTCTAACGATTCCCGTGTTTTTTTTTTGAGCTGGCTCATTCATTAGTTTTCTTATTTGTCAATATCGGAATGAAAAAAAAATGTCACGCTCTCGAGTTCTAGGGCTTACATAGCTACAAGTTGTTTAAACATTGTTCATATTTCCAAACATTACATTACAGAATTAAAAAAGAATCCAAGGAGAGCTTGATTTCGGCAGGACCTGACCCAAAAAGACCGTGGCGCACCCACACTAGTAAGGAAAACCTACTTCGCATCGACTATGAACTAAAACGTCACGACGAAGTAGCTTCCCAAGCTATAGCCCCCATGACTGATGGCGATATGAGAGACCTCGTCAATGAATGCCAAGAAGAAAGCCAGCTGTCAGCGAAGATCTCGGCTGGCAGACTCAAAGATACTGTCGATGCTGCAAAGAGAAACCTACCCAATTTCCAATACAGGACGATTGAAAATGGCACGGCGACTGCTATCTTCCCAGATGCACATGAACCACAGCCATCAGTTGTAACACCCGAAAATTAACTTTTTTGTTTATTACACGGTAATTAGAATGATCTGCTGTTTGAAATTTGAACACCCCCAAGCTCACGAGTATTTGATGTTTTGAATATGACCGAGTTGGACGCCTAGAGTGGTCACGAACGACTGATGATTACAATGGTCAGTATAAGACTGTCTGTACAGTCAGCAACAAAAGTAGTACACGACCCAAGCGCTCAAAATGACCTATTTACGACTCGATATAGAGAGGACTTATCCTTAGACAGACAGACAGAAGTTTAATATACGTTTTTTTTGGTATCAGATATCTATACCTAGCTAGTCTATAACAATTTCTAAACACTCAAGGCAGCCACTTTCCTGTGACACTTGACTAAAGGTAAGACATCAAAGGTTCAAGTAGATACAGCCGACTTAGAACAAGATACAACTTTTGTAGTCAACTTGGGAATGGCAAGTGCCTCTTAACACATTTATCGCCACGTTACGCTCGCAGCACTGCGCTGTAGTCACAATTAGCAACCATTTAAGGGCATATTCATCAATGTATGTCCCTTAAACGGATAACGGATAGTAACAAAATCGACAGTCAATAGTAATCGCATACATTTACTAACAAAACCGACAGGTTAGACGTGACTTAACCCGGCGAGCATGATATGAATAATTTACTTTAAAAACAAAGTTTTAACCGACTTCAATTTAGTACTCCGCCAAGCCACGAGAACATTTTCTATTTTTTTTTACAATTTACGACATGAACTGATTTCCGATAGCAAATGCGTTGATTACTATAGAAAAAAACCGAATCGCTGTATGTGGGCCGATAATATTTGAGGACTTCCATCGATTCCCCAAGATCATCACCAATGGCACTTCATTAGTTCCTATTTCAACGGAATCTTATCAGAACCTTTGACGTAGGTACTTTTGCACTTTTAAGTACATAATCGAGGAATTCGATAAGTCATCTGTGGTCTTCATCATCAATTCCTCGCCATCAAATTTATGATTCCGGATGTAATTACACGAGTTATAACAGAAAATACCAAAATCACTACACGCGTGCCTAATAAAATTGAGGAGTTCCCTCAATTCCTCATGGATCCCATCATCCAACTGAATTTTTGAAAAAATGGGACCCACCTGGAAGCATATACTTACAAACAAAAAAAAAATTCCGAATCGGTTCATCAATGACGGAGTTCTGAGGTAACAAACATTGAAAAAAAAAGAAAAAAAAAGAAAAAAAATACAACCGAATTGAGAACCTCCTCCTTTTTTTTGAAGTCGGTTAAAAAAAGTTACATCATGCATGAGGCAGGGTATCACATGCCCGAAATGTAATGTACCGTGAAATAGTTTAATTTAATTTAATTTATTTTTTTGTGATGTACTGATGTATATAGTTAATAATGCCTCGCGTGGCACTGCGGTCATGCCACTATCCTCTCCCACACATCCCTACCTCCAGCTACTGAGCGGACTAGTGTTGCCAGGCAAAGATTTAAAAAATACCGACACTTTTTAATAATGTCAGGGTATGACATACCCTGGGCCATGCTCGCCGGGTTAAACATCACTTTAGTTAACCTTAACCTGCCATATTTTTAAACTCCCCTTAACTGCCAGGAACCCGCCTAGCGGGTGCCTGCGCCGTACTCACTTTCTGCTATTTACGAGAAGCCTACCCCTTGAACTTTACTAAGAACAACATGTTTTCACTATGACTTTCTGAGGCGTGTGGCCGATTTATCTATGCTACAAGTTGCATCAACTTTAAACTGGCGACACTCAGGCAATAACCAGCTGACCTTTTGACCAGTGTTGCTAATGCGCCAAATGCGGTTTTTAATAATATGATGAGATGTTGAGGCATTTTTATATGAGATGAAGGTCTTAATTATAGCTGTCCCACTAGCGTGAAAGCGTGCGGAGCATTTCTATAGCGAATATACTCGTATAGCTGTCTTATTATTTTTACTGCCTGTGCGGCTTCATCCGCGTAATGCATAGAAAGCAGGCAACTTCGCGGCATAAAACTATGCTTTAGCCTATAGCCTATAACCAGTCCCTTTATTCACACGTGAAGGAACTTATGAAATCGGGTAAGAGGTTCCGGAGATTATCTACATACAAACTAATAAAGTCACAAAGAGACTGTCTCGGACACTATTCGTCTTTAAAATATTGGTATAGAATTTCCGGTGAAATTGGACTAAAAATATATAATTATCTTCCTTTCGGCTCTGCCGTAGTCGGGGAAATAGTACATTATTGCAAACGCCGGGAAAGAAGCGCTTGCCGGGTGAGTAGGTATAGACGGCCGACCGTAGGGAGGCCGGATAGTGATACGAAGTCGGCAAGACCTTTTCACGGCTAGGCGTGTATAGTGCTTTTCTCAAACATATGCAATGAAATAAGAAATATCACCACTCAAAAAACCAACCTGTATTTAAGTACTTGTCCTTCGATTTTGGCGGCAACAAGTAATTCATTGGTAATTTGGACTCCGCCCTCAATTCCGGCGGAATACAATTAGTTTCCTCGTCGCTGTTATCAACGGAACTCATTTTAAATTTTTATTTATAAATATCAACCACAAATATAAAATCCAGCTACACGACAAAATACTTTTAATTTTCTCTTCAATCCCTCCATAATGTTTTTTTTACGGAAGTTGTCCGTATTACGCGTGTTCGAATAGACCCTATTAGGGCTTATTATACACAAACTGATAATGAGAGTCTCAATTTCTATAATAATTAAAATAAATGCAGAGGATATAAATAAAATTAATACAGAGGATTTTAAATGTTGTCTAGGTCTCTGGTGACTGAAGAATAGACAATATTTTAAATTTATTCATCAACACATTGAATCATACAGATTTCTATTCTTAAATCAGTTCGTGTGTAATAGGCATTAACGCGGATATTTTTGGTCCGATTTCGAATTCAGCTGTTTAGCCTGTTCATGAACACAGACGCCATATTTAGTTTAGAATTTTAAAAAAATTACTTCCCGGCCTAGGCCTTCAATTTTTTATGAAATTCCTTTACAGTTCTCTCGAATTGCTCCGCCCGAAATGTGATACTTCGAAGCCTGATATGACGCACGTAACGACGACATTTCATTGCATGTTTGAGAAAAAATGACTCAACGTTTTAGACTTGTTGTACTGACAATTTCGACTCGTAGGTAGCTTCAGGAAACGGGCCACTGGAATGCATATAAGTAATTGAACTTCAAATAACATATTTTCCTGATGAACTAATACGATTTATAAACAATAAAAAAATTAATACGAGTACCTATACTCGTAAGAATAGACGTTAAATACAGTACAAAAAACCTCATGATTTATATTGAATCTTAAACGTTGTAGGCAGTCGGTAATGCGTATTCAAGGCCGATCATTAAATACCGCTTTTGCACAGAAAACATAATAATCAGAAGTCTGACATAAACTCATACACAATCATTATCAGACTATATTTAAGATAAAGAATAAGAATTTATTTATTTAGCACACAAAACACGGAATAAATAAGAATACAATTATATTTGTATTTAAGCAGTAACGCTGTTAACCAGATCTTATCTCGTTCCTAAAATCTATAACAATATACCGTTAAATATTAGAAAAAATGCCAGTAAAAATACCTTTAAGTCAAAGTTGAAAAAGCTTATGTTAAAACAATGTGAAGATAAAATAAGTTAATTACTTAGTTAAGAAAGTTTACGTAATAACATTTATATTGAACTTACATTTCTAACTTACACTACTACATATCTAGTTAATGTACTTAATTAATTTAAAACAGTAAAAAATGGGAGCTTATTTCTGCCAACAAACTGTTGTACAGTTTGGCGGAAGTAGAAAAGTAAACTTAAATATGTACTGTTTTTGTGAATAAACGCTTTATTTTTATTTTTTTTATAACGAAAATTATAAATTTTTAATCAAAGGAAATTGAAAATTGTTTAATGCTCCGAGCCGGATTCGAACCGGCGACCCCAGGCATGCATGGCCCATCGCTACTAATCAACTGAGCTATCGGAACAATCCGGTTCGGGCACCAAATCCTTCAATCAGTTTCTTGATACAACGCCTTAGGGAGGCGTGTAGCGACATCTACCAGAAGACTTGGGCTTCTTAACAACAATACGTTGTATCAAGGAATTGATTGAAGGATTTGGTGCCCGAACCGGATTGTTCCGATAGCTCAGTTGGTTAGTAGCGACGGGCCATGAATGCCTGTGGTCGCCGAATTTTTCAATTTTCCTTTGGTAGCTGGGTACAGGTCTTCCCTCGTGGATGAGAGGAAATGGACAGTAATCCTAGTATTCACGCTGGCCCCGTGCAGATTGGGGACTTTGCAAACACCTTTGAATTTCTCCGTAGATTTCCTGTTTTTCTGCACTGAAAATGGAATGATAAGTACAAAATGATATTTCGTTGGTTAAGTATATTGACTACTGAGGAGAATTGTCTCATCAGTAGTTTCTTCTTGTACACTATAATTATATAAGTACAAGTAATACGTTGATTGTGAAGAAATCATGGAGTGAAAACTTTACATAAAACGTACCGAAATACTGAAACTAGTAAATGCTAGGACTAAAGGCAAACAACATCCTGTGTTTATTTAAATCACTGGTTCAAGCTATGTTGAAAACGGTCATTCACGTCAGCTCGACCCGCATTCGCTTACAAGAATCGCACTGCTTGAATTTGTTTAGCAAATAAAACGGAAAATGACTGTAATGAAAAAGTTACATTTAATATGGAATAGAAAAAATATGGACTTTCCGCCCCCGTAGACCCCTACGCTTAGCGAAATCGTTAGAGCAATTCTCGAGAAGGTGAATACAAATTTATTGAACTATATCGGAGAGTACACACAGGTATAATTATTCCTCGTTTTATAGTATAGGCTTCAGTAAACATTTGCCATGCAGAATAACTTTTTACTTGTCAACATGAAGATGGCTGCCGTCAAGCAGTTTTTTTTTATTTAGAGACGCCACATTATTTTAAAGATGCCGTACCTCAAAACAAAAGAAGGAACTCTTATGGGATCACTTCTTTGTCCTTCTGATAGACATCAGACTCGTTTTCTCGAGAACGCGTGGAGATATGAAGTTGAAATTAATATCAAATACACAAGTGTCCCAAGTCTGCAGTCCCTTTGAACTGTTAGAACAAAACTTGCCGCCATATGTAGCGCATATAAATAAATCAAATGGGATATATAAATCAAAAGTTACAAACTCACAGTTATCGTAATAGCTTTACAGGTACAGTCAGCAAAAACATAGTTTTATTTCTGAAAACTTGTGATTAAAAACCTATATGTATGTGTTGTGTAGCCTTGATGTATGTATGTATGTATGTATGTCGCTACAAAATTATTATATTTCTTTGACATCGAGCACTTAAGCTTCTGTATTCCGTTATTTTGTCTGTGTCATTAAGAACCGCGTTGGGGTATTTTTCGCAAGTATTATCCCTCTTCCCAAACGCTTTTCTGTAGCATTAATCTTCGCTGGGATTGTTTGATAACTGGAGATACCACTGATTGGACTTTTATCCCCTTTGCTTGACTTGCTTTTGAAATATTTCTGTAATTAACGAGTAGAACATTTTGTTGTAAATTTTCAACTGACAAAGAAGATGTTTTCAAAGTTACCTTTATTATCTTTAACTCTACCTAACCATCATCATTGCGTTAGGTAGGTACCTATTTAAATATTCTTGATGTGACTTTCAATTTATGTCATGTACAAATAACCACGTAGACAAAAAATCTTCAAATAGCAAAGGATATTGAAACATAATATTTATACATGAAACTATGTTATTCAATTCCTAAACTTTAAAATCTTATCTTGTCTCGAGCAAAGATTTCGGAAAGACCAGTTACAAATTCCAAGTATGTTTGTTGGGCAGCTGTTACAAGTTGGCTACATTCCATACAATTCACTCCCCTAACCTCCTATCTCGATCAGTGTATACTTTAAAAAAAGACCGTATTAACTATGTGATAAGGTTGATTTTCCAAGTTGCATAGGTGTCAAGGTTACAGGATCATTCAATTTCCACCGATTCACCCGAAAATCTCCCTCACTTTATGTTTTTTGATCGTCATTTGTTAGAAAGTACAAAGCACTCGCTTAGGTCAGTGACAAGGACCGAGGAACTAGAGAATGATAGTTATGCGATCAACTTTGTAGTGGTCGAGTTGGCGGTTGTCCTCTAAATAATTTTGGGGAAAAGGTTTTTTCATCTCTTCGGGTAAGGTAAAGTCAAGGTTCGTTTATTTTAGTTTCGTTATCCAATTATATATTAAACAACAACTGACTTTGTGAATTGAATACCACTTAATTGAATACCCACGTACTTAGTACTACACGTCGATTATTATGAGACCTATGTACCAAAGAGACAGACTGTTAAGATGTGGGAATTATCTTAAGGGGCTCCCATAATTGGCGTATGGGATCGTACCTTCGATCTGAATCTCTTAGTTATCTTAGGTTTTTTGTAGCTTATTATGTTAACAACAACGGCTTTACGCAATATAGGTACAGGACGACTCCTAAGTGGTAAACAGAAATCATCATTTCTAACGCAGAATTTCAAGGCAAATTCAGTGCATTAGTTAATTAACGTTAACTAATTTTAATCAGTGAAAATGATCAACCGTGTCACCCTACGTTTCCAGCCAGTAAATACAAAGAGGTTAATTAAAAACATGCTATGCGTCTGTGACAGTTCAATGTAAGAAGTAGGGTAAACACGAGATCAGGTAAATTTAAACTTAATTATTAATTAAATAATAAAAAAAGGTTACAAATTTTTCATATTGTTGCGTTAAAGTGTTCAAACTAAAGGTACAGAGTAAGAAAAAAATGTTTCTGCTCACCACTTAGGAGTCACCCTGTATAGTATCCCATATTTACTTCAAAGTTCATTGTTTTTGAGATATTTGGCATCAAAGTTGAACAATTTTAGGCCAAAAAACCTGTTTCTGGCCATAACTTTTGTGTTAATTGGTTTAAAATGTAAACCCTAGACCAGTTTTTAGGGACGTCACAGACGAACCCAAATATGTAGATTTCGTATGTGTTAGATCTTTCACGTCAATAGAGATACAAAATAAGTGTTATTTTAGACAATATTTAAAAAGATCATAAAAAATTAAGTATTCATTTGTAACAAAATCCGGTAGACCGCAATGGAGATGAAAGATTGAAGATCCGATAACCGTTTGATTTATACTTCTATCTGTAGTGCAAAAGTAAGAGATACGATTCAAAACTTGTCAAAAATCGATGAAAACCTCGGGTAGCCCCTTAAACATACCGACTCCTTATTGCGCGAACGCCTATTTAAGGCCCCGTTTGCACGAGCGCTTTTTCAACGCGCGTTAAAAATTCGTTGAAATGACACCAATTGATAACCATGTATTTATTCACACGAAGGCGGTTTTAAAGCGCGGCGCTTTTTTATCGAGCACTGTTCGACTTAGCGCGTTGGACGTTAAATCGAATTTAGCGTACGGAACTCCGCAAACGTTTCTTTAACGCCCGTTGAAAAACCGCTCGTGCGAACTGGGCCTAAATGTATGTGTGCACGACGCACCAATAATATGAGATCGGAATGAAATCTTTGTTCATTAGATACAAAGAAAATAATTTTCAAGTACTCTCAGTATACATAGTTTAACGTGCCTATGCCTACTATAATAAAATTGTATTGACTTGACTGCATCTAGACTGCTAATCCCATAGAAAGGTAGTTTACGTGCATCAGAATTGCAAAAGGCAAATATTTTCTGTTTGTCAAAGTTGGCGAAAGATAGGCCGTCAATATGTTGATGCCCAAAACAAACCGTGTCGCGATCTATGAATTCCTATTCAAAGAGGGAATTATGGTAGCCAAGAAGGACTACCATGCCCCTAAACACCCCGACCTGGAGAAGATTTCTAACCTGCAGGTGATCAAAGCTATGCAGTCCCTCAAAAGTGCATGCTATGCAGTCCCAGAGGTTACTTGAAGGAACAGTTTGCGTGGAGACACTTTTACTGGTACCTGACCAACGAGGGCATTGAATACCTGCGCATATTCCTGCACCTGCCTCCCGAAATCGTGCCGGCGACCCTCAAGCGCTCCGTGCGCACGGAGACGGTGCGCCGCGGTGCCGTGGGCCGGCCAGAAGGCCCGGCTCGCGCGGCCGAGGACCGCTCCACGTACCGTCGCGCGCCCACCGCCCCGGGCGCGCCGCACGACAAGAAGGCCGATGTCGGCCCTGGCTCTGCTGATGTCGAATTTAGAGGAGGATTCGGCCGAGGCAGGCCTGCACCTTAAATAAGTTTAAATAAATCTTGAACATAAAAATAAAAACATTGCTAATATTTCACAGCAGGCGCAAAACCCTCATTATCATTTTCAGCACCTTTGTGTCACCGCTAGCATAATGAAAAGGAAATTAATTCCGAAACGGCATAGTTTTAACGTGAAGTGCCAAAAGCCATTTGGTTTTATGTCCACCAAATTAACTTTAGTAGGAGTTTTTCGCTAGCGGCTTTATTAGCATGCGCGTCGGAGCGCAGCGTTAATAGCTGTGACGACAGTGCCACTTTTCACCTTTTACGAGAATTGGTGGAGAATTTTATATTAAGGACTTGGTCAGCTCGATCGCAAGTAACTTATATACGGAATATCATTTGATATTTAACCATTATTTAACAGTAGCTTTTCTGTGATGGAAAACATCGTGAGGGAACCGGTCTATTCCCAATAAGGTCTAGTTTTCCCTTTGGGTTGAAAAGTCAGATAACAGTTAATTTTTTTAAACTAGTCCCTATGACAATTCATGGGATAAGGTGTTTAAAGCGGACACCGGACTCCTTTAGGACCCAACCGAAAATAACGCTAGTGGGATGTGTCAATCACAAGTAAGTAGTGACTTCTGCATCACACCTTTTTCTCTTTTTTTAGTCTCGTTCTGCCTTTCACTCATTTTTTTGTGCTGATTAGGTCCGAATTGAGAACTGTAGCGAAAATGGTCATAGAAAACCCACTCCAGATGGGAACAAATTTCTGGCATAAATTTCATTTTTGGTACAAGCTTTTATTGCCGACTGTACTTTTCTGTATACCCTCATTGAGACGAATCTAACGAGCCCAAACTTAACGGGGTTACATCGTTGAAGTACTGAATTCCCGCCACCTTCTGTCTCCTTCATCAGATCAACTCGATGGTACCATAATATTCAAATGTCATCCCAAACTATACTTCACCCAAAATTTCAGCTCAGTCGGTTACCGGGAAGTGGGTCAAATTTAACTTGAAAGATTTGATTACAGACAGACAACGGGACAGATGAAAGTAAATAAAAGCTTGTAAAGCACTTAAGCCCTCCAGTGCTTATAGGTTGATATCGCATTGTACCCATTGCCAAAATAGTCTGTTATTAGGGTTGAACCAGGTGGTGCGTATATTTCCGTCTCTGTCGTTGAAAAGGTAAAAAAAAGTAAAGGAAAAGTTTCTTATTCGTATCTTTTCTCTAGTGAGTAGATGTGTTTTGGATTTTGAAATCTGAACACTCCGTTTTGGAAGTGCAGTACTTTAGTAGCAAATTAAGTCACTTTGATACCGACCTCATCTCAATATGAGTGCGTCCCACTGGAACACATTTAACTACAGCTATACCAAAAGTAAAAGGACTCCGACTTCCGATGCATCTTATTTTATGTTTGAATATTTTTTTAGGCCTTATTCACAGGCATCACGTTTGGCGACTTGACTAAGGTGACTTTGGCTTTGCGTGTCGCAAAATGCGTAACCTCGCCTGAGTCGCCTGTCCAAGACCTTAAGCAAAGGATGCAAATAGCTACAAGCTTACTGCCAAAATTCGGACATGCCCTCGGGACGGCAGAAATTTAATTTAGCAACCGCATAGCGCGGTCGACTGCCGTAGTAAATATACCCCGCGCTAAAGCGAAGCGGGCTGGTTAATGTGTTTAAACTTATTTAAGGCGCCGTAGGTTCATGGTCTTGTCTCCCTCTCACTGAGCATAAGCGTGAGCGAGATGGAAGTGCGTGCTCGGAAGCGCGGAAATCATGTTTATTAATTTTAATTTTTTGCCCGTTTAAATAAATAAAAAAGTAAACACTGATTTCCCTCAAACATGATATTGCCGATTTAAAGAAGCCATTTTAATATTTTTAGCTTTTGTTCGTAATTTGTAACAGATATTTTAAGTGTATTTTAGACCCTTTTAGACCAATGTTCGTGATTTTTTTCTATCGAGCGAAAAATGCTTAATCATGTTTCTACACACTGAGAAAAGCCTCAAGATTACTATTCGTATTTTTTTTAAACCATATTATTATAAACAGACGCATTATATTGTTTTAAAAACACTGTTCGCTTAACTTCGCTGAACCTACGGCTCCTTAACCCTAGAATTAGCTTCGTAAGTGAAATACTACCTTATCTACTGGTGGCTAGCACGATTATTATAAAATCAAGTTACGAATTTACCTCGAGGGGCATGTTTAAAAGCTAAAACAAAGGCGGATTTCACAGAACCAATTGCGATACCAACCTAATTTGTTTTTTATTTGAACAGGTACTTTAAGATTACTTTCATACAAATAACAATCATCAAACACAAAAGTAATAAATTACAATATTTGTTTACCAATTTTTTTTAAGAACCTTAACATAATCTAGATATTGCTGTGTAATTTTCTAGTTACATTTACGGTAATTGTAATATTATTATAATATTTGTGTAAAAAAGGGGTTGGTAAAGTTTGGAAATAAGGGTGATGGGGGATGGTATTTTTACAACATTATCCTAAATTCAAACTGTCAATTTTTTTTTTATGAAAATGTGCAACTTAAACCAGGGGATCGATTTTTGAATCTCACCAAGTGACTAATTCTCACCGATGTGAGTGATTTCTGAAAGTTCGTATTTTTGAAACTCATCGGTGACTTACATTTGTCATACCTATGATATCGATTTACGAGTGCCCCTACTCACTCGTAATTGAAATCACCATGCGATTGCTTTTGACAGTTGACGTATGTGACATATGCCAAGAATTTTTCAAAACTTAAATTGTCGGTTACATGACACTGACAGATACGCTACGTTTTACGTTTGAATCTGTTTTAAGTTATAGTATGAGAAAATAAAAACCGGTATCAAGGACAACATCTGCGTAAAAAGGAACGTAACGGGAAGATTGTCTCTGACTGACATTGTAAAATTTCTGCATGTTGGTAAACACGTGTGACTTTCAAAAATACGGCTTTTGGAAAATGGTGACATTAAAGTCATCGGTGATAATTTTAGTCACCGGTGACTTTGATATCACCAGTGAGATTCAAAAATCGCACTCCAGTTCATCTGATATCCCACTTGGCTTATTTAGGCCATATATTTAGTTATTTAACTAGACTGATTTTTTTTTCCCTCTTCTTTCTTTTTGTCATTTTTGATAGATGTTTAATTTTTTCATGTGAATTAGCTTTTGTAAAAACTATTCCAAATTTCAAATTGATAGCATTAATAGTTCCTGAGTTCTTTACTTTTGTGACAGACAGACACAGGGACAGTCGCACCATGAGGGTTCCTATTGTACCTTTATGCTCTGGAACCTCAAAAAATACGGAAAAAAAAGTTTCTATTGGCAACCAATTGACGTATATGAAAGCACCCCCTAACTCCAAACCACGGCAAGAACTAGGATTTCAATAAATAAGGCAGCAGCACGTCATACGTATTCAAAGATGTTTAGCACCGCTGATGGTGCTATATATTATGTATGTTTTATATACAAATGAGAGAAGACTGTAGGATGAATATTTATAATGTTAATGAAGTATTTATATTATGTACAACGTATTAGATAATTTACAATAGGCAAGCTTGCGATCGCGATAGGAAAAGTAACATCAACTGATTGACACTGACGCGCCGATCATAGGGATGTGGGCAACTCGTAGTGATGCGCCACATGACCCCCCTGGGAGAATCAAAGTCCTGCCTGGAAATGGAGAGGAAAAGTTACTTTTCGGCCAGACCGAGTGGTCCTAGCCTGGACAACAGCTGGTGGCTTAGAGCAGCCAGTAGATGAAGCTGTGTCGTTCTGCGTGTAGGCGGGTTTGACGCGGTCAATGGAGACTGTAACCGGTCCTCGTAATAGGTCTACAGTGACGGTCTTGTCTGTCCTGCTAAGCACGCCGAATGGGCCAGTGTATGGCGGTTCAAGTGATCCACGCAGTGCATCCTTTCTTAGGAAAACATGGGTGCATGAACTGAGGTCTTTATGAACAAAGACTGATTTGTTTCCGTGCCTTGATGCTGGGACAGGTCTAAGATTTGACATCTGATGTCTAAGTAACGCGACGAAGTCATCAGGCTGCAGCGTGTGAGAGTCATGAGAACTGAAGAACTCACCGGGGATGCGTAGAGGCTCACCGTATACCATTTCTGCAGCTGAGCATTTTAAGTCTTCCTTCCAAGCGCTTCTGATGCCGAGCAGGACGACTGGTAGCACGTCTGTCCATTTCGTATTGTTGTGTGCCATGATGGCTGCCTTCAGGGTACGATGGAGCCGTTCAACCATCGAGTTCGCCTGTGGATGGTAAGCCGTCGTGTGTCGCAGCTGTGCACCACAAAGCTCTGCCAAGACCTTAAACATACGTGAGGTAAATTGGCGTCCCTGGTCAGTCGTTATAGTTTGCGGACAACCGAACCGAGATATCCACGTATCATAAAACACATGTGCTACCGTTTCAGCCGTCATGTCAGACAGTGGCTTGACTTCTGGCCAGCGCGTGTATCTGTCTATGGCTGTGAAAAGATAACGGTATCCTGATGAAATTGGCAATGGGCCAACGAGATCAATATGTACATGGCTAAATCTTTCATTTGGCAACTTGAAATGTCCGAGAGGAGAAGATGTATGGCGTTGAACTTTGGCACGTTGACATGATGCGCATGCACGCACCCAGGCGCCGCAATCTGTGCGTACGGATGGCCATACAAATCTCTCGGTTAGCAGTTTAATTGTGGACCTCATACCTGGATGGCTCATGCCGTGGATTGTGTTGAATATTCGTTGCCGATACTCCTTGACAATAAACGGACGGGGTTTTGCTTGAGAAGTGTCGCAATATAAGTAAACATTGGTACCTGGCACTGGAACTCTCTCGAGCTTGAGAGACGAAGATCGCTTGGCAACCAGTTCTTGCAACTCGGGATCTTCCTGTTGAGCTTTTGCGAGTGCTTCGAAGTCTGGTGGCACGGCAATGGCTTCGATACGGGAGAGCGTGTCAGCGGTAATGTTGTCCTTCCCCGAGATGTGTCTGATATCGCTTGTAAACTGCGAAATGAAATCAAGGTAATTGAATTGTCTCGGAGAACATTTCCTGTCTTTTTGCTGGAAGGCAAAAGTGATCGGTTTGTGATCAGTATATACAACAAAATGTCGTCCTTCGACCATATACCGGAAATGCTTGACACTCTCATAGATAGCGAGCAACTCCCGATCGTATGCGCTGTACTGCGTCTGTGGCGGTGTCATTTTCTTTGAGAAGAAGGCAAGAGGCTGCCATTCTCCTTGAACAAGCTGCTGTAGCACCGCGCCCAAGGCCGAGCTCGAAGCGTCGGTTACGAGAGCAAACGGGGCGTCTATAATAGGATGTGCCAGTAATGTTGATTTTGCGAGACTAGACTTACAATTTTGAAATGATTCTAATTGATTTTCAGTCCAAGAAAGAGGAGTTGAGCTTTTGATTTTAGGTCCAGATAACATGTCGTGAAGAGGAGCTTGATCTTCGGCAGCGTGAGGTACAAATCTCCTGTAGAAGTTCAGCATGCCGAGAAACCTGCGTAAGCCACCGACTGTTTTCGGCGGGGGGAATTCCTGCAGTGTTTTTACCTTATCGTCAATAGGACGTGTGCCCTCTTCAGAAATAGTAAATCCAAGGAAAGTCATTTCTTTCTGACCAAAAGAACACTTGGACTCATTGATGAGCATGCCGTACTCTTCGAACCTGTCAAACACTTGTCGAAGATGTTCTAGGTGCTGTTCGGCATCTTTGGAGTATATAAGTACGTCATCAATATAGGAGTAGACAAAGTCCAGATCTCGGAGCACCTCGTCCAGGAATCTCTGGAAGGTCTGGGCAGCATTACGGAGTCCAAAAGGCATAAAAGGGAACTCAAACATGCCAAAAGGACACGTCACCGCAGTCTTGCAAATGTCATCGGCGTACACCGGTATTTGGTTGTAAGCCTTGACCAAATCTAGTTTTGTAAAAATTTTGCTACCTGCAAGACGGTGAGCGTAATCTTCAATGTGACGGACGGGGTACCTATCAGGGATAGTGCGCGCGTTGAGTGCGCGGTAATCTCCGCACGGCCGCCAGCCATTTCCTTTCTTTGGTACCAGATGCAGCGCTGATGCCCATGGTGAATCCGATCGTCGTGCTACGCCATCACGAACCATTTCTTCAAACTGCTCCTTAGCAATCTTGAGTCGATCTGGGGCTAAACGACGCGGTCTGCAAAATACTGGTTGGCCTGGTGTAGTCCGGATATAGTGAACAGTGGAATGTTTTACCTCTCGCGGCAGTCCAGAAGGTTTCGTTAAACTGGGATACTCTGCTAGCAAACGGTGGTACTCACTGTTACCGGATATTGCCTTTATGCTGGATTGGTTGCAGTTCTTGAGTTGGCCTGCGGTTGTCAAGGTTGTTAAGCTGTCAACAAGTCTCCTGTTTCTGCAATCGATAATAAGGCCATAATGTGAAAGAAAATCTGCACCGATTATTGGCTTGTCTACATTTGCGACGACAAAATTCCAGGTAAAATCCCTGCGCAATCCCAGGTCTAACTTTTGCTTGAGTATGCCGTAGGTGTGTATGATGGAACCATTTGCGGCTGTAAGCGAGTAGCTGTCTGGTGATTTACACTTGGGCATAAAGTTGCGCGGCAGTACGCAGAGGTCAGATCCAGTATCGATGAGGTATTGAATCTTTGATACTCTGTCCGTGATGAATAGGCGGCTGGTAGAGGTGCGACAGTCAGCAGCCGCCACAATAGACTGTCGTACTAGTTTTCCGCTTGAAAGTTGCACGGCGGAATGCATTTTCTTGCGTTAGTATTAAATTGGCTATGATACCAGCACATACCTGATTTTGTGGTTCGATACCGACCATGTGACTTCGACCTGCTGCGACTGCGAGACCTGTTCCTGTTGAAACGCGAACGTCGATGATCACTGTTGTCACGAACGCTGAGCTGAGCGATTTGCTGCGTCATTTCGCTTTGGATGCGCGCCGTAATAGATTGCTCCATCTTCTTAAGCATGCTTTCGAACGAGCTCATGCTTGCGACCTGGTTAAAGGATGAACACGCTGTCACGTCAATAATCTGGTCTGCAAGAACGGCGATGTCGTCCAATGAAGCCGTAGTTTGCGAAGCGATGATGGCTTGCACTTGCGTAGGTAGACGACTTGACCACAAACTGCGAAGAAAATCGTCAGTGACACTATCGCCAGCTAATCCACGAAGATGACGAAGAAATTGGCTTGGTTTCCTGTCTCCAAGCTCTTCAAATTGTAATAACTGACGTCTTTTGTTTTCGTTTCACGTTGATAGTCTTTTTATTAATTCTTGTTTTAATTTTTCGTATTTTCCTTCTTTAGGGGGCTTCGTAATAATATCCCGTACTTCTCGGGCCGTTTTTGGGTCTAATTCACGGATTACTTGGAAATATTTTGTCGAATCTGTAGTTATTCGAGAAATTTCGAACTGTGCCTCGACTTGCGCGAACCATATTTCGGCGTCTTCCGCCCAGAATGGTGGCAATCTAATAGCGACGCGGTCTACCGCCGCGGCCGAGTCTTCTAAAAGATTTCCATCTTCAACGGTATCTTGAAAATTTTCATTCATTTTGAATGTCGCGGGTCACCACTTTAGCACCGCTGATGGTGCTATATATTATGTATGTTTTATATACAAATGAGAGAAGACTGTAGGATGAATATTTATAATGTTAATGAAGTATTTATATTATGTACAACGTATTAGATAATTTACAATAGGCAAGCTTGCGATCGCGATAGGAAAAGTAACATCAACTGATTGACACTGACGCGCCGATCATAGGGATGTGGGCAGCTCGTAGTGATGCGCCACAGATGTATTTCGGAAGACAAGTTAACAACTACCACCAAATATAATTAATACAAAATAAAAAATCATAGTAAAAATACAATATAAATACCGTTAAAATATACATACACAATTAATAAGTGATTATGTAGGCACCTATTTCACTTTAAATACTTTCGTGTACAATATTATACACGAAGATTCGCAGAAAAAGTATTTCAATTGTTATAACTCGGCGAAATACATATTTCATTGATCCCCGTATCGATCCGACCCATTGAGGACCCATCCAGACCGATCCGACGATTTTGTCGGGACATGTAAACATCGCCGGCCACGGCCAACGGCCTCCGCACACTCGGAGTCCTGTCCGAAAACAATCCGCGCCCGAGAAACAAGAAAATCGCTTGCGTATGGGGGGCTGCGCCCCGGGTTTTTGACAGTTTCTAGTGTCACTGATGTCATTCTTTGTTGTGTTTTCTAATTTGTTTATAATCAGTTAAATGTGATTAATATTTAGTGCATTATGTATTTATATTTTACGTCCTTGCCTACGCTCTTCTCAGCGGCTAAACAATAATGTAAAGGACTGTACATGCTCTACTTTGTTGCGGTATTTTTATACTACATTTTTATATTTGCAACTGTAAGTTTTTCTTGTTTAGTTTTAATCATACTCTTCAACATAATAGGATCCACTTCAAACCAAGTAAATATGGCTCCTCCCCTGTCTCTGCCTCTGGATAGCTCCGTGCAATGCCCCTATTGCCCCAAGATTCGTTATTTTAAAAAGAGGGGACTGAACATCCATATAAGTCGTGTTCATGCTAACCATACGCAGCCACCTGCTCCAACACCTTTAAACACCACACAAACAACCCAAATATGGCAAGATCATATTCCTCTAGCTCGAGCAGCGCTCCTTGGGACTTCGGACATTTCTTCCCAAACGCAACATGCGAACGTTAGTCTAAACGACTTACCAACTTTAAAGTCTAGCATTCGAGTTTTGACCCATATTCCCAAGGGTGCCAGATGTTTAGCTGCCGGTAAGCTATGCACGGTAATTGAGGATTGTTTGCTTTCGAACAGTGTTGAAAATTGGTTTACTTTACTCTCTTTCTTTTTTTCAGCCTTGAGGGTACCAGATAAGACTGAAAAGAAATCGTTGACGACTAAAGTTAAAAATAATATCAATGACTCTAATTTGTACTTCGCTATTTTACAGTCCCCAATAAAACAAACTTCGATATATCGTTCCATCGAAGCCAAAGTACACGACGGAGACTTAAGAGGAGCGGTTCGTTTGCTCCTTTCCGACGCTACTCTCGCTCCTGTGAATGAAACTACACTACATGCTTTGAAAGACAAACACCCCAGCCCATCGAGGTCAATAATCTTACCATCTGAACCGAGTTTAACAAGCCCTTTCCTTTCTGTTACAACTTCGGACGTAGCCAACGCAATTGCGTCTTTCTACAATGGGTCTGCATCCGGTCTAGATGGTCTGCGACCGCAGCATCTCAAAGAGTTGACTTCACCCTCCGCAGGAAATAATGGTCCCCGATTGTTAGAATCACTCACAAAATTATGCAATTTTTTACTGAGAGGTATGCTAAACTTGGAGGTGAGACCGTTCCTATATGGTGCTTCGTTATGTGCCTTATCTAAAAAAGATGGTGGTATTAGACCAATTGCGGTGGGCAGCTTTTTTCGTCGTCTTACGGCTAAGCGCTGTTGCCAATCTGTTAGAGAAGCTATGTCTGACTATCTGCAACCAATTCAAATGGGCTTCGGTACCAGACTTGGTTGTGAGGCGGCAATACATGCCACCCGGTCTTTTGCTTTACATCGCAGATCATCCAATACCATAATCGTTAAAATCGATATCAAAAACGCTTTCAATAGCCTAGAAAGGGACACTATTCTCAACGAAACCTTAGAGCAAACTCCTTCTCTTTACCCTTTCATTTACCAATGTTACGCCTCCTCAAGTAATCTTTTCTTCTCAGGCAGTTTAATACAGTCGCAAGTTGGTGCCCAGCAGGGCGACCCATTAGGGCCCTTGATGTTTTGTCTCGGCATCCAAAAGATTATTTCTGGATTAAAGGCGCCCCTTAACGTGTGGTATCTGGATGATGGCACTATAGGAGGAAGTCCAGAAGTGGTCTTAAACGACTTGAAAACATTGATACCTGCCTTGAAGAAAATTGGTCTTGAAATAAACCCGTCTAAGTGCGAGTTTTATACTTGCAGTTTTTTAGACACCAACTCTCTCGCAGAAATAGAGTCACTTTTACCTGGCATTAGACAAATACACGAACATTCTTTCAATTTACTGGGTGCTCCAATTTTCACCGAGGGTGTTAGTTCGGCCCTTCAAGCCAAAAGACAAGCACTTTCGGCGGCACAGGAACATTTGACACAATTGTCGGGACATGTTTCCCTTATCTTGCTGCGAAACTGCTTTGCTCTGCCTCGCATGGTGTATATGTTACGGACGTCTCCAACTTGGCTTTATGACACGGATTTGAAATCGTTCGATGATACTATTAAATCTTGTTTAGAGTCAATACTCAATGTGAGTTTAGACGACAAACAATGGTGTCAGGCGGCTCTGCCAGTTCGGTACGGTGGCTTGGGCGTGCGTCGGGTCCAGGACATAGGTCTGGTAGCCTTTTTAGCGTCGGCACATGGTTCGTCGGATCTTGTTGCTCGAATATTATCATTTGATGGCAGCAGCATTCGAGTTCCATTCGTAACCGAGGCCCTGGCTAAGTGGGCGACACTATGTCCGTCCAATGATCATCCGGATAGCTTAACGGTCCAAAGAGGATGGGACGATATTCTATGTCAGCAAACGTTTTCTCATTTGTTGAGTGATGCCTCGGGGACTGACCTAGCACGTCTCAAGGCTCTCACAAAGCCCGAATCCGGTGCGTGGCTGCATGCCTTGCCTTCCCCTCAACTCGGCACTTTGCTCGACAACGACTCCCTGAGGATAGCAGTTGCTTTAAGGCTGGGGAGCAAGGTATGCGAAGCGCACCGATGCGTTTGTGGGACAATGGTGGAGGAGAATGGCCACCACGGGCTAAGCTGCAAAAGATGTGCGGGTCGGTTCCCTAGACACCATTCTATCAATGAGATCGTGCGTCGGGCTATGGTGTCCGCCAACGTACCGTGCATCCTGGAGCCCCCGGGTCTGTCTCGGACTGGGGGAAAAAGACCGGACGGGTTGACGTTGGTTCCCTGGCAGAGAGGGCGGTGCCTCCTATGGGATGCAACTTGTGTTAGCACTTTTGCAGCGTCCCATCTAAAGCACACAATTAAGTCAGCTGGTTCGGCGGCCGAAAATGCCGCCAAGCTCAAACACGCAAAGTACTCTGCCTTGGAACCGACTTATGATTTCGTTCCGGTTGCTGTGGAGACAGCTGGGCCCTGGGGCAGTGAGGCTCTCGGGCTGTGCAAGGAGTTAGGCAGACGATTAAGGGACAGGGGCCTTGACCCCCGCTCCGGGTCATGGCTCGTCCAACAGGTCTCCATTGCTGTTCAGCGAGGCAATGCCGCTAGCATTTTGGGGACCTTTGGTTCGGGCTTGACGCAGAGCGGGATGTACTCGTAGTATTACTTTTATTTATTTTTACGTATTTTAATTTTATCATTCTTTACACCATTGTATTCCGACTTGATTTGTAATTCATATTATGATAATGTCCATATTGTTATTTTAAACTAATTAAAGATACTTTTAATATCAAATTAACAATAGTTAATCATAATTGTTACTGTACTAAATATGTTGTTTCAAAATACAAAATAACAAAATACAAAAATAATTATGATATTTTAGACTACCCACGGGTGCAACAGCCGCGTCAGTCGGGTAGCCCGATAGTAGAGACTACCCACAGGCCAGCCAAGACCAGCAGCCACATCCCTTCAGGCTGCTGCAAACGAACCGGTCCAAAAAAACAAAGCAATGGCCGCGCGATTAGCTTAGGTAAACCAACATCACTATTATGTATATTACATACTAGCTTCTGCCCGCGACTTCGTCCGCGTGGAACTCTTTTTAACCCCCGACGCAAAAAGAGGGGTGTTATAAGTTTACGTGTGTGTGTGTCTGTGGTAGCGTAGCTCCCTAACGGATGGACCGATTTGAAAGCGGTTTCTTATATGTCATAGATAATTTTATCCCGAGTGTTCTTAGCTATGTTTAATGAAAATCTGTTCAACCGTTTTTGAGATATTGGACTTTGAAATGAAAATGTCGGGGGTTTTTCAACTTTTCTAAGTTGTACCTATATCGTAGCTCCTTACAAACTTTTGCCACCTTAGACGATGATTCCAGGAATAAAAAGTATTATATACTCGTATGTTAATCCGGATTATACACTATTATATACACACATATATATACATGTATACCAAAATCAATTTTAAGCCGTTAAGCCGTTTTTGCGTGAATGAGGGATAGGTACGACTCGTGTAAGCCCTGAGGGAATGCTCCGCTCACAGCCGGCGCCTGCGAGTCGGAAACGATAACGCAGGTTAAGCAAAGATGGCAGCGGTCAGTATTTGGATGGGTGACCGCTTGATGATGTTTGAGTGGTTGATATAAATGAGCGCTTCCGTGCTTTGGAAGGCATGCTAAGCAATTTATCCCGGCTGCTGTCTATGACAGTAATCGTTAAGCCGAGTTAGAGGCTTTCGGGCGGCTTAAGAATTTCTAACAGTCGAGTTGCCCACTCACTTGACAAAGGGGGGACAACTGTTACTCGCGTCCGCAGGAGCTACCTACCACAACCCTGCACGTGTCCCCCGGGTGGTACATACTAAAGAGTGACAAACTTTAAAGGCCAAAAATAATGTATGCCGTACGATTAAATAGTTTAAAGAATGAGGCTTACTCTCGATTTTCGCTACGGTGATAGAATTGTGCTGAAGTTTACCAAAAACAGTGAAAATTTAATTAATAAATTATAAAGTAAAGGATAATCCTACTTACATTATAAGTGCGAATGTTTGGATGGTTGGATATTTAGATGGTTGTTACTCAATGACGCTTAAACGGCTCAACCGATATGAAAGAAATTTTACACGAAGATAGTTTATAGCCTGGATTAAAATATAGGATAGCTTTATCCTGGATCCACGCAGACGAATCTGCAGGCGAACGCTAGTATTCTATAAGTGTACAATTTTCAATATGAATCTGCTTATTTATTATAGCTTCTGCCCACGACTCCGTCCGATTGGAACTCGTTTATATCGCAGCTCCATATAAACTTCCCCCCCCCATTTCACCCCAAAAGGGGATGATTTCAGGGATAAAACTATCCTATGTCACTCTCCATCCCTTCAACTATCTCCACTTAAAAAATCACGTCAATTCGTCGCTCCGTGAAAGACGGACAAACAAACAAACACATACACTTTCCCATTTATAATATTAGTATGGATTACCGAGAAATAAACATGCGCGAATTGGTCCATAAAAACATTTATAATAATTAGAGATTTAGAAAAAGATACATAGGGTGACTGAGGTGCGACTTCTCTGAGAGGTGAAGCGGTCTTCTTGTTGTGTACTCGTAAATGTTTCAGAAGCCCGAGAATTCGCTGTTAATCTTGTTTCCCGTTCCGTAATAGTCTTCGGAAGCTCGCGACAACGAATGGCGTTCACGATCGTGGCCGAGACGTGCTTCCATGTCTCGACTGTTTTCAAGGAATCTAGAAGCCCGGGAAGCTTCTTCGGACTCCTGAGATCTTGCCACTCGTTTTCTGGCGGCCTCTCTAGAAATTCGTGTCAGGTTCGATCTCTTTCTGGAGGTCATTTTGAGTAATTACGTTTTTGGGGACTTTTGACACATACTTTTGTGATTTGACAGAAGATTTGACAGAATAAAATAAACTTGTGAGTCTGCATTAAAAAAACTATTTATATACAAAAAAATACTTACTGAATTCAGCCCCATTTTTTAACCCCTTTCCACCCTTATCTTTATAATTTTTATAGCCTATTACCTGGTCGAAGATCCATTGAACGTTTTAGTGAAAGTTGCATATTAATCCATTCGATAGTTTTCCCATAATACTCGAACAAAAACAGACAAACAGATAGATGGCGCTGGTGCGCAAAGTAAAAATTACTTTATCCAAATATTCTCAAATTTGGCCTGTGGGTTACCGTAACTCCATCAAACTTTTTTATACTTCTTTTTTATACTTAGTGAAAGTTGCATATTAATCCATTCGATAGTTTTCCCATAATACTCGAACAAAAACAGACAAACAGATAGATGGCGCTGGTGCGCAAAGTAAAAATTACTTTATCCAAATATTCTCAAATTTGGCCTGGGGGTTACCGTAACTCCATCAAACTTTTTTATACTTCTAATATGGTTTGTTGGAGTTCAGACGCCGACAAAAATCTGGAGAATGACCTTCTAAATGCGTGGAAATTGGTGAAGTTCTGCATCGCGCTATTGAAGTTTTTAATGTATGTTGTATAAATACAACTTCCTTCAAGCTCTACTTATTATGTCTCACTGATAACCTCAACGAACTTTCACAATTATTATATGTAGAGAAGAGATGTTACACCAATCAAGTTACAACAAAAAATAATTTCATTTGGAACTGACGTAGCTTTGTTCCGAACTGAAAAAGCCATTAAAAACGCTTTTCTACTCACTCTTGGCTCAACTGACATGAAAAGGGCTGTCATATCAATTATTTACCTAGTCATTCGGGCAGGCATTCACTGTAAATTAATTGGTGGGATGAAGGACAAGCTTTTCATCAGTAAGATTTAACACTAGTAAATTATAGAGTCTGCAAGTGCAATTATGCTAGATGACGTAGTTAGTATGCGTGTGATCGCAATTCGTTGAACTTATGACAGCGGTAAAAATAAATGATGTTTTCATTACTTACTAATAAATAAAACTTACAAAATATTCGGGAAACATGACACGTTTCAATTGGTAAAAAATATTTAACACCTACCTATAAAGCTAAAAAAAGATGTGGTTTGATCGTATAATATTGAACAGTCTTTTGTTCTTATTTCCTTATGAATTTCATAGAGAGTGTATAACTAACATTGAATTCTAAACTAGCAATGCTAAAAAGAAACAGTAATGCCATAAAGAAATAATTGTTTTTATTTAGTTATGTGCAGAAAGTTTGTTTGAAATATTTTTTTGGTTTATGTCTAATGATGTAATGAATATACATATCAATCACTATTTATTTATAAATTTAAAATATTTAATTAAACAACTTGATACGAACAATAAAATGGAACAATAATACGTGAGTCAACCTGAAACGAATACACATTAAGAATTTACTTACATGTATAACGACGATAAATCAATACTGAACAGCAATCTTGTCGAAGCTAATAGAAAGTGGTCACCTACTTACTTTAGCCATGCTAATTAGTTTTGGGGCGTATAGAATTGAGTTTGTAGAATGCACGCACACCAAGGGTGGTTTTTTGCGGTGCGCTTTCTAATTTCCCTTTTCAGAGATTAGCGCGTTGTTTAAGAGTAGTGGACTGTATGTTAGGGGTCCAACCGTGGTCTATTGTCGTAGCTACTAGACGCGAAATTGTGTAGGAAAAGTCAGCTGCTTTGGAAATCGGAACAGGTCGATGAATCAGCTAACAGAAGAGCAAATGGAGCCATGCGCACTTACTTGTGATTTGTATGAATGTCTCCTTCAGGCTAGCTGCTCATGGCACCTGCACGTGTCTTCATTGGGACGCGCAGCGCAATCCCGAAATGCCCAAAAGCACTTTCAATCCACGAACACCTTATAGCACTAAGCTGACAGCACGTACAGTTTTCAGTAATATATGGAGAATGCGTCGGATTTAATTCGATTTATTTTATTCATCAGCGCGGAGCTGGTTGTTACACGCACGACGGGAGAGTATCTAATTCGCTTTCGCCAGGTGGCGTGAGCGATGCGCGTACGTCGTGTATGACAGAGATAGCGCGATATATCAGTGCGCATGGGTGAAAGGGATGATTGTATAGGAAATCGTGACTGAAGAAACGACAACAGATTAAAGTTCGACAGACAAACATACGAAATCCAACATCTCCCCCGGCTTGAAGGGTTCCCTTCAAAGAAAAAAAAAGATTATATACATATTATGTATGTATATGGGGAAAGATAAAAAACGCACCATATAACTAAAGTTAAACGAAGGAAAATATGTAATTATTCCAAAATAAGCTTTTGTGGTAACATAAAATAAATAAAAATATATATATTTCAATATATGTATAGATATATATGTGGTGGCAACCCTACTGCGTAGGCAGCGGGCACAGCCGAACGATCGGTCGCTCCAGCGTACCGTTGCGGGTCCGCACTTCAGCAACGCGGACAACACCGTCTCGCCCAGGGAATACCCGAGTTATTATTCCGAGCGGCCACTGCAAGGGTGGCGTGTTAGCAACGTTTATTAAAACTATTGTTCCCACCGTTATCGGCTTGTCCGGAGTATTCCATTTCTCTCTGCTTTGTAAGTTGTGAAGATACTCAATTCGGAACCGTTTCCAGAATGATTGGACAAGTGAGTCTAGCATTGAAAAACGAGTCAATAGATTCGGTCGCTCCTGGCTTAAGTCGGCGGCGGGCAAACGCGGCAACGGCGAGGTTGACATGAAATGAGCGGGCGTTAGTGCGGTGGGCTCTGACGGGTCAGAACTTAGTATGTAAAGAGGGCGGCTATTAAGAATCGCTTCGATCTGAGTAAGAACGGTGAGTAATTCTTCATATGTCAGGATTTGATTACCTATAACACGATTAAGATGGGTTTTTAAGCATTTAATGTTGCCTTCCCAAATACCTCCAAAATGGGGCGCGTTTGGGGGGCTCATACGCCAAGTAATTCGACTTTTTGCAAGTTCTTCCTTGAAATGCGTATAATACGGATCAGACTGAAGAAAAGTATGAAGCTCGTTTAGGTAAGCTTTAGAAGCTGTAAAGTTAGTGCCGTGGTCGCTATATAAAAATTTACAATCCCCACGCCGAGAGATAAATCGCTTAAAGGCGTCGAGAAACGCCACGGAGGAAAGAGAAGAAGCGAGCTCGGTGTGGACGGCCTTCGTCACCAGGCAAACAAAAATACAAAGCCACGCCTTTTGGCTTCTCACGCCGCGTTTTCTAACTAACGTGATGTAAAAGGGTCCCGCGTAGTCGACGCCCGTGTGCGTAAAGCATTTACTAGGCTCGACATGACAGTCCGGGAGATCAGCCATTGCGGGGAAAGTATTAGTCGGTTTAGCGCGGAAGCAATCGTTACATTTATGAAATCGTTGTCGCACAATTCTACGCGCGGAAAGTATCCAATACTTTTGTCGCAAGATTGACAACAAAAGCTGGGGGCCAGCGTGTAAATTTTCTCGGTGACAGAAGTCTATTAACAGCTCCACAATGTGGCCTTTTTTGGGTAGTAGAACCGGGTGTTTACTAGAAAAATCAAGGGACGAATTTCCTAAACGCCCTCCTACTCGTAGGACGTTATCGCGAATAAATGGAAATAGTTTGCGTAAGGCGGGTGAGCAAACCCTGCCCTTTTGTATTTTACGTATGTCATTTGAAAATGACGTTTGCTGCATGACCTTCACAACGAGCAGCTCGGCTGCGTCCAGGTCGTCGGCGGTTATTTCTCGGTTGCGAGGAAGCCGTTTAAGAAATTTTAAAACTATGACGACTGTTCTAATAAATCTATTCCATGAGGAAAATCTCTCGCTTAATTTCAAAAGCCAATGCTCATTGTTATAGGTATTTGCAACCAAAGCGGTTGTTTTTTCCTCTGGCAGCTTTGTAGATGACGCCGAGAAAGCCGTTATAGGCCAGTCACTAACTGGCGAGGATGCCCAGGATGGGCCATGGAACCACAGATTGTGGTCCTTTAAGCGGGAAGGCAGAAGGCCGCGCGAAAGACAATCTGCTGCATTTTCAGACCCTGGTACATGATAAAAATGCTCCGAGGTAAAATTATTTTGACATTGAGCAATGCGATTCGCGACAAAGGTTGTGAATCTATGAGGTGAAGAATGGACCCAACATAGGGCAACTTCAGAGTCGGAAAATGCAAACGTATCCGCAATTGGATGACGCTGAGATAAAACATCGTGAACAGTTCGAAGCAGTTTTGACATCAATACAATAGCACAAAGCTCCAATCTAGCAACCGTCACTGTTTTTACTGGTGCGACCTTTGATTTCGAACAAATCAGACGGATGACTGGGTCTTGATTCTCGACAACGACGTGCGCGTAAATCACACAGCCGTAAGCCTTTTCACTGGCATCGGCAAAGGCCAAAAGTGTCAATTTTGAGTTTTTCTCAATGCCTAAATGACGCGGAAATTTAAGAGCAGAGACCAGTGGAAGCTCACTGACGAACTGCTCCCATAAAAGCGATATGTGTGGCGGTGGTAAATCATCCCAATCCATCTTTAAAAGCCATAGTTCTTTTATAAGAAGCTTGGAATAGAGTATGACAGGAACGACGAGCCCTAGAACGTCATACAAACGAGCAGTAGCTGAAAGAATAGCACGCTTCGTGCCATGGAGTTGCGGAAGCAAAACGTCAAAGACGAATTCATCCAAAGCGGGAAGCCATCGAAGACCAAGAATCTTTAAAGTGTCGCCGTCACCGAAAGAGACGTCTTCCGACTGGCGGTGAGAAATGGGAATGTACTCTAGCAACTGCGGAGAGTTGCTAGTCCATTTGACCAAATCAAACCCACCAGCCTTGAAGAGACTGATTAGTTGATTCGCTGTCGCAACTGCTTCCTCGGATGAAGAAGCAGAGGAAGCTAGATCATCCATGTAAACGTCCCTTTCGAGAACGGCGGCAGCGAGCGGAAACCTCTCGCGTTCATCGCTAGCGAGCTGGCGGAGCGTGCGAAGCGCGAGGTATGGCGAAGACCGGAGGCCAAAGCAGACGCGGTTGAAATGATACATCTCCAAAGGTACTTCCGGCGAAAAGCGGTACAAAAATCGTTGAAAGGAGCGGTGGTGCGGATGTACTTCTATGCACAAGTACATTTGGCGGACGTCAGCAAAAAAAGCAACGCGGAATATGCGAACATTCAAAAGAATGTGGAAAATATCTGCTTGCAGATTGCAACCAGTATGAAGGATGTCGTTTAACGACAGCCCGCTGTCAGATTTGCAGCTACCGTCTAGAACTTGGCGGATTTTTGTCGTGGACTTGTCCATCCGGATGACCGGGTGATGAGGTAGCCAAAACCCTGGCGTAGAGTATTCTTCGGGCGGAACCAAAGAAATAATCCCTTTGTCTAGGTAATCCCGAATAACGGCATCATATTTTTCGCGGAGTTGCGGGTTTTTTAAGAATTTATTTTCGAGCATCGAAAATCTTCTTTTAGCGGTAGTATAAGAATTGCCCAGATTATCTGGTGTTTGCTTGAAGGGAAGATCGACTGCGTAAGAACCATTATCGTTACGCGTGGTCGTTGCGGTAAATATTTCTTCACATTCCTTGTCATCGGGACTTAGAAATTTCCTTGAGGGTACTTTCTCCAAGTTCCAAAACTTTTCTAGAGTTTGGTTAAGCGGTTCGTGCGTAAACGCACAGAGAGCACGAGTCGCGCGCGAAGGTGACGTCACAGTGACGTCCCCCATTATGACGTAACCCAAGGTCGTTTCCAAAGCCGAAGGCAAGCCGGCACTTCGGACTTTGTCAGAAAGTAAGATTTCACAGAATAGATTTGCCCCTATAAGCATATCAATGGGCCCGGGCTCATTAAAACAATCATCCGCCAGAGGTATGTTCTTAAAACAATCAAATAACGATACGTCGAGAGGCGAGTCAGGCAAGTGTGACGTAATGGTTTCCACAACCAGAGGCTGCATAGTATAAGCGTTGTCGCCATTACTGTCGAATCGGGAACTAAATTGCACCGTCGACATTCCAAGTATCTTCTGGGAAGAACCCCCAATGCCCTGAACCCTCGTAAAACGATTTTGGTTCGAAATCGGTAGCGACAATCGATTACAACACTCGAGCGTTATATAATCAGACTGGCTTCCAGGATCCACCAGAATCCTTGCATAATAAATCTTACCGCTAGCGTCATAAAGTTTAATTTTCGCGGTCCCTAATAATGTCGTTTTATGTATAAGCGTTCTTAAGTTATCATCATTTGCACTCCGAGACGACAAATGATTCAACGTTGAGTCATGCCTCAAACCATTATCGACCTTATCGACTGGGCGATAAGACTGCAAATTGCTTGCCCCCGCGTTATTGCCGCTCGAAGTTGAGGAATGTGCATCGTTGACAATATTGTTGGTTGCACCTGTTTGATGCGATTTAGGTAAATAAGATTCTTTATGCGGCGGATTAAAATGTAACATCGTGTGATGTTTAGAATTACATAGATTGCACGTTCTGTGCGACGTGCAAGCGGAAAATTTGTGTTTAAAACTAAGGCAGTTATTACACACGGCATTACTCTTTACAAAATTAAATCTTTCGTGTGGGGATATTTTTGTAAATGCGGCACACTGATATAAGTGTTCGTGTTTATTCGTTTTACACAACAAACAAGTATTCATCGCGGGCGCTTGCGTATTAACGAATGTTTTCGTTAAATTGGTTTTTGGTACCGGTATCTTTTTATTGATACTAGGTTGCGGTTGGGAAAAAGTTTGTTTGGTTGTCGAATGCGCTGCAACCCTGGATTGTTCCTTGACAAAATCGATAAGATTTTCGTACGAAGGACATGTTTCCTTGCGATAAAACATCTCAAATAATTTGATCGACTCGGGATCTAGTTTTTGTAATGCGATATGCAAGAACAAAAAATCCGCTAAATCTTGTAAATTTAGCGCTTTGAACGCCTTAACAGAGGCGTCAAAGTTACATAGAAAATACTCCAAATTAGAAGCGGACCCATTGGCTATGGGTTTAAAGTCCAACAGCTGATTAATATAGCCGGCCGCCATGGCGCGCTTATCCTCATATTTATCGACTAGCGCCTTCCAAATTATGGCATAGTTTTCCCCTGTGGTGGGTAGCCCAGCGCATACCGATCTAGCTTTATCAGTTAGTTTACCCACTAAGAACTGAATTCGTTCGCTGTCAGATAAACTTGAGTTGTTATGAATCACACTTTTGAATTGTTCATAGAATAATGGCCAATTCCTAAGGTCGCCATTAAATTCCATGAGCTGTATAGTCGGCAAATTTTGCCTTAAAGCGGATTGCGGAGGCCGCTGAGGGCGCTCCGGCGAACCTTCGACTTCAGACTGAATGCATTTGATTTCACAGTACATCTCCTCAAACGCGATCCAGGCCTGATAATTAACGGCTGCATTAGGCGTTACTTTTATAAGGCACTCATTGTACGAGTCTAAAACACGCTCAAAATCTGATCGTAATTGGTCTAGATTTGATACGTTAGTTAAGAACGTTTTACGTTTAATTTCATCTTCGTGCGCCTTAACCGACAATTGGTTTATGGTCTGTACGCGATTAAAGAAAGCATTACGCTTAGCTTCCAAAATAAGTAGGTCATTCGGAACGGGGTCCCTAGCTGCCTCGGTTTTAGAGTCAATTTTCGGTGGCATGATGACGTGCTTTGAGTGTGATTATAAAACTTAGCCTACACAAATAAAATGTATATAACAAAATGCGGCTAAATGTCCGTAAACAAGACTCGCGGGAATAAAATCCGTTAAAATAAACGTGAGTTTACACAAGTCGAAAATAAAGTGCGGTTAAAATAAACGTGAGTAAACACAGGTCGCGGAAATAAAGTGCGGTTAAAACAAATGTATGTAACACAAGTCGCGGGAATAAAAGATATATAAAAAGGAATGCGTTGCAAATCGGAAACAGTTTGTAAAATTAAAAGCGGTTTAGATAACTCTCCGTCTACAAAGTAGGTTAAGCGATGACCGTTACGTGTACCTACAGGCGCCAGGGCGCGGTGTGCGGCGCGGTAGTTCGCGAAACGAAAATAACGAAATAAGCGGGTAGAAATGGACGAAACTCGTCAGCGCTCCCGAGCCGGTGCGAACAATAGAATGTATTTTGTAACGTGTACATCAATTGTACACTAAAAATATTGAAACGTTAACTGTGTTGCTGATATGTTAGTACCTATAGAATAATGATACGAAGATATGATGCGAAGTACATAGATTTTAAGTATCTATGGGTAAATTATACATAATGTCAAGGAGCTACTTTTAATATATATATAAATCCTAGGTTGGGAATGAAATAATTTATCCGGGTCGTAGTGACCAAAACTTGGGGCGTATAGAATTGAGTTTGTAGAATGCACGCACACCAAGGGTGGTTTTTTGCGGTGCGCTTTCTAATTTCCCTTTTCAGAGATTAGCGCGTTGTTTAAGAGTAGTGGACTGTATGTTAGGGGTCCAACCGTGGTCTATTGTCGTAGCTACTAGACGCGAAATTGTGTAGGAAAAGTCAGCTGCTTTGGAAATCGGAACAGGTCGATGAATCAGCTAACAGAAGAGCAAATGGAGCCATGCGCACTTACTTGTGATTTGTATGAATGTCTCCTTCAGGCTAGCTGCTCATGGCACCTGCACGTGTCTTCATTGGGACGCGCAGCGCAATCCCGAAATGCCCAAAAGCACTTTCAATCCACGAACACCTTATAGCACTAAGCTGACAGCACGTACAGTTTTCAGTAATATATGGAGAATGCGTCGGATTTAATTCGATTTATTTTATTCATCAGCGCGGAGCTGGTTGTTACACGCACGACGGGAGAGTATCTAATTCGCTTTCGCCAGGTGGCGTGAGCGATGCGCGTACGTCGTGTATGACAGAGACAGCGCGATATATCAGTGCGCATGGGTGAAAGGGATGATTGTATAGGAAATCGTGACTGAAGAAACGACAACAGATTAAAGTTCGACAGACAAACATACGAAATCCAACAAGTTTTTTTGTGCTTTCAGCCTCTAACCAGACAATTATATTATTCTTCGTCCAAGATATTCTTCGCATTAACTTTTTTTTCCCTTCAATAATCTTATCAACTCGTAGTTTCCTCCCCGTGTTATCCTTAATTTTGGGCAAGTTCAAACCTATGAGTTGTGGGGTCAAGATTAGGAAAAGAACATTTATAAACTGTAAAATAAGGGTTATTTTTATCCCCCAACCCAAACAAGGGGTGTTATAAGTTTTTAACAGCATTACGTTTAGGTATTAGGTAAAGTTGAGGTGAATGATGACCCACACAGATAGGTAGATAATTAATTGCACAAAAATGTGAATTAACGAATTAGTGAATGTGATTTGAGTGCATGATTAATGAAATCAAATAAATACATATATTCTTTGGTATATATCCTCCCCCCGGGACCACCGCAGGAGAGGGCGGGGAGCGTCTTTGCAAATAATTTACGTATTTTGAGAGACGCGTCTTTGTGGAGGCCCTTCTTTCCGTTCTTTTGTTGCACCCATGCCTCCAGACCTCCGAATCCAGCCTTGGTCGCAGACTCTGGCGATTTCACCCCCAGGAACCCAACACCACTACAGAGCAAGTATGACATATTTATAAACATAGATTGTACTTTCAAACTCACAATTTAACAAACTTAGACAGACGATTATATGAATTGTGGCAGTCTGAGCGTTATCCTTTTGTAAACCCCCTGTGGCTTGACTGCTAACTGGGAGGCTAACAAGGGAATTAGCCTTATAAGGTTTCGTACATCCAACACTGTAGTTTAGAAACCACCAACTAGTTACTTTTATTACAGCCTAGGTTCTGCCCGCGGCTCCTTCTGTCATCTCGTCGTTTATATCGTAGCTAATACAATATTTCACATCCTATTTTCGAGATAAAATCTATGCTTTGTCCTTCCCCGGGACTCGAAATATATCTATACCAAACATCGAAATTACTACGGGTGTAGACTCGAAAATTATTATTACTCCTAAAGAAAGAAGGCAATGAAATATGCCTAAGTAGTGACTAAAATCCCATTCAGATATCTAAATGAATTACGAAGCTACAACCTTGTTGTGTTAGCGAGAGAAAACGGTCGTAGTTAGTGACGGCACTAAAAGGGTAAGTCACAATCGTTTCATATGAAGTAGCGTTTTGCGCAAAAGGGGCAGATCATACCCCTTCTTAAAACTTTGGACATTTACAACTTTGTGATTATTTAACCTCTTGGGTTGGTTTGTCCTCCATTTCACTATACATATCAATCATTTTTCGAGAAAATACGACATTATTGATTATTTTATGTAGTGTCTACACCCATATTCAGCGGTTTAAGTGTGAAGAGGTAACAGACAGACAGACACACTATCGCATTTATAATATTAGTTTGGACGTAGGTATACTAGTGGCTCTATGAGCTGTTATTAACTCTTGTAAATGCTGTGTAGAAGGTGTGAGCGGACGCTCTAGGGCGCTAAAATCGTCGTAAAAAGTTCGTAGCCATGTTTGGCTCTATGCTCGGTAACTATTCCTTCGTCAGTTCGATAAATTCAAGAACAGCGAATGCTCTCTTGTAAATACGTGTAAATGCTCGAGTCTGTCAGCACCTTTATACGAAAATATTAAGCTTTCACTAAGTATGAACACACACGATGCTGTTTATACAAGATGGCGACTAATAAATTAATTAACGAACTTATCGCGGCTTATTAAAAGTTTATTGCTTCATAAAAGCATCCTGGAGCTTGAAGTTATGATTGCGAAAACGTACTCTGTTGAATCGAGAAGATTTGGCAATGATTCTTAATAAAGACCTGATGTATATTGAGTTGCCTTACGCCTGAGAGTCCATCTTACTGAGCGTATTGGATTGGAATCTAATCTCTATTCATTGTACACGCACTCGATGCCGCAGCTATGAGAGCCAAGTGGTGCGGGCATTTGACGTTCAAACGGAGGTCATGGGTTCGTATCCTGGCTGCAATTACATGTACATGTATAAAAAGTGCCCAGCAGTGGGACGTATATAGGCTGATGATGTGTGTGTGTATAAAAAGTGATTCTGAAAGCCTGGACCACAATCGTTTAGCGTGGAAACCGACCATTCCTTCTACTTCATAAGACAAGGCCTATATCTGTCAATGCACCGTTAAAATCCGAACTTGTATGCTAGGATGGTAGCTAACTAAATGGCTTAGCTTGCGTGCGTGATATACCCGATTTTGATATCAATCCAATACATATTTAGTCAGATGGATCCTCTGTATTATTCAAGAATTATAATTATGAATGCGGAAGCTTTGGCGGCGCATGGATATTCACAGTGAGGTAAATCGTGGCTAATTTTAGAAACGATGCGAATATACTTATTCTATATGCTATAGGTTGTTTCTAGTAAATACTAGTTATGACGGGAGATAATATCTATGTTCCAATTATTTATGACCTTGACACCCTATGAGCACGTAATGCTGTTTCTCGCCGAGCAAGTCGCTTATTAATCTTTGCTTTTTAACATTGTCCGGTGGCTTGAATATGTCATGCTCGCTTAAAGGACTTATATGCTTACGGTGGCGTCGTTGACCGGGTCACCACCTACCCTAACATATGGTTGAGGGAGGCGATGGCTGAGATATGCGTCATGTACTCGTGATCGGGTGCTGTTTGTGGAGTCCGGACTGTTCTTGCTTGCAAGGGCATAGTACCTAACTACTTAAATACTAGTGTTATTTTATTATTATCGCACTGACGAGAGGCATCATTCCGATCTTGACACGTTTTATTGTTATTGACCCTGTATATCACTGACAATATTACATTAATGTTCCTTTTTTATTGTTTTGTTTTGACGCTTAGAGAACATGTACATCTATATCTACGAACATTAGAATAATTATTAATTTTATTTGGACGCTCAGAGACCTTATACATCTGTGGAATGCTGACGTAATATAATTAACTTCTTATAAATTTTAAATGAAAGGAAAAATTGAAAAAAGTAATGCTCCGAGCCGGATTCGAACCGGTGACCATAGGCATTCATGGCCCGTCGCTACTAACCAACTGAGCTATCGGAACAATCCTGTTCGGGCACCAAATCCTTCAATCAGTTCCTTCATACAACGCCTTAGGGAGGCGTGTGGGTGATTGAAGGATTTGGTGCCCGAACCGGATTCGAATCTGGCTCGGAGCATTAAATTTTTCAATTTTTCCTTTCATTTAAAATTTATTATTTTGGTTAGCAGTGTTACTGCTTAAAAACAAAAAATAATTTACTTCTTGTTAATGCACAGACCTTATATCGAATGTAATGGTCGTATTTTGCAATTTTGTTTCGCTTATATCATTCCTTAATCTGCAAATTTTAAATTATTATTGTGTAAGATTATTATTATTTTTTATTGTGAATTACCGTTTTACATGTAAAAGTGCCCTTGTGGGCTATGTGCAGAATAAATAATTGTCTTTTTTATTATTAAATAATTATATTTTTTATCTTCCTTTAAGTATAGGGTCCAATTAGTTGTAGCGAGCATTGGCTTACTAGCTTAGTTGGTTAGCGCGACTCGCCCACTATGCCCGAAGGTCACTGGTTAGTCTAGTAGATACAGAGTTTTTTTTTTTAATTCGTTCCCTTATTTATTCCATAAGAACGGTTAATACCATTTACACAGTGTAATGTGCATATAGGTGTTTTTTAACCGTCTTAAAACCGAAGCCCAGTTAATGTATACATTTAAAAAATAACTTAAAAAGTTTTTTTTAAATGTGTTAATATTGTTTTTATTTTGTATTAATATTAATTTTAATCATCCAGCCGAGTGACCGCAGTGACCACTAGTCGCCATCTTATGGTGATAGGTACGAACTCTAACCGGGTGAATGAACTTCGCACCGCGCGCCATACATGATTTTTCAAACTTGATTACCTTTCATTACTAAAAACTTAACTAATATATTTATTTTTCACTAATGATTAGTACGTTTTGGATAGGTACTTTAAGTGGGCTTCGGCTCTAAGACGGTTACAAAAACACGTTGTATTGGGATTGATTAGGCACATAAAAGGCATTTACTTAAATATATAAAGTACATGTATAACAAATCTTCAACATAGATTATAATGATTTAAGTAATCACTAATTACTTATCAATAATCATGCATTCTCACAATAAGAGAGACACCCCACACCTACAAAGAGATTCAACTTTTGGATCAGTGCATGAAAGCTCTTTCAGCGAGCTGATCATGCAAATATATAAAGGAACCAATCATTATTTATGTTTTATGAAGTATAGTCAATATGCTCGCACATTCATCATCATCATATCAGCCGAAAGACGTCCACTGCTGGACATAGGCCTTTGTGCCAAAGTGACCGATCCCACGCCACCCGTATCCAGCGGGCTCCCGCAACCGCATTTTACTATCAAGCAATAAATTATCAAACTCCTGATTATAACTAACCCCTTTGTACGAATACTTCACGAACTAGATTGTTCCCTTTGAAAGCTAATATCGTGAATATTTGACTCGATTAGAACTTAGGAGCGAACGAGGAACTAAGAATTAGGTTGTCCTTTATTAAATGAACAAAGTGAAATACTGAATGTCTGAGGGCGATTTCATAATAAAGTAGTTTCCTTGAAACCACCTAGCGTCAGTAAAAGCTAGTCTATAATTTAACAGGAAGTAATAATGATTTCCTTGGGGGAGGCCTATGTCCAGCTGTGGACGTCTTTCGGCTGATATAATGAATTATGAGTTGGTGGGCCTATTTATAAACTCATGGCCTAGAGCATCTTCAATGAAACACAGTGGATTAATGTTAAGTTTTCATTTAAATTTCAAGTGGAAGTGTCGACACCCGAAGTAATTTACCGGGTCAGGAAGTTAGCAGGGTCGTCCTCATATAACACATTAACGTCACACCTCATAATTAATGGGGTGTCTCTTTGACACGCACTACAAGTTGTGTGCTTATTTTACTTACACCTAATGCCGCGTTTACGCAACGGCGTAGTTTTACGCGGTTGTCGAACGCAATTTCCATATATTCTGACTAGCGCCAACGTCGTGGCGCGATGTTGAGCGCATTAAATCGATGGTCAATGATTAACGCCGCTCGCCCCTTACAGCGTCACGTTCTATAGAAATGTAGCTGCACTTCCATACAACTTGACACTGTAGGTACGCGGCGTTCGGAGTCGATCAGAGACCAGCGCCTTGCGCATGTGCGTAAACGCGGCCTAAGAAGGAATTGAAAGACGACACGCAACTTAACAATAGATAAATACTGATCGAATTTTAACTTCCGTGACACCATGTTGAAATAATGCTAATAATTACACGATTAAACTCACGCATTAAATGTCACTACGGGCAGGCGCGGGACACTACGCGATTTACGTTCATCGCTACAAGTACATGCCGGTGCCCCAACGTTGGGGAATCGGCATGTACAGATGCCGTCAAACTTCTTGAACATTTGACCTTGCCTGCGCAAAGGCGAATTGTACCTGCGAGCTGCCCCCCCCCACTTCGTCCCGCATGTTCAAGAAGTTTGACGGCATCTACTTGTAGCGATGAACGTCGACGTCATCGTCGACGACGTCAGAGGGCTATACATCTTAATGTTTCGACTGAGAAAAAAGCACCTTTTGTAAAGAGTGTCCCTTCTGTACTTGTACTATTATCTATTCTGTGCTACGGGCGACAGATTTCGAACTTTTCCGGAGTTCTTCTTCAGGGTGAGTGTTTTCGCGGCGATGTCGCTAGAATCACGCGGTTCAAGTGAGTTTAACAGCTTTATTTTAATATTAGATAAATACTGAATTGGTATATCATCCGCAAAATTGGCAGATCTCTCTTCCCCTCGTCATTTTGATAATTTTTGTCATAGAAATAATCAAAATGAAGGAAATGAGACTTCGTTTACTTTTAAAGGAGTCGAAAAGAAAACGAAGTTTCATTTCTTCAAAGACTTCTGATCTTCATTCGTCTCACAAAGTCACTCTTCTACGTGACAAAGAGAAACAACTTTCACAAACGTTAATTATATTATTGTGTAGGTACTTGTTCACAACCAGATGAACAAACAAGAACACTGAAAACTGAAGTGAATACAAGAGACTTGAAGGAATAAGGTTACATGCATTGTGTTCGTGATACACGACGGAATTTGTGTTCTGCCCGCAACTTTAGCCGCTTATTGTCTCATCAACTTCTGACCCGCCTAGGGGATAATTTCAGGGAGGAATGCTGTTTATCGGCAGTCTAATTCCAGACAAGTTTCATCCAAATCCCTACAGTTGTTGTTGTTTAATATAAAAACCAATAAAAGCATCAACGTAAATGCGCTTACTTCAAACCAAAATACTAAGTTTTAGCCAAATTTTGCGCACCACGCGTCAATTTTGCAACATTTTTTAAATATCAACTGACCATCTGATTATTAGTACTTTGCACTTACCTACACGCACTTAGTAGCACGTAGATAGACGTTAACGAATTAGACAGCACGAAAACTAAGATAAAGACTTCCGTTCCGAAATTGAACCCTTATCTATACAATGCTAGTGCTTTATTGGATACCCAGTATTCATTAACTCGAATATAGGAAAAATCAGGATGTTAATGAATCTTAGTTCTGACGCATACGTAATCGAAAGCTAACAAATGTAAAGAGGACCCCTTCAGCCGGCTGTCCGATTGAGTTCGTTTTGGAGGTAAATAAACGGGCGGGTCTTTTCAAATTGGACCTTTTAGCCAGATTGGCTCTTCGAATGGAAGTCAGAGGGTCTATTTAGTGGCCCAGATTGAATTGCAGTCAAAATTATATCTTTGGCGTTCTTAGGCGATATAATTATTTTATTATAGGTCAACCGCTTAATTCCGTCCTCGTCTTCGCAGTGCGCGGGTGCAGGGGGATGACAATAACGGGGGATGCGCGGCAGCGATTCTGTCTCATAACGTGTCATTGCCAACATTAAACAAGCAAACTTCTGGTAGTACTTAGCATTATTATTAGTATATTTATTTATTTATTTATGTTTCTCAGGCAATGAGGTCAATATTTACAAATACTTACAGATAACGTACATATCAATATACAAAACTTATAAAGTAGCACAATAAAATAAATGTCTGATCTGTATTCTGTAATATCACGTTAAGTTGGCAACGTGTGGCGCATGTTCTGGGTGTCAAATTACCATTTAGCAGTACTGACAGGAGGGGATAAAAATCTGGTACGGCTTTTGTTCAGGCCAGGCGTCACGACTGTTAGCATAGTAGGTAGTGACGGTGCCCACGAAGCTGAAGGTCCTAGGTTCAAATGCCGGTAAGGGCAAATATTTGTGTGATGAAAATGAATATTTGCGTGCTAGTCTTGGGTGTTTTCTATGTATCTAAGTATTCTACTTATTATATCTATCTATTTAATACATCGTCGTCTAGTCTCCATATCTCAAGCCTTATTGAGCTTACTATGGGGCCATTTCTGCAATATTTTATTTATTTGTTTAATTAAACCGTGTTGTGGTACGCAAGGGGAAACCACCACACTACACATTCCAAAATTGGAGTGGAAACCTGTAGAATGAGTCGGAAAATACTCCACCAACATGAACCCAACTCTTAAATGTATGATAATGATGACACTTTATGACAGACTTTAGACGTAGAACGCGTGCTCTATAAATCTAAACTTGATTCCAAACTAACAAGTTTAGTGAACTTGCTCCCAGCGGTTGGGTTCCCTTCACATGCGGCCTATAGATAATTCTGTAAACGCCACTTCATTAATTGCCAATCTATTAACGGGAAACGTTTGACTGAATTAGTGGAATAATTTACGTGTTCAGTGTTGTTGGTAAGTTCAATAGAATCTTATTTTCTTCTAAATACCTATTATCTGTTTTACTGTCGTTACAAAGGTCTCGCTAGCGATCCCTTTGGTCCCTTTTTGTCCTTTGCCCCATAAGTATACCTATTGGACGATCTAGCTTTTCTCTGGAGGAAAAAGGTCTGGTCAAGAGTAAGTTAGTAGGTTCTAAACCGAAAAGCATGTATGAAGAATGTCATCAAAGTGAATGAAGCAAGAATGGTTCTTAATCTCATTAGTAAGTGGAAATCCGTGATCCATGATAGGTACAACGCTTATATATTACGTCAAAGATTAACAAATGATCTTGAATTTATCATGGGTGCAATGTCTTGCGTCTTGCGTATTGAACTAGATAGCAAATCAAACGACAAATACATCTGGTCTATCTCACTGACGTATTGGATTGAAATCATGTTCCCATTTGTGGTTCTAACACGTTAACCCATTCAGCGCTGCCCCCGTTACGAAAAAGGGCGCATGTCACATTTTTGACAAAATTGAGTTATATACATTGCTGTGATCAGCAAAAAAAGGCGCGTCTGCGAGTATTTTTTATTTTATCCTAGGAAGCCTAGAAACAGAGTTACCATAAGAAAAAAGGGCGCTTTTACACCCATTTCCTCACTTAAACCACCTTAAACTAAATTGAAAAGTCGTTTGTCCGAAATACAATGAAGACCTGGAATGTAAAGGCGTAAGTGCGTATATGCGCCTATTTTTTTTGTCACTTTTACAACATTTCCATAAAATAAAAGACGCGACTTATGATCTGCTGTTTTATAAAAAGTGGAAAAGACGCAAGTGGTCACCTGCGTCTTTTTAAGTAAGTTTTAAGTTAAAAGCATTCTTGTTGACATTGACGCATCCGCCATTACCTCAACAGAAGAAAGGCGCTAGTGACCACAAGCGCCTTTTCAACTTCGCATATGACTTATATCATTAATTATATTTGACACATCTGCAAGCGAAACAAAATAAAAAAGGCGCTAGTGGCTCCTTGTGCCTTTTAAATTAAGTACTTTTGCAAAAGTACCAGGGCTCTTGTGGTACTTGCGTCTACATTTTGCTCTAAGCTTAATTTTTGTAGTATAATACTTCTTAGAAAAGGCACTAGTACGCACAAGCGTCCTTTTTTTCCATAATCTTTTTAAAAAGCAGAGTAAGTGGGGAGGAATTCTATCGATGTTCGTTCAGTTACGCCCGAAACTTTGGCACCGGGAGACCTGCGTCTGAGCAGCTCAGCGTGTAGGCAAGTTGCAAGTTATATTGTTTTTTATTCGCGAGAGATTATTTAAGTACCTATAAGATTGTCACTGTTATATTTTTATTTATTTACAGTGCCTACATGAGGGACACTATTTTGCCGTGCACGATAACAGCAGTAACTTTATTCCTAATATTATTCAATTGTTTACTTTATTTGAATAAGAATCAGAGGGGTAAGCACGTAACGTTTCGAACGAGCGGTAGGACAACTCAACTGAAATTTTTCCATACAAAAAATGACATTTTACATATACCTGACGCGCGTGCAATGCGTTACATGATCGACCAACTGGTAAACATTTGAATACATTTTTGTTAGTCTAGCCCGAGTCCACTCCTTCTATGAAGAGCTTAGATTCCTCCACTCGTGTTGGTGTTTGGTTTTGGCGTAGGCTTCAAAAGGCCCAAATTATGGTTCCCTGCGAGAGTCCTATAAATGGTTCTGGACCTACAAAGTGATTTGTAGACCCCTTTTTGGCAAGCTCATCCGCTCTTTCGTTGCCGATGTGCCCTCGTGCCCTGGTATCCAAAATAGTTGCACCCTATTGTGCTTTCCAAGCTTGTTCAGTGCCTTGACGCCATCATAGACTAGTCTAGAAGCCACTTTCGGCGCCGTAAGCGCTTTACGGGCCGCTTGACTGTCACTGAGTATATAGATAGATGGTCTGCCCTCGGGTGGGCTTGTCTATTATAATAATTATCCTGTACACAGGCAATTATGGCGTATGTCTCCGCCTGGAAGGCGGTTGCCAAACTACATATGCTTACACTACTAGTATAGTCATTCGCATAAATGCTTGCTCCCGTACCGGATCCCATTTTTGATCCGTCCGTATACCATATACTGTCTTCGATACCAGACCTAGGTGGTTTTAAACCTTCGGCCCATTCAGCCTGGATGGAACTTTTGTTGTGTGGTTACTAATATATAATACATACTTGGGTAGCATTTTATCGCATCCCATGTTTGTTAAGTCTAAGAAACCGTCAGTCGCCATGTTTGTGTGCTTATTCTTTGGCTTGCTACAACTCCACAGTCCAAGGGTTCTTAATCTGTAAGTAGAGCGATTTGCGCGCCTCTGACTTAATCACCATGTGAAGTGGCTGTAGGTTCAGTAGGGACTTCTAGCGCCGCTGTAGGGGTGGTACGCCCATGTTATAGCCATGCATACCGATCTCTGCACCATCATCAGGGCATCTCTGCATGTGCTCATTAAAGTCCTTGCCACCATACCAGGCTACCGTACAATAATATGGGTCTCACCATCATGGTGTAGATCCACTTCAGTACCTTTGGGTTCAGTCCCCATGTTTTGCCATACGCTGAATTACACATTCCAAATACTTAGTACCAAATAGTTAAATGATGCTGATGACCAAATGTGTTTCTTAACGCAGTTTTACGGATCTCATTACACGTCATTTTAATATATGTAAATTAGGCAAAGTTACTTTGTACGTTATTTCATGTTTTTTTATGTTTAATATGTACTATCGAACCAACTGAATCATGACCCACCATAGAACCTTGTTACAATTAACGAACATACGTACGATCATATGAGGTTAATATGTCAGTTAATTGTAACAAGGTTCCATGGTGGGTCAGGATTCAATATTGTCGATGGTACAAGAGTTTTCTAAAAAATAATATTTTTGGAATTGTAGCTGCAAACCGATGTTAAATTAAAACAAAACATGTAGAAGTGACTTTTATGTGAGTAAAGTCAAATCAGTCAATTATCAATTAAATCATTGAAAAGACGCTAGTGGTTACATGCATCCGTTATTTAAGGATAAATAGGAGTAATATCTGGTAAAGACTTAATTGGGCTTAGTTAAAAGGACGTAAATGGTGACTAGTGCCTTTTTTACTAAGTATCTCGTATTTTCCAAACATTTTTTTACTAAGATGAAAAGGAAAAACGCGGAAAATAAAATAAATAAGAATAAATTATAGAATTACTAAAAACTAAAATGTGCACAAGGTATTTACCTAACGAAAGCCGTTTACAGAACGTCTCTATCTATTTTCATTTGGAAACAGCAGATTTTTTACCATTTAATTAACTTTATATTTTTTTTCTCAGTTTCGACTTCATGTGACAAGCGCCCTTCTTCGTAACGGGGGCAGAGCGCTAATCACGACACACATGCACTTAAGAGTTACCAGGTGATTTTACGCTTGAGGGACATAATATTATCACTGCCAATAAGCCGCTTAGCGGATGCCTACACCGTGGTCACTATCCGGTACATACGGGGAACACCACGGGATTGGGTTCGTACCCAACTCGCACAACGCTCGTGCGTAGCGCGTAGCAATGCTTGGTTGTCAATTTGTTGAGTTGCTACGAACTACGGCATAGCACAACAAGCGTAGTAGTGAATGAGTTAACCTTGACACAAGTGACACTGCGCTCTACAAATGTGAACCTTTGTTCAATATAATGCATGTAGTCAAATAGACTCTTGGATTTATCATTGGCAACGTTGAGCCCTTCAGTTGAAGCGTAAATGAGAGCGTCATTACAGCATTACGTGAGACGACGAGTGCGCAATTTCGCAATGGGGTGGGGTGGGTTTTATAAATGTTGCGAAAAGTAGACATATCTTTACGAGTACCAAGATTCGGTAAATTGAGCATTGTATTGAACAAAAAAAACACGCACGGAAATATTATTAAAAAATATGTGACTACGATTGTATTGTTAACGACATAAGATTTTCCAGATATTATTGAAGCTTAGGAATATATTTATAAACTCGTCTCTACAACATCAATGGCCCTATAAGTATTTCATTGCACCAAATCGTTCGTTTACTGCAAATTATCTCGCTTACCTTTTTTGTAACATACTAAATATTAGCTGCCACGCAGTTCCGTTCGTGTATCGCAAAGAAAGCGTCGGGATATAAAATAGTCTATATGTCGCAGTGAAATGGCCAAAATAGAGATTTGAACAAATACCTAAGGGATACGATCAAATCACGCAGGATGTTAAAATGGCGAATCCATTTTATCATTTACCTAATACAAACCAGTCATTTGATCAAATCTCTGAATCTGTTTAGTGAAATGACGAAATCGGACATAAAAGGCAACTCGTTTTTTCATTTCACTAGATTTGTTTAGTGATTTGATAAATCCCTGAAACGCGTCAGTGAATTGACGAAACTAACTCGCAGATATTGGCTCCTAAATGTCATTTAAACGATTCTGGGACTTAGACTCGGATGGCGGACAGGTCAGAAGATGGTGGCGGGAGCTCTGCGCTTTAGTTTCGTCAACTCACTGACGCGTTTCAGGGATTTTATCAAATCACTAAACAAGTCTAGTGAAATGAAAAAACGAGTTGCCTTTTTTGTCCGATTTCGTCATTTCACTAAACAGATTCAGAGATTTGATCAAATTACTGATTTGTATCAGGTAAATGATAAAATGAATTGGCCATTTTAACATCCTGCGTGATTTGATCATATCCCTTAGAGATTTGATCAAATCTCTATTTTGACCATTTCCCTGCAACATATATAATCCCAAAGGTCCATTTTACATTTGGGATGAGTAGGTAGTTCTATAAAATGACCCACATCATAAAAAAATACAAAGCTGAAACTCTTCCAAACTTTACCGCTTTATAATACTAGTACAGATAAATTCTAACTTTAGAGAGATTTTAGCACCGTTTCCAAATACATAAACCAAATGCACTCGTACCTTAACAAACCCTGAACTCACTACTGAATGCAGCAGATTTAAAATTCAACGCCAGGTGCAGCCAACGCGACGGGCCGAAAATAGGCGTTAGATAATTTCGTCGTCGCATTTGCGAGAGCGAGTCGACGTCGGCGGGGTTACGAGTCATTTTACTGCATATATGTGCACTGATACTTGATGGTATCAGCCATTACTTAGCGGAAATTCAACGTGGTGAAAGTCCACTGAGCATCATACTGGCTGCTCAGTGGACGTTGCGCAAGAAACATTGCCATCAGCATCACCTGCCCCGCTCGTTATTCTGTAACTGGGTCATTGTCAGTCAGTAAAAAAAAAATCGTCTTTTCAGTGGGCAATATAGAAGAGGCGACGCCGATAATGCGGATTCAGAGTCGAACTAAAAATTAGGCTTTGCTTTGACTTCATTTCTACACTGGCAGGTAGGCTAAGCTCAGCAGCTTACGCAGTTAAAAGAATCCTTCAACTTGCAAATGTTGAGACAGCACGGCTGGTGTATTTTGGATATTTCCACAGCGTCATGTCTTACGGCATATTATTATGGAGCAAAGCCGCTGACATAAATTCATTTTTTGTTTTACAGAAACGTGCCGTACGTAACATGTATAATTTAGGAACACGAGTGTCTCTTAAAGAGAAATTCAAAGAAATCAATATTCTCACTGTTGCTTCCCAATATATCTACGAAAATATAATGTATGTAAGGAAAAATATGGACATGTATAAATTTAATAGTGACATACACAATTATAATACTAGAAATAAAAATAAATTGGTGATTCCAAGATTACTTTTAAATCGAGTAAATAATATGTCATTTATGGGGAACAGTGTGCGCTTTTACAATCAGTTACCATCTAATTTAACGAAATTGTCAATGAATAAATTCAAGTCAACTGTGAAACGACAGCTTATACAGAAAGCTTATTATACTGTAAAGGAATTCGTAGAAGAAAAGGATTCATTTATGTTAAAATAGAATATATAGCTATAAGATGACATGTAAAAGAGCTAGCATAAGCCTATTTACAGAATAAATATTTTGATTTGATTGATTTGATTTGACTTTGGCAATGTCCACCGAAAAGACGCGAACCTAAATCTGACAATGACCCAAATTCTTTTAAGCCCCACCTAAACGTTCCCCCACTAAATATATATTTTGATGCCGCTATTCGATGGTACTAAGCGAATTAGAGGTGTAGTTTAGTTAAGGGGTTAGGATTGGCGCTGTTGACTACGTGAGCGCGGTTCAGAGTAGACGTGTTGCAAAAATTTATTAAAATACATTAAATAACGTCAAACCAGGCGACGACGCCGTAGCTGCTCTTTACCCCCGCGAGTAAAAGAGAACGAAACATATTTTTTAACCCGCTCTTCGCAGGGACCAGTTACGCCCGACGAGTGACGCGCTAGCTCGAACACGGAATAAGATGGCCTCGCCGACTGGAAGTGGCCTCGGCCGCTCGCAGCCTAATTTATCCACAACCTCCCAAGACACCTCAGAATTAATTGATACTACAAAAACTTCGTTCCGAAACATTAAACGAAAGTATCCAGATAATAGTGAGGATTCACATGATCAAATGGCCGCAATGAGACAACAAATGTCAGAAATATTAGAACTGATGAAGTCTTCCAAAGCTACGGGTGAAAACCAAGCGAAGTCAATTAAAAAAATATCTGAAGACCTCTCTTCTATTAAGGACGAAGTAAAAAACATAAAATCGGCCATGGAGTACCTGACAGTGGAGCAAAATGCCATTAAAGATCAAATAACTAACTTAAAAACTATCACATCAGACACAGAGAAAAGAATTGAGACCATAGAATCGGATGTCATAGAGCTTAAGAATGCAACTGGAACGCTTGACTCCATATCCAGCAGCACTTCAAATGAAAGTTTAATTGCAGAAATTCAAGACCGGCAAATGCGAGCAAGCAACATAATAATAGCAGGTATTTCCGAATCGAAGGCTGAGACAAGTGAACTTCGACTGGCAGATGATATGAAAGAAACCATAAAAATAATCAAAGGTATATCGACATCATGCCCAGAACCCTCGGAAACAAAAAGATTAGGAAGATATAAGAGCGACAAAAATCGCATGGTGAAGGTATTTCTTCGCTCCAAGGAGGATGCAAAAACTATACTCTCGAACAAAAGAAACTTGTCAGATAAATCCATCAAAATATATTCTGATTCAACACCTCAGCAACAGACCTACCTAAAGAACCTAAAAGCAGATATCAAAAAAAGGACCGCAAATGGTGAGTCGAATCTGACAATAAAATATTTCAAGGGCATCCCTAAAATTGTTGAGGCGTCTTCAAAAAACTAGTACAGTGTGGCACCAAAGAGTGCCCTAATAATACCACCAACGAAAAAGATAATACGTATCAAGTCACAAGCAATTATGACGCCGTCACGGTAACAAACAAGTCTTTCAAGTACTTGTATGCCAATGTAAGGAGCATCATGAAACCGGGTAAGTTAGACGAGCTGAAATGTACTATAAAAGCCTTCCACAGTATCATCCATATTATAATCCTGACCGAAACATGGATTAAGTCGAAAGATGAACTCGAAAGAATACAAATACCCGAATACACTCATTACTCAAACTTCAGAACAGACGCGCGTGGTGGTGGTGTTACAATATTCGCACACAATAACTTAAAACATAACGAGATTCTAAGTCTCAACGAAAATGGAAATCACTATTTATGGATTCATTTGGAGAGATGCGCAATAGATATTGGTGTTATCTACAGAAAACCTGAAAATTCTAACATCCGAAATTTTCTAGAAACTTTCTCCCAGCAGCTAAGTAAATCCAAGAGAGCACTAGTCTTCGGTGACTTCAATATCAACCTCCTAGATAATGACCGGACAACAAATGAATACAGGCAAGTCGTGACAGAGAATGGATACATAATCTTAAACCAAATAGACAAGAACCACTCAACGCGTGAGACCGAAACAACACACACCATTATTGATCATGTCTGTGCAAACTTACCGGAATATCGCTTCCATATGGCTCTAGTTGATTCTGCAATGTCGGACCATAAGCAAGTCTACCTAGAAGCGAAAAACTGCAAAGTGGATACCATAAAGAAAATTGAATATGAAGCAATGGATTACGAAAAACTCTTCAAATCAGTCCAAGACACAGAAATTGACACTGATTCAGATTACAGCACTCTAGAAGAAAAACTAATTTCCTGCATCGTCAAAAGTAAGGTAACCAAAACAAAAAAATTAAATCCTCCTAGGCAGGACTGGATAAATAAAGAAATTATTGAAGGAATATCCAGACGGAACATTCGATGGCAAGCTCACAAAAAAAACCCCACGGACGAGATCATAAAGAACAGTTTTATTAAAGAGCGAAACCGAATTACTGAAACCATCCAGAAGACAAAAAGTTCGTACTACCTCAAGATGTTCTCCGACTGCACAACCAACCCCGCTAAAATGTGGCGACTAATAAACAGTCTAGCAAGAAACAAAATACAAGAAGTCCGCGTTCCATCTAAACTGCAATCTGACACGGGAATGATAAGTGACCCACAGGCAGTCTGTGAATATTTTAATACCTATTTTTCAAGCATAGGAACTCTATTAGCCAGCAAGATCCCCATTATATCGAACACAAGTTCGAGCGATACTGTTCATGAAGATCGTAAAAACAAGTTTATTGGATTCTCCCCTGCATCTGTTGAAGAGGTTGTCAATATCATAAACAAGTTAGATGTAAACACAAGTTCGGGTCTGGACGGCATAACATTAAAATCAGTTAAGTGTGTGAAAAATCTAATAGCTGAACACCTAACAAATTGTCTTAACAAGTGCCTAGAATCCGGTTACTTTCCCGATAGTCTCAAGCTTGCAAAAGTTACACCGATTCACAAATCGTCAAGTAAGGCAGATCCTGGTAACTACCGACCTATATCCGTTCTTCCAGCCTTTTCCAAAGTGCTCGAGACCCTACTGCATAGTCGTCTTGAGCGGCACCTTAAGTCGATGAACTTCCTATACGAGAAACAGTATGGTTTTAGACCTCTATCAAATACACTGACGGCTACAACAGACCTTGTTACAAAAATAAAAGTGAGTATAGATCAAAGAGAAGTTGTACTAGGCGTGTTCATTGACTTAAAGAAGGCGTTCGACACAATTAGTCACCAAGTACTTTTGAGAAAGCTGGAGAACATTGTCGGCATGGGCGGCACAGCCCTAAAAATGTTTCAATCTTACCTTGCAAACCGTAGGCAGATAGTGAAACTAGGGCAGTACAAAAGTAGTCCGCAATTAGTGACCTGCGGCGTGCCCCAAGGCTCCATACTTGGCCGTTGCTGTTCCTAATATACATAAATGACATATGTCAAATAGGTCTAAAAGGTAACATTTCGCTTTACGCGGATGACACATGTATGTTCTACTATGGGCATTCATTACGAGAAATCGCGATCGACGCACAGCGTGATCTAGACGTCCTCAATAACTGGTACCAACTTAATCTTCTAACCATTAACACCACCAAATCCAATTACATTATATTTGCAGCGAAAAATAAACATCTACCCCATATCGAATCCCTCAAAGTAGCTAACCAACCTCTTAAAAGAGTCGATCAAGAAAAATATCTCGGTCTCGTGCTCGATGAAAAACTGACTTGGCGTCCACACATAGATAAGATTAAAAATAAAATAATATCTCTGACTGGTTCTCTCCGTGGTATCACGCGCTGCCTTCCCAAACGAGTGCGGTTTACAATATATAACACTTTAGTCAAACCACACATTGATTATTTAATTAAAATATGGGGGGCAGCAGCAGCGACTAACTTAAACCTGATACAAAGAGCCCAGAACAAACTTATAAAAGTTCTATTCAAATATGAGTCTCGAACACCAACTACTAAAATCTACCAGGAAACTAACATTTTGAACATCAAACAAACGTACGCATACCAAACCTGCCTACTGATACATAAAATACAGCAAAACAACTTACATACCCAAATATCTTTCACAAAAAAAGGGGATAACCAAAGAATGCAACTGAGGAATGCAGATAATCTCGTCCCTCGTGCCCCCAGAACAAACTACGGTAAAAAATGCGTACTTTATGAAGGCGCGATCTTATATAATAAACTGCCTCGGGTTATCAGAAATGCTAAATCAACCCCGGTTTTTAAAAAGTTACTAAAAAAACATTTGTCTACATCAAGTACATAGGTAGGAACTTTTAACGCAATATTGTAACATCAAATGCTGTTAGCAATATACAACTTTATATTATATTTTCTAACTTAAAAATTACACGCGCAAACATATAAATACATTTAAAAACACGAAATTATCCAAATAACACTATTAAATAAATACATAAATAAATATAGCTAAGATAGTGAATCTAAAATAAATAAATATTACTTCTATGTATTTAGAACAATAGTAAAAAAGCACACACACACAACATTACATATATATAATATAATAGAATCAACACAAACTCTAATCACTGAATAGTAATAAATAAATAAATGCTCTCTTAAGCATCAAAGGCAACTACGCTCGGCACTTGTTAAGCAAGCCGCTTCCGATGTTTCGACATCTGTGTACTTTACCGCTCGGCAACACAAGTGCGCTCGAGCCGGGCTGCGCTTACGCAGCGTTATCTTTGTGCACTGCAACACTATTGTAATTATTGTTCTACCCGTCCATACCATACATTTTTATTTACTGTGCTCACTAGTTTTATAGTTTATTACCTACTTAAGTTTATAAATATTATGAACTTTGCATGTTGTACTTTCTCATATAAGTGAATTATTGTAATTCTTTTGAGAAATAAAGATCTTTAAACCGAAAAGAGCTAGCATAAGCCTATTTACAGAATAAATATTTTGATTTGATTGATTTGATTTGACTTTGGCAATGTCCACCGAAAAGACGCGAACCTAAATCTGACAATGACCCAAATTCTTTTAAGCCCCACCTAAACGTTCCCCCTCTAAATATATATTTTGATGCCGCTATTCGATGGTACTAAGCGAAGTAGAGGTGTAGTTTAGTTAAGGGGTTAGGATTGGCGCGTTCTGAATAACAGTCCTGATGAAGCCTTGTAGATAGGCGAAACACGTGTCGAGGGTTTTACAGCAGTTTACAGGAATCGAGGCGGCCCCTTTACGAAAGAGTTATTCATTGTTTACACACAAAAATATTTCTATAAAGTCGACCGATCCGTTAACCCTTCGCCAACCATCAAACTGTCATTAAAACCAACTCAGTACCAAAGTCAGCTTTCTATTGGCACAAGACCCCCAATCCTTAACTATCAATACAAAAATTATGAACCTAATAAATTTTATCGCTATCCACACCCGCACTTTTTTCGCCTTTATGTCCAGGTAATAAGGGCTATTGTGGCGTGTATCGTAAAACCGTAAGTCATTGTTAGATAGTGCCTTCACACGTCGTAAAGAAGGAGATTTACGGCCGGCTCCTCGTCGTGACTTCGCGAAACGCCTGAAATGTAGCTCTAGAGATATAATACACTTACCGTATTAATAAAGTGCACTTTCGCGAGACTGCACACGAGTCAGGATAAGTATGATCGAATACCTGAATCAGAGATCGCTATGACTTTACTGAACTACTTGCTCCGCAGGGTATGTAATGTTGCGCCCTGTGTAGCCTGGGCATTAGAATATCACTACGGTACAAGGCGAAGAAAATGGGTCCACGGTTACAGTGGAGGGCTGAAATCGTTGAAGGAAAAACGGACCCACAGGCATGACGCTAGGGCGGCACTGGTGCGTTACGTGGGAGATCCCAGAGCCCCCCGAAATGCGTCGAGGAGGACCATCGGGGTGGTTTTTAGTAGGTGCGAGTCCGACATAACCTCCGCGCTATCCTCGTGGCCCTAAAAGACTTCATTCATCCCATGAAACAAATAAAATAAAAAGTGGTGTTACGTTCATGTGTGTTGATTATAGAATTTATTGTGTTAATAGCTAGAGACGAGAGTAGCCCACTGTTCTGGTGACTTTAAAACCTGCCTAGCTAGCATAATCGCATTTATGTCGATCAGAATTCATAAAGCATTCGTGAGTATGCAAGTGCGAGCGGGACAAATGCTTCATATTTATACGACGTAACGATGTATCTAGATCTATAGATAGATGAACATGCTCCTCACTATCATATGGCTTAAGTCAAGTTATGAAACTATTTATTATGGTACGGTAGCTTGGATCTGTAAAGGAACAATTCTGTTCTTACAACTCATGATAGAGTAATCATCGTTAAAAATAATTTTCCTTCTAACATCCAGAACACCGCCATTTACAACTCTGCTGGTGCAGCGCAGACAATATTATGGAAGAGAAGTCCCATACCTGGAGAAGAAAAAGAAGTTACAAACACAATCAACTCCGTGAAAAACACAAACTTTGTCGAAGCGTAAGCTATTTAATGCAGTCCAAGTCTACCGTGGATGTATAATTATTATACCGTGTATAAAATGTTCATCCTATAACCAATGAAATAAAGTACAAATATGTATACATTATCTTTGACGTCGACCGTGGATATATGTAATATTATCCCACAAGGTCTCACTATTCCGAGAATATCCCGTAAAATACAGACACACCAGGCCAAAAACCTTAAAATGTACGAAAATTTACCGCAGAACAAAATATCTGGGGTCTGGAAGTGTCCCCGCCAAGTCGAGCAGAACAAAGAGGCACGGACGTACCTGGAAGCTATTCAAGCCATTTTCAATATCCTGTAATTTTGTGCCGGCTCAAGCTACATCACTGAATTTTGCAGTAACATATAGGGCATAATATGGCCCTACTGGCCATCAAAGTTCCTAAGTTTTGTCACTGAAACACTTACTGACTTACCTACCAGCTGACTGATCAACATAATTCTAAGGTATTCTAAGCAGGCCCGCAAGCTCCAAATTTTAAACGTTATTCGTTTTTAGCCTATCAATTCATTAAAAACCTTATACTATTGCAATTTCAGTCACGTTTCCGAGATATACAAACTAAATAAGTAGTTTGTAATCTGATACAAATACATGCGATTACAAAGTTACTTTTGCAGTTGAAATAGTTTAACAACGTAGGTACAGTGCACAATACTATGTATTTGTTTGCGGTTAGTGTTAGATGTACAATGCACTAGAAAAATATACAAACGTATTTGCGGTCGGTAAAATATCATTAAAAGTGGATTCATAATTTGTATGTATTGATAACAAAATAAACTACAAAAAGAAGTTATATCCCATAAAAAAACATTACGTATAAAAAGTACGCCAAGTCTCGAATATTGCAACTGTCACTGACAAAACTGTTTACTGACAAAACATGATTTAACAGCTCCGCGTATATATTTATCTGACTGTACAAATTGACTGACTTTTCTCCTTTCGACGGTAACGCAAGGCGTTTTATGACAAATGTTCGCTCATGCTAAGGCATATCCAGCCACGTTTCGATTATTCGGCTCATTGGATTGTGAAGGCTCGGTATCGACTCATTTTCTCTTTATCCCTTCAGCTGTGTTTATCCTTGTGTGGGCTTCATATATTTCCTGCAGGTCGGTGGAGCGGCCCTCGGAGGGGCGCAATGGCTTTGCTTACTTTCTTAGAAATAAAACCGGCATTCGTATATCGATCTCGCTTTTATCCATTGAAACGTATAGCCAATTCAGTGAGACAGCTAGCAAGCGAAAACTTCAATGGCCAATGGAGGAAAAAATCAATTTAGTCGTTATTCTAAAATAGTCAGTGGCACGATCGACACGGTCGGTGTTCGCGAGTGAAAATTAGTGGGTTTAGTGCTGAATTGTAGTGCTAGAAGGACAGTTTTTGTAGACATGTAAGTAATCTTTAGAATTACATAGAAACAAGTGTTATTTCAACGGGTTAACAGTAATAAAACCGTGACTAACATGACATACCTACAAATGGTCAAAGTTTGGCAACACGTTTTTTAGCGCTTTTCTAATAATTTAATATTACTATTAGCTATTAAAATTACCGTTAGTTATCATACATTTGTTTAAAATGAACTTAAATGGATTATCAATGGCCCGAAAGTAAATAAATCGATTGAAATTGGTAACGATCACAACAAACCCCTCAGAGGGGGACCTAACCGACCGGGAATTTCCCTCCGAGGGATGCCCACATGATACCTCGTGACGTCACTAAGAACCGCACTCTATACTAATCATGACCTTGATTTATACCGTTTTCAAACCATGTTTTTTAATGAGAATTTTAAGAAACCTTATTTGTTTGGTTCAAAACATATAGTTGCTGTGATAATTGCACTCGTTTGGAAGAGGTTGTTTTGTATGAAAGTAGACATACTTTTTTCATTTTACTCTCAGATAAAACCTGCTGCACTTACAATAAAAAAAAGCTACGGTTAAACCTAGTTGATGACCCATATTTATTGTTCAGGCATAAATTTGATTACATACAGTATAAAACACTTCAGATATAAGCATGTAAATCGAAGCCTACACGAGCAACTTCTGAGTGTAGGCATTATTTTGGTAGAATATTTCAAATGGTCTAGTGTAAAAAAAATACTCACGAGCCTGCCATTTTATGTTTTCCGAATAAGTATGACACTAATTTCTTCATATTAAGCTCATTTAACACCCCAAAAAACTAATTGATTATATTTAAAATAACCAAAATACGTCGTAAACTTCGGTGAGGTGGTGACGAGGTCAGGTAGATAGCCTTAATACGACTTTAATGTAACGATGATATATCGTTGCAGTTAGATAATTTAATAAATATTGAGTTTCATCCAAAATCCTAGCTGTGATTATGTAAAAAACTAAAGAAAATTTAATTTTACCAAATCACTTCACTCCACAAACCTTGTTAGTGGAGCGCCCCTCAGAGGGTGCCACAGACGTGGGTAAGCGGCCATGTTTTTTCGCCACAGCTGAAGGGAAAAGAAGTTATATCCCATAAAAAAACATTACGTATAAAAAGTACGCCAAGTCTCGAATATTGCAACTGTCCCTTTACTGACAAAACATGATATAACAGCTCCGCGTATATATTTATCTGACTGTACAAATTGACTGACTTTTCTCCTTTCGACGGTAACGCAAGGCGTTTTATGACAAATGGTCGCTCATGCTAAGGCATATCCAGCCACGTTTCGATTATTCGGCTCATTGGATTGTGAAGGCTCGGTATCGACTCATTTTCTCTTTATACCGATAAAAATAGAAGCGGGAACACGCGATTTGAGTGCCGAGTTCTGTAGCACGTACGATCAGATTTTAATATCCGAGCATGTCTTTTGACTTCTGTGAGTCTCAATGGATTGGCTGTGGCGGAGGCTGAGGCTGGAAATGTTAAACAACATATGTACTATGTAAACGACTTTTACTCAAGAAGCGTGGAAATTAGTCAGTGTTTTTGTTATCTTTGTTATTTATAAACCGATTTTACTATTTTAATTAGATATAAATTATGGATAAAAGAGTTCACGCGGACATAGACGCGGGCAAATCGTACATAAATACATACATTCACGCCTTTATCCCTAAAAGGGGTAGGCAGAGCACATGAAACTTTGTTCCAGCGCCACTTTAAGCATAAATGTGGGTGTAAAAGATCGACAAAATGTGATATTGCAGTGACAGGTTGCTAGCCCATCGCCCACAACACACTTTAACCCTGCTCCCTTAGTCGACTTTTACGACACCCACGGGAAGAAAGGGGTTGGTGAAATTCAGCAAATCGTATTTCCTTAATATTTAGTTTATACTGTTACTTTGCATAATTCTGAGGTGACCCAATGTTCCTGATTGTTGTTGAATGATAAATGCCATCTACTTTCTGTCCGCGACAAAAAGTAACAGCGCCAAAAGTCCAATCTTACTCTCCTCCAATTTTATAATAGTACACTGATTTGCCGAAGGCTCTACCCCAAGTACACTATTCGATACTCACGGAGCACCGGCATTTGACGAAAATAAATTCCAATCGCTTACGGTCCAGTAGAGAGTTCAGCCGGCTGCGGGTGCCAGCGAAGTAAATAATGGCTGAAAATAAACTTCACGTACTTTCCTGCAGGATGCAAACCATCGATTTTTCGTCGTTAATCCCGTTGAAGACTTAAAAAAGTCACTGCCAAGAATCGTCACGCGCTACTCGCTACACGTGTACCGTGTGGTTTATACCCGTATGTAGCGGAAACCGACTACGTGCCTGCTATGCGGGTTCCTTTTAACACTTACTGCAAGGAACCCACACTAAGTTTTAAAAGGGAAGAGGCAGGAATGGCGATTTTTTATACCACATTGGTAGGTGTAGTGGATAATGTGTATTAAAACACTTCAAATTTAGCCCCGAAAGTTTCAAGCTACAGTGTCGCCGGTGAAACAAGCCTAAAGGCCTCCACCCACCGGACGCGTGTGCTGCGCGTGTGCTGCGCGTGTGCTGCGCGTGTGCTGCGCTGCAGCTGCGCGGGTGCTGCGCGTGTGCCGCGTTCGATGTGTGTTTGAAGTGTAGTTTCAATGCTTTACAACTTGCGCGTGTGCTGCACTGCGACTGCGCGGGTGCTGCGCGTGTGCCGCGTTCGATGTGTGTTTGAAGTTTAGTTTCAATGCTTTACAACTTGCGCGTGTGCCGCGCAGCACACGCGCCGCGCACGACACGCGTCCGGTGGGTGGAGGCCTTTAGGAGAACACTTCTCTTAGCTCGAAGCGGGATAAAGTCTCTCTCACTCACTCACTGACCTCTGGTGATAATTAATACCTTCGCGGCACTACCTGACGTCATAAATTGCCTAAATTTTGTATACAATTTGGATTTGACCCATAAACGACATCATCGTTTTGTTCAGGTGCTTAAGATACTTCCTGAAGTCCGTGCAACCTAACATTTTGTATCCTGGCTAGGATTAGCACACAAAATATACTGCAATTAAGAAATCTGCAACTTTCCCCGCATTTAAATTCTATACCTTCGCTAAATGTATCTTTTTGTTCATTTACTTTCTTTTTTCAAGGTCTTTAAACCCAGATTTACAAGAACTGGCACTGAAAATTAAGTTAAATGTGCTCTGCTTACCCTTTCTGGAAACACGGGCGTGAACGTGAGTCTATATTCGGTGGAGATTATTTAATGTGCATGGCCGATTTTTTATAAAAGACTTGCTTTTTGAATGGACTACTGTGATGCAATTTGGCCGACTCAAAAATAAACTCAAGTATACATGATCACCCGAGTAGGGTCTGATCTAGAGCTAGCTGACCTTCTCTAGCTAGAATAACCTCTCTGTGATTATCGAATGCTGCAGAATACCTATTTTAGTGTACATTTTGCAACATTGAATTTTGTTGCTCTATTTTCGTGTTTTCTGATCCAAGCAGTGCTCTATGAAAGTGTATTTTTATGAGTAAGATTTTACGATACTTGGAAATTTTGGTAGCTACAATTTGATACTTTTTAACTAAATTGAGAGTAAAGGTTTTCAGAGAATAAGATGCCAATAATTTAGGTACCAATACTTTTAGAGCAGACTTGTGTATAAATCATTTAAATATATATGTTATTCTTTGTAGGTATATATTAAGAGAAACAACTCCGGTACGTAAAACACCCTGTTAATCAAATAATCAATCGTCAGTGATTAATAAATATCTTTTTGATTATCTTAGGGAACCTCTTGACTGGCCCTTCACTTAGATAAAAGACTGAAATAAATGTCAATGGCATTCTATTTGTTCGATTCGATGTTCGACGATGTTCACTCAGAAAGTGTTAAATAACAAAGCACCTATTTTGCAAACATGTTTGAGCCTAGTTGCTTCTGGTCCATATACATAATTACACGCATATACCCTTAAAATGTCGTTGCGTCTCCCTCTCACACATAATCGAGAACAGTACTACTTAAGCACCGAGTATTAAGTTTCAGAGGGGATGACAAGTTGAGTAAACAATGCTCTTAGCGCGATAGGTTTACATCGCAAACTATCAGGGAAAACATAATAGTGATATTTGAAGGGAACATTTCAATCGCTTACCAAAACATACTGACTGCTCACCGAACAAAATTTCATATTACTCCAAAAGAAAGAAGGCAAAATAATATGCCTAATGAGTAATGATGAATATCCTATTCTAATGTAGCGGATCAACACGCGACTGAAATCGCTACCGCTTATGAGCTTGGGCAACCGCAAATCACGCCACCACCTCGGCAGATCTATTGTTCGGCGGCCGGCCTGCGCTTGCGCCGCGCCCGCGACCCGCACCGAAGCCACATGGATTTCGCCCGGCGCGGCCCTGTCAATGCGATTTTAACCTCTGCCTAGCTAACACGCGCTTTGCATTATATAGCTGCATTTGCTTACGCTCCGCTTAATTTTGAGTAGTATTTAGTTTCTTTGTTTTGGCTGTGCTTTTGCGTTTGTGTGAATTTATACTGTTTCAAAATTTCGTCTAAGTATCTACTTCATAACGTTTAATCTTTATTGTTTCGGTGTGTAAATTTCCTGTGTACGGTAGAATTAAATTCAAGTTAAATTGTGCTGCGCATTTTTGCTGTCTTACATAATCGCATTCGCTCCACCCGTCTTGTGACGCAACCTATCGGGTTCGACTCCCGATCGCATCCATACCTACACTGGTGACATCCCGACATTGGACAACATGGCTGGTGGTTCTGGAGAGCAGGGAGCGAAAACTGACGGTACAGGCGCCAACCAGGAATTTGCAGACGCCTCAGATGGTGCAAACGAGTTCGGCGGTGGTCCAAGTACAAGAAGCGGTAGCGGAGCAACGAGCGATGTGTTTCGTGTTGGTGTGCGTATCCCACCATTCTGGCCCGAGGAACCTGAGGTATGGTTTGCACAAGTTGAAAGTCAATTCGAACTATCGAATGTCACGAGCGACGGTACCAAATTTAATTTCGTGGCTTCTCAGTTGGACCAGGAGTACGCTAGGACGATGAAGGATATTCTAATCAATCCGCCCAGGTCAGGCAAGTACGATACATTTAAGAGTGAACTTATCAAGCGGATTTCGGCCACGCGCGAGAAGAAAACGCTGCAATTAATGCAGCATGAAGAATTAGGTGAACGCAAACCTACACAATTCTTGCGTCACTTACGCGACTTAGCAGGACCCACTATTCCTGACGAATTTATTCGTACTATCTGGGCGAGCCGCCTTCCACCTAATGTGCAAACCATTGTAGCTTCACAGCATAATCAGAACCTGGGTGACGTAGCAGAATTAGCCGACCGGGTCAATGACGTCACACAACCTTCTGCCCACATCGCTGCCGTTGCTGGTACCCCCGCCCAATACAACAACACCACGCCGTCGGGCTCCGCTTTGGAAGCAAGAGTAGCAGAGTTGACGCGCCAGGTGGAAACTTTATTACGGAACCAAGGTACCTACTCCCGCTCTCGTTCCCACAGCAGAGGTCGTTTTCATCGACGGGGATCCAGATCGAAGTCGCGGTCACGCCTGAGATCCCGTGAAAGGCCGGACGGACATCCGCATTGTTGGTACCACTACCAATTCGGGAACAACGCCAAGAATTGCAAGGCACCGTGCGACTTCAAACCGTCGGTAAACTAGAGAGGCAGCATTTAGTGGCCGCAAATGCTTGCCCCGTGTCATCAGGCCGCCTGTTCGTGACGGACCGTAAGTCGAAGATCCAATATCTCATCGACACAGGTTCAGACCTGTGTGTGTATCCGCGGTCAGCCGTCCGGGCGCCTCCAAAGAGCAAGACCAAGTACCTGCTTTTTGCTGCAAACGGTTCACCCATACCAACCTACGGCCACCTTAACCTTCGTTTAGATCTGGGGTTGCGACGAGCGTTCGAATGGCGTTTCACCGTAGCTGACGTGTCCAAGCCGATTATTGGCGTCGATTTTTTAAGCCACTACAACTTACTTGTCGATTGCCATAATCATCGGCTGGTTGACGGTGTCACATCCCTAGCCATCGTCTTGCCGCACCAAAAAGCGGCTGAAGGCATCTCATCTGTACGAACAACAACCGACAACTCTGCTTACCACAGACTGCTTCGAGAGTACCCAGAAGTAACTCGCCCAGCTGGTAAGCCCCTCACTCCTAAGCATTCCACAGTGCATCATATAAGGACTACTCCTGGCCCACCGGTTTCCAGCCGTCCACGTCGCCTAGATCCGCAAAGACTACAGATTGCCAGGAAAGAGTTCGACGACATGTTACAGAGTGGAACGGCACGCAGATCTGAAAGTGCCTGGGCTTCTCCACTACATCTGGCTCGTAAGAAGAACGACGGCTGGAGACCGTGTGGAGACTACCGAGCACTGAATGCTAGGACTATCCCAGACAGCTATCCAGTCCGGCATATTCAGGACTTTGCTTACCAGCTGGCGGGTAAGAAAATTTTCAGCACGGTCGACCTTGTTAAAGCCTACAACCAGATTCCTGTACATCCAGATGACATTCCCAAAACCGCCATCACCACTCCCTTCGGTCTCTTCGAGTTCACGTACATGACTTTCGGACTCCGGAACGCGGCGCAGACCTTTCAGCGCTTCATCGACGAGGTGCTGAGAGACCTGGACTTTTGTTACGGGTATATCGACGACATACTGGTTCACTCTGAGTCAGAGGCACAGCATGAGCAGCATCTGAGACAGCTTTTCGAGCGCCTGCAGGAGTACGGCGTCCTCATCAACACAGCTAAGTGTGTTTTTGGACGTCCTGAGGTATCGTTTTTGGGCTACACTGTATCTGCTACAGGGGTAAGGCCCTTGGATTCGAAGGTGTCGGCGATCAACGATTATCCAGTACCGAAGACTGTCAAGGAGTTGAGACGCTTTTTAGGGATGATGAACTTCTACCGACGGTTCCTCCCTGGTGCAGCATTACTCCAGGCCCCCCTCAACTCACTGCTAGCTGGTCCAAAAACCAAAGGTTCACACCCCATTGAACCTACGCCGGATTTCCTGGAGCACTTCGATAAATGTAAGACCAGTCTTTCTCAAGCGACACTTTTAGCCCATCCAGACATACATGCTGAACTGGCCATACAGACAGATGCTTCGGACGCAGCTATGGGAGCTGTCCTACAGCAGCAGAAGGAAGGCAAATGGGAGCCTTTGGCCTTCTTCTCTCGAAAATTGAGTCCATCGCAGAGGAAGTACAGCCCATACGATCGCGAGCTGTTGGCGATATACGAGGCAATACGCTACTTCAAACACATGGTAGAGGCTCGCACGTTCACTGTTTACACGGACCACAAGCCTCTCACATTCGCATTCACCACACGGCGAGATAACTGCTCCCCCCGCCAGTTCAGGTACCTAGACTTCATCAGTCAGTTCACCACAGACGTCAGGTACATTGCGGGGAGAGACAACACAGTGGCGGATGCATTGTCCCGCATCGAAGAGGTCAACATCTCAACTCCAGTTCTCGATTACCAATCTCTAGCCCAAGAACAGGAGACGGACGCAGAGTTGCAGGACTTGCTACAGAACGGGTCATCCTTGAAGTTAGAGAAGGTACAGACGCAACTTACGAACTGTCCCATCTACTGCGACATCTCTTCTGCGGAACCAAGGCCGTTCATCACATCTACGTTCCGCCGCACTGTTTTTGAAGCTCTTCATAACCTCAGCCACCCAGGGGTCAAGCCTACAGTTCGTCTCGTGACACAAAGGTTCGTGTGGCCCGGGGTGAGAAAAGACTGTCGACGGTGGGCCAAAGCATGTCTGCAATGCCAGCGGAATAAGGTGCATAGGCACACTTCTGCACCTCTGGCAGAGTTCAAGCCACCTTCAGCACGTTTCAGACACGTGCATCTTGACCTGGTTGGACCCTTACCCGTGTCTCATAATTACAGGTACTGCCTCACTGCCATCGACCGGTTCACCCGTTGGCCTGAGGCGTACCCTCTGGCAGACATCACCGCTGACACCTGCGCGGCTGCCTTCGTGTCTGGTTGGGTAGCGCGCTTTGGCTGCCCCGAGCACATCACCACAGACCGCGGACGCCAGTTCGAGTCACATCTCTTCAAGGCCATGGCGAAGATCACGGGCTCCAATCATCATACGACCACGGCCTATCATCCAGCCGCTAACGGGCTCGTTGAAAGGCTCCATCGCCAACTGAAGGCTGCAATCGCGTGCCACACCAGCACGCAATGGACGGAAGCACTCCCCTTGGTGCTCCTTGGCATCCGCAGCGCATGGAAGGAGGACTTGCAGTCGTCGGCAGCTGAACTGGTCTACGGCGAGCCACTTCGTTTGCCTGGGCAGTTCTTCACTCAATCTGATGAGCCAGTAGACGTCACTGATTTTACGAGTCGGCTGCGGAACCACATGAGCAAGCTAGCTCCACAGCCTACGGTATGGCACACAAATAGACTTTTCTACCTGCCCAAGGATCTCCAATCAAGCAGTCACGTATTTCTGAGACAAGGTCCAGCACGACGCCCTCTACAAGCCGCTTATACTGGTCCTCACAGAGTCCTGAGGCGTCGCGACAAGGCATATGACATAGAGGTGTCAGGGAAGGAGATAACGGTGACCATCGATCGACTGAAGCCAGCCTACGTCCTGAGAGAGGACATTCCAGCACCGACCCAGGAGACCGTCATCGAACTGGTGCCGCAGAAGAAGACGAGGAGTGGACGAGTCGTTAGGTTCCCCGACTACTATCGACCGTAGTCACGGTCTCAGCAGGGGAGAACTTGTAGCGGATCAACACGCGACTGAAATCGCTACCGCTTATGAGCTTGGGCAACCGCAAATCACGCCACCACCTCGGCAGATCTATTGTTCGGCGGCCGGCCTGCGCTTGCGCCGCGCCCGCGACCCGCACCGAAGCCACATGGATTTCGCCCGGCGCGGCCCTGTCAATGCGATTTTAACCTCTGCCTAGCTAACACGCGCTTTGCATTATATAGCTGCATTTGCTTACGCTCCGCTTAATTTTGAGTAGTATTTAGTTTCTTTGTTTTGGCTGTGCTTTTGCGTTTGTGTGAATTTATACTGTTTCAAAATTTCGTCTAAGTATCTACTTCATAACGTTTAATCTTTATTGTTTCGGTGTGTAAATTTCCTGTGTACGGTAGAATTAAATTCAAGTTAAATTGTGCTGCGCATTTTTGCTGTCTTACATAATCGCATTCGCTCCACCCGTCTTGTGACGCAACCTATCGGGTTCGACTCCCGATCGCATCCATACCTACACTAATATCTCAAAAAATTAAGAAGCTTCAAACGTTTTGAAGGTGCGTTTTGCAGAAAAGGGACGGAACATACCTTATATAGTAGTCGATTTCCGCTACATATATATGAGGAAAACCACGTAGCGAGTAGCAGTTCTTGGCAGTGAATGTGTTACAACTTTGTGATTATTTAACCTCTTGCGTTGCTTATTCTCCATTGGACTTAAATCTTAATCCTTTTTCAAGAAAATACATCATTATTCATTATTTCATTCAGTGTCTACACCACTATTGACATCTCTCGTGACCACCGTAAATAAGAACATAATTATTAACCTAGCGCTACACTGTCATCTGTAGCAGCTTAACTCATTCAAGGCCCATTACCCACAGTTGAGTCATGCCTCTAAGAACAGTTTTTGCTACAAGGTGGAAAATACTTCTACACGCAACAGCGTTGCTTGGCATCAAAGGGGTTAGTTTCAATATACAGGTAAATGGGCCCGTAGCGCTCTGCCGCATACGTGTCGTGACTGGCGCTCCAACTTATAATAATTTAAGTCCCATATTAACTTCTCGGAGGAACATACATCTGGCATCGGTTTTATGAAGTTTGCCTTCACATCCGCTTACTCCAAGTTCCAAGACAAATATCAAACTTCGAACATGAAAGTTTCAGATGGTACTTGGTACACGTATATATTGGGAATCGCTAAGTCACGTAGGTTATATAGCACAGCTGTTATCTCTTATTAAAAGCTTAAGGCAGCGGGTCAATAGGTAAAACCTTGAAAAAAATTATGACTTCTTACGAGACCACCTATCCTGCAAAAAAATATTTTTTTAAGGTGTGATATATGAATAGTACTATCAAACTAAGTAAAATAAAGATAAAGATACGGCCGTTTATGCCGCAAAAAACGTACATTTCGACACTCTCAAGGGAATCATAATGTATATATAACTTTCCGTTGACCTAGAACCATGAAATTTGGCAAGTAATATAGTATTATACTACAAGTCCAAGTTTGACGACCTCTTTAGCCTAGTTGGTAGTGACCCTGCCTACGAAGCAAGAGGTCCTGGGTTCGAATCCCGGTAAGGGCAAACACTTGTGCGATGAGCATGAATATTTGTTTCTTAGTCATGGATATTTTCTATGTATTTAAGTATTTATATCTATTATATATATCGTCGTCTAGTACACATAACACAAGCCTTACTGAGCTTACTATGGGACTAGGTCGATTTGTGTAAGATTGTTCCCTTATATTTTTTATTTATTATTATTTATTTATTAAGTGCAGGGGAATTTCTGAAAACTATACATTTGTAATAATTGAGTTTGGAACGATCGGCAGTTAAGACCGAATCGCGCTTGCCGGTATTTTTTGTACAAATAAATCATGAAACTACGAATCAAACTCAGGTTAATTAATCTACATACTTCCTTGTTCAAATTGACCCGGACATTCAGGGGCATCCTACACAAAGGTCAGAGTCCCACAAACACCAGAAGCAAGCACGACCTAAAAGCCTAACGTATCGTTAAATCGCAGTAACAATGTTGTTTACGAGGCCCCAAGTGTTAGAACACTATACGGCAGATTAAAACTCCCTTGAGGTAAAACGCTCATTTACAGGTTAAGTGCCAGAATGGCGTTTTATGTTGGAAAATATTGCTACACATCCCGAGGCCCTCTCTCATGTCATGTATGCATAGAGAGTAAGCATGTTCGTTAAATTAGGCCGAGTTTCTAAGGGTCTGAAACATTTACAAGATAATGTAAGGGATCAAAACCCAGGGATAGAAGGATGAGATAGTCCTTTAAAATTCAAATTTTAAGTAGGTACTATACGTTGGGGAACGGTGAGGTAAAACTTGGGCACAAAGACAAATTGCGCCGTTTTAGTAATTACGTTTAGCAGAAAACGTCCCAGAGAAAATATATAAGACTCTACTCTGAGCATAATATATGCGGGTTAGTGCGCTGCCCTTACAAAAATGACAATGTTGAGCCGCCGTAGTTCCCTATTTACTCAACATCAATAAAAAAAAAAATTTTTTTTTTTATTTGAGTCAGGCAACAAGGCCCATATTTACAAATACCTTACAGACTAACTTACATAACAACGTACAAAACTTATAACACAACACAAATACACCAATAATATAATATAATTATAATATAGAAGCAAATTATTTTTGGAACAGATAAATTTAGATTTATAACCGCTCGACCTGGTGGTACTCTACGCCAGTCCCGATGCCTGAAGCTCGTAGTCCCCTCATCGCCCTATGTTTATAAGTAATTCCTTCACTGTCCAGGCCATTCGGCTTTGGAATGCTCTCCCGCTTATATTATCAGACAAGAACAAACGAAACTCTCCTACAAGTACATTCAAAACAATTAAACCACCAGATTGTACCTATCCGAAAGACATAATTTATTGAATTATTGATATACATGACAACCATATGTAATGTATTGCATATTTGAATCTAGAACGTCTAAAAAGGTATGTGACTATGTTAACAGTAGAGTGTCACTTGATGGTGCTGCTTGATATAAAATTAAACTTAAATAATATTACATAATATTAACTCAATGTACCTACGTAAAGTGGGTATCAAATTTGATGAAAAACATTTGATCGAACTGTAATCAAATTGATAGCAGCAAGCTACATAATGTGTTCGTGTATGATGTTATGTATATCATATCTAGCAAAATAAATTATATTTTTGTGGCTAACTAGTCAGAAGCACTCTTTTATGATTCAACAAGCTATACCACGAACTCATGGCCAACGAAATAGCGCAATCTCAAGTGTTGTTTAGTTATTAACTACTCGTAAGTCCAGCCATTCCATTTAACTTTACATAAAGCCCAGAACTTTCTTGTCCGTTTGTAAGCTTACAACGTTATATAAATTGTTTTCCACTATACTGAGCTACGGACAGTGAGTGGGATACAAATAGTATTACAAGTGGCAATAAAATTGGAGAGATAAGACGGTAATGCTTGCTATAACGTCAGAGGTTTAGCACCGATTAAGAGAATTTAGAAGGGATGCTTTCTACATCCGAGAACTGGGAAAATTCAATTTGAAATAAAGTAATGATAATCGCAACGGATTGTCAAAGTTTTTCCTTAAACACGTACTCTGTGTGTGTCAATTTTAGTTGTCACAAATTCGTGTACCGTATTAAGCAATAATATTAACTATCAGCCTTTTTCCCTCAATCTAATTATGTACTGGTCTGGCATACGGCTCGTTTTAATAGATTTTTATACTTTCAGCTTTGCCGGTTGTATTTCTCTTCTATATAACTAGAAGAAACCCTGCAACGATCGGTTTGGTGCACCCTTGAATCGTACGCCGTTTGTGGACCCACAATTCAATTTGTGCAGATCTGAGATTTGTGGAGAACTTGATTGTGTGATTTGTGTTTACAGTTTGTTCGGCGGGTTTTACTGTCCGGCCCATCGGTTGGCTTTCTTATGACGTCATTCTGACTGACTCCTATAGCATAGTGCAGTTCCTGCTGGGAAGTAGGCTTCTACGGTTGCCAAAGTTCCTAAGCGTTTCGCTTTTGTCCTACATAAAAAAAATAATGAGACTAAGACTCGCAGTTCAAGGCTTTTTCTGTTCGCACTAGAAGATTTTAACGTTTAAAGCCATTATTAAAATGTATAAATGCAGCTATTGCAGTTTAACAAATACAGTCATGTGACAAACGGACGGACAAACAGCGGAGCTTGACATCCTTCATCACCCTAATTTTAGAGCTTGACGTTCCTTGGTTAGACCAGTTCTTCTTCATTTAGCCACCATCATTCTCCGTTGAAAGAAAGAAAAATGAAAGCGTTTAACCGTGACAATAAAACAACCTAGGTGGACACATACACATATTTACAACCCAGCGTAATGCTGGTCTTTCTTTGTGGCTATTTGGTAAAGCACGCGAATTTATGAAAAAAAGAAACGAACACAATTTATTAAAAATAAATAAAACAAAAAAATAAAAAATTTAATTACAAAATTATCCTTCCTTATTTACAAGTAGTATCTTTAGGTACCCTTAAAACAAAAGTGTAACTACAGAATACACCCCTAAACTCACACATATTGTGGAAATAGAACAAACGATAACTCATGCGTGAAACCTCGTTGCACGTGGGGTATCAGTGTTGTTTAATTTGATCAAAAACAAGCGGAGAGCTGGCAATATAACGGAGTTAATTGGTCGTATAAATTATAGAACGCTTAGGCTATTACTGAGCGTACATTCAAAAACATGTGTTGCTTTATGTGGAGTTTGGTTGTGCTTGGCAAATACGATAAGAGATTCAAACGAAGCCTTTGATGGTATTTGCAATAGAAAATTGTTGTGTGTCGTGTTTGCTATTAATCGTAATTACCCACAAAAAAACATCCGTGCTTTTGTATATTATTTCTTCATGTAATGAAGGAGATATCATCTGACTGTTTTCTTTGCGCCTTTTATAAATCTCTGTATAGCCTGGTAGAGAATGCCATTTGGCATAAAGCTCGCCATTTGTACATTTTTATCTTTTGCAATAAAGTTGCAATAAATTAATAAATAAAAACGTCTACTAACTTGCAGAACAACTGGCTCCCAAAATGACACATAATACGTGCGTTAAAGTCAAATCAATAGGATCATTGCTACGTACAATTTTAAAATTGCTGTCATTTGGGGTCACTAATGTATTGTTTCGCGGATAGATCTAGCGGCATTTAGACCTGGCTAAATACAGTGCTCTAACTGGGAGGGGAGATAAACCATCTCGCTCTAGTCAGTGAGTGTAAGTGCAGTTAGTGCACTGCATTTAGCCAGGTCACCGTTCCGCGCCATCTTTTGTGGCTTTAGGTGAACATAATATGATATGAGTTCCAAAAAAGATTTAAACGTGTCCCTACGTGTGCTGCTTTGCGTTTACAGGTTACGTTTGCAGGTTTGATGAATTGGTAAAGATATATATATATACCTAGGTAGAAAATATCTAGGTATATATCTTTAACAATTCATCAAACCTGCAAACGTAACCTGTAAATATACTTTTTCCTTCTTATGTGTAACAACTTTTTGCATGATAACAATAAATTGAACCCAGTCTCTATTTCAGAAATAATGTTAAAAGGAAATGCGGTTCTACGTTTCCTCCATTAAAAAACTTCAATTTAGAACTAGACCCTTTTGATATTTATAAAAGGATTAACTGATTACTTACATTTTTTTAAATCCGTATATAAACTTTCAACACCAAATGTATATTCTAAAAAAATACTCAAAAACCTAGTTACATATTTATTTTTGTTTAAAAGACAATATTTCAGAGAGCATTAAAATTTCTTGTCGGTACAAAATGAGTCCCTGATTTAGGAATTTAGAACAAAACTATTGGCATGTAATTAAATTATAGCATGTTTAGAATCGATCAATTGTACTACAATTATACAAATCGCTATATTTATTTAGCATTATTTAGGCTAAGTATTTATTACTTTATTCTTACACAAGCCTTTAATGTACGTCATTATCAAGATGACACTCAAAATCGATCATTATAAATAATTCTTAAGCGATTCTACCTACTATAGACGACGAAAACACAAGCTTTGAAAACTTTCAAACTCAAAGTTATAATTCAGACAACCCCCATTTAGGCCGAATCCAGCATCCGTTTTAAACGAAATGCTTCTAAAAATGTAATTTCTTCAGTATCTCGGAAACGGAAGTTATCCCCGGATCACAGAAGCTTGTCTTCCGGTCTCGTGAATAGGGCTCGAGTACAAAAGATGGCTTTAATTATAGAGGCCCAAAACAAACATTTAAAAGGCCCTCTGTTGTAAACCCAATTATAGCGATGTACCGGTTTTTAACGATATTATTATTATGACCATAACAATACTCTGAAATAGATACGTTGTTAAATGGAAGCTGCGAGTCTTCCACGTTTAGGTATATCCGTTCCGTCTCTTTTCAACATTACAACCCTTTATACTGTTCGAGCCGGTTAAGGCTGTTGATAGGCTTGTATAACTAAGTCAAAAAACGCTCGTGGCATCTTAACCCACGCCACTCGCCTTTTTTGACCTCCCTTATACAACAGTTTCATAAAATATTATTACCTCACACAATGTGACTCATTTGAGACGGGCGTTCTTTTCAAACTTGTTTGTACTTTTCTTGGTTATTGTGTACCTAGTAAAAAAGGAAAACATAACAAACTTTTATATATCAAGATAACAATATTATAATTATTGTATTGCAATATATATAACAAAAAACCATCAATTAACTCTTCCTCTGGTCTGAACAAAAGAGCTTTATTTTACTAAGAATAATGTTTGACGAACACTATCCTTGGCAAACACTGCGGTGTCAGGTGACGTTGTTTGGGTCCCATATTGTTTGACGTGTATCACTAAGTATGTAGTATCGTAACGTCACACTAGGAGAAGTAAAGTTGGAATCTCTTTTCTAAAAAAACACCGTTTCGCTTTGTACTAGGTGCAAAGAGAAGACAAAGCCATCGTTATTCATTGTTTGTGTAACCGCAAATTGCTTACGTTGTACTAAGTAGCAAGTACAAAAAAAAATTGTTATCACCGTTTCAATTTAAACCTTGCTACTTTAACAATAGAGTCACTAGTATTTATAATAAATAAATAACAATAAATATTAGCGGACGATCTTACGCTAATCGACCTAGTCCCAAACTAAGCAAATTAAGCTTGTACTAAGCAAAGCGGGTACTAGACGACGATAAACATACTTATAATATATATAGCTAAATAAATACTTAAATACATAGAAACATCCATGACTCAGGAATAAACATTCGTGCTCATCAAGTGCTCATCACACAAATAAATGCCCTTACCGGGATTCGAAGCCGCGACCTCTTGCTTCGTAGGCAGGGTCACTACCAACTAGGCTAAAGCGGTCGTCAAAACATGGCCTTTTCATTTCGAAGCGTTTGGGGCACGTTGCTAAACAATGGTATTGTTTTAACGATGTGTCTTAAAATGATATCCGTTCTAGACAAGGGATTCGGACTATACTTATCGTTACGTAAATTCCTTTTTATTAAGAACACTTACCCGCCGATCCAAGAACGAACCATCTGACGAAACATTCAGGCGAAAAGTTGGAAATCTTTTGAAGGGAACCCTCTGTACTTCGTTAACGAGTATATGGAAATTACTTTTTAAGAGGAGAGATGAGTCGTAATTTTTACATAATATAAACGTTCTCGACTGTTTCCTCCGAGGTTTTTGACTTAGTATTAAAAATGTTTTGAAATAATATCAAAAAATCAAGTGCTAAGTTGCCTCATAAAATAATTCGTGTTAAGCAATGGGTGATATTATATCATCTTTGGGTAACATAATAATATATTTTTTTATATTGGAAGTGTTAAATATTTATATTATTATATTATTACCTTTTGACGATAAAGTTATAAATTCTTATCACTAAGATCTTGGAATTATCAAGATCAATAGGCAATAACAATCCATACTAAAAATCGACTTTATCAAATGCTATGATTTTTCAAAAATCAGGAAGCTTATCGATATAAAATAATATCGGAAGGTAACCTTTAGATACCTGAGGGCCTACCGCGAAACGAAAACGAACTTCGTTCTTGTATTCTCCGTCTCTGTTGCACTTGCTAGTTCTAGCAACAGAGAGGGAGATACACAAACGAAGTTCGTTTTCGTTTCGCGGTAGGCCCCACTGACAGGAATGACAGATCAAACCGTTGTGAAAATAGAACAACAATAGCAAACACAAATCCATAACGCAAGATATCGAAATCAAAGTCGATTCTTAAACATTTCTTATCCGCTCCTCGCTTTTTAACCGACTTCAAAAAAAGGAGGAGGTTCTCAATTCGGCTGTATTTTTTTATTATTATGTATGTCTTTCCCGTTCACGGGACAATGATGTCCCGGACCTTTGGGAGGCGTGCGTGGAGCTAGGTACCTACAAAGTACCAACTGAGCCAACACGTAGAGGCCCTTTTGACAATTTAATGAAATGCAAGGAGTACACCGAGTGGATTCTGTCCCTGCCCGTGTCATGGGACGCACACAGAGACAGCACCCGCTGGGGTGTATAGAGACTATTGATGGTTAATGGAATCTAAATAAAACGGGTTATTGGATTGAAATGATGGACTAGTGGCTGGGCTATTGGGTGAAACATCGGACGCCTGCCTAATAAAACTGTTTCTATCTTTATCTCTGGCAGACGGTGACTCGCTAACTGCTAGATGGGCCCCTATTAATAGCGACATTAAAAAATGGCCTAAGGGCAACACCGGCCAGAGAGCTGGGGGGTAGAGAGGTGGCACTGGACTTTAAACATATAGCCAACTCGCCACTTAGGTGTCCACATCTACCCTCGAGCAACAGCTCTTGCGACTCCACTCTGGACGGCCAATAAAGGCAAGCCATTGGCGGAGGGCCTGTCCAACCAACCACCCGATCGGCTCAGCCTGACCACAGGACACCCCCAGGAGCACTCAGGTACGTAGGGTCGCTACTCCCTAACAGCCCGCCACAAGCTGCCTTAGTGTAAGGCCTGAGTGGACGCCCCGCTCGGAGCGGGGCGTCGAGCGTCCATATAAATTGCATTTGTTTCATATGGACGCTGCACGCCCCGCTCTGAGCGGGGCGTCCACTCAGGCCTTGCACTTACGTTAACTGATTGCACCAGAAATCTGGTGGGCGATGGGGCCGTCACATCCCTACGCCTTATCACATCCCTACGCCTTATTATTATTATTATTATATTCAATGTTTGTAACCTCAGAACTCCGTCATTCATGAGCCGATACGAAAAAAAATTTTAATTATTTGTTCGTAAGTATATACTTCAAGGTGGGTCCCATTTTTTTCAAAATTCAGTTGGATGATGGGATCCATGAGGAATTGAGGGGACTCCTCAATTTTATTAGGCACGCGTGTAGTGATTTTGGTATTTTCTGTTATAACTCATGTATTTACATCCGGAATCATAAATTTGGTGGCGAGGAATTGATGATTGATGACTTATCGAATTCCTCAATTATGTACTTAAAAGTGCAAAAGTACGTCACAGGTTCTGATAAGATTCCGTTGAAATAGGAACTAATGAAGTGCCATTGGTCCTCAAATATTATCGACCCACATACAACGATTCGGTTTTTTTCTATAGTAATCAACGCATTTTCTATCGGAAATGAGTTCATGTGGTAAATTGTAAAAAAAAAATGGAAATGTTCTCGTGGCTTGGCGGAGTACTAAATTGAAGCCGGTTAATTTTTTTTTTTTAAGTAAATTATAATCATAGCAGTTAGAACGGCTGTTTTATCGAAAGTGCATTAGAGTCATTCAAGCGCTAAATCGAACGCCTCAGGACAGGCTAAATCAATTTATAGACCTCCGTGCGCGGTTCATTAGGCCCGGGAACGTAGTTTGGTTGGCTTGCATTATCCTGTCGGTTAAGTTGGCAACGTTGCTTGTTGATATTGATTGATCGTTGGAGATTGACCTTGGATTCAACTTCGTCTGTGAAGATTGTGAAAATATACGTGTTTATTCTGTATATTTCTTTAAGATGTAGATGAATAATAACTTGTACTCCCAATGTATAGAACAAATGAGCCCGAAGTATTTATATTTCCATTATATCATCGCTGTCTTCGTCTATAACCTTAAATACTGAGTCAATTTAAGTTATAAAGTGTCCCGATTTTTTTTTTCATTTTTTTATTTACCACAGAACGAATTTTTGTTTGTCTCAATTAGTTTCTATGTGAGTATTCAAATTAAAAAAAACCCTGATACATAGCTAAGTACAGTCTTAACAGACGATCCGTTTTGGAGCTATGCCAGAGACAGACATATTAGACATATCCACACAATGCCCCTCATTTTCGTTCGATATTAAAAAGTAGTATAATGTCATAATTCAGTCGGTCCCTCAATGCTGAAGATCGTGACCGCTTTGTCACTGTCGGGGGTGCCGATGGCTCGTCAATGGCTTCGCCGCGGTGCGGTGTCGCGCTGCATACAGCACTTGGTGTTCCAGTAGTCCGGTGAGCTTTGTGACTTGTTCACTTCATTTGGCTGGCGGTCTGTCACGAGCTCATTTACCCTCGACCTTTCTCTTTATAATGATGTTGTTGCAACTAAACTCGAAGCCCTCATAGCCTAGCGGCGCCCGCGAGTCGGAAACAATAATGCAGGTTAAGCAAATATGGCAGCAGTCAGTCTTTGAATGGGTGACCGCCTGATGTTTGAGTGGTTAATATAAATGAGCGCTTCCGTGCAGCTGCTGTCTATGACAGTAGTCGTTAAGCCGAGTTAGGTGCCTTCGGGCGGCTTAAGAAATTCTAACAGTCGAGTTGCCCACTCACTTGACAAAGGGGGAACAACTGTTAGAACTCGCGTCCGCCACAACCCTGCACGTGTCCCCTGGGTGGTACTAAAGAGTGACAAACTTTTAAGGCCAAAGATTATGTATGCCATAAGAATAAATAAAAACAAATTGCAACTAATTTCCGTAAGGGCTGTGAGTGGTTAGCGCCCTCGCTTGTTAATTGTAAGTTCCTCCTCTGCAGGGCAAATTATATAATATATGATAATAGATGTAGTCGAAATCTGACTTATAAAACTATTGTTCCACATATGAAATGAGAAGGTGACTTATGATATCCGAAGTCCGATGAATTATGAAACATGTTGGATTGACAGTCACAATATGGCCATTACTAACCCTTTCAAAAACGAGTATGGACGACAACATCAACACGCGACGGCAGAGCTACGCATCGCGTCATACGGAGATTATACGTAAGAGAAATATGTGATTATTTATAAAGACTTAGATTGTTTAAAGTAAATAAAGAACCCAGTAGTTAGAATCCCCATAGTAATTATTTACATAAAACCCCATCTCATAGCATTCATTTGATATTGTAAACATTAAAGTAAAATCCCAGTACAAATTGTATTAGAAAGAGAGAGGAGATGTTGCCTATGCGCGAGCGCAGCGCAGACTGGCCGTCGTCGTGTCATCATCGCACTCTCCTTTTGATGGAGTGTGGTGGGGGACTTGTCAGTGTTTTATACACTTTTAGTCGGCTTGTTGTCGCGGCTCGTTTACAAACGGCCGGTAATCTTTGCCATCTTGGCTAAATGCTTTCGTGCGAGGTTATTCAGGAAGCTGCGGTGCGGTTTCTGCTGTTTGGAGCGGCGGACGGTCTCCCTTTATTGCCTGGGCCTTTCTGGCCAAGGCAATGTCCAGTCTGATTTTGTCGGCTTTCCAGCCTGCGATGTCTTGGGCCCGTTGAACCTTGACGTCGTCCAGGGGGAGGCTCTCCTCTACCGCGGGTGCGGCGGGAGGGGGGGCCTCTTCTTGGGCCTGTGGGGCCTTTTCCTTCTTCTTCTTTCTCTTCTTTTTTGCCTGCGACGGGGGCTTCGGTGCGGTCGCCGTGCCCCTCTGTGTTGGGGCGTTTGCCGGCGCCATGAGCGTGGCCGGCGCCGACACGTCCACCGATGGCGTCTTTACCGAAGCCCTCGTCTGTGGTCCAGGTCTCTGCGGGACGGTGTGAGCCGCTGTCCCCGCCTTGGTGTTTCGGTGCTCCCTGCGGAGTACTGGGCACTTTATGTCGTTGGCCGTGTGAGGGCCGCTGCAGTTGGAGCACGTTGCCGGCTCGGTCCTGGGTCGCTTGCAGTCCTTAGCTGCGTGTGGGCCTGCACATCGCACGCATCTCCGCGGACGGTGGCAGCCCTCTGAATGGTGCCTGAAGCCCTGGCACCGATGACATTGGGGGGGGCCCTTCTTGCCCCTCCAGGCTTCGATTTTCACCTCCGGGATGAGCAGGAGCTGCCGCAGCCCATAAATCCCGGGGTGCTCTTTCGGTGGTCCCGCCAGTTGTAGAAAGTAGGTGCACCCCCCTCTGCCCTCTCTGGCGTTGATCTGCCTGACATACTCGACAGGATAGCCGAGTGTCAGGCAGGCGGCGGCGATGTCAGCTGTGGGCGTGTTAGCGGGAAGGCCGCGAAGTGACACCTTTGTCTTCTTCTCCCTATCCAATTGGTAAAGGTGCCATTCTATAGGTTCGCCTGCCTTCTCATGGGCGTCAAGGTGGCGCTCCACCGTGCGGTACTCTCCCTCGCTCCGCGGGGTGAAGCGCAATCCGCTGCCCATCGCCTTGCAGTTCGGGGGTTCCCCTAACTCCTGGGCGATTTCCGCCACGACCCTGACCCAGTTCGGCAGTACTGGGGCCACGATCGTGGGAAAACGGGGCTGCGGCGTCTTCTTATGTTGTTGCGGCTGCTGTTGCTGGGCGGCTGTCTCCTTGCCCCTCCGTAGGGCGGGCTTGGGGGCGGCGGCGGTGGCTGCAGCGAAAGTTACTTTCGCCGCGGTTGGTGTAGCTGGCGGCAGTTGCGTAGGCGGCGCGACGACAGTAGGCGTCGGCTGGGCGGTGGCGTGCGGCCGCTCGGGTTGGGCGGCGCCCTGGACTACAGGTTGCTGCGGGAAGAGAGTCCGCGCAGCAACCCTCTCACCGCCGGTTGCTTGCGCGCACGGCGGTGAGGTGGCTGTCCAGGGTGGGGTTGCTTGGAGGCACGCCCGTTTGGCGGCTTCCTCCTCTTGCTGCGTGGGCGGGCTTGTTCTGGGGCGCTTCTCCGGCCTGAGGGTGGCCGGGTGGCTCCTCAAGAACTCGATGAAGGGTCCGTCCTCGGGTCGCAGATCTGCATCCAGCCCCATCTCGAAGCTGGTGATGCGTACGAACGCCGCTATCCACGCCTTCAGGCCCGGCGATGGGAGGTCCGATTCCATAATATGGGCAACCACGATCGTGTCCGATCGCAGTTGGTCCATCGGAGAGACTTCCTGGGCGGGCGACACGGGCGAGAATAAGCGGGCGTCCGGTTCTGGCAGCAACGGTTACGCGGCGTCGGCGACCGTGGGCTGCGGCGTCTCGATGTGCGTCGAATTTAAAAATTCGACGCATGTTGCGGGTGGGTCTGAGTCCCGGTTTTCCATACTACCGCCCATCTTGGTTCCTGGTAGTACGGAGGCTTCACGCTGTTGAGCGGGGGCTCGGTTTTCCGAGCGGCTGGTGGAGGGTACGTTTCGATCGTGAGATCTCGGCCTACCCCCTGCGGGTTTTCCTTTGCCCATCAGGGCGACGATGGGCGAGCGACGCTTGCCACTGCCGGTGAGACTATATCCGCATTCCTTCTTGGCCTCCGCCTCCAGGATATGCGTTTATAGTAACGACCGACAGCGGTGATGCAGTTTACTGTGTGATCCCCTCCGGCTAAATAGCCGGGCCTCTGTATTGGCTCTCTTATTGGCGTAATAAGAGTGGCGAATGCGCGAAGTGGATTGGGAGGCGTCCGAACTCGTTGCGCTGTAGGTGGCAATCCTCCCTAGGTGGCAATCCGCAGACTGGCCGCCATGGAGGGGAGGGGTGTATCGCGCCAACATGACCGTAACGAGAGCCGCGGCCACCGAGCCTGAATTAGAATTTAGTACGGCGCATTTTCACTTTGCAATTAATATGTTTACGTTTATACCTTTACAACGGCTCATCGTATCAGAATGGTTTATATATTGTTAGAAAGCTAATTAAAAGTTCTATTAAATGTTTAAACTTACAAATAAGTAAACTCAGTAGGTTCAGCGCAAATGATAAGAGAGAGAGGAGATGTTGCCTATGCGCGAGCGCAGCGCAGACTGGCCGCCATGGAGGGGAGGGGTGTATCGCGCCAACATGACCGTAACGAGAGCCGCGGCCACCGAGCCTGAATTAGAATTTAGTACGGCGCATTTTCACTTTGCAATTAATATGTTTACGTTTATACCTTTACAACGGCTCATCGTATCAGAATGGTTTATATATTGTTAGAAAGCTAATTAAAAATTCTATTAAATGTTTAAACTTACAAATAAGTAAACTCAGTAGGTTCAGCGCAAATGATAAATAAGAGTTACAAAAGGGACCGAATTGCGGTTTGCCCGATTTCCATGTACGATTATTCAAATAAGAAAATATTTACGAACCCTACTGTACTTATAAGATCTCAAGCCATATTAGAACTTTGTAAATCAGCTTAGACTTCCGCCCATTAATATGTATAACATTCCAATAACATCTTGCAATGTAAATTAGTCAAATCAAAGTGGGCGTAACCTTTATTGTCTCACTCAGCACGTCTTGCTCGCCCACTAGCAGGTATAAATAGCAGGTACGGCCCGGAGCAAATCAACTCTTACTCCCAAAAAGAGGACCCACCTCTCACAGTGCCACAACTGCCAGCGGTTTGGCCACGGCGCCCGTGGCTGCCACTCTCCCCCCCGTTGCGTCAAGTGCGCTGGGGATCACGCGACTCGCGATTGCGAGCGCCCAAAAGGCTGCAAGGACCCGAACGGCATACGGTGCTGCAACTGTTTGGGTCGCAAGCTCCCCCATGGGCATACTGCCAATTATGGGGGATGCCCTTGCCGCCCAAAGAGTCGCGACACCGGGGCAAAGTCGAAGTCCTCGCCTCCCTCTGGGCGCAAGCAAAGCGCGGGCCGGGGTGCTCCCCATAGCACTCCGCAAAACTTCCCCGCCCTTCCGGCCGTAGGGTTAGGAGCCCCTAGGAACCCGCCGCCTTCAGCGGCCGTAGGTCCCCGCCCGGTGCCTTCTGCACCCCAATCCCAGGCGGGCCCCTCTGTATGGGGACCCGCCGCCAGTCAAGCGGGCCGGCCCGCTATGGACCCACTCTATGCGTTTATGCAGTTAGTACAGGTACTCCCACCGGAGGTGGCGAGCGGCCTGTCTACCCACATATTCGCATCAGCTACTCGCTATCTCGCCGCACCAAGCGGCAGCCAGGTTAACGGTGCCTATTAGTATGGATAGTACATCCCAGAAGCTTAAACCTGCTTCGATTACCATTGGCATTTATAATGCCAATGGTCTAAGGGGTATGAAGGACCAGGTGATGAACTTCCTTCGCGATCACTCAGTAGATTTACTTCTGGTCCAAGAGACCTTTTATCGTCCCGGCATTAGAGCCTTTCGCGTCCCTGGATACGTTCAGATTAGAGATGATAGGCAAGATGGTAGGCCATTCGGGGGCACGCTCATTTTCTACAAACGTAACTTACATTGCATAAGTCTCAATCCACCGCCCCTGACTAATATGGAAGTGTCGGTCTGTCGCATCTCGATGGAGGGGCACCCCCCGATATCGATTGCGTCAACCTACCTTTCACCTCAACGAGACTTACTTCTGACTGACCTCAACTCTTTAGCCTCCCTAGGTCCTTCGGTCATCGTGGCCGGGGACCTAAATAGTAAGCATATCAGCTGGGGATGCGTAGCATCCAATCCCAACGGCAATCGGCTTCATCACCTTTTGATCGATAGCCTCCCTTTCGATCTCCTCGCTCCCTTAGAGCCGACTCACTTCCCTCATAACGTAGACCACCGACCTGACATACTCGACATAGCTCTACTAAAGAACGTAGCGTTAACTCTGCGTTCTATAGAAGTGCTACACGAACTAGACTCGGATCATAGGCCAGTCCTCTTGAGACTAGGCCCTCACCCCAATAATACTCCTCGAACCAGGACACTCGTGGACTGGGACAAGGTACAATCAGGTCTCCTACAGACGGACTCCCCCCTGCTTAGAGATATCCCAGACAATATAACTACAACCGAACAGACAGACCAAGCGATCGATTCTTTCACCAACTACCTCAACGCTGTTCGAAGCGAAGCCTCAAGGGAGGTGTCGGCGGAGGACATCCAAAACCGACCTCTACCTACGGAACTGAGAGAGTTGGTGACAAGGAAAAATCGCGCCATACGTACCTATTCAAATCACCCTTCTGCCGAAAATCGGCAAATCCTGAGGGACTTGTCTAACGAGTCCAAACAGAGAATTGCCGAATTTCGGGAGAACTCGTTCAGGGATCTGATGGGGGAGATAATGCCTAGTCACCTGGCTTACTGGAAACTAGCGAGATCTCTCAAATCCGATGCCTGTTGGACCATCCCTCCCTTGGATCGACCGGATCACTCAACCCCCGCGTTCGAGGACAGTGAGAAAGCCGAATGCCTTGCGAGTAGTTTAGAGTCCCAATGTTCGCCCAACCTCCTCAACACCGACGAAGCCCACATTAGTAGGGTCGATTCCGAGGTGGACAGGAGATCGCGTCTCCCCGTAACTTCACCCATTTTACCGGTGTCGGTTAAGGAAGTCAGTGACCTTGTCAGGCGTCTCCGTATTAGGAAGGCTCCGGGTGCGGATGGTCTATCCAATCGCATCCTGAAACTTCTCCCCGAAACCCTCCTCCTCCTTTTGGTCGGCATCTTCAATGCCGCACTGACCAATGCTCACTTTCCAGCCGCGTGGAAATGTGCAACGGTCATAGGGATAGCGAAGCCCGGCAAACCCCGGACCTCGCCTGCCTCTTATAGGCCGATCAGCTTACTTAGCTCCCTTGGAAAGCTATATGAGCGGATCCTTCTCACGAGAATTCTCAGATTTACGGCTGAGAATAACCTCCTCATCGATGAGCAGTTCGGTTTTAGATCCGGACACTCATGCGTCCAACAGGTGCACCGCGTCACGGAGCACGTGTTGGATGGTTTCTCTCGATTCCAGGGGCTCAAGACCGGTGCGATCTTTCTCGACGTAGCGAAAGCCTTCGACAAGGTCTGGCATAACGGGCTTGTATACAAGTTATACCAGCTCGGAATGCCGGACAGACTCGTACTCACAATACGAGATTTTCTCAGTGACCGAAGCTTTCGATACCGACTGGAGGGAACGTATTCGGACCCACACCCCATCCGGGCCGGAGTCCCGCAAGGCTCCGTGCTCTCTCCCACTCTTTACGACTCATTGTAAGTACGCTACTATCCGGCGATACCTCCAAGAGGCAATCTCCGACCTAGGTCGTTGGTTTAATCTTTGGCGTATCGAAGTCAACCCGGAGAAAAGCACTGCAATAGTCTTTCATCCGTCGGACTGCATTAGTACAGAAAGGCGGGTGGCTCCGATCCAGATGTTTGACCGACCCATCCCCTGGGTCAACGAGGCCAAATATCTTGGAGTGACCCTCGACAGGAGACTGACTTTCCGTAGCCACATCCGTAGGGTACGCAACCGCGCGTTGTTCGTGCTAGGAAGGCTAGGGCCGATGATCAACAAGCTTAGTAAAATGTCACTTAGGAATAAGCTGACACTCTACAAGACTTGTGTTCGTCCAATCATGACATATGCAAGTGTAGCATTCGCTCACGTGCCTATGTCATCGCTCAAGCCGCTTCAGGTCATTCAGAATCGTTTTCTCCGAAGGGCGACTGGTGCCCCGTGGTACCAATCGAACCTCAGCCTGCACCACGACATGGAGATTAGCACCATGTATGGTTTCTTTAAGCAGGCTGCCAGACGTTATTTTGATAACGCTCCCCACCATAGGAATCCGTTAGTTAGGAAGGCTGCTGACTACGTCCCCATCCCTCCCCCCTCTGTCGTTACTCGGCGCTCACTGATTAGGGGCCGCACGGTCCGGCGTCCTAGGCACACACTCACGGACCCGGACGACGAAATCACAGCGTCCATCGAAAGATGGAACGCTGCGCTTTCGGCGTCCAACACATCGCGTACACTTCAGCGTTCCCGCCGGCGGGGACGTCCACCGCGAGACAACACAGACACATACAGTCCGCTTTCGTCCCGGTACCGCCGCATACCGGGTAGAGTCAGTCCGACGCAAGTCGGGCCTAGCTGAGTTTCTTGCTGGACTCTTCTCAGCTAGGCTAGGTTTTAGCGAACCAGCGATAAAACTCCCAGTAGTTCGATACCACTCACACCCCAGATTCGGTTGATACCGTTCAACCAATCTCACTGGAGCGCAAACTCTTAGAGTATTCCAGTGTACAAACTTCCCCGCGTGGTCGTGCCGGAGGCTTCCCCTGGATTTTCCCCAGGCCACCCTCCAACCACGCAGTTCGACCGCTATATTGGGTCCGTCCTATTATAGTAACAGTCAGGTTCAAAAAAAAAAAAAAAAAAAAAAAAAAAAAAAAAAAAAAAAAAAAGGAGCAAATCAGTGTCAATCGGAGCCTCCTGGAAGTCACAACAAGAAGAAGAAGAAAACTACAAAGTAATAGGAAGTTAGGGACTTGTAATCAAGTCACTTAGGGCAGTGATAGGGCAGTTAGGGAAAAGTAAATAAAAAGTCTATTTCTCGTTATTCCTTCTTTTATTTTGGTAACGTCGTTTACCCAAAGTGTCTGAGGACACGGGCGAAGCCCAAACACACAATTCGGGCGCCGAGTGGTAGTACGCGCTGTCCGTACACATAGGGGCGGAGCTCGTCCGCCGCCGACTTGTGTCACGGAGCGTGGTCGACGCACTGTCCGAGCACATAGGGGCGGAGCTCGTCCGTCGCCGACTTGTGTCTCGGCACTAGGTCACTCTTAGGTGACTGTGAGGGGCGAGCATTGCCGCGGCCGGTAGCGCGCGCGCTCACTCGCCCGGCCGACGTCGCCGAGAGCGGACGTCGCTCACAACGAGGGATGTTCTAAGCTTACCACGTGTGTGTGTGTGTTTCGTAGCTCACAAACAGATGAACCGATTGGAGTGTAGTATTTAAGAAAAAAAAGGCTGTCGAGATGATTCTAAGCTATCTTTGTGGTGCCGGAGTTGTTTTTTTTTATTTGTGTTGTTTGGAGGACCTCTTCAGCCTAGTTTGCCTACGCTTATTAAAGCAGCGGTCTCAGATTAAAATCCTGGTAAGGAAATTATTCATATTTTGTTTCCGAGAGTGGAGTTTTACGCGTATTTATTTTTCTATATATAGTCGTCTAGTACACCTAGATTCGCTACGTTTGGCAACGATTTGCTTTTGTTTAAGAGTGTCTTGCCCACATGGGATAAAAACCCGAAAAAAGCCTTTTTTACGACTCGTACCATTTCTACCTCTACTCGTAAATGCGTCATCATGTGTAGTTTCGATAACGATGCATTTCAATACAATCGAATCACAGGTACATTTCCCCTTCGGTTCCTCAATTTATGAGATCCCAATTTCTCAGACGCTATCCCGTTCGTATCAAATACACGGCAGCGGCCCCAATGTCGAGCATGATGAAAGCACAAATCGACTCTTTCGATACGAGTTCAATCCTTTTAAGGCGAAGCCTTGATTCGCGACGATTCGCGGAAACCACGAACCCTTGGCAGAGACACGCTTACCTATGCCTTCTGTGCACGAGAATTGGAGATACATCAAATTGTCGGGAACAGCTTTTTTGGACACATTTCTAAAATACCTGATTTAGTGAAGTTTTATTAAATACTATGGCTATTACTTGATTGAGTCGTAGGATAATGATATTATATTGTATTAATTAATGTTTGAGTAGGAAGAGTAAAAAAAGGAAACTAATGACCTAACTTAGGTTTTTTCTGCGATTGAGGAAGTTTTAGGCAATCATGTATCGATTACATCAGAGAAACTAACATATATCTGAAAATCAGGCCTTTTTGTTACCTAAACTAGTCAGAACGTCGCTTCAAAAAACGCAATATTTTCCATTTCACCGCCTTAACTATTCTCAGTTCAGTTTCGATCCCGTACGAACCCAACTGATTGTGGAAAACTAGGAAACTGCTAGCCTGCTTAATGAACCGGGGTACGCCAATACATTTAGTTCGCTATTCGATTTTTTGCCCGCGCCGGTTTGGGGCTTTCAAAGGGAAACAGTTTTGCTTCCATTGAAATCTCAATATTGACTTCTTTACGACATACGAGTTCAATCCTTTTAAGGCGAAGCCTTGATTCGCGACGATTCGCGGAAACCACGAACCCTTGGCAGAGACACGCTTACCTATGCCTTCTTTGGACGAGAATTGGAGATACATCAAATTGTCGGGAACAGCTTTTTTGGACACATTTCTAAAATACCTGATTTAGTGAAGTTTTATTAAATACTATGGCTATTACTTGATTGAGTCGTAGGATAATGATATTATATTGTATTAATTATTGTTTGAGTAGGAAGAGTAAAAAAAGGAAACTAATGACCTAACTTAGGTTTTTTCTGCGATTGAGGAAGTTTTAGGCAATCATGTATCGATTACATCAGAGAAACTAACATATATCTGAAAATCAGGCCTTTTTGTTACCTAAACTAGTCAGAACGTCGCTTCAAAAAACGCAATATTTTCCATTTCACCGCCTTAACTATTCTCAGTTCAGTTTCGATCCCGTACGAACCCAACTGATTGTGGAAAACTAGGAAACTGCTAGCCTGCTTAATGAACCGGGGTACGCCAATACATTTAGTTCGCTATTCGATTTTTTGCCCGCGCCGGTTTGGGGCTTTCAAAGGGAAACAGTTTTGCTTCCATTGAAATCTCAATATTGACTACAAATACAATATTTCATAATGGCGTAATTAAACCGCGGGGACCGTTATTTAAATTCCCACATTATGGAGTAAAGCGTTCTGCAGAGATTCCCGCATCTCTGTGACGCCGTATTGCGACGTACAATACACGTACTTACATACTGCAAAAACTGGCAGAATTATTAAGTATTCTAAACGTTTGTGTTTACCACAATGGGACGTAAGAATTTGAGGACATTACTTTTGTTGAGTTGAGTGTCTTGGGTCGTTAGGGACTTAAAAACTCCCTTCTACAAGGTTCCGCTGTTATATTACTGACTAGCTTCCGCCCGCGACTTCGTCTGCGTGGATAAGGGATAAAAACTATCCTATATTTTAATCCAGGCTATAAACTATCTTCGTGCAAAATTTCATCCAAATCGGTTGAGCCGTTGAAGCGTGATTGAGTAGGTAACAAACATCCAAACATCTAAACATCCAAACATCCAAACATCCAAACATCCAAACTTTCGCATTTATAATATTAGTAGGATAGTTTATGTATGTTTAGGTACTTACGTTTTTCTCTGCTACTGTGCGTGCGCCTGTCACGACGACTGCCACACAAATCAAACCCTGCATAATTACAAGCGCAAGCACACAGACCTACAGCTATTCGCAAAGATTAGGTAGAAGTTTCTGTAGTTACTTTATTTGTCATTTTGCACCAACTTACGATTACAGACTGATCAACGTTAAATATGGGGCCGGCACCTGACATTCCATAGATAAACTTGTCAAACTTTCCGTACATTCAAATTTTAAGACACACTTGATTGACTGATGCAACTCACTCTAAAGTACATACGAGTATATCAACATAGTATGGGTACTCGTTGGTATTTCACAATGAATCTCATAATTCATTTTAATTCTTTGTAATACTGAAATTCACACACAGGGCTGACAATTTTTAAGTTTAGAACAGCCTCTTTTCATGCGTAGTCGGCACCATTGGCTTCGACGGAAGACCAGTGCAGGCCAATTAGGTCGGCACCATTTTGTGGCACGTGTATTTGTATACGTACTCTGTTATTTTTGTGCTACGAATAAATGTATTTTCTTTATTTTAATTGAGAAGTTTACCTTGAATTTAATATCCTACAAAAAATTCAACCATTCCTATTAATTGAGAAGTGCTAAGATATATTTTTCAGCATTTTAGCCAACTAATTTATAGCTACAAAAACCATTTTGCATATATACTAGCCTCAATAAAACTAGATCCCGTAATACTGTAAAAGCAATTTCGAATTCATTGGATTAAAGGGAACGTTTCTCTAACTGTGGACGATTTCCGTGAAATATTATTTAAGAAGTGAAATTGTATATTATTTCTTTTGACGTATAATATACATGAAATGAGGTCAAAGTATACATAAAACGGGTTCGAAACATGTTGCACATAGTATTAACCAACACGTGAGTGTAATCATGTTGTGTAATTTTGACCATAACCCAGGATACCTAGTTTAAATTCAGTTATGTACATAACGGCAGGTCGATCGCGTAACGCATTGTACGCGCGTCAATATTTTTGTAAAATAAAAAGGACAGTTGAGTTGTCCTAACGCGCGTTCGAAAAGTTACGTGATCACGCCTCAGGTATAAATAATTTCAGTCACAATATTGTAACACAGCCTAGCAGCTATCTAGGTTGAGCTGCTCAGCTGTGAAAGGCCGATCAAAATCCGATGGGCGACTCTCGACTCGAAAATGTATCTATAAATTCTTACCCCCTTAAGCTGGTTGCTCGTTCAGGCAGCACAGTGTATATATAACAAACACAAATGATAACAAAGTTTAAGCATAAAGAGAATAATAGTTGTCATATCTCGCTGTAGCCTTTTAAAAACTTAAGTAAAGCCTCTCTTGCACGTACAAAGTACATGTTATATACGATACATATCACGTGTAAGAATATGTACCTATCGATTTAATCCTATCATAAATATATACCGAAACCTTAATCCGCGACATGAGAGCAATAGGACATAATGTATTTTAAGAGAGTTGATGGAATGAATCTAAATTTTTACACTTGACTGCACCTTGTCGTGGTCTGTTCGAATAAGAATTTATTTCATTTGTGTTACAAATTTTAAACATATTAAAGAAAGTCTATTCAAACAGCTGGTCCGTTGGGTAACGTTTGCTTGGTACGTAAGTTAGGTAGATCAAAATTTTAATTATGGAAACATGACTGTTGACACGCTCGATCGAAAAGTAACGCAACTATACCTCAGGTCACTACTACATACAAAGTCATTTTTGCCTACTTGAATTGTTCACCTACTATAAACTCGACGCATCCACGCATGCAAAGTTTCTGAACAAACGTGCAAAATAATTTATAAGTATTTGAATGCGTAGCATAAGTTCAGATTGATCAACCATCGAAATAACCTTAATCTAAATCGTATTTGAAATTAGAAAATGTAAGTTTTTACATTTTCTATTTCAAATACGAGTTACATCGGAAATTGTTATTTTGTGAATGTCAAACGTTTGGCTTCAGACACAGAATAGATAATAGTACAAGTACAGAAGGACACTCCTTAGATCTTTTCAAAAGGCGCTTTTTTCACAGCCAAAACATTAAGATTTATGGCCCTCTGACGGCGTCGACGACAACGTCGACGTTCATCGCTAAAAGTTCATGCCGGTTCCCCAACGTTGGGGCACCGCCCTGTACTTTTAGCGATGAACATTAATCACGGAGTGTCCCGCGCCTGCTTCAGAGCACGTAGTTGTAACTTTGCAAAATTATTTAGCGAGTTGATTCATTTTTAATATTTCTGCTGAATATGAATTAAAATAATTAATTAATCAGCCTATGTCCCACTGCTGGGCACAGGCCTCCTCTCATGGATGAGACGGAACGGGCAGTAGTTATCACGCTGGCCCAGTGCGGGTTGGAGACTTCATATACACCTTTAAATTTCTTCATGAATGTATGCAGGTTTCCTCACAATGATTTTTTTCCTTCACCGAAAAGCTAACGGTAAGTATTGCGTACATAAGTTCCGAAAAAGTCATTGCTACGACCCGGGATTCAAACCCACGACCGCCGTTTGATAGCCGCGTGCCTAAACCGCTAGCTTACCGTAGCTCCTCCAGAATATGTATTAAATACCTATTCTACATTTTCTAAACTATGTTAACGTTACAGTTTCTATATATACCTTCATATATGTATGTTGTATTCATACAAAAAAAATATGAGCTAAATAAATAGAAAAGTGATTTCAGTATAGAGTGAGATCCACTTATAAATATTATACATACTTAATACATATTACCAACGCATATTATTTACAATGCGATGGGAATACTATCGGGCAATCGGATGGCTCGCGGTATTTGAGCTCCTGAAGCGTTGTGAAACCACCCTGTGCAACCCAAACTGAGCCAATTTGGACTGGGCGGAAATTGGACGAGGTGAGAAAAAAAACACTCCAGGGGCCGTAGACAAGGTTACAATCGACAAGCGGTAACGCCAATAGAAAATAGTAAAATTTATGGGGATGACAGATGCCGACGAAACACTTTTCGTTGACATCTGTCATTCCCATACATTTTGTTAGTTTTCTATCGGCGTTAGCGCTTGTCGATTGTAACCTTGTCTACAGCCCCAGGAATTCGATTGAAACAGCATTTTATTATATAGGTAAAAAGTGTACACACTTTTAGGCAACCGCTGATTCAATCGGCTGCTTTGCGACAAAAATAAATCTTTATCATACTTTTTTTTATATTTCCGCCTCAGTACAAGTTGGCTCAGTTCGGGTTGCACAGGGCGATTCCGCAACGGATCGGGAGCTCAAATACCGCGAGCTATCTGGTTGCCTCTTGGACGCTTGCAATTACGCGTTATTGTCCTGAATATAACGATTACAGACAGTTTAATGCAACCCAGCCTAAAGTCTTCGACTGTCTTTTTGGGTTTTTTTTTTCTGATCTTTCTTTTGCGTCACTTAGGCGTTAACTTTGGACTTTTGCTATTTTTTTCTAATTAAGTGTTATTTATAACTATTACGAATGTTTCTTCTGCAACAGCATTTCATTACAATAAGAAAGTTACCCGTGTGGTATCGGGTTAAAATAGCATCACCCCCTTTCTTCCCGTGGGTGTTGTAAGAATCGACTAAGGGAAAAGGTTGAATTGTGTTGTAGGCGATGGGATAGCAGCCTATCACTGCGATATGATATTTTCTCGATCTTTTATACCCACATTTATGCTAACAGTGGCACTGGTCACAAGTTTCATGTGTTCTGCCTACCCCTTTTAGGGATAAAGGCGTGTATGTGTGTATGTCAGTAAGAACGTTGCGATAGTGTGTGTTGCCAGCCCTACAACAACTCGTTTTAGCGTCGATCTCGCGTGTCCGAGGCGTGATATCCGTCGGATATTGCAGTGATATTAGTGCTGTATCACATTCGTATGCATGGAATCCTGCACTAATGACGCATCCATATGTATTAGAGATAAGTGTTCGATGTAGGAGCAACTTAGTGCTCCTGATGATACATTTTTGCTGGTGGGTTTCTGGCTATATCATTCATCATTTATGGGTGGGCGCAGGACTGGTCATTGTGGGTCACTTTGGTAGGCCTATGTCCAGCAGTGGACGATTTTCAGCTGATATGATGATGATGATGACAGAGAGAGACAGAGATCTCGCGACTTTCTCGTGGAAAAACTCCTTACAATAAAGAGTTCACGTCGGTACAATGTAAGTATGTTGCATTGTCAGGCAGGGGTCATCTCCAGAACTACTCAATTGACAATAAAGTTGATTCCAAGGTTCATCTTTAACTTTTCAAATTCAAATTAAAATAATAATAAAAAACTGCCTTTTTGTGTCCCAGGCCTCCTCTAGGAGAGAACGGGCAGTAGTCCCCACGCTGCTTCAGTGCAGGTTGGGGGCTTCACATACACTATTCAATTTCTTCCTCACGATGTTTTTCTTATACCGAAAAGCTAACGGTATATATCAAATGACATTCCATGCAAACGATCCGGAAAACTCATTGGCAAGAGCCGGGATTTGAACCTACAAGCGCATTTTGACCTCCGTGGATGGTTAATTGCTTATTAGCCAGGTCTTATCATACCTACCTAGTAAGTGAATTCAAGCCTCGAAGCTGACTTCACTCCTTTTAATCTGTCGCTATTTAATGAGCTCCAGCAAAACGGAGCAGCCAACTCAAATAGCTTCCACCCGTGTCAATTTCAAAAAGGCCTCAACCGACCAATCAGAACAAAATATGGCCGCCTCCGAAAGGGGGTTATGTATTTCTTTTTTATCGTCGCGGACTTTAACAGGTCTTCAGTCCACCTAAAATGCTTAAAATAAATTCAATATGTAACTGCAGCGGTAAATGGACTTGGATGAGCTCGATATTGTCGCTTATGGCGTTTATCTTTTAAAGCCTTGCACTCATTATGCAGTGAATGGAAATACGGACAATGGGGCAGTTAACAAGTTAAGGTCAGCTATACTATAATACTGCAATGGTATTGGATGAGCAATCCAAATGGGTCAGTATTGGGAAGTTTGATATTATAGAATAGCTTCTGACTGTAACTTTGTCAGCGCATAACTTACTTGCCCGTATCCGATTGAGCTGGCATACATAATAATAATCATAATCAATTTATTAGTTATATAATTAACAGAAAATTACAGTTCAGAGGTACATATACATTGTCATAGAAAATTACACTACAATGACTGTTTATTGTTATACTTAACAAATCAGCGAATATATACATTAACATTTAATAGTAAACAACACTATAGGACAAAACAATACCTTATGCCTGCTCGATTTTCCATTTTGAAAATTTTGCTTTACTTAAATACGGATGCACTTTGAGCAGCGATAATATCGCCTGAGAGGTGGTTGTACACCTTGCGACCCATAATGTGTTTGACTAGATATTTTTACTTCGCAAGCCTCTGCGATACGAAGGGCAGCTTTGCGCGCAAGCTGTGGGTTGCTTACCTGCGAGACATCCATTACACAAGTTGTGTCCACTTCATCTCGAGCAGTTACCTCCATTTGTAATCTTAAACATGAAGGTATGTAACGTCAATATACCTAGCATAAAAAATGGTTTTGCCGAGTTTGTTTGCGAGACGCGCGCTATTGCACGTACTGCACGCTTCAATATCATGGTAACGGGCGACATGTTTCGAACTCTTCGGTAGTTCTTGAGTTCGCCGCGAAAACACTCATCCTGAAGAAGAACTCCGGAAGAGTTCGAAACATGTCGCCCGTAGTGTAATTTAATACGTGAGTTGAACCGTGTTATTATTAGCATTATTTCGACATGTGTCACGAAGTTCCAAGTAGTGATTGTGCGAAAAAGCACAATCGTTTAATGTTTTTTAGAAACTTATTTACAACCTTCAAAATCTATTTATAATAAACCACTATATCCTTTATTTTAACGATTGGATTCTGTGCACATTATTTGTAGTTTATTCGACATCATGGTTTCTCACCGAAGCAAATTCACTGTATATTTGAGGTTAAAGTAACATAACATAACATTATTATCATACACATTTCAATTGCTTAACTTGTGTACAATATGTTGTTAACTTGGAATAACCTGGTTGAGAACAACGTCAACGATGTTACAATGAAATAAACATGACTTTCGACCTTATTCCAATGAAGTAAGGATTGCTATAGATCACCAAAGTTGTCTTCGTCGGGGCTATGATACCTTTTGTGTAAGTTCAGCGGTATAATGGTCTCACGAGAGTGCTACTACAGAGTCACAATATCTGCATCGAATATTCCTATGACATGATAGTAACACAATTTGAGGCGGATGTGTAAGCCAAAATGGATTTAAGATCGTATGATATAAGTGCATTTATATAGGCACACGTTATGTGAGAGTTATAGAAAGAAACAAAAAACTGCATAACTCTCCTCAAGGAAAAGGCCGTATTCACGACGTTTTTGTATCGTATCATTCCCTATACAAGGGAGAAAGAAGATGGAAGTTTGTAAGGATAAGTACGATTAACAAACTTAAAAATAATATACTGTTATAATAGAAGAATTGAATATGAACCCTGTGGGACTCCTTACGTTACACAGCAGGAACTTCTTTAATTGCCAACATCCACCATATGAAATTGCCTTTGGGCTAAATTAAGACCAAAGCCAATGCAACATATCATAATGACATCTCACTTAATCTGTCATATGACCACCGCATCCCGAAATGTCATTAAAACGCCTGTCCCTGGCCTCGAGTATCACTGGCCGCTAACAAGTCGCCTCCGACGGTATTTGCCTGTAATTGGAGTGACACTAACTCACGGCTGACGCTTCATGCACCCAGGGCTAAAGTGCTATGTCATTATGACATTTTACACACGGATTTCTTCGTACTGGATATGACATGGTCTCAAAGCCACACGCGCCAATCATGACTTACGTCAGAGCGCTAACAGCGCATTTCGCTTAAGTATTAACACTTTCACTGCCAGTAACCCATCTAGCGGGTGCCCGCGCCGTAGCTGCTTTCGGCTACAATGTGTAGCGATTCTTGGCATTGAATGTGTTAACACGCTACGCTCGTAACCGATCCCACGAATTTTCCCGTATGTAGGCGCCTGCTAAACATGTTCCTGACAGTAAAAGTGTTAATAGTGTTTGCGTAGGTGCGTGAAAACAACTGCTTGCACAGCCTCTTTGATTAGAAACAAAAAAACGAATGTTTGTTCCGCCCTTGGGTATATAAAATTTAATCGCGATGAGCATACCTCGAACAAATCATGCGGATGACGTCAAACCACTCCTAGGATGATTTCAAAAAGTATTTTCATAAACAATTACTACTTATCAATTATCAACCTCTTTAATAAAACGATATCGCCACTTGACATGAGCCGAGTACGTACATAACATCTTTGACTGACATTGTCATTCAGTTGAACAATAAAGTGACTTCGTAATTATTTAGATTTATCTTTACAATTTTTTTCAAAAGACGCAAAAGAATGTCGCGTTTACAAGAATATTGTTGTAATTTTCCGTTTTTGGAGATACGTGATAAAAACGTGTATTGCTCGTGCTGTGATCAAAATATAGCACCGAAAATAATGTTGTTGTTGCAATACAGACATCATCCTGTGTGCAAAATTAGGTACGTCATTTTTACGTCATCCGCATGATTTGTTCGAAGTATGGCGATGAGTTAGGAAATGGAATAAAATGGCTGTCAGTTCAAATAAAATTTGACGTATTTACATAAATGGCAAAACTGCCACCTATAACATATGTGTTCCTTACGACCTAATAAATAGGCAGGTGAAACTATTTGGATTCCTCCCTAGTATTTCTGTCACTTCTAGTAACTGTGTGATAGTTTGCAGCGATAGCACACGACACTTTGGAGCGGGTGTCGAACGCCAGAGGGCACTATTATTGCAGCACTGCACCCATCTCCCTGAGTGGAAGGACAAATCCCTCACGGCTTGCTGAGCATGCGATATGCATTCCGAGACTTTTGCCCGTATCTTTATTATCGTACGAGTTTTCTTCTGTTAGCTTCCTATAGTCATCTCATTAAATTAATGCATTATAACGTAGGATCTATTAAAGCGAGGCAACATTATATGAGCGTGCAGCTTACATACACCCTACCGTGCTATGAACAAAGAGAACTTTGCGGCTAGCGCCTGAGAACGGGATGCAATGATTAGTATTTTCTAACTGTGTGTGCACGATTTTGTTAAACTGTCCTACAGTTCAAAAACGTATTTAGGTATAACGCATAAAAATCCGAGGAGTCTCAAGAACTATTGTTCCAAAACCATCAATATTCCGATTTTTAGGGTTCCGTAGTCAACAAGGAACCTCCCCTACATGTTAATTGATGATGTTTTTTTTTCTCGTTAAACCTATAGTGTGGGGTATCGTTGGATAGCTTGTTCAAAAATATTATGGGTTTTTAAAACAATTTTACAATTCAGTTATGCGTTTGCGAGATAATGGGATTTAAAGCCCTAATTTTTGTTCGAGTCATGTGTGTCCCCCCCTGCTGTCTAAATGGCTACTACTTGGGACGTGAAAAAAATCGTGGCGGTAGTACATAATAATATAATGAATTTAAAAGGAAAACTATCACAGTTAAGTAGACACAACTAGTTAACGAGTAGTAGTAATATATTTCGGAATTAAACCTAATTATTTACCTGCAAATAAGTTGTTATCATGGAGAACATAACCTCAACATCGTGCACCAACTTTGTCACCATTGTAAACCGTGAGTTATTTGAATAAAAACCAAAACTGTTTTCACTTTACACGATCTCAAGAGTGACGCACACATACGTAAACCAAAATAACGATCTAAACTTTGAAAATAAATACGATCTACCGCATCAACAGCTGATTTAAATCACAACAGCGGCTGTTTTGACATTTGACACTTATGACAGATGCTCGTAGGGTGCGTTCCAATACCTGTTCAGAATCGGTCAGAATGACTCCGACGAAGTCGAATAAGCCCATTAAATACAATACTTGTTATAAATGTAAAAAGGCCATTAGGACAGCAGACTATTTGAAATGTTCGCTATGCAATCATTATTACGACATATTGTGTATGAAAATGAATGTAAAAACATATAATACAATAAATAAAGACAGCAAGCAAAAATGGAAGTGTCAAAACTGTCAAGAACCGGGGAAAAACCCAACAAAAACTTCAATTCAAGATACCAGTGAAGTACAAAGTAGTCATTCCTCTAAGGATAACATAACGCATAGAAGGCGTATTTTACGTAAAATTCCATCGTGTGAAAGTTTATCTAGCACTTTAAATAATGTAGAAATAATGAGCTCTACACTAATTGACGACAGTAGCTCACGTAGAAGCTTGCCAAATGTATCACATATGGACAACTCACAAATAATAGAACAGAAGTTGCAAATCGAGGGACTTAATATCGAATTGTCTAGCGCTCATGCCGAGATAGTTAAGTTGAATACGGAAAATATCGATTTGAAGAGACAGACTGATGACCTGAAGAAGAAAATAAATATATATACAAAATTATTAAATGAAGATACGACTAAATTTACTACACCATCTAAGGACTACGGTTTGAACTCACCAATGCACAATTCAGATCTAGAAATTAAACTAGCAGAGGCATACAAGAAAATACAAACCCTGGAAGTTGAAATTAAAAAAATGGAAAGGACAAATAAACAACTACAACTCAAACTCAGCAAAACACTCACAACTAATATAGAAATGAAACGTAAATCAGCTACTCTGGATAGTAAAACTGTGACTCTTACACGTATACAACAATCAACAAAACTACTGCAAAGAACTGCTCATCAGATACAAAAACAAATCAGTAAGAACGTGCCCCTAGAAAGTCGCGATTCAGCCCCATCTATAGACATGTCTCTGTACCACGACAAAGAGAATACCCGGGAAAATGCCCCTGAAGACCATATAGATGGAGCTGAATATGAACAAACTAGAACACATAAACCAAAGCTACTCCTTCTGAGTGATTTTCATGGTGCTGAGTTGTTACTACCTTTATCAAAAATAAGAAGAAATGACTACGATTTCACAGCAGACATTATAAAATACGGAACAACTGAACGAGTTCTACAAGGAGTTACAGAAAAAATTGCTGACTTTACAAAAAGTGATTGTTTAGTTGTAATGTGTGGTGGCAGTGACTACAATATTAATCCCATAAGTAAGGTTCTTAATATCTTAGGACATACTGCTAAAAACGCCACTCACACCAATGTAATATTTTGCGACATACCATATAGCATAAATAAATTTGCCGACCAATACAACAGTTATGTAGAGAAAATTAACTATGCCTTACATGAGAAGTTTACTAAAAACTGTTCTCATGTCTGGCTTCAACCCAACAGTATTTATTTAGGACATTTTGACTATGAAATGAATGGGAATGAACTTAATTCTAGAGGCAAATATAAACTCGCCAAATGTATAAATAGTGTGTTAAGGAGTTTTAACGAATCCTTTTATAATAAAGGTACTTTTTTATAGTTAATAAACCAAGTCAACCTAGTAGGCAAATGAAATCAACCACCGAGGATTTTAGCATTTCTTACAAATATATATCAGTTTTACACCAAAATATAAATGGCATAATAAATAAGGCTGATGCATTAAGTGTCCATTTACAAGGTTTTATGAACATTGGAAAGCCTATTGACATTATCTGTATAACAGAACACAACATGAAATTTGATGACGAAATGGAATTAATGATAGTCAACTATACCCTAGCTGCTCATTTTTGCAGAAAAAGTAGAGATGGTGGATCATGCATATTAGTGAGAAACATTCATAAATATAAGATTCTACCAGAGATTGCAGAACTTTCTATACCACATATAATTGAATGCTGTGCAATTGAACTGACAGATCACAAAATAATAATCATTACTATATACAGAGTTCCTAAAAATGACAATGCACGCATGAGAATATTTTTCGATAAGTTAAGTAAACTTTTGAATAAATTATGTTACACAAATAAGAAAGTAATTATTAGTGGTGATTTCAATATTGACATACTCAAAAGAACCGCAGTCTCAGTAGAATTTAAGAACATACTACACAGTTATAACTTAAGGCTTAGCATAATAGAGCCGACCCGTTTATGTAGCAAAACATGCATAGACAATATCATACATAACATTAGAGGAAGCAAAGCTGAAGTAATCGAATTAGCACTCTCCGATCACACAGCACAAGTTTTAACATGTCCAGTGAAGATGACAAATGTTCTGACTCACTGGTACGTAACAAAAAGAGATCTCAGCCAAGAAAATATTGATAAGTTCATTGAGTGCCTCCAAAATCTAAATTTTAATGAAGTGTACTTATCTGTTGATTCTAATGAAGCTTACGACAAATTCTCGGACCTTTTCGAATTATTTTATAATCTATGCTTCCCATACCAAAGATGTAAAATATCCTCCATTAAAAAACCTGCATGGATCTCAAAAGGTATTAAACAGTGCTGCAGGCGAAAGAGATATTTACTATGGAAGTGTCGTTTATCTTCTGAACAAGGGGATAAAGAATACTTCAGAAAATACTCGAAACGCCTCAAAAAAATTATTAATCTAACTCAAAAATCTCAAAACAATTATCTCATTAAAAATGCCCAAAATAAGTCTAAAGCGACATGGAAAATAATTAACAGTTCTAAGTCAAATCAACCAAGACATTATATTTCAGAAATATGTACACATAATAATATACAAACTTATAATCCAAAAAATATTGCGCAAAAATTCAACAATCATTTTATTGACCAAATTCAACCAATTAATATACTAAATAATAATTCAAATTCTAACAAATCTAATATCTATTTAAATAACTGTAGTGTACTTAGTACCTACTCTTAGATATAATAATTATTAAATAAGTTTTATTGATTAAACGTGTTAACTTAATATAAAACTTAAAACTAAACGTAATTCTAAAAACTTATTATTATATAAACAAATCTATAATTAGGTATTTACAACATGCACTTAAATATGTAACATTAATACTAGCTAAATAACTAAACTTAATATTTACATGTAATATTTTGTATGTACACGCGGACAAGCAAACCGATTTCATATTAGATGCGGTGTCCCGTTATCTGCGCGGACGGCGGCGGCCGGTGGCCGGTCGCGCGCCCGCGCCAGTACTTATGTCGCTTCACCTCTGTGCGGGCGGCGGCCGGTGGCCGGTCGCGCGCCCGCGCCAGTACTTATGTCGCTTCACCTCTGTGCGCACGCCGCTCGTATGCAAATTATTGTACTCGCTCCCGCTATACGCTTGCGCTTACATTTAGCCTTTAATTATTGTGCTTTGTGCTTGTACTGCTTGTGACTTTCTTCTATGTGCTTTCGGACATTCTATGGCAAAATTATAAACTTTCTCCTTCTATCTTTGTACCGTGTTTGTGCAAATTAAAAGTGATTGTTGGAACATTCGGACGTTTATTTATGTCTACGCCCGAGTCACAAACCCGACAACTACAGTGGTGACCCCGAGAAAAAACACATCATGCCAGATAACGAGGCCGAAATAAGCAGAGTTGGAGTGCGGGTACCGCCATTTTACCCCGATAAACCGGCGCTTTGGTTCATGCAGCTGGAGAGTCAATTTGTGTTGGCCAATATAACAACGGATGCCACCAAATTTCATTACGCTTTGGCCCAGCTGGATTCGGCTACAGCATCAATCGTAGAGGATATCATTACCTCACCGGCAGCGGCAGATAAGTACCAGCAGTTAAAAATCGAACTCATCAAACGGTTATCGGTTTCACGGGAGAAAAGGATCCACCAGCTCCTTACCAACGAAGAGTTGGGAGACCGGAAGCCGACGCAGTTCCTTCGGCATTTGAAGAGTTTGGCTGGGGCAGGCGTGCCTGAAGACTTCATGCGTTCCATATGGACCAGCAGGTTACCCACAAGTACGCAGACCATCATCGCATCCCAGTCAAGGCTACCGTTGGACGAAGTAGCTGAGCTGGCCGACCGTATCCACGAAGTCGTCCCACACCGACCGCAAATAGCAGCAGCATCGATGACAGCAGCATCAACGTCATCATCAGCACCACATTCCTTGAGCCAGGAAGTAGCGGCATTATCCCAGCAGATGCAGACATTAATGCTAAAGGTGGACAGAATGTCGCGCGAGCACGGGCGATCCAGGACACCTCGTAGACAAAATGGACGTGGACGCTCATCATCAGCACGAAGGTCGAACTCCAATTATAGGAAATTTCCGACGTGTTGGTACCACCATAAGTTCGGGGACAAGGCTACTCGGTGTGTGCAGCCCTGCGATTTCGCGGGAAACGGGCGGGGCAATCTGTAATGGCGGCCGACGACTGCCCGAGCACAGGTCGCCTTATTATAACGGACCAGCATTCAAAAACACAGTTTTTAGTAGACACCGGTAGTGACCTTTGTGTATTCCCTCGTTCACAATTAAAAACGCGATGTATAAAAACTGATTTAGTTTTAAGCGCAGCGAACGGTACTAAAATCAACACGTACGGTTACGTAAATTTTATTTTAAACCTAGGCTTGCGCCGTGACTACGCTTGGCGATTTATTATTGCAGATGTGACGAGGGCGATAATAGGTGTGGATTTTTTATCGCATTATGGTCTCGTCGTCGACGTGAGGAATCAACGCCTCATCGACGGCACGACATCGCTTGCGACCCCGGCGTTGCTCGCGCGAAAATCGGTGGACGTCACTTCGGTGAAGGTAATGTCTGGTGATTCTACATATCACATTATACTCGAACACTATCCCGAAATAACACGCCCACATGGTATACACCACACACCTACACACAGTACAGTACACCACATACGCACTACACCTGGGCCACCTGTATCGAGTACACCTCGCCGCCTGGCGCCGGACAAATTGAAGATAGCCAAGGCAGAGTTTGACGCTATGTTGAAGAGCGGCATCTGCCGGCCATCTGAGTCCCCTTGGTCTTCTCCACTACACCTAGCCCCGAAGAAGAATGATGGATGGCGTCCGTGTGGGGATTATCGCATGCTGAACGCGAGAACCATACCGGACATGTACCCTATCCGTCACATCCAGGACTTTGCACACAGTCTTGCCGGTTGTACAATTTTTTCAACCATTGATCTGGTCAAGGCGTATAACCAGATTCCCCTGAACCCTGACGACATCGCGAAGACCGCCATTACGACGCCCTTCGGCCTTTACGAATTTCCTTACATGACGTTTGGACTTCGTAATGCCGGTCAGACGTTTCAGCGCTTCGTCGATGAGATGGTCAGGGGACTAGACTTTGTGTACGCCTACCTCGACGACTTTTTAGTCTTTTCGCAGGATCGGGAGACCCACGAGCAACACCTACATCAGCTCTTTCGCAGGCTCAAAGATTTTGGCATGGTGGTGAATGCAGCAAAGTGTGTCTTCGGCGTACCTGAAGTTACCTTCCTCGGGTACCGTATAACAGCCGAAGGGACCACACCACTGCCTTCCAAGGTCGAGGCTATACAGAGCTTCCCTACGCCAAAGACAGTGAAAGAGTTGCGACGTTTCTTGGGGATGCTCAATTTTTACCGCAGGTTTATTCCAGGCGCGGCTAAGCATCAGGCACCCCTTAACGCTCTGCTGGTAGGATCCGTGAAAGGTTCACATCCCGTTCAGTTTTCCACACAGGAGGCAGATGCCTTTCAGGCCTGTAAGGACGGTCTTTGCCATGCGACTATGCTGGCACACCCAGACTGCCACGCGAAACTCGCTTTAGTGACAGACGCTTCGGACACGGCTATGGGTGCAGTACTCCAGCAGATGAAGCAGAACGAGTGGCAGCCGTTGGCATTCTTCTCACGGAAGCTGAGTCCAGCTCAGGTAAAATATTCGCCCTATGATCGCGAACTTCTAGCGATTTACGAGAGTGTGAAGTATTTTCGGCATATGGTGGAGGCTCGTGACTTTGTGATCTACACCGATCACAAGCCACTCACTTTTGCCTTCCACTCTCGTAAAGAGAACTGCTCTCCACGACAGTTTAGGCACCTTGACCTGATAGCCCAGTTTACGACTGATATCAGGCACATATCAGGTAAGGATAATGTCGTGGCGGATACACTTTCGCGCATAGAGGAAATCTCGCAACCTGTGACTGCTGAGAGAATCGCTTCTGCGCAACAGGCTGACCGGGAGCTTCAACAACTAAGGGAAGCAGGGTCGTCACTGCGGCTGGACAAGGTAAAAATCCCCGGGTCGCAAGATTACCTGTACTGTGACGTCAGCGGCACTACCGAGAGGCCATTTATACCAAAGGAGCTACGCAAGGCGGTGTTCGACAGTCTCCACTCCTTAAGCCACCCTGGCGCCAACGCCACCGCCAGATTGGTCGCGGAGCGTTACGTCTGGCCAGGTGTCAAAAAAGACTGCCGTGAGTGGGTACGTACCTGCCTCGCTTGCCAACGCTCTAAGGTCACTCGCCACGTCTCTGCCCCGTTAGGTAACTTTAAAGTACCCAGGGCCAGACTGGCATTTGTCCACATAGACCTAATAGGCCCCTTACCATTGTGCCAAGGGTTTCGATATTGCCTCACAGCCGTCGACAGGTTCACGCGATGGCCAGAGGCAATACCGTTGGCAGACATGACGGCCGAGACGGTGGCACGGGCATTGTTGACCGGCTGGATATCCCGGTTTGGTTGCCCAACGGATATAGTTACGGATAGAGGACGTCAGTTTGAGTCGGCCCTATTCCAGCATTTATCATCCATCGCAGGGTTCCAACACCGAAGGACGACAGCGTACCATCCAGCCTGTAACGGTCTCGTGGAGAGATTCCACAGGCAACTTAAGGCTGCCATAACCTGCCACGGTGGTAACAGCTGGGTGGAAACACTTCCACTCGTTTTACTGGGAGTACGAAGCGCCTACAAAGAAGACATTCAGGCTTCCACGGCTGAACTTCTTTATGGTCAACCTTTGCGCCTCCCAGGAGATTTTTTCAACCCCCAGGTAGACGAGACCATTGACGTGACGGACTACATGTCACGCCTGCGAGGTTTCGTCAGAGACTTGCGCCCATCACCAGCCGCACGGCACAGTGGTAGGCGTACAACTTTCGTCTTCAAAGACCTATCTTCTTCAGCCTATGTTTTCCTCCGGGACGACACGATAGGCGGATCCCTAAAACCTGCGTACACCGGACCTTACGAGGTTATTGCCAGAGGTGACAAGGTCTTCAAAATAACGTTAAATGGTAAACTGGTTTCAGTATCGATAGACCGCCTTAAGCCGGCCTTCATACTGCGTGACCCAGACACCCCACATCACACATCACCAAACAACACACATTTCCATCACTCAAGTTCACCCAAGGATCACCAGGCACTACCAAGTGCCAAAAATGACACTGTCAAAACGACGCGGTCAGGACGCCGTATTCAGTTTCCCGACTATTATCGCCCTTGACGGTCTCTGGGGAGGGGTGATGTAGTGTACTTAGTACCTACTCTTAGATATAATAATTATTAAATAAGTTTTATTGATTAAACGTGTTAACTTAATATAAAACTTAAAACTAAACGTAATTCTAAAAACTTATTATTATATAAACAAATCTATAATTAGGTATTTACAACATGCACTTAAATATGTAACATTAATACTAGCTAAATAACTAAACTTAATATTTACATGTAATATTTTGTATGTACACGCGGACAAGCAAACCGATTTCATATTAGATGCGGTGTCCCGTTATCTGCGCGGAAGGCGGCGGCCGGTGGCCGGTCGCGCGCCCGCGCCAGTACTTATGTCGCTTCACCTCTGTGCGCACGCCGCTCGTATGCAAATTATTGTACTCGCTCCCGCTATACGCTTGCGCTTACATTTAGCCTTTAATTATTGTGCTTTGTGCTTGTACTGCTTGTGACTTTCTTCTATGTGCTTTCGGACATTCTATGGCAAAATTATAAACTTTCTCCTTCTATCTTTGTACCGTGTTTGTGCAAATTAAAAGTGATTGTTGGAACATTCGGACGTTTATTTATGTCTACGCCCGAGTCACAAACCCGACAACTACATAACAATTTGACATTTAATTCTCTTAATTCTATTTTCATGCAACCTACTACTTCTGATGACATTCTAAAAATAATAAATGGCTTGAGGAATACAAACAGCACTGGGTTCGATGGCGTAAGTACATATATAGTAAAAAAAGTATCTCATATAATTTCACCTCTACTTAGTCATATCGTAAATTTGTGGATTATTTGTGGACGTTTTCCAGAAAAATTGAAACTAACAATTATAAAACCTCTACACAAAAAACATAGCAAAGAAGACATGAATAATTACAGACCCATAGCGCTTATTCCTATTTTCTCAAAAATTATAGAAAAGTATATTTATAATAGTGTATCTGGCTACTTTGAACACAATAATTTGTTTGTAAATGAGCAAAAAGGTTTCCGTAAAAACATGACGATCAACATGGCTATCTTTGACTTAGTAGAAACTGTTCTAAAGAATATGGATAAAAGGATCCCAGTATCTGCGTTGTATATGGACATGTCAAAGGCGTTTGACTATGTTGACCATAGAATACTTTTAGATAAGCTGTATCGCTACGGAATACGTGGTAATATCCATTCTTTAATTCAATCTTATTTAAGCAACAGAAGACAAACAACTCAAATAAGTAAAATATGTTACAAGAAAAAAACGGAACAGATCTACTCATCGGATGTACGAGAAATCCGTTATGGCGTACCACAGGGAAGTGTTTTAGAACCTCTGCTGTTTCTCATTTATATAAATGACATGCCTAACACAATTGACCACCCCATGGTTCTCTTTGCCGACGATAGTACTGTAATCTTCTCTAGGAAAAATTTGAAATCTTATGAAGCTGATATCAACAAGACATTAAATACAATTATAGAATGGTTAACAAAAAATAATTTGAACATTAACTTAAGTAAAACAAAACTCATGACATTTCAGCAGAGAACGAATTACGTGCCTAATCTTACAATAGCTTATAAAGGACAAAAAATTGAAGACACTGACATAACAAAGTTTTTAGGATTAAATGTAGATTATAAGTTGACATGGAAATATCAAATTGACTCTATATGTAAGAAATTAAATCAATTCTCCTATGCATTATATAATTTAAGAAAAAAAGTTAATCTAGCTGCAGTGCTTACTGCATACCATGCATTTGTGACATCAACTTTAAGATACGGTATAATATTCTGGGGGAACTCGACAGATCGAGAAATTGCATTTCGAGCGCAGAAAAGGTGTCTAAGATCTTTATGTGGTATCAACTCTTTGGAATCTTGTAAGCCCCACTTTCAAAGACTTAAGATCCTAACTCTTCCTAGTTTATATATATATGAAATGTGTGTTTTCGTGAAATGTAACTCCCATCTGTACCTAAACCTTAAGAGCACTCGTTTAAAACATAAAATAAAATACCCAATGATACCCAAAACAAAGTTATTCCAAAAAAATGTAGTTGCAATGGCTCCGAAGATATTTAATAAATTACCAAAGTGTTTAATTTCAATAGACCAACTACATATATTTAAAAAAGCCTTAAAAAATGTTCTAGCTCATAGAAGTTATTATACCATAAATGAATATATAAATGATAGTGACTTTGACATGCATGCTCAACAATTTGTAAGCCGTAAGGCGCCACATAGTGAAACTGACCACATTCTGTAACATCCTGTAACCTATGTTGGACAAATAAATGATTTTATCTTTATCTTTTATCTTATCTTAGACATAACTAGTTAACTGGTAAGAAATGCACTTAATTTCGGGTGCATATACATTGTCATTGTAATTTGAACCTTTTACTGTGGACGGTAGATTTGCTTTTTCAGGGCACGTTATCTTCAATAGAAAAAACCTTGTCCTTCAGGTGATCGCGTAACCGGCGAAACGACCCCTATACATTGGTGTGTTGTATAGTTTTTTCAGCTAAACTATGATATGGACGCAGATGATTTACCGGAATACAGGAATAAAGGTTACGTTAAATTAGTATTATTCAAAAAAATCATTTAGCAGAATACGGATTTCGGAACTATGAAATTCAGAAAAAATATACTCGTTCAAAGAATTCTTCGAAATAACGTTTATACGTACCCATTTAGGTAATACTCGTATGATATAACGCTTAAAAAATGAGTTCGTTTTAATACAAACATGAAATAACATGCGAGATACCAAAATTGAGTACTAATATTTTTGTATGACACAATAACAGTATCTGGTCCCCGAATTAATACACATGATATACCCCAGGAAAATTACGTTTTCTTTAAACATTAATTTATAACAGCGTTTTTTTGTTTGTTTAATTTTCAAATGTTATTCTAAGATGCCTTATCCGAGAATCCACCAAAATTTCCATCGGGAAGTAAATATATAAAAATAAATGACTCGTCCATTATGTTTTTTGTGTGATTTATTTATTATTCTTGAAGAGCTCCTGTAAATTAAACAAAACATAAATTAAAATATCTATTAATATTTTTCCTCTTTTTTCAGGAATTGGTTAAATATCGATTTTTTGATGACTAATATTTTGGTGGATTTTGAGTGTACGTAATTACTAAAATGATAATATATCAGTTACACACAAAAAAGCTGCTGTTATGAATTATTTCCAAATTTCAATTTTTTTCCATACTAATGAAAATAAAATGCTTAGGCTAATAGTCAAAGTTATAACTGAATTTCATCGCTGTGAAGCGCTAGTTTTGACATGTATAAAATTTTAAGACATTTACTACTCCTGATAATTTCTATCGCTCACTAAATAAACCATTTAGAACCATGTGATAGACACAGTTTTACTAAGTTATTAATAAAATGGGTTATTCATACAAATTGGACGAAGGGTTCTAAGATTTGTTGTTTTAGGATCCTCCAAATATATTTTGCATGACTTTGGGGACACTATTGTTTGCTTTTCACTATCGTCTGCTGAAACAAAGCGCAAGCGTAGGACAGATTTAATTTGGTGGTCCAGGCCCTCAGTAATCAGTGTCTATTTATAATAACTAGCTTCTGCCCGCGAATCCGTCCGCGTGAAATTCGTTTTATTTATGGTGATGATGATGATGATGATGATGATGGCATCCTGGCCGATTACGACCACAGCGACTGTATGTAAGGATTGGGTACCTTTTGTAACAATTAAGAATTATTGGAGTGTTGCTGTTCTACTCTCTGATGCGCTCTCAGGTGACTTGCGTACCCGATCTTTCTTACAAAGGTACGGGTGCACTTTGAGCAGGTTAACACCCCGCCGACATAATTGTAATGGATGGCTGCTGTTGGACGAGTTTATTTATATCGTAGCTCCATACAAACTTTAACCCCCCATTCACCCCCTTAGGGAATGATTTAGAGAACAAAAACTATCTTTTGTCTTTTTCGACGTGTCAAACCTTTTCTATACCGAATTTCATCTAAATCGGCTCGGTGGTTTAAGCGTGAAGAGGTATCAGACAGACACACTTTCACATTTATAATATTAAGTATGGACTAGCTGCCCGCGCGGCTTCGCTCACGTATTGCAAAGAACGCAGGAAAACCCGCGGGATTTGCAAAAGCCTATAACCGTCCAGAAAGTCCATACTACACGCAAGTGAAATAATTTATAAATTGGTTAAGCGGTTCCGTTAAGACATTACCCATTACATACAAACTTATAAACTTACAAAGCTACAATCTCACAGACTTTTCATAACATAATTATAGAAAATAGATTACAAAGCTCAGATTTACTTCAAAGTGGTGAAAAATTTAACATTATATATATCATACTTGGTGTTCTTCAAAGCTCGTAAAACTATTAAATTATGTGTTTAAATTAACCGTTCAACTCTTTTATAAAAATAAACTATTGAATCAAGATTTACTTTTAAAAAATTCTAGTCAAGATAACGAGCTGTACTCGGACAGAACTAGGCACTGAAAAGCTTCAATCGAAACCAGAGACTCAAAGTTGCTGTTAGTTTATTCAGAGCATAGCATAAGTTTAATGCTACATCTCTTTTTATGTTTTAGTTAGTTAATATGAAGAAGAACCTTTTTTATTCAATCATTTTTATCGCAAGAAATATCTATCTGGCAGCAAAAAAGTTCATATTATTTATTTTATAAATTCTAAATAGGTTTTGATTATATACGCTAATTTGAGATAGTTTAGCCTAAATTGCTGAGTACTGTAGATAGTCCTTACATACAAATCCATGAAACTCCCAAAACCACAAACTTTACCTCTTATGAATAAATAAATTAATTGAATCATTTATTTAACGGCTAGTGTCCTTGCAGTAGGGCAGTTTCAGGTGATAATGTGGACACGCTGGACAAAAGCACCAATTTTTTTTCAGGTACTTGTTAGGTCCATACTCCATAGCTTAAAATTTTTGATACGAACCAACTCCTCCGTCGGCCATCTTGATTTATGATGAGTTTTTCGGAACTTATGTACGGAATATTTACCGTTAGCTTTTCGGTGAAGGAAAACATCGTGAGTAAACCGGTCTAGTTTTCCCTCTGGGTTGGTAGGTCAGATGGCAGTCGCTTTCGTAAAACTAGTGCCTATGCCAAATCTTCGGATTAGGTGTCAAAGCGGACCTCTTGGCTCCTTTAGGGGCATTACCGGGAATAACGCTAGGAGGACGATGATCAACATCAACAAACTCTTCACTGCTTTTGAATTTTTTCATCATAATCATATCAGCCGAAAGACGTCCACTACTGGACATAGGCCTTACCTAAAGAGAAGGATTGCTTTGAAATAGATTATTGTGTACGATGAATACGTAGCATTCAATAATGGCAACCATACTATAACTTATAGTCTTTCGTTGTAGCATGGTGACAGTGATAGCATTCTAATTCTCACCTCGCTCTTAATATCTCACCACCCACGGCCCATTAGGAAAACTCTTCAATGGAATTCATCATCATCATCGTAACAGCGAAACTTAAGTGGCAGTGGGTGGGGCACATAGCACGCAGAACCGATGGCCGTTGGGGCGGAAAGGTTCTCTAGTGGCGACCACGTACCAGAAGGCGCAGCGTAGGTAGGCCCCCCACAAGGTGGACTGATGACTAGGCCTCCCCAAAAAGCGCCACGATGACGGGTCCTGTGCCACCTGCATTTGGTGGACTCCCGCGACGTTTACCACCTAGCAGGGGGGGGGGGGGTTGCTGCGCCTGCCTGTACGTGGAATACCATTCTAAATAATTGGAACAGATTTTCATTTGTTTTAGTTCGGTTGAATTTAAAACGTTGCAAACTCGACTTTATTTCCCATTACAGTTGATTCAAATTTAATTGCCAATGTATTTATCTTGTATCGTGTTTAGCCAGAGGCTAATCTCTTATCTCTCCGCCTCTCCGTGCCGAATCGCGAATATTCCAATAACCCACAAATTACGCGCAAAGTGTACTTAACGAATTGAACAAGATCGGCGTAGCTTTACGTCATATAGACGATTTAATGATCCGGACCGAGTTCTACTTGAATTTGCAACTTTTGTTCGAAGGAAAAGTTTTATACGGAATTACGAGAAAATAGAAGGTATCGTCTCCTATTAACCTATAATGAGAATAATACCTCAGGCTAGCCGACCCCAATTTAAGTTATGCACCCTATCCTATTGTAATAATGCTAAAAATGTTAACTTACAAGTTATCTTTCACGTCAACCACATAAATTGCCACAGGAAAAATTGTGTTTTAATTTGACAGCAGTAGGTGCTGATGAGTGATGCCTTAGAGCTTAAAACTACTTCGCACTCAGGTTTTTCTCAATTTGTAAAGAAATAATCATCATCCATTATGTTCGCTTCTCTGTGAGTATTTTGCCTATGAGTAGCTACGACATTTGATTGAACTTCCCTTTGGCTTGATCCATAAACGCACATCTCGTTCCGCTGCCTCTCATCTCTTCATTTTTTTCCGTTCAATTACGGTTTTAATGTAAGTCGTAATCAGGTACCCAACATAGATATTCCCTCTGCTGTCTTCAGTCTGATGACTGATACTGGCTGTCACCAGATGTCTCTCTGCAATTATACCGAATTCTGAAAGAGTGTAGGGGAGGTACACCAAAAACATTTTTTTTCAAGATTGTATTGTTCTGTTTTGTTAACGTAGTTGATTTATATACCCATTACAGTTTTCTAGTTGTAATGGTTACTGAGCTAAGCCGAAGACGGACGGACAGACGGACGGACGGCCAGGCGGACATGGCGAAACTATAAGAGTTCTACTACGGAACCCTAAACAGGCCACGGAGACCAGTAGTCTAGTGTAGCTGGTTGTTACGCGCTTTTGTCATTTTTCAATACTTCATAATCTAGTAATCTTCATAAATATAAAATAAATCAGCCTATATACGTCCCACTGCTGGGCACAGGCCTCATCTCATGAATGAGAGGGAGCATAACTAGTTTATAATCTTCATTTCGTTTCTTTAATCTAATGATTGGCCGCATTTGATCCGGTGATGCTACTCAGTTGAAGTGCTCTTAGCCTAGCGGCGCCTGCGAGTCGGGCACGATAACGCAGGTTAAGCAACGATGGCAGCGGTCAGTCTTTGGATGGGTGACCGCCTGATGTTTGAGTGGTTAAATATAAATGAGCGCTTCCTTGCTTTGAAAGGCACGCTAAGCAGTTAATCTCGGCTGCTGTCTGTGGCAGTAGTCGTTAAACCGAGTTAGAGGCCTTCGGGCGGCTTAAGAACTTCTAAAAGTCGAGTTGCCCACTCACTTCACAAAGGGTGGACAACTGTCACTCGCGTCCGCAGGAGCTACCTACCACAACCCTGCACGTGTCCCCTGGGTGGCACTAAATAGTGACAAACTCTAAAAAGTCAAAATAATGTACTTATGCCATACGATTAAATAAATAAAACTCAGTTGTCGATGGTACAGAGTCGGTTGTACCGGAAAACGGACGCCACAGGCCGGGAAGCTGGAAGGAAAATGCCTTTATTTTTAGCATTCAAGGGAATGCTTAAAGGTAAAGTAAGGCACTTTAGTTCTGTTATCTCCAGAATGGTTCGATGACTAAGAAGCAGATTATTGTATCTTAGATTTAAATATCTGTTTACTGACGTTATAACTATTATATAGCTTTATATATATCGGGTGTTTTTTTTAAACGTCATAGAGCCGAAGCCCAGTTATTATACATTACAAAGAACTTAAAAAAGGGTTATTATTATTACTGTTTTTGTTTTTTAATATTAATTTTAACCATCCAGCCGATTGACCGCAGTGACCGCTAGCCGCCATCTTTTGTACTTCGTGGTGTCAGGTAGCCGAACGCGAAAATTGACTCTGACTGACTGAACTTTACTCCGTGAAGGTTGATGTTCTATAAGTATGACAAAGTCGGGTTAGTTACACCATTTACGACGCAAGACTGGCTGGACCGATTTTTATAATAGTTGGTTTGTTGGATTTGTCTCCTCTGCGAATAGCAGAATAAAGGAGCGACCACGCCGCTGCTCAATACGCTAACGCACAGTAAACGCAGCAAAGTGTATGAAGAATACGTGACGCATATGACACGTCGACGCGTATACGCAGCGTAACGCACTGGTGTGGTCGCTACTTAACCGTACATCATCCTCTTAGTGCTTTTCGCGGTAGTGTTTAAACGAGACCGAGGCCCTGCTTAGTCAGAATAACTATTAAAACATGAAAAAAAAAATACACATACAAATTAATTTACTCAAAATCTCGCCGGAAGACCAGCGCTGGCTCGTGAGCCAGCATTTGAGCATTATGCTTTTTTTTTTTTTTTAAATCTTTATTGAAAAAACAAGGCCTTTATCGCATAGCGATAATGCCGGCCTCATAGGCATTACATGGTTCATTGTCTACAGTTCAGTAATTTACCTATTAATTGGTACAGTTTGACTGCTAATTTGGATGTAGGGTTAGACAATATCATGTTGCATAAGCCAATGTCTGCCAGTTTAAGTTTGGCTTGTGTTTCAAGTACCCTGCGGTCTGCTCCGATTCGAGCACATTCCACCAATGCGTGGTAGACATCTTCTCTAACACCACAAATCGAGCAATTTGGAGAATCAACCACCCTCATCAAATGTCCGAACACATTTAGTGGCATGTGCCCGGAACGCAGGCGCATGCTTATAACAACTTGCTGTCTATTTAGTCGAGACTCACAAAACCAGGGAATCTTCGGAGGTTCACTAACTGTTGTATCTGTACTCTTAGTTGTAATGCATCTGTGGTAGAGTGTGTCACCACTGTCAAAGAAAATAAATGTGATGTTCGTTCAAGTGAATATTTGTTTCATTAAATATTATAAAACATGGCGCAGACGGTAAATTTATAGTGAAACTTATTGACTTTGTTGTTGAAGTGTAAAAAAAAAAAAAAAAAAAAGTATGGATCACGGAATAAAACTGCCGCCGAACTTTGATCTGAGAGCGAGCAACGCGGCCTCTGAATGGCGGGTATGGCGTCTATGTTTTGAGGATTATCTTATAGGATCAGGACAAGAACATGCCTCTGACAAAGTTAAACTGTCGCTCCTAAGAAACATGTTGGGGTTGGACGCGACTCGCATCGTCACAACGTCTTTGCAACTATCCGCAGAAGAATCCGTCAAGTTTGAGTGCGTAATGGACGCCATCACCAAATATGTTAGCCCGCGGGTCAATGAAGTGTTCGAACGTTTCAAACTAAATGATCGGAAACAAAAACAAGACGAAAGTTTTGAAAATTTTCTCACGGATTGTAAGCAGCTAATAATGTCCTGTAACTACAGACAGACGAAACAAGAAAATCTGGAAGATCAATTGCTACGGGACAAAATTGTCCATGGAATTTACGACAAAAGTCTGCAGGAATGTTTGCTAAAAATGGACAATCTGACTCTCGAGAGGGCTGCCAACTGTTGTCGAGCATCAGAGCAAAGCAAAAAGCAAGTACAGGAAATGAATCCTACAATAGAAATTGACTATGTAAGGAAACAACAACAACAAAAGAGAACTTTCAAGTGTCGAAGGTGCCAGACCCAACATGGACACCGTGAGTGCCCAGCTTATGGAAAAAAATGCACTAAATGTGGAAGGTTGAACCATTTTGCCGTCAGCTGTAGGGTGAAAAACGTGGGTCACGCCCAGCAGGACTCCGAAGACTCTGATGATGCACTATTCTGTGGCGGAGTGGCCAGTAGGAACAAAATAAATGAATGGAGTGAAATTATTAATGTTGAGGGGAAGAACATTTGCTGTAGAATTGATACGGGAGCTGATGTGAGCATAATGCCACGGAGTCTATTTAAAAGGCTTAAAACTCAGCTAGAGTTGAGACCAACAAAGAAAAATCTTGAAGCATTTCAAGGGTCCAAGATTAAACCAATTGGAAAAGTCCTCCAGTGCAAATACAAAGATAGAGAGTGTTATGAAGACTTCATGGTGGTGGATTGCAATTCTATGCTGCTAGGCTTACCTGCCTGTATAGCCTTAAATCTAGTGAAGAGGGTCCATAGTGTCAAAACTGGAGAGGACATGGCAAAAGATAACTTCATAAATCAAAATTTGGATATCTTCCAAGGAAATGGTAAGTTTCCAAAGCAATGCTCAATACCTACTGTTCCTCATGCACAGATCTGTCATCCGGCTCCAAGAATTCCTTACACTTTACATGAGCCACTAAAAGTCGAACTTAACAGATTAGTAGAACGTGGTGCCATAGCGAAAGTTGATGATATGGATAGCCATGCATGCATTAACAGAGTAGTAATAGTAGAAAAACAAAACAAAAAAATTAGATTGTGTCTTGACCCCTCCGATTTGAATAAAAGTATAGTGAGGAAACCAAAAACTTTGCTGACAGTTGAGGAAATAGCGGCGAAGTTACTAGGAAAGAAAATGTTCTCCGTGTTTGATTTGTCAGAAGCTTTTCATTGTATACCGTTAACCGAAGAGTCATCATGGAAATGTTGTTTTTCCACACCATTCGGTGTATTTAGGTACTTGGTCCTCCCATATGGCTTATGTAATTCTCCTGATCTGTTCCAGGACCAAATTGAAGGATATTTTGGAGATATTCCTAATGTAATCACCTGGTTTGATGATATCTTAATTATGGGGGAAACGGAGGAGATTCATGATCAAGACGTAAGTGAAGTGGTAGCTAGAGCCCGTGAAATTAATGCTGTATTTCACAAAGATAAATTGCAATATAAACAACCTAAGGTTAAGTATGTAGGCCAAATATTTAATGGTTCCGGCATGTGTGTAGATAAAGCAAGAGTTGAGTCACTTATAAAGTTGAATGAACCCACCAATAGAGATCAACTGCAAAAAATAATTGGTTCATTCAATTACGTAAGACGCTATGTTCCGGAAATGGCTGAACTGATGGCACCATTGTGCAAATTACTCAGAAAAGACATTGAGTTTCAATGGTTACCCTTCCATAGCAAAGTGTTCAAAGAGCTTAAAAGTAAAATCTCCTCAGCTCCTGCTTTATGTCCATTCAATTCACAAAAACAAATTATATTACAATGTGATGCTTCCAAGAATGGGATTGGTTGCTGTTTGTTCCAAAAAGGAGAAAATAATGTATTAAATCTAGTTGCTTGTGTCTCAAGAACTATGAATGATTGTGAACTGAACTACAGTCAATCAGAGAAAGAATTACTTGCGATCTATTTTGGGACTCAAAAGTTCCATAAGTATGTGTATGGATCAAATGTGTTGGTTCAAACTGATCATAAACCATTGCTAGCAATAATGAACAAACCAATAAGTAAAGTAGGGTCACCACGCTTAAGAATACTTTGTTTAAAGCTGTTAAACTATACTCTGGAATTAAAATATGTGCCAGGAAAAGATTTACATTTTGCAGATATGCTGTCCAGAAACAGCCTGAAGTGTACAGAAAAAGATCCTCAAATGTCGGAAATGGTTCACTCAGTTTCTGTTCATTTACCTATGAGTGAGGAAAGAAAGGCCCAATTCAAACGTGAAACCAGTCATGACTCGACATTATCAGAGTTATGTAAGTACTACCATGAGGGTTGGCTGGCTGAAAAAAATATGCCAAAAAATGGTCATCCATATTACAAATTAAGAGATAAAATATATGTTGAATCGGGTCTGGTCTTTCTTGACAATAAAATAATTGTACCGGATAGTTTAAAGCAGTATGTGTTAAAATGTATACATGAGGGTCACAGTGGAATGAGCAAGTGTACACAGAAAGCTAGGCAGCTATTCTATTGGCCTAATTTAGCACTAGATATTCAAAAGTATATTTCTCAGTGTCGCACTTGTGAGAAATTCAGTCCTTGTAATTCACATGAGCCATTGTTACCTCACAAAGTACCAAAAAATAGGTATCATAAAGTAGCTACAGACATTTTAGAATTTGCAGGAAAATCATACCTAGTAATTGTTGATTTTTTTTCTCACTGGCTTGAAGTTAGACCACTTTCTAATAAAACATCAAATTGTGTAATAGATGCCATGCAAGAAGTGTTTACGAGATTTGGATATCCGGTAGAGATTATGGCTGACAACAATCCATTTAGATCAAGGGAATGTTGTGAATATTATAAGTCAAAAGATATCACAATAATAACCAGCAGCCCACACTATGCTAGAAGCAACGGTATGGCAGAAAAAGCGGTCAATATTGCTAAAAATCTACTCAAGAAAGCGGCTGAAGATAAAGTAGACTACCGGGACTTTATAATGAATTATAACAACACTCCCTTATCTGGCCTTCCTTACTCTCCTTCACAAATATTAAATAGTAGAAGAATAAGAACTAATGTGCCTACTACTGGGTCAGCCTTAGAACCACAAGTAGTTAAAGATATTTATAAGCTATTACAGTTAAGACAGTCTATTACAAAAGGCTTTCATGACAGACATGTAAATAAAAAAGAAGCGGTGTTCAAAAAAGGGGACCATATTGTGTATAAATCTAAAAAGGATGATCACTGGAAAAAAGGAACTATATTGGGCAAATGTAAGGAACCAAGATCATATTGGATAACTAAAAATGATTCGCTCAGACCATTTAGACGTAATACACATCATCTTAAAAAATCTTTTACTACAATTGCATCTCATGACAGCAATCAACGTTCTGTACCCATCATTGATGATTATTCGACGAGTACTGTGGATGAGCAGAGTCATGGGGAAAATGTTATAAAGGGAAATTGTAGTACTCAGGATCAAGCTGAGGGAAGTAGCGGTAATCAAACTAATTGTAATAACGATATCGTGACAGTTGTAGAACCGCGACCAACGCCTTATCGCACTAGAAGTGGTAGACAGGTCAGACCCAGGCAGGTTCTAGACTACTGAAGGAGGTGTTGTATCTGTACTCTTAGTTGTAATGCATCTGTGGTAGAGTGTGTCACCACTGTCAAAGAAAATAAATGTGATGTTCGTTCAAGTGAATATTTGTTTCATTAAATATTATAAAACATGGCGCAGACGGTAAATTTATAGTGAAACTTATTGACTTTGTTGTTGAAGTGTAAAAAAAAAAAAAAAAAAAAGTATGGATCACGGAATAAAACTGCCGCCGAACTTTGATCTGAGAGCGAGCAACGCGGCCTCTGAATGGCGGGTATGGCGTCTATGTTTTGAGGATTATCTTATAGGATCAGGACAAGAACATGCCTCTGACAAAGTTAAACTGTCGCTCCTAAGAAACATGTTGGGGTTGGACGCGACTCGCATCGTCACAACGTCTTTGCAACTATCCGCAGAAGAATCCGTCAAGTTTGAGTGCGTAATGGACGCCATCACCAAATATGTTAGCCCGCGGGTCAATGAAGTGTTCGAACGTTTCAAACTAAATGATCGGAAACAAAAACAAGACGAAAGTTTTGAAAATTTTCTCACGGATTGTAAGCAGCTAATAATGTCCTGTAACTACAGACAGACGAAACAAGAAAATCTGGAAGATCAATTGCTACGGGACAAAATTGTCCATGGAATTTACGACAAAAGTCTGCAGGAATGTTTGCTAAAAATGGACAATCTGACTCTCGAGAGGGCTGCCAACTGTTGTCGAGCATCAGAGCAAAGCAAAAAGCAAGTACAGGAAATGAATCCTACAATAGAAATTGACTATGTAAGGAAACAACAACAACAAAAGAGAACTTTCAAGTGTCGAAGGTGCCAGACCCAACATGGACACCGTGAGTGCCCAGCTTATGGAAAAAAATGCACTAAATGTGGAAGGTTGAACCATTTTGCCGTCAGCTGTAGGGTGAAAAACGTGGGTCACGCCCAGCAGGACTCCGAAGACTCTGATGATGCACTATTCTGTGGCGGAGTGGCCAGTAGGAACAAAATAAATGAATGGAGTGAAATTATTAATGTTGAGGGGAAGAACATTTGCTGTAGAATTGATACGGGAGCTGATGTGAGCATAATGCCACGGAGTCTATTTAAAAGGCTTAAAACTCAGCTAGAGTTGAGACCAACAAAGAAAAATCTTGAAGCATTTCAAGGGTCCAAGATTAAACCAATTGGAAAAGTCTACCTCCAGTGCAAATACAAAGATAGAGAGTGTTATGAAGACTTCATGGTGGTGGATTGCAATTCTATGCTGCTAGGCTTACCTGCCTGTATAGCCTTAAATCTAGTGAAGAGGGTCCATAGTGTCAAAACTGGAGAGGACATGGCAAAAGATAACTTCATAAATCAAAATTTGGATATCTTCCAAGGAAATGGTAAGTTTCCAAAGCAATGCTCAATACCTACTGTTCCTCATGCACAGATCTGTCATCCGGCTCCAAGAATTCCTTACACTTTACATGAGCCACTAAAAGTCGAACTTAACAGATTAGTAGAACGTGGTGCCATAGCGAAAGTTGATGATATGGATAGCCATGCATGCATTAACAGAGTAGTAATAGTAGAAAAACAAAACAAAAAAATTAGATTGTGTCTTGACCCCTCCGATTTGAATAAAAGTATAGTGAGGAAACCAAAAACTTTGCTGACAGTTGAGGAAATAGCGGCGAAGTTACTAGGAAAGAAAATGTTCTCCGTGTTTGATTTGTCAGAAGCTTTTCATTGTATACCGTTAACCGAAGAGTCATCATGGAAATGTTGTTTTTCCACACCATTCGGTGTATTTAGGTACTTGGTCCTCCCATATGGCTTATGTAATTCTCCTGATCTGTTCCAGGACCAAATTGAAGGATATTTTGGAGATATTCCTAATGTAATCACCTGGTTTGATGATATCTTAATTATGGGGGAAACGGAGGAGATTCATGATCAAGACGTAAGTGAAGTGGTAGCTAGAGCCCGTGAAATTAATGCTGTATTTCACAAAGATAAATTGCAATATAAACAACCTAAGGTTAAGTATGTAGGCCAAATATTTAATGGTTCCGGCATGTGTGTAGATAAAGCAAGAGTTGAGTCACTTATAAAGTTGAATGAACCCACCAATAGAGATCAACTGCAAAAAATAATTGGTTCATTCAATTACGTAAGACGCTATGTTCCGGAAATGGCTGAACTGATGGCACCATTGTGCAAATTACTCAGAAAAGACATTGAGTTTCAATGGTTACCCTTCCATAGCAAAGTGTTCAAAGAGCTTAAAAGTAAAATCTCCTCAGCTCCTGCTTTATGTCCATTCAATTCACAAAAACAAATTATATTACAATGTGATGCTTCCAAGAATGGGATTGGTTGCTGTTTGTTCCAAAAAGGAGAAAATAATGTATTAAATCTAGTTGCTTGTGTCTCAAGAACTATGAATGATTGTGAACTGAACTACAGTCAATCAGAGAAAGAATTACTTGCGATCTATTTTGGGACTCAAAAGTTCCATAAGTATGTGTATGGATCAAATGTGTTGGTTCAAACTGATCATAAACCATTGCTAGCAATAATGAACAAACCAATAAGTAAAGTAGGGTCACCACGCTTAAGAATACTTTGTTTAAAGCTGTTAAACTATACTCTGGAATTAAAATATGTGCCAGGAAAAGATTTACATTTTGCAGATATGCTGTCCAGAAACAGCCTGAAGTGTACAGAAAAAGATCCTCAAATGTCGGAAATGGTTCACTCAGTTTCTGTTCATTTACCTATGAGTGAGGAAAGAAAGGCCCAATTCAAACGTGAAACCAGTCATGACTCGACATTATCAGAGTTATGTAAGTACTACCATGAGGGTTGGCTGGCTGAAAAAAATATGCCAAAAAATGGTCATCCATATTACAAATTAAGAGATAAAATATATGTTGAATCGGGTCTGGTCTTTCTTGACAATAAAATAATTGTACCGGATAGTTTAAAGCAGTATGTGTTAAAATGTATACATGAGGGTCACAGTGGAATGAGCAAGTGTACACAGAAAGCTAGGCAGCTATTCTATTGGCCTAATTTAGCACTAGATATTCAAAAGTATATTTCTCAGTGTCGCACTTGTGAGAAATTCAGTCCTTGTAATTCACATGAGCCATTGTTACCTCACAAAGTACCAAAAAATAGGTATCATAAAGTAGCTACAGACATTTTAGAATTTGCAGGAAAATCATACCTAGTAATTGTTGATTTTTTTTCTCACTGGCTTGAAGTTAGACCACTTTCTAATAAAACATCAAATTGTGTAATAGATGCCATGCAAGAAGTGTTTACGAGATTTGGATATCCGGTAGAGATTATGGCTGACAACAATCCATTTAGATCAAGGGAATGTTGTGAATATTATAAGTCAAAAGATATCACAATAATAACCAGCAGCCCACACTATGCTAGAAGCAACGGTATGGCAGAAAAAGCGGTCAATATTGCTAAAAATCTACTCAAGAAAGCGGCTGAAGATAAAGTAGACTACCGGGACTTTATAATGAATTATAACAACACTCCCTTATCTGGCCTTCCTTACTCTCCTTCACAAATATTAAATAGTAGAAGAATAAGAACTAATGTGCCTACTACTGGGTCAGCCTTAGAACCACAAGTAGTTAAAGATATTTATAAGCTATTACAGTTAAGACAGTCTATTACAAAAGGCTTTCATGACAGACATGTAAATAAAAAAGAAGCGGTGTTCAAAAAAGGGGACCATATTGTGTATAAATCTAAAAAGGATGATCACTGGAAAAAAGGAACTATATTGGGCAAATGTAAGGAACCAAGATCATATTGGATAACTAAAAATGATTCGCTCAGACCATTTAGACGTAATACACATCATCTTAAAAAATCTTTTACTACAATTGCATCTCATGACAGCAATCAACGTTCTGTACCCATCATTGATGATTATTCGACGAGTACTGTGGATGAGCAGAGTCATGGGGAAAATGTTATAAAGGGAAATTGTAGTACTCAGGATCAAGCTGAGGGAAGTAGCGGTAATCAAACTAATTGTAATAACGATATCGTGACAGTTGTAGAACCGCGACCAACGCCTTATCGCACTAGAAGTGGTAGACAGGTCAGACCCAGGCAGGTTCTAGACTACTGAAGGAGGTGTTGTATCTGTACTCTTAGTTGTAATGCATCTGTGGTAGAGTGTGTCACCACTGTCAAAGAAAATAAATGTGATGTTCGTTCAAGTGAATATTTGTTTCATTAAATATTATAAAACACTAACCATGGTCTTGTACCATATGCCTTTCTCTCTCGATCTCTCATCAAAGTAGGCTTTCCAAATTTCAAAACATTTACCTTTTGATTCTCTTAGTAGGTCGGTAAAAAAAGGCACATGGTTTACATGTATCCCTTCTTCGACTGCTAATTTCGCTAATTTATCTGCTTCTTCATTACCTGCAAGACTTATATGCGATGGGACCCACTGGAATTTTATATTTCTTCCACTGTTTTGCAGCTGTAAATATAAATCCAAAATATTATAAGCTACGGGGAGACCTCGTTCACAAGAGGTGCATCGAGCTAAATGTTGTAGTGCGCTCTTGGAGTCACTGAGTACTACAAAATTGTTCCCATTACATGATTGTATGTATGATAGGCATTCGAGTATGGCATATAATTCTGCTGACATGATTGAAGACTTATCATTTAGTTTGAACGCCGCTTTGATATTCGATTGAGGATCAAAAAACGCTGCCCCAACACCATTTTCAACTTTAGACCCATCAGTATAAATATGTTGGAACCCGTTGTATTTTTTTCTTATCGTTTTTATTGATTCTCTTAGCAGTCTTCCAGAGCCATAGGACTTCTTAGACCCTTCGACATTATCTATAGTTAGGTTTATGTGGGTTTTAATATCTATGTTTATCATCAACGTTGACAGTGAAAACATTTCCAATTTATGTGACGAATAAATCATTTGACTATATAGGTCATTATGTACTAGTACCAACAGCGGTTCACACAGAGATGCAAGCTCCGACACAATGGAAATGATCTCACTGCCCGCGATGGATCTAGCCTTCAACCAAAATTTAGAAGCTAAATACTTTCTTCTTACAGACAATGGAGGTAGGCTTAATTCACTTTCCATGACATGTATTGGACTGGTCTTAATAAAACCCCCGACCACTCGCATTGCCTGGTTTTGAACTTTATCAAGCTTAATTATGTTACTTTTAGCGCTGTTATCAAAGAGAAAACATCCGAATTCTAACCTGCTGCGAATGATTGCAATGTATAATCTCCTTAAATGCATAGGGTGAACTCCCCAGGATGAACCCGCCAATACATGAAATACATTTAAGAATTTTCTTGATTTTTCACAAATTTCGTTAACATGTTTGCCCCATCGTAAAGATTGATCCAGCCATAGTCCTAGGTACTTAACCGTTGGTACATTTTCTAACGCCGCATCACGAATATTTATGTTTACGTAACGCTGAAGCCTACCCCTTGAAAAATTACAAATTTTGCTCTTATATGGCGACCTAACTGCAGACCTAAATCTATCAACAGCAGTGACAGTCTATCCAAAGACCTTTGAAGTGTTATTGCCATAAATCGAAGGTTTTGTCCCGACACGTACAAAACAAAATCATCGGCGTATTGTGATATGTATACATTAACAATCTTCTCACAAATATCGGTTGTTACTATGTTAAATAGAATCGGAGATAGTGGATCACCCTGTGCTAATCCAACCGCCGTCCACCTCGTGATTAGCCCATTACCGCTTGACTCCGAAACAGATATATGTCTTTCCTTTAAAAAATCCCATAGATATTTACAAATGGAGGACCCCACTCTCTGTTCGTCTAATGTTTTAACAACTTTTAAAATATTAACATTATTATAAGCGTTATTTATATCGACAAAACAACCTAACGTTTGCTGTTTATTAGTAAACCCTATTTGAATTTGTGTAACAAGTCGGACCAAATTATCAAGGCATGACTGAGTCCTGCGGAATCCTACTGTATGTCTAGAAAATAACCCCTTACTTTCGAAATACCATTCTAATCGCCTAGTTATAAGCGTATGTAAAGTTTTGCATAAACAAGATATGAGGGATATAGGTCTTAATGATGATATGTCGTTGCGATCTCTGCCTGGTTTCGGTATTGCGATTACTTTAATGTCTCGCCACTGCTCTGGTACCCGGCCTTGTGTTAGAAATCTATTAAACATATCAACTAAGATTTGTTTATCTGGGAAATGATGTATCATGGAGTACGAGATGTCGTCAACTCCAGGTGCGGTGTCTTTCCTTTTAATTGTATTTTTAAGTTCCTGTATTGAAATAGGGGCCTCCAGTTGCAAGTTACTTGAATTAAATATCGGATGCGGTGGTAAAACATAGTCAGGAGTCAATTGTGTGAGCAACTTTTCCGCCTTTTCGTAGTCTTAAGGATTATGAGCAATTCGTTGTCCCTTTAACCATTTCATTTTATTCCATAATTCGCTACTAGATACTGTGATATCGATACTATTACAAAATTGTTTGAACGACACCGCCCATGCCTTTCTAATCAAACACTGCGCTTCAGCAGACTTTCTTTTAAAGATGCTAAAATTGACAGGGGTGGGATTTTTCCTTAGTTGAGCTAACGCCTGTCTACGCAGTGCCACAGCTCTCGACAAGTCTGCACACCAGTATGGCTTTGGTTTAAACGAACTAGTGGGATCTGAGCTTAATTTAATCACCGGAATAGATTCCTTCGCTGCCGAATCAATCCACTGCAAAACAGTGTTATATGCTTGTTGAGGGTCGGCTGGAAGTTTATTATTCTTTATTAGTTCTGTCAAACTTTCCCTATACTTAATCCAGTCAGCCTTTTTAAAGTTTCTTTTTTGCATTTTAATGTTATTAGATTCTATTTCCGTAGATATAAAAATCATCAAGTGATCACTAGCTAAATTCTCATTGAAAACAGTCCAAGAAAACCTTAGCGCAACGTCTGACGACACAAATGTAACATCAGGTGAACTTTTCTGCCAATTATCCAAGACCATCTTACATCTAGTGGGCTCGCCGGTATTTAGCGATACATAATTGTAATCGGTAGCGGCTTCGTATATTTGTAATCCCCGACTATTACTCTTACACGACCAGTTGGGATGGTGACCATTAAAGTCACCGCACAGTAAGGTTTTACAGGGCCATAGTGAGAATAACATTTTCCAGTCATCAATTGTAGTGTTTACATTAGGCGGGCAATACACAGCCAGAATATTTTGTAGATAAGAACAATTAAAGACTTTAATGCATAGTACTTCTATGCCACAGTTACGTAATTTGATATTGTTAATTTGTGATCGAATAGAAGGATGTGTTATAATCGCGACGCCTCCATAAGAATCGTCGCGGTCCTGCCTGTAAATATTGTACGTTCCAATTTTTATATGACTTTTTGATTCGAGCCAGGTTTCAGATATAATACAAATATGGATCTTCTGTCGCAGTAAAAGGTTTTCTAGGGCAACAGCTTTTGGTCTTAGGCTTTGTGAATTCCACTGCAAAATATTTAACTTAATAACTTTACCGTTGCGACTAGTTTCCATTATAAGTTAGCATATCCACAATACTTTTTAAAATAGGCCACTCTGACATAAAATCTACCGCTATGAGAACGAACCATTCAATACAGTTTTTTATCATGCTTTTAATTTTATCATGCATACTGATATTTTTCATGAAAATTATATCCTTTAATCGATGTAACAATTCACTAAACTGTACCCCGCGCGAGTTGTTTGTACTTGATCGGAGTTGTCCTTATCAGCTGATGGCTCGTCTGGAATGCAGTCCGGCGGGCGTTGGTATTGCAGCCGCTCATTTTTGCTGACGCTGCTACTTGCGTTTCTAGGTGACGACACTGGCGACGTTCTGTTACCGGGCGGTGACTTAGGACGTTTGGGCGTAAACAATTGTGCAAACGTAGGTATCAACGATGCGTATTTATGGGTGTTTATTTCTTCCTGCTCCAAATCGGCAAAACTATTTCGAGTGTTTAATTGAAATTTCAAGTTTTCTGATGTCTTGTTGTTGCTAGGCATTTCATAATGTCGATCAGGTGCGACATACATGTTGCAAGCGACACGATATGTGCAGTTGAACTCGGCCATAAGTTCTCGTAGCTTTTTCTCTCTCAAAAATACTGGACACGATCTGTTCAAGGCCATATGGTCCCCCTTGCAATTAACACACTTAAATATCGGGATGTCACAGTTTTCATGAAATCCGCCGCATTTAGGGCATACTACGTTACGCGATGAACACCTGGTCTTGGTATGTCCGAATTTCCAGCACTTCGAACATTGAGTAGCAGGAAAGACAAAAGGTTCGACCTTGATGCGTAGGCTGTCTATATTTAGGTATGCTGGCAGTTGTGAGCCGGCAAATACTACTCGAGCTACCTCGCTGGGTACCCATTTATTATTTTCGTCTCGTTTTTGTAGTCTTTTTGCAGACACAATCTGAAAATCGCTAGGGCTTGAAATATCCTTCAGTATGTCGTCGTCTGATAGGTCAGAGTTAACACCTCTTATAATGCCATAAGACATGACAACGTCTGTCACTCGCTGAATTTTCCACTCATGTTTCTTTAACTCCTCACACTCTATTACTTTTTTTGCATACTCTTCATTAGGTACCTCTAGCTTCAGTTTGTAATGGTTTAAATATTTTATTTTATTGATGCCGTGTAAACCTGCACTTGTAAATAACTTCGCGATGGCAAATTGTTTGGGTAATTTTCCATTACTCGTAATAAACAGCTCAGTTTTCTCCAATTTATGTTTCTTGGATTTCTCCATCCTCGTCCAGGTTCCCTGGTGTTCCTCCTCTCTTTGTCGTTTATGTGTTCGATCCATCTTATCTTCTTGCTTTTCATGGTTTTCTCCTTCTTTAATGTCTTGCTTCTCTTCTGTGGGCGTTACCGACCCATGTGATACTCTCTCCAACTCCATCTCTGCCTCCGGGTAAGGTAATTCCATCTCCATACTGTTGATGGAATTACCTACCAAACGATAACCTGCTTTAAAGCAGGTACCATGCGTCGTAAACAATAGGCTATAGTAACAATAATCGACCGTCGCGTGCAATCAACACGAGTGCCGTGGCAAGACTGGAGCATTATGCTGAGGCGGGACCATTTCGTAACAAATAAATAGTTATTAAGTAGTTAAATAGGATTATATGTTTGTATTTGTATTTGTTTGTTAAGAATTAATAATTTTTATTTTTCATTTTCATTTTTTTCAATTTTCTCATACATTTACGAAGTTCGTGGGGTCAACTAATAGATAAGTAAACAATATAATATAATAATTCGGGGTGTATTTTATAAACAATATTCACGATAAACTTCTTTCAAGCCGTTTTATCAAATTTTTAATTTGGTAAAAGAAACATAAGTTGAGAAACTCTTTTTCAAAACTACGTTGGAATTTCAATTGAATTAATAATACAAACTTCAAACCCCTTTTTAACTCTACGGTATCTTATATTAGACTCGATTCAATCTGATTGTTTATTCAAGCAACCTCGAATGCTTAGGCGACTTCATAAAATGGCTCTTAAAGTCTCATGGAATTTGCTAGAATTACTGAATAAACCAGGCACGATTGGGCCACGAATGGTGAATAATTCGATTCCGTGCTTCGGCTTTTATTTCAGCGATATTTTTGCATGTTTGTGGGAAGCTACGATTTGAATTAGAAAGTTGGGTACGGGCCGGTTTACGGTTTTTTTTCAACGGCGCATTTGATTGCATATTGTATCAATTCCTTGAGTGATAACATAAACAATTTCTTTGGGGTTTTTTAGGAGAAATTCTGAAGATTTTAACTTCACTAGCAAAGTAACTCTGCGCCGTAGCACTCTGACGCATGTGTGATGTAGTTGAAACTGAATGGGTTAAACCAATATCAAAAGTCATCGTTAATTACAATGTAACACGGCAAACCTCCGCCGCGCGGCCGCTAGCGCACTGGCCGGCGAGAAAGAAAAAACATAGGATTTTCACGGCCGTGTTTTGTTTTTTCTTCGTGAAAATAATTGCTGAAAGATTGGATTGAGATTTCTTCTATTTCAAAACGTAAAAAACTAATGTTTTATTTGGTTTTATGTAATGCACATTACCTCTGTTTATAAATAGTGTATATAGTTAATGCATACGAGGGCTGCCACTTAAGCAGGTATGTTTTGTATCAAGTTCTGTGCTCTGTATATATTTTTTGTTAAACCCAATCCAAGCCTCATTTAGCCGTCACTGGTCTAAACCTTATGAGGCTCGGATGGGTTTGAACCTGAGCTAATAAAAAGGATTGCTTCCAGCCCTTTATGCCTCGTAGTCTTCAAACTTGATCACTGCTTGGCTGCTGGATATACCTACGTCTGCGCTGCCGCCTCCGAGCATCCTAAAGACTACGAGCCCTAGACCTACCCAGCCCAGCGAGAGCTCCGAGGCTATTTAAACTAAAAACGTCTCAAGCATCGGAACTTTTCAGGCCAGTGACTTTTAGCTTGTAACATTATGCCTCTGTATTGATAGATTTATTACCCAATTTGTACATATATCTTCTTCATTTTAATTACTATATTTTATTGTAAATAAAATATAAGTTTCATTTTCACCCGCCGCTTAGCCGATAAAACTAAGATAGGTTGTTCACAACATACCACGTTAGTTATAATAAACGTTAGATTTTTCTAGATAAACTTCCTTCAAATTATGTATTATAAAATCTCCGAACTCAATTGTTCAGTTAAGTAAAAACAAATTCGAAAAAGGAATACGCTAAGCGTTGTAGCAAAATGAGTGTAACATTATTGTTTTATGTAACAAGTCTTACCTATGAGCTTAATGGCTTATCACATTCCAATTACAATTATATTGCTTATTAAATTCATACAACGCTGTTGCATTTTATAATTAATTTATTTAAAACTGCTAGTTACTGGTAATGACCTACGTAATAAACCTTTCATTTAAATTGATTGACGAATGGTTCAGCCTAGTGGGTAGTGCCCCTTGCTACAAAGCTCACGGTAGTCACAGTTTTGGGTTCGAATTCCGGTAAGGGCAATATTTGTGTGATGAGTATGAATATTTGTTTCTGAGACTTGGAATTATAATGTAACTACTAGCTTCTGCCCGCGACTCCGTCCGCGTGGAACTCGTTTATATCGCAGCTCCATACAAACTTTTACCCCCCCATTTCACCCCCTTAGGGGATGATTTCGGGGATGCAAACCATCCTATGTCACTCTTCATCCCTTCAACTATCTCCACTTAAAAAATCACGTCAATTCGTCGCTCCGTTTTGCCGTGAAAGACGGACAAACAAACAAACACTCACATACACTTTCTCATTATAACATTAGTATGGATATGGATGGATTTAAGTAGGTACTTATATTTATTCACTAGTACAATAATAATGAGCTTTATTATGCTTACTATAGTTCTAGAACTATTTATATTTATTTAACATTGTCCCCTAATATTTAATATAATTAATTAATGCCTCATGCATTAATATTGATTTTATAAACCGAATAACACAAACCATAACAAGCTTGTTTTGTGTTTACAATTAGATATTGGTATTTAAGTATTGTAGTTTGTTGGAAGGAAGGAAATTATATATTTTTCGCTCGTCCACGCCCCACGCTTGAAAACTGGAAACATTTCATAATTAAAACATGCAGCTTCTATTTACAATTTGTTTCAAAGTAGATGCAGGTTCGTTTTCAAACTCTTTAGAATTCTGTTCAAAAGAGTCACAGTTTTTTGAGCTCCATCTTTTCTTACTGTTTATTTTAACTTTAACTGCTCATATCGAGAGCATCCTTGCAATTGAGAAACTTTAATGAATGGCGTGTGTGTCCGTGTAACATACTAATAGTCCGTAAGCCCGCTCCCAAAATGCCTACGTCTTATGACAACACGATTTTATTCCTAAAGACATCATCATTTCAAAACGTCTATAATAATTTTCATTAATAGCCTACCCAACGAACAAAAAATAGGCAAAATAATCCATGTAAAAGCGAATTTTGGTTTAGTTGTAGGTAAATGTATCCTATACAACAAGTAGCAAGTACGGATGTAAAGGTCTCTTTTTTTAGTTTTTGCAAATAAGTCGTAAATGGTGGCCCATTCTAAAAAGTGTTCTTATATTTAAGCGGAATTTGAAGAAGTTGTGGCTTTCCAACAACTTGTGATTAGGTTGAATAAGTATATTTCTTAGATTTCGTTGTGTTCTAGTTCGTTCTCTGTGTTTTTTGTACCTGGTGTAAGGTTGTCTATCTCGTTCTACCTCAAAGGTTAGCTGGAAGAGATTCCTTATAAGTTCGCTTTTGTACCTTAATGTCCTGGAACAAGACCTCAATAAATCCGCTATTCAGGTTTCTTGAGAGCACCAATGAAGCCGAAACGACCCAGTGGTCCATTCTCAAGACCACATTTTGCCAATGCACTGGGTGTGGGATGTGATGCGGCTGCCATAAAGCAGGAATTGCCTGCTTCAGTGTTTGCGGTGTATGCTCCGACTTCTGCACTAACAGAGTCAGAATCGACGTTGATGATGATAATATAATAATTTCGATTTGGATGATAATTTAGAAATGTACCCTTGAAATTTTAACTGGTAGTGAAGGATTTTCTCAAACTTCCAGGCAAGTTAAGGTGGGATAATATTCTGATCCTCACTCAGCGCAAGTTTTTTAACCATGTGCCATGCATTTTATCGTGCTGTCATAAGACGTAGGCATTTTGGGAGCGGGCGTACAGACTATAATATATATATGGCAGAGAGACACTATTATGCAAACTTTTCGTAAAGTGGATTTCATGCCCCATGTGTTCGGAGAATCTCCCAGTATCAACCTACTTATTACACCGACTATTCTTTTGGTCTCGACATCTTTATTACTGCCGATCTCTGCTGAGTAAATTTCATTTTGTGACTAAAACCAATGATCTGACATTCGTTTTGAAGGCATTTTGGCACCCAAATAACATAGTGACACTAAATCTTAACAGACACCCATTAATTTCGACGTTACTACCACAAATTACATCAAAAATCGCAACATCAAATAAAATAATCATTACACACCAAGCACAAATAATTAACGAACCTCATAATTAGGTATTACGTACCTCATAAAGGTCACCTATGTAGGGCGTTCTCAAGCACGGTCACCGTGACGCACGGCCGAGTGTTAATAACCCGGCCCTCAGATGACAAACTGTGAGCATGCTTGGGCTGAGGGCGTCATTAGTTTGAGGACGCCGTCGCTAATTGGGACCTACTATGAAAACAGCAGGTCTAGGAGGTTTGGAGGTTGTGGCGGTGAGACAGTTATTCTGAATAATGTCTCTGCCATCATAATTATAATTAGACCCCGCTATCGGAGGTGCAAAATGGTAGCTGTCAAGTTCTTAGGGATAGGTAAAAATATTTATTATGTCGATATCGATACTTGATTTTTCTGTACAATTAGTTTTTTTATGTATACGTTTTTTATCGTTATTATCGTTTTTTATCGTTATTACCATTTCAATCACGAAAACTTATTTATTTAAAAATGCGAAATGTATTACATAAAAATCCTGGGTTCACAACTATACAAATTTTAAAAAGTTTGTTGGATGGCAAAAGTGTCGAAATTACAGATGATGTAAATAAGAATACAGTACAAAATTACGCCAAATGTAAAATTTTGCCCATTACTTCTGTTGAAGTAGAAAAGTCATTTTCCTTCTTAAAATGGATTTTCAGCTACAGAAGAAGGAGTCTAACTCCCATTAACTTTACGATTTTAAAATATATTACGAGACTATATTTGTAAAAATAAATAGGGCTAAGATATTATATAAAGTTAATTGTTGTATATATTTATTGTGACTGCACTAGATTACTGCAGAGAATCTCAAAAAACCTGATCATTCATTAAGAATACGGTATCCCCTTCGGTGGAGATAAAAGAGAGATTTACATTTTGTTTTTAATTCATTTATGAATGGTTTGTGCTATGAAAACAATAATTTCTTAGTAATGATGAAAGATTGAAGATTTTTATTTATAAAATATAAAAATGTTTAATAAATGTTCTTTTTGTATATATGTAGTCATATTTTATAAAATAAACACGTTAAATTAAAGTCTTAGACTATCACTATGGCAAAGAAAAATTATCGACATATAGCTATAATTATCGACATGTAGCATATTTCAAAATAATTTTTTACCCATCCCTAAGGATGACTCGAAATTGACAGCTACCATTTTGCACCGCCGATAGCGGGGTCTTAATTTATAATTCATATTGTTTTCGGTGAATAAGTAATAAAAGATCTATTCTTTTTAGTATAAGTTTTTTAGTTTTTCTGTTTAATTGAGCGAGTGAGCTAAGAGCTCCGTTGCAGCGGCAAAAATTATTTAGTATGTCTGTCCAGCTGTTCAATAATTAACCAGATGTTTTGGTCGACTCAGTTCTCCAAAGTTCTAAAAACCTTTTTTTTTAAAGACAGGGTCACTATTTGTATGGTTTTTTAAAAGTGAAATGATTACTGGAACATGTCCTTAAAATAAACTCTCTACACTCCATCTATGCGAAAATAATATATACCGCGCCCCAATACCTGTCATTTTCGACAAATAAATGGATTCAAAATAATACCCTCCTCCCACTAACCGCGCGGTGGCTCGCGAAGTATGCTTATCCGAATCGACTAAAGACCACCTTAGAAAGTGTTGTAAGTACTAAGTTTACAGCGCTATACATTTGTATGATAGGTAGGGACTAGGGTAAGACTGATCTTTTAAATACAATTTTATTGAGTACGATAGTTATGCCACGTATACTTGGCAAACAAGTCAGTAACTTTAAGTTATTACTGATACTAAATCGTTACCTGCCTCTGACAAAAACCACTCTACAACATCCAATGTTGTGATATTTATCATGAAGCTTGTATCGACGGTAAGTAACGAAAGCCTTATTAATAGCAGGCTTATGCGCCTAATCTTATACTCGTACTCAAGTTGGCACTTACGTATGCTCAAGCAGCCCTATGTTGGGAGGGAGATCTAACTTTGGCCAAACTTTGTGCCAAGTTAGACAAGTTAGGGCATGTTCTGTAGATATGAGGTGTGTAAAAGATCATAATAAGTTCGGAAAGTATCTTGTGTGTTGGTGTGTTCTTTTATATATTTAATTGATTGTAATTTAATATCCGTGTGGCTATTTTTCTTAAATAAGATTGTACACTATCACTAATCAACAGGAACATAAAATATATGTATACTGTCTCCCCAAACAAATAAGTGAAAATATTTAAAAACTTAATTAAAATACGGCAAAATTGACATCGCTAGGTAACTGAGTTCTTTAGAAAGTTTAAAACACACTCACTCACAGTACATGCAGGTGAGATAGTAAGTGGCCAAATGCGTACCTATAATAATATTAAAAAAACATACATTATCAGAAAAACATGTCGATAACATTGACCAGTTTTAAAGTTCTAATTTTTTTGTATTACCTATAAATTATAATACGAGTACAGAGTGTTAAAAAAATGACGCAAAACTTTATAAGGCATCGTGTTCTGATAAGGAAAAAGTAAGAAATTTTTATTGACTTTAGTGTGGAGCGTTGGCTGACTGGGGCGACCTGCTCCATACAGTAAAAAAATGGCGGCAAAAAAACTCTTACTTTTTTCTTATCAGAACACGATGCCTGTTATGCCCTTAAGGTTTTGCATTATTTCTTAACACGTTGTATATTAACACTATTTGTTATACACTATCGAAAAATAACTGGCACAGTCGGTAGGATGCTCTTACAATTCAATGTCTCACCTCAAATTGTCCATAGATTTTAACAAGCAGCTTCGGTTTTGTTTATTCGGAATTAAATTAAACTGGAACAAAATGCAAACTGAATTGTGTCACAGATTTTGCAGTCAGTTGGGAACAAACTAGACAACCCTTAGATGGATGAAGTCAATTTGAACACAATTCGGAAAATGGTTCGTCAAACAGGCTTTCATCTTCAGCACTTTTCTGAGTGAAGAAGAAATTGTAAGAATTGTCGTAATTGCTGCTGACGTCTCGGCAAAATGTGGACAAGTAAACATATAAGGGTCACCAGGACGCTCGACTCACCGTACAAACGTAGTTTGATTTTCATTTTAAAACGACATGTCAGAATAAATTGAAACTTTGTATACACTTTTACTATTCGATCAGCCATATCTAGGTCCACAACTAGTTTTTGTTTCTAGTTAAAAGAATGAATGTAGAATTTTTTTCTTTCTATTACAATTTATAACAACAGAAAACTAGTTTTCGACCAAGATATGATGATGGACCCATTGTGTATAAAAAGTTTCATGTTATTTCAGTATGCGTTACTAAATTACATTTCCATATACCCCTTCAGCTGTGTTCATCCCTCTGTGGGCTTCATATTTTTTCCTGCAGGTCGGTGGAGCGGCCATCGGAGGGGCGCAATGGCTTTGCTTACTTTCTTAGAAATAAAACCGGCATTCGTGTATCGATCTCGCTTTAATCCATTGAAACGTATAGCCAATTCAGTGAGACAGCTAGCAAGCAACTTCAATGGCCAATGGAGGAAAAAAACAATTTAGTCGTTAGTCTAAAATAGTCAGTGGCACGTTTGACACGGTCGGTGTTCGCGAGTGAAAATTAGTGGGTTTAGTGCTGAATTGTAGTGCCCGAAGGACAGTTTTTGTAGACATGTAAGTAATCTTTAGAATTACATAGAAACAAGTGTTATTTCAACGGGTTAATTGTAATAAAACCGTGACTAACATGACATACCTACTCATAGTCAAAATTTGGCAACACGTTTTTTAATGCTTTTCTAATAATTTAATATTACTATTAGCTATTAAAATTACCGTTAGTTATCATACATTTGTTTAAAATGAACTTAAATGGATTATCAATGGCCCGAAAGTAAATAAATCGATTGAAGTTGGTAACGATCACAACAAACCCCTCAGAGGGGGACCTAACCGACCGGGAATTTCCCTCCGAGGGATGCCCACATGATAGCTCGTGACGTCACTACGATCCGCACTCTATACTAATCATGACTTTGATTTATACCGTTTTCAAATCATGTTTTGATGTGATTTTTGTTTAACTGATGGTTATATTATAGTTTTAACTAAAAGTATACTTAATGGGAATTTTAAGAAACCTAATTTGTTTGGTTCAAAACATATAGTTGCTGTGATAATTGCACTCGTTTGGAAGAGGTTATTTTGTATGAAAGTAGACATACTTTTTTCATTTTACTCTCAGATAAAACCTGCTGCACTTAAAATAAAAAAAGCTACGGTTACACCTAATTGATGACCCATATTTATTGTTCAGGCATGAATTTGATTACATACAGTATAAAACACTTCAGATATAAGTATGTAAATCGAAGCCTACACGAGCAACTTCTGAGTGTAGGTATTATTTTGGTAGAATATTTCAAATGGTCTAGTGTAAAAAAAATACTCACGAGCCTGCCATTTTATGTTTTTCGAATAAGTATTACACAAATTTCTTCAAATTAAGCTCATTTAACACCCCAAAAAACTAATTGATTATATTTAAAATAACCAAAATACGTCGTGAACTTAGGTGAGGTGGTGACGAGGTCAGGTAGATAGCCTTAATACGACTTTAATGTAACGATGATATATCATTGCAGTTAGATAATTTAATAAATATTGAGTTTTATCCAAAATCCTGGCTGTGATTATGTAAAAAACTAAAGAAAATTTAATTTTACCAAATCACTTCACTCCACAAACCTTGTTAGTGGAGCGCTCCTCAGAGGGTGCCACAGACGTGGGTAAGCGGCCATGTTTTTTCGCCACAGCTGAAGGGATACACGACTTTAATCAGCCATGCTGGGCATGACTAGACGATGAAGTTACATTTATGTATTAAGTTTTTTTTATAGGTAATGATAAATATCAGTAGTAGTGCAGTGTGATGCGCGTTTGGAAACGGACGTGCCTCTCTGTATAGTATCGAATAACAAAATTATTCGCGATCGGCGCGACCAAGGTCGCTGCCTTGTGTTTGTCGCAATGAGCGCTAAACAGCTCATTGCAAACGAGTTACTGGCATTTCTGCAAAATGCCATCGACACCATGGACGAAGTCAGCATCCGGCAGATCTGCAAATCAAGTTTCAGTGAAGACGACATTTGCAGTGGCAAGGCGCTACTTTTCCAGACGCTCGGTAAAGCCGACCAAATGCCACCCCGTCGGAGGGATGGGGGAGTCAAGAGTCTCCAGGACATCATCAAGGTATTGAAGGAGACCGACCCGGATGACGTGCCCGCTTCCGCTTTTGTTGCGAGACAGCTAGATAAGTTGCCACCCGTGACGTTTGATCACGTCGATGTCACCAGGCTGCTGAAGGACATAACGTCTCTGAAGATGAGTCTGGCTGAGGTGCAGTCCAAATTGGAGGTGTCAAATAACACCATTTGTGAGCTACGCACTGAAGTTGCGTCACTTCGTGAAGCGGTCGCAGTAAGTAAGTCACACGAGGCCACTGATTTGGATTCGTGTTTGGATGCGCGTGCGCCCGAGTGCAGTGTCGAGTCAGCGAGTTGCGATGTGTCAAGAGTCTCTGACGTCGAGCAGGCTGCCTCGCCCCCTGCGCCCCGCGCCCCGCGTCCCGCCGCCCCGTCGTCTGCTCCAGCTGTGGTTGTGACGTCATGCCCTAGTGCGTCGAAGCCTCGTCGCGCTTATGCTGTCGTTGCTGCTAAGGATGCTGCAAAACGACTGGCCGATCCTCTACCACCGCAGAAGACTACTGGTAGAAAGAACTGCGACAAGGATGGCTTCATTTTGATTGACAGGAAGAAGAAGTCTACCTGTCGCAACCTGTGCGGTACTGCGTCGGCTGGTTTACTAAAGCCCGCGGTCCCGGTGACATTGTTATATGTGTCCCGTCTGCACTACTCGACGAAAGCCGAACAGATCATCGAGTACTTGCGTTTGAAGACCAAGCTCATCCTGAGGGTTGAGAGGTTGGAGTCCCGCCACAAACCGAGTTTCAATTCATTTGTGGTGAGAGTACCAACTGACAAGCTTCATGAAGGAGGAGATCTGGCCGAAGGGTGTAGTTTTCCGGCTATTTCGAGGCCGGTTATTTGACACCCAGAACTTGCGTCGCGCGTCGCCGTCTTAACGTGTATTTGTCTTATTTGTCTTATGTTATAAGTTTTGTATATTGATATGTATGTTAGTCTGTAAGGTATTTGTAAATATGGGCCTTGTTGCCTGACTCAAATAAATAAATAAATAATAAATAAATAAATAAGTTAAACTAACTGTTAATGTAAGAGTTATAATTATATTGTTTGATAACAATCTCGATAGTGAAATGTATTATACTGTATCAAACTCAAAACACCAATAAGTACACGTTATAACCACATCGCAAATTATCAGACGTGGCTATAACAAATTAATTCGAAAACATGCAAACTATGTGAACTATTCCAATTTCAGAATCTCGATAATTTATCCAACCAACTAGCCTCAAAAGTTAATTTTGGAGTATAACAGAAATTTTCAGTCCACCGACTGCTGTTGCTAATTTAATATTATGAAACATGAATCGAAAGTTCGCAATGTTTTGCAGGTGACGTTTTGACGTACACGGGGCATTTTCAAAAATTCGTGTTTCTCAATTTAGTGTGACTTATTGAACAATAATTAACCAACTAAGTTAACAGCTCACGATAATTGTGTACACGAATTTTTGAAAATGCCAACCTACACATTTTGTTCAAAGTAAATGGTAGATGGGAACATGTATCTATTATCTAAATAAAGCACAAAGAAAAACATATTTTTATTAGTAAAAAAAAAAAGAAGTAATCAAGGCAGAGCTATAATTTTTGTCCATCTTGAAGGTCAACTGTATATACTAATGAAATAATTTTTAAAGTCGGATGAATAGTTTCGGAAATTACCTCTATATACAAACTTACAATGCAATTATACATTCACTATTGTGAAGTAGTAAGTGAAGTACTATAAAGACAGTTTTCATTTTTAGTTTTATATAGGTTAGTGAAATTTAAACTTATCGAACTTCCTTTATATATTAATCAACATCTGATATCAAATATCTATTTGATAAAGGCTGGGTGTTTCTAACTTGATATTTTGACATTTATTCCGGTTTAATGCTCAGCTATACCTAATCATCATCGTCGTCATCATATCAGCCGAAAGACGTCCACAGCGGCCTCCCCCAAAGAGTGTCAAAGTGACTGGTCCTGCGCCACCCGCATTTAGCGGACATTGGAGACCTTTACCATGTCATTCAGTCTACCTTTAATACCAGAACAGATGCCACAGTAAATTTTAATTAAAACAGAATGTTCAAGGCCGCGCACATTAAAAAAAAACCGACAAAAACCTTCAGACTTTACCGCTAAAACTTAACCAGGTTTAATATTAAAGTCTAGGATAATGAGATGGAGTTTTCGCCTATTCGTTTCATTCAAATGTGGAGCAGAGAGAACCTCCCCAGTTATGAATCCGAGTGGAATTTCATTACGACATTTTGCCCGAGCTGCGCACTTTATCGGTGCCATAAAAGGGAATTTTGGCTTTACTCACGGTGCTTACTGCGTTCTCTTTATTAGTTTAAAAAAGGCTGTTTTTAATTAGGAGATTAATGACTTGCTTTCTAATTCGTAGACCACCTGGCCGGTGTGAAATTGCGAGTGTAATTTTGTTTTTTGATACCCAAAACGTAGTTTTCAGGGTAGTTTACAAAGCCTAGTGCAGGGACCGGTACTTAAAGAGGTACTAAATGTAAACGATTTGCTAAATAAATGTGAATTCGATTCCACTGAAGTGGCAGCGGCACTGATATGTAGCAATTAACTTGTCAGTTAATCACCGAAAAATAAAGTGATTAAAAGGTAATTGTTGTTAATGACCCATGTGTTTATGTTTTTAGTATTTGTTGTGCGTCTTCAAGATTGCATTTCTAAAGGAGTACAAAGAAAGAGAATTTTATTGAATATTCCGAGTTTGTGTTCCAATTTTGAAATTGGCATTAATTTAGTGGGTAGTTAACAAGCTCTTCCTATTCGGTTTTTTTAATAGCTGTGTAGATACTTGTACTTTCCAAAGCAGGTGCAATTTGTAAGGCTGTAGAATACTTTAAAACTACTGGTCCAGAGTTCTGAAACTAAACACGCTTAGTGCCGACTTCACTAACAACTTGGTTTCTGCTCGGTTGGCCGCAAAACTTCCCTATGGTTTACTATGACTTCTTCTCCAATAAATGCACCCGAAGACCCGTTTTGCAGAATTTTGTTAATTAGTACAATACATGATCTCACCCCCTTCCGGCAGTGTTGCAGCCTAGCAGTGGGACGTACCTATGGGTGATGTGCTAATGAAAATGACATGATCTGCCCCCTTTTCTGTAACTGGTTTTAAGCTCACCTCAACGCTCACATACTAACATTATCTTGCCACCGCGATGCGTAGTAACCAAGCGTAGGTATGGCGTAGGTGTTATGGCTCCTCTACGTGATAGCCCAGCGCTATGGCCATGCAATGGTTGAACGCCACTACACGATGGCGACAATCAGTTGTGATCGAATCGTTTGGCCCACTCCCTTTGATGTGCGGCCGAAAAGACGACACCGCGGCCACCCCATCGCCATCCCGCCGCGCCATAAGCCACCCGACACCACTACCCTCTCTACACACTGGCCCATCTTAGTGGGCCAGCAGGATGGGCCATCATGTACCTAGAGGAGCCATTAGCGCGTAGCGCCGTAGCGAATAACAGCCCTGCTTGTAAACACCGAATTGCGCCAACGTCGATATAGCTCACGTAAATAATCGAAACTAACTATAACACCTGGTTTACTTGCCAATAGCGAATCAATGCTAGTGGTGCAACATATTTATAGGCTTGTTTTCGTGGCAACGTGTAAACTGGTAGTTTGCCTTTATGCGCGTAGTAAATGTTTGTACTTTTAAACATCCTGTTGCCATGAATGTTCCATAGTAAAACGATAAATTGCAGGTATATCAAGTACCTACGTGGTCATTGTAGCCTAGCGGTATGGCCCCCAAGGTTTTCAATAATTTGTGTATGAAATATATCACTTCATATTTGTCTTTTTGGTGAAATGGTATAAACTTAAGTTTAGGTGCTAAAGCAGAAGACAGGCTCCGTTAGGGCACAACAGAAAAAAAAAACGTTTTTTTTTAATGTGCACGTTTAGGATATAGGATAGGATTTTCGCGGTTGTTTTGTAAAAATATTTATTAGTAAAATAATAATTTAGCCTATATACGTCCCACTGCTGGGCACACAGGCCTCTTCTCATGGATGAGAGGGAATAGGCAGTAGTCCCCACGCTGGCCCAGTGCAGATTGGGGACTTCACATACACCTTTGAATTTCTTCGAGGATGTATGCAGGTTTCCTCACAATGTTTTTCCTTCACCGTAAAACTAACGGTAAAATATCAATTGATATTCCGTACATAAGTTCCGAAAAACTCATTGGTACGAGCCGGGATTCGAACCCACGACCGCCGTTTGACAGCCGCATGCCTGAACCGTCTACCTACCATAGCTTCGTGGCTTCTTATTAGTAATGCATCTAAAATATGGATGCAGTTATACCCGAATAATAATTAGTTTTTTTTTATTCAAATGTTGCTAGTGGTCTGTTTGCGGGCTAAGACCTACATATCGAACTAACATTCTTAAGCGATGGCAACAAAAGTTCGAGGGTTATAGTTGCCTGAATCCATTCCTAGGGAGGATTGAATGGTCGAAACGTACAGAGGCAAGGGTGTCTTTCTACCTTTTGTAGTACAGCGGTTGTGACAAAGCATACTGAGATCGCGCATTTTTATGTGTTTGTTTTTTTATTTGAGATAAGAGCCTTATTATATTTAGCAATAGCTAAACTTCATTTTCTTTTCCACCACCAGTATAAATAGAAGTATTATTGCCATAATCATGATCCCGATAAACAAAAAAATGGCTCAAATTTGCCATGTTTTTTTTAGAAAAAAAACATCGGATTGTGGAATATAAAAGTAAAAAAACTTATTTGAGTGAAAACGCCCATAACCACTGATTTCGACGGTCCCAATTAAAAGAGTCGGATCTGCAAAAATAAGATTTTTGCTTTTCAGCGGCTTACGTCCTAAAAAACTCAAAACTTTAAAACCACATTCACAGATTTTCGTTTTTCTCAATACTTTTCGTAAAAACCAAGATAAAAAGGTCGGATCTAAAAACAGATGACATTTAGAAACGTCGGTTGTGACAGTTCCGACATTTTTACGGGACACAGTGAGTACAAAGTGTCAGATATGACACATCCTACTATATTACACGGAAAAGTATAGCGTATTTTTTGTTGTGTATTTTATGTAATTTACAGCCTTTTAAGTTATCAAGTAAATTTTCTCTGTATTACATTGTTCCATAAGAGTTTCCGTGCAAAAATGTCAGTTCTGCCAGTTACGACACTTTTGGAGTACATTTTTTGTCGGATGTGGTACATCCGACGTATTAATGTATACAATTTCCAGGCAAAAATGTTGTACGTGGCACTTCTGACAAAAGATGTGTAAGTTATTCCGGTTAAATAAGTAGTATAGGAGGTTTTTGTATTTTTTTTAAATGGCTGAAAAAGTACATGCATGCTCAACGGCTAGTAATAAACAACCTACTAATAAGCAAACATTCGAAGTTTAATAACGATATTCCATTAATAAACAATTTCTCCCATACAATTTTTTTTCAAAAACTTTGACGGCTTCTCCTGAAAAGTAGCTGTTTTGCAGATCCGACTCTTTTAATTGGGACCGTCGATGTGTTTAGTCTAAATGAACGAAGTGTTCTACACTTCACACACTTCATTCATTTAGACTAAACACCTAAATGAACGAAGTGTTCTAGATTTTAATTTGGTAATTTTATTTGGCACTATTTAAGTATGCAGTTACTGTGTAAGTACTGTGTATTTATTAACAGCCAATGCAGCGTTACTGATTTGAATTCAACTGATTGAACTGAACTCACTGATGTAATTTAGAGAGAATAGTAGCAATTTGTGTAATCACAGAGAATTAATACCAATATTATTGGTGTAACAATATGGTGGCATCTTAGGTCACAAAGGCGAGCAGCAGGGTGGACATTAGAAAGGCCTGACCAACAATCAGATAGTAATTTTGTGCCCTTAATATTAATAGGTAATTATTAAAATTAAGGACATGAATCATTCAAAATAAAATAAAAAAACGGATATATTATGTCTACCTTGACTATTATCTGATCGTTGGTCAGGCCTTTCTTAACAGGATTGTTTGAAATAATCTGTGTAGAAAAAAGAATCTAAGTAAGTATAAATAAATACTAAATACCGTTTTTAAAGGAATATATTGTTTGAAACTTTTTATGTAATTAGGCAAAGTTATTCCTGATCAATTTTTTTATTTACTTTTTATTAATTTTACTTCATTTATTAATCCATGACACGTAGTAAAACCATATCCGTAGCATGGATATTTTCATAAAACGATATCAATAGGCCCGATTTTACTCGTTGGCTGCACAAATTACCCAAAACACATCGATCACACGCGACAGGAAAATCCCCGTGGCTAACGACCGATCGCGATGACATTTGAAAATACGGCCAAGTCAGAGAGTCGGCAAGTTTCCAATGAGGTGGGTCGGAACGGAGACATGCAGAATTCGCCGATCAAATTAATCCGTTTCTGTGGCAAAGCGGAGACGAGATGTGGATTTGAACTAATTGGTCAATTCTGTACGTCTCCGTTCTGCTCCGCATTAGTAGAAATGCTGTTAAATGCCCGCATCAAGGCTCGAGAAGACATGCACTTTAATTTTATGACTATCCGTACTAATATTATATGTGTGAAAGTATGTGCTATTACCTCTTCACGCTAAAATGAAATTCGCGGAAATTATCGGTGCAATTTATGTACGGAACTTCGATATAGGTACTCACTGCCGCCAAAAAAACACACACATTATGTCTACTCCCTTTAACTCTGTGTGTCTTTTGTGTAGTGAATAAATGTCTTCTTTCTTTCTTTAAATAAATGAGTTCCACGCGGAAGGAGTCGCGGGCAGAAGGTTGTACTTCCATATATGGAAAACCAATTGAATACGTAAGGTATGTAACACGCAAATCAAAAATCCCGTTTGAATAAGGGTACAGAGTACAGTAAAAACAAGTATTTGTACCTATAATAAAGTACATGAGACGTGTTTGATAACAGGTTTGTTTCTATTTTAGATTATTGATTCCGGTTATAAATTAAATGAAAACAAAGATGTCAGTTTTTTTGCCTTTAGAGATTTTTTTTTGAATGTTTGTATGCAACAAACAGTCAAATACAGAAATAAAGTATTACATAATGTTAAATAAAAGACCTTGAGTGCCATATCCTAAACTAACTTAACATTTTAACTTAATCTAGTTTGGGAGAGGTAAGAAGCGAAAACCATACGCAAATCGAGTGCATTTTTGGCTGAATATTTGTTACAGAGGGAAAAGTTTTATGTTTTGGCGCATGTTTTAACACGTGTACGTACATTTCGTGCGCGCACGAGAGCACTGCAGTCAATTTCGAAGAGCGTATACAAAACTCAACCTAAAAGTGCTAATAAATAAGTACAAAAAAAAACAAATACTTAATACCAATATAGAGAGTTTCTAAATATAAGGTTATAACTTGGATTGTAAGTCACAAATAATTTGAGTTTTAAAACTTTGACAATATCCAGTAGAGAAAATATCAACATGAGACATGTTCAATGTGTTATAATAACTGAGACAACGGTTAAATTAAGAATACGAGACATAAATACTCGTACTTTGTACGAGAGTATGAAATAGCAAACAATTTCTTAAGTGCGATTAAGATTTTTTGAGCATTTGTATATAGGCAAGCATAGTTAAGTAGTAATTTCCCAGTGTTTACTCTACTAATTGGCTTCGAAACAAAAGATAAGTGTGATTCAAGTCTAACCATCACCACCAGCGGGAATCACTTGTTTTAAAAATATTCCACTGATTCTAGGCACTGGATTTCAGAGTGCGGTGTATTAATTAAAATGTACGAATCCCTCTTAACGTGCACAGCGCAAGAGTATTTCACCTTTTTAAAGTCGCACAGAATTAAATAGGGGTGTGCAATGATTGGTATAACAACTTTTGATATATTTTCACTGGATATAACAACATTTAATGACGACCGCTTTAGCGTAGTTGGTAGTGACCCTGCCTACGAAGCAAGAGGTCCTGGGTTCGAATCCTGGTAAGTGCAAACATTTATGTGATGAGCATGAATATTGGTTTCTGAGTCATGGATATTTTCTATGTATTTAAGTATTTATATCTATTATATAATATATATCGTCGTCTAGTACCCATAACACAAGCCTTACTGAGCTTACTATGGGACTAGGTCGATTTGTGTAGGATTGTCCCCTTATATTTATTTATTTATTTATTTATTTAATATAATTTCATTGGATAAAAACACTCACGGGACATAATAAACTTTTGGTATAACAACAATCAGTATAATTTCCTGGCGTTTACTTTTCAAATAGTATAATACATTTGTGATGAACAACGACAACGTTTAATGGATATAATGTATATTGGATATAAGTATTAGTCGTATAATGTTTTGTAAGTTTTTTTTTTTCACACACACGTTAATTATTTTAACCCAACCTAAACCTAAACGCTATTGCACACATCCGGAACTCTGTCAGCGTTGCCTTCTTGCCCGGGCCCACGTTGGTAGCAGGGTATGTTGTCCTACCCACTCCGCTGTTGGCTCCCCAGAACACCATGAGGCCTTCCTGCTCGGGGCCTTTTCTAGGCGGGTGATGGAACTCCCGACCCATCACCCGCAGGCCAAACATGCTAACCCTAACCTAACCTACAAGTAATACTATCTATTGTTACAATGATCAGTGGCTATTATACAGTTGTTGTTGTGGTTACTCGTCGTCGTACCTACACCAACCTGCCCCAGAGTAAAATAGGTAAGAAATAATAGTATTTAGTATTCCAGATTATGCCAATAGCACATTATACCACCTGAGTTTTATATCGAACAAAGTTATATCCCATGTATGTTATACGTTATGACTGTTAGATTAATAGTTGATAAATTACAAGTTAATTATATCTGTTGATAATTATATTACATGAGAGTATATAAAATGTTGTTACATCAAAAGTGCATTATATCCTTTAATCATTATATCCAGTGAAAATATATCAAAAGTTTTTATATCGATCGTTACGCACCCATTAAATAGGTCAGTTCATCGAAATCTCACAACGTATGCGGCACATTGTACGTTAAACCGATGGTTATTGGACGGAAAGCTTCTCGAGTGGTGACCACGTACCGGCAGGCGCAGTTTGGTTAGAACCCCTCTCAAGGAGAACTGATGACATGGTAAAGGTGGCGGGAGTCCATGCGGGTGGTCCAGGACCGGTCTTTGTGGCACTCTTTGCGGGAGGCATATGTCCAGCAGTGGAAATCTTTCAGCTGATATGATGATGACGATGTGCAACAACACGCAAAGTTTATTTATTAATCATCAATATTAAGAGATCAATCGTGACAGCATTCTCTGCTTTAATATACATATCTTAAGTTGCAGCCATTCTTTCATCCGTGCCATGTTTGATATTCTGGGTCTTCTTTTCCCTCTTGCGAGAGAGAGAGAAATCTCTTTGCCTTTTAAAATGGTAACGCTTTGAAAAGTGGTTTGTCAGAAGTGTTTAAATGAAACACAATTTATTTTGGGAGTTTCTCAGCCAATTAATGTTTCATAGGCATGTGAATTAAACATTAATGCTTTCAAGCGTACCAGCGAGAAAACGTGCACGCGTGGCTCAATAATGAGGAGATTGTAAAATAAATACATATTTAAGTCCTTAATTCAATCCTGCGTTATTTTCTTCCCGTTGTGTAACGAAAGTTATCCATGTAAAATATACAGGTAATTGTCATATTAAGGCCTTTCACTATGTATTTAATGTACTTTTTTGTAATTTCCTTTTGTATCAAAGCAAACCTATGGTTCTAATTGACCTTTTGGTGGTTTGGTTGGTGGATATTTCAAAACCGTAAAAAATATTTTAGGGCCTATGCAGACTGCATTTTTTTTCATACGTTCGACGCGCGTTCACCTACTACCACCGGCTAGGTAATAGGTAAAACGCAGACTGCATATAGGCCCTTAGATAATAATGATTCTCCACTCAATCCGAAATTCGTATTTGTCAAAGCTATGAACAGTGATAGCTTTAATTCCTGGAGCAAATTAAAGAATAGTTACAAAGTGCTCTTAAACATTATTTCTACTTCTTAGGATATCCCGGGCATTTCTGGAACCAGTTCACAAGTCTACGCGACAATAACAAATTAGATTATTACGGAATGAGAAAAATAATGATTTTACGTTTAAGGTGACTAATAGGGTAATTAAAAAACATTTCAACTGTCACTTTGAATTAAGTTTGTTTTAAGTTGTTTCAGGAAAGATCGCTTGAAGTATGAACAGGTCGTTCGTTCGTGGCCCTCGCTTGTAGGGTTGCCGCTTCGTTTTATAAAACGCGGTAAGTATTCATGAGCTTCGGATGTTGTCGTGGAGTTATTCCTCTAGGGCAACAACATGCAGTTCAGGCGATTTTTCCGCGGTGTACACGTCAACCATTTACGTCACCTTGACATGACAGTGACGGAAGATGTCTTAGTTTGCGTATTTTGTGCGGATTTTAGTGTTGATGCAAAATGTGATGATTTAAATGATATTGATTTCATGCGGATTATGCTGTGACTTATATGGAACTAGCCTTTACTTTAATTATTTTCCTCGTCATCTTTTACATGTGTTACGTTTTCGAGTATTTATATTAAATCTTGCTCTTTTGCAAACACATTTTTTCATGATATTACAGTTATTGAAACCCTAGTACTTTCAATTCAGTCACAATTAATGACAACCGACGACGTTAGCTTTAATGTCATCCTAAATACGTCGCTTTGAAAAAAAACGTCCCTCACTTGTTCGCCGTCATCGCAACGTTTTAAAATGCCGTGGAACGTCGACATAAGGTAACTGGTGACATTAACGTGTATTTACGGGGTTGACCTCACGACGGCGTTTGAAATCACTTGTGCTCTGTATAATTAGACGAATAAGTCCGACACATGCTAGATGAACTTCCTACCGACTGCGCCAGTTCAAAGGCCACACATTTAAAGTCTCAGACTTAGACAGTTTTGGAATCTAACACTAAGGTGTATTTCAAATAGCAAGTTATTTTAAGAAGCGTTTCGTTACATTCAGAGGAAGATTTTGAATTACACTTTGTTGTATTAAGTATATATAACACATCGGAAAAATGTACACTCTTTGAACAGGAAAGCATCTATCTGAAGGACAAATGCTACAAAAGGGTTTCTTAAGTACGTTTTTCAAAATATGAAGACTATTTTATTCTTAGAGCATTAAACCAACCGGAGTGGCCATGAGTCATTTTCTATACATAAAAAGTCTGCCGATTTTTGCGGGAGAGGGGAACGTCAAATGCATGCGTAACGTAAAAATAGCTACGTCAGATAAACGTCAGTCCATACAATGTGTATGACCACTGGTCATATACTTTTGGCAGAGGGGAACGCCTGTCAATGACCACTCCGGTTGGTTTAATGCTCTAAGATTTCATTTATTAAGTACAACCACATCATAAGGCCTGATTCGTTACGGATTCGCCAAAGTTAAAACGCAATTTTAATAAAATTAGTCACTATATTGTGTTTAATTATGGGTGATTACATGAAATGATAATGTAAAATTTGACATTTAACGATATTTTCAGGGATTCTTTTTCTATCCCACTCATGTCGTAGTTTTGGTCTGATGCCCTCCATCGGTTGATGGAGGGCATCAGGATTAAGTATCTAAAAACACTGTCGCACGCTTGTGCGACAGTGTCTTTAGACACTTGTTTACATGCCCAATTCCATTTTTTAAGGAAATCCTTGTGGTCGCTTGCTGTTTTGCCTGATTTTCGTAAGATTCCTTTAACTAAAGCCCAATATCTCTCAATTGGACGGCACTGTGGAACATTTGGAGGGTTCATGTTTTTTGGTACGATTTTAATATTATTACGTTCAAGGAACTTTATCGTATCTTTTGCGTAATGAGCTGTTGCCAGATCGGGCCAAAATAATGCCAACATATTGTGTTTTCGCATAAAAGGCAAAAGCCGCTTCTTCAAACACTCATTTATGTAGACTTCCTTGTTGATGGTACCTACCCTTTGCTACGTAAGCACGGCTACGATCACCACAGGGGCAGATAGATTGCCAAACTTAATATTTTGATCCAAATTTTTCGATTCCAATTGTGGTTTCCGAATCAGGAAAAGTTTCTCCGTCCGCTATTGTATAGTATTTGTCACCCGGAATTGTCGAAAAATCGGCTTTTATATAGGTTTCATCGTCAAGAATTATATGAAAGTTTTTTGAGCCCAAAAAATCGTACAGTTTTCGAGAACTAGTTTTGATTGTTGCTTTTTGCTTTTCTGACGCTTTTGGTATCTTACGCTTTTTTTTTAGACTTCATAGAAGCACGTTGCTTGACACGTCGAACCATGGATTAATCAGTGTATTTTTTTTTTGCGATATCACGTTCGGACATAGTGCGATTCTTACGTATGGTCCTTAAAATCTTTTTTTCCAATGCGGGGTCACGAGGACCATTACCTTCTCTGGTTCTTGGCCTCTGAGCCGTAGACTGGGTCTCGAAGTACCGTTTTAATACATCATCCACAGTTTTTCTTGGCATTTTGAGGTCCCTGGCGATATAATGATTCGGGCGTTGAGTATTTTCTAGCCATTTGGTGATGATTAATTCTCAGCGTTGTCGTTGATTCATCTTATTTGGTGTTTAGTAAATATTTAACAATAAACATCGCAATCGTCATATTCAAGTGACATTAAAGCTGTTAAAACTCGAAACCCCAACGAAAAAGGTTGGTATATAGTGGAATAAAATAATTTTGAATTTGGCGAATCCGTAACGAATCAGGCATTACATTTCACTAAAAGCTAGTATATTCGGAGTTATTTATTTCTGATATATACAACAATTACGGAAGTGCATAACATTGGCTACGCATGTTGCAGTGAGAACAATAAAAGTTATAGCTTATGCAAAACAAAATATGAACTACTAGGAATAATTAATAGCATACTGTGCATACTCTGCTATAGCATAATATACATGCATAGTGTTGTTTTTACAATTACGTATTTTAGACAAGGGCTGTGTATATTTTTTCGCAAAGAATGATAACACAAAAGCAAAGTTCAACTGCCGGTCACAATGAGTAAAATAAGACACAACACTCCATTGTCGTGTCTAAATACATGATGACGCTTGTGGTCACCAAAGCACTTGTATACAGAGTACGGAAATTGAGTGTGGTGTTCTAAAGACTGAGAATCTGTTGCCATATACACGCTTTTGGGCGATAGGAATTTAACTTGGCCTCGGGTTTCCAGTTTTATTAAAATACAAATTTTAAGCATTTATTGGTCTTTTCATGTGGACTTAACAGTCAATTAAAACTTATGGCCCACGAAGGGACGACGTGCTTTCTCACTTGAGATTCCATACTATTTAATGTACTCGTCTCTTTAAGTTAATTATAGGGTTCGTGGTAGCTTTTATTTGTAATAATATCAATGCGTAGCAGACGTTCTTATAATACATCATTTACAATTACTATAAAAGGAACTTCGATTGAGTAGGTAGACAAATTGCCAGGAAGGAATTAAATCAATTCCAGTAACAATCTATTGAAGAAGGAATATTGGAATGCTGAAAGAATTTTCATAATAGAATCGTCTGAAGTATTTCCGAGACTTTCAATAAACTTTGAAACTTTTTTCTCCTTATAATGTAAGGGTACAGGAACTTCCAGTCAATTATGTAAATGTTGGTTCAGGAAGCTCGCGAAATGCCTTCATGGGAGGCGAAAGATATTTTAACCCCCAATGGAAATAAAGTAGGCTTATGCAAGTTGGCCTTTTGACTTTGTGTGATAAGGTTGAATCGGATTTTTACGCAATCCGAAGGAGGGTTATGTTTTTCGAGCGTATATATGTAGGTATGTGTGTGGACGAGAAAATTCTATTTTACGGGCTACTGTCCAAAAGGCTTGATAAACTTGGATGATGACATAATATGAGTGTCGTTCGTGTCCAAAAATTCGTGTGATTGACCTGGGCTATAACTACTTACTATACTGCTATACTATATGTCCAAAAAAACTTTTCACTGTAGATTACTTTTCAAACGTAGTTTATTTTTTATAGAACGCTTGCAAAGAAGTCACAAGTGTTTAGCCCTCTTTTTGGGGTAACGAGGTATCAAATTAGGTGGATAAAGGTCCCTCATTCTCAGTACAGCGCAACCACGTGGCACTACTTAACACCAGAAACACCATGACTTAATGTTCATAGTTAATGTTTATGTATTATTAATATTCTTCGAAAACCCAGTATAATAACTGGCTAGTCATACAAACAAGACAAAATCCGGTATAATAAAAAAATATTTTTTTTTTGTAACGCTGAATCAACGAAACAAGCATCCTTTTAGCAACACTACGTTATCATTTTTAGGACGACACTTCGATCACACATTGAGCCTGCCCAAAACAAATCACGAGTACCGGTTGAGAAAATGCGACTTTCAGAGGAAAAAAGACACTGGACATACCTACCAAAGAATTTTATTCAAGCTGAAACTGGGAACCTCGTTCGTTTCGCTTGCTTGTTCAATAATGTAATGTATCAGTTAATAATGGCTTACTATTTGATCAGCAGTGATCGTAACTATTGTAGCATTTTTGGTGCAGCGTAGTGTTGAAAAAATATATACCAATTCCGTTAACAACACTACGCTGCACCAAAAATGCTACAAAAGTTAGCTGTTGTCCACGTTAATCCCCTAGCCCGATCCCCCAGGGGAAATAGGTTAGGTTGTTCGATGAACTGTGACTCTACGGCGCGTGAGCAGAGCGAGCGAAGCGAGCGTGACGCGGTAGCGTCCGGCGAAGCACCATAAACGATCATTATATCTTTTTCCTACTTGCCGCTAATTCCCCTGGGTGATCGGGGTCAAGTGATAAATGTGGATAACGTGATTAGGATTACTGTTGGTCACACCCAAGCCAGACGGATCTTTATTAAAAAGGCCTGCTTAATATTAGCACAAATAACAAGTGCCAACCCTAACAATCACATTGGCATAATACCAAGAATATTTTGGGCAGTGCCTTTCATCTTATTAATAGATTAATGACTCGATGTTTCCTTCTGTTTGACTTTGGCGCCGTAATCCGTTGCGATTGTATTCCTCCATTTGATCAATGTCTTTACGACCAAAACTCACCAGAACCAAATGGTCGTATACATCCTGTACATGTTATAGTACATTTGACCAAATGCAAATGAAGCGCGGATGCAAGGACGTGAATTTGATGGGATTCTATTAACATTCAACATAGGTAACTGTAAACAAAACCTGGTCTTGTTATTGTAGCATTACTCATCGTTTGTGTAAGATTTGTTTACCAAAATAATATTTAGGTTAAATAACAATTTTAAACCCTTTAACAAAGGGTGCCAGTTTTTCAATGTTCGAAGGTTTTTATAACAGTCTACGTACAGTTACATAATAACTATGTTTGTCTGGAGGATCAACATGAGTCGACAGTATCATCCACTCTTAGGGTTCAAAAGTGTTACTACTTTTTCCTGGCTGTTATGAAGATAATAATAAATACTTTACATTGATAATTTAGATATCAACTCTAACAGGAACATTATACACCAGGTTAGTATTTTCAGAATCAAAGACACTAGATTTCTCGTGCCCCGGTGACCAAGCAACGTTAAACGGCTAAGAGCCATCCTCTTAAGACAAAACGGTGTAAGAGCCAATACTATTCTACTAAATAACGTCATTTGATTTCAAGACGTTGTCACGCCTTCGCCCTCAGTGGGCGGTGTCTTATGATAGATGAGTTTCGGGATTCTGTGCTACTAATGGGTTGACATCCGAGAAATCGGCCGATACGGTTATCGTCTGGGGAATTGAAAGATATATTTGCAACTAAACGAAATCATAATATCGAGGATGATTGAGCACATGGAATTTATTGCTTTGATACACATGGTGTAGAAAAAGCAATATAATATAAATTATATACCTGGGTGAATCAACTTTTTTATGTTGTTATTATGTCCCGATAAGGCAATAGTGAGTTTCTAAGAAATAATATTATAAATTGGATTCATATCATTCTAAGGATATGCCCCAATATGAACAAAAACATGTTCAGTGGATTCAAATCCCATAAAATCATATTTTTAAAGTGAAGTGATCCAGTAGACGTAACCTAACAAGGAGCAACTGGCTACCAAAATTTGTTTAGGTACGAGTATATGGACTTTCACACACAGTAGACTTAACATTAGACTTGTACTTCCGTCACTTTGTATGTAGTTTAAACTGAAGTTCAGTTGCAATGAAGTCTTCCGATGGCACCCAACTTGTAACCAACAAGCTTGACGTCCTCAAAAGGTGGGAGGAACATTTTAACAATTTGTTTAATGTTGACAATTCTGCGAATATGCAGCATATCCAATAATAAGAGGACTTCCCACCGAAACTAAATTGGATGAAGATCTGTCGCTGTATGAGGTTGTAACTGCCATACAACAACAACAACAAAATAAGAAGGCGGTAGGCATAGACAATGTACCTGGAGAGTTATTAAAGTACGGAGGAAACGCACTTCATGATGCGGTCTGGAAGATTTTTAAAAAGATGTGGGCTGAAGAGCGAGTACCTGTTGACTTTCGAGTCTCGCATCTGCTCCCTTTATAAGAACAAAGGAGACCGGTCGAACTGCAACCCTTACGGAGGTATATCACTCCTAACTACTCCAGGGAAAGTCTTTACCCGAATTCTCCTTAACCGCCTCATGTTACTATCGGAAAGGATACTACCGGAAACCCAATTTGGCTTTCGACCAGATAGAGGCACCTGTGAGGCTATTTTCTCTATACGCCAACTTCAAGAGAAAAGTAGGGAGCAAGGTCAACCGATGTATCTATGTTTTGTTGACCTGGAGAAAGCTTTTGACAGTGTGCCTCGTGAAGCGTTATGGGTAGTTCTAGTGAAACTCGGCTGCACAGAGAAGTTTGTTAGGATGGTCCGATTACTGCACGACGACCTGATGTACTGTGTAAGTATCAAGGGTGAACAATCAGAGTTTTTCCCTGTAAGCTGTGGCGTGAAGCAGGGATGCGTACTTGCGCCCACTCTGTTTGCCTTGTACTTCGCAGTAGTAGTTCGGGAGGCACTTCAAACTTTACCTGACGGCATCCATATTCGCTACCGGACCGATGGTGGCATATTCAATTTATTACGGCTTAAAGCGCCCACAACCGCCAAAGCGACCACGTTACCATTCCCGAGTTGATGTATGCAGACGACTTGTGTTTTGTGACGGAATCTCCAAGTGCTCTGCAACAGCTTATGTCGAGCCTTGACGAGTCGTGTCAAAGATAAGGCCTAAAATTGAATGTCAAAAAGACCGAACTCATGGGTCTAGAGACATCAGCCAGTCTGCAGATTGACATGAAACTCGGCGAGGACTCAATTAAGCAAGTAGAGCAATTAAAATACCTGGGCAGCACAATTACAGCCAAGTGCCACCTTGACAACGAAGTGAACTGCAGAATAGGTGCCACTGCAAGCTTCGATCCAGGGTGTTCAGGTCGCACGACATAAAACTATCTACAAAGGTACCTATATACATGGCGATTGTCCTGCCAAATCTTCTCTATGCGTCAGAAACGTGGTGCCTCTACCACAAGCCTATTCGTTCATTAGACAGTTTACATCTGAGATGCCTCCGCGACATCATGGGCATTCACTGGTCTGACCGTGTCAGGAACACGGTGGTCCTCAGGCGGGCTAAGGTCGCTGGCGTAGAGGCCTATCTTATGATTATGAGACGACAGCTGCGTTGGTACGGGCATGTCGCCCGCATTTCTGATGACAGAGTGGCGAAGCGCATCTTTTACTGCGAACTGCAGAATGGTAAGAGAAAACAAGACGGCCAGTTTTTGCGGTATAAGGATGTGCTGAAACGTCACATGAAGAGGACGAATATACAGCCGTCTGAATGGGAGGCATTAGCTAAGGGCCGATCACTGTGGAGGCAAATTGTGTTCACGCAGGTAAACGATTTCGAAGTCAGACGGTGCGCAGAGCTCGACACAAAGCGCGATGAGGTGAACGCCAGACCACCTGCGGCCATACAATATAATTATGTCGGAGGGTGCTGATGTGTGGTGAATGTGGTCGCACTTTCGTCGCAAAAATTGGCTATATCAGTCACCTGAGGGCTCACGAGCGACGCTCTCAGCAGAGATTAGCAGTCGCTGAGGCCGAATACGGCTAGGAGAAGATGATGATGATGATGATGTAGTTTAATACTGCGTAGTGAAATTCAGCTGTGATGATACCTGTAACAAAATAATACCTATTTATAATGTGTAATTTAACATTTATAGTGACATAGAGAATTGACCTTTGAGGGGCAATAACATAAGTTTTCGAACACACGGGAAGACAACTCAGCTGTCATTTTCCCATACAAAAAGTGACATTTAGAACTACCTGCGCGCGTACAACGCGTTACATGATCGATCTGCTGATCAAATTGGACCTGAGTCGGTTGGGCTTTGTTTCTATAAACAGATAACTTATCAGATACCAAGAGCGAAAACAATTCAACGCACAATGTCATCCAATAGGTATGTCAAACAATATTCTCCACAACTCCCGAAAACTTCCGCTCCAATCGTTTACTAAAGACCAAGTTCTAATCTTCCGGATTACAGGCAGACACGACAACATAGCTACACTAAATATAAACTTAATGTTTCCCTTTCTAAAGATAGTTACGTCATGAAAAGCCTACCTACGTCTGAAGGTTTGACACACGGCATGTCACTTAACTACTCTAGAGGATAATCGTGTTTCCCTGAAAACTATGTTGGCGAGTAATGTTGTTTAAAGTTTTGGATGTACATAATTAACTTCTAGGATAATTGTTTTCAAAACTTAATTAGAATTTAAACGGATGAATTCGTCTACGTTTAAGTATCTCGGATATCAAACGAAAATAAACGAACACAAATCCGTCGGAAAACTACTTATCTGGTCATTATAAAGGGGATACAAAAAAGGTTTGCGTAAAAATACTTACGTATTTCTTAAATATGCGAAACGTGAAACCCAAAAAAATGTAACGTAATATGAACCAACCGCTTTTAACCCAATAAGAGTTCGTAATACTTATGGACCACAGTACCTAATTGCGCAATGATAATTATTGTGAAGTGTTATCGTTGTATAGCGGTTATAATGATGTTATAAAGATGCTCGCTGCCTGTTCTGGCGGACTCAATGCCCTCCGCCCGACGTCTACTTGCTAGCTTCGGAACAAATGCCACCCGGCCACAAGGAGCCATGGCCCATTTGGAGGGCGCTAAATAGGCTCAGATTGCATGTTGGACGCTGTAAGGAAGACATGGCCAGATGGGGACTGCATCGTGGCCAATCAGCCCAATATGTTTGCGGTACAGCACCTCAAACCATGGTGCACCTGATGGCGTGCCCCACATGCCCACACTCCTGCTCGGAACACGACCTGAGAGACTACAATGCCAGAGCTGTCCACACCGCTGCCCATTGGGCATCTCTTACTTGAGGAACCTCAACACGAAGAAGAAGAAGCGGTTATAATACTAGATCTGTTTTAGATATCGATGGCTCGATGTGCGAACACCAATAAAATATTATAGTTTAGAACGACTGATTCAAATTTTAAACAATACAACTGTCCCAAATAAAAACCAATTGTATTTGACAGTCAATATGTTTTTAATATAAGTATAGCAGTAAATAGGAGTAGGGTAAACAAAATCATGTTCTTAAAATATGGGGCTTCGATAGCAAAATTGCGATGACTGACATGGTCGCGCATGTAGTTTCTCTGCGATTTACGCGCCGGGCTAGTCAATGGAAAAGTCGCTCCAGAACTGCTTTAGAATTAAAAAAAAACGGGCCGGGCTTCAATGGCGTCGTAAGCGACCAACTTCACTACGACAGTAAAGATATTTGAAGATATATGAGTATGGTCCTCAATATGTTCGTGGTCCATGTTTAAGGATTTTCCTCTACTAGTTTTGCTTATTTCTTATCATAAAGTGCTTTTAAATAATGATGTATTTGCGTTTCAAAAAGTCCAACAAATATTTACTACAAAGAGGCATTTTGGATTGTCTTATTGAATTGAGAGGAAGAGAAGCGAGCGATAGAGAAAATGTAATGTACCAATGTAATGTACCAATGTAATGTGCCAATGTAATGTGCCAATGTAATGTGCCAATGTAATGGAACTAACAAAAGTACCTATGTCATCAAATCATTGAAAACGAACAATCTTGTCACGTTAAGCCATATTATATTTGTCTCGTTGTCAGATTTAGGTTAGCGTCTCTTCTGTAATTAAAGTTAAGGGCTGTAAAGCCAAATTTTTCGTTATACTTTGAACCCGCATTTAAAGGTCGCCCCTTCTATAATTCTATGCGAGAAAAGAAGATTTTTCTTTTAATGGCTGACAATGACACATTTAGGAGTTACGTGGCCGTATTGATTGCTATCCACGCACTCAGCGTTAAATAGATACTACATACGGCCCGGGCCACTACCAGCCTCCAGAGACGTGTACGTGTGTGTATTCGCAATAAAACGGCTAAATATAAACCACAATGAATCACGCCGGTTGCCGAGGCAGTTAACAGCGCGTAAACTTCAAACGGTGGCATTTTTAACTGGCCGGTTAATTTGCTTTAAAACTTTTAATAGCCTGCTACGGGGTCGGGGTGGCAGGCGGTGTAACGCCACTGGATTAAAATGAGCTGTGTTATAATTAATATAACAATTTGACGAGGTTTATTACAGTTGGTAGCGATTACGTAGAAAACTAGAAGGGCGGAGTTTTTAACCACATCACACAACATTTTCTTTGACAACTTCTGGCCTTGTCTGTGTGAGCTACGTGTAAAAATTATAGAATTGCACATTTTAAAATCTGCTATCACAACTTTCTTCTTAACCTCACCGCTCATGTCATGTTCAGCGATACACAAGCCACGTCTGCCTCGTCAAACTCTCATCTCTAGCTGCAGTTACAGCACAAGAGTATCAAGTTGAAAATACCATTGCATCAGTCTTGTTCAGCTGGATTCCGGCCACTACTGCCTCATCAAGCCTCTGAGTGCAAATTGACAGGGTATGGTGACATAAGTACGTCACCCCAGCACATTTTAGAGCTTCTTTTACGATTTCAGTTGGTCGTTTAAGTGACGCATTGTACGCGCGTCAGGTAGACCTAAATGACAATTTTTGTAAGGAAAAAAACCGGCCAAGAGCGTGTCGGGCCACGCTCAGTGTAGGGTTCCGTAGTTTTCCGTCCGTCACAGAATTTATGGGCGCACTTGCTCCGACCCCATTAAATCAGGAAAAATCTTAACACCGCCATGAACGATATGAGCGTTCCGCGTACAGCGACATCTATCGGCAAATTAAGTAAGTTTTGCGCGCGAGCTTAAAGCTATATTTTTATTTAAGGTTTTATTCAATTTTATTTATACACGTAAACTTACTTTTTAGTTTAACATTTACTGTCTACTTTTATTTTTATTATTTCTATTTTGTCATTTTGATGTATGGGTTTTTTGCCTGTCAATAAAGAACTTTATTATTATTATTATTGTATGTTTTTTCCATATCTCGGGACCATGGGGTCCCGGACTTTTGGAAGGCATGAGTGAGGCCGAAGCCAACAGCGCAGAGGCCCTTTAAAACAAACATAATCTAATGCGGAAAGGGATACACATGGCGGATACCTATTATTATTATTTTTCTCACCTTTCATTCGGAAAAGTAAGTTTTGCTCCACGACGAGAGGGACCAAAACGCTACTTATCTGTTCAAGCTACTTTTTTAATTTATACATGGCATTGGAACATTTGTACGCAATGTGCCAATTGAACACAGATGTTAATAAAATAATCGATTGTAATTTCATCGTAGTCGATTCAAAACGAACATATTTCAAGTTTTAACTATAACAATGTTGTATAAAAATGTATAAATATTTCGTAATATTTAAAAATTAGTAATAAAAATTAAGATAATTTAGATACAATAGCTTTTTTTAAATTTCCTCATAGTCGGTGTGAAAAATAGTATGTGTCACTCGGTAGCAAAAATATTTTCGTCTCGGGCGTAAACACTTGTATCCCTCACTACGCTCAGGATCCTACGTTAGAATCCCTCGCTAAGCTCAGGATTCTATTGTAGGATCCCTCGCTACGTTCAGGATTCAATACACCGCCCTCGCCGTAAATATACTATTTTGCTCCCTTGTGACACAAATAACTATTTATTAAAGTATGGAAGATGATTTTTATGGAATAATTCTTTATTACGTGAACGGATTTTCACCGTTTTTACTTTATTTGAAAGCACTTCATTTCATTGTGATTTTGTAGAAATTACAGGTACAATAAACACCTGCTTATATGTTTAAATTCCAAACTTAGTTCAGAAATTATTTTGTAATTTTTTTCAAAAACTATTCAACCTATCAAGTTCAAAATATTTTTTCTAGAAAGTTTTTATAAACTTCTACTTTTGAGATTTTCCCCATATTTTTTAAACTTATGCTTCAAAAGTTAGAGGGGGGGGCACATTTTTTTTACGTCTAAAGCTATTATTTTCGAAAATATTAACATTATCAAAAAATGTATATATATAAAATCACTCCCCACTTTGTATAGGGGAGGTACCTTAATAAAACATTTTTTCCCACTTTGTCGGCGTGATTGATATACATATTAGTACCAAATTTCAGCTTTCTAGTGCTAACGGTCACTGACGTATCCGCGGACGGACGGACAGATATGGCGTAACTATAAGGGTTCCTATTCGACTACGGAACCCTAAAAATGATAGTTAAATTGCCCTAACGCTCGTTCGAAACGTTACGTGTTTACCTCTCTGGTTGTAAATCATATGAGGATGATAGAAAACTAAAGTACAGGTGTCGCCGTACCCAAAGCTACCATGAAAGGCACTATAGAAGTACTTGTTGTGATGGTTTTCAGTGGAAATATTGCGGAGTGCTCTAGTCAGCATGTTTAATACCGTAGCTGAAACACTGCTGTTATTAGGTACCACCAACACTTAGTATTGGAGAAGGTATTTAGTGATGGAAGTTAGGCTGTTGCGATGGAGTGTTAATTTAGGACAACTGCGTATTTGTTAAATGGAGGGTATTTGGTGATGAATTTCTATAATGCTGCAGTGCGATTCTGTTGCGACAGTCATTACCATTGTAATTGTATAGGTAAATAGATCATTGTTTAAGTGGAATGCACTGCACAAATCATGGAAAAATGGAACACGATATGGTATAAATCACAAAATCTCTTCTTGTCTCCGAATATTGATAAACTTTCACGATTCTCACTCATTATTTATTTATTTATTTAAATCAGGCAACAAGACCAATGTTACAAATACCTTAAAGACTAACATACATTTCAATATAAAATTATTAATAACTATATTACACACAATTGCTGCGGCGTGTTGCGCGAATTCAAGGTGTCAGGTAACCGACTGCGAAAACGTCGGAACTTGACTCCCTTCGGCCAAAATTCTTCCTTAGTGAAGGTCAATAGTTGTCTGTTGGAACTCTGACCACAATAGTAGTTTATGCGACTGATCCATAATGAGAGGCCCTAAAACACGAGTGTGGTTTTAAGGCCTAATAATGTACAGTTGCATACACTACTTTATCTACACACATATCATAAGTATTAGTATCATAAGTATCATAAGTAGTAGTAAGTAACAGCAAAAAACCAACAATAAAATGACAACAGCAATGGCGGCAATTCGATCATCCGTCATGATGAATGGTTTTTTTTTTAAATCATAGACAAACGAATGAAGTCCCGATACTTATATCACTCGAGATCAAATGTCGTACGGTTTGTATTAAAAAACGTACTGAAGTGACGTTTCGTATCGATAACTGTTTTAATATCTATGGATACTAGAATAGAGTCCCTCTTGAGTTTTGACAGCTGTTCCAAATTTAAACTCATAACGATACAAATTTATCAAAAATCTGTATCGTTATGAGTTCAGTAACAGATTTTACCTACTACCACAGACAAGAAAGTTCTCATAGTAAAATCGGTTGTAGTAATGCTGGTCATTTCCTACGGTTTCTGAACGCATTTTAGAGCACTAATGATATGTGCGTAGATAAAGGAATTAAAATTCACGTCATGACGAGACTCCAACCTCACGACCCTCAGGATGAATTCGCACGCAAATACTCCACTACTTCCTCTGCCTTCGTAGTGTAGTGCACCCGGGACACGTAAAGCTGCGTCGAATGTGTAGGTGTATTCATGCGAAACTTTAGATGTTTGTTACTCGATCACGCTTAAACAGCTCAACCGATTTGACTTAAATTTCGCACATAGATAGTTTATAGCCTGTATTAAAATATAGAATAGTGTTTATACCGGGAAGCCTCGAAGACTTGAATAAATACGTGATTAGGTGCCGTTGAGTAAATATAATGTTGTTTCCGAGTTCAGAGGTAGGGCAGAGTGGATTGTCATTTCCTTCATAGGTGCCCCAGACCAACTGGGGAAGTACTATCGACAAAATTGAATCCCGACCCACCATGGAACGTTGTTACAATTAACTGACATATTAACCTCATATAATTGTACGTATGTTCGTTAGTTGTAACAAGGTTCTATGGTGGGTCATGATTTATTTGGCATCAAATATAATGACCACCAAAAAATGCTTTGATACCCTAAGATCTTTTACCAAAAAAATATACTGAACACCAAAAATAATAATTCTACCATCACAATAGTACTAGCTGTTTTAATAAAAAGTGCACATTAAATTTTATTCGAACACCAAATTTACTAAATGATCACCAAATCTTTGCGACCAAATTAATACAATACTTCTACCTAAATGACCCACTATGATTGCCATAAAATATATGAGTATTACCAAATAAAGTATAATGATGCCAAAACAAGTGATACCAAAACCCGAATCAGCACACCCTACTTCCACGTGGACTTGACTGTCCTACCCCTAGAGTGTATATGTCGTCGGCCGATCGTAAAATCCGTCAGATCACGAAATTCCTAGGCATATCGTGAAACGCCGCCATTTCATGATATGCCTAAAAGTTGGCCAGGCTTATCACGATGTGCCTGATAAACAATACGGCAGATCGATTAGAGCAACGCATTTGTCGATATTCCTAGCTTTATACCGGGCACATTGTAAAATAGTTTCTTTCTTGGCCACTGGTGGCGCTGCGTATGCGATGGCGGCCGTGTTTATTGGGAGAAAATAATCAGGGCGGACAAAAATGGCTTGTCATAAGCGAACTTTGTCTTAGGTCGGTTAGGTTAGGGTTCACTTTTGCCCCTCAGACCAGAAATAGACACCCCGCGCAGCGGGGTGGCGTCTACTCGCTGGAGGTTATCAGTCCGCACTCCTTTTTTTTCATTTATCTACTTCAATTTCGGACACCCTACTTACGAATAACGGTGAGTATTGAACGATATGGCGGCGTTTTATGATATGCCTAGGAATTTCATGATCAGCCTAAACGTCACTGGCTTAGCCAAATCATGAAATGCCGGCGTTTCATGATATGCCTAGGAAGTTCATGATCGGCCTAAACGTCACTAGGCAAATCGTTAAATGGTGAATTTTGAACGATATGGCGTATGTCACTCAGCCAAATCATGAAAGGGCGGCGTTTCACGATATGCCTAGGAATTTCATTATCTGGCGGATTTTACGATCGGCCGCCGACATATATAAAAGCTCGCGGAGCCAGAAGCTCGCGAAGGAGGTCCTGAGTTGAACGGGGTTCACGAGGCCCAAGTGAAGCGAATGGGGGAAGGTAGCGAGCGAAGCGAGCCGGCGACCTCCCGAGTGGAGCGTAGGTCGAGTGCACACGTGAAATGAAGGGCCGAAGAAGCGAGTTTCTGGCGGGAGCCCGGGCGGATGGCGGGAGACTGAGTCCTAGAAACGAAAGCGGGGATCCGTCGAATTTAGGAAATTATTTTACTATTTTTAATTTAGCAATGATTTATTACGATATCATTTTCTTTAATAGGATAGTAAGATGTTATAATTTGGGTTATGTTTTCATATTAATAGGAGATACAATTTTGGTGATCACTTACTAGTTTTGGGTAAGCAATGATTTATTAGGATAGCGTTTTTTTAAATAGGATAGTAAGATGTTATAATTTTGGTTATTATTTAACATTAATAGGAGACAAAAATTTGGTGATCACTTAACTATTTTTGGATTAGCAATGATTTATTTTTGGATAGCATTTTCTTTAATAGGGTAGTAAGATGTTATAATTTGGGTTACTATTTCACATTAAAATGGTTATAAAATTTTGGTGATCATTTAGTATTTTTGGCAGTAAAAAGTATTTTTTGGCGTTATATTTTGCTATATCTGGTGGTCCGTTAAACATATGCCGATTTATTTGGTTCGAAATTACCACCACACATAACCTAGCCATAAAACCTAGCCATAATATGACCATTACTTGATGAAAAAAGTCGCCACACGATCCAATATATTGAGTGAGACACCTGCGCTTGTATTTAGGTGCCAGCGCAATGAATACTCAAAGCGTCAAATGGTTGGAACATCCTTGTGACTCCTGCGCATGCGTCCAAAGGTTATTAAAAGGTAGGGTTAAAGGTAGGGTATTTCTGTCAAACTAGTTCATTTAGTTAATCAACGTCAATTGGCATTTCTTTTTTAATTAAGTCTCTTGTTTATAGTGGCATGCTGTGTTTTCTTGTAAGTAGTTATACATTAATCATAAGATACTTGACTATAAACTATAGGTAAGTATCAATGTAATAACTGCTGGTGAACCTTTAAAAAAATCATAAATACATGTTACAATTTATGATACAGCTTGTAAAACACGAAACTGAAAAGCAACTACATTTTTAAGGTTACCTACGCAATTTTCTAGCAAAGGTAGAAATAGGTAATAATTAATGTTAAACCTAGAATCATAGTATACATTCACAATTCAGAATAATAAAGTGAACTGTAATTAGACGCGTAAAAAGCATAACGAAGAGAAAACAAAATTAAACAAAGGCCCGTCGCCGGCGGCAAAATAAGAAACATAATGATAAAGTTCAAAAGGTACAAGTAACCCCCAACTTGTAAGCTAAAATGCGTAAGTTGTTATTCTTATAAATTATTATTATACGTATCATTAAGCCACTAATGGCATCACTGGAAATCAGCGTCTCAAAGTAAACCACGGTTTGCTTCCAGACATCAAAGCTGAGTGACGACCTTTTTAGCACCTATTGCAATGTATTACCCTTAATATTTGTGTGACTTTGAGATGCTAAATAAACGTTCTTCTTTCTTTCTTTCTTTCTTTATTCTGAATAAAAATCTAATTACACTGAAAGTATTTTATATGAAAGGCTCAATTTCGTCTCAATAGATGAGCAATCGTCCTTCAAATTTTTCATAAGTGATAAAATTCCTCGCTCGCATTCCGAATTCTGAGTGCCTTGCACAGGCCGCTTGGCGTATAATGGTGAGCGTTTTGCTAATCACATTGGGTTTATTAACTTTACTAGGTTTTGCCCGCGACTTGGTGCCTACGCCGTAGTCGTTTTCCACTACGTACGGAAAAGCCACGGAATTGGGTACGAGTGTAGTGCGTAGTGATTCTTGGCAGTGAATGAGTTAGGGGGATATTTTTTGGGATAAAAACTATCCTATGTTTCTTCTCGAGATTCAAACTATCTCCGTGCCCATTTCAATCGGTTCAGCAGTTTAAGCGTGAAAAGGTAACAGACAAACACAGTTACGTTCACATTTAGAATATAATGAAGAATGGTTATGGTTCCATAACAATAAGTATAGATTCTAGAACATATTAAGAGGTGCGAATAAAAGGTAGGATTCCTGACTGTTTCAAGATTTTTTTGTGTCCTCTAAATATGTCTAAATTGAAAACCTTATGAGTATAAAATATTCCATTATAATATGCTATTACATATTCTAAGCGTGGCTTCGCTTTCGTTAAATCAGATTATAATATCAGATTAATAGACTTTTTACGTTGTTGTTACTACGTGTTCGATGAGTTTACAGAAAAGTCAATTTATCCGACATATAGGTAGCGGATAGGTTGGTATTTATTATGTACTTCTGTAATAAGACAGAAGTGTGCTAGGGAACAGAACACTTTCATGATCATCATATCAACTGAAAGACATCCACTGCTGGACAGACCCTTGTGTGGGTAGACACAAGGCAGACTTATGCCATGGTAAATGTCGCGGGAGTCCGCTGGATGCGGGTGGCTCAGGATCGGTCATTGTGGCACTCTTTGGGGCGGCATATGTTCAGCAGTGAACACTTTTAATTTAAACTCCTTCCTCGTCATACCCATCTTAGCATTGAGTATCCCAATTGTATCCTAGAGGATCCCGGTCAGACGGCCTTTTTTAATAATTCAGTACAAAAAAAACTTGAATAGGTAATTGCACCCTATTTCATAATCATCGCACAACAATAGTCCGAACGCAGAACATTCAAGTCCTTCATTTGATTTCTGGTCACGTCCGTCGCTGCCTTTTTGAGGCGCCAAAGTGGACCTACGCGAAACCGCTTTATCGCAAGTCATAAGACCTGGCTAGTCATTTATGGAATTCTGGGCGTCGGGCGTTTCGATTTCGATGAAGTACTGTTAATGCATTCGTACATTATAAATGATGTTAGCTGCCTGAGTGGCTCCGCGTGTCACATAAAATATTGTCTGTATCCATACGGATGGACCATTCTATATACTAGTATGGCTCCAGAAATTACCCATTACATACAAACTTGGAATTCCCCGTTCATTATTTATCTCTTTATAATACGCTAGCTGATTCGATTTCGTAATGCAAAGAACGTAAGCAAACCCGCAGGATAAAATATAACCTATATAATTACCCAAAACATAAGGACTTATAAAGCTAATATCTTCAATCTCACAGGCTTTTCATCTTTATATAATATCCTTTACGATCAAAAAGCAGTATTTGTATATAAATATACACGATGATGCTTAATTCGTGATCAGGAGTAATTTTTTCTAATTCTGTAATTTATAACAAACACGATTAACTCGAAGTTACCTAAAACAGACTTTTTTTTTCTGAATAAAACTGAATAAGGAATCACTTTTTAATTCAAAATCATTGTCACCCTAACGGTAGTTTGCAACATATTGATGTATGTGTGTTTGACGTATCTACTTAACTTCAAGAAATGTAGTGTGACCAAACATTCAGTGGATAATATAGTCTTCTAACATTATCATTAAATTTAATTAACTAAACAGTATTTATTTATTTATCGTATGGCAAATCAGTATTTAGAACCGTGAGTTCTTGGAAAAGACAGTACGGTTGTATGAGACCTAATCCATTGAAATCCGTTTTGACTGATTATCAATATTTTTCGACTCCTGATCACGGATTTAGAATCATCGTGTATAAGATTTGCTTTCACGTTATCGGAAACGGCTTTAACGATTTCGATGATATTTGGAATATATGGGTTCACGGAGACGAGAAATCGATCTAGCCAGAGGGATTTCACCTGAGCTGAGATCAGTCGCCTAGGGACATTTTTACTAATTTAGTTACCATTACACATTACTTCTTCCTCACGCCAATATCTCGTTTCACTTTCGTCGACGCCATATTCTTCAAACTTTAAACCATGTCAACATTTATGATTTTACTAGCGTTTCTTTGGTTATCATTTCAGTCTGTTACTTAGACCGAACGAACCAATAATCCTCTTGTGGTCTAATAAGGGGCATTCCGAAATCGAAAATCCCTATCGACATCTGTCTACCGTTCTGTCAAATTTCACGCTGGTCTGGGATTGCAAGCGTGACTGAGGATTAAGAGGGTGCAAACATTTCGTTACAACTCGACCTAGTCGCGATCGCCTGCGCGCGGCCCTGATAGCTACCCACACTACGATGTTATTGTGTGCGTGCGGTTTAAGTGCTGCCGGCCGGTTGGACCGACTCTCTTGATCATTGTTATACTTTTACTTTATAGTGAGCTAGGAAATAAAAATCAGATGAGTTTTAAATGTTTCTATTTTATTAAACTTACGCACTTATTTACATACCATAAAACTAGTGCCTATGCCAAATCTTGTTATTAGGTGTCAAAGCGGAGCCCGAGCTCCATTATGGCACAACTGGGAATAACGGTAGGGATGATGATGACGCACTTATTTACATACCATAAAACTAGTGCCTATGCCAAATCTTGGGAGTAGGTGTCAAAGCGGAGCCCGAGCTCCATTATGTCACAATCGGCAATAACGGTAGGGGATGATGATGACGCACTTATTTACATACCATAAAACTAGTGCCTATGCCAAATCTTGGGATTAGTTGTCAAAGCGGAGCCCGAGCTCCATTAGGGAACTACCGGGAATAACGGTAAAATAAATAAAAAAACAATTCATAGGATACAGAGGTTTTGCTATTTGGAACATTCTGTTTTATACATACACTGGCCATCTCATTATCAACATTATCAATTGACCCATCCTCCATTAAATTTGTCGACTTTTTACATTTTTTTTTCTGTCTGTGAATAAAGATCGTCATTACCATAAAAAGTAATTGCCAAAAACATGGGTTTCTCTTGAAAAGTACATGTCCTAAGTTTCATAACCGGAGGTTTAAATACCTTTAACGTTTTCCATGAAGCTACGGTAGCCTAGCGGTTCAGGCATGCGGCTGTCAAACAACGGTCGTGAGGCTCGTACCAATGAGTTTTGATAGTTACCGTTAGCTTTACGGTGAAGGAAAAACATCATGAGGAAACCTGCATACATCCACGAAGAAATTCAAAGGTGTATGTGAAGTCTCCAACCCGCACCGGGCCCGCGTGGAGACTACTGGGCGTTCCATCTCATCCACGAGAGGAGGCCTGTGCCCAGCAGTGGGACGTTATATAGGCTGATTTATTATTAGTAACGTGCAGTACGAGTATAAACAAATAATATGAATAATATTTGGTAATATGGTGACTTAACTTTTAACTTGTCGGGCCGCGGTAGGAACGGATTATTTAATCCCAAATAATTTTCGTTTATTCCCCATTTCTATAAAAAGTAATATCACTTTTGTGCTTGGAGAAACAACAAAATAAACAAACTTACTTAACATGTAAAATTACTTACCAACCAAGTATCAATCTGAAGCGGGCGCATTACAGTGTAGCGACACATTTATGCATAGCTAACATATAGGTTACCTATATATGTTAGTTAGGCAGGCGGGCTCGCCAGTAGTCCCTTACCCATAGGCGAATGTAGACGCCATGGTAAATAAATAATATATAGTGACATTTCGGTGTTTCCCTTGACATCCATAAGTAGACTCCTATATCTGGTGACCCCTGTGAACATTACAAGTGAACATTACATGTGAACATTTTGCCAAGTGAACAATTTTTTTTTGGTGAAAAGGGACTACTCCTTCCTGTGGGGTGCCACGCAGGAAGAGCATCATAGGCATACAGCGTCATACTAACGCTGAGAAATGTATGGACAAGCGCCTCCGGGGGCACAGCCCCCGGCACAGCCACCGGCACAGCCTCCGGCACAGCCTCCAGCGCAACCTTCGAAGAGTGATTCCGTAAGCGGTGTAGGGGAATTGGCAGCGGTGTCACTGTCAGCTAGAATTCCGGATTTCTGGGCTGATCAGCCCAAGCTGTGGTATGCACAGTTGGAAGCCATCCTAGCACCACAACATCTGGGAGACGTGCAAAGATTTAACATAGTGGTTACCAAGCTGGGGAGAGCTACAATCCAGGCAGCTAGTGACATCTTACTGACGCCTCCCGACACGGGTAAATACGAGGCCTTAAAAGAGCGGTTATTGACAGTTTTTCAAGAAACCGAAGAAAAAAGGCACAGGAGGCTATTGCATGAGATGGAGCTCGGGGATCAAAAGCCCTCTCAGCTCATGAGACAAATGCTAGACCTCGGCGGAGCAAAGTTCCCAGATTCAACTATACGCATGCTATGGGTCGATTTGATGCCCCAGGCGGTGAAGGCCGTAGTAGCAGGAAGTGAGTTAACGGACCTCAAGAAGTTGGCTAGCCTAGCGGACAGAATTGCAGAGGCGACAGGGTCTTCAGGTAGCATAGCAGAAGTGTCGGTGAACCACCAACCAGCGGCGGAGGACAGAGTTTTGTCGGAGATAGCGAAGATCAGCACGCGGCTCGAGCGGCTGGAGCGGGGTGGAACATCGGGCGGACAGCGTAACAACAGTGCTCGGCAGACCCAACCGCGAGGTCAGACACAGCAGAAGAAGAGCCGCCAAGATCCAGATTGGCTCTGCTACTACCATTTCCGTTTTGGACAGAAGGCTTCTAAGTGCATCAAGCCCTGCGGCTGGAAAGGGGAAAACTAGCAGCGATACAGTCAGAGGCGGGTTACTGTATCGGCTCCACCAACCACCGCCTTGTGGTGACAGACTTTAACACGGGCTTACGTTTTTTGGCAGACACCGGAGCCAATATTTCGGTGTTACCGCGGTGCAAAATCGTGAGTAATAGTTGTAAGGTGGAATTAGATTATAAGTTATTTGCGGCGAATGGAACGCCCATCAAAACTTATGGAATTAAGACCTTGTTGTTAGATTTTAAGTTAAAACGTGTCTTTCGATGGACATTCGTGATTGCCGACGTTAGCCAACCTATTTTGGGGGCGGATTTCTTAAGTTTTTACAGCCTGAGCGTTAATCTCGGCTCAAAAAAGCTTGTTGACACGGTCACACGAAATGACGTCATCGCGACTATAGTTAACTGCGGCAATGATTCGGTGAATACGGTTAGCGGGAATCACCCTTTCTGCGACCTATTGAAACAGTACCCGGAAATTACTAAACCGATTAGTTTCAAGGAGGCTCCCAAGCATACGGTGTTTCATCACATCGAGACCCAGGGCCCCCCGGTGCATGCGCGTGCAAGACCGCTACCACCGGACAGGTATAAAAAAGTGAAGGACGAATTTGACTTCATGATTCAATTAGGCATTTGTAGGCCGTCAAAAAGCGCGTGGGCAAGCCCGCTGCACGTGGTGCCAAAAAAGGATGGTAGTTTACGGCCTTGCGGCAACTATAGGCAATTAAACGCATGCACCAAGCCCGATCGCTATCCGATTCCGCGCTTACAGGATTTCACGTATATTCTTGCAGGTAAGAAAATATTTAGTAGAATAGATGTGAATAGGGCCTATCACTTTATACCGGTAGCGGAAGAGGACATAGAGAAAACGGCTATTATTACGCCTTTCGGTCTCTTCGATTTTCCGAGAATGACCTTCGGGCTTCGAAACGCAGCCCAGACTTTTCAACGTTTCATGAACCACAATGTGGTGAGGGAACTCGATTTTGTTTTTTGTTGACGACGTAAAAAACAAAACGCAAAACGCAAACAACGTAAAAACGCAAATGGATGACGTAATAATAGCCAGTGTCGATGAGATGCAGCACCGAGCACATCTAGAGAAACTATTTAGTAGGTTAGATGAATTCGGCTTAACAATTAACATCGCCAAATGCAGTTTCGGACGCCCGAGAGTAGAATTTTTGGGGTATGAGGTTACTAAGGATGGTATTAGGCCTTTACCGGAAAAAGTGAAAGCCATAACGGATTTCCCCAAGCCACAGTCAGTAGAACAGCTTAGGCGTTTCCTTGGCATGGTAAATTTTTATCGGGCACATTTAAAACACGCAATTAAACATCAGGCCATATTAAATAGGTACTTAGAAAATTCCAAGAGGAAAGATAAAACCGCCATACAGTGGACGAAGGAAGCTGACGAGGCGTTCTCGCAGTGTAAGTCTAGTTTGCTGAGCGCGGCGTTGTTAGCGTACCCGGTTGAAGGCGCGAAAATGGCTCTTATGGTAGACGCGTCGGACTCATGTGTCGGTGGCGCATTACAACAGTGGGTCAAAGGTAATTGGAAGCCCTTAGGTTATTTTTCTAAGCGCCTCACCGACACGCAACGCAAATATAGCGCTTATGACCGAGAGTTGTTAGCTATCTATTTAGCAATCTTACATTTCAGAAATTTGTTTGAGGGTCGGCCGCTAACGGTGTTCACCGACCATAAACCACTGATTTACGCTTTTAGTAAATTAGGTAGTGACAAAGAAACTCCAAGACGAACCCGGCAATTGTTGTTTATAAGCGAATTCACCACTGATATACAACACGTGTCGGGTAGTCAAAATGTGGTTGCCGATGCATTGTCCCGAGTAGAGACAATATCAACACCCACGACTATTGATTTCAGCGAAGTGGCTCGAGCTCAGGCCACAGACGCTGAGTTAGCACAGGCGTTGCGGGATAACAATAGCGCGTCGCGTCTCAGGAGTGTTCAATTACCTAGTGCCAATGGCGAGATTTATTGTGACGTGTCAACAGGCAGAAATAGACCTTATTTACCATTAGGTTTTCGGAGAATAGCATTCGATACTATGCATGATTTAAGTCATCCGGGTATCCGTGCTACACGTATGATGGTAAGAAAAAGTTTCTATTGGCCTTATATGAATCGCGATGTAGGGCTGTGGGCTAAAACGTGTATACAATGTCAACGTGCGAAGGTTCAAAGACACAATCATTCGGAATTGGGTCGCTTTCCATGTATAGGCAGATTCGAACATTTACACGTGGACATTGTAGGGCCTTTACCTACGTCAGCGGATGGTCATAGGTATTTAGTCACATTTATAGATCGGGTCACGGGCTGGCCAGAGGCTTTTCCGGTACGTGACATATCAGCCGAAACGATAGCCAAGGTGATTTACGAAGGCTGGATTTCGCGTCATGGTTGTCCTACTAAACTCACCAGCGATCAGGGCAGGCAGTTCGAGAGTGGTATTGTTTCAGAGTTAATGAAGTACCTGGGCATAACCAAGTTGCGAACGACGGCATATCATCCCCAGAGTGACGGAATCCTGGAACGATGGCACCGCAGCCTCAAGGCAGCCCTTAAGGCGAGGCTTACTTCACCGGCGTGGGTTCAGGAACTGCCGACCGTCATGCTGGGCTTACGTGCGGTTCCACGTAGTGATACCGGAGTAAGCGCAGCAGAGTTGACGTTCGGCAGATCATTGCGTATGCCGGGAGATTTCTATGACGCGAAAGCTAGCCTGAGTTTCGACGCGGTTAATTACGTCACAGAATTAAGGAATGCCATAAGCAACATAAGGCCCAAGCCATTAGCGCAGCGCGATTCTCGAACGATATTTGTGCATCCGGACCTTAAAACATGTAATAAAGTATTTGTGCGAGTCGACGCGGTTAGGAAACCCTTGCAACCCCCCTACCAAGGCCCGTTCGAGGTCATTAAGAGAGGGGACAAGCAGTTCAAGATACAGTTACCCGAGAGACAATCACTGATTTCTATCGATCGATTAAAACCGGCATATTCACTAAACGAGGAAATGTCTCGTTTAGTCGAACCGAATAAGAGTTATTGTGCTAAGGAATCTAATAACAACAAGGTTACTGCTGAGCCACCCTGTACTAGTGATAAGCGCAATGCGCCCACAGCGGTTGTTACCGACCCGGCGCATATTACTTGGACCACACGTAAAGGCCGTACGGTTAGGAAGCCAATGCGGTATCAGCAGTAACAATGTTTTTATTCAGACATGAGCATTAATAACATTAGTTGATTATTTAAGTATTTTTTTTTCATGTTGAAATTAGGTGACCACCTTGCACTTATACTGTAGGTATGGCGTGCAAATTGTTATGTTTAATTTTTATTGCTTAGCTTGCCCTGAAACGGGGATTATAAAGTTAGTTTGTGAGCTTGTTTTTGGCCATTCGACTGCTCGCTACGACAAGTTTTCATCATGGGTTTTGGACAGAGCAAAAATAAGCAAGACGAGATTGAGGCCAGTATCGGCGCGAGGCATACGGAGTTTGAAAGTCGAATTGCCAACTACGGCGTTCTAATTATAGCACTAGTAGTGCTCATTTCCATCGTAATATTGTATACTTTGTGGAGATCCTGTAATAGGAGGTTGAAGGGATGGATTAAGAATCAGGCGGCAACACAGCCAAGCACCGTGGCGCGTGGGCTCGCTGCGCAGCCAGTGCACGCGGCCGCGACCGGTTACGTATAGTGAAACAAGTGTGTTTGTGTTAAGATTTTTTATTTTTTATAAGTGCATTAAAAAAATAGTTTTTGTAAGGGGGGGGCTACTGTAGCGACACATTTATGCATAGCTAACATATAGGTTACCTATATATGTTAGTTAGGCAGGCGGGCTCGCCAGTAGTCCCTTACCCATAGGCGAATGTAGACGCCATGGTAAATAAATAATATATAGTGACATTTCGGTGTTTCCCTTGACATCCATAAGTAGACTCCTATAACAGCTATACGCAGGTGCATGTAGCGTACCTACGCTCGGTCACCGACCTTTGCGCGGCGACGAGAGCGATACGTCCGTTCTCTGGGAGCGCCCGGCGCGTAATGAATTGAACGACGTTTACGCGCGCGGTTATATAGTGGTTTTTAAAAAATGGTTTAAATTAACTGGGTCACCCATAAGCATCAAAAAAAATCACGTCATATTAAACAAGGCCCGTAGTTTTATAATAAAATGTTATATTTCAAAAACATCATCATATACGTCAATAAAAAAATGTTTAACCTAACCGAATTAGACATTTTGTAGTATCATTTTTTTATAGGAAAGCAAATATTTTAGTACTAGTGCGTCTACTATGTACTAAAAGACTATAATATCCTATTGTAAAAGGCAAAGATTAATACGTTTTTGAAAGTTAATTATGGAAATATTCTACCTAAAAGATAGCTCTGACGCGTATTTTTGGAAAACACTCCGACGAAAACCTGGTTGTTTTCAATAACCGTATATAGAATTAGAATTACAGCTCTGCTATGGTCTAGAATAGGAGTGTATCTATACAAAACAGAAGTTTACTATAACAATGTAATCATTTGAACGAAAATATGGCCTGTGAAAAAGCCTTACGTTGGCTAAAATACGAACTTTTTGTTTGCACCGTCTTAACCCGAATTTTAGTAAAAAAACTGTCTTCTGAAAGGTTTTGAAAAGAGGATTTGTTTCAGCCGAGACTTCTAAAGTAAATTATAAACTTTTGGATAACCTTTTTGCTAACTTATTGAGCAATCATCAACATTGCATAATTATGCTAAAATAGGTACATTTTTATTTTACTAGGTTACAGACATACCTTGTTTTTAAAAACATGTAGATATATATATATATATATGTCGGAGAATCCAAGGCGATTCCAGACACGCCACCGAACGCAAGCATGACGTCATCAGTAGTCAAGCTTGGATGCGGCCGTCGGAGCGCACGGGCATTCTACTGCCAGAGCTCGTGACGAGCGGACGTGTCTGTTCGGTCTTGCCTTCAAAGTTAATTTTGCCTGCTTAAATATTGTGGTGAATTAATATAGTGACGTTCAGTAAATCAGTCTGGCTATTTTATTTGCTGCTTGAGGTTACCCACGATGTCTGAACCTGACGAAAGCGCTCGCCCACTTAGTCCTGTTTTACATTCTATGCCGATATCAGAAGTGCGATTCCCTCGAGCACAGCAAAGGACTGAAGATTATCAACCGGCACGTGTTAATGAAGATTTGTTGCGAAAATTGTTTGAGCAGCAAAATAGCAACATGCTTCACCTAATTGAAGCCACCTAATCAGTCGCGCGCGCGCATTCGCAAGAGTGGGGCGTGCACTTTCGATAACGGCGCGCTCGTGTCGTAATTTAAATATTTAAAATGTCGAACGTTGTTAAATGTAACGCGTGTAATGTTGTGATCGACGAATTATTGTCGTACATACAAAACAAAATATCGGTGATTGACGAAGTGACGCTCACACGAATATGTATGTCCGCGTTTTCGAGTGATGAAATTAAAAAATCAAAGGCTCTGTTATTTGATGCAGTCCCTACAGGCCTACGAAAAATAAGTCGGAAGAATAAAGGGAAGGAAGAGAGAGAACTGGCTGACATAGTGAATCTATTTAAGTCTGCTGAGCCGGATGACATTCCTGTGTTTGTAGCGAGGCGGTTGGAAAAATTACCACCTATTCTATTTGACCACCTAGACTGTACCAAGTTACTAAAGGATATCCTTCGCTTGCAAACCGAGATTGTCGACATTAAAGCGACATACGCAACCCGTAACGAGTTGAAGGATTTAAAAACAGAGATTGTGGAATTGAAGAACGATTCTCTGCCACCTACATCAGTCTGCAAAGTAAACATGAAAAGGGGAGCTTGGGCCAGTAATTCTTTAGACAGTGGACCAATGGGTTTAGTACATAACCCGATGCTAAGTAATTCATGTAATGAAATAAACGAAACTTCCCAACTGCAACCTAATTATAGAAATATAAATCAGGTAGACGAGCAAAAATACGAATCATTAGTGCAACGGTCAGCTGGCGGCGATAACAATAACATCGGCGACGGCGGCAGCGGCGTGATGACTCATGCGGCGGTGCCGAGTGAGACTAGCGGGACCGGTTTAAACGATGCATTATCAGAGGACACAGCTGTGCAACAAATGACCGCTAATAATGTAAACAATAACTGTACTCTAGAGAAATGCACTGATACCGCGAAAAATAAGATCTCTGAATGGACTGACATAGTAAAACGTAAAAAACAGAAACCTAAATACCGTTTTCAAGGCCAGGCGGGCGTAGCAAAAGACTTAGTGTGTAATTTCAAAGCGGCTGATCGTCAGATGCCAATATTTATCACGAATGTCAATAAAACTACCACGCAAGAGGACATTATTAGATACGTAACCTCTAAGACTCAAGATTTGGTAGTTTTACAGGACATAAAAATGAAATATGAAAAAGGTCACAAAGCTTATAAAATGTTTGTGCCAGAGCATAAACTGAGTATGTATTTAGACCACCAGTTATGGCCTCAGGACATTATCTTTAGGCGCTTCGTGCATTTTAAAGATAATAAAACGAACAGAGCAACCTCTGTTAACGGCGTGATAAACAAAAGCAATGGGCTCAAACAATAACATGCAGTGTAACTATAAGTTTGCTAGTTTTAACTGCAAAAGCGTAAAGCGGTCTGCCGCCGGAATCAAGGAGCTGTGTAAATCCTGTGATTTGATAGCGCTGCAGGAGACCTGGTTATTACCTGAAGACTTGCCGTACCTAGGCACAATCGAGGTAGGCTGGGGATACACTGGAACATCGGCGGTGGATACCTCTGCAGGTATTTGTCGTGGGAGACCCTATGGAGGAGTGGCTTTGCTTTGGAAAACTAGTGTTTTTAGTAATGTGTCGGTAATAAAATGTAATAACAATCGCCTGTGTGCGGTGAAAATACAAACGTGCGATCGGCCCGTAATAGTGATGAGCATATATATGCCTGTAAATATACCAGTGAATTTACCTGACTTCACGGATTGCCTCGGTACTGTAAGTGCTATTATAAGTGATCAAAATGTCGACTCGGTGTTTGTTTTGGGTGACTTCAATGCGCATTTACATGAATTATTTTTTAAGGAACTAATGATTTTCTGTAACGAACAATGTTGGTTGTGCGCTGACGTGGATAGACTAGGCTTGAACTCTGATACCTACACTTTTATAAGTGAAGTGTATGGGTCATGCAGATGGTTAGATCATTGTATTGTCACTAAGTCAGCAGCGTTGGCCGTGCAAAATGTTCATGTTGAGTATGATACTGTTTGGTCTGATCATTTTCCTCTCATTCTCGAGTGCAACTTGCATATTCTACTACCTACGATCTCAAATTCAAGTACCGTACAAAATAAGGTAATATGGGGAAATAGAAGTGACGACCTAATAGAGTTATATTCTCGTGAATGTCATAAACGTTTGCGCGACATCGATTTCAATTGTGAATTTACCCATTGTGCTGACCAGTTTTGTGACGATCCGGCTCATCGTGGGCTTATTGATGAGATGTATGTTGATATTATATGTGCCCTTCGTGACTCAGCCGTGTTTGGAAATGAAAGAAGTGAAGGGCGAAGTAAGAGTAGACTACGTATCATGGGGTGGAATAGGCATGTAAGTGAGGCCCATAGGGTGGCCAGGACGAAGTTTGCGGAGTGGGTGTCCTGCGGAAAGCCTAAATCTGGATTTATGTACAATGAGATGTGTCATAGCAGAAAAATATTCAAATCCCGTTTAAAGTGGTGCCAGGATCACCAGGACCAAATAAAAATGGATGTTCTTGCAAAACAACACACCAAAGGTAATTTTAAGGCTTTCTGGAAGGCCACTAGTGCGGCTAATTTTCGACCGGGCCTCCAGGCAAGCGTCAAGGGGGTGAGTGAACCGAAGGCAATCACTGAACTTTTTAAAAATCACTTTCATGTTCAACCACGGCCTAACTCGGTGGAGGATGTATTCGACATTGAGACCAGGGTGGAGGGGGGCCTGACGAGATTTACTGCTAAGGAAGTAAAGAAAGCCATTAAGTCAATAACAAGGGGTAAGTCCCCAGGCCACGATGGGCTTAGTGTCGAACATCTCCAAAACGCCGGACCTCATATATCGCGAGTCCTTGCAATGTTCTTTTCTTTGTGTGTGAGTCACTCATATCTTCCCTCGGACCTCATGAGAACTGTAGTTGTACCTGTAGTGAAAAACAAAACTGGAGACCTTTCAGATACCAGCAACTACAGGCCTATCTCTCTTGCGACCATTGTAGCAAAAGTTTTTGACGCCGTGCTTAATGTGCAGTTGAATAGTTGCCTTTCCGTACATGACAATCAATTTGGGTTCCGGCCGAATTTGTCAACGGAGAGTACAATTCTTTCGCTTAAGCATGTGGTCAGATACTACAAGGACCGTAAAACACCCATCTACGCATGTTTTCTGGACTTATTCAAGGCATTCGACATGTTGTCCTACGAAGTACTGTGGAAAAAGCTTGAAACAATTAACCTTCCAAGGGAACTATTAAACATTTTCAGGTACTGGTATGGACACCAGGTCAATAGTGTCAGATGGGCAGGGGAACTGTCTGAAGACTACAGGTTGGAGTGTGGGGTGAGACAGGGGGGGTTAACGTCTCCCTCGCTCTTTAACCTGTACATAGATGCGCTCATTGTCGAGCTCAGTAACCACCATATCGGCTGTCATGTTGACGGAGTGTGTGTCAATAATCTAAGCTATGCAGACGATATGGTCTTGCTGAGCGCGTCGGTGTGTGGTCTGAGGACATTACTGGCGTCCTGTGAAAAATACGCACATGATCACGGGCTGCAGTACAATGTGACCAAAAGTCAGTACGTTGTCTTCGAGGTTGGCTCGCATCGCGTAGTGAATGTGCCGCCTATTAATCTGAATGGGGTAGCTTTAGAGAGGGTACATCAATATAAATATCTGGGTCACATAGTTACCGCAGATCTCGGGGACAACGCTGACATCGAGCGGGAACGAAGGGCGCTGTGTGTAAGAGCGAACATGATCGCCCGCAGGTTCGCAAGGTGTTCCAGGGATGTGAAAATAACACTATTCAGAGCCTATTGTACATCCCTGTATACATGCGGTCTGTGGGCGAGTTACACTGTGAAAGCGTACAGCGCCCTTCGGGTCCAATTCAATAACGCATTTAGAGCGGTGTTGGGGCTGCCTCGTTACTGCAGTGCGTCGGGCATGTTCGCGGAGGCGCGCGTGGCGTGCTTCCACGCGAGCATGCGCGCGCGCAGTGCTGCGCTCGTGCGCAGAGTGCGTGCCAGCCAAAACGCTGTTCTGTCTATGATAGCCGACAAAGTAGATTGCCCATACGTCCGGCATTGTTGCGACAGACATGTTCTAGCAAAATAAGTCGGACGAATGGGTAACTATTTTATGTATGTGACATTTTATTTGATTATATTTTATCCTATTTATTTTATTTTATTTGACATTGTATTGAGTTTTTAATTATTATTTTCTTTTTTAATTCTAGCATTTGTATTTGTATGGATTTTATGGAACAATGCATTATGAGTCTTATGTTACTTGAAATAAATGAAAAAAAAAAAAAAAAAAAACAACCGGCTAGTACAAGTGACTTCAAATTACCAGAATTTAACCCCGAAAAACCTGAAGCTGATGCACGTGCTTGGTGCAACACGGTTGATCTTTGTTTTGGTGAAAAACCGTTAGATGGAGCACCACTAGTAATAGCTATCAGTGGCGCGTTGAAGGGAAGTGCTTCACAATGGCTGTCGCAAGTTGCTTTTCCTGGTATGCAGTGGTCTCAGTTTCGACAGCTGTTCTCTGCCAGGTACGACAGTACTGAAACTCCCGCAGCTACTCTCATTAACCTACAAAGTAGTAAGCCGAATGAAAACGAGTGCCTATCTGCCTATGCTGCAAGATTGTTAACGTCACTTACTTCAAAATGGCAAAACATGAGTGTGGATGAGATTGCCGTATCTACTGTCCTAGCACATATAACGCAATTTGACAAGCGTCTACAACGCATGGCCTTCACGACCGAAATCGTGACAAGGGATCAATTGCAGCGTGAACTCAAAGCAACCACGTTTATGAAGAGGAAATCATCATCGACAACTGAAGATAATCGTTATGATTCAAAACGGACCAAATTTGGACATCCAATGAAATGTTTCAACTGCGGCAAGTTAGGACATCGCCGTCACGAGTGTCGTTCAAATGTGAGAAAAGAAAGAAGACCACCGACAGTGATTTCATCGTCTGCTGCGCCAAGTTTCCAGCAGTCCCGAGTTGTCTGCTTCAAATGCGGTGAAGTGGGCCATTACGCTGCGAAATGCAACCGGAAGTCGAGCGTTAACCGCACCAGCAATGGAGGTGACGTGCAGCAGCCGAGTACATCGAGATCATCCAACGCATTTGGACTAGATCGTCAGGTCAACACGTGCAGCGTCAGCAGCCCACGTGGTCAACTATTCAACAAAGGTCAGTCGTACTTATTTTGTTTTGATTCTGGTGCCGAATGTTCCCTCATCAAAGAAAGTATCGCTAATAATTTTCCCGGAAAACGTGTAAACAATGTTGTCAAGCTGACAGGAATAGGACAGCACAGCGTGTATAGTTCATTGCAATGTTTATCCCAAGTTACTATTGATGATTTAAATTTGGAAATATTATTTCATGTGATGCCTGATGACCACCTTACTGATGACATTTTAATTGGCCGCGAAATTTTGGATCAGGGTTTCGATGTTAGTGTGACATCAGACAGTATAGCTTTGTCTCGTCGTAGGAACGTTCTTACATGTGAAAAATCAAGCGGTAATAACCAGATTGATTTTGCCAACATCGACACCGATGTACCCTCTCAATCCAGGCAACAACTCACAGCTGTTCTACAAGATTTTTCGGCGTCTTTCTCTCAGGATGTGGCTACGTCGCGTGTTAATACAGGTCAACTCGAAATTCGACTAAAAGATTCTACAAAAACAGTTCAACGTCGTCCTTATCGTCTCGGTGCTAATGAGAGGCAGGTTGTTCGCGACAAAGTGAATGAGCTATTACAGGCGGGCGTGATAAGACCTAGTTGTTCTCCTTTTGCTAGTCCCGCGCTGCTGGTTAAAAAAAAGGATGGGTCTGACCGCCTGTGCATCGACTACAGGGAGCTAAACGACAATACCGTGGCTGATAGGTTTCCGCTTCCACTAATAGAGGACCAGATTGCTAGGTTAGGTGGGGCTAAATGGTTTTCTTGTTTAGATGCCGTGAGTGGGTATCACCAGATTCCTGTCGAGCCTTCGTCGGTAGAGAAAACAGCCTTCGTGACGCCAGAGGGTCAGTGGGAGTGGTTATCAATGCCTATTGGATTAAAAAACGCTACTGCGGTGTATCAGCGAGCTGTTATGAAGGCTTTAGGAGAGTTGGCTCACACTTTTGTCGTGCCATATGTTGACGATCTCTTGATTATAGCATCAGATGAAGAGGCTATTGAACGACTTCGGCTAGTGTTAGACGTTTTAACTAAGGCAGGATTCACGTTAAACCTATCTAAATGCTCATTTTTGAAACGTCGTATCGAGTATCTGGGTTATGTTGTCGAAGATGGTAAGGTCATGCCGAACCCAAGCAAACTAGCAGCTCTGTCACGCCTTCCGCCGCCAAAGACTGTCACACAACTCCGACAGTTCATAGGTTTAGCCTCCTACTTTCGGCAGTTTATTCCTCAATTCTCAAATATCATGGCACCTCTATTCAGGTTGACAAGTGGGAAGGGCAAAAATCTAAATTGGCAACCCGTTCACAAAGATATCAGGCAGAAAGTCATCGCTCTTTTGACTTCACATCCTGTGCTCATGATTTTTGACCCCAACCTCCCAATAGAACTCCACACTGATGCCAGCTCGAATGGGTATGGGGCAATGCTTATTCAGAAAGTGGATGGGAAACAACATCCAGTTGCTTTCTACAGTCGCCGTACTTCACCCCCCGAGTCCAGGTACAGTTCCTATGAACTCGAGACCCTGGCGGTGTTCATGGCACTTAAGTACTTCCGGCACTATTTACTAGGCCGTAAGTTTACCGTGGTTACCGATTGCAACTCTGTAAAGGCAACAAAAAGTAAAACCGAACTAGCTCCGCGAGTTCATAGGTGGTGGGCTTATCTCCAGTCATTCAACTTCGACATTGTGTACAGAGAGGGACATAGGATGAAACACGTGGATTGCCTATCCCGTAATCCCCAACCTCCCTCTTCGCACACGGATGTGGTACAACGTGTTGACCAAAGACGTGTCAACATTGCCGATCTCTCGCCTAATTGGCTTCAAGTGGAGCAGGAAAGAGACCCCGATATTCAACAGGTACTGTCGGACCTTCAAAATGAATCATTGTCGGAGGATGTCAGGAAGACGTATGAGGTCAGGTCAGGCATTCTGCATCGTAAGATTCAAAGGAATGGTAGAAATCGGTGTCTACCTATGGTACCTAGGGCTTTTAGATGGTCAGTAGTTAACAATGTCCATGAGTCCATCATGCATCTAGGGTGGGAGAAGACTCTGGAAAAGATGTACGAGCACTACTGGTTTGACAGGATGCCTAAGTTCGTGCGGAAGTTCGTCGAGAACTGCATCACCTGCAGAATCTCAAAGCCAAGTTCGGGTAGGGTTCAAGCTGAGCTTCACCCCATTCCCAAAGTGAGTATTCCGTGGCACACGGTACACATAGATGCATCAGGCAAGCTTAGTGGAAAGAATGATGTCAAAGAATATGTCTTCGTTTTGATAGATGCGTTCACCAAGTTCGTTTTGCTATTCCACTCGATGAATATTGATAGTAAAAGCAGCATTAAAGCTTTAGACTCCAGCGTGGCTTTGTTCGGTGCACCTTCGCGTGTAGTGGCTGATCAGGGTAGGTGTTTTGCCGGTAAAGAGTTTGCTAGCTATTGTGAAAGTCGCAACATTCAGTTGCATCTTATTGTAACGGGCGGTAGTCGTGCTAATGGGCAGGTAGAAAGGGTGATGGCTACCCTTAAAAGCATGCTTACTGCAGTAGAGACGAGTAAGGATCGCTCGTGGCAAGATGCTCTCGGTGAGGTACAATTAGCAATGAACTCTACTGTGAATCGAGTAACAAAAGCTAGCCCGTTGGAATTGATGATCGGCAAGGTTGCTAGGCCGCTGGGATTAATGACTGTGACTGACGATGAAGTTAATGAGATCGATCTTGATACGATGCGGGAACATGCGACACGGAACATCCAACAATCTGCCATGTATGACAAGGCAAGGTTCGATAAGAGTAGAGCGACCGTAAGGCTGTATGACGTGGGTGACTATGTTCTTCTAGAAAACGAGGAAAGAAATCAAACCAAACTGGATCCCAAGTTTAAGGGCCCGTTTAAAATCATAGAGGTTTTGGAAAATGATAGGTATCGCCTAAAATCCTTGAATTCTAGAAGAACATACAAGTATCCACACGACAGAGTTAGGAAAATACCCACACATGAAGTTCCTGTCGAATTAGACGTAGAAATGGATGCATTTGAGTGATAATCCTAAGAAATGCGCTACAACGCTGTACGACTGTATTTTTACGTTGTGTGTTATAGCGTCTCAAAATATTTGCACAGGCATTGTAGTGCACATGTGAGATCAGGCGTTGAAGCGTCCTATGGTCAATTTTAGTTAATTGATACTAAGTAAATAACTGAGGTCGTTGGTGCGACAACATGTTTACTATCGTTACGTTGGTGCGTTAACGAGATAAGTCGTTGGTGCGACAACATGTTTACTATCGTTACGTTGGTGCGTTAACGAGATAAATCGTTGGTGCGACAACATGTTTTGATAATCCTTAATTTTTGTTGTTGCAAAAATGGGATGAGCCGTTGATGCGGCTCTGATTAATGTTAATTAATCTGATTGATTAGAGATACTAAATGAGAATTACTGTAATTCACGTGTAAGATTGTAATGATGTGTACTGCTCTAGTATGTTGAGATTTAATAAAGTTAATGTGAATTTATCCTAAAACTTGTCTTCACACTATCTCAAATCATGACTCGACTTGGTCAGAATAGCCGAACGAAATACTGTGCTGGTAATTTCTCTACAGATAACACACACGAGGACGTGTGAGACATCAGAGATGGCCGTGTCGGAGAATCCAAGGCGATTCCAGACACGCCACCGAACGCAAGCATGACGTCATCAGTAGTCAAGCTTGGATGCGGCCGTCGGAGCGCACGGGCATTCTACTGCCAGAGCTCGTGACGAGCGGACGTGTCTGTTCGGTCTTGCCTTCAAAGTTAATTTTGCCTGCTTAAATATTGTGGTGAATTAATATAGTGACGTTCAGTAAATCAGTCTGGCTATTTTTTTTTTTATTTTTTTTTTTAAATACATAAATATATAAGGGGACAATCTTACACAAATCGACCTAGTCCCATAGTACGCTCAGTAAGGCTTGTGTTATGGGTACTAGACGACGATATATATAATAGATATAAATACTTAAATACATAGAAAATATCCATGACTCAGAAACAAATATTCATGCTCAATCACATAAATGTTTGCCCTTACCGGGATTCGAACCCAGGACCTCTTGCTTCGTAGGCAGGGTCACTACCAACTAGGCTAAAGCGGTCGTCAAAACATGGCCTTTTCATTGCTGCTTGAGGTTACCCACGATGTCTGAACCTGACGAAAGCGCTCGCCCACTTAGTCCTGTTTTAAATTCTATGCCGATATATATATATATATAATCTTATTTATCTCACAAAAACTGTCTTCTGAAAGGTTTTGAAAAGAGGATTTGTTTCAGCCGAGACTTCTAAAGTAAATTATAAACTTTTGGATAACCTTTTTGCTAACTTATTGAGCAATCATCAACATTGCATAATTATGCTAAAATAGGTACATTTTTATTTTACTAGGTTACTGACATACCTTGTTTTTAAAAACATGTATATATATATATATATATATATATATATATATATATATATAATCTTATTTATCTCACAAAAATGTATACGCTAGTTTAAAAAATAAAGTTTCACCAAACTGAGGACAGTATGTCGATGTCAGTACCGCGTTCTCATTGTCGTAGTACATAAATACGCCGATGTGTCGTTTCCATGTAAAAAGTTGCATAAGAATTAAATTAAAACATTATTATACAGCTAAAAAGCATTGTAACTAGCCTCTATTTAAGAAGAAAACATTTTGAACCCCTATAGTAGACATATACATTGGTTTTATTGACGTTTACATACCCAAATTATAAGAATAAAGGTAATATTAGCCAAATCATATTATAAATAAGCCGTTAAAAGGTACATTGACATAATGAATGCCATTTGATTCCTAAAAGATTTGATTTTATAACTTTTATAAGGCTCCTTTGTTTGTTGGAGCTTGTAAAACAATAACGCATAAACAATAGAACAAACAGTAGCTAATTCCACACGTGCCACACTTCGTTCAGTTTTGTAACGTCTCTTTGTTATCTTTTCCTTTCATTTTCAGCAACAATAGAATTTGTAAAATCCCACGTTAAGTTTATTTTAGTAATTTTGAATAAAACATACCATACAAAATGTCCAAATTAAGTTAGGTTAGTACGCTGATTCTCCCGTTTCATAATGTCAAGCTAAAACTCGCCATTTTGAGTTTGTAGCTTTGATTTCTCGTTCAGCATTGTTTTGGTCCGATGCGGATTGAGTTATGGGGCAAACAAATGTAGGAACGAAAGAGGATTGTGTACACACATATGTTATTTGCGAGGCTCGGCAAATAGGAGGTACGAGTATGTGCTCATTATGTGCGAGCGCAAGGTACGCTTCCATGTACAGACTTCCATGTACAGACATGGAAGATATTCGAAAAAAAGTTTGCTGGGGATACTTAGAATCGATAACAGAACACGACCCAAATGTTTTTAGAATTTTTGTCTGTTTGTCTGTTTATTTGTACGCGTATCATGTGAAAACGGATGAATGGATTTTGATGCAACTTTACTAATCTGTCTAGAAAATTCCCGGACAACACATAGGCTATAAAAAATATTAAGATAGTGGTGCAAAGGTGTAAAAAATGGGGTTGAACTTTGTATGGGAAATTCTATCTATGAGCTGAAGACTTGAAAATTAACAAGCATATTAGTAGGGCAGTTCCAGGTGATAATGTGGACACGCTGGACAAACGCACCAAATTTTTTCAGGTACTTGTTAGGTCCTATAGAGATCATCATAAGAAAATTAGCTTTGGGATTCCCATAAGGTAACGGCGCCTATTACCGTGGTACGTGAGGTAGTTTTCAAATTATTATAAAAAATTAAGGGTTTGAAAGCTCCTTAACGTCCCGGTTTTTTTTTTTATTGAAGATTGTTTATTGAACTTTCAGAGTCGTAACTTTTTGAACCAATTTTAATTTATAATATTTGATAAAATAATTATTGAAACCACGAAAGGAGAATCTTCTATTACCGTGGTAATGGATGGTATGTGATTCTATTACTGCGAATTAAGCTTTTATTACCGAGGGTATAAAAAGCAGCAATTTTCTACCATCGGTAATAGTAACCTGATACACAATTCGGCACCCAATGTCGAGGGTTAAAATAATATTCGTGCTAAAAATAAATAAAAAATTAAACATAAATCAAAAAAATTACGTCCACTAGTTATAAGAATAACTACTAGGTACTTGCATACATAGCAGGCAAGCCTACCTTTTATTAAATTACTGTTACGTTACATGAAGTATGGATTCGGTATTTAATATTCAAAGAATAAATAAATAAAGAACTCGAAAATACACTATACAGGGTATTATAAAAAACCTAGTAAGTACAATACTGAGCATTCTAATAGGCTAAACGTTTCCGGGTTCCAAATGTTTTAAGACTTTATTTAATTTACAAATTTTGCTCGGTTAGTTCCGTCCACCACACATCTTTAAATTTTATCAAATGAAACTGTACGAACGGAACCCTAGATGTGATTTATTTTAAGAGAAGACCAAAATGTCACTCGGTAATAGATACTTCTTTGTAACCTATTACCGACCCAAACAAATAAAGAATGGGTCGGTAAAAGATTCCCATAGTTACTATTACCGAGTGTTATGGGATCTTACCATCGGTAATAGACTAAATCAAACAAGTCCAAACGTCATGGCAGTTAAAATATATAACCACCTTAAAAACGACATTAAAGCTGAAACAAATGACAAACGATTTAATAAAATGTTGAAAGACTTCCTAATAAATAAATGCTACTACGACTTAAAAGATTTTTTTGCTGATAATGTTACAGACACCTTCTAAGTAAATTATTTTAATTAAAACAATGACATTTACTTACTTACTTAAAATATGATATATACAATAATCCATTATTTATTTTTTATTTAATTTTTTCTAGTGATCGCATGTGTAATTAGACGAATTGTTGTATGACCTTATATATATACGATACCTTATACGATAAATAAATGGAATAATATGTTATATGTTATGTTATGTTATGTTATGTTATAAGTTAGCTATAGATATGCTGTGCCCTTACAGGGTCCATGTGAGACATTGTATTTTATATGTGACATCTATCTGTACCATGGTTGCAATAAAGAATTAAGAATTAAGAATTAAATTTGGAATTTTGTAAAATCTATTTCCGATCCATAAAAACTTTAGGATACAATTGTATTTTCATTACAAATCAAACATACACATTACAAGCTTGGTATAAAACCATAATCACATAACTGGTACGTAAATATAGTTAATTATTACAATATTTGAACGACATGACAAAATAAGGGTTTCCATAGAAACTGCAGATTCAGTACTAAAGTTTTGGTAAAAAATTAAGGGTTTGTTGAATACTTTCCATACCACGGAAATGGTTCTTTAATAGCGTCAATAGGTCAAGATTCGAATAACTGTAGGAGATTTTATAATCGATGACATAAAAAAGATAAAGCACAAAGAAGCAAATCGCCGACTTAACTATTACCGTGGTATGCCACGGTATTAGTTTACCCTACTAAAAATGGCGTCTATAACCTCTGTATTTTATATTTCATTTTAAATGCATTTCCAGGCCAAAAAATATATTATGAGTACCCACAAGTCGTGCCGAAAACTATAAATAACCATTTAAAATCCATAGCATTAGTTTAATTGTCATACATATTACGTGAAATAGTAAATAAGATTCGGGTATACTTACCAGTGACGCCACGCGTTTGTATGACACAACCTCTTCCTACGCCGCCGTCGCGGAAACTGACGAATTGCGACCTTGTTATTTAATTCACACACATTTGAGTAAACAGGACCGTTAGTCAACTAAATTAGGCTTCATTTGTATAAAGAATGTTTTATTGTAAATCGAACGGTTTGCCTTTAAAATGCGTATTTTAAAATGCCGCGGTAATGGTAGCCGAAATTGATACCCCCGGTAATGCGGCGCCGTTACCTTACTATCTGTATGAAAAAAAATTTCTTTGATTTCTGGGTGTTCTAGTAGTCAAACCTTAGTCGGTTCCAAAGAGTATTTGATCATTAATAGGAATGGGATCGAATGGCTTTAAAAAAAACGTCAAAATTGATGATTTTCTTGCTGACTGTATTTTTTTTCACAAATCTGTGAATGTAGATTTTCATCACTTAAAAAGTTAGGATCGAAATCCTAAAGCCATTTTTGCGTGGCGGCAAGGGATCTAGTAGCTGCCTTACTGCCCCGTTTAAACTTTCCGCCCTGTATATATAAAAAACACCAATTTTGTATTTTCAAGTAATTTTGTAACTGAGATATTGGTAAAATACTTAGCTAGTTGAATTCCCTGACCCCAAATTTGTATATTTAGACACCAAGTTTGTGATTCTAAGTGACTTAGAACTCTAGGTATTAACAAATTAAGAATTATTAAAAATGGCCGCGTTAAAACTAAATATGACCGAAGGAGGAGTTGGTTCCTATTAAAAACTTAAAGCTTTAGACCTAATAAGTGCCTGAAACACAAATGGTGCTATTGTCCAGCGTGTCCACATTTACGACCATTTGTTCGAGCACTCTGCCCCACTTATACATTAACATTATTATATTTTTATTACTGGTCATTATAGAGACTATAGTGACACATAATCTCAAAGCAGCAATAAAAACACAACTTCTGTGAAAATTTGAACAGTCTAGCTATTGCTGATACGCAGACAGCCGGATGGACAGCGGAAGCTCAAGAACAGGGTTCCGTTTGATATCCTTTGGGAACTCGACTCTAATAGCTATCTAGTTGAATTCCTTGACCCCAAATATGTATATTTAGACACTAAGATTGTCATTCTACGTTAAATAGAACTCAGGATAGGTATTTGATAAGTTAATTAAATTCAAAATGGCCGCCATAAAATTAAAGATGGCTGACGGAGGAGTTGGTTCCTATCAAAAACTTAAAGCTATGGACCTAACAAGTACCTGAAAAAAATTTGGTGCTTTTGTCCAGCGTGTCCACATTTTCGACAATTTGTTCGAGCACTCTGCCCCACTATATAGGTAATTGACTAGAAAGTAAGAAGAACCCCATTCAAACTTTTAGCAAAATATAGATAAAACGTGAAAAAACCCGGGATGTAAAAAAGTGGTAAACAATAATATATATACATACATTTAACATAAAATTGAACTAGGGAGCGGCGGCGGTGGAAAAAACACCATTTTTTTTTTATTTTAAAAATAGTTTTATGCAAGATAGCTATACTAAATCGGTTATAATTGTTTTTATGCCTCTTATCTTATCTTATCTTATCTTATCTAGATGAGGGCCCTTTCGGATGCACTTCGACCCAGTGGGATCTTTTGTGCATTTGCCCTCTCCTTACGTCTACTCCCAACTTCGCTCCATCATTTCCACATAGCGGATGATGCAGCTCAGCGGAAGTGCCTTGAATTCCTTTGGTTGCGGATAGCCGTTACCAAAGTAATTCATTCTTTGTCTGGCAAGGGCATGACATTCACACAGTAAGTGTTCCATAGTCTCATCCTCCTCGCCACACATTCTACAGTCTAAGCTGTCTGATAGTCCCATCTTGGCCAAGAGATCCTTGACCCCGAAGTGACCTGTGAACACCCCAGATATGATTCTGAGCTGCTTCCTACTGGATTTCCAGAGTTTGTTAGTCCAGCCCGAGTCCACTCCTTCTATGAAGAGCTTTGAGTGCCTTAAGCCCGCCTCATTCCTCCACTCGTATTGGTGTTTGGTTTTGGCGTAGGTTTTAAAAGGCCGAAATTATGGTTCCCTGCGAGAGTCCCACAAATGGTTCTGGACCTACAAAGTGGTTTGTAGACCCCCCTCTAGCAAGCTCATCCGCTCTTTCGTTGCCAATGAAGCCCTCGTGCCCTGGAATCCAAACCAGTTGCACCTTATTGTACTTTCCAAGCTTGTTCAGTGCCTGGACGCCATTATAGACTAGTCTAGATTCCACTTTCGGCGCCGTAAGTGCCTTAAGCGCCGCTTGACTGTCACTGAGTATATAGATGGTCTGCCCTCTGGTTTGTCTGTCTATATTCTCCTGTGCACAGGCAATTATGGCGTATGTCTCCGCCTGGAAGACGGTTGCCAAATTACCCATGCTTACACTACTACTGTAGTCATTCGCATAAATGCCTGCTCCCGTACCGGATCCCATTTTTGATCCGTCCGTGTACCATATACTGTCTTCGATACCAGACCTCGATGGTTCTAGACCTTCGGCCCATTCAGCCCTGGATGGAACTTTTGTTGTGTAGTTCCTATGGAATACAAACTTGGGTAGCATTTTGTCGCTTCCCATGCTTGTTATTCTGTCTAAGAAACCATCAGTCTCCATGTTTGTGTGCTTAGTCTTTGGCTTACTGTCGCTCCACAGTTCAAGGGTTCTTAATCTGTAGAGCGATTTGCGTGCCTCTGACTTAATCACCAAGTGAAGTGGCGGTAGGTCCAGTAGGACTTCTAGCGCCGCTGTGGGCGTGGTGCGAAACGCCCCTGTTATAGCCATGCATGCCGATCTCTGTACCTTCATCAGAGCATCTCTGCATGTGCTCTTTAAAGTCCTTGGCCACCATACCAGGCTACCGTATAATAATATGGGCCTCACCATCATAGTGTAGATCCATCTAAGTACCTTTGGGTTCAAACCCCATGTTTTTCCATACGCTGATCTACACATTCCAAATACCCTCAGTGCCTTTGTAATGGCAAGATCTGTATGCTTCTTCCAATTCAGTTCTTTATCTAGTGTGACACCTAGATATTTCACATCATTAGACAGTTCTAGTACCCTCCCGTACAGTTTTAGCTGCTGTACGCCTCGAAGGGTCCTTTTCCTAGTAAAGGGTATTACTACAGTTTTGCCTGGATTAATGGATAATTGGTGTCGGTCGCACCATCTCTCCACTGTCTGCAGTGCCTTGTTCATGATTTCCGATACCGTGCCTGGAAACTTCCCATTAACCAGTATCACTAAATCATCAGCATATCCTACCGTGTGGATGGGACCTTTATTGAGTTCTACCAGGAGTGAGTTCACCACCAGACTCCAAAGAGTTGGTGAGAGTACCCCACCCTGTGATGACTTTATTAGTCTGCCATTTAGCATATTGCCTATCCATTTACATATGGTGGGCTCTACACCATGATTAACAGCTGCTTCGCTGATAGCTTTATACGTGGTACGATCGAACGCTCCTTCCACGTCTAAGAAAGCTGCAAGACATAGTTCTTTATTCTCTATAGCCTGTTCAGCCCTGGTTGTCACCAGGTGAAGTGCGGTTTCCGTTGACTTCCCTGGCTGGTATGCACATTGTAGTTCGTGCAGCGGATGCCTTCTTAATGGGCCATCCCTTATGTGTCTATCTACCAGTTTCTCCAGTGTTTTGAGGAAAAACGACGATAAACTTATCGGCCTATACGATTTGGCTTCACTGTAATCCGCCTTACCCGGTTTGGGTAGATAGGTTACTTTTACCATCCTCCACACACGCGGTACGTGTGCGAAGGCTAGGCACGCCCTGTACAATCTGCTAAGATGTGGGATTAGTACATTAGCGCCTTCTTGTAGTAGAATGGGGTAGATGCCGTCTGGCCCCGGGGCTTTGTATGGTTGGAATGTTGAAAGTGCCTCAAACAAGTATTCTAGTTTCCTATTTCTTTGTTTTAAAAAGCGTAGGTACCTAAAATTTTGGTTAAGCCAATTAAATACAGTAGGTGCAATAAAATGTAATGCATGTAGGTACAATGTTCCCAGGGTGTTGAAACATTCATTGAAAGCAACGTGACTCCATCCTACTAGACAGCATAAGTGCATGGTCAACTGACAAACTGTTTCCTTTGACGCGCTCGCTAACGCCATCTATGTGCACGACGTGTAATATCATTATAGATGTAAATGTAAACCTCAGAGGATCAGCAAGGTTTCACTAGATGGCGTTGTTAACAAAAATGGAAACAAAAAGTCATTCTTCGTCTTGTTATAATTATAATTATTTTAGTAATCTTGCCAACGCATTATCGATCGATAATGGCGGTATTATGACGCATTTTGGAATGTGTATTCTATTTATGTGCTACCTTTGTGCATTTATTTTTCTTGCGATGTTTCCGATTCACTACCAGTGAATATCCAAACAATTCCAAAAACACATTTTTCCCAACATATTTTTGGTTGGGTGCGGGATTTGAACCCACGACTCTCAAGCTAGGTGTCGACCTAGTTACTTGCCTTGTTAGCCACTCGACCATCGGTTCAATTGACTAGGCAGTTGAAATTTCTCATAAGTTTAATTTGCTGCTCAGATATTAATCCATTACTACTACGATTAATATAATAATTGATGAGGGTAGACGAATGAATCAAAACTACCATACTTATTCGTTTTTATCACGAAGATGTTACGTGTTCGTACGTAGGACTACTCAGCTTTGTTATTCATATTTTTTTCTGGATAACATGAATATTAAAACTAGTTTTCGACGTGATCTAGTTAAAAGGTCGCAAATATTTGCGATATGTAACGAAGCTACAAGCTACAGAAACTGATCTAAACGTAAGTAGTTATTTTACACGTTTGTGATATAATTATTTAGTAACTACTACTGAACTATCATACATTTTTCTGATGATTTATTTTCAAATAATATCGTTACAGCTAAAAAAAGGTTGAGCAAAAGGAAACGTCTCTGCTACACCGACAAAGAACGGCCACCAGCCATTGACAATGGACTATAAAGAAAATGATTTTGAATCGACAAGTCATTACGTCGATTTATTGCACAAGTGTGGAGTTCGTCGTGTCTCCATAACGAGAAGGGTTTATAATTATCATGGGCATGCTGTTAAACCAATACTTACATAGAAGCACATAAAACAGCAAATTGTCGCAATTTGGACACTGGACAACTGGATTTTTGTCATGTTTAGTGATGAGAAGTGAGAAGTGTTTAAATCTATTCATAAGGACATACAAGTTCACGTTCAGTGATCACGTAGTGCCTAACGCGGAATCTGGTGGTATATCTAACTGTGAACATGTAGGGTTTGAAGAAAGACAGACCGGGTTATATATAAACAAATGACAAAAGTAAAATATGAGTAGAATATTGTTTTCATCGTGCTTTTTTATCCCTGTAGACACTATTAGTAATAGTTGTGTTACGTTAAGGAAAATTATCATAAAAGAATATAATCATTTTGTTAATTAACGAGATCGAGTGAGATAGATAACCGTAGAAGCCTACCATTATAATCTATGAAATACTAGTATCAATAATAAAAGCCTTAGTGAACTGTAAGAATGTTTCGTATTTTTTTTGTATTTTAAATGGCGGGTTTAATTACTTATTTCAAATCTCACTTAAATAGAAAATGCCAATAAACACCAGAATGCGTTCGCCTGATATATATGTTATCACAACCCGGTCTGAAATTATTAATAAAATTGACAATAGGTATTATTTTTATTGAGGTAAAGCTTCAATCTTTTTCCGATTTTCGGAAATGAAACTTAAGCTATAACCTCGATAACATGTTAAAAAGTGGCTAATTCACTAATACTACTACTGAATAAATATAATTTTAAAATGAAAAGTCCTTTGAGTTATTTAATTGTATTTAATTACTGTTATAAATATATTTAAAAAATCTACTTTTGGCTGTGCAAAATAGTGTAAAAAACAGAAATCATAAAAACACTAAACAGGCAGTCAGCACCGTGTCATTTGCACTTAATAGGCTAATCCACAAGCCCATCCAATCTTGTTGTTGACACTGGTCAGTGGTTTATCACGGGTATACATATTTCAACTGTGAAATATATACCTTTGATAAACGAGTAGGTAGGATTACAGTTCAGTCACACTCAAATACGGTTACAGTAGATTAAACCTTGCTAAACTTGACAATAATTGTACTCGCATCGCAAGAAATTTTTTTGGTGATTACAGGAGTCAATTATTATCAGTGAATTAAGTTATATTCGTCTATATCAATATTTTTTGCCAGCAGCGCCATCTAGTTTATTTTGTGCGCAACGCATGCAATCATATCAGCTGTAGATGTCAAACGGTGCAAGCGAAACTAGACCGTAAGGTGTCCATGCATTAATGCAGCCGATAGTACCAAAAATTTTGTTTAAGCCAATTAAATACAGTAGGTGCAATAAAATGGAATGCATGTAGGTACAATGTTCCCAGGGTGTTGAAACATTCATTGAAAGCAACGTGACTCCATCCGTTCCTATTAAATTGCCGCATCAGCATTTACATCGTGCATCGTGCTCGCGTCATTAGCTTGCACGTTTCCTAACGGGGTGACACGTCCGACAGCATACTTAAGTTCTTTTTTCTTATCTTTTGCTTGAATTTTATAGTTAAGAACTTACATGAAGGGTCCTAGAACATGTTTCGTCATTTTGACAACATTTCGAGATATTGCGGTTTTTACGTTTAGAATGATTCAATTAACCACACTGTCACACTGCGATTAGATGTTTTTCAAGTGCAAAAATGTGGTTTTATATATGAATGTTTACAATAATAGCAGAAGGTGTAGGTAATAGTTCGTGGAAAGCTGTAAACTTTGAGATTAAAATGTAATTTTTCGAAAAAATTACTAGACATGTTTTTTTCGTGGACCATACTTCCTAAAACTTTATTTTTAGGAATATTATTATTTTAGTAATTATATGAAGGAAGTTCATATACTTACTAAAATATGTAGGTCACTCGGAGCCATAAAGTAGCTTCAGGGGGAAGTAAAGTTCTGTATGCACCACGGGCAGCAGACCGACAATCAGACAGAGTTACTTTCGCTGTAGACAGTTTTTTGTCTCTTAGTATGAAGTTATGACTTCTATTTCAAACAGTAAATAGACTTAACACAATGATATGAACTTATACTTGTCTCGATCCTGGTTTCATCATAATCATAAAAATGACGGTAAAAATGGTGATTTCCCCGACTCAATTCAATTAAGTTTTCATGTCCAATTCAAATTACTAACTAAACAAAGTAAGTATTAGACAAGTGTGTAGTTTTTCATATATTGCATGTCACGGTTTCGCCAGAAAACGTCACGACAAAGTCAATCGTACAAGGCGGCCAAAGCTGTTATTCTGCCTTGCGTGCCGTACGTCACCCCACCGTGACGCCTAACGAAACAAGACCTCTACCTACGCTTGGTTACTGCGAACCGTGGCGTCGAGATATGTTTGTGGGTGTGGGTGAGCTTAAAACTATTTAAGTGACTATTTTTTTGTGCAAAAAAATCGTGGCAGTGGTACATCCAACTACTAGGTACATTATATTACCTTTATGCGTATTGCAATAGATTTCAAGCGGCTTGCGTGGGTTCGAATCCCGGCTCGTACCAATTTTTTTTTCGGAATTTAATATACCTATACGGTTGGATATTGGCTTTTTTATTGGAGGTTAATCCAATATACGAGTATATGTAAGTAATCGACAAGAAACTATACCACCCGTGCACTTGTATGCATTTGTATTGCAATGGCTTTCAAGCGGCGTTTGCGGGTTCGAATCCTGGCTCGTATCAATGATTTTGGGTTTTGGGTGTTACATTTTTTTTTGAGTTTGGGTGTTAGGCTATCTACAGAAGACGGAACCAAACCACCATTATGAAACGCCTTTTTTTGTTATTTTCAAATATTTATCATATTTTTTATCGTTTCACTGGAGTATAGTGTTTACAATTTTGCTGTGATGTGTGAAATGCCAGTGCGTGGCTGTGTCAATTACCGTGAATAGTGTTTCCCTGTCGTCGTTAACTTCTCGGTGGAAATAAACATCGTGAGTAATCCGAGTAAGCTGACATTTTGAAACGCATAGCCACTATCAAAGTATCTGGTTTTTAGAGTTCCGCACATCCAAAGGGTAATAACGGGACCTTCGCTGTCTGTCCGTATGTCCGTCCGTCTGTCCGTCCGTCTGTCTGTCACCAGGCTGTATCTCAATAATCGCGATAGCTAGAAAGTTGAAATTTTCACAGATGATGTTTCTGTTGCCGTTATAACAACAAATACTAAAAACGAAATAAAATAAATATTTAAATACATTACACTCAAGTACCATACAACAAACGCGATTTTCTTCTTCGCTGTCCGTCCGTAATGTCCGTCCGTATGTCCGTCCGTCTGTCTGTCACCAGGCTGTACAACTGTTTTATAACTGTGTAAATATTACATACATAAATACATACTGGCGCGGCGTGGGTAGACCCCCGACAAGGTGGACTGATGACCTGGTAAAGGTTGCGAGAGTCCGCTGGATGCGGGTGGCGCAGGACCGGTCACTTTGGCACTCTTTGGGGGAGGCATATGTCCAGCAGTGGACGTCTTTCGGCTGCACTCACTTTCACAACATTTCTCATACATGCTCGTCGGTATAGGGTACAAATATTATTAGGGTGTATATATTAATCATATTTTTTATTGTTTTAGTGGAGTACTTAAGTATCTACAATTTTGCTGTGATATGTGAAATGCCAGTGCATGCCGTGTCCAGTACACAAACAAGGTGAAATATTATTATTATAACTACTATAACAACCTTAATAGTAACTTGACCTGTTATAAATGTATAAGTGTATATATATAAGAAGTCCGTAAAAATTTACAATCCATTTTTCAGTCACTTACTGTTATCCGATTGAGCTGAAATTTTGGGTAATGTTATAGTTTGGATGACAATTCAATATTATCCATGACATCCATGGAACGAAAACCACGAAAATTGAGGTGGCCATGGGTATTCAATACTTAACCGACGTAACCCCGTAGTACCCGTACCGAGTAGTTGATGATGGTATACAGAAAACTAAGCGGCAATAAAGCTTGTATCAAAATATATTTTTTTGACAGAAACTTATTTTGATATCGTTGTCTAAAGGTAACGTTGTAACCACTTTCAAAGTATCTGGCTTTTTTATAACTGTGCAAATATTAGTCATATTTTTTATCACATTTCAGTGAACTGTGCCGAATGTGTGTGAATGCGCCGTGCCTATAACTTTGCCGTGATGGAGTGGAGTGTTGTAGCTGATGGGTGGGTGGTCGGTCAGAGCTTGTCGTCGGTGCCAGTAAACGACGAAATACTAGGTAATTTATATGCTTATTGGAATATAATGTTTTTAGGTGGATATCAAACGTCTGTTGATGTGTCGCAGTGTGACGACCCCCTTAGAATTATTCTTATCCCTGTAGCCCCTCTTATCCCTTTTAGCTACGAAATAATTGGGGTAATGGTTTGATTATTTTTTCACCTTGTATTAGTTTTATGATATCGTCGTCGTCTTTCAAAGTATCTGGCTTTTTTACAACTGTGTAAATATTAATCATATTTTTTTATCACATTTCAGTGAACTGTGCCAAATGTGTGTGAATGCGCCGTGCAGGGATGAGTGGTCGTCAGTGACAGAAAACGACGGAATACTAGGTAAGTTATATGCTTATTGGAATATAACGTTTTTAGAATCATTATTATCCCTGCTTAGACTTTTACGAAATAATTAGGGTAATGGTTTAATTATTTTTCACCTTGTTGTATTACTTTTATGATATATCGTCGTCGTCTTTCAAAGTATCTGTGTTTTTACAAGCTTTTATCTAGTTTCACCTGACCCGTTGTCTGTCTGTCTAGCTGTCTGTCTGTGTTTGTGTCTTTCTGTCTGTCTGTAATCAAATCTTGCAAGTTAAATTTGGGTCACTTCCCACATTGGGACATTTTGAGTTTAAATATAATTTGGATGACAATTCAATATTATGGTACCATCGAGCTGATCTGATGACTGATGAATGGTCTGAGTTCGGTTGCTACGCTATTGGAAAAGGTGTTCCGCACCATACGAAGGGGTGTAATTCTGTTTTTGGTATTGTTCTCTGTTCTTAACTCATTTTTGGGATCTTGTTGCTTAATTTATATTTTATCTCTTGCCAACTTCACAGTCTTTGATTTGACATGAGACCATTTGAATTTTATTTGATCACGACCCTTCTCCATGGCGATGCACTAGAATAACGGATCTTGGTTATTACCCATATTGTAATGATGATTGCACTTCTGGGCACAGGCCTCCTCTCAGAGGCCTGTGCCCAGGCCCGTTCCCTCTCATACATGAGAATGTATGAGAGGGAACGGGCAGTAGTCCCCACGCTGGCCCAGTGCGGATTGGGGACTTCACATACACCTTTGAATTTCTTCGCAGATGTATGCAGGTTTCCTCACTATGTTTTTCCTTCACCGAAAAGCTAACGGTAAATATGAAATCATATTCCGTACATAAGTTCCGAAAAACTCATTGGTACGAGCCGGGATTCGAACCCACGACCGCTGTTTGACAGCCGCATGCCTGAACCACTGGGCTACCGTAGCTTTTTTACGGAGTCATACACTGCGATAAATTAAATAGATGATACACAAAAATTACGAGTTTATAGATTACCCCACATTGACTAGCATCCGCTAAGGAACAAATGGTAACCACTTTGAACCAATCATCTCGACATTCTCACGCACCACTATCGCATTGTACGACCCCTCGTCAGCGACCCGGTCAGCTACATTTATCACTAGAACCGTAGAGGCGATCCGAGAATTCTCTCTGCGAATAAACAGACCCCAGGAACTTCAAAATCCACCATCACAAGGCTGCATGACTGCGTGGCCCATTGTCATAATGTCATAAAGGGTAATTTGACATGGTGTGTCATTGCGGGCAGTGGCGTGCGTACCATATAGGCAAATAGGCAGTGCCTACCTTCCAAAATAACTCCACCACATATATTTTTCTTCTCTATGATGATACTATAATAGTTTTTAAAACAATCTAGTTCTTAACTTACATAACGACACGCGCTGCAATTTAAATTTGCGCGCGAATCAGACTGGCTCACAGCAGGTCAGGCACCGCGAACGGCGCCTAAGCCACGGCATAAACTCTCACAGTGCGCTTGTGTAAATATCGTCAGTGAACTATGTACGGATTTGCTCAGTGCGCACACGTTTACGCAATTCACACCCACACATGCTTCCAAATCCGGCCGCCGGACCTCGTCGGTCAGCGTCAGCGCTGTGCGTGATTGGCCACAAATACTCGTATTGTGACCAATCACGCTTGCGCTACCGCCGAATTCCAGCCAATCGGCGTATTGTAATCACGATTCGCCTATTAAACGATCGTGCGGCACAAAGTTACATGCGGCAAATGAAAGAAGTCCCTTTTGCTGTGATTATTACTTGTAACGTGGGGCGTTCTAATTTGTCAGGGTTGTTTGTTTGCGAAAATTTGTTTTAAATGTCCTATTTGGAGTTGTGTTGTGAGAAAAATATTCGTGTTGTTGCAGTTGCATTACATAGTTCGGTTAGAAGCGATATTCTTACGTTTTCTATTGAATTTTCCGTGTGTTTTTGTTTATTGGCCTATTCTATACTTGTGTATTAAGCCACAAATATGTGTTTTAGCTGTGAGCGGTGTATTGACCTAGTATGTTTGCAGAAGTTAACTTTCGGTGAATTTAGCAAGTTATTGTAGTTCGATAATAAGTAAAAGGTAGGTGTAAGAAGGGGAATATTCCCGGGAACGGGAATATTCCCGTGTAGGAATTTACCGGGAATATTCCCTTGTTCCCGGGAATATTCCCCAAACTGGGGAATATTGAAATACAAATTAGGAAAATTTAAGTTGTAATAAAAGTAATTAAATGAGTAGTGCCCCGACAAATGAAGTGCCACTCGCCAAAAACTTCATTATTGTACTAACTCTGCCTTTTTATCTCAATTACCATTAAATATGTGAATATTTTCATATTTTGCATTCGTACACATTTTATTGTAATTGTTTTCGTTAACTTTGTATCGTTTTTGTTACTTGCAGAAGTACTTTTGTAAAATTTGTTTTTTTCGGCTCGGGGAATATTTCCAATGACTGGGAATATTCCCATTGTTCCCGGGAATATTCCCATTGTTCCCGGGAATATTCCCATTGTTCCGGGGAATATTCCCAGGAACATTGGGAATTTACTTTTGCGGATAAGTTAAACTGGTTAATGGATTAGTAAAAAAAACCAAGGTCTTAAGTTATCATAGAATCCCTGATAGCAAGATGTATAAACATACACAATTTCAATATTCCCGTATATTCCCTTGCATGGGAATATTCCCGGGAATGTTCCCGGGAATATTCCCGTCTGGGGAATATTCCTGGGAACGGCACATCACTAGGTGTTAGACACAGTTGCAATAAGTTTGAACTCGGGGTAATATTACTCGTCAATTTCATGTAGGTATAGTATCCTAAGATAGTATCACTAACACAACGCACGCTGACGGAGACTCACTTTGTCGAAAGTCGAAATAGCCTAAGGCTTAGTAACTTACACAACACGTACGTAACATTACTTTACTTAATATCAGTTTAATTATGCATTTTTCTTTCTCTTTTCTACAAGTACGACACATAGGTGACGTACGTAGGTCTCCTCAAAAAAAAACTGCCTACCCTAACTAAAAACCCTATGCACGCCACTGATTGCGGGTTCTACCTAAGAAACATGGTGTTGTTTGTATAGTGTATGTGAGTTACCTTATATGAAGAAAGTACTATGTGTACACTATTCATCTTACCCATGTTCTAGTCTCGGAAGAGGTAGGCAGGTCGAGGAGTTTCGGTTAGTCCGTTGAGGCATGTAGCTGTTAAGCGGTGGTCGTGGGTTCGAATCCCAGCTCGTACCAGCTCCCACTGAAAACCTGACGGTAAATATCTAATGATATTTACCGTCAGCTTTTCAGTGAATGAAAAACATCGTGAGGACACCGGTCTACTCCCAATAAGGTCTATTTTTCCCTCTGGGTTCGAAGGTCATCACTTTCGTTAAATTATACCAAATCTTGATTTAATTTTTGTTTTTAAGCAGTTACTCTGCTTACGGAAATTACAAATTTTAAATGAAAGGAAAAATTGAAAAATTTAATGCCCCGAGCCGGATTCGAACCGGCGACCACAGGCATTCATGGCCCGTCGCTACTAACCAACTGAGCTATCGGAACAATCTGGTTCGGGCTCCAAATCCTTCAATCAGTTCCTTCATACAACGCCTTAGGGAGGCGTATGTAGCGACATCTACCAGAAGACTTAGGCTTCTTAACGGCACCAACGTCTCAAATTATGTTGGCTCGGGGCATTAAATTTTTCAATTTTTCCTTTCATTTAAAATTTGTAATTTCCGTTAGCAGAGTTACTGCTTAAAAATAAAAATTAATTTAGTATGGGGTGGCGCATCGTTACTGACGATTTCTCAACATAATTTGAGACGTTGGTGCCGTTAAGAAGCCTAAGTCTTCTGGTAGATGTCGCTACATACGCCTCCTTAAGGCATTGTATGAAGGAACTGATTGAAGGATTTGGTGCCCGAACCAGATTGTTCCGATAGCTCAGTTGGTTAGTAGCGACGGGCCATGAATGCCTGTGGTCACCGGTTCGAATCCGGCTCGGGGCATTAAATTTTTCAATTTTTCCTTTCATTTAAAATTTGTAAATCTTGATTTTCCCAAACGACTCCATTTCTAATATAATGATTAAGTCTATAACATATTGGTGGGGTACCCGTTGAAAAAAAAATTAATAGCTTAAAAATTATGTTACAGTTTCTCAATTTCGGGATAAATCGGGGAAAACTGAAAATGTATATAATTGTCACAAATGCACAAGGACACAGAAGCAATCAGCTCGTCTTCTTGCACATATTTTGGAATCCCATTTGGAGTTGGTAACTGTGATCGAAGACCACCAAGGTAATTTGTTTTTTTGTTTTATGAGTTGAATGCAAATAAACCTTTTGTAGAATTTTTTTTTACAACTTTTTTATCTTCCAGAAGCAACCGACATTCAAGAAAATGACGATAACACATCACTTCCTGCGATTGAAGAACTTGAAGGTAAATTGGTTTTTAGATACGCTGAACTCGAATAAATCATCTGCGGCAATTCTTAATATTTCTTTCCATGCTCCAGAACCAACCGGCATTCACGAAAATCACGTTTCTTACAATGTTAAATCAGTTCCTGTCATTGAAGAACGTGAAGGTAATTTTGTTTTTAGATACGTTAAATTCGAATAAATCATCTGCGAAATTCTTTTTTTTTTTTCATGTTCCAGAAGCAACCGGCATTCAAGAAAATCAAGTTTCTTACAATGTTAATTCAGTTTATGTCATTGAAGAACCTGAAGGAAATTTTGTTTTTAGGTACGTTGAATTCGAATTATTCATCTGCGGAATTCTTAATTTTTTTTCATGTTCCAGAAGCAACCGGCATTCAGGAAAATCAGGTTTCATACAATGTTAATTCAGTTTATGTCATTGAAGAACCTGAAGATAATTTTGTTTGTAGCTACGTCGAATTCAAATAAATCATCTGCGGAAGTCTTATTTAAAAAAAATGTGTTCCAGAAGCAACCGCCATTCAGGAAAATCAAGTTTCATACAATGTTAATCAGTTTGTCACTGAAGAACCTGAAGGTAATTTTGTTTTTAGGTACGTTGAATTCGAATAAATCATCTGCGGAATTCTTAATTTTTTTTTTTTCATGTTCCAGAAGCAGCCGGCATTCAGAAAAATCAAGTTTCATACAACAACACATCACTTCCGGTGATTGAAGAACGTGAAAGTAATTTGTTTATACATACGCTGAATTCCAAAAAACCTTCTGAATGTTCTTATTACCAGTCATTCAATGCGGACGAACCACTAGAAACTCACTTGGAATCGATGGATTCTTTCCTAAAAAGCTTAGTGGTTCCAACTGTGGACAAAAACCAGTTTTGTGAACAGATAGTTGATAAGCCAACAGAGGAATACTACACCGAGACGACAATACCAGTTGCTTTGAAACGCAGCAAAGTTGTTTGGGACCCCAACACCACGGACACAGAAACGGAGGAAGGTGCAGCAGATATGTTCGTGAGTCGGAAAAATAAAAACATTTTAACACAAAAATTAAACCACCGAAAAAAACTGAAAAGCAAAAAATAATAAACCTTTCTTATTGAGTTTAATAGCTAAGTTCTTAAATGAATCTAAGTGTACCTAAGTAATTTTGAGGCGGCGCCAGACAATCATATAAATATTAAACCTTTTTTATTAACCTTAATAATTTAGTTCTTAAATTAATCTAAGTGTACCTAAGTAATTTTGAGTTGGCACCGACTCAAAATTAATTAGGTACACTCAGATTAATTTAAGAACTTAGCTATTAAACTAAATAAGAAAGGTTTATTATTTTTTGCTGTTCAGTTTTTTTCGACGGTTTCATTTTTTTGGTAAAATGTTTTTATTTTTCAATTTTCTGTGGCTTACTTTCGTTAATTACTAACTAAATTACTAGTTACTTACATGCAATATTTGTGATTACTCTCTGCATAATTATGTGGTCATACATTTCAATCAGTAAGTGAACAATCAATCATCCCCTGTTTTCCTACCCCTAGGGTTTAAATTTTTATAAAAAAATTATGTGGGACCAACTTCGAGGTATACCCTTTCTAATAAAAAAAGATTTATCAAAATCGGAGTACACTCTAAAAAGTTATGCGTGGTCATACATAAAAAATAACGTTTTTTTCGTCGGTTAAAAAAGGATATAAAGTGCGAAAATGTGCCAAAACTGTTAACAAAGCCGCTAGCACGAAGCAGGAATCGCCTAAAATAATTTAGGATTCAAAGAAAGGTTGTAAAGTGCGGAAAAATACACTAAACAAACCTAAACGTGAATCCTTAACCTCTTCTTTTGATGCATTGGTAAGAGAACACGTAGAAATGACGTATATTAATCCATGTCTAATAGCCAACAAAGATGTTATCGTTTTTCAGGCAAAAAGAAAGATTGACATTGCGTCAGTTTTAGGACAGAAAGATTCCAAATGTGATGGCTTCATAACACATTGGCACCCGAATCTGTTGAATGGACAAGGTACCGTCGATATATCCATTTCTTCATCAATATTACTCCACAGCTAGCCATTTACTGTTTAATGACACTCCGATTTCTTCACGGGTGGGCGCCCTGCAGGGTGACCCGTTGGGGCCTTTGATTTTTTGTTTAGCCGTTCAGAACGTTATTGCGTCGGTAGGGATCCCCTTTAAACGTGTGGTACCTGGATGATGGTACTATTGGGGGTCATCCACGTACGGTCCTGGAGGACCTTAGTAAGTTAGTGCCGGCTTTGAAATCCATCGGTTTAGGGATAAACGGCAATGTTGACGCCGGGTTGGTGTCGAGCTTCGATTCGGAATTGGCTGGGGTGCGGCGCCTTCAAAAATCATCTTAGTCTCTCCTAGGTGCTCCTATCTTCCCAGAAGGAGTCAGTTCGGCGTTGGAAGAGAAGCGTTTGGCGTTTGAGAGGGCTTCGGAGCGATTGAGTAATTAATCTTCACACGTCTCTCTCGTACTGTTTTGCTTTACCGCGGATGATGTACATTTTGAGGACGTCGCCCACCTGGTTGTTCGAGGACGATGTGGCAAAGGTGGATGCAGCACTTAAATTAGCTCTGGAGTCCTTATTAAATGTTGATTTAGGTGAAACGCAGTGGTGACTGGCGGCTCTTCCAGTCCTTCACGGTGGGCTAGGAGTACACCGTTGTCAGGATGTCAGTCTGGTTGCCTTCCTTGCCTCGGCGCATGGGACTTTGGGTCTTGTCACTGGGATTTTACCAATTGATGGTGGCAATACCCGGGTACCATTTGTTGCCGAGGCATTGGCTAAGTGGTCTACCATTTGTCAAGGGGATGAACGGCCTAAAAGTCTTGTGATACCGAGGGGTTGGGTCGACATTCTGTGCAAAAGAATTTTGGCGGGGTTATTAGGGGGGGGGGGGCAGTAGGGTTTCATATAGCGCGCCTGAAGACTGTATCTACCCTCGAGGCGGGAGCATGGTTGCACGCACTACCCTCCCCTCACATAGGCACGCTGTTGGATGACGATTCCCTTAGAATAGCGGTAGCGTTGCGGTTGGGGTGTAAGGTCTGTGAGGTGCACCGTTGCATTTGTGGGGTGGTGTTTGAGGAAAACGGGCACCACGGTTTGAGCTGTCAGAGGTGTGCGGGGCGTTTTCCGAGGCACCACGCCATAAATGATCTGATTCGTCGGGCTTTAGTTTCGGCCAACGTGCCTTGTGTCTTGGAGCCTCCGGGATTGTGCCGTACGGATGGGAAACGGCCGGATGGTCTGACATTAGTTCTATAGCAAAAGGGGCGGTGCCTCTTGTGGGACGCGACATGTGTAAGCACATTTGCCCCGTCCCATTTGAGCCACACCATCAGATCCGCGGCGTCGGCCGCCGAGACGGCGGCTCAGATGAAACACGCAAAGTACTCTGCCTTGGAACCGATGTACGACTTTGTACCAGTGGCGGTGGAGACTGCGGGACCTTGGGGTACGGAGGCCAAAGATTTTATACGGGAGTTGGGTCAGTGGCTTAAGGATAGGGGCTAAGAACCTCGTTCCGGATCGTTCCTGGTTCAACAGATTTCTTTGGCCATTCAGCGAGGCAACGCCGCCAGTCATGGGAACTTTTGGACTACCAGAGATCCGGGGCGGTCCTTTTTGTTAGTTTAGGTTATAACGTGTTTTTGAAGAAGCCTGTTGCGGATTCTATCAAAAGTGCCTAGGGGGATGTATGTTTGTTTGTAGGTACGCAATTGTCGAAACCTGCGTTGCGGATATATTATCGACCTTAATGGTAGACGACACCTTCATAAGTCTAATGCCAGACTTTGAGAATAAGTACTTTAAATTTACTGTGGGAGTACTCTGAGAAATCTAAACAATACGTATTTGGTGTTTGTGATGTCAAAATAATAAGTAAGGTTCATAACTAAGTTAGCTTTAGAGTGTATACAATTATTAAATTTCAGGTTATTACATCAGGGCTTAGCTTATAACTGTAAAAATATCACTGAAAGATCCATAATTGCAGCCATTCAATTGGGTGATATAATGAAAGAGTATTTTATGAAGAGTAAATTATTGTCACTCACGAATATCTATCTGGTCTTTATCTATATAAGTATGTTTATCGTCGCCTAGTACCCATAGTACAAGCTTTGCTTAGTTTGGGACTAGGTCGATTTGTGTCAGATTGTCCCCAAATATTTATTTATTTAATATTATATCAAATACCAGAGTAAAACAAATAATTAGTAGACTCTTATTTGATCTGAGTGGAGTACAAAATTTGGCTCAAGCTCGGTCCGATTTGGTAAGTAATAAATATCTAAAATTGATTTATATATTAATTAGGTTTATTATAGTAATTTGAGAATTGATAATTGAAAACCGAGTCGAGGGCGAACAGCTCAATGAGACTACCATTTATGATATAGTCATCATATCAGCAGAAAGACATCCACTGCTGGACATAGGCCTCCCCCAAAGAATGCCAAAGTGACCGGTCCTGCGCCACCCGCATCCAGGGGACTCCCGCAACCTTTACTAGGTCATCAGTTCACCTTGTTGGGGGGCCTACCTTCCGGTACGCGGTCGCCACTGGAGAACCTTTCCGCCCCAACGGCCATCGGTTCTACGTGCTATGTGCCCTGCCCACTGCCACTTAAGTTTAGCGATTCGGAGGGCTATATCGATTACCTTGGTTCTGCTGCGGATAGCCTCATTTCTGATGCGATCACGCAGAGGAACTCCCAACACATGGCCCTCTCCATTGCCCTTTGGGTGACTTTGAGCTTTCTTATCAGGCCCATAGTAAGCGACCACGTTTCAGTGCCATATGTCATCACTAGCAACACACACTGGTCAAAGACTCTCGTCTTGAGACACTGCGGAATATTGGACAAAAAGATGTGCCTAATAGCTTCTATGTAGCTTCCCGAACGCTGCCCAGCCGAGTCGGATTCGACGATTGACCTCTTTCTCGGAGTTGGACCTACCTAACTGGATAGTCTGTCCTAGGTATACATAATCGTCTACAACTTCGAGCGTAAAGTGTCCGATTGTAATGGGAGTTGGTACGACATGGGCATTTGACATGATCTTCGTCTTATCCATGTTCATTCTTAGACCAACTCGCTCGGAAGCTTTACTGAGGTCATCGAGCATCGTACTTAAGTCCTCCATGGTCTCAGCCAAGACTACTATATCGTCAGCAAACCGAAGGTGAGTGATGTACTCGCCGTTGATGTTGATGCCTACCCTTCTCCAGTCAAGAGTCTTGAAAACGTCCTCCAATGCAGCGGTGAACAGTTTTGGAGAAATAACATCTCCTTGCCTGACTCCCCGCTGCAGCGGAATAGGTTTCGAGCTCTGGTCCTGGAGTCGGACTGACATAGTGGCGTTTTCGTACAAACACTTCAGCACTTCGATATAGCGATAATCAACTTGGCACCGCTGGAGAGACTGTAGTACAGCCCAGGTTTCGATCGAATCGAAGGCTTTCTCGTAGTCCACGATTGGCAAGCAGAGGGGCAGGTTATACTCCTCGGTCTTTTGTGTAACCTGACGAAGCGTGTTGATGTGGTCTACGGTACTAAAGCCTCTTCGGAAACCGGCTTGTTCGGGAGTCTGGAAGTCATCTAGCATGCGTACGAGACGGTTTGTAATGACACTCGAAAACAGCTTATAGACATGGCTCAGAAGTGAGATGGGTCTGTAATTCTTCAGCAGAGTGTTATCACCCATTTTGAAGAACAGCACCACCACCCCTCCGTTCCATGACTTCGGAGTTCTCCCTTCCAGTAAGACGGAATTGAACAAGTTCTGAAGGGCCGTAAGGACCGGTTTTCCACCCGCCTTTAGAAGTTCGGCTGTTATTCCGTCTTCACCGGGTGCCTTGTTATTTTTGAGCTGCTTAAGAGCCATTACAATCTCGTACAGGCTGATGTCGGGGCTTTGAATTTGTGTTGATGCTGGACGGAGCGTAGACTTCATCAATCGAGAGCGCTCTTGCTTGACGCATATATTCAATGTGCCTCTTACCAGGCGGTGATCACTCTCGGTTTTAAACGTATTGATCACGGAGACATCACTGAATACATGCTTTCTCGTCGACTTGATGAAGTCAATCTCGTTTTTAGTCACACCATCGGGACTCATCCAGGTCCACTTTCTGTGCTCGCGTTTCTTGAAGAAGGAATTCCTCATATAGAGTCCCTCCTTCTCCAAGAAACCAGCCAGTAGTTGGCCCCAGTGGTTCCGACTTCCAACTCCGAATTGCCCCACTATTAACTCCTCACCATCTCTCTTGCCCAATTTAGCGTTGAAGTCCCCCATGACAACGGTGAATTAGGTTTTGGAGCTATGCATGGCCTTAGATATATCTTCATTTCTTCATACATAGCCTCCACCTCGTCGTCGGAATTTGTCGAGGTTGGCGCGTAAACCTGTATGACCTTCAACAAATACCTTTCGGATACTCTGAGTATAAAGTACGCCACCCTAGTCGACACACTCTCGATCTTCACCACATTGTTCACTAGGGACTTGTGGACGATGAACCCGACACCTCCCTGGGACTGTTGGTCGCCCTCCCGGAAATAGAGCAAGTTGCCAGATTTAAGGGTTATCGTGTCCTCCCCCTCTCTCCGGACTTCAGATAACCCTATGACGTCCCACCGCTACTTGCTCAATCCTTCCTCCAGTTCCGCTATCTTTTCATCGGTCCGCAGTGTGCGCGTGTTGTAGGTTGCCAGGGCCAGGGGTCGTCGGTGGTGGTAGTCGGATCTTCGCCGGAGATTCTTAGCACCCCTGACCCCGCTAGTACCCTGGCCGCTACCATAACCAGGGTACCGGGGGTCGCCGGAAGCTCGGGGCCGTGGCTTTGTTGTGTTCTGCATGGGGGGTAAATGCCATAATCGCCCCGCTTGGCATGCGGGTTGGTGATCGCAGTGTTTCCACCGAACTTCAGGGATGCTGCTGCCCATCCCCCGGTAGTCATGGTCGTAGTTTTAGGATATACCCGGGTCCCGGTATGATATAGTACTAAGAAACAAAGTAAAGGAGGATTGCGTCGGTAATAGGAATATAATAAATAAAGTAATTGAAAACGAACTAGAGCCAGAGCCACGGTAAAAAATCGGCCAAGTGCGACGGGCTACGCGCAGTGTAGTGTTCCGTACGGCTGGCTGATCAACTATATGTTCACAAAACTGATTGTTGTCCACAGTTGGAACCACTAAGCTTTTTAGGAAAGAATCCATCGATTCCAAGTGAGTTTCTAATGGTTCGTCCGCATTGAATGACTGGTAATAAGAACATGCAGAAGATTTGTTGGAATTCAGCGCATTTCGCCGGTTGTCTGTCTTAGTCACATCGAATTTGTATGATACCTTTCCAAGTATACATTAAATTGGTCGACATGACTCGAACAAAAGTTAGGGCTTTAAAGCCCAATATCTCGCAAACGAATTACTAAGCCGGACAGAAGGACGGACATAATAATATGGCGAAACTATAAAGGTTCCGTGTTGCTCTGACTCGGATTATGATGTTAAGTACTAGTTTAATTTTTAAAATATACAATAAGTATTTATTAAAGTTTGTGTCATATAATGTGTAATTTCTAAAATATACAATAAGTAGTTATAAATAAATATACCACATCCTAAAAAATAAATGTATCATTCAAACTCTGTTATTTTTTTCATCAATCCCTGGCTAGTAAACTAAACGGCACAACACAAAACACACAAATTGTTTTATGATCAAAACGACCCATTGATCTGTAATTACATCTTGATATGTTAAGGTAAATGGCTAGAAGTATACTTATTCCTCAATACGATATTTAGTTTTTAGGTTAATGCCACAGTGGTCAGAGGTATTCGTATCTAAAAAGAAGTATAAATCATAAAATAAACATACATCTAGCAGGATTATTTTTATACAATAGTAATACGCTAATGCGTCTAAAGAAATGGTCGTAAAGGGCTAATATACAAGTTTATTGCCTAAACTAGTTGGCATAAATGGCCTCTATACGTTTTACATATTTAATCGAGAAAATACATCATTGATAATTATTTTATTTAGTGACTCAGCTGAACTCGAAAAGGAGACGCGGCAGACCTCGTCGGCGATGGCGGGATAAGTTGGACTCCTTTTTAAAGGACTGGCCAGATCAAGGTAAAAACCGTGACCAGTGGAAGAAGAGGAAGTTCCTTGCCCAGCAGTGGGACACATCAGGCTCTATATAATAATAATAATAATATAGTGTCTACTCCACTATTTAACATCTAGTGCCACTGTGAACTTTGGAACCCGCGAGCCTTTCTTTTGATATTTATTCATTTAATCACACAAATAAAACTGTAATTATTGAACCTACTCACAAAGATTCATCGGTTGAGAAATGTGCGGAAGAGAACAGCCAGCAGGCCAGTGGAACATCCGCACATACAAAAATTGGCCCTAGTTAAAACGGAGAACTTCGTTGGCTTCGCTCGCGTGTTCAACTAATAGAATAGTTCGTACGTTCCACAGTCATAGGTATTGTATAGTTTTTTATTAATTTAACTAGAGCCACAGCTGCTACTCAATTGCAATTAACTGAGTCTAAAATAAAGCATAAACCTGTACACTTAATATTTGAGAACTGCGCTTGAAACTACTACGTTACCAAATCCCCCGTTGAAGCCGCTTAAATTAATTTAACATTTCTGAACGCTTTTGATGGTTTTCATTTCAATTATGTGTTTAACCATTTTCTTGGTGAATTAGGAAGAACGTGAATCTATTCTCCTTATTGGCGACGTATTACCTAAGTGAAAATTATTTTTTATTTATTCCAAAAAATTAAAAACTTGTAACATAAAGAAAGAAAGAAAAAAAAACCGTTAATTCTATATAAAGCACACATGAGAGGACAAGATTAATAATAATAACATACACGTAAAAGCAGGCGTGCACAGTAATAATATGCATTATCAAAAAGTTTTATAATAACTTTTACAACAAAGCGTTAGTAATATTGGTAACTTTTAGTTTACACTTATACAAACAAAAACAAAGAAGTCTCGTGTTTTTAATCTTATTAGTCATTTTTACATTTTTATCTCCGACACAACCTGCCGCCGTCTTAAATAGAATAACGACTACCATCCTAAAACATCCTACAATAATTAAACTTAATTTCCTTAACCTTTTCAGTCGTATTATTCCAGAACCCTTACATTACTCGGGAACTTCGTTCAGTTAAAGACAGACGTACCATTGCCTCTTATTGAGACAGGTGTTATTTAGTGAAAATCGATAAGGAATTGAGGTAAAATAAGACCTTCCTTCGATTTAGTGAATGAGGTTGAACGGTTTCAGGGCAATACTCGAATGAATTTGGTGCATAACAATTGACTTAAAACCTTATGTTTGATAATAAACCGTAATGACTTGTACTAGTATTAGTACATTTACCCGCTTTCTGTGAGCAATTCTGGAAAAGTTTGTACAAAGTTAGCCCCAACTTTTAATTTTCCATTTTTGTTACCGTTATACTAAGTAATTTGTAATACAGTGTTATGAGATTCTTTGAAATGGATGCAATATAAGTTTAACAGAATCTTGATAATGAAAATTTTTCAACTTTATATTGTTATTCTTTAAAAAATATAACAAAAAAGGAAAATTAAAAGTCAGTCCTAATTGACGTGCTCTAACTTTGTACAAACTTTTCTACTCACCTTGAGTACACTTTATTGCAGAACAGTAACAGTTGATAGAACAGTTTATTGCATAACACTGCTATAGCGCATAAATATTACTTATGCAATATAGCAGTTTCCTTTTCTATACGATTACTTACTTAGATACATTCAGGTAAAAAAGAAAGCTATTATATGTGGTTCAGCAAGCTTTACAAGTCAAGCATGCCCAATTTCAAGTCCCCGTAATGCGACACAAGATTATACACTGCGCGTGGCCCGACACGCACTCGACCGGTTTTTTTACACTTTGCCCAAATAAAACTAGTGTGTGAAAATTTCAGTTTCAGCGACGAAAAATAATGCATTTTAAATGCACTTAAACATTTTACCGTATGCAAATTTAAAAGTGTAGCCTGAAGCAAAATGCAAACAATTCGCTCATAAAGTGACTTTATTGCATTTCCAATAAACGGGATCGTTACTATTTTTAATAAAACGGTGGTTGTAAACAAGAATACTCATAGAAATACTCATTTATTTATAATGCACATTAGACGTTAAAAATACAATCAACACGATGACAAAAAGTTGCTATTGTCTACGGGTTCTCAACATTATCATCAACCGGTCCGATGGATCCGACGACGGTTTAGTCTAGTGGGCAGTGATGTTATCTATGAAGCTGAATGCCCTGGGTTGGAATCCCGGTAGGGGCAAATATGTGCATAAATTTGAGTATGAGTATGAGTACTTGTGTTGAGAGCATACGTACATTTTTTCCAAGCCTTGGATGTTTTCTATGTACTTAAGCATTTATATTTATTAGATATATCGTCGTCTAGTGCACATAGCACATACGAGTAGAACATAGTGGCTTATGTGGAGATATGCCACTATGTCCTATGTGTTACAAATGGCGGTGGGTTGTCTCACCACTCTGTCAAGAGTGAACATAACAAAGAAGATTTGTCGGTTAAAGGCCTCCAGGCGTATCGTGCGCGGCGCGTGACGTGCGCGGCGCTTGTCGGGCGCGGTTGAAGCAGTATATTCACACCGCAAAGGCCGGCATGTAGCAACGCGGGGGTACGCAGCGGGCCCGCGCTGCTGCTGCGCCGGTGCCGCGCGGGCCCGCTTGGGCCCGCGCCTCATATCTCTCTCACTTTCAACACATTTAATAATATGTATCTCACTATCTCTATCACACTCAGCTGCGCGGGCACACGCGGGCCCGCGCTTCACATGCGACTCGCACGACACGCGGCCGCGCTGCCGAGTTGTAACATTAGCGACGCGAGCGCGTTCGGACCGCGTTCGATATGTGTTTGAAGTGTAGTTTCAATGCTTTACAACTTGCGCGGGCCTGCGCAGCACACGCGCCGCGCACGAAACGCGTTCGGTGGGTGGAGGCCTTAAACCGGTCGTCTCATCCGTTTATGTATGTACCGTGAACATGTGTATTTGTGAATATTTTTTCATCGAAAAGCTACCGAACATCTCAGACTCAAGTTTCACATCCCTATTGTCACATAAACCACGGAATCTCAGCAGAAAGAATTCGTCCCAGTAGCGTCGTACCGGTTTACAACCAATCTGGCAATATTGTTTCGTCCAATTCGTAACCATGTAAAAAAAAGCTTTTCCCGCCGTTTCGACGCAATTTCTTTGTCGCGATTCCGCGCGAAAATTCCCAAATTATATTATCACAGTTGATAAAATTGTCCTGTTAAAAGCAGATTGATTTGTGTGTTTGTATGAGGTTAATAATGTTTTATATTTATTTGCATTCCCTATCATTAAAGTACGACTTTTCGAGATTACTATTGAATTTCCCGATTTTATGTACGGAGCAAAGTACCTTTAGATGACAAAATTAATGGGCTATATTTTTCTCTAAGTCTTCATCCCAAAGATCACTGTCATACTTAGAAATCCTTCGTCATTGCCTACCTTATAATATAATAAGTTTTTCTTCTGCTAAGCTGAAATACTTGTTTAGCTTATTGATTTATTTTATATTTAGTGTGGTACTTCCGGTAAAAAGATTGGTTATTTTTATATCTTAAATCGGATTTCATCGATATAAATTCAAATGTAAAAATATAGGCGCATACAACTTAAATACTCATGGATATTTCCCCTCGGCAGTAGCGGATTAAGGTTTCGGTAGGTACCTATTTATGACAGGATTAAATAAATATATATTTTTTCCACAGCAAAGAAAACGAAAATACTCTTTGCATAGAAATCCTATTCAACTCTCCCCGTGTTTATTGCTCTTAAGTTAAGCTGCAAGGAATTACTCGTTCCTTAAATCGCCAAGGCACGAGCGCAGTATCCAATAACCCGCTCTTCAAACTCCACCGATTGAATCTCGCCCGATGTAATATTGCGGCAATACACTTCTGTATACTCCACACTGTTCTGTATATGTTGTTTTGCACAACATTGTTGTTGTGTATGTAATTTATTGTGAAGAAATCTTGTGAAGTCTAGGCTGTATACAACATGAATGATGAAGGCGGACCCTTGGGATAAAATATAAAATATTTTCATATTGAAGATCCACACTGAAATCATTTTCTCCACGGAAACGAGACCTACGGAAGAAAGGGCACTTCACAGTGGATACCCTGAATGAGTTTGAAATTACTTTTTTAATACAGTTGCTCAAAAAGTGGTACTTTTTGTGGCTGCGTAGCGTACGAGAAGCTCAATTTCTCGAACTAGTGCTTTTTACTTTTTAGTTCCAAACTATACTTTCGAAACGCAATAATTTTATATTAGATTTTTTACTTGGCTTTTTTAATTTTTTTTTAGCCGATGGCGCTGATTCCAATAGTATGTTGTCACTGTCAGTGTCATTTGTAAAGTATGGGTTCGTTCAAAAATAACTTCGAAGCAAGCATATTTTATCGCAATGATATACAGGGTGGCCCAGAAAAACGTTGACATAGAATTATAAGAATATTATTTTATTACTTACACCAAATTCATAAAATAACATTAAATAGTAAAATTCAATATCTTGAAATAAAATAAAAAATTACTGTCTTCAAAATATCCTCCTTTTGCACTGATACACAGACGCAAACGTTTGGTAAAATTATCGACGATATGCCGCAGCTCTTCCGAGGTAATTTTTTCCCACTCCTTCGTAAGTGTTGCTTTTAGAGCATCTATATTTTTGTGCTTGGACGCACAGGCTCTTGACTCTAGGATTGACCATAAACTATAATCCATTGGGTTTAGGTCAGGCGAGTAGGGTGGCCATTCTTTGGAGCTTATAAATCCGGGAAAATAGTCCCTACACCACTGCTGCACACTACGAGCCCTATGGGATGGGGCAGAGTCTTGCTGGAATATCCACGGTTGGTTACCAAAATGTTGTTGACTCCAAGGAAGAACTACGGCTTCAAGAATATCTCTTTTATATATTTCTTGATTTATTTTGACACCTTTTTCTATAAAAATAAGGGGTGTTTTGCCTGTAGAGCAAATCCCACCCCAAACCATAACGGATTCCGGCTTTTGTCGGTGAGGAATCACTGCAATTGCTCCAGGACGACTAGGATAATACATTCTATCATTTTGGTGATGAGCCTGTTCAATAGAAAACAGTTTTTCATTTGAAAAAAAGATGTGATTCCATTTCTCAGCCGCGGCACGCCTCTTAATTAGACGACATCTCTCGAGGCGAACTTTTTTATCTTTATCTTCAAGAAGTAGTGCCTTACGCAGTTTGTACGCCTTCAAATTGAGGTCATGTGCGACAATACGTTGCACCGTCGAACGGCTTATACCCAGGTCTCGAGCCATTTTTCGGACTTTGGTCCGTGGATTACGATCAAGTCGTTTTTTGATAACATTTCGGAGCCTGGGAGTCCTCACAGTCCTCTTTTTTCCTCTTCCTGGGTGGTCTCCAATATGGCCGAGCTCATTAAATCGCTTAATAGTCTTAGACACAAGTTGACGACTGACACCGAGTGATCTAACTATCTCACACTGTCGTTTTCCAGCCTCGTGTAGGGAAATTATTGCTCCACGTTGCGAAGACATGGCAAAAATATTTAATAACCAATAGTTTTAATCACGCTGTCTATTTTAAATGGCGGCAAAAACGTGTCAAATCGCAATATAAAAACAAATGAATTCGAACCGCGTTCCATTTGAATTTTTTTTACCGTTTAATTTTGTCAACGTTTTATTGGGCCACGGTGTATTAATTTATTATTTTTCGCAATTGTATAAAAAAACGTCGTTTACAACACGTGTGAAATGTCTTTTACCACTCGTACCGAGTCTTGCCACTCGCTTTAAGCTCGTGGCAAGATACCTCGGTACTAGTGGTAAAAAGACATTCTTTTCACACTAGTTGTAAAATGTACTATTTTAAACGAGCGAGCGATGCGAGCGGCCTTCTCCATTCCAGATTGAGCTTAAATTATTTTGTACCTATTTCGCTGTTTTTGTCTATCCGGCTGTTCTCGTAATTCTCAACCGATTCGCGTAAAATTCTGTGAGAAGGTTCAATAAATATAAAGAGTCTTTACATCGACTCAGTTTATTGTAATTTTTTTATTGAAGACCGACTCGCGGGTTCGGTTCCACTTGTTTTTTTGACAAACTCAATATTTAATCTGATATGAGTCAACGCTTAATGTCTGTATCTTCTGACGATTGGCGTTAAACTCACAATACTATCATGAAACTCAAATATCTAACTCAATTTGCTTGCAGATTTAGTCGCCCCCGATGAGATGCCTATTCTCAATTTCCATCGCAGCCACGAATAATCTGCTAGCGCCAGATGAGCCCCCATTATAAATGTGTTATTTGCACTTAAACTAGTTTCTCCATTCCACCGGGAAACAAGATCCCAAGACTGCAGGTGTTAGAAACGGCAACTAGAAGTTATTACAGAACTGCCCAAACATTTCAAACTACACTTGTCCCGTGGGTTGGTTCCAAAGTTGGCGGATCGAAAATAACACTATGTGTCTACACAATTTGGATACACCCATCCCATCATCATCATAGGCCTCCTCCAAATAGTGCCAAAGTGACCGATCCTGCGCCACCCGCATCCAGCGGACTCCCGCGACCTTTACCAGGTCATCAGTCCACCTTGTCATCAGACAACCTGAACCACTTGGATACAGAGTACATTAACTCCCTTATCTATAAAAGAGCATGAAATCTATTTTAGCTTAATTGCCGTTAGCATTTGTTCCTTTTATCTGTCACTTTTAAATATGTGTTTCTGAGGAAGGGACGAGAAACATTAACAACAGAAGTAAACTTTATGAATGAAATTTTATACCAAATGCGATATGTTTAATTGTATAAGAGTTTGTTTTGTACTAAGCCATGTCTTGTGCTATAAAATACAGACTGAGCCCTTTAGGTTTCTGTACAGCTAAACGATTTTAGTTAGAAGGACACAATGTCCCCTGCAGTTTTATGTCCCCAGTTCTATGAAAGTTCAATATTCTGCCAATACTGGCCTCTGTCAGTTGTAATCGATAAACATAAACTATTATGTTTTAACTGATTACTTGACGAGCAATTTAGCAAATGATTTGAGATAAGTTTGATAAACAAAACTATAAAAAAATTACGAATAAATCCTCTTTCGGTAACTGGCGACATGTTGCCCCAGCTAACTTTTATTGCATCTTTTTCATCCAGCATCAGGCAGATTTCCACCCAACTTAAGTTTTAAACTGGAGTAAAAACAAACTTTTGCTTTCAGTCGCACTTAAGCTCATTTATAAACCATAGGAAGTTTAAGACATTATCGCAGGTTTCATTAAGAATAATCTTTTCTTAACCTACATGCGGGCCCAACTTTTACTGCCCTGCCGTTAATTTAACTTGCAGCTTCAATAATGTTGACGTTTAACAAGAACAAGGTATACCCTGATGATACCGTGTTGTTTTAGGGACAATTTTAATTAACATTAATTATTTAGGTTCCCTTTGTGACCTAGCTCGAAACATAATTATCTGCTCGTACCTTCTGGTAGGTACTTCAATTAATCAGGAGTGTGTCTTGACTTATTCCGAGATATAGTTCTTTAAAAACTTAAGCGTGCTGCTTAAGTTTTTAATTTCACGTAGAACTGGCAGGGGCAGCATGGCTACTCCCCGACCCCCACAAGGTGGATTGATGAACTGGTAAAGGTCGCAGAAATCCACTGGATGCGGTAGGCACAGGACCGTTCATTGTGGTCTTTGGAGCACGCCTATGTTCAACAGTGGATGTCTTTCGGCGGATACGATCATCACGACGGGTTTGATGAGTTTTTATGAATTAGGCAGAAGGGTAATCCGATTAGGATTTTGTTGGGGCTGCCGCGGCAGTGTAGTGCGTCAGAAATGTTTGCTAAGGCACGCACGAATGGGTTTTACGCCATTATCCGTAAGGGTGAGCTACCTCCAGAGATGTGTTAAGCTGTTTCTCTACAAGTGCCATCTAGCTGTCAATGCGAGAATACTCAAACTAAGCGTACGCTAACGTGGTGCGCACGGATGCGCTATTATCGGCATCCTGTCCGATGTTAGATTAACACGTTCAATGCCAAGAAGTACCAGACGCCTACGCCTTATTCGCCTTCTGCTACATACGGGGAAACCTCAGGATCGGCTACATGTGAAGCGCGTAGCGATTCTTGGCAGTGAATGTGTTACTATCCTATCTAGAAGCACTAGGTGCAACTTCATGGTAAGGTGCTGATAGGCGTGATTCACATTTAACAGAAGATCGATCATTTGCTGTTTTTTTTTGGCGAACTGAACAACGAATAGAGCCAAGCATAGAGCCAAACATCGCTACGAACATTTTCACGGTCATTCTAGCGCACGATCTTAGTAAACGGCGTGCGGCAGGTACGGGCCAGGGATATTACAGACATTCGCATCCTCATCCACATCTGCAAAAACCAATGCGGAGTTTTGCAGATGCGAGTGTAGTGCAATTTACGACTAGAAAGGAGCCCAAGCGTCGCTTACTGTCATTAGTAAAAAAAACTTCTTTTTGATTCTGTGACCAAGGGCAGGCGCGTTTTTGATTAGTTCGTTATATTTTAATTTATTCTCAACGTGTTTGATGATTGCGTGATATCAGAAAATGGACGTTGTTTATTTGCATTTTTTAGTGTCTGACCCCAAAATCTGCATCCGCGAATTTCAAAAATATCGCATCCGTGGCATCCCTGGTGTGGGCGAAGACGGACGGCGGCAGACAAATAACAAAACTGCTCGGCTCGCCAAAAAGCTCGCAGCAAATTTACTGTTCTTTAACTAGAATGCTCGCTGAAACACTTCTGTTAATTTCGTGAACTCATATCTGTAGTGTAGCATTCACTATAATGCTCATTACAAGTGATTGCTCAAGTCTATCAGCACCTTGAATATCCAGATTTTGTCATAGCTACAAATTAATGATATCCTTACTTAATGCAGTGTAACAACAACTCAAGTTGGATCTTTACTCCGACAAAGAATACCAAGTTACACGGAAGCCAATGCAATTTCAATCCTAGAGCATTGTCGAATCCCAATATATCCAAGGAATTCATTACACATATTGAAACTAATTGCTACGGATGGATAAACCATGCAAGTTTGGAACACTGAGACCACAAAGTTCCTAGACTATTAATATGGATGTAGAGGGTGCTGCGAATTTCGAGTAGACTCAAGTGATTGCCTGATTCGAGGAGATTATGAATTGATTGGATTATGTGAGAGACGACGATTAGTAAGTGGTGAATATTCATCGAAGAAAGTGCTGAACTCTTCTCAACAAAGCAAAACTAAGTCGTATGAAAGTCGAGAGCGCGTTTCTATTTTCACCTAAAGCGGAGAAAAGGATCTTCAAACTGTCGAGTAAATAGATCTGTAAACGTTTACTCAGCTTAAAGTGCTATAATTGTCATAAAATAGTCTTCACGTATGAAAATGCTTCCCTCTCATACATGAGAGAAGGCCTGTGCCCAGCAGTGGGACGTATATAGGCTGATGATGTGTGTGTGTGTGTGTATGAAAATGAGTGATTGAAAGTGCTTCAAGTTTTTCACGTACCGCCTACAGAATGCGCCCGCAACAGCCCTGAACTAAAATCTTAATCAAGCGTGACTCCTTGAACCTAAGATATGAATTTTCATTTACTAACGTTTTATTTGAATGTTAGTACGTCGCGCTCACTTACTATTGGCTATGTACGTAGGAAGCACACGAACCAAGACCATTTGCATATCATTCCGAAACGTAAAAAACGCTTTTCAAAATTAATCCTTGATTCCTTGACATATATCTGTGTCATATCAGAGGGGACAGCGGGTGAGGACCAAATTCTTGGCCAGTCGTTTGCGTCGTTAATTGGTAGTAGTTAAAAAGTTCCGTTGCAACACGAAAATTAACCATAGAAATTGTATGGCTAATTTTCGTGTCACAACGGAACTTTTTAACTACTATCAATTAATTAGGCTAACCACTGGCCAAGAATTTGGTCCTCACCCCACAATATATTTGTCGCGAGGCAGCCGATTGAAATAGCGGTTGCAGGAAAGGGTACACCCAGTACACGCTGTTTATATAATAAAATGCTGGTGTAAACCTGCCGACAATCTTTTTTTACATCTACTTCTTATTCCGTCCCAGTCCAAGTTGCCTCAGTTCGGGTCAAACAGGGAGGTTCCTCAATGCTACGGGAGCTCAAATACCGCGAGCCATCTACATAGTTGCCTCTCGGACCCTGAAACTACAAGTTCATTGCTTTAACTAATGCTATTCTTTCAAAATCAGACCATGAAACAAGAGCGATATCCTCCGGACACGTCTTCTGTTCACACAAATGGAATCGTGGTCGCGTATTTGTTCGAAGGTTAACAGCCTGTTTGAATCCCCTCCCTAGAGCGGATCTTACATTAAGACCCCATATGTAAAACAATACCATTGTTAAGTCACGTTCCACAAACGCTTCGAAATTAAAAGGCCATGTGTGATAAATACTTTACTCGAACAGGGACACTATTGTAACAGTAGCATGATTCAAATTAAAATAAGAGGTATATCGGTATTTACAACTTTCATTAAAAAGTAAACGATTAGCGGTAACAGTAACAATGAAAGACAATGGCTGTGTCTTCTCTTTGTATTTAGTCAGAATCAGAATATTTATTTTGTTACTTGTACTTGTTTGTGTTACTAGTACAGAGAGAAGTGAATTCGTTCTTGAAAATGGATATGTTACAGATAGTTTGTATAATTGCGCTGCAACAACACAGACAGAAACACAGACAAACAAAAGTCTAAATCCCACCATAGGACCTATCCCAATTGTTTATCAAACGCTCTGTGAAACGGCGAAACTCATTGACTAGACCCTGACGTAACCTACAGTTAAACTCATTCCTAGCCCGTTGCTAATTCACGGTGGACAGACAACAGGAAATTGTGACGAGCCTTTGTGAGCGCCAGCAGCGCAGCTGTGTCTGATTGTAAAACAGGATTTCAATGTAAAGTGAAACAAGAAGACTTTAACATTTTATATACGACTAGCTGCCCGGCCCGGCGTCGCACGGTTAGTGCTTAAGAATGAAGCATTTTCCTGCGGTAAAAAGTAGCCTATTTTCATCAGGGATAATTTCGGCTTCTAATGGTAAACGAATTTTCCAAATCGGTCCAGTAGTTTTGGAGCCAATTCAATACAAACAAACAAGTCTTTCTTCTTTATAATATTAGTGTAGATTACCTGCTCGCGCCGTTTCGCCCGTGAATTGTAAATAACACAGATGAACCCGCAGGATAAAATATCACTTTTGCCCTTCTGAAAGGTTCATTCAATATTCTAGTGAACGAATTTTTGAAATCGGACGAGTGGTTCCCGTTAAATATAAACTTACAAAGCTATAATACCACATACTTTTCCGCTTTATAAGCTACGGTAGCCTAGTGGAAGCTACGGTAGCCTAGTGGTTCAGGCATGCGGCTGTCAAGCGGCGGTCGTGGGTTCGAATCCCGGCTCGTACCAATGAGTTTTTCGGAACTTATGTACGGAATATTTACCGTTAGCTTTTCGGTGAAGGAAAACATCGTGAGGAAACCGGTCTAATCCCAATAAGGTCTAGTTTTCCCTCTGGGTTGGAAGGTCAGATGGCAGTTGCTTTCGTAAAGCTAGTGCCTATGCCAAATCTTGGGATTAGGTGTCAAAGCGGACCCCGGGCTCCTTTAGGGGCACTACCGGGAATAACGCTAGGAGGATGATGACTTTTCCTCTTTATAATATTAGTATAGACCAGCTGCCCCTGCGACTCCATCCGCGTATTACAAAAATTAAACAAAGCCGCGGAATAAAGTATAGCCATTGTCCATTCTATATACTGTTGAAAGAATTTTGAATATCAGATGTTACGAAGACGACCCCCTATTTACAAACTTATAACATCACAGACATTTTCTCCATCTAATAATGGTTCATTTTAAAGGACCTTTGTGAAGCTCGATAAAGATGAGATTTGAGCTTAGCAGTGCTATACAGAGTGTACCAAAATTGGGGTATAAACTGATCAAGGGCATAATAGGTATCGTGTTTCGATATAAAAAAAATGATAAAAAAAGATTGCGATTTAAAAAAAAAAAGTTTTTATCGTCGGAACACGATAGGTACCTGTTATGCCCTTGACCAGTTTACACCCGATTTTTGGTACACCCTGTATGATATATGTATAAGTTACCTACATGTCAAAGTGTAGTTTTTAAGCATTGACCGTGATAATAATAGCCTTGTAATGCTATCGTGTCAGTTGCCAAGCCACTGACAATTTATACTTAAGATTTAGAAATATAGTGTTCAATGCAGCAGTTTATACTTATTCATTTCATTTATTTATTCATTGTTGTCACATATGGCACAGATATGTAGATCGGGTTGGTCTCAGACGGTCCTGAACGCAATTTGCCTAGTTGGAGTTTTACCCACATTGCAGTTTGACCACCGAGCATTATGCCTAAAACGCAAAATGCCTACATCACATTTTCGTCGTTTTGAGGTTACGTTAGCGATATTGACGGAGCCCCACGGAGCGGGGCTCCTATTTCTGTTCTGTTTGCCCTTCGGGCATCTGAAGAAACCTAACGAACCTAACCTACCTATAAGTGGTCACTTTGCGTTTTAGGCATAATGCTCGGTGGTCAAACTGCAATGTGGGCAAAACTCCAACTAGGCAAATTGCGTTCAGGACCGTCTGAGACCAACGTAGATGATCATGGAGACAGATGGTAGGTCTTAATCTAAGTCGGTTCCACACGGACGCCCTGCAAGGGCACCACAATATACTTAAGCCTAGGTGTTACAAAATTAAAATTTATTATTATTATGAAATTAGATAACAGTATGTCATATTTAGTATCGCCTATAAGTAAATACAATTGATGGATGGAAGTTAAGTAAAACCGAAATAATGGCATTCAATCTTATTATTGGCTTATTAGTGGGGCAGGTGCGTCTCTAGCCCATGTCGCACCCGGGTGCAATTATTACCGTAGTGCCCTCTAGCACTAGCCTCCCCTAGCGCCCGAGTCGAGGCGAGTGGCGCTCGGCGCCCCCTAGGACCGTGCGCCCGGTTGCAACGCACCCCCTGCACTATAGGTAAAGCCGCCCCTGAGTGGGGACAAGTGATCTATGTTCTGTAGGCGATTACGAGCTGATAGATAAATGCTAGCACTAATATAAGAAAATTTTACAATTTTCAATTCCTAAGTTTCACACTTGACGTGAAAATACTGAGAAATCCAAAGAATAGGCACCAGTCAGCAGCCGTCTTTTTCTAACGAACTTCATCTCCCGTTAATGTATTCCAAGGGCGTCTTTCAGACTAAAAACGATTAGAAGACACTTTTTGCACATCAGACCTAACCTTAAGTAATGAATGAATGCCACCGTACTCCGCCCAATCTTAGGTCCACAATCTTAAGCTAAACTAAACCTAATATTATTTGCTCTACGACTCAAAGTTGTATGAAAGTTTAAGCCTCGTAATCCCAGGATGCTTACGCCAGGATAAATTTTAATCTTCCAGTTTCAAGCTTAAGAGAAGTTAAACGTGATTTTATTATTAAGGTGTGAAATCATGTGATATATTGCTTTTTCATTTATAGCTGTTATTTTGTGATGTCCATAGTCTCAAGCTATAGTCGTACACAAGCAAAATTTGATTTTCTGGGAAAAAGTTGAGCTCTGCTACTTTTCAAGTCAGGAGAATAAGCCAGCCTATCAATGAAGCAACGGCACGGTTACTTCGCTTACTCTAATTGTTTAATAACCTATGGTGTCATTTTATGGGGATCAGCGGCAAATAAAGACTATTTGAGCAATTTATAGCCAGGGGTCACGCAGGGGGAGCTAAGGTAGCCTAGTGGTTCAGGCATGCGGGTGTCATGCCAATTTATAGAAGGATCAGTTTCTATGAAAGCTAACGGGGCATATAAGCAAAACCCTTACTTTTCACAGGAGGCAAAAATCTGAATATTTTTTTTTTCAGAAGAAACTGATCCTTCTACTACATGTATTTTTAATATTACCTCAAATTGTAACCAGAGGTACGTGTTAGGGCTATAAACCGATATTGCAAGAAAAAATTAGGTTAGTCTTAACTACCAAAGCGTAATTATTTTTTGAAAATTTATGGAGCGGCAATGTATTGCGTACACTGTGACATGATGACACATGGAAGAATCGGGTCACATACTGTGACAATTTATTGTGACGTCACGTCAGTAAGACAAAGTAGTGATTCATTGCGTGCTGAATTATTTTATACGAAAAAAATAAAGATGGTGGTTAATAAAAAATTGCAATATAGGTTCTTAGCCTTAACACCAACCTCTGGTTACAATTTGAGGTAATATTAAAAATACACATAATGAATATGTATTTTTCACTGCAATATTTAATTTTTACCTTGTTACTTTTAAGATGTAGGTTTTTTTTATTAATTTTCAGAACACATACAGTCATACATAAAAAGAAAGAGGTTAGTTACCAATATATATAAAAACAGACCTGGAGCTTCATTAATACAAACATTAAGTACCTAAAAAATACAAAAGCGTGTTAGCGAGTAGGAAAATAACTAGGTAGAACACTAAGTATTTTTTATCGATAACAACTTAGATCTCGTACGTTCTTTTAAAACATCAAGAGAGAGCATAAATGGATCAATGTCACAGAAATACTCATTGTAGTTTTATAAAACTCGTTTGGAAAAGGCATGTCTTGAATAATTAGTACGTGCTGAACTCACACAGAACAACTTACGTGGACGTAAGGAGCGATGCGGTACATGAAAGATTATATTTTGCAGCAAATTTGGGCAATTAATTTCATTTTTTAGAATCTTGAAGAAGAAAATTGTGTCCAAAAAAAGTCTTCTATTACATAGGGAATCCATGCTAAAATGTTTGGCTGACTTAGCCGACGATTCCAGAGGTGTACCGGTAATTATAACTTTTGTTATTTTATACAATAACTAAAGTTATAATTATCAACATTTAATCGAAGGTTGGTGCGACTCGCCCTAAATGTCGAAATGGACAGTTCATGTCATTCAATGTAGACGTTCTGTGCAATGGGTTTATAAAATAAAGTAACATTCATAATCTAATCAATATTATGACAACAAATCAAGAATATGTATTTCACTATCACTAATAAGAGTAAAAAATTGTAAACGCCGTGGTTGTATCACTAAGCTATGTAGGTTCAGTATCTACTATAGCCAGAACAGTTGCGATTTGGAAGTAATCTCTAGGGAGGGATCCGAGCCATGCAGTGGGAAACTTGGTCCGCCATTTCGATTCAATTTAAGAAAAACCGTTTTCAGGGTTCCTTAACTACTCACTTGCTTGTGGCAACCACAGTTGCCAATTTTGCAGAACCCTAAACTGATGGTGGCATTCGTGTTTGCCAATCGAAGAATGGGCTGCTTGAGGATGAAAAATTAGAAGGCTACCTTTTTTTTAAATCCGAAATCAAGTGAGCTGAACAAACTGTAAGGTACAATGTACGAGTATGCATGAGATTATTTGAGTTTAAAGCGTTTAAGCGTCATTGAGTAACAAACATCTAAGCATGCAAACTTTCACATTATAATATTAGTAATAGGATTATTCGCTTTGCGTGATGTTATGTTATGTGTTAGGATATGTATGAGCGAGCGTCAACGCGAAGAGCCTATTAAATTTTATTTTATACTTTTGCTTCGAAATTACATTACTATCCTATTCAATTTAATTAACATGCAAATACCAGTCAATGGTTAGATCTAAATCCAAATTGTGAGTGTCTGGATTAAACGAATCAGATACGCCGTATGCTGCGAACTGAACTTATTTAATTAAAGCGATTTATCTCCCATTCGTGTATATTTAAAGTAAATTGTATCCCGCTTCGTGTGGATAAGGCCACGTCTCACTGACGACGGTATGTAACAAATAATAGAAATTATGAATAAGAACAAAATCGTTATTTGGCATCTATACCCTGTTTCTGATAAGATTAGAAAAATTGCGCGTTAATCATCTTGCGATTTCAAGAAAATTAATTGTAAAACGTAAAATATTTTTTGAAAGCACTAAATGATCGAAATAAGTAAAATGAGTACAATATTTCCCTTTGTGTATTGGCACGAATAAATAACACTTGATATTTATTTCGCATTTTATAACTTTTTCTTATTTTTGCCGCTAGCTGCCACTAAGACAGCAGCTTTACCTTCGTAGGAAGGAAACCTTGCAAGTAATCCAGGCAACTAAGCACCTTAATTCCCAGTGAATTCGTTATGCGAATCCGTTATTAAAGAAACCGTACGACAGCTTACTAAGAAAAAACACGGTTAAAAACTTAAATCGATATCGATTAACGGCCACTTTCATCATCATCATCATTATCATCAATATCCTCAGCCTGTAGTCGTCCACTGCTGCGTTTCCTGGTACGTGCTGGTACCACCTTCTGACCATACCCAGTCCTCAGCTGTCCGCACCCAACCGCTTCCCGCCGATCTCTTTAGGTCGTGGGACCATCTGTCGAGGGGTCGTCTCACAGGGCGAGTTGTCTCCGTTCCACCAGGCCATCGGCCCGTTTATTTATCACCTAATAAAACAATACGAGTATGCTATTCCTGACCCCGTATCATGGTCGGCTTTATCAAACGATAAGTGACAAGATAGAGCGTCACTGGTTGACGGCGGACACCGTTCGATAGAACGAGGCGACGCTCCTATCCTGTCACTTATCGCGTGATAAGGCCGACCATGATACGGGGTCTGATCGCGTTAACAATCTTTAAAATGGCAGTTCTTTCTATATAGCGAACTGAAAATGGCATTTCCGAAATGTGTGACTATTGTCATCCTCATTATGGAATCTTAAATATGACCTTTTTACCAATTTTATTTCATTTCACATGTGTATACATTAATTTTATTTCATTTCACATGTGTATACATTTTTGAATTCATTTTTAGGGTTCCGTAGTCAACAAGGAACCCTTATAGTTTTGCCAATGGCATGCCAAGACAGACAGGCAACTACTACGGAACCCTATACTGCGCGTGGCCCGACACGCACTTGGCCGGTTTTTGACATTGTAAATAAATTCGTATTCATTTAATTTAATCTAATATTAACCATTACGCTTAATGCATTTGCTGAGTAAGATTTTAATGGAAATGAGTATGAGTCACTCATACTCATACCCATTATAAAATTTTACTCAGGTCTATAGGTTCATAGGCCTCTGTCAAAGAGGGCAAAAGGGACCGGTCCTACGCCAATCGCATCAGCGGACTCCCGCGACCTTTACCAGGTTATCAGTCCACATTGTGGGGGGCCTACCCTCCGCATGCTGGTCGCCGTAGAAGTGCGCTGGATGCAGGTGGCGCAGGACAGATCATTGTGGCACTCTTTGGGGGAGGCCTTTATCCAGCAGTTGACATCTTTCGGCTGATAGGATGATGATGATGGGTTTAGTTGTGTAAGCTGCCTAATATTGATTTATTTTTCTAGTAGAAACAAATTGTATGGGTTTTAGAAATAACATTCCTATCGCTGACCTTTTGATGGCAGCTTTTCAATTCTTTTAGTCCCATTCCAACACGATTTAGCGTTGTAGCGTTATATTTAATTTAGTTCAGGAAACTGAATAAATCCTGTAAATCTTTTAACAATGTGACATCGGTAAATGGCTTTGAAGTTCCGACGTCCAGAAAAAACAAAAGACAGCCCCTAGGGATGAGGATGACCTTTTCTTATTTCGTAGGAAAATATTTTTAACAACTGTCATCTCAACATCAGTCTCTCTCGTTCAAAGAAACGGTGAGCAATTCACATAAGTATACGTCAAAAAACATTTCAGAATTGTGCTCCAGAATCAACGCGAAATAAAATCATCACGATTATCATCATTAAAGCCTCTTTTCGGGTACGCCTCCCATTTAAGTGGAATAGATTCATGATTATCATCATATCAGCCGAAAGTCGACTGGACAATGGACATAGGCCTCACCCAATGCGCGCCAAAGTGACCGATCCAGCGGACTCCCGTGATCTTTACCAGGTTATCAAGGCCTCCACCCACCGGACGCCTGTCGTGCGCGGCGAGTGTGCTGCGCGGCACACGTACAAGTTGTAAAGCATTGAAACTACACTTGAAACACGCATCGAACGCGGCACACGCGCGGCACACGCGCAGCACCCGCGCAGCACCCGCGCGGCACACGCGCAGCACCCCCGCAGCACCCGCGTGGCACACGCGCAGCACCCGCGCGGCACACGCGCAGCACCCGCGCAGCTGCAGCGCAGTACCAGCGTGGCACACGCGAAGCACCAGCGCGGCAGCGGCGCGGCAGCCGCGGTGCACACGCGTTGCTACACGCCGCCTGCTTCCGGTGTGAATATACCGCTTCAAACGCGCCCGACACACATCGAACGCGGCACACGCGCGGCACACGCGCAGCACCCGCGCAGCACCCGCGCAGCACCCGCGTGGCCCACGCGCAGCACCCGCGCAGCTGCAGCGCAGCACCCGCGCGGCAGCGGCGCGGCAGCCGCGCTGCACACGCGTTGCTACACGCTGCCCGCTTCCGGTGTGAATATACCGCTTCAAACGCGCCCGACACGCACAGCACACGCGTCCGGTGGGTGGAGGCCTTCAGTCCACCTTGTGATGGCTTATGACAGGTTACATTAGTAATCTCTGGAACTACTTTAGGTGCTAATTCTTTCACTATTCTATATAAAATGGACGTTCGGGATGGACATAGTTATATTTAACCCTTTGAATGCCGAGAGCCACTAAAGTGGTCGAGTGCTGTCGTGCCCACCACGCCAACAACCTTTAAAGTGGTTATGGCGGACACTGTCAAAACAATTTTCTTACTGTCGGATAAGTTTCATATTCGCTCTTTAGCTGTCAAGATGCTGGCGTGTACGTCACATTTTGACACGAAAGTAAAAGCGGTCAAAGGCCCGCGGCTCTGTCTTCGTTCTTTGGATGACGCGGGCGAAACCGCAAAAGCTAGTGTTAAACCTAAAGAAAACAGGGTAATTACGGATTATTTGATTGTGAAATTGATGCTGTTCTGAAAGTCTAAGAACCTATGCAAACCGCGTTTCTTAAACGCGCCATCGACGCGAGTTTATGTCGATAGGTATCAACGTGAATGATACAAGAGCGTCGACGCGACGGCGCATTTAAAAAAGGCGGTGAGCGTAGGCCCTAACATATTCAATGACACATACGTAGCGTCATTTTTATACGTAAAAATAAAAAAGATGGCGGTGAACTTGTTAAGAAATATTAAATACTGTAAATTCATCCACGGTTTCATCTATTAACTCGTTACAATAAACTTAAACGTAACTCTGTGAGCTGTAAAACTGACCAGTCAGAGCTTAGTTTTTTTTTTCTAAAACTATGTATAATGTTCCACAAGAATCGGTTAAGAAATGCGACCTGTGACGAAAAATGACTGAACAGCTGGCTACTAACGAATTTTTACCTAAGCTGAAACGAAAAACTTCGTTCACAGCGCTCGCTCGTGCAATAAATTAATTTCATTTCTATTTATGTTGGCGCAATTATATTGAACGTCTACATCCAATCCATCAAACCAGTCGGGACTGCAAACGACCTCGGGACAAAGGAGGAACAAGGCTTTGGTTAATCTTCGACGACTTCCATAGCAATATAAGCAGACGTGTTTTGATTGGTGTACTCTTGTTTTGTCGACAACCTTTTCATCGAATATTATTTCATCGACAACGATTCATCGAAACTTTAGTACTAGTAATATTGTTTGGCGTTATTTTATTTCAACTACTGTTTATTTAAATTTATCTTACTACGTAGAAATACTATTCAACGAATATTACTTGATCGCTGATTTGTTTCAAATTATCTTAATTGGCACAACTACAAAACATTGCAATTCAATTCTTCGACGTATTACTTTAATACAATTTTATTTATCCTACTGCACATTTATAAATTATTCAAATTATGTAGTTAATTGTGTGACATACATATATGCATAATATGTATGTATAATAAAACTAAGAATCATTGGTGTAAATCGTTAATAACAAAAAAATATCAGGGACAAAAATGGCTTGTCATAAGCGAACTATGTTTTAGGTCGGTTAGGTTAGGGTTCACTTGTGCCCCTCAGACCAGAAATAGACACCCCGCGCAGCGGGGTGGCGTCGACTCGCTGTACGGCTAAAATAGGTTAAAAAACGTTAGGGATTTAGATATATATCCGAAATAATTTTATGCGGAATAAAATATTACTATATGTAAAAATAATTGAATTAAAAAAAACCCGAAATGAAAAGCCATGGCATGAATTTTATTGAAATAAGTCAACTACCAATTAAAAGACCTCGGTTCAAATTACCTAGTATCGAGTCCTCGACGCAATGACATGTCGATGAAATAAAAATACTTGAAACGTTGTCTTTGAAATAATATTCGATTAAATGTTTGTCGGCAATTCAATGGTAAATTGTTTTGATTAAATGCTAACCTTTTCACAGTTTTCACTTACTTACTGTTTGTGTCACCTAAAGGAAAGCAAAGTCAAAAACAATTATTATAACCATGTAAGGGGCTCCACGCACTATTTGGCTAGTTTTGACGAGTTTGGAGTTGATATTCCTCCGTAAAAACTACGTATACATGGCACAAACACGTATCGGTTCTTCAATCATTTGTCTAACTACATATGCAAGAGAGTTTATTGTGAAAATGATTAATGTTTTTTTTATGATTTATTCAAACATGGTCTTAAAAGCTCTATTTTCGATTTTAGTATGTGGATTATGCAATTGTATACATGAAATCTACATATAACTGTTCCTTATTGACGTCTGTAACAACCCACGAGGGATTTTTCTTTTGAACTCATTTTCACAAAAGTTACGTCAAAAAAACTGGTTTAATGGCCGGAAATTGCCGAAGTTTGGTGCCATATATACATAAAACTGCGGGTTTTAAAGTAAATATAAAATACAGTTTCTGTAAAACTCGGTGTTGTTAATACAATAAGCCATAAAAACACGAAAAAACCGACGGTTACAGGTCGAAGGTCATTGGGAGCTAGGAGCCCCTTAAAAGAAACCTGCTGTTGTTTCTTCTCAGTCTTTGAATGTTTTATGTATTGCCCGACTAAGTTAGAGCCGAAATTAAGGGATGTTTGTATATACCTGTGTTCCACCACAATAGCGCTTATGATACTGAACCGATTTTGATAAATGAGGTATCAATCGATTCATAATTACACACAGCCATAAACAGCCGCGCCGATCGCATAATATTATTATATGACCAGTATTGGTACTGGGTTTTGTGAACCCTGGATTTGTAACGACCGCGACCGACCTGTCAAAAAAGGGACCCGTCTGAAAATCAGCGCTCGGTATATATATGCAACGTATATCAAGCAAAAATCTGAGACTGTCTTCATCCATTGCCTATACCACAAAATCACAAGGTTACCTAATTTGTGCATGTTTTTTGTGTAAAGAAGTGTATTGCTCATAGCAGCAATAAACATTTTTTTAAGTATGTTCCGGGTGACATACTATACGTTTAGTATCAAAAAAAACCTTTTATTTCAGTTAATTTTCCGTCATCGGATTACAGTTGTTTTTATGCATGTTACATATATCTTACATACTTATTTGCTAGTCAACACGGTAATGTTCAATACCCCATCCAGTAAGAAGTAATTTTCCATCTCCTATCTATGCATAATATTCTTTTTAATATCGGAACAAGAGTAAATTTAAAATTAGGGTGTTCTTTTTCGCGATTCGGTGAACATCGGTTACTCTTTCCGTTGCTTTTTGGGTGACTTTGAGCCTTTTAATGAGCCCCGTGTAGTGAGCAACCAAATGGGTAGCGATGTAAAAGTTCGGATGATCAAATTTGGTTTCTTATAAGCTCTCCCGCTTTGTAAAGAATTTTATTCATAGTCTAACTCTTGTAGAAAGGCCAAAAATAAAGGTAAATAAACACGTGCTAGTGTCATATATTTTATTTTATACATTTAGACAACAAACAGTCAAATACTTTTTTTTACTTAATGTGAAATAAGAGACCTTGAGTGCCAATAGTTATATTCGTGAATAAAAATCATTTACAACAAAAACGAAAAAAACTGTCGCTTGCGTATCAAAAAACCATACACAAAACATTTGTTTTCATAACACAGCTGAGCGCGCGGCGGTTGATAATCAAATTAACCCTTTTCAAACTTCAGCCTCGCGAAAATGTTGTCATACTTAATTCAACAAAAACAAAAACTGTAAAAAAATAAAAAAAATAATGTAAACAAAAAAAAATGAAATTCATATTTGGAATTGGAATGCGCTACCGAATATGCCCTTGATAGTTTCACATCCCATTTTCGGTACAGCCTGTATAGCTTAAGGCAGTAAAACAAAATACAAACGTCTGATTTGATTTGACACCATTTGACAGATACGAGTCGCTACAATAAACTTAAGTAGACTTCGGTTGGCGGTGCTTCGGTGGCTGTATCGCCCAGACCCACTCACACCAGTAGGTACGAGTATACGGGTTGTTCGGTACCTAAGTGCACTTGTCTATTCAACAGCAGAGGCGGCTCGCCCTAAGGAGCGCTGGTGCAGTGAACTCCCATAAATAATTATAACTAAATTATACTCATTAATAGTCATTAATCTCATTATTAATATTACATTACTATTTAAAATCCACTTAAAATACGACTGTACCAATACCAATAAAATAATTACCTTTACACATTACAAGATCATAGGTAGGCGCTATACCCATCATCCTACCGTATCATTTCATAGGTAACGCGCCAAGCGGAGCGCTCACGATTGCGCTCCTATGAAAGAAGACTCGGTACATTTCCTAATACGAAATCCAATAAGAGTGAAAGAGAAAGTTCGCCACAGTCCTGCGCGTGAAACGGAAGATTTTCTATGAAAAAATTGCCAAATTCGGAGCGCCGCTCACGCCACGTTGCCGGTTAATTTTGCCGCGCGACAGCGACAGTGATTGCGCGCGACGTTGCCACTCCTATATAAACAAACACTGGTCAACTTAAATGCATGCGCGCGAATGCAAATTCGGGTATTTTCCAATTAATAATCATTTAATACGTGTTGAAATAGCCTGTACTTATCAGTTACTACATGTGAGTGTTAAAATGGATAATTATCATGTGGTGTTCATTAAAAAGTGTGCAAAAACGTTACAAATCCGGCTTGAATTGAAGGCTAAGGGACAAGGGACTTTGACCTTACGCAAACATGAACGACGAAAACCAAAACATTTACGCGTGTGTTTAAATCCGAACAATATGTGAAAACACTGTAGTGTGGTTGTAATGAGAGTAACAAACTATTTTACAGGGTATTCGCAGGGCACTAGATTCCACGTAAGTACCGAAAGTCTATACGCGAGTTCAATGACCGCGTTGACAAAAACAGGCATATTTTACGAAGGTTAACAGATTGTGTAGTATTATGTGGTGCATTTCAAATTGCTTTAAGGGTGCACGGTTGAGTCTTCGGAATCCCGGAATCTGCGAACGTCATGTATTTTCATTGTTTTATTTCAAGTGAACACCCATACAATTTAGTCACGAGCCGCCTCTGTTCAACAGTCATTGGGCACTCGTCGCTTGTAGCAGTAATTCTATTACCACTTGAATTCTGTTTCCTTGCACGGCGATGCAAATAAATAAATAATAAACGGTAGGAGAGAATCTTATACAAATCAAACAAGTCCCATAATAATCTCAATAAAGCCTGTGATATGAGTATCAGACGACGATATAATTAAATATGCGTAAATACTGACTTAAATACATAGTAAACATCCAATAAAACTCAGAAACAAATATTCATAATATTCACAACTTCATCACGCCACATATTCCTAACATTAGTTGATCTCTAGAGTCGTAAGAAATATGCGTAATGCGAGGTCACATTTATTAATATGAACTGCTGCCAAGATTTTGTTCACATTCCCAGTAGCAGCTGTTTAGCCGGTGGGGGGACATATATATGACTCTAACAAAAAAAATAGATTTAAAGACCAATAAAACACAAATGGACCACTAAGTTGAAAAATTCTTAAAAGAAACTGATAATATTTCTGAACAAGCTATCCATGGGTTTAACGAGAAAAAATATTACACCCCCACTTTACGTGTAGGAGAGGAACCTTTATTTTCTTATGTCAAAATTTTATTCTACCATTGTCTCAGCGTGATTGATTTATATGAAACTGATAATATTTCTGAACAAGCTATCCATGGGTTTAACGAGAAAAAATATTACACCCCCACTTTACGTGTAGGAGAGGAACCTTTATTTTCTTATGTCAAAATTTTATTCTACCATTGTCTCAGCGTGATTGATTTATATAACCATGCCGAATAACAGCTTTCTAGTAGTTATGGTCACTGAGCTAAGCCGCAGACGGACAGACGGAAAGCAGTGGTCAGAAATATATGTTATTTTACGTCACAGCTGGCCATAATGCGAGTTTTACTGCACGCTGTGCGTACGGGAATACTCGCATTGTGGCCAGGTGAAGGCGTAAAATTTTGTACTCAACACGGGCGGTAATTCGTAAAGCCCCAGAGCACATATTTATTGCCCTCACCTGCGGTTCGGGCCACAAACACCAGCGATCTGGGGCATTCACGAATTCACCGCCCTAGTTACGTAATGTACAAATACAAATAGTTTATTTGTTCAACATGGGTAAAATTGTACATAGGCACAGATCTTAAATATGTGTAGGTGTTACTGGTATCACCATGTTGGGCCGCAAGGCATACAAATTTTAGCCATGAACTGTCACTACGGGGGTGTACAGTTACCATTAGTTGAAATCTGACAGAAATTCGTTAACAGTATAATATGCTTTGTTCATTAAATATTTAAACAATTTGATTTTGATATTATTTATGTCCTTTATATTTCTTATGGGGTTCGGAACTTTATTATAAATTCTAGGAGCCATCCCAAGTACACTTTTCCTGGAAAACGCTGTTTTGGATGGCATGAAACTTATTTGATTTCTAAGGCGTGTACTTCTAAAACTTTGAAATAAATGCAGATTACCTTTTACAAAGATTACAATTTCAAAAATATATAAACACGGAAGAGTTAGTATACCTATTTTTTTAAAAATAGGTTTACATGAATCTATTTGCTTAAGTCCACATAATGATCTGATGCACCTTTTTTGCGCTTCTCTGTAAACTGAGTTTGGCCAAAATATGACGCCGTATCTAAGCGTTGATGTAACAAAGGCTTGATAGGCCGTTAAAACTACCGGTTCATTACCAATCTTTCTTAAATTATATAGCACATATGAAAATTGATTCAGTTTCTTACATATGATGTCAATTTGATTCCTCCATGTCAACTTATGATCTACGCTTACTCCTAAAAACTTTGTCACATCTGTTTCTTCAATTTTTTGTCCCTTATGATATATTTAAGTTATATTTATATGTGTCATTTTGTCTATTTTTGAATGTCATGATCTTACTTTTGTCCAAATTTATTTTTAAATTATTGCTAGATAACCAATGAATTATTAATGTACGTAATTGTTGTTACAATACAGCATGATATTTTAATAATAAAAACAGTAACCAATTCTGTAAAGAAATATCAGCATGTCGTAATTCCCATACAAATATCCCTATACTATCAGCAAAATCTTCAAGTAAGTAATAGGAACTTAAAAGAAGACCATATTTTTTACGTAGGTTGGTAGGCATAAAGGGGACGATTCACGGCGCCATTAGATAGGTATGTACTTAAATCATTATTTAAGGCAGCATTGGCATAATTGGCAGCAAGTATAAACATAACAAAAACTTGGCTTAAAACTTTGACTATATCGGAAAAGTCACCGGTTCTTTGGCATCCAGTATTACCATGTAATCTTCTCCCTGCTCGTCTTTGTCTCAACAAAACGCTAACCAAGTTTGTCCTTGTGTCGAACCATAAAAAATATAGTACCCCTTAAATTCAGATACTCAACTCTTTTGAACTGAGTACCAAGTTATTATTAAGATATTCTCAAGATAATAACTATCCACCATAAAATTGGGCGTTTGTTTTATGCTTCATGATGTCCTATAAAAATGTATTGGTCAATAAATATTAATAGATAGTTTGCCATGATGGTTATTCAAACGGGTATCCTCACATAATCTCGGATGAAAGTCATAAAATATTTGCAAATATATATATAATCCTTCAAGGCAATGGTTTACTTTACGATTAAGCAATAAGTTAGGTACCTTCATATCGAGCCTTTAAACCTATCATCAATTCATCCTGAATCTATGACGTAAATAGTAGGGAACATCAAATTGTAAAGAAATGGTTGGAAATATTATAACAATAGAGTTACTCAATCATTTTATTTTCAAAAAGAAGTGAAAGCTAGAAGGCCGGGCCCACTGGTAGAGCGATTAGCGACGCGCTGGCGGTCTTTCTACATCAGGTCACCCATGTTGTATTGGGCCGTTATTCGCTACGCGCTAATGCGGCTCACCCCGCTGTCAAGCGTCACGTAACTAGACCTCTACCTACGCTTAGTAACTACATATCGCGGTGGCAAGATATATTTTTGGGTGAGCGTTGAGGTGAGCTTAATACAAGTTACAGAATAAGGAGGCTGAACAAGTTACAGGGGGGTTACCACAACGTCCCATTGCAATTCAATTTAGGTTTGATCTGTCATTTTGTGACAGTTTTTCTATGTAACTGACAGCTTTCGATTCAGTTTAGGTCCTAAAATGAATCGCGTTAACAGATCGTGGTAAGGCCCCAGAATAAGGGACTGCATCGCCAATTACTCCATCAGTGTGGCCCCGGCCTAATATTCACGCAGGTATGAGTATAATTCAATAACTCTCCATAGAAAGAAAATAATATTACATAGCACAATTTTGTAGATACTCGTATGTATGACAATATTCATGAATTTAAGCTGAAAGTGTCCACGTATTTCGGCTCCCTGGATGTCGGGAGATAATAGATAGTAAATATACTTAATATTATCTATGCATGAGGTTTTACTTACATTCCTTTTTAGTTTTTTTTTCGTAAGTGTAACTGGTAGTCTTCCTACACCATGTACAGCGGTTGACGATTGGTTAACGTACGGCCGAGGAAAATGAATGTTTGGCACATGTCAACTCTATTTGAATGACGTTAAGGTCCAAAAGTGCTAAACATTCAATTTCCTCGACTGTACATAATTGTTGCACCTGGTATATAGTCCTCGTCAATGCGGATGTTTTTCGCTCGCTCCTGGTAGGGGCCCCTTTTCCAGCCAAAGTGTCATACGCTTCATTTCGGTAAATTACAGGTGTATAAACATGGTTGAAGTGTCAAAATGTCCGCAATGACGAGGACTGCCAGATGCAACAATAAAAAAAACCTTTTTGGCTGATAGAAAAAAGACAACAAAATCTCCATTTTATTCGAGTCTTGTGACACATAAATGCCCATATCTTATTAATTTTTGACGGCGTGACTAAAGGTTATTAATATTTCACGGTTTTGAAGATGTGCGATTTTTTTTGACTGCGAGTGTATTTCAGTAGTCACCTTCAGTTCCGAGCTCGAATCTTGTGATGAGCATAATTTTACCTTCTTGAACGTCTCCTACGTATGGTCAAACTTAAGTTACGATTGGTACTATCTATTGGTCATCTTCGTCATCATCATATCAGCCGAAAGACGTCCGCTGCTGTATACGAGTATAGGCCTCCGCCAAAGAGTGACACAATGACCGGTAATGAGCCACCCGCATACAGCGGACTCCCGCGATCTTTACCAGGTCATCAGTCCACCTTGTGGGGGTCTACTAAAGCTGCGTCTGCCGGTACTTGGTCACCACTCGAGAACCATTCCACGCCAACGGCCATCGGTTCTAAGTGCAATGTGCCCCGCCCTCTGCCACTTAAATTTAGCGAATCTGAGGTCTACACACTACTAGAGTACGCTTTTGGTTGCATAAATGAAACCAGCTACGTAATTAGCCCTCTGGTATAATATTAATACCAAGGATAGACACGGACACAGCGTCAATCTGTCCAGAGTATAAAAGAAGGCACTTAATGTCCGCACTAAATCCGTGAGTGTCGGCGAAACTCATTACTCTGGGCTCTCTTAAATAATTTTATTATTATGATCGCTCCGTTTTTCTATGACGCCTCAGTTTAGTGGCCTCGTCTAAATGGAAAAAAGATAGACGGAGAGTGAAGAATAAACAAGTGAAGCTGGTTTTCAACCATGCCAAATAAGTTAAGGGGGTGCATTGGAAATTATCGCGTCCTTTGAAACGCCGTTCTGACAAAAATACAACACAGAATCAGAATGCAATAGAGAATGTTTTTGTCCACATATATACGCTCGAATAACATAAGAATCGTCCTTCTATGCAGTCCGGTAAAAAGTTAGACGTAATATTGAAATGTGTTTTAGAATAAAAATTTCTACAATAATCCTAAAATAATTCTGTATTATAACAACATTTTCTAAGAGAATCTTCAAAGCGACTATTATAAGTTTTCACGTATTGGAAGCCCGTGCTTGAAGATGGATTGAATCGTAACAATGGCTATAAACATAAACATAGTATGTCAACGTTTCCGTATGGATACTTCGTATTAACAAAGCAGTTTCACGTGCGAGGGGTTTCTACTTACAGAATACCGATACCTACTTGTACATACCTATTATTGCACTATATTCGTAGTTATTTTCAGGGTTCCGAAGTCAAAAAGAAACCCTTATTATTTCTTTATTATTATTTATTTAATGAACAGAGTATATATTATAAACTTAATAATTAACGGGATCCAACAAAACTGTCGGAACAGTTTTGTGTGATCATTGACTTCATAGTAGGTACTGTAGTAGTGATGCGCGACTTTGAATGATACTAACTCGATTAGTCGATTATTATAATCATTCGACTAATTCGAACAATTGGAAAGTCATACGAATAAGTCGAACAATTCGAAAATCATTCGATTATTATTAATATATACAGGGTGGAAAGATCGAATGCCACATGGATGGCAACTACCTTAAATTAAAATACCTCTGGATTGTATTTGTTATTTAGAGAAAAATGAACCTTATCAGTAACCCTTTCAATCTGCATCATAAAATACAGCACATTATTTTTTGTCACATTTGACCGGTTCGAGTCCCGACTGAGGCAAGCGATTTTTCATAAATCCTTAAATGCAGTATTTATTGTTTTTAAAAACAAAGGACAGTCTCCCTTACACAAAATGTGCTATTTACAATATTTCAGGTAGTTGCCACCCATGTGGCATTCGATCTTTCTACCCTGTATATACTACTAACCGACGCCCGGTCACCCACCCCAGTCGGCTTAACGTTGACATTAGTAACTAATGTCATTAAGAGTAGTTGAGCTCCCGGACGAGTCGAATAAGCCAAAGTCAACACGAATGATGCTCGAGTCGGTCGAACATCGACCACTATAAGCAACTCTCGTCATAGCAAATTGTGCGGCGAAACGGTCACGACTTAAAGCCTCCACCCACCGGACGCGTGTCGTGCGCGGCGCGTGTGCTGCGCGGTACACGCGCAAGTTGTAAAGTATTGAAACTACAATTCAAACACACATCGAACGCGTTTCGGAGGCGGGCCCGCGCGGCGCTAAAGATACAACTCGGCAGCGTGGCCGCGTGTCGTGCGCGTCGCGTGAGCTGCGCGGGCCCGCGCGGGCCCGCGCTACTAAGTATGATGGAGATAGTAAGATACATATTAAATGTGTTGGTAGTGAGAGAGATATGACGCGCGGGCCCGCTCGGCACACGCGCAGCACACGCGCAGCACACGCGCAGCACACGCGCAGCACACGCGCAGCACACGTGCAGCACACGCGCAGCACACGCGCAGCACACGCGCAGCACCCGTGCAGCAGCCGCGATGCACACGCGCGTCACACGCGCGGCACCGTGATGGAGATAGTAAGATACATATTAAATGTGTTGGTAGTGAGAGAGATATGACGCGCGGGCCCGCGCGGGCCCACACACGGGGGCACACGCGCAGCAGCTGCGCTGGACACGCGTTGCTATACGCCGCCCGCTTCCGGTGTGAATATACCGCTTCATACGCGCCCGAAACGCGCAGCACACGCGCGGCACACGCGCAGCACACGCGTCCGGTGGGTGGAGGCCTTTACACATTGGTGGTTCGATCGGATTCCGCGAAACGCCAAAGCAATCCGATATACAGAAGGTCGACTACAATATAATATGTTTTGCTTAAAAATCTTTATTGAAACTACTTATTTTTGAATTATGCTTGTTAAGTTAAAAAATATCTTACTTAGTATGTACTACTGCTATCGCAACGTAACATTCGTAAACTCAGTCATATTTTTTTTAATTTTAATCGAAAGTTGCGTTATAACCGAAAAACGTCTGACTTGCTCCGGTTTTCTTCTTTGATGATCAACGCATTTGCTTTCGAAAATCAGTTGATGTGGTAAATTGGTAAAGAAATTTGTGAATGTTCTCGTTGCTTGGCGGATTACTAACGAGTCGGCCGCACGAACCGTCATATGGGCTTGAACTTAATATAAAGACATACAAAATAAGTCTGCAGAAAAGTCTATACTCTATTCCCCATAACAGTACGGCACAACCGTGCTGTTTTGTCGCCAAAACGATACGCTTAACAGCCATACGCTTCTAAACCTGGGTAGTGCTACATTGCGCCACGGCCTACTAGACACGATCGAGTAGGCCGCGACGCGACTAATCTAGAGGGCCATGCCGAAACATAAAATACATTAGGTACTTAGTTAGTTAGTTAGTATACTGGGCTCTTTTCCGCAAATCGACATCCAGCGTGCCTATTTTGCGTGAAATGGGGTAGCGCTACTCTAACCACCCCAGCTCCTCCAGAAAGTTCGTGAGTGCCTTTGTGTTTTTGACTGCGTCCCGGAGTATTTCCGGGGACCCTAGGTGCTTTTCCCTGTATACTTCTACCTGCTTGCAGTCCAGATGTTTGGTCGTTTCCTCCGCCTCCATGCACGTTCTGCACATGGGGCTGTCCGTGATACCTATGTTGTAGAGGTGTTTGTTCAGAGTGTTGTGTCCTGTTATAATTCCAACTATCCTGCGTAGTTGGTTTCTATGTGTCCTCAGTAGTGTGGTTGTGAGTTTGTTGTCGCGTTTTGCCAGAATCTCTTTGGTCTGTCTGCATGTGTCTATCTCCTCCCAGTTTCTTTGGTGTAGGTTTTTGGTGTATAGGTCAAGTTGGTTGTATATGTAGCTTTGTGGCAGGGGCAAGATTGGTTCGGGTCCGTATGCCATTGTTTCTGAGCCTTTCCTGGCCAGTTCGTCCGCTGCATCGTTGCCTCTTGAGCCACTGTGCCCCTTGATCCATTGTACAGTGACGGTGTTTTTGTCTGCGCACACCTCCGTTAGATTTTGGTGGCATTCGTATATCAAGCTAGATGTGAAGTTGTCACTGCTCAGTGCTTGTAGTACCGATTTACTGTCTGAGAGTATTCGTATGTTTGTGTACATTAGGTACTACCAACTTAACAAACCACTGAATGTATTTACTTCAAATAAATTATTGTACTAAAGGCATTGCTGCCAACTTAAGAATAACCTTGGTCTTAATATGACAGTACTGGCAAGTTGAATTAAGAACAAAACAGACCATAAACAAGAGGTGTCAATGTGTCATGTTTCCAATTTCCCACCAAAGTTCCAGTTCAAAAATTAAAAGACGAAATATGTCAAATATGATAACTATTCGTTATTAATAACTTCTTAAGATTTGATTCGTGTTTGTGAAGTGAAGAAAAATGTGTACGTTCCTTTTAAAATGGACGAAGAAGAAAATAACTGCACCGCTGATGAAATTGCGTGAGTAGCAATAGAACTAACGGAAAACTTACTGCCTGAAAAGTCAAATTGTGCTATTTATTTAAAATAGTCGTAGGAAAAATATTGTATGCAACGGTGTATAACTTGGTCTTAAAACGCTCGTGGCGTCTTTAATTGCTATGCTCGCCGAAGGCTCGCATCGCAACTCACGACACTCGCGTTTTAAGACCCTACTTATACAACAGTTGCATAAAATACTATTCCATGCGGCCGACTCGCCAGTTTAGTCAACGGATTGCACGCCTACGAGATTAATAGCGGGAAAACGCTTCTACGCGCTACGAACTACTCGCTACTCGCTACTGCTGTAGTATTTCGTCGCTACTTTAGTGTAAAATTAGGGCTTATAGATTTAGAGCTGGGCACGTAGGGTTAGAAACTTGGGTCTACAAGAGATCTGATTACTTTTTGACAGTGCGAGCTACATGTTCTCGTCTTGGCATCGTTTTTTTTTGGGGTGTTGTTTTTTGATAAAATTATGTTTTAATTTGTTATTTAATTTGTAAGAAGAATGGTACTTTTATAATTTTCAGATTTCAAGCATGAAATTAAGTTTTTATGGGAAAACTGAAACAAATCAATCCTTAATTAAAGGAGTAGGGGATGATCTACTAAAAATCCTGAAATACATATCTTATTATTTATAAATAACAAGGATAACAAGGAACCCCTTACCTATATCAATTTTCAGACCTCTAGCATCAAAATTTGCGGAAAGCTCATACAAACTTTCACCCCCTAGTTTAAGGGAATGGGGGGGGGGTAAAACTTTCAAGTATTAAGATTATTTCGTTGTTTGTATACTATTACTAGCTTACATACCAAATTTCAGCTTTCTAGGACTTCAGGAAGAACCTTAAGAATATTGATGATCATCTGTGAGTCAGTGACGAAATCGGGGTATTTAAGATATCTATAAAATCTAAAGTATAAGAGCAATGCAATTGAAACTTTATAGTTTTAATAAGTCAACCAGTGACATCATATCCCGAAAATTTTGTTTATCTGGTATAATGCGAACCCAAGTTAAGAAGGTTCAAAAATACGACGAAGCGCTTCGAGAAAAGGTAGGTAGTGCCCTTGCGCTTCGCTTGGCTCGTCTTGGCGGGGGCACTCCCGTGCCCCCAGATTGATGTCGGTAAAAACTTTGTTTTTAAAGTATATTATTGATATTCAAACTATACAATTTAGGGCCTGAAGAGCTCATTGTGTACCAAAAAAATATGTCATAAAACCCTATTCACCTCCATTCAAATAAAATTATCCCGTAAATAACGTGAAACCTCGAAGCTATGAAATCATAAATCCCTTTTCCTATATCAAATAAAACACGCTACGGACCCTCAACAGACATAAGGAGATACCAAATGATTACCGCACCAACCTCGTGTCTCAATTGGCAATGCGTTGAATAGGTAGTCAACTTAATGCAACAGGTAACAAGGTTGTTTTTAAAAGTACGAGTAGATGTATTTGTACATGCGATGGATTAATATTCAGGTTGTACCCTTTTCCGATTTGAAACATTTTTCTGAAATTGTTTTACTTTTGCCGTAATAACAGGTTGACCTTTTAGAAGCTTATTGATAATGCAGGGACTACGTAAGATTTAGGGCTCTCACATTAGTTATAATGTATAGTTATATAGTAGTAGTAGTTATAAATATAGTATCAGTAATAGCGGAGTTTCGTGTCACTGAAACATGGACAGTTGTCCACGTTAATCCCCTAGCCTGATTGGCCAGGGAAAAAAAACGGTTAGGTTGTTAGGTAAACTGCGACCCTACAGCGCGCGAGCCGAGCGAGCGAAGCGAGCGTGACGTGGTAGCGTCAGGCGACGCGCAATAACCGAACATTATCATTTTTCCCCAGTTGAATATAAAATAACTGCCGCTAATGTGTGATCGGGGTCAGGTGATTAACGTAGATAACGTGAAACATGGAGCAGCGAAAGAAATTAGTACCTACATGACTGTCTCCTATCGCTCAAGCACTTTCGAAGTAATAAAGACCTGTTTTCTGTGCGCTTGTAACAGTTCCTCATATTCATCCTCACCGCAGATACTAGTAGTTCTGTGAGCTGGAAAACTGGCAAGCCTGTCTTTTGTTTCAATAATATTTTTTGAATTCCGAATTTATTTTTCGACTGTACAATTTAATTAAAATTATTTAATCAGCTCACAAACGCCAGGAGGACTATGATGATGATGATTATGGGAAATATACCTATAGGATAATGTTGTAATTAACAACATCTTTAGCATCTTTTGCAAGTAGTTGTAAAGGCAACTTGTAATCCGCTTATAGGTCGAACCTCGCAGACCGTAAGACAAAACTCCGAAGCCTATCGATAGCCTTAATCCGGCCAAGCGATAAATCTCGTTAATTTCTAGTGCATCTTGCAACTCCTTGCCACCTGGCAACAGTGTGTCAATCTGAAATAAACATTTCGCATTCTTATTTTGTTTTCAATATGTTTCGCGAGCTCGCTCTGAAACATTAGCTCTAAGTGCGCGAAACTAGCGCGAAACGTAATAACCATATTTTTTTAAATGTTCATTTTTCATCCCCCCGCTAATCCCGAAACAAGTCGCCGACGGTGACAATTTAATAAGTAGCCGCCACGCTACCGTCTTCGCGTTACGCCGTAGTTAGTTGCAGCTTAACTCAATTTTAGAACCGATAGGTACTTGAATTTTCAAGCTCAGATAATCGACCATGTCGTCAATAGTAACAATCAACACGGAAGCGTTAGCTACAGTAATAACACCAGAATAAACACATCCAATATCACCAATTCACGAGCGTTTAGCAATTGTTTTATTTTGGCATGCACTTTTCACTGATCCGTAGCCAATCGTGCATTTTCAGTGTTTTTTGTCACTGCCGAGTGTCGCCATTAATAACGGTAACGAGCAAAAAGTTAAAACCAGTAATGCTGTTACAACAATACGAACGCAACGCTACATTGCTCGAATTTAATATAGTTGATAAATATGCGCTTTGGGGCTTTACGAATTACCGCCCGTGTTGAGTACAACATTTTACGTCTTCACCTGGCCGCAATGCGAGTTTTCCCGTACGCGCAGCGTGCAGTAAAACTCGCATTATGGACAGGTGTGACGTAAAACTCTTTACATTCCTTATATTTTATATTTAAGAAGAATAACCAAAACCAGTCTACAAATTTTAAATTTTGACGAGACATTACAATCGAACTTTATCTGATATTCTTCAATGTGAATAACATTAGCAGTATAGCCACCCTTTAATTCTCTTGGTAAGCAAAATCAGTTCAATTTACTACGGAAAAGTTATCTCATCTTATCTTATTAGAGGGCCCTTTCGGGTACATTTTGACCTAGTGGGATCTTTTGTGGATTTGCCCCCTTTATACCTACTCCCAAGATCGCTCCATCATTTCCACAAAACGGATGATGCAGCTCAGCGGGAGCACCTTGAATTCCTTTGGTTGTGGATAGCCGTTACCAAAATAGTTCATTCTTTGTCTGGCAAGGATGTTACTGACAATGATATTACTGTTGCCATATAAATCTCAGGCTCACCTTTCCCTGGCCAGACTCTATCCGGAAAGTGATGTGGATGAGGAATCAATCCATATGAAGATATGCGAGAGCGAGGCTATCATTGCTATTTGTAGAGTTATTATCCGTACACAGCTTCGCTACATCACACAGCTCTGGTGGAGTTGTTACCCTAAAGGAAATAACAAGGTTGTGATATTGGAACCGAGTGCACGCAACGACAAAAAGACTTATGTGCACCCCCATTAACGTCCTGGCAACAAGCTTTACCATCATCATATCAGCCGAAAGTCATCCACTGCTGGACATAGGCCTCCGCTAAAGAGTGCCACATAAACCGGTCCAGCGTCATTCGCATACAGAGTACTCCCGCGACCTTTACCAGGACATCAGTCCACCTTGTCTACCCACGTTGCGTCTTTCGATACGTGGTAGCCACTCGCTATTATAATAATGTTTTTAAAACGTGTAAAATTAAACAGTCTACTTAGTAAGTCATTTCGCAAATTCACGTGTATGTTACCGCAGCTTTGTGTGTATTTTATGTTTGCATTCAATCACTATAGTTGGGTAACTCTCTGTATACTCTTTTGTAATCTCGCACAAGTCAAGCGTAAACAAAATGTGTAAGCGCGGACTAACGCATTAACGACTGGGCTGTTATTCAACGAAACACCTCATCTCTGACAAAACAGATGACGTAAAAAGACCGTGGGTGGGTAAGACTAGCACAGGACCGGGATAAATGACGTACTCAAAGAGAGGTTCATGCTCAGCACTGATAATGATGATGATGATGACAAATTAGGACCACAGAGTATAATACCTAGTATCTATGCAAGGTGCCCAGCGCAAGCTTAAAGGGGTAGATCAAAGCGGAAAGTGATCTCCCTCATAATTGGAGCACTTAACTGGGGAAGAACTTTTAGAAGACCATATATAATAACACCACTGCTTGCCTTGTAAGTTTTGGCATTATAGACTAAAAGGGATCCTTGTTCCCAGTTGGAGGGTGCAATTGTTGAATAAAAAACCGACCAAGTGCCGCGCCAACTAAATGGTTGCGTCGGCCGAATTTGTACGAAAGTTGACCTTTCTAAGTACATTTTAAGTTGGTCGACTATTACTCGATAACTGGTTATGCCTACTTAGCCCTCATAGTTTTCCTTTTAAATTAATTATGTGTACTGCCACGATTTTTTTCACATTCCCAGTTGGCCGAATTTCGTCAACGTAGTCTATTCAAAAAGCAATTCTACAGACCAAGGTAGAAGATTCCAATTCCAATGACAGATTTATAAAAAACTGCTGCAATCTTAACCATCAGTAGATGTAAGTCTAAAGTAGCGACCACATCGGTGCGTTACGCTGCGTATACGCGTTGACGTGTCGTGTATGCGTCACGTATTCTTCATACATTTTCCTGCGTTTACGGTGCGTTAGCGTATTTTGAGCAGCGGTGTGGCTGCTCCTTTACTTGTATACGGCTGCCTCCTATCTCAATAATAAATTGAATGTCATATTGTCTGCTCTTACGTTAAACATGCCCTCTACATCAAATATATGTTTACATTTTGTACCTTATTCCTTGGTAATAGGCAAAAATGTATTCATATATTTGACGCCGAATGTAAGACATTGAGAAATATGATATTTTATTTTTTTGACACCTTCTTGGGCCCGTAAGCCGATACCAGTCTTAGGCAGTCTTAAAAGCCTGTCACCGCTGGTATACGCTGTCATATAAAATTTTGTGAAAAATCCAAGCGAACATCTCAAACTTATTCTTGCGGAAAAATGATGGAATTAAGTGCGCTCTTATATCTAAAGAAATCCCAAGCATAAAACCAATACCTAATTACCTATACAAGGTGAAATCAGAATCAAAAATTGATTGATCACCTTTGCAGAGAAATATATTTTGTTACATCGAACAAAGCAAGTTTTGATATAAAAAAATATTTTAATCATGGTCCCTTATTTTAATTGACAAAATGCTGGTAGTTGTGAATATGGATCCATACGAATTTCAACGAACTTATTTGACTATCATGATATGAATTTTTATATTATTGTCTTAAAGCCTTTATCTATGTAAAATTCTGCTCACTGAATTACCCTCGCCGACTTTACGCCATTATACTCGTATCTTCTACTTATCTCTAAAAACATACTAAAGACATTGGATCTCTATAAATAGAATCGCCAGTATATTTGATAAGTAAATCCAACTGAAAGGTCACTCTCACGCTAACAGACGGCAATACGGATGGGAAATCCATTCTAAGCCCCGTCTTCCAGTCCCTAGGGATACAAGATCAAGTTTCTGAGGGTAAGGGAGGAGTTTCTAACGATTAACTATCGTTTATTATTAATAAACAATTGGATCTAATTGAGTCGGGATCGCTATCTATTACGACTGACTGTAATAGACTATTAAGACTTATCGTTCTATTCTATTCAAGTATCAATATAATATAAACATAATTATATTATACTAAACTATTTCAGTATTGCAGGCTCCTATTATAAGTATATTTGATAATGACAAATTGGTTGTGATATAAATATAATAACACACATAAATTCGCGCCTTTATCCCTTAAAGGGGTAGGCAGAGCACGTGAAACTTGTGTTCCGGTACTAATTTTTGTATAAATGTGGGTATAAAAGATCGACGCAATGTTATATCGCAGTGCCAGGTTGCTATCCCATCGCCCACAACACACGTCAACCCTATTCCGTTAATCGACTCTTATGACACCCACAGGCAAAAAGGGGATGGTGCTATCAGTGGCGTGCGTACCATATAGGCAAATAGGCAGTGCCTACCTTCCAAAATAACTCCACCACATATATTTTTCTTCTCTATGATGATACTATAATAGTTTTTAAAACAATCTAGTTCTTAACTTACATAACGACACGCGCTGCAATTTAAATTTGCGCGCGAATCAGACTGGCTCACAGCAGGTCAGGCACCGCGAACGGCGCCTAAGCCACGGCACACACTCTCACAGTGCGCTTGTGTAAATATCGTCCGTGAACTATGTACGGATTTGCTCAGTGCGCACACGTTTACGCAATTCACACCCACACATGCTTCCAAATCCGGCCGCCGGACCTGTGCGTGATTGGCCACAAATACTCGTATTGTGACCAATCACGCTTGCGCTACCGCCGAATTTCAGCCAATCGGCGTATTGTAATCACGATTCGCCTATTAAACGATCGTGCGGCACAAAGTTACATGCGGCAAATGAAAGAAGTCCCTTTTGCTGTGATTATTACTTGTAACGTGGGGCGTTCTAATTTGTCAGGGTTGTTTGTTTGCGAAAATTTGTTTTAAATGTCCTATTTGGAGTTGTGTTGTGAAAAAAAATATTCGTGTTGTTGCAGTTGCATTACATAGTTCGGTTAGAAGCGATATTCTTACGTTTTCTATTGAATTTTCCGTGTGTTTTTGTTTATTGGCCTATTCTATACTTGTGTATTAAGCCACAAATATGTGTTTTAGCTGTGAGCGGTGTATTGACCTAGTATGTTTGCAGAAGTTAACTTTCGGTGAATTTAGCAAGTTATTGTAGTTCGATAATAAGTAAAAGGTAGGTGTAAGACACAGTTGCAATAAGTTTGAACTCGGGGTAATATTACTCGTCAATTTCATGTAGGTATAGTATCCTAAGATAGTATCACTAACACAACGCACACTGACGGAGACTCACTTTGTCGAAAGTCGAAATAGCCTAAGGCTTAGTAACTTACACAACACGTACGTAACATTACTTTACTTAATAACAGTTTAATTATGCATTTTTCTTTCTCTTTTCTACAAGTACGACACATAGGTGACGTACGTAGGTCTCCTAAAAAAAAAACTGCCTACCCTACCTAAAAACCCTATGCACGCCACTGGGTGCTATTCTAACCCGACACCACACGGGGAAATATTTGCGGACAATCTCGCACAAAAGCGACCTAGTCCCAAACTAAGCAAAGCTTGTACCTACTATTATATAAGTATGAACATACTTATATTCTCGTAGACAAATAAATTCAGGAACGAATACTGGTGTTCGTCACACAAATAAATGGCGGGATGCGAATTCAGGACCTCTTGAAAGGGCAATAGCTCCTGGGAGTATGATTTAAGAAATGGCGTTTTTCCGACACGTGATAGGGATATAGGAGTGAAAGTATAGATTTGTAATTGGTTTTATACGGTAGAGCCAAAGTGAGGTTGTTTTAGCAGTCTACATACGTGTGTACGTGTGTCCCACCGTAGCGTTTAAGATTCTAAACCGATGTGGTTGAATAATAAATCGATTCGATATTATGCTTAAGGTCCCGTTGGTTTTCCATAGTCAGGATACATTTTTTTGAACTTTTTATGTTTGTTCAGTGTCTTGACCCTGTAACTATTTGACAATAACAATAACTCAACAAACACTTTGTCTAAGTCCTAAATTGCGGGAAAATTGTACAACTGCGTTTTCAAGTCACGTCTGAAGTTATCTAAACGAATTTTGGTCGTACTTTACTCAATGTTTTGGAAAGCGGTTTATTTTCAACTCAACGATTTTTAATTTAGAAGGTCGATTGCAAATAGAGTATGTTAATATTGCTAATCGGCGGTAATGGCGCGCTAGAAAGTCCTGTCACTTAATCTACCAACTTTTTTTTATATTATCAAATAAAAATCATTAAAGTTAGGTTTGTTTTGCAATAATGTAATTAATGTAAATAATAACCCCTGCCGCCGCCGCTGCCGCTTGTACTCGTGGCCACCCGTAAATGCATCTGCATCGATTCATCAATAACACCGTTTCCCAGGTGCATTTCAGTACTTTTTAAAATGTACAAATGAATTAGATATTTATTTTATCTGTAGTGTAGCAAGGAGAATAATTAGATTGCACAAATAATTGGTTCTAATAGGAAAATGATTATGAAAAAATGAATTCTGGAGTCGTGTGACATTACTCGCGTGGTGGTTTGAGACTTAGATATTATATGACAAGGTCGAAGTAAGGTATATAGGTCCTAGAGCTCGACACTCATCCAATACTTGACACTTTCTGTCTTGATTCATAACAATGGAGATGAACAGTGGGTGTCAGCTATTAGGAATTCAAATGACAAACATTCGTTCGTCCATAGTTATATTTCAATAATAAAAACTAGCCTATTTTCATTACTCTTCAGTACATAGGTTTACCTAATTCGGTACAAGCAGTACCTGTGCAGTGCGGGAGGGGTGACGTCGCCAGCGTAATAGGCAATTGAACTCTACCGTCATACAAACAACCTTATCGTATGTATAATAATTATTTCACCGTAAGATTGTGAACACCGTCAATTTATAATTTTACCTGCAATATTATAAAATGTCGAAAAATTGTGAACTTCCAGTTGGGAGTTGGCAAATTTGTGTATTCTAACGAAAAATATGTAATGCGTTAAGTTTAAGACTGCTTTCACGTGCACACTAGCGCCACTGGTAAATAATTGTGATTATTTAAATTTAACGATAGATATTTAAAAAAAGGAGGATGCACTGTATTTTGTATTCAAATACCTTGTGAATACATCTAACTAGTTTTTATGTTGCTGGATTCGTCAATCTATGCGTCCAAAGTTAAAACGGCCGTTTTTCTTTTGAGTTCAGAGATCAACGATACCAGGAACATAAAAACTAGTTTGATGTATTCACAAGGTAGGTACTTAAATACAAAATACAAATTATTTAAAGATAAATTTAATTAAAAATGGAAACTATAGGTCTAGATTAAGAAAAGTAATTGTAACAATTTTATTGTACGACCGTATGTTTCATACTTAAATAAATAAAAAAAAATAAAAAATACAGTGCATAGCAGCCTCCTTTTTTAATATCTTTCGTAAAATATAAATAATCACAATTATTTACCAGTGGCGCTAGTGTGCACGTGAAAGCAGCCTTTTGAAGTGGATACTTCTTTGGTCGCGTTCTTGCATAGGGGTACAGTTCAAAATGTATCACGTGACTTCCGGAATAACTTTTTGTAGAGAAGCCTACTCTGATTTCAAATAATTGTTTGTTACATGTTTTAATCGTTAATTATTTGCCATTAGCTGTTAATCACAAAATGATGTTTAGTTTAGGTGACTGACATGAAAATAATGCTGAAATGTCCGCCATTTCCTATGTATCGCGAGTCAAATGAGCTACGTCAGTCAATGTTGCCATATATATCAATGTCAAATCGTCAAATTGGGAACTTAGATCAAAATGGTATGCTAACTTCGACTGATGGTGTTCATAATCTGACGGTAACATATAAATTAGTTTTTAGGGTTCCTTACCCAAAGGGTAAAAACGGGACCCTGTTACTATGGCTCCGCTGTATGCCCGTCCGTTTGTCCATCTTTCACCAGGTTGTATCTCATGAACCGTGATAGTTATACAGTTTAAATTTTCAACAGATGATGTTTTTCTGTTACCGCTATAAGACTATAAAATACTAAAAAACAGAATAAAAAAAGTATGCAAGGGGGCTCCCATACAAAAACGTGTTGTTTTTGCCGTATTTTATAGATAATGGTATGGAAACCTTCGTGCGCGCCTCCGACTCGCACATGGCCAGTTTTTTTTATATATTTATGTACAACATGTCGATTTCAAACAAGTGTGTGGTTCACCTTAGCCTATTTACAAACAAAAACGAGAGTTGGTAAATAGTGTACTAGAATTAGTACTTTAATAAACAGCCGGGTATTATTATTGTCGTAGAACAATATTGTCTCGTGACTATTGTCGTTACTAGACAGAGGCTCCAGTTCATTACAGCCCGGGTCTGTAATTGTTTGTTTCATCCATCACCGGGCCGAGACGTTGCACTGTAATAGCGTAATTATGTGAGGCAGATGGTATTAATAAGGAGCCCAATCCACAGTGGCGTGCGTACCATATAGGCAAATAGGCAGTGCCTACCTTCCAAAATAACTCCACCACATATATTTTTCTTCTCTATGATGATACTATAATAGTTTTTAAAACAATCTAGTTCTTAACTTACATAACGACACGCGCTGCAATTTAAATTTGCGCGCGAATCAGACTGGCTCACAGCAGGTCAGGCACCGCGAACGGCGCCTAAGCCACGGCACACACTCTCACAGTGCGCTTGTGTAAATATCGTCCGTGAACTATGTACGGATTTGCTCAGTGCGCACACGTTTACGCAATTCACACCCACACATGCTTCCAAATCCGGCCGCCGGACCTGCGCGTGATTGGCCACAAATACTCGTATTGTGACCAATCACGCTTGCGCTACCGCCGAATTTCAGCCAATCGGCGTATTGTAATCACGATTCGCCTATTAAACGATCGTGCGGCACAAAGTTACATGCGGCAAATGAAAGAAGTCCCTTTTGCTGTGATTATTACTTGTAACGTGGGGCGTTCTAATTTGTCAGGGTTGTTTGTTTGCGAAAATTTGTTTTAAATGTCCTATTTGGAGTTGTGTTGTGAAAAAAATATTCGTGTTGTTGCAGTTGCATTACATAGTTCGGTTAGAAGCGATATTCTTACGTTTTCTATTGAATTTTCCGTGTGTTTTTGTTTATTGGCCTATTCTATACTTGTGTATTAAGCCACAAATATGTGTTTTAGCTGTGAGCGGTGTATTGACCTAGTATGTTTGCAGAAGTTAACTTTCGGTGAATTTAGCAAGTTATTGTAGTTCGATAATAAGTAAAAGGTAGGTGTAAGACACAGTTGCAATAAGTTTGAACTCGGGGTAATATTACTCGTCAATTTCATGTAGGTATAGTATCCTAAGATAGTATCACTAACACAACGCACACTGACGGAGACTCACTTTGTCGAAAGTCGAAATAGCCTAAGGCTTAGTAACTTACACAACACGTACGTAACATTACTTTACTTAATAACAGTTTAATTATGCATTTTTCTTTCTCTTTTCTACAAGTACGACACATAGGTGACGTACGTAGGTCTCCTAAAAAAAAAACTGCCTACCCTACCTAAAAACCCTATGCACGCCACTGCCAATCCAAGTAGTAGCAATCGTAGATGTATAAATAGCGACAGTGACTTTCACTTTCACACACACTTCCACATTCACTTCCAGGAATCGCTACACTCGTAGCCGATCCCATGATTTTACTCATATGTAAAATGTAAGTGGCAGTGGTCGCAGACCGGTGTCCGTTGGGGCTTAAAGGTTCTCGAATGGTGACCACGTACCGGAAGACGCAGCGTGAATAGACCCCCCAACAAGGGCGGGTGACGCAGGACCTATACCTTTGGCGCTCTTTGGGAGTGGCCTATGTCCAGCCGTTAGGGTTGCCAGATATCCGGTATTTAAGCGTACACGTACAGTCCGGTATTTTCGAGGCCTGTCTGGTAAAAAATAAATGGTCATACCAGAGGAAATCGCAACTGTCACAAGCAAGCGCCTACAAAAGTAGGCATATGAAATCTGCGGGCTCTGCGGACTGCGTACACCCTTGCATACAAACACCCCCCCCCCCCCCCCCGCTTCCGGTTGGGGTTTTCCGGTATTTTTTCGCGACTCATCTGGTAACCCTACCAGCAGTAGACGTCTTTCGGCTGATATGATGATGATGACGAAATACGCTGTGGCTAGTCATGTACGTACATACTACATAAGTGCAGTGGAACCCGTAGTGCGCATATGTATGAAGTAATCCGCAAGGAAGATGGCAGACGCCGACGCCGTCGTGTTTTTAATTGGTAGAAAACCCTATAACCCACTCATCTGACGACTTTGTACCCCATTCGAAGGTTATCTCCACGGAGAAGCAGTTGAATGCCAAAAGTCCCCTTTCAAGACGAAGCCAGATCCGTTGGTGGTTAAAGACGGTACCTAGACCACAGGTTTATTGCTTTAGGTAATGCGTTTTTCTTGAGCTAGCTGAAAGTATCAAAAAGGCCCTATATGCCATGAGCGGGCCCTCAGCTTCTTCGGACATATTATGTGGTCAACAAAGATCTAGAGAAGCGAATAACTCTAGGCTAAATGGATGGTAGGCGAGCCGTGTATGTTACCGCAGCTTTGTGTGTATTTTATGTTTGCATTCAATCACTATAGTTGGGTAACTCTCTGTATACTCTTTTGTAATCTCGCACAAGTCAAGCGTAAACAAAATGTGTAAGCGCGGACTAACGCATTAACGACTGGGCTGTTATTCAACGAAACACCTCATCTCTGACAAAACAGATGACGTAAAAAGACCGTGGGTGGGTAAGACTAGCACAGGACCGGGATAAATGACGTACTCAAAGAGAGGTTCATGCTCAGCACTGATAATGATGATGATGATGACAAATTAGGACCACAGAGTATAATACCTAGTATCTATGCAAGGTGCCCAGCGCAAGCTTAAAGGGGTAGATCAAAGCGGAAAGTGATCTCCCTCATAATTGGAGCACTTAACTGGGGAAGAACTTTTAGAAGACCATATATAATAACACCACTGCTTGCCTTGTAAGTTTTGGCATTATAGACTAAAAGGGATCCTTGTTCCCAGTTGGAGGGTGCAATTGTTGAATAAAAAACCGACCAAGTGCCGCGCCAACTAAATGGTTGCGTCGGCCGAATTTGTACGAAAGTTGACCTTTCTAAGTACATTTTAAGTTGGTCGACTATTACTCGATAACTGGTTATGCCTACTTAGCCCTCATAGTTTTCCTTTTAAATTAATTATGTGTACTGCCACGATTTTTTTCACATTCCCAGTTGGCCGAATTTCGTCAACGTAGTCTATTCAAAAAGCAATTCTACAGACCAAGGTAGAAGATTCCAATTCCAATGACAGATTTATAAAAAACTGCTGCAATCTTAACCATCAGTAGATGTAAGTCTAAAGTAGCGACCACATCGGTGCGTTACGCTGCGTATACGCGTTGACGTGTCGTGTATGCGTCACGTATTCTTCATACATTTTCCTGCGTTTACGGTGCGTTAGCGTATTTTGAGCAGCGGTGTGGCTGCTCCTTTACTTGTATACGGCTGCCTCCTATCTCAATAATAAATTGAATGTCATATTGTCTGCTCTTACGTTAAACATGCCCTCTACATCAAATATATGTTTACATTTTGTACCTTATTCCTTGGTAATAGGCAAAAATGTATTCATATATTTGACGCCGAATGTAAGACATTGAGAAATATGATATTTTATTTTTTTGACACCTTCTTGGGCCCGTAAGCCGATACCAGTCTTAGGCAGTCTTAAAAGCCTGTCACCGCTGGTATACGCTGTCATATAAAATTTTGTGAAAAATCCAAGCGAACATCTCAAACTTATTCTTGCGGAAAAATGATGGAATTAAGTGCGCTCTTATATCTAAAGAAATCCCAAGCATAAAACCAATACCTAATTACCTATACAAGGTGAAATCAGAATCAAAAATTGATTGATCACCTTTGCAGAGAAATATATTTTGTTACATCGAACAAAGCAAGTTTTGATATAAAAAAATATTTTAATCATGGTCCCTTATTTTAATTGACAAAATGCTGGTAGTTGTGAATATGGATCCATACGAATTTCAACGAACTTATTTGACTATCATGATATGAATTTTTATATTATTGTCTTAAAGCCTTTATCTATGTAAAATTCTGCTCACTGAATTACCCTCGCCGACTTTACGCCATTATACTCGTATCTTCTACTTATCTCTAAAAACATACTAAAGACATTGGATCTCTATAAATAGAATCGCCAGTATATTTGATAAGTAAATCCAACTGAAAGGTCACTCTCACGCTAACAGACGGCAATACGGATGGGAAATCCATTCTAAGCCCCGTCTTCCAGTCCCTAGGGATACAAGATCAAGTTTCTGAGGGTAAGGGAGGAGTTTCTAACGATTAACTATCGTTTATTATTAATAAACAATTGGATCTAATTGAGTCGGGATCGCTATCTATTACGACTGACTGTAATAGACTATTAAGACTTATCGTTCTATTCTATTCAAGTATCAATATAATATAAACATAATTATATTATACTAAACTATTTCAGTATTGCAGGCTCCTATTATAAGTATATTTGATAATGACAAATTGGTTGTGATATAAATATAATAACACACATAAATTCGCGCCTTTATCCCTTAAAGGGGTAGGCAGAGCACGTGAAACTTGTGTTCCGGTACTAATTTTTGTATAAATGTGGGTATAAAAGATCGACGCAATGTTATATCGCAGTGCCAGGTTGCTATCCCATCGCCCACAACACACGTCAACCCTATTCCGTTAATCGACTCTTATGACACCCACAGGCAAAAAGGGGATGGTGCTATCAGTGGCGTGCGTACCATATAGGCAAATAGGCAGTGCCTACCTTCCAAAATAACTCCACCACATATATTTTTCTTCTCTATGATGATACTATAATAGTTTTTAAAACAATCTAGTTCTTAACTTACATAACGACACGCGCTGCAATTTAAATTTGCGCGCGAATCAGACTGGCTCACAGCAGGTCAGGCACCGCGAACGGCGCCTAAGCCACGGCACACACTCTCACAGTGCGCTTGTGTAAATATCGTCCGTGAACTATGTACGGATTTGCTCAGTGCGCACACGTTTACGCAATTCACACCCACACATGCTTCCAAATCCGGCCGCCGGACCTGTGCGTGATTGGCCACAAATACTCGTATTGTGACCAATCACGCTTGCGCTACCGCCGAATTTCAGCCAATCGGCGTATTGTAATCACGATTCGCCTATTAAACGATCGTGCGGCACAAAGTTACATGCGGCAAATGAAAGAAGTCCCTTTTGCTGTGATTATTACTTGTAACGTGGGGCGTTCTAATTTGTCAGGGTTGTTTGTTTGCGAAAATTTGTTTTAAATGTCCTATTTGGAGTTGTGTTGTGAAAAAAAATATTCGTGTTGTTGCAGTTGCATTACATAGTTCGGTTAGAAGCGATATTCTTACGTTTTCTATTGAATTTTCCGTGTGTTTTTGTTTATTGGCCTATTCTATACTTGTGTATTAAGCCACAAATATGTGTTTTAGCTGTGAGCGGTGTATTGACCTAGTATGTTTGCAGAAGTTAACTTTCGGTGAATTTAGCAAGTTATTGTAGTTCGATAATAAGTAAAAGGTAGGTGTAAGACACAGTTGCAATAAGTTTGAACTCGGGGTAATATTACTCGTCAATTTCATGTAGGTATAGTATCCTAAGATAGTATCACTAACACAACGCACACTGACGGAGACTCACTTTGTCGAAAGTCGAAATAGCCTAAGGCTTAGTAACTTACACAACACGTACGTAACATTACTTTACTTAATAACAGTTTAATTATGCATTTTTCTTTCTCTTTTCTACAAGTACGACACATAGGTGACGTACGTAGGTCTCCTAAAAAAAAAACTGCCTACCCTACCTAAAAACCCTATGCACGCCACTGGGTGCTATTCTAACCCGACACCACACGGGGAAATATTTGCGGACAATCTCGCACAAATCGACCTAGTCCCAAACTAAGCAAAGCTTGTACCTACTATTCTATAAGTATGAACATACTTATATTCTCGTAGACAAATAAATTCAGGAACGAATACTGGTGTTCGTCACACAAATAAATGGCGGGATGCGAATTCAGGACCTCTTGAAAGGGCAATAGCTCCTGGGAGTATGATTTAAGAAATGGCGTTTTTCCGACACGTGATAGGGATATAGGAGTGAAAGTATAGATTTGTAATTGGTTTTATACGGTAGAGCCAAAGTGAGGTTGTTTTAGCAGTCTACATACGTGTGTACGTGTGTCCCACCGTAGCGTTTAAGATTCTAAACCGATGTGGTTGAATAATAAATCGATTCGATATTATGCTTAAGGTCCCGTTGGTTTTCCATAGTCAGGATACATTTTTTTGAACTTTTTATGTTTGTTCAGTGTCTTGACCCTGTAACTATTTGACAATAACAATAACTCAACAAACACTTTGTCTAAGTCCTAAATTGCGGGAAAATTGTACAACTGCGTTTTCAAGTCACGTCTGAAGTTATCTAAACGAATTTTGGTCGTACTTTACTCAATGTTTTGGAAAGCGGTTTATTTTCAACTCAACGATTTTTAATTTAGAAGGTCGATTGCAAATAGAGTATGTTAATATTGCTAATCGGCGGTAATGGCGCGCTAGAAAGTCCTGTCACTTAATCTACCAACTTTTTTTTATATTATCAAATAAAAATCATTAAAGTTAGGTTTGTTTTGCAATAATGTAATTAATGTAAATAATAACCCCTGCCGCCGCCGCTGCCGCTTGTACTCGTGGCCACCCGTAAATGCATCTGCATCGATTCATCAATAACACCGTTTCCCAGGTGCATTTCAGTACTTTTTAAAATGTACAAATGAATTAGATATTTATTTTATCTGTAGTGTAGCAAGGAGAATAATTAGATTGCACAAATAATTGGTTCTAATAGGAAAATGATTATGAAAAAATGAATTCTGGAGTCGTGTGACATTACTCGCGTGGTGGTTTGAGACTTAGATATTATATGACAAGGTCGAAGTAAGGTATATAGGTCCTAGAGCTCGACACTCATCCAATACTTGACACTTTCTGTCTTGATTCATAACAATGGAGATGAACAGTGGGTGTCAGCTATTAGGAATTCAAATGACAAACATTCGTTCGTCCATAGTTATATTTCAATAATAAAAACTAGCCTATTTTCATTACTCTTCAGTACATAGGTTTACCTAATTCGGTACAAGCAGTACCTGTGCAGTGCGGGAGGGGTGACGTCGCCAGCGTAATAGGCAATTGAACTCTACCGTCATACAAACAACCTTATCGTATGTATAATAATTATTTCACCGTAAGATTGTGAACACCGTCAATTTATAATTTTACCTGCAATATTATAAAATGTCGAAAAATTGTGAACTTCCAGTTGGGAGTTGGCAAATTTGTGTATTCTAACGAAAAATATGTAATGCGTTAAGTTTAAGACTGCTTTCACGTGCACACTAGCGCCACTGGTAAATAATTGTGATTATTTAAATTTAACGATAGATATTTAAAAAAAGGAGGCTGCTATGGAAAAAAAATGACTGAAAAATGGACCATAGAAAACATCCATGACTCAGGAACAAATATTCGTGCTCATCACACAAATAAATGCCCTTACCGGGATTCGAACCCAGGACCTCTTGCTTCGTAGGCAGGGTCACTACCGACTAGGCTAAAGCGGTCGTCAAGTACCCATAACACAAGCCTTACTGAGCTTACCATGGGACTAGGTCGATTTGTGTAAGATTGTCCCCTTATATTTATTTATTTATTTATTTATTTATTTATACGATTTTCAACGTTATTCCATTGACATACGTCCCTAAACGTGTACATGTTTATAGACATGACTGTACCTTAAACCGAGGTTACTTCGACGGGTGACTTTGATCAAACCAGTTTTTATACCTACTACCTCATACTAATTTCATTTTATCCAAAGTACCTCGGTGTATTTAACTGACTGTAACTTTTTAATGTTACCTTTTATTGACTTAGTGGGAAGATCGAAAGAGGTGTTTTAAATTACTTGACTGTATTTACATACATGATGAAGATTGAGAACTGCTATTGCTGTTTCAGGTTATTTGTTACTAAGCGATAATAAAATTAGTCATTTGTACAAACATGATCGTAGTAGCCCAATGTCAGGGAATGACAGTGTCATATTTACAAAGGTGCATTTTTATTCGTCGATATTTGTAATTTTCAAAACGCACGCCATTGGGTCTTCATTCGGGAAACCGTTTTTACTTTACCTTAGTCCTTCAGGAAAGTTACATATTGTATTGAAAGGTTTACAGTATAATACAACTTTAATATTCGCTGAAGGTATTATTCAAATTACAAAACAATTAGCGAAAAAAAAGAATAGTCAAGTAAGCAGAAACGAATCCCCGGCGATTTAATCTCCTAATCTGGCCCCAACCTACTCCGGAATTTAATTTTAATTTCGTCATCAAAGTAAGTATTCACTTCCAGCTTTCGTCACGAATCATAGTTGAAAAGCCTCAACGATTCCGGGAATCATTTTCATTAATTTTGAGATTAGAGAAAGCAAATGTATAGGTACTTTTCTTTTTCACCAAGAACAAATACAACGGTAATTAACAAAAGACGGCTAAGCTTATGAAGATTACCTTATGATTTGAAAATAAATTACGTATGTATATGTACTTAAATGTCTTTATTTTGTATTAATCATACATGACATTGACAATGTGTTTGTGTATGTAAGTACGTAATTGACAATGTATTATTAATACAAAATAAAGACATATAATAAGGGGTACGTTGTAGTAATTCTAGCTCCGGAACCATAGAAAGGACACCGTGACATCACACGAGGCAAGTCTGAATGAACGTATTAAATAAATTAATATTTAGAGACGATCGTCGCGAGCAGAAGCTAGTAGGTACATACATACATACATACATTCACGCCTTTATCCCTAAAAGGGGTAGGCAGAGCACATGAAACTTGTGTTCCACTACCACTTTCAGCATAAATGTGGGTATAAAAGATCTACAAAATGTGACATCGCAGTGACAGGTTGCTAGCCCATCTCCCACAACACACTTCAACCCAAGGTGTTCAAGGGAACACCCTTAGTCGACTTTTACGACACCCACAGGAAGAAAGGGGGTGGTGCTATTCTCACCCGACACCACACGGGGCAGAATCTAGTGAAGGTATAATAAATATATCTTTGTCTTGTATGTACCTGTAACACAAGCCTTAAGTATTCTTAGCAATTTCAACGTATCACTTACGACATATATATTTATCGACTATCTATTTATGCGCTGCACTTAACAGCGCCGTAAATCAAGTGTCACTTAAGCGGCCATCTTCCGTAAATCATACGTCACTTGCAAGGCCGTGCCTAACTGGGACCCGATTCGAGTGGACAAAATGTGACGTCAGGCGTGTTATAGAGATATCCGCGCATCCCTCTGTCTTGATTTGACAGAAGGGGACTGTAGCTTTCCTTCAATGTCTCCGTTATACTGATTTGCGGTGAAGTGGGGATATCTCTGTGACGCAACCCGGCGGGGACGTCACAGTATGACTCTCGAATTTATAAACTATGCTTTATTGAACCCACTTTAACAGATATGGTAGATTACCAAGATTTTAATACGTCAAGTTAACCCGTGCTTTCTGAAAGTGCTGAGCCATTTCATGTTTTTAAACATCAATATTTTCCAAGGCTCTAGCTACACTCACTTTCCTGCTTCTCCCCTTATATCTAGAAGACGATAACTACTTAAAGCGGTTAAACAATACAAAATATGAAATAGCTTCATGCTTTATTGCATTCAAGCCGCGACCCGACTGGTGACGTCAGAGCCAACGGAACGTTTCAGTATGGCTGCACCATTCCATTTTCATTTAATTGCCATAACTCAACTGAGCAAAGCATAAATTGCTGAACAAGGCACTTAGTAATAAGCGTCTTTATCGCGTAATGGAAGATGATTAGTTAATGTGGGAATGCAGAAATGGCTTAGTTATGCGATTGTGTTTTAATGCAATAGTCCAAGGAAAACTGTCTATGAGTAATGTGGGTTAAAGGACGACGAGCAGTTGAGTTCTTCGGAAAAATAGAAAACCAGTTTAATAAAAAAAATATTATTAAACGAGATTAAATAGAAACCTTCTTGCGATTAAATTGTGTAAAACAGATTTTAAATTTTTTGTAATAAACATTTTTTCAATGATTATTTAATTACTAAAATTGATAAATGCATAGCTTGTTAAAAAGAGCGTTATTACAGAATAGAAAGGGGTATGTTAATTTTGTAGACAAAATTTTCTTTCAGTTCACTTCCATTTTCATTTAATTGGCATAACTCAACTGAGCTATGCATGGCATAAATAGCTGAAAAAGACGCTCAGAGTAATGAGAGTATTTATCGCATACGATATAAGATTATTGGTTAATGTGGGAATGCACAAATGGCACAATTATACGACAGTGGAACAATGGAGTGGTCGAGAGTAGTGAGGGAGTATGGGTTTGAAGGACGAACGCGCAGCTGAGTTCTTCGACAAATGCGAAAACATGTGAATAAAGAAAAACACTGTAAAACGGAATTTAAAAGAGATCTTGCTGATCCTAGTCAGATTCAATTGCAAATAGTACCTAGATGTTTATTTTTTATTTACGAGCTTACAATGTTATATCTGCAACAATAAAGGGAATTATTTCTATCATGTTTGAGAAAAGCTATTTTAAAGGCAGAGCGAACAAAGGATTATTTTAATTCTGTGTTAATCCACAAGCGCCGTAGAGTAAACAATTCATGTACGAGTATTTACACCAGTTCCATAGTTCTCGCTCTCGTTCTATCGATATTTCGTCGAGCGTGTATACAAGCAAAATTTTGATACACATTGCGCGAATTGCCTTAACAGATTAATTTCAAGGACAGCATACCTCAGAATTAAAAAATTTCAGATGATGTTACTTATGCCACTTAAGCCATTTTTGGCACATGTAAAAACATGCGAGTTCAAACTTCCTTTGCGGTTTGGAGAGTAAACATATTTTTATCCAAAGAAATTCAAAAAGATCATAAAAGTGTGCATATTGCGAATCACAATCAAATTATTCTTGACACACGAACAAGCAGACTAAATACAAAGACAAATGAAAAAAACACAATCTTTGACGTGTCACGAATATTGTAATACACATTATCAAAACAAGGGTTAAATAGTCGTATTTATACGTGCAATTGATACGTTTTTCCTTAATACAGCGGGGTAAAGTCACGAATAAAAAATCACAGTGTAATTTAATACGAATCGAGAAAACTTCGCGCAAGATGCATGGATCCATTACTGAGACAGCGTACTCAATAATATGAGACAATCTCGTTCGCGGATAGCGAGCGAAGTGATTAAACGGAAATCGAGAAATTTCCGTTGTTTTATTTATAGCATTCCGAAACGGCGACGAAAACTTTATCATTTCTTCTCAAGACCCAAAATCGAAAACGTTCTAAGTCAGTGTGTAACTCGTATGGGATGATTCTATTTCGGGTCAGTGTATGGAGGAGCGTCAAGATCTCCCTAAGCAAGCTTGGTTGAATACACAAATGTGTCAGCTGCAGACGGAGGCAAGACTGCCTATTGTTTTTTAAGAGGTGTATAAACATTACCGAGTTTCAGAGTGCTGTTGAATTTTGAAATAATATAGGTATTTATTTAGTTATACTTGCGCGCTTAACATTTGATGTTGGTTTGTGAATCAGTAATTCCATAATAATATTATAAATTCAAAAGTAACCTGCGTGTGTTTCAATGTAAAAGTAGTGTGAGTATGGGTAATCGTCTTCCAGGCGGAGACATAGTCCATAATTGCCTGTGTACGCAGGAGAATATATACAGGCAGACCAGAGGGCAGACTATCTTTATAATCAGTGACAGTCAAGTAGCCCTTAAAGCACTTACGGCCCCAAAAGTGGATTCTAGACTAGTTTATAATTTTAGATAGAGGCACTCTAAGCTCGTTATAGAAGAAGTGGACTCGGGCTAGACCAAAAAACTCTGGAAATCCAGCAGGAAGCAACTCAGAATTCATCTGGGGTGTTCACAGCTCACTTCGGGCTCAAGAATCTCTTTGCCAATATGGGACTATCGGATAGCTTAGACTGTAGAATGTGTGGCGAGGATGATGAGACTACGGAACACTTATTGTGTGAATGTCATGTCCTTTCCAGGCAAAGAATGAATTACTTTGGTAACGGTTACAAGTTCCTTCCGCTGAGCTGCATCATCTGGTTTGTGGAGTATTCCCACGCTTGCTCCATCATTTCCACCATGCATACGCATGTTAGGAGTGGGCAAATGCACAAGAGATTGGGTCGAAGTGTATCCGAAAGGGCTAGTTCGTATCTTATCATATGGTGAGGACCATATGATAAGATACGAACTAGGCAGAGTTCTTATCTTATTTTTATTTCTTACTTTTCACTAAATTTTGATGGAATTTGGTATGTAGAATGCTTAAGCCCTAGTGATGGGTGTAGGCTACTTATTTTTTACCTAGAAGGAAGCAAAATTGGCACAAATATGCAAATAGAAAAACATTTGTTAGCGGCCAGTAACTGCTCCAGTTATGATACCTTATATTATGCTAACTACTCAATGTAAGTAAAGCACATCAAAACATGCGTTTAGTGCTGATTTAATAGTAAAATCATAAAATGAAATGGAAACAGATTCGTATTTTCCAATATTAAATCATTCTTATTTTCAATTTTAACATGGCAGATGGCGATATGACGAGCACAGCTGATTTTGTGTTTTAGAATATTTTAACGTTAGCCATGGACAGATATAATAAAGGTAATACATATGATGAACATCAAAATTTGGCATATAATATCCTGAAAACTATACTGAAGTGGCAATCAAGTTACAATAGGGTATAATAGGCGTACACTTGAATACATAATTTGTACAAACATATGTAAATAATAATTGCCTGATTCCACATTTAATTAACCAAACGGACGGCCAAACTAACAGCTCTGTAGTTAGCTAATTAGTTTGTAATTAGAAAACTACACCCTTTGACTATCAAGTTTCATGCTCTATTGGTTTACCCAATAAACAAACGAATGGAGGTCAGTCACACAAGGGCGCTTGCATACATTTATTTACAGTAGGTGTTCTACAAGTACAGCCAGGGGGTAGCATAAAAAGAACATAAATATCTATACACGCCTGTACAGATAATTTATATACGTATTAAATAACCTTGACTTTACAAATATTTATAGAAAAGGTTGTATTCATTAATTACATCAATCAGGGCATGTATTTTTTTGCTTCTTTATTACCATTTTTATCTCGGACTCTATTGGGCAATTTTACAATTATAGTCTCATATTGTTCTTCTTTGAAAAAGTCTTGACAAGGTACTTTCAGTCTCTAAAGGGATTACCTGGTATTTACGATGGTTGACAAAACTGCGTTCGGCGGTCGAGGTCACAAAACTTGGATTATTCATTTGGCCAACGTCATAAACCAGTCTCCAAAAATCAGAACTACCGGATTTGACGCAAAGTACCTACTCCGTACTTTCAGGTGACAAGGTTACTGGGTTATTGGTACAAACTTTCCTAGAAGCTCACAAATGTCTTTTTGAAAACATGTCGTGTCAGTGGTTATATTTTTTATAATTATTGTATCACGTACCGATTACGCACATGAAAATTTTTGATGATTTTTATTTTACGACCCAAACGCAAATAAAAACGATATCAAAGTGATTTGTCCCATATTATATGAATAAATATAATGTGTAAATAAACTGCGTCGTTATACTCGGAATAAAGAAGCCGGAAGTAATGACCTGACTGACCAAAAAAAACACTTTTACACTTTTTGTAAGAATCTCCTAATGAGTTCTTTGAACAAGGAAAAGTTTTTTATTTATATACTACCTATCCCTAGGACGAAAAGCCTATTTCCTTTATTATTTTTGTGTAATTGGTTTGTAGGAAATCAAAAATTCTCGCCAATTATTTTTTAATAATAACTTACCTGGTACAGTAACTTGACGTCTCATGTTGGTCGGCTCCGGAAGACTCAGGGTCTGAAGATCATCAGCAAATAACAGGACCTGGGAGGCACACACTTAACCCACTAATAAAACTTACACTAAAACAAACAAGATCGAAATACCCTGCAAAAACAAACTTTGTTAAAATTTTAAAACGGACAAAGTGAAGGTAGATCAAGAGAGGTGTATGTTTCAAAATAATCTGCAATGAAATAAACTCAAACACTGTTTAAAACATATTTAAGCGACGTTGGGAGACTTCGAGCGTGCGTAACTTTACACGTGCGTTCGCGAATCGGAACTTGAGGGAGCGAACCGTTTCGCAGGCGGCCTTACTCGCTTCTGGGCGGGCGGGAAGGCTAGGGCGGCTGCGGCGATGGGCGGCGGCGCGAAGCGGCCGCCCTAGGCGCGCCCGATACCAGGCCATCAGAAAACACCAGGAGCATACCGAAGCACGTGCGTCGCGACGCTGTGCGCATGCCCGAGAAAACCCAAAGAAAACCCCCGAGTGCGAGCGAGAGCGTGCCGCTAAAAATAGGGGTGGATGCGAGTGCAACGGAGCGAGCTATATCGGGAGCGTCAAGCAGTCTGAAAAGTTCCCGTTCTGATTTCAGCCGTACATTCTTAGCGACCGGAATAATTAACTTAGTTCGGTAATTTGTTTAACTTAATGCGGTTACGTATGATCTTCGTTCGGTTCGGTTCGACAAGCTCGCTTTGATAATTTTTCCATTTCTCTTATAAACACTTACCTTGTAAATATAATCCAACCAAATATATATTTTTGAAAGATAGCACTTGTAATTATTTTACAGCCCTTGCAGCATTGCACTTTTCCTACAATTTAATGCAATAAGTTTTCAATAAGACTCGGATCCAATGCAGTTTTTCATAATACTAAAGAAATCTTGCAATTATTATTCATAGAGTTTATTTTCTTCAAGGATTCAATTTTGCCTCGGCTCGAGATAATCATTTCCGCTAACCGAGTAGCGAGGCCGTAAATTAGAATGAAAACACTGAATTGGAAATGCAGTGCTCAGAATTTGCTTGCAATCATAATTGTCTAATCCATACGAGAATAAAAAAAGACCTGGTTGCAATCCGGGAGTGCCGAACTTTAATTTATCATTTTATCAAATTATCATCCTATGCCTACAAGAATTTTCAATTGACAGTTGCTCTACACCTTTTTTAGGCAGAGGCGTTTTAAATAAAGGCACTATTAACTATAATGTACCCACCTGTTAAACATCAGTTTTTCTAGACGGAGGACCTACTACTACAACTACGTACGTACATCACGTATGTACGTAGTACGTATTTATAACTAACAACCAAATTTAACTAACATATTACTCTACATAAACACGATTAAGCATTATCGATACTATATACACCTCAACTTCAGCCCATCGAAGTGTGACAGATAATAACAGGTACACGCACACTACCGCCGAATTTCATCGGTAACCATGGCAACCACGCACTCAATCGCCTGCCTACTCCTATGATCCTGGTAGTCCTAACCTTATTACTGAATTTCAAGGAAATTTGACGATCCGTTGCCAGGTGTTACCAAATTAGATTGTTTCTAATTAACTTATGTAACGAAATTGGACGGTCCTTAAGTACAAAAAAATATAGCTGTTCACGTTTTACATTAAATTTCTTTTAATATTAATTTCATATTACGTTTCAGTTCATTCATTGAATCCGTTTATAAACTTTATTTCATTAACGGTGTTGTTTTATTACTAGTGAGAACTGTTCAATGCCATGTTATTTGAATTGAAAAAATTGTGCTTTAATTATTTTTTAAAACATGCACATTTATCAATTTGAAATTATATACATATGCGTAAGTTTAATCCAATCAAATTAATTAATTGGTACATTTAAATGAAGCATAGATATTGTGTATTTATTTTTTAATTTATTGAATAATTTACTCTTCTTTAAATATTCGGCAAAATCGACAAGTACAAAAAAACTCGGACTTTCTTAATACAATTCGTTAACCCCTTTCAATGTTTCAGGGAAAACGTCACCCTGACAGCCGATGACATTGACGGGCTCGCGTCCATTACGTCACGGCCGTCACTTCCCGCCCCCGAAATACCAGGGCAGCAGAATCGACGAGGAGCTCGGCTATAGAAAGTCAGGTGCGAAAATAGAATGTTCCCGTGATGTACGAGAATAGTGCCGGGATGCACGGCGCATGTGCGAAGCGCAGGTATTGATTGCAGCGCCATCTGTGTTCTTAGACAAGAACTATGATGTATGTGATGGAGTAAGCTTTTCTGACGTTGCGTGTGTACTCGTAACGCCCTCTCAATATAGGGAAGTAATTGGTTGTCTAATATAGATGGCAACAGTGTGCTAAGTATAATGATTCGTACTAAAACGAATATAAACTACTATTATTCTACCGGATTACACCAAATAGGAACAAGGACTTAATTTTAGGTTAAACGTCAAAATAGTTTGGGCTAGTCTATGAATAAAGTATTTTCTCATTCTTTTACAATTTTACAATTTTATCACTACTTGGCTTGGCTTGGTTGAGCTGTAGAATTCTTTTCTTTGACTATTTTTTTTTTAATTTTGCTTAAAAATCTGAATCATAAAAATCTATACTTATATATAACCTACCCAAAAAATCCGAATCGCTAAACTTAAGTGGCAGTGGACGAGTCACATAGCACGTAGAACCAATGGCCGTTGGGGCGGAAAGGTTCTCGAATGGCGACCACGTGTCGGAAGGCGCGGCGTAGGTAGAACCCCACAACGTGGACTGATGACCTGGTAAAGGTTGCGGGAGTCCGCTCAATGCGGGTGGCGCAGGAGCGGTCACTTTGGCACTCTTTGGGGGAGGCCTATGTTCAGCAGTGGACGTCTTTCGGCTGATATGATGATGGTAACATTGATAACCTGCCCACAAAATTAAACAAGAGTCGGTTGGGAAATGCGACTTATAGAGAGAGTGGACAAAAGGACATACGAACAAATTTTGGCCCAAGATGAAGCAGAGAACTTTATTCGCTTCGCTCCCGTTCTATAAATTACAAAAACTAGTCACGCTTCTTTTCCTAAAAGGGGTAGTCAGAGCGCATAAAGTACGATTACTTACCTATTCGTCACTTCATGACTTTATTTCAATGTTAATACTCGACATATCAATAATACTCATAAGTAGGTACTTATGCTATCAATTTGAAATTTGGAATAGTTGTAAACGGGCTTCTATCTATACCCAGGGCTATCAGCTATCAATGGGGTCCAAAAGTGACATTTGCATAATAAATATGCGGTCATTGTGATCAAAAATAAATGATCACAAAAAAAAGGTTGGGGACAATCTGACACAAATCGACGTATAGTAGTCCCAAACAAAGCAAAGCTTGTATAGTTACTATGGGTCCTAGGAGATGATATACATCACATCACACATCATCAGCCTATATAGGTACGTCCCACTGCTGGGCACAGGCCTCCTCTCATGTATGAGAGGGAACGGGCAGTAGTCCCCACGCTGGCCCAGTGCGGATTGGGGACTTCACATACACCTTTGAATTTCTTCGCAGATGTATGCAGGTTTCCTCACGATGTTTATCCTTCACCGAAAAGCTAACGGTAAATATGAAATCATATTCCGTACATAAGTTCCGAAAAACTCATTGGTACGAGCCGGGATTCGAACCCACGACCGCCGTTTGACAGCCGCATGCCTGAACCACTGGGCTACCGTAGCTTTGATGATTTTATTTAGATATATAAATAAATAGAAAACATCCATGACACAGGGACAAATATTCGTGCTCATCACACTTATAAATGCCCTTACCGGGATTCGAACCCGGGACCTCCGGCTTCGTAGGCAGGGTCACGACCATACCAACTAAGCTACAGTGGGTGGGGATTTTAATAAGGCTAGGTACTCCGATATGCTTCTACGTTTGGGATCGTACATTTATATATTTGAACTCAACTGCGCCTACTCTCAAAGGATCTAACCATAATTGAACTATCTATTCAATGACTCCGTGAATAGTTTTTCACGATTTGCAAGATCATTGTACTGCCATTGATTAGTTTCTATTTTCGCCAGATGAAAAACTAAATACGGTGAACCAGAAAAAATAACCTTCAAGGCCAAATAATGAAAGAGATTAAATACAGCTTTAACTTCAATTACAGGATTAATCTTTATGGAAATACGAGAATGGTCAAATATAAAAAGTTTCCGCTCATACAGATTGTAGAAAGAAAAATTTAAATTTAAAATACGTGGGTATTTTAAATTTAAATTTTTCTTTCTACGCAAGCAATAGACTTTCAATTAAAATAATATCGGATTCAAATCGGTCCATCGCTTTGCCACATATCTGTGAAAAAATAAATACTAAAATTAATAAAAATAATGGGTAACACCGGCAAAATTAAGGTTTTTTTGAACCCAAATGATGCGCTAGAAATAGTACATAGGTAACACAAAAGTATCACAAATGTGCCAAACACAAAACAAAAACTACACCAAAGTAGACATTGGTTAAAAAAATATCTTGTATGTGACGGCCATACACATATTCCTGAAAGCAATTTTTAACTATGTAATACAAAGATTTATATGACAAAGACAAAAAAGACGTCACGAGACGGCCCCGGCTCAACATGATGGTTTAACAGCCAGCGCTGGTCTCCTGGTAAAAGCTACGGTAGCCCAGTGGTTCAGGCATGCGGCTGTCAAACGGCGGTCGTGGGTTCGAATCCCAGCTCGTACCAATGAGTTTTTCGGAACTTATGTACGGAATATGATTTCATATTTACCGTTGACTTTTCGGTGAAGGAAAAACATCGTGAGGAAACCTGCATACATCTGCGAAGAAATTCAAAGGTGTATGTGAAGTCCCCAATCCGCACTGGACCAGCGTGGGGACTACTGCCCGTTCCCTCTCATACATGAGACGAGGCCTGTGCCCAGCAGTGGGACGTATATAGGCTGATGATGTGATGATGTGATGTGATGCTGGTCTCCCGCAATATCCATTAATACGAGTATGCAAGTCATGCACATGGTTACCTCATTTGCGTCAGTCAGGTGTTAAGGGCATACTGGAGTAACATGGAGTTTGAAACAATGGGAGAGGACATAGAATACTGTTATGTATCCCGAAAACCACCCTTTACACGGATACCTAAAAGGAGGAGTGAACGTTTCTACGCCCGTGGGAAGCCTAAACACTTAAACAGCATTCAAAAAAGGAGGACCCGGGTATGTCCTAAAACTACGACCAAGACCACCGGGGGATGGGCAGCAGCATCCCTGGAGTGCGGTGGAAATACTGCGATCGCCAACCCGCATGCCAAGCGTATTATGGCATATACCCCCTAATGGCACTCTTTGAGGGAGGCCTATGTCCAGCAGTGGACGTCTTTCGGCTGATATGTTGATGATGAGGTGCCAAATGAAAGTCAGTTAAAACTTTGTCTTTAAAGTAAATTATTTGACAAAAGCATTTATAGAAAGCCAAACAAAGGCTGTCAATACAAATTGACGACAGCGAACAAGAACATGTACTTATTTATTACAGTGCGGGTACAACTTAATGTGTACCTACGCGACGAAATGCCCTTTCTCTCGCGGAAGCCCGCAAGGTCGCGGAGTTACACCTGCGTTGTACGTGTTGGTAAAATGCGGTACAAGAATTGTGTATTTTATAATAATAATTTCATTGAACAATGCAAATGTAGCCTTCAAAATTTGGTTTTGCTCGCTAACTAGGTACCTAATGTTATTTCGATAAGGTGAGCATTGATTGCTTGGCCATGATTGCTTTCAAAAACGATGTCTGAGTTGGAGCCATTCAAACACGGGCCTTGGCGGTTCCAAAACACTTGACCGCCATTTTGTTTTTATTGTTGCAGATTTCGTTGCTTAGGGTTATCTGAGCATTTGAGGCAGCTCTGAATTACGATGTACCATTTGTACCTACTCTACCCTCGCGCTCCTGTCTCATCGCATGAAAGGATTTATATTATATTGAGGCAACGAAAAATTACCTATAATTATATACAATTTACCATATAACCATTCTAAGGTCAGAATATTGTTATGTAGATACAGTAAACAAAAACACTTATAAATTATGAAATTTAATAATAGTTACAAAGAAATATGGCTCAATTTAGAACTTGAAACGCATTTATTTATATCGTTAAACATAATTATTATGTCGGTGCCTACCTACACCTCAATTTTTGAACCACAGTACATCACATTGATATCTTACGTAGGCAGCAATGAAACCGGTAATACAATAAAGTTTGTATCTAATGTGTAATGTATTCTTAAACCACTTGTCAATTCCATATACATAGATTCGTCACTTTGTGCAGGTCGGTACCGCTTCTGCAACATAACTGTCAAATCTGAACAAAAGAGCCAATATGTTATGTGACTAAGGATACCGTTTTGAAAACCTTGCAAATTGGACAATTTTATTATAAAACCAAAAATAATCCTTCAAATCAATGCGCCTTTAAAGAAAAGTCTTGTTCATATTTTATGAATCCAGTATGTTCCGAGATACGGAGGGGAGAATACCCAAAAGCTGATCTGCAACTAGATGGTCGGACCAACTAAAGGACACACCAAAATAATACACCGACCAGAGAGAGAGATGTTCAGAGACAATTATTCTTATTCGTATAATATTTGTACTAGCTTGAATCTTACCTCCACGATATTGTACGTCCTTCTCTTTGTAATTCACTCCTTTATAAGTAATTACTAGTATATATTCCATTAACTAAAAACGTTCATCTAGCAGAATTTGTGTTTTTATAACATGCCTTATCTCAATTTAAATCCATCATTGACAACAAAAAGTTTGGTGCAGACTATGAGTATAATAAAAATTGAACTTTTTGTGCCAGTCCGCCAAGATCAAACGATATTCGATCGACTACGTAAATCGTTAAAGTCATGATAAATGATTTACCGCCATAGTCATTACAAAACGAAATCTATTTGTTTAAATGTCACTTGCTCCAAATTATTCGTTAGCTATGTAGAAGCAAGTTACTTTTATTGCAAAATAATTCCACACATATAAACTTTGTAGGTACCTACGGCTATCGGTGAATGAATCATTCCCAGGCAAAAGGCTTTGTCAATAGTCAATAAGGCCATAGCATATCGATACAAATAAAAATCATTGTTATTGACAACCAAACCAAGCGACATCATCAAACCACATCATAACAAGTATTTTCTTTTTTTATTAGCCTGTTAGTGTGTCCCACTGCGGGGAAAAGTCTTCCTCTATGGATGTTCACTCCTCTCGGTTGCCCGCTTTGCCCAATCTCTTGCAAACGCGTCCAGGTTATCACGCCATCTGGGCCTACGCTAGCTGACGCGGACGCCCGCCGCGTGCGCACGCTCGCGGGTCCCGCTCCGGACACCCGCCGTGGGCCAGCGAGTCCGCGACGGGCGCACGCCTAACTTAGCGCTGAATTCAAGAAACAAGTCCGCGAGCGTGTGCCCGCCGCGTGCGCACGGAGCGGACGCCCGCCACCCGCCGCGCGGATTAAAGTCCGTCGCACGCGCCCGCGCCAGCTAGCGGTGTTCCGTGTCAGTTAGCGTAGGCCCTTAGCCGCTACCGGGATCTACCTCACCGCCTGTGTCCCTCCTGTGGCAACCACCAAGTAGCTACATGAGTCCAGACAAGATAAGAGCGTCGTCTCGTTCTATCGAACGATGTTAGCCAGTGACGGACGATCTATTATATTTTTTATTTAGTGTATGTTATAACGAAACTCCATACAGTTACGCAAACAATAAACAACCATTCTAACATTGACTTTGAAAAGTCCTTACTCCCATTAAACAAGTCACGAAGCCGCATCGTAACGTGTCACTGCGCATCTTTACTACGGCGTGACGTCATCGTCCATTCATCTCGAGCGGGGTCATCGACCGGCAGATGATACTTGCGATGTTGATGATCATTGCCACTTCACTTATTGCATTAGGAATGATGGACAACTTAATTATGGGAAGTAATTGAGAGTGCGCAGAGTCATGGGATATTACATTAATGTATATAAATGCATCGTGTTCGTTGTGACTCGACTAGAGTCGATGAATAGTAATTCGTATGGAAATAAAGAAATCGAATGTACTCGTTTTCAATAATCCTGAATGTGTAAACTGCTGCTCGTCGCCTCGCTCGCTGCTCGCTCGCATCTACTCAAATCTCGGCCCTAAAGTGCATCTCCAGTCTCCACATTATTGCGGTCAGCTAAGCGAACTCGGAAACATGGTCGCTTACAATGGGCCTCACGAGAAGGCTCAAAGTCACCCGGCAATGGAGAGGGCTATGTTGGGAGTTTCTCTGCGCGATCGCATCAGAAATGAAGCTATCCGCAGCAGAATCAAGGTAACCGATATAGCCCTCCGAATCGCTAAACTTAAGTGGCAGTGGGCGGGGCACATTGCACGTAGAACCAATGGCCATTGGGGCAGAAAGGTTGTCAAGTGGCCACCACGTGCCGGAAGTTCCACCCACGCTGCGGTAGGCACCTCACAAGGTGTACTGATTACCTGGTAAAGGTGACGGGAGTCCGCTGGATGAGGGTTGCGCAGGACCGGTCATTGTAGCATTCTTTGGGGGAGACATATGTCCAGCAGCAAGGTAGGACGTCTTTCGGCTGATGATGATGATGATGAGGTTGATGCGAATTCTTGGGTTTACCAATAGGCGCATCCAAAGCAGTCAAGGAGTCCACCTGGACTGCCTGCTATAGATAGGATAGAAAAGGTTAAGATGTTGATTTCCAAATTCATTCATATATATAAACTGATCTCGTTCTATTTTATACCGTTTAGATGCTCTCGTCTGGATGCGCCTATTATGTACGTAGTAGCAAGCAGACCCGGGCTCTGTTAGCAACTCAATAGTCAAAAAGGCCATGGCATATCGATACCAATAAATACCATTGTTATTGACAAATTAACCAAGCGAAATGATCATAACAAGCATTTTCTTTTTTTATGAGCCTGTTAGCGTTTCCCACTGCTGGGCAAAGTCTTCCTCTCTGGATGTCCACTAATCTCTGTCCCCCGCAATTTTAGGCCAATCTCTTGCAAACGCGTCCAGGTCATCACTTAGAATGCGACAAGACCCCGTATCATGGTCGGCCTTATCACGCGATATGTGACAAGATAGGAGCGTCGTCTCGTTCGAACGGTGTCAGCCAGTGTCGGACGCTCTATATCTTGTCACTTATCATGTGATAAGGCCGACCATGATACGGGGTCAGGGTAATAACGCTCCGATGAAAAAGACAGTCCTCGTTGACCGAACGACCGAAGCGAACGAAGTTCTCCGTATCAGTTTGGGCTAAAATAATTTCGTCTGGCTGTCCAGCTAGCTGTTCTCCTGAAAATTTGTTAGCAGGTTCAATAATTAGTACCTACTCGTCTACGTAGAATTTGTCAAATCAGTTTCTCGAAATGTACAAGATTTTTCTCGAGTTCTGCTCATAGAGCAGATAGTTTATATATTTATCCAATTCTAACGAAATACATAAATCGGCAACTAGCTCATAATACGACCAAAAAAGTATCCGACTGTGAAGAGAAGACCAGTTTCTACAGTTACGTAAAAGGTCACGAGCGCATCGCAAAAACCCGGTCGGACTTGATAAGGTTACATAATGACCGGAGTGATCGATGCGCCGGGGTCATTGCCAGAATTCGTGCGCCGGCGCATGGGTTCAATGCCACGGCCGCTTGTGCAACTGCCTTAATGCGCATTGTGGATATAGCTTAATACAGACAGTACAAACGAGTATAAACGATTATGCCTATACTTTTTGCCCCTATGTAATAAGGTAAAAATGAATACATCTTTTTTTATATTTATTTATTAAAACTTTATTACATAAGCCACGGAAATATACGAATGGCGAGCTTAAGTCAAATAGCATTCTATACCAGCTAACTATTGGGCTAAACAGTAAGTATGATAATATTTGTTAAGACTACTTTACATAGTATGAAGAAAAAAATTCAAAAATTTTATACACTACATATATACACACTAATATTACAAATTATGATTAACATGTATACAGTATAGTCGACAGTACAATGAGTAAAAATAGGCCAAGTACAATTTAAAAACAAGCGGTTACTAAAAATGTGACTTATTTAGGCCAATTTACTGACCAAAGCATGCATTTCGATGGACTTTTCGTCGAACGAGCGAGCGAAGCTAACGATGTTTTATACTTTAGCTTGGGCCGAAAATCGTTTGTAAGTAGGTATGTCCGGATGTTACGCTGTCTCGTTGTTCTCGTCTACAGGCCACATTTCTCAACGGATTCTTGTGGAAATTCATCAGTAGGTTCGTTAATTATATTGGTTTTTTTTTCAACACATTTTTACGAATTAAATTAAAAAAAAAACATGTTTGCGAGTTTTGCAGCTCACAGAGCCATTAGTTTAGAATAGTACTAATACAGGTTAGAAAAATTAAAAATAGTCCATAATAATACAAAAAAAAAACACGACGAAAAGACAACGTTGATATACGAGTATAATAAGCCTCTAAGTGATAAAAAAGAAAGCGTACTATAGAATAGAAGCATTATAAATGAAGCAGTAATGTGACGTAGTTTTTTTATTTAATGATATGGCATGCATTATTTTGGCCTTTAAAGTTTGTCACTCTTTAGTGCCACCCAGGGGACACGTACAGGGTTGTGGTAGGTAGCTCCTGCGGACGCGAGTAACAGTTGTCCCCCCTATGTCAAGTGAGTGGGCAACTCGACTGCTAGAAGTGATTAAGCTGCCCGAAGGCTTGCCTACTACTACTACTGTCATAGGCAGAAGCCGGGATCAACTGCTTAGCGTGCCTTCCAAAGCACGGAAAGGCTCATTATATTTACCACTCAAACATCAGGCGGTCACCCATCCAAAGAATGACCGCTGCCATCTTTGCTTAACCTGCGTTATCGTTCCCGACTCGCAGGCGCCGCTAGGCTATGAGCGCTTCAGGCTATGAGCGCTTCGTAGTATACATGTAGGGATACGGCCCGTGAACTGACTGTTTTTAGCTGTGCCGGATTGCATTACATTACAGTACCATCATTTCCTCCCAACTTGACCATTTGCATTGTGCAACAGATAATTGGATGAAGTTACGATACTGTAATTAAAAGTTTATGATCTTCCTAATAGTGACTGACGGTTCGAGAGAGATGGATTGTGCGGGTTCAAAGTTTAAATAAAAATCTTACTAAAATGTAAGGAAGTATGTTTGGTATCTTTTATTCATCATAATTTGTTAGACTATTAGGATTCAAGAGCAGCCATCATCGAAACTGTTTTTATTGACTGTAGTTTGATGTGTAAAATGAAAAAATCCAATACTATTAGGTAAGCGAGCAATATTTGCTAATAGATATATTTATTTATAACCACATTCTCGAAAACGGCTCCAACGATTTCGATGAAATTTGCGATATAGGGCAAATCTATCTAGCTAGGTCATATCTGGGAAAAATCGTTTCCCCGATTTTTTACCCGAGCAGGGCTCGGTCACGGGACTGTATTTTAAGTGCTTTTGTAATGGATTTTGCACTCCCGCTCCCAGCGTTCGCTATGCGTGCTTCAGCAAGGCGCAACCGGCGCCACGATGCGACGCGACACGAAAAATGTCTACCCTTGTCTTTCTAGTTTACACAGAGCGAAGAGCGAGTGAGACACTAAGTCGCGCGTGACGCGACTGGGCAGCAAGTTGTGGTTTTCGGTTTCGGTTTAGTAGTCCCGGAGATCACCGTACAAACTCACAAAGTTCAGACAAACGTCCTATCATTCCTTGGTCGAGAGTTGCTTGAATGGACTAATTTGATGCAATTCGGCCATCTCAAATAATCTGAAGTATACATTCGAACGGAAACGGAACACCACTGGCCACAAAGTTCTCAATTCTCCGCCATCCGACACTCTTGCGCAAGCTGGATTATTTTTCACATCCTTCGGTATAAATCGCGGGATAATTGAGCACTAATCATAGTTCACAGGCCAGACCAATCAGCAACATGATTCAGAAGGTATTTTAATTTGAGTCTTTATTCATTACAGTAGAGTAATACTGAACATTTTAATTCTAGTAATAAAATTGTATAAACATTGTGTCTGTGACTGGACATTATACAACTACTAACTATGATTAGTACTTACAACTTTATTAGTAAAACTTAACAGGCCTCTGTTAGTTAAAGTGAGTTTTTGCTTTCTCGCAAACATAAACGTAAGACTGGAAGACAAGCGAATTTACGAAGCAAATAAAACAGACGGACGGAGTCGCACCATAAGGGTTCCTTTTTTACCTATTTTGGCACGGAACCCTAATAAATTTGGTTCGACGGAAGTTTATAAGGGCATAAAGCGGACCTTACAAATCTTATACTATAGATCTTTTAGAATAGGACATAAAGATATTATAAAACATGACTAAAATAATGAATTGCAATCATGACTTATCATCATCAAAGGTCACCACGATGATAACTTATTTTCCTAATGGTTATAAATTGCCAAAGATGGTGTGCTGGTGAATACTTTTATGGCAGCCAAATTTAAGAGGTCGAATCTTGGCGGTGGAGTATTTTCCATTAATCGTACGATTACCTTTATGTAATCCAAACCTTTAGTTTGCCAAGTTACTTGTCATTAAATTAACACCGACCTTCGTTACAGATAGGCAGTCGTTAATGTTAGATTAGGCGCCAAACTATAAATTATGCATGAGAATACATTGCCACTGCTTAAGGATCGCAATTAAACCCAATAAATTATCTTATTTACCAGTTCTGCTGCCTATAAATAGCGTTCTCTATTTCCTAGCTAAAGTTCCCGAAGATAAACAAATTATTTGCGATAAAGTACCTACTGACAATTTATTTACTATCCATGGTGATAAACACCTCGATTCTTGTATCATCATTAATTTAAGAGGTGTCCTATTGTCGGTGGAGTATTTTCCATTACTCTATGTCGTACGCCAGCCCTTTGATTTGCTGATACGATACGACACCAGCTTTTTCCTTTATGGACCATTCCATATAGCTGCGCCGTGGTGTTCCCCTGCAGAGGCACGAGCCGAGCCTTCCTTCTATCCAACACCACATTTCGAAATCTGGTATGCTGGGATGAAATCCTTTTCAATGCGTAAATGATTCGCTACTTTGGATAACAATGGAAAATTTCTTGAGTATTGTTCCAACTTGGTCGTCGCGTTGTCGTTAGACCCGTGTAAAGTTAATGTTTCATCTATTTGTTTATAGGCCGGAACTTTAAAGTTCATCATACTTGTTTACAGATAGCAGCGCTCTCAGCCTTAATCATCTCGGCAAGTTGCATGTACATCCACCAGTCGCCACTCCCCATCCTTATTGGTCTTCAACAGTCCTACCCAACCTACGATTTCGCTTACTCAGTCAACGACCACCACACGGGTGACGTAAAGAGCCAACATGAGAGCAGGAGAGCTGACACCGTTGTTGGACAGTATTCCCTCATCCAACCTGATGGGTTGAGGAGAACAGTTGACTACAGGGCCGATGACCATACTGGGTTTAATGCTGATGTGAAGACTGATGCTGTGGAGCGCGTTGAAGAGCCAGCGCCTAGTGTGGCAACTGAAAGAACGCTCCCGCCAGCGATTTCTAGAAGTTCCTTGGTGCTGCATGTTCCTAATCACCGTTCCCCGTGGATATAAAATATGGCTGATACTTACCTGACAAATACTCTAAAGCATTAGTAACACTACATAGGAACTTTTAGGATTTGGTGAAAAGATATCAAGTTTTTTTTTTGTAACAATTGACGGAGAATGGGGAATACCATGAAACATGCCTACTTTGCCACCTGACAAAACTTTGCCCAAAAAGCTACTTTTAAACAAATCTGGCAATGAACGCAAACACAACATATTTATGGCAAGCTTACTATTTTTAGTAGAAACTATATTATATTTATGACTTTACTTTGAGTCGTACATGATTTTAACTTCAGCCAGCAGCTTGCAGCAAATTGTGGCATTTGAGGTGTATGGATTTGTATGGCAAAGTTGAAAACACCTAGGTAACATTACCCATCTGTACTGAGTAAAACTTTTCGTTATTTAGACAGAGAGGTTAAAATGGAACGCCATGTTTGCCCAAAAATTTGAACTGAGTCTTGTCTCAACATCTTAAGAGCTATAGTTGCATCAATAATTCGACATGGTCAATGTTGGCAAAAGTCAAGATAACTTTACCCGTGATCCAAATCGATAAAAAATTGGAAAACGTGTTGATTAAAAAAATATTTCTACTACGACACATTCGTTAAGCAAAAAAAATATCATCCAACCATATAAAAAACATGAGATATTTGTGTTTTTCCGAAAAAAGCGGGCAAAGTAGGCATGTTTCACGGTACGTATTTACGTTTATTTTAGCCTACACAAAATTAACTATTTATATATGTTTTTCCATCGTTTCTTTCATACATGCAATACGTAATTTTTGATAATATTTGAAAGCTTGATTATGTATGTAGATCTTTGTGAGCATAAACTACATAAACGTACCTAATTAATAAGAATCATCGAACTTCTTCAAGAAAAGCCATGGATGAACACGGTTTTTGTATAGACCGCACCATTGCACTCCATACATAAGCCAACAGATTCATATCTAGACTATTTCATTTGCATTTAAACTTATTAGTGCCTTGAAAATGGACCACGTAGATGTAAATAGAATAATCACTAGAGATAATTGGTGACCGGACAAGATAGCCTTGGTAACTAGGTGCGCATAGTACGAGGGAAATTACCTTAGTAACGCCTCAGAAATGTAGTCCGGTATAATGACATAACTTTAAGTTTTATAAGACTTTGTAATCAGTAATCACAATGTTTTAAGTAAATTATTGCAATTATCCATGCATTTTTCTGCTCCTTTACCTTTATTAGACGGTATTTCTCACGTTTACAGCTACCAGGAATATATATTATGTCGGAATATGACACATTATGTATAAGTAGAACCACTATTGCTGCTATGCGACGGTATATTTTTTATATCAGTGGTGTCGCTTATTACGCACAGGCTCAACAGGAGCCGGACACACATTTCATTCGAAACATTCTGCACAAAGAGTGTTTTTATTTAATGTCCTATTCGGACATTGTACTGTGTTGGATGAAGACAATTAGTTACAATTGGAACAATGGAGTTAAATCTACTGTTCATAGGTACATTTTAGTCCGAAAATTGTCTGTACGTTTTAGGTACACTTTCCATGAGGAAATTATATTAACATTGATAGGTACACTGGGGATAGAAAAACCTATCTATCACAACTTGAATTTTGTCGTCCCAATAAATATATAAGTACTTACTTATTTATATGAATTTAATGTAGTACCTACATGAAGTAAACAAATAGTTACAGATTAAGACTTCGATTGAATATAGTGAATGGGTGGTAGTAATTCAATACTATGTACCAAAGATAGTGATTGACTAGAGTCTAGTCAATCACTATGTAAAGGTAAATTAGAGAATATATATATATTCTCTAATTTTCCTTTACAGTCTCACCACTTCCTTGTACGATATCATTAAAGTTCTTCATCATCATCATCATCATATCAGCCGAAAGACGTCCACTGCTAGACATAGGCCTCCCCCAAAGAGTGCCAAAGTGACCGATCCCGCGCCACCCGCATCCAGCGGACTCCCGCAACCTTTACCAGGTCATCAGTCCACCTTGTCGGGGGCCTACCCACGCTGCGCCTTCCGGTACGTGGTGGCCACTCGAGAACCTTTCCGCCCCAACGGCCATCGGTTCTACGTGCTATGTGCCCACTGCCACTTAAGTTTAGCGATCCGGAGGGCTATATCGGTTACCTTGGTTCTGCTGCGGATAGTCTCATTTCTGATGCGATCACGCAGAGAAACTCCCAACATGGCCCTCTCCATTGCCCTTTGGGTGACTTTTAGCCTTCTTATGAGGCCCATAGTAAGCGACCACGTTTCAGTGCCATATGTCATCACTAGCAACACACACTGGTCAAAGACTTTCGTCTTGAGACACTGCGGAATATTGGACGAAAAGATTAAAGTACTTATGTGCCCCAAATTGGCTTGTAAATTATAATGATCACCTAGCATCGAAAACAAGTAAAATTACAGGGAAAATATTTGGATCCGCAAGAATCCCATTGACATTTAAAAATCCCATCCAGCCATCGTGAACCGGTTTCAGAAATACGAGTAACTATGTTAAAGAAAACAACCCACGATTTATATACAAAGGAAAATTAAGATCGAAACATTTCATTAAGAAATAACCTGTCTGAGACCTTTCTCGAGCGTCGCCCCTTCGATCTTGACTTTTAGACATTTCCTGATTGTCCTCGATACAAGAACGAGATCTCGAGCAAGTACGATTTGTGGATGATATAAAAAGCTACCGATCTTCGACAGAAGCATCAGATCTTCTGGACTTACCGACGTAGTCACAACTACCTATCTTCTATCAACATGGTTGCGAAGGCGAGCATTAATTTAGAACATAGTTCTTAGTTTATATTCTAATACATTCTAAATTGTGCAAAATGAGACAGAATTATATTTTCGTCCGCTGCCTGCTTTGAAAATGAAAATGATCTGATGTGCCTTTAATCCTTTAATTTGTAAAAGATAGCAGAAGTCCATACTTAGTTCAATTTGGGTGACGCTGAATAATCCAAACGGGGAAAAAATGCAAAAAGACAGTCGATGTGTATTATGTCTAGTAGGCTTAACATTACGAATTAAAGGGTTGCTTATAAAATGCAAACGAATAAAATCGTGTGCCCTTTAAAACATAATTAATATGCAACCACTGATAACATCTTAACTTGATAGCGTCTAATTACGAAACCCTTCGTTCCAGTTCGTCAGCGTCCTCGCCTTCGTGGCAGTGGCCTCCGCCAGCTCTCTATCCAGCTTCTCATACGGTGTGGCTGACCCCTACACAGGAGACTTCAAGCACCAGGTCGAGACCCGCGCCGGGGACAACGTCCAGGGACAGTACTCCCTCCTCGAGTCCGACGGGACCCGCAGAACCGTCGACTACGCCGCTGGTGCTGAAGGATTCAACGCCGCTGTCAGGAAGGACCCAGCTCTGATCGCCGCCGCCCCCATCTCCTACGCTGCCCCCATATCCTACGCCCACCCCATCGCCTATGGCGCCAGCCCCATCGCCTATGGCGCCAGCCCCATCGCCTACGGCGCTAGCCCCATCAGCTACGCTTCCCCGCTCGCCTACTCTGCCAAACTCGGATACCCCTACGGTTACGGTCGATTCTACTAAACAGTAGGCATGTACAACTATTGGCACCGACTTTGAAAATAAACAGAGTTTATTCCAATTTCTTTGTTTCTTTCACCCGCTGATGTAACATCATTATATAGGTATATTGTGTTATAATGTTGCAAACGCGGTAAACTCGACACGATTAGCTTCAATGCAAATGGGCTAATTAACACTGTTATAGGAGTACGCAACGTCTTGATACAAAATTTAATATTATCTAGCATCTGAAGGTTACCGCATAATAAATATAATTGTTTCCTTTGCGTCCAAGCAAACTGTAACTAAATGTTTGGTCGCGTAGTCCGAGCAATAGAGTTCCGCATACCGTAGACGAAAAGTGATTCTAAAAAAACCCTACCTACATTGACCTAGAGCGTATACGTGTCTTTTACTTCCTATTATTAGCTGTCAGCAATTGTGCGGGAGTCATATAAAAAGACGGAGCAAAAACAGGATTAATCACTCGCAGTTCACTGTGCACCAAATAAACTTATCGAAATGGCAACTAAGGTAATTATATAATGAAGTGTAACACACCTATTTTGTTGGCAAACGATTTAAAATAAAATAATCCCTACTCACCTATAATTTCGTTATTAGAAAATCATCAGCAACTAAGTAGTTCATTCATTAAATAAAACATCCTAATATTTGACGTCTGAATGCCTTATTAGTTTTTAGTTTACACCTATGGTTGGCATCTATTGATATGAATGGAAATAGAACATTTCTTCAAAAAACCAAGTTTATGAAATCAAGTTCTTTACGATTCTAAAGTGTAGTCTACTATCGTGTTACAATAAAAGTAAATCAGTGGTAATACTAACAAAAGGTTTTTGTATTCCAGTTCGTCGTTGTAGCTTTCTTGGTGGCGGCTGCCCAGGGCAGTGCTATCCATGGCGGAAACTACAACAGCTTCTCATATGGAGTGTCAGACCCTCACACCGGCGACGTGAAGAGCCAGCACGAGACCCGCGTGGGCGACAGCGTGGTCGGCCAGTACTCGCTGCTCGACTCTGACGGCACAAAGCGCACCGTCGACTACGCCGCTGACGCACACTCTGGATTCAACGCTGTTGTGCGCAAGGACCCTCTGGTGCACGCCGCTCCCATCGCCATCGCCGCTCACGCCGCTCCCGTCGCCATCGCCGCTCATGCCGCTCCTCTGGCGTACGCCGCGCACGCCGCTCCTCTCGCTCACGCCTCTCCCCTAGCGTACGCCGCCCATGCCGCTCCCCTCGCTCATGTCGCTCACGCCGCTCCCTTGGCGTACGCTACCAGCGTCGCTCACGGCGCTCCCCTGGCTCACGCCGCGTACGCCGCTCCTCTGGCGCACACCGCGTACGCTCACGGTGTCATCGCCGCTCCCCTCGCCCATGTCGCCCATGGTGCTCATGGACTCGGCTACGCCTCCCATCTTGGTTACTCCCACTATTAGAAAATTAATTAACTTAGACAATAATACAAAATAAGTCGTGGGTTTTGCCATGGCTACTAAACTGCTGTGATTACGTCAAATAAATGACATTAAATTAATATGAGTTGACAATTTTATTTCCAAAAACCATTATCCTACTATGAATAATAATGTCATCATCATCCTCCTTGCGTTATTCCCGGTAGTGCCCCTAAAGGAGCCCGGGGTCCGCTTTGACACCTAATCCCAAGATTCGGCATAGAATAATATATAATAGTGAATAATATAAATCTTAAGTGGACACGTCAATCCAGCGGTAAGTAATATGAATCGTTTGCATGCAATGGGTACAATACAAACACTGCACAGAATTTGCTATGTTGACAGTAGTAATGTCACCGGCAAAGAAAACCTACATACTATACTTAGATATTAGATATAGCATGTAGTTAGGTATCTATACACTACTACTTCAATGAAAAAAACTTGATACAACAATTTGATACAACAAAGCTGACCTACAAAACAAAGGAGCAATGGTGGCCAATGAAAATTATTTAAATAACCAACGTAACATTTGAGTAAATGGCAGCAATCAGCAGTTGGTTCCCAGTTATCACGGCTACTGACACGGAACTCAACGGGTGTTCAATGACTTAATAACAGTGCGTATTATTCGCAAAGTTAGTTGCAATAAAATGACCTCCAATATCTATTATCGGTGGAATTATTTTGGAGGTAGCTTTGACATAAAGGTTATGCCAAATGTCACAACTATAAACTGATTTTACTTTTTGTTAAATATTAGGCCGATCAAAATAAATCAGCTTTCTGCCTGGGATTTCATGTTGTGGCAGAGCACTGACCATCCTTAGCGACATGAATTCGGGATGATGACATTAGGGCTAAAATACTTAGGCAAAGTGAATATTCGGGTTAGTGATTACGAGACATTGATAATAAGGTTAGTCATTATTAGGCATTGCAAGGAAAAAAATCGGTTAAATAAACTTAGTCTTAGTTAGAATTCGGTCATGAGAAATTAGACATTATGAAAATTCGGGATACTAGTATTAGAGCTAATGAATAATTAGGAACAATGAAAATTAGGTTTTGTGATTTTAGGGTTAACGATATTAGGGCTAGTGATATTAGATATTAAATTATTAGGGCTATCAGAGGCCACATTAGGTACTTATATAGAATGGACCCAGTACCTACATTATTAATCATACAAATGTAACACAACAGAGTCCTTTACGAGGCTGCAGTTCAGACGTCAGCGAGCAACAGGGCGACACTGACGCGCGGCAGTTCAGTTCATGTACGAGTATGTATGTACATTTGAGAGAGTTCACTCGATGAACGCCCGATCGTCAACCCGCTGCCAGCTGGCATCCAGAACGGTTACATCAGGAGGTGGGGTATTTGGAATAATAAGTAGGTTGTTCAAGAAAAAAAAAAACTGTCACTGCGCGGGTGTCTAATCTCTTGCCCTGCATTTTTTTAGCGTAGGCATCGCATTTAACACTTTTTCTGCCAGGAACCCGTCTAGCGTGCGCCTACGCCGTAGGCACTTTCCACTAAATACAAGAACACCCACGGAATTCACGGGATCGGCTGCGAGCGTAGCGTAGCTGATCAAAAGCAAAAGAAATGGCTTATAGGATCACTTTGTTGTCCGTCTGTCTGTTTGTCTGTCTGTCTGTCTGTCTGCCTGTCTGTCTGTCTGTCGGTCAAGACCATTTTTCTCAGGAATGCGTGGAGGTATCAAGCTGAAATTTATATCAGATACTCAAGTCTTTTGTCTCTTGGAGCTGTAAAAAAATCAAACTTAAAAGCCAACGCAATCAAAAGATACAGTCTTTTATGCTGCAAATTTTAGAGTTTAAACGACACTCGCAAAACCTACGGGGTACTAGTTAAATCATACAAAAAAACACTTTTTAAATTTTAAACTTAATACCTTTTTCCTCATAAACGTGTGATGGTATTAAATTGAAATTCATGTCACATACTTAGGGCTATATGACCCATCAGATGTAGCAAAACCAAACTTTTATGTCAACGCAATCAAAAGAAATGGCAATTTAAGTCGCATATTTTGAAATTGAGTACTCGCAACAAATTCAAAACCTAAAGGGTACTTCCCGTTAACACAGAAACTTGAAACTTGGCACGAAGAAACTTCATATAGCATAGACAAAGGAAAAATTACGAAAAGTAGACATTTTTAGTTAAATCATACAAAAAAATACTTTTTAAATTTTAAACTTAATACCTTTTTCCTCGTAAACGTGTGGTGGTATTAAATTAAAATTCATGTCAAACACTTAGAGCTATATGACCCATCATATGTAGCAAAATCAAACTTTTATGTAAACGCAATCAAAAGAAATGGCAATTTAAGTCGCATATTTTGAAATTGAGTACTCGCAACAAACTCAAAACCTATAGGGTACTTCCCGTTAACACAGAAACTTAAAACTTGGCACGAAGAAACTTCATATAGCACAGACAAAGAAAAAATTACGAAAAGTAGACATTTTTAGTAAAATCATACAAAAATTATTTTTTAAAATTTTAAACTTACTACCTTTTTTCTCGTAAATGTGTAGAGGTATTAAATTGAAATACTCATGTCTATAATACCTTTCAGCTGTAGCAAAACGAAAGTTTTATGTCCACGCAATCATAAGAAATAGTAATATAAGCCGCATAATTTAAAACTGAAAAAGGTGTATGTGAAGTCCCCAACCCGCACTCGGCCAGCGTGGAGACTACTGCCCGTTCCCTCTCATCCATGGGAGGAGGCCTGTGCCCAGCAGTGGGACGTATATAGGCTGGTTTATATTATTATATATTATAGGTAATCTCAAGGGTATCAAAACCTAAAGTTACTTTCCCGTGAACTCAGCTTTCAAAAGAAACAGCAATTTAAGTAATCCGCTTATTTTGCCGTTCGCAACTTTGATTTCCTTGCAAGTAGTTCTACTCGTAAGGAAATCAAAGCCTAAAGAATGATTACTAAATTGATAAAGTGACCCTGTTTAAATTTATGCTCCCCCAGCTTTCCACATTGTAATGTTACGGATTCCATTTTCATTTATCATTTAGTAATAAACATACTAAGTACAACTTTTGCTTGTTATAGGTTTGTACGGAACCCTCGGTGCGCGAGTCCGACTCGCACTTGGCCGGTTTTTTATTTTTTGATCTACATCCTCGTGTATTTATGAACAGAAACGCCTGTCGTATCAGTTTATTCATAGCACCTGACCTTCAATGGGTCAATGACAAATAACTCAGAAGGTTCCGCTTGGACACGCACGACGTTTTGTGTGAAACAACATTAATTGATGCGTTTTATTTCAATTTTTGCACTATGGTTTCGTAACTCTGTAAAATACAGATTTCACGTATATACCTAGCTAATATATATTGCTAAAATGTTGTAAGGAAAGCGTACTATTACTCGATCTTGCACTAAGTCTTGTATGACATGGCCAGTTTATGCAAAGCAATAAAAGTAGCTTAAATTCGAGTTAAGAAGTTTTTTCTTCATTAGAACTTAAGCCAGAATGACTATTCTGACATAAAGCCGCCTACTAGGACTAGAACTAGCACCTACATTTAAAAAAATGCGTTTTCTTAGAACATGACTTTGGTTGGCTATTGCAGTAAAAAAGTTTAATAAAAGAGGAAACCTGCGGGCGTTGCATTAGTTGTCATTTTATCACTTACCATTTAATAGTACATTTTACAACTAGTGTGAAAAGAATGTCTTTTTACCACTAGTACCGAGGTATCTTGCCACGAGCTGAAAGCGAGTGGCAAGACTAGGTACGAGTGGTAAAAGACATTTCACACGTGTTGTAAACGACGTTTTTTAATACAATTGCGAAAAAAACTTTACGAAATTTACAACTTCACTTCCATATCAGTGCGAGTGAAGCGCGCAGCTTCAATATTTCAACCAGTCACAGAGCAGTATACAGTAGTATTCTTGGGGCGCGTGGCCATCTAGATTTTTTTCAACCAATCACAGAGCAGAATTCTAGTGGCGCGCGGCCAACTAGATTTGCTTAAACCAATCAAATCACACACATGGAACTAAAAAGTAAAAAGCACTAGTTCGAGAAATTGAGCTTCTCGTACGCTACGCAGCCACAAAAAGTACCACTTTTTGAGCAACTGTATTAAAAAATATTATTCACCGCGCTCTGACAAAAATGCGAGTGCGAGAGTGACGGATGTTTTATCCACAGGGTATGTGATAAGTAAACCTAATTCACCTCAGGGGCATTCAGACTAATAAGTTGACTTAAAACATCTTGCGGATTTGACAGGTGAATGAATGATACTTTTAGTGTTCTTAAGTCCCCCGGGTGAATTAACTCGGGTGCATTAAGTTAACTCCAGGTAATTTTCGCTTTCGTAAAACTGCGATTATGCCAAATCTTAGGCTTAGGTGTCAAAGTGGACCCCTGCGTCCTTCAGGGCACAACCGGGAATAATGTTAAGATGATTTTGAATTAGGTAATAAATATCATTGTCAAAAAGGAGATTTAAAAGAAATCATAAAGTAAATTAAATAAACCATTTATTTGTGTTAACACAGTCGTTCTTTCATTTCCTAATCACTTCTTTTCTACATTTACCATCCGAGTCCATGACCATATCCAAGACCATGACCGACACCGAGTCCATGACCGAGAGCAAGTCCATGACCGGCGTAACCGAGACCAATACCGTGGGCACCGTAGGCGATGGCACCATGGGCGATGGGGGCGGCATACGCGGAGTGGGCGATGGGAGCGGCGTACGCGGCGTGGGCCAGGGGAGAGGCGTGAGCGACGCTGGTAGAGTAGGCAGAGTGAGCGAGAGGAGCGGCGTGACCAGCGTACGCCAGGGGAGCGGCGTGAGCGGCGTACGCCAGGGGAGCGGCGTGAGCGGCGTACGCCAAGGGAGCGGCGTGAGCGGCGATGGCGATGGGAGCGGCGTGCACCAGAGGGTCCTTGCGCACAACAGCGTTGAATCCAGAGTGCGGGCCGGCGGCGTAGTCGACGGTGCGCTTTGTGCCGTCAGAGTCGAGCAGCGAGTACTGGCCGACCACGTTGTCGCCCACGCGGGTCTCGTGCTGGCTCTTCACGTCGCCGGTGTGAGGGTCCGACACTCCATAGGAGAAGCTGTTGTAGTTTCCGCCATGAATTGCACTGCACTGGGCAGCAGCCACCAAGAGAGCTACAACGACGAACTGAAAACAAAAACAATCAGGTTAATCAGTGACATACGCTGGCCATGGGGGTTCTGGGTTAGATTCCAGATAACCTTTTTTTCCATGGAATATTATAATAAATCAACCAATATACTTCCCACTGCTAGGCACAGGTCTCCTTTCATGGATGAGAGGGAAGGGAATGGAATATTATTTCAATCTATTGATTGATAATTATAAAATGGTAGTTTGTATATTCTTGTCGTTTAGCTTCTAATATCATAAACATAGAGAATACTTTGGGATCAAGTCGATTTATTTATATATTTCTATTCTATTAATAAACAAATAAAATATGGGTGTTTTTTACATTTCATACAATTCAAGTTATTAATGGATGTCATCAATATAACAATGGTTAACTTTGAATAATTAATGTAGTAAAATAGAATCCTGCTAGAAAAGCAAATTACCTTCGCAGCCATTATGATAGGTGTGTATTGCTCGACTTCGACTTGCAACTGATTTACTTCGGTCTGTAACAACTATTTATATTGTTGACAGCACTGTGATATTATTTCGGAGGTCAAGATCTGAACCGATTCACAACCTGCCGACAATCTCCAGTGTAGCCTGGCCCCGCGATTCGTAATAAGTACGCGTAATCGGATGCCCGCGTTATATTGGATCACCTAAGGTGAATTGCTGGTACGGTAAGCGTTGAGTCAGTATCCGTGTAATTACGTCGATATTGTTTGTCAGGGGGATCGGAGACCTTGCCAAGTGATAGTAACGTAAGTATGAATTAAATGAGACCAGGAGTTTGGTCGGTCGTTGACATCATAAATGCAATCGAATTACGTTCGAGCTGAACTCGGAAATCGAAACGAGTTGTTTGCATATTTGGCATAACAATGAGATTTCATAAACAAATAAGATCCTGTTTTAGAAAAGATGTATCTCGTGGCCAAAAAAAATATAGAGAGTTATAAATATTAAATAAATAAATATTAGGGGACAATCTTACACAAATCAACCTAGTCCCAAACTAAGCTAAGCTTGTACTATGGGTACCAGACGACGATAATTACATTACGTAACTAGGGCGGTGAATTCGTGAATGCCCCAGATCGCAGGTGTTTGTGGCCCGAACCGAAGGTGAGGGTCATAAATATGCGCTCTGGGGCTTTACGAATTACCGCCCGTGTTGAGTACAAAATTTTACGTCTTCACCGGGCCACAATGCGAGTTTTCCCGTACGCGCAGCGTGCAGTAAAACTCGCATTATGGCCAGGTGTGACGTAAACATACTTATATAGAGAAATAAATACTTGAATGCATAGAAAACATCCATGACCCAAGAACAAATATTCGTGCTCATCACACAAGTAAATGCCCTTACTGGGATTCGAACCCAGGACCTCTTGCTTCATAGGCAGGGTCACTACCAACTAGGCTAAAGCGGTCGTCAAAAATTAGTGTTTAAGGGTTTTCTTGTGGATACAAAATACAAAAGTTTGAAGGCCTACAAAAGCCTAATTTTCGCGGATCGCTGGGGATGCACTTCCCGGTATGTCAAGTACCTTTGCCTGTGCCACGACGAGAGAGGTGATCACCACCTTTCAAACGCACGTTAGGACAACTCGACTGTCATTATTCCATATAAAAAGTGACATTTAGCTTAACCCGACGCGCCTACAATGCGTTAGCGTTTGCGCAGAAAATAATTTACCTATATTGTTCCCAAGCCGTTTATGCATTGTGCCTAATACCTACAGAAAAACGCCTAGTTCTAGTTTCATATTTTGTCTTATTGTTTTTAAGTGCATCTATTGTTTCTTCGTAGGAACAAATAAAGTAAATTGTCATGTGTTTTACTAAGTAATAGGCTTTTTATTTAGAAAATGGTCTGGTTTGTTATTATTCCAGACTACATTTCTGAACCTTAAACTGTAATAGTTGTTTCAATTAGCAATTAATTGACTGGTGTACGCATAAATTGTACATAAAACCACATATTCCAATAAGTCTCGAGCCTTTTTGTATTTTTACATACCTACTTACGCTTTTGATCCCAATGCAATCCTTCACACATTCACACGTCACACTCACTTATTACATATTTTTTCCTAACAACAGATCAATTGCCAGTCAATCACTGTCGCAATCATATAGCATAACAAACAAGAGTGTCGACATGTAGGAACCTGAGACAATTAATTTCCTTGTACCGTATGCTAGATTTTGATATTGTAGAATATCACTTCGTTTAAAAAAGTTATTAAAAAAAAGACTGGGTTGCTCTCCGGGAGTGCCGGCAGAAGTAAAAACTTGAATATTATAAGTAAAAAAAGAGGGTAAATTTTTTTTGTGGCGAGTTTAACAAATTCTCCCCATCCCAAAAAGTGAACGGCGCCGCTAAAAAAGTTTTTACTTCAAAAAACTTTCTGTTTATTTTCTATGGTTGAATAAGCTCTAGATAAAGTAGAAATAGCACAAATCCTAGAATGAAGATGGTTCTTGTTTAAATGAGGATCTGGCTCCACTCTTATATTACATATATTTATATACCAGGAGTGTAGCTTCTTCATAAGGGAGACGTGCAGGATATGTCACGACCGATACGTACGTACATTACCTATACACAGTCGAAAATATCAGGAGTGAATAAAATGGTAAATATATTTATTTCAACAAATGTTTTGGAATGGCTTCAAAGATTTTTAATAAATTACCGGCAAATATATTGAAAAGGGAGAATTATAGATTATTTAAAAACATTTGTTTGCTTTCCTGGCAAATAAGGCGTACTATTCCATTGATGAATTTAGAAGGGACTATTTTTAGGTTCACTCATGTTGCTATAAAGTTAAGTAGTTGTTATAACACAAAAGTCAATTGAACATTATAATGTAGACTAAGCATGCTGCATGTTAATTTCTTCATGCCATTTTGTATACCTTCCGGTAAGGCATAGTCATACATATTTCCCAAACTGTAACACCTAGTGTAACCTATGTCATACAAATAAATACTTTGACTTTGATTTTTTTGTCAAGATATCATTTTATATTGTACTTTTAATACTGTTTATAAATAATAATCCAATGAAATCAATATTCGAAATCTATTTGGGTTATCCCATAAAAGTGGGTACTCTTTTACAAACTTTATTTTATAGCCAAATCCTGTTAAGTACTCAAGTGTTTCAGAGTATAAACATGTCTAATTGGAATTTTGCTAAATTTAGAATTACAAAATTTAGTAAAGTATACCTACTTTACGTTAACAATTGAAACAGCTTCAAGACTCGTATTAAAATTTGTTATTCAAGCTCGCGCTCGCATATGCAATACACACGTGCAACTAACTATTTGAGCATCCTTTACAAAAATAACTTGAACGAACCTGACTGGCATAATAACACAAATACTTGGACCATTCTCATTTCGTGCACACCCTTATGACATAGCCGTGGACGTGGACGCTTTCGTAAAACTAGCGCCTACGACAAATCTTGGGATAAGGTGCTAAAACTGACTCCGTACTCCTTTAGGGTCATCATCATATCAGTCGAAAGACGTTTACTGCTGGATATTATAGGCCTCCCCAAAGAGTGCCACAATGACCGGTCCTGCACCACCCGCACCAAGAGGACTCCCGCGACCTTTACTAGGTCTCCAGACCACCTTGTGAGGGGTCTACCCACACGTACCGTTAACGTGGTCGCCACTCGAGAACCATTTCCTATCCAACGGTCATCGGTTCAACGTGCAATGTGTTCCGTCCACTGCCACTTAATTTTATAGCTATTCGGAGGACTATATCCTAGGACTATATATATATAACCTTGGTCCTGCTGCGGATAGCCTCATTTCTGATCCGATCAGGCCGAGAAATTCCCGACATAGCCCTCTCCAGTGCCCTTTGGGGTGACTTTGAGCCTTTTTATGAGGCCCATAGTAAGCAACTACGTTTAAGTACCATACGTCATCGTCATCACTGGCAACAGTGGCAACACACTGGTCAAAGACTCTCGTCTTTAGAGACCTTTGGGGTACAGCCGGCAAAACGCTACGAGGATTTTTTTAGTCAGAGCCGTAGATATCACAACCGCGGATGCTATTATAAAACGCTAATAATGATATTAATGATGAATTTATCAAGAACCAAAAATAAGTAATTAATTACTCCCCTCACTTGATAAAATTCTACGTAAAGTAGTGATATTCACGGCTGAGGAGACAGTGCGCACAAAAATGAGAATGGATCCTCACTGAAGTATTTAGTAAATCATACGTCTTCCTGTTTAAGTAATAAGGTAACATAAAAAATTAACTTTGCAATACTTTTTGCCCCAGTTTAAAATGGCTGGTTCATGAATCATACACGCTTAGTGCTTCAAGAAGTAGTACTGTAACCTACAAATCTTTCAATATTTTTTTTCTGTAGCAAAAATGAAGCTTTGTTGAAATCTCTTAAGATATTTACTTAAGGTATAGGTTTATGAAAATGATGTGTGTATTCAAAGGGCAATCGGGCTTACGAAACATACAATTTTTAGCGTTACATAAGTCATAATGGCAAAACTATCAAGTGCATAATTTGCTCAATAGAAAACACACTAGGGGCCGTAGACAAGGTTACAATCAAAAATAATAAAATGTATGGGAATGACAGATGCCGACGAAACACTTTCCGTTTCTATCACTCTGTTTCACAGCATCGTCGGGAAGACACCTGCTCTTATTAATTAACATTGAAAGTGACAACGTGTCGAGCAAGGGCAAAAGTCCCAGGTTTGCGTTCATTAAAATATTTACTCTTCATACAACAAATGAAACAGACTGTATAAAAGATGCAAAACGAGGAGAAAATAAATCGCAAAGTTAATTAAATAAATCATTTTATTTGTCAACACAGCCGTTTCTTCATCTACTATTTACATTCATTCTACATTTACCAGGCGAGTCCATGACCATATCCAAGGCCATGACCAAGACCTACACCGTGACCAAGACCGATACCATGACCAAGACCGAGTCCATGACCGGCGTAATCGAGACCAAGACCCTGGGCGCCGTAGGCGACGGCACCATGGGCGATGGGGGCGGCATACGCGGAGTGAGAGATGGGAACCCCGTACGCGGCGTGGGCCAGGGGAGAGGCGTGAGCGATGCTGGTAGAGTAGGCAGAGTGAGCGAGAGGAGCGGCGTGACCGGCGTACGCCAGGGGAGCAGCGTGAGCGGCGTACGCCAAGGGAGCGGCGTGAGCAGCGATGGCGATGGGAGCAGCGTGCAGCAGAGGGTCCTTGCGCACAACGGCGTTGAATCCAGAGTGCGGGCCGGCGGCGTAGTCGACGGTGCGCTTTGTGCCGTCAGAGTCGAGCAGCGAGTACTGGCCGACCACGTTGTCACCCACGCGGGTCTCGTGCTGGTTCTTCACGTCACCGGTGTGCGGGTCCGACACTCCATAGGAGTGTCGTAGTTACCACCGTGGATCCCGCTGCCCTGGGCAGCTGCCACCAAGAGAGCTACAACGACGAACTGGAAATAAAACGATAGCATTAAGATATTTGTCTAAAACATGATATGAGTATAGACTCATGTAATCATATAAATTAATCACAACATGAAAACTTAAGATTAAAAAACATTATAGGCAATACATTAAGACTGAGTCCCTCTTGCCCTCTTGCTAGTCATTTTGTTAGCTGTCTTATTTCCACAGCTCATCAAAAATGGGTGTCTAGGTGGGCCCTTCACAAGGCCGTATACTTCAACGTAATTTTGTTAGGAATTATATTATTCGTAAATATAATCAAGTACAAGATGATCAGAGTTGCAATATATTTAATAGACACTTATGTCGCTGACACCAACACGACGCTTCAAACGTGGATTTGTTTTCCATTTTTGTTTAAAAAAAACATCATTATTATTTACCTTCGCAGCCATTATTGTGAGTATGTAATTGCTGGACTTCGACTTGCAACTGATACATATCGAGTTTGTTCAACTACTTATATGCGGTGCATTATCATTTCGGAGGTCAAGATCCGCGGTATCCGCGTGCGTGCGATAGCATTATTCGAATTAGGTCCAAGCTTTCAATCAAGGGCGACAGGAAATTCCAAAATGGTTATTTTGATATGGTTATTATGCTTACGTGAAATTCATGGTTTTTATAAACTATTGTACCTACGTACTTATGCTACGGTAGCCTAGTGGTTTAGGCATACGGCTGTCATAGCACAGTCATAGCTTTTCGATGAAGGAAAACATCGTGAGGAAACCGGTCTAATCCCATTAAGGACTAGTTTACCCTCTGGGTTGGAAGGTCAGATGGCAGTCGCTTTCGTAAAACTAGTGCCAATGCCGTCTTGTGGGTTAGATGTCAAAGCGGACCCCGGGCTCTTTAGGCACAACCGCGAACAACGCTAGGAGAATGATGACATGTTAAAATGTATAATAATTACGTCAACAGGCAGTTCTGCCCTGGACAAAACTGATTTTTACGGGGCACTGCCCATGTAAAATGACCCTACTATTTGTCCAAGTAATTTGGCACGTTAGTGCTTTCTAACGTAAATAAATATATTTGAATCGGTTTGTGGGACTCTCGTCGATCCGCTGCCTGCTAGAGCAGACCCCGGCCGCCCCTCAAAGTAGAAGTCGCGGGTCTCCTTCGCGATCCCTAACACCGTTTTTCCTAAAATCACTTGCTCGAACTGTTTTGTCCTAATGGGCCCTAACGATCAATTGCCATAACAATCATTTTATATAATTAAGTGTAACCATAATGTAATGATTGCCCTAAAACTCATTTGCCTGATAAATTTTTCCATAATTATTATTATCCCTAATGTTATTTCGCACATTCCTCGAAATCCCTAATAACGTTTTACCTCATGTCATTTATCCTAAGTATTGTTGTCCTAATGGGCACACTAGCCCTAACGATCAATAGCCATAACAATATTTCTATGGTAAGGTCTGAGGCAGAAGCCAGTTAGGTACGACAACGAGCGAAGCTGTTAGGTTGAACTGCGACCCTACAGCGCGCGAGCAGAGCGAGCAAAGCGAGCGTGCCGCGGTAGCGCCGGCGAAGCCCCAGAACCGGACTGCTGTCAGGTAAGAAATATAAGTTAGGTTAGGCAGAATAGTAGGTTTATCTAATCATAATTAGGGAAAATAATCATGAGGACAAATAATCATTAGGCTTTCTGAGAATTATGATACATGACTATTCTGGCACATAACCTTAGGATGAATGATCAATTTGCCAAGTGACGTTAGGAAATAAAATATTATGGGGAAAAACACATCCATACGATGTTAGGAAAACTAAAGATAGGGCATATCAGTGTTAGGACAAATTATCCTTATGACATAAAACGTTAGGGAATGCAAAAATAGGTTAAAAAACGTTAGGGATTCAGATATAGATCCAGAAGTCGCAGCCGCAGCTTAGAAAATATTTCTTTCAATCTTACCTTGAATTTGAAATTCTTATGTAAGTAATTTCTATGGATTTCGTATTTGGTAAGGCTAACCCTACCTGATACTTACTAAGATGGATGACAGCCTTATGCGTTTGGTCTTAGGAGGTCAATTGACAAAATATTGCAAGTGCCACAGAAGAGTTTCGTTTGTGAAGTAGCGATTCCGGCTTCAATTTGATATATGTTGTTTACCAGTCTGATGAGTCCGGTCATTTCCCTCATCATGCCTTCAAAAAGCCCTTATCCGGTGCTCATATATTTAGGTTCAAAGAACAGACCGTTATTTAAACTCAGTTTCAAGCGAATATGGCTCTAAGCAAAAACTTACTACCTAATTTATATGCACTATCATGTGGTATCAATATATTTATTTAATATAAACGTTCATCATAAAACATAACATAATGTATAACGGTATAACGATGTGACCATTTTTAAATGACAATAAAATGGATGTACATTTAGACTATTGCAAATAATAAGTACTTATATTCGATTCGCCCCAAGTTCAGCAGGATTGAAAAAATATCAGTGTATTTCATATAATAAACATAATGGCGCAATTATATTTCTGGCACCTTTAATATGTCAAGATTATGATATATATCAATAATTAATAACATTGCTGGAAGGGATCCCTTATAGAAATATTATTCACATATATACTTCGATATTTTGTTACACGTATATTTTATGCTTTAACCTGTTATTGCGTACATTAAAGTGATTAAACACAGACATACACTGTATGTATTCCTACTACGACGGCATTTAACAAGCATAGGACCTGTCTAATAAGCAAGTGGATACCGAAGTCTATGGACGCTTGCGGTTCCAGAGGACACCCAAGCTCGTTGCCGACCCTTTATTAATTTAAGAATTCGTTGTGATGAGAGCTAGACATAATTTACTTTAAAAACTAAGTTTTAACGACTTAAATTTAGTACTCCGCCAAGCCACGAGTAAATTTCCACATTTTTTTTACAATTTACCACATGAATTGACTTCCGATAGCAAATGCGTTGATTACTGTAGTAAAAAAAACCGAATCGCTGTAATATTTGAGGACTTCCGTCGATTGCCCAATCACCAATGGCACTGCATTACTTCCTATTTCAACGGAATCTTATCAGAACCTGTGACGTACTCTTGCACTTTTGAGTACATAATTGAGACATCAAGTCATCTGTGGTCTTCATCATCAATTCCTCTCTAACAAATTTTTGATTTCTGGGTAATTACAATAAAATACATAAAAAGATATAAGACTTGAATGAAAGTCCGTTTTATTATCACATAAAAGCAAATTTAAAGATACCTACTAAGGAATGGAATCCTTTCTTTAGAATATATAGAACTGATAATAAAATATAGCAGCGATTTACTTAGAAGCTGTAGGTATTTCACGGCCAAAACAGCAATTTAGCTGGTTTGCGACGGCCGCCAATGCCCGCCGAATGCCAGCAACGGTTAGTACGGAGATAATGCCTTGACGTTATAATGCTATGTCAATTTGTATGAGCCGTTTGCCGTTGACGTAGCCACAGCCGTGTCGCCAGCGAGGGTCCACCTTTGACCCTCTTTTTTGTCTTTTTACACGCTATAATTATAGCTAGTTCCATACAAACAATTTAAATCAGATCATGTTAACCTAAGTAGTCCTGTGCTAATTAATTTATGAACAGCGAGTTAATTAAATAGCTACGCCAAATGTTTCACTTAGTGGCGTATTTGCGTTCAACACAAAAATGGAATATTGAAAATCAAAAACCACTAATATTAGCGCAATATTTCACGAAGTCACTATATTATTTTCTGTATGTTATAGAGGAAGTTCTTTTTAAGTTTATGTAAGCCATATGAACAATAAAAGAAAAATAAATCATCCACTGAACTAAATATTTTATTTTATTTATCAACACAGCCGTTCCTTAATTTCCTAATCAGTTCTTTTCTATATTTACCAGGCGAGTCCATGACCAAGACCATGGCCGAGACCGAGTCCATGACCGGCGTAACCGAGACCGAGTCCATGACCGGCGTAACCGAGACCGAGTCCATGACCAGCGTAACCGAGACCAAGATCCTGGGCACCGTAGGCGACGGCACCATGAGCGATGGGAGCGGCATACGCGGAGTGAGCGATGGGAGCGGCGTACGCGGCGTGGGCCTGGGGAGAGGCGTGGGCGATGCTGGTAGAGTAGGCAGAGTGAGCGAGAGGAGTAGCGTGAGCGGCGTACGCCAGGGGAGCGGCGTGAGCGGCGTACGCCAAGGGAGTGGCGTGAGCGGCGATGGCGATGGGAGCAGCGTGCAGCAGTGGGTCCTTGCGCACAATGGCGTTGAATCCAGAGTGCGGGTCAGCGGCGTAGTCAACGGTACGCTTTGTGCCGTCAGAGTCGAGCAGCGAGTACTGGCCAACCACGTTGTCACCCACGCGGGTCTCGTGCTGGCTCTTCACATCGCCGGTGTGCGGGTCCGAGACTCCATAAGAGAAACTGTTGTAGTTGCCTCCGTGGATCCCGCTGCCCTGGGCAGCCGCCACCAAAAGAGCTACAACGACGAACTGAAAACAAAACGATAGATTTAAATATTTGCAATACGCGTATAATTAGCCACAAATCAGCAACAATGTTTGTCTAGGTGGACCCTTCGCAAGGCCGAAACAACGTTATTTTGTTGGGAATTACATTATTACAAAATATAATTGCCAGAATTAAACAATTTTTAATTTACCTTCGCAGCCATTATTGTAAGTATGTAATTGCTCGACTTCGACTTGCAACTGATGCATGTTAGGTTTGCACAACTATTTATATGACCAGTGCGCGGTGCATTATCGTTTCGGAGGTCAAGATCCGCGTTGTCCGCGTGCATGCAGTAGTATTATTCGAACGAGTCGAGGACATTCCAAAATACAGACAGTTATTTTGATAACTTATGCATTTTAAATGGAAAGCACACAAAGACAGCGTTTCCTACCCAAAGGGTAAAAACGTGACCCTATTAATTAAGGCGGTGCATTGGAAATTATCGTGTGCTTTGAAACGTCGTTCTGATTAGATTAAGAAACAATAAGGTCTGATTTTCAGATATATGATTCTTGACTATATGATTGTTCATTTATGGATACATGATTGCTTAAAATTTCCTCGAAAGAAAAAAAAATAGAATTCTGTATTTTCTGTATTTTCCTTTTTTTACTCTGCCTACTCAAACGATAAATTATTTTACGACTCAATCAAGTTAGTACTATAGTATTTTATATCATCCAAAATCTCACTTTATTACATTTTAATAAACCTTCACTAGGTTGATGTTGATGTTGATGTTGTGAAGGGACGCCTGGCCGGAAACAGGCGGGCTGTCGATCGGTTTTTGCGTTCATTCAGCCCCATTCCCTTGGTTTGGAGCCTCAGGTTACTGTCCCGGCGGCGTTCCCACTACAACCTCTTCCATTCTTCTCGTTTTCCTGCAGAACAGAAGGACATCTTTAAGGCTGACATCCCTCAATTCCCTCTCCTCTAACACATCTTTACCGAATGTATCATACCGCGGTGCCGCGTACATGATGCATTCTGCTAATACATGCTTACTAGTTTCTTCCTCCCCACAGTGTGGGCAGGAAGCGTCGCTGCTTATACCTATTACCTTCAGATGTCTATTCAGAGTATTGTGACCAGTTATGATACCTGTCAGCAACCTCAGATTATTCTTACCCAGTTTTAGCAGATACCTGGTTCTCCTGTGATCCATACCTCCTATCATCATCTTTGCCTGTCTACATCCAGTTGCTTCCCTCCATTCTCTCTCCCCTTCTTGTTCTTTTAGCCTTTCTATGACCCCCTTTGTGACTTGAGCCGAGAAGGGAAGGACCGGCTCCGGGCCTATAAATTCCCTGCCCGATCCCTCTCTCGCCAGTTCATCCGCGCTCTCGTTACCCGCTATCCCCTGATGTCCCGGCACCCATGCCACTGTCACACCTGGGTATGCTCCTATCTTATTAAGCTCCTTCTTACATTCTCTTACCAAGGCGGATGTTACCGTTGCCTTTCCTAGTGCCTTCAGTGCTGCCTGACTGTCCGTATAGATCACTACCCTTCCAGTCTGCTGCGTTGTCTCCTTTATAATCTGTGCGCACCTCATTATTGCGCACACCTCTGCCTGGAAAACGCTGGCGTACCTCCCTAGTGGGATAGATACTTTCTCATGCAGTTTGGGTATGACTATGCCCGCTCCCGCTAGCTTGGTTGATTTCCTTCTTGATCCATCTGTGAAGCAGATCGTCATTGGGTGTTCAACGTCTACCTTCCAGTTGTCTCTTTCTCCTATATGTATTTTATACTTTTTATCGAATATCTCCTGCCTCTTTATGAGGTCGTTATTGGCTATCAGCATTTGTAGCTTCGATAGCGCCTCCTCCTGTATCAGCGCGTGCCTTTTATCCACACAGCTTCCTCTCCATTCTTTGCATGCTTTCATCCTGTACCACTGTTCCATGGCCCTCTTCTCCACTTCAATTCGCATTGTCTTCATGCCTAGCAGTATTTCCATGGCCTGAGTCGGGGTCGTTCTCATAGCCCCCGTCACCATCAGACACGCTAGTCTCTGCACCTTGGTTAATTCTTTTTCATATTCTTTTATACGAGCCCTATGCCACCAAACCACGGCTCCGTATAGTACTCTGGGTAGAATGATTGCCCTGTAGATCCAATAGATCATTTCGGGTCTCAGTCCCCATCTTCTTCCCACCGCCCTTTTGCATTGGTATAGTGTTCTAACGGCCTTCGCCGATTGCTCCTTGACGTGGGTCTTATATCTGAGAGTGCTGTCCAGTGTCACTCCTAAATATTTCACCTCCTTTGCCATCTCCAGTTCTTCCTGTTGTATCTCTATTGGTTTCATGTTCTCCTTCTTCCTTTTGTTGGTGAATAACACCAGCTTTGTTTTAGTTGGATTTAGATCCAGACCTCTCTCTCGGCACCATCCTAACACCTCTCTGAGACCTCTGTTCATTACATCTCTGATGATGTTAAGGACCGTTCCTCTAACTAGTAGTACTCCATCATCAGAATAGGCCTGCATATATACGCCCCCTCTGTTGACTTTCTTCACCAGTGAGTCCAAAAGTAGGCACCACATTAGGGGAGACAAACAGCCACCCTGCGGAAATCCCCTTCTTGGACTTATTCTTTTAGAGACCCCTCCTAGCTCCGCTGTTATGTCCCTGTCTTTAAGCATTATTCCTATCCACTTCGCTACTGCCGGATGGATCGCTTCCCTGTCTAGACTCTTTTCTACCGCCGCAAAGGTCGCCTTATCAAAAGCTCCCTCCACATCGAAGAAGCAGCCTAGTGCATACTGTTTTGTGTCTAATGCTCTCTCCACTCTAACCACGAGGTTATGTAGAGCGGTTTCTGTCGACTTTCCTGCCATGTATGCATGTTGGTTCCCATGTAATGGGTCCTTCCCGCATTCCAATTTCTCTCTTATCGCTTTATCTATCATTTTCTCCACAGTCTTTAGTATAAATGACGATAAGCTTATGCTCCTGAACGATTTCACTTCTTGATATGACTTCTTCCCTGGTTTTGGTAGAAATACCACCCTCACTTGTCTCCATACATTCGGGATATAGCCCAAGGCTATACTCGCCCTGTATAGTCGTGCTAGGATCTCCTTTATGTGTATATAGCCTTTCTGCATTAGCACCGGTAGTATCCCGTCCGGTCCCGCTGCCTTAAAGGGAGCAAAGGATTTGATCGCCCACTCCATCATCTCCTCCTTCACCACTGCCTCTGCAGCCCCCCAGTCCGGTATACCCGGCTCCGTCTCTTCTTCTGTGTCCGCTTCTTCCTCACAGTCCGGAAAATGAGATCTTAGCATAGTTCCAAGGATCTCACCTGGGTCCGTGATTAGATCTCCCTCTACTTTTAGACTGCCCAGTTGGCACGTTCGCTCTCCCGCAAGCAGTTTCACTACCCGTGCCCCCTCAGCATAGCCTCGTATGTCTTCCGTGAACCTTCTCCAGCTGTTGCGGCTGGCCTTCTCTCACCTTCACTAGGTTAGGTATTTATCGAAATCTGTCCAAAACCGCGATTCCCGAAGACATTACATCTCTTTTTCTCGTGGGCGGAAGGCATCAGCATATCTTTGTCTAGGTGGCGTGTACGACTCATATATCCCCTTAAGGCTTCGCTGTCCGTCCGTCCTTCCGTCTGTCTGTCCGTCTATCACCAGGCTGTATCTCATGAACCGTGATATTTAGAGAGGTGAATTTTTCACAGATGATGTTTATTTATTTATTTATTTAATTGCTTACATGTGTTTTATATGGTGTTAGATGGAGTGAACGGTATCAACATGCACCCATTTTGGGTATTGCAATATACTTAACCTAATTAAGCTATGGTACAATACATATGGGCATAAATTATACATTTAAGACTTTATAGTGGCAGACTAAACAAACAATTTATTATAAATTAATTAAGTAATTTTTTTATACAATTCAAGTTCTAATTATTTTAATTTACATGACTAGCAAAGTATTCCATTTTAAAGCATTATATTATTCATTGTTTTCAGTATCACACATATATTCATTTTAAGAATAATAACATTTTCGTAACAGCAATGATTTCAACTCTTTGTAGAACAAGTTATAAATGAATAGAGATTTAATACAGGCAGGCAGTTTGTTGTATACTTTGACAGCAATAAATTCTGGGCTATTTTGCAACATTTTGATTTTAGCAGCCGGTTGGAGCAGCTGATATTAATATCTGGGGTTTTTATTTTCCTGAAACTTGTGTTTATTATTTCGGACATAGATAGCTAATGCCATAATATATTGGCAAGGGAGGGTCAGAACGCCGTATTCTCTGAAGAAAGGCCTGCAACTAGTTGGGCTTTGGATTCCTGCTATGATTCGCAAGCATTTTTTCTGCATGATGAACAGATGGTGGGCATCCGTGCTGCCACCCCATAACGCGATGCCGTAGCTGAGCCGCGAGTGCGCGAACGCGTGGTAGGCTGATAGTGCAGGTTTTTTGTCTGTTTGTCTGCGCAGGTTGAACAAAGCGTAAGTATAGCTAGAAATTTTAGATTTGGTCAACTGTATATGTTCCTTCCAGTTAACACTACTGTCAAGAGTAATGCCTAATAGTTTGAAATTGTTCACTTCTTCTAACGTTATACTATTTATGTCAACATTTATGTGTAATTTGCTCTTTTTTTGGATTGGATAGAATTGGATGAGCTTTGTCTTATTTAAATTTATTAGTAGGTTATGCAGATACAGCCAGTCATTAATATCGTAAAGGGTATTTTTTAGAATTTCATTGTGGTTATCATTCTTATCAAATTCAAACATAAGGGAGATGTCGTCTGCAAATAGGACATTATATTTGGAGAGGACTTTCGGTAGGTCATTAATGTATAACAGAAATAGCACACAACCGAGTGCACTTCCCTGGGGTATGGTATTTTGGTTGCTGCTTTATAGCTGTTAGATGTGTTGTATTTGCTGTTATCAGCATATACTAAAAAACGCTTAAAATAAATATTTAAGGGTGTACTATACAATATTTTTTTTGCCGATTTTATAGATAATTGGTTCGGAACCTTTCGTGCGCGAGACCGACTCGCACTTGTTCAGTTTTTTTCTAAATAATTGCATTGAGCCGAATTCGACCTATAGCAACTCTTTTAAAACTTGTCTACACTTTGCAGATGGTTGTGCCCTATACAAAACATGAATGAAAGTGCAGAGCGGTAATATCACTGTAACGGTTTGAACGTGCGCTAGGACTGTTTAACTTTCATTTTTAACCCCCGACGCAAAAAGAGGAGGAATTAACGTGTCTGTCTGTGTATCTGTGTATCTGTCTGTGGTAGCGTAGCTCCCTAACGGATGGACCGATTTGAATGCGGTTTTTTTCGTGTCATAGATAATTTTATCCCAAGTGTTCTTATGGACATTGAAAATAAATTGTCGGGGGTTTTTCAACTTTTCAAAGTCGTAGTTATGGACCTGCAGGTCTCTACTATTCCGCAATTTATTTATTGGTGCCATTTAAGAAGCCTGAAGCCGCGATCTGGAGGCCTAGCGGGGCGACGAGCGGCAAGTCATATATCCGAGTATGACCGAGTTCAGTCTTTCAACGTCAGCTCGTACGCACGCTCCCTCAAATTCACTTGTATGCATCTAGGATGGTTCCAAGACATCTTGGTTATATTTAAAACAATGGGCAAGCGACTTTCACAACTAATTACCAGAATAAGGGATTTCTGTACATATTAAAGTTTTGCTATTTGTAAGTCGACTGTCAAAATAGTAAAAAATATAGCGAATGTATTATTCTCTCTTTAGAAGCGATCACCCATATGATAGATGTTCGCAGTCTGATGAGTGTTGCCGTCTCCATTACTATGCCTACTTCTGCTCATTTAGCGGTTATTACATAAGGCACAACCGGGAATAACACTAGAAGGATGGATTTAGGGTCCATGAAACAGTCCGTTTAAAAATGGAGTTAGAGCGAATGTAGCTAGCTAAAAGGAAAATCGTACTACCGATTCATAGTACCAATGGATAGTACGTTTATAATATTTTATCAACATAAACTCCAATTAAACTTACCTACCTTATTCTAAAAAAGAGTTTAAATTGTCAACAAAGATTGAAATAAAGTAGAGAAATACTCCATCGAAGAAGTTTTAACAGCTTTTTTGGTGTTTGATAGACACTGCGTATGAATTGAGTGAAATTGTTATTTCATATGTTTACGAGTATGTTCTTTTGTTGTCTTTTGCACTGGCCTGGTAAAAAAATATGTTATGGCAATGTCATAGAGACTTTGACAGCCAAAAAGTTTAATCACTTTATCTGGTTAGACTCATATTTTGTAACAGACACAAGTGATTATGTCAGTATGTTAAATTACATACAAACCGATTGTCATTGCAAAAATCTCGATCAAGCACCGCTACTAAATGGAATCCATTTGTGCTTCATTTTACACGACGTTAATTTTGCACTAATACGATGACAGAGTAAGCCGTCTGTAATCGTAAGCGGTGTTCGTTAAAATCTGAATTTATGGAAAGTTTGACCATTTTCTATGGGATGACAGCTGCCGGCACACCCTTCTTATGTGATTTCCCCATTTGTCGGTGCGGAGGCGCCGTATCAGTAAGCTCCCAGTTGTCAGTTTCATCTGTCAGTCAAGTCAGCGGTGTCAGTCAGTTACTTAACCTTTACTGGGCCTATATTTAAATGGGTGCTTCCCGTGCTTCCAAACTGACGCGGAAAGCGCGAAAGCGAGGTGTTTCGAATACGAATCTACGTATGCAGTAGGTACTGCAAGCGCTCCGCTCCGCTTTCGCGCTTGATATTACTGCTACGCAAATGTCATACTGACAGTGCGTAGCAGTAATATCAAGCAGCAGTAATACAAATACGAGACAAGTGCAGAAATTAGCGTGATATCGGTAAGTTCACAACAAACATACCTACTGATTCTGCCTCTTTAATGCGCTGCCCAAACACTAATGCTAGAACTGTTACAAGAGTCATAGAGTGTAACAGTTCCTGTATCAAGGTTTCAATATAAGATAAAATGTTGAAAACTTGATACTTACGTGAAATTTGAAATACTACAGAATTATTTAATATAAATATTGTACTGATATACTGATTTCCGTAATTTGTTATAGTGTTATGATGTGTCAATGTATCATGAGACCAGTCTTTATTAAACAGACATTGAAGGCCGACTTTGTCTAATCGAAGTTTATTCGATTCGCGCCAGGACTGATTATTTCTTGCGTATTTTGTTTTTAATATTCCTGGTCTACCTGTGACCTAAGGACCTTACTGTCATAAGTATTATATAAATATAAGCTCAATTAGAAACAGCCTTAGAACTTATATAACCACGTACATATTTTTATACTATGACGGTAGAAAACAAGTATAAGGTTTGCATGATAAGTTATTGGACACCTTAGCTTATGGCGCTCGGGCTTGTGACTCCAGAGATCATGAAAGCGCTGGCAATGCCATTGCCTTTTGAGAATTCATTATTTAAACAGCTAGAAACAAATGAAGGTCCCTCACTCACAACATTAAAAGTCGGGATCTTATTCAACTTATCATTTTTTTCGCATTATATCCGATTTAGAAGCGATCTTTTTTAGAGCAAATGAGTTGTTTTATAAACAAACATGAATTCTACACCTATATATATACATATATTATATCCTGAACCTACGTCGATTTCTCATAGATTCTATCAACAGAACACAGTTTTTGCAAAGCTTTACAACATAATGATATTATAATGAATATGTCCAAAATTAGGTTTGTTTGGACGCACTTATAGATGGTCAGTGGGGATCTGGGGATAAATTAGTGGTGTCAATATTTTGAATCTGCTTTAAAGCCGTTTATTTAAAAAAAACATGCCGCCAAAGGCAAAACTGAACCATCCTTTTGTCACCGTAGAATTTATTATTGATTTTGGATGTAATAATCTTTGTTTTTACTATTTTCTCGTAGTCGAAGTAAAAGGTAGAGTGTAAACTCGGTTCTAATAGCCATATTACCCCTCGATAAATTTTCCCTCACTTCGCGCGGGAAAATTACTATAAATAGTATGAGTTTAGGTAAGCAATATTAACAAGGAAGAAAATGATCATGTGAATTAAACATTTTATTCATTTATCAACACAGCCGTTCCTTCATTTCCTAATCAGTTCTTTTATACATTTACCAGGCGAGTCCATGACCAAGACCGTGGCCGAGACCATGGCCGATACCGAGTCCATGACCGGCGTAACCGAGACCGAGTCCATGACCAGCGTAACCGAGACCAAGATCCTGGGCACCGTAGGCGACGGCACCATGGGCGATGGGAGAGGCATACGCGGAGTGAGCGATGGGAGCGGCGTACGCGGCGTGGGCCAGGGGAGAGGCGTGGGCGATGCTGGTAGAGTAGGCAGAGTGAGCGAGAGGAGTAGCGTGAGCGGCGTACGCCAGGGGAGCGGCGTGAGCGGCGTACGCCAAGGGAGCGGCGTGAGCGGCGTACGCCAAGGGAGCGGCGTGAGCGGCGATGGCGATGGGAGCAGCGTGCAGCAGTGGGTCCTTGCGCACAATGGCGTTGAATCCAGAGTGCGCGTCAGCGGCGTAGTCAACGGTACGCTTTGTGCCGTCAGAGTCGAGCAGCGAGTACTGGCCGACCACGTTGTCGCCCACGCGGGTCTCGTGCTGGCTCTTCACATCGCCGGTGTGCGGGTCCGAGACTCCATAAGAGAAACTGTTGTAGTTGCCTCCGTGGATCCCGCTGCCCTGGGCAGCCGCCACCAAAAGAGCTACAACGACGAACTGAAAACAAAACGATACATTTGAGATATTTTGTAACATATGGCTGAAATTCGGATAAAGTTTTATTCCATATTTAAAATTGTTATCGTAATGTACTGTCAGTTACGCGAAGAAAAACAAAAAAAGATTGGGACACACTAGCACGTAACTATGCTGATTGAATTTTTGTTGCTAGGAATGTTGCCAGCCGTTTTATTACTGCAGCAAATCAACAATGTGTGTCTGAAGGATCATAACTCTGTCAATGTTATTTTGATACGAATGTTATTAATAAGAAATGAACTGCCACATTTCTCCTGTAAAAGGTTCACTTAAAAAATATTATTATTTACCTTCGCAGCCATTATTGTAAGTGTGTAATTGCTCGACTTCGACTTGCAACTGATACATGTCGGGTTTGTTCAACTATTTATATGGCCCGTTTGCGGTGCTTTATCGTTTCGGAGGTCAAAATACGCTGAGTCCACGTGCATGCGGTAGTAGGTATTATTCGAATTAGGTCCACGCTTTCCATCAAGGGTAACAGGACATTCCGAAACACAAGTAGGCTAGTCCGATAACTTGTGCATTTTAATTACTTTTTTAATAATTTCTGTGAGCCGAATTCTAACTAGCGATTCATTGGCAGACTTTGGTCGATAGGTACTCGTAATTTCGTTAGCAGACGTCTCTGCCTCATACAAAAATATTAATATGGAAAGTGCATGGTTGCTGGCTCTCAACGTAATTCATTGTACCATTTAAGAAGCTGAGGCCACGATCTGGACGTTGCGGGCAGCCGACGACAAGCGGCAATTGATACTTTTAATCGAGTTCAATCTACGAACGCCCGCGCCCGCTCATCTCCCCGCTGACCGCTGGCATGCAGACCGCTTCCTGGGGCTTCGTGGTACGTAGCTAGAAACACTACGTTTTTAACTTTAGCCTTTAATTCAACAAAATATATATCATGAGGTTTCGGTCCTGCTTATAGAAAATTTCGTTACAGTTACGATGTATTTAATAGCAGATCGTATTCGACAAGGGTCTTAAACAAGCCATACGACCACAATATGGTTAATGTCTATATGTTGACAGCAACCATGCACTTTCCATATAAATATTTTTGTATGAGGCAGAGACGTCTGCTAACGAAATTACGATTACCTATCGACCAAAGTCTGCTAATGAATCGCTGGTTAGAATTCGGCTCACAGAAATTATTAAAAAAGTAATTAAAATGCACAAGTTATCGGATTAGCCTACTTGTGTTTCGGAATGTCCTGTTACCCTTGTTGGAAAGCGTGGACCTAATTCGAATAATACCTACTACCGCATGCACGCGGACTCAGCGTATTTTGACCTCCGAAACAATAATGCACCGCAAACGGGCCATATAAATAGTTGAACAAACCCGACATGTATCAGTTGCAAGTCGAAGTCGAGCAATTACACACTTACAATAATGGCTGCGAAGGTAAATAATAATATTTTTTAAATGAGCCTTTTACAGGAGAAATGTGGCAGTTCATTTCTTATTAATAACATTCTTATCAAAATAACATTGACAGAGTTATGATCCTTCAGACACACATTGTTGATTTGCTGCAGTAATAAAACGGCTGGCAACATTTCTAGCAACAAAAATTCAATCAGCATAGTTACGTACTAGTGTGTCCCAATCTTTTTTTGTTTTTCTTCGCGTAACTGACAGTACAGTCAAGGAATTTAAATTCCTACCCACCTAAGGTTCAATATTGTATAGCAAACAGTCATCATAAGAGCTATCTAAGCACAACGTTACTTGACATATCAGACGCATTTGTTTGTGTTACTAGGCAACTGATATGATTAATTAAATTACGTTGACATGGTGAACTGTAAAACGTCAAGGCACTGCTAACGGCGAGCAGTGTCCCTAGTCACATTTAACCGACGTGTTATTTCATGAATCCCTACTCCTTCCTGGTGTAATTCCACTATTTGAGCTCGCAATACTTCACGCTTTGCGGCAAGCATTTTATTATTTTTCAAATTAATTTCGTATTTGAAAATTATTTCACAATTTTCTCGATTGACATTGACATCATCTGACGTGATGATGTGTTTAATTATTTATTAGATAAGTAAATGACTTCGCAAAGAGGTAATCTGTAATGTGCAGTGAAAAATAATAGGTATTGAATTGACATATCAATACTAAAATGAAAATTTCGACCTTAATGCATCGTGAATGCCTAACAACATATGATCAAAATGGGTAGGAAATTAAATTCCTTGACTGTACATTACGATAATAATTTTAAATATGGAATAAAACTTTATCTGAATTTCAGCCATATGATACAAAATATCTCAAATGTATCGTTTTGTTTTCAGTTCGTCGTTGTAGCTCTTTTGGTGGCGGCTGCCCAGGGCAGCGGGATCCACGGAGGCAACTACAACAGTTTCTCTTATGGAGTCTCGGACCCGCACACCGGCGATGTGAAGAGCCAGCACGAGACCCGCGTGGGTGACAACGTGGTTGGCCAGTACTCGCTGCTCGACTCTGACGGCACAAAGCGTACCGTTGACTACGCCGCTGACCCGCACTCTGGATTCAACGCCATTGTGCGCAAGGACCCACTGCTGCACGCTGCTCCCATCGCCATCGCCGCTCACGCCACTCCCTTGGCGTACGCCGCTCACGCCGCTCCCCTGGCGTACGCCGCTCACGCTACTCCTCTCGCTCACTCTGCCTACTCTACCAGCATCGCCCACGCCTCTCCCCAGGCCCACGCCGCGTACGCCGCTCCCATCGCTCACTCCGCGTATGCCGCTCCCATCGCCCATGGTGCCGTCGCCTACGGTGCCCAGGATCTTGGTCTCGGTTACGCTGGTCATGGACTCGGTCTCGGTTACGCTGGTCACGGACTCGGTCTCGGTTACGCCGGTCATGGACTCGATGTCGGCCATGGTCTCGGTCATGGACTCGGTCTCGGCCATGGTCTTGGTCATGGACTCGCCTGGTAAATGTAGAAAAGAACTGATTAGGAAATGAAGGAACGGCTGTGTTGATAAATGAATAAATTATTTAATTCACGTGATCATTTTCTTTCTTGTTAATATTGCTTGACTAAACTTATAATATATAAACTACTACTACTATTACTAAAAACTATCTGGTAGAATTCCTTGACCCCAAATATGTATATTTAGATACTAAGTTTGTCATTCTACGTTAAATAGAACTCAGGAAATTGATAAATTAACTAAAATTCAGAAAGGCCGCCATAAAATTAAAGATGGCCGACGGAGGAGTTGGTTCCTATCAAAAACTTAAAGCTATGGACCTAAAAAATACCTGAAAAAAATTTGGTTCTTTTGTCCAGCGTGTCCACATTTTCGACAATTTGTTCGAGCACTCTGCCCCACTATTTTGCACTTGACTGTACTAAAAACAAAACGACAGTTTTGAGATATTTGCATGAGACTACATCTGGTACTATCATGTGATAGGAGCACTCATAGGGTCACGGACGTACGACATGAAATCACAAGATTGTAATTTTTTTATACAACGACGGTGGCAAACAAGCGTACGGCCCGCATGATGGTAAACGGACACCGCAGCCTATAGACGCATGCAACTCCAAAGGAGTACATGGGCGTTGCTTGATATGTTTGAAGATTCGCCGTGTTGACAGCTGAAGAAAGAAGTTCCCTCGCTCTCAACACAACGCATCCTCGTGAGCTCTGGCGACCTTGCTCACCTCCAGGAATATAACCCTACTACAGATATATATATATATATAGTCCTCCTCATCGATTTCGATGACGGCGACCCTAGCAATTACGGATTTGCCCTATTGTGAGCTCTGATATGGCTGGCTAGGACAAACTTATTTTGAAAAACTCTTTTACAGGGGTAACAGTAGAGTTGGCCAGTCGTGTTATAGGTGTACACGTAGGAAGGTTTAGGCCTCTCCTTTCGCAATTGGCGTTTTGTCTAAGGTTGTTAAGCGGTTTTTTCGAAGGATTTAACCTTACTAAAGATGGTAGATATAATGACACCGAAGCAACGTGTTTCTAGTCCCTTCCTAAGATTGTAACTCCGTCAATATTACTTTGATAGGAACGATAATATATAATAACCACATTCGTCTTTTAGAATTTCACACTTTTTAATCAATAGTATTTACCTTCACAGCCATTATTTAAGCTGGTAATTGCTTGACTTTGACTTGCAACTGATACATTATAGGTTTCTGCAACTATTTATTTCGTGGTGCATGGTCGTTTCGGAGGTCAAAATCCACGGTATCCGTATGCGTGCAGTGATATTATCCGGATTGGGTTTGCACTCTTAAATCAAGGGCGACAGGATATCTTAAATCCGGACAGATACTTTGGTAGTTTATGCATTTCGGAAGGGCATAACCACGTAATAAGAACAAACATCGTACCTACAGGTTCAAAACCGGATCATTCTTGACAAAGGTGCATATATTATGAAGTGCCAGTACCTACAATGTGGAAAAACATTTCCACTTATTCTGTCTAAAGTGAAAATTAAATTGAGAATGATTTATTCGTAACAAACAAATTGTAGGATACGAAAGTGTTGTAGGATAATTCTCGGAACGAAGATTGTCCGTATGGCCGGTGTCCGTTGTCCCGCTGTCCCGCTTATCAGCTGAAAGACATCCACTGCTGGACATAGGCCTCCCCCACTGAGTGCCACAATGATCGGTCCTGTGCCACCCGCACCCAGTCCACCTTGTGACTCCCCGCGTCTACCCATACGGCGCCCTCCGGTATGTGGTTCCCACTCGAGAACCTTTCCACCCCAACGGCCATCGGTTCTACGAGCAATGTGCCTCGCCCACTGCCACTTAAGTTTAGCGATTCGGCATAGGCGCCAGTTATTCGAAAGTGGCTGTGGTCAGAACTTCTAACCCAGACGGAAAACTAGCCCTTGTTGGGATTAGACCTAGATATTTTCGTATACCAAAAAGCTACTTTACTGTTAAACGTAATATTATATATTATGGATATGGCTCTTATTGATCAACATTACCTACCTATAGCGTTCTTCACAGTCCTGATTTGAACGCAACCTTCCTGTTTGCAATTCTTCGCAAACGGGATACTTCAGTATAGACTTCGGACAATTCTTTATTCGACACAATCTTCATTTTTACGTTTGTACTGTACAACGAATAAATGTAGCGAATTAGTATCGTGAAAAATTGCGATTGAGCATAATAAAATTGTGAACATGACAAAATACTTTTGTGTACAGTAGCATAAGTTCCTTTCCAAAAACATCCAATAGTAGGTACTTATGAAATTATGATAATTAAGAAAATTTCGTTGATTCCCCCTGACTCCCATTCTGAAGCCAGTTCTGATAAAAACTGAAAAATAAGATACCAAAGAGATGAAGATACCAAGCGTTACAAAAACTTTATTTACAACATGAAAACAAAACAGTCCAAAAATAAAAATCTCCTTTTTTGGAAGTGGATTGAAAATGAAGATCGATACTCCATACCGATACAGAGTAAAACATATATATATATTTTATCAGGACGTGAAGTGCATAGTTTATGGTTAGACAAAATTTAAAAAATAAAAAACCTTGCCGGCTCGATTTTGCTCGACTACAATGTTGCATACAAATTCCCTTATTTGTCGTGGTACAAACTTTTTAAAAAGTTGAAACCGCCATATAAATAAAAGGCATAGGTCCTAAACAGCCAAAACGGAAGATCAGTAGCTGTTACTTATCGCGGCTTTTTAGTTGCCTCAAATAACTTATGGGGTTTTCGAAAGAAAAATACACCTCCAACTTATTATTAAAAAAAATTAAAAGGCGGCAATGCAAAAAATATTCTGTTTTAACATACGGTGGCTAATTGTTTTTACCGAAAAGATAGAAAATTGACGTGTAAGTGATTCCAGATTTAAAAAAGCTGCAAGCTCAGTTATTGAATATTTGTTAAGTGTAAGTTGCAAAGCCAAAAGACAAATATCAAAAGGCGTACGACAATTTCTTGAAGCGGCGAGAAGAAATGCATGCCTTATCATTTTCAGAAAGTACATTTTTGTTTTCTTCCAAATTTTTAAGAAAAGCACTATATTTGTTTCAGCTGGAAGGGCAATTGCTGGCTTCGTATTAAATTAAACGGACTCCCAAGGTCGTCCGTTTAAATCAATACTCAGCCAGCAATTGCCTACTTCCCTTGCTTCGACAATAATGTACTATTGACATGCCATAGGTAGGTACTCACGATTCGTATAAACGGAGCGAGCGCAGCAGTGGGCTTACGCCTTTATTCAAACTTTTACATTACATACTTAACTAAGTGCTTCGTTATAATACCTATACCTAGAGTCCTCGCCTGCGAAGCGGTTTAGTATTCGAACCTAAACGGTGTATAATATCAACAGTGTATTTCCCGTAGGTTCTTATCTCGGTATATGCAGTAGGTAGCCATCACAATATTATATCATCAGTAGGTACTTACTCTTCAAGGTGCTCAAAGACGTCTGAACAAACTCGTCACGTCTCTTCGTTCGTGGTTTTATATCTTCCTCATTGATATTTTTTTAATCGTTAGTAAGGAATTCTCTTGAAATTAAAATGTTTAAACTACATTTTGAAATAGGTAGGTACTACATACCAAGGATCATTAGCGGAAATAATTTGGAATACAGTTTTGAAATAGCATAAAATGTTATGTGCGGTAAGACTTCAGATTAGCGAGCCATTTTATTATACCTAAAGCTAAATGTTGCTTAGATTTTTCATAATAATTTCAAAACTAATGTCGTCACTTGCGTACATAATAAGAACTTCACTGCTACGTAATGTGATGCCTAACGGTGGATCAGTAGAGGTAAAGACTCAACATTTATTATTATTTCAAAACAAAAGAAGGCAAAATAATATGGCTAATGGCGAAAATCCCATATAAAATCACTATTGTAATATCTCAAAAAATTAAAAAGCGACAACCGTTTTAATATTTCAAACACAGAGCTTGTTAGAGAGAGAAAACGCTAGCAGATCGTGACGTCACGATCCTTGAGCGTCATAGTAAAAAACAATCGTTTCATATGAAGGTGCGTTTTGGAGAAAAGGGACTGAACAAGTCCAAAGTTTTAAGAGGGGGTATATTCTTAAAACTTTTGACATTTGACTAGGTACATTCTTAATTCTTTTTTTATTAAGAAAATACATAGTTATTGATTTCCTTATTTAGTGTCTACACGTGTCTATTGTTTCGCATAGCATGTCTTATGTTAAAGTCTACTAAAATGTAAATCGTGGTCGGGAGTCCGAGTCCCATCCGGAACTCGTTGATTTTTCACCATCCAGTTATATCAAAATAATAAAAAAAATGTTTTTTATATTTCATGTAATTTATTTATAAATATTACATTTATTTATTTTTCAGTAAACATCACAGCTTTTAATTTGAGTATCACATTTCATTAACTTTGATGTATTATTATTTACCATCCTCCATAGTGCGCACCATAGCCGGCACCATGACCGTATCCGACACCACCAGCGTATCCGAGTCCACCAGCGTATCCGAGGCCGTTCCCGTAGCCCAGACCGACGCCATGAGCGCTGTATCCCAGACCGAGTCCGTGGCTGCCGTAGGCGACGGCGCCGTGAGCGATGGGAGCGGCGTATGCGGCGTGGGCGAGGGGAGCGGCGTACGCAGCATGTGCCAGGGGTGCGGAGTACGCGGCGTGGGCCAAGGGAGCGGCGTGAGCGACGTGGGAGGAGTACGCTACGGGAGCGAGGTGGGCAAGAGGGGCGGCGTGAGCGGCGTATGCCAGGGGAGCGGCGTGGGCAAGAGGGGCGGCATGGGCGGCGTATGCCAGAGGGGCAGCGCCGTACCCGTGAGCTCCGTAACCGTGTCCAAGAACGGGGTCCTTACGCACGACCGCGTTGAATCCGGAGTGCGGGCCGGCGGCGTAGTCGACAGTACGTTTCGTGCCGTCAGACTCGAGCAGGGAGTACTGGCCGTGCACGGTGTCACCCACGCGGGTCTCGTGCTGGCTCTTTACGTCACCGGTGTGAGGGTCCGACACTCCATATGAGAAACTGTTGTAATTGCCACCGTGGACGGCGCTGCCCTGGGCAGCTGCCACTAGAAGAGCTACAACGACGAACTGCAAAACAAAATTTTATTTAAATGTAAACTCAAATAAAAATATAAGGAATTTATTATGAAAACTTGTTTGCTTCACATAACTTGTAACTTAGCAAATCAGCTACAAGTATCTTTTGTTAAAAAATCTTATTTACAGGCCTAGGCGAAATCCAATTTCGATTATGTCAATGATATAAACACTTACCGCCTTATTCATAAAACTTAAATTGCCTCTGCTATATAAAATATGCTTTGTCCCTTTCGTACGAACGCAAATGTCAAAGTGACAGATAAGGACAAACGAATTTTAACGCCGTTTTAGTTAAAACAGGCTTGTAGTACGTTTACGTTTATGAATACGGCCGTTAGAAAGGGAAAACCTAATTTTACTGTATTTGTAACAATCTTGGTTTATTAGACCACTTGTAAGCACTGAACGTACTGCAGTGATTTAAGAATTGAAGTCAAGTACTCGTAACATTGGCATTTTATTTGAAACGTACCTTCGCTGCCATTTTTATATGTTTGTGTGTTGGACTTCGACTTGCAACTGATTACTGCTGAAGTTTATTACTATTTATATTCGAGTAGCAGCACAGTATTGGCCGGTTGGAGGTCAGAGGCACAAGCATGACGAATACGTCACGCGGCGGACCCAAAATATAGGCTGCAATAAGCATGAGATAACTTTCGCTCGTCAGATGTTACAATGTTTGCAATCGTGACATAAGAATTTCGTGGTTTGTATTGATATTTACTTATTAGGTACAATATTGTCCTGTATGTACCTATAGGGTGTAGGTACGTAAGTAGTAAACAGGGCATAAGACTTTACATTTTCAGTGGCATTAACTAACAATTGTGGGTTTAAGGACTTAAAAAATGTTTTATTTTATTACTTACTGTGTGGCATGTTGCTTCTTTGTCTATCGCCCGCAATAACACTAAGTGTTCAAGTCTTGGAGTACAAGTCTTGAACTCTATGCCATAGTCTAATTTTACTTCGCCCACAAGAAGAAAGGGCAATATTCTAACCAGACATTACACGGATCTAATCAAAATATAGTCGTGATAAAAAAATATGTTTTTTTGTTTATTTCTGCACATTTGTCTAAAAATCGAAGTTCGTTTCTTTGCGGAAAGTAATAGTGCTAGCTGCAAGGATTAATCGTTTCTATGGAATCCTGTATCTATGACCACCGAAAAATGCGGTATTTTGCGAACACATTGTCTCGGTGAGCGTATAGCTTACAAACAAAATCCTCTTTGTGGAAGGAAATCGATAGAACATATTTTACATTTACACAGACACTGTAAATCTTATGTGTTGCTGCGAGTACAATAGACTTAATTTTAATTGCAGTATTTTTTATTATATATGTCGGCATTAGCATTATTTATGAGCCAAAACCGAAAGGGGTTTCCGCGACCGTAAAGTCAGCCCTACACTTCCTGTAGGCGGTCAGCATGCGTTACACATTCGTACATTTTAATTTTAATAACTACTATATAAAGTACATGCTGCCTCGAACCATTGTCAGTTGCGGTGCAGACAGCAAACAATACCAAACATGTTCTCAAAGGTACCCATCGATTTAATGGCCGCTCCACACGATGGACCATCCTGATCATCATACAGGACGCAACTATGCTGTAAAGGGAGTAAGACATATGTATGTCTCGTTCTACCGCATAGCCGCGTACTGTATGATGGGTCAGGATGGCCCATCCTGTGGAGTGGCCATAACAAGGCTCTGTCGGGCAGTTGAATTTAATGAATTAAATATTCGTGCGTATTATTCGACTCAGCGATCCTGAAATTGATATCATTATACGTTTTAGCTGCTGGTTCCGATTTTATCTGACGATTTCAATACTTAATTGGTCTTTGAACGAAGGATTATGCAGTTATTAAAAGAAATTACCATAAACGCAATTGATGAACTGTGCTTGTTTGAGCCTTTTCATATTAGGACTGGAACAAAAATTGTTTTATGACTCGGTTTATTTTTTTTCTATCTGATATCATGTTTTTAAAATACATTAAATTAATCTTAATGAATGATGTAATTGACAGATCGCAGTCCTCGCTCTGTTTGTGGCGGTAGTGCAAAGCAGCGCCGTCCAAGGAGGCTACGAATATTCCTATGGAGTATCGGATCCTCACACCGGCGACGTGAAGAGCCAACACGAGACCCGCGTGGGGGACACCGTGCGCGGCCAGTACTCGCTGCTCGAGTCTGACGGCACAAAGCGCACTGTTGACTACGCCGCTGATGCTCACTCCGGATTCAACGCTGTTGTGCGCAAGGATCCCGGATACCACCCCGCTCCCGTGATTGCCGCTCACGCCGCTCCCCTGGCATACGCCGCCCACGCTGCCCCTCTTGCCCACGCCGCTCCGGTAGCATACTCCTCCCACGTCGCTCACGCCGCTCCCCTAGCCCACGCCGCGTACTCCGCACCCCTGGCCCACGCCGCGTACTCCGCACCCCTGGCCCACGCCGCATACGCCGGTCCCATCGCTCACGGCGCCGTCGCCTACGGTGGCCAAGGGCTAGGTCTGAAATACGGCGCTCACGGCGTTGGTCTGGGCTTCGGTAACGGTCTCGGATACGCTGGTGGACTCGGATACGCCGGTGGTCTCGGATACGGTCATGGTGCCGGCTATGGTGCGCACTACGGAGGATGGTAAGCTTCTGAAAATACATGGGAGCTGTTGAAACGTATACTGGTTAATGCGAGGAAAATGTAGATATTGTAAGTATTATTTATAAACAAGATGTTCAACTCCTCGCCTAGTGGGCTTAAGGGGCGGGCAGACGGTCGGCCCGAACACAAGACTCATATTAATAATCCAATAAAATGAATATTGGTGAAACAATTTTTCTCTCTCTTCTACGTTTAATCGTTCCCGAACTTTAATAACTAGAACTTCAAAAAGTTGAGATACCCCCGCCATTTTCATTTCAAAGTCCAATATCTCAAAAACAGCTCAACAGATTTTCATAAAACATAGCTAAAAACACTCGGAATAAAACTATCTAGGTACGACACAAAAAAAAACTGAACGATAATCGGTTCATCCGTTTGCGACTTGTTTGCGAGCTACAATACCACAGACATCACAGACAGACACGTTAAACTTATAACACCCCTCTCTTTGCGTCGGGAGTTAAAAACTAGATACAGATGAATAAATACTTAAATCATAGAAAACATCCATAACTCCGGAACAAATTATTATTATTTAATCATTTATTCATGAAGGACACATTTATGTTTACAAACTATAGTATACTGCCAAACTGCATGACAGTTTGTTGGCAGTGCATTAATTACTCTTCATTACATACTTGTGTCAAAAACAAATGGCTAAATTATATTCATGCTATTATATTTAAAAACCTACAAATACTTACTAACCTGCAAGTTTTACATTATAAATATTAAGTTAATGTTATTCAAATGTTCATGCTCATCACACAAATAAATGCCCTTACCGGGATTCGAACCCGGGACGTCCGGCTTCGTAGGCAGGGTCACTACCAACTAGGCTAGAGGTCGTTACCCGTGCGTGGCCTGTTCAACTGATAAATATGGATTTACGAGTATTTGTTACTAATACCTAGAAATGAAGCATAATGTCGAACCATACATTTTCATGTTTGCTTAAAGGAAAACCTAGTTGCCTAGTGGTTCAGGAGAGCTACGGTAGCCTAGTGGTTTAGGCATGCGGCTGTCGTGGGTTCGAATCCCGGCTCGTACCAATGAGTTTTTCGGAACTTATGTACGGAATATTTACCGTTAGCTTTTCGGTGAAGGAAAACATCGTGAGGAAACCGGTCTAATCCCAATAAGGTCTAGTTTTCCCTCTGGGTTGGAAGGTCAGAGTGCAGTCGTTTTCGTAAAATTAGTGCCTATGCCAAATCTTGGGATTAGGTGTCCAAGCGGACCCCGGGCTCCTTTGGGGGCATTTCCGGGAATAGCGCTAGGATGATAAAGGAAAACCTAGTTAGACCCGACAAAATTACACCACCACCACAAAATTAGAAAAGCCGTGCCGACCCCACACAAATTGGGATAGTGGAAAGAAGAAGAGAGCAGCAACTCCGTGGTTAGTACATTTATAGTTAAAATTATTTAAACTAAGCTCATGAATGGCCATTGTCCTGAGCTCATGAATAGCTTTTGTTTGTGGCAGAAGACCACTGACTTCTTATATTCAGAACAATAGCATTCAAGTCTAACAATACGACTGTGGTCGGTCGCGTGCCATTTTTAGTTAGCGCCACATAAAATGTTCATTGTATTTGCAAGTGTCGACTGCAAACAAAGGCTATTCATGAGCTCAGGACAATGGCCATTCATGAGCTTAGTTTAAATAATTTTAACTATACGAGGCGAGGCGGTGAGGATCGGGCGACGGGTGGCTCTAGTGAGCTATGACCTTTAAAAGTCATTCATTACAGTAGGTAATAGAAGCAAATATAGGTAGGTACTACATACTAATAGCAATACTAAATGCCAATAGGATTCCAATGAATGACGATGAAGCAATTACTCATTATTGTTAAGTACCTAAAGATAAAATCGAGAGCTTAACCTTTTCCTTATCGTTAAAGTGGAACAACTCGCCATTTTGTAGCACGTCCAAAATTAAATAAGCCCGATTTGCTACAAGTTATTTCCTGTTGAACTTGTTATAGAGGTTTGCAAAAAAATGGAATAGACGACTTACCATTAGGTATATAAAATAGTCTGACTGAACTATACGTACTTAGTGGCGTCCTTGGTTTGCCGACTTGGGTATCGTAAAATTGTTCATTCATAGCATTGAACAGGATTTGCGGCGATTACGTGTGCAATAGAGTATCTTATGATTCAAGAATCTAACATTTATTTGTAACACAACAGAAAACACAGTACTTATTACAAAACAAAGACAAAGAAAAAGTAAATATGTGCCGTGCCGTTTTACGAAATGGGCTTATTTTTTTCTTGACCTTCCATTAAAAAAGGAACTTTTCTAAGTTTAAAAAAAGACGGCCGGCCCATAAAAAGACAAAGTACAGTGGGTACAATTTTCATTAACTGATGGAGGTTTTAAGTGTCTACAAACCATGTAAAAGCAATCGGGCAGATAGCTTGATTGTATAAGAGAAGCATTGTAACATGCAAATATGCGAAGTCCATTTCGATATTAAAACCGGCAAGGCCCTGTTTAAAATAACATCAGAGTTAATCACGAATCCTTACATGTCAGAGACAAAGAGTTGAGGCGGTATTTTTGCAGCAACCAAAGACATATAGACACGGTAATTTTTAATCGGTGATCAGCAACAGCAACCAAACGTTTTCTAATTCTATAATCTATGCCTAACACAATAGGGGTGTAGAAATGAAATAACCGCTAATGTTGAATTTGCCCAAAAAAAAGGATTATAAATAGGTAGGTATTGACATATGGAGAAAAAAGTAAAGCAGGGGATTCAATAATGAAGTTATAAGTGTTCAAAGTTTTAAGAGGGTATATTCTGTCAATTTTCCGCAAAACGAACCTACATAATAAAATAATGAAACGATTGTCATTTACCACGACGCTCACAGATCGTGACATCAGAGGCTCTAGTATAAGTTTTACCGAAACAAAACGTTACGACCGCGTTCGCGTTTAGCTGTCAAATCCCATACAAATTAAGGGAAAAACGCAAATGCGATCGTAAACTTTTGTTTCAGTAAAACTTAAATAATAGAGCCTCAGCTAACAAGCAATATGAAAACGTGTGTAACTTCGTAATTCTTTGATATCTGTTTGGGATTTTTGTCTTTTCTTTTGAAATAAAAATAGATTTTTAATTAGTGTAATTACCAAAAACAACAGTTATTGGTTTTTATTTTTCGCATATGGCGGGTATACAATACAAACTTCGATTACAGACAGATCAACTTTAATTATGTCCCCTGCAGCATTCATTCCCTAGACACATTGTCGAACTTTCCGAACTGTCAGATTTTAACGAACACCGCCTAGGGCTCGGCCACATCTCCGCGCACATCTTAAGACCAAGCTCTTAATACGATTACAGACGGCTAATTAGATAAATTAGGAATTATTATTTTATTTAAAAAAACATTATCATCCCGGTAGTTTACATCTATGAAACTAAAATCTTGAAAAAAATTTTTCATAAACCCAAACAACTTAATTGTTAAATTATGCGTAATAAACTGTTAATTATCACATGCAAGACCATAAGGGTCATTTTTAAAAATTTTGGTACTTTAGGAACCCTAAAAATAGCAAAAACAATGTCGTCTCTTGCCGTAGAGACTACAGATATTTTCAACTTTGTATGCGGAGCGGAGGTTCAATACTGAGGTACGCATACGGCATTGTTTCGATAGATTTCAAAAAAGAGATGGTTCTTTATCGGATATATCTTGGACTCCTTGTCCACTTTTTTTTAATATCACATCGGTGGCAAACGAGCTCACGGCCCACCTGATCGTAAGTTGTTACCGTAGCCTATGGATGCTGGCAACTTCAGGGGTGTTACATGCGCGTTGCGGATGCTTCAAGAGTTTATACACTCCTTTTGTTAAGAACCCCATACTGCAATCCTTCGGGAAAACCTCAATATGGGTTAAATTCGAACTAAAATGATTTTTCTTCATTCGAATTTAAGCCATGTCACTTTGACATAGAGTTCCCATGTCATATACTAGTACAGCGTCCAGCACTCGGACGTTACCTTACTTTGCTTCAATGAAGATTTTTTGAGCTGCCGCTCCCAACCTACGACTCTACTGCCAAGTGCGATGGCAAAGAAATTGAATACATTGCTTGCCTTGAGACTAAAAAGGAATGACAAATGTCACATAGATTTGCATGAAAATTGGATCGCTTGCGCATAACTAGTTATTTTGTTTAGCATTTTATTGAACTAATTAAGTTTGCTAAAACACTGTTCCAATTTTCTTGCAAATTTTACAGATATAACCTGCTTAATATACGTACTCTAATACGTGTGACTGGAAGTCATTGAAAATAAATGTTAATAGTATATAATTGACCGCTTATGTGGGATATTAATGAGAATGTAAATAAAGATATTAAGTTAAAACTATAGGAAGGTGAAATAGTTGAATATTGCTTCAATTACAGTAATTAATGGCTCACGGTTATTTATTCCATATAAAATTAGTAAAAACTATTCCGGAATGTAAAAAAGTGGCATTATAGATAATTAATGATCGAAATAAGTAATGTTAGTAAAATATTTATCTTTGATATTCTGGATACTTTATGGGACGGGGTAAGTTTACACATGGGTCCACCCCGGCACTATCTAGGCCCTAGAATATGATTAGAGACATTACAATAAAACCTGGTATTTGTCAATCTACAAAATTATGTAGTACCTACCTACCTATAGTGTACTTATACAACTAAATACCTACATGAGCTGCTTAGTTCACTTTGGTATAATAAGTCCGTATTCAATTGCAAAAACCGATAAAAAATAAATTATTGTCAGTGTTATTTTTTTGCATTAGTAGGTACTTTATCTTGTCGCATACGTAACTGCTAGAACTAAATTATTAAGTTTCAGGCATAATATTGGTCATATTTCCAAAACACTTGGTTCAATACTTCATCCCATATGAATCTGCTGACAACGTGCACTTAACTTACCAAAACTTTATAACAGTTGGAAAAGGCAAAAAACCAATAAAGATGCGTTTCCGCAAGGACACAAACATAACTTAACAAATAAGCGGCTTCGCACAGATTCCACAATAATTGACCGAAAAAAAACGAAAACACGTCTTCTGCCACTGACCGAATAAATTACTTGAAGAATGCACCGACCTATCTGCCATCCAGATCACTCAAACGGCCTTGCGTTTCCGGAGCCATCTGACAAATGCCCTATACATGCAACATGTCTTAAAGATCTGCTGGCTACATGGCCAGCAAAACAAGGGAATAAGAACCTTAATGCAAAGGCTTACGGTCTATGGATGTCGCCACGTGAGTCTGTCGCATGTGGGGACCATACTGTATTACCACGCCTTCGTGTTTGCTTCTTCCTATATAAGCTCGTCTCAGGTCTATGAGAATCATTCTTCGGTTGGAAGTACTCTAGTCCGTACGCAATGGCTGCTAAGGTGATCTACTTATAATTACTAGTGATGTGATTAATGTGATTATTATTCATTAGTGTTGGTTGACATTAGTTTTTGCTGCGTTGGCGCGTTTTTTTTCATTATCATAGATTATAGTGTAATGGCAAATAATTATACATTTCATTATTCAAGTCGTCCAATTAAACAAAAAAAAAAAAAAAATGTGCTGAAAGCATTCATTTCACTATCAATTTTAAAGTGTTATATCGTCGAATTTAAACTTTCGTGAGACATGTTAAAATTATACTTTTAATTACACGGTTCAACTCACGTATTCAATGTCAGTCCGGGCGACATGTTTCGAACTCTTCGGGAGTTCTTCTTCAGTATATCGTGATGAAAATAAGCACGTTCGGTTTTGAAAGAAATTGCCTGAACATTGTAAACGCAAAGCCTACGTTTGCTGTAACTAGGCAGTTACCTACTATACTGAAAGTACTTTTATTTATTGAATTGTTTGACATTCGTTTTGGCTGCGTTGGCGCTTTTTTTCATTTTCATTGATTATAGTGTAATGGCAAATAATTATACGTTTCATTATTGAAATCGCTCAATTAAAAAAAAAATGTGCCGAAAGCATTCATTTCACTATCAATTTTAAGGTGTTAAATAGTGATGAAAATAAGCACGTTCAGTTTTGAAAGAAATTTCTTGAACACTGTAAGCGCAAAGCCTACGGTTGCAGTAACTAGGCAGTTACCTACTACTGAAAGTAGGTACTTTTATTTCTTGAATTGCTTATAAATACATTGCATACATCAAGAAATAGAAGCCACGGAACACAATCAAAATACTAATACAACTAGAGGCAAACAACAATCTTAATGAGTTATTTCGCTTTGAGTTACTTACTGCTTACTTAAATGAGTTATTTACTATATATGAAATTATTTATATTCCAAATTACGTAAGATACACTAAGAAAATTTAATTAAAACAAAGATTTTGTGTATAACAAATACAAATTATACTAAGGCACTGTTTTAACCAAGGGAATCACAAGTCAAATTTGAAAGTAGTATAAATAGAAAAGTTAAATTTTACTAAGCTCAATTCCATCAGTAAACAGTGATTGACAATAGATTACTATAAGAAGATCGTCAGTAATGTAACGTCAAATTACTGACTCCAATATTTTTAAACTCACCATTTAAGTGCATCAATCCGTATAGCTACGTTAGCCTAGTGGTTCAAGCATGCGGCTGACAAACGGCGGGTATCAATGAGTTTTACGTAACTTAAGTACGGAATATTATTTGATAAATGCCGTTAGCTTTTCGTTGAAGGAAAAACATTCTGAGGAAGCTTGAGGAGATCAGTGAAGTAAATCAAAAGTGTAGGTAGGTGAACTCCTCAACCTACTTCTCTACCCGTTCCCGCTCATCCACGAGAGGAGGCCTGTGCCTAGAAGTGGGACGTATATAAGCTGATTTATCGTTCTAATATGATTAATCTTCATAATAGGATATAATCTAAACTTTATAAATCATTCTATAATATTACAATTGAATTATAACATTCTCAATATGTTTCAGTTCGTCGTAGTGCTCGCGCTCGCAGTGGCGTCTCAGGCGTCGGTGGTCCCAGTAGGCGTCGCGCGCGCAGACGACTACACCAGCTTCGCGTACGACGTGGCCGACCCCAACACCGGCGACTACAAGAGCCAGGTGGAGACGCGCGCCGGCGGCGTCGTGCAGGGCCAGTACTCGCTGCTGGACGCCGACGGCACCAAGCGCACCGTTGACTACGCCGCCGATGACGTCAATGGATTCAACGCCGTCGTGCGCAAGGACCCTGTTGCCCTTGCCGCTCCCATCGTCAGCGCACCGGTCGTCGCAGCCGCTCCCGCGGTGGTAGCCGCGCGTACAGTCGCCGCCCCCGCCGTGTACTCCGCTCCTGTCTCTTACGCGCGCACAGTTGCCGGGCCAGTTTACAGCACCTCTGTGGTATCTGGCGGGCCCGCCGTGGTTGCCGCGCGCACCGTCGCAGCACCTGCGGTGTACTCCGCTCCCGCTACTTACGCTGCCGCGCCTACCGTGTACTCCGCTCCTGCTACTTACGCTGCCGCTCCCGCCGTGTACTCCGCCGGTCCCGCCGTGTACTCGTCCGCTCCCGTCGTAGCTGCGCGCACCGTGGCAGCCCCTGCCGTATATTCCTCGAACGTGGTTGCCTCTGGACCTGCTGTTTACGCCGCGAGTGCCCCTGTGCTGGCCGCTCGCACCGTTGCCGGCCCCTCCGTCTACACCGCTTCAGCGCCCGTCTACGCTCAGTCTTACGCCGCTCCTTCTGTGTACGCTGGCTCTTACTACGCGGGCACCCCATACACCTATGGCGCTTATTCTGCCCCGGTCGCGCAGTGGTAGAAACTTAAACAAAGCCTTGTCTCAAGGTTCTTTAGCCATAAACCACGACGTGTTCTTCTAATGTAAATAAGTTATACGACTTTGTACATATATACGTATGTATCCGAAATAAAAATGTTTTTAAAATCTGTATCTTTATTTTTTATCAAACCCCATGCAGCAAAAAATCACGAAAACAGTTCGTCTCACGACTCACGCTTACCCTATGGTACTATTCAAATCAGTGTTCGTGACTGACCCAATACATGCCACATTCAACTTTAAGTCAAAATAATAGAGGTGAACAATTGATGACAACTGTTAGGCTTTAAGATTTCGAGCATTGGGACATTTACCTCATGGAAAGTTAAAGATATGAGAACAATTATAATACATGTACATACATACTCTCAAGTTTGATACAGGTCAAAACTACGTCCAAAGTAGTTTTGTGCGGATAAACTGTTAAGCCAAAAATGGGTCTCCAATATTATCTTCAGTGCCCAGAAAGTTCTAATAAAATACAAAATCTAATACCAGAGACACGACATTAATAAATATATATATATATATATATATATAAAAAAAACCTACAGGCTTCATAGTTTTCACTTCACTAAAAAATATGATGATGACGATGCTGGTATGCTCTTATCTCTCATGACAGTCATAGAGCTTTTAAATGGGTTTCATCCTGGGCGCCAACCTCATTAGATAAATAATGACTTATTGGATAAGCTTAAATCAATCTTTTTCAGACCTCGAAATTAACAATGACTCACTTCTACAACACGAGGCACCTTTGCAAAAGGTCACTTCTCCAACCAAGAACAAAGAAAATAGTAAGTACCTACTGCGTAGGTTCAATACGCACTGCCTGTTGCCAGCCATTAATAATCGCAGTTATAGAAATGGAGCATAATACTTCACCTTGATACGGCCCACACCGCGGTTCCGTCCGCGCTTCCTTTAAGGGAAACTATACTCGCGTAAGTTTAGCATTTGCCAAGGATGAAGGATATCTTAATTACCCGTAGGTATTGAGTCAGTTGTATTCGCTAACATGCTCGTAGTTTACAGTCTCGGAGACAAGTGATGATAAGTGCCCAGCTAGGCTATAACTTGTTTGAGCCTCGCGTAACCCTTCACCCTTATATGTATCTTGACGACGCGATTCGTAGTAACTAAGTGTTATGTAAGGTCTAGGTTCGTTAAGGTTGACGGATGAGATGAGGCGAACGAGCGCCTTCAGCCCAGCAGTTGCACCAAAAGTATGACCAAAAGGCTCACACTATCTATAGGATTCGTGAGTCCCTGCACTTCCATCCCATTCCGACAAGCTGCAATCTAGAGGTGTAGGAATTCCACGAGTTACAAACATGTATTCAATTATATGGCGTACCTACGTCCAGTCAATGAACTGACAACTTGTATGGAAAAAATGACAATTTTGGAAATAATTTATAATAGCTTAGTTTTTATGTGTAAAGGATATATAAATAGTTACCCAGCGACAGAATCCGATAAAATTTCAGACATCAAAAAAATTATAAATTAGATCGCTTCAGAAAATCCAGAAAAAATATTTGTAAAATGTTTGTCTTTATTTTGGTACATTTACATTTGCTCTATAATATTCAAGACAAATCATACAAAAAAAGACAATGCATGCTTTATTTAAATCTACATAACTACTTCCGGAAAGTTTGCCGGATTCTTGAATAAAGCATCTTAGAATAATATTAAAATGAAATCAACAAAAAAACGCGATTATAAATGAATGTTTTTCAAAACCGTATTTTTCCTGGCGGTATACACTACATTCCGAATTTTTTAAAACTCCTAATATAACTATTCTAATTCTTCATAGATCCGATTGTTATAAATCCGAAATTTCAAAAGGTCTAACGATTACAATTCCGATAGTCAAAATTCCAAATGTCAATTCCCCGAATAATGAGAAGTCCGACTGAATACTAATCCGAAATATAAAAAATACGAATTCCGATTAATAAAAAAACCGATTCCTCAAAAATCCGAATATCATTACACCGTCCAATAATAAACCCGACTAAACAAAAGTCCGAAATATCAGAATTACGACATCAAAACCTAACGTATCCGCCAGCGTGTCGAAGTCACCCCGCTTCGTGGGGTGCCTATTTCCGCTCTGAGGCACACAAGTTACCCAAGTGACACAAGGACCCTAACCTAACCTACCAATAAGACAAGTGTGTACGTAAGACAAGTGTTACGGTCGCGATTCTTCCTAACACTCCTCCTCGCTTCGCCTGGCGTCGTACCTACACCATCCTGCCTAATAGTCTCTCTAAAACTACTTTGATTGAGCTAACCTTGCGCCTCTCTATATAAATATCCTACTATTCTATTGGAAATAGGAATCGTAATTTTCGGATTTTTAACCCGCATCAAAAATCCGACTATTTGAATTCCTAAGATATAAAATTCCGATTATTAAAAACACGACGTTCACTTCGCCGAATATCAATTTTCCGAATTAGCAATGAAATTTCGGAAATTTGACATACGGAATACTGTTTTTCGGGCCAATGACACTTCGCGCTTTTGATTGTCCGGATTTATAAAATTCGGAAAAAGAAACTATAGACATTATGAAATACGGTAAAATAAAATTCGTGTTTTTTAGTACTCCAAATTATAAGTCTTATGAATTATGAAATGCGGAGTTTTGAAAATCGGAATTAGCAAATTCGGAATTCAATATTTCGGAGTATTTGGGTGTTCACTTTTCCTGGAGTATTTCTATAACCACAGTGTCTTATAAAATTACGCATTATTTATACTCAACACTTTTATTTCTGGTCATCACTCTAGGTAAAGTTACAAACTTCAAATTAGGTACAACTGTTTTAACCCTAAATTTAATAAAACACATCAAAAATCCAGTTCAAGACTCGCGTGACGCTGAATAGTTCAAACGACTCCAGTCAGGATAAATATCCTAAAAAACGGCTAACAAGTATAAACGGCTAGCCGGGTGGACGTTGTCGAATTAAGAACTAAATAGTTAGAAAACATTACAAAGTAAGTCGTATTTATACTATTTACTCGATATTTAGTAATAGAAATGTCGGTGCATAACTACTTACATATTTGCCGTGTCGTTTTGGTACTAACAAAGCGTTTTCCGTGAAATTAATTTCAGTGCCAGTTAAGAACGACGTGTCGCAACAACAACCATTGTGACGATTACAGAATATTTTAAAAGGCAATATGATAGTATTTTTTGATTTTAAAGTAGAGCTACGGCAGCCTAGTGGTTCCGGCATGCAGCTGTCAAGCGGCGGTCGTGGTTTCGAATCTGGCTCGTACCAATAAGTATTTCGGAACTGTACGGAATATTTACCGTTAGCTTTTCACTACACATCGTGAGGACGCGTCTAATCCCAATAAAGTCTAGTTTTCCCTCTGGATTGGAAGGTCAGATGGCAGTCGCTTTCGTAAAACTAGAGCCTATGCCAAATCTTGGGATTAGGTGTCAATTTAGGGGCACTACCGGGAATAACGCTAGGAGGGTGATTTTTGATTTTATAAGTAGTGCATTTTCGAATGCCAATAACTCCATAAATTATCTGATCATCATCATAATATATCAGCAGAAAGACGTCCACAGCTAGATATAGGTCTCCTCCAAAGATTGCCTAGGTCCCGGTCCTGTGCCCATCAGTCACCCTTGTGGGACCCACGCTGCGTCTGCCTGCGTACGTTGTCGCCACTTGAGAAATAACAAATAATCTGGCGCCGTATCACGCAATAAGTGACAAGACAGAGCGTCTGTCTCGTTCTATCGAAAGGTGACAGCCATCAGTGACGGAACCCCTAGCTTGTCATTTATCGTGAGATAAGGCCGGCCATGATACGGGGTCTGACCTACATAAATTGCATACAAATAAGCTTTGCAACGCTAATTTGTCAAATTAGCTTTTGTTTTTCATTCCAAACATCTTTTATATCATGGATATGGGGAGCTGGCTCCTCCAGATTTGCTTACGCTAAAGCACAGGTGTCACTTTTGTGTACGTTTATGAATAAAGTATTATAATAATTATTATTTTACTATTCATCTTCGCCTTGGCTTTTTTCTGTGACAGCAAAACTATCTATTTCAAAACGATAAAAAAGCCTTTGGCAATAATAAATATAATTATATTATTGTTTACAATATCAAACTGTATTAATTCATTATGCCTAATGTCTGACTTAAAAAAATATTAAAACAACGTAAATTAGGTAGTTTCACTTTTTATTTTACATACAAACAAAAGTATTTACAAGCATGACTTAGTATCAAAAAAAAAGTAGATATTTTTGATGAGGTCAGTGTTGTGTATTAGTAATATGAGGCATATGGAGCGGAGTAGTAAGGGCTGGCAACGGTGTTGGCGACGTAGGCAGAAGAAACGGGAGTGCCGAAATAAGTGCCTGGAGCAGCGACAGTGCGTGAAGCTACGACGGGAGAGGCAGAGTACACGGCAGGAGAGGCAGCGTAAGAAGTAGAAGAGTACACAGCGGGAGATGCGAGGTTGCGTGCGGCAACCACGCCAGGGGCGGCAGCGTAAGATGTAGGAGCAGAGTATACGGTAGGAGCGGCAGCGTAAGGAGCAGAGTACACGGCAGGGGCGGCAACGGTGCGCGCGGCAACCACGGCGGGGGCGGTTTCATAAACCGGCGCGCTGACAACGGGAGCGGCAACAGCGACGGGGTCCTTGCGCACGACGGCGTTGAATCCGTTGCTGTCAGCGGCGTAGTCGACGGTGCGCTTGGTGCCGTCGGCGTCCAGCAGCGAGTACTGGCCCTGCACGACGCCGCCTGCGCGCGTCTCCACCTGGCTCTTGTAGTCGCCGGTGTTGGGGTCGGCCACGTCGTACGCGAAGCTGGAGTAGTCGTCTGCGCGCGCGACGCCTACTGGGACCACTGACGCCTGAGACGCCACCGCGAGCGCGAGCACTACGACGAACTGAAACGTGGATAATTATTCACAAACATTATCATAATAGAGTCTGACGGATAGTATAGACAACAAAGTACCTACTACTCAGATATGACGATTTCATTGCTCGCTAGCAAGTATGGGTGCGCGAGACGAGTGAATGCTTTATGGCAGTCATAGGTAATCGCGATCATGATATCACCTTGAAGAGGAACTTGTATAGATAAGTATTATACCTAAATTACAATAGACAAGTGTTAAGTAGTCCTTCTAATGTCAGTTTAACCAAACAAGGATAGGGTTTATTCCGAGAGTAGCCTTTGACGTTTAACCTCAAATTAAGTCCTTATACCAGGACTGGAAGAATCCCGAGGGATCATTTGTTTTAGTTAACATTGAATTCAAACAATAAATAAAACTTAACTCCTTTAGTAAGTAGGTGAGTAGGCTTCGACAACTGATCATGCCTATTGTCATTGACATTCTTTGAGGAACATACTCTCAATTGTAATCACTATGGTATTTCCATTTAACGTGTTTGTGAAATGAGAATGAGCCTTGCTATTTTGCACAAAATATTAACACGTTTGTTCGGACGTTCAAAGGACGTTCAAATATCTTGGCATTCTCGGCCCCATAATTAGTTCTTGATAGAATATTCAAGCACGAGCTTTTGTTAATTACGTGCAAGTACGTAATTTTAACAAAAATGTTCAAGCTTCACAAAATTACCCAGAAATTATTTAGGTATCACTAGGCTTTGTATGTTAAGTTCCAGCCCGTGGGTTTTGATTTCACTGATCTCAAAAAGCAAGAACAATAACTACTAAAAGTTTATTTTATGTTATCGATTACGACACCAGCACTGAGGCCCTAGCACGATGGGTTTTATGAAACGTCATACGTCACGAAAAACAACGATAAAACGTATCATAGCTAGCTGGGCTGGTAGCGTGATCGACTGATCGCACTTGCCTCCGACAATAAAAGCATTCTTCCCATTCGCACTTACTTACCCACTTGGCAGTGAATTAGAAAGGGAAGGTTGCTTTAGGTATGTCCGACATAAACGCGATCTTGCTCACTAGACAGACAAGCGTATTTTCCCAAGTTAACTATAACACTTAATAACTACAAGTTGACTTGCTTTTAAACGACACACGTTGGCGAATTCGCCAACGTGTGTCGTCATACCTAAATAATTTCAAAATTAAATCTGATTACCTTAGCTGCCATTGCTGATTGAGGTAATAACTGAATGATGTCTGCTGCCTCCGACCATCCGTTTATATATCCACATGACATCGGACACTAGTCGATCTTGAAATAGGCCAACCTATATTCACAAATCATTATATTCCGACTGTAAACTCCATCCAGCGTAATATGACCTCGACATGTTGATGTTTTTAATATCACAACAGTGGAATGGAAAGTGATATCGTAGCCTATTGACGCTTGTGAGAGCGGAGGTGTCATGAGCACCCTGCCGACCCATTACTGTGTTGAGGATTTGCTGTGTTGACAGCAAAGGACAAACAGGTCCACCACAGCGCATCTTTCGGAGCTCTGGCGATAGTACTGAAAAACAGTAAAACAACACCACATACATGAAATAATGTTGATATTTACTACTACTATTGTATGATTATGTCACAAATGAAACTGTAATTTTGACTGCACAGTCAAACTGATCGGGTTAGTTTCGTGGAGCAATGTATGTTACTCATGGCTAAATTTAGTTTTTAATAAGTAAATAAATTAATACAGTACAGAACCAGAATACTGCAGTCATCATCGTCCTAGCGTTATTCCCGGTAATGGCCCTAAAAGATCGCGGGGTCTGCTTTGACACCTAATCCCAAGATTTGGCATGGGCACTAGTTTAATCACAGTAAACGTTGAAAATCGTTGTGGCCGAAATCTGCCAGGACCACATCATCATCAGAACATTTGTGGTGATATTAGTTATGTCTGCGGTCTTGTGTTATAATGCGTAATCTAATAGGTACTTTGGCTCATATTAGTTGGACGATTACGAGTCATCAAGTGAGCTTTATGAATATCAACTAAATTTTGCGCGCAAACTGATTAATTGTTCAGGATAAGTGTTTGTATGCAAATTTTAATGAAATTTAGTAACTTCTGGTTTTTAATGGACTAGTTTTATTGCCGATTCCATTTGTGGCACTGATTGATTTAATATTAGGTTTCGGTATTAATTTTATGTGTATAATGACGTAATTTTCCGTCACTTATTACTTATTTCAATTAGGTTAGCTACCAATGGTTAAAACGTGGTGCGTAAACAAATGTCACGAACATTCATTTTACAAGCTTTTATTTTGCTTGCAATGTATGTATGAGTGTTCGTAAAAGAAACCCTACGGTAGCCTAGTGGTTCAGGCATACGGCTGCCAAACAGCGGTCGCAGGTTCGAATCCCGGGTCGTACCACGGCCAATTTACGAAAAGTTGTACAGTCGACTTTTTTTTTAATTTTAATAAAATGAGGTCGTATCAAGAGGTCAAAACAATAGCTGAGAACAGAGAGGAATGGAAATTGCTCCACCGACAAGATTTTGAATCTTAAATATAATGAATGAGGTTGTTCTACTCAGAATCGAAAGTACTTTCGAATGTGATACGAGAAAAAAAAATGTTCCAAGTATTTTTATGCCATTCCGTTACCGTTTCCATACTAAGCTTGTATGGTGCGTGGTAACGGAACGGAAAACCGAAAATTGAATTGTAACATTTTGGACAGTTTTCTTATCCTATTAGGTTCGAAAGTGCTCTCTATTCGGAGTAGAAAAAACCCGATGTTGACACGAAATAAAAAAAAACGTAGAGTGAACTAACTTTCCGTTAAATAGCCCACCAATGAGTTTTTCGGAACTTATGTGAAGGACAGCATCGTGAGGAAATCTAATCCCAACTTGGAATTACGTGTCAAAGTGGACCCCGGGCTCCTTTAGGACACAACCCGGAATATGTGTGTTCAGGTCAAGTCTTGCAAGGCTAATTAGATCGACTTCCCGGGGTCTATATGTATGTGTTTAGTTCGATTTGTGTTTAGTTCAATTTGTGTAATAATATATGGGGACAAGAGGTTGTATATATTTTTAACAATTAGGTACTTGACTCCTACTTATTCAAAATATGTGTGTCTTGAATTTACTTTCTATGTTGCTTTTTTTCGCAAAATAGTTTCAAGTTACTTACTTATCCATACTACAATTATAAATGCTATGTAAATCTGTCTATCACCTTCTCACGCTTAAAACCGCTGAACCCACTACGATTAAAGGTGTGAAGATAGGTAGTTAGGATCTCTGGGGCCGTAGACAAGGTTACAATCGACAATCGCTAACGCCAATAGAAAATAATAAAATGTATGGGAATGACAGATGCCGACGAAACACTTTTCGTTGACATCTGTCATTCCCATACATTTTATTAGTTTTCTATTGGCGTTAGCGATTGTCGATTGTAACCTGGTCTACGAGCCCTGGTATGGACATAGAATATTTTAATCCTGGATATAATTCTCTAAGAGAGTGAAATGGGGGATGGAAGATTGTATGGAGGCTTGATATAAAGAAGGTCCATTCGGATGAAGTCACGGGCAGAAGCTAGTTATTAAATAAAATAGGCTTATCCGAGCCTGCTTGGAACTAGACGTACAAGAAAATTAACCCTATCAACAGCAAGGACGTCTAAAATAAACAATCACGAACTAGGCTACCCGCAGTCAAATAGTTCCTTCCTAATGGGAACCCTTAAATGTCATACGAGTAGCAAAAATGTCACTTGTTAGTTACTCGTGTTGGCATTAAAAACGTAATTCGCTGGTACAGAATCAGGCTAAGCCGGTTCGGTCATACATTACAATAAATGTTAGCAAGCGATTAAGAAGTACTCGGTCTTATCACATGGTTGCTGATCTAATTTTAAACCGCCATTTGGTCCGGCTTTGAAGTAGACAACTTATTGGCGTTCCAAAAGTCACGCGGGTAGGACATTGCTGCTTTAAGGGAATCCAGAACCTACGCAAAAAGTTACCTCTCCGACAAAAGAGGTTTTTTAAAATAATGGGATCAATCTGAAAGCATTACTAACAAACAAAAAAAAATTGTGAATCGGTTCATAAAATGAGAGATAAAATTAAGCCAAAAAAAAATACAACCAACTGAATTGAGTGTCCGCGTTTTTTTCTAGTCAGTTAAAAATTAATGGCACATTGATAGACGGTACGATTTGGCATAAATAATTAAGGCCCTCGATTTTTTTATTGTGTGATCTGAATGTTAGAAAATTAAACTGCCTGTCTGTATGGATATTATCTAGATGAACGCTTTATGCGCTGAAACTATTTAGATGTATTTCTGAATGAAGTGAGGTCTAGTTTCAGGAGATACTTAATAGGATTATTATCCTAAGAGTTGTGGACGCTTGTGTGCGACAACGATACCTTCAACGCGAGCGGTACATTCGGCATCAAAAGTAGGTAACTGCGCAATTGACGTCATCGAAAGCTCTTATTCCCTTTAAATAAAGACTTTCGACGTCTTCGTTTGCCCAGTTCCTTTTGATACCATGTGAGTCAGTCACATACATGTGACTACAGTCCGTCGTCCAAACTACCTAAATACTTGCAATAAAGAAAAAGAGTCGGTGGTATTGCAGCTCTATATGTTTGTGTAGGGGTAGTCTCCGGAACCACTTTAACCGATTTCAAAAGTTCTGCCACATGTGTTTACGAACGTATTATTGGGCTTTCTGGATAGGATGTTTTTTATCTGTCAGTTTTGCCCGTGTTTTTTTATACAACGATGGTGGCAAACAAGCGTACGGCCCGTCTGATCGTAAGTGGACACCCCAACGTATAGACGCATGCAACTCGAAATGAGTAACATGGGGTTCCGACCTTGGTATGTTTGAGGATTCGAATTATTGACATCTGAAGAAACATAAGTTCCCTCACTCTCAACACAGCGCATCCTCGGGAGCTCCGGCGACCTTGCTCACCTCCAGGAACACAACACTATACATACATGTACTACAGAGCAAGTAGCCCGTGTTCTTTGCAAGACGCAGGCAGCTAGTCTAATACCTAAGTATACTCGTACCTACTAATATTATTAAGAGGAAAAGTCTATGACATTGTAGCTTTGTAAGTTTGTAAGTAAAAGAGTGTAAGAATGATAAAAACCGGCCAAGTGCGAGTCAGACTCGCGCACTGAGGGTTCTGTACCATTATTATTATTATTATTATCCTATTTTAGACAGACAGCTGACGCTGATACGTGTAAATCATAGTTCACTTAGATCAGGTTCACACTGCTTTAGATAGTTTGTCGAGTCTGTTTTTAAACTGGTTAACACTTCTAGCGTTCACTACTTCTGAGGGTAAGTAATTTGTTCAATGCATTAGCTATTCGATTTGAGATTAAGTTTTTGCCGTTGTTTGTTTTACATTTATTTGCTGACAATTTAAAGTTGTGTCCTCTCGTACGTGTGTTTGTATTTCGAGTGAACAGGACTTGACATTATCTATAAAAATTTATATTATCTTACATATTAATTGTGTTTTGTTTTCAGTATATGTTGTTATAGCCGTAACAGAAATACATCATCTGTGAAAATTTCAACTGTCTAGCTGTCGTGGTTCTTGAGATACGGCCTGGTGATAGACAGACGGACGGACAGACAGCGAAGTCTTAGTAATAGGATCCCGTTTTTACCCTTTGGGTACGAAACCCTAAAATGTTGTATGTAATGGGTAACATCCTTATATAGGCTATTTAACCTGTGGGTCCCCGCACCTCCGAAAGTATACACCCCACGGAGTCCCGCGCGCGCGAATTCCCGCCGATTTTTTGATACTCGAGTGTCCCGGTCACGTGGTCACGCAATTTGAGCTGACGCGAGCAAACCACTTGACTCAACGTTATCGCTCATATGTCTGTAGTGTTTATACTTAGGAATGTCAATGTTTATATTTTTTACAAGGGCATGAAATACACTTTATTGTGTTACATACTCAACATATTACAATGTAGAAACCATGGCCCTTTCACAGTTAGAAAAAATAATGGTCATTCTCCAAAGATACGCTAAGAAAATAAAGATCTGAATTATAACTATAACATTTTTAATATATTCTGGGTCTCAAAGATACATGCTATCAATAATTGGAAATTACTTGAAGAAGGTATACTCTTGCTTGCCAGAATTTCATTTGCCCGAATTTTATCTGCCATAATATACAACTGCCATAATGTTGTTTTCTATAATTTTGTATGCCATACTCATTGTTTACCATAATAATTATATGCCAGAATCTTTGTTTTCCATAATATCAATATCAATAACCTCATTTTCCATAATCATTGTAATCCATAACTATCACATGCCATAATGTCATGTGCCATCCATCTCAACATCCATAATATTCTTATGTGATAAAGTGGGTACGTATCGCAGTGTCTAATATTTAAAAAAAAATACCTCGAACCTATCCGCGATCCGAGTCGGTTTTGCCACTAAGTAAAAATGAACTTTTCTCTGGATTACCTAATGCCAAGGTAGTGTTGTATCGTAGGCAGTAGGGAGCAGGGGCTTAGTGGCAAAACCGACTCGAATCGCGGATAGGTTAGAAGACGGAAGCGGGAGCTTCGCTCCCGCTTTCGTCTTCGAGGTTATTTTTTTTATAAAAGAGCGGAAAATCCAGCAAATTAACAAAGATGAATCCGAATGCATGTTTAGTATAGCGTTTAAATATTCTATTAAATAATATTATTGCAAACAATAATCTGGAAAACAATACGTATGACATTTGTATCATTATGACATCCCATATTCGGGTAAACAAGAGTATGTCAATTAACTGTTATGGTAAACGAAACATTCGGGCAAATGAAATTCGGGCAAGCGAAGTTCGGGCAAATGATTATTATAGTATATGAATGTCGGGCAAACAATAGACAACCCTTGAAGAAATATCCGTAAAAATATCGTTTTATTCGTCTTAGAAAACCGTGAGTTACGAGTAACGGTTTTTCAACTCGTCGTAACTTGGCGTCAGTACTGACAGTCAAGCTTCGGTTGGTACCAATGTGTTGCTAATTTCATCGTGTTTAAATTAGAAGTCGCACAATAGAATAGGAACTCTATATTATTTACAGTAAAGTCTTTTTTCAACTGTGGGAACCACGGCGCGAATTCGTGGCAGCGGAAACCGACGGGTGGTAGTTATTCCGCGCGAAATCGCGCGCGCGGGACTCTAGGGGGGTAACCTGTGCAATTTGTTTGGGACTCCGAGCCATGCCATTTTTGCCACGAATTCGCGTCGATGGGGACCCACAGGATAAGTTTATATTATCCCGTGGGTCTGTCTGTATTCTTCGCAAATACGAGCTAAAGCCTCACCGGCAGCTTGTGGAAAATAAATGCGTGCGCCTAGTCATATCGTAATAGCACCATTTGTAGCGAAGTTGTCTTGATCTCGACTGATCTACTAGGCACCAATATGTATCCAATCAAAGTTTCATAAAATGTAGGTATTTATTATTACTTATTGTTGCAGGGTCTGTCTATACATTTTTAAGACTTTAAAGTGTATACATATTGGTGCCCTTGACTGTGCCTAACCTCACTATAGATATTAGCAGGTAGGAGCATTGATTAACACTTACGCAACCAAACACAAAATGGAACGATTCACCAGAAACCGACAATTCGCTAGGCACACGCACTGCCCGGCTAGCGGGCTCAGCATCTGAGCAATCATTACGAGCGCCCGCTAGGCGGGTCCTTGGTTGCGAACATGTTAAGCACTTTGGTGGCTGATTCTTCGTAGTTTACACAAGGTTAAATAAACAACAAGACATATTTTAGCAACAATTTTTTATTAAGAATTCCACAGTGGATCAAATTTTTCTTCCATATAATAACTATTATCTAAATCAGGTTGTAGGTTCGTGATGTGACGGCCGAGGCCTCTATGCGTTCCCGCAGTGTTCGTGGACAATTATAATTATGTACCTGTATTCTCCACAGGTTCATATATGCTTATATTAATGTCCGAATACACGCTTACATGTAACACCAATATATACTGAGATACGTCCGATGGACGATGGAGTTAATTCAGTCAAGCAGAATGGACATGGAGTCAAGAGTCCAGAGTCGTGTATCCGAACGGTTAACGAAGCGAACGTAACACCGACAAACTTACCGCATAACACAACACAAACCGCCAAAATATCATTAAAACACTAAAAAATTCGCTAGAACCATTTAAATTAATACATTTATCATTCAATAAATCATTTCGCTAATTTGAATGAGAACCGCGCGTACTTCGTTATTTGACAAGGTTTTAAGCTACATTAATTCCGTTTCTGTCTTAATACTGCCAGTTTACTTTGCGAGTTTTAGTTTTACTATGCGAGAATAATGTAACCAGTGACCCCTGTTATGACTTGTCTTTTATAGGGATTGGACACATTATTCCAACGTCCACCCGGCTGGACATAACTATTGACCGTCTTCTTTTGACCAGTCGTTTTGAAAAATTCATCACCGATGCTTGAACTCCAGACATTCGCTACTTTTGCCGAATAAGGGTTCTTTAATAGTGGTGGTGTTGACAAGACAGCCACTTACTTACGAGGTTATGTTACCTACTGTTAAATATCCCAAAGTATTTTATAGTGCAACGCTGTCGTCCTTTATCCTTCCCATCCACATTTGTGAACACGAAGCCCATATGTAGGAGGTTTGTTAGTAAATTTCCGTTGTACAATGGGGAACTGTTTGCACTTATGTATATAGAGAAGCATTTAGAACTAGGTATCATCCACTTTGCCTTGTCTTTATTCAAACTCAATGCCATGAAGTACTCGCGATCCGAAAACAATACTCGACGCGTGTGGTCAAACCATTTTTGCCAAACATTCACCCATTCCGGAGATAGCAGCTTGTATGTAAATACTTATTTAGACAGCTATACATATGTTATGCACATCCAACCCCCTTCAACACTAAACCACAGCTACGTTCCTATCGTATAATACAAAAAAAGAAGTCAACTAATAAATACCTAATGTAAAATCACAAGTAGTGCTATTCTTACTGTTAAGGAATATTTTCATTCCTTTATATAAAAAAGTCGCATAAAAATCACAGACAATCACTTTCCCTTTTACAGACATAGACCACCGATGACCGCATTTTTACTAAGCATTAACTTGCTAAGATACAAAACCCTACTTAGTTTTACAACCATGCTGGTTTACAAAATGTACATACCTTAGACTCGATCCTAACTCACCTTGCGTAACTCGTACCTACTCAGCGCGCGCCGCCGCGTCTGCCGCCTACCCTACCAACACAACTCACCAGAACAACGGAAACGAACGAACGGAACAACAGCTGCCCCACGGGGACCCTGACCGGAATAAAACACGAACCATTTTGTACTCTCCTCACTTACACTAAAATTATAAATAATCTAATCTGCCAAAACAAAAATACAATTTTGGCAACATTTACATAAAATCCGTTACCATAATTTGTACTGGCATTAACTTTTAAGACTTCAGAATTTGTACTTTAGTTCTTGCACAATGATTGCTCGTTGTTTTTTTGCTCTTTTTCGCTTTTTTTGTGTAGATACACTACACTTACACAAAGTTGACACCAAGAACGTAGTAAAGACATCGAGACTTAGCCCACCCGAACTTAACGTTAAACGGTTAACACGTAGACTACAGTAATGTTGTATTTACAGTCTTGCACGACCTTTATAATTCGGGCCACTTTCTGGCTGAGCTAGCTATTATAAAACATCAATATATTATATTCGAATGTGTACAGATTGTTCGTAGTCACGTTAATTACGAGTGAACACCGACGCAGAGGGCGCTGGCGAGCCACGACACTTAACACTATTGTCAGGGTTGTGTCTCGTGAATTACTCTAGTGAATTCGAAAGTGATTGTTATAACATTAACATTTTAATTTAATACTTACATTAAATGCGACAGAACATTAATATTTCTCCATTATAAAATTCGTAGAGGTGAATCCCCGAGATACGCCCGAGATCGATTCAATGTAAGTGCACACTTAAAATATAAAAACATCGAATGATTAGGTACTTAAATAATTCCTGTCCAGTTAGTGCTCTATTTTATGGATATTACTTAAACGTCAATTCCTTAAATAATGTACTTAAATTTATTACAATACTAAACACGATGGACGGGTGTAACTTGTTAAAGAGAAAAAAAAGTAACCAAAACAGGAGGGAGAAGGGGAACCAAAATAACAAAACGAAAAAATAATTTTGTTACATTTTTTTAATTCGCTGAAACCTAACAAACAATATTTTTCATTTTTCATCTCCTTAAAACATAGTAACATCTATGTAACACAAAAAGTAACTGGGAAAAAGTAATAATAATAAAAATTACGAATAAAAATGTTTTATACTCCAGAGAGTGAAGGAAGGTACAATTAGATTACGCTGTGACTGGCGGCCGACTCCCCTGACATGCATTTGCTTACGAAATGAGGTAGAATAGTCTATGCATGAGATTATTAAACCTAGCCTAATTAACAACTTAGCCTAGGGTTAGGAGCGACACCTCAGCGGCCCGGCGGCGCGCGACTCGCGACGCGAGCGACCCGCGTCGCGGGTCCACGCGACTGTCAAGGGACGCGGTGGACCCGCGACGCGAGTCGCCGCGACGGACACCGAGATTCACGTCTGTGCTAGCCTCGGATCTGAACGCATATGAGCATTATTTACAACAGCTTTAACAATATTTGTTCCTCTAACGTTCAGTCCATATTATTTAAGTATTAAATCGTCTAGCCATCAGTATAGAAATCTTAAGTTTGTAAATACTCTTAAACATCTGGAGGATAGTTATAGAATTTCAAGTCGTTAAAGCGTTGAATCCTGAGGTAGCATAGTTTGTACTTTTTTTTTAATTTTCGCAACACGCTTACACGCTAAATTTATATCGTTTGCATATAAAAATCTATTTAAAAGCTTATTTATTACTATGTTATATTTCTCGAGGTAGATTAACTTATTAGCTAGATAGGCTGTACAGTGGTGCACGTTCAGCGACTTTTAATCCGTTCTTTATTCAAATTGGTCTTTTTTAAGACCATAGAGGTTGAACGTGTGGTCAATGTACAGCCAGTGTGACGGCAGAGGGTCACCATACCCGTAACAATCTTTGGCTTTACCATCACGACATATCGCGATTTAAAATTAAACAGAAACTTAACTAAACGTAAACTTATCATAGAGAACTCAAAGTGGAGCCGTAAAATAAGCAAATAAAATGCAAAAGCAGTTTTGTTCCAGCAAAACAATCAGGCTCCAACAACGTAGAAAAACAACAGACGCGGAAAGAAGTTCTAACAGTTTCATCTGCACCAGTCCACCTTGTAGTATGGTTTCAACTCGTCTGACCAAACTGTTTGAACATCCTGACACGCGTCTATTGTTTCCAAATCACTAATCCAAACAATTGGTAACAGATTCCTTAAATTTAGAATTTCCTAAAATAATGAACGACAAACTTGAATTAGGGATGACTTCGTCAGATGTTATTTAATAGTCATGCTGAAATACACTTTTGATCCAGCTCCCAAATGTATTACAAGGGTATTTGACTGGCGTAGTGGCGATTTCTTAAACCATCCCCAATCAAGTTGAAAGCATTTGTATTTCATAATTTGGATTCGATCACTTATACCGCGCCCGCTTCGCCAATAGCGGCCAACATGCCAAACGTTTGTTGAAACGAACGCGAGTAATTTCCATCATACCATTGCCATCTTAACGGAGGTACAGCCACAAAGGGGAGTCAGGCCAAGTCTTAGTGTGGGGGGATTGCAGACACCGACTAACGTGAATTCACCTATCACATCAAATACAACATTATAACTATATAGGGACCCTCTAGTAATTTGTCCGCTAATAGCTTTAACAATTCAACTTAATGTAGACGTGTATTATCCCATGCAGGTAAGTATACTGAATATTGTACAATGATCACTTCGAAGAAAACATCCAATAAATCTAGAAATAAACGGTTATTAATAAAATTGACGTTTGACTTTGTAATCTAAAATTTGTACCTTATTTTTTAAGAAAGAAGTAAATCCAATAATGATTTCGACGACCCTATAGCGCCACGCGAGGCATCGTTCGACAACATCCCTTACGACTAACCCATCATTCAACTTAAACGAAAGTAAATGACAAAAGCTTAAAAACGTGATGCATTAATGCAGCTCTCTTTTATTTATGTATCACAAAAAACATTAAATGTCGAAAAGAAAATAATCACAACTATGAATTTTGAATTCATAAGAAAAACGAAAGACAAAAATATAACTATAATCTTCCTTAATTTTTTCGCAATCATTTTACAAATAAAAACGTAAATTTAACAATTTATAATCGTAATAGCAAAATATTTTCGTCTTAACATTAAAATATGTATCGAAATAATGCCACGAAATCAATGAAAAGTACTTTTATATCTTTAATTATAATCAAACCGATCGTTTGAGGGACGACCAAAGGATGTTAACGTTTGGAACGATAAGCTCTTGTTAGGCAACTAAAACACCCTACCCTACCCACGAAGAGATCTCAGACAAAATACGATAAGTAGACAAAATATTATTCTGTGCGATAATTATTATAACGTATATTATAATAAGGTTCTTATTGCCGGAAGACAGGACAGCCTGCCCTGCGATCTCTTGCCACGATAAAATACCTATGCAAAACTAATCCAACCTTTGAAATCAAAACTGAGTTACTTATATTCGAAGATTACACTGTATTAAAACATCAATATTATTTTAGAAAATAGAAGGCTTTCTTATAAAACTTGAATTGTACTTTTTCATCATAATATACAAGAGGTAACTCCTAAAATATCAAAACGGAGATGAAGAATTGGGCCAAATCAACATGCGTGCCATTCTGTAATTTCGTTTTATTCATAAGTGTCATGAGTCAAATTAATTAAGTGACTTTGGAAGGACACTATAATCGACTTTCAGTTTCATTGTGATAATTAATAATGACGAAACTGAATGGGGATGTGCGGACGGATCCGACCCACGGACTGAACCTAACTACTCCATGAGTGAGAACATAGTACCCGAAACCATTAAAAGAGAACTAAAACGCTGTCTTCCCAATGGTAACCTAACAGAAACTATAATCACTAAAATAAAATCACTGAGCCTTTGTAAAGCATCTTCATAAATATATTCAAGTGTATCCTAAATATAAATATAATAAATATGAATGCAGCGTATTCCTAAATATCAGGAATATAACACACAGTCGCTACACTCACACTTAACGAAATAAAAGAATAATATAAAATAAATAAATTGATGTGAACTTAAATTGAGGATATTTGGCACTGTCCCATCCGAGTTACGATAAACTAAATAAGAGCATGTATTGCAGCGGAAATAATGTTACTTCTCAAGTAAAGGGCAAGCGACGATCCACACAACATATAATACAATGACCCGACGCCCGCCCGCAAACTACCATTAATTAATTAAAAAAAAACCTCAACTGGTTGCACTGAAATGACTAGGAATATTAAAGTGTATGTAAGTGGCCTGCACCTAAATGCACTACGACAAAAAAAGAAGAAAAAAACACATAAAAACGGAATGTTAAAATCGATACCATCCCCTTGAAACATATAATTAATTTGGTCTCAATAGTAACATCCGAGCAGCGAGCCGGCGGCGGCGATGTAACACGTCTGCGGTGAGTTTCCTCTCAAAATAATATAAACCAGAAAAAATACGTTATTTATCGAGTTAGTTTAAATGCTGATATAATTTAATCATTTAATAACGGACTCCTTCCGTTTAAAACAAACAAATTCGTTGCAAGCGGAGTGGACTATCGAGGGCCGCTTGTTACAAGGCAACCTGCCCGGATCAAACGAACGACAGAAACTATGGATTGTAAACACATTCTATTCATGCATCGAATCTCACGAGCATTTTTTAAAACACGATTTTATTTTTTACCTAACTACTTATGTACCTATCGGCAAATTGTACTTTGTACAAAACAAAAACCGTTCAATTTCACTGTACAGTACAAAACTGCTAAAAATCTACTTATGCAATTCGCAGTTCCATAAAACCCTTAGAGCGGACAATGTGGCAAAATGTGAAGCGAAAAATAAATGCCCGTTTATTATTGTATCACAGATGAGTTGCAGAAAACTAAACCCAGCAGACTATAATTAACATATTATATTTTAGTGCTTTGTATAAAAATGCTCTGTAAATAGTATAGAAAATAAAATGTAGAGATTTTGCCACATTGAACCTAAAACGCGTGTCTCAACCTAGGCCAAGGCGTTATACAATATTCTCCTATTATTTACATACACTTAGCCTATGACCATCAGTCTCAACATCATTTATAAGATCCCTAGCTCAAGTAATATTACAGGCTACACCGTCGACAGCTCGAAACAAATCGGCTATAAATAGGTAACTTCATCTCACAGTTAACCGGACATCAAGTTTCAACCGAATAAGGTACGAAAGCAGTGCAACGGTACAAAATGTTTTCAACACGGTACCGAACGAGCTGAGCAACCATTCCGAGTCACACGTGAAAATTAAGTAACAATTATCGCACGATTAAAATTAACCTTAGATCAATTTGAGGTAGATTACCGGTTATAATATGCATCGACGAGGTATATCGTGAGCGGCGGGCCGGGGCCAGCCCTTGGCTGAGGTAGTGCTTACTGCGCATGGTTGGGCAGCGGCCCTTGCGGCAAGTGCGGCGTCACCTGTGCACACGCAAGTCATGCCATTAATATTACTAATTAAACATCACACAATCGCGTAATCACATATTACATTACACATCACTCGGAAGATACAAGCATCACTCTGTGCGATAGGGCATCATCATCATCATATCAGCCGAAAGACGTCCACTGCTGGACAAAGGCCTCCCCAAAAGTGTGCCAAAGTGACCGGTTCTGCGCCATCAGCATCCAGCGGACTCACGCAACCTTTAACAGGTCATCAGTCCACCTCGTGGGGGGCCGACCCACGCCGCGCCTTCCGGCACGTGGTCGTCACTCGAGAACCTTTCCGTCCCAACGGCCATCGGTTCTACGTTATATGTGCCTCGCCCACTGCCACTGAAGTTTAGTGATTCGGAGGGCTACATTGGTTACCTTGGTTCTGCTGCGGATAGCCTCATTTTTGATGCGATCACGCACAGAAACTCCCAACATGACCCTCTCCATTGCCCTTTGGGTGACTTTGAGCCTTCTTATGAGGCCCATAGTATGCGACCGCGTTTCAATGCCATATGTCCTCACTGGCAACACCCAGTGTGTGTTGCCATTGACATCAAAGACTCCAGAAGAAATAGGTATATTATAGTCTATTAATTCACTCGCGGTGTCGCCGCTGGTACAACGAAAAGCCATGAGAGTTGTGATGTACTTCTAGAGAGTACTGAAACAGTGCACGCAAACATTGCAACGGCGGCAATGCCACCTAACGGGTGATGCTTCGAGTGATGTGATATCAAAATGTGCACCTCATTAACTGAGCTGTAAGGAGCACTGCGCGCATCTCTAGTCACCTTTGTTTCTCACGCAGAGGTAACGCGTTTACGCACCCCGCTAGGGACGGGCCACTGCGGGTGCGGGTGCGGGTGCGGGTGCGGGTGCGGGTGCGGGTGCGGGTCCGCGGAGTGTGTAGTCACCTGGTGGCGGTGCTCGCGCGCGATGTGCCGGCGCACGGTGTTGTTGCGCGTGAAGGTGCGCGAGCAGTGCGGGCACGGCACGCGGATGCCCTGGTGCCGCTGGCGGATGTGCGCGCGCAGGTTCGTCTCGTACCCGTACAGCCGCTCGCAGTACGGACACTTTAGTTTCTTGCCTGGAATTGGGAATGGCCGGTTTATACAGGGTGGTCCTAAGTCGTGAGCGGAAATGTTTTTTGTTACTGTTTAACGTAACATGTGGACGTGACAACAGGCAAAAACATGTAAACGTTGTTTGTTAATTCGTTAGTAAAAAAATGATTTTTTTTTCGTCTAGTACTCATAGTACAAGCTTTGCTTATTTTGGGACTAGGTGGACTTGTGACTAACTAAACTAAATTGATTTTCAGGTAGCAGTGACACCTGCTCTCATCCCAATATGATTATAACCTTAAATCGTAAAAGATATTATAAAATGTACCGGGGCGACATACGTACCCAAGCTATTTGAAAAGCACTACTTATATAAATGTAGGTTGATTCAAATACCCCTTAAGAAAAATTCTGAATGCGTAATTCGAAGGAAAGGAATTAACTCCCGTTAGCTGTATTTTCTGCTAATTATTCATTATTCAAAATAAGAGTGAATAGGCTATTACTGAACCAGTTTCATCTTAGGCTCGGTCGTCGCTTACCATCAGATGACACTAAGTCAATCTCTCTTGCCCATGTAGCGCCCGTGTGCAAACATTATACTCTAGCGCCCCCTGGTAAGCGCTCGGTGAAAATGGAATGGTAGCGGGCGGCGCTCGGCGCCCCCTAGGACCGCTGCGCCCGTGTGCATCGCACACCCTGCCCGATAGGTAAAGACGCCTCCGAGTGTAGGTAATATAGATGAATTTCTTTTGTTTCAATAAACGACTGAACCTGTATACTCGTACTTGTTAATAAAACGACAAAACTTATTCACGACAGAGTTTTTATTACACTGACATTGTTGAATTACGTCCGGAATATGTAAAAGGTTTTCTCATAATACCTGTAGGTACTTCATGAAACATGTAAAATTCTAACCTAGCACAATTGTCACAGCGTGAGGCCTTGACTAAACATTTGAATAAACATTAATTTTTGCATATTGAATATAAATTTATTTTAGAGATTGTGACTGTAAGTACAATTGAATATAAATGTCAATTTTATTGTGATAAATGGATGTTATTGAATTATTTTAAGTACCAACAACCGTGTTGTTCCGGGTAAAGTGGTACTTATTTCGTCGTAAGTAAATAGCGTTTATTGGCACAGCAAAGCAGTTAAAAATGGTCTTAACTGATAACAGACAAAGCAGTACCTTTTGCGTGAGAATGACACAATTATGTTTTACAAGTTTCGTGTGCTCTGCCTACCCCTTATAGGGATAAAGGCATGTGGGTATGTAGCTTTTAATTAACTTGCAATGTATTTATTTTTGTCTGTTATATTACGTTCTCTGCTGTACGTGCGACACGGCCTTAGATTAAAACTAAGCGCAGCCGCTGCGTAATCTTCAAGCGTCATCGTTTCATATGAAGTTGCTCTTCGCGAAAAGGGACAGAACCCCTTCTTAAAACTTTTAACTGATTATTTAACCTTTTGCGTAGATTTTTTTCTCCATTTGACTACATTTTTAGACATTTTTTGAGAAAATATGACGTTATTGATTATGTTATTTAGTGTCTACCCCCATCCCTATTATGCGGTCGGTGGTGTGGTTTTATAGGAATTTTTATGTACAAACTTTTGTCTGAAGTTATTATTACGCTATTCGTACAGATATTCGAGATAGGTACAAAAATCTGAAAAAATGTACCTTCAATCCTCCCCCCTACACCCTCAGCACAGCCCCCACCCTCGAGGACTTTTGTATGTTCATCTGGACATGACAAGGTATAACTGTACGAATTTTCAAAACTACACGAATTATTTCCCCTGATTTAACTAATTTTGTTGACGTATCGGTTTTTTTTATTTTTTTTTGGTCATCAAAAACTGCACGCGGTTCCCTATGACATTGGTCGAGCACCCCTGACCTAGGTCTGACCGTTTAGCCAGGCTGTACTGCAACTTTTTACCCCGAGGCAAATCTTGAAATAACAGATTTTTCTGGGGGTCGCACGGAGAGACCCTACACTTGTTTCATACATTATCAGGTCGTAGTTGCATTCTTTCCCGGAGAAACATCTATGTCAGTGAGAAATCAGTGGTTTTGCAGCTTGATTGGTTTGTTTTGTTTAGAAATTCTCAATGGATCGACATGGGAATTATATGTTCGATAAGCAGGTGACTGAGCTTGCTTATCCTAAACACAAAATGAATTATGATGAACAACTAGGAAAAAACGACGTTTTCTTAAATCGTTTTTTTTTTTAACTTAAACATCCTGTAGCTCCTAAAGTATCGATCGTAGCGTAAAAATAAATATGAATTTTATGGACAAACTTTTATCTAAAGTAATTATAATAGTTATGATGAACAACTACGAAAAAACGACGTTTTCTTAAATCAACTATTTTTTATCTCTTTGTTTACTTTAACATCCTGTAGCTCCCAAAGTATTGATCGTAGAGTAAAAATCTTTATAGGAAATACAATTTTGTAGGAAATTTTATGTAGAAACTTTTTTCTGAAGTTATCATAACGCTTTTCGTACAGATATTCGAGATATGTACGAAAATATGAAAAAAGGTACCTTCAACCCCCCCCCCCCCCCCCCCTACACCCTCAGCACAGCCCCCACCCTCGAGGACTTTTGGTATGTTTATCTGGACACCACTAGGTATAATTGTACCAATTTACAAAACTACAGGAATTATTTCCCCTGATTTTATTAATTTTCTTGAACTAAGATATAAGGCCAATGATGTCGATGAACGTCGCGTATAATGTCAGCTGTACTCACCGTCAGCAGTGGCGATGCCGCCAGACTTGCTGGTGATGAGCTTAGTGGGCGGCCACGGCATGTCGCCCGCGGGTTTGGGCACCGGCGAAGTGGTGATCGGCTTGTCGTGATAGTTCGGCGGCATCGTGGCCGCCGGCGGCGACGTGTTGTTATACCCGCTCGTGTGGAACTCGTTCTCGCTCTTTACCCGTAAATCTGAAGAGTAGAGCAATATACGTTTATGAATACCCCTTTTATGATAGAGGTATAGCGAATATGATAGATGAGCGTTTCTCAAAAAAAAATGCCACTACATTTTTTCGGAGATTTTCTGCAACTCTTATGTTATTTCTACTCAAAATCACCATGTCTTTCCATCCCAATAGGAGAAAAAGTGTCCCGAAATGGCCATACATTTTTGAACTTTCCTATTGTGTTCACAATAGGAAAAATATCTCTGGGACAGTGTTTTGTCCTTCCAGGGTCGAAAGTGATTCTGATTGGAAATAGTTAACATAAAATCCATAGAAGCACAATTCATAATAGTGGCATTTTTTTGAGAAATGCTTAGATAACGTTGAATACTATACAAAGTTAGTTTATTTGAGCAGGTGGCCGATCGTTTGCCATTATAGTAGGGGCCAACCTTAAGTGTAACAGTTGTCATGCGTTCTATAGATAAATATATGTAGTTGCGTGTTTATGTAAATATATAGTGTAAGTGCCTGAGTACTAATATAATAATTACTATATTAATAATATTCTGAGTTCCTTGCCATTCTTAATTGGGTATCAAATTCTAGGCCAGTAGTTAGCCTGTTTAGTAGTTAGCCATACAAACCGAATATGTGAAACCAGTTCCGTTGTGACACAAAAATTAACCATAGAATTATATGGTTAATTATCGTGTCACAAAGGAAAACGTTCATATAAAATTTAATTGAGCGAGCTAAGCTGGCCAAGAATTTGGTCCTTCCTCTAATAGTAGTAAATGCTAAGTGTCGGTATTAGCATCAAACTGTCGATAAATGAATAGTGTCAAGTTAATCATACCAAAAACGCTTAATTTCTTAAAAATCTATTGTATTTGACTTAGTCTGTATGCAAATACAATGTTTAAGTAAGCGCGGTGCTTAGGCGAGTTTGATTAGCGACAAGTGTGTCGTGAGGTACTTCCCATTTGTTCAGGCGGTACTGTCAATTTTCTATACCAGTTTGAATTTGAACAGAACATGGAGCATTGGACTTAAGGGACGCGTACGAAGCGAACGTCGAGAGTAATATATTAATCTTCTTTATTGCCCAGTCAAGGTTGATAATCTTAACCAGGTCTCGCAATTTCAATCGCATAGTAAGACGAAAGAAAACTATGGAGTCGGTATAAACATTAAAACTTTACTCATATTCATACTCATTCATTTAATTCATACCAAAAGATGTTTATATTATAAAATAAAAATGTTAACTTCCATGTTTTATTAATTATGGGCCAAACAATAAAATGTTCACGTAATAATTCACGCCGTGTGCACTGATTGCAAATATAAATAAATGACACGTCTAAAGTCGATAAAGTCGACAAATGGCGCACACGCTTAAATTTACCCAGAGGTCTGTCGCAGCAATATAGTCTGTACAACTAAGTTGAAATAGTTACAGCATGATAAAATACATGATGATTCTTAATTCGTGATCAGGAGTAAATTTTTCTATATCTCTAATTGATACCGAACACGATTAACTCGAAGTTACCTAAAACAGACGTGCTTTTTTCTGAATAATACTGAATAAGGAATCACTTTATAATTCAAAATCATTGTCACCCTAACGGTAGTTTGCAAAAATCTGACGTATGTGTGTTTGACGTATCTACTTAACATCAAAAAATGTAGGGTGACCAAACATTCAGTGGATATTAGTATTAACATTATCATTAAATTTAATTAACTAAACTGTGATTTAATTGCATGAGACCTCATCCATTGAAATCCGTTTTGGCTGTTTATCAATATTTTTCGACTCCTGATCATGGATTAAGAATCATCGTGTTTAAAAGAATTACGGGAGTAAGAAAATGAGTGAGTATGAGTATGAATATGAGTAAAGTTTTAACGTTAATATCGACTCCATAGTTTTTTTTTCGTTTTACCGTGCGATGGAAAATCCGAGCCCTGATCATAAGTATGCGTTTTGTTAACCAGAGGTTACGTTATTTTCTTCTATCTAGCGTTATCCTGGCTTTTGCCAAATTCCGCTTCCCTACTACTTTCTCTCTTTTATGAGCGCAAGTGGGCATTTCGACAACATTTATTACAAAATTAGTTTTGTATTAAGCAGTAACGCTGTTAACGAAATTACAAATTTTAAATGAAAGGAAAAATTAAAAAATTTCATGCTTTGAGTCGGATTCGAACCGGCAACCACAGGCATGGCCCGTCGCTACTAACCAACTGAGCTATCGGAACAATCCGGTTCGGTCACCAAATCTCTCAATCAGTTCCTTCATTCCTACAACGCCTTAGGGAGGCATGTAGGAAGGAACTTACAACGCCTTAGGGAGGCTGTAGGAAGCAACTTACAACGCCTTAGGAAGGCGTGTAGGAAGGAACTGCATGAGAGATTTGGTGGCCAAACCGGATTGTTCCGATAGCTCAGTTGGTTATAGTATCGGCAAAACGAAGTGGCGAGTCAGGCGATAAAAGTCAGTACAATTATTGCACGGCCCGCTCCATATGGCAGTGCAGGTGCGAAAGAGATGATTCATGACCTGACTCGCCACTTGGTTGTGCGGATACTATAGTATCCACGGGGCATGAATGTCTGTGGTCGCCGTTTCGAATCCAACTCGGAGCATAAAATTTAAAAAAAAACATCCTTTACTTTAAAGTTTACAGTTTTGTCACAACTTTGTTAATAACAAATGAACTCCGCTTTTTAGAATGAGCGTTATTCGGGAACGAATGGGAGTGACCAAACGCCCGTGTGCGGCTTTCGGCTCGTTTACCTTCAGCCCCCTGTTCAGTGTCGCGTCGCTCCATCATGTCGTCATTACCCGTCCGTTCGTAGCCGTTGTTCTTGATCGTGTTGAGTTGCGCGCAGTCCGGGGGCTCGTCGTACCGCGCGCCGGCGCCCGGCGAGGAGCGCGTGTCCGGCTCCTCGGCCACGCTGCCGCAGTGCGACGATGACGAACTTTGCCTGGGAACGACGCACAAATTACGTATAGATTGCCTCATCATCATCATATCAGCCGAAAGACATCCACTGCTGGACATAGGCCTCCCCCAAAGAGTGCCAAAGTGACCGGTCCTGCGCCGGTCATCAATTTTTAACAGGTCATCAGTCCACCTTGTGGGGGCCTACCTACGCCGCGCCTTCCGGTACGCGGTCGCCACTCGAGAACCTTTCCGCCCCAACGCCCATCGGTACTACGTGCTATGTGCCCTGCCCACTGCCACTTAATTTTAGCGATTCGGAGGGCTATATCGGTTACCTTGGTTCTGCTGCGGATAGCCTCATTTCTGATGCGATCACGCAGAGAAACTCCCAACATGGCCCTCTCCATTGTCCTTTGGGTGACTTTGAGCCTTTTTATGAGGCCCATAGTAAGCGACCACGTTTCAGTGCCGTATGTCATCACTGGCAACACACACTGGTCAAAGACAAGAAGAAGATAGATTGCATGGTTCTAACGAAATCGGATAGTTACGAGGCTGGCAACCCGTTTTCACGCCGAGGTATGTGTAGTGCTTTTCTCAAACATGCAATGAAATAAATTTAAAAAAATTCAAGAAATTAAATTTAAATTGACATGGCTGAACGCCGGTATCCTGTGCCACAAATTGTAGAATGGAAATTAAAAAAGACCAATTTGCCGGCCGAGGCCTCCAATTTTGTATGAAATGCCATTACGTATCTCTCGTCTCGCTGGGCCCGAAACGTGACACTTCGAAGCTTATTATGAAGAACACAATGTCAATCAATATTTCGTTGCATGTTTGAGAAATAGTACATTGTTTAACGAGGGGCGTAAGTGGAACATTGCGAACAAGAGTCTATCAGAAGACTTTTGATGACTCGAGTTTGCAATATCCTTGTTATACACAATGTTTTTCATCACGTTTGCGAGGAAACAAATACATTTAAGATGAAATTAATACAAATCGTAATAAAAACTGCAACTGTCAGTTGTCCATTTTGTTGAATTTGACGTGATGCACGTATGGCAAAGTCCCTTCAGTATACAGCCACGATATGAAAACACTTAAAAACATTTTACATAGACTAAATAACTACATATTAAATCATTTATTGAATCAGGCGTTACTTTGCGGAAGTCCATGATATATTAGGAGAACAATATTTCTTTGCTATTCCGCTAAAAAACGTGCTGGTCTATTAGTGAAGATAAGATGCAACTATTTGCGTAAAAACATGCAAAAAATTACAGCAAACCACCACCAATAATGACAAAAACCTCGACACGTGTTTCGCCTCTCTACGAGGCATCATCAGAAGATGCTGGCAGGAGATGTTGCTTGCGCCACGTCCACTGAGCAAATGACCCGCTCGGAGCCATCCGCCATATTTATATTCTGTCCCCCCATACTACCGTTCATGCGTGAAAGAGATGGAAGAACACGTAACAACGGTGATGACGCAACATTCAATTGTTCGTTGATAATAACGCCTCTATTGCTGTACCTAATTATTTCTAATTGTTCTAGAACACTTAGACGCAATCCTTTTTCGCAAACATGCAAGATGTTGAAAGAATGATTGTCAGATAACGCATGGTTATTCTCCAATAAATGTTTTGCGAAATTAGACTTGTCCGGGTGATTATGCCGATACGACGCAACATGTTCCTTATACCTTGTGCTAAAACTACGGCCTGTTTGTCCCACATAAACTTTATTGCAATTATCACAGGCAAGTTTGTAGACTCCCGACTTTTTGGCACTTTCCACTTTCTCCTTGCCATTGCACAGTCTAAAGCGCAAGGTGTTATTCGTTTTGAAAGCCACGTTTATGTCGTTAGACTTTAAAATATTGTAGATCTTATCAGACAACTTGCCAACATAAGTTATGCTTGCTTTGTACTTTACTTTTTTTTTGTACTTTGTGCGAGCATCAGAAAAACACGGTCATATCCATGAATCCTCAAGCACCAATTCTGTATGGTCTTCCAGAAATTCATAAAGACAATATCCCGATTCGTCCAGTTGTCTCGTATTTGAGTGCACCGACTTATAAATTGGCTAAGAGGTTGAATGGTATCATAAGACAGAAGTCTAATTTTGAACCAAAATACTGTTTAAAGAATAGTTTGGATTTAATCGAAAGGATCAAAGACATCAACATGCCACAAAATGCTATTCTTTTGTCGTTGGATGTGGATAGTTTGTTTACAAATGTACCATATTTGAATACTTTAGACATTCTCAGGGCACTTTTTGAAAAACAGAGGCTGCACCCAGGGGAGGTAGATGAATGAATAGAATTGGCGACAGTCTGTATGAGATAGAATTATTTTAGATTTGGGGGGCAATATTATCTGCAAGGTGATGGTTTATTGGCAATGGGTTCCCCACTTAGTCCTTTGATGGCAGATATTTTCATGGATCATTTTGAGAACCAACACATTGTGGATAATAATAGTATATTATATTATTTTCGGTATGTTGATGATTTGATTATTTGTTGGACGGGTAGTATGAGTCAACTGGATACTTTTGTGAATGAAATCAACAACAAGCATCCTAAAATCAAGTTTAAGAAGGAATTAGAACAGAATAACTCACTGAATTTCTTGGATTTAACGATTACTAAGGTGGATAACAAACATCAATTCCAAATTTACCGTAAGCCTACGCATACAGATACTGTTATCCCGGCTTCTTCCGCTCATCCATGGCAACATAAGTTAGCTGCTTTTCATTGTTATGCACATAGGTTATTGACAGTGCCTCTTTCTGATATTCATTATAAAATGGAATTAAATAATATATACCATTTAGCAATTTCAAACGGTTACAGCAAGTCTCATGTGGATGGTATTATTAGGAAAAAAACGGGCTAGAATGACAAACTATCTTCTGTACGCTGCACGATCTTCGGACCCACCTAAAAAGTACAAAGCAAGCATAACTTATGTTGGCAAGTTGTCTGATAAGATCTACAATATTTTAAAGTCTAACGACATAAACGTGGCTTTCAAAACGAATAACACCTTGCGCTTTAGACTGTGCAATGGCAAGGAGAAAGTGGAAAGTGCCAAAAAGTCGGGAGTCTACAAACTTGCCTGTGATAATTGCAATAAAGTTTATGTGGGACAAACAGGCCGTAGTTTTAGCACAAGTTATAAGGAACATGTTGCGTCGTATCGGCATAATCACCCGGACAAGTCTAATTTCGCAAAACATTTATTGGAGAATAACCATGCGTTATCTGACAATCATTCTTTCAACATCTTGCATGTTTGCGAAAAAGGATTGCGTCTAAGTGTTCTAGAACAATTAGAAATAATTAGGTACAGCAATAGAGGCGTTATTATCAACGAACAATTGAATGTTGCGTCATCACCGTTGTTACGTGTTCTTCCATCTCTTTCACGCATGAACGGTAGTATGGGGGGACAGAATATAAATATGGCGGATGGCTCCGGGCGGGTCATTTGCTCAGTGGACGTGGCGCAAGCAACATCTCCTGCCAGCATCTTCTGATGATGCCTCGTAGAGAGGCGAAACACGTGTCGAGGTTTTTGTCATTATTGGTGGTGGTTTGCTGTAATTTTTTGCATGTTTTTACGCAAATAGTTGCATCTTATCTTCACTAATAGACCAGCACGTTTTTTAGCGGAATAGCAAAGAAATATTGTTCTCCTAATACATATTAAATCTGTGAATAATTCTATTAAACACGTTTTAGTAGTGTTTTTAAGTTTAAATTTATTTATAAATACGTTTTCAGACATCGTATTTGAAATAAAACCTCTTTGCTTTGTAACTGCCTTATGAGTGACTGATACAATTTAAGAAACAAACCATTACGCGGTTGGCGTAACATAGGCTATTGTAGCTCTGTATGTCTGCGCATTAAGAAACCCTTTTCAAGCAAGTGTGATGAAAATATTTGTCATGACAAACTCTATAATAGGCGTATCTAATAATTATACACACTTCCACCTGATCTGGTCCCGTATCATGGTCGGCCCTAACACGCGATAAGTGCCAAGATAGAGCGTCCGTAATTGGCTGACACCGTTCGATAGAAAGAGACTAACGCTCTATCATGTCACTTATCGCGTGATAAGGCCGACCATGATACGGGGTCAGTAAGTGTCAAGTGTACCTGTAATTCCTAGTAAGCGGAGACGGCGAGGCTTTAGGCGGCGCGGGTCTCCGATGCGGCGTGGGATGCAACGGCACGTGCGCCGGCGGCGCGTAGCGGCCCATCCCAGCAGCTCCACCATGCAGGGGCAGCCCGTACCCCGGCATGATCGGCGCGAACGACGTGTGCGACTGCGGCGCCTCCTGCCCCTCGCCGTTGCCCCCGGATACCGGGCTCGTCTTCACGCGAGCCTGGTGCCCCCCGGCGGATTGCTGCGTCTGTTGCTTCACCCATGCGTCCTGTGACATCTCCATCGAGAGACCTTTGACCTGGAATTATTCGTTGGAACTGGTTAGTTTTGACTAAGACAAGTTATAAGTAACAGCAGAAGTGTTGTGTTACAGTTCGTGAGCTGTCAACATAGTTCAGATTTTAGAAGTAGGTACTTAACACGTTCAGTGTCAGGACTAGCAGGATCCTGCGGTGAGCGCTAGTCGTAGGCGCATTCCTCTCCCTTTGTCTCGGTGTCTTTTGGGTAGTGAATAAATGTCTTCTTTCTTTCTTTCGTCTGCTAACGGTCTATCGCATGTTATCGGCTACGATCGTAACGCTACCGTTGGCACTGAATGTGTCAAATTTACCGCGTCCTATTCAATAAAGAGGATACGTCTCAAATAATATTAGTTTCACACACATACAGAGGGTAGTCCAATCACTCCAGAAACTGGCCAGTGTAAAACAGCTCTTCTTAAACTGACCTGTAAGTTATCTCCGCTCTTAAGTTCGATTCCTGTAGGTCCTTCGAGCCGGATGATGAGAAATTTACTACATGGACATCGATAAGTTCAACATTGCTACTTGCTGCGCGTGAGAGGAAGTGGCCAGTGTCAAACAGCTCTTCAAAACCTAACCTGTAAGTTCTCTCCGCTCTTAAGGAAGCTGGAGAGCGCGTCCTGGCTGACGTGCACCTCGCCCTTGTACATGAACTCGAGCAGCGCCTGCATGTTGTCCGCCGTGGTAGCCTCGAGGATGACGTAGCAGGCGCCCGCATGGCTGGGCGGAGCGGTGTCGAACAACTCCTGAAAGTGTTTGCTGCACGCTGCTAGGATCACCTTGTGTGCCTTGAACTGGCGACCTGGAAAGATGGAGAAAGTGGTTTAGTTCTGAGGATTTTCAACAGTAGTTTTTTTTTTAACCTGGCTGTTGCTTTATAGGCCGAGTAGAGCGTCTGGAACGCGGAGAGTAGTTTGGCGAAAATGCTGGAGAAATCTCCGGCACCATGTGGGGTCATCGTTATCATTTTAACTGAAGTACTGTTTGATATGGTGTCATGAAGCGCCATCTCCGTGCTTCTGACGAGCTGTGGACTACATATGAGCCGGAGGGTAAAAGCGATATAGACAAATTTAAAGAGCTTGGTAATATTATAATTTTAGTCGTAATCGGGGCAAAGGCAACTGAATGTCTAAATTTCGCAGATAAACGTGTTGCGTGTAGGTCTGTTTCCTAAAATTCACGTCATCCTTTGACAAAACAAAGTAAAATCAAAGTACAATATGGCCATTACAATCTTTCGATCCGAAAATTCGTTACATCATCAAAAGGTAAATCAGGTAACTAAAATAATCTGTCAGAAAGGGAATATCCGGGCTGTAATTTGTTATTCGTTATACAAGATTCATCGTTTTGGTACGACATATACCTATTCCTAGAACCTAATAATGCCAACGGTCTATGACGAAAGTTCGTAACAATCGTCAATGAATTTATTGCTTACTGAACACACTGTGCCTATTGAGCAGATCTACAAGTTAAAAATAAAACATTTGCATGTTCATTGTTGGGTCTCCAAAGGTTTTGAACACCGCTTCTTACTCAAATATTCACATTTGATCATTAAATTGTCCACTGTTTTGCGATCGGTGATGCAAAGAAGAAATTACTAGAGGATCTCTGTAACCTCATTAGTCATTAGCAACAATGTGTGATGTAATCATAATAAACACGTTTAAAAATATTTGATCAGCCAATAATGTGACTAGCAAACTAACTGAGAATTTTCTTTCGTCTCTCTCTTCAGGTATGGTAACACTAGCACCCCAAATGAAAGGCCAAGGCTATATATTTTTTAATCATTGACGATTATATTTTATATGTTTTAGATTGGTGGAAGTCTGCCCAGGACAGGGATATGTGGAAGATAAAGATCCCTCTTTACCTTCCACATATCCCTGTCCTGGGCCTTTGACCAGCAGTGGGACACTTAAGGCTCTTAATAAAAATAATAATGTTCTACCCACCCCTTTTGAGAAACCTGCGTGAGTTACGTGTAATTATGTATTCGCTTATTATTAACTGATCGGCGACGATAATGCGTATAAGTTTTCTTCACCTTACAAACAAGTTAAGTGCTTCAAGTCTACATAGCTCAGATAAAAGTCTTTCGTAAAAGTAAGTAAGCTATTGTCAACGATTTTCTATAAATACTACAAAATAGGGTCAGAGTATAGCAAAGGGGGCGCGATTTTTTTTTTCCGCTCTTTCATAAAAAAAATAACCACGAAGACGGCGGCGGGAGCAGAGCTCTCGCCACCATCTTCTAACCTATCCGCCATCTGGGGCCGTAGACAAGGTTACAATCGACAATCGCTAACGCCAATAGAAAACCAATAAAATGTATGGGGATGACAGATGTCAACGAAAAGTGTTTCGTCGGCATCTGTCATTCCCATACATTTTATTATTTTCTATTGGCGTTAGCGATTGTCGATTGTAACCTTGTCTACGGCTCCTGATTCAGTTCACGATACCGAATTTTTTAGTACAGTACAAAATAGTACTATGTAGTACTAGTAGTGTGTCGTAGTATCTACACAATGAAGGACAGTCGATGTAAATATTCATTCTACGTCTGCTAGTAATAAGCGAGGTGAGGTGAGGTGAAGCTGCGTGGTAGTGGCCGTCACAAAAGTGGGAAATTGATTGACTACAATTTTCTACAAATACTACAGTAGTAGTAGTAGTTTATCATAGTACACAATGTAGGAAGGTCAGTGTGAAGGTTAATTCTACGTACTATATAGTAAAATCAAGGTGGTCTGTGGGCTTCTAAGAACTCTCAATGGATCTCCAAGTTGCATAATGGTTATAAGAGACATATGAGACGGGATCACGGCTTTGTTATGATCTTTTAATGAGTACACATCGTGTGCGGCAGCCTTTGCTTTCTGATGCGCTTTATACGGAGAGATTAGATTTGTCTCCGTTTGTTGGGCGTGTATAATGAATATTGTGATTCAGGTGTTCTTTGAGACAATGTTTGGCATTTCTTCTATTCTCTAACTATACTGATATTAACAAAAGTAAAAGCCTGTGAGTGTGCACGTTTGTACGTAGCGGATAGTGTAAATAAACTTTATGTCAAATAAATAAATAGTCTCGGGAACAATTTCAGCGATTTCAATAATTAAAAATTCTTTCACTTGAGTATAATTGTGACAGTCTCGATGTAATGTTAAAATAACCTGCTAAAGAGCATCAGGCATCCGTTGTAAATAAAACCATCAACAAATTTAATGTGTGTATCTGTAACATGAAAAACAAATGCAATTTACATTTTTCTATTGCTCCTGACTATAGTTTAATGACTTTGATGATCACTAATGTCATAATTTTGTTACATTCAAATATTTTTGTTATTTTCAACTTACGACAAACCGGATTCAAGGTGATATATATACAAAATCATGGTGCGCGACAAATTCATGTAGATAACTATTTATGAATATATACCATTGGTAGAGTTTTCCTTGAATTTAACATGTCCGTCGTCTTATTAGATAAGAGACATGAATGTACCTACTGAATACGTCCTTTTTACATCAAATATTTAACAGGAAAAGAGGTCATTTCGTTCAGTCTAATAATTGAGAGTTATACCTACAGTGTGTTTCATTAGTCAGAAAGCCCAAGACAAGACAGGTGTCACCAAAAAAACACAAGATCACATGAATTATCGCAGAAGTGTGGGGACCGTAATCATTAATTTAGGACTTATTGGGAAATATAAACGGTCTCATGACAATGTATAAAACTTGAAATAAACAGATTAAATTAAAAAAAAAAAAAATGAGTTATGTCACAGTACAGGAAAACAACAGGAACCGCACTGACAATATGATGATGTCACTTTCATCATTGCATTGACAATGGAGTATATCAAGTCATCAAACTATAGCTCAAATCTAATGTGAATTATATTGGTAGTAAACGACGCCCTGAAAAACTAGGCTCGAATAAAAATAATTCTACGGTATTGGTTACGGTTTGTAGGGCCGTCTACAGCTCACAATGTAATATCAATATCACAGAACGGAGTCTCTATTTACTAATCAAAGCGTCTACTAGTACTATATAGGGTATCTTCCTCATGCAGATAGCAGCAGTACATCTGGGCAGTGACGTCAAAGCGAGTCGCGCGGAACAAAATACGCTTAGCCTTGAGCGCCTATGCGCCAGCGCAAGCTAGCCGGCTACGCCGAAACTGGGCCTCTATTCGACAGGCAAATCAGTACAAATTGATAATGGCGTTCCAGCTCCCTTTCTCGCTTATGGATATTGAAAGAGACGAAAATCGATTGTTAGTCCACAGCCAAACAAATCGTAGGTACACTGAGGTCGTTAGAAAGCGCTCAAGAGCTCCTGAAAATACGCTGTGGACAAAGAGGATCGATAGGATTTCTACTCAAGTTGCCACTTCATTGTTTCATCTCGCTACTACAACTAATAATTTCTAGAAATCGGTCACAATAACCATAAGTCAGCAGGCACCCCGCTTCGCTGCACGGCCGCCTCAAGAACCGCCTACGGATTAGCTTCATACACTTCCTCATTCGTGATCTTTGCTTCGTTCTGCACTTGACTCGGCTGCTTACCACACCAGTCCAAACGCAACTCAATGCCACTGTATTAAAGCATAATATTGAAGGCGCGGGCGGATCTGTAGCATTTGTTTATACTATGATTGTATTATTTACACTTTTGTTTCGAGGTGACAAAGTCCGTTTTGGGCTGACGCTTTTTCATGTTGAATTGAATGTAATTGCATATTGAATCGACAAAACGTTACTTGAGCTCCGTTTCTTTATTATGCTTCATTTAAATATTGATTAGCTATGCCCCAAGTCAGTCTTTGTATTAGCCACAGGTTAAAGTTTCAAGTTTGGCGCTAAGAATGACTTATTTGCAATGACGTGTGTTCGTTTCACCGTGAATTTTTGCGTAGGCAAAATTATGGCACGTGCATTTTTTTTATACAACGACGGTGGCAAACAAGCGTACGGCCCGCCAGATGGTAAGCGGACACCGCATCCTATAGACGCGTAACATGGGCGTTGCCTACCCTTGATATGTTTGAGGATTCGCCGTGTTGACAGCTGAAGGAACAAATGCCCTCGCTCTCAACACAACGCATCCTCGGGAGCTCTGGCATAATTTACTAAGTGAATATTTTGTAGTTAGTGTTTTGATCGAACCCGTACTTTGTCATAAATAGCATTAATCGTCATCATGTAGTCCCACTGATGGGAACAAGTCTTCTCATGGATGAGATGAGATCACATCATGATTTCATGATAATTATTTGTCATTAAAATTTCAGTGGTTTATTGTATAAGTGGTTAATACACCAATTTTATTTTCTGAGGTGCTCCACTTTGTTTAATACATTAGAAAGATCGCAAGTCAATCCTAGACTTAAGATTAAACCAGGACCAGGAAGAATGGCGTCTTCGAAAAGAAAGCCTGTATTCAGAAAGTGACTATTGCATGTTTACGATGTAGGACTTTTGACCTTAAACGTGCCATATAGTGCCCTCATGCCGCTTCGGCTAAACTCTGTTTTCATGCACCACCGAGATGCAATTCATGCGAACGCGGTTGACATTGACACTTGGTGACAGTGACGTGACACTCATCGTACCGTGGCCGGCGTTTTACCACGACCATGACACAAACGTGACAACCCTAAGTAGAACAAAGATCACCTGCTATGCGGATGAGTGCAGTAACGATTTCAGTTTCAAACATCGTTTTTGTTAGGCAGAGGGCCTTCTGTACGAAAGTTATTCGGTAGTTCAATCTCATAGTTTCTATAGGATGATAGTATTGCAGAATTTTGGCATATATACCTGTTTGCATAATCCTCTTTTTGTTTTTATTTATCACACTGTCGAAATAGTTTAGACGGGGCGTTCTATGCGGTAATCTCGTCAATCTGTCCTTCGGCTTTTCTGTGCATCAGATAGTGCTATCGCCTTCATAGCCTAGATACGGAACGCTTTATTTGATAGTATGTTAGAAAAGGGCGTGATACTGAAAATATCAAGTAAAAATTCCCTTCATTTCATGCTATATTCAAGCGCAGTTTAAGCTAGGGTAGCCTAGTAGTTCAGATACTGATAAAGCGGCTGTCAATCGGCGGTCGTGGATTCGAATTCCGGTTTGTACCATCACAATGAGTTTTTCTGAACTTATGTACGGAATGTTTACCGTTAGCTTTTCAGTGAAGGAAAACATCTTGAGGAAATAGGTCTAATCCCAATAGGGTCTACTTTTTCTTCTAGGTTGGAAGGTCAGATGGCAGTCGCTTTCGTTAAACTAGTGGAGTTTAGATGTCAAAGCGGACCCCGGGCTACTCAAGGGCACAAGCGGGATTAACACTAGGAAAAAAAAAAAAATTTTTTAAAATTTAAACTGTTTATTTTTAACTATTATTTAAATACATGGTGGGTTATGTTTAGTACAATCTTTATTATTTAAGATTATTTACTAAACTTTATTCTTACTAACTAATTATAATTATCTATATATCACTGGGGGCCTCAATGAACATTTTCTTCATTATAGTTTTAGTTTGTGCAGGTTTACTCTTTATATCACTTAAGATAATTTGGGAAAGCTGTTCAAGACACCAGGGAGGTAGCTAGACCATACTCTTTGACCATATATGTTGTTATATTTGTTGACTACGTATGTTTTCTTGCTAGTGAGAATTCTTAGATTGCCTTTCCTTGTGCATTTGACCAAGTCTCCCAATTTATGTTTATATTGCATTACAATTGCCATTTTCACTTTATCAAATACATTCATAATTCTGCAGTATTTAAATAGTCTATGGTAATTATCTCTATGTTTATATTTAATTTTTAACGGGACTATTGTTTTTAGTAGTCTAATTTGCAGGTTATAAATACGTTGTAAATAAGTTTTGTAGGTTCTCCCGTAGCTAGAGATTCCATAGCTTATGATTGAATCCGCCATTGCCATGTACAGTAGTCGCAAAGTATTATATGGCATTTTATGTTTGAGTATATTCAAGTTACATAGGATGGCTCTAAGTTTTTTACAAACTAGTTCTATGTGATTATTCCAATTAAATTTATTGTCTATTGTAAGTCCAAGGTAAGTGTGATGTGATACAACTTCTAGGGTGTCGCAGCTACAGGAAATGTGAGTGGTATGCATGCAAGAGTGACCATGAGCCACAATCCTGGGTATCATATTAGTTTTGATGTAAGGAGAATGTATATGCATTAGCTTAGTTTTTTGATAATTTATAGATAGTCCAGCATCATGGGCCCATTTACACAGTATATCGAACTCACTCTGCATCTTACTTTCTGCGGTATATTCATCCCTGTCTGCAGTTATTAAACAGGTGTCATCGGCGAACTGGTATACGGAGGCCTCCCCAAATATGTTACACATATCGTTGACATAAATTATGTATTCGGTAGGGCCGATTATTGAGCCTTGGGCTGTGCCTTGTAGCGATTGAGCCATCTCACTCTGCTCATCTGCTATCCTGACCATATTATACCTATTTGTATGGTAGTTTTTAACAAGTTCTAAGGGTGGCCCCTGTACACCACTTTGCTCCAATTTTTTATACAGTTTGTTTAAATTTAGTGTTTCAAAGGCTTTACTGAAATCAATCATAGTCACTAGTACATGCTTTTTCTCATTTAGGAGGATGATGATGTTTATAATAAAGGTATTTTTGGTAGGTACCTACCTACTTATGCTTTAAGATAATTAAATTATATTCACTTCGTCATAAAGGTGCAATTATGAGGTGCACATAAAGAAAAAAATTATGAATTATGTTCCAGCACACCTTTCATAACCTTTTTTGATCATGTGACCTGGTTTATTAAAAATAAATTGTATCATTGTAGTAAGAAAAGCAGCGGGTTGTTTCGGAGAGGTGGGTATCGAAAGCCTCTGTATTTAAATATTATCATATTAATTTGACTAAGTACTAAAGTTTGAACTGTACTAAAGTATAACAATATATTCACTTCAATAATAAACTGATTAACTAAATAAGACTTCAACTTAGTCACTTATCATGTTTAATATCTCCGAGCCATCTGTGGCTCGCTTGGGATAGGCCATGGTATACTGACAAATTACTGTCCCAAGGATAATCTTCTAGTTATAGCAGGGTTGTTACGGCAATTTATTATAGTAATATCTCTTGTTCATTGACGACGGTATTTTAGAAGGCATAAACTACAGCTAAACTAGACGTTATTTTATAATGCGATGTCATTTATTTTCGATATTAATCTAGACTACCTATATACTCATATTTTAATTCACATACATACATTCACGCCGATTAAATGTGATATTAGAGTGATAGGTTGCTAGCCCATCGCCCACAACACACTTCAACCCTGGTCCCTTAGTCGACTTTTACGACACCCTCGGGAAGAAAGGGGGTGGTGAAATTCTAACCCAACACCACACGGGTCATATTTATAACGGGGTATATTTTAATTCATTTATTATTAAAAACGTATATTACAGAATAATGGCTTAAAAATATTATATCAAGGGATATATTTTTACGAGGGACTGAACTAGGCTATCTTGTGTTTCAGGCAGTAGTATCCTACTGCCTGAAACACAAGATAGCCTAGTTGTCGCGAGATATCTCTCGGTATAACTATTTTAAACATACTTGCAAACCATAAAAAACAAAAATTAAATACTGTACAAAACTTAATAACTGTACAAAGTATTTATTTTATTTACATAAAGCAAGATTCATCATCATCCTCCTGGCGTTATTCCCGGTAATGCCCCGAAAGGAGCCCGGGGTCCGCTTTGACACCTAATCCCAAGATTTGGCATAGGCACTAGTTTTACGAAAGCGACTGCCGTCTGACCATCCAACCCAGAGGGAAAACTAGACCTTATTGGGATTAGACCGGTTTCCTCACGATGTTTTCCTTCACCGAAAAGCTAACGGTAAATATTCCGTACATAAGTTCCGAAAAACTCATTGGTACGGGCCGGGATTCGAACCCACGACCGCCGCTTGACACTTATTGAAAGGCATCTCGGAGACTTTTCTTACTTTTAGTATAGATGAGAGAGTATAGATCTAACTTGGCATTTAACCTGTTGTATATATATATATGTATATATAAAGAGTGTGTGATATTTTAGCTTTTAAAGATTATACGTTTGTAGGTTTTTAATGGTTTTTTTAAATCGAATGAGCGGTTCCGGAGCGGGTAAGCAAGCAGGAGTTTGAAAAATTTAATCACCTGTGTGCAGAATGGACTTTCTGGATGGTTATAGGCTATTTTATCCCATGGGCTTGCCTGTAAAAGTAGCTACGCAAACGAAGACCAGTCTTTATTAAAAGGGAAGAGCTTTTGACGACTTGGATTGCGTAATAGTTACTTTTGATTTACTTCATTTTAAAAGAACCCTTTGAGTGCTTGTAAGGAGTTTCTAGAAGGGCTATAGTCTTTCAGAAATGTGCTGCCAGCATACGTTTGGCTCTAAAGGCCTCCACCCACCGGACGCGTGTGCTGCGCGGCGCGTGTGCTGCGCGGCACACGCGCAAGTTGTAAAGCATTGAAACTACACTTCAAACACACATCGAACGCGGCACACGCGCAGCACCCACGCAGCTGCAGCGCAGCACCCGCGCGGCACACGCGCAGCACCCGCGCAGCTGCAGCGCTGCACACGCGCAAGTTGTAAAGCATTGAAACTACACTTCAAACACACATCAAACGCGGCACACGCGCAGCACCCGCGCAGCTGCAGCGCAGCACACGCGCAGCACACGCGTCCGGTGGGTGGAGGCCTTTACTTCCTTCTTAGAACAAGACGCCCGTAGTTGCCGGCCACACATTTCCAGAATTTCCATTATATCCAGTCTAAAGCCCCTTTACGAGCACAACTGCGCGGTTATCCCAAGCGGCGAGATCAGCTGTCCAACCCTTTCTAACTAGAACACTTAGAATGAGACAGATCTCGCCACGACACGCGCCGTCTTGTGATAACCGTGCTAAGAGAAATGTAGCCCTTAAACGGTACGGTACGGTGTACATTGCTTGTTCAGACTACCTACCTAGTAACTTGCAAAGGTTGTAAACAGAAAACAATGCGTCCGAAACGTTGACGATTTGACGTTCGGCAGTTTCATTGTTTTTATGCAAATTTTGTATAACGCGTATCAGTTTCGGCAAAAAAAATAGATTACCGAGGTTGGTAGTGTTGCATAATTTGATGCAATTCACAGGTGTATTTAGAAAATGTACATGTGACTTTATCTTAAATGCACAATTATTAAGCTAAGATATAGATAGCTATGTCGTTCACGGTTTAGTCTATTTCTTCGGCAGAAATGACAAAAATCGTGAAAATTAAGTGTAGTGTTAGAAGTTCACGATTCCTTAAAGGCTTACAAGTTTGGATGTTTGTTACTCAATGACGCTTAAACGGCTAAACCGATTTGGATGAAATTTTGCACGAAGATAGTTTATAGCCTGGATTAAAATATAGGGTAGTTTTTTTAGTCGCGGGCGGAAGCTAGTATATTATCATTATTATACAGGGTAGGGCCTATTGGGCGTGTGAGCACTTATTTCCAGGTAATTTTAATTGAAAATAAAAACGTTATTTTTCTTTTTTTTCTTGAAAGTAAGTTCACGTGTATTTTTTACCCTTCTGGGGTAACACAGGTAGTTTTTTTATTTAAAAAACACTAAAAAGATCACATAAATATCTTTTAAAAACAAAAATGCAAAAACTATTATGACTCACAGTTCATGATGTTACCTCAAAATCTGCATTGACTGCTGTGCTATTATCTCGTGGTGCCAAGATACATTACTTGAAGGTCATAACTTTAGATCAAGATTACTCCGAATTAAAAATGTTTAAAAAAATTGGACACAAGGGGTTACTACAGATGCTCTAAGGAAGCGTCCTTTTAATTATTAACCTCTGTTACAGGTCACACACTGTATTGTAAAAGGAATTGTAAGCTTAGACTAATATCCAACGCATCATTGCAGCCACACGAATAGGAAATAATACGACATTGGGTGCGCCGGCGCGGCTTGCAACACTGACATTGGCCCCGTTCCGAGACCCACTAACGCTATCTGTGCGTCACACTGATGCGCTCAACCGATTTTTGTATAACTTTCATTGAAATGTGTTGGCAAATGCGTTTTCGGTGTTGGAACACTTTAGTGGACAATGGACGGTATAATAATGCATAGGAACACAAACTTAGTGGCCTGGGAACTTTGCTTTGAACAATGAACGCTTAAGAACCTACTGTTCTGATGAGGATAACACATTTATTTTATATTTCTATTCGCCGGAAACATAGGAATTGGAAAAGATAGATCGCAGGACTGTAAAAAAACAAGTTTTGGTAAAGTTTGTGTGTTATTCCCACTGAAACTTCACTTACAGTTGAGTTGATATAATTATTTATACTTACTTATATATAGGTATATCGTCATGGATTTTATGAAAAAGATAGGGATATTGGAAGTATTGCATATTAGAAAATAGAACATTAACAACAACGAGATTTTTTTATAGATATTAGTAAAACAAAGTATACTTCATTGGCATGAGAGATACACATAACAAAATTCAACGACAAAGATGCGAATCGCTTCCGTCGACTCAAACGAATTGCAATCATTCTAATCGCTTTCCAAAAACCGGCCGCCAAAAACAGGACCGAGGGGAAAACACAAAGGGCGATACCATAGGCCCCCAATGCCCAAAATAACGATGATACTACAATACCCGGGCCCCTAGACTTGCATTGCCTAAATAGGTCAACGCGCAGCTAAATAGGTCGACGCGGGAGGATGCAAGCGTCTACTATTCGTTAATACGAGTACAAAGTTTAAGGACAGGATAATAGTAAATTATTGTGTGGGCGCGACGAATTAAGTCATAAAAAAGACTGGCTGACAATACGGGGTAGGCTTGGGGGCGAGGTAATCAATGTAATCATACCTAGTTTGTAACAAGGCAAAACCTGCGCCGCGCGGCCACTGGCGCACTGGCCGACGATAAAGAAAAAAGTACAATTTTCACGTCCGTGTTTTGTTTTCTGCTGTCAGAAATGTTCACTAGCTTCGCACTAGCACTTCGTTTGAGTAAACCTATTTTATAACATAAGACTTAATGATTTATATTATGTACAGTTTTCGAGATTAACTCATTTCTTTCCTTCAATTTATTATTATATTTTATTGAATGTTAAATATTAGTTTTATTTCTTACCCGCTCGCTAGCTGGGCTACCAGTTGTTACCACTAACGAAAAATCTTCCCTTCATATTGTGTTACATAAAGTTATGGGATAAATATAAAGGATATTTTGACACTAGAGAAGATTAGTCGCAATATAATATATAATTATGTGTAAAATATCACTATAATTATATGCATTTTCTCGTAAACCGCATGGCAAACCTCGCCAACGTTCAGGGGCAATTTTGCCAAATTTCATTTTTACAGCCTTCGAATCCGTTTTTTTTATAGAATCATGAAGTTATCCATCCTGTCTCATCCATTACCTATTCTGATTAGAAGTACTACGAAAATATCCAAATTCTGAAAAAAACGTGCAGCCTTACATTTTCATAAAACGCGCTCCAGCCGGGTAAACAGTATTTATAAACAACATATCGATACATTTAAACTTGCCCAAACGGATTTCGGTGATAAATCGCGCAGTTTACAGGAACCTATGCGAGGGTGACGAATGGCCGGGTCCTTCACGCACATTCGTTTTCGTTAACAAAGCGAGCAGTGTAATGCAAAATAGCGCAACCACACTCTGAAAAATGCCTTTAAATGACCAATCACATAAGCCCATTGTATTGTGGTAAAGTCATCCATAGTAATATTTACTTGCGGTTTGTTTTGAAAACAGTTTCAATACTTCCTAATCACAATTCTATATTGCGATTATCACTTATAAATAGGTCGGTATAGGTATTTCCAACATAGAATTGGCGTTATCGTAGATTATATTGCTGACATATTATATTACTACAAGTAACAGAAAAGTTAGTCCCCTTAGGAACAGTAAAGAATTTTTCGATCTAGATAAGCGAAAAACGTGGTAATATTTCGTCTAAAATAAAATTCATATTACGGTGTCGGTTAGTAACAAACGCTGCGAATTGAAATGTAAAAGACAAACGATAAAACATTGAACAAACCCAAAACTATAAAGGCCAATAAACTTTATGAAGTAAAGTAATGCCCCAAGAAAAACAAGTGCATTGAAAACGCCATAACTCATAAAATGGAATTAACATAACAAAGGATGAAGAAAATACAGTATAAATAAATATCAAGCATCGACAACAGCTGTTGCTTGGTGGAGTACAGCGAGGTCACGTTGCGTGAATCGCAAAAGTAAAACAAAGAAGTGCAAAACATTGTTTAGCCATTTACGAGGCTACATAACGAATAAACGTAAGATAATACCAAAAACTAAAACAGTGTTAGACTAAAAGCAGTTACGCAAACACGTAACAGCCATCAAAACCAAATTGCACAGAGCACAGCCACCCGCTCCACCGAAATGAAAGGGAAAATTCGTTGCCAGCACCATAATCAGATCGAAAATCGGGTCCCCTACATACACAGGCACCGTAGGTATAGCCCGTGCCCGGATGCAAGTGAAAACGACATCAGTGGGGTGGGGAGCACGACTAACCCCGTTTCCAGGCTCACCCACACAACCCTACTATGTATAGATGACGACGCATCCCTTGCCAGACGTCTGTGTGCGCCCGCCCCGTTTCAAGGTCGACCGGGCCACGCTAGAGAGGGAGAGATACACACCCCCACTGAAAGTGCAAGCGAAATGTGCGAGAGAAAATCAATCTTGCACGGAGGGGGAAAGTGGGAGTACTGAAAAACTAGGTGAACCGTTTCGGACGCCGGGTCCGCTCTACGTGCGGTGGTTGGCGATGGTGGGCTTGCGTCTGGCTCTGCTTGAATTGCAATCACGGATAGCCAGAGGACGCCTTTGCAGACGAACCTTTTTATAACGGTGCGTATTCAAGTATTCGTCTGTGCTACACTTGCGCTAGATCAGCGTTTTGATAAAGACAAATGATTTCTTGCCACGCTCTTTTATAAAAGCTCGTACATAATCGGCATACATCATCGATAATGTCTTGTAATGGCGCTTCTCAGCCTAGCAACTGTTATAATTGTCGACGCATCAGAATTTCCAAATACAATGTGGCTTAAAAAATATGAATATTTTACCACGAGCATATCGAGTATAAGGACCTATTTGTCACTTAATGCAAAATTACTAAAGCGGAATAAGGTTCTCGTGAAGTTTTCATTTAAAATAGGAACAACATTAATGAAGCACGCACGCGACCCACGCCAACCTAACAAACGTTATAAATTGGAGCTAAACCTCTGTAATTTTTAGCGATTCAAAACCAGATTGGTTTATTGCGTACCATTTCGTGAGTTTACTTTAGGCACTGAACAAGTCAGAAGTCACAGGAACATTGGCAGGAACTTTTTACGGTATGTCCTCGTTCTTCACCGCAGAGCTCGGACGACATAGTTAGTTACACGTATTTTACTATGAATATCATACTTCCCGCAGCCAAGCAAAGACAAACGCAAAGAACATAACAATCGTAAAATGACTATGAACTTTAGCAATCGAGTAATTAAAAAGTTAAAACAATAACCTATAACAAGTGTGCACCCAATCCGAGATTATCTGAGTTGTTAAGGTAACACAACCCCAGCGCACATCCCTAAATGCAATTAACGGCCACGACCCTGCACCCCCAAAAGGGTTAAAAATTTGTGCCTCCAGTCACCATGCAACGCGCATTACTCCTGGGAGTAATGGGGTGGCTTTTGTTTTACGTATAATGCACTCAAGTATAGCTAGAGGGGGAGGGGAGATGTGGTATGAACTCCCCTCCTTCCCCTTTTCCCATCGTTTGCCCAACCGCACCAACACCTTGATTTTTGACGTTAACCTAAAACCAACCATGTGATAAATGTCACTTTAATGTTCGACGGAGTATGAGGAAATGCCTCTAATTTATGTCAGATCACGAAGGCAATGTCAATATAAAAATAAACTTGTCTATTATACTTTTAGTGACCCGTTTACGATTATGAGTTTTAGATACGGTAAAATCCTCTTCTTAATTGCACGTTTAGTATTTTTGGACGTTTTCACGATAATGGTACTACTACATAACAAACTCATAAATATACTTCAGTGGAGTAGAAACTCTGAGAAGGAGACCGCTATGGGTTTGCAAATAGATCTGATTGATTGAGATCAATCACACTAAGTGAAACAAATTCACTAATAAAAATCATTGCTCTAAAGCATTTGTCTCAAACACATTTGATCTAAACACCGAAATTGAGCTATAAATAGGACGTAAACTCCCTTTTATTGAACGTAAAACTGAAATCACCTCTCCTCATCAAGTATTCATGATTTGGCGACGAACTATTGTCGATGCCTGTTTAAATCTTTAAGCCTTGAGCTCTTGTCGGTCGGTTAATCTACTATAGTTTTATCGTAGTGGCGTTTTGTTATTTCAACTATGATAACTACAAGTTTATCTTGTTTCACGACAAGTTTGACGACCGCTTTAGCCTAGTCGGTAGTGACCCTGCCTACGAAGCAAGAGGTCCTGGGTTCGAATCCCGGTAAGGGCATTTATTTGTGTGATGAGCACGAATATTTGTTCCTGAGTCATGGATGATTTCTATGTATTTAAGTATTTATTTATCTATATAAGTATGTTTATCGTCGTCTAGTATCCATAGTACAAGCTTTGCTTAGTTTGGGACTAGGACGATTTGTGTAAGATTGTCCCCTAATATTTTTATTTAATATTTTTTTTATCTAGTGATCGATGCGCACGTCTTTGCTTATTTACTGTACATAGCTTCGTTACTATAATGGAAACCAAACAAAAGTATATCAGAACTATTGATCTCATAATAGATTAGGTACGAGATCCCCTGGAATAAGACCGCGCCAAACCAAATATTATACCAACGTAAGCTGGCAGCATACGCTGAATATTCGAATGTACTGTCGCAAGGTATCGCCCGAGTCGCACATAGTTGTCGAGAATACACAATCCAATATTTGCCTCGTAAACCTCCGCCCGTTTTGACATTTGAATAAATGCACACACGAAATTCACACCAGAAAGTGAAACCGTAAAAATGATGCAAAAGGAAGGCCTTTCCAACTGCCCGTTGGTTTGACACAGTGTAGGTAATCAATTCTGTGGAGCGGAATTTTCGAGCACCGCATTAGGCTGTGTTAGCGTTATGTGACTCCGTGCAATCCGTGTCGGAAGCTGGAATACGGCCAAGTCGAGAGTGGGGGGGTGTTTGGGAGGTTTTTGGGTAGGCCGGAGGGTCGGTTGCCTCGCGACATATATAGCGGCTCGGTCGATAAGGGAAGCGAGCCGCGCCGATGCGTTCGCCGTCGTCGAAACGCATTGTATGCGGTGCTTCGAAATTCAGACTGAAAATTTTAGGCGCTACATTCCTTCTGAACTTTAAGACTTTCTGTAGAAGTAAGACGTCAAAACATTTCTGCGCCACAATCAACTAAATGATAAGAAATGTGTTTTTCTTATAAACAGTTCTCGATGACATGAACATAGTTCGGGACCAATTCCGCCACGAGCAGTCACTTAATAGATGCGTGTTCTCGGAAAGTGCGACAGCCTAACCTTAGCAAAGGAGCATTATAACGAGAATTCGGAGCGGCCATGCAGAATAACGAGATTCACCCCAACCTCAGAGGTAAGTGCCATAAGAGATCCAGCGAATATCCGACGTGAGTAAGGTACGGCTGTATCAAAACGTGGTAATACATACAAATGAAAATACTGATAGGAAAAATAACATTAAAAAGAACAATTTTAAGATTTCAGGTAGGGTAGCTTTACAATTAAGTATAGCATGTTGAATTTCCTGTACTTATTCTGTATTGTTATTATTCATATCATTATGATCATGATTATTTAATCTAGTGTTAAATATCACATATTTTTACTGCATCAGATGCATACGACTCGACTCTAATCTAATGAGCGCCACATAAAGAATTGTCACAATTTGAAAATAAATTACAATTCCCAAAAGCCATCTCCACATTAACAGTGAACGTTTCTACAGCCCAGTCCTCGGAGCGGGTGACGCACTCCCCCCACCACCCACCCTCGCCCTCCCATTGCGTCTAGCATACTTGTTCGGGGCGACCTCGAAAAGTTACGGCTGGAAACCTTACAGGAAAAACTCCTATAAAATCCATTGAAACAGCCCTGCAAATTAACTGCAATTAAGACTTCATTGTGAAGTAGGGTCAAACAGTCGTTGAAAAAATTCTCAACTTTGTTAGCTCAAAGTTGTTCTAACAACGGCATTGTGAGCAATATCTTTGCATTCGTTAAACGTGAGCTTTTCTTGTTACATTTCTATTTCATCACAAAACTCAATAAAGCTTGCAGCGTTTTGATTTAAAACTTCAGCAACATTGAGTTCAAGTTCATGTTTCTTGCTATCAGCATGAAGTGTATTAAACGGGCTACCGTCGCTATATTTGCGGGGATTTGACGACAACTATCTCGGCTATTCCTCGGCAACGCATTCATGGGAGACGTGACGTGCTTTAATTAACACCCGAATTTGAATAGAAATGCCTACCAGCATACTATATGCCCAGAGCTTAGCGGTGTAAGTTTACGGTGTTATTAAAGGGCCCCAGGTGAAATTTAATATCTGAAACGTTTTACAACCGCCGAATTTATTTTGATGAAATATTGCAGTGAAGTTTTTGCGTCGCAAGTAAAGAAAATGTGGTTTATTAGGAATTCTTAATAATATTGTCTGTTAACGGTAAACATGTTTTGCGTCATTTACACGTGCTTCTTTAAGGAAAACGCAATAACATGATAACCGGTGCATGCGACTAATTTGTTTTTCAAGGACTTTTTTTACCTAAGATAGCGCATTGACTTATTTGAAACAAATTTTACAATAACATTTCTAGCGAGTACAAATGTCGAATTGATCGCTAAAAGCTATCCATTGTGCAATTTTTACTCAAATACGTGTGTCCTTCTAGCGTGAATAATGACATCCAATTATATAAAAGTCAAAATGTTTTATTTATAAACAGTCAATAATAGTCATAGTTTATAATGCTTTAACATTTAGTTACATTTATATTTACCCCAACTTAAACTGACTGCACTTCAATCAATGATTTCAAAATCCGCATTATCACCGTCTAACCCTTTTCCATCAATATCTATAAAACACATACTGTTATCGAATTTAATACACGCGAATCGTAAAAACGTTGCATAAAACGTCAAGGCCAGTTGAAAAAAGTGCCAATTTTATCGTAAACGGTGTCAACGACCCTTTTATCATTTTAGCAAGATTTCACGGACATGCAAGCTCGTACACTATTCGTATTGACGTCGTGTCATGATAATACATAGATAATATAATTTGCATATTATTACGGGTAGAACGTTCTGGACGAACGGGTGGGACGTCACGGAACCGAAAATCCCGGGATTTCCCGGTTTTTTCAACCTAGTAAAGAACCGGGACAAGAAAAAAATATCCCGGTTCTTTCGGGACTTTCGGGAAATACATTTTAGCGTTTCTTTTAAAAGAAATAACGTAAGAAACGTATCATTCTAGCTTATAACTTCGTACTGCTCGTGCCGTCCGGCGCGCTCGGACTTTTGACGTCACCTATCCTATTCCCTATACCTTTCCTAGCTATGGGCTATGGCCATGGCTTAGCAGTCGTGTCCTACCTGCCCTGATCCGCACTTCGAATCCGGTTTGCTAATTTCACTGGCCAAGTACCCAGTTATTCTTCATCGCTCATCGTGGCTTCCTAAAGTAGGTACCTACTTATGTGTTGTTATGTCGTGATTTTGGTGTCCTGCAGTGGTCAATGTAGCGATTATATGCTAAATTAAAAGTAAAAATAAAAAGTTTTGAGACTGATTGAAATCACGTTGATTTTGAAGACTCAATAATTTAGAACTAATGTTGATTTCATACCAAAAACGAATTAAGATGAGACTGGCTGTTAAAATGTGAGAAATTATATACTTTAGTTCACTTTAAAAATAGTTTCGGAACAAGCTACGGTAGCCTCGCGGGTCAGGCATGCGGCTGTCAAACGGCGGTCGTAGGTTCGAATCCCGGCTCGTGCCAATAAGTTTTTAGCTTTTCGTTGAAGGAAAAACATCGTGAGGAAACCTGCATACATCCACGAAGAAATGCAAATGTGTGAGTGTGAAGTCCACAACCCGCACTGAGCCAGCGTGGAGACTACTGCCTGTTCCCTCTCATGCTTAGTACTATATACAGAAACAGTAGAATACTACAATAGAATACCTATTTCATCTCGTACGCAAGATATTGTTTTAACCTTCCCTATTATTGTTGTTTTAACAACTGATAGTAGTGATCTATAGCTGTGGAGTGTCGACGGAGAATGGTGTTGATTAAAAGTATGAATGAAGCTGTATATTGATCGCAATGCGCTCTTTTTATTAAAATATAACGAACCCAGCGGTTTTATCTCGTAAAATCGATTGATATATGTGGTTTTATTGTTAATTCTTGAAGTATCGATGAGTATTGAAGGTTTGTCCCGAAAGTCCATAAAGAATCGGGAAATCCCGGTTCTGATTTCGGCAAGTCCCGAAAATCCCGGTTCTTTGAAACAGTACCGGTTCTACATTCCCTAGTTCTGTACATATCAACTCATATCGGTTATAATTAATAAAGGATGTTTTAAGAACTCTATAAGACTCATCATTCTAAATTGAAATTTCAGGGAGCAAACTTGGTTTTTAAGAGCAAATGATTAACAGACAAATAAGACACAAAGGTCGAGGAAAAGGCCTTTTACGATTCAGATTGATGATTCTAAAGTCTCGGAAACGACTGTCACCAAGAGAAAGTTTAAACTTTGTGAATCATTCAAATATTTTCCATTGTCCTATGAAGCAGATCAGAGCCAGAAAAGAAAATTTAATAATTGAATACCTGAATAGATAACCTCAAACATTACATTGTCGCAAATATCGACCTATTATGAGGTTTGAGTTATTTATTTGAGTAAATTATTATTGAAATTTCAAATCAAAGATGACTTGTTACCGATATCACAGTCTAACTTTTAATCTAAAATTGATTATATAGTCAAATTATGATGAAATCTGGCTTGTCAAATTTGCAAAGCTCAGAAAAATGGGCCTGTTATAAGTTTCGCCCAAACAATGAAGCTCGAGGTCCATAAATCGATTCTACAAACGATGGTACATTATTAATTTCCTTGATACGACGTTAAGTTGAAAGAAGCCTTGAATTATGTTTTAAATGGAGTCAACAGCTCATAGTATCCAAGTGTCGTTTAGGTACTTCTTCAGCTCTGGGTGTGGCTTAAGTACTTAATAGTACTTTGTAATTAAGTACATTAGTTACAATTGCTGTTTAAAAATCTGATTTAAATATGAAGATAACTTATGATAAATCTTGACATTATATCATAACAGTACTAGGGTACTAAGTAGTATTCGATGCTGTATCCTGAGTTTGTTTGCTTAGTAAATGTTGTCACTTTGATATGTTAGATATTCAATTAGCACATTAACGACTAGTTGGTATGAGGTCTTAGTATTCACGCAGCGTTGGTTGATGACCTCGACAAAGTATCTCTAGACATTGAAAGCAAAAAAATGTGTATTGATCACTGTTAATATTCGAAGTAAACAAACAAAAAACTATTTGTGGATTTACATAATTTGGATACTTTATTAACCAGTTGTAAAAAGACGTAATTTTAAAGCTCATCAAAGACTTACGTAATCTGCTTATATAATACGAAGGTTTTTTTTTAGTTGTCTTCCCTAATTTGCATTAAGCACTCTCAAAAACTCAGCCGCATCCCTTGAATCTCTTGAAGCATGCTTGCGCATTTTCAGCGGTCGAATTCTATCAAGTCATCATGACTCGTCGTTCCTCTCCTCATTCTATAATAATGCACGGGCCAAATTCAGGACGTTCCACGATTTCAATAGCAAAATATGTCAGATCACCGAAACAGTCACTTTTTACATGCATTAACTTGCGTTTTTAGTTCGTTCGTTAGTATGTGCGGCTCAAATCTTGCAAGTCAAATTTGCCCAGCTTCCCGATGTCCAATCGAGTTGAAATATTGATAAATTACATATGTAAGTCGGACGACAATGCACTATGGCACCAAAAAGCTGGTCTTATGATAGAGACGGAAAGTTGCCGCAGGAACTTCCCAATTACACAAGATAAACCCTTCGTATGTGGGCTCAGTAGAATACTCTCAATGAGAGTGCACAAAGGCACAGTCGGCAATAAACCTTATGGCAAAAATGATTTCTTCGGCAGAGACGTACTGCAAAACTGGGCATGTCTTCGTTTTAAAGCTGTAATTGTAGGTTGTTGGTGAGAAAGAGAATAACTCACCTTCGCAATATAATGTGACGTCGGCGAGACTCTCTGAGTTCCAGAGGTTCGCGAACGACGTGGCCAAGTTTGAACCGAAGCTGTTCCATTTGAGGCAGTACTGCTGCTGCTGAGTGTCCATGCCCGGGCCGCCTCGGTTACCTTCCCTGTAATAAAAAAATAATTTTCAAAGTGTGTCCGCCGTAGGAAACATATCTGAACTAAAAAGGACAGAAGGGGTTATTGCGTAAGTATTCATATGAATGTTATAAGTAGTCCGTTTTTTAGGATTAGAAATACGGTAAACAAATAAGCAGTCATCGTCAACCTTTTCTGCTTGGGACAAATATTAGATGTTACCCGGAAATTCATCCTTGCTGCAAAGTTCACACATTAACTTGTAAATGTTCACCACCAAGTCACCTTGTGGTGAAAGCAAAACGTTCAGGGGAGAACGAGTCGGTCTTTTTTGCAAGCCACTTGGGCCTGCCTCTGATTGGTCCATCGCAGTCCGCACACCACACACAGCGAAAAATAAAATCTCAATATGAATTAACACATAGATACTCGTATAATAATATCGTAATCTTCAACAATGTGTTGATTACCAAGAAAACACGAAAAAGAACGTGAGATACGATCGACAATTTTGCCAATGTTGACAGCGAAAAAAACGAACCGATCATTTCAAACCTCTTCTTCTTTAGGTTTTTTATTATGCAACCTTTCCAGAACTGAATAACGAAATTCAAAATAAGAGAGTCAAAAAATAAATACTTTAAAAATAAATACATTGTTTTAAGTACTATTCAGATATAAATGATGAAATGGCTGTTTGAGATACTTTGACAGTTGTGTGGCATATAGTGTGTTATATAAAATACCTCGTGCTTCGTGCTTTATCCTTCTTTCTAATGCTAAAAAAACGCACAATAGTACAACTCAACTGTCATATTCCTAAAAAATACATTTTGATCAGCCTAACCGTACGTTCAAAACGTTATTATTTACGTTCAAAACAAGACGAAGTTCGTGGGGAGTGGAGACGGGAATTCATGAGAATGTAAGTACATAAATAACTAATATTAAAGGAATTCATTTAAATAATACTCGAAGTACGACAAGGTGTTTATTCGTTCAAGTTTCACAAGAGAAAGAGGGCTAGTTTAACGCTCCCGCTACTTTTATAACAATCGTGAACGAACAAGTTAGTAAACGAATGATTGAATGATGTCACAAGGTTCTTGTTTACATTATGGCAACACAGATAATAATACTGTGTCACACCTTCAGAACATTTTAATCATGGCAACCCTGACGCCAACTGTCATCATTCATAAACATTTGAAGTTTATTCCAATTAATTGAATAACAATTTGCTTACAACTAACACTAAGCTTCTCTAGTTCTCTGGCGACCGCAAGACTAGCTCGTTCGAGACTTTGCTCGTAATGTTGCTAACGTTATGGGAAGATTTCGCCATAAAGTCTTATTCTCAGTTGAACCCTAAAGGAGCCCAGGGTCCGCTTTTGCACCAAATCGCAAGATTTGGCATAGGATAGTAGTTTTACGAAAGCGACTGCCATCTGACTTTCCAACTCAGAGGAAGCACTACTGGGATTAGACTGGTTTTCTCCATATTGACGATTTCGCCATTAAGTATATTCTGTTTAAGTCCCTAGATGTACAGTTAAAGTTATTTTATAAATATGTATTGTTCAAAAGATAAGGTTGAAGGTGTCATATACTTTAATCCCTACATTATAAATAAAGGCCGAAACTAGAATTCGTGTACACAAACTATGTCCTTTCCTACTTTAGAAGAGTTTGGATACAAGAGAAGTTTAACTAGACAACGGTCTAGACCAAACTCCTCGGAAACTATACGCAACTTTATCGGCTGTCGCCTGTCGTAAACTCTTTTGCGAACTACAATTTTAATTTAACATTGGAGGCCAAGGCCTTTAAGTTTTCCAGTTAAAGTTTATAAAACACAAGATGGAAAGTACTACATTGTTAATCCTGTATTAAAAGTTGGATAAAACTTAACTCGTAACCTAACGGTATACGGATAAGTGTCTTGTTCTGTAAAATGAAAATAATAAAGCCTCTGGAGGCTAATCTGGAATTACCAGGAGGATCATTTTGTTGGTGAGATTTTGTAATCTGCAAAGTGCTTCAATTACGTTCAAGGGAACGTCTTAAAGACGGGATGAAATAATAGTTACAAGATGGAAACAAAAGACAACATGTTACAACTGGTTCTTTCATGTTACAAGAAGCTTGTGACTTTAAATCTCCCCTGGCGTACGTATGAATATATCAGCTGGTTTCAGTTTCTTTTTCTAACCACTTTGGCGCCTAATACGGAATATAGAACCAATTGATTCTCTCTGTCCTTTTTTCGGAACGGTAAATCTCTTTTAAAGGTTTCGAACCAGCAGCGAATCCATTATTAAAACAGCCTTCCGACTTTGCATATGAAATCCCTTAAAAATAAAGTCAATGTACCTGGCAGATCGGGTGCGGGGCGGAAGGTAGCTCGGCCCAAGGTCGGGTGAACAACCGGTGCATGATCGATACCGGGGCAGGCTACCATGAATATGTAATGACGGTGACCGCTAGTTCCCACGGTACACTCAGTGCGCTGGTGCTACATGGAGTTTGTCAAATTGACGATAACCCGTATTGGTAAGAAAGGCCGGCTAAGACTCGATGCGATCTGAGTGAAATAAGGGAGAACACTGCTAGTTTACAAATAATTGATTAGGCTATGATACTCGTATGTCACGACAACAGTATTTCTTTGCTATCCCGCTAAATAACCGTGCTCCGATGATGAGATGTATAGGTACGGTTATTTGCGTATTTTGCTCAGTGGGCGCGGCGCAAGCAACATCTCCTGCCAGCATCTCCGGATGATGCCTCGTGAAAGGCGAAACGCGTGTCGGTGTTTTGTCATTATTGGTGGTGGTTTGCTGTAATTATTGGTATTTTTCCACGTGCGGAGGGAGGGTATTCGGATCAACCGCACGCAGAATTAGACAAATAGGTGCATCTCATCACCGTTGAAAGACCCGGACGTTTTTTAGCGGAATAGCAAAGGAATGTTGTTCTCTTAACATTAAATCAATGAAAACGATGTAACGTGTACGAACGTAAAGGTCTTGCAAAATATACTTATACTCTACTCTTGGGTTCTTCTAAGATTGATCTTGTTTTATTCTACTTTGATCATATTGACGATGTAGCATAGGAACAGCCATGATATATGATCTAATTATATTGTTTTTTCATATAAATATAATTTAGCTCTTATCAAGAAGGACAGACGGCTTTGTTAATGAGAATAGACATGACCCGTAGGTCTATAAGCTGTGCCAGATCTTCGACTTTTATCTCACTGAATAGACAAAACACGTGTAACAAAAGCGTATTAATAAACGATGTCAATCCGAATATTAGGCGCGTGACGACCGCCATAATCTGTCACGAAACAATAGTTTGAGGGGTCCTAAGGTCACCAAATACCCTTTATGTGGAAATTATTTAGACCTAAAAGCTTTTAGGTAAGAAGTTTTACCAATAAACGTGTTGTTACTTAACGTATCGTATTATACTGTCCTTCAGAGGTGACACAATACACCTATGGAAGTAAATCTAGTGCACGAGAACTTAACATTTATAATGCTAAATATTATAGCTGATAAATTAAACTAGGTATTTTCAGCCCCGATGAAAAACCCCTGTTGAAGGCAGAGACGATGGCTAGCTTAACAAAATCACACGGAAAATTATCTCGAATCATTAGCTTCTACTCGTATAAACCTTAATTTTAACGGATCTCGAAATAATACCACCAAGAATTCAGCATTAATCTGTACTCGATGGTATTTTGACTAAGCTGTACATAACGTTAAAAATATAGAATAATGGTTTATTATTATTACGTAGGAGATGGCGAGACGAGCTTGACGTCTTTGACCAAAACTGGTGGGAGTCTGCCCAGGACAGGGATGTGTGGAAGAAAAAGAGCGAGGCCTTTGCCCAGCAGTGGGACACTTGAGGCTCTTAATAATAATAAATAATAATTGTTTTATACGTAAGTAAAGACCAAAATATGGAACCTCTGTTACGAGTAACGTTAATTTAAAAGTGCGTTAAACATGATATAGAACTCATGAATGTGCATGGCAAGGCATTCAAAAGTGCTTGCTTTTCCATCATTATCTATCCCCTGAACTACGATACCAGTTATTTAACACCAATCAATCTTACTGAATGTGTTACCTCAACGGGGGAGTAGTTTCCCTCGCCCCCCGAGCGATCATTAGTACTTATTACACCCCACCGCATCAAAGTTTCCTCCTCACCCCAACGTATACAGCCTTGTGTGCAAGGGTTCAAGTTTCAAATCGGAGCAGGTATTCATGAAATTTAATCGTAACCCCTCTTAGTTATTTCAAAACCTAATCACTACAGTAACAAATTTAAGCGTCGTGTAAACGTTGTTGATACACTGAATCTTTGTTGATCTTCTTCTCTTGCAAAACGAATTGAAACATTTACGACCAAACAGTGAAATGAAGGAATAATAGTATAGCCAGTGAGTGACGTGCAAAATTGCAGATTAAAAACTCCAATCCTATTTTGTAAAATGAAGTTGTGGATGTAATAAGGATCGGGCGAGTCTCACTTAGCAGGTTTTTCAATGCGAGTTCTCTGCCCGCACATCGTTTTCTGAGGATTTTCCTTATCTCTCCCTATGGCGATTAACGTTTGAAATGTTCGACCCCGTTTCGTGAATTTCGGGTGTACTTGAGATTACCGTGTGCTGTAGGCGTTAGTCGCCAAAATGTTTGTTGCCATGCAATATTGAAACCAATTAGGCTTAGAACAAAATTTAGTTTAAGGCATTTTGCGCAAGAACGAATTCAGAGGCAGGTTTTGAAGTACCATTTTCAAGAGATAATTCAAAGTCTGAGGCTAAATTAAACCATTGAAGGGTGGCCATGAAGAAATTATGAAAACGGTCAAGTAAGTTTCAGGGTATGGCATTTTTTTATAAAACTCAAAGCATGCTCGATCTTGTTCATCGTTTTCCCTACATAAAGACCATATTACATTGATTATTAAGATATCGAAGACCCAATCCAACTGAAAACATTTCAGCTACACTGCAAACTATGTAAAACTTAAAGAGTCTACTTACTTCCCGGTCCCATGCCTGCTCGCGACGCAAAACTTCATAACGGAATACGTCTCTGATACGTCAGGTGAAATGTTAATTCAGCACCTGCTACCAAAGCACTCGCAATAATTTACAGGCTTCGACTAGGCTGGGTGCAGTCGATACGGTATCGATTAGATTCCCATCCAGCTAACTGTACATTTGCATGCGTGCACGTATACACGGCCAGTTTAAAGTGGCCCGTGATGGTGGAGTCAGGGGATTGATAGTGGGGTTTATTGGTTAAGAGGGGGAGGTCAGGTTAGTCTGGGTGGTAAAGTATTTCGGCTACGACCCGGTTCCGGCATGCAGCACACGCGCAAGCGTGGGGCGCGGGGCGCGGGGGGAGTTGCACCGAGTTGCGCAAAGTATCGCTCGCTGCAACGCCGGTCCGGTGTTGCCCGCTCAGTGACGCACTTAAAATTTAGGAGACATTCAATAAAAGTAAAAATGGGCTCTACTCTATTTCATACAAGATTAGAGAATCGTATGTTAACATCATGCGATTTAAAGTAGAACCATTTTTCGAACCATTCGCAGAATAATGAGTATTGTCATGTTTGGAAAGCACTTATTGATCGAAATAAGTGACACTAGTACAATTTCAGTTTTCCTTTTGATACCCAATATAAACTGAAAAACGTACACGAGTTTGTTCGTTAAAATCAAATGTATATGAAATGGGGTATAGGTGATACCAACCTATAAGCGGCCAAGCTTCACCACCATGGTATACCTACATTCTAAACCAATATAAGGTAACACTTGAAATATTAAAATATTATATTCATGCGTTGGATGTGTTTGTTATCTTGACTGTGGATGATAAGTAAGCTTCAAGCTTCGCTGTTAGGCTGTAGTGCTTTTGCAAAAGAAAAATTTAAAAACATTGTCATATTATATTCCTGCGTTAGATGTTTTTGTTATCTTGGCTGGGGGTGAAAAATAAGCTTTAAGCCGCTGAGAGCAGCTGTAGTGCTTTTGCAAAAGATAAATGTATAAACTCATTAAGTGTAGGTGCTTATTATGTTAGAAAAGATTAGCCTCGTGTACTTTTACTAGGCAATTTAAAAACAAAAACCCTTTGGATGCCAAAAGAACACTTATATCAGATATATAAAATAAACGTAAAGTTGGACTGCCTCGCCTCCAGGTGTCCCTTGATGTGTTTACTGTTTGGGTTGTCTTCACGTTAAACTAAAACACAAAGTTTAGTTTCGTAACAATAATTATTAATCTCTTTACTTTGTAATTATCTTTACGTGCCTGTTAAATATTTTAAATGTGAAATATTTAAATTTTTATAGCAATGTTATTTTACACTAGCTTCTGTCCGCGACTCCGTCCGCGTAGAACTGTATATCGTAGCATAAAAACTTTAACCCCGCATGACACCCCCTTGATAAAAATCAAGATTATGTCAGTGGATAAAAGGGGGCTACTTCATATCTAAACAGATAATCATATTGTCTCACTTTTATATGTAAATTTACCATGTACTGCTATATTATTTAAGGAAACTATTGGTCTAGTTTAATGTAATACCTTTCATTGATAAAACGGTTTCTTAATAAAATAAAGAAATAAAAACTATCCTATATTCCCCGGGAAAGTAACAGTAAGTAAAAGTAAGTGAATCTCTTTACCAAATTGCATCTAAATCGTTTTATAATATTACACTTTCGCATTTATAATACATATTCGTATGGATATGGATCTAGAATATAAGGTACATAAATAACGCATTCATTTATTTATTATTTACTAAGATATAGATGTACTAATATCGCATGTTGTATATAATTCGAGAATAAAATATTTGAGCTGGCAACATTACATTCTAATTTGTGTAGAGGATGAGAAAGCGGCATAGCAATTACCTGAACATCAAAACCTCACGAAGCACAGAAAATACGCACATACGCACACGATTCACAAATATATAATAAATATGAAATAATAAATCAGCCTATATACGTCCCACCGCTGGGAACAGGCCTGCTGTCATGGATGTATTAGTTTCATTAATATAAGTTCTCTGCCTATTACGTATATGTTATTAAATTGTATTGAATCTAAAATACCTGAACCTGTACAGAAAGCAGTCGTTTTATGTCTGTACAGTTGAGCTTGTGACGTTCAATATTTAATATTGCACCATACTGTATTCGTTTTTAGTTTTCTTCCTGTACCACAAATGTATTTTTAACTTGTTTTCTGTTTCTGTATTTACGTATATATATTCACTATCCGAAACAAAAGTTGCGTTCGGTCTGTCAAGTTGACAGTGACAGTGACACTGACACAGTTTGCGACGCGTTCACACGCTGCAATCTGCCGTGCCACTCTCAGCTATAACCACGAATATATTCCGTTTAAAATATGTTTAGCGTAGGTATTTGTTTTGTGTTGCCTTCCAGGAGGTAACTCATGTAAAGGTCCGACGGAAGACCAGCGCTGGCCTTCTAGGTTAGCACCATGCTGAGTCGGAGCCTTTTCGTGGACCCTGCTACTTTTAAGTTACTGTGTTTTGTTTTTTATACCCATTGTTTTGTCAGTCCACGAATAAATGTTTTCTTTCTTTCTCTTTCTTTCTTTCTTAAAATAGGTGTCGGATCGTCCGGAAAACTGCGGGGCACAATGACATTAGTAACTTGTATTACCCAATATCAGTCCATAAATAAAACAAATGCCTGTACTGCGCTCTAAATAAACTACTAATGAAACATTTTTTTAATTTAATTTAGAGGAAAACAACATGATATCGCAACACAATCAAGTACACGTAAGGGTTACTTTTATGTGGTATTTGGTCCTACTAGATTAGTCAGTGACGAAGTTATCACACGGTCATTGGTCAAATACATCTCACTGGGAAAACCAACATAATAGCAATGTATTTACGCTTTGAAATGCAGGAAGAATCCAATAGGCCCAGTAAATTAGTTATACGAGTAGTACACTGTTTCTATTTCCAAACTTTTATCAAAATATCACATATAAAATTGTCTGATATGTTCTCTGTCAAATCGCGTAATAAGCAGGTACCTACATCTAACGGTTTCGAAACAAAAGATTGCACTACGTCCCGCCTCTACTACCACGTCCGTATTCCGTGAAATAACGCACAAGAACCGCGAAAATGCCCGACATTTTCAACAAAAAATGTTTGCATAAGCAGGTACGTTACAGTTTCGACCAAGTTTCGTGAGCGGAATCTACCCACTGCACACTTACTACTCCCCTTGTTCCCCCATCTTCGCTCGTACTCGTATATCTCATGATTCCAAATAACTCTTTCAGAACACCAATTTGTATCGTATTACGACGCAATAAGGTGGATACTCGTACTCCACTTTTCATCTTTTATTATGGTAGCAATAGATTGTCTTTGTAAATGAAGTCGTACCGTATACGTTCGTAGTCGAATTTAACGATGCTCTAAGAACGGCTCATTGTTCATATCGTAGTTAAAACAATGCTTTGTTCGCATTTGTGGAATTACTACTTAAATGGCCGTTTACGCGCCGTGAGAGCTTTAAGCTAATTGCATGACTGACATTTGCGAGATTACTGACTTTAACCCTTATTAAAGAACCTGCAAAATAGACGTAATTTTCGTTTAAGTATTCAACGTTTTGCGAGAGCATACCGAATCAATATGTATTTATTCACCTATCGTCATAAGATTCGTGTTTACAAAAATATATTCTGTCTATTTTGTTGCGTACCAAAACACGACTTAAAAACGTTAGATAATTATCTGTCACGATATCATAATCGGTAAACCGGGCGGAAACAAAAAGCGATTTAAAACAAAAGAAAGCGCATACTCCCGCCAATCCTAACCGCAATAGTGGGTCACCGCTCGGCGACGTCATCGTGACGGAGAAATGCATTCTGCGGTTGTGAAAGAGAGGCGCGGCACTCCGGATGACCGGCGATGCGTACAACACAACCAATCCCAACCTAGCCTTTACATCCAAGACGCGTAATACTGCACAAAGACCCATCATAACTGGCCGGTTAGCTCGGTTAGTGGATCCCGCTACTACGTCCCGCATATCTAGAACCCTTTTTTCTTTGTAGTTGCCATGCGTGTAAGGTTTTTTGTTTCTGGGCGGTTTAGTACTTGCGTTTGGTGCCGTTTGCTCCGAGATTATGTAAACTGGTGAGTTTCAACATAGACGCTCTCATACAAAACGGGTTTTCTAATTATTAATTTGAATTGGGCTTGCATCCGCATGTTCAAATGATTTTTTATGACTAGTATTTAACGTGTAAGGTTAATTGCCTGTATTATCAACTATACCATAACTGTTAATGGAGACGGTAGATAATGATATGGCGATATATTTGTGGATAAAGTTCACGTATTTGACTAGTGACAAATGTATATGCGTATCTGAAGCAAACTTGGCAAATCTCTACGCTAAGACCTTACGAAATAAAATTCAATATCGCTGAACAACTAAATTTTTTTTTTAAGTTTCAGCAAATCTTAAATAAAACAAACGACGTCACGTAAGCTGGTGTAAAACTAGTAAACTGCACATGTAACGGTTGCAAACAAAACTTTCTACAATGCTCCCTGCAATACGTGCAGGGCCCAACAACCGCCAAAATAGAAAGTTGCACGCACATTGCATCGTACGCGGTGCGTTCGCTGCGCGAGCGCAGGTCGACCCTACCATGCGCCATGAAACGACTTTTCTTACTGCTGAGCTCCTATTATGAAAGCTCTTTTAAAACTAGGGCAATCTACATTAGACAGGTATTCAAAGACGCCGCCATATAACTATAGTATGCGTATGTAGATTAGACTATGAGAAGCCTTAGAATTACGTTGTAAAATGTATCGTGCGAAACTGCTTCGGTATCACAAAACGTACCAGTATAACGCTACTAGATAAAGTTAAATGCTAAGTATAAAATCTAATATTACGACACCTTATCGTGTATCGAATACAATTATCGAGACGCAATAAATAAGTGAAGTCGTAAAACTGCACATTACGACCTAGTTCCTCGTAATTAATGTGTCTGCAATTCACAGATGACAACTTTCGTTTCAACATTAACTGGTTATGCAATATTTTGTTTATTGCATTAGGTATTTATTTTTTAGATCAAAATGCGTTTAAACGATAACCGTTAAAATTACGTTCCAGAGCACGTAAATCAACCCTTTTGGTGGTAAAGCGAAAAATTGCAATTTACTCGCATAACTTTCTGTCATTCCTACACACATAAAATTCTACAGCGTAATACCTATAATTTATGTACGTACATAGATTCAATAAGATTAGTAATATGTTAAATATACCTTACGCCTTACGGGTTGAACCAACGCACCAAGTTCACCAACAAAAAACTGCGCATTGAAAAACTAGCGAATAACGAAGTAGGTAATGGGTATAATTGGCAGTAGGTATGCTATTATGCTATGCTCAGTTTAGATACACACTCATAGTTCGTCGATCACTTGATTATTTATATCAAAAATTATAGGTTATTATAACGGCTATCGGTCAGTATGGCTTAACTTAGTAGATTGAAATCAATTTAACATTTGCTGCTCGCGTTAGCCGAGCTTAAGGACGTTTGCACACCAAACCGCCTGCAATCGTATTCTCGTGTTTGTTAAAATTTAGTTTGACAAGTTTCTATGGCCGGTATGACAGCTGCGTGCGCCATACTTAACGTTGATCGGTATATTCGGTATGTAATCCTAAGTTGGCGCAACCCGCTCTTGGAGCGGCCACCCAGTAATGTATCGATACAGTCGATCTATGCTTAATATCGCGCAACAGTCGTGCGTTCGTGAAACACGCGTCGGAATCGCTGCAAAAATACGCTCAGAACGCGTGCGAACAATATTCTTAACAAATATAAAGTTGATTTCAACTAAATATATGTAGTCATATTCACCCTTTGATCGATACCAACTACCAACCCGTGCATACCCCGCATGAAGTATGGACGTAGGTACTCCTCTGTTCCGTGTGGGGTGACCAAAAACCGGGTGTCTTTTCAAAGACATAATCCTTGACCTAATTTTACGAAAATGCAAATACCGGTTTTGGAGAACAACAATCCCACACAGGTCATATTACTTATACTCGTAGTTTGCGTTGTAAACGATGGGAGAGTGGTGAACTAGCAACAAAAGTTTGGGAACTATGCCTTCGCCATTATTTTTAACCCCCGACGAAAAAAGAGGGGTGTTCTAAGTTTAACTTGTCTGTCTGTGTATCGTAGCTCCCACACGAATGAACAGATTTGAATGCGGTTGTTTTTGTCATAGATAATTTTATCCCGAGTGTTCTCAGCCATGTTTCATGAAAATCTGTTCAGCCGTTTTTGAGATATTGGACTTCGAAATGAAAATGTCGGGGGTTTTTCAACTTTTCTAAGTTGTAGTTATTCTAAATGTTAACTACGCAATCTGTTCGATATAGTTAGTGTCTTAAATCATATTAGCTTAATTCAATACTAGCACAAGTCCAATATGTACAGACAGTTCTTGGTGCTTCTATTTTCCAATTTATTTATTTTTTCCAGCTTTGTATTTAGCTGGTACAGAGCCCGAACCAAAAACCAATTTGGTCCTTAACGCTTTACCAGTAGGTAGTCAAAAAATTAATAAAGATTATATTTGCAGGCCGTTCGCCTAGCATTTGCATCTTTTTTTAACCAATTAAGGGAGATTATAAGTAGTTAAAGCACTATGTTTCCCTGTCACGCAATTGTAAAACCGCTTTGGGAAACCCAGTAGATATCGAATAAATGCAAGTCGTGTGGCTTGAATCGCCCTTTAAACGAAGTACCTACCTCCAGCAGTGGTTTTAGAAAACAGAATTAGAAAACCCATTTTATTAACACCAGGTACTAAACGAACTTATCGTCGAATATGGGCTTGCTTGCGCATTATTTGCGTGTCTGATGCACAACATTTAACCGGTCTTTTCATGGTACCTACAGTTTTTTTTCACAATGCCCATAATTGTTGGTAGGTGTCAAATTTAATTAAGTAACCCTTTTCCGGCCCGTAGTTGAACAATTACAAAAGTGTCAGTATCATGTTCATAAAAACTATAATTGGGTTTAAGGGGCTCCACGCGCTTTTTGGCTAGTTTTGACGAGTTTGAGTTGATATTCCTCCGTCAAAACTATAGATATACGTACCTATGTATGGCACTAACGCTCATCGGTTCTTCAATCCTCTATCCAATTTGCACGAGTTTTTTTTTTAATAATTAATAAAAAAAAATATTGATTTATTCAAACATGGTCCAAAAAAGCTCTCATGACGATATTAGTATTTTGTTTATGCAATTTTATATATGAAATCTACTTATAACTGTTCCTTACTGACGTCTCTAACAACCCACGAGAGATTTTTGGTTTTCACTCATTTTCACAAAAGTTACGTCCAAAAATCTGGTTTATTGACCTGAAATCGCCTAGTACAGCGAAATATATTCTGAAAACTGTGAGAAGTAAATATGGAAAATTATTTCAGTAAACCTCGTTGATGCTAATACGATAAGCCATAAAAAACACGAAAAACAGTTACAGATCGAAAGGTCATCGGGAGCTAGGAGCCCCTTAAATGGCGTCCCTTTATTTCACTGACAAATGTTTACCGAATTTTCGTTTCATCGAATTTCTGTTACTCGGAATCCGTTAACTTTTTGGGTACAGCTAAAAGGTAGATAATTCTATAGAAATCATTAGGTAAGGCTTGTTACATAGCATTCCTAAAAAGTATATTAATTCTGGAAAAAAATGGTTATCTATGGAATAAAAATTCTGCGAAACATATATTCGATGGAAGAACCGTCGGTTAAACTCCTTGATTTATTTTTGCCGATTTTTAGTTATTAAAAGCAAGTGTCAAATTTGACCGTTAACTCTTGTTTAAAATATTCAGACAATATTACCTTATTTCAACATGTCCTATGCAATAATAATTATTTTAGTGACTCAAATAGTACGTATTATCGATTTTTCCTTGACATATGACATAGTGATTTACATATTTTAAGTTAGTTGCCGGTGTCAAACGCATCGATATAGGTAGGTATTTGTATCCTTCCATTCTCCTAGCATTTTCCCCGCTAGTGCTCAAACGAGCCCGGGGTACGCTTAGGCACCTAAATCCAAAACTTAGAGTAGGCACTAGTTTTTAGTTGCTACAGTGTCTTCAAAATCTTTCGAGTATTTTTTGCTAATACGAGTAGTTATCCAATTACATAATGTTTAGTTAAAAATTTAAAGGTGATTATGGATATTTCACGGATACAATACAATTGAGTTTGCACACTTAAGACTAATTAAGTAAGTAAGATGTGAATTAGTAAGGTCCATGTTTCTACTGGTTAGATTTAAAGATACCATGGTAGCATTGAATAAATAAGTATGGTTCAAACAAAGTCTATAAAAACGAGTGCACAAAAGTTTAGGCTCGTAAAACTCGTCTAGATGAAAAAAGTAAAATATTTTTCACTTTGGGATTAAAGTAAAGTCGGCAATATATTTTGTTTCATTAAAATAATTTATATGTATTAAGAAATTTGTCCACTAACCAATATATAGTTTAACTCGTTGCATGTAGTTATATTTTCATCATGACACACAATGCAGTGAATCATTTCTAGTCATGTATTCGTTCAGTCATTATATGATTAAGTTGAAGGAAGCATGGTAGAGACCTGAGGGTTTTTTGTGAATATGTAGAAACCTGTTTCTAGAAATCTTTTTTTTTTAATAATAGAAATTTTGTCAAGCGTCAATTCATAAAACGATTCACGAAATTTGACAATTGAATTCAGATATTATTTCCCACCTCCCAAACCAATCACAACACGCACCAACTACAAACACTGGTCCAAACATTGGTCACGCACACTAGCGCCCAGTACACACAACCGCTCACGGCCTCCGTTGCGTAAGCGTCGCGTTCGAAGGTCCTCCGAGTATGTCCTTGGCCCCCACCCCTCTGGGTCCCAGAGCAGGGCCACTCGGGCCACTCGGAAATAAGGATTCATTATTATTATTACAAAATCGGACGATGACAAATTTCGCCCACGCATATCGAAACGTGGGATGTAGATAAGATTGGTGCAGAAATTAAACTATGCGCAATATTCAGAGACAAGAAAAAATAAGGAAGCGCCCTTGATATGTAAGCCAAATGTTTGTTTTGCAAATCTAGTATTTTATCAATATTGTATGAAAACTACCTACTGAAACTGAAGTTTTACGTTTTCCAGTCGTTGAAGGATAAAATAAATTATTTGAAGAACATTTTTGAGTAATTGGTTTGGTTCATTTTTAGTAATGTAATCCATTGAATATATTGCTGAAATCACTGTTTCCAAATGAAAAATCAATTAGATATTGAAATCGTCAATGTAGAGGTAGGTGGGCTAACAAATGTAGGTTTTGGACTTTCCTGTGGAAATTGTCAAAGTTTAGGGTTACAGTCAAATTTTCGTTTGGAATCTTAATCCGCATAATCGCCATCTCCTCTTATACGAGTATATGCGATAAAAAACATCATTTATATGCAAGTAAGCTCTTAAATATTGACCACAGGAGAGAATAATTTTTGTTTTATACACTGCGTGGATGGCCCAGGTACCCAAATAAAAGAAACAAATGAACACAATCAAGTACAGTAAACGATATAGCCATATTTATTCTAAAGATGTCAATTTCGCCTGCAAGTCGTCTGAAGTTTATTCCACGTCTAATGGCCTTATCTTCATATTAATGACGAGAGCGGTAGGCCTATCAAATGTAAGGTTATCTCCCTGCGAAGATAAACACGTGCCCGAATTCAACTCGGACCAATTCTTAGAAGCGCATACCATTAGCAACAAGGGAAATAAAACACTAATATCGTAGCTATGACTGTAATACGTAGAATAATTGAAAAGGTAAGACGCTCTTTAAGCAGGAAATGCGGATTAAGCCTTGCCATTTGATTATGATTAACTGATTAGGCTACGTCGCTAAACTCAAATTAACCGATTTAAACGCTGTAAAATTCCAAATAGAAAAACCGCACATAAACAGTTTGCTAAAGTGATTCGTACATGACACTTAACCTATCCTCACATCTGCGCGTCATCCAATCTATGATAAAATAATTGAGTTCGAATTTTAAAAGTACGTCTCAAGCCTTGCGCTCGTCTCCTATTGGCCGGTAGAATTCGGCAGTCACGTGTACGGAAACCCAGAGTATAACAGAAAGATTGTACTATAAATTGTAGAGCCGACCTTCATACCTACGCTCACTGTGCCACACATACAATGCTATAAGATATATAACCGAGGCGATCTCATAAAAATACACGCAAGAATTACCGGGGGACGTTAGTGCTGATATTGTTTTTGTTTAAACGATTTTTTCTATTACATTAAAATTCAAGGTAAAATAGGAGTTAAAAACAAAAGACAGAATAGAATTTAAAGTGAAAAGAAACAATGTTGCATTGTCATGACGAATATATGAATTAGGAACGTCTTTATACCTACTAAACCGGGTCTTATGCCTTCTAAACCAGGACTTATGCCTGACTCCCTGAGCAAGTTACCATGAACGTGACGAACTGTTTGTACGCATTATGGGAGTTTTTCTGAGTCATCTAATAGGGGGTGAATGGCCGGCACTAAAATATTTGCTCTCGTTACTTATGTAATTTAAACACTGGGTTTGTAATACTACGCGCAACTGGAGGTCAGATCTGTACTGGTTCGCCTGTAGAAATCGCTTGTTATGAATGACAGCCTTAATACGCGATAGACAGCATCTCGAGTCATCTCCCGTCTCAAGTACAGTCACCAAGATTAATGTTTGTGACGACAAAGTGCGCATAAATATCTGCAACATGTTTCTAAGGCCGTTAGAACGTGTCAGATATTTTTGCCCGCTTTGTCCTGGCAGATAATGCTGGTGACTGTCCATGACCTCGAGATTCGTAGAAACCATGGTTTTGTACTGGTTGCCACTTGTCAATAGTTGTGAACACCATCTTGCAGTGCGTATGCGCACCCGGTAGGTGCTAATCGGCCGCCACGGCCCGCGCGGGGCCACGACAGTTTCTATGCAAATGCTAATGCGTTGCGAGACCAGTTTTGCCTCGGCGAGTTCCGGGCCTACTCTTGTCTATTCACGCCCATCCATAATCTTCCGAGGCGTTTGTAAACTGGATTCTTCGATGAATTCATTAAGAAAACCCTGATTGGAAGGGATTCGTCGTTACTGCTAATGTATTCAGAATCATAGATAAAAACGGACGAGCATGATGTCAGCAATGACACCGGCTCGTGAAACAAGGAACCGGTCCTGGGAGATTGTGAAGAGAATGAATGATGCAATTATCGGTTCACAAAAAATGTAAGATACGAATGTCTCATTATCAAGTTCAATAGCCTCAAAACGACAGCACGTGTATGCAAAAGCAACACTCCGGCGCAGCAGTGTGCAAAAACGTCCTCTCTACGAATCAGCTTAAGGTGCATTCTGCCAGAGAACTCCGCGCTTTTAAAATTTATCGTATGCTGCGTATCAATACATTTGTCAATGCCAAATCGCTGTAGGCACTCATTAAGTCTGTTTGCCTAGGATGACTCCTTGTTTTGGGGCCTTTCTACTAAATCACTTACACACTTCCTGGTCCAAATATTTTTCTAATGCATCAAACGTTGAAAATTAAAACCGTAGTTTAGCATTTATCGTTTTTAAAATAATAGAAAAAGGACAATACTTTCCTCGTATCCATGTTTGCAATTCCAAAGTCCTTGAATCGTTAATAGACAACCATTAGAGCTCAACAGAGCGGTGCACTCATAGTTCGTATCACTGTATTAGAGTGTGTTTTGTTCACTGGCGTTACGTTGTATCACTGGCTTACACTTTAGTTTGGCACCGACGTGTGTTCACTTCCGCATGATGCCGCGCCGCGCCCGCGCCGTACGTTGGTAGTCGCTGAGAGCCGAGCCCGCGAATGCGATCGCGCGACCGCCGAAAACTCTTCGCGCCGTCCGAATGCAGAAAATTCGGACGCGTCGAGTGGGGGGCGCTCTACGACTAGCCGAAACGCAAACGTACGTGCAACGCTTCGCTATGAAAAAGTCCAAGGTTAACTCGCGCTGCCAAAAAAAGACGCACGCGAAATAAATGATGGTTAGAGGCGCCCTCGCGGGGTGATGCACGCGTGCAAGCTACAGCCGCGCCCGTCTGTGCTACGCTCTTTACAGTCTTCATGTGTTATTATTATTTTCAACCGCATACCCTATAGTATAGCGCCTAACCTAACCAGTCTTTATTAAAAAAAACTAAATCGAAATAAATATTGTATATCAATATTAAACCTGTTCACAAAATTTCCAGAGAATCGGTTGAGAAAAGCGATCTGTAGAGAAAACAGTCGTTTAGACGTCAAGCATAAAATTAACAACTGAAACTGATAACCTCATTCGCTTTGCTCGCTCATTCAATTACTTGAACCTAGCTACCTTACCTTTTTAGATGAGAGTGTATACGCACTATCTAGACATGCAATTATGCATGCAATCCTCGACCTCATCATCACTTACCGTCAGGTGTGCTAGTGGCCAAAAATCACGGATAATTTATCGCACATTTGGCGTTTAATATTCATTTTCAGAGGTTCGGGAAAGTAAGCAAGTCAGCAGCAGAAAGCAATCTTGGTGACAGGCCATTTCGCGGGATTGAATGGGACTCGGCATCGAAAGGGCAGACGCAGCGACGTCACCATAGAGGATTCATGATAAAGCATTATCCCAGATCAAAGTTGAATCGGCGGGAGCTATTTGCAAGCTTTAATATTTTTGTCATTTTTACTCATTTAAATAGTTTATAGTACCTAAGTAATGACAAGTTTAACGTTTCTATGGACAGAAAAATAGAGCGTTGTTCACTTATTTTCGCCCCTTAATTTAAAATATAGAACTAAATAAATAATCCAACCCTATATTATAAAAAAGAAAAGTCTGTGAGATTGTAACTCTGTAAGTTTTTTTGTTTTTATGTAATGTGTAAAACTCGGGATATAATCAACTGACTCCAAAATTTATTTCACCTGCGTATACTCGTAATATGGACTTCATATTTTATCTTATATTAAATTATTTACTTTATATTTTATCACTCGGGTTTGCCTGAGTTCTTTACAATCCAAGGGCGAAGCCACGCGGGCACCGGGCAGCTAGTGCATTAGAAAAAGTAGTATAAAATTGAATCCCCATATTTCTACAGTTATTACTATTTACTTCAACGTATATGCGATATTTTCTTTATAAAACCATGTCTCTATTCCTCTTCAGTAAAATCTATCGACGGCAGAATAGGGCTAGTTAAGTACACAAGTAACTACGTCCAACCTTGTACATCCTGTATAATATTCGTCCCACCACGTCTAATCAAGTAGAACTTATCCAAAGGACATAAGGTTTAAAATCGAAGCGGAAACTCTACTCTTTGAAATTTCAGTGGCCTCTATTACAAATAGTTCCGTATTTATGTATATCATAATTACTAACTGCAGCTTATAAAGAATAACAAAATTTCAATACTGACTCTGTTTCCTTATCAATAATAGCAAGGCCACGTGAATTATGATAAGGCCCGAATTAGAAAACAGAGTGTTATTTTTTTAGACTATTTTTTAACATGCATATTTTCGAACTTGATACGTGACCTATTAAAGATGATCGTCTAATGTTTCTAACGCTAATGAGTAAATATATTTTAAATGTTTCAAAGTTTCCTGTTGAGTCACGAATTAATTATAAGGGCTTACTTGGAAATACATTGGATTTCGGACCTATTAAAATGACACTTATTTTTTGAGTTTACCTCGTATACGTATTGTATTAATTGGATGCTTCAATTGAACCGCAAATACAATAACCGTAAAAGAAGAACGTAATTATGACGACCTCTGTAGCCGAGTTGGTAGTGACCCTGTCTACGAAGCCGGAGGCCCCGGGTTCGAATCCCGGTAAGGGCATTTATTTGTGTGATGAACACGAATATTTGTCCCTGAGTCATGGATGTTTTCTATGTATTTAAGTATTTATTTATATATCGTCGTATAGTACCCATAGTTCAAGCATTGCTTAGTTTGGGACGAGGTCCATTAGTGTAAAATTGTTTCCAAATATTTATTTTTTAAATCTTTATATTTATATTAATTAGATGTTTTTTTGAAAAAAAAGGGACAGTAGAGTTACTAACATAACATTTAAATATTTCGATCAAAGTGGTTTTTTTTAATGATCACCACGAGCGGGATTTAAACCCGCGACCTCTGGAATCCGTCCACCCCTCCTCGAAATTTGGAATTATACGTTAGCGGTCATTCCTGCTTAGTAAAAATTTACTGAACATAACATTTATCGAGAATACTGAAAATCTAGCTTTTTAAAGTAAAACATTACCTCTTCTTGATCTAGCTCATATTGTATCACGTATCTTAGAATATACAAATCCTATACTTAAGGGGATGCCTTGATTATAGTCGACCACGCTCCCTTGACAGAGACACGCTTATGCCTTCCACGCATGAGAAAAGAGATGCAACACTTTTCGGGAATGGCTTTTTGTAGTATATTCAACTCCTTAGAGGTTTGTCTTGTCACTGTCTAGAACGTCAGTTGGGTATTGAAATACAAGAATATGTTAATATCAGCTCAATACTTTTATTTATCTCACTTTTTTGGACAACTTTCGATAAATACCTAACTTACTAAAGTTTTATTTATATTTTATTAAATGAGATTTTAGATTGGATTAAATAATTAACAAGGTTATGTCGTAAAATTATGTACAGTTTGTAACTTTAGTTTTTTTTTCCATGGAGGCAAATTAAGGCAATCATGTATCGATTAAATCAGATAAACAATCATATAGTCAAGGATCATATATATGAAAATCACACCTTATTGTTTCTTAATCTAGTCAGATCGGCATTTCAAAGCACACGATAATTTCCAATGCACCTCCTTAACGCCAAAACAAGCTGCAATGCTAATTCTCCCTTTATATAGAACTCTTATTCGGGTAAATGACACATTGCAATTGATTGACGTGACCGCGACCACTACCACTACATTATTAAACCGTAAAATGAGGTGAGTAAGGATCGCGAGAAGTGTTGGATTATGAATGGGGAGAGAAGGGATGAAAGGGGGTGTGATGGGATTTTAAGGCTACTGCTAACTAAATAATGTATTCCAATTTAAAATGGAGCTGTAATCTTTCAAAATCACCTTTGTATGAAAACCCGTCTCACCCCAACTACGAGGGACTATGGAGTGAGGTGGGATTTCGTGTTTATCGTTAAAGTTATGAAATGGAACTATCCAAAATCATAGAAAAAACTAAAATACAAACGTCCTGAACACTTATTATATACAACATTCAGATTGCATCAGAAAAACACCTCTAGTCAATTATTTATAATTTCACGTAATCAAAAATTACGTTCAAAAAAACTACACAAAACAAATGTTACTTAACTATTCTACTCCATATCATTCCAATTAGCTAATGTAAAATTTTCGTCGATTTTGATTATATTGTCCGGATCGAATACAAATACAAATACAAATACAAATTATTTATTCTGCAAATAGGCCACAAGGGCACTTTTACATGTCAAACGGTAGTTTACAATAAAAATAATAATCTTACAATAAAAGATTATAATCTAACACAATAATAATTTAAAATTTGCACATTAACGACTGATATAACAACACACTAAATGTCACAAAGTAAATGAAAACAAAACAAAATACGACCATTACATTCGATTAGAATAAGGTCTGTTCATTAACAGAAAGTTAATGATATTAATTCAGTATTCCAGAGATGTATAAGGTCTCTGAGCGTCCAAATACAATCAATAATTATTCAATGTTCGTAGAGATGTATACGGTCTCTAAGCGTCAAAACAAAACAATAAAAAAAAGGAATATTAATGTAATATTGTCAGTGATGTACATGGTCAATAACAATAAAACGTGTCAAGATCGGAATGATGTCTCTCGTCAATACGATAATAATAAAATAACACTAGTATTTAAGAAGTTGGGTACTATGCCCTTGCAAGCATGAACAGTCCGGACTCCACAAACAGCACCCGATCACGAGTATGACGCATATCTCAGCCATCGCCTCCCTCAACCATATGTTAGGGAAGGTGGCGACCCGATCAACGACGCCACCGTAAGCAAAGCCCTTTAAGCGAGCATGACATATTCAAGCCACCGGACAATGTTAAAAAGCAAAGATTAATAAGCGACTTGCTCGGCGAGAAACAGCATTACGTGCTCTCTTCTTACATAAAATGGAACAATTATTTCAGGTAGGTACTTATAATGTGTATTTAGGTATATTCCTAATAGAATTAGCCTACTACTGGCTTAAAGGCATTTTTGTCGTTTAAGAAATCGTTGACAGTATAATACGCCTTGCTTAGCAAATTACTTTTAACATGAGACTTAAATTGACTGAACGGTAAATTAACAATTTCGGTGGGTATTTTATTATGAAAACGTATGCAGTTCCCCACGAACGACGTGCTAACCTTGCGGAGACGACTGGCCTTCACTGCGATCTTGTTTTTACTTCTGGTGTTGTAGTCGTGGATATCGCTGTTGAGTTTGAACTCGTGAAGGTTTTTTCGCACATACATGATATTCTCAAGAATGTATTGGCATGCTACAGTAAGAATGTTTGCCTCCTTAAATTTGTCCCTGAGAGATTCTCGAGCTTTTAGTTCGTATATGGAGCGTACAGCGCGTTTCTGTAGCACGAATATGGTCTGGATATCAGCTGCTTTCCCCCACAACAGGATTCCGTAGGACATAACACTGTGGAAGTAACTGTAGTACACCAGCCTGGCGGTCTCAACGTTTGTTAACTGTCTTATGCGTCTTACTGCATAGGCTGCCGAACTAAGTTTTCCGGCTAGGGCGGTGATATGTGCCTGCCATTGTAGTTTTGAGTCCAAGGTGATACCTAAAAACACTGTTCTATCTTCAATTTCCAGTTCATCACCCTTTAATTTGATCTTGGTATTGTTTACCTGCTTGACATTAGGTAAAGTGAATCTGATACACTTTGTTTTCTTGGAATTTAGCAGTAAATTATTTGCTGTAAACCATTTCACAACAGTGTTGAGTGCATCATTAATATCATCGAAGTTTTCCTCTTTCCTGTCTACCTTGAAGATAAGCGAAGTGTCGTCTGCGAATAACACTATATCATGTTTATCTTGCAACATATTTGGTAGGTCATTGATGTAAATCAGAAACAGAAACGGACCCAGAATCGAGCCTTGGGGAACACCAAGAGCAACAGTTGTCCCTGCTGATTGGGTCCCATTGATGACTACTCGTTGTGTTCTCTCCGAGAGATACGATGTCACAAGATCAAGAGCACCGTTTTTAATTCCATAATGTTTCAACTTTCTGATTAAGTTCTCGTGATCAACGCAATCAAATGCCTTTGATAAATCACAGAACACTCCAATAGCATCTTGAGCCTCTTCCCAGGCATCAAAAATATGTTTAATTAGTACCACACCGGCATCAGTGGTAGAGCGACCCTTAGTGAATCCGAACTGGTTGGTATTGAGCAGTTTATTGCAACTAAAGTGGGACATAAGCTGATGGAGAATAAGCTTCTCAAAAACTTTGCTTAGTGCCGGTAGTATTGATATTGGCCTGAAGTTGGTAGGGTCAGTTTTCGTTCCTGATTTAAACAACGGGATAATTTTACTGTGTTTCATGAGGTCAGGAAATACTCCAGTATCAATACATTTATTGAAAATATTAGCTAAGAAAGGTGCAATTGATTCTACAATGGAATGTAATACTTTGACTGAAAGGCCCCAAAGATCTTCAGTTTTCTTTAAGTTCAACAATTTAAACGCTTTTATAAGAATAAGTGGGGTCACGTGACTGAATCTAAAGATTTCTGTACATTCCGTTACATTTGCTTTCAATAACGATTCAGCGACATCTGGTGATGAGTTTAAAGACTTCGTGGTCTCAACGGGTACGTTAGAAAAGAACCGCTCAAAATGATCCGCTACTTCGTGGTCAGAACTTACTAAAGTATCATCAATTCGTAGGCTGTAGTGCGGATCTCTTATCTTGCGTTTCCCAGTTTCAGTGTTGATAACTTGCCATACAGTTTTAACCTTATCCTTGGAGTTCTGAATCTTTCTTGACAAGTAATCGGCTTTAGCGGCGACACACATTAACTTAAAAGATTTCGAGTAGTTCTTAACATACTCTAGAAATTCCGGCCTCTTATCAATAGTTCTCGAATCGTACAAGTCGTAGAGACGGCGTCTTTTCTCGTGAATATCCGGGGTAGCCCAGTCGCTAAATTTAGTCTTGACCTTGCTTTGAATTTTCCTTAAATTAAAACAGGCATCAAATTCCATTTTGATACAGTTAAACAAATGATCACACAAACGGTTAGGACTTTCCTGTGTAAATGGAAGATAACGTAATCGTTTCACAATATTACGATTGAATAAATCTAATCTCTTTTCGGAAATAGGTCTGCACATGGTGTCTCGTGGAACTTCGTCCGTTTTCCCGCTGAAGGAGACTTGTTGTCCGCAGTGGTCAGAACTTAATTTGTTTATAATACATTTATTAATTGCATCCTCATTACTGAAAACGTTATCTATACATGTTGCACTGGTTGCTGTAATTCGAGTAGGTTCACAAAACAGGTTCACTAAGTTGAACGATTTAAAAGTATTCACTAAACTCACACACAGGGGCGATTTCTCGAGTAAGTTAACATTGAAATCACCACACACAATAACACATTTAGTACTTAAGAAAATACTACTGAGCACTTCATCCATAACTGACTCGAATAGTCTGTAATCCGCTGATGGGGGTCTGTATACGCATACAATTATGAATTGATCCAACTCAACACAAGATAGTTCTATTTGGCGCTCGATGGATTTGTCAACAATATCTTTACGTTCTTTACTTTTCAAATTGTGTTTTACCATTATCAACGAACCTCCACGCCTACATGACTTTCTAGAAAATGAACTTACTATGCTATGATTGCTAAAATTAAACATTAATTCATGACCATTAAGCCAGTGCTCGGTTATACAAAGAATATGGATATCTGAGCATTGTATAAACAAGTCAATTTCAAGTTCCTTACTAGGGAATCCCTGTATATTTTGGTGTACCATATTAATAACATTACTGTCTTTATGAATACTAGTGTTACAGCTATCAAGGGGTTGGGAGCCGGTGGAAACACAAGCACGCGTTGTCGGAGTGGTCAGTTTAAATTACCCGCCGGCTCCGGCTCCCTTCCAGATCCCACGCTACTAAAAGGTAACACGGGGTCCGCCTTACAACTATCAGTCATCGTGCTAGTCACGACGGAGTCTACAATATTGTATGCTAACAGCTTAGCACAATCGCGCAAGTACCTCCTCGGTAGATAGGTACGTTTACGAGTCAGGACGAAATGTTTTATAAATTTATTCGTGTCAAAATACGAAATCGTACGGCTGTAAATGGATAGTCTAAAGAATATGGAATTGAAATAATCTACTTTTTTACATTGCTTTTCCGACATGGTCTCTGAAAAGGGCAGTGCGCAAAAAATAATTTTGCTTACTCCTAGTTGGTCAATTTCAATTAAAGTCTCGCATAGTTTGGTGACGTCCCGCTCGGTGCATCCTAAGGTATCTCCGATGAACACTACCAATGTAGAGAGGCAATCGAAGTCGTCAGCGGCAATACATGATGCCAAACGATCGACCGAGGCCCCTGGAAGACAGTTGTTGGTCACCTTCTGCGCCAAGTGGCCCGCCAGCAGCGCACCTAGGCCGGCGCCCACCTGGTCCGTGTACAGCACGGTGCGGCGCGGCCGGGCGGCCGCGGGGGGAGAGGGCGGTGCGGTGGGGCTCGACGTGGGCGGCCCTTGCTCCTCATGGCTCGTCGCTGGCGTCTTCGGTTCGGTGTGGCTCGTCGTCGGCGGCTCCAGCTCAGCGTGGCTCGTCGACGGCGGCTCCAGGTCGGCGTCGCTCGTCGTCGGCGGCTCCAGCTCGGCGTGGCTCTGCGGTGGCGGCGGTGTGGGCTCGGTTCGGCCCGACAGCGGCGGCCATCGCGCCGCACGCGGTGCAGACCCGGGGGTGACAGGTGCGGTGGCGTGGTATGACCCGGAAGGACGGCCCGGTGCCCGAGGAGACTCGAAGTGCACTGGTATGCCGCTCCCCGGTTCTAGAACACAATTCATAAAGCGTATGTACTCATGTAAGGCTTTATTTGAGTGTTCATGCTTGCCGCTAATGTCCTCCAGCTTTTTTTCTAATGATGTAAGTTCTTCGGAGCGATTACTTAATTCTATAACTGCCCGGTCTAGTTCTCTTTGACAGTTTAAGAGCTGCTCATTCAATTCTGCATAATTATATCTAGATGAAACTGCTTTGAAACATGATTTGTGGCGTTTCAATAAAATCTTAGATTTCTTAATGAATCTACTTAATCTCAAATATTTTTTTACTTTCTTTGATCCTCTCATCATAATATTTTGATCAATTCTACTCCCTATACAAACAGAATTGGTCAGATCAATAGTTTCAACTAAAGGGGGACTTATAATACTATCGTGCATTATGTCTATCTCACAACAACTATTTAATTCAGCAAATATACTTAAATTGTTATCAGCCAGCCCGGAACAATACTTGCAATTGTCTGTCTGTTTTGCCTCAATTTCCCCCAGCTGCTGCTCCAGGTCCCGGATATGTTGTAATGCCTGTTCGTGTATATCCTGGCACTGCTGAAACCGGTCCACGGAGAGTTGAAGTTCATCCCGCTCAGCCATCAGGTCCTTGCACACAAGATCTTGCTTAGCGAGCTCAGTTTTGAGAGTTGTGTTCATCCTGACGACCCGCAAGACCTCCTCTTCACTCTCATCCCGTTCCTGTAGAAGCTTTTCATTAAGCTGTGTGGCCGATTTGAAATCTTTTTGAGTTTGCTGCAACTTGCTGATTAAAGCATCTCTGCGTGTAAACGGTTTGGAGGCGTTGGCTGAAAACATATTGAAAATGTTTGATATCTGGACTAGACCTTTATGTCGAAGATTGTACTAAGGACTAATAAACTTTACAATTGTAAAATTGTGTCAACAGTTAAAATCTAACTAAATCCTTAAATTAAGTATACAACAAGCACACTAAAATTACTGTATCTGTATATATATATATATGTATGTAAATTGAACAAATGAACTAATTTGGTCTAGTGTTACTTTGTCAAGCTGGTGTTATAAATCTTAATTGATTTTCTAAATTTGGTTGGTATATATAATCAACAAAGAGGTTATATTATATGGCTAATTATTCACTTATACTTAACTTAAGGCAATAGATAATGTAAAACAATACTCCCCTGCTTTAAAATTTCGCCGAATTTCAGCATACACACAGTAGATCATAACGTATTTTCAAATTTTATACGTTATCCGTCGACATAACTGCCATTTCTTGTCTTCTCAATTTCTGACCTTTGTGGTTAATAAAACTACCAGATAACATTATCACAGCTAAATCATTCACTGCGGTTCACTTTGACTACTTATTCTTAACAAATTGTTAATAATTTACACTAAAATCGTATTTTTTACATACGATACTCATTCTTGACGTTTGCACCCGAGTGCGTTCGGATACTTAATAAAAGTGGGTAGATGAATCTCTAAGGCCGGTTCCCAATAACCAATCCACCGATAGTTTTCCTTACCAACAGTTACATTTTGACACATTTTCTACGGGTAATCTGTCAAAATGTAATTGCTGGTAAGGAAAACTATCAGTGGATTGATTATTGGGAACCGGCATTAGTATTTGACTAGCTCGGTGGTTTTTCTTCAACAGGAGAAATTAAAAGACAAATCTTGTGAAGACTTCTCTTAACCGACCCGTGACATTTGTTGCACACGGCCCGTGACTCTGGACACTTAACCAGTTATCGCTTATCACATTTCCCAACTCAATAATTTATTCTAAATCACCATATCATTGCAATAGTTTTAACGCGAAGAGATTTTTTTTTGTTTTTTTAATATCTTAGAAAAATGTAATACTCCTGTCATGGTCACCCAATTACTTCTGACATATGCTGTATGAGTAATATGACGTCATACGTTTTATCAGGGCGACCAAATGGTATTAGATAGATTCTTCGTCTTGCATTTATTTTCTTGATTTTAAAATCAAATAAAAGCCAGACACTTTCGTAAAACTTGTACTAGAGTGTATCTTCTTCTCCACCTCGTCTGATTATTCATGATCACCAGGGAACGATCAAGTACAGAATCAGCTTATTAAAAAAAATCCAATTTAATTTAACAGAAATTGTTCGTATCATTATTTAATATGAACTATAAAACTTTACGTTACTTAAACTTGCTACTAATACTTCGTTAGATACTAGAACAAATTGCAGGTAAATTAAATTACATTTAAGTAGAGTAGGTAGATCTATACATGGAAGACTTTTACTAATTAGTTCGGGATATTTCCGGGGCTTAGTATATTAATAAATCCCGGAAATTGGATTAATAAAATTGAAGTGTGCCGCCCCATACAATTCAAAATCAACGCCGCCGCGAAACTGTAGGTGTATTTATACATCCGATCCCTGTCTCCTGAATCACCATGTATAAACCAGAGGGCTTACAAAATTCTTGCACAGCTATCTAATCAGCATGCTCATATAGACGCACACCAGTGCAGGCGTTATCAGTGCGTGTTAGAAAACTGTTTCACTCAGATTGACACTGACAAGCCCTTATACCTAATATTATAAAATTAAGTATGTAGTTATATTGATAGAGTTAATTCTTAAACAAACAGTTTTCTCGACGGAAATCTTCAACTGGGACTTGCTAATGTAGCCAATCGGAAATCCGCGCGATTTCCTATTCTGTGGTCGTGGCTTCGAACCCCGACTTTGTGCCACTGGGTTTTTCCACAAAAACTATACAATGTACGGAATATAATTTGATATTTAACAGTGACTCTTCCCTGAAGGGCAACATCGTAAGGAATCCAGTCTATTCCCAAAAAGGTCCAGTTTTCCCTCTGGGTTGGAAGGTCCGATGGCAGTCGCTTCCCTAAAAACTAGTGCCCGGTCTCGTTGAGCACTACCAGGAATAACGTTTGGAGACTGAAGAATCGTCAACTGGTACTTGGAAACGCGAAGTTTTCGTTTCTCTCGTATCCAATTCATTGACTGCCAAGCTACGTAGCGCTACGCCGTAGTCCGTAGCAGATTTTTTTCGTATGAAGCAAAAAGTGCCTGTAGCCCTCTCTCGCGTGAGTATCGTGAGGAATAGGTTAAGATAACATTAACAAGGATTCTCGTAAAAGAATGATATATCTGAAAATCACACCTTATTGTTTCTTAATCTAGTCAGATCGGCATTTCAAAGCACGCGATAATTTCCAATGCACCTCCTTAACCCTAAAACAAGCTGCAATGCTAATTCTCCCTGTATATAGAACTCTTATTCGGGTAAATGACACATTGCAATTGATTGATGATGATGGAAAAAGTCTCAAAGCGCGGCTTAAAGAAAATCTTTAAAAATCATTCTAATCATCGAAGAAAAATAGATTTCCATGTTTAAACAAATCTACTTGAAAAATAGTTTTTCAAAGGAAATATTGTTCCACGGATATACTTCGAATATTCGCAGAATAGGTAATAATAGTTGTATTAGTTAAAATGCAATGAACACTTGTTTTTAGGAAAAACTTTCAGTCTTTCCCATGCCTACACATACCTACGGATTGCTCACTTTACATTAAGTACCCATTGGGTAGCTTACACATATAATAAAGTGAGGTATTAAAATCATTACAATGCAAACTATTTAAAGCACGGTGATTTCTTATCGTAAGTTACATCCGTTGAAATCGAACAGTTATCTATCAGATGACAAAAATGCGTCAGCAGATATTTAACGTATACCGGTCAGTAAATTTTGCTCGATGCAACCCGCCCTTAATGTTTTTTTTTTTAATTTGAGGATTATTCACATATAATATATGGTTAAGAAAATGACTAACACGACTATTATACCCCCTGGTTTTATCCGCTAGAGTTTATGTAGATCAGTTAATCCTACTAATATTATCAATGTGAATGTTCGGATGTTTGTTACTCAATCACGCTTAAACGGCTCAACCGATTTGAATGAAATTATGCACGAAGACAGTTTAAAGCCTGGATTAAAATATAGGATAGCTTTTATCCCGGGTCCACGCAGGCGAAGTTGCGGGCGGAAGCTAATGACAAATAAAATAAGTGCAAGTCGGACTCGCCCACCAAGGGTACAAATTAATTGTGTTCAAAACCGGGCATTAAAGTCACGATTTACTTTTCAGTTAGAAAATTTTACAAAACGCCCATCTATTAAAGTTTAAATAGCCGCATCATAACATGATGACTAATGACGTATAGTTTGGAGTGAGAATTTTAAACCGCAGCATGGGTAAATCCGTGCGTAATCTAGTAAGAGCATTGTGCGTCGTGCGTCAATACGCACTACTAAACAATAGGAAACTAAACTTGTTTCTACATATATATATATATATATGATTAGTTTAAAATAAGTCAAACTTAATATGAATACAAAGAAAAAAAAACAATCCAGTTTTACAAGAACACATGTCCGAATAAGCTATATGAATAATTAACCTATTTTGGGCTCTGGTTTGTGCCATGCATTTCTGTCAGTTCACATCAACGTTTTTTTTTTTCAAATAAATTTTAAGGGCTGGAAAGGGTACGCCAAAATTTCATAAGGTATATTTTTTTTACGTCTGGGTGGTAAGCCCCAGATCGCATATTTATGGCCCTCACGTTCGGTTCGGGCCACGGACACCTGCGATCTGGGACATTCACGAATTCACCGCCCTAGGTACGTATGTACTAATAAAAATAATAATGTAAATGAAAAATACTTGACGGTACATAATACCGCGTATCATTCTCTTACTGTTATTACGCTATTTAAATACACAGTGTTCTTTCTCTATCCATAATACGATTCTAGGGAGAGGGTGACCAGCGCGACGCCGATGCTCATAGACTACGAACAACTTATTTTCCTCAGTCGCTGTTTGCAGTAAGCCAAGATATTCTCCATTCCGACAATAGATATTTATTTTATATGTTTGAACCCCCTAATATAAATATCGATTGTATTCGAAGGCACAATCCTACACAAATCTATCACCATAGCGTCTACGTTAAATAACGCTTGTGATATGCTGCCCTCATAAGCCAAATAGCGCTATCCCAAAATAATGTTATTATAAGTTAGTCATTTGAAATACATATTAAATTACACGTTGCAAAAACATTTTACGTTGAACGGCGCCATGGTGGCAGTATAGGTTCTAGATAAATATATATTTTATGATAAACACTTAAATAGATAGAAAACATTCAAGACTCACCACATGAAGGCTCACCACACAAATATTTTCCTTAACAGGATATGAAACCGGAACCGTCAGATAGCCCAAGCACTTTATTTTCATTAGTATGGAAAAAAATTGAAATTTGGAAATAATTCATAACAGCAGCTTTTTTGTGTGTAACTGATATATTATCATTTTAGTAATTACGTGGACTCAAAATCCACCAAAATATTAGTCATCAAAAAAATAAATATTTAACCAATTCCTGAAAAAATAGGAAAAATATTAATAGGTATTTTAATTTATGTTTTGGTTAATTTACAGGAGCTCTTCAAGAATAATAAATAAATCACACAAAAAACATAATGGACGAGTGATTTATTTTTATATATTTACTTCCCGATGGAAATTTTGTTAGATTCTTGGGTAAGGCATCTTAGAATAATATTTGAAAATTAAACAAACAAAAAAAACGCTGTTATAAATTAATGTTTAAAAAAAACGTAATTTTCCTGGGCTAAGATACATGGTCATTAGCATTAAATTCTACAAATAAAACTTTCAGGCCAATATTGTAGAATCTGTTCCAGTGCACAGCCCTATCAAGAGGTCTAGTCTGAATCCAGTTTGTATTGGTCGCGCAAGCTTGTTACCACGCGCGCCAACCCTAAAGGGTCAGTACGAACGCACACGGTAAATACCAAACGAATTTCAAAACAATACATCTAGTCTCATAGGCTTCAGTAGGGTCACATGCTCGTTATACTAATAACAGTAAAAAAGTTGCCCTTTGTCCGCATTGCCTATGGAAGCAACTGGTGTTACTTTAATGAGAAGGTTTATGACAAGACATCTTCCCGAATATGAATCTTATAGAGCACAACACAAGGTTTCTTTTCCTTTGAGCTACGAACTCGAAAAGTTACAGATCATAATAATGTGGTCATCAAAACAGCCAAAAGACGTCTAATGCTGGACAAATTCCTCCAACGATTTCGCGAGATCTTGACCTATTTTTACTATAAATACTCGTATATTTCATGTTTTCCAAATATGGATGTTGCCTGATAATGACGTCTGTAATACCGGTTACCGATTTCTTTCCAGTATTTTACCTTAAATTTCAATTCTTGGTTTTATTTTAATATTATCTTCGTTTTTACTGTTGTAAAGTTTTCTTCTGACGGGTTATGTTGGGCATTATAAAACCAAGTTTAATGAACTAATTTATTCACAGTGGTGGCGCCAACTCCGGCGCATCACGACGATACGAGTATATGCCCAAAAACTATTTACGAATCGAAAAAAATATCAGTTACATATTACAAGTATATCGGAGTACTCTCAAATGCCACGCTAGTAAGTACACCTATTTATAATACAGCCTTTAATGTGGCGACATAAGGTTCATTTCAGCGTGATTCTGAATATGATGGTAATGGTATCATTTGGTGTGAAGGCTCGCTTACATTAAGTTTTTGGTCGGATTTAGTTTGATTAGATGCTTATTTTGCTATGGCATTTTATCACATTAATGTATGCTTGATATTATTTGACTTGGCGGAATATCATTAAAGTAGGCCATTCAAATACCAACTCTATCGTCCACGGTAGAAGATACCAATTCCAATTACAGTTCTATAAAAAGTCGGCCACATTTAATAGTCTCAAATATGAATGAAACAGTAGAATTTTCCGATAATATTAGCAGTAGTGTTTACCTATTAAAAATATAATGTTATTACCAATTTATATATATACTAATAACAAAGACGTATGGAGGTATGGAGTTAGAGTTTCTAGCTTTATAAGCTAGTATGTAGAGGTGTGAATCTCCGAAACTACTCATCCGATTTCAAAAATTCAATGTAGGTATTGTATGGATTTGGAAAATTTGCATAGAATTATGGATATTGCACGTTATTTGTATATCATGAGGGATATTCTCAGCTCCAGATTGGTCCTGAATACCTAATAATAAAATGATACGGATAATATGATGAAAGAACTCAAGGTTGACAAAGGCTTCAATTAAATAAAATTTCAATTTGAAATATACATATGAAGTAAGAAAACCAAACCTTACAATGAACGTTGCGTTTACCTAATGCCGAATATATAAACGGAATCTATTAGGTAGGTATTTTTTTCCAATCAGACCGGCTATCATACAAACTTGATGTCCGTATTAATTTCATATTTTCTTTGAATCATTGACCAATCAGAGCAACAATAACATTGTCAATATAAACTAACTTATACGACACTCGGGCTACTGATCTTTGCTTTTGAAGAAAATATATAACTGCATTATGCTATAAATAAACCTGGATCCTAGAAAAAAATACTCTCAGTATTATAAAAAATAATAAAGCATGAGCATAAATTATGACTGTACAAGACCAGCTCCAAAACTGTCGAGAAACATCTGGTACAGACAGACAGTTTGAATAGTGCTTTCAACGAGTTACGAACAAACAAGACAGAGTGAAGGAATAGCGACGAAATTGACGAAAATAATAAATATAATAAATGAATTCATTAGGCAATAGTGGTTACAAAGTGATCATTAACGGAGTAGAACATTTTTGTAGACACCACTTGAATAATTTTAATTTGAAACCTTGACAATCCAAGGATTTCAGGTCGTTTGGCAAATGGTTAAAAATTTTGACAGACATGGAAAGAATACTTTTCCCGAAATGAGCAGAGAAATGAGTTGGACAACATATATTGAGTCCATAGGGTCTTTAAAAGTTGGCCTAGGGTTAGAATTCATAATTTTGTATTGGTTAATATGAGCTTTTACAAAAAGGCACATTTCGTATGTACAATGTGGGTAATGGAAGGATATCGGATGATCAACACCAGGCAGACTGTATACTTGTTTGCCACCATCGTAGCATAAAAAAACTTACGAATTCACGGATTTTTCCTCTTTATAATACTAGTACAAATAAGGTATAACCACAAGGTTTAGTCTTCTCCAAAGAGAAATTTCAGGCAAATGCCAGTGTCCAAACAAACTTGGATTATATCGCACGATCAATACCGCAGTGACGCAGTGTACGCGCCAATATTTCAGTCTGCTAACTCGCCTTCCCTTGAAAATTATCGAGTTCTAGTTTATATGAGGACTGGTCAGCTGGTTACTCTACTTCATAGACGTCATTGATAAATTAGATTAAGTTTGTTTACCGTTAGACGAGTCGCTGCAATCATGACAAAACGTAACCTAACCTAACCTAACCTAACCTAACTGAATAAATAATGTATACCAAAAATAATACAATCAGATTGGATTTTTGAGTTAAAGTTTCATGAAGGCATGTGATTCGGCAATTTTTGACTGTCCCAGTCTTATTTATTTCTAATGCGCGGGCAGATCCGCAGACATTGACTATTAGTACAATGGTTAGTGCACACAAAATTAATGCAATTTACAAATCGCATAAAAACACCGTTTTATTTGTACTGTTCTAACGCCCAAAAAATTGGCAATATGCCCGATATTTTAATGCGTCATAATACTCATCGATACTAATATTATAGAGAGGAAAAGTCTGCGAGATTATAGCTTTGTAAGTTTATACGTTTGTATGTACTAATCTCCGGAACTTTCTCCGATTTCAAAAATTCTTTCATCTGCGTGTAAAATGGACTTTCTGAGTGGTTATAGGCTATTTTTTAGCCCGTGAGTTTGCCTGCGTTATTTGCAATACACAGGCGAAGTCGCGAGGACATCTAGTATTTTATTGTATTAAGATTGTACCTAATGTTTAGCCACCATGACTTAACTGAGTCAAAGTCAGAAATAAACTCTAGGGTTTTATACGTAACTAGTATTAAGTAATAAGCAACTTTTTGCCCTAGTTTTTATAATGTTTGTAGACTTGTTGACTCTTTATGACATTAGAATAAATAATAAATAAATAAATTCGCCTACAGACGTCCCACTGCTGGGCACAGTCCTGCTGGCGCTAGTAAATTAACCAGTTTGATTAAAAACGAAAACAAAAATAAAACGTTCGAATTTCAAATCGCGAGTCGTTGATTTCCACAGTGGCGTTTCAGGCGTTACTCGCACATACATCTGGACAAATATTTGCGCATGCGTACATACAAGCTTTCAATGTCAAATGCTTGCATCTGACTTGATAAATAGGTACTTCACTATAGCACCTGGATTTCCAACACATATTAACTAATACGTTGTTGCACGAATTAGAACACATTTTGGGTCATACTCGTGTTTAAAACAAAATTCGTCTTTTCTGTGGTCAAGTCAAAAGCTTACGTGCACGTCGTGCACATAATGTTTTATTCGCATAATAACAAAGGAAAGACGCCGTTTATGCGATACGTCAACCAAAAATTAGGGCTTGTAGCCCTTAACTTTGACTATGTGTCGACATAGGATAAACGAGGGCCTAAATCCGTGTATGACACTTTTAGATCTGTTTAATGTTTGGCCATAAGTCAGTTAATAGTCTTAAGAGACAAAATATATTCATACGTATTTTCAGTCTTAAATTTACGTTCAATAGGAGTGACATAATTATGTAAATTTTTAAACTTTCTCAATGAAATATAAACCCATGCGTAACATGAACTACTTAGAAATGTACATCGACGTACTTACACGATACGGGTGCTCAAATTGAACTAAATTTTACAGCTAACTCGTTAGTTTATAATAACAATGATTAACTATGACCAACTTTCGGTTTATAATACCTATATACTATGTTTTCCCGTGACAGATAAGTATGATAGGAACTTATTATAATTAGACCAGTTTATTTTCATTTTCTTATGTAGGTTTTTATATGTTGCAATTTTGAAGTACATCGAAATTATTATTATTTTAGTATTTTTCTCATTTTAATTTTGATAACATGCATTGAACCTACAAAAAATAATCGTAAAATCAAACCTCATTGTGCGAAACGGCCATGAATAGAAATCAGCGGACAAAGGAAATGCACGTATCCGCTCAAATGCTGCAAACGCTGTAAAACGGCGATAATCACGCCGAACGCCGATCGCACACTAAACCGAAACACACAAAAATGCCGGCGTACTCACGTTGCGTTGTCACTCCGCCATCGGCGGGAGGGCAGGCAGAGGGTCAGCTGGATCAGCTGGAGGCGAGGGCCAGAAAATGCGACCCTGATGCTGCGCGCCGCGGACGCGCGGTATCGAGGAAGTAGTCCGGGCGAACTGTCAACGCTCGTGCGGAAATCGGGCGGCGGCCCAGCGCGCAGGCGCCGAGCACCCGTCAACAGCCGCCCTGCAACCGACCCCCGCCAGGGGCCCACCCCCGGCCACCTACCCTTTAAATCGAACGTCATATCCCGCCACACCGTTCGCACCACCTCCGCCCGCCGTAATTTCTGAAAAGCGCTGACTGCCCCCCCCTCGACCCTAAAAAATGCATTGCGTAACGGTTTTATAAATTCCCAAAGTCTTTGTTTGTCCAATCAATTATCCACCTGTATCGGAGGGGCATTGGAGCGACTACTGTGTAATCAGCCGGTAATTGCGGGTTGCGGGTTTTTACAGTGTATTTTCAACTAGACAGTGTCCCTAAAAGTTTTACTCGCGTTTTATTGAGGTTTCGATGGATTGTTGTCCGCGTCTGAAATCTCTGGTGGGTTTATAGCTGCTTCCCCGTGAACGAAGCACGAGGAGGAAAAATGATATGTATGGGGACTGAGGAGATATAAATATTGCCGCAAATTTCCCTTTATTGAATCCTGACAATTTTCGGCCGAACCAAAGACGTTCGCAATTTCCTGGAAACATCCCTCAGCTGTGGGGAAAGCTTCGTAAATTTTAAAATGTGTATTCAATCGGGGTAGACAATAGTGAAGTCGGATTCAGTTCGTATTTAATACATATGAATACAATCATAACATTTATATTATTATATTTTTCCATTTTTTTTTCAATACGTGTGAAATGGGGTTCTGTCTCTTGACACATTAATGTTTTGACGCTTAGAGACCAGTACATTAGAATAATTATTGACGTATTTGTACGCTCTACATCTCTGGAATACTGAATTAATAAAATTAACGTCTTTGCACAGACCGTATATATTATCGAATGTAATGGATATATTTTGAAATGCTGCTTTGTTTTCATTAACTTAGTGACATTTAGTTTGTTAACCGTTCATATCAATACTTAATCTGTAAATGTAAAATTATTATTTTATTGTAAGATTACATATTTTTTATTGTAAATTACCGTTTGAGTTGTAAAAGTGGCCTTGTGGCCTATTTGCAGAATAAATAATTGATTTGTCCTAATGCTTCATTAGACATCATATTTCACTAGGCCTAACGCATTTTTCTTCGAAACTGAACGTTTCGGGTTTTCTTTGAATATCATCAAGTACGTCATTTTGTTATATTACAAGAAAAAAATTATTAGGGAACATTAGGTCAAATGAAGCATGCTAACAAATCTCTAACAATGGCGATTTTTTTTGTGGACAGTTTATACCTACATATTCGTATTTAACTTTTACTGTACTTTTTCTTAGTTATATTTTAAAGCTCTTTTTTATATTCGTGATTTATTCACGACGTACAGAAAACGGGTCTGAGTAGTTTCTTTTTATTTTCATAAATTATAAATAAGTACCTACGCGTGCTCTTATAATCCCGCCAGTCTAAAACAATAAGCAGCAAAATACCCTTAAATACTTACAACTTAATAAAATAACAGTTAATTAACAGACCCGCGGGGCGAGCTGTGAGGGCTGCATTCCTGGTAAATAAGATTTTAATACGTAAACAAAAGAAGGCAACAGTTTTCCTGAAACGATTTTTTCCAGTAAGTATTTACACGTGAACAGGTTTGTATTCGACATTAGATGGTGATATCGCTATCTTTTCACTGCCAGTCACACTTGAGGGTCGCGAGTTTCCATACAAACGTAGTTTGGCGCTCATTTTAAAAGGATATACGGGCTATACAAGAAATATTGTATAAACCTATTGTTTATACAACAGATCCGCCATATGGAGTGATATATAGGTGAAAACTATTTAAGTTAGAAGCGATTTTAGACTTAGTATGAAAAACGTATTACTACTAAATTGCATTTTACCTCTTTATCAATATTGGAAATATTGATAAATGATCTCAGAACTTCTTGGTCTCAAAATACCTAAATAACAGAATGCCTACTTATTTGTTTTTTTAAAACACCGGAATCTTAATACGGCCCAAATGCTTAGTCTTATAATGCCTAATAAACTTCAAAACACTTTCATGGCAAAACATTCATTCATTCATTTCTGTCATTTGGTATTTGAAGGAATTGTGCATTTCAATCTTTAGGTACCTATTTAGGGAAAATTACGTTTAAGGTTAAAGTCAATATGAATTTCGTTCATTTTAAGAATGAGACAATTTGACATTAACGGATTATGTTATGAGCCCACGGTAATTTGAAAATAAGGGGTATTAGTGAATAAGCCTTCCGTCTCCTCTCCTCCGGCCTCCTCTCATACATGAGAGGAGAGGAGGCCCGTGCCCAGCAGTGGGACGTAAATAGGCTGATTATGTGATGATGTGATGTATTATTAAATTTAGTGACAACAGAAACAATTTTCCGACCTATCCCATGGCGGATCCCAAATCAGTATGCAGTTTTTAAATGAGAATTAAATAACGTTTGTATAGCGTCGAGCGTCCTCACGACCCATAACGTGGGATGGGTGCCGAATCCATAAGAACACGTACGTACCGGCAACCAGTTGCGTACAATTTGTACGCTGGCGGGTCATATTACTTCGCAGCTTACTGTACATATCCTACAAAAGCATTTTCCAAGTCGTTTACTGACGGCTTTTAACTACTGTTCTCTTAATTCCTTAAATGCACTTTAAATACGTACCTGGCAAAATTCGACAGTTCGCCTGCTACGTCTCCATCATATCAAAACGTCACTTGAGCTATAATTAAAATTGAAAGGAGTCCCAATTAATTCGAGCTTCTATTTAACGAGTTAAGTAACGAGAGTGAGACTAATAAGTAACGAGTTTTAAATTGATGCAAATGAAAAGAAAACAGGACTTGCCCCGGAAGTCGATCGCACTATTTTGTATGGGGAATGCTAATGCTTTAAGGCGACCCTTAGGTTACATTGTGCCTCGCTCGCTCGCTTGTATTAGCTCAATATGTTGTGTTACGGTTCTCGAGTGGCGACAACGTACCGGCAGGCGCAGCGAGCGTAGATCCCTCATAAGATCAACTGATGACCTGGTAAAGATCCGCTGGATGCGGGTGGCGCAGGACCTGTCATTGTGGCTCTCTATGGGGAGGCCTCTGTGGACGTCTTTCGGCTGATATGATGATGATGACGCTCTACGCCCGCGCTCACTTCGGAATACGGAACGTTCATAATCATCCGCCTAGCGTTATTCCCGGTTGAGCTCATTCTAAAGGAGCCCGAGGTTCGCTTTGACATCTTATCCCAAGATTTGGCATGACTTACTTGACTTAATGTCCTGTGTCCCCTAGATGGGGCAGAGGGCTTCCACAGTGCTTCGCCATCGCGTTCTGTCTTGGGCTACGCGCTTCGCCTCGGACCACGTCAGCCCGATAGCCTTCAGTTCCGCTGCCACTGAACGTCTCCAGGTGTGTTTCGGCCGGCCACGTTTCCTCTTCCCTTGTGGTGTCCATTCCAGGAGGGCATTTCTATCTACCGTTGTACCCTCCACTTTTTTGGATGTCCCCTTGTATTTTTTGCGATTTACTCAAAAGATGTTGATTTGATCCAGTTAAATGTTGCTTTTCCGTAAAATATATTAAATCGTCGCATCGTTTATTAAATTAAATCCAGAATTAAAAACTTGTTTCCTGCCTAAAATCTAGTTTTTAAATATGGTAAAGTCGTGCCGCCATACTGTCCCCTTCACAAAGTTCCATTTTTGAAGGTCATTTTACGCATATTTTTCTAAGGCGGTAACACCAAGTAATACATTTCTGGTAAGTTTATGCTTTAGGCAATGCATTTTTGAAGAATAATAGCTTTTAAAACATCATTATTAGGGTTGAATTTAGATTAAACCGTTGTCCCCACGAAATTGCGATTTGGACAATAGTCCGATTGGTTACGCAATTTTCGCAGTCTTAGTGAAATATTTTTACCAACAATTTAGATGAATTTTGATCCTGGCAACGCTGCGACCATAGACAGAGCTTGTCACGTCAAATTTGATTTTAAACAGCCAAATCGCGACCGTCGTGACGTGCTGGATTATGTGACAAGTAAGTTTATACAATTTTTTGTCCGGTTGGTTTCGCTGTTTATGAAATTTAAACGTTAAGTAACAAGAATTCTGTTTATATAGAATAAAACCGTGTTTAAAGCAGTTATTTGTTAATCCCATAGGTTGAACATTGCGGTTATTTTTGTATTGTTTTGAATAGATTTAATTCAGCTGCACAGAAGTCGTTACTTCTGTTTGGTAACGATCTGTCGCGTAACCTATAACCGGACTTGCAAACGTAACCAACGGACACGGTAAAGTCGCATGCACATTGAGTATAGATAGTTTTTCCTGTGTCTTTATCTGTACGATTTATTTCGTTAGTTTATAAGGCGCTCTAAAATGAAGACCTATCAAAACTTACCTTCAGTTCAGAAGAACCGGTTTTAAAAAAAGCTACTAAATATTTCCTTTTAATTGTTAATTTTCATTGGATCACATTCGACAAATTTGCAGTAAGGTTTTTAAACCTAAACTAGCGTTTTGATTCATATGACCACCACCATTTATAAATGTGGCATACACATAATCGCATGATAACACGTACCTGTATTAAATATTTTAAATATGCTATGTTGTGATGTTACACTAGAAAGTCAGTAGGTACTTTAATTCACTTTGATTAATCAAAGCACCTTGTTATGTATATTGAGTATTTTGTGCAATCTATGACCATTATGATGTCGTCTTTACTTTGTCCATTGAGTTACATAGGTGTCCATTTGGAGAATGTCCCCTTGATTTTAGAACAGATTTTCGAGATTTACAGAGATTGGAAGCTTAATTATGTATTATGTTGGATAATAACTAAATGTTATTTTTAGGTCTACCTTTTGTTGTTTATCACACATCAATAATGTCAATGATTATTTAAATAAATCAAACATTAAGTAAGGTTTGGATCTAAACCGTAACCAAACTGCCTGAGATTCCATTTTATGTGAAATGTTTGTTCGAAATTGATGCTTTTTTATTGTTTTTAGTCTATTTGATTATAGTTCTATTTAATAAAGGGTAAAACATTTAGTTTAGGTACGTCTCTTATTAACTACATGCAAAATAATTTGTAACCAAACGGACCATCAAAAACCTCCCTCGTCCTATTAAATAATTATTTTAACGTGTTTATCCTATAAATAAAGTGAATCTCTTTAGTTTTTAGTAAACTAGAATATACTTACTCTAAGAATTAGTTATAAGAACAGCAAAAACCTAAAATAATATTTGGCACTCTTTAATTCAATCGGGGTACAACGGTAGATAGAAATGCCCAGGATTTAGATGCCAAGATTTGGCATAGGGACTAGTTTTACGGAAGCGACAGCCATCTGACCTTCCAACCCGCATAGGCAAAACTAAACCTTACTGGGATTAGACCGGTCTCCTCACGACGTTTTCCTTCACCGAAAAACTAACGGTAAATGATCCGTATAGGTTCCGAAAAACTCATTGGTACGAGCCGGGATTCGAACCTGCAGCGGCCGCTTGACAGCCGCATGTCTCAACCACTGAGCTACCGTAGCTAGTGCCGTAGCGGACGTTCATATTGTAGACAAATTTGTGATCAACCATTTTCGAACTAACCGCGAAAATATCAGTTTTGAAACAGTAGCATACGTTGTTCAAGGAAAACCAGTTTCAAACGCGAAAAAATAGTATTGTTGTTCGGAAAGTACTTGATGATTGAAAGAAGTAAAACCAATACAATATTTCCCTTTGATATCCTAGATAAACGAAGATACGTATACGAATTTCTTCGTTAAAATCGAATGTTGTATGAAATGGAGTGGGTGTAGTGTGCCACTTAAATACTGCGTGCAGATTAATATTCGAGTATGTTATTATAGAATTATTTAGACTTAAATCCATTCCTATCCTTATTATATCTATATTCGCCTTAAGCGCAATATAATCTATGTTGATGGTTCAAATACGTAACAAAACGAATACAACTACTCGTAGTGGCTCTGTTTGCTGCAGAACTAGCAAGCCAGTCCCTCTTTTTTATTAAATTTCGAAAATAATAATCAACTAAAAAAATCTACCTTAATTATTAAACCTGCCTACAACATTTCACGGGAATCGGTTGAAAAAAGAGAGAAAAGCTGGACAAACGGACATACGAAATAACTTTGGCCCAAGCTGGAGCCGAAACGATGGTTCGATCGTTCAATGAGGTTTAAAAAAAATGGACGTTAATTAAAACTCCTTGAATGATAGGTAGGTTTAAACAACCCCCACAACCCGTATTTCTTAAATCCAATTAGAATCAGAGACAGAATAACTAAGATATGTAAGTGAATTTCTAGATAGACCGTTATCTAGAACGCAAATTAGGTTAAAACATTAAAATACTCACGAAACAAGTTGTGACATTCGAAAATCCTCCATTTAGCAAAACATTGGCCCTGACATTTGGACACAACTGAATGCCTAAATCTTTAGGCTTGAATGCCATGTAACAAATTCAATTTGTAGACTAGTCGCAAAATCAGCTTTCGAAAGTAATTTTGATCGGCGTTTTAAAGCTATCTAGGCGTTTTAATTAAGCTAGTAACAACCCGGGTTTTTGAACGCATAACTGGAATATTAAGTAATAATTTTAAATACCAAATCAGATTCTTGAGGGAATACCTTAATTTATCAACGTCCCTTTTGTGAAAAATATCTCCTTACAGATAACGGAGACGTACAAAACTTGTTTTTTTGTGATACAATATAATTTTACTATGTTTGTGCCCCTTAACCTTTTCGAATCTCTCTCAAAGAGAAAAGGTGCAATCACCCGCCACCAATATAGCATTAAACTACGAAGCTGATGGGTTGAAATACAAGGTGCCACGAAAAATAGTATTTGTTACTAAGTCTTGGATGTTATACAGTGTGTGGCCTGTAACAGGAGCAAATATTTAAGCGGACGCTTCCTTAGAGCACCTGCAGAAATGTTTTATCTAAAGTTATGACGTCCATGTAATATATCTTGGCACCACGAGATCATAGCACAGCAGTCAATGCGGATTTTGAGGTAACATCATGTAATAAATGAGTCATAATAATTTTAGCATTTTTGTTTTGAAAAGATAAAACTACTTGTGTCACCCTAGAAGTGTAAAAAATACACGTTGACTAGGTAACTTTAAAGAAAATTATTATAAAGATTTTATTCTTAAATTTTAGCCGGCTGGAAATAATTGCTCACAAGCATAATTTACCGTTTCATTGTTTGCTTCCATTTCAGGCCACACCCTGTAATCGAGTGTACTGATTAGAGTTTCAGCATGACAGGCTAGGTACTTGAGATTTTTTGTGTTGGCCAAATTGCATCAAAGCGGTCCATGTAAAAAGAAACTCTAGCGTCCCGGGTGGAAGATTCCAACTTTAATGTTAGTTTTACAATTTTTTTTCATTTTACAATAAATAATTTCAACTATACGTCAGCAACAGAAGCTACGCGGGTTTAGTACTTATAACTACAACTTAGAAAAGTTGAATTTCCCCCGACATTTTCATTTCAAAGTCCAATATCTCAAAAACGGCTGAACAGATTTTCATGAAATTTAGCTAAGAACGCTCGGGATATAATTTACTTTAAAAAACAAAGTTTTAACCGACTTCAAATTAGTACTCCGCCAAGCCACGAGAACATTTCCTATTTTTTTTACAATTTACCACATGAACTGATTTCCGATAGCAAATGCGTTGATTACTATAGAAAAAAACCGAATCGCTGTATGTGGGCCGATAATATTTGAGGACTTCCATCGATTCCCCAAGATCATCAGCAATGGCACTTCATTAGTTCCTATCTCAACGGAATCTTATCACAACCTGTGACGTAGGTACTTTTGCAGTTTTAAGTACATAATTGAGGAATTCGATAAGTCATCTGTGGTCTTCATCATCAATTCCTCGCCACCAAATTTATGATTCCGGATGTAAATATACGAGTTAGAATAGAAAATACTAAAATCACTACACGCGCACACTCATCTAATAAAATTGAGGAGTTCCCTAAATTCCTCATGGAATCCAACTGAATTTTTGAAAAAATGGGACCCACCTGGAAGCATATACTTACAAACAAAAAAAAATTTCCGAATCGGTTCATCAATGACCGAGTTCTGAGGTAACAAACATTGAAAAAAAAAAAAAAAATACAACCGAATTGAGAACCTCCTTTTTTTTGAAGTCGGTTAAAAATTATCTATGACACAAAAAAACGCATTCAAATCGGTCCATCCCCTTGGGAGCTACGATACCACAGACAGATACACAAATACACAGAGAGACACGTTAAACTTATAACACCCCTCTCTTTGCGTCGGGGTTTAAAAATGATAAACTAGGTCTTATTGTCTTGTAATAAAGATGTGAATAATCAGACGAGCTCCGTAGCCTAGTTGGTAGTGACCCTGCCTACGAAGCTGGAGGTCCGCGGTCGAATCCCGGTGAGGACATTTATTTGTGTGACGAGCACGAATATCTTTTCCGAGTCATGGATGTGCTCTATGTATTTGAATATTTATTTATCTAATATAAGGGCATTTTCAATAATTCGTAATTACCGTCAAAAAAAATTTAATTCGGTGTCAGTTTTGTAACGGCAATTCATTCAGTTTGTATAAAAACTAACTTTTTCTGTTTAATGTACTTATGAATGATATGCCTATACAGGTTAATTAAATGTGATAAAAGTTAATTTTCACATGAATTGTATGCTTAATTTTCGTTAGAAAACTGACACCGAGTTATTTTTTGTTTAACAATTCAAGCTAATTGGGTGCACGATTTATTGAAAATGCTCATAAGTATGTTTAACGTCGTCTACAGTCTGTTCGCGTTAAGAATGTTGGTGTTACTGCAGGGTAAATGTGTACTCCCGGGGTGTTGAAAATTAAAACAAATTATATTTTTAAATATTAAGTTTAATGGATTTATAAAAATATAATTGGGAACGATTTGATTGGTTACGAGGCGTGGCAAAGCCGGCGGCTAGAGATATTTCACTGCATTCTTAACGCGAACGAACTGTAGTATCGATAGCACAAGCTTTGCTTAGTTGTGGACTGGGACGATTTGTGTAAGACTGTCCCCATTTTTTTACTCTCGGAGCGAGCACCTACTTCTGCTGCTGACGGTCCCATTATAAATCTTTTTTAACGAAATAGGTTTTAGATAAAGGATCCCAGGGCTCTCCCCCTGGGCCCATAAGGCCCGCTGTAATGCTGTAGCAGGCCGCTCAGCAGGCCTAACAGGAAAAAAAAAAGATCCAGGGCTGCGCAATGAAAAAAACCGGGTCACTGTTGCTGCCCAAAAAATAATGCAGCTGCTCTCTATTCCGAAATAGACCGATATCTGGGTCAAACAATGCGATGTATAATACGCTACTCATTCATTACGGGTTGTTGATGACCCTTACCGGTTTGTTTTAAGGTGGTTCTATGGACACAACACGACTTTTGACATTCGCGGGCTAACGGTGTGATATTTTCAGAAACTTATGTAACAAACTTTCATAAATAGGCTTTCCTCGAATAAACTTGTATGAACTAGAATAATATGGGAAATATTTTCCTTAAAGTATCACGTCCCAAACTAATAAGTTTGTTACATAAGTTTCTTAAAATATCACGCCGTTAGCATGCGAATGTCAAAAAACGTTTTGTATGGAAATCGAACCAATTTAACATTAAACGTTAATTAGACAAGGCTAACGGTACCCTAGTGGTTCAGGCATGCGGCTGTAAAGCGGCGGTCATTGGTTCGAATCCCGGCTGGTACCAATGAGTTTCTCGGAACTTATGGACGAAATATTTACCGTTAGCTTTTCGGCGAAGGAAAACATTGTGGAGAAACCGGTCTAGTCCCAATAAGGTCTAGTTTTTTCTTAGGGCCGGAAGATCAAATCAAATCAAATCAAATCAAAACATTTATTCGTGACGAACACAACACAGATAATAAAAGAAAGAAATAAAAAATAAAAAAACTCATTTTCTTTGCCACGAAATGGGCCCAGCTCAGCATGTTGCTAGCTTTGCAGCCAGCGCTGGTCTTCCGCAGGGTCCATTTGGTGAGGACACGGAAAGTAACAAACAAAAACAACAAAAAATAAAATAATAAATAAAAGGAAAGACACACTCAAACGGAAACAAATTTTACAAAAAAGGAATAAACAGCCTTTTTTATATGAAATATTAAATAGTAATGGTTTGTTGGCCTGCCAAAAGTTGCATCCCAACAAACCACTACGTGCGTATGGGCCTTAATGGTAAACCTGAACGCAGCCCAGATCAGCATCAGATGGCAGTCGCTATCGTAAACCTACTGTATGCCAAATCTTGTTATTAGGTATAAAAGCGGACTCCGGGTCTCTTTAAGGCACAACCGGGAATAACGCTAGGAAGATGATGATGATTAGACGCTATGACTTCTAACCCCCTATTTAATCAACTCGATAAGTGCCAACTTACAGTGATCATTTGACGTACATTAGTTAAGGGGCTCCCATAATTGGCGTATGGGATCGTACCTTCGATCTGAATCTCTTAGTTTTCTTAGGTTTTTTGTAGCTTATTATGTTAACAACAACGGCTTTAAGCAATATAGTATCCCATATTTACTTCAAAGTTCATTGTTTTCGAGATATTTGGCATCAAAGTTGAACAATTTTAGGCCAAAAAACCGGTTTCTGGCCATAACTTTATGTTAATTGGATTAAAATGAAAACCCTAGACCAGTTTTTAGGGACGTCACAGACGAACCCAAATATGTAGATTTCGTATGTGTTAGACCTTTCACGTCAATAGAGATACAAAATAAGTGTTATTTTAGACAATGTTTAAAACGATCATACAAAATGAAGTATTCATTTGTTTCAAAATCCGGTAAACCAAAATGGAGATACAAGATTGAAGAACCGATAGCCGTTTGATTTATACTTCTATCTTTAGTGCAAAAGTAGGAGATACGATTCAAAACTTGTCAAAAATCGATGGAAACCTCGGGTAGCCCCTTAATGTCGACAGGTTATAAGTGACTGCTGCACGGCTATCACAAGACGGCGCGCGAGCTCTTTCGATTTTTCTCGCACTATCCGTCTCTCTCTTATTAAAACAATTAGAACAAGAGGTATAGTGCTAGAAAAATCGAGTGTATGTCGCGGCCGTCCCATGATAGACGTGCTGGACGGCAACGTTGCTCAGCGACCTTACAATGTAAATCAAAATACTCAAATTATCCGTACCTACCTATGTGTGTGTCAAAAGCTACGGTAGCCCAGTGGTCCAGGCATGCGGCTGTCAAACGGCGGTCGTGGGTTCGAATCCCGGCTCGTACCAATAAGTTTTTCGGAACTTAAGTACGGAATATGATTTCATATTTACCGTTAGCTTTTCGGTGAAGGAAAAACATCGTACCTGCATACATCTGCGAAGAAATTCAAAGGTGAATTTGAAGTCCCCAATCCGCACTGGGCCAGCGTGGGGACTACTGCCCGTTCCCTCTCATACATGAGAGGAGGCCTGTGCCCAGCAGTTGGACGTATATAGGCTGATGATGTGATGTGTGTTTTGGTAGGTATGGTATAATGTTGGTATGACATTTTATACGTGCAACTCGGTGCACAAGACGGAGCGTGAGCTGTGTCGCAGCGAGATAGACTATCTGTCTCTTTCTAATTAGAACAATTTTCATTTATCTCGCCGCGATACAGTCTTGTCATCTTGTGTTAACCGTGATGTTTTTCTCACTCGCTTTAAGTTATGGGTCCTAAGTTTGTAACACTAAAACACTGAAAATAAACTTTTCATAAAGTGGCTGTCACATGAAGTAGTTAACCAACTAAGGCATAAGGGGATGTCTTGATTTGAGTCGTACACGCCCCCTAGACAGAGACACGCTGACGCCTTCCGCCCATGAGATAAAAGATGTAAAAATCTTCGGGAATCGCTGTTTTGGACAAATTTCGATGAATACATAACTTAGTGAAGTTCTATTCAAATTTCATAAACTGAGATTTTAGATGAGATAAAATACTATAGTATTAACTTGATTGTGTCGTAAAATAATGTATCCTTTGAGTAGGCTGAGTAAAGAAAGGAAAACACAGACCCAACTTTGGATTTTTTTCCATCGAGGAAATGTTAAGCAATCATATATCGATAAAATCAGATGAACAATCATATAGTCAAAAATCATATATCTGAAAATCAGACCTTATTGTTTCTTAATCTAGTCAGAACGGCGTTTCAAAGCACGCAATAATTTCCAATGCACCACCTTAACGTGTCTAATAGGTATACCTATGATTGGGTTATACTCCTGTCATATCTCGGAAATTATCCCATATCCACAACCTGTCATAAATAGTGTATGTAATGGGTTTTCCTTAGCTGGTAGAAGTTTGCGTGGTGATTCAGACTGTCCCGGATTAGTAGCTCAGTTGGTGCGCCTGTATGTTCCCTCGCCCTCTAGATATAATTTTCGACCTCGTTGTCAACATTTACTAGCGGCGCCGGCAGCGCGAACGTTGTCTCGCAGAAAGTCCCCGCTTATTCGAGCTTTGCACTTCATGAACTCGTTGCTTGAATCGGCACCAAATTGTGATATATTTGCTAGCCGATGGATAGATGTGTGTGATGAATGTTTGACGTTCTGCGAGAAGATGGATGCACGACCGTCTTCTGTGTTATTATAATAACAGTTTGTTTCTTTTGTGTATTGCATATCTACATTTGTTTTGTTTCACAGTGCTTTGGTGTTACTGTAATGCTGTGAAATTGTATGGAATTAATAAATAAATAAAATAAATAAATAAATAAATAAATAAATGGGTTTGGCGCAGAGCGATTGCGAGGATAATGTGCTAAATCTAGTACGAATGTCATATCTATGTATGTAAAACTGCTATGTAATGTGTGTAATTCGTATCAATTTGTCTGTTAGACCTCTCGGATTTAATGACTTGTAAATGTCATGTCTTTTATTTATGTGCAACTTGCTTGAGTCGTGTCACAATGCATAGTCAAGGGAAGCGGGGAAAGGGTGAGTCCTTTCGAAAACACGGTCGTTCTTAATTTCCCAAGCATTCGATTTTTACCATTGCATATACAAAATAACGACATTTAAATCATTATAAGAGCTGAGAGCTTTTAGAAGTCAACTTCAATATAAAAAAACCTACTCTATAAACTTAATTCAAAAGATCTATTGCAGTGCAATATACCTCTCTTATTAATAAAACCGTTATTTTTAAAAATAGATTGCCTAGTCTAGTTGTAGTAAAAATGGGGCCAGATTAAATCCCCACTCCTCAAAACCCACACACTAATATTTATGGGTTTGGGTAACTATTTTATGCAACAGACATATTTTGATATTTATAGAAACTGGGAATTTTATAGGAATTCAGTAGCCACTTTATTATATAAAAAAAATCTGTTTCTTTCATGAAAATAATAATTCGTTTTACAGAGACTGGCTGAAATCTTATATTTTTAAGATTTTTTGGTAGCCTAATCAGGTTACCAAAAAAAGGTTATATATTTGGTGACAATCTTACCCACATCGACCTATTCCCAAACTAAGCAAAGCTTGTACTATGGGTACTAGACGACGATATACATACTTATATATTACACTGCTATGCTTATTTATTAAGTATACTTACTCGTATTTATTTGACTAACGCATGAGTTATTTCGGTAAAACTTGATGCGCCCATTCGACTGCGAAATAATTTTAGTGTATTATTGATCTTCTGAAGGCATAATTCATAACGAATAGTAATTTTTTTGAAATCATATTATTCTGAATTTCATAATTCTGGTCATTATATCCATTTAAATGTAGTAGGTAAGTTTTCAATAGGAACATCTTAATCGGAGTCCCTATATCGGCCCAAGCGGTAGATTGCTAATTATTGTCCGGCTGCTAAAAGTCGTCAGCAGGTTTAGTATCTTTTTGTGATGGAGAAAACAGGTTTCAGGGAAAATCTAAGTTATTTTTACAAAACTAAAGAAAAATCTAAGTTAAATCAATCAAATACCAATAATCAAGTTTATGTAAGTAGATTTGTTGCCAACTAGTATCATGTTTATAACAATAATAACACAATAATAACGATTGATTTCAGGCATCTAAGGCCCATCGCATAGTTACAAATACCTTAATTAGAGGTACATACATACGATACAATAAAATGCAAAAACTTTATTTATTGCAAACAATAATGTTTATGTATAAGTGTAAATATATGTATGCAAGTTTCGCAAGTAGGCTTGCAAAAATATCGTTAGCATAAAACTTGACCTCCGGCACGCTGCATAAGCATAAATCTCACTGTTAATTAAGGATTAAGGTCGCTGACTAAAATGTAGAAAAAGTATGTCAATTGATCAAAACTTGTAGTTACATTTATAAATTGTGCAAACCGAAACTAGCCTTATTTTAATTAGTTGTAATATCATTGACCACCGCTTTGACCTAGTTGGTTATCTTGCCAACGAAGCTGGCGGTCCCGGGTTCATATCCCGTTGAGCACGGATGCTTGTACCTGAGTCTTTAATGTTTTCTATGTAGCGTGTTTTACCTATTACAAACAATACAATCAAAAAAACAAAGTAGTCTCTCCTAGGCCTCAATTTGGTTCAGCACTTTCACATACCAATCGCATTTCAGTATTTTTAATATCTTTTGTGGTGAGTAAATTCACAAGACCTGGAGATGCGCTGTGTTGAGAGTGAGGTACCTGCATGTTTAAGCCGACAACTGTGGTCATATCAACTCGCCCTAATCTTATCTTATCTTAGTCAGGGCCCTTTCGGATGCACGTCGACCAAGTGCGATCTTTTTACTGAGAGGTACCTAATGTTAGCTGTGACAGATTGTAAACAACAAAACTGTTTCCAAAAGGTGCTTTGGATTCGTATTCCTTTAGTTATCCATAATTCCCCTTATTTTAGAAATATTTTTTAAGCGTACGTACAGTACCAGCAGAAATAGAAAAAAAATTAAATTACCTTGACTAAAAAAAAACATTCGGTATCAACTTCCAAAAACCCTGATGTGAAGTGTTTGATAATCCTTGAGCCCTGTCATCGGCACCGAACATTCCTTGGCAATCAAGCTGATAGTTTTTTGCTATGAATAGCGAACGAAGAACGGAGAGAATCCTCGACAAAGAATGCATCTGCGAAACATCCGTGTCCGAAATAGCCCTAGCGCACAAAGTGGGTCGATCGCGATTTTCCACATGTGCCGTAAGGTGCGTTTCCCGGCCGCTCACGAAAAGCGAGCGAAAAAGCAAACGCCCAGATTTATATCTGTAATATGTTCATTTATATTGGTATACATTCTGTATTAAAAGACATCGACTAGGAAACTTCCTAAATAGTTACTATATTATCGTTTCATTTGATGTTATTTTCCTTATAACAATGACACAACTGCGTTGTATACCGCATTGCACATGAATGTATAATGTATGGTATTTATCATGTGACCCATTTTGATAAATCCCGCTGACTTTTGCGTTAATTGTGACGTGATTGAGATTAAACCATTGCAACATAGGTGGTGTTGTAACTAGGCTAAGCCCTGAAAGCTTTAGATTTCGCGACCAAGTTATTTAAAAAAAAAAAACTCGATAAGAAATATCTATATAATTATTGAACCTGCTCGCAAAATTTCACGAGAATCGGTTGAGAAATGCCACATTTAGAGGAAAACTGCCGGACATACGAAATAATTTTTGCCCAAGGTGCAACCGAGAATATCTTTCGCTCGCTCGTTCAATTAAATTTAATCAAATGCTGTCCAAAACACGTTTGTATGGAAAGTCCACGCTACGCTCCTTAACACCGTCACTGCCCTACTGCCTATTTGGGACACAAGTGTAACCTATTGCGAGTGCCGAGCGCAAACATCTTAGGATATAAATATCACTTTCCATCGATTTCCAGTAACCAATAGTTTATTCGACAACATGACGGAAAAGACAGAGGCCCTAAGGAAATATTCCAAAGGGTACCAGAACAGGTTTTTCAAGCACCGAAATGAGACCGCAGCCTTAGTAACATCAAATTACAGAAAAAACTACTCAAAACGAACATTTTCCAAATTAATATTATTATTATTTAATCGTTAGTCCTTTCAATCAAGGATTATAATTTTCATACTGTTTTTTATTTTGGAATTCCGTGTGGACACCGTCATTCTTATTGATAGAAATGTCATGTCAATGCTTTACCCTTAATATCTTTGAAATTACCATGAATTTGCAAGAATGGACCAGTGCAACACGAGAAATACAAAATCCACCTATCAGATTTAATGAAAATGGTTAGTTCCAAAAATGTAGGCCTGGAGTCATTTGACATTCCAGTTTGTAACTTCCAAATTCACCCAGCATTATTAGACTGCACGTTAGTAAAACCTCCAATTAGAACACTTTGACGTATGGGCTATCTTGCGCGCTAGATAGTTCGCGAGCGGTCTTATGCCAGCCCAGAAAGAATATATGGACAATAGTCCTTCCTATATACAGATTCCATTTCAAACATGTTATTTTAAAAGTTGTTGAAAATCAGAAATCATCTTACTTATATTATAAATGCGAAGGTTAAGATGTTTGGATGTTAGTTACTAAATCACGCAATAACTACTTAGTATACAAATATAGTATAACCTGGATTAACATAAAGAATTATTTTCATCCTAGCAAAAGTTCAACGCAAACGATCTCGTAGGCAAGGCTAGTACTTATAATACATATATGGACAAATTCATATCACGCAGTGTATTGTAATATTATTTGACACCAGTTCTAAAAGAAAGGTAGGAATGGATAACTGTCAGAATGTTTATGTATTTTGTTTACTTTAGGGATTTCGACAATTTAGGAAAACGGCCCTACTTATACAGCCTTTGATAATTCCCCCTTCTAAATAGATACTGATGTTATGTTATATATACCACATAAATAGTTCACTTGTGTATTTTGGAGGATAAAATATATTGTCACTCGAGGCAAAAACACATATTATCTCTCATGCATATAGGTATTGCAGCCAGTGTATATAAAATACTACATTACGAGTATACCCACGTATTTCCCGTAATGTCAAAGGGAATCCCAAAATGGATAAATAAATAATAAGCGCCGAAGGACTCGTCGACTGGCCTACGAAGGCACAATACCCTAATCGTTGCAGTTTATGAGTATCACATTATTGTTAATATTTTATTCGGTTTTGCATGTCATGAGAATTATAATGCTAAAACGCAGAACCGCGAATAAAGGTTGGTATTAGAATGAACAAGTACTTAAATAACAATTTATCCGTCCTTTGCATACCAATCAATTTGAGTCAAAAGTTTTTGTTTTTTGCAACAAAATGGTTTTGTTGATAAGCTGCAAATAGCAAAAACAATATTGACCAGGTATTTAAGATACGATTTCAATTTTTCTTATAAAATTAGCAAAAGGTGTCGATAAAATGTGTGCGATTAAAGATACACTGCCAAATATTAAGTTATAACTTTTTGTAACAAGTATAATCTTTTATATTTCGGGGTTTTTTTTATTTATTGAAATTATTACAAATAAATAAGACAAACAACGGGTTTTCGAAACTTTCTAACTTTGAGCCAGATCTAATGAGTAAATTATGTCACAGGCATGTTTTAACCGATTAATTAAAATTTAACCTATTAAACAAGCCATCTTCGCTAAGCAGTCTGCGTGCCGAACTTGAGATTTTTCACGTTGCGCTTTTAATTCTTAAGCCTACTTATAATTATACGGTTAAATGTCACTACAAATACTCCCGACGACTTCGAAACATGTCACCCGTAATGTCATTTAGTACGTTATTTTACCGTATAAGTGTATCACTATAATTTGAACATGACTCGTGCAAGTTTATATTCGTTGTTTAATTTTTATATAATGTTTTATATTTAATAATCTATTATTTTATACTCTATAGGTACCATCTAATATCATAAAGAGGAAAAGTCGGTGATATTGTAGTAGATAAGTTTATAAGTTTGTATGTAAAGGGTACCTCATCTCCGGGACCGCTAATGCTATTAAAAAATATATTTAATCGGTATGTAGAATGAACTTTCCGGGTTTTAATTTATCCCACCGCTTTCCCTGCGTTCTTTGCAAGACGCGGGCGGCTTTTGTTTAATATAAATTGATAGTGAATCCCGCATCCACTCACACAGAACCTAAGAGAGGTGATATGACACGAGCAGGTGGTGATATTACATTACAAAGTGTTGCACTTTGATGCTACGCCGTAGCGCATTAATAGCGTAGCTTGCAAGCTTGGCAATATTGTTTGCACAAACATTCCGACTTCATACCAACATTAACGATAACAAAACAGATAGTTTGTTTGTGATGATCTTGTTATTGCTACATAACTTTAATCCTACCGTACTTTCCGTGTTTCTTAGAAATCATTTGATAAATAATAAGGTTCGTTTTAAAATACCAACAACAACTTTGTGTTTTTCCCAAGTAAATATCCATATTTTCTCCTACTACTGTTTTTTTTGTTTACTCGAACTACACTAAGGTACAATGAATAGCAGCATAATACAAGTTTAATCTCGACGATGATTTACTCGTATAGTTTACAAAACTATAAATCACCCAGATAAGCAATGGCCGCCAATTTAATTACCAAACATTATATCTAAGCCTAATTAGATGACATCCAACCTTTTCATAAACGATGTGTGCATGTGTTCAAATTCAAATCGAACGCGATGCGGGGGCGGGGGGAAGCGGGTGGCGGGGGGTCTGCGCAAACACGATGCATACAACGACTGCCAAAGATCGCATCCACATGCCAACGACAAAATCGCGGCACGTGTAAGGCGGGGTACGAATTCGACCCCACAATCCTATAATGCACTTCATCTTATGAAACAGACAGAAAACTAGACACATTGAAGGCTTTAGGCTATACTTATAACGAGGAATCTCGTTAACTTGAATACAAAAGCATCGTAGTGTAGTTTCACTTAGTTCTTACGGAGGATTTCTTTGTTTACACTCAATGCACACATTTCGTATTTCAACGAGCGAGCCGCGCACCCAGTGCGGCCCTGTAATCGCATTGTGCGATAACGTCATTCACGCACACACGCAAACCCGTAGCCGAAATTCGTGGATGTATTTTTCTAGTCCGCTTCAATGTGTGCACCGCAACGCCGGTGGCGCCGCGACGTGTAGATGTGACGCTCCGCGAGTGCGAGCGGGACACGAACAGCGTTATATAACGCATTATTTTTATAATTAACAAGCAAAAATTGAGAGATACGACCGTGCGACCCTGGGCGCGGGCAAAGACCTAACCGAACGAAATTTGCACAGATCAGATGTGGGCGACCTCGGCCGAGCTAGTTGCACGGCAAACGCACACTCACACGCGGCCTATGCACACATAGGTGACGGGGAAAAGCGAGTTCCGCATAGAGCCTACCTGCCGAACTATTATAGGTATATGCAACCTCTATCGATTCATGCGCTACGCCGAATTTTAATCCGCTTGAAGCGAACTTCTCTAATTAAACAGTTTGGGGAAATGGCGCCGAAAGCATGACGCAGCGTATTCGCAATCGGAATCTACGCATAACACGCCGTCAATTTGTTTGGAAATGCACATTGTATCTGAGATAAGATAAAACACAATTACACCGTCGTAAACTCAAAATATGTAAGTATAAACATCGTTGGAACGCCGTTTACAATCGACGCCATAAGAAACGAGTTTTTTATAGGTACATAGCTCCATGCAGCAAAAGTAGATACCTACATGGCTGGGTGTGTCCGCTTTTTTGCCACACACTTATATTAGACGGTAAAAACTATGCTTCTAAGCGCACAATCAGCCATTAACAAATTAAACGAATACGACTTTGTATATATAAGTACTCGTAAGAACTATTATAAACAGGAAAATGTGGATTATTGTAATATTTTCATCACTAAGTGCAAATACACTCGTATTTTAGGTTATTTTATGAAACGAGACCTTTTTTTAATTTAAGAGATGTTTAGAAATATCCAGATCCCTTTGAGAAATATCCAGGTACAATCTTACAAAAATAGACCTGATCCCAATATAAGCATTATATACAACGTGTTTTTTTTACCGTCTTAGAGCCGAAGCCCACTAAAAGTATCCAAAAGGTACTATCCATTCGTGAAAAAAAAAATTTTTTAGTTAAGTTTTAGTAATAAAAGGTAATTAAGTTTGAAAAATTCTCTATGGCGCACGGAGCGAAGTTCATTCACCCGGTTAGAGTTCGTACCTATCTACATAAGATGGCGGCTAGCGGACACTCTGGTCACTCAGCTGGATGATTAAAATTAATATTAATACAAAAAAAACAATATTTTATGCATTTAAAAAAAACTTAAAAAAATAAAAACTAAAAAAATCATTTTTTTAAGTTCTTTGTAATGTATACATTAACTGGGCTTCCGCTCTAAGACGGTTAAAAAAACACCGTGTATAAAAATAAATTAAATCAATAAACAATCCTCGCAGTAAGTTTAATAAGGCATGTGTTACGAGTTCTAGGCGGCATATAGATAAATACTTAAATACATCTCAGGAACAAACATTCGTGTTCATCACCCAAATGCCTTACCAGGGCTGTTATTCCCTACGCGCTAATGCGGCTCACCCCGCCGGTCACCCGTCACGAAACTAGACCTCTACCTACGCTTAATAACTACGCACCGCGGTGTCAAGATTTATATTGTGGGTGAGCGTTGTGGTGAGCTTAAAACAAGTTACAGAATAGGGGGGCTGAATCCGACCCTTCGCTTCGTATGCAGTCCCTACTAACTAGGCTAAAGAGTTTGTCAATAAGCCTTGAGAAACATTAGCAATTATTATGACATTTGGTATTCGTTTTAGTGTTTGTTAGCTAAGTGCTACGCCGCCCGTAGCACTCGTAGACCCTAGAATGACACCTAGATTCATGTTACAATGTAAATATTATAACTACCTTTCCGTAAAGTTATGATGACGATATTACACCTAGTTCTTGTGTAATCTTACGATTTGCGCACTAAATATACATGTTTACCTAGTGGTGCATTGCTAAAAATATACCTGCTGAAGATTGCTTTTATTGGAGACTATATAGACTTAGTAAAAATCATTTTAGAAATCTTTATCTATCTCTATTTACATATACAACGTGTCCCAAAACTCAACGATAAGCCGGCACCAGAGGATGGAGCTGCTTATGATTAGTCGAGAAAAAATAAGGAAAAAAATATATCTTAATTATTTTAGAAATTAAAAAAATGAAATTCATCGAAAGTCGACATCCCTAATGGTATTTTTAACGACTATGTCTACAAATATTCAAATATTACTGTTTTTGTTTTTGGAAACTTAAGTAGCCCTGCTATCTAACACAGTTCTTATAAAAAAAAAATATTTTTTAATTTTTATGTTTTTTTTTTTAGATATATTTTTTTCCTTATTTTTTCTCGACTAATCATAAGCAGCTCCATCCTCTGGTGCCGGCTTATCGTTGAGTTTTGGGACACGTTGTATACATACATACATTCACGCCTTAATTCCCAAAAGGGGTAGGCAGAGCACATGAAACATATGTTCCAGCGCCACTTTAAGCATAAATGTGGGTATAAAACATCGACAAAATGTGATATTGCAGTGATAGGTTGCTAGCCCACACACTTCAACCCTGGTCCCTTAGTCGACTTTTAAGACACCCACGGGAGGAAAGGGGGTGGTGAAATTCTTACCCGACACCACACGGGGAATCTCTATTTATGCTTATCTATTCCAATATTATAAAGAGTTAACGTTTGTGAGTAGCTTTGTATGTATGACTAATCTCCGGCACAACTTATCCAATTACAAAAAATATTTCAGGGTATATAAAATGTACATAGGGATGGATATAGGGTTATTTAAACTGTGGCTTTGCTTGAGCTCTTTGTATCACGCGGAAGGAGCCTAGTCATTATAAAAACTAAGAAAGGACTAAACCAGTCTACAAACGTTACATTATTTAACTAGGGCAAAAAGTTGCTTCTCACTTAATACTAGCTACATATAAAACCGTAGAGTTTATTCCTGACTTTGACTCAGTTAAGGGGATGCTTTGATTCGAGTCGACCACGCCCCCTTGACGCTATGCCTCACGAGAAAAAGAGATACAAAACTCTTCGGGAATGGCTTTTGTCGACAAATTTTGAACTTAGTGAAGTTTTATTTATATTTCATTAAGCGAGATTTTAGATGAGATAAAATAGTATTAACCTGATAGTGTCGTAAAATAATGTATCGTTTGAGTAGGCTCAAGACCCAGCTTTGGGTTTTTTCTATAGAGGAAATTTTAGGCAATCATGTATCGATTAAATCGGATAAAGCATATCGTCAAGAATCATATATCTGAAAATCAGACCTTAACGTTTCTTAAACTAGTCAGAACGGCGTGCATTGACGCGATAATTTCCAATTAAGACATGGCGACTAAACATTAGGTACAGTGGCCATCACATACATCTGAGCGGTCAAGGTGTTCACAAACATCTGAACACGACTTTATTGTCAAAGCCATAGAATGCATGTTCAGATGTTTATGAACACCCTGAAGAGTACAGATGTATGTGACGCTGACTGTACAATCTTTATATAATAAAATACTAGCTGTCCGCGCCGCTTCACCTGCCTATTGTAAAGAACGCAGGCAAAAATAGCCTATAACCATTTAGTGGTAGCCCTACGCTTAAAAAAACCGCAAATCGATGTACATATGAAAGGGCTTTTTGAGGCGATTCTAAAAATAAAGAGATAGAGGTAATACTGAAAACTTAAAAAAAAAACTTAATGCAATTATTTTCAAATTTGCTTTTTTGAGGTTAGATATGAGGATATCACGTATCATTTGTGGTATATTGAATTTTTAAAAAATCAGTCATATCGTGTCTGGAGGAGCCCAAACTTGGTATGTTTCGAAAATTATTTTTGTTTTAATTAAAAAAATATGGCTTAAATGTAATGATGTGGCATATTTTTAGAATCGCCTCAAAAAGCCCTTTCATATGATACTGCACACGATAGGTTTCTGAAAAAAAAAAATTTTTTTCCCATACAAAAAGAAAAATGTTTCGGCACGACCAAAGGGATTTTTTTTTAGGAACTGCGAGTCAAAAAAATTGTTTTGACCTCTAGTATGCGTGTGCCAAACGGCTAAACTGTACATCGATTTGCGGTTTTCTTATGAAATTGGGCTTGTGGGGCCTTCCACTAATTGAGATAGTCCATTCTACATGCAGGTGAAAGAATTATAATAATCAGATTAGGGGTTCCGGAGATGGACATACAATCTCTAAGACTTTTCCTCGTTACAATTAGTATAGAAAAGCTACCGTAGCCTAGTGGTTCAGGCATGCGGTCGTAGGTTCGAATCCCAGTTCGTACCAATGACTTTAGGTACGGAATATTTACCGTTAGTTTTTCGGAGAAGCCAGTCTCATCCCAATAAGGGCTAGTTTTCCCTCTGCGTTGTAAGGTCAGATGGCAATCGTTTTATTAAACACTAGTCATCAACACATCATCATCATATCAGCCGAAAGACGTCCACTGCTGGACATAGGCCTCCCCCAAAGAGTGCCAAAGTGACCGGTCCTGCGCCACCCGCATCCAGCGGACTCCCGCAACCTTTACCAGGTCATCAGTCCACCTTGTGGGGGGCCTACCTACGCCGCGCCTTCCGGCGGACATTAACCACTAGTGCCTATGCCAAATCTTGGGATAAGATGTCAAAGCGGATCCCGGGATCCTTTGGGGCATAACCGGGAATAACGCTAGGGGGATGAATTAGTAGACTAGCTATCCCAAAGGTCCACCCGCAAACTGCAAAAAACGCAGGCTCTGCTGCAGGATAAAATAAAGCCAACATCCATCCCCAAAGTCCGTTCTACATACAGGTGAGACTTATTGAAATCGCATAAGTAGTTCCGAAGAACCAGCTACAGAACTTCACAGACTTTTCCTTTTTATAATATAGGTATAGACGAGAATTTTAACTATATTACCCACGACGGAACGGAGAAGCTATATGCGTTTAGGCTGAAAGGCTGTTTGTTTTGTAACCAATGTTCCCATTTATCTCCAAAACGGCAATTGAAATTGTTTATTTCAGACATCATCCATAGTAGGTTAGTAATTACAGGTTGACTTACGAACTAGGTTAGTAAATACAATTTATTACGATATTACATTTAAAATAATTGTTCAGCCTCACATGCATGGATATCCAGTGTCTGATCATAGAACCCCATTTATTGCATCCACGTCCAGAAACTGGAGGCTATCCAAGCTTGTGCACTTAGATTTGCTTCTATGACAATGGGTAAACGAAGATCTCTCCCCAGTTATGAAGCTAGACTAGAGTTTTACAAACTTAATACTTTAAATAATAGGCGAACGAAAACTTGCAGATGTTACACTCTCATTCAAAATTGAAAATGTCTTACTAGATGCTGATATTATTCATCAATTTAGTTTTAAATGTAGTAATAGACCTGTCCGCCATCCGCGATTGTTTGCCCGTCCTCTTGCCAACAACAACGTATCTGCAAATTGTCCCACTATCCGCATGTGTCGCACGTGTAATCATATTTGCTCAAAATGTGACCTATTTTCAGTGTCCCTCCATACATTTAAAGCCAATGCAACTTTAGCTTTTAATAATCCAATACCTTAAAAATATTAGCAGTAGTATTACAGTATTATATCATCTCACGTTGTATATCCGTGTACTTACCTTAAATAGTTATTTTTGTTAGTGATGTGGACAGTTGTTGTTAACTTACATATATGAATTTTGTGTAAACGCATGTGATGGTTACATATGTTTAGATTCTAAGTTGTAACTGTTCCTTAAATAAATAAAATAAAATAAAATAAATATAATAATTAAATAAAATAATTAAATAAAATAAATAAAATAAAATAAAATAGGACTATTCGTCCTCTCCACCACCTTCAGGAGAATGTTAAGCCTGCTGTAGACATTAGGCCAACGTTGGCGCGTGAGCAGGATGCAGCTATGCTTTAGAGGGAGAGGGCTATAATTCGATCTCGTTCGTTTACATAGCTGCATCCTGCTTACTCGCCAACGTTGGCCCAATGTGTACAACCGGCATTAGGGCTGCCCCGCACGCGCGCCCACAGAGACGCCACCTCTAAATAGGTAAATAGCTAGTGGACCGTGTTTAGGTACTTTTAATAGTACATTCACCAGCATTAATATCTGCTTTAACAACGCGTGCATACATTGCATCAGGTAGTGAACTTTAGCAATGTTTCAGGAAAAATCAACAAAAGCAGATCGTGTGCAAATTATTCGTCATGTACGAAATAAACAATTGCAATATAGATTACCTACATATTTGGTTACAGGGAAAATTTGCGGAATGTTCTAATTAATAAGCAAATTCACAATTCATCTATACATAGTAACGTTTAAATAATATTAGGCATTTATTATTAGGCGCTGTATTACAATTTAATAAGAGGTTAAACCTAATTGAATATATAAATACTAGCGGCTGAGTGATGTGTTGAAATCACGAGAATTTCTTTTTTAAATTTTTATGAATTGCCACAAAAGTGCCCCGTCAAAAAACTATATAATTAACGAACCAGCTCACAATTTGTCACGAAAATCGGTTCAGAAATGCGACCCGTAGGGGGAAAACGGGACGGACACACAAACGATTTTCGGCCCAAGCTGAAGCATAACAACTTCGTTCGCTCCCTCGTCCGATTAGATTTATGTGCATGTATGTGTTGTTATCACGAATAAAATGTTATCCTATTCTATTTTATTAGGAGCCGATCTTACACAAATCGATGTAGCCTCATGCTAAGCTCATTAACGTTGTGACAGGTTCTAGGCGGAGATATATTTAATAGATTGAAATACAAACAACCAAGTCTCAATAACAGAAGTGTATAAGGACCGGGACCCAATTCTGGAGTGCATTTTGACGTATTGAAATCAAGTGAGATAACATCTAACAACTTGTGTAAGCGTAACGTGTGAACGCTGACATTGAGATGGAATTAGGTTCACATTGCAATGAAAAGTTACCCCTAATAAGAGACGCATGCTGTCTCGCACACCTCACTGGGTCCTCAGAAAACCAGCACCTTTGGCACTGCTGTGCTAACGGCATTGCTGAGTACAGGCCTTTCGGTAGCAACACCGTAGCACATCCCGCTTTTTTATCCTTAAGGAGTATATGTGTAAATACTATGCTATCCTAATAAATATCTTCCAATTTAAATTTTTCAAAAAAATTGGTTTATAAATGCTACTTATTTAAGAGATCCTGAAGTTTGTCGCCTATGTTTGACCTATATATATAAATAACTAGCTTCTGCCCGCGACTCGTATCGCTTATCGTAGCTCAATACAAACTTTCAACCCCCCATTTCACCTCCTTATGGGATGACTTCCGGAATAAAAACTATCTTATGTCCTTCCCGGGATCCAAACTATGTCCATACCAAATTTCATCTCAATTGGTTTAGCAGTTGGACCGTGAAAAGGTAACAGACAGAGACCTAGCGTTTTTGGGTTATAAGTTAATTTGACCCTTTATATAAACAGTGTAATTAATCATTTTTACGATCAATCACTTGGCCAAGACCTAATTTCTTACTAAGCACCTCGACATCAAAAGCTAGATAGACGGTTCACCCGTCCGTCACGTCATATAAGTGTCTTCTTTAATAGGGAAGAAATAGAATTCAATTTTATTTAACACCTAGTTCAGTCGCACCAGAAACGGTAGTGCTTTAGTACTAGCATATCTGAGACCGTGCGAAAACAAATGTTCACTGAGATAGCACTATCTGCTCGTATGCAAGTGTGTCGAATGTTTATCAACGTAAGAGAAACACGGACATGACAGGGACGAATATTTGTCAACGTACAAATACAAGCAGCATTATGACAGGGACGAAACTACGAGTTCTTAATAATGTTAATAATAATATTAATAATAATGGCGAGTACTTGCACAGACATAACCTTGTGCCAGGATTATTCACCAACAACTTGCTCTGCTATACGGTCTTGTGGACTTCGAAGTGCCTTACTATAAGTACACGCCTGCGCCAGTTCTCGAAAATGGTCGTGCCACGCTCTATACAGATCGTCATCACGGACAGGACTATTCTAACTAATATGCCAGATATCGTGCTGACAGATCGATCGAAACGCCAGGCCGTGCTAGTCGACATCACCATCCCCCATGAAGAAGGCTGAAAGGGACAAATCCAGCAAGTACCTTGACCTGGCTCACGAGGTAACCGCCATGTGGGATGTTGATTCGACGATCATTGTCTCGATAGTCGTTTCTGCGAATGGTCTAATAGGAATGATATCGAAAGTAAAGTTACGCCTGTCCGAACAAAATTCGCTTGACATACGGTGACACACTGTGACAGTTGAAGACTAAGGCACGGTGGCCCGCAATAGCCCGTGGCGGCCCACCGCATTGGACAAATTACTCGTGGGCGTTGGGCCTATCTTTACGAAGTAATATATATATATATATCTATGTCTAATAGCGAAGAGTCCCGACCATCAGCTCAAGAGACTCTAGCTAGATGGCTGGATCAAGGGTCAGGATACAGAAGGCGGTACTCCTGGACACTGCGAGGATAGTCAGGGGGCTCCTCTCTCTGACCACCGACCACCCGACAATACTATAGTCTGTATGGTCTGTATGTCTATAGTCTGTATGGACTACAGTCCGGGAATATTGTACATATGGAGCAAAATGAACTTAACCACTCACTCGCTTCTGGCAACCACAATTGCTAATTTCGCGCACCCCTAAACTAATGGTGGCAACTATGGTTGCCAAGCGAAGGATGGGCTTCTTTGAAAGAAAATTTTAAAGCAATTATTTAAGGCTACGTTTTTTTAAACCGGAATAAGCTCAACCGTTGCTTTTCAATAGACTTCGTACTCGTATTGTGTAGGTAAGGTAGCAATTTCGCTAGAGTCTAGTAGCGTTTGTCAAGCAGAAAAGGCTTCTCAAATTCTTTGGACAGTTTTTGCGTTCTAACCACCACCTTGAAAGAAGTATAATACTAAGCATAATCATTAGGGAACGCACCACACGCCGATTTCAACCGTGATATTGCATTACCACACGCCGATATCAACCGTGATATTTCATTACCACACGCCGATTTCAACCGTGATATTGCATTACCACACACCGATTTCAACCGTGATATTTCATTACCATACGCCGATTTCAACCGTGATATTGCATTCGCATCCGCAACGTATCCAAGAAATCGATGCAAAGTTTTCAGATTCCCTAGTTACCATAGTCAATGAGAATCTTCATTTCGTTTCTGTAATCTACCGATTCGGTCAGGTTCTGCCTCGAAATATCTAAATCCGCGATATGTCTAAAAATAGTAAAAATCGCATACGCAACCTCCCTGTCAGCCTAGTGACATTATAAAAAAGATCACATGGCTCATCAGCATTTTTCTCGGGGGAGCCTCACCCCTAGAGAACGCGTCCTCAGGTGGCGGATAGAGGAGCACTCGGCCAATGTCACAAGATACTTCTGTGCTATCGGCAGGGTAAGAGGGAAATCAAATACCTTTCGCGGACTAACAGGCCGAAGATGGATACTTCGTTAAAAACCCCACCTCCGGGCTCCTTCAAGGTAATCGAAGAAGAGGCCGAAGTTGTGCTGCGGGCTCGGGATGGAGTTCGCAGTAGGGATGGTAGCGGAAGAGCCGTACAAGGCCAACGGTAGCTCCCAAGCTCTCCACGAGAGTCACATCCTTGGCGTCTGGTGGCAGCCGGCCGTAAAACTAAAGCCATAAATAATCTCCTAGTTATGAAAAGTTCAAAAAGATATACAAGTATAAATACTAGGGCGTCCCCCTTAAGCGACGGCAGTGTGAGATCCAGAGCAAGAAATATTTGGGCGTACCCCCAAGGCGACGGAAGAAAAGTCACCGAGCGTAGACTCCAAAACCATAAATTGCGAATCGCTAGTTGGAATGTAGGCTCGATGACAGGACGCAGCGCTGAACTGGGCGAAGTTTTACATCGAAGACGCATTAATGTTTGTTGTGTACAGGAAACGAAATGGAAGGGGTCCAAATCAAGGCAAATAGGGAACAATTACAAGCTCGTTTATCACGGAGATGGACCACAAAACGGTGTTGGCATTGTGATAGATAAAGGTCTGCAAGACCGAATGATAGATGTTAAAAGAGTCAGCGATAGACTTATGTCTGTAAAATTTGCGCTAGATGATCAGCCTTGCATGAACATAATTACCGCCTATGCTCCACAAGTAGGCTGCGCAACCGCCGAAAAGCAGCTGTTAAAGGGATAATATTCACGACCTGCTGCAGTCAATACCATCCGACGAGACGATTTACATTGGCGCAGATCTAAACGGACATATTGGGAGCACTACGAACACATACCAAAGAGTACATGGTAACCAGGGCTACGGAAAATTGAATGCGGAAGGTGAATCTATACTACAATTCGCGGCAACTCATGATCTTGCTATTATTAATACCTTTTTCACAAAAGTAGATCAACACCTAATAACATACAAGAGCGGTGGAAACAGCACTCTAATCGATTATATTCTGGCAAACCGTGGAAACCACAGACTGTTCAGAGATTGTAAAGTAATACCCGGGGAATCCCTAACCGCACAACACAGAATCTTAGTTGCAGAACTCCTAATGATAAAACCTATAAAAGTAAAGACAGATATAACACCAAGAATATGATGGCATAGACTAGACCGAGAAGAAGGCCACCAATCATGCAATAAATTAGAGGGAGAACTATCAGCCATAAACAACAACAACAGCGCCGAAGCAATGTGGAATTCCTTCCAAGAACTCTGTGATCTGAAGGCATCTGAGCACCTCGGTGTGTCGAAAGGGCCTCTGAGGAACGATAAAGAAGCTGGCTGGTGGAAAGACGATGTGAGAGAAAAGGTCGCGCAAAAAAGATCGTTTTTAAACTGTGGCAGCAAACTAACGATGAAGCCGATAAAGCAGCGTACAAAAAAGCAAAAAAAGAGGCAAAGCGGGTGGTAGCACAGGCTAAAGCTAGCTCGGATTATAACTTCTACGCAAAACTTGAAGCGGCCAGTAATGATCGAGAACTTTTCCGGATTGCAAAACACAGGACAACTAACAGCAAAGATATGAAGACCATCAAATACATCAAACATGAAGACGGCCACCTACTCACATCGGACTGTGATATCCAGATGAGATGGAAAGAGTACTACTCACAACTACTCAACGAAACGTACCCTAACAAAGTGCCAATAGAACCAGCGCTCCCTACAGCGGGTCCAATTCCGTGCATAGTACCTGAGGAAGTACATGCAGCCATAACGGCTATGGCTAACAACAAGGCGACGGGACCAGACTGTATTTCATTTCATTTCATTTATTCCTTGATAAAACGTAGTTTTACATGTCAATTTTTGTCAAAATCTCCAAGAATTTTATTACATAATATTATAACATTTAGGTAAGTAAAGTATGTCTTAGTTTACAATGGTATAATTATGGTTAGTACACATGTTTATGTCAATGTTTCAGAAAGAAGATATTTTATACTACCTTATATTATAGTAACAGTTGGTTGGGTAGCGAGCCAGTTAAAAAGTCATTTGGCTGTCAGTGTTCATGCCTATTTAATTCATAAATTCGTTTATGGAATAGTATGCATCGAATGCTAGTTTAATTTTAAGTCTATACCTGCAGAGTTGTGGAAGAAGCTAGGCACGAAAGGAGTGGTATTTCTGACTAACCTCTTCAATACGATCCTGATTGAAGGTATACCAAGTGAATGGAGAAAAAGTCACCTAATCCCATTCTACAAGAATAAAGGTGATATTAGACTCTGCGGAAATTATAGAGCCATAAAACTTTTATCTCATACTTTCAAGATATGGGAGCGTATTATCAGCAGAAGACTACTCCAACTCACTGATGTCACAGAGAACCAGTGTGGCTTCATCGCCGGAAGATCGACCACTGACGCAATTCATACCATCAGGATCCTAATTCGTAATTGCAAGACATTACCAGGAGCTGATATAAACAGTGACCATAATCTCCTCATAAGCATCCAGCATATAGATGTAAGAAAAGTGAAGAGACTACACAAACCAAAGAAATTAGATCTCAATAAACTTAAAAATATAAACAGCAATAGTAGAGTGCAATATAGCAATAAGATAGGTGAAAATTTAGTGCAATATAATGATAAGGAAAAACAATATAAAGAATACATTAGCATAGAAGATAGGTGGAACAACACCAAAAATATATTAATTAAGGCTGCAGAGGAATATTTACAAAAAGAAAAGCTGGTTGCCCGTAGAGAATGGCTTACAGATGAAATAAAGGACCTTATCTTAAAGAGGAGAGAGCTTAAAAATAGTACTAAGGCAGACAAGAATTTAGAATACAAGAAACTTACTAACAAGATAACAACAAAGTGTAGAGAGGCCAAGGAAAAGGACATTCAATTAACATGCAACAAAATACACGACCTTCTTCAGAAAGGTAGAATGGACCAAGCATATACTATAATAAGAAACATGGAAAAGAAACACAAGAAAAGAAGTACAACTATTTTGAACGAGGAAGGTAAAATACTAATGGATAGCAAAGAAGTAACACAAAGATGGGTGAGATATATTGAAAAATTATATGATGGTCCTGATTTTTCGGAAAATATCATAGAAAAAGAAGAAGACGTTCTAGAAGATAACGTAGGCCCTATATTTCTAAGACAAGAATACGAGAAAGCATTAAGCAGTATACAGAACGGGAAAGCCGCTGGTTTGGATAATATATACATAGAAATGATTAAATGTGCTAACTGTGACATTCTACACGATGAGATTTTCAACATGATACAGAAAATGTATACGGCTGGCATAATTCCAAATGATTTCCAGGTTACCAAAACCGTTACACTACCGAAAAAAGCAAATACACTGAAATGTGAAGAGCATAGAACCTTGAGTCTCATATCGCAAGCTAGCAAGATTATATTGAAATTAATCCAGAACAGAATCAGACCAAAAGTTGAAGATTGTTTAGGGCCAGACCAGTACGGTTTTAGAGAAGGAAGGGGTACTAGAGAAGCAATACTTGCACTGAGACTATTGATTGATCGCCGATTGGAATTAGATTTAGATACGCACATAGCTTTTATAGATTTAGAGAAGGCATTCGATAAAGTTGATTGGAACAAAATGATGGAGGTATTGAAAGAAGCAGGCCTAGATTATCGTGACAGGAGAATTATATACCAACTGTATAATGAGCAACAAACTACAGTAATAGTAAATGAACAGACGGGAAGTGCCAGAATTCGTCAAGGAGTACGTCAGGGGTGTCCTCTTTCACCGCTTATTTTCAACATCTTTATAGAAAAGGCTATCAAACAATTAACGGGTTCTTATACAGGAGGGGTCAAATTTAATGGAAGAAATGTTAAGTTTATACGCTTTGCAGACGATATAGCAGCAGTTGCGGAAAACGGAGAAGAGCTCCAGGCACTGCTGACTGAAATGAACACGACTTTTTCAGAGTCTGGTCTCAAAATTAACGATATCAAAACAAAATTTTTAGTTGTTTCGAAAAGAAGAGTCGTAGATTCAATTTTTTTGGCGGGGATCTCAATCGAGCAAGTAAGGAGATTCACATACTTAGGCAGTATTATTACAGACGACTCCAGATGTACACCTGATATTGTTGCCAGGATAGCCATGGCAAAGCAAGCCTTTAATCATAAAAAAACATTTGCTCACAGCTAGAATATCAAGCGCCACCCGGAAGAAACTGGTTAAAGTGTACATCTGGAGCATAGCTCTCTACGGGTGCGAAACTTGGACTATGACACAACTAGACAGGGAGAGACTACAAGCATTTGAGATGTGGTGTTGGAGGAGGCTAGAAAAAATTAGCTGGACTGAGAAGAAAACTAATGAAGAGGTCTTGAACATGGCAAACGAAAAGAGGAAACTGATGAAAGTAATTGAGGGCAGAAGAGGAAGAATGATAGGACACCTACTACGGCACGACGACTTGATCAGAATGATAATAGAAGGAAAGATAGAAGGAAAGAGAAAAAGAGGAAGGCCTAGAAGAGCATATATGGATCAGATAAAAGAAAAGATAAAAATATGGTCTTATAGAGAGTTAAAGGCAAAGGCAGAATGTAGATCAGATTGGAAATTACTCCACCGACAAGAGCTAAGCTCTTAAATTTATGATGATGATGATGAGGATCCTAATGGAAAAGTTTAGGGACAACAGGGTTGACCTACACATGGTGTTCATAGATCTAGAAAAAGCTTTCGACAGGGTCCCAAGAAACCTAATCTGGCAGGCACTACAAGCACAAAACGTACCAGAGCACTACGTCAATATTATAAAAGATATGTAAGACGATGGCACAACCAGAGTGCGCTGCCCAGCCGGAGTGAGCGATGAGTTCGAAGTGAAGGTCGGTGTCCACCAGGGGTCGGCTTTGAGCCCTCTTCTTTTTAACTTAGTAATGAATCACGTAACTGCCAGACTGCAACAACCACCGCCGTGGAATCTGCTCTATACGGACGATATAGTCCTCATCAGCGAGGAAGCGCATGTCCTACAGCAAAAGTTGGAGGAATGGAGAGTCGCCTTGGAGGACGTAGGCCTACGGATAAGTCGCCAGAAGACCGAATACTTACATTGTAAATTTAGCGGTAGCCGCAATTTACATTCTATCGCTCTCCAAGGAACATCATTGAACCAAGTAAGCCACTTCAAATACCTCGGCTCAGTAATTTCCAATGACGGGACTATTGACGCTGATGTCATCCACAGAATAAACACTGGTTGGATGAAGTGGAAAGAGCTAACTGGGGTTTTATGCGACCAAAGAATGCCGGTACCCGTTAAAGGAAAGGTCTATAAATCCGCTGTCCGTCCAGCTATGGTGTATGGCGCCGAGTGTTGGCCCCTTAAGAAACAACTAGAGGACAAATTACATGCTGCTGAAATGAGGATGCTGCGCTGGGCCGGTGGTGTCACCTTGCTGAACCGTGTACGTAACACCTATATCCGTGGTAGTTTTAAAGTGAGATCTATCCCCGAAAAGATAACAGAGGGACGATTAAGATGGTACGGGCATGTTATGCGCCGAGAACCTGAACACATGACGCGAAAGGTGCTAGATATTTTCCCCCCGCCTAAGAGACGAGGAAGACCCCGACTGACATGGACGGCTACTGTAAGGAGGGATATGCAAGAAGCCCAAATCCCATCAGAGACGACCCAGGATCGAAAATCCTGGCGAAAAGGAACAAATAATGGGAACAGGACAAGGGAAAGAAGAAGAAGATGGCCCTTTACCGCCTTTAATTTGCCTCCATCTAAATCCAGTAACACCACAAAACTTAAATGTAAATGCAACATCTTTACGAAGTAATAATACGTACGTATATACTCCAAGATGGCAGGCAAATTGGGCTCCACAGTTACACCAGGCTGCATAGAAGGGTTCGATCTCCCAAGACGGGACTGGTGTAACATTAACCGACTCCGTACTGGCCACGGTAAACACCGCTGTGGATGGGTGGAATCACCAACTTGCTCGTACGGTGCCGAAGAACAAACAATTCGTGACATAATACAGGATTTCCCCATAACGTGCTAAGCCGTCGGACCTCCAGAAGACATGATCACCCTTAGCGACAAGGCCATCAAGTGACTGACAGACCATAATAGTTATTTACGATACAAGTGCCGAAAATAGGATATTCGCAACGAGTGGTGATGAATTAAAACACGACCGAGGGGAGGGTTTAAACCGACACGAGTTGTAAATTACCTATTTGCACGTGTATCGTACAACGTATTACTGTACATATGGCTCTTTAAAGTTTTTACATAAGCACGGAAAGTGCTCTTTTCCGCACTAGTGCGGGAAAGTAGCACCATATTCAATTCAAATAATTTTATTTCGAACAAAGTCCATAACGTGTTAGTGACATTTTACTTAAATCTAGGGTTAATATTATATTAAAAAACATTAAAACATAAGGGTGCATGCAGTTGCACCCAGTGCTTCAGCCACGGTGAATCCCACCCGTCGGACAGCGTGCACAGGATGGTATTCGAGCTAGCATGCCACCGTCTCAGTAGCGAGCTATATCGCTTCCTCATGATCGCATGGAAGCCGTCGATCCGACCCTCCGCGAACATACCCGAGGCACTGCAGTGCCGCGGCAGTCCGAACACCACCCTGTACGCGTTGTTGTACTGTACCTGCAGAGCGCTGTTTGCCCGCTGCGTGTAGCTGATCCATAGGCTGCACGTGTAGAAAGACTGGCAATATGCTTTAAAAAGCGTAGCCTTCACCTTATCAGTACATCGTGCAAAGTGCAAACCTACGAGCCAGCATGTTGCAGCGCACAGCCAGCGTTCTGCGTTCCCTCTCCATGTCCAAGTTGTCACACAAGTCGTCAGTGACCCAGTGGCCCAAATACTCGAAATGCTGGTAAAAAATGCTGCAAATGGTTCAAATGCTGTACTGTAAAATTAATTGATAGTTTCACTTAAGGTTTCTGTTTTCAATGCCATGCGATTAAATAGTAATAATACATAATAACAAGTCAGCTTATAAAATGCAGGATTCAACATGCATAGGCCATTGCGAACCCAAATAGGAACTTAAAGCTAAATGTCATCCAAAAGACCGAGAGGTAAAGGCCTTTAAATAGGCAAAACTACGGAAAATAACACTGACACAATCTGCAACCAAATAAAAAACCAAATGTCAGTAGCATTAACATATTACGTACGGAATGAATTATTGTCCTGCATCAAAAATCGCATCTACTTAAGTTAGCTTGTGGTTTATTGGTAAAGAATCTGCCAGGTAAATTCATAGTCTTACTAGGCACACCCAAATTTCAGAGTTTCAATGTTTCTTCTTCGAAATAAAGATTTACAATATAGGTATATGTACTTCAGGAAAAATACGGTTTTTGAAAATCATTTACAAGAGCATGCCTTTTGTTTATTTCATTTGAAAATGTTGTTTATTTCCAACTAAATTTCCGTAGTCGGGCAGTTTTAGATTTTTCTATACGCTTAGCTTGTTAGCCACCATTATTGTATAATGCTCCCAGATCAATAAATGATATAACCACGATAACACAATCAAAATATAAGCTGCTGTTGTTCATTGTCTCAACCAGCTGGTGAAAAAGGTCTTACGTACGATCACCTCCAAAAATAGGCATGTATACATGTAAGTTCTTAAGTCCGTTGAATAAGGTTCCAATTCGTGTACATATTTCTAGCTATGACCACGCAAAGCTATATGCAGTAGTTTAGAGATAGCTATGAACTTGGCGTACGGCCGTGAACTCGCCTGACGTCATCAAACGAATACTTGCATAATATTAGCAAAGCACTTCCTAGAAACTGCCTATAGGTTTTATTTGTTTTGTTTTTAACTATGCAAGGCATATTCTAATGCTTGATTTACAACTGAAAAACCCGCGACTTGCGACGAAGGATGTTGTTTGAATCTAAAACGTGGAATAACCTCTAAGAGGGGATAAATAAATTTAATTATACGCGACAAGTTGCTCGCGCGACTTCGCCCGCGTATTGCAAAGAACGCAGGCAAACCCGCGGGGTGAAAGAGTTTTAAAATTGGTTATGAGGTTCAGGAGATTACCCATAGAAAAAAACTTACACAGCTACAAACTCGCAGAATTTTCCTCTTTATAATTTACTAGCTGCCCGGCCCGGCTTCGCACGGATTATCCATTTCCCCGTAAGAATGAAGCATTTTCCCGCGGAAAAAGTAGCCTATGTTCATAATTTGTGTAGATTATTATGCCCCGTTTATTATTATGCGTGAAAATCGTGAAAGTTTCATTTAATACTATGCAGGTTTCGTCAAGATGTTCTCCGACACGTGAAGGTTAATAAAAAATTATATTCCGTACATAAGATCCATATTTTTGTACGACCATTTGTTTCATAGCTAAATAAAAAAAATAAAAAAACAAAAATAAGTTTGAAACGAACCCCGCTCTCTGAGGCTATCGTAGCTTTCCAAGTAATTATCATTATCAGCCTAAAGACGTCCAATGCTGGACACAGGCCTCCCCCAAAGAGTGCCACAATGACCGGTCCTGCGCCACCCGCATCCAGCGGACTCCCGCGACCTTAGGTTGACCTGTCCAGTTAGCTAGGTTCAACTTCGATAAACTTCTTCAATCGTCGAATTCGACTCGGCTGGGCAGGGTTCGGGAAGCTACGGCATCTTTTCATCCAAAGTCGTTGAAAGTCTGTGACCAGTGTGCGTTGCCAGTGATGATGTATGGCACTGAAACGTGGTCGCTTACTATGGGCCTCATAAGAAGGCTCAAAGTCACCCAATGGGCAATGGAGAGGGCTATGCTTGGAGTTTCTCTGCGAGATCGCATAATCGAAATAAGGCTATCCGTAGCAGAACCAAGCTAACCGATGTAGCCCTCCGAATACACGACAAATTCATTTAGTTATATTTTGCGTGGAACAATCATAGGACTACTTACATGCTATTTTGTACGCTTACGATTTATTGTCATACGGCACAGTGGTTTTTTTTGTTCTAATATATCTAGCCTAAATGGAATTATGTCAAGTATGAAATAGGTTCATATTTCATCATCATATTTTTTTTTTCAAAAGGTACATAAAACAGACGGTAATCCAAATAAACAGAAAAACATACGAGTAGACACTTATGACTAGATTACAGTCCAAAAGTATATGTACACATCATGGCTATGGGTTATAATTTAGAAAAGAACATGTATACATGTATTTTTGAGAAAGAATAGTTGTTTACATAGGAAATTAATTTTGAATAAATTTTAACTAAGTACAATGAAAGGAAAATTATAACTATAAAAATTATAATTACAATTGTGGGGGACCCAAGCTGCACCTTCCGGTACGTGGTAGCCCCTCGATAAACTTTCCGCCTCAACGGCCATCGGCGCTACGTGCAATGTGCCCCGCCCACTGCCGCTTAAGTTCATACCTGACTAAGTGCTAAATAAATATGAAAGTCGATCACTTCATACAAAAATCGTGCATAAGACGTATTTCATTGGTCATATTTTTAGAACGAACCTACGTAATTCCGAATAGATGTACCTTCGACCCATGCAAATCATGTTAAATTCAATTTTAAACGTATTACAATTCTATCATATTATTCAGGCTGTCTATTTTTCATGTAGAGGATTTTCTAATTGCCATTATCCAGATTCAACCAATAATTTCGAGTTGTCAATTTTCGATTTGTGCACATAGACAGTAACTCTCCACAACGCCCACAGCAAATACAAATGTGCCCACACGCCGCGTCTCTGTGACATCACAGATATGCGTAGTTGAATCACGACATGGCCATATGCAATGATGTAATATAAATAAGTACAACTTACAAAAGTTGAAAAACCCCCGATATTTTCATTTCAAAGTGCAATATCTCAGAAACGGCTTAACAGATATTCATGAAACATAGCTAAGAACACTCGGGATAAAATTATTTATGACCCAAAAAAACCGCATTCAAATCGGTCCATCCGTTTGAGAGCTACGATACCAGACGGACACATATACACAGACACGTCAAACTTATAACACCCCTCTCTTTGCGTCGGAGGTTAAAAATAGGTTATAAGAGCTCCAAATGTGGCACACTAAAACTGAGTCAATTGCACCAACTAGACTCAGTTTTGCGCCGTGAATGGATGCTGTCATATTTGGTGGCCATTTCTAAACACGGAATTTAGTATAGACAACGTATCTACCTCTTTTGTATAAATATTCCATCAATGGCCATATGCAATAAGAATTCCTTTCAGTATTTTTACTGCTTCTATATACATAAACGCCTCGTATTCCCAACAAGGGTAGGCAGAACCATTTCCAGCAATTGTAGGTTTAAAGATGGAGAAAGTAAACTAAATAATAATATATTTTTATTATAAGCTAGCCAATCGCCTACAAGACCCCTCAACTATCACTATCACTACATAGTATAAAACAAAGTCGCTTCCCGCTGTCTGTGCCTATGTATGCCTTGTACGGGGCTGAGACCTGGACATCGTATGCTAAACACGAACGTCGGCTTAACACCTTTCATATGAGCTGCATCCGTAGCATCTTGGGCATACACTGGAAAGACAGGGTCACAAACCAAAGGGTGCTTCAGGTTGCACAGCTGCCCAGCCTCTTTGCGCTGCTTAAGCAGACGCTTACGCTGGCTGGGGCATGTGCATCGAATGCATCCATCGCGTTTGCCGCGGCGTATTCTGCTTGGAGCCGTAGCTGATGCCAAAAGAAGTGCCAAGCGAGATATGCACGCATTCAACATCTCGGTTCACAAGTGGGAGGACCTTGCCGATGACAGGGACAAATGGCGCAAACTGGTGTTTGATGGTCGTAAAGTCCACGATGAAGCGCGGTTTAAAACACTTGCAGATAAGCGAGCCAAGCGGCATCAACGTGTCACCTGTTCTCCGCGGGAAAATTAAACCTGCCAGGCTTGCGGTCGTGTATGCCGCTCCCGCATTGGCTTACACAGCCATGGAAGACGTTGTCTCCCTTCTTGACACTGCTTGTATAGTCTGTAATAGACTTCAAGGCCATTGATGATGATAATCGACTCTTACACCCACGGGAAGAAAGGAAAGTGATGCTATTCTTAACCAACACCACGCGGGGTTTTCAGTCGATTTTATCTTCTTTAGTGTAAGGCCTGAGTGGACGCCCCGCCCAGAGCGGAGCGTGCAGCGTCCATATAAAACAAATGCAATCTATATGGACGCTCGACGCCCCGCTCTGAGCGGGGCGTCCACTCAGGCTTTACACTTACAGTGCAGCATCTCTGGCTTAATGTTACGCGACCAGACGCGCGAGCTAAGACTCTATGAAGACTATGGCTATGACCATTATTTCTCTAATTTGTTTAACATGTATAACAATGATAATCTAATATTTGTTTTTTAAGCAGTAACGCTGCTAAAGAAAATTATAAATTTTCGGTTCGAATCCGGCTCGGAGCATTAAATTTTTCAATTTTTCCTTTCATTTAAAAATTTATAATGATATTCTAATTTATGTTCTTATGAATGATGTACAATTTAGTATCAATAGATATACATATTGACTTGTAAAAGTGTCTATCGTGACCGTGATTGCCTATCGTCACCGTATCGTCATTTGCAGCAATATTATGATTTAAATTTGATGATGGCGTCGCCTGTGCCTAAACCCGGTCTAAGATAAGGATTACTAAGAATTTGCTACTTAGGGCCGGCAGCAAATGCATTTTACTGACCGGTTAACGTTAAATATGACGCCGGCTGTCATCCCATAGATAACTGTCAAAATTCCCACAGTCAGATTTAATGAAAGCAACTTATGAAAGAACCACTATTTGACAACCAGTACGGCTAGCACAACTTGCTACTTATTCGCACTGAGTGTCTCCTGTCTCACTTACACCGTTCAAATTAGAAAAAAGGAGGGTAGATCTTTCTCGACTCGCGTCGCGCCGCGGCGTCAGTAGTGCTAGCCCCGCAGACGACATTTTGAAAGAGACGACTTCCTGAGCCTACGGAGAGCATGATACCGGTTATGAAACCTTGGATTATATCTTGTGAGTCATGACGTAATAGGCCTAACTTGTATGAAGTTGTCGAGGTTCGTAGCAATCATAGTACCCATGATCTCGACAAATCAAACAAACACGTTTATTAGTAACGGGCACGTGCATGTTCGCCCGTCTATTGGAAAAAACGCAGGGACACCCGCGGGATAAAATATAGGTTATTTTCATCCAGAAATTCCATTCTGTACAACAACCTTACAGTCTTTTTCTCTGTATAATATCAGTGCAGATTGTGAGTATACACTAAATATATTGTGACGTTTTTCAGCTATGCATTGTATTTCAAAAATGACATGTACATTAATTTACGTAACGATGAATAAACGGCGTATACATTTTATAAAATGGCCCCGGGAATCAACAATCAAAGCTTGCTGCATAATTCTAAACCGCATACCCGACTTCAGGCCTCAAATCAGCGTACTATTCTATTACTATAGGTGCCCTTGCTTGAGATGAATTCGCTTTCGCTCGCAAATTTAACTAGAAATCTAAAACATACTGCAATCTACCTATTACCACTATTAAAAAACTCCATGTAATCCTAAAAATAAATACCACAGTAAAATCCTACAAATATGAGTACTCGTATCTTACTTCCGCGTACGATTGTGACCTCTGAACGTATCGCAGTAAGTGTCGATATTGTGTAAGCGCGCCGGACGCATAGAGGCATTACGTAACGAACTTGAATCAATGTTCACGGTCATGGATTACTTAAAAGGTCAAGTCCTAAAGATCGTATCTAAGATGGCGGTGATCACGTGTTTTAAGCTCATGGGAAGAAATAACCCTACATTATTATTATAGAAATATATGTATTGATTACAGATCTAGTCATATCACTGGCTGCAGCCACTGTTATGGCTTTTCGGGGAAGGAAAACATCACGAGGAAGTCGCTCTTATCCCAATAACACCTATTTTTCCCTCTGGGTTGGAAGGCCAGATGTCAGTCGCTTTCATATAAGTAGTGCCTATGCCAAATCTTGGGATTAGGTGCCAAACCGGACCCCGGACTCTTTTAGAGCACATCTGTGAATGACGCTAAGAACATGATGACAGATCTAAGTCATTTACATTGCTCCAAAAAAATGTAAAGAAGTGTTACACTTCCTTACACTTTTGGTCGTGGTGAAGAACCCTACTGAAATGCTGGGTCACCTTTAACGACAGGACAAATCATCATTATCATCATCATATCAGAGGAAAGACGTCCAATGCCGGTTATAGTCCTCCCAAAGAGTGCCACAATGACCGGTCCTGCGCCAGCCGCATCCAGCGGACTCCCGCGACCTTTACCAGATCATGAGTCCACCTCGTCGGAGTCTACGCTGCGTCTTGCGGACACATATAGGAGAGGGCGGGACGAATACATTGGAGGGTGAAGTAGAAGGGAGACGAAAGAGAGGGAGGTCAAGACAAGATATCTATATCAAGGAAAAAGTAATCGTATTAGACTGTCAATGTGAAGGCTCAAGAAAGAGATACATGTTTCTCATACACACACATCCCGAATTTTCAATGACTTTTTGGTGTTGACAGCGTCTTAAATACATGAGAACATCCAAGACTCAGAAACAAATATGTATCACACAAAATGGAGTCCCGTATTTTGTCGAAAAACGTTTCGCGGCATTTTTTATTCGTCGGTATTATTCCTTCGAAAACCATTAACTTTTTAGGTACTCTATTATAGCTAAAAGGTAAATTGTGTAGAAACTACTAGTTAGATTAGTTTCGTTTTATTACTTATTTTCTGAAGTATATACATGATGATAACTAACATTAACTAAATTATGTTAATTGTTTATTTACGTTGAATCTAAAAATGTTGAAAAAAACATAGCTAAGAACACTGGGGATAAAATTGTCTATGACACAAAAAAACCGCATTCAAATCGGTCCATCCGTTTAGGAGCTACGATACCATAGGAAGATACACAGATAAACAGACAGACACGTTAAACTTATAACAACCCTTTTTCTTCGTCGGGGGTTACAAAGGCCCTCGAGGCATTGTACCGAGGATGCTGGCGGCATTTCCTCGCTGAATGGGAATTGCAATACTGATGATGCGAGGAAGCCGCCAGCTCTTCGGTCACCAGTTACATAAACCAGACGTTTCGCGAATTCCGCAAATAACTGTTTTTTTTTATAACAACCTTGAAAGAATCCAATCCCCTAATCCAAAAAATCTAAATGAATCTAATCCTGAGCTCCCGAGTATGCGTTGTGTTGAGATTGATGGAACTTGTTCCTTCAGCTGTCAACACGGCGAATCCTCAAACATATCAAGGGTCGGCAACACCCATGTTACTCCATTGGAGTTACATGCGTCTATAGGCTGCGGTGTCCGCTTGCCATCATGCGGGCCGTACGCTTGTTTGCCACAGTCGTTGTAAAAAAAATCCTGAAATATTAACAGTTTCTGAAAAAATATATTTGTCGGTAAAAAAGGATAAACGCTCGGCATCATATCATTAATCTCTTTCAGAGTAGGTAAGCAAATACTTTCGTCACACGTAAGCACATGCGTGAAATCCTAACAAATCTTACCTGAAAAATATGCACACATATTTTGCCTTCGAAGTTCTATGCACACCTTACTCATATCACAAAACTAAAAAGGTAGCAAAAACAGAATACACGTGGTTATACACACATATTTTGCCTTCGAAGTTCCATGCACACCTTACTCATATCACAAAACCAAAACGGTAATAGCAAAAACAGAATACACGTGTGGTAATAATCCACTATTTTCCACTTAGGTAATCGGAGGTGAATATGCCATTTTTCCCGGGTCGTTACCACCGATTTCGAGGCTAGAAAAAGTCGTTTACAAGTTATGAATGGACAAAGCCATTCGAATCTATACACGGTCGAGGAACAATAATTACGACAAGGTCGCGACAGAAAGTATGTCATTATACGTAAGTGACTTTGAAATACCTACATAATAATGACGCAAAAGGTACCTACAGGATTTTTAAGTTCTTATCGGTACATCAATTAGAAAATTCTTCAGAATATAGTGATGTCTATATTGTCTATGATATAAAATATAGGAATGCATTGTCTATATCACGAGCTGGGAGCACTGTGGTGAGGTCTACTTGTCGAAATCCAGCATAGACATTAGACTACCCGTTTCCTTCCACGCGTTCCAATTAGAAAGAGTTGGATAGTATATCTCACCGCGACACAGCTCGCGGGCCGTCTTAACATATGTGCTGCTGAGTAATCCGGTCAACATTATCAAGATTTAAGTCTACGGTCCCGTACCTATGCCGTAAAAAACGACTAAGTCGGATGTCACACTGCGCCGCATCTCCGGAAGGAGGTGCGGAGCTCGTTGTATGCAAGTACCTCAGTTTGTATATAAATTCCGTATGGTACGACACAATGCACCGCACCTCTGTCCGGCGAAATTTGTATGCAGCTCTGCACCTCCGTCCGGAGATGCGGCGCAGTGTGACATACCGTACACACATCAAAGGATCTTGGCGCACCAACTACCAACATACAGCCAAGTAAATCACTACACGTTGGCCCATCGGGCTGGCCCACTACCTTGGTCCATTGTGCACAGCGGCCATAACAGATATGGGCCGCCCATGGGGAAAGTCATCGCCCGTGACTGCGTGCAAAAATTCATTAATCCTGTTTAAATTTAAATGGGTATTTTGACAACGAACCTCTTGTCACAATGCCACCAAATATTTCACCTATCCAGAATTGTCACCTGCCAATGATCGCCGTTCATTCGTATGATAAGCAACGATTATGACCAGGGGCTTTATTATTTGTATATCCAGCAATACACGGTGAATTATAAATTATTACAAGGGGACAATCTTACACAAACCTATATCTATATCTAAACCTATGTCTATATAGCTAGCCCCATTAATCATTTAACCTTGTCGCCTGAAATACGCAATAGATTTTAATACGTACATTTTTAGACGACATCCAAGACTCATGCTCGTCACATAAATATTTGCCCTTACCGGGATTCCAACCCAGGACCTTTAGCTTCGTAGGCAGCGTCACTACCCAATAGGCTTACCGGTCGTCATATTAATTATCATTGTTTACAATTTACTTTTATTTATACTCTACCATCACACGAGAACATCAGTTAAACATCTAAAACTTAACAAGAAACTTCAAAAACACACTCCTTAATTTATCACTCCTTAACAATCAAGTTTTCCTTATGTACACGCGTGCCGATAAGGAAATTAATTATTTATATCGCAGAGTTCGTATTTTGGCAGGCTTAAAATCGGGAAGCAAGAATCCGTTGCCATAGCAACGATCCCTTTGAAGGATTTCCCAGGCTCCTCTAGTTCGCCCACTAATTTAAACATCTAGTATCATACTTTGGCTGTGAAGCTTTTTGGAGCGTGCCAATTTGTGTAGGATTATTTCTAATTTCGCAGATTATCACAAAATATGATTTCTAGGCCGATCCGTACGACGTTCAAGTAATATGGCGAAAGCTAGCGCAAACATAATATATTAACTGAGCGAATGAAACTGGGATGTTCATCGATAATCAAATCAGCAACAATTTATGAAGCGTCAAAAACTAAACTAATAACTACAACTTAGAAAAAATTAAAAAAAAATAAAAATTAAAATTATTTATTTTCGTAAAATATACATGTTTTTATAATCTAGGGGATGGTGCCGCCCGGTAAGCAAATGTTGCCTGTGTTGGGAGACACCGCTCTTCCTTAGGTTATTAATTGATACACGAAAAATTATACGACTACTTAAGGTTACCAAAATAACTTACATAACAAAATCTAACTAACTGTAACTAGAGACAATAATATGAGGTAAAACTATAACTAACTAGGTTTAACAATGAGCAAAGGTTCATACCAGTAGATGTGTGTGTGTGTGTGTGTGTGTGTGTGTGTGTGTGTGTGTGTGTGTGTGTGTGTGTGTGTGTGTGAGTGTGTGTGTGTGTGTGTGTGTGTGTGTGTGTGTGTGTGTGTGTGTGTGTGTGTGTGTGTGTGTGTGTGTGTGTGTGTGTGTGTGTGTGTGAGTGTGTGTGTGTCGCATATATGTTAATTTATCAGCTTTGTATATTTTCTATTTGCTCGTATGTTTTGGATTTAAGCCACTCTGTGATTATTTTTTTACAGTCATAGTATGGTTTTGGGTAAATGTTTAGGCATCTATTTACTTTGTTGTATATATGACCAGACTTTACATTGTACTGTGATCGTGCAAATTTAGTTTTAGTGTTTGCTATACTAGTAATGTTTATTATTTTTCTTTTGGTCTTGTAGTTAGCCTTGTATGGGAGTGTTTTATGTTTTTTTAGACATACTTGCAAAATATACAGCTTCCTCACTGACAAAACTTCACTATGTTGGTATAATAGTTCAGTGGGAAACCGTATTTTCTTGAAGTACATGATTTTCAAAAGAGCACGTTGGGCTCTCTCAAGGTCGATTAACCGAGATTTGGCCGCCCCACCCCAAACTGATATGCAGTACACTAAGACAGACTGTACCAGGGCTGTGTAGATTTCTGTCAGTACATTCCGCTGTTTCGTTAGTGTTTTACCTGGTACAATATGTCTTAGAGACTTGAAAATCCACAACAGTTTTCTGACCCTACTGCTCAACTGATCAAGATGTGCGTACCAGTTTAGGTGATCATCCAACGTAACTCCAAGGTATTTGATTTGTGATACCCTCTCAATAACTGGGCAATTACAGGTAAGAGCATTCGTTCTATGACAAGAGTGGATTTTGAGATTCACATCGAAGTTAGGTTGTGTGGAATTTGTAATGCTAAAACACATGTATTTTGTTTTTTCTGTGTTAAGGGTTAACAAATTTAGTCGTAGCCATTGTGATATCTGAACTAGGCCCTGCTCAGCATTTGTTTTGGCTACCATCCAAGTTTTAGCTAAGAACACTATGGCTGTATCGTCAGCATAAGAAAAAACTTTAGCATTGGTTACAGCCATGTTGCAGAGGTCGTTGATGTAAGCCAGGAACAATGTTGGTCCTAAAACACTTCCCTGGGGAACGCCGTACGATACATATTCATCGTTACTACTATGTTCTCCCAGTTTAATTCGTTGCTTCCTGTCAGAGAGATAACTTCTAAACAAGGAGAGTGTATTTCCCCTAAGCCCCATTTTCTCAAGTTTTTGAATAAGAATAGGGATAGAGACGGTGTCAAAGGCTTTTCTCAGGTCCAGAAAGACCGCTAAGCACTTATTTTTGCTATCTACGTTATCTACAACTAGCGAAGTAAGAGCAGTTATAGCATCTTCCGTCGATTTCCCCTGTCTAAAGCCAAATTGTGAATCCGACAATAAATTAAATTTTGTAAAGAAACTTAGCAGTCTAGCATTGAGAATCTTTTCGAGGATCTTCGACATTGCAGGTAAAACAGATATTGGCCTATAATTGCTGACATCGTCTCTATCCCCACTCTTATACACAGGAGTAATTAATGATTTTTTTAGTGAGTTAGGGAAAGTTCCCGAATTAATACTGAGGTTTATGAGATGTGTTATTATAGGGACAATTTCTTGGGCTGTATATTTTAAAAACTTAGTTGACACATTGTCCCAGCCAGGCGCGCTATTGGATTTCAGACTGGACAAAGTGTTGTAAACTTCATTTTGACTTACAGGTAGTAGGACCATAGAGCTGGATAGAACAGGCAGGCTATTTATATATTCACTAATATTGTCCTGAGGATCAGGGGTAATTTTTAAGGCAACCTCTTTCCCAATGTCTACAAAGTACTTATTTATAAAATGAGCTGACTCAGACGGAGTGGCTTTAATGTTTAACAGCTCTGTGTTAGGTTTATTCGATTTGGTGGTATATGTTAGGTGTTTAATATTTTTCCACAAAAGTTTATTACTATGCAATGATTTCTCTAATAGGTCCTTTTCGTACTTTCTTTTTAATTTTTTTATCAAATTGTTACAATGGTTTCTATAACGGGTGTAGGTGATTTTTATAATTTTATTATCAGGATCATTACGTAATTGTTGTTGGAGTTTATTGCGGTTTCGGATACAGCGTAAAATCCCGGGAGAAATCCAGGGCTTTATTATTCGACTTTTTTTATTGATTTTTTATTGAATCATTTAATATATCAATTAAGCGATTAGTAACAACGTCGGGATCATTACAGAACATTAGATTGGATAGGTTTTTTTCTTTTAGGTATTTTAGTGCGTCTTCAAAGTTAAGAGTAGTTTTGTTTTTTTTTGTCGTGGGTAGAGTTTTAGTTTTTGATATGGAGAGAAAGGTTGAGTAATGATCAGTAGTGGTTGTTTTTATTATAGCAATGGTGGGAGAGTACTTGATTTTATTAATTTTTAATATAAAATGATCTAAACAGTTCTTTCCCCGGGTAGGACTCGTGTGTCCAGCCAGAAGTCCAAGTGAAGACAACATGTTTAGGTAGCTATTTCGGTTTTTGTACTCATGAGATGGTTCTATCAGCTTAGGTCTAATGTTTATGTTAATGTCCCCCGCGATGATTATACTACTTCCTGATTTAAAAGATTCCAAATGATATTGTAATGAGTCAATAAAGCTTTCTGCGTTTATGGTGGATGGAGATCTGTATATGCCTAAAACTGTGTTATTCAGTACCTCCAACTGCAGACATGACGCATGGTTAAGTTTAATTTCCTTTACTTTATGTTTTAAAATACTTTTTACATACATAACCACACCATCATTTTGATTCAGTTGTATTGAAGTGTAGTAAGAGTCATAAGCAGCTAGCTGAGGAAGGGGCTTATTACAGTTTAATCGGCATTCTGTAAGAATGATGACATCCGGTTTGATTGTGAAATTTGATAATGTTATAATAAGATCGTCAAAATTGCAATAGATGCTCCTAGAAAAGTTGAAAAACCCCCGACATTTTCATTTCAAAGTCCAATATCTCAAAAACGGCTAATCAGATTTTTATAAAATATGGCTTTTTTTTAATTTATTGCTCACATAAAATAAAAAAAATCAAATTACTACAAAATTTCGCCAAACTGCGGAGCAGTTTGTTGGCATGATTCCGATCCCAGGCAACCTTTTTGACATCTCGATACGACCTACCATCAACTTTATTTTTAAATTACTATAAGTGGTTTATTCTAGGTATATCTCTATATTTCCTTAAATTATATTGAGTATGAAGTTGTCATATCGTATGAGGTGCCCTATCATCTTCCCTCTTCTATTCTCCAACTATTATATTCTTCAGTTATCTGGCCTTCCAAGGGACTCAAATAACATCATATTATAAAATAGTTGAGTTGAAATATGGACCTTAAGTTCTGTATAAATAAACCTGTCACAATTTCCAATAAGTCGATATAAGTATCAAATAGAGATTAACCCACGCACAGTTTTCATGGACACCTGAGCTGGTATTCAAAACTCAACCACGAAGAGACCAGTCATAGACTGATCTCAGACTATACATGCTAGTAACGGGTCGCGGGGTCACGATATGTTGGTGCCAAGTAACGTTAAGTCGACAAGTTGTGAGTCTAGCTGTGATCGATGGAGCTATCAGCCACTACTGAACAATCACCCTCGACGGATCTAACTAGATGGTTATTATAAGTTGGAAAGTATAACACAACTTTATAATGGGGGTAGATTGAGAGTTTTTGCAGGCATATATCGAGTTCATACCTACGCCTACGAGTATCAATCCATACTAAATATACGATACTGTATATATTTATACTAATATTACTAGTGGCTCTGTGAGCTTTCCAACGCAAGAGCCAGCCTTTTAAAAAAATGTAGAAATAAAGCTTCGACTAAAAAAAAATTTTTACCGAGCGTGCTCCAGCTGAAGCATAGGACTTCGCTTCGCTCGCTCGTTCGATGAAGAGGAAAATCATGTGAGATCGTAGCTTTGTAAGTTTGTACCTATACGTTTTTATATATCCGTAACCGCGTATCCGATTTGAAAAAAAATCACCTGCTTGTAGAATGGACTTTAAATAGGCTATATTTTATCCCTCAGGTTTGCCTGCTTTCTTAGCAATATGCGGGCAAAGCCGTACGGGCATATAGTAGTCATCATCATCATCATCATATCAGCCGAAAGACGTCCACAGCTGGACATAGGCCTCTCCCAAAGAGTCCCAAAGTGACCGGTCCTGCGCCACCATCATCCAGCGGACTCCCGCAACCTTTACCAGGTCATCAGTCTACGTGGTCGCCATAAGAACCTTTCCGCCGCAACGGCCATCGGTTCTACGTGCTATGTGCCCCGCCCACTGCCACTTAATTTTAGCATCTACTAGTCAATGTTTTTCAAACCCGTATTTTTCCTGAAGTATGGGACCAGCAGCTGTCATTCCACAGTGAACTGTCAAATTTCACATACGGTGCCTTGTACTGTACCAAGTTGGGACAATTTATGGAGCCTTTCGCATGCCCAATGCTCGATGGAAAGGGCGATGATGCTCTTTGGAAGACGCTTCTTCATATGGTCACCCTACGTTTTTAACAAAAGCATCAAGGAAGAACGTCAACCGTTCGCAATTTGAACCTTATTAAGTACTCTGACGGTTGAAATTAGAATGGCAGTGACAACGGATTTAATGCACTTTGATCACGAAGTTGATGTATCAATAATGTTACTTGATTCATGACGTATCAATCTTGATTTTAAATGAGATGTGATTTGAATCCTTTAGACGCTGGTCTCATAGGTTCCGAATAGGTTCCGAGCGAGTCGCGTTGAATATTGTTAAATCAAAAATTACGTTTTTAAGCCCGGATTAAGTTTAAGACCGAGCTGTGACCCGGCGAGGGAATTTATTGACTGGATGGGACCGATTCCGTGTTTCCTGTTTACATCAAAATCAACCAGACATGTTAACCTAATTTACATGAATAAAAGATTATACGAGATAAGCACTAGTTTTATGCATGAAAAATTATAAATAGGAAAACATATAATAAGGAAGATACTTATTTCGTTAACCACAGCAAGGCCCTGTAAGCTATGATACTTTACTAGTTATTATTTAGTAGTCACAGGCTGCTTTCGTGGCTCTGGGTGGCACAGAAACGCATGAAAAGTCAGGGGATAAATATAGCCTACATCGTCGTTATTCAGAAAGTGTATCCTATACGCAGGTGAAATAATGTCTAATTGGATTGGATGCGGAGGTTACCTACCCTCAATTAGGATCGTATTCCGCTTGTCCAAGACCTTTGTCCAATGTGTATTTGCGTCTCACATTTTGCTTAAAGAGTGAATGAGACACAGTGCACATTGCACAAAGATCTGCCGCTGTTCCAACATCGTCAAAGTAACATAGGGGAAATGAAAACCACTTGTAAAATTTTCAAGAAAACTCATTCCGCGTTCAGGTAAAACAAAACTGCAGTTTAAAATGCCCGCTCATCCGTGGTAGAACTGGCCCGTCTAACTCGCATTGTCTATGAGGGGGGCGCGGGGGCGGCGAAGTTCGGAGGCCCGGCGCGCACAAATAGCAAACTGCGAGTTGGCATACAGCGAGCATCCAATGCAGGGCCGCACTTGGCGCGCTAGAGCGCCCATAGACAAAGAATATAAAATTCGTTTTTCTTTATTATTTTCAGGGAATACTCCATAGCGGACAGCGGCTTGTTTAGATCGCTACTGGAAGAAATGCTAGGTAGATGGAGTAAACAAAATGAAATGAAGAGAAAAAACATGGATTTTACATTAAGATTGCTCCACCGAGAGATAACTAAGAGCTAGCTTAAATATATTATGATGATATCTTACAAAATATTCGTCTAAACATTGTTGGCGACTATCGTAAAAAAATGTTTAAAGCTGTTTAAAGTAGATGGTATGATTTAAATCGTATGGGCTGGTGGTAACAATGATCTCTTTGATCGTTACTGCTGGTTTTTTTTTCTTATCACCTGCGCTATAAATGTACCTGGCATCAATGTTTAAGTAAAATTCTGTATGCATTATGCATAGCCTAGTTTACCTAACGAAGCATTCTTCAATTTCGGTTTATTTACCAACTATTTAGTTTTCGGATCTTGAGTAAACTTACCTAGATCAAACTAAGCGAAAATATTGGCACGGTATTAAAACGGATACAGCCAGTCATGTTTAATAAAAAAAGACAATGAATTTAGCTATAATAAGGAAAAAAAATGGTTCGGACGACTAAGAAGTAGGTAAACTTGGCTGTCATGTAAATCAACAAGTAGTAGATATTCTTATTCGTAGTTTTTCGCTTTAACTCGGCCTTCATGTCAGGTTGTAGCATACCTACACATATTTTATCGCTTCAACTGACAACAACTGAAAACCTCAAAACACAGACAAAAACAAAATAAAATAAGGTAATCTGTTTAGGTAGGTAATACATATTATCTGAGAAATTTCAAACGAAAATTTACGTCATTCTTACACAAGAAAAGTTGTTAAACATTTTAACTGTTACTAATTATTCTTATTCATAAAACTTGGGGCGTTTTCAGTTTTACTCAAGTGTGCCAACTCAAGTTTTTTTTATCAGAATTTAAATTTTATGGTTTTTTCTGTTCAGCATCATGATAACTCTTGATCCCGATATTCCCGATAAAGAAAGAAATACGACAGTCTTTGATTTCCTTTACTTACTTAATATTTATTGACACATACGTAAACATACCATATTTTTCCGTGACTTACGGTTCGAAACACAAAATGTACGTAAAGGTACATTACCTAAATACACATGAAAAGACACCAGGGTAAATAGAAAACTATGTTTACTGACAGGTCAAATCAGCTATTTATTAAAGACGAAAAGTATATAGACTTTTGGGGAGGCAATTCATAGATCCTTTTATTAGTTTCCATTTGTTATTTGAATTCATAGGGTAGGTAGTTATTGTTTACATAATTAATCGAAAATTCATTAAAAAAGTTTCGCTCGCTACACAAGTTAGAGAATAAAGTTTTAAAACCCTGACTGACCTAACTAGTAAATATCAAACCTTACGAATCTTTTAAGTTCCATAGATACTCCAGGTTGAAAGAGGTAGAGATTCAGATGAACTCTTAAAACATTACTAATACCTAGTTAGTCTTCAGCGTAATAAGTTGTTATAAAATCAGCCCTTTTTAATTATAAGCGATTTAATTAAATTACCGACGGAAGCCTACCTTCTCTCTATTTAATTACCTTTTAATCCTTCACATTTTCACAAACTGCGATCGGTAACAGTTCTCACAGAAAGTTCGCTAAGACGTTCCCAGCAACTGGGAGACGCATATTCATTTGGCCTTCGGATATCCAGGTATAGATTCGGGCGGTATTGAAGGGAAGTTGAAAAGAGCTTGAAATAAGCGACGGGGCGGGCGGGGCGCGGGGGGGTAGTCACTATCGCAACGAGCTCATTGCCATGGCTACGAGGCTCCGAATCCGGCCCTGGGTGGCCTTGCAATGGAATGGGGAGGGCAATAGCCCCGTCTACTTGCAAGTCGCTATCAATTCGCGTTCGCCAACGTCTCTGACGACGTACTGAGCGCTTTCCGCGCTCCACCAGTGAATTTTCAAGGCCGTTAGCGAGTCTGCTTGCATTGCGAACAAATGTTCCGTCTACGTGACTAAATCGACATTTTTTAGGCGCCTCCCGACGCTATCGGTTTCTATGTCGAATGTCGATAGATCGATATGTGCCAAGTTTCGCTTTGGGCCGATATGCTATGATATGAGGTTGCATACCAAATTTTCGCATATCAAACATACCTAGTGTGTTAAACGAGCCCATCGATCGAAATCCGGTTTGATAACTAATGTTGAAAAGCGCTTGCTAAACTAATTTAACCGACAAAATGTCTAATATTGGGCGTACTTACTAAAACAAAAGCCTACAGTTGCGTGTCGGAAAACAAAACCTTAGCACCAATTCTGTGTCGATGAAACCTTCCTTCACAATAGCTAGGAAACCTTATAACAAGAACTTTATCCGGAGCCATAACGTTCACGCGATTCCGGCCCTTATAGCTTCATCGTAGGTCGTATTATCGGTCGTAACGCGGCAGGGGTGCGAGGTTATTGCAGATGTATGCAGTAAAGCGATTTGGTTACGAGCGCGATTATACATTGCGGGTTAGGTTGGTGATAGGGTGGAGGCGTTGCATGCTGGGCCTAAAATATGAAAGGATGTCAGCGATGGTATCGGTCGTGCAGAGAGCGATAAGGCGTCATAGTGAAGTATGAAAACTGGACTTGCGTGCGGTTTCGTGCGTGTTCCCAGCCAGTTTCCTCTGTGAAAGACATGGGCGGCCTCGATTTTCAGCGCTTGAACTGTTATAAGTTATTTCACCCTGCACAATGTACCTACAGCTCCGAAATTTTGTTATATCCGCGATAAATTGTGTACAGTAATTCTGCGCTTATTAAAATCAAAAGCCTCTGTGATCGACGATGGTAATAAAAAGGTATTTGGATAATAATCAATTTAAAGTCTAAGTGGCTTTGAAAGTTAGTGGGCTTTTTGGGCTTTTGGTGAAGGCCAGTCCCATAGGCATCTAGAATCGAAATTGCGAGAGAACTGTATTTTACACATGTAAAAATATATACGTAGAATGTACATTCCTAGGTCATTGAATGAAGATTTAAAAAATAACACGATATTTTTTTTGAAAAGACTGTCCAGTGATTGACTCTAGTCTCACCTGATGGTAAGCTACGACAGAGCCTAAGACGAAGCTCACTGGTTCAGTAATACTTTGAAGGCACCTAGATCGCTATTCTTGACAGCTGGCTTCGCGCATCTATTGTGGATATTCACCCTTAATCCTCAATCTTTAAAACCTCCACGCAGCAGAAATCTCCACGCTAAATAACATGCCAAAAATTATCTCTAAGTCCTTCTTCTATAGATATTCGATACATGTGTATGTCATCTAGAGCACTTGTTCCGCGTAGACATGTACTGCCAGACTGTAGGTACCATAGGGTTCTTTTTGTTTAACATTCCCTCCAAAACATCACGCCTAGGCAAAAAAGTTATTTTCGTTGTGATATCCGAGAGGAAGGTTATTCTCCAAACGAACGTTTTCGACTGTATTCCTGTCCTCTTCTGACTTAGTTCAAATATGATGAGGAACAAAGCGTTGGAACACGAAATTTGTGGAATAGTCAACCGCCCACGCCTCCCCGTCTGTCCCCTACAGACCGTCAGTTCAGAAGAAAGAGGGATAATGGTTGTTGGATACCGGAGCTTGTATGACTAACTTAGTGCCTTTTCGATTTGAACGACAGAAGTGACCTAAATACGAAGCTAGCCCAGCTCCCGTTTTTAAGGTTCCGGCCAAAGCTGGCTTTAAATTTACTGACTATTTTATTATTTACCTAATCGACGGCCAGACTTAACAGGTTGGTGCAACCTTCGCAAAACACGTCGTAGCCGTAGAAGGTGAGGGTGCTGATTACCTATGTGAATCGGGTTGGCAAAATTTGAGATCCTTTAAAAGCAACTGGTCTACTCCCTCAGATATAGTTATTTCATGGCATCAGTATTTTATGTTAGTTGTAGAATCACTAGAAATAAATTGGGTTTCGACTTCCTCGCACACGTGGCGTCACGAACTGCGAGCGTCACAGTAAATGACAATCGGTTCATATGAAGGAAAGTTATGCGGAAACGGGACAGCAAATACCCCCTCTTAAAATTTTGGACACTTACAAATTTGTGATTATTTAACCACTCCTTTTTTCTCCATTTCACTACATTCTTCATTATTTTTCAATAAAATACATCATTATGTTACTGATTAATTTATTTAGTGTCTACTCTACACCCGTATTTCAATTTCATATATTTAGCCTTTTATCCTTTCGATTTATTTACCGAACGAAACAGGACATAATCCGGAAATAAATATGAGTATAAGCAGGAATTCGTACATCCAATATAAATATCAGACAATAAAATAGAATGAAAGAACCAACAAGACTACAGACAAATAAAAAATTGAAAAGGAAAAACGATCGGCCACCTGTTACACGATAAGAACACAACAGGAAACATTATAGAAGGGAAGCTAAGCGGAAAGAGAGGGAGAGGAAGACCTAGGAAAAGAAATACAGTAATGTACAGGTTGTTTCGTGGCTGACATTAAGAAGCAAACCTCGGTCCGGCAAAGATGGAAACAACTGCATCGAGCTGCACCGACAATAGCCCAGCTCTTAAATTAATTGTTGAGACTCCATTGAACAAGACGAAAATTATTTGTTTGTGACAGAAAGCATCGAAACTCCTAACGATTAAGTATTTTCGTAAACAATGGCGTAGACCCTTTGCTAGGACCCTAATTGACAATCAGGATAAACGATAACACATATCTTGAAATGAGGTGGGCACCGTAAATGATGTCGACTTTATTCATTTATCAGTCAAAATATCAAAACGTAATACAAGTTTCCACTCTATCGCATTTGCAACAAGTCCGTAATTTGGTTTTATCGATATTTTCCAGTCCCCCTATTCTGAAACTTGTCATAAGCAAACCTCAACGCTCACCCACAAATATTTCTTGATACTACGATGCGTAGTAACCAAGCGTACGAAGAGGTCTAGTTTCGTGACGGGGTACCGGTGGGGTGAGCTACTTTAGCGCGTAGCGAATAACAGCCCAGGGCTGTCTCCGCGGTGTGCCAGTCTGAAGTAAGCCCGCTGAGCATCAAAGGCATGAAAACCTCATTTCACAGGGAAAATGCACAGACTGCCTTAAAACTCCCTAGGTACTTACGCCATTTCAATTCACACTGGGTAGCAGTACGAATAAGAGACGAAAGGCGCTAATTTTTCACCTTTCTTCGTACGAAATTGAAATGCTGACTGAGAAGGTTCTAGACGGGAGAAAACACGTATCTAGAGCGCCTCGAATTTCAAAGGACTTGCGTTAGAATTCTCGATTTGAACAGGCCGTGTAAATAGATCACGCCTAACCTATTTACTTGGAAATGTTAATGTAGCATTAATTTTAAGTACATCTCGCATGATTAGACGCGGAGAGATCAGTTATAATCCTACGCTGTTCAGTCTAATCTTACTACTGAACAATGTTGCTGGGATTTTGCACGGATATCAAGTATTTCACTAAAATATAGAGAGGCTTATACATCGCTGAGAAAACTTGCCAGATTAAACCCAAGTACAACCGTACGCGACGAAGACACTAACAAAAAAAGCAAGTCAATTAAAATGTTAATTGAAAAACCCTGACCAAAAAACTCTTAACACCGCGCCAAGTAATGGAAAATACTCCAGAAAATTTAACTATTTATTGAGGTCACAGACATTCTGAAATATATCATGTTACTACAAGGCTTCGAATAACAATGACCTTTCTATGGAGACAAGCCACTAAAGGCTCCCAGTCCCAAGAATGGAAGGTATTATAACTAATTCGTGATTCATTCAATTCAGCCTAACATAAGTTTCGGTAAACACCCCTGAAACAACCACGCAGAGAGCGAATTGTGTTACCACTAATATGCTTTCGTCAGAAAATATAGTAACATTAATTAGGTCGCGTATTCGTCAATGAACGTATGAAATCTGAGGCATATCCGACAAAAGAAACAAGCCACAAGTGTACACTCTTAATATATTTATTTCGCTCAATTCATAAATGGACTGGACCCCTTAAAGGGTTGGAGGTGAGGAACCGTCTAGACGACCCTAAAGGACGGGTTTTGATAAGGGTGTTGTCGACGACCTTGAACTTCACAACGACTTAAACAAATGAGGCATCCGCTGTACGAGCTACTCTTTTTCCATAAATCAAGTAACACGACGTGCACACGTCGCCTTAAATTTCGTTCATAAAGATTTCCAGCCTAGCACTTCAAATTAGACGCCTCCAAAGGAACTGTTATACGAAATTATACTAATATCACAAGCAACAGTCGATACTTCACGAGCTCCATTACAAAACATGCTAGACCTGGCCCGGTACAGATGTACTAAAATAAGCTGAGCCAGTTCCTAAACAAAAAGAAACTGAAATAAACAAGGTCGGGGAATCGACGCCGCCGTCGCCGCCATAAAGACCGACGTCCGTCCTTGAAAATGGGGGGTTCTTACAAATTGGGTTATTACAGTGCGTGGGGGCGTGGGGGTCACGACGGGACGTGCGAGCGAGAGGCGAGGAGCTTGTCCCGGACGGGTTTCCCGAGCGGAAGCGGGACGGAAGCGCATGGGCGTACCTCCGCTGCGCCACCCCTCGCCCGGCACGCCTCTCCAGGAAGGAGTCCCGGCCCAGACTAGGGCTCCGGCGCCGATCATTATAATTACTCTCCAAGGTGAGCCGGGAGCCTCCAAACCCCACCGGCGGCCTAATCCAGCGCGCCTCCGCCGGGACTCGACAGCTATTCCCAACATAATATTACCAGCACCAAACACTTCTACTGTAATTAAAAGCACTCGAACATCATCCGCCTATCCGAACGACGTCAATTACGAGCCAAATTAAAAGGCCCTCTAGATTACGAGTGTAGTTAGCATGAAGTTATCAATAATCGGAGAAAACATGTCGAATACACGTCCTAACCTTGGTTAATGTGTCCATGTTTGTCCATTTAAAAAGTTTTCAAACAAATCGAGCCGTCAATTAAGTAAAGCGTCGACAGTTTTCATCTCACCAGTTGTGAAACTCGGGCTAATCACTGCGGAGTTGAGGAAAGTTGGAGCGAGTTTGCGCTTTGTGCAAGCTCTCTAAATGGGGGCAATCAGGTCGTTCAGGTGTCAAACGGCAGCTGCGAATGAAGTACCCATTGATTGCTGTAGGCTCACGAATGTCACTTAACCCGGTGGCGCTTAATGATTACCTAACTTTAAATAGTCTAACGTCGAAAGGGTCATATAAATTTCTCTTCGATCGTATTAAATGAGATTGATAAATTCCTGATCTACTTTCCTAATGACTACAGTGAAAAAGGGTAGGTACATGTCCTTGGACTTGACCGCTGGACCCCTTGGTAGGTACTACAGCTATAGTTAAATCTTCTAAGGGAAAAAAACATAATTTATACTTACTAAAACCGCCATCATAGATGCATAGTTAAAAGCCTTTCGTGAAATTTTTTAATGATTATAAAGGTTTACTATTTCAGTGTTTGCATGTTTTTTCTATTCAATGTCCGTATTCCGCGGCTTAGCGTAATAAACCCCGTCACCTAAGAATACCAACGCACTTTTCCAACCACAAACTGAGCCTTATTTCCTAGTCTCACGTAGTGTGTATTAGCTCGTATAAGGCTGATAGGATCGGGACTTAGGCCGGGACAGGATGGGCTGGGACGCCAAATTGGCACTGGACTCCGATTCTACGACAGTATTATGATAAATTAATCGTGTAAATGAAAATTATTGATGTATGCTTCTTTATTATTATAGAGGTAATGTTGGTGAAGATGTACTCTTAGTTTTGTAAGTTTATATGTAATACGTAGTAATCTCCTGAACCACTCATCAGACTTCCTGGATGGACATAAAATACATTTTATCCCACAAGTTTTCCTGCGATCATTGCTATTTTTTAATTTTATTTCTTTCTTTCTTTCACAAGTACGGTGTCCGCTTACCATCAGGGGGGTCGTACGCTTGTTTGCCACCGTCGTTGTATAAAAAAACAATTACACTTCTGCGAGAGATTCTCAAATAATTTAAACAAATAATTTTAACAAGGATTAAGTCCATATAAGGAATTAGTTAATAAAATAAAATCAATTGCTGTACACGAAAATCAGCGATATTGAGGAAAAAATAATGCGTTCCGAAATGTTGGTAGTCTAGGTACTTCCCGAAACTTAATCTCCAAAGATATGTGCAATATATTGTTTTAATGTTTGTCGATGTGCACCTACCTATTGACTCGAAATTAAGTTATAAGTAACCCATAGAAAAAAATGCCTGTCTGTAATTATAAAATATATTTTTAATTCTCTTTTAATTCTGGCCCCGCTAACGCAAATCACACGTGTGTATAAAGTAATGTATGGCGCGCGCCTTCGCCCCTACACGCCATACAAGTCAACCCACGTAAAATGAGCTCTGGCGGCCATACATTTTATATGACACCCGGACCACTTCTTAAATGTGTCGAGGTATACTCGGTCTATAGAATCAGCACTAGCCTGGATTAGCTTTTTATTGCCGCTTAACTTGCTTTGCGCGGGTTATATATACCGTGAATGTTTTTGTGTATGAAGGTTTCAAAACGTGTGCGGAAATCCACAAAGGTTAATTATATAAATAAAAATCGATGTGTATAAAATTATTATTAAACAAATGCTCAAGGCATACCCGATTAAGAAAATATTACACACACGCACACGACACAATATACTGAAGATTATTTATGTTGGCCGAGAATCGCATCAGAGGAGTCCATTAAAAAAGCAACCCTACCGCCCCAGGTGAAAGAATCAAATACTAATGACAGTTTTATAAAGATTCAGCCACATTAAATAATCTCAACTGTTATATTATTCTTCAAAACATTTGCTCGTAACGTACCTCTTATTACGTCGCTTTAGGCTCATAATCCTGGGTATTAAACACGCGTTTTATAACATTACGGCACTCGTGTTTTATGGATGTCGATTAAGACACGTTGCCACCTTGCAGCAAGGTGTATGCATGAACACGATGCATTCTTAAATAAACCGGTTCGTACAGAATGTACAGCTTTTTTAACTGTCGGCAAACAGAGAGGGGCACATAGCACGTAGAACCGATGGCCGTTGGGGCGGAAAGGTTATCGAGTGGTGACCACGTACCGAAAGGCGCGGCGTGGGTAGGCCCCCGAAAAGGTGGACTGATGACCTGCGGGAGTCCGCTGGATGCGGGTGGCGCAGGACCGGTCACTTCGGAACTCTTTGGGGGAGGCCTATGTCCAGCGGTGGACGTCTTTCGGCTGATATGATGAGACTAATTATTAAAGATAACTTTTTAAAACGATTATATTTATTTTATATTGTTTTGGCTGAAGATTTAATCTAAGTTTGGCTTTTAAGACATGTGGGCGCACTCCGCGAACTTCACGAAAAAATTGTTGCGAGCCAATATAGGTAATTACACAAATATTTCTAAAAATTGTTAATGCGTATATGGTTATTATCAAAAATGTTGACTCTCGGTAAATATTACAAAAGTGATAAATAGAATTGACGCTACTGGAAGTTCTTGGCGATGTACATTAAGTGAGTAAAAACCTCTTGCTCTCAAAGACTAAAGAAAATAACTTTTCCTAAGTATGCAATATTCATCTTTCGAAAAGGATTTTTTCCTCCCAAATGTGTAGAAAAACGTCGCATGAAACGCGAGAGTTTTGATAAGTACATCCTCGGCTCTCTTATCACGCTCACCTGCGCTGCTGCTCGCGTGAACAATCCCACCTCTGCTATAATTATCAACATAGCTCACTTGTATCACAATGTACTATCTATTATCACCAACACGCTAGTGCGTATACTACTTACTGCGCATGGGTAGTTTCTCGGGTTATTCCCGAAATTTTCCACCTTCACTATTTGGTAACATCGGAAAATTGTAGCGGCATATACTATCCATCTCTATCTAAGTGTTCACATTAGAAAGAGACATATAGTCTATCTCGCCGCCACACAGGTCGTGCGTGCGCCGTCTTGTTCTAACCGTGCAGTGGTAACAGATGAGAATCTCCACACTTGACAACAATTCGGTTCATACAATGCAATGAACCCGCACTAACAACATTTCACAGCATTTTATCATAACAATAAAATCCACACACCTATAACCAAACTTTAAAGTGAAGCAAGCTCGCTCCAAAGCATGTAAGTAATTTATCTATTTAACCTATTCGCCGAGCCACATTCCAAACGCACATTGGGATAAAGATGACGTAATGCGGCCGGCCGGGGCCCAATTATGCGTGGAATATCCCCTTGACAACAAAGTGCGTCGTCAAACGTAACATAAAACGACCAGCCACGCTTATCCCTCGCGTACTATGCACGCGCCTCGCTGTGTCAACGTAGGGCGCGCTATTGCGGGGGAGTGGAAGGTCATTTTACGTTGGTATCGAATGCTTCTCATTCATTTGTTACTAGTTAAAAATTCACTCACTTGCAGCTTCTTTGTACGTGATCGAAATTTTAACAGTTCAGTGACCCTAACATGTGTTTCTGAAGACATGTGGGGAGCCCAAAGGGTAATTAGCAGGCGGGGGTACATACCTAGTTATAAGGGAGACACGCACACACGAATTTTGGCACTGTAATCGACTAATCGACTATTGATAAAAAGCTAACAGTGTTCGATATATTCAGTTGAAACGGAAGTGTCAAGACCCTCACTTGTCTAGTTGCCGAATAATATGAAAACCAATATAAAAAAAATATATTAAAGAATGACTGAGTGGCAGGTATCTCTTATCAATACCGCTGTTTTTAGCTCAAGGAATTCATTAGGTTAATCCAAAATAAGGTAGTATATCTAAAACAAAATTGCGTTAAGTTACCAAGACATTTTACCACACATGCATGCATTGAATTAGTTAGCACGATGTACCTTCAGTGTGCGTCATGGCATCTGTTTCTAAAAGCGAGCTGAAGTCTGAAGTAAATGTGTTCAAACAAAGTGGTACTTTACGTAACTCGTTCAAACGCAGAATTAAGTGCAACTTAAGGCTAAAAACGTCACCGATTCCCATCCATTCTTTACCTGTGAAGATATTTGTGGGTGTAGAAACGTATAGTAAATGTGCATAATTCTGTGAAGTTTAAAGTTCAACACAGAATTAAGAAGATCAATTTAAAAAATCATTACTCCACGCAAAAAAGAAATAACAAACCGAAAAAGAAACACGGAAAACACAAGGAAGAATCAGCACGGCTATCAAAAGACGGCCTGCGAGCTGTGTCGCGGCGACATAGACTATCCGTCTCTTTCTATGCGTTCTAGTTAGAAAGGGCCACAACAGGCTTGGGTTCAGCCTTGGGTCAGCAGTACAAAATTAATTAATTAATTGGCATCCACAGTTATAGAAACTTTTACATAGCATATTTGGGTAAGGACCGCTCAATTAAATTTTCTACGAAAATTAACCATACAATTCGATGGTTAATTTTTGTGTCACAACGGAACTTTTGACACTTCTTAATTTTGTAAGGCTAACTACCGACTAACCAGGGTACTGGCCAAGAATTAGGTCCTTACCCATTTATGCCCAAATAATACTGAAATTCCCAGTATGAGATAATTTTAATGACGTAGACAATTAAATAAGAACTACGCGCAAATATTGCTATGAATTCCTTGTAGGTAATAAAAGTTCTAATGAGATAAATAATAACAGATACCAGTTGTTACGAGCTAGCAACAATAACTAGTTCGATAGGAACGGGATATATTAACAAATTGATTTACGTATACTAAATTGTGTTGACCAAGTTGCATCATATTAGTCAGTCGAAAAAGCGACTACCGTCCACGCTATTAGATTCAAATTCCAATTACAGTTTTATAAAACGTCGGTCACCTGAAATGATCTACCATACTCGTACTAACAGACATGTTAACTATTGGCGTTATGTCTCATATTTTTGTTTTTGAGGATAAAACAGAACGGGATGAATTTCAAATGCATCAAATATAACCTGTGAAAATCGTTGGTGAACAGAAACGGTTATAGTATAAAAAAACTGATGAATTAAAAAACATAAAATCCTACTAATACTACTAATACTAATACTAATTATAAAGGTGAAAGTTGAAGATGTTTAGATGTTTCCTATCCAATCATGTCTAAACGGCTCAACCGGTTTGAATGAAATTTTGCACGAAGATTGTTTATACCCTGGATTAAAATAAAGGATAGTTTTTATCCCGGATCCACGCAAACGAAGTCGTGGGCGGAAGCTAGTAGGTACTTAATAAATGAACGAATCTTCATCCTCCTAGCTTTATTCCCGGTTGTGCCCTAAAGGGAGCCCGGGGTCCGCATTGGCACCTTATCCCAAGATTTGGTACAACTAGTCTTATAGTGGTAGCCCTACGCTTAAAAAAACCGCAAATCGATGTACAGTTTAGCCGTTTGGCACACACATACTATAGGGCAAAACAATTTTTTTGACCCGCAGTACCTAAAAAAATTTCCCTTAGGGGGGGAGTGCCGAAACATTTTTCTTTTTGTATAAGAAAAAAAAATTTTTTTTTCAGAAACTTATCGTGTGTAGTATCATATGAAAGGGCTTTTCGAGGCGATTCTAAAAATATATCACATCATTACATTTTAGCCCTATTTTTTTAATTGAAACAAAAATAATTTTCGAAACATACCAAGTTTGGGCTCCTCAAGACACGATATGGCTGATTTTTTTAAAATTCAATATACCACAAATGATACGTGATATCCTCATATCTAACCTCAAAAAAAGCAATTTTGAAAAGGATTGCATTAAGTATTTTTTTTTTAATTTTTCAATATCACCAAAAGAAAAATGTTTCGGCACTCCCCCCCTAAGGGAATTTTTTTTAGGAACTGCGGGTCAAAAAAATTGTTTTGACCTCTAGTATGCGTGTGCCAAACGGCTAAACTGTACATCGATTTGCGGTTTTCTTATGAAATTGGGTTTGTAGGGCTTCCACTATTACAAAAGCGACTACCATCTGACCTCTATTTGGATTAGACCCGGTTTCCTCAAGATGTTCTCCTTCACCGAAAAGCCACTGTTGAATACCCATCGAATGTTATTTTATTATTTCGTACTAAAGTTTTTGAAAATACCGAATGATACAAGCCGGGGTTTGAACTCTCGACTTCCAGATATAGAGTCGCGTGCCTTACCGCTCGACTACAGAGGCAAATAATGAGACAATGTAACTAGCTCAGACAATTCGCGACTACAAATCGCGCTATCCCTATAAAAGCCCGAAGGCTAGAGTTACTGGTACTAGATGACGATATATTTAATAGACTCAGAAACAAATATTCATGCTCATCATCATCATCATCATAAACTTAAGAGCCGGGCTCTTGTCGGTGGAGTAATCGCCACTCTGTTCTTCTCTCTGCCACTGTTTTGAGCTCTTGATACGACATTACATTCATATTTTCTCTTTATCTTGGGCCATAAACGCACGTGTTCGTCTTCCCCTGCCTCTCCTTCCTTCTATCTTTCCTTCAATTATAGTTTTTATGTAATTGTCATGTCGTATCAGGTGCCCCAAGATATTTCCCCTTCTGTTTTCAATAGTTTTTAGTAGACATTTTCTTTCTCTAATAAAATTTGGACCTCTTCGTTTGTTTTTCCTTCTGTCCAACTACCTACCATCCTTCTCCATGCCCACATTTTAAATGCGTTCAGTCTCTCTCTATCACGTTGCGTTAGAGTCCACGTCTCGCTTTCGTACAGCGCTATGCTCTAGAAGAGGTCTTAAAAAATCGTTTTCTGATATTTCGAGATATTTTCGCTTTCAATATTTGCTTTTTAGCATTGTATGCTTTTTTCGCCATGGCTATGCGTGCGATGATAGCCGAAGTGCATCTGGAGTCAACGGTTATAAGTTATAACGCTGCCTATGTATTCAAACGTTTTGACTTTTTCACTGTGCCTCTAATTTTTGTGGGATCTATTATTTGGTTTGTCTTAGATGCAATTAATGTTTTGGTCTTATGTATATTTATTTTTAGTCCAAATTCTGTGAATAAAAGGTCCATTTCTGTTACGAGCTGTTCAAGTTATGCAGATTTCTCAGCTACGACTACGATGTCATCAGCAAACCTTATAAAGTGAAAATTTTCTCCATTAATTTTAACACCGCCTATTTGATCCCGAAATTTCTCGGGTGGCGGTTTCAATTAAAATATTAAAAATCAAAGGCGAGAGTGGACAACCCTGCCTTACAAACTGTTTTATTTTGGCATTTCCCTTCTTCTGTCCTATTTCTACTATAGTGTCCTGATCTTAATATAGTGCAAGTATAATTCTCCTGTCTCTATAATCTATGCCTGTAATACGCATAATTTTCATCATCTTTATCCAGTCTATTCTATCAAAGGCTTTCTCTAAATCTATGAAGGCTATATGAGTGTTCAGGCCTAAGTCCATTCTCCTATCTACGAAAAGTCAACGAGCATTCATGCTCATCAAACAAAGATTTGCCCTTAGTAGGATTCGAACCCAGCGCCGTCAGGTAGGCAGTCACTACAGTCACTACCCCTAACCGGTTTGTCAAAAAAAGCGTTAGCGAAAGGTGGTTTTTTCTTCTTCCCCCCGTGCAAATTTTCGTGAAAATCGGTTGAACCGTTTCAGCGTGAATGAGTAACAAACATCCAAACTTTAGCATTTATAATATATGAAGAAGACAAGTAGTAATCTTACAAATATATGACGTAGTTTTATAATTTATTATTTATATACTTAATCATCCTTTATCCGTTGTTATTTTTAATAAAAAACTCAATCGAAGAAAGATGTTTTATAAAAATGTTTAAATTAAAAGTACTTACCTATTATTTAGACCGCCATCACGCCCCCACCCTGCAAAGTTAAATCACTTATTACACCTTCCAATCAAATTAACTTCAAAATAATAACTTCCTTGTTATTGGGTTTTGTTTGGCTACAGGAAAATCTATGAAAGTAGAATTCGATTGCTGACTTTTTGGACACGATTTATACAAAATATTCGCCGAATTGGGGAACAAATAACGTTCAAATGTAATGCAAAAAAATATATACATTCACAATTTTTTTTGGAGGCTAGCTCTAGGTTATTAATAAGCACGGGGCGTCTTTCCAATTACCTATCGCAAATCATTTGGTATTAATACGCACGAGAACAGTCTTCTCTTTCTTTTCATTTTACAATCTATTTCAAGGCTAAATCGAGTCTCTATCTTAATTCATTTTTTGCCATGTAATATTAGTTCAGTACACTACATGTAATAAATCCACCGACAAAAACCCGATGTGAATCACCCATACGGAAATAAACGCGCCGAAGGTTGCGCTCCCCTGGTCACGATGCAGTTGTTCCCAACCATCGGTTGGTCAGAGTTAGTCATAGATAAGAGTTACACACTACACAGTCTTACACTTAAAATATACTAATTGGAGAACACGGTTTGTTTAAAACACGCTGCGCGAAATTGTGATTTACAGCGGTTCGCAACCACTGGTATGCGGCAGTGTATATTCATGTACACAATATTTTTTAGGGTAATTATAAATAAATTTATATGATGAATAATATGCTGACATAATAATAATAATAATAATATATTCTTTATTGCACCACAACATAAGAAAAACATGACATATTGAGAAGATTGGTTTTTTATAACAGAAAATGTTGGTATCCCCTGGCCATGATGCAGTTGTTTGCAATCGTGGGTTAGTCAGGAGTTACTCATAGACAATTATTGCATGGACGGGCTAGTTTTTGCATTTGAAGCGTTAAAGTCAAGGTCGAATTAAGTCCAATACGTATTTCAGTGTTGGGTTCCGTCGATTGCATTTTTTTAGCGGACAATGTTACACAAATCGACCTAGTCCCAAACTAAGCAAAGCTACTATGTGTACTAGACGACGATAAACATACTTATATATAGATAAATAAATACGCAAATAAAACAAAACAACAATTAACTACAAATTAAACAGCAAATCCCACAACTATAATGACCATATATAAACGCGCATTTAAATCTTTATTTATGGCGATTCAAGAACCGATAAGCTTGGCGTGTGGGCCCGGTGGGACGTTGCTTTTTAAATTCTGTCTTCACCGTGATATACAAGAATCAGTTTGTCTCACACAAAATTCCTTGTTCTTGCTTTCGTTTCCCAATCCCTAAGTTACTGTGTCATTTATAAGTTGTTAAGGCGCCGTAGGTTCATGGTCTTCTCTCCCTCTCACTGAGCATAAGCGTGAGCGAGATGGAAGTGCGTGCTCGGAAGCGCGGAAATCATGTTTTTTAATTTTAATTTTTTGGCCGTTTAAATAAATAAAAAAGTAAACACTGATTTCCCTCAAACATGAAATTGATTTTTAGAAGCTATTTTAATATTTTTAGCTTTTGTTCGTAATTTGTAACAAATATTTTAAGTGTATTTTAGACCCTTTTAGACCTGTTCGTGATTTTACCTATCGAACAAAAAATGCTTAATCATGTTTCTAAACACTGATTTCCCTGCAGAAAAGCCTCAAGATTACTATTCGTATTTTTTTTTAACCATATTATTTAAACAGACGCATTATATTGTTTCAAAAACACTTTTCGCTTAACTTCGCTGAACCTACGGCGCCTTAAGTAGATAATTCGCGAGCACATAACATTCGTGTACATTACCCAAGTCACTTAGATAATTTTGTATCTAAACATGACCTCTGCACCATAACAGCAAGCTAAACATGAAAGATTTTAAGTCACGTATGCGTAATGACTCTGATAAGGGGCACAATCCGAATTTAAACTTGCAAGTTTTGCACAAAACTTATAAACCCATAACATACAACATACATAAATATACCTGGGGATCGTTTCACGACTCTACAAGTAACAAATTACAAGCGGAAGTCTCTTTTCAATACCTTTTGACAGCAAGAGACTTCCGCTTGTAATTTGTAACTTGTAGCATCGTGAAACAGGCCCCTGGTATATAAATTTAATTTAATTTAAGAATTATGACATTTAGTATTCATAATATTATTAATAAATGATTTATGACTTACGCCTTATAAAAACAAACAGCGAAACCACACCTCATTGTACCTATTTTTTTTTTTATAAACCAAGATTGAGCCCTTCATACCTATGTTTCACAAATAAATATTTTGAGGTTGAGTTCAAATGATTATAACTAATCGTATAAAAATCACATCCTACTTCCTACTAATATTATACATGCGAAAGTTTGGATATTAAGATGTTACTCAATCACCCTAAAACGGCTCAACCGATTTGGATGAAATTTTGTACGAAGATAGTTTATAGCCTGGATTAAAATATATGAAATGAAATGAAATTAAATTAAATGAAATGAAATGAAATTTATTTACTTGAGACATGGTTAACAATAAGGTGGAACAAATTTATTAGGATCAGCACATCTCGCCAACATTTGGACATGCAAACTTTACAAACTTATAACTAATAATATTACGTAAGTATTTAATTACAATGTCTTATAATTTTGATTTCTATCAATTTATTCCGTTATTATACATTAAAAATTCTTGTGTCGTGTAAAAACATTTGTCAATTAGCCATTTGTGTAATGCAGATGTGAATGGTTTTAGGGCAAGCCGTCTTATGTCAATTGGTAGCTTATTATACAATTTGATTGCCATGGCATAACTGTTTTTGCTGCAAACTTGGTTTTATAAGTTGCTGGCAGTACAAGTTTTTCAGTATCTCTGACATTAAATTTACAAACACTGCGTATTTTAATAAATAGGTCAGGATGTAATCTAGTAAATTTGCAAGCCTCAAAAATATAGAGCGAAGGTAGGGTCAGTATTCCCAGATCTCTGAATAGAGGTCTGCATGAGGTTCGTGGTGGTAATCTGCAGATAGCTCGGACGCATTTTTTTTGACTGACAAACACTCTATTTATGTCACATGAGTTACCCCAAAGTAACAGACCATACCTTAAGACTGAGGCTACATAACCGTGATAGGCAGTTAATGCTGTACTCTTATTTACCAATGTAGCCAGTCTTCTGAGAACATAGACAAAACGGTTAATTTTGCTACAAATTCTGTCAATTTGTGGTTTCCAACTACAGTTTTTGTCTAACAATATACCTAAGAATAATAAATTGTCAGTTTCTGCTATTTGTTCGTCGTTGTATTTTAAATTAATGTCAACACTACCGTTACGATTATAGAATTGTACATATTTTGTTTTTTTCTAAATTCGGCTGTAAATTGTTCATTTTCATCCACATTATCATGTCATTAATTCTGTTATTTATGTCCTTATTGTATAATTCAATATTATTTACATCATAGGGAATAATTAAAGATATGTCATCGGCAAACAATATACATTCATGTCTGGTGATCAAAGGCAAATCGTTGATATAAAGCAAAAATAATAATGGCCCCAACACACTACCCTGTGGTACCCCGGTTTTAACTTCCTTATAGCACGATTTTGAGTAATACGCTATATTTCTTTCATTAATATTTTCAACTATGATAGTATTTATCTCGCGTCCACGCAGATGAAGTCGCGGGATAAATAAATACTTGCCAAAATGGCGGAACCCCAAATAGACAAACACGTGCAAATGTTCCAAGAAGCAAAGTTCAATCAACTGTCAAAATTGCACCGCTGTTCTTTGTCCAACAGAAACCGCAAATTTATCTTCACCGTCAAAAACCACGCCAGCTTCAAATACCACAGCAAGCCAGTACGCAACGCATTAGATTAAAAAGTTCTTCGACCGCAAACGTAAGATTGTCCGCGTAGAACGTCATCGTTTAAAAAAGATGAGTCACATGCAAAAAAAGTAGGCGCGCATGCAGGCAGTCTCAAAACAGACTATTCGTCTAGTCTGTGTCGAGTCACGTGAAGGGACTATTGCCAATTTCTTGCGATATGAAACGACGCAGTTTTCTTTTTTGGGTGTACAAAAAAACTGAACGTTATTTATTCATAGTCATAATGGTCGTAAATTGCATATTGCAACTGTAAATAATATATAGTACCACGACGGGACCAAAAGCAAGAATTACTTTGGCTTTGCCTTTAACGGTGTAGCTGATGGTATGTGGACAGCGTAGCCTATAGACGCTTGCGACGCTATTGCAGTCGCAGGCACGCTGCCTACATGTGCCACGTAATTATTTGAGGGACGTAAAACGATTAAACCCCGGACTCTTAAAAAGCGGTGAAAATTTTACTCTGATCAGTCGAAAGTTCCTGGGCGACCGAGCTCTGCTCGGGTGAAAATAGAGAAAATACGGAGAACACGAATTTTCCCAGAGATGCTGATAAGATCGATTTCTCGTCCCGAGAACGTGATTGCAAATATATGTATACAAAATTGCTCGTTTAATAGTATAATATAGGATTTATAAGTTTGTGTTTTTTTATCACTTAAATTGAAACGAAGACAAATAAACATCTGTCATTAGGTTTAAAGGCATTTTCAAAAACGAGTGTACACAATGAGTAGTTAAAAAAATAACTCGGTGTCAGTTTTATGACGAAAATGAAGCATATAAATTACGTGAAAATGAACTAGGTAGTTTCACATTTATGTAAAGTGTTTATGCATGTCATTTACAAATTGAATAAAAAAGTTTTGCAATGGATACTATCCGGTGGGTATTCCCAGTTATCGGAGACAAATAGGAAATATCCCATACACCGCAATAACAAAAACATGGACATTATTTCCCCAACCGTTATTGATAAGACTGGGAATTATTTTACGCATTTATTACCACCACGCACTCATAAAAAAAATTGGGATAACCTTACACAAATCGAACTAATCTTATGGTCCCATAGCAGTGTACCCATATAATACACTAGATTCCACCCGCTACTTCGCCTGCGCGGCCCGGGGATAAAAAACTATCCTATTAAATAATCCAGGCAATAAACTATCTTCGTGCAAAATTTCATCCAAATCGGGTGAGCCGTTAAAGAGTGACTGAGTAACAAACATCTAAACATCCAAACTTTCGCATTTATAATTTAAGTAGGATCTATGAGTGCATTAAGCTTATGTTATTGTTACTAGTTAGACGAGGATACATTTAATAATAGTAATACAGGAATATACTAATAAACAATCAGCCTATATACATCCCACTGCTGGGCACAGGCCCCCTCTCATAGATGAGTGGGGACGGGCAGTAGACCAAACGCTGGCCCAGTGCGGAGAGGGATATAATTACATAAATAAGTTTCTGTCAAAAAGTCCCCCGAGCTCCCGAGGATACGTTGTGTTGAGAGCTAGGGAACTACTGTTCCTTCAGCTGTCAACACGGCGAGTCCTCAAACATATCAAGGGTCGGCAACGCCCATGTTACTCCTTTGGAGTTGCATGCGTCTATAGGCTGCGGTGTCCGCTTACCATCGGGCGGGCCGTACGCTTGTTTGCCACCGTCGTAGTATAAAAAAAAAAAACATTTTCGGTACAAGCTTTTATTGTCGACTGTACTTTTCTGTATACCATCATCAACTACTCATTGGAACGATTTTAACGAGCCCAAATTCTACGGGGTTACGTCGGTTAAGTACTGAATTCCCATGGCCACCCTCTGTCTCCATCATCAGATCAGCTCGATGGTACCATAATATTGAATTATCATCCAAACTATACTTATACCCAAAATTTCAGCTCACCGGGAAGTGGGTAAAATTTAACTTGCAAATACTAACAGGGCAAGTTAATATAAAGCTTGTAAAATAAAAAATAAAATAAAATATTAGGGGACAATCTTACACAAATCGACCTAGTCCCAAACTAAGCAAAGCTTGTACTATGGGTACTAGACGACGATAAACATACTTACATAGGTAAATAAATACTTAAATACATAGAAAACATCCATGACTCAGGAACAAATATTCGTGCTCATCACACAAGTAAATGCCCTTACCGGGATTCGAACCCAGGACCTCTTGCTTCGTAGGCAGGGTCACTACCAACTAGGCTAAAGCGGTCGTCAAAAAAGATCAAAGACTCCGAAACAAATGTAAAATATCACACTATTGCGATTTTGTTCTTAACTCTGACTGTCTCTATTTTATTTCAGGTGCTTACAGTCGTTCTGTTTGTGTGTGCATATGATGCTTCCCTATCGAATTATATATAAGTCTATGTCGCTTACGACGTTTTGAGCGCGCGGATGCGCGTAGGCACCGCGCCTATTCGCGGCCACTCCGGCGCAGCCAAAACACGCGAATCAAAATAAACCTACCGGGTTCGATAGCCGGCCGCGTATACTCCTCACTAGTACTAGTATACTGACATTATGCGCTGACTGTAGCCATCGATTTTAAACTTGTCTATTACGTAATGTTACGTTTTACGTGATTGAAAACTATAATAGTAGGTACGTTGTTGGACATTTGTTGACCGGTTCAGCCTAGTGGGTGCACACACACCGCCTACGAAACTGACCTGGGTTCGACTCCCGGTAACGGCAATTATTTGTGTGATGAACTTGAATATTTGTTTCTGAATATATAGTCTTTTAGTTCCAATAAAACAAGCGTTTTGAGCTTATGGAGGGGCTTGTTCGATTTGTGTAGGATTGTCCCCCCATATTTATTCATTTCTCACCTCGGGCGGTAAAATTAAGAATGTCGTGGTTGATGCCTTCGCACTGTGTTAGCGCATAGCCACCGGTATCAATGATATTTAAATGTCATTAGTATCAAATTTAAATAAGATTTTTAGTTACCTATCACTAGCATGAAATAAGACGATTCACATGTGTCTTAAATACATCATAAACGCGTTGAGCATTGAGCCCCTGATATTAAATGTATCTATTTTCAAAAATATATATATAACTTTAAAACAAAATCAGTAGTTGTCGATCAAAGTAAACAATTTAAAATATGGATATTCTTGTAGCAATTCTGCTACGAAGCGCATCTGCGTAGACCGCTACGTGCACATGCACCGTAGCGAATGCAGCTACGCCACCCTACGGCGTAGCACAGCTACGAAACTGCATGCTTGCAAAAAATATTTGCAGACAATATACAAACCCATTATAATTCATGAAAACACAATTATTGGTTTACCTACAGTACGTTGACTTGAATAGGTGAGAAAAGATGGTGTTCCTTTGATAATAAGCAAGTAATCAATCACATAGAAACTAGGCATCCTTACATGTAAGAGTACATTGTACACATGCGTGAATGCGTGGTAAAACATTGACAAAAGAGGTATGGAAGGTACTGGAGATGATTAACAACCGTGCGTCCTAGCGCATGGAACACCGTTGCGTAGACACAAAGAGTCTCAAAATATCGTTTGGGCTGTTTAGGATCTGAATTTTTCACTTAAACCATTTATAACAAAAAAACACTACAAACTACCTACAAAATCCCGTAAATATATTCCAAGATATTTATAGTTTAAGAAGTTTGAAATTATCTTTATCCTCCTAGCGTTTTCCCCGTTTGTATTCTGAAAGGGCCAACGGAAATAACTAAGAAAAAAACATTTTCATTTTTGTTAGACCGACCGTACCGACGAGATTGGCACCAAAGCGCAAGTACTATTTACACACCTACCAGCTTAACCGTGTCAAATCTAACCACAGAATAATCTGACAAAGCTTGCAATCACGCGTTCAGGCATTTGCGCAAGGCGGCGTAGTAAGAGTTACAATAATTTTACAAAATAACTCGAGCAAACTCGAGCCTTCCTTTATTTTCAAATGCCTTCTCCTGTCGATTCCACGCCCCGTGCCAGCCGCGTTAATGTGCAGAACAGATGTTGCCATGCTAATGACTCCGTGTAAAAACTGCCAGCGATTCAATCCAATTCAACCGAGATACTAGGTACCGACAGGACGTATTCTCACGGATACGTACTTGGACTAGGTACTTCTACTGAAAACCGCCACGGCGTTGGTACGTCGCTGTGCTGCCTAGTGACTTGTTCTTTTTAAAACAGGTTCATATCATTTAAATGGATTTTCAATTAATATTGTTTTTTTTTTCTTAAACGGAAGGATAAAAATAATGGATTAAAGGAAATAAGACTTCCTCTTCCAGGAATCCGTGAAAGCTAACGGAATTACTAACAAAATGTATATCGGAAAATAATTGCCGAAAATGCGTTTGAATAAATAAGTACGTACCTCAAAAACTTTAACAAATCCGCATTATTATCCCCAAGCCTTGGCCCTTTCCTTGTTTTCAAAAGCACAAAGCGAAAGAAAAATACTACCATTAAACGCCTAAAAAGCCTTGAAGTTCCCTATTTCTCGGAACAATCAAGAAGCCGAAAGGCAAACTCCTAGAATCGGAAGTGTTTCTAAAAATCGGCAAATTAAACCGCCAAGTTATATGCCACGCAGCATTCCATTCAGTTTGGTACCTAGCGCGGAATGGCAAAACATGGACGATGGGCCTACTATGTCGCAAAAACAAGATACAAATATGCGTGCACGCATCTTTGATTAACGTTTAACGACTTGTGGTCTAAGAGATATATGATGCTGACGGTTCTTCCCAAAATAAGTCGGCCGTAATTAACGTCACTAAGTTTCTTACATTGTACGGAGACACTTATGTATATCACATTTACTCTCTCTATCTTCAAACCTGCAGGAAGTGGCACTAAAAATTCCAATTCCAAAATTCAAATTCCAGTTTCTATGCCTAACCTGTTGGGGAATGCAGGCGTTGGCTTATGTATGTTCGGTATGATGACGTGGTAATAAGATGGAGAAATAAAACCCGTACAATGGAGAAGATAGATAATAATTTACTCTTTAAAAATACTTCAGCTCCAGAATTCTAGTCGTCAGACTAAACCATTACAATATATAGGGTTCTTAAGACTCTTAAGAGTGACCTTATTTTTACCTAGGTATCGGTCGTTTAGATGTCGTTTTGCTATTTACAAAAAGAATTTGGTATGCAAGAATACTGATATGGGAAATGCAACTCTATAAGGTTCAATCATTAAGTTATTCATTGGAAGTGTCAACGAACTATTTCTTCCCTTTTGTAATAATCCAACATTTCATGAATATAATACCAAATTTTACAGCTTCGCTAGTTTTTTAGATCGCCCAATGAAAACGCCATGGTAAGCCATCGGGCAAGTCATCGGGTTTTGATGATACCGGTTGGACTAACCGGTTTGCTGGCCTTCGGCCGGAAAGGGTTTCCGCGTGCGCTAGCGATGAGACCAAGGATTCCGTGCACTCACAATATTTTGATGAACAGTAGGAAAAAATCCTAATTATGCAACAAGGAAGTAAACAGGGAAAATCATTCGTTTTTATGAGTTCGTTGTTGGTTGTTTTGTAGGATAGCAACATTAATAATTCCACGTGCCAGTGCATTCATATTCAAATAGTTTCCTCTTTTGTGTTGGGAAATTCTGAAGTTTGGAATGAATAGACTGTTTGAATTTCATTAAAAGAAGTACACGGGGTGTCTAACTCACCTCGTATTTCATTACCTACTCACAATTCGCATATGAATCATTATATCTCCAGAAGAATAAAATGGTTTGGCCAAAATTATAAGAAGTAGGAGCCGAATTGTGGAACTAAGAACCCTCAGATATTCATGTATTGTATTGTACTGGATGATCAGATTTTTTAAAACAGTATACTACACGCGTACTCCACATTGTAGGACTAAGTAACTTTCAGGCTGCCATTACAGTTTTATGTGTTCTTCTCAATGCTTTTACTGCGGCTGCCAAAAGGGTGTGCATCCAGCTGTGGAGACTAAGGTTTAGGGCATTCGTCGCCAGTCCGGATCAGTGGCTTAAGATAGTTAAAAGAATACTTAGAAACAACTGAATACCTATTCTCACACTATTGGACCGGTATCCAGGTTATGGACTAGAAGACATTCATGGAGTAATTCTACGCAGCACCAACATTAAAATAGTATCGCTACCCTAATTTCAAAGCAGCTATCGGGGTCAAACGATTGTAATTATAAGTTTAGACATAAAACCATAAATGCTGCCCCTTAAGACCAGTCATGTTTTCTTTATCAAAAAGACGAAACTATATTAGTAATAGTGGAATACAACATTATCAGCTATGCAGATTGATAAGGTATCCACGATATCTCCAGTTAGAGGCGTCATCGATACGGCGACTACACGAGGCTGTAGCGTATCAAGATTATGTTATTTCGCTTTAACGTCATGTTTGAACTGCCTTACGAAGTTGTCAAACGGGTGAAAGCGATCAAATATCAAGATGATCAATTTCTCTGTCGATTTCCATGCTTCTTCACCAATTTTCCTCGAGCTGAGTGAGCAAGCACACATTGTTGCAACAAATTACAACTCGCCACTAATCTTCTCTGATGAAACTCTCGTGAATATATGCACTGGACCATCCTACTACAGCTTTAGGTTACCTCGCATACCTTACTTATGTACTTAGGAACTTTAAAATCGGACACCGTCAGCGCAGAGTCGAGACATACATTTATCACGGGTAATTGTGGGTAGAATCAGAGTCACTTTGTGACAATCTCACGGGAAAACCGGGACGACGCGTAATAATGCCTGGTATTTGTTTATAAGGTTTTCTCGTCAGATGCCGTAATTTCTGGACCTCTAATCGAACGTCACATAGTACGTGTAATGTAGAGTTTTTGCACTGATACGGCCATGTTTTTATGAAATAAATAAACGACTGAACCTAACAATGAAAAATGTTAATGACATAAAATACATGCTAAACTATCTGCCAGTGAAAATGATAATTCATTTCGACAAATCCCTACAGGTAGGAGAAGGTACTTATTAAGTCCTTAATATTATTTCATCAAGCATGTGCGTATCATTTCATAAGCTAATTGTAATCATTTTATAATCATAAGACGTATTACGCTCACTTATATTCATAAGTAGGTTAAATTCAAACGCGGAAAGACATATAACGCGTCCCGGAGGAGTCTATTATGCGGACATACCATTAGAGTCCCACAAAACGAGTTCTGAGAATTGAACCCCTGGACCCGACGTACGCCAATTGTGTTTCCTTGTAGGCAACACGGACAAAGGAGACCAGAGCAGTGCTCTTTAGAGGAAGCATTCCCTTTATTATCTACCCTTGCTAGTCTTTTTACACAAGAACCAGTTCCCTACACAAAGCTGCAAATACACACTACTACAACAATTAGGAGTAGAACATTCAAAACAATTGAAGTAAGTATCGATCAATTGTAAAACCGTGAACTCTGCGTGATGTAACAGAATTGAGCAAGCCGCCCTTGCCCTTGGCTCGCGTCTAGTGAACGATTAAATAAGAACCGACGTGAAACGAGGTACCAGGGACATAGGAAATGAAGGAGTTTATCACATGGGCCGCTGGAACAGTAGACAGCACACCATGATGACAGGTGTCACAGACACAGAACACTTGCCAAATGACCGATCAATTTGGATGCCGGCCAGGCAGAAATCACAATATTCCGTAACTCAGTGCACTCCGCCTCAGTTATACCTCCAGAAATTCGCCCATTATAAAGCTTTAAATATTTTAAACAACCGGCGCAATCGCAATTCAATGCCGCTAATTTAATCAGAACGCTTTTGAGATTGATTGTCACAAATAGGTGAAGTTTGTTTTAATGGTTCAGCCATGGAGTAACCGCTAACTGTCGAGAATTCGGGGGTACGGCGCACATGTCATGCACGCAATATGTGTCAGCCGTATGCGGTACAGCAATAAATTCATTGTGTAATGGCGAATGCCGCGTTTTAAATTGGGCCGTCCCTCCCAGCAGCGCCCCGCGCATCGCCCATTATCTAAACCCACTCTATTCATGAAACGCATCTTAGAACCGGCTAACGATCGACGACTCCTAGCGCCATCTATTCACTCTGAGCACATTCGCACGCACTCACGCATTACGCACACATGCAGCATTTTGGAGGTGTGTGTTCGCAGTTTATAGTTTCGAATGAAAATTATATTAGTCAACGGTACAAAATTGTGCGTGATAACACCTCTACCTAACCTACTCGGCAGCACGGAAATGTTTAAATATGCAAGTTAAGGTCATTCATGGCGATCGAGAATAGTCAAGCTTGCTAGTAACGCTACTTTTTGAGTAACTTCATCGCAAGCGTAGGTTTTTTTATTGTACACCTGTTGCTCGCGAATATTTCAATAGCTAGTTTTTTTTACTTGAAACACCCATTAGTCTTGTTAAGTTGCGTTTTTTTCAGCCAAGCCGGGAGGCGTATTTAGTATTCATTTAATTATATTCAAGACAGTAATACTTGATCGTAAAATCGGAATCGACTCTTAACCGTAATGAGTACAGGTAATAGTGAGCAAATATACATAACAGTTTGTTTTATTCATCACTGGAGTGGCCGAGGATAATTGTATGCAAACTGAACGGACGTGGCTATCTGCGAGGCGCACGCAACTTAAATGCGTTATTTATCGTTAACAGTGTGAGTTGACTTGTCAAGGATTTGTCTTTACATGTGTGCGTAATACACAACGTAGATACTAAACTAGCGGGATATCTCCAAACTATCATGGTTCCTAACGCCTTGACGCAAAGCCCAACATCGCTTGACCTATATCGTAATTTTCGTGAGCCCGTACTTTTCAGTCGAACAGAAGAGCCTAAGAACTATCATCGGAGCATCGCCTATGCCCTTTTGTTATTGGAAGCCAGTATGCACGTGTGTGTGCGTAGATTCACGGACACACGCCGACAAAGCGCTGCAGCGGCCATGACTAAATATTTTTTTTATAACCAACGCGTTGGATACGAGGCCACGTGGAAATGTGGCCATTTAAAAATTAATTTATGCTAATGACTGTTTCATTGAAAATATTATCTATTCGATATCGTCGTGAAGATCTTAACGCCATCTGCATTATAGCGCCGGAACTACGTTAACGTGTTGTTGCAATCTATATTAACCTATAGGTACTAATATTATAAAGAGGAAATGAGAATGAGATTGTGGCCTTATAAGTTTGTAGGGGGCAATGTCTACCAACACTCCGATTTTTAAAATTGACTATATTTTCAATACGATTAGAGCTGGCAAACATTGCTTGTACATTACAGGTTTCAGCTGTAGTAATTAAGACAAAGTATTATTGTACGTTTCCGGCCATCAGGCCATCACAACAGCATAGGTACATACTTCTGCAAAAATACGGAAAACCAAACCACATTTATTTTTAATTTTTTGGCAATTCCAAAATTGACAATAACGCAACTAAAGGAGTGAACATGTAACTTTTATGTAACATTTCATATTTAGCAGGTTACTACTACGATTTACTACGTAGCACCTAATTATACTATTAAGTGCCTGTTTTGACTAGTCAGGTAAGTACCATATTTATATGTAAAACGATAGTTTATAAATTATTCCAATTTCCAAAGTTTGCGTCCGCCGCGGCACCCTATCATTTTTTTTTAAACTTCTTATGTCCAATAATTCTTTATAAGCTTCGGCCACTTCTACATCATCTACAGGTTAGTTAAGTTAGGTCAATAGTTGACAACAGATAGCTAGGAATAATAAATACTTTATACCAGATATCATCGCTAAGTACATGAAACAGTGGGTACGGGAGTGCGATTAAAAAGCTTTACGCAGCGGGCACAGCTACGATAAGTAAGTACTCTACAAAAAATATACGTGGCAAAATAAGGATCGAAAATCATGTGACAAATGGCCATCGATACGCAGAGGTAATTTTAAATAAAGGAAAACAATAAACACTGCATTAGTGCAGATAACAAATCAGGCGGTGGTCGTTGGCTGAATGGAAATGGTTCGCAATGAGCTCGACGCTGACGGTAGTGATGGGCTCCTCGATTCAGTTTAGTCGCGAAATGGATCCTGTTTAATCTATTTGCAGCCACAGAAAAACGAATATTTCGAAAAAAATTATGGATCTAAAGGACTAAGTAGGTACCTAGACGAGTCGGGGTTTAAACACAATTAAATTTGAAATTTCCACAAATTTTCTGTCAGGAATGTCAGTATGATTGAATCTTGACTAGTCAGAAAAGGAATTGGCCAATTATCACTGTATCACAATTTAATTACAATTCCAGATTTTGCTAGTAAGGGAATGAGCAACATCATTATGGTCCGTTGGGAACAAAGATGTGTTGTAATAGTACATTATTGTCGAAGCAAGGGAAGGAGGCAATTGCTGGCTGAGTATTAATTTTAAGCGGACGACCTTGGGAGTCCGTTTAATTTAATACGAAGCCAGCAATTGCCCTTCCGGCTGAGACAAATATAGTGCTTTTCTCAAAAATTGTGCAAGAAAACAAAAATGTACTTTCTAAAAATGATAAGGCATGCATTTCTTCTCGCTGCTTCGTGAAATTGTCGTACGCCTTTCGATATTTGTCTTTTCGATTTGCAAATTACATTTAACAAATAATCAATAACAGAGCTTGCAGCTTCTTTTAAATCTGGATAAATTTTCACGTCAATTTTCTATATTTTCCGTAAAAACAATTAGCCAATGTAGTAACAGAATAATTTTTGTAATGCTGCTGCCGCCTCTGTTTATTATATAATAAGTTGGAAGTGTCCGCACTGGGCCAGCGTGGGGACTACTGCCCGTTCCCTCTCATACCTGAGAGGAGGCCTGTGCCCAGCAGTGGGACGTATATAGGCTGATGATGATGAAGTTGGAAGTGTATTTTTCTTCCGAAAACGCCAATAAGTTATTTGAGACAACTAAAAAGTCGCGATAAGGCATAGCTACTTATCTTCCGTTTTGGCTGTTTAGGACCTATGCCTTTTATTTATATATGGCGGTTTCAACTTTTTAAATAGTTTCACCACGATAAATAAGGGAATTTGTATGCAACATTGTAGTCGAGCAAAATCGAGCCTGCAAGGTTTTTTATTTTTCTAATTTTGACTAACCATAAACTATGCACTTCACGTCCCGATTTTTTACCAATAAAGTCAACATGAACATTGCCGATGATTTTTGAGAAATAGTACATTACTACAGAGGCCAGGAAGTAAGGGGTTGGCAACCCTATTTCACGCCGAGATATGTATAGTGCTTTTCTCAAACATGGAATGAAGTAAATTAAAAATACTCCAAGAAATCTAACTTCAATTTTCATGGCTGAACGCCGTGATCCTGTGCCACAAACTGTGGAATGGAAATTAAAAAAGACCATGTTGCCGGCCTAGGCCTCCAATTTTGTTTGAAATGCCATTACGGGTCTCTTGTCTCGCTGCGCCCGAAACGTGACACTTCGAAGCCCATTGTGAAGAACACAACGTCAATATATCATTGCATGTTTGAGAAAAGAACTATTAAGTATCAAGCCTCGAAAAAGAGGTTCATTAGTACAATATAGAAGACAGAAGAACAGACGAAATTTTCTGTGAAATTCAAATACTCGAGTCCCAAACTCAAGTGAAAGAACAACACTACAATGAGCCCAATGTGTCTCCGTATCGAGCACCCGGGACAATCAGTTTCGTGCCTAATACTACGCAGACAGCGTTAATGTACGATGAGTGTCCATAGTTTTAAGTGGGGTTGTGTTCTGCCCCTTTTCCGCGAAACGCACCTTCATATGAAACGATTGTCATTTACTATGACGCTCCCCGATTGTGATGTCACTAGCTTCGTAATTCTTTTTTGAAGATTAATAATAATTTTCGAGTCTACTCCCGCATTGAACCTAATAGACTATTATATTTGTATATTCAACTGTAACGTATAAAACGTATCTAATTCTGCACAACCATCGAATTGAAAACGAAACAAATGACAACACATTAAAATGAGTTTATGCCCAAATGCAGTTACGAAGTTTATTTTTTACCTCTGTACCTCGACGGGTTCTTCCTCGACGGTAAAGAATGTAACTAACCTTTTGTGCATTAAATCAACCGATACATTAAATGCCCAGCTAAATAATACTGCAGAAAAGCCAAGAAATATAATATAGTACACTCTTCACTTCAATTCAATTCATAATCATGACAGTCAAAAACTTTTAACAAGGCTTTTCAACTTCACATGTGATACGACGTGATGGCTCATGACTAGATAGTGACCACCAGTGACATAATTTAGTATCGTTAGTTTTACAACCTTAGAGGGTAGTTTGGACACTTTTGATCCCGGAAATCATTCCCTAAAGGGTGAAATCTGACGACCTCTGTAGCCTTGTTGGTAGTGATCCTGCCTACGAAGCCGGAGGTCCCGGGTTCGAATCCCGGTAAGGGCATTTATTTGTGTGATGAGCATGAATATTTGTTCCTGAGTCATGGATGTTTTCTATGTATTAAGTATTTATTTATTTTATTTATTTTTAAATGGGTCGTTGAAGTTTGTATGAACGCGAGCTTGAGGTCGATATCGATGTGTGCTGTCCATGAGGACAGAACGCTAGCTGGCGTTTTCTCAGTAGGTATCAGTGATCTGTTACGAGTTTAAGAACACTCGAAAATTCTTTTATGTAAACGCACATTCAAATGTCCTACTTGCAATTGCTAATCTTAGACCTTGCCCCATAACACCTTAGCCCAGCTTAGGCGTTTGTTCAGCAACAAACGCAACAAATGCGTATTTGTTAAATACCTAGCCTAAAACTGTTAAATATTTATTAGCAAAGGTCAGCGTGGTTTTGCTTGCGTCAGCCAATGCAGTCAGGTTCGCTATTGGACAGTGATACGGAAATGTTTACACTAATGTCTCTTGAGCATGCGTCTTATTAATTACTGAAACTTCCTCGTTGCTCTTCTGACTGGTGCTTCAATATAACGAAAATGTAGACTAGTTATTAGGTAGACACATGACACAGAGCGCGTAAGAGTACTTTCCCGGGAGGAGATTTTATAGCTCGATCATCATCATCTTCCTGGCGTTCCTAGTATTCCTAGTAGTCCTGGGTCCGCTTTGACACATAACCCCAAGATTTGACATAGGCACTAGTTTTACGAAAAAGACTGCCATCTTACTTTCCAACCCAGGAGGAAAACTAGACCTTATTGGGAGTAGACCGGTTTCCTCACATGTTTTTCCTTCACGGAAAAACTAACGGTACGAGCCGGGATTCAAACCCACGACCCGCATGCCTGAAGCACAAGGCTACCGTAGCATATATATTTCATAACTCGATCGTCAGACAATAATAAGTTTCTGGTAAAAATATTTAATTGAACGAGCGAGAGAAGCGAACAAATCTCTCCGTTTCCATTTGGGCAAAATTTCTTTCGTATATCTGTCCAGGTGCTGTTCTCTTCTACTGGCCCCGTATCATGGTCGGCCTTATCACGCTATAAGTGATAAGACAGAGCGTCCGTCACTGGCTGGCACCGTTTGATAGACCGAGACTGCCGCTCTATCTTGCACTTATCGCGTGACCATGATACGGGGCGCGGTTGCATTTCTCAACCGATTCTTGTGAACTTTTGTAAGCAGGTTCGATGATAATATGTACTCGTATTTTTTTGGTTTAATCAGTTTCTAGACATTTTTCAACAACTCGCGAGGTTTAGAGCTCACAGAGGCACTAGTGATCATTCTTGTTACAAGAATAGTAGTAGTGCCGCTAAATAGCCCCTCATAATGGGTGTCATTTTCTATAGGCGGGGATGGGGGCGGGGTGTCAAAACGATGCCAGGCAGCCGTTTAGTTTGAAAAGCAAAGTCATAAGTATTTATTTGCCAGAACATAGTACAGGTAGGTGTTACATGATTGAACATGACAGTGTATTCAGCCTGCAAATATTTTACTGAGAGGCGATGTATTCAGTAAAAATACAAATTATCAATTGCAATAATATACCTACAAGTCCTACAACAAACCGACCTCTAAACGCGTTGTTGTACTACCTACATAAGTATGAGAAATCTCAGCTCAATCGGTAAGTGGCTGAAAAATGGTTGGCATGTTATCCTTGCATACTTACATAAGCGCAAATTACACATGCAAGTTTAACTACATTGCGGGGTTCGATAGATAAAGCTCAGATCGAGTACCTCGGTAACCCGCAATGTAATGAAACGTGCATGCATGTGTAAATTGCGCTCTACATACAGACGGTGCAAGTTAAATAAATGTTTAGTTTCGTGGCGGAATTGCTTACGTCGAGCATACCTTAGTTGTGCACACGTATTTTATCCGTTTAATTGGTGGGTATACTAACTGTCCGCGCGGCACGGAAGCGGCAGAACACAGGCAAACCCGCGGGATAAATAGTCTCCAGTCCATTGTACATGCAGATGACATAATTTTTAAATCAGATAGGAGTGTCTCTAGGAGGAGTCTCACAGACTTTTCGTCGTAGTAGGATATATCCCCTTCCAAGTCATAATAGCAAACCTGTCCTAAGTAAATGTGTTTTGTCCCTTTCTCGCGAACACAGAAAGTGACAAATAGGTTTGATGTTTCGATGAAACGCAAAAAAACTAACAAAATATTCCCTAACAAATCATGTATGTAAGAACGCAAGCACGTTATTGTTCACAATAACAGGTTAAAGAATATACATGTCACACAATAGATCAAAGTACAAAGGCGAACTTATCCTCTTCCAGCTAACCATCATCATTTCTCGTTGGGGCTCATCCAGAGACACGAGTCTCTTTGGGGGAGGCCTATGTCCAGCAGTGGACGTCATTCGGCTGATATGATGGTGATGAAATCATGTTGATTACCGAAATAATAGATATGTATTAGGACATCGCTTCCTTGAACTTTCTAAATTGCATCATCCGCACCGCGACAAAACTTAAAATTCTAGAATTTTACATAGCCTATTTTTATGACCTAGTCATGCCACTTAAAAACTAATTTATGTATTTTTTTATTTTAGCGCCCAAGTAACCAGTTTTGGAAACCGGCCGAATGTGAATGCTGTTTTCTGCAAAGTACCTACCTATGAATTCAATGACGTGAGTTCATGAGTAAGATACGACTTTCTTGGTTTAACCTGTTCAACATAGTGAATGAAAAATGTTCATTCAAGGCTAGTCTAAAAATAAGAATCGTTTTCAACTTATTTGAATTTTCGTAACAAATAAGGTTATCATATGGAAATTATGGTTATGCGACATTTTCGAACGAAAGTGAATAGTGATTTATTAAAGCTGAGCCTCTGCATTTTGCATTGCATGCATACATGCATTTTGCATTGCACGCATGCATGCATTTTGTGTTGCGTATTAATGCTGAATTCATTCAAATCTAAAAGGTCAAACTTAGGTGTAGCTAGGTATTGGAAATATTTTTTTAAGTTTTTTTTATATTTTGTTAGTAATAATTACAATGTAACCGTGTGCTTAAAATAAATTAATTTAATAATTTTACATTTAACCTTGCCCTTAGTAGCTGGGTGGCTATAAACTTTTCTTTGCAACTTGAGGTCTATACATTAGGAAAATCTAAAATAGCGCCATCTATCTTCAAATGTGAAAACTCGCTCTCAAACAAAGAAGCCTCTTTATTTAGACTAGCTGCCCGCGCGATTTTTTGGAATCGGAAAAGCCCGGAGATTACCAATTACATACAAACTTATAAACTTACAAAGCCACAATCTCAAAGACTTTTTGTCTTTATTTCACAATAAGTAGACCCTTTATGGTAAATTTTTAACAGCCCCATAACATAAATTATTATATCATGACATTCCATTGTTGATTTTTTATAAATTGGATCATTGTTTCTCGAAATTACTTCCTAGCTCATCATCATCATCATCATATCAGCCGAAAGACGTCATCTGCTGGACATAGACCTCCCCCAAAGAGTGCCAAAGTGATCGATCCTGCGCCACCCGTAAAACATTTATGGCATTGAATAAGAAACAGACACAAATAAGAGGCCTGTGTGAATGAAAGGCTTTTAAATTAATTGACGATGTTAAAAAGATCAAAGGTATACTTGGGATTATTTCGTATGAAGCTACTTTGTAGCCTAGATTAAAATACAGGATAGTTGTTACCCTGGGTCCGCGCATACGAAGTCCCGTGCGGAAGCTAGTAATACAATAAATGCCAAAGTTTCGATGTCTGTTACTCAATCATGCTAAATCAGCTCAAACTGTTTGGATGACCATTTGCATCAAGATAGTTTATTTATAGGATAGTTTTAATGTCAGGTCCATGCAGATGATGTAGTGGGTAGAAGCTAGTGTCTCTATATGTAGCAATATAATCACCCATAGACCTCTGACACATTATGTGATCAATCTGTGTTGTGTGGCGATGGCTGGCTGTGTGTTATTAATGCCTGAAATACTGTGAGGTGATGGATGCTATCTGTCCATGGTACAGATACAATTAATTAATTAAGGTGTCATTTGTTAGTTTTCATCATGCATCATTTTCTGTAATCTCATGTTAGATGTTTTTAATAAATAAATGTGTAGGTAGGTACTGTCTCACTTTGAATGAGTTAAATACTCCTAAACATAATTTTATCAATCTCCACAGTCGACAATAAAAATACGTTCATACTTTTAAAGCTGTAAATAAATTACATTGTAATAAGGTGAAAATAAATGTAAAAATCTCTTTGAGAACAACTATACACTCAGCATGCCGTATTTCAGTACTTCGTAAGAACTCGCGGGCAGCCTATTAAATGGTATATAACTATATATTATCGGAATTTTCCAGCACCTTGGTGCAAACTGTAATGCTATGTCATTTTTTAGTGTAAATAAAAAAATATATCAACTATACAGTTTAAGTTAAAAATACTGGTAATGCCTTTGAACTTCCCTGCGGAGGAACTTGTGGATATGATCCTTGTTTACGCCGCGCTTGGTCTGTACGCAGTGAGCTTTCCTGCACGAAGGCAACCCAACAACGCCCGTGTGATTGTCAATGCGATTATCGGTCTACGAAATAACAACTCGCCGGTGCCGATTAACCGAGGAGGGCCTAAACGACCTCACGTGAGAGAGGAAGACCAGATATTTGACCATTTTCACAACCAACCGAGTTCTAGTACGAGACGTGAAGGACGCATTTTAGGCATGAGCCACCCCGCTGTCAGCATACTGCATAACATTATCAGGTGACATTTATGACATTTTTGTAATTTTATTAGATGTCATTGATAAGATTGTAAATAAATAATACAGGAGGTTATAAAATAATGGAAATTATTTTTATTTTTTTCACTACTATAAAAAGATGCTAAATTTACATAAGCCAGGCACCATAATCATTTTTATGGTCTAAACATTAAAGGGTCTCTTTCTTGGCCTTTCGTTCTGATACATACTGTAGGATACCTATATATATTGAGAATTAAATATTTGAAATATAAGTACCTACTCCATGATTATTATTATTACTAAGGCGCCCAGTGAAAATATGAGTGAATAAGAACAGGAAAAAACTGTTTAGAGGATTTCGTAATACCATACATAACGTTAAACAGTAGGTAAATAATAAAAACCTTCTTAATAGGACCTGTAGGTTAGTGATCCATCTCTTACACCTATTTACCAGTGAAACAACACAAAAATTACAGGCTAGACCTCAATATCGCCCACCAAATTAAATGAAAATATTTTCAATCAATTTCGACGCTCAAACTTGTGACCTACAAAGCCCATGGTCTGATATCAGGGCACTCCAGGACACAAACCAGTAAAAATCGATTACACAACTATTTGGGATAGTCAGGCTGTTACTAAATTTGAAAAATATGAATAAACTGGCTACTATTTTAATAAATCAACATTTTAAAATTCTCACCTTTTGGCTCCGAAGCGGCTGTCAATGTGACGTACAGTTTAACATTGGTTGCGTTCAGTTCAGTTCAATAGGACTAATTTTCTTAGGTGGTGTACACACCGCATAGTCCACCAAAGTTTCCCTATCATTCAGTATATAGATACTGTGATCTACAGATGTTAAACAAATATCATGATATTTATTTATTGTCCAGTCTAGAGTACTAAAGTTCGAAACATAGATACAGATAGTTATCTGAAGATTTTTTTATAAAGTTTCTTTCAAGCGATTAAGTTTACTTTCAGTTTACAGTCTAGTGACTAACCAATGTGCAATATACGATACTTTCTATTATTGCTCACAATGCTTGAATATAATTTGCTTTTCAATTTCTCTGTTAGAAACTGCGACTATGTTAACAACAATGTTATTGTAGCAATAATAAATCGGTCAAGTATAATGTATAACAATAGCAGTGAAACAACTCTGTACATAATTCAAACTAATCGAAGTAAGATTAGTATCTTATATAAAATTAAACTAAACTTAACTTAACTTTAACGTAGTTGCCTGAAATAAATGTTTTATTATTATAATTACTAAAATTCAGGGTGGCGAAATACACGTCTGACATTACCATTCTACTTTCCAAGCATCACACAGGCACGGCCTGCGGTGACGGCCCATAGTAAATTGGACAGCTAAACTTCTCACCTTGTACTATTACTTATTCTGTGCTCTCACAGACTGGCGCCGCCTAGCCGTGGCGGTCAATACTCGTAGTAAACATGTCATTGCTGTTAACTATTGACCGCCAAAGCAAGCCGTCCCAGTATGATTAAGACCTTATCAATACATAATTCATTATGAGTTCAGTTCAGATAACGTCTGACTGGGAGCTTGTTCACACCAATTCGTAATTGTCGGTGTCCGTCAAATCCAGAAACAATTTTGGAGGCAAGCAAATGTATGGAAATGAAAAACATGCTTACTGTCCACACCGCCCAGTCCGATATCGGAGCATGCGCCGACCGAAAAGTGCTTTTGTCCGATCCTACACCGACAGTACAGTAACGGATTGGTATGAACAAGCTCTTAGACTGGGGTAAAAATCGGATGTGTATTGCTGCCCCAATACTTAATCCTAAACGCTTCTAAAGCGCGAAAAAAAAAATTGTACTTGGCAGCAGTGGCAAGTTGGCAACACGAAAACTGACGTTTAGCATTTAGCAATATCTTTCCTCGCGCATTGCGCTTTCTTGTAAAAACGATTATATTGCGTTTTAGGAAGGCGTATCAAAATGACTTCCGTTGTGAGGGCCGGGCACTTGGCTCCTTATTTCAAATCCACTTCCCAGGTGGTTTCAAACGGTCTGAGACCACTGGTTGCAGTTCCAGTGTCAACCGAAAAGATTGTGGCCCAACCTCTGCCTAAGGCCTCTACTGTGCAATCTCTGCATGGATCCCTGCCCATCCAGGGCCTGAAGGTCAAGGCTAGCGTTAAAGGTAAGCCTAGGAGTCCACGAGTTTGTGAATTTTCATGATTTGCGCAGATGATAGTGAAGAAAAATCGTATTACATAACACTTGTCAATTTCAGTTCCAAATCAAGTACGATTTGCTCATACCGACATCGCCTATCCCGACTTTTCTGCTTACCGTCGCAAAGAAACCCAGGATCCCACGTCGCAGGCCAAGGAGAATGCTGATGGCCGCCAGTCATTCACATACCTTATGGCTGGAGGTTAGTTTATTTATACTTAGTTTTTGTGAATGTTTCATAACAAGATTATCTCTCACATGTTACATTTCCTAGCAATAGATGTTAGCTTTTTGAATATATTAGCAGAAGGACACATCTCATATTGAAAACCTAGTATCTAAGATCATGTAGGTAATTGTTTGTCCTTGAGCTATACATAGAAGAAATGGATTACTGCCCAGAACAAGTTAAATTCCCATGCTTGAATGGAATGTGAAATGAGTCTGTGTGAATCTAAGAGAAGATTTATTAAATATTGGCAAATCATATATTTAATTGGTAAGTATTAATAAAAATTGTTTGGGGATGTTATTCTGATTAAATGAAATGAAATTCATAAACAACAGAAGTAAAATTATACCTGCCCCAAACTGACACTTTGTGCAGTAAAATGTCATTATCACCAACAGGCACTAGTTATGAAATTGTCCCTGGGTGACTGAGCACTGTTTGGATGAAAATCGAGGAAGTATGGAGAAAGACTAATTTTGCCAGACATGAAACCCAGCTAGAATTTTCGCCCCTGTAAACTGTATTCCAAACCTCATTGAAATTGTTAGACCCATTAGCTGATAATTACAATAATATATCAGTTTTACCGCAAATTCAAAAAGTAATAACATAATAGATTTAACCTTTTCTTCTCATATAAATCGATTTGTATAGTGTAGAGAAAAATTTACTTTATTAATAATTGACAATATTTCAAAATATGTAATGACGCCTAAATCGAAAAGCATTTCGGTAATTATGTTATCTGAACGTAATAAAGTAGTTTTCAGTGTTTTTTTCCTGCTCGCTTTTAAGAAAATTGCGAAAACGTATAAAAGCGGTTTTCACTGTGTGGTCAGTATTATGGCTGCCATATGAAAGGTGTCCAAACTGCCATACAGAGTCGTAGTATTGACGTCATAATTTACTTACAACCTTCTGGAATTCGCTACTTTTAAATTTGATAGTTTTGAATGAAAATTACAATTAAGGGAGAAATAAAAATACATGTGTCGCTTAAAAAAACATTTTCTAGCGAACAAAATCATAAAATGGCCTACATAAAAATATGAAATGTTGTCAATTCTCCAATACAAAGAACAGGTCCTCAACCCTAGCCTGCCAGACTTTTGTATCCGTCAGTGCCCGCTAGGATTGCTAAAAGTGTAGGAAACTAACTTACACTAATCAAACCAGCTATCAAAAAGCTGTTGGTGCTGATACAAAACACTTTATTGTAAATTATGCATAGTATCTGCTAGTACATAGTACATAGATGCGCAAAAAACTAGGCCTGCTTCATGTGGCTTAATGCAAAATCAATGCAAACATACTTATATGATAGTATACACAGTTAAACTCACATATTAAATCTCACTACAGGCTACATGTTGTGTATTATAATTATTTTTTAATTTTCACACAAACATTGTTGAGCCACTTCGACCCAATGGGATCTTTGGTGCATTCACCCTCTCGTTTCTGCCTACTCCCAAGCTTGCTTCATCATTTCCACGAAACGGATGATGCAGCTCAGCGGGAGCACCTTGAATTCCTTTGGTTGTGGATAGCCGTTACCAAAGTAATTCATTCTTTATCGGACAAAGGCATGACGTTCACACAATAAGTGTTCCATAGTCTCATCCTCCTCGCCACACATTCTACAGTCTAAACTATCCTATAGTCCCATCTTGGCCAAGAGATCCATGACCCCGAAGCACAGAACACCTCCACTAGAAGCCTAATGTTTGTAATTTTGTTCCCGACGCGAGTCACCAAAGCATTAGGAAGAGGTGAGGGGAAGGGCGGGTGCTAACAGCGTTGCGATTGGTCGATGCGCTCGCGCGCGGAATGCGTAGTGCTGGGACATGCTCATGTACAAGCATCCTAATTTTTTAGGTACATTTTAAAGTAAAGTAAGTAACTACTTACTATACTTTTATCTTTAAGTTAAGGTAAAGTATAGATAGTTTTGTTACCATTTTAATACACAGTACCGTAATTTTTTGCTGATAAAGTATGGTAGGTACTTACTGTACATATTAAAATGGTAATTAAACTATCTATACTTAAAAGTGTGCTAAAAAAATACTGACCATTTAGTATTTTTGGTTCTAAAGATTAAACTACAAATACTTCAGTATTTTTTATGGAAAGTTTCGGAGCAGTTTGATAATAAGTAAAGTCTCATTATTCCTTTAAAAGTTGTATTTATTGTTCTCATTTTAAAATAGAACAAGCAAAACACGAAAAAGGCATTCGGCTATTTAGGATGGTGACGTATCTCACACCAACTCCGAGTTCCCTCGCACTTTCTCGAAGTTCATCATCAGGCCCATTTTGTGGCACTGGACCCAACTGCTCACTGAGAGGATTCTAAGAAACCCGCACAACGTATATCTATCTCACACCAACTCCGAGTTCCCTCGCACTTTCTCGAAATTCATCATCAGGCCCATCTTGTGACACTGGGCCCAACTGCTTACTGAGAGGATTCTAAGAAGCCCGCACAACGTATATCTATCTCACACCAACTCCGAGTTCCCTCGCACTTTCTCGAAGTTCATCATCAGGCTCATCTTGTGACACTGGACCCAACTGCTCACTGAGAGGATTCTAAGAAACCCGCACAACGTATATCTATCTCACACCAACTCCGAGTTCCCTCGCACTTTCTTGAAGTTCATCATCAGGCTCATCTTGTGGCACTGGACCCAACTGCTCACTGAGAGGATTCTAAGAAACCCGCACAACGTATATCTATCTCACACCAACTCCGAGTTCCCTCGCACTTTCTCGAAATTCATCATCAGGCCCATCTTGTGACATTGGACCCAACTGCTCACTGAGATTATTCTAAGAAGCCCACACAACGTATATCTATCTCACACCAACTCCGAGTTCCCTCGCACTTTCTTGAAGTTCATCATCAGGCTCATCTTGTGACACTGGAACCAACTGCTCACTGAGAGGATTCTAAGAAACCCGCACAACGTATATCTATCTCACACCAACTCCGAGTTCCCTCGCACTTTCTTGAAGTTCATCATCAGGCTCATCTTGTGGCACTGGACCCAACTGCTCACTGAGAGGATTCTAAGAAACCCGCACAACGTATATCTATCTCACACCAACTCCGAGTTCCCTCGCACTTTCTCGAAGTTCATCATCAGGCCCATCTTGTGACACTGGACACAACTGCTCACTGAGAGGATTCTAAGAAGCCCGCACAACGTATATCTATCTCACACCAACTCCGAGTTCCCTCGCACTTTCTTGAAGTTCATCATCAGGCTCATCTTGTGGCACTGGACCCAACTGCTCACTGAGAGGATTCTAAGAAACCCGCACAACGTATATCTATCTCACACCAACTCTGAGTTCCCTCGCACTTTCTCGAAGTTCATCTTCAGGCCCATCTTGTGACATTGGACCCAACTGCTCACTGAGAGGATTCTAAGAAGCCCGCACAACGTATATCTATCTCACACCAACTCCGAGTTCCCTCGCACTTTCTCGAAATTCATCATCAGGCCCATCTTGTGGCACTGGACCCAACTGCTCCCCGAGAAGATTCTAAAAAGCCCGCACAACCTATATCTATCTCAAACCAACTACGAGTACCCTCGCACTTTCCCAAAGTTTATCATCAGGCCCATCCTAAAACCTAGACGCAACTGATCACCAAGAGCATTCTAAAAAGTTACTAAAACAGTTGTTGCCGACGAATGCCGAACGCGGCGCGGGGCGAGGGTCGCGGGGGGCGGGGACGGCCCACCGCGCGGGGAGAGCTAATTGCGAGTGGCACCGAACGGACGTTACCGCTGCTTAATATTTCTTTTCGTTTAATATTTGCCGCTAATTATACTGTGTACAGCTATAGTTATATAATTAAAAGTATAGTGCATATTTTGACCATTTATTATTGGACCAAAAACCCACAACAGTTTACAAAGTGGTCTTCGAGCCGGATCTTCGGATGTACCATACACCAAAGATGGTCAACACACGCAGTACCGCAAAACGTGAGAAGGAAAGAAAAGACGAAGAACAAAAACAGCTTTTAAATCAACCGTTACAGACATCTGCAAAAGAAGAACAAACGAAACAGATCGATAAGACTATTATTTTAGAAACGGGTAGTCAGATAAAATCCGAACAAATGAAAATGGTACAACCGCAAAGTCAGTGTTCTAATAAAAGCAGTAAACCTGATTCAAAAAAGTCTATTTCGTCTTCTGTGATGGCACGACGGAAGAAGCTGGAGCTGGAAGCAGCTGAAGCAAAAGCTCGCATTCAAATGGACCTGATAGATAAAAAGCTACAGGCAGACCTCGCCGAGTTGGAAGATGAAGATTACAGTCCAAATACAGAAGAGGATCAACAAACTGTTAATAGTGATGTAGCCAGGTGGGTCGAGCGCAGCCAGCTGGAACTGGAGTCACAGCATGCCACGCAGAATGGAAATAATGAGGGCCCGCTGTGTCAGTCGGCAGCCGAAGCTGCCGGCACCGAGTTGCCAATCCAGCTGTTAGCCAGCGCACTGAAGGAACTAGCCACCGTCTCAACATCCAATAACAACCAAAACGCTACGCTGTTAAGCCGCATCAGCACGCCGAGAGAACTGCCTCTGTTCTTCGGTGAACCAATGGAATGGCTGCAGTTTAAGCAAGCTTTCGAAGAATCAACAAGAGTGTGTAGTTTCAGCGATATTGAAAATATGTGGCGATTAAGAAAGTGTCTCCGTGGACCCGCCAGAGATTCCGTCAACGCTCTGCTCATTTGTGGAACTTCACCTGAAACTCTGATGACAACGCTGGAGTTACAATATGGAAATCCAGAATTAATAATATCGCGTATGCTAATGGAAATAAAAAAACTACACCCTCTGCCACCGGAATACCACAGAGCAATAGTACCGTTTTCTGTCAAAATAAAAAACTACGTCGCAGCTGTTCGGGCGCTGGGTCGTGGAGAGTACCTGCAGGAAATGAACATAGTCGCTATTGTGTTGTCCAAATTACCTACTGTGTTGCTGCCTAAGTGGACAGACTACAGTTACACGCTAATAAAAGAGGGAACTAAACCTAAATTGGACATTATCGCCGATTTTCTTCACGAAGAAGCTGTAAAAATATCAACCTGTAGTGCTTCTCTTATGCAAACAGTGCGAATGGACTATAAACGTAGGAACTATGAAAACAGTGACTATAAACCGCAAACTATTTTAGTGCAAAGTGGACATACAAGTAGCAGTGATAAATGTCGTTTTTGTCGCATAGGAAAACATAATTTACCAGAGTGCAAAAAGTTCAAAAGATCGCTACGTAAAGACAGATGGCAATATGTGAAGCGATTCGGTTTATGTTACAAGTGTTTGTTATCGCATCATGATAGACAATCGTGCGCAGCCGCCGAGTGCGACGTGGAGGGGTGCGGACAATCTCATCACCGGCTATTGCATTATGTACCGGGGCAAAGTTCACGCCAAAATAACTGTGATGTAGTGGAAGTGACAGACAATGGTGTTCAAACCGAAACTGTAACGCATATAAACAATAATAAGTGCGAAGTACTATTAAAAGTCGTGCCAATAACAATTCATGGACCTAACGGTAAAATTAGCACGACTTGCCTACTTGATGACGGGTCGAGTGTTTCGTTAATAAGTGCAAACCTCGCTGAGCGGGCCGGGCTGCGCGGGCGCCGGGGGTGTTTACGAGTGCGCGGCGCTTGGGACAGTACGGAACTGGTGTGCGAAACTCAACTTATCAATTGCACGTTATCTAATAATGATGGAACAATGTTTACATTAAATGCGCGCAGTGTGGACAATCTTAACTTACCTGCACAAAACCTCGGTGTTGTCAAATGCGAGAACTATAAGTACCTGGAACCTATAAAGAAAAACTTGTGCACTAAACAATTGAAACCTGAAATACTTATTGGACAAGATAACTACCACTTACTTGTACCTCTAGAAGTGGTACGGGGTGGAGAGCACGAGCCTTGTGCTACTCGCTCGCCGCTGGGCTGGTGTCTTCATGGGAGGGCGCCGGCATCTGTAATGACACTAAAGGGTATACATACGTCATTACACGTTCGTCATAGCGAAGAGCAAAATACAACAATGGAAAATAATCAACTGTTACGTGAAATTCATGAAGATATTCGTCAGTCTTTCTCCATCGATTCCATGGGTGTATCTGCTAAACCTAGGCAGAACTCGGAGGACGTACGGGCCCAGGAGTACCTGGAACAAACCTCTGAACTTATCGATGGCAAATGGCAAGTGGGCTTACCTTGGAGAGATCTTCATTGTGTCACCGTTGACTCCTTCCCAAACGCACTGACGAGACTAAAGGGAGTCGAGCTGAAGATGAAAAGGAGTGAAGAGTATGCACGAAGGTTTAAAGAACGCATACAACATTTGTTGGAGAACAATTACGCGGAGAAGCTGGAGAAGCCAGCCGTCACGTCTAAAACGTGGTACCTACCTAGCTTTGGAATAGATAATCCAAATAAGAAAGCCCTTCGATTGGTATTCGACGCAGCAGCTGCATCAAAAGGGTTATCTCTTAACGATTACCTATACAAAGGTCCTGACCTACTTATGACGCTAATTGGAATAATGTGGCGCTTCCGTGAAAATAAAATTGCAATCTCCGGGGATATAAAAGACATGTTTCTAAGAGTTAAAATTAGACCAGAAGATCAACACGCCTTCCGCTTCTTATACCGAGACAAGTCTGAAGATCCTATAGATACTTACCTGATGACGTCACTAATCTTTGGCGCGAACTGCTCACCATTCATCGCACAGTTTATCAAAAATAAAAACGTGCGACGCTTTGAAGCTACTATGCCAGAGGCAGCTAATGCTATATACACGCAACATTACGTAGATGACTATATCGATAGCTTACCTGATGAAGAAAACGCAATGAAGCTAGTCCGTGACGTCACATATATACATGCACAGGGAAATTTTCATATACGTAACTGGAATAGCAACAGCGAAGCAGTCATCAACAGTATTCCAAAAGAGACTCTCGGCAGTAGCGCAGTAAGGTTCAAAGTCGGGCAACAGTGCGAGGGCGAACGCACACTTGGATTGTTATGGAATCCCAATGAAGACACGCTCGGATTCGATGTTTCGCTAAAGAAGGTATCTGAAAATATAGTTAATGGGAAGGAAAGGCCCTCAAAAAGAGACATACTCCGAGTCATTATGTCGATTTTTGACGTTTATGGATTTTTATCGCCTTTCACAATAAATGGAAAATTAATCATTCAGCAAGCTTGGCAACTTCAGATAAATTGGGATGAACCTGTACCGGACCTTATTTATGAAAAATGGTTAAAATGGATTGGACAATTAAAATCAATGCGCGAAGTACGTCTGCCTAGATATTATTACCACGCCGCTGCACGTGCGAGCGAAACAGGCACGACAACCGCGAGGGCGAGCGGGACGCGGCTAGATGTTGTTATCAGTACTCCGGGCGGGGCTGATGCGCTCCCGCATGTGCCGAAACCAGTTCTAACTACGAATTGTTATACAAATCTGCAACTACATTTTTTTGCGACGCGTCCACGAAAGTTATTTGTGCAGTAGCATATTGGCGTTGGCAACAAAACAACACAGTGCATCAAGCGTTTATCGCAAGCAAATGTCGCGTCGCTACGCTAAAAACAACTACGGTTCCTCGTCTTGAACTGGGTTCTGCAGTCTTAGCCGCTAGATTAGCTGAAACAATAACTAAGGAACACAGAATAAAACCAGAACGTCGTATCTTTTGGAGTGATTCCACGACAGTGCTACACTGGGTAAGGAACAGCGCGCGTACATATAAAACTTATGTCGCGCACCGGCTGGGCGAAATAGACGAACTTACCAACATGAACGAATGGAGATACATACCTACACACCTAAATGTAGCCGATATAGCCACTAGAGAAACATATGATCGTTCTGTTTTGCCTACTGAGTGGACCCGGGGACCTGCGTTTCTACAAAAAAGCGAGGACGACTGGCCGCAAGATATATTGAACGCTGAAGTAAACAAAGACGATTTGGAATGTGTAATGACAATTACGCCATGCAATAACGGTAACTTACCTATTCCTGAGCCGACAAGATTCTCCTCGTGGTTACGACTGCTCAGGGCTACATTTATAATGCTGAAATTTATAAATAAATGTAAACATATGTGCGAAGATGACGGCATTGTCATGGAGAGAGCTGAAAGGTTACTTATTAAATACTCTCAAGCACAATCATTTCCGGACGAAATAATAAAACTAAAAAATGGATTATACCTACCTAAAACGAGTAAATTACTTACCTTATCGCCGTACCTCGATGAACACGAAGTTTTACGCCTCGGGGGCCGCATCGACGCCGCTGCTGATGTTGGACCTGAAATAAAAAGACCTTCAATTTTGGACGGGCGAGAGTACGTAGCACGGCTCCTGGTGAAGCATTACCACGTTCTCGCAGCACACGGGAACCAGGAAACGGTCGTTAACAATCTGAAACAAAGGTATTGGATAATTAGATTACGACCTACAGTTAAAAATGTAACTTCAAAGTGCATGATATGTAGAATAAGAAAATGTAAACAAGAAATTCCACGCATGGGAGACTTACCTCAAGCCCGAGTGGCCCATCATCAGCGCGCCTTTACCTATACTGGAGCTGATCTATTTGGCCCTGTGGAAGTCACTGTGGGAAGAGGAAGACAGAAGAGATATGGAGTTCTTTTTACATGCTTAACCGTGAGGGCAGTGCACATAGAAGTTGTAAATTCACTTACCTCCGATTCACTCATAATGGCACTCCGGCGAATGGGGGCACGACGTGGTTGGCCTCAATATCTTTATTCGGACAATGGTACAAATCTACGCGGTGCTGATGCTGAGCTGAAGAAGTCAATCGAGGAATTGGACCAGGAGTACCTAAAGCGGGAGTCCTTAAATTATGGAACGAAATGGATATTTATCCCTCCTGGAAGTCCCCACTGGGGTGGCGCATGGGAAAGACTAATCAGAACTGTCAAAGGATGCCTGAAGGTCGTGCTGAAAGAACGCGCACCGCGAGAGGAGACACTGTACACACTATTGGCTGAAGTCGAGAGTATAGTGAACAGCAGGCCGCTGACGCATGTCTCCGTAGAACCCGGCAGCACTGAAGCTTTGACCCCAAATCATTTTCTCCTGGGATCCTCATCAGTCTTACCCCACCTCGGCGCTTACAATGACACCGACTTTTACTTGAAAAAGCAGTGGAGAATCGCCCAGCGACTAGCCGACTTATACTGGAAAAGGTGGGTGAAAGAAATCCTTCCCGACTTGTTACCACGTAAAAAACGGACTCAAGAAGAGAGGACCCTGCAAGTGGGAGACCTTGTCCTAATTGTGGACCCAGACGGACCTCGATGCACTTGGCCAAAAGGTTTGGTAGAACAAGTGTTGCCAGGCAAGGACGGTCGAGTCAGAGCCGTCAGAGTGAAAACCAAGAGTGGTGTACTCATGCGCTCAGCCGCACGCATCGCCCGAATACCCGTTGATGGTGAGTGCTGCTAGGCAGCACTGGGGTGGAGGATGTTGCCGACGAATGCCGAACGCGGCGCGGGGCGAGGGTCGCGGGGGGCGGGGACGGCCCACCGCGCGGGGAGAGCTAATTGCGAGTGGCACCGAACGGACGTTACCGCTGCTTAATATTTCTTTTCGTTTAATATTTGCCGCTAATTATACTGTGTACAGCTATAGTTATATAATTAAAAGTATAGTGCATATTTTGACCATTTATTATTGGACCAAAAACCCACAACACTTTACAACAGTAAAGTAACTACTACTACTAGTACTACTAATACTTATTATATATTACACTATTTACTTGAAATGACGAACAATAAATAAAACTAAATTTAAGTTCTAATCTACAGAATAACTACTCAAACCAAAATAAACGAGAAATCTGTATTTTTGTTACATTTCTTCAAATCGGTACGAACGAAAGCACGTGGTTTGTCGATTGACCATGATAGCATCATCGGCACATCACTTTACTAGTCGTGACGTGTTTTCGTAAGAAAGGAATAGCATATTGCATTTTCAAAGTGATGAAAAGTGACAGACATAGTGTGTCTGTACCTCAGTATTCGCACCGGCCAGTATAAAATGGCCTCCGGTGGCTATAAATATTTTCAATGAAATATTGAATTTGACTCAACTGTGGAATGAAATTCCATCTTTTTTGTAATTAGAAGTCTTTGACGACTTTCCGCACCACCTCACACTACAAAAGCCCATAATTAGCCGCGAAAATCCTATTATTTTGTTTTTTTTTGTGAGAGTCATGCACACTCCGCACAGGTCGTTAACATGGACGCAACTGAACGGAAAGGCGGGCGACCGCGGATTAAATAAGCGCAACAACACCAACGCTTGGTGACTCGAGTCGCGAACAAACTGAGAAACATTAGGCTTCTAGTGGAGGTGTTCTGTGCCCCGAAGTGACCTGTGAACACCCCAGATGTGATGCTGAGTTGCTTCCTACTGGATTTCCAGAGTTTGTTAGTCCAGCCTGAGTCCACATTGGAATCAATGAGTTGGAATTGACTTGTTATGTTAACATTGCAGCGGGCAGCGTGGCCGGCGCGTACGCTGCCAAGTCAGTGGTGACGCAGTTCGTGTCCTCCATGGCAGCTGCTGCTGATGTACTGGCTCTGGCCAAGATCGAGATCAAGCTCTCTGACATCCCCGAGGGCAAGTCTGTCACGTTCAAGTGGAGGGGAAAGCCTCTGTTCATACGTCACAGGTAATTTATATTTTTATTTAATTGAAATAAATAGAAAGCAAATGGTACAGTTTTATTTTTAACGTGTGTGTCTGTGGGGTTGTTGGCGGCATCATAGCTAAGGGATGAAGTTGTGTTTAAGTTGCCAATTTAAGTTGTGTTTTTTAATGTGTTGAAGGTGTTGTCTGATGAGATGATACCAGCTGTGTTTGTTCAGGGGTTATGTAGTCGTATTTTCCATGTATACTGTGAATACGGGTGTAGACTCGAAAATTATTATTACTCCAAAAGAAAGAAGGCAAAAAAATATGCCTGGTGTCGAAAATCCTACTCAGATATCTCAAAGAATTACGAAGCTACAACCGTTTTGATATTGCTTGTTAGAGAGAGAAAACGCAAACAGTTTGTGACCTCACAAACTGCGAGGCAGCCGCAGAGCGAGCCGCGCGCTCGGCGGGCCGCGTCGCTGGCGCCACGGAACACGATGCAGCACGGCACGTGGCCGTCTATTAGTGACGTCACAAACTACGAGCCATAACTAACCGTACAATTTGTATGACAAATAAAAGTTACAAAATCCAGGAGGCAACACACCCTTCTCATTCTAGGCAGAGATGGGCATTAATCGATGAATATTTTAATCATATATATATATATATATCGATGAATATTATAATCGATTACAAAATCAATCGTCATAAAATTAATCGCGATGAATTTAATCAAGATTAAATTAACCGTCTCAGAGTTCCGTTGACGATTTATCATTCGTCACGTCATTTTAATCGTCAAAATTTCACGATTAAATCTCAATTAATAATTGGAACATAACGAAAATTCAATTTGTCTTGTCATGTATTTTACACTTGGAAATACTTCTAGTAGGTATGCTGTGTGATATAAACTTGTTCCAGTAACATAATATGGTTTTTACCGTGCAGTACTCTAAGGGTCTTCTAGATAAGGGTTCACGGATGAAGCTCAGGTAGAAAATCGAGAGAAAATTAATCTAATTAATCAATCGATTAATGATTTAGTCGCTCGTCTTTAATCGTACTCGTACGACTAAGATTGATCAATCGCCATTTATAATCGTTAATTTGGTTAATCTTAATCGTTAGTCGATTACATTTTGCCGATTTTGCGATTCCAGGACAGCAGCAGAGATCGCCACAGAGAAAGCGGTCGCCGTGGACACGCTCCGCGACCCGCAGCACGACGACCAGCGCACGCAGGACCCCGGCTGGCTGGTCGTGATCGGCGTGTGCACGCACCTCGGCTGCGTGCCCGTCGCGAACGCGGGCGACTTCGGCGGCTACTACTGCCCCTGCCACGGGTCCCACTACGACGCGTCCGGACGCATCCGTAAAGGCCCCGCGCCGTTGAACCTCGAGGTGCCACCACATCAGTTTGTCGATGACGGAATGTTAATTGTAGGCTAAGTATTTATTAGTCGCTTTGGCGGTTTGACTCTTAATTTTTTAATAATGATGTTAAGTTAGAGTTGAAGTCAAGAGGCGACTGTAGACGAATTTTATTTAATAAGGATAATTTATCCTAATGTTACAACCATAGAAATCAATGAATAAATGCGATGCGATTAAGTGTTATTTTATTTACGCTACAGCAGTGAGCCCCGAAATGATTCTGTCGCAATAGCGACACAGTAGTTCAGCCGGTGACCGCTAGATGGCGCCGGCAATCTGTTTTACCGACGGAGCAAATCGTCGATAAAACGGATCGAACCGACCAGAGGGGCTGAACGCTGTGCCACGATATATTACGATAATACTTAATTTAAGTTGGGATTTGGTTTAGAAATGAAAGAATTGTACAGACTGCAACATCGAACGTCGTTTACTTCGTCAACGTCCCAGCAGATTCATTACGCCTAAGTTTTAGATTCTAGACCACATATATTGTTACTTATAAAAAACCTAACCTGGGCTAACGATGATTTTATTAAGGTAGCTCTATCGTTTGTGACAAGCAAAATTACTTATTTGAAATGAAAGTTATTCGCCAATATTATAATCACCAACACTTACCGAAAATTTAAATCCTAGTAGAATAGTAAGCCAAGAAAGTGCTCTACCGCTTTAGACCTTATCGGATTAATAATAGAGTCGAAAAGTGGTAGTCCAATTTCTTGGCTTTGGGAAGTGACGTTTTCCTAAGGATATTCTGATTTTCGCATAACCTCATAGAATGCGTTTGCAGCCACCTCTCACAAAGATATGGATGCCTAATAGATTAGGAGTTCATTTTAAAGCAGGTCTACCTAATGAATTTTGTATGCATCTTGGTTATATATATTAGATTATGGACGCTAAATAATAATAATGAGATTGAATGTATTTTGATGAGTTTGTCATTTAAGTCCGGCCAGGTTGAACGCCATCTAAAAGCAATTAAATATCAGAAATTTGGTCCGTGCGTGTCCTACTTTATAACTACCTACCTTCTTAATAGTCTAATGAAAATACTATGTTGCTAAATTAAACGATATGATACAGAGAGAAATAATAAAATGGAAAAATAAACCAATGAAGAAAAGGAAAGTATGTTTGTAAATTCTTGCAAATTCGATGGTGCGCAGTATTTTCCTGGCTAATCTTCAAAAAAAATTACAGAGAGAAATAATAAAATGGAAATTTAAACCAATAAAAAGAAAGTAATATGTTGCTAAACTCTTGCAAATTCGATGGTGCGGAGTAGTTTCCTGGCTAATCTTCAAGAAAAATATAGGTAGGCATGTGTAGGCACTCACAAAACAAAATGCCATTGCGATTTGTAATTATTTTATTAGGTATCGTTTTTATTTCCTCTTTTTAATTTATGTATGTTTTAATAGTTACAATCTACGTAACATCTAATATAGACTACTACAATTTACACACATTTACAATAATCTGTAACTGGTAATTCAACTTTTCCGATCTGAGCCGTAATGTATACATCAATATAGCAAACTAAGCCGCGATTACACTTAAGTTTCGACGTAAAAATGTCTAATGATTGTTACATTAAGTAGATATATAATTGTATCTGAATACTGTAAGCAAGTGTAAACGCGGCTTTAGATTCTAAGATTAGGCCTCGTTTTCGTTCGACCATGCAAAGACCTGTTTATAAACAAAAGCTAGATATGAATGAGTATAAACTAAAGTGAACTATAACATAACGGAGGGAATACGAAACTTCGAAAGGATTCAGCGAGGGTAATTAAATGGTATTCCATAAGACTGCAGCGCTGCGCTCGTCAACGCCTAAATTATAGTTAGACAACTCAGACCAACACAGCGATGCCACCTTAGCATGGCTGATCTTATAGAAACTTACCTCTAAATAGGATTAAGTAACCGATTAGAACACTTAAAGAAGCTATATTTACAAGAAAACATCGAAAGTGGTTACATATTTGGCAAAATAATTTAATTTACATCTACTTAAATAAAACTAAACATGATAGTGGAATAAGGAAACTAAGCTTACAATTAACTTTTTACACAATCAGACTTGATTATACCGGCCCCATCACTATAAATTTCACTGGGATAAAAAAAAATAAGTTGATATTATTCAACGTAGTCAAAAGTGCGCGCGGCGGCCGGCATTTTCATCATAATAAATAAGATGGCAAAAGCGAGGAAATAAATAAGTAAAGTAATAAGTATTCATTACCACACGTAGGGTTGAGATTATTTAATATGGCCGACTAGAGCTGTAATTGGAATTGTAATCTTCTACCGTCGTCGGTACAGTTGCTTTTTGAACGACTACTTTGATGCAAGTCGGCCAACCCAAATAATCTCAACTATCGATTTTGTTCTTCATTGGTGCCCTAACACTAGTTTAAAGAGGACGTGAGAGGAAATCACGATTACAATCGTATTATAATGTCTGAATGAAATATTGATTTTATGGCACAGAAAACTGCTTCGTTCTCGACTCGACTGTATGTCCCATGTCTGTTCTAGAAGCTTCTTGATAGCTAACTGCTTTTGATGATAATAATAGGTGTGATATGCGGTCGCCCTGTCAGCGTGATAGATCAAGTTAATCGGACTTTCGGATAGTGTAGCACCGCCTTTACCAAACTAAGCCTGATTCAATCCGCAGTTCAGGAGTCCGTGACAGGATGTCGGACGATGCATATCATACCTTATAGTCATGCTCGGTGTGGAGGCTATAGCCAGTGTACCCAATCGACAGAATTACCAATATCAATACATCTATGTACACGATAAATTTCTTTACACAATAACAATCAAGCACATCATTATTCTGAACACAGATTACTTTGATTCACAATCATTTATCATAGACATTTTGAAACATCAAACATTCTATTTGGAAAAAATATGTATAATATAAATATTTCTATTCTCTATTACAATACGTGACAAAATATGATTTAGTTTTGGAATATATCATTACATTTATCATTATATCATTAAATACATCTGGGCGAGAATGTCTCTGGTGTAAATATTTAATTCGATTTGAAATGGGGAAATTAATTTGTGCGACAAATAAAATTAGGTATGGTCTGTCAAGAGGTAATAGAGTATTGTCAAGAGTCATCGTCTAGTTTAAAACAAATTGTTAGTTCCACACAACCTCGGAAGCTCCTTGTTATAGGGTATAATCTATACCTACTTCTACTAAAGAACCAATTTTAGAATCAGATCTTTTTCCACAGTTAATTACTTATTGTCCGGGTTGAAATCTGGGATAAAATGTCAAAGGGATTGGATTGTAAAGTTGCTTTAAATGTCATGTTTACAAAGGAATGAAGGAGAATGTCGAGCGAATAGGTCATAAAGTACTCCAATTAAATATTTGCTTGCTTTTGAGAAAGCGTTGCGACAGTTTTAAAGTTTACCCAGAATCTACAACTTTAATATAGCAACTGAAATATTCAGAAATGTACAGTCGACGGGCGAAACCATGACTGCTTGTCCGTTTGAAACAAAGGTAGAAGAGGTTCCAGCCTCGTTTTAAGAGGCAGGAATACAACGAAGAAGTGCTGTTGTGTCCGGTTGTCTGCCCAACCTGAGAAGACACTTCATTCAAAAGGGTTTAGAACCGAGAGAAAATCGAAAATCGAGTTGTTCAAAGATCTTTAGTTTGGTGGCGTTATTAAGACGTCTCATCCACAAACGCCAGCTAAGTACTCTAAGTAGCTCGTGTAACATCGAATCTACCGTTCGTAGAACAACCGTAGTTTGAAGATTCAGCGTCGATGTTCACTCCTTCGACTCAAACGGAGAAGCCGTTCGAAGCACAACTATAGTTTGAAGATCCAGCTATGGTCAATCCTTCTCAAACGGACAAGTTTCACCAACATCACCCGTCGAGCACTAGCAGTCAGCGGTGTAGACCGGAGCCAAGTCCAGTGTGAGGTGCCGCAGCGCGCGGTCGCGTGACGCGGATCGCGAGGCTCGTGACGATTTGATGATCTGCAGGACCATCGCTTTGCAGTCGTGGCAAACTGCCATTTGTACGCCGCGGAGCCGCTCTGCTGCCGTAGCGTTGGTCGTGCTGCGACCGTAGCGCAACCTGGAACAGATTAAATCTTATTGCAATACGTATAATAAGACTTTCTGTATACCCTCATCATGTTGAAAGACGTAGTTGCCGTCACTGGTATAAACTAGATTCTCATGCTGCAAGCTAGTTGGTATTACAACTTTTTGTTTAGGATAATTTGTCTCCCGTCTTTACACACTACCGGTTTATAGCTGACAAACCGACTACACTTCCGTGAAGCAGAGCCACCAAGTTGATCGCGGAGATTGCAGGTAATACTATCTGTCGTCTATCCACCAGGGACTCGGCGTATGCGTAGAGCCTTCACCGGTGACATACTAACCTACTGCCCGTGCTGGCCGCGCGCTGTATTAGTACCAGACTAACCTTCTGTCGGGGGTCTGCGGCGGCAGCGTGACAGGCATGCTCTCGGGCCCGTCGACGCTGCGGCTCATGCCGGGCGGCACGGACAGCTCCGCGAAGCCGAGCGCGCTGTGCCCGCGCGAGCCCGGCGCCGACGCGGCCCCCGTGCCCGTGCTGGCCGCGCGCCGCGCCGCCGCCGGACTGTTAGGTGCACTGCCCACACTGTTCTCCACCGAACTCTGAAAAGACAAAGTCAACTGAAATCTGGAGGAATTGTAAAAAGATTAGAGGAGCAGTGTGGCCGTGAGCCGTCAACGACATGTAGCGGGCATTCAAACTGGGATTAATTATAATGATCACCGAAAAATGCTTAGAGAGATTAGCTGTCTGACCAAAAAAATATACTAAAACAAAAAACAAATAGTAACGACTGCACATTAAATGGTATTCGAACACCAAATTTGAAAGATCACGAAATCTTAGCGAGCAAATTATAATACAATATTTCTACCTAAATAACCCACTACCTATGATTGCCATAAAATATATGCGTATTACCAAATAAAGTATAATGATGCCAAATTTACAAGTGCTACGAAATCAGCGCACCCCACTTCCACGTGGTGTTGTCTGTCCTACCCCTAGAGTGTATATAAAAGCTCGCGGAGCCAGAAGCTCGCGAAGGAGGTCCTGAGTTGAACGGGGTTCGCGGGGGCGCACGTGAAATGAAGGGCCGACGAAGCCAGTTTCTGGCGGGAGCTCGGGCGGAGGGCGGGAAATTATTTTACTATTTGTGGGCTAGGAATGATTTGTTAGGATATAATTTTCTTTTATAGCATAGTAAGGTTGTTATTTCACATTAAAATGGCGACTGAATTTTGGTGAGCATTTTACTATTTTCGGCAGTAAAAAGCGTTTTTCTGGCGTTATATTTTACTATATCTGGTGATCCGTTAAGTTAAACATATGCCATTCAAAATAATGGAGAACGGGCTAAGCGTCACTATTTGGCAAGTAAGTACCTACTCGTCAGTACATCTTTGGCACATATCGACCGAGCTATTGTCAAATGGGGAATGAGAAAGCTTGGGATCTCTCTTCTCTTCTTATTTGCTGAGGGTCGTGACTACCACAAACCTCTTGCACCACCTTCCTACAAGCACTTCTATTTTGCGCCATCCGCAGGCAAGCCTGAGCGCTGGTTCCTTGTGAAGCTTTTACAGAGTCTATCTACCGGATAGATGCTCTTCCTCTAACTCTCTTCCCTTCCACGTGACCGACCAGTATCAACTTGCCAAGCTTGAGATATATGCATCAAATCATTTATAAATTAATTCCTACAAACTCACATAATACTACAATAACACAGTGACACTCCCATCGTCATTGTCACTATGGGCGACATAAATCAACCCCTTGAGGAGTTCCTCAGCAGAACGTGTGCACTGAACCCGTCCTCTTCATTACGCGTGAGACATAAATGTAGTTCCCCTATTTAGCATTAGGCATACTTTTAGAAGACACAAGGTGGACTGATGACATGGTAAAGGTCGCGAAAGTCCGCTTTACACGAGTGGTACAGGACCGGTCGTTGTGGCACTCTTTTCAGGAGACCTGTCCAGCAGTGGACGTCTTTCGCCTGATGTGATCTGTTGATAATAATGATAGAAGACTCACCGCATGCTCCGGCACCAGCCGGCTCATAAGGCTCCTCGGGAAGGACGAGTGTGCCTCGTCCTCGGGTGACGGGAGCAGCGATGGACTCAGCAGCACTACTGGCACGTGTGCAAAATGCTCCGTTGGGATGCGCATCTGTAAGCAAAAATCGTTAGGCATCATACTATAAATGTCTATAATATTTTGTGTAATTTCTGAATCTTCGTGTTTTTAAAAGAGGGGCTCACATAAAAATCATGCCTACATATTCACATATATTTCTTACTTCATTTATACATTTCCTATTTTAGACATTGACATGTGTTTTTTTTTATATAACATCACATTTTATACGTAACACAGTGTACAAATTAGTTAGGCTTAAAACAAAAATAGACTTGAAACGTATACAATATGGTAAGAGGCATTAACATTGTGATGCTAAACAGGGACTTAACTCAGCATAATGCAGTGAGTACTGAGTATCTACACTGCAAACACATATAATAAGTTTTAATTCTAATATTATGTCGGAACGAAATGAATATGTAATTGGATGTTGTGTATATTTAAATTTATATAACGACTGTGGTTTAGTTGAATTTATAATTGTATAAACATATAAGTATGTTAAAAATATAAGAGTATATATAACAAATACTTAATTTAAAGTTAGGCATCAAAGATAAGAGGCCAGGACTAGAGGGTAGAGTTTTTTGTATCTGGAGGTCGTTTTAAGTTTAATTTAAAACTGCTCGAACTGTTTTTTTCGTTCGCTGGCTCAAACAATTAATATTTTTGAGAGATGGAGGAGGTATGTCATTCCAACACTTGCTAGCTGTGTACTTAAAACTAACCCGAAAAGCGGTTGTGTGGTGATGAGGAATAAAGAAATCTTGGCTGATCGACCTGAAGCCATACACTGTATTAAATTATTTTACTATTCGTGGGTTAGGAATGATTTGTTAGGATATGATTTTCTTTAATAGCATAGTAAGGTTGTTATTTCACATTAAAATGGAGACTAAATTTTGGTGAGCATTTACTATTTTCGGCAGTAAAAAGTGTTTTTCTGGCGTTCCATTTTAAATCTTGGCTGATCGACCTGAAGCCATACACTGATGTAAAACTGTTTTTACGCCAAGTGAGCTTCATAAACAAATACTCGGGTACTGAAATTTTAAAGATAGAGAAAAAAGAAAAAAAGAAGTGAAGTTCTCTTCGAAATTCTGTCGAATTTAAGTAGGGAGTCACATGTGCTCGAGGAGGATTTCCGAAGCAGTCACGTTGCGTCTATCATTGAGTAGCTAGTTTCTTTTATATTAAAAAGGATAAGGTATCTTTCATTCATCGAACGAAATAGCTCGTCCAGACTCAACATGGACATTTTAAAACAAGTATTTCTTCCGCATTGCGAAATAAAACGACTATTACTTATTGTAACAATAACAGATCGTATCCACGGCGTGTCTGCACAACATTCAGCCCAGATTTCCTGGTGTCCTTGTTCAAATGTCACTCGTTTATAATCTCTAAACCTATAGGAAAAGCGTTGTGTCTCTACAAGTTTTTTTTCTAATAATACGACGGTGGCAAACAAGTACCTATACGGTCTGCATGGTGGTAACCCCAGCCTAATAGGGACACTTGCAACACTAGAAGAATCACAGGCGCGCTGCCGACCCTATCATGATTTAGTTTTGATTTATTTATATCATAAAATCAATTTACACTATAAGTTAACTTTAGGCTACTTTACACGAATTTACTTAATGGTCGTCAAAATAATGAATATAATAATAATGGATTTAAATGTCACAATTACAATGTAACATTATTATGAACATATTTACGAAATTATTCAGTCTTTTTATTGAAAGTGCCATGCGACGCAGTAGACGTGTGCGCCGACTACATTTTACCCGGCGGCGGCGCGCCGGCTCATATTGACTCGGCGGCGGCGTGACGCCGGCGGCGTGAAAAAATCCGTATATTTTATCTTAGTGATCTAATGCAGGTTTAAGAAAAAATAACAACGATTTTACTATTTTTATTAGACAATCTTACAAACTTAATAATATCAATCAACATAGTTAAAAATCTTCGTAGCGGCTAGCTTGGCTAGTAGATATAGAATAGAGATCAGTGTTCATTCAGTCATGAATAGTAATGTCAATACTAAGTCTGGTCGTCCAAGGCAGTTCCAGCTATTGTGAAACGAGAAGGCATATCTTCTACGTCTCCAATTACTTTGTACTTCACGAAGAAGTCACGCATACCCTCGTCTGTACGTCTAGCACACAACTTGCTGACAAGCCGCTTGTCGCGCGACTGAGCGTCCCCTGTCACACTCGCACCGTGCAAATGAGAACGAGGAGGGTAGATCCTTCTCGACTCGCGTCGCGGCGCGGCGTCAGTTGTGCTAGCCCCCCTGATACCGAATTGAAATGCATCAAAGAGTGATAGAACCACAAGGCCAAATCTCGTGCTAAAATCAATTTGCTGTTGGATGACGACTTCGATGCACTCTGGTTTGATATCGAGTGGCATCGTCTGACAGTAAAAAAAAATCTATCGATTGTTTAGCACTTGCACCCGAAGTTCAACACTCCTCTCGTTCTCATATACCGTGCTCATCGCGGAGATGAAGAATAAGATTGCCAGTGCTGATATTTTTGCTATACGACTTCAATTTCGTTCTGAACTGAAAAGGATAACAAACCAATTAACCAATATTCGCCAAAAAACTGAAAATACATTTTAACTAGCTAAAGAAAAAATGCGTACCTCGTAATTTCTGACCATAATATGTAGGTAGTAATGAGATGTTGTAAACAAATTAAAACTATTGGATTTATACCTACTATTTATTACAATAGTTATATTATAGTACATCATTTAAAATAAGAGTGACCATCAAAACAAATTAAAATCATTCAAAGATTATGAAATGCCTTTGTTAATGAAATGCCTTGCCTACATAGCATATCTATTGATTTTTAAGTTTTTTTAGCTTGATTTTATATAAAATAAAGTATCTACATACATACAGAATTCAGTTAAAAAACGAGAAATGTACCTACATCACTGCTAGAAAGTAAGACACACATAAAAGCTTTTAAGATTAAATAGAATAATACAACTGTACTTACGATCCTAGGGACTATGTGTCGTTTTCGGATTTTCTTTCTGAGAAACAAACATTACAGAATACTTGTTCTTTCATTACAAGGACTCTTTTGTTGTCTTTTTGTAGTACTAGTAGTGGAAGGTGCCAAAATGTTTCCATCCGAATTCCATCGTATAACTCACGCACGGTATAGTTATTGATTTTAATTTTGTTTACATAGTTTTTATTTAATACGTCACTCGCCATTTTGATATTCACGCGCAATACACACAGGCACGGCACGGCATTCACGACAACTGAGTAACAACCTTGACGCGACGCGAGTTGCCATTCCACGCCGGTTCTAAGTGGCGGCGGCGGCGGCGGCGCATGATTAGTCGGCGGCGGCGGCGCGCCGGCGCGGCGCACACGTCTACGACGCAGTACTGTTCTTTAACCTTCCACTGGATCGGAGCTGTTTTTCTGGTACTTCAACCCGTTGAAACGTGTGTAGATTGGTTCTGACAAATATTAGTACTTCAAACACGGGGAGTAGTGAGTAGTGACACGTCATGGATGTGGTAGGTTTTAAATAATTCCTTACTCCAGCCAGCAATCGAAGCGCACGTATTTGGAGTAAGAACACTTAGCATCGGTTGAAATAGGTAATTAGTTAAGGACCCCTTCAGGGCCCAACTTAGAAAGATAGGCGGAAAAAAAGCATCGGTTGAATTACCCCAAATGACTGTACAGTCAGCATCAGAAGTAGCTAAGCAAAATAAACATACTCAAAATGACCCTCACAGATCCTTATTCCCTTGACATTAGAGTTCATGTGTAGATCATTTTTAGGACTAGGACCACTTAGCACCTTCTGCTGTTGACTGACATCAACGAGTTAAAATGAGAAAAATAAATGATATGAGTATTCATTATTTTGATATGTAGATGACGAATGCCTCTGTCTCAACACAGCGCAACATCGGGAGCTCTGCTTTGGCCCTGCTGTTACTAATCACCAGCAATAGAAGACCCCAAACAAAGCAACTAGGGGCATTATTATGGTTTCCAACCTATAATTTATGTATGTACTCATTTATTTATTGCTATTTACCTTCGAACAGCATTTCTGGCAAACAGTCTTCTTACAGAGCTTGCACTTTTGGCCCCACGGACCGAAAATGCCGAATCTTGTCTTCAAACACAAGAAGCATACCTGGAGACAATAAATAAGAATTGATGTTACTTACAATACCTATAGCATTTATGATGAAAATTTTGCTCGATTGAAGACAATTAAGTGCATCCAAGGAACGATGGTGCATCAAACCAGCCAAACAACCACTTTGATTAATTACTTCCGTTAAGGCGCCGTAAGTTCAATCGAAATTAAGCGAACAGAGTTTTTGAAACAATATAATGCGTCTGTTTATCATAATATGGTTTTAAAAAAATACGAATAGTAATCTTAAGGCTTTTCTGCAGGGAAATCAGTGTTTAGAAACATGATTAAGCAATTTTCGCTCGATAGAAAAAAATCACGAACATAGGTCTAAAAGGGTCTAAAATACACTTAAAATATTTCTTACAAATTATGCACAAAAGCTAAAAATATTGAAACGGCTTCTAAAAATCGGCAATATCATGTTTGAGAGAACTCAGTGTTTACTTTTTTATTTATTAAAACGGCCAAAAAATTAAGATTAAAAAACATGATTTCCGCGCTTCCGAGCACGCACTTCCATCTCGCTCACGCTTATGCTTAGTGAGAGGGAGAGAAGACCATGAACCTACGGCGCCTTAAATGGGTGGTTGTCTGATGACGTGTGATTTTTTTGGCAGGAAATTAAAGTAATAAAATCTTTCAGAATTATCAAGTTCAAGTGGAAATTGTCATGATATATGGGTGGGGCCATTGTTTACTATACAAGCAACTCATTCACACTTTGAAGCGGGAATGAAATAGATTTAGTGCATCATGCTTATTGTAGAACGTCCTGCGACTCGTTGGACTGATGACCTTAAACTAATGACCGCAACCAATCGCCGCCACCAACAAATTGTATGCAGTTGGTTGGCCGCCATGGTGTCCCGGTGAAATATTGCCCATAGAGCTGCATAAAATTTGTTGGTGGCGGGCGATTGGTTTGGTTGCGCCGCTATGGTGACCCGGTAGGATATTGCCCTAAGAGGATCATTGGCACTGGCTAGATGGGGAAAACCCAGTACCGAAAATCATGGCGCAACATGATGGAGGCCTACGGACGCGCGAGAAGGTGGACTGATGACCAGGTAAAAGTCGCGGGAGTCCGCTGGATACGTAGTCCTATTACTAAATTCTGTGGCAGGATGCGGATGGCGCAGTACCGGTCATTGTGAACGAATATGGAGGCTTACGTTCAACAGTGGACGGACTACGGCGGGTGATTGAATAAACTGTCTCCTGACTCACCCTCCTCTTTTCCACGTCCTCCTTAACCCTGCCTTCTACAGGCAGTACTTCAAGTTCTGCCTTCGTCAGCACGGATCTGATGTGGACGATCTCCTCAAGAGTCAGAGACAGCCGGTCGTCAGACATTATGGCGTCCTGCCACTGTTTCTGTGGATCAGAAATGTTGGCTTAGAGCAGGGTTAAAAGATCGTTGAAGTAGGGGTGAATGTGGGTTGAATCAGAGGTATGTTGACACAACTTACCATAATGTTTCAATTGACCATTTTGTCAACTTACCTCTGTGATTTTCATTTAGGTAATTTTAATAAACTTCTAACTACCACACAACTAATTGAGTACTTTTACAGACTAACAGGATTTTCTATTTCTAAATGTTAATCGTGTTCTGAAGACTACTTTTCTAGCTAGTGGAACGTTAGTTTCGATTTAAGCATGCCTCCTATTTCGAAGTTTGTTTTTGTATTGTCAGACTATGTGTAAAATAAAGTAATTGACAATGTCTTTCTGTCATTATCCCACTAACAGTCATCACTACAACTTATTTAATTCGATCAATTTCCGACAAAAGCGCACATGATTACATTTAATTTCACCATTGAACCAATCGCACCTTTTTATCTTCATTAAGGCGTCTAACACTTTCTACGATTACGCCATTTACGCCACAATAACTATAATTACAGTCACCATACCGGTGTGCGCTAAAGTTAATGTTTCATGCATGATTAGTTGATTACCCCCGATATAACGCTAGGCTTTTCGAAATTGAAACAGTTGGACAGAAAACCTTACATCGTGAAAACAAAAGGCAACTGCATATACCCATATGTAGATCAGACTTGTGTGTGCCTAGTAAACAATGAGTACCTACATTGCCACCATGAAACATAGCAAATTGTTCTAATAAAAGCAAAGTAGTAACACGTGCCGTTTTTTGTCAAATTTATGTGCATGCAAACTTGTATTACATTAGCTACTCCTATGTGTGGTTGGTTAGTAAAGTACACTGAAAAATACATAGATCTCTCATTAGAGTTGCACATGATTCTAACCAATTCTCTAGAAGGGGATGTGGTATCAGAGGGATTTGGTGTGTGAAGGGTTGTGTTGGATATAACTAGGAACTGGGTCAATCAACTTTTTCTTGTCATGATTCTGTCCAGCCAGGAGACAAAGTTACAGTTTCTTAGAAAAAATGTTACAATGCGGACTTCTAACGCGCTTAGGCCAATACAAAAACGGGTCGAACTTGACAAGAAAACCCCACATTCGGTTATTTAAAACATAAAGTGACTTAGGAGACGTAACCAGGGCAACTAATGACAGATAATAGTTGATCAACCCAACTAACGTGCAAAGCTTCAGTTTTACCAAGTGATTGAATCCCATGCAGGCGTACCTATCTCATTGAATAACTGTTTATCATAAGTTATCAACCAGAGTATTTATATTTATCATAAGGAAACTTTTAATGCAAGCATCTCACCACAATGCCATTTGCCGAGAAAAGATGAGAGATGATGTTAACGAAAAAGTATGCTTCTTTTAACATCTAAGTACTTAGCTAAACATGCATAATGCATTTTCTTTCTTCACTTGGAATTCATTCGTTCATTCATTTCAATTTAATGTATTCATGATAACAAGGATCTTATTATTATTACGCAGACAGTATGCACTATAAAAAATAAAACCTAAATTATCTGAGCTATGTAATAAATAGTTGCTGATATAATACATTTTCTAAGGCAAGACTGAACATTGTATAGCAGAATGTCTTATGATTAAATTTGTTATCAATGTCATCTGCACAGTGCATATCATTCATTCAGTCACAGTCATATAAAGTAATGCAGTTCGCTACAGACACTTCAACAAACAAACACAACGACCCCAACAAGACTTAGAAGAGAGAAGCTGCCCTAGATTTCTAGAAAAGTGTTTCTCTTTTGCAACGAACAGAGCTATAACCACGAAAATCAGATACCGAAATTCAGATATCTGCCTCTCAATAAGACTCGAGCAACAGAGATCGAGATCCAATTTTCCTGGTAGCACCGCAGTTTCATTGCCTACCCTGTACCCTCTAAAAATATTACGCGATGGAACAAGTTCCCACACTTGGTAAAACCTCAGCAGACCATCTACACTACACTACTCACGTGCTGTTTGGGGCTGCCACTAACCGACTTGATCAGCTCGTCCTGCAGGGAGGAGCGAGACCACGACAACTCGCCGAGCTGCGCGTCCGCGTCGCTGCTCGCTAGCGAGGCGGCGCCGGCGCAGGATGCGCGAGATCCCGGCCTGGAGACAAAGTAACCTTGTCATTCTCAAAGAAACATGCATAATTTGAGTAAAACTATCACTGCCAGGAACCAGACTAGCAGACGCTTTGTTCGTAGGCGATTTCCGCTACTTAGCGGGAAAACTATGGGATCGGATACGAGCGTAGCCCAATGAAATTGCTGGCAGTCAATGTGGCTAACATATTGTTAGGTGTCGATTGTTAGACTATCGCGTTATTGTTTTTTTTTATCTAAAATTCACTAGAACTCTATAAGGGTGAGGACGAAACTCGTGGCCAGTGTTAAGGCTAGTTAATTGGTGGTACTTAAAAAGTTCAGCTGTGACACGAAAGTTAGCCATCCAATTCTATGGTTAATTTTTAACTACTACTAATCAACCACGCTAACTACTGGCCAAGAATTTGGTCCTCACCCATAATTCTACTTCACTTGTACAGTTTGTAATCATTTTGTCTCACTTAGATGTCGATGTTTTTACAAATGATTCTAAACAAATATCTAAACGGACAATCTTTAACCACCCGTGTCTAAATAGAATCCCGTACTGTAAATCTTTCGAGTAAATAACCGTAAAATGTTACCACTCGTTATTTCAAGCGGGTGAATCAAGTTTCGTCAGTTACAGTTAACGGCAGAATATTAATATTGTATAGGTACCTACAACTGTTACTACTGCAATATCTGCATGCGTATTTGCATAAGGAACGTATTACTCCAAAAGCATTTTTTTTGTTACTGACTAATACGACAATCGTCACTCCGGATGAGTTAAATGCCACAAGTGCGATTGTTGTCCTACATAACATCTTGTTTGAAATGTTTTATGATACAAAATCAAATAACCAAGTCAGGTCGTGGTAGCATCAACAACTAGTTGTCTAACGTGGACTGATGATGGTAGGTACCGTCGTAGTATGTGTTGCCTGTCTGGACTGCTGCCGTCGCATGACAAACACTTCGAATGAAATGGAATGCGCGCTATCCGTCCGTAGGCACATGCGCGCCTTTGTGCAGCCCCATGGATGCGTCAAACACTACACATATGTTAGATATCTTACCTTTATAATTGTCTAGTGTAGCGTCGCCCGGACGCGTCAAATACTATGCGTAAGTATATAAGTATGTTAATAGTTTTTTACCTGAAGTGTAAGTGTCCAAATAGCGCCCGCCTTCTGTAAGCAATCACACAGGCTGGACCTGCACTCTGTGTCAGGTAAGTACACCGTCAAATACTACACGCATGTTGGTTGTATTAAAATACAGATAAACCTGGAGTGTGGCAGAGAGTGTGCGCCATCTATCGGCGCGTGGATGCGTCAATCACTACACGCATTATGTTAGTTGTATATTACCTGGAGTGTGGCAAAGAGAGCGCGCCATCTATCGGCGCGTGGATGCGTCAATCACAACACGCAATACGTTAGTTGTACAATACCTGGAGTGTGGCAGAGAGTGCGTGCCATCTTTCGGCGGGCACACGGGGTGCACCTGCGTCATCCGTCAAATACTACACGAATTTCAGTTACCTGGAGTGTGGCAGAGAGTGCGCGCCATCTATCGGCGGGCACACGGGGTGCGCGTGCGCTACGGTGTGTCGCCGCATGGATGCGCGTCGCGACGGACACTGCGTTGCCAGGTCGTATGCTGTCGACAGACACATGGTATTAGACTTTCATCGTTTTCCTTGTTCCTTATATTCGGATTCCCTGTTAGGGATTCATTGTTAATATCTCCAATTCTACTACGTATATCCTGATTCCTGAGGATCATAGTGACCCAACACTAAGTTGGCTGTGTTACGCAAATCAAATACAGGGTGACATTTTAATCAGTTTCCAAATTCAAGTATAAGATTTTTCAGCAAAATTATAAAATACGTTTTTTTTGTTTCATATCATTCAGTACAAAAAAAATAGTAATTGCTGCTTAAAGTTATCCCAAAAAAACCTTACCGTGCGGGCACCTCAGCGGGTAGTAAGGTTTGCGCACGGCACGCCTCCCCTCCCTCGGCCCCACCCCGCTCCGCGCGGTACTGAATGCCCAGTAACCACGATGTACGGATAATTCTTTTGGTATACACAATTTATAATTTAAAAAATACCTACCAGTTTTTTTTTTCAAAAATGGAGTCTATTAGTGATACCAAATGCCTACAAAAAATGTGGACACTGATTAAAATGTCACCCTGTATTTACTTGTATGCCTGAATTTTCATTGCGTATAAGGATACTTATAGGCTTTATAGTAGGTAGTAAGCAGAATAATCGTGTCAACACAAAATGGTCTTGATCAGAAACCATTTGTCATCTTTTACGCATTTGGGCCGTAGGTATGATTTTGATTAAATACCGCAGTAAATTAAATTACTTTATCTCTACAGACAGAATTATTTCAATATGGATAACGTAATTACTGGATAAAACAGGGGCATCCCAGCCGGTCGGCTATTTAAGTAGGGAAATGTAGACGAAGTGGTTGTGATTTAAATTTCGGATAACGTTTGCATATTTTGTGCTTACAATTGCAATTCTGTAAAGCCTGAATATTTTGTTTCAGCAAAATAAAGGTTTGTTTGAACAAAAATCTCTTTGTATTTCGATTACACCAAACAAATATACAGTAAAACATATTTATAATTTGTTTCATAAATATAGCTTCAGGGACGGTGTTCAGAAAAGAAAAAAAAGCCTTTGCTCTGTTAGAAAGTTGAAATAATTTTCTGTGAAAACGAAGGAATGTAAAAAATATAGGCGTATGTTAATTAAGCAAAAACATTACCAAATATACAAAATTAAACCGTTAACTGTGAGCGTATATATGATAATTAAGTAAGCAACAAAAATAACATACAAAATAAAACCGTGAACTATGAACTAACTACTTGAACAGTGTACCGCACATAATACTTTTAGAACCATAGTACTTCTGAATATGCAATTATGTGACGTATGTAATCAGGGGCCGTAGACAAGGTTACAATCGACAAGCGCTAACGCCAATAGAAAACGAATAAAATGTATGGGAATGACAGATGCCGACGAAACACTTTTCGTTAACATCTGTCATTCCCATACATTTCATTTGTCTTCTATTGGCGTTAGCGCTTGTCGATTGTAACCTTGTCTAGGCCCCCAGTTGACTTTTTGTAAAAGTAAAAAAACGGGACAGTAGTAAAATACATGAAAATAAATATAATAATGCACACGGAAAACGTTTAAATAGTGTCAATAGAAGCCATTCTTGCTTGAGCTTTGTGCATTATATCGATGGTCGTTTCAATGTAAATCAAAACAGAAGAGTGCTGGCCGTTCTCGATCGAATCTGAACTGCTTCGAAATTCAAAATAAAAACAATTGCAACGTGACGTCATGCAGCTAGGGTTGACACTCATGCGTTCATACATTCTAGGGCTTCATCGCAGAATTGGTGGTACTCGTCATGGGATATACGAGTGCGTGGGGGCGCCCGTGGTGGTGTTTCTTCTACATTGCCAACATCGCCATCGTCGCCAATGTCGCCAAAGGTGTGCATGGGAGTAAGGAAATGTGCTTAGTAAGTACTAATCCCAATACAAATGTAACCAACGAGCAAGGTTCACTGTTAAAACAGTTCTGAGTATTCACAAAAACTTAAATCTAAGAAAAACTTTCTAAGTTCAGAGTGGAGACCTTATGACAAAGTCAAGCTACGGAATCGATTTTCCATTATGGCTACTTAGTGTGAATTTGCAGTTGCATTAAAATTTTAGCAGAAAGCTTCTAGCGTACTTTACGGAAAACTGAATTTAATTAACTTCGTACGTATTTTTTTTCTTTACATTTTCACCAAATTCACTTTTGATGGTATTACTTTACGTCCCATATTTATTTTCTAAAGTACATATAAAGACTAAAACTATGACAAATATTAAAAATCAAATTAAAAACTAAAAAATATTTAGTTGGTACATGGGTACAATACAATATTTGCTCTGAATGTAGGTCTCTGTTATACTATTTTATTTGCAGCCAACTGCTGGTATACCAGGGTCTGCCAAGCTAAATAACACCTAAACAATGTTACAGTAAAGATCAAATCTTGTCTAGCAGCATCACGGTATCTACCTCAAAGGGATGTCAATGTAATTAACACCTAATTTAGCAGTAGTTAAGTTTTGTTTTCCCTTACCGGTCCGCTTCCATGGTTTAGGCGCCTGCTGCGGGGCCACGTGCCTCGGGAACGGTAGCGGCGCGCATACTTCTGGACTTGCGCACGTCTCTGTGTCTTCCTCGTCTTCTTCGTCCTGCGAATGAAAGGGAAGCCGTTTAGAATATCACTTTATATACCCGCGTGTTAATCCAGTAATTCAGATTTTGAAGTGAAAACTTCTTTAGCGGCGCTGTGCACTTTTTGGGATGGGGAAAAATTGTTAAACTCGACCACAGATTTTGATAGGTTACGTAACCGTAAGATTCGTAAGGTGAGAAATTCGGGACGAGACTTGGTGCGGTTTTTTTTTACTGATAATATTCAAATTTTCACTTCTGCCGGCACTCCCGGAGTGCAACCTGGTCTTTTTTTGCAGACGTGTTTATGATGTTGGCCCAATGAATAATCCATGTTTGTGACCTCGAGCGCCCAACGCATTTTTGTCAATAATCTAAAATACCGCGAAGACCCTAAAGGACTAGGTACTTTTTAACCGACTTCAAAAAAGGAGGAGGTTCTCAATTCGGTTGTATTTTTTTTTTTTTTTTCAATGTTTGTTACCTCAGAACTCCGTCATTGATGAACCGATTCGGAATTATTTTTTTTTTTTTTCGTATGTCTTTCATACTTCCAGGTGGGTCCCATTTTTTTCAAAATTCAGTTAGATGATGGGATCCATGAGGAATTGAGGGGACTCCTCAATTTTATAAGGCACGCGTGTAGTGATTTTGGTATTTTCTGTTATAACTCATGTATTTACATCCGGAATCATAAATTTGGTGGCGAGGAATTGATGATGAAGACCACAGATGACTTATCGAATTCCTCAATTATGTACTTAAAAGTGCAAAAGTACGTCACAGGTTCTGATAAGATTCCGTTGAAATAGGAACAAATGAAGTGCCATTGGTGATGATCTTGGGGAATCGATGGAAGTCCTCAAATATTATCGGCCCACATACAGCGATTCGGTTTTTTTCTATAGTAATCAACGCATTTGCTATCGGAAATCAGTTCATGTGGTAAATTGTAAAAAATAGGAAATGTGCTCGTGGCTTGGCGGAGTACTAAATTGAAGTCGGTTAAAACTTTGTTTTTAAAGTAAATTGTTGATAGTACCTACTTCCTCGAGACGGTTTTAAAGTAGACTAAATTTTCTACAATATGAGGCTAGAATTGTCCCTGTAGACCTAAACTTGGATTATTCATTGGGCCAACATCATAAACAAGTCTGCAAAAAATCAGAAGTACCGGATTTGACACAAGCTCTGGCTGTGTAAACCCACATGTATGCTATAAGTGGCGCTGGAACATAAGTTTCATGTGCTCTGCCTACCCCTTTTAGGGATAAAGGTGTGAATGTATGTATGTATGTATGTATGTATGTGTAAAGTTACTGAACTATATAGCAAAGAGCGGAGGCAAATCCGCAGGATAAAAAATAGAGCCTATGTCCGTCCGGTAGGACCATTTTATATACTAATGAAAGAATTATTGAATCGAATGAGTAGTCCCGGGGATTACCCATTACATACATACAATTTTACAATGCTAGAACCTCACAGACTTTTCCTCTTAATAATATTAGTTTAGATTTCACGGAGACGCCAGGAAGTTTTTTGCTGTGTGAAAAATATTACTTGGACATCAGTGACCTTTTCATATATAGAAGTGGTATTAAATAAATGTAAGTTGTTTGTCATTGTTAATGATTGAAAGTGAATAAATTGATTTGGTATTAATTCAGCACTTGACCCGCCGTAGCTACTAAACTTACTACTTCGGACTTTTTTATAATAGTTAAAATGTCTCGATAATTCATAATTCTAGGGTTGTCGTTTATGTTGTTAATCTGCACTGAGCGACAGAGATAGAGAGCGCCATCTCTGTCGAATTCGCCTTAGGACTTAAGAAGCACTGAGAGTATTTATTTACCATCAGTCGTTTCATTTGTTTCCATCTAATTATGAAAGGCTGTCATTTTAATTTGAAACCGCTTTCCCAATTTTCCGTGAAAAACGTGCGGAACGACCACAGCCTAGTTTAAATTGCCGCCGAGAAACGAATTATAAACGTTCCCATCAAATTAAATACCTGCGTCGGGCTTGAGCAAATTTTCAATTACTTCGCGCAAGACCACGGGCTAAATTGCCTCGTTTATTTTTTGAATTGCGGCTTGAAAACATTTGCTGTCATCTTTTGTTTTTCTTTTTGTTTATTTTCGGACAGCTTAGCGACCTTTTTACGTTTCTGCTTTTAATAACAAATGTGTACCTACCTAGCTTGTTATACCTATTTCTGTTGCTTCTTATCTCCATTTCAGTGATTACGATGTGTAGATTATTCTTTCCTGTTTATTTCGAATAAATAGGTGCAACCTTAGAGCATTAAACCAATCGGAGTGGCTATTGACAGGCGTTCCCCTCTGCCAAAAGTATATATTATGACCAGTGGTCATACACATTGTATGGACTGACGTTTATGTGACGTAGCTATTTTTACGTTACGCATACATTTGACGTTCCCCTCCCTCGCAAAAATCGGCAGACTTTTTATGTATAGAAAATGACTCATGTCCACTCCGGTTGGTTTAAGGCTCTAAGGGTGCAACTTTTATAACTGGTTTTGTAAATTATGAACATCTTTGCATGCCTTTCAAGTGTTGTAACCACTTTACACGATTTAAGTTTGTAAAAGTAGTTTAAAAGAGTAAAAGTTAATTACGACAGCTCAGAGTGATGTTGACGAAATACGTCTGATGCGGTTCTTTTGATATGCAATTATGCATTACGAACGTAGTCGACACATTAGCAAAATAGACTTTATGATGAAGGTTTAAGGTTCATTGAATGTGCTGTTTTAGGACATGGTCGACGCTAGACTATTACTTAAGCAAAACAGGCTTTATGATGAGGTTATAAGGTTTAATTTTATTTATATAATCGTTCATATAATGTGCAGTTTTTCATCGCATTCTCATGGAACGTGGTCCCATATCGTTGGCAACGACGTTACATAACAAAATATTGCCATAAAAATATTGATAAGTTACCTACGTAAGAAGTCAATGTACTTCAAACATTGTTTTAAAATGGATAGATGATCACGCAATGGTTTTTAAATTGGCAAAATTTGCAAATAATGGGGTTTTACACGCAATCGTCGTGACCAACAACTAAGAAGTAGGTACTAATCGTAGCTACTAGGGTAGATAGACGAATGACGAATGAAAAGACACGAGGTATAGGTACATAGACCATTGATGAGAATGTTGTTGTGGATTGGTGAGGATTTGTTCAAATTGAAGCAGGCCTGTGCTGCTTGCTGCTTCAAATACCTAAACTCGGCTCCCCGCACTTCCGACGTAATGCGGCAAGAGTGTGTTAGGGTTGCCATGGTTTTGTTAGACTGAGGACCTTCTGTATTTAAGTACCAATTATAACTTATTCTGTGATAGATCGTTGAACTATTGTAGTTCGAAACAATTTTCAATCATCATCATCAGCATTACCAACACAGGGTCACATGTGTCATTAATCACCGAAGCGTCAACGGCCGGCCTCGAGTCTGTCTGGAAAGCGAAGGTGTAAAGGCCCTATTAGACGAGGTATATTCACAGCCTCCTGATACAATTGAGAATGATGAAGTCGTGACCTTAAATGTCTCAACCAAAGATATACTTCATTGGTATTGAGAGTGCCCAACTGATAGATATTTATCGTAGGTATAGGTATTCAAACAGATTTCGCTTCTATTGCCATATTTTTTGGGTATTAAAATGGTTGCCAATGCTGTTCATGTTTATTTATTTATTTATTTAATCTTTATTGCACAAAAGAATATCTTACGGTAAAAAAGGCGGACATGTTGTGGGTGATCTACACAAATGTTGACTACAAGTTTTGTAGTCAACATTTGGTGACTAAGTAGGTACCATAAGGACCTAAGTATAATGTAAGAAAGGTATGTCCCACTGTTTTACACTGCCCTAATACACTTTAAATCTTAATTCATAAAAATAGAGGCGGTGAACAATTAGACATTCTTACGCTTATCTTATGTGAACAATATGCAGATTCAGATTCATTTATTCACAATATAAGATTACATTATAAATTATTTAATGATGATACTGGTAATATATACATTACCAGTATCATCAATAAAAAGATCACGTTTCTCGTTAGCTGTAATGTTATTTAAATTATAATTCGCGTACATACCCAAAGGTTTGATCAAACAATGACTAACGGCAAAAACGTGACACGAGAGAGACACGCAACGAACGCGAGTGAGAGCACAAGAGGCTAAAGTGCATTGCATCACGGTAAAGGGCGGTTTGAATGCACAGGCTTTCCCTACGGTTATGCAACTGCACCTGTCTACACTATGCGATACTTCCTTGGTTGTAATGTGGTAAAAACCAGTGATATTCATATTTACAGCCCAGTGTAAATATGTGTCTGCATCCAACCTATTCGGAAATGTATGTAAGTATGTCACATCGCTCTTTTGTCAGCGGATTAAGGTTTCGGTACGGTATTATGAGAAGATTAAATCGATACATATTTTTGCGTTATGTATAACGCATTTTAATACGGTGTTTTATCAGTGGTTGAGGTATGGAGTCTTATAAAACAATGTAATACAGCATGCGACATATCATTATTTATTTTGTAAGTCCCGATGATTCGTTGTATTTAGAGTGAGACGCATTATTTTTTTATTTGTCTCTAAATTTAATGTCAACACAACGGATCTTCAAATCTATCAATGGTTGTCACTCGGCAGCCAGCTTATGTCTCTACAGTCGCACATACTTATCCTATTTGCCGTACACGTATTAAATAAACATCCATATTAAGTGCTTGCATATTTTTACCTTTGTCCGTATTGTTAGTTACTTATTGCGTACGTGATAGGGTACTGCAGACATTGCTGTATAGTGTATACGAATAACTGCGGGATTACGAGCCAATGCTACAAAATTAATGACAATGAATATTCACACGCTCTGGTGCGGGGCGGTGCGGTATTAAAAACGGATTCATACTCGAAATTACGAGTATTTGGCGTAATGCTCTCTGATGACTGTCAAGTCAGGCGTCAGAGGCAGAACACATCATATAAACAGTGCCGGATGAGCCCATAAACAAATTAAGCAATTGCTTAGGGCACCAGACCCCGTATAATGGTCGGCCTTATCACGCGATAAGTGACAAGATAGAGCGTCCGTCACTGTCTGACACCGTTCGATGGAACGAGACCGGTGCTCTATCTTATCGCGTGATAAGGCCGAACAAGCACAAAAAAATTGCTTTTGGATAGAGGGGCCCACAGGCGCGGATTGCTTAAGGCATAAAGTAATCTTAATCCGGCACGACATATGAATGTGAACCGAATAAAAACCACCAATACTTATCCTTTTCAAAAGTACTTACACAGATAGACAAATAAATAAACATACGGTTCCTAACTAAGCGTTTCATGCGGCCGGGCCATGACTTAAACCCGAGCCCAGAGAGATAAAACTTCAACAAAAACCGTTATAAATTGCGAATATTCCTATACAACCCAAGGTTAATCAAACCTTATTTCAGAGCCACGCAAGGCATGAACTCGCTAATAAAAGACTAACTGCGATCTTCCGTGCCGTTATTTCGCACGAACCAACTAAGTCATCTTTTGACACAGTCCCTTTTCGGGCAAGCTTTCTTTAAATGACTCAGATCCTTTATGTTCTGTGCAAACGTATGTACGGTTTGTTTTAAGGTACGTTCACATTTGAATGAATGGGACATCCCACACCGTCATACCAACTAGGCTAAAGCGGTCTTCAATTACTATATTGAATTACCTAAGTACTTGGTATGGACCCTGCCTACGAAGCAAGAAGTTCTGGGTTCGAATCCCGGTTAGGGCATGTATTTATCTGATGAGCACGAATATTTCCTGAGTCATGGATGCTTCTATGTATTTAAGTATGTTTATTGTCGTCTAGTACTTATAGTACCAGTTTTGCTTAGTTTGGGACTAAGTTGATTTGTGTAAGATTGTACATAAATATTCATTAAGTATAATTATTTATTTATGACGTTAATATTTAGGCTACGACTCCTCCAGAGTTAAAGCTACGTTTCCATTGTTATACCAACTTGTCACTTGTAAATCTCTATTGTACAAATGTAATACGTTAGGTAGAACTAAATGTCAATTTTTATATGGAAAAATGACGGTTGGATCTACCTAACGCGGGCTCATAACGTTACGTAACCCCTCGGGTTTACTCTTCATAATTTTATGGACTGTAATTTTTTGCATAAAATGGCAACACTGTTCAAATTGCCAATCGTCCATGGCCGAGACTGCCGAGACCCTAAACGTTGCCAGCTTGGCTATCACAGGACGGCCCACGACACAGTATAGAAGAATCCCACGAGCTGTGTCGCGGCGACATATACTTTCCGTCTCTTTCTAAGCATCCTAATTAGAAAGAGGCGAATGGTCTATCTTGCCGCGGCACAGTTCGTAGGGTATCCTGTGAAAGCCATGCAGTGTAATTATAACTTGTGCCTTCGTGAAATCCCTTGTGTGTTTACAATGTAGACTTCATTTTAAGCAACTGGAAGTCACCTTTATTTTATTGCGTAATTTTAGACGCTATGTGCGTGTCGCGTAATACAGTTTAACCGCGCTGTAACTTTGTAATCACTTCAGTAAATGGTAATGAGATGGAGCGGAGCCAAATGTCAATGTGTCAATATATTCCGAATACCAACTAAAGTTCGCTGAATATTCACGTTGTTTGGGCGAAAGTTTAATAACTCGTAAAGATCGGGAAGAACGTCCTTGGCTTAGCTTGGCTTATAAAAGTAGCCTGTCGGCTTACGACCAAAAATCGGATGTAACTGAGATTTGCAGGATGCGACTTTTTAGGTTAGGATTATGTTTGCCAGACCTGTTCCTGTCATACATGGAAGACTTCTGAAATTATTTAATTTGGGATTGTATTTTTAATAAGTTAACTCCCCATGAAATAAGCGAACAAATTGCCAGTTAATTTGGAACCAATTAATCTACTTACTACATTTATACTTAACTATATTTAGAGACCGTGGGCCCACTCCCAATACACCTACGTCACACGACAACATGATAAAATGCATGGCAGCAGGTTGAAAAAGTTGTGCTGAGAAAGAAAACTTTCATTTATTTTTTCATGTGACGTATGAAGTCGGACGGTTTAAGACTGCGCCGAGCATAATCGGCAAAAACGGCAGTCACCGTTCAGACGGTGGAGTTCACAATTCTTTACAATAACATATAAATGATATGTAATTATAATCACAAAGAGTGTGCTTACAATAGAATACTATAAATATTCTCAAATCATCTACAGTTTAATAAAACCACTTAATACAAGACTACAACTTTTTAGTAGCAAGGCAATGCTTATTATTACTTTTTAATTATGTAGTATTACTCCGGTCAGGGGTCGTCTATTTTAGTTATCTGTCCGATGATTGATAATAGACGATAAGGGTACGCGTCCCCAACCTCCCGAGCTGTTATTACTGGATCCTCGTCTTCCACAGTAATAATATCCTTTTACCTGAAATTCCTATCCAATGTCCTTTAGTTTCCTATCCTGCATATATGTCCCCATTTTCCTTTTTCCTCTCCGTGCCAATCCAAGGTTGCTGCGCCGATGGATGCATGGCTAGGGGCGAGCCTAGTCGCGAGTGTGCCAAATAGGTCCTGGAACCGGGCAAGTCCAGTGTACTTTTTTCGCCTTACCTTGGCAAGCGGGGCACTGCCAAGGTGGACAATGTTTTTCCCTTGCTGCTCGTGGGATCACTGATGATGAACAATAAAAATTTCTCTAAAAATGACGGCGACGTGGTTTGCCACCCGTCACGCCCTGGCCCACGGGTAGGCAAAATGTGGTCTGAAGAATGTCGGATAGCTACGTTGAATGTTCAGGGAGGTATGAATGACAAGGTAGATGAGATATGTGATATGATGAATGAAAGACGGATTGATCTGTTGTGTGTGAGTGAAACTAAGCGGAAGGGGTGTGATACCACCAAACATGGTCCTTACTCTGCATACTGGTCAGGGGTCACAGATACCGAACGTGGTAGTAAGGGCATAGGTTTCATCCTTTCTGCGAGAATGAGTGAGTGTGTGAATGAGTTTGAGTGTATCGGCCCAAGACTCATGTGGATTAGGCTTAAAGTGGGTTTAACCCGACTATTTATAGTAGGAGCTTATGCTCCAGTCGATGACGGCGGGTCACAAAGGAACCAATCAGAGCGTCTTGAGTTTTGGGAGAGTGTAAGAGATGTGTTAAGAATGTGTGAAAACAATGAGAGAATAGTTTTGTTAGGCGACCTCAATGGGTGGGTTGGGGTAAGGAGAGGTGGGTACGAAAGTGTTTTAGGAAAGTTTGGCGATGAAAAAGTGAATGAAAATGGCGAGAGGCTGCTTGAGATATGTTTGGAATGGAGTCTCGTTGTGACTAATACTATGTTTAGTCACAAGAGAATCCATATGTATACGTGGCATAGAGGCAATGTGAAGAGTATGTTAGATTATGTGATTGTGGATAAGCGGATAGTCAGTAGAGTGGTGGATACCAGAGCATATAGAGGAGGAGCCAGTGTAGGCACAGATCACTTCCTGGTAATAAGTCGCTTGAAAGGCCTCTTCAAACGATGGCGACACTATTGCTCGGATTCTACCACTGAACTCCAACGAATAAAAGTCGAAAATCTTCAAGACTTGGAAACACGGGATCGCTACAAAAGCATTTTGAAAGAGAATATTAGTGGAGAGGCGGTTGTGAGTGGAGAAGATATGAAAGAGGTATGGAGATGCGTGAAAGAAGGAATGATAGGGGCCGCTACCGAGGTGTGTGGTGAAACAAAGAGAAAGAAAGGAAAAGTAAACGAAACCCCATGGTGGGATGGAGAAGTGAAAGAAGTTGTGAACGAGAAGAAGAAAGCTTGGCTTGATTTAGTAGCCATTGGAAATCTCCAGAGTAATGCAAGGACGGATTTAAAGGAGAAGAAAGAAGAAGTAAAACGTTTGTATGGGCAATTGAAGCAAAAGGTAAAAAGTGTGATCTTGAGAAAGAAAGATGATTTGCAAGAGAAGATGGATAAAAGATTCTCTAAAGATTTCAAAACCAACAAAAAATTGTTCTGGAAAGCTGTAAAAGCGGCTAGAGGCTCAACAACAGTATCAGAGCTAGGAATAATTAGAGATGAGACTGGAAGTATAGTGAAAGGGGAGCAAAACGTACTGAGAAGATGGAAAGAATATTTTGAAGGCTTGTTTGAAAGAGAGGAGAGAGACACGGTAGAGTCACGGAACTCTGAGGTGACTCCCAACCTTGAAGGTGATGAAAGGGAGATAAGCATGACAGAAATTGTGGATGCGGTAAAAAGTATGAAGTCAGGTAAGGCGGCAGGGTATGATAGGGTAACTGCTGAGATGATTCGGAGTGGTGGCGGAGTCGTTGCAACCCTGCTGTACCGACTCCTTAACTTGTGTTGGAGATATGGCAAGGTGCCGGACGATTGGACTAAAGCTGTCATTGTTCCAATTTACAAGGGAAAGGGTTCGCGGCAGGATTGCAAAAACTATCGTGGCATCAGTCTTCTCAGTGTGGTTGGGAAAATGTATGCAAAGATACTGATAGAAAGGGTAGTGAAAGAGACTGAGAGTAAAATGTGGGATGTGCAAGCAGGGTTCAGAAAGGGGATGGGGTGCGTGGATCAGGTTTTCTCTTTACGATGCATCACCGAAAAATGTTTGGCCAAAAACCAGAAGGTGTATTGTGCGTTTGTCGATTTGGAGAAAGCCTATGACAGAGTGGTGAGGGATGTTTTGTGGTCAACTCTGTCCATGTATGGGGTAAACAACCAATTGATTCAGGCATTAAAATCCCTCTACGAGGGATCTAGAGCATGCGTAAGGATCAATGGTGGCTACACAGACTGGTTTAGCATCCAAAGAGGTGTTAGACAAGGTTGTGTGGCCTCGCCATGGTTGTTTAACTTATTTATGGACAGTTGTTTGATGCCTTTAAAAGAGAGTGAATGTGGTTTAAAAATGGGTGAGTTACTCGTCAAATGCCTCCTATACGCTGATGACCAGGTGCTCATTGCGTCATCAGAGAAGGAGCTGCAAGAGATGGTAACTTGTATGGATGACTCGCTGAAGCGGAAGGGTATGAAAGTCAATGTGAGTAAGACAAAAGTGATGGTATTTGAGAAAGAAGAACGTGTGACTGTGTGCAATATTCTGATTGACAGTGAGAGAGTGGAGCAAGTAAATGAATTTGTGTACTTGGGTTCCTTATTTACGAGAGACGGAAAGTGTGATGGTGACATTGAAAGAAGAGTAAAAGCGGGAAATCAGGTGAATGGAGCATTGCACGCGTTTGTGAGCAGCCAAAATATAACAAAGAAGGCTCGACTCGCGGTTCACAGAGGAGTGCTTGTTCCTACACTGATGTATGGTAGTGAGACTTGGGTATTTCAGAAAAAGCATGAGAGTAGACTGAATGCAGTTGAAATGAGAGCGTTAAGAAGTATGTGTGGAGCTCGTTTGAATGATCGAATAAAAAATTGTGTAATAAGAGAAAAATGTGGAATAGAAGACGATGTAGTGACTAGGATTGAGAAAGGTACGCTTCGGTGGTTTGGGCATGTTGAGAGGATGTGTGAAAGTAGATTGACTAAGAGGATTTACGTCCAGGAGATGGATGGAAGGGTCGGTAGGGGGCGGCCTAGGCGAGGGTATCATGACCAAATTTCAGCAATACTGTTAAAAGGCCAGGTCAGGAGTACCCGCAACCGACGAGCCTGTATGAGGAGATGTATGGATGTGATCGAAGCGAAAGAAGTATGTAAGGACCGTAGTATTTGGCGTTCCTTAGTCTCTGCCTACCCCAATGGGATACGGGCGTGAGTATATGTATGTATGTAGTATTATATTTTTTAAATAAACAGATACAATTCTTAGTTCAGGAGGTCGATCACGTAACGCATTGTACGCCCGTCAGTTAGATCTAAATGTATTTTTTTATATGGAACAATGACTTTGTTATCTTCAGTACTTACCATTAAACATGATGGCGAGGGTCTCAATGGTCTCATGACGAAGCCGGAAGATGGCTGGTGGAACTCTATGATGGAAGGGGCTAAGATAGTCGAGCTTGGGCTCGTTTGCTTTGTTATCTTCAGTACTTCCTATTAAACATGATGGCGAAGGTCTCATGACGAAGGCAGAAGATGGCTGGTGGAACTCTATGATGGAAGGGGCTAAGATAGTCGAGCTTGGGCTCGTTTGCTTTGTTATCTTCAGTACTTCCTATTAAACGTGATGGCGAAGGTCTCATGACGAAGGCAGAAGATGGCTGGTGGAACTCTATGATGGAAGGGGCTAAGATAGTCGAGTTTAGGCTCGTTTGCTTTGTTATCTTCAGTATTACGTTTTTTCTCTTGTACAGTGGGGGTACGAAAACTTTCGTTATTTATTAATTATTAAACTCATTCCTTTATAAAGTCATAGACTCTTAGTACTTTTTGAAAGCAAAGCATTAAGTAAACAAGTGCATATAAAATTATACTTACTTGATATCATAACAAGGATCAAAAGTAGTTTACACCTCTGATCTGACCTATATCTAGTTTCGTATCAACATAAAACCTTTTTAATGACCTAGTTAAATAAACAACTTCGTAAGAGTTCCAATCAAATATATTCTGTTCAATTGTCAGTGTTTGTCAGTGTCAATATTTTCTCCTGTAATGTTTGCGATCACTAACTTAGCTTTGTTACACATTACACCAACTTAAAATACAAGTAAAAATGGGGAAACGCAAGGAAAAATATTATACACGTAAAAATGGCCCTAAGTATTTCAACAAACGGCTACTTGCTTCTATTGCACGAACAAAGAGACAAAATGATGCCTTAGGAATTTCCAAGGTAAGCATTTTTTTTTTACTTTTGTCATTATGAATGAAATTTATGATCAGATAATAATAAATAAATTATTTTCAATGTACTTATTACTAATTTTGTTTTTAAACATCATCGAATACTCCGATTGGAGTATTGGGGGGGCACAAAAAATGTGAATGGAAAAAGTTCAGCGTCCGATGATTTGGCACCCAATGAATGTATGGTAAGGTTTTGTTTTCAAATAACAAAGAGATTACAATATATTTAACACAAAAGAAACTAGCTAATATCGACATTATCAACATAATAACCCAATTCACGCACAAAAACGCAGCGGATAGATCTCTAAATTTACAACTACAAATAGATATAGACAGATATAATGCAAAAGTTGACCAAAATCGCAATATTTTCAGGGACTCATTGATATTGTTGGTTTCTGGGGGAAAATATCTTATTATTTCTACCCCGTCCAAAAACTCTGTCCACGCCACTGCTGATTGCAAATTCAATTCCAACACTACTCCACCGGTAACACTAAGTTATTATTACTTTGCTTATTTTTTTTGCTTTCCTTAGTTAACGGACAAATTTCAATAAAAATAATAATTTCATTTTGTATTTTATTCCTTATACCATCCATGGTTTTATACGCGGAGTTGAGATTTATTATTAGAGAATAATGAGATACTAACTTTTAGCTTGTGACCGACCGTACCAAATGAGCGAGCCGGCAGCGGCAGTAGTGTGGGTGATAACGCACACACAGGTGCAAATGCCAAATCGGTGCCCGCGTCAAAAGCTCGGTGGAGTCTTAAGAATAGCAGTACAGGATGCTCACAGTTAGGTATTAGCCGTAAAAAGGCTTTGTGGCTATGGTCTATGGCTAGCTATCGGAACTAAGGATGTTATGATTTACAAGGTAAATATACTTTTTAGAATAAAAGTACGAGGAATCTGGCTTTTTTACAACCTCTGATTTTACCAGTAAAACCGAAACGGGAACGCTTTTGGAAAAGCTCAAACTAGGCAAGTTATATAGGAAATCCGATGTGATGATGATTACTTGAGAGTTGGCAAAATTTCATCAAAGCAGTTTAATCAAAAAGCAATTCTACAGTCCAAGCTAGAAGATTCCATTTTGAATGACAGTTTTATAAAAAGTCAGCCACATTAAATAATCTCAAAACTGCCCAAAACACTCATTCACAAGGCACATTCTAAAATGTATTTATTTCGAAATAAAAACATTTCAAATTATCTCCCAAAGGTCAAGAACGACCCTCACCGATAAATTGCATTTTAGATACGTGCCGCGGCGTCCAATACCCAGAGCAATTCGAAAAACAAAAGCCTATCGTCCAGACGTCTGGAACGGCTTCTGAATCAATAGCGAGACTCCGCTGGTTTTACGGTCTTGGGAATGGGTTTCCGATACACGGAGCGCTACAGTCATCGCGGTTGTATTGCAAGCTATAGTGATAACGTTTACGGTTGTAAACAAAATCGGAATAGTTACAGGAGGGTCTGAAGTTTGAGGGTTTAACTTACCTAAGCGTTGATATTTAGGTACACGCTCTACGGCAAAGCCAAAAGGAAGTGTTTAACATTCGACTACAAAAACAAGGTATAATTATATAGATCATATTGTGTATTTTAAATGGTAAGTCGACGCGAATTTGGAAACACAGTTTATTATTATTGAGTCTCATACAAAACTGCACTGGCTAGGTCAAAAACGCACAGTGTTTTGTACAATATAGTCACAGAAACTAACAAGCCCGATTATAGGCTTAGTATCATTAAGTCAATAAGGACAATGTAGGTCAATGTAGTGTCGTACCAGGAGCTCAAAGCAGTGGCAGAGCGTAGAGCTGAATGGCGGTTACTCCACCGACAAGAGCAGAGCTCTTAAGTTGAAGAAGAGAGGGGAGATCTTTAAGTAAAAAAGTAATCATTGGGTAAAACAGTGGTAAAACCTAGGCGATGCGCGTCTATCTATCTATACCTATATAGCTCAGTGATAGACTGATTCGCGGAAGACTTTTGGGCGCGTGCTGCGCGAATGTAAATTGTAAACCTTATTTTCTATGCCGCGAAGTGTAAATATCGTTTGGTCTTTTGGCGCGCATGGAACGTCGAGTAAGGAAATTATTTACGTTAATCTGAGTAAAAGTACTTGTACTAGGTATATAAGGGGAGCAATCTGCAAACCGCTATCGCTAGAATCATCAAATCGCATTTTGGTAACAACGCTCCAGTTTCCACTCACGCCTATTATCTATTCTGTGCTCACGCGTAATCAATATGTGTAAGGCCACGGTCTGGACGCCAGCGGGCAGCGGGGCGACGAGCGGCTGCCCATAAATTGAAGTCACTCAAATGTATGAACTGCCGCTCTTCGCCCCGCTGCCCTCTGGCATCCGCGGCCTAAGAGTAGATTGCACTAATAAACAAAATTGAAGAGATTAAAATGTTTACCTATCGCCAAATGCAGATCGGAAATGGAAACACGGTGGTACCTATTGTTTTAGTATTCTCCTCTCCCTGTGAAATTGAGATATCTTATGATACCATTAGTCAGCTTCCAAATATAGGCATGATTACGTACAAAATAAGGTCAATTTACATACACATACATTCACGCCTTTATTCCCAAAAGGGGTAGGCAGAGCTCATGAAACGTATGTTCCAGCGCCACTTTTAGCATAAATGTGTGTATAAAATGTCGACAAAATGTGATTTTGCAGTGATAGGTCGCTAACCCATCGCCCACAACACAGTTCAACCCTGGTCCATATGTTGGTCTTCAAGGTCAATTTGTATCGCATATTCTGCAACTAAAATATACACTCAAATAATTCAAATATATATTATACCCGACATCCAATTCAAAACACGTCTGACGCGTGGGTGACGAATCTAATTTACTTTTTGTGTATCTACTTGATTAACATTAGCAAAAAGTCTCGCTTTATACAATAACATTTTCGGCACGCTCGCTTTTTGTGAGGAAATTTTCTTCGAATGAATCTGAAAAAAGCCCTCACGCTGCTAAGCGCATTCCATTTTAAAAAGATTATAATTACTCGTACAATGAAAATATGCCCTAAAATTCCTCCATTTTCGTAATCCAGAATCAAACTCCGACGTCCCTCGAGCCTCCTTACACGTTTTCCGCCAGTCTCGATACTCGTTACACGCATAGGGTTTGGTTGGTACGGGTGGAACACAATTTCGAAAATAGTTTTTTTTAATTTTGCGTAAGGCCTGGGCAGAGTTTGAGATGTTGACGCTAGATTGCGGTTTGAAATAACAGCCTCAGAATCGTTTGAATGTTGGTAACACTTTTGCCAGTTATTTCATGTGTTGTCGTGTGGATAATTGTAATGTGCAATCAATTTATTCATCATGTTTAATATCGTCAAGTTATATTGCAGACGACTATGACAACGGTTCAAAAGAAAAATCACAAAATTCGCCGTAGGTAGATAGGTCGTAATCCAATTCCTTTATTAAAAAATATACAGACCGCGATTGTGTCAAGGAGCCATAATAACTCCAAGGTAGAAAAGTTGAAAAACCCCCGACATTTTCATTTCAAAGTCCCATATCTTAAAAACGGCTGAACAGATTTTTATTAAATATGGCTAAGAACACTCGGAATAAAATTATATATGACACAAAAAAATCGCATTCAAATCGGTCCATCCGTTTGGGCGCTACGATACCACAGAAAGATACACAGAAACGCAGATACACAGTCACATTAAACTTATAACACCCCTCTCTTTGCGTCTGGGGTTAAAAATAAATAGAATTGGGCCCACGTTGAGTACTCGTTTGCCTCAATGGTGCTAGGCTTAAAGGCCAAAGGTACAGGCTTTACATGATTAATGTTTTGCAAACGACATGACGAGGGTTTTTGTGACAAATGTTTCCCAACGAAAACTTGAGTTGCAAGGTAGAGCAATACGCATCACATTATTACCTTTCACATTTAAGGGGAAAGTGTTTTTATTCAGCCGATTAGAAAAACTTTTAATTTAACCTGTTACTTAATGGGATCTGCTTGGGTTCTCCTGGGTTTTTGCAAATCATGATCTCCCTATGAAAGAATAATCTTGATAGAAAAAAAAACCAAAATTGGGTCTGTACTATATTTTCCTTTTTTTACGCAGCCTACTCAAACGATACATTATTTTTACGACACAATCAAGTTAATAATACTATAGGTAGTATTTTCATCATCATCATCATCAGCCTATATACGTCCCACTGCTGGGCACAGGCCTCCTCTCACGTATGAGAGGGAATGGGCAGTAGTCCCCACGCTGGCCCAGTGCGGATTGGGGACTTCACATACACCTTTGAATTTCTTCGCAGATGTATGCAGGTTTCCTCACGATGTTTTTCCTTCACCGAAAAGCTAACGGTAGTATTTTATCTCATCTAAAATCTCACTTTATGAAATTTTAATAAAACTTCACCGAGTTAGGTATTTATCGAAAGTCCAAAAAAAGCCATTCCCGAAGAGTCTTACATCTCTTTTCTCGTGCGCGGAAGTGAGAGCGCAACAGAGGTGTCACGTTCCAAAATGTATAACCACGCGCACAGCGAGCGTTTGATAATAGTATATAGCAGCAAAAGACAGAAAGCAATGCCGACCTATGCCAAGAGTGAATGTGAATGTGGGAACTGGTATATGAACTTACTAGTTTCTCGGCTTACCTCAAGGTTGTCAAAGTCGACTTTGATGAGCCGCCTCTGCGGCGGCGCGTGCGGCGTCACCTCCCCCCTCCGCGCCTCGCCCCCGCCCGGCCCGCTGCCGGACCCACTCGTTGCTGTAACAATAACAATGTTCTTATAGACATGGACCAATTTACACTGGCAGGTGAAAAAAACTTATGTATATAAAGGACACAGTACCAGCACGAGATGATATCTTCTGTAGATTGTAAATAATTCCATAATTATGTATGGCTATGTTCATGGAACCGATTTGGTAACAGCCCTGACGTTTGTTGTTGAAATGTTTTGCGGAATAATGTATTTTACAGTACATATGGTGCTACTTTCCCGCACTAGTGCGGAAAAGAGCACTTTTCATGCATATGTCGAAACTTTAAAGAGCCATATGTACAGTAAAACGTTGTACGATACATGTGCGAATAGGTAATTCGGAACTCGTGTTGATTTAAAACACTTCCTTCGGTCGTGTTTTAATTTATAACCACTCGTTGCGAATTTCCTATTTTCGGCACTTGTATCGTAAATAACTATTACCAAACGTTGTAGTTGGTTTTGAATTCTTTACTTGAGACCACTACCTCCTCTCGACGACCTCTGTAGCCTAGTTAATAGTGAAGTTTACCTTATTCATTACATCATCATCTTCATCATCATATCAGCGGGAAGACGTCCACTGCTGGACATAGGCCTCCCCCAAAGTCCTGCGCCACCCGCATCCAGCGGACTCCCGCCCCCTTTACCAAAGGTTATCAGTCTACCTTGTCTACCCACCCATGCTCTGAATTCCGGTACGTGGTCGCCACTCGACCACCTTTCCGCCCTAACGGCCGTCGATTCTACGTGCAATGTTGGCCTACCTTACTAGTATGCCAAAATAGCTACAGTTAGTACAAGTAGCTACGCGGGTCAAGTGCTCAAAATGACCTACAGTTGATAGATAATTTTGAGCGTTATTTTGCGTAGCTACTTCTGCTGCTGACAGTACCTAGGCAATTGTAGGCAATACAGATTGTTTCTCAGAATTTCATTAAAGCCCGCATGGGTGTTGTGTTGGTTCTATTTACTAATCCTCCAATTAAGGCCGATTTGAAAGTTTGGCAGCTGATTCTACGAATAGATACGATCACTTAATTAAAGTACCCCCACGCTGATTTTCGACATCGATCCTCTCTCCTAAACCTACATTATACTTATGAGAATTAAGTATAGTCTACGTAAGTAATACTCTACTCTCACTCTTTGGCACTCTTTGGGGGAGGCATATGTCCAGTAGTAGACGTCTACTGCATTATCATGATGATGTGAAGTAATATTAAATTTAGTATCGGAAACGGAGGACTATTTTCCACCACTTCCAATGCCAATCAGATTTCAATGTGTTATCGCTCGTTTTCACGCTTGGTGATCGAATGAGGCAGAGCGAGTGCGAAACATATTCAAGTGCGGTTAAATATTCATATACTGACTTTCATAAATAGTTTACTAGTTATCAATTACTTACACTTCTTCTTATTTAAGAGCTTAGGCTCTTGTCGGTGGGGTAATTTCCCACTTATTATGTTCCGCCTTACTTTTTATTTCTCTATTAAATGAGGATTTTTTTTTGCTTTATTTCTCCTTTTCCTTTTCCCATAAATTTTTCACTCCATTACGTATACCTAACTAGGAGAAATAAGTATGGTCTACGTAAGTAATATTAGGTTTAATATCAGAAAAAGGGTTTACACGTACGTGTGTACATACAAATGTTGAGAAGGCATTCAGAAACTTCATTTCGGCGAATTACAGTCAGAAGATTACGATAATTCTCAAAATGGTTCAAATTGAAAGTCTCGCATGCATAGAACTAAGGATGTCACACTGAGCCGCATCTCCGGACGGAGGTGCGGAGCTCGTTGTATGCAAGTACCTCAGTTTGAATATAAATTCCGTATGATACGACACACTGCACCGCACCTCCGTCCGGCGAAATTTGTGTGCAGCTCCGCTCCTCCGTCCGAGATGCGGCGCAGTGTGACATCCGCCTAACCTTGTATTACATACATTCAAAACATTGTGAAATTGAAAACGTGTAAAAAGCACAAATCTAAAATCTGCAAACCTATGGCCGTTCCTAGAATTTATGGGAGTTTAAATAAATAAAGCAAAGCAATGCACATCGACTAATCCAGTTAGTGGACTGGTATACATAAGTACGAGTAGGTTGGCTGTGTCTACTTTCCCGGTGTTCTGATTGCGTACTGTTATCTATCTAGGCTAGTGTACTTCCCTCAGTTTCGTAACCCGCATGTCTGCATATGGCAAACCAATTTGCTTTCACGGTCCTTATGAGGCGAATAAGTCGTATAAATGTCTAATAGTGGTTGCACTGTATAACAGCTCTATTTTTCTAAATGTCACGGCGTTATAAACTGATTATTTAAACGAGTGAACTCAAATGTTCGGATTCGTTTCTAGACCAGATCTGTACGCTTACCATGAGTTTGACAATGACGGTTTACGCTAACGAGTATCGAGTTTTCTATCTGTGCATCTCTATTGCACTTTGACAGTACGAGCGGGATGCACAGATAGAAAACTCAATACTCGTTAGCGTAAGCCGTCATTGTCAAACTCATGGTAAGCGTACTTATCTTAAGACCCATAGGTGCAACGAAGCTACGGAAGCCACGGGCCATACACAATAATTGACTCGAATAGCGACCCTATTGTTAAATAAAATAGTTATAAATTGTTTTCAATAAAAAATGATAAACATTGCTAAGTAGTATTTATTACAGTGGACCTCTTTTCTTCAGACTTAAAGCCGATTTTTGGTTGAAGAAGTGTTGATGTTTACTTCGTTATTAATTTACATTACATAATCAATTAGTGGTTACACTTAACAATGAAAGACAATCGCGTTGTTTACTAAGCCCAAAGAAAAGTGAATTCGGTCTAGAAAAAATTATCCGCACCATACGAACGTACAAGTAAGTATTACTAATAATGTAATAAATAACTAATGTTTTGAAACACTTTGGGATATGGAAAAGTGAAATATGAATAACCTACCTATATAGTAGCTATTATGACTAGTCAATGTGTCCAACCTATATGACAGTGATGTCTTGACAAAATTATATCACTGTTAAATCTCGCAAAGTACTCATTGCAGACCCGTGGGCCATGATTATCACCACTGCAGCACTGAGCTAATTATAGTTAGACTTGTCAACATTACGAATGGAGTATCTTGTGATTTTCGTAAATACGCCTCGATTTGTTGCGCAAAAAAGCAATTTTGTAACCATTAATCAGCTTGTCAATATCAGACTGCCTAGAGTGAAAAATAAGAGTTTAAGGGAAGTTAATAACGTTTACAGATCCCAGAACGGCCAGTATTGGCACGTCCCTCGTTACCTAATAGATTGGGATCCAGTGAGATACTGGCGGGGTCTTGGCAAGATGCCACACAGTCATCCTTGATATTTACAAATATACAGCTTTACGTAAATTTATTGTATACATGTTAACACCTAATTAACCCCCACTTGATTCCGGATTTTAAAAAAGGTAGCATAAACTGCTTATTTTTTTTCATTATCAAGGCAGCCATACTTGGCAACCACAGTAGCCACCATCATTGCCACAAGCAAGTGAGTGGTTAACATTATATTTACCGCTCATGGCCTAGAAATATGTATGGCTTACTTAATTAAACTCCAGTCAACGTAAACACAGCGAACTCGAGCCTTGTTTCGCATAAAACAATATTAATTATGTACCTACATGTTTCAATTTAGTTATCCGTGCAGAAAACTGAATGTTCCCGGACTGTAATACATTAACCAATCCCATTTATAACTAATAGTGGCGCGAATCAGACTGCGTTAGAATTTGCGGGAAACAATTAATAGTACCTACTAGTACCTTTACAATTTATCTCTGTCAGAACCAGCCGGTAATTTCCACATTACGACACCTCTTTTGTTCAGTCAAGGATGACAGACAAAAGCGGTCAATACGGGGGGTTAATATTCGAAACGCATGCCGTTTGGAGGTTAGGCGTCGAAACACTTTAAACGTGATATATATGTCCTCGCTTCGTGTCTGCAAAGATTCGATTAATTTGATTCTTCAACTTAAATAAAGCGCGCATAGCCAATGTCAGATACATCATTATCATTCACAAACCGAGAAAAAGACAAATTATTTAATTTTCGGATTAAATAAACAGACATTATACATTTCGTATGAATTTCACATGCTTATATAGTAGTAGCTTCTGCCCGCGACTACGTCCGCGTGGAAGTCGTTTGTGTAGTGGAGCTACCCATACAAACTTTCACCCACTATATAGGGAAGTGGGGGGGTTAGAAAGAGAAAACAATTTGCCCATGTCACTCTTCATCCCTTCAATTATCTCCACTTAAAAAATCACGTTAATTCGTCGCTCCGTTTTGCCGTGAAAGACGGACAAACAAACAAACACATACACTTTCCCATCTATAATATTAGTATGGATATTCTATTTAAATGGTGTGAAATAATTAGTAGTCTGTCATGTGCAATCCCACTAATGATCAATATTTATTATATTTATTTATAGGTATCATTCAATGAAAACGACGCAAAATTGAAATTTACTATATTCTGAATTCGATTAAAATGGAATCCTTTGCAAAAACCATATCACTCGTTACTTCTAACAGTCTCATAACCATCAGGCACCACGTTCAAACGATTAAAAATGTATAATCTTCATGCATTCAGCGCCTTACCTCTTTAGAGCCAATTAGAGCACAAAACAAGCCTTTCACGAGCGCACAATATTTTCGAGTTGAGTTTTCAACAAGTCCTCAAACCAGAAAAAACTATAGACTGTGAGGCATGGATAGAGTTGTCTAGGGAACACCGCACTGCGGACTGTATAGCCTTGTTTATTCTCTCTATACGTGTTCATTTCATTCTTATGTTGGGATTAATTAACTTTCTACGAAATCTATGTATACACGTATATTTATGTACTTACATCATTTTTGTACGTATTATACCAAAATCATAAAGAGGAAGAATTATATGACGGTCTGTGAGGCTGTAGCATTGTAATTTTCTATGCAGGTTATAGGTAAATATGCGAGAACACCTGTTCGATTTCAAAAATTCTTTCACCATTATGATAATTTCTATTTAATTCAGCGATGTGACACTCTTCGGGAATCGCTATTTTGGACAAATTTCGATAAATACATAACTTAGTGAAGTTTCATTAAAATTTCATAAAGTGAGTTTTTAGACGAGATATAATACTAGAGGAGATTAACTTGATTGTGTCGTAAAATAATGTATCGTTTGAGTAGGCTGAGTAAAAAAAGGGAAATACAGACCCAACTTTGGATTTTTTTTCCATCGTGGAAATTTTAAGCAATCATGTATCGATGAAATCAGATGAACAATCATATATTCAAGATTCATATATCTGAAAATCAGACTTTATTGTTTCTTAATCTAGTCAGAACAGCGTTTCAAAGGACGCGATAATTTCCAATGCACCGCCTTAATTATTGTGTAAGTATATAAAACACGTCAGTAATCTATGATTTTGTGTTACAAAAGGTTTAGTTTTAGTTTTTGTCTGCCACTTTGGCATCCGTCCCAATTCGTAGAAAATTGGCAAACAACATTCACAGACTCGTATTATGGCTAAAATTCAGTCTACGATTATTCTCTAAAACTAACCTAGGCTGTGTAAAGTGTGTAAAGCAGATTGCAGCTGCATTTATTATGAGGTCGTTGTGCGCCATTAAAAGTTACCTTTGAGCCATCGTTAAGGAAATCTTACGACGCTTTATGAGGGATTTATAAGACGACTGTAACGAGAAAAGTTACCTTGAGTCACAAAGGCTTTGAGATTAAAAGAGGTTTCATGATGATAAGATTTAGGACGGGAATGCAAAAAAAGCTGGAGAGTTTTTAAAGACGAATCTATTTTTATTCTTTAAGGAATCTCTAATCTAAAGTGCTCTAAAAGTTTTGCGGGGTCTAAACAAATCCGCCTCCGGCCACGTTGTCATACTAGTAATCGACCGTGAATAGCACTCGAAACCTTTCAACACGGGGACATTATAGCAGCCAACGAAAAAAACATATAACGCGAGAGAGATCCTTATAAATACTACGCGGCGCTACTTAGACTTCTGTGGTTTTTTCGCTGCAGTTTAGCAGTATAATGGTACGGCGTTAGGGTGGGTCAGTAACAGAGGTGGAATAAATATTACTGGGTGAGGACCAAATTCTTGGCTAATAGTTAGCCTGGTTAGTCGGTAGTTAGCCATACAAACTGAAGAAGTGAAAGTTCCGATATGACAAAAAAATTAACCATAGAATTGTATGGTTACTTTTCGTGTCACAACGGATAACTTTCATAGAAAATTTATTTGAGTGAGTTTAGGTGGCCATGAATTTGGTCCTTACCCAACAATCGGCATTGTCTGAAGTCTAAGAAGCTATAATAATTATTTTCAAAGTAGGTTTCAGTTTTCTTTTATGAGCAAATAATTATAGTAAAAAGAAGTATCTAACACACTTAAGTCGTTCAAGTTTAATCAGATATCGTAGACGCTCCCTCGATCGATGTTACCCTATTAAAATCGCCGATATAATCGGAAAAACGGCCTTGTTACGCGGTTATTAAGACCATTTGAAGTCAATTGCTCCGAATGCTTCATTATATTACTCTTTTATAGCCTTTAATAGAGCTATTTATTGCCGAGTTGCGTTCGATTTGCCGATCAGGCGCGCCCCAAAATGCAGTAATATTGACTGAAAATGCTTTTCCATATTAACGTTGCCGTCGCAAACGAGCTTGATAAGAAAGAAGAAAGTGGGCAGTCATCAATTAAAGGTAGCAAAGAAAGACACCTTACACACAACTAACACCTTAACACATTTGTGGATATGGATGTTATTCACATGAATATCGATGGAGACTATAAGATGTAGTCTTAGAGGTTACAAACTTTTTACGATATTAAAGAAGACGAGCACTTGACCGCCGTGGAGTTGACTTTTTGAAGGACTTCTTTAACCTGTTAGTGCTAGTATCAGAAGGTCAATCAAATCCCCTTGAATGTGGTCCATTTATAGATAACCGTCTATTTATAAATAAACTGGATCCGCCACGGTCAGGTAACGGTTTCGCGAAACTCGTGAAACGCCATTATACTGCTGTAGTTTATTTTCGTCACTCAGTTCTGACGTAGATTAAAGTGAACTTTGACATTTGTACTGGCGAAATTCAAAGGCGCGGGCGGGATTTATTTATTTATCGTATGGCATTTTGGTCACTGGATAACATATAAAAGCATTATAAGAAAATGACAATAATAAAGCAGTGGGCGGGATAGAATAAGCAATTTCGGGACAAGATTGGATTATGAGATTACGTCTTTGTCAGTTTATTTCTGTCTCGGAGTGTCTGTTAGGTGGAGGGGAAAAAATCAAAGTGAACTTTGACATTACGAATACTGCTGAGTTGCTGTGACGAATAATAGGTATGCAAGTATATAATGAACCATATGCATGACGGTTTTTTTGGTTCCGCATTATTTGAACCACTAATGTTTATTTTTCACTAATATCGTTTAAAACTTTTTGAATTTGATTCAAGCAATATTGTAAAGAACGGGACACAAACACATTAAGAAACCACAACCTTTAGCATGTTGTGCTGATTTATCCGTTTATAACTATACAACTTTTTGCACGTTTTTGTCCGACTCCCCCTTGTCACTCACACCGTTCGACCTTCAGGTGTAAAAGTTCGCGACGTGATGAAATTTTATCTCGCGGATTTTCTCCGTTTTTTAATTCAATTCCAGTCGGCAGCAAGATTAATACGGAATTTATATTCATAAAAAACTAATCTGCATTGGTTTTTAATCTTTAACTTTATATATATTTGGTAAAAAAAATTAAAACGATTCGTAATTGTTTTTGAACAGACTTGAATAGTTGTTGTGGCTACCTGGTACGGTCAAGTGTAAAATTATATATCGAATAATCCTCTCATTAATGTCTACCATAGTACCTTCATTCGCCGACATTATTATATTTTTGTGTAATTTGTATGCACCCATATTTTTGCACTTGACTGTACATACTGTGCGGCTATATAGACACCGATTGTTGGTTTATCTTCATAAATAATTCTATTAGTCTTTCTTTAATTCAGTTATCATTTTTTACGGATAAATTGAGAATAGTTTTGTTTTACGATAAGGTAGCCTAGTGGTTCAGGTATCCCAATAAGGTCTAGCTTTCCCTCTGGGTTGGAAGGTCAGATGGCAGTCGCTTTCGTAAAACTAGTGCCTATGCCAAATCTTGGGATTACCTAGTTTTCAAAGCGGACCCTAGACTCGTTTAGGGCACGGCACAACCGGAAATAACACTAGGAGGATGACGAAAGTGAGAAAAGTTTTTCCCTTATAAAATCTTTATGAAAGTGGATGGTGTCAAATCAAAGGGAGCATGAAGAGATATATTCTAATTACTATGTTTATTAGGCTTGTGAACCGCCTGCGGACTATGCCCGCAGGTGGCCGGGTTGTTACGCTGTTTATATTCGGGATGTGTGGGTGTTCTAATTAACATTGTAGAAACAACGCGCGTCCTTCGCGAATGAAAAGTGAACAAGGATTGGAATGGAATTACTGAAACTCTGGAATTATGGAAAAACTGAATTGGATAAAAGATAAAACTTAAGAGGGATTAATACCACGTACTCGTCCATACAAAAAGAGAATTTTTTTTCCATTTCTAAATATTTTCCAATCTATATATTTTTTTAGTACGTGAGACACAAGAAAGAGTAGGTTTATAGGTTTTCCTTTTTCAAAATTTGCAATAACTTCAAACTTACAAGTACATAAAAAAAATTAAACACGACCTCTTTACACCTAGAATATATTATGCGGAAGCGATCGATATGAAAATCAAAGTGATTTGTTAAGATTTGGTTAGTGGAAACCGTTTTCGCCCGAGATGGAAATTTCATCGAAAAAGTACCTTTTGTCAGTCGCGAGCTGCTAACTGCTACAAAGCTTTCCCTCTTAACAAAAAAAAATACGCACATTACTACTTTCGCGGCCTTTAGAAACAAAATCCTCGCCTATTGACACAACACGGTTTCTACCGATAACCAACTTAATTCCCGCTTTCTGCGTACGCCTATACGGTCGATTAGATTACAGAGCGTACAAGGGGTATTTGTGAACAAACGTATTGGATTGATATCAAATTTACATTTGGTGCGTTCACGTTAGTTTTAGCATGCGAGAAAGCGACTGTGCGTGATAAACGTTAATTTGATTTCAATCCAATTTGAGTCCTACGTTTTGATTGCGGTTGCTTAGGGACGGTTACCATGACTCACTGTGCAAATTATCAACAGCTGCTGTTAATTGTACGCACAAATTACTTAAGTACTTAGATTTACTACTATAACCTTTGCTATAGTTAAATTTAGTTTATAGCACACACGTTTACTTAGGCTCATAATGTAGCAACAACGCTAGCAAGTGGCAGACGGATCTTAAAATTAACTTAAAGTTGTATTTGTACTGATTCTGTTTACCAGAAATGCCTTACGATAAAAAATGTAGCTCTCATGTATTTTTAATTCTACCATGTTAACAATGCTGAGTTGCGGCCGTTTCGTGACACTAATAATATTGATGTTTTATTTGATTTTTTTTTTGTTTGTTTAGTTATGTATATGTGTCACGAATAAACTATTTCTATTTCTATTTCTATTTCTATTTCTATTTCTATTTAATGACGGCGATAAGAGCGAAGGTGACCAACGGAGAAAAATGTTTCCTAAGGCCAATAATATTGGTGTAAAGAATCTTTACGAAAATGTATTAATTTAACTCTTGAGATTGGTGCTATTCTATGTATATTGCCGTCAACCTTAATGAGTGTAGGTACTTATTCAGAAACCACAATCTACGTATATGGAATACCAAGCCCAGTTTTTCCGAAGCTTACCAATTGATGACAAAATGCTCCGTTTCTAATGCCTGTATTAAAGACGAAGACAGCCGTGATACCTCTCAATCTTTGAATCTTGAATCTTGATCGATATAGTGAAAAAGGTTTTCCTCGGACCAAGTTTCCTGATGAAATCTTGTATGTCAATGTCATAAACACTGTCCCAGGGAAAACGTTTCTCACTTTACCTGTTCAGTTCACTTGTGTGCAGTCAATTCCATCCCAACCACTTTCAGTGCTAGGAACAAGCTAGGTAATTGTTGGCTCTGAATGTGTTCTTTATGGCATCCCAGAAGAATCTAAGACTTTTCACTCAAGGGCAGTTGATTACGAGCCCAACTAAAAACAAAATATTTACTAGTCATAGCAGCCCCGTTGCCCCAATACGCCTTGTCCTGCGCGACGTCCAACGGCGGCTCGTCAGGGCTCCGCGCCTGCTCCAGCAGGCCCGACACCGGCCGGGCGCCGAACAGCGCCGCCGGTGACACTCGCGAGCGCCGCAGCTTGACTGCCCCGACCCTCGCCTTCAGCCGATCGAAAACTTTTTAAATTTGGAACGGGACGCGAGCGGTTTTTAAATTTCGAATTGCGAAGACCACGGCTGACGATATTTTAATTTAAGAATGTTTTTGTGGGTACTGGCACAATTTGGTCATATGACGCGTTATTTTATTAATTTCAATTGTATGTCTTAATTAGATGTTTTTTTAACGAATTACTCAACATGTCTTAGCAAAGGTTCTTTTGTTTCTATTTATATTTTACTAATGACCTACCTCAATGCCAACAACACACCAAATGTATTTTTAAACGGTTATGATTGAGCGTTTATTTTGATTACTTGGCCGTTTTATATAATGATAGTTTAATTAAATTCACTAAACCTTTTCACTAATGCGCAAGAATTTTTACGTAACTTGGCTGAAACACGTTTGTTCCAAAACGCTGTTGACCTATAACACATGACCCGTCAGCTTATAACACATCAAACACATCTGATCGCACTGCGCCACCATTTAAACTGCGAAAACCCCAAAACAATCACATAAAATTCACTAAAACTTCCACTAAAACGACATTTTAAAGTATATTTTTCTAGTTTTAATTGACATAAATGAGATTTTTTTTTAATTTAGATCACAAGAGTCTTTTTGTAAATAGATAGCGCGTGCTTAACTTATGGCGGTCGTCGCCATATTGGATCGTGAGGGTTGCTCCAGCTGACGCATGCGCGCTGGAAATGTGAACTGGAAGACAAGGGTCGGTCTCCATTTAAATTTCCATGTAGTGAAATATAAAGCACTGTAACCATCGCTTGGATAGTTTGTGGGTACATAAAGCGGTATCGTATTGTGGCAGTAGTGAATAACGACGTGGGAGATTTGTCGCCAGCTTTTATGATGCAGTAGTGTAGGGTAAGGTCTGGAGGGTACGAACGTAATATTTCTAGAAGAGATTTGTTTACTTTGCAACTTGAACCGACATCAATCAGCCTTTAAGGCCACGTGAAAGCTCGGATGAATAATAGTATATGATAGTAGTTTAGTTATAATTTACAATAATAGTCTCCGATTAAAAACTAATTTACATGGCATTATTAATCCATTAGTGCAGTAGCTGTCTAATCTAAACGTTTTATAATAAGTAGGTAATTCTTCATTAATGCATACGTCCGGTCCTGCCAAATAGTAAGTCTCGTTTCATTGTAAGTAGGCACTTAACTAATGAAACTTAACAATAATAGAATTTTAGCAATTGCTAACAAAATCTTTGACTCGATATTTTCCTTCATTTAGTGTATGAAACTTTAATTATATATTTTAACATTACAGGTGTTGCTACACGCTCGTTAGGATAACAATAAAATGTTCGTAAGGTTATCTGATGTTTAGCAACACGTAATCGAGCAAGCAGATTTCGCGATAAGTGCCCGAATGGACAACAATGGCCCGAATGGCTCGAGAATGCGAACAACCTTGGCTCGAGATTTATGGGAGCACGCTCACCCACATAGGGACCTAACGAACCATGCCAACACTTTGTTATAGTTACGTATAGCATATTGCCAATGCAGTTTAAGCTGCAAAATAAAAGAAGAACTCGGAGCTGTCCTAATATTAATGCAGACTTTTTTTAATTTTTGGGACAGACAAGTCCAAAAATGTGTATCGATTTAATAAATTTATATGTACCGACCAACCTTAATCTGCTGACTAAAGAGCGATGGGATATTATAATTTATGAGTAAATTGTATGCACCCATATTTTTACACTTGATTGTTACATACTTTATAGGAGCTGTGGAACTGAACAGAGAGGACTTGAAAACTTTTTCTTCAAGTTATTGTTTTATATTTTAAGCCATCCGTTAGTTATAAGTCAATAGAGACGCACGTAGAAGAAAGAGAGGGAGGTCTTTGCCCAGTTGTGGGAGAGTAGGTACGGGCTAGAAATTAATGAATAAAATGGAAATAGGTATATCGAACAGATCATGAAGCTGGTTTTATACAGGAATTTCTCAACCGATTAGTACTAATGAAAAGATTGCTAAGTACTAGATTACCGAGGCGTTGGAGCGAATATAGACCATTCACAAAATCGCGGTATTAAAGAGCCTCATTTACAGTTGCCCAAGTAAACCAGCAAGGCTATCATAGAACGTTCCGCGAGCTGTTTTTTTAAAATTCTAATTAGGACGTTACGTTGGCCGATTGGGCGGAAAGGTTCTCGAGTGGCGACCACGTACCTACCGGAAAGCGTGGCGTGGGTAGGCCCCCCCGCAAGGCGGGCTGATGGCCTGGTAAAGGTTGCTGGAGTCCGCTGGATGCGGGTGGCGCAAGAACGGTCACTTTAGCACTCTTTGGGGGAGGCCTATGTCCAGCAGTGGACGTCTTTTGGCTGATATGATGATGACGATGATGAGAACGTTAACCTAGCAGGGAGTGGAGTTTTGGAGTAGAACCTGTCGAGAAGCGATCCTCAAATCGATATTTTGTGAAGACGCTTGGTTTCTTATTAGACAATTTGCCTTTTTGCCTGCAGCGTTGGCATAAATACCTGGTATGTCTTGCAATGGCATAATCAGGCCAAACCTGACCTGTCAAAACGCAAAATACCAGTTTTCAAACATAAATAAACAACATTCTAACCGTAAGGAATACTAACACCGGATACGATTCGCGTCCACTACATTGTACTATAGGTACTTTTAATAATATTGAGGACTAAGCACCATGAATAATATCTACAACGACAGGTACCTAAGATACTTTCATACCTGCAAACACCATTCTGACGTATGCATGACGTATCGATCCGATTCAGAGGGGCTACCGCGAAACGAAAACGAACTTCGTTCATGCATTTCCGTCTTTGTCGCTCGAACTAGCAGGTGCGACAGAGAGGGAGATACTCGAACGAAGTTCGTTTTCACTTCACGGTAGCCCCTCAGGCCCCCGTCTTTTGTTTGGGCCTCTTAAACACCGTTATTTAAAAGTTCTCTTTTGACACCATACAAATTGCGAGAGTATTGTTGAACAGGCTCGTTAATGGCATTCTACGTCAGTGTAGCTTGTTATTTGCAAAATTTTACACAACACGTATACTATTTTACGAAAGTATTATGCTCTTGAATGGAGTTTAGGGTGTGAATAGGCCTTTGTTGGTAATGCGTATTTTTTGGTTGTTTGGAAGAATATTGTTGTAGTAAATAATATAGGCTGGTTTACAACTTTGTGCCTTCTTAGGAGCTCTTATTTCTGTTGACTTAATATTTTTAATATAAACATTAATGGCATATATGACGGCAACGGACCTGATTAGATCCTGATGAAACATATTTATTGGACTCTTACAAAAAATATTCAGATATAAGAAATCAAATTATGCTTGAAGGTGCTGAAACAATACTGCAAGGACGTGTATAATTTACAAGTGGTAGACCAATGTGAACAATGAAGCGATACACTTTGCAATATAACACATTCAGTGAAGGTGGCTCTCGCCTCACATTCGTCGCCAAAGAATAATAAAAACATAATTAGTGAATTGAAAACTCTAATTCAGTCTGAAATTGATACAGCACTACACAAATTTAGACACGAAATAGTTGAAAAAAATCACTCCGTTTTAACACAACAACAAGAAACTTTGAGCAAGCAGCTACAAGCAACCAACAAAAAAATCCAAGAGTTGGAAACTGAAAATCAAAAAATTCATTATCAGTTGGAAAAACTACGCTCTGAAAGCACCAAACCCAACGATAGTGAGAAAAAATTCGTCTTATATGGTTTGGACGAGCACTACGGAGAAACCGAGTCTTCCCTATATCCCCGGATCAACAATATGTTCAGTGCCTTTCTGAATATCGAAATAAATGGATTCATTGAATCAACCAAACGAGTAGGAAAAAATAGAAACCGCCGACCGATAATTATTGAATTGATCAGTAATAGAATGAAAAAATATATATTGAACAATGCTGACTGTTTCCACAATACAGGCTATGCGGTATCAGAAATCCTTGGCCGCGAGGCCTTAGAAAAAAGAAAATACCTAAGGGAAATGTTAATTAGTGCGCGACAAAAAGGGAACCACGCCATAATAAGGAAAAATAAACTATACGTAAACGGAGTAGAATATAAACAAATAGCCGAAGCCGAAAAATCAGTCCGTGAACCATCCACCAGCTCGCCAGTTCCTGCCACCACCATCACAAGAACCACCCTACCACAGCAAGAAACACATATTGTCCCTTACGACCCCCTTACGCATACTGCATACGGCCAAAAGGAAGCGCTACCCCGCGACGACAGCGCTATGCTGCGAAACGAGAGTTCATGCACTCTCTCCCCCGATAAGAGAAGTTTAAAAAACGAGAACCATGTCCAAAATTTAGAGCAAACGAGCGAACATCTTAATCATACTTTTCGCCACCAAGGAAAAAAATAAAAATAAAATTCTATTCCAAAATATGCAAAGCCTATATAATAAACAAGACACACTTGAAGCATTTTTGTATGAGCTTAATGAACCACTCCTAGCTTTTTGTGTATCGGAGACCTGGCTTAATCAAGCTAAAGCAGAGCTCATCCAATTCCAAGGTTACCACCTAGCCGCATCATGTCATCGGGAGAATCATAGCGGCGGCGGAGTTACCATCATTATCAACAATAACGTCAACTACATCGAACGAAAAGAAATCAAGGGCATGTCGGTGGAATATGTCATCGAAGTTTGCGCAGTGGAACTCATAGACCTTGAAATTATTTTAATAATATTATATTGGAACTAGCTTTTGCCCGCGGCTTCGCCCGCGTAGTAAAAGTAATTTTCCAATAATTGTTGAATTGCTACGCCGCCTACTAACCTACTACTACTAACTTCCCCTACGAATAACCCTTCGTCATAACCCACTATGGTAAATTAATTTTTATTTACTATTATTTTTATGCCCGTGTGGTGGCGGGTTAGAATTTCACCACCCTCTTTCTTCCCGTGTGTGTCGTAAAAGTCGATTAAGAGAGCAGGGTTGAAGTGTGTTGTGGGTGATGGGCTAACAACCTAAGCAATATCACTTTTTGTCGATCTTTTATACACACATTTATGCTAAAAGTGGCGCTGGAACATAAAGTTCATGTGCTCTGCCTGCCCCTTTTGGGAATAAAAGCGTGAATGTATGTATGTATGTACGTATTTCTGTTATTAAATTTACAGTCATGATTAATGAGAATCTGTCTTCTGGAATAAAAGCTACTTTATGTTCATGATAATGTTGAAATACCAAAATATCTCCACGAATGTCAAGTCAAATTTGTGGCCTGGACATTGCTATAGGCTAGTTTCCTAAGATTTTTTTTCCATGCTTTTCGAACCAGTATTTAACATAAATACCCAAAAATTTGTTTTAATTTAACGGCGGCCAAAATGCTTAACTTATAAAAAGTAAGCAGATCTTCGTGCAGCACCTTGAATGTACTTATTACGGATGCAGGCACTTTTCCAATGTCTCCTACCCTCCCGTCCCGCCGCGCCGCCCGCACTCGCCTAGGTACCGATTGCTGACGATCGAGATGGCACCAAATACAAACTTTAAAACCTATAACCCTATATAACGCGGGTCTCGTTCCATACCTCAAAAGCAAAAATAGAACCCTTATTTATAGGATCACGTGTGGCTGTCTGTCAGTCCGTCTGTTACAACCGATTTGCTACGAAAAAAACTGGACCGATTGAATTGCAATTTGGCACAAACATTTTCATGAATTTTCATGTCCACAACATGACATTTCAAAATCTATGTGATTTTCGTTATTAACGTACCAAAAAACCGTAATAACAACGCCCATATTGATATTTAGACGCCACGTTGGAATGTAAAATCGTTGTTGTTTTCCTAATCAGCGACCCGATAAACCATAGAAACAATAGATGCCGATGTTGATTTTCAGATTTTGTCACCACATGTCTCCTTTTAGGGGTTGAATTCTCAAAAAACCGGAAACACTTGTTTACTCATTTATCGTTAGGAATTATCCTGTGAATTCTCGAATAAAATTGTCTAACTAATCTTTTTTCTCCATACAAACTTTGGACCTCCTTTTTAACCCCTTTAGGTGTAATCATTTCCAAAACGCTGAAAGCACTTTATTTGTAAATGAATAAGTAATCTGTCCACAAAGTTTTAAGTACGTAGTAGCTAAAAGTAAGTTTTCCTTATACAAAATTTGGACCCTCATTTAGGGGTGGAATTTTATAAAAAGCTGAAATTACTTTTAAGTTATCTTCCTACAAAGTCTCAAGTCTCTAGTTCAATCAATAATGTTTCCCCCCCACAAACATTGCATACCTATTTAACCCCCTTAGAGGAAGAATTTTATAAAACGCTGAAAGTACTTTTTATATCTTAATAATAATATTCCTACAAAGTTTCAAGTCTCTAGTACAAAAAAATATGTTTCTCCCATACAAACTTTGCACCCCTACTTAACCCCCTTAGGGATAGAATTTCCAAAAATCCCGTCTTATCCCTTGCCTACGTCATAAAATGAAGATCTGGTGTAAATTTCAAGTTTCTAGTCCCAGTAGCTTTGAATACGAACTTTGCACCCCTATTTTACCCCCTTAGGGGTGGAATTTTATATAACGCTGAAAATACTTTTTTTGTATCCTAATAAGTAAAATTCCTACCAAGTTTCAAGTCTCTAGTTCAATAAATAATGTTTCCCTTATACAAACATTGCACCCCTAATAAACCCCCTTAGGGGTAGAATTTTCTAAAACGCTGAAAGAACTTTTTTTGTATCTTTATAAGTAATATCCCTACAAAGTTTCAAGTCTCTAGTACAAAAAATCATATTTCTCGCTTACAAACTTTGCACCCCTTTTTAACCCCCTTTGGGATAGGATTTCCAAAAGTCCCGTCTTATCCCTTGCCTACGTCATAAAAGGACGTTCTGGTGTAAATTTCAAGTTTCTAGTCCCAGTAGTTTTGAATACAAAATTTGCACCCCTATTTAATCCCTTTATGGGTGGAATTTTATAAAACGCTGAAGATGTTTTTTTTGTATCCTAATAAGTAATCTTCCTACAAAGTTTCAATTCTCTAGTTCAATAAATAATGTTTACCCCATACAAACATTGCACCCCTATTTGACCCCCTTTAGGGGTGGAATTTTCTAAAACGCTGAAAGAGCTTTTTTTGTATCTTAATAAGTAATATCCCCACAAAGTTTCAAGTCTCTAGTACAAAAAATAATGTTTCACCCATACAAACTTTGCACCCCTATTTAACACCCTTAGGGACAGAATTTCCAAAAATCCCGTCTTATGCCTTGCCTACGTCATAAAAGGAAGGTCTGGTGTAAATTTCAAGTTATAGTCCCAGTAGTTTTGAATACAAACTTTGCACCCCTATTTAACCCCCTTAGGGGTGGAATTTTGTAAAACGCTGAAAGTGCTTTTTTGTATTTTAATAAGTAATCTTCCTACAAAGTTTTAAGTCTCTAGTTCAAAAAATAATGCTTCCCCCATACAAACTTTGGACCCCCGTTTTACCCCCTTAGGGAGTGAGTTTTCAAAAATCCTTTCTTAGCGGATGCCTACATCATAGTGGCTATCAGCATGTCAAATTTCAGCCCGATCGGTCCAGTAGTTTGAGCTGTGCGTTGATAGATCAGTCAGTCAATCAGTCAATCAGTCAGTCACCTTTGCGTTTTATATATATAGATGGTAGGGAGGCCGACGTTTTCTATAGTCAATTAAAATTTATTTTAGATCATCTTTCGAAATATTCCAAAAAAAGAATTGTAATCGGTGGTGATTTTAACACAAACACCTTGGTAGACTCAAAGCAGGCCACGACCCTTCTTGACGTCATGCTTGAATACAACTTTAGGCAATACATAAATGAACCAACGCGGATAAGCATAAACAGTTCAACATGTCTGGATCTAATATTCACAAATTTTACAAGAGGCTTTAACACTGAAGTATGTGAGTACGGTTTTTCAGACCACAGATGTACTATACTAAATTTAATGTACCCAAAAAGCTCTCATTCACATACAAAATCAAACCTGTGGTATCAAACAAAACGAATTTATAATTCCAAAAATATAAACGCATTTAAATTATCGTTACAAAATACAGACTGGCAAAAATACATGCATGTAGATAAATCAGTAGATCAAAATTATAACTCATTCAACAATTATTTATTTAATATACTGGAAAACTGCATACCTAAAAAAAGAATTAAGATAAAATCAAATAGTTTCAGCTCCTGGCTTACTCCTGGAATTAAATTATCGTGTAAAAACAAAAGACTGCTAAAAATCCATTCCATAGCATCTAGAGATAAAATTCTAAAAGCACACTACAAACAGTACGAAAAATTATTAAAATCCGCGATAGCAAAATCTAAAAAATTGAATTACATACGAAAGATGAATAAGTCTGCAAATAAAGTGAAATGCATGTGGCGTATAATAAAACAGCGAACAAATAAAACACCTTATCAAGCCAAACATAATATTGAATTACAAATCTACAACAAGCTTACATCTGACCCTAAACTAGTCGCGAACACATTCAATAAGTTATTTATCAGTGCCGGGCGGTCGCGAGCGGCAGGGGTGGGGACGCCGCCGCGCGGCCGGCCTGTGCTTCAGCCCAGCGAGAATACTTTGTATTTACGGCCAGTTGACCAGCACGAGATAAAAAAGATAATACAAAACCTAAAAAGTAAATCTAGCTGTGGTATCGACGAACTGCCATCGTCACTTATAAAAGCGTGCGCTGAGGAGTTAACGCCACCACTAACTTACCTCATAAATCAATCATTCGATGAAGGTATATTTCCGGACTCATTAAAGACCGCTATAATTAAACCAATTCATAAGAAAGACAAGAAAACGGATCCCAATAATTATCGCCCCATTGCGCTACTACCCGTCATGTCAAAAATATTTGAAAAGGCAATGTGTAGAAGAGTATATTCCTTTTGCGAAAAATATGATATATTTGATAAATCCCAATACGGTTTCCGCCAAAATCGCTCTACAATATTAGCGGCTTACACTTATATCAACGAAATTTTAAATATCCTAAATAAAAAACAGTATGCCATAGGAATTCTGCTAGATATGACGAAAGCGTATGAAAAAGTGAACTATAATATACTCTTAGAAAAACTATACGGAGTTGGAGTGCGTGGTATAACGCATAAATGGTTTCAATCTTACCTAAGAAATCGTAGGCAATACGTCGAAATCGAACACATAAACGAAGCGTCAAGCGAAATTTCCACTTTTAGGTCTGAAGTCCAACTGGTAACAGATTCTATTCCTCAAGGAAGTGTAATTGGATGTGCCCTGTTTATTATTTATATTAACGACTTCCCTAAAATATTCAAAGATCCATGCGTCATGTTTGCCGACGATTGCTCGCTATTATTCTCATGCACAAATAATAAAAGTCTAGACGAAAAGCTTCGCGATATGATGCGCAACGCTATACTTTGGCTGAACGACCACAATTTAGAGTTAAATTTTTCAAAAACAAAAATAATGCAATTTAGACCTCGTCAGAAACTACAATTAGATATAAATTTTTCCTTTAATAACATAGAAATAGATTGCGTCCCCTCATTTTCTTTACTCGGAATAAATATAGACACAAATATAAATTGGAAATGTCACATCCAAAAAATTAAAACGCCACTAAGCCAATTTGTATACGCTCTAAGGGAACTAAAAAAGTCAACCGACATCGAAACGGCAATGACGGCTTACTATGCCTTTGCACACGCATGGCTCTCCTATGGGGTGACTTTATGGGGGAACAGTACCAATGTACAGGAAATATTCATTCTACAAAAGAAATGCGTTCGAATAATAAGCAACATCAAGCAAACCGAGAGTTGCAAGCCCCACTTTCAAAAGTTAAAAATCTTAACCTTACCTTGTATCTACCTATTAGAATCGTGTAAATTTGTGAAAAAGTGGCCGGAACTATATACCAAACTTGGGGACGGGCCTCGTCGGTACGAATCGCGCTATAAAAATAACATTAGCCAACCATCGTCAAAATTAAAACTCCACAGTAATGGGCCATATTCGATGTCAATACGAATTTATAATAAATTACCGAATTATATTAAAGATGAGCAAAATTATAATAAGTTCATTAAAAGTTTAAAAACATTTTTAAAAGAAAACTCGTATTACAGTGTAAACGAATATTTGAATCCCCCATCAGGTGTAAAATTGTAAATATAACTAATAATAATAATTATAACAATAAGCCTTAACTGAATGAATGAATGGTACTTTTAATGAATTATTTAATATTGATGTCATAATGTTTAATTAAAATTCCTGTTTTGCCTCATTGCCAAATTGAATTAATGAATTGTATTTTAATTAGTTATTTAATATTGATGTTTCTTTTATAAAATCATTTTAATCCATTACTGTTATTAAGTGATATTGTTATTTAATTAAAATTCCTGGTTTGCTGCGCCCTATCCGGGTCCTCGTACTGTACCTAGCATTAAGTTGCATGTGTTTGTGTACGTGGTTGCAAATAAATGTAAATGAAATGAAATGAAAAAGTACCACGAGATTGCCTCAGCGATGATAGATGCGACTGCTTAGCTAGCTCTGCGTAATGGTAAATAATTTATCAAAAATAGTGAGTAATTAGAGAAAACATTCAGTTAATAGAATTTTAACAACCAGTCCATTTGGTATATGGTTGGACAGCCAGTTTAGCCTAGTTGGTACTGTTGGTTCAGTTGGTACAGAGGTCACTGCCTCGCCTACGAAACTGACGGTGCCGGAGATAATTATTTGGTTCTAACCCTTGGATTTTCTCTAAGTATGTACTATGTCGTTTCGTACCCTTAACACAAACCTTGTTTAGCTTCCTGTGGGATTAGGTCGGTTTGTGCAGGTTTTTCTGCTAGTATTAACCTATATAATTATTATAACTATTGATTTATTTACATGTATTTAGTATTGGCATGCAAGTTCTCGGTAAGATCAAACTAGACCTTTTACCTTGAAAGTAGGATTTACTTTGATCTCTTGCCTATGGTATTACAGTATAAACACATATTAAGTAAGTATGTTGTATGAAGTAAAGGGTGTTAGGCCGTGCCCGCTTGACGTGGACATATAATATGCTACCGGCTTTCATATTTTAAGACCTTTGAGCGCCAAATTCTGCTACTTGAGAGTTACTTCAGGTACTTGAGAATGAAGTAAACCATGGCTGATACCATGCCGTTTATACTTACAATTAATTCCTACTTAATTTTGTAAACAGATTCAGGAAATACTACTCAATTTCGTTGGAAAATAGCCGTATAAGATGATTGATGTCATTCACCTTCTGTGAGCGTTGTAAGAGACGGATTAGAACTGCTGAAAGGGGATCTATCATAAGATAACAAGCGAATCGAAATTATTTTATTCACAGAAAATAATCACAATGCCCAGTGGGAATCCCAGTTGAATAAATAATTTATAGATAAAAAAGGTTTTCCCTGTCAAACTTTTATGTCATTAACATATAGGATATTTTCACATTTAATTTGTTATACACGTTACATACAAATCTTAAAGGTAAAAGTTAAAAAAAAACCGACCAAGAGCGTGTCGGGCCACGCTCAGTGTAGGGTTCCGTAGTTTTCCGTCCATCACAGTAAGTGTCCCTACTTAAGCGTTTGCGTTCCCCACTTATGTTTTTATAAAGTTCTACTTTTGAGATTTTTTTCAGGTTTTTAAAACTTATGGTTCAAAATTTAGAGGGGGGGGGACACATTTTTTTTGGCATATGTTTAACGGACCACCAGATATAGTAAAATATAACGACAAAAAAATACTTTTTACTGCCAAAAATACTAAATGATCACCAAAATTTTATCTCCATTTTAATATGAAATAGTAACCCAAATTATAACATCTTACTACCCTATTAAAGAAAATGCTATCCAAATAAATCATTGCTAATCTAAAAATAGTTAAGTGATCACCAAATTTTTATCTCCTATTAATGTGAAACAATAACCCAAATTATAACATCTTACTATCCTATTTAAAAAAACGCTATCCTAATAAATCATTGCTTACCCAAAAATAGTAAGTGATCACCAAAATTGTATCTCCTTTTAATATGAAAACATAACCCAAATTATAACATCTTACTATCCTATTAAAGAAAATGATATCGTAATAAATCATTGCTAAATTAAAAATAGTAAAATAATTTCCTAAATTCGATGGATTCTAGCCCCCGCTTTCGTTTCTAGGACTCAGACCTACGCTTCGCTCTCTACTGATAATCTCCAGCGAGTAGACGCCACCCCGCTGCGCGGGGTGTCTATTTCTGGTCTGAGGGGCACAAGTGAACCCTAACCTATTCGACCTAAGACAAAGTTCACTCATGACAAGCCATTTTTGTCCGCCCTGATTATTGGCTCCCAATAAACACGGCCGCCATCGCATACGCAGCGCCACCAGTGGCCAGAAAGAAACTATTTTACAATGTGCCCGGTATAGAGCTAGGAATATCGACAAATGCGTTGCTCTAATCGATCTGCCGTATTGTTTATCAGGCACATCGTGATAAGCCTGGCCAACTTTTGGGCATATCATGAAATGGTGGCGTTTCACGATATGCCTAGGAATTTCGTGATCTGGCGGATTTTACGATCGGCCGACGACATATACACTCTAGGGGTAGGACAGACAAGTCCACGTGGAAGTAGGGTGTGCTGATTTTTTAGTAGGGTGTGCGGGTTTTGGTATCACTTGTTTTGGCATCATTACACTTTATTTGGTAATACTCATATATTTTATGGCAATCATAGTGGGTTATTTAGGTAGAAGTATTGTATTAATTTGGTCGCAAAGATTTGTTGATCATTTAGTAAATTTGGTGTTCGAATAAAATTTAATGTGCACTTTTTATTAAAACAGCTAGTACTATTGTAATGGTAGAATTATTATTTTTGGTGTTCAGTATATTTTTTGGTAAAAGATCTTATCAAAGCATTTTTTGGTGGTCATTATATTTGATGCCATTTTTTTTTACTTCTGGAGCGATTATCTCCGAAAATATTAACATTATCAAAAAACGATTGTACTAAACCCATATTCATTTTTAAATACTTATCCAACATATCACACGTTAGAGTTGAAATGAAAAAAAAACACTCCGCACTTAACGTTATAGGGGAGGTACCATAACAAAACATTTTATTCCACTTTTTATTTTACCACTCTGTCGGCGTGATTGATATGTACTTAGTACCAAATTTCAGCTTTCTAGTGCTAATGGTTACTGAGATTATCCGCGGACGGACGGACAGACATGGCGAAACTATAAGGGTTCCTAGTCGACTACGGAACCCTAAGAATAAGAAGGTATCAGTCCAAATGCGGTGTACCGCGGACGCCAGTATAGGTATGTATACTGGCGGCGCGTATGACGGCAATGCCAATTCGTGCTCTCAGCCAGCCCAGTACGGTGCTTAAGGAGCAGTTCCAGCGCTCTGAGATTTTCTCTGCCATGTGTTTGATAAACGAGGTCATTTGGGGAGCGAAGACGCTAACATATAGGATTCATATGTATTATACGTTTATGTGAAATAAGTGCATATTGCGTGGATTTTATGTTTTTTTGATTTACATTTGAATGCCCCGCCCGACAATAATAAATATGGAACCTGTTAGCATTTGAGACACGTAAAGTAAAAAGGTGGTTGAAGAACATCTTGAAAAATGTTGAACCGTTTTAAAAGATATATTTTGAATTACCAACACACAAGACCATAAGATGCGGGTGGCGCAGGAGCGGTCATTGTGGCACTCTTTGGGGGAGACCTATATACAGAATGTGATGTATCGACGATCTCATGATGTTTGAGACATTACGCTCAATCAAGGGAAAGCCTGAGTCCAACAGTCGACATCTCCTGGCTGACATGATGATAAATTTTGAATTACATGAACGGAGATAAATATAATATGTCCATAACCATATTATATCTTTCTGTTCCTGATCTCAACTCAATTGCTCAAAGGTTAACTGGAAGAGATCCCTTACAGGGATAAGTTCGCCTTTGTACCGATTAAACTTTTTTTCTGTATTTTTACCTGTGTCTTGTGTACAATAAATTATTTACATACATACATACATATTATCTTAATTCGCGTCTATAGGGTAAAAGATCGAACCAAGCTGCATTGTGTCCTACCGACACTCCATTACGTAGGAAGACCTTTAATGATCTCGGTATTGAGAATGTTCTTCCCAGCTTGTGGGGTCGATCCTAAAAGACACCATGTCCCTTAGCACTCTCCTTAAAAATAAGCAAAGCCCAGCCGGTTTTCCGTGTAGCGTGCGCTATTTCAGTCCGGAGGGTTTTTTGCGGCAATCGAGAGGGCCCTAGCCAACGTGCTGCTCTCCCTCTTTCATATCCGGGTAGGACATTTACTTGCCTAGTCATGGCTGTTGCTCTAGTAGCAGCCTTTCAAGCCACGTACGCAAGTGCCGCACATCTAACGCAGACTCTGTTTAAATCATCTTTTCAGGCCAATGATGCTAATGGTGAAATATTTATGAAAAATAAAACAAAAATATGAATGTATCTTGTATGGGAATCTATTTGTACTTACATGATCTCATGAGCATTTTACCTTCTTTTTACAAGAAACGGCATGCAAACGCCACGAAATACCAATTGTCTGTCGACAACGTATTGGAACGGCAAATATCATTGTTCCAACACGATAATGATTACAATGGACTTGGGAAAAATGATCTTAATCGCGGAAGTCGCTGGTAAAAAGATGGTTAGTGTCATCTCGCTTGCGAGCGAAAGCTAGACGTTCACTTTTCTGCTATCAATGACGGAACTAAAGTGTTATGGCATAATTGATAACGGCTTGACGAATCTCTGTGTGTTGATGTTTCCGTGATTTATCTTTTCAACTAGAAACGAGTGTGTAAATTCAGAATGCCAACCTCTGTGGTTGCAACCAACGCTGGTATTATTGAAATCAAGTCAGGTTTTTTTTTACGTACTCTGTGTCTCTTACTGAGGGCTAATAATCTCTTCTGATAATTTCATGAAGTAATTCTCGTTAAAATATATACTCTAGACAACTTTAAGACCATACATAGGTATTGTAACACGGATTCCTTTAAGGTACCTACACTAAAGGTACGCCCACACTAATGCTTAAAAAACGGTGACGGTACGGAAACGCAGTGAGGCATCGTATCCGCACCGTTTTTGACGCATGCTCCACACACCGCTGCTTAAAAAACGGTGACGGTACGGAAACGCAGTGACGCAGCGTTAACGTACCGTTTTTGACGCCTAGCTGTGTGGAGTGCTTAGGGTGAGTTGCACCAAACCGTCTGTAATCGTAAGCGGTGTTCGTTAAAATCTGAATGTCTGGAACGTTTGACAAGTTTCTATGGACTGACAGCTGTCAGCGCCATATTTAACGTTGACGGGTCTATAATCGTAAGTCGGTGCAACCCGCCCTTAGTGAGTATTATCACATTATACTACCAAAATTTGACAAAAACTAATTAACAACAAATACTACTGCTAACAACAATCTGTTCACTCACACAAATTGGCCAGGTTTTTACAATTAGCAACGCCCAATAAGATGGCCAGTTTATTGACGCTGGCCGATATTAATTGTTTCCTGGCGTAGTTCCGTGAGAGCGGACAGCCTTGTACGAGATGTACAGTCAGCGACAAGGCTTTACATAATGTGCTGTAATAGCATATAGCATAACCGTATGTCAAGTGACAACCGAACGTTGGTTAACGACTGTACATATACTTGAGGTAAGTACTTCAAATCGGGCAATTGTAAGGTCATTGGATTTTATATTCTAATGCTGCCATATAAGGAACAATTTCAGTAATCATCGTTATGTTACACTTATTCAAATACCTATTGAATATAGAACGATTTTGCTTAGCTACTGTACTCAAACTGGTTTAGAACTGGCGCCATTAAAACTGCTTGATTTTATTCACCGCCGTGCTCATAATCTTGAGATTCTTGCGTTGGTAATTTGGTAGGTAATAAATTAAAACTAATCAATAATACATAACAGCATGATACTATTATCGAGAATACGATTATGACTGATTACAGTTTTTTTATTGGTGTTTGTCGAAGTGGTGGTCTCCATACTAGGTTCTTCTAATACAGGCCCGATGCACCCCGATCGAACCCACAAAAAAGAGAGACCGACTTACCAGTTACTTCCGTCGCCGCAGCGTAATTAATTCATTTCCATAGACATTTGACACCACAGACATTTATATTTGATTATTGCCGGTCAATCAATACCTACTTTCGTAAGCATTGATAAGGCCATCGGTTCGGCTGTATACTCATACAACATACGTATAGGTATAGGTATTACAAGTCCATTATGTTATAACTGCTGGGTAAAGGCATGTCACCTTACGTCCAAACTAAACCTAAATAACAATGTTGGTATTCAACTTCAAGGCATGGTAGATAGGTATTCATTTAATACACGATTTAACGTTACAAAAGCCCGCAAAAGAAAATAAACATTTTGATGGCAATGACATAACTGCACGAAACGGGCAAAAACTATCAATTCAGAGAGTACCTTTATAGAGTAACGGTAGAGGTCATAGACTCGTGTGGCCGGTAAAACTGAATTGAACGAATGAACGATCTTAAACGGCGCAAGTGAATGGATCATGTCTAAACATTTGTTTGTGAATGCTTTGTAACGGAGAAGGTAGTTAAACGTTTATTACCTACGTCAAACGATCTGGTGGGTGTTTTATATACTTGTAGCTTGTACCACTCCTCGTAAACGGCAATGTACCCAAGGGTGGTAATAAAACCTATAAGCCCGAACGGAGCACTGAAGGACTTGATGATATAAGGCTACGATGAAGAGTTGAAATACTATGTCTTATTTTTCTGTATGCAAATGGATCAACATTAACAACGCCAACAACTATACAAAAACAGAGACACACAAACAAACGTAAATCTTTTCTTCCAATTTTATCAACAATTGAGTACTTATAGCTAGCAATGAAATGAGCACCTAAATGTTGTAATTAAAGTGAATCAAACGCGGACACGATGTCTTTCGCATGCCCCTGACCTGAAAATTGGGTTGTCTCGTCCTTTCTCAGAAGTCACATTCGAAACGAAGCGAGGTTTATGTACCAGCTCTGAATTGGTCTAGTATGTTCCCTTCTAAGAACCGTTATACGCCTGCAGACGAGTAATGCTATAATAACGCAAGGTCTGAGCCTGTTTCTTGACACACAACAGTCTTATATGGACAGAGTACGTGGGCAAGTTTTTAATTGTTCTTGTACTAAATGAACAGGATTGTCGTGAGATATGATGCTTTAGACCTAATCGTCTTCTGAAAAACTTAGTGTAAAATTTGCATCATCTACCTAAACTTATCGCCATCATTGTTTTGATGAACTTGAACGTTCTCCTTTGATGTACTCAGAAGTACTTTAGTAGCTGAATTTATCATCGGTCAGAGTATTTCGATGAAACAAAACGTTGTTATTTCACAATTATGTTGACTTTATCGGTCTTGATAGAACACCTGCAGACTAGCAGCGTTGACGTTAACGAATTCTCAAACAATACGAGAACGAATACCTAAATTCGTCAGTTTTTATAGAGAAGTACAAATAAAAGTAGGAACCGTAAGAATTTAGGAAGCAGCAAGAACTAAATAACAGATATGAACCAAAGGTTCTTCGTGGATCTTCCGTCCTTGAAAAGAGGCATGTGCCCAGCTGTGGAACGTGTATTCTCTGATGACGATGATGAACCAAAGATTCTTCTTATAATTATAACATATAAAAAAAAATAGTTAGTAAAATATTATCTTCCAGTATAAAAAGAGACGGAAATTATAAAATAGTGATGAAATTCGCAATAATTTGCAACGAAGCAATAGTCGCCATTGATGTCGCAACGTATAATACGTTGGCTGGCGACAATATGGACATAATTGAAATACAATATACGATTTAGTTTACAAATAAAGTGCTAATAACGTTTCATAAGACGCAAGTTATTGAGGCAACTTTGCAAAGAATGGCTTATATTATTCGTTTTGTAACGTCCTATTAATATCAAGGATAAGTTCTGTCTAATTACCTAATAAAAAGAACACCGTTGTGGTGTGGTGTGTGCTACTGTGTTGACCTGATCCCCTTGGGCATTGCCAATACTATAAACTACAAATCTTCATAAGTTGTTTCTTTCTTGACCAAACAATCCTATATTGCATTTCCGAGGCGTTTATACTACATACGAGTATATACATATATTTGATACCTGCACCGGTCAAACTAAAAAAAACTCACCCGAAGACGGATTAGCCACGTTAGACGAGAATTTCTGGTTAAACTTTTCCAATTAGGTACTACTTCAGCCAAAAGCCTTTAAGTCTTATTTCCCTAACGAAGTACTTAACTTTGACTTGAAATATGTTAGTACAGTTTGCTCGTGCAGGCGACTAACTTGGCTTTCATCCAAATTAGATTCGAGCACCCTTGACCGGCACGTAATAGTAGCAGTATATCAAGAGATTTTATGGGTTTCAAAGAGCTTATTTCTATGATTTAGTGCAAAAGAAAATACAAATTAATCGATGAGCCGTGCACTTTAGACAGACAACGAAGGGAAGTCACAGTAAGTATAATACAAGTATATGTACAAAACAGAGAAACTTAAAGTAACATTTATGTTATGCTCAAGTGACATATCACATACCCTTCAATATCTACTGCGTACAAGTCGTACAACTAAAACTAGGCTGAGCCAAACTGAGTAAGAAATGTCCTTTTTTTTTTTTTTTTTTTTCTTTTTTTTTTCTTTTTTTTTGATTGGACTAAACTGCAAGCCGGCCCTCGCAGGACCCATTAGCTCGGCGAGGACAATACGTGAATTGGCCAAGAAATGTCCTCCAAAGTGCGGTGCCAAGTTATACTTCCACGAGTCGTGAGTTCGTGACGTGACCAACCCGCCAACTAACTCACAATTCTAACCATAAATACAGTTGTATGTAGATACAACTGATACTAATTTATGTGGGTGCTAGTAATTCAGAATTGAGTACATACTTGATGTAGGAGAACGCATCGAGAGCGCAACTTGATCAAATTGAAGGATCTACAATTATGCTATCCTTGAAACTGGTAACTAAACCCTCCCTCCTTAGAGTGGCTGCTATAGTAACTTAGGAGTTCCTAGTAACTACGTATAATTATACGTAGCTAGAATAAAGTAAGATAGCAAGGTGGACAGAAGGCTGTTTAGCAATTTGCACCATTTTCGGAAACTAAATAAGCGTGGACCAGGCTGGTCTTCAGAAATTAAGGGTGGATAGTGAATCAATCGAAGAACCTCTCTCTAGAACCACCTTGAGATGTTTGCCAGTAAACCTAACTTTTATATTCGTGCCTGTCTTGATTACCTATAGTCGTCCGTCTGTCTGTCCAATTTCGCAAACGAACGATAGAAAGGACAGATCGGTCACGACCCGAGAAACCACGCACAAAATATACGGCTGGAATGGAAAAAGTTTACGGTTTTCGTCAAAGCCAAAGTTACATTGTTGTAAGATTAGGAACAGTGTGTGTCCCCTATTCTATTTAAGTGGTTCTTGCCTGAATATAAGTAGCCAAAAGAAAAGGAAATTTTTACTGAAAATTACGAATTTTCAATGTTTTAGGTGTAACTCGGTGGATTGTTCCTACTGTTACGAACTTGGGGTGACGTGGGGTATTACAACTAAGCTTTAGTAATTCGGTAATAAAGTAGATATTGAAATATTTATTTATGCTGTTCTGAAAAAGCGGTAGTAATTTCAGCTAAAGTACCTACTCTTATGGAAGGTAGGTCCGAGGAGTACCTTCTAGCTCAGACGACTCCGGCAATTCATCATTTCAGTTCCGCCCAGTTGACAGCTACTGATCATCAGTAGCAAATCTGAATACAATCGATCTTTCAGTCTTCATAAGTAACCTCGGAGATACCAATCAATACCTACTCAATTCATTGCGTGGTGATTACGCGATTTCAACAAAGAATTGATCGTTTCGACCTTCCGATCAAATGTCGAGCGGCCGCTAAGTAAACATTCACTCATACTAGTTGCTCAATCAACTGTCAATATAATAAGTGTAACAATTTCAATAATTATTCTGTTTAGAACATTTAGTTTTCGTTACTACCTACTGTGAACTAGCCTGTGCCTACTGTGATTAGTAGGTATAGCTTGCAACAGTTGCAACGGGCCTCTTTAAGAGCCTTTTGTATCTTGTAGGTATCAGTTAGTGTCATCCCGAAGTATTTTTAAAACAAATTATGTATCGATTTCACCATTTTCTTTATACCATGGTATCATTTCATTGATTTAGAAAGTAAGTCTTACTGGTCACAAGCAATTTTCTTTTTAAAAATATCTTGAAGGATTTCACAAAGTCACTTCAATATTACACACTAGGTACAAAGTTAGCGAGAAAATATAGATAGGTTTACTTGTCTAATATTGATTAGTGGTCAGAATATCGATTAAACGTGACTTCAAGTTTGAATAAAATTTAAAAAAAAATATAGGACCTTTTCATGAATATAGTAAATCTAATTGAATTAGGCGTCATCGTCATAAATTAGGATATTTCATAAAGATATTTTATTAATAAATCAATCTATTTGATAGCCAGTTAAATCATTGATTTGTACCTAATCCTAGCCATCAACGATTACCAAGATTTTGCAAGATTCTCAGGATAAATGGCAGGGACGAAAGGTAAAAAGCGAGCGTCTAAGGCGTGCAGCAATATAATCAACATGAAATATTCAGGTTTATCCTACATGTAAATGATATGATGCGTGTTAATACTTCACAACTGCTCAAACTAACAATTTACGAGTAGGTACTGACTGAAGCCGCGATTTATGAACACTGTCTCACGGCTTATCCAATGAATCAGAACCTCGTCATCTAAAATTATAGACACTGTCAATCGCTCTTCAGTCGTTCACTCTTGACAGAGTGGTAGTGGATTCATGATGATGTACAAATCAGCCCTCACGATGCACCTCCTCTTGTTACAGTCTTCAGAATCACGGGAACACTGGATTACTTATGGTGGATTGTGTCGAAGCTTTTATCGCATCCGCCCAGCACGCAGGAGCAAGACCGCGTAATCGCTTTCATACTACCCCTACCTGACGAGACGTTCCATGGAGTTTTGGTTTCGAATAATGTGCCCGAAGTAAATGAGGATTCGTAAATACGAATCACATGGTTGACGATAATCGCTCTTCAATTTTAGGTTTTTCCAAGATCGAAACGCTCTCCATGGAATTCGCAGCAGTCGACGATTCATTCGACGAAGCGTTGTAACTGCAGATGGCAGGTGGGCTTTCCATTGTTTTCCCCGATATCGGCAACACCGAATTCCGAGGAAAGTTGACTTCTTGATTCGTTCTCGGTTTCGACCGAAATCGAATTAGCTCCAGTGGGTAATGACGCGAGACCAAATTGCTAGTCGAGATCGACAGATAAAGAGCTGCGGGTTACTAATGAAATCTATAATTTCATTTGCCATAAATGTAACGTTTGCCATAATCATCATTTATCTTTGTAACTGTCAACTTTTCAGGAATATTAAGTGACTGCCGTTATGACAAATGAAATTATGGTACGTATATCGAAGTTATTCGAAGAGCTAGTTATGAGAAATTGTCATACTGCGGGAAATCCATGTTTGAACAGCGCCAGCGTCTTCGTCTGAGCGTGTATTGAACACATGTAACATATCGGCGTTTTCACATACTACTAGTATGTTAGCACACTGTCACGACAACGTAACGATACTCGCATCACATTGTAGTATGAATGACAAGAATACAAGAACTTTCATATCATGATGACTGATGAGAGATGATCAAAAACTTTGTCACTGACTGTACATTACTAACATTACAGTACATTTGTTATGATTCATATTCATATGAGAGTACCCGTACATTAAATTGATCATATCAATACCACTTATCAGTGGTAGTAAGTTACCGCTTAAAATAAAACCAATCAGACCATTATATAACGCTGCTCAAACTTAGATCAGAGAGGTGATCACGTAAATTTTCGAACGCACGTTAGGACAACAGTTATACAAAAAGTGATATTTAGATCCACGTGACGTGCGTACAATGCGTTACGTGATCGACCTGCAGGGACAACTGTACGCTTACCATGAGTTTGACAATGACGGCTTACGCTAACGAGTATCGAGTTTTCTATCTGTGCATCCCGCTCGTACTGTCAAAGTGCAATAGAGATGCACAGATAGAAAACTCGATACTCGTTAGCGTAAGCCGTCATTGTCAAACTCATGGTAAGCGTACTGTAAGACGCAAGACGTAATAATCTCTATTAATCTAATCATCTCAGTATTCCGAGATGCTAAAGCAAACTATTCATCTCCGTATTTGAAGGTGTATCAAGAGAATTTCCTAGCTCGCTAGAACAATGAGCTAAAAATAAACTGGTTTTTCCTAGACAAGCGGAGAAAAACAAGAAGCAGCACTCCGGAAAATAAGGCTGATATGTACGCAAACGAATTTTCACCGTTTATTTCTGGAGTATTACTTTAGGCGTGGAAAACCGCAAGAGAATCATACTGATGGTCACACTCTTTTTAAGTTGATTTGGACTGTAGCAGTGACGTACTAAGTATTCAAACCCAGCTGGGGCAATTTTCTCTGGACCGAAACGACGGATAACGTTACATTATTGGGATCTGAAGAAAATCATGAAATATTTCAAATGAATTTAAGTTATGAAACTCCTAGACTACCCGACTTGGAATGCTTCGACGGCGTTTAAATTATATTCGAGTGCCAGCACAAACCTGAAACGCCTCACGAAGTAACTATTACAGATACTGGAAATTGGCACTCCAAATTCAAAATTGCGAAGCTTAGAAGCAAGCCAATTTCAAATCAGTATCCGGTAATTTTTTGATCCTACAGTAGTTGTAAGTGAGCTGTCTATATTGCTGAGTGATGATTTTCATTAGCTTGAAAACTGTATCAATTAAAGTGTATCACAGACAGCCCCATGTGCAGAGGCAGAAGAAACTACTAAACACCTTCTACTGGATTAAGTACATTAAGTATATATATATATACATGGAAAACCTCCAATACAGAAGTAGGGTAAACTTAGGGTACCTATCCAGACACATTACAGGACGCAACATTAACACTAAGGCACTCACTTAGTTTTAAGAGGATGTGGGGTAGTTATAGAGTAACGCTACCCCCATTTTCACGCAAAACAGGCACACGAAATAATAATAAATAAATATTTGCGTACACTCTTACTCAAATCGACCTAGTCCCAAACTTTAAGCAAAGATGCAGGATGTCGACTTGCGGAAAATTCCCACTAAAACATACAAACTAACTAGGCGTATTACTTTGCTTGTCATATTACATATTACCGTGCTTTTTAACATATTTTCTGCGTAATTAAAATGACACCGTTTCGAATGTCTCAAAAAGTGCTAACCTGGTATTTCTAATTGATATAATATAGCGCGTTAACAGTTAATTTGCTTGAGTCGGTAGGTAGGCAACAAATTAAGAATAATTTGCATAAATCTGGTCTCATTTTACATTTGTGCATATGTATATGTTTCCTACTATACCGACGGTATACGAAGATTGAACCAATTAGCAGCTTCCATAACAGTCCAATGCACCTTAACAAAAACAAAAATCTATTTGAAGAACCATTTTCACTACCGTTACGGGAAATGTGTTAACAAAAAACTACAACATACGTGTCAGAGCTACGAAGATATACTTTAAAACTAATGTGTTATAGTCCATTTTCGAATGGAAGTGATTGATAGAAGTAGGTAGGTAATCTTTATCGGACTGTAATCAGTGCCCACGTTTACGGCTACAAAATAATCTTAAACCTACAAACTAGTACTCCCTTAACAGTCCAACACATGCAAAAATGGACTTAATAGTATTTAAGTTAAAGTTAAAAATCAAATCACACATATTGATTGCTACACTTGAAAGTATCTACAAGTATACTCACGGCTTATTTCCATGGCTAAGGTGTTCGTCACAAGGACACCCATTTTGCACAGTAAAAGTTACAGTAAGTTCACTAAACACTTACCAAGTAAATTGGTAACACAGTAATTTATAAAACAGTAACAGCTTCTACACTGGCCGAAAACAAAACAATGTTTTCTTTTTACTCGTTAGTAACGAACGCAATGGTCGGATGGAAAAGTCAGCCTATTTAAAAAACAAACACACATCCCCTATGGCAGGGATTTCCGCGGCACTGCGCCGGACATTGATAGAGCAAAATCCTATTAGGGCAACCTCCATTAAGGGTTGGAAGCCCTGCAGTGATACACGCACTTATCACAATCCAATTAAGGGAAACAATTTTTATATTTATTTATTAACTTTATATGAACATAAAAGTTCTTGTCATTTTATAATAGATTTTTATATTATAAAGTATAATATAATAACACGGGCGAGTCGTGCGGACGGCAAGTACAGACTGCGGCATGGCAAGTACGCGGTTGTAGCCAGTGTTCGGCAGCGCTTCTCAAACTATTGGTATGAGATCGGATTCTGTGCGCGCGATCAGACTAGGCATCAATATGTACCTACTGTGGTCAATATGGCACTAAGATAACATGTGATTTCAGAAATAAAAAATATGTGAAGTCGAGTTTCAGTTATAATGCATTTTCCTTCACCGTTAAGATAAGTTGAGCTGCCCCTAGAGCTGTCGAGAAGGTAGATACACGGACATTTACTTATTTTAGTAAATTCACACTTTTCACAAACGCGAAATTAATATTTAACCGTTGTAAAACTGACGTCGTGTGAATTAATGGTAGAAACTATTAGATAAGTACGTTACATCCAAACCAAAATACAGTAAATTAGGAAGTCAAATAAAACAAAAGCCAATATAGCCCAGTAAGTGAATGAAGACGGATTTTTAATAGAGGACAACGCTTCCGTCATTGCGTCATTAAAAAAACAGTAACCACAAATCATAATAAAAGCAAAAGTTGTCGAACCGCAGTCTGGAGTTGAGTAACTTGCTCATTTTGCCGCTCGCCGCATTGTGGTCCGTGCATTCTTTCAGAACTATGCGTTTTACATTAACTTCGGGAATTAGTTTTCCAACTCATTGTCCTTAAGGATTTTGGAGTTTTGGTGGAGTTTGAGACGTCCTACTTCAATAAGGGCATTAAAACAAGTGAAGGTACTTGTATTTTTTTATTCTGAAGTTCATTACTAAATCTAGCATAGATTGTATCTAAAGCCACACGATCGAACCCATATCGAACCTAATAATAATGTTCAAATTGGAAACTGCGATGTTGAGAATCGCTGCTTTACTCAACAGAACGTGATGTTTTTTGCATATTTTTGCAAACTTCTCTGGAGCTCATACTTGACACCATTTCGTATTAATAGGTACAATCCTGAGCATAGCGAGACTTTCAAGGCACGAGACGCCAAACAACTTTGCTGCTGAGCGAAACACACAACTTTTCACCTCACCACCGCGAGGAACATTGGAAGTAATCTGAACCTTATACTCATTATCAATAAAGGTTTGTTTACATCTCACCAAGATTTAGCATTTTATAATTATTAAATGTAACAAACATTTTTGAATCTTTAAATAACTCCACGCTCACCTCACCTACACTAAAAAAGTCAAAGTATTGTTGGGTACACACGGGTAAACTAAGGCTCAAATACGCTTATATCACTTTTTCCGCTAACTTAGCAGGCATTAAAATTCATATACATATGTAACGTATTCTGCACTAAAATCTATAAATAACCACCATTATCAACATTAACGGTGCGTTCCAATTTTGTAAGAAACGATTTTTTTTGAAAAATAAATGTACATTTTGAAATTATTTATTCGTATACTTATAAGTCTAAATATTAATATTTTGTCCGTACCTACTTAATTAAGAAATAATAAGTATTAATACTTGTATTTTATCAAAATAATAACAATTAATTATTGGCATAATACCATTCGTTTCTGAACATTCTGTATAGAAAAAAGTTGGATCTCGCGATTGACCGTCACGTTCCAAATTCAAAAACTCTTTCCACGCTAGCGAATATAATGGACTTTTAGCCGTAGATTTTGAGCGATAAAGCAAGCCTTTTCGAGCCAGTGAGGTGAAAAGTGAATATAATTATACCAAACTCTGGGCGCAAAAAGAGCTTAATTTGTTTTCCAATGAAATGCAAGCATATTTACGGTACCGGCACCTGGATGCGGGTCGCGCAGAACCGGTCATTGTGGCACTCTTTGGGGGAGAACCTTGTCCAGCAGTGGACGCCTTTCTGCTGTCATGATGATGATGATATTTACGGTAAAACTATGTGCAAAGCTAATCACTAGTCAGCTATCACTACCCTTTTCTTGTGGGGAAATGCTTTTACGCATCCTGTTTGGCTGGAGAACCAAGACGTGTATGACTGACTCCTCGGGAACCGCCCAGACTACCTAAAACCCCACGCTGCTTTTGGCGGAGCTACGAGAACGCTTGCGCCCACCACTGCAGCTATCTCTACCCCACCACACACACTATCTTGCTCTCGCATCTAACTGTAAATACACAATTCACTTGTTTTTTCCTTAGCCACGCAAATTGAGTAGCTATTTAAAAAATGATTAGCTAACAAGTTTGTTATCAGCGTATGCTCAGCCACTATGGACACTTAATCTTGTCATCGTTGGGAACACGGAGGGGAAAAGACCCGGAGGCCGCTCACCAGCTAGATGGTCGGACCAACTCAAGACACCGAAAGTTTACATTGTCGCTAACATTGCAACAGACAGGAGTCGATGGAGACAGTTCGTCCGTCCCAGACTTGCCTTCAATACAATACAATACAAATATTCTTTATTGCTCACCAGACATAGTAAAAAAAATAAAAAAATAAAAAAGAGGTAAGTTAAACATAAACAATGGTAGACAACAGGCGGTCTTATCGATAAAAAGCAATCTCTTCCAGACAACCTTTCCTTCATCCAACCAACCAGGGCCACCGTATTCAGACATGAAGGACCGTCCAAAGGGAGAGAGAGAGCTTGAAGCAATTCGGTACTGAGATTTTTATTCATCACAGAAGGCATATTTCTCACCCCCGATTACGCATAGGTGTTAAGGATTAGATCATAGACAAGTCCCTACGTAGAAAGTATTTTGTAAATATACATTACATTGAATGAGCGAGCGAACCTGACAGACTAGCTGTTTCTGCTTTGTAATCATGTTTATGTAAATGACAACATACTCTCATTATCATAGGATGTCGGCTGGTGACGTCATCATCCCTGACACCGCAATGCAATAACTTGGAGCCCAGACAGCCTGGCGCCGAAACTCGACTGCTTACTGGCCTATATCGGTTACTCGGTATTCTCCTACAGAATACGCACGTTCAAAACAAGTGTCTGTCAATTCAAACTTTTCCAAGTTCATTATATTACCGATTGTGAATTCATCCCTACCTCTACCTGTAGAACTATGTACTTTACGTAACAACTATATGCCGAACTATGGCCGAAGACTACAAACAACCAAGACCTAACCTAACCCAGTTTTAAAACGCAACACATTCTCAATATCTATCAATATATACCAAAGCCAGCCAGCATTTCCATTGGCCTTTGTGACCAATAATTGCCAAACTGCCAACTTTTATGCAACTCATGCTTAATATGCATTTAGGAATTCGGAGTGCATCGTTAATTCAGGTCGCTTGAAGAATGGACACTCTCATTGTAAATCTGTAATGTTCGCGTGAGCAATCCAGTTTTTATAATTTGTTGCGATGTACTAAGTGATCAAAAAACAGTAGTGATCACATAAGTCACATAACACACAACAAATGCATTACAACATGGATTACAAGTGTATCCTCAAATTGCCCGCTTTTTAAAAACTCCTGTCAAATTGCTGGCCAAATGTTCTTTCAAACGTTTTAAACAGTTGTTTATAAAATAAGTTCTATGCTCTATCCCCTCCTCTATTAACTTAACTAAAATAATACCTGTTTGTTATTATATCTTGTTAAATTTTTCATTTAATTTTTTTTTTTTATCGTTCTATCTTACATATCACATCTTCATTTCTCCAGAACTATTAATCTTCATAATATTTAATCTTCATAATATGGCCAGCGATAATGCACGACACGCCTTGATCGCAGATGCCACTACACCCTAGCATTACCGCATTGACCGGTTAACTGGGTAGTAGTGACACAGCCTACAAAGCTAAAGGTCCTGGGTTCCGATCCTGGTAAGGGCAAATATTTGCGCGATGACAATGAATATCTATTATTAGATGTTTTCTATTTATTTATTAGGAGAACAAAAAGTTATATTCTTCACTTCAGTGTATAGAGTTCTAGAGTATCGTCAGCATCATTGCGCGATATGGCTTTGCATGTGTTGAATAGACACCCAGCACTGAGTAGATTGCGTCAACCCGCGGATATCAGACGCGATCTCGTTTCGTCAGCGCGTGCACAATGCTGTGATATATTTAATGCAACTTGTATAGTGCTGCATCTCAACATATTGTTATGACATATTAGATTATAATGAAACGGGTCTCACGTTGTAAGGTAAGGAACACGGAGGGCTGTAGGTAGATTATTATTTCCATGAACTAACATAGTTTTCCATGAACTATTAGGTAGTTAGGTACAAGTACAATTTGTTTCAATGTCAGTAGTTTTTCGTTTATGGCAATAGGTAATTAATAATGACGGCCACATGGCCATCCTAATAATGCCTAATTGAATGACCTGTTTGACTATTGTAAATGGAGGAAATAGTCATTAATCAAATCTCAACAGAATTAAGTGGTTCGCTTTTATTAAATTCCACATTTCATCTACTCGGCTGGGTTTCCATATCGTTTGAGATAAAATGTGGCGTTCCATGCCTAAAGGGTTCTTATGGCAGGTTTTGAGTTAAGCGTAGATCCTAAATCTACGTTAAATGAGCTACTTATCTAATACAAAAAGAATCATACCCCCAAGGGCCCCAAGTACAACGGCCATAAGGACCCTTTAGGCATGGAACGCCACAAATTATCCATTCAACTGCGTTGCTGTGAGGTGAGGTAATATTCAGGCAATCCGACATCAGATATGGTACGCAACAATATGAGAAAAACCTTGGTAAATAGGTACCTATTTTAATTTCATTCGCGTTAAAGATCACAATCTGTATTGTATAACGTTGTGAAATTAAGTTATAAGTTATAGTAGACTAATAACTAAACTAATCGCTACATCGTGTAATGCAGGTTCGACATAGGTGTCCACGACACAGCATCCAGTTTTAATAACTAGAGAAAATCTAGTCAAATATTATAATGAATGAAAAGCAATGTTAAGTAATGGTACAAAATAACAAGGTAAAAACCACTTTGTCTAAATGCGAATAGAGTTCAATCAAAGTCAAGTGAAAAAATGGTCTTGCTGCCGTTATTCACACTTCACATGCACACTGTATACTTACGCCTACAACAAATGCCATGACTGTGCTCATTCTGTACCATTGCTATTAATGTAACGACAGGCGCTTTTGCACCTGGTATAGAAACCTGCTGTTTTCGCATTCTTGATATGGCTTTTATTCGACTACTGCGAATAAAAAAGACGCCTTAAAGTATTATAAAAATTTAATAACATTTCTTTAGTCAAACACGTTTTAAAATGTGTGCACGAAATAATTTATTACAACCACGTTTTTCTAGCTAACATGAAGCGTACGTATAGCTCTTCAATTTTCCAACGCAAATAAGGTTTCGTAATTTTGTGATCAAATTGTTCGCAGGTTTGCAGGGATAGGATATTCGGATATCTAGGTGATGAAGGTCCGACCATCTGGAAGAAAATAGAACTTGAAGGAAAGTATTCAGGAATGGACTAGGGAGAGGATTTAAACTAGGTAATTGGGAAAGTTTCAGGCGTTAATCGACAAATATGTGACCTAACCCTGCTTCACGTTTTTTTCTTTCATCATATCGAAATGCACGACATGAAACAGGAGATATCTCAGGGCTACACCACATTTTTAAATTTTGAACCAGGCCTCGGGTGAGCTAACACAATTCTTACAGTCGCGTTTCCTGCCTTTCTGACACTGCGCCAATCAGAAAGAGAAGTGATTTCTTGTCCCCGGTCACATCGCGTCGTCTATTGTTCAAGCCCCGCTGATCTGTAGTCATGTAGACTACAAGGAGCAAATTACTGTCAAATTAGTACATTCTGCAGCAGAAGTAGCTAGATCGAATAACAAGCCAAAATTATCTACGCAATCCTAATTCCTTTGACACCAGAGTCGTGTGTAGATAATTTTAAGCGTGAGTCCCATTATCATAAGCCATGCCAGACATGTCCAAAATTTGTATCCAGAATATAAAAGGCGAATGTATCTTTCATTCTCAGATAATATTAAAAGCCCCAGGGCTCAGGGCTATGTCAAATAAAACATGGTACTTAATATAATATTTCGTTTTATGTGTAAGTATCTAAAGACGTTCGTTGTTCCATATACTCGTATTCAGCGTAGGTGGATCCCCTGTAGGTGCAGGGTGAAAAGGTTCTACACAATTTTGATAACTAGGTATCACATTTACAGCAGCAAATATATCGACCGATGCTTCATGCGTCTACTGTAATATGACTATAATTGTAGTTTGCTGGTTAATTATACGTAATAGAAATTCTAACATCGGTCAGAATTTTATATAACTACCTATTCTCGTTCTTCGCAGTGCATATCTGTTACAACAGGCAGTTTATATACATAGATAGGCCATTTGGGCTTGGTTAGTACTCTGTGAAGTAGAGTAGGGATGTTCAAGAAAAAAGTATGCCTGTTTTATGAATTTGAACTTAGGATTTCTTCTGATTCTGCCAAACACAATTGGAAAAAAGGTACGGTGTTATCTGAAGCGCCTGTAGGCAGTCTACAGTGTATATAGGCCTACGGTATATGTAGAAACGTTTCTAGGTACTCACATAGTCTTCTGGAGTAGGGCGTAGGCCGCAGCGGTCTGCCGACTTGGATGGAGGCAAGGAGTTTCTCCCGAGGTGTCGCTTCCCGCCGGGCCGGGGGCAGCTTGCGTTCTGATGCCTGCACAATGCAAATTGCGTATTATAACACCGAGACTAGAATGGATACCGGGGTGACAGTTTTGCCATATACAGGGTGTCCCGTAAATGGCACGTCGCATTGACACCGAAGGTAGGTCAGATGAAGAAGGGCCGAACCAACCTAACATGACCCCAGTAAAAGTTGCACGGTTTTCGAGTTATTGGCAAATTTAGGTTTTTCTCATTTTTTTACACTGTAATGCAAGATTCATACAGTATTTTTCTGATATTACATTAGTTGTCGACAAAATTACACTTGTGTCATCTTAATTTTAACTATTAATGACTTTGAAAATTTAAAAAAACTAACGTAGAGGGCTTTCCAAGTAAATGATGACACTAACAATGTAAAAAAACGGAAAAAACTTAAATTTGCCAATATCTCGAAAACCGTGCAATTTTTACTGCGGTCATGTTAGGTTGGTTCGGGTCCTCTTAATCTGATGGATCTTCGGTGTCAATGCGACGTGCCCTTTATGGGAAACCCTGTAAATACGTCAGTCTATATGAACTGACGGCTATCCAAATTACTACGTGGTTGAGTAATGCAGTCAGCAGCAGAATAAGGGCGAAGAGCTCAAATTTATATTTAGTTCCTGAGTCATGGATGCTTAAGTATGTTTATCGTTACCCATAGTACAAGCCTTGCTTAGTTTGGGACTAGGTCTATTTGTGTAAGATTGTCCCCTAGTATTTATTTATTTATATCAGCCGTAAGCCGGTGACAGCTCACTGCTGGACTTACTGCAATAAATGGTTCAGTACCTTAAGCCTCCTCCAAAGTGATCGGTATTTGGACGCATATGTGTAGATAATTCTGCTGTTGTCTGTACTTATATGTATAAAATATTTGTTTAGCAGTGAACTAAACGAAAGCGTATAGGTACAGTCGACTACAAAGACTTCGATACGGCCAAAGTTACAAAAATTTTATGCACGACCTTAATGTTAAGGCAATAAAGTCGTGTATACATATATTTGTAATGTTCACCGTATCGATATCTTGGTAGTCAATGGCATTAATGGAGTCTTGACAGACAATGCCTTCAAGACTGAAGACGTATTTGTAGCCAGTTATTGAATTTTGTAAAACAGTTTAAAACAACCATAATATTTTGTTAAAAAATGTGCATCCTTACCTTTCTTAGTGGAGGTCTACTTCTAATAAATTCGAGAATCATTGCGTGTGCGTCTTTCTTAACACTGTGGAAAAAAAACTTTAATTAATTCATAGATTTACGCCTTTATTCACAAAAGGTATGGGCAGAGCAGACTAAACTTATGTTCCAGTGCCACTTCTAGCATAAATGTGGGTATGAAAGATCGACAAAATGTATCATATCGCAGTGATAGGTTGCTAGCCCATCGCCCACACGACACTTCAATCCCGCTCCCTTAGTCGACTTTTACGATAATAATTTATATGCGTTATTAGTTCGAGAAAATATTATAAATACCTAAGACGTATTATATAAATTGTTTAACTTACCTCGGTGGTATCGCGCCGTCAACCTTTCTTAAAGTATATCTCCTGGATCTGATATCGTCCATAAGGATCTCGTATGGGGTCATCTCGTATTCAATAGGCGTTCGGGAGTAACACACTTTCTTTAACTTAACTCCCATTCTTAATTCTCCAATTACTTGCATCCAAAACCGCGCCTGTAAAATAATAATAGCATTAGCTTTTGGTAGGTACGAAACTTTGCTAAGAGAAAAATGACAGGAGACGCAAAAAAAAGGGAAAAGAAACACACTATGAAAGTAATTTAAAGCTGCTCGTCAACGTAATTTATGTACTTATTACAAAGTTAGAAATAGCTTTTGGTGCATACTATTGACATGATTTAGAATTAAGCGATGTGCCGAGTTTTGCCCTGTTTATTAAACATATTGAAGCTATAGTCTGACGACCAACCTTATCCTTACGAAGTAGTGACATCTCATAGCATGCATTATTTTTCATTCCATATAATGAAATTTGTTTTATAACGATATAAGGTAGTAATATAAGGGACTCAAAGCTATTAATTTAAACAACAATTACACGACAATGGCGTTAATATTTTCTACATACTTGAAGGGCTCTCCAGATCCTTCGGTTTGACTACAATCGGAAAGTTAATATATTAGTCTAACTCCACATTATGTACTCGTACCTAATTAAAGAAACATAATTACTGTATTTCTCTTGTTACTTTGTCGGGCTGTCTCTTCTAATCTTTCATAATGCATCTTCTATCGGTCACATATATAAAAGAAGGAAGAACATTAAGTAGGTATGCGAAAGAAACAGATATGATGTAATTCATATACTTAATAGTATTTTTTTAATTTTTCCACTGTGGTCGTTATTTGGAATTTCGTTAGCGGACGTTTCTGCCCGTTCCCTCTCATTCATGAGAGGAGGCCTGTGCCCATCAGTGGGACGTATATAGGCTGTTTTTTTCCATATCTCGGGACCATGCATGGGGTCCCGGACTTTTGGGAGGCATGCGTGGGACCGAAGCCAGCCAGCCACAGCGCAGAGGCACTTGAAAACAAAAATAATAATGTAGTTGATTAAATTGAGGGATTTTATTTTTTCAACCAATATTTAGGAAAGTACGTCTAGGTATATCAATAGTCATAAGATTTGATGGAATCTTGAACAGAACCGGTGACCTTTCTAAGAAAGGCTTCACTCATAATTGTGTACCTATGCGTTACTATGTTTCCAAAGATTTCTATTTCAGCATAAATTAAAAACCGCACTTAATATAAGACTTTAAAAACCCTTTCTTAACTTATAATGGTTATTGGTTTTATTTACAGTATCTCGAAATACAGACAGTGTACCTACTTACAGTCACCTACACTCTGCCTACACTAATAGGTATTTATCTGCCAGGATATGCGCGTCTTTTTATGTTAGGTAAGATCTTATTATTCCTTCCGGAACTACTTATACTATGAATTTTGAGCAATTGTTATGAAGGCTTGTATAGAAAACGTAATATATTAATAATGTATTTTAATTTTATGTGAAAATGACGAATATGAGGGGAGTTAAAAAGTCTAGTTAATAAATCTTGTGAAAATTATATCGTGGAACCACCTGACGGTCCCATCGGACGATCAGCTCTAGCTGCTGAGATGGAACTGGAACCGTTTCGTGGCACTGATATAGGTACTGAGTTTTAAAGTTGATTTATGTGGACGATATTGTCATGAAGTGCCTATTCTATTCCAAAATGTCAGGCGAACTCATTTTTGTTGAACTGTTACCGCGTGTAATATATATATGCGAGCTTTGTCAAGGCCGCTTTTACAGGTGACTGTACCTACCTCAATGGGGAAATAAATAATGAACTGCACGTGAATTTCCTAGGAAAGCCGGCCATTAATATTGCATGGGACACCTACAGCGGCACGGCGCGCATGCCGGCTGGAGACTTCGCCCGGTATTCCCCTCATCGAACTTTCTTATTTACCGAGCGTAATGTGATGTCATGCTTGTTAATCAGTTCTAGATAGGGGGGTTAAGTTGAATTCTAGCCGTTAAAAAGGAAAGTGTTCTAAGGTACATTTTCACGTGTTGTAGCATTTTATAACAAGCTTGAGCTCTAAGTGGTAAAATTGCGCTTCATGGATCTGCATGTCAACTGGGAGAGATGAAGGGCGGGGAGTAATTTTTATTTTATTTCGTGTGTCATAGCATTTAAAAGAAATTGTTAGTTAACAAAATACGGACCCAGAGTTCCGAAATAAATGATTCATGTTTTTATTGTATTTATTGTGAATACAACCAATCGCAAAAGTAGTCTTCACCTTCCTATTAGTAGCACGTATCTAAACTGCCAGTTTTTAGTGATCCTAAGTATTTATATTAACACGACATATTTTGTGGAATATTACACTTGTGAAAGTTTTTGCAACTAGCCCGGCTGTTTACTGCCAAACCCTGTATTTGGGTATTCAGTTCTTCTTCAGTTTTTGTTGTCGTAGTTAAGTACGATCGGGTTACCTCACGGCTCATTCTCAACTTCCTCTATTTAGAGCCTCAGGTAACGTTTCGCTAGTAAACCCATCCTATTCGTATGAAGGTACTTATAGTTCGTTTGCTCATATCTCTTTTCTTAGAGCCCTTCATCAAGCTTCAATTGTTTTTCTATTGTCTTAAAAAGTCATGCTCCTAACATAATTTGCGCATAGTTTGTTCTCAAACTCCCTTACATACTTTATTAGGGTAAATCGCGTCTACCAGAGGTCTGCGAGGTAGCGGAGCTGTGTGCGAGGAAAAAAACACCAATAGGATGATATGCGTGGTCGAGACTGAGCATAGTGCCACCACGCACAACTCTGGTTGATATACCCTTACTCCTAGGTCTGGACTTTGTCAAAAACAATCACTTAACAAATGGATATATAATTGGTAATCAACTGTTTTTATGTAGTACATATGGGGCCTCAGGAGGTTAATATTAAGTGTAATTTTGATTTGTTACCACTCACCCAATCTGAGAATTGCAGCGTATCCAGGTGCGTGACCGACTCCTCAGCGGCGCCGAGGTCCCTCGCGCCGCCAACCCGCACCCTCGCCAGGAAGGACGCCAACTCGAGCGCCTCGGCGACCAGCGCGCGGCAGACGGCCCGGTAGTGCGCGGCGGCGGTGTCGCGCGAGCGGTGCCCGCCACCGCAGTGCCAGACACAGCGCTGGGGAGACAGAGATGTGCATGTGTTAATGACGCTTTTAATTCGTGAAGCGTACGTAAACAACACTCGGCAATATGAGCGATGTATGGGCAGCTAAAGTTTCTTTATATAGATCGCTAAGACCCTCTGGAATTGGACAGTGTCTGAAAGATCAGCGCGCGGCAGACGGCCCGGTATTGCGCGGCGGCGGTGTCGCGCGAGCGGTGCCCGCCGCCGCAGTGCCAGACACAGCGCTGGGGAGACAGAGATGTGCACGTGTTAATGACGCTTTTAATTCGTGAAGCGTACGTAAACAACACTCGGCAATATGAGCGACGTTATGGGCGGCTAAATTATCTTTATATATATCTCTAAGACACTCTGGAATTGGCCAGTGTCTGAGAGACCAGCGCGCGGCAGACGGCCCGGCAGTGCGCGGCGGCGGTGTCCCGCAAGCGGTGGTGCCCGCCGCCGCAGTGCCAAACAGCGCTGGGGAAACACAGACACGTGCATGTTGTTAATGACTGGCGGTTTTAGCTTGCTAAGGGTGACAGAGGAGAGCAGGGCACAACAATGTTCGGCAAAACGAGCGACGTCATGGGCGGCAAAGGTATCTTTATACTCGGGCGTTCTAGAATTGCCGAGTGTCTGAGAAGCCAGCGCGCGGCAGGCTAGGTCTTCTTTATGTCTAGGAGACTAACGCGTAACGCAGGATGTGGTGCAATAGAACTAGATGCAGCGCTTAGGACGACAAGAGTTGTTAGTTATGATTGAGAAAAATAGTAGCGGGATGTTCTTTTGCCGGTGCAGTATAAGCAAAGCATTCGCATGAAAAACTTAATTATTCAAAACCAAACGTGTGTACGAAAGTGATTATTGGCTCCACGCTCTCGATACGCATTCCAATGTCGATTAATGCACAAGCCAATAAAAGGCACAGATTGCATTACCAACTTCACTTAATACAGCACCGCTCCAGATAACTTATCCTTTCAATTTTCATTAGCCGCCCGAGTTGCCATTTCAATAAACTTCGAAAAACTCGTTCCTTATCCAACCGCTTCACTTCAATCCCAACCTTGATACATGGTATTACCGTTTACATTACAAAAGAAGCAGCAGATGTATATGACTGTGTGGAAGTTGGTACATGTCTGATTACCGTATTGCCCGTTGCATATCATTCCACGCACTGGGGTCCATTACGATCAAATTGCTCGGCAATTGCTAAATGTATCGTAAAATAACAATAAAGAGTGCTTGAATAAATTATAGAGCGGATTAAAGAGTTCCGAGGTCGTCGGTTACGAGGTAGACACGATATGGGTTACAAGGTATTGCGTCTTAGTATGGTACACATTAAGAAGGTAAGTAATGTTCAGTAATAATTTAAATTAGACTGGTTTCATGTTTCGCCGCATTTGCTCCGGTGGCTTAACCAAAACGGGCAAATGTCAAAGTGTGGCGTGACACAATCTTTGAAGGTGTAACCGAAAATGAAAAAAGCAGTAGTAGTCATGGGTAAAAGTTGTACCAACCAATGCTTTCATTACGTTATTACAGTTATTACCTACTTTCTTTCACTCCAGATTTTTCCTAATTGTATGTTGTTGCCAAAGTTACTTGGGTTACGTGGTTGCGAAAGTAATTAAATTCCTACTCTGTCGCCTTGGCTTTATCGATATTCTTAGTTCACAAAAAAACTGTCTGTTTTATTATATATATGTCTCACAAATCGTACAGAGACCTGAGGGTAATTTCGTAACTTTTCTAACGAGCGTTTCTACATTTACTACAAAAGAATAGTTTCGTAAATGCCCTGCTATGCTATGAATACAAAACAGTTAAACTGAATATGAAATATAATAATGAATATAAATGATTAAAAGCAAACGTTAAAACCAAACAACTGATATTCATTCGTTTTCAATTATCGAGGCTGAAATGACTTGCGCTGAAATAGTTATTTACGATACAAGTGCCGAAAATAGGAAACTCGCAACGAGTGGTGATAAATTAAAACACGACCGAAGGGAGTGTTTTAAATCGACACGAGTTGCGAATTACCTATTCGCACATGTATCGTACAACGTTTTATGGCTCTTTAAAGTTTCGACATATGCAGGAAAAGTGCTCTTTTCCGCACTAGTGCGGGAAAGTAGCACCATATGTACTGTAAATGTTTTTACGTCACACCTGGCCATAATGCGAGTTTTGCGCTGCGCGTACGGGAAAACTCGCATTGTGGCAAGGTGAAGACGTAAAATTTTGTACTCAACACGGGCGGTAATTCGTAAAGCCCCAGAGCGCATATTTATGCCCCTTACCTTCGGTTCGGGCCACAAACACCTGCGATCTAGGGCATTCACGAATTCACCACCCTAGTTACGTAATGTACTATTCCATTCTCGTATTTTCCATGCTACACGTCAATTGGGATAACAGATCGCCGTGACGTCAGCGTTATTCGGCTCAGATTGCGATGCGCAATGACAGACGAATAATAAATACCATTTCGTTTCGCTCCACAGGGTACAAAATAGGGGTGTAGACACTATATAAATATTCAATAATGTTGTTTTTCACGAAAAACAATTAAAAATGTGGTCTAATGGGAAAATAGCAACGCAAGAGGTTAAATAACCACAAAGTTATGAGTGTCCTAAGTTTTAAGAGGGATATGTTCTGTCCCTTTTCCTCAAAACGCACCTTCATATAAAACGATTGTCATTTACTATGACGCTCGCAGACTGTGACGTTACTATTTTCTCTGACAAGTAATACTAAAACGGTTGTAGCTTCGTAATTATTTGAGATATCCGAATGGGATTTTCGTCACTAGGCATATTCTCTTGCCTGCTTTCTTATGGCGTACAAATAATTTTCGAGTCTACACCCGTATTCCGAAGAGTATTTTGCCCGAAAGCATATTTTTTCCGAATTTCATAATTCCGAAAACCACGTTCCGCTGAATCAAGCATCGAAATTTTCATTCAGCGGAAAATGGCGTTCGGAATTATGGTTTCGGACATATTACTATTCGGATTTTTCTGTGCTCCCCTCTCCACCAACGAATCGGAAGATTTCATTACAAAGATAACGTTTTACTGGAATATAAGAAAAGCCAATTAATAGAAACGAGGGAAAAGATATAAAACTAATACAGTTAACTTTGAGGAAGCGGCGGGGAAAGCTTTCTTCGTTTATATTCCTGTATTTTAACCGATATAACTGTAAGAGAGAATCAGCTAGGTGCGGGGGTTCGAGGGACACCGTGCTTTCTATTAGACGAATAAAATAATAGTTATTTACGATACAAGTGCCGAAAATAGGTTATTCGCAACGATTGGTGATAAATTAATACACGACCGTAGGGAGTGTTTTAAATCGACACGAGTTGCGAATTACCTATTCGCACGTGTATCGTACAACGTTTTACTGTACATATGGCTCTTTAAAGTTTTGACATATGCACGGAAAGTGCTCTTTTCCGCATTAGTGCGGGAAAATAGCACCATATGTACTGTAAATTATTATACGTTACTTTTTTACTATTATGTGAGTGCTACAGTTACCTGTGAAAGTTGTGAAAGAGAGCGTTCTTATAAGTTCTGCATCTGATATTTTCTCTAAACAGACGGGTGAAGCTTTTAAAAGCCATTTGAAAACGTATAGGTACTTATATTGTTACATTATGTTAATATAGGACTTTGAGCTTACTATGGGGCTAGTTAGATTCGTATAAGATTGTCCACTATTATTGGGAGCCTGTAGTGTCCCACTGCTGGGCAAAGTTTCCAGTGTTCTCGAACCGGTGCTTCTCGTCCCGCCATCGCCGACGAGGCCTGCCGCGTACCGTTTTCAGCTATCGGGTTGCCAGTCAGTTCGGCTTTGGCCCACAGTTCACTCGGCATGCGGCAGACATGCCCAGCCCACTCCCACTTCAACTTAGCCGCTTTCCGAGCTACGTCGACTATTTGAGTCTTGGAGCGCAGCGTGAGCGAGCGCAAGATTATCCCGTAATATTTATTTATTAATGTATGCTAGTATTGCACTACATTGTCAAAAGGACTTCGAATTTGTACAGTACAGAATAATGCAATTATTCATTAATAATGTTCTTCTTAGCATCTGAACTGTTCTTCACGTGAACTGTCCCATTAGAGCTATTTGCAGGCATAAAGGCAACTGTCAGCACCAACTCTGTCTACACACAGCTACTTCAATCCAAAACGACGCATGCGCCTAAGATATTTTCTAACGTTACTTCCTTTTAAGATCCTTATCCTTTATGTCTTTTAGCATGTTGCCTATTGGTCGCCTGTCGCAATCACGGCACTTAAATAGCCCACGCTTCTGCAAGGTGCAACTCGATGGACCACATTCAAGCCCCAAATCGCGCTATTCTATTTTCGACGCAATACTTAATGACCTAAAGCGCATAATCGCTATTTCATAAAGTTGATCAAGTTATGCCATTTAGGAACTGCATTGTTCGGCTGAAAATTCAAAACGCCCGTTTTGGAATGTGATGCATGTAATTGTCACAGTCGCGCCGTAAAAGGAATGTTTAAAGCGAAACATTAAGTAAATTGGTCACGGTTGGAACGATTTGTGTTAATTGTTGCTTTCGTAACATTATTATTTTATTGTTATTGGCAATCAATTAAGTTGCATGTGAGGACCTGATTATTAAAAGATCAATAAAAGGTATTCTGACTTAGCATTTACCAAAACAAATCCTCCGTAAGACGTTATTGAAGTAAAAGTGAAATAATCGTGTAGTTCACAGCTGCAGGCGTAAAGTTCAAATAGAAGTTAATAAAAGGAAATGATTCCATTAAAACTCATTTGCAGTTGCTCAACAGTCCAATTGTGTTCAATGTTCACAAAGGCGATCCTGCCATAATTGACGCTAACTAATAACAACAAAGCATTTATGATTCAACGTGTCAAGGCAATGGGGAGACGGGGGCAACACGATCACTTTCGCAAGTCGGATGTCGACCGACAACGTAACAGCGCGCCGACAATCGCCGACACCCACAACTGGTCATTACCGTGCCTCTGCCCGCTATCTATAAATCTAGAATAAACAGTGACTTATGGCTTGCCGCTTTTGAATTATTTGAACCAAAGTTAAGGAGATATTTTATCAGCGAGCGTGGCCGACGCGTTTGTCGGCCGATCGGAATGAAATCTTATAGAGCTAGGTGTCGCAAATCAATGTGTAATTTACTGGGACGGCGCCCGTAACTAGGCTTAATTGTAATTTATATTTCGCTGCGTGAAATTGTTGCCTCTGTACGCCAAAAGATTGAACCGACAAGAGTTCCTGCAAAGATACACCTTTTCGACTAAGCGGAGCAGAAATTGTCTTTGCATATTAATTTGCTACCATTTCTTATTTATGCCGCAGCTATGATGAATAACGTTTTGTGCGTGCTACGCGCAAGCACATTTCATGTTTCTGTCGGGGATGGAGAAAAACTAAGACTGCTATATTATTGATGAGCCAGCCGGCCTGGTGACCCACTTCCCCCGCGGGCCCTCGGAAGAGGTATTTCAGTAAAGAAAACGGCTAGGAAATTGTGCCGGAAAATTTCTTTCAGAATGTACGAGAGACAAAGCAGCTTCCAGTCATTGTAGCGAGTCTTTTTTCACAAGGAGTCACTGCTTTCAGTTAATAATTCCCAAAAAACACTGATTATTTATCATAAACAACGGCTAAACATTGCGAATAACTTTCAATAATCATACAAACGACCTGTTGACAGTAGACACCGAGTGTACGGTGACGTCACGATTCGCTCCGCCAATAGCGTTGCGTTTTGGAAATTTGCGAGAGAATTTGAAAATTACTACTTTTAAATAATTAAATTTGTTAATAGAAACATGATTATTTGTAAAAATAATCATGTGTGTATATTTACTAAGCAATAAAGATTACTCATGTTTTTTTTCGTCCATTTCTGAATCACATGCATATTCCCTATTCCATTGAGCCGTCTTATAACATACTTGAATCTCTTTAGTCTAAACGGTTTGTGTTGATACACTTGCTATTGATCTGATTTATGAATTAAAATGACCTTTAAGCGACCACCAATTCAACGAACCGGATAATTTGCTTTTGAAAACATTAATATTATAATATCGAATAAAAGTTCGTATTATGTGTGATCCTCATAGCTCGCATAATGTAGAAAACAATTTTCAGCTAAGCTATAGAGACAACATCAATGTTTCGTCATTATTACTGAAATACTATTTCTACCATTTTAATACAAAAGCACTTAAAACTTTCCAGCACTGATTAAGGAGTAATACTCTCAAGGGAGATCGTAAACTCTCGTATTTATTTAAGTCACTATGGTTCTAATTTTAACACATTTCAAAGAGGCATTAAAGAAGGAATTGCGACATAAATCAAAACAGTCGTTATGATAATAATACATTACTAACGGCTTGACGTTATCATACAATTATACCCGTATCCACTTATACTTTTAGATTCACTTAACAAGACCATCAAAACGCCATAAGCTTGCTCGAAGGCCGTTCATAACAGCTTTCTCATACAAACAGTTGATACATATACATATATAACTAGTTTCCGCCCGCCACTTCGTCTGCTTGCATTCGGGATATAAATTATCCTTTATTTCAATTCAGGCTATATACTATCTTCGTACAAAATTTAATCCAAATCGGTGGAGCCGTTTAAGCAAGATTGAGTAGTAACATCCAAACATCTGAACATAATAAACATCCAAACTTTCGCATTTATAATATCACTAGCTTCCGATCACGACTTCGTCTGCGTGGAACCGGGATGAGAAGTATCCTATATTTGCATCCAGGCTATATACTATCTTCGTGCAAAATTTCATCCCAATCGGTTGAGCCGTTTTAGCGTTTACTTTCGCATTTATAATATTAGTAGGCTGTATAGGATTAAAGGTGCTTCAATCCTGGATAAGTTAAAAATATCAACATGCGGAAATCGTATTTTACAATGTATGGTATCTATCATAAATGCAAGAAACTTTTGTTTTTTTAGTACAAATAAGTTACGACTAAGGAAAGAGGAAAAATCCACATTATATTGAAGAAATGTCCGCTATACTTCCACTTATAGTTGCATATAATATCGTATGTGTAAAAACTAAAGCAAACACTACATTATATAATATAATCAGCGTACGTAATCGTTTTTGCTTGCGTTCGTTTGACAGAATATACATTTAAAGTTCCGGCTCTACCATAACAAAGGCTCTACCAAAGCTATTTGAATTGTCATCGGAATTCGCGCGTGCTTAATTTTAAAACAATCAGATACGTATGTGGGTCACTCTACATCGATATACCATACCGGATTGTACCAAATGGATTTACGAACGGTGTATCGTAAAACCTCCTAACTATGGCAGTCAAAATCACAAAAGTTTTGGTCTAAATAAACTCGAATATTACTGGTTTTAGGGGTGACTTAGGGTAGTAGGGCACTCTAAGACAGGCTGAAGCAGGCTATACTTACACTAAAAAAAACTATAAAATAACTAAAACAAAACTATATACTAATTTTTACTATATTCGGGAGGTTTTACGACACGCAGAAAAGCTTCAATAACAAGTGCATGTCTTAATGCATGAAAACTACTCTCCTTTCTATATAACTAGAACTTAGAAAAGTTGAAAAACTCCCGACATTTTCATTTCAAAGTCCAATATTTCAAAAACGGTGGATCAGATTTTGATGAAAATGGTCTTAGCCATTCGCTCCAGACACTCGGCGTAAAATTATCTATTACACAATAAAAACCGCATTCAAATCGGTCCATCCGTTTGGCAGCTATGATACCACAGACAGATACACAGATACACAGACAGACGCGTTAAACTTATAACACCCCTCTTTTTTCGTCGGGGGTTAAAAATCTTCTTCCGTCTTAAACACAATGTCGTTGCATGTCTTTGAAAGTTATAAAAGCCCTTCAAGCATTGACGATGGTGGATTAATTATATCGGGGTAGTCTCTAGGACTACTCATATCAAAAATTCTTTCATTACTATAATCATCATTATATTTCATTATTATATTACTCGTAGTATACCTTACTTACTACGCTGGCTCAGTAACCCGAAGTCGATCTTGGCTAACTACACTAAGACACGCCACTGTGCTCTATCCTGGGTAGCCTGCCGCCAATCATGATCGGCAGGTTGAAGCTGGCACAGGTCTTTCTGGACTTTGCCAATCCAGTACGTCTAGCATCTTGTTATTCAGTCTCTTCCCGAGCGACTGAGCGTCTCTCGTCTCACTCGCACCGTGGAAATCAGAAAAACGAGGGTACATCTTTCTCGACTCGCCTCGAGTTGTGCTAGCCCGCAGCAATACCTTGGTCAGCCGGCTGGACGTCGACGATTTAAGCGCCCTGGGTACACTCTTTTAGCGGCACAATCCTCCCCCATTCTCTCGACGTGGCCGATCCAGCACAGTCGAGCAGATTTGCTCTCCCAGTGATGTTGGGGCCAGCAACCAGTGCTTCCACTTCCTAATGAAGAATGAAGAGGAAGTATGAGGAAGTGGAACTATTCCTACACATTTGGAAAAAAGCCAATCATAAAGGTTGACAGCGCGCTTGTATTATTCTGGTGTCGCAAGCGTCTATAGATGACGGCGTCTGCTTACCATCAGCCCGGGTGTAAGCTTTTTTGCCATCGCCGCAGTATGAGACTTTGAAACAAATTCACGTTCTTTCTCAACCCCACAGCTGTATCTAGTTTCTCACCATTGCTCATTCCTTACTTATTAAAGACGCCTTAATAATTTGTATGGCAGCCGAGCCCTTGCACCTGATAGCCATACAGTGAAAGCAGATGTCATCGCCCACCCATTGGTGACGTAATGTAAGGCAGCGCGCTCATTGACGGGGCGGGACGGTGACACCCCGACACGACGCGCGATCTGTATTGAGGTGACTTAGTAATCAGATGTGATGTGATCGCTTTTTTGGATGATGCTTTGACGAACAGTGCTCATTGTTGTATTATGTATGTATATTTAGAGAGATATACTATGCTAGATGCAGAAACCAGCGTCGATGCTGGTTTTTTGAGAAATAGGGTACAATAACGGATGGGTTCAAAAGACTCAGATCGATGTTACGAAGTTACGAGTTAAGAAGATATGTGCAATAATAATGTAAGTAGCTGAATCAAGGGAAATATTGACTGTATTGCAATTTCAAGACAATCTTAGGCTAAGGGATTTCCATCTTTACTATTATACATTCAGTGATGACTGACTTGATGTGTCAATGTTTAGTATCTTGGAAGAGTAATTGTGTAACCCAGGGGTTCCCAAACTTTATTTTCTCATAGACCACTTTCAAAAGTTAACTGGTTTTGGTAGACCCCCTACACCACATTTCTACCATATTCCCAAAACTAAGCCTGGAGACGCTCGCGATCTCTCGCAGACCAGACTTGCAGTCGACAAGTTTTGGAGGCGAATGGTGTAATTTTAATAAAATGTCAGTTTAGTTTACCAAAATTTTAATCGGGGAGCAGCGTAATAAAGGTGTCATGTATTTATCAGTCATCCAGGCTATAAAAATAAAACAAAAAATAATATCTGTTTTTGTTCTTTACTATCGAAACCAGATACATTTCCGTGGACCCCACTTACGAATTGTGCACCCCCATTTTTTTGTCACGCCAACGTAGACCCCCGTCGAGTCTCCTGTGGACCCCTGGGGGTCCACCTGGACCACTTTGGGAACCCCTGGTGTAACCAAATATTAAAAGTAAATAATAAGTAAAGTTTACGTATTCAGTAACGTTGCGTGTGCACTCACCTTAAATCATCTTAGCCATGTACTCGGATAAGGATCATCTCGTAAGTGAAAGTCGTATAAAAATGGAGAGCGGCGATATTCCCACATTACGTATCTATATCACCCAAAATTTACGAGCACCAACGACCTTTCAATGAAAAAATAATACTAACAGCGTATAGTCTCAAAGTACAATTCAAAAGCGTAGTGATATTGTTTAATTCTTATTATTTCACATATATAAGTTAACAATCATAGAAAAAGTCGTCACACTAATAGCCAAGACTCGCTACGCGCTACGCTCGTAGTGGATCTCGTGGTTTTCCTCGTATATAGCGGAAAGCGACAACGGCGTAGGCGCCCGCTAGGCGGGTTCCTTATGCCAGTGAAAGTGTTAAAAACAAAGAACTCCCTTTGGAACACAAAAAAGGGAACAATATTTACATCAAACCCTTTGTAAAAAACACGCATTTACTTAGTATGTGATGTCAAGTTTTCAAGTGTTATGATCATGATAGAGGGGGCAGGCGTGGTTAGCCTATTGCTTTTCGGCCTTTCGTTTGGAGTCGTTTACTACAAGCATAGCGTTGTCTTTTTCCAATGATATATCAGCAGTGTGTGGCCATAACGGACGACTATGTGAACGGCGATCTGACTTTGTTTTTCTACATGCTTTAATTTGTTATAGATATTAATTGTCTAAATCGGCCATACGTCACGAATTCTCATTGAAACGTCGTGAACATAATTTTACTACTTTTCGCATCGCCCTTTGAGTTCCGTTCGCCCTATTGTCAAAGTCTAATTAAGATCATAATCGATCGATACGCTCATGTGTTTTGAATCGTGAATGGGGCGCACTGAATGAACTTCGCCGGTCACGCGCGTAACTACAAGCCCTATGAAGTACCTACATAACCGTGAGACCAGTGCGACCAGGAATGCAAGTTGCTTCGGTTGCGAAAGTATACAGGAATAAATTCGCAGTCTTATTTCAGCTAGCATAATTAATGTGAGCAGGAATATTTCAGTAGATATAAATATTATTAAACAAAGGTCTTGCTGACGCTTCCCTGAGAAATTCGAATAAAAAAGGGATGTTACCTCTATGCTGCCCTGCAGTATTGGCAACCGCGTGCGCTGGTGAGCCTCCCGCTTTTTGACGTGGCTGAGCCTTCTAACCAAACAAGGGTTGAAGCCTCTACCCTCTAGTCTAGGCTGTAGGACAGATGTATTTCTACGACGTCCCGCAGCATGAACCGCCGGCGGCGGCGGCGCGGCGCGGGGTCGGCGTCTCGCTCTATACCCTCGTCGTTCATATTTCATTCCTGCTCACCTATAAATAGACTGTAGGTCAGAACCTACCTCTATGACGTCCCGCAGCATGAACCGCCGGCGGCGGCGGCGCGGCGCGGGGTCGGCGTCTCGCTCTATACCCTCGTCGTCGGTGTCCGCGCGTCCACCCTCCGACGTCTCCGAACCTTCCGACAGGATTCCGCATTCTTCCTCGTCATCTGTGGACAAAGTTACTGTTAGTAACCCTTTCGTCAAACTCCAATATTTACTCGGTAATAAAGGCCTAAAACCAACCTATCTTAAGATTGATTTATTGGGACCCTTCTCGGTCTTGAGTTGGACAAAATAACTGAAAAAAAATGAATGACGCAGGCTCTGCAGTGGTTTACTGTAGTACACCTGCACATTTCGGTATTGGTATAATCTCCTAACTCCCATCTTAGTCGCCATCAACTACGGAGACCATTTCGTCCGCAGCAGAACAAACACCTATTTGATGAACACTATAACAAGTAAACTAATCTAACAATTTATCTAACACTCTCACCTCCTCAACAATCTTAAGTAACAAGTTTTTAATTACAAAGCAACTGAGGCGGCAAATTCCGATGATCTCATTCAGGTATCGCTGAATACGAGGCGTGGGGAATTCTCGCTTTCGAGCGTACATAATTCCCTTCCAACCATGAAATTGTAACGCAAACTTGCCAGTTTACTGAGCGGGAATGTTAAAAACAACTCAAATACTCGCAAATAAAGGTTAGTACCCACAACTTCGTAACAAGCCTCGATCAAAGAGCGATGGTCGTTTCGTAAATTGGAAACATAGCTCTCGTTTTGGAGCGACCGAATTAGCTTTTTCAATTTAATTTAGGTACCTACATAATACTCGTATAATGTTCATATTTATAAGTCGAGTGCATTTGTTTTGAAATAATCTCAAGGTGATGGTCATGGTGATATTTCAAAATTAAAATAAATTCAGATGCTTATTTCAAGTTTAATATACGCGAGTATCAACATAAAATATACGATAGGTAAATCCTTAGCTATTCACAAGCTCGAAAATCTAATTGTAAATTGTGTCCAGTTGTTTCACGCATGTGTCTTGCAAGAATAATACAGGCTGTAGGTATGTACCAGTACCTAATCACGCAGAATCCAATATACTTACAGCCGTATTCATAATCGTTCTACAAGCCTATTTTAACCAAAATGGCGTTAACATTTGTTTGTCTTTGTCTGTCACTTTGACATTTGTGTTCATAAAAAAGGGACAAAGTACATTTTATTTAGCAGAGGCATTTCAAGTTTTATGAATAAGGGGGTTAGTAATTCGAGGTCTACGTTTTTGCTTGTCTGGTAAGAACACCGTGTTTTCACATCAAGCTCAAAAATATATCGTTAAAAGGTTTACTTTACGTTGTCCTTTTTTGTGTGGTGGCAAACCTAAATGTATACCTAAATACCTTTAACTAAATTAACATTCAGAATGTATAAATAACTTTAATTCCTTTCAAGACATATCTTGTCAATCACAATAAAGATCCGCCTGAAATCTTTCCAATCACAATTAATAGGTACTCCCCCTGTATAGCCTATGAGCTTTAACAAAGTTGCAATAATGCACGTCACCGCACGTGTGGTCGTGTGGCACCGCATTTGCGCTGCACCGCGCACGATTCACACGGATCAAATCCAAAATGGCGTCAGCACCCTAGCGAGACACCCACTTAATCCCTTTCGAACTATCGATCTCACTAAACCCCGCAGGACAAAACAGACACGTGATAATAGGATTATGATGGTTGATACGTCATTTTCGAATGAACAGTGTTTTCGTAGGTTGCGCAAAGGCAGTTCGCGCGGCGCCGGCGCCGCGGGCGCATTGCTAAAGCCACTCTTGACATTGGACACGTATTGACGGCTATTAAACGTGTATTACTATTGTGAGACATGCTTGGCGGTCTCCTTAGTGTGTAAGCTACTATATCAACTGTCTCAAAAATACGAGCGACTTGCAGCGCTAACTCATTCAGCGTCAATCAAGGTCAGAACCCTACTGTCACTTTTCGGTACATATGGGAATCAAGCTGCTACGGACTACGGCGTAGCGCTACGACCGTAGCAAGACGGTGAATGGATTAAGTTCGAAGCTTGGGTTCCAAGTTTTCGCTCAATGTAGGTTAATTCATCGTTTCGTTATTTGCGAAGATCTAATATTTTAATAATTTAATATGCTTCTTGGTTTATCTAGAATTTGATTAGTGGCAAGGCCCTTACGGCCCGTATAAACTTGTTGATTAGTTACTATTATTGCGCCTTTATTTATTATATTAACTTGTTAAACTTCCCTTCGACCACATAATGAATCCAAGTTATGCGTAGGTATACAAGTCCAAGACGTATACTTTCAAAGATATCATAATCGCTATCATAAAGAAAGCAAATTGCATGTCATAAACGTCATTTAGGACCTTCTCGGTAAAGGGAACCGCCAAGTAAAGCCCAACCTACCATCGCACCTAACTGTGAACCAGCACATCTTCCATTAGGATTACTTAAGACACCAATAAATTCAACGGTCTATAATAAATATAACTTTCTTTTGCGGAACTTTAAAATTAAACTTTAATAACTTCCGGCAAGGTTTCTTTTTAATTAGAGTCTGCGCATCATAATAAATCAGTTAACAACAAATACCATGTTTGTTTAATTACATAGACATCCATGTATTTTTGCCTGATGTGCCTAATTTTAACAGGGATGTAATTATGTATGTAAATAGTATATTGTGACAGAATAAAAATACAGAATAATGTTATATCGGTACAAAGACATTTTTGTCTCTGTACGGGATCTGTTCCATTTAGCTTTTGAGCAATTGAGTAGAAAACAGAACTAGGTACTGAGAAATAGATGTGATTAGGTTTGACACATCTTGGTGGCTGGGCGCAGGGGTTAAGAAAATCATTTTTTTTAAAGAGTTTATTGTACGTTTTTTCGAAGTGCTTGATAAATATATCCATGCCGAATTGCAGTTTTTTTAATAGTAGACAGACAGACGGACATGGTGAAACTATAAGGGTTCCTTGTTGGTTACGGAACCCTAATAAAAATAAGCGTCTTGATATTACACAATTGTTTTCAAAATAATATTAGATAGGGCTAAGCAAAGCTCAAGTGACACCCGTCCATCAGTGCAATCGTCCAGTTAAGGTGGTCGTTTGTACCAGGTGAACTTTGTCGCATTGTCATTCGTTCTATAAATTGTCGTTTCGAGTATATTGTCGGTATTTAACAAATATTTCAGTGCAAGAGAGACGACTGCTTTATGTCCGAAATAAACGCGACCATACACTTGGCTTTTGTCAGTTCTTGTTCCCAGACACAACACTGATGGAAATCTAGTCACCAAGCTAATTATTCAGTAGTGACTTCATACCCCGTGTATGCAGATATCAGCATTCAGTAATGTGTACACAATTAATTCGATGAAATGTGATTATACGGCCCATTTGAATTTCTATCAGCTGTCGTGTTTGGCATTTGGAGGCATTTGTCGTGGTTGCATTACGTCTATCAGACGCACGCTGAGAGATTATAATGCCCTGGTACTTTGCATGATTTAATCATTACGACTAATGTTTATGTGGTGTAATAAGGCATTCGAATTGAATTTTATAAAGACAGTCACAATTCAAAACTCGCGCAAGACTCGATTGAAAGCATAGTTGAAAACGATTTATAAGATGTATTCAACCTGTATCTTGCATTTCTTCTTCTCACTTTAGCGTGCCTTCCCCGTTTCCCTTTAGGGGAAGGCAGGCAATTAACATAAAATCTAAGACATAAGATACCGTCGCTACGTCAACCAAAATCTTCCATAGTTGGTTGCACGTGCAAACCTTGGTTTTGAGAGAACGCGAAGGATATTTTCAATGTTTGTGCATAGGCGCAATGAAATGTAGAAGCCTAATTTCACAAATCGACTGCCCATTATATTACTAGCCTCGAAATATAAACAGTGCCAAGGAAACAGAAACAATACGTCAACAGAAATCGCTAGTCTCCTGGCATTTAACTCCTGGCGCCAGGCGCTCTCCGCGACGAATAAATCGACAGAAATCGCCACGACCGGCACAAGCTTGCATAACAAATTTATGTCTATTCATTCGATAGCCAACCGTGACTCAGCTACGACTATGACTCCCTGGTACTTAGTCCTCTTGTGGCAGACGCCAGTTGACATCGAGGTTAAGAAATTGGCTATAAGAATGGCACAGTCCCGACAGATCGGCCATATCCATAAACAAAGGTATCTAGAGAAATTTGCTTTGACAACTTAAACATTGTATGCTAAAGTACTTGAACACGATACGTGGAACATTTTCAGCGTTCGTATCACCGTTCAGAGGCGTGACGTTCGTAAAACTGGATTTCCACCAGCAAAGCCATGCATAGTCAGCTACAATTCTTGAAGATAAAATAAGTGCTAAAGCCAAATTAGCTCCGTGTAGGAATAACCCCACGATTCCCCGTCGATAGGTGTGGGGAGACCCTGAGTTCGACACCTCACCACTGGTAGTAAAAGGTTTATTGTTTAAAGTACTTAATGATTATCTATCCTAGTTAATTGCTTCTGCTCAATTTGCCAAGGGACAAGCGCATCATTGCTTCATTGCAAATCATTGCCATCGTGAAGAACTCCAGACAATTGGCACTAAAGTTTTACCTTCTTTCCCAAGTGCCATGAAAGAACAGGTTGCAGAACATGTCATCTCGAATCGCCGACTATCAATTTGTCTCGTTTTACAACGACGGTTGACTTAACTCTGCTATTCATGAAGATAAATGGCCATTCTGTATAATTGTTGTCCAAGTGGAACTGAATGCAGTAGTCGTGAAGTGTGACCTTTATTTTGTTTGACACACATTACGTTGGCATTGAGCATTATAACACGCGAGAGATGGCACAGTAATAATTTAAGTTAATAGGAGACAAACTGCCCGCGCGACTCCGTTTGCGAATTACAATGACCACGAGCGAAGCCGCGGGGTGAAATAAAACCTATATCCCTCTACCTATAACCTGAAAATTCATTCTGTATACTGGTGAGAGAAGTTTTGAAATTAGGTGAGTAATTTCGGAGATGGCTCCTACATACAAAGTTACCAAACTACTACCTTACAAAACCACACTCTTACAAATTATACCTCTTTCATATTAGCATAAATTACAAACTAAGTGAACATCAACTCGTATTCGGTCGAAAATTTTGAAGTTATTAATTATTTACATTGGACTCGTTCAGTAAATTCGATGGTCAAAAGCGCCATGCTTTTCGTAATGGCTATGTCAACTTAAAAAAATCTGTTGACCATAACGTAAACAACTTACAACAAAAAATAAACATCAACACTTGAAACTGATTACGAGATGAGACGATGATAACAGTAGTCACATCAGAGGTTATAATACTTTGACGACAATGACGACATGATTACACTCAACCTATGTAAAAGCAGTTAGTCATCAGAAACAAGTAATAGGTCGTTTAGAGTCAACAAAACGATACTCTCACGTGGGAGAGAACAAATAACTGTTAACCGCTGTGCGTTGTTTAAGATAAGATGTTTCCCATGGACTGATAACGGGAGATGTATGCAGTTAGTAAGGATGCTGAGGTCCGCTCGGGGGCACAATTGCAAAACGTTAGGTAACGGCGCGAGATAGATAACTTGGAAGTATTAGCACGTGCCTTGTGGAACTGCTGACGGCGTGTCTGGCAAGATTCTGCCTAAGTTGAATTTTCGGAGCAAAGGTGAATTTTCATTTCAAGTAATTCGAATTCAAAAGACTACCTTACTGTTCCGTTATTACAAGCTTTAAGTTAACTTGCAGTTTGTATGGATGTAAGTATGTATGTAATGTATATGTAATGTATTTGTCCGTCAAAATATGTAATCCATTTTTCAGTCACTCGCCGTTATCCGATTGAGCTGAAATTTTGGGTAAAGGTATAATTCGGATGACTACTGATTTTATGGTACCATCGACAGGCAGAAGGCGACCATGAGAATTCAGTAGGTACTTAACCGACGTCACCCCGTTGAGTTTTGGATTCGTTAGAAATCAATAAAATCTTGTACTAAGAATGAAATTATTGACAGAAACTTATTGTTGATGGCTCTTTCGTGAAATCTGTTAACTATTATGAACTATACTTGTGTCTATTATAATTTAATGTGTTGATTGAACAATTCCATTAATGTTGACTATTAACAATAGCGGAATTCGAAATTAAACAATAGAGAAATTACATTTCGTAATCGATCAAGCTGACAAAAGGGGCGTGAAAAAGACGCCTTCTTGAAACAACTATTAATATCAATTTGTAACATTGTCTTTGCACTACCTGGACTACACTTTCTCCGTCGCTATTCGTCTCCTAATTGTAGACGCAAGAAACTCGAATGGAGACAACCGGCGACCAACTGTGGGGCATAAGACATGTTGCATGGTGTCATTTAATTTTGATACATACGAGGAAGTAAGTATGAATAATTGTTGCATGTATGTATGATTCATTGCTGCGTCGCATAGGTTAATGTGTTACATGACACGGCGATGTACGAAACCAGTCAGCTGAAGAGATTTATCGACGATGATTGTCGTAGTCGCACTTATGGTGCTGTGAAAATACCGTATGATTCTAGAGATTGTATAAATTAAATGGATGTGAATTAGAAACGAGTTCACATTTTAGTAAAATTTACACATTTTAATAAAGTCGGGAGCGACAAGGTAAGCGGTCGGTTCCAGAGTAAAATGATTTTACTCTGGAACCGACCGCTTACCTTAGCGCTCCCGACTTTCCTCAGGAATCATCTAGTGTCAACTAAACCTAGTGGCTCTGTGAGTTGTAGAGTTGGAAAGCCTGTCAATTTTCCATTAAATTTTATTTTTTTTCCAACAACTGAATTGTAATAAAAATACAACTACAATTATTGAACATGTCCACAAAATTTCACGAGAATCGGTTGAGAAAAGAGACTTGCACGTCTATCACGTGACGGCCGCGACATACTCTCGATTTTTCTTCACTATACCTCTTGTTCTAAGTGTTCTAATAAGAAAGAGACGGATATTGCGAGAAAAAACGAGAAAGCTCGCGCGCCGTCGCGTGATAGCCGTGCTGTAGCGGACACCAAAAAAAGAGCAGCGAAAAAGTCGAAAATAGCAGATTACTAAAACATACACGAAACTTCTCCCATAGTATCATCCATATTTTTGAGAAATCGACTATCATAAGCCTGAATTCGTAGTGCACCCCGCTCTAAGACAAAATCATATTTTGAATTACATTTCCACATTTCGTTTTCTGAACTGATCCAAGCCAATAAATTCTACTCCTTTGACTTCTCTGAATTTCTTTCGAACTCCAGTTTATCTCGAACACCCAGCCGCCGGAGGGTCAAAGGCGTTATTCAATTAAACCCATTTGATTATGGAGCGTTGCACAGACGCATAAATAACAAACAATAGATTACGCGCCCATAATGGAAGTGTTTGGATCGAAACACCTCCCGGTTAGGCGCCGAAGAGCGCTCGGTAAAGTAGCAAAATATGCGCAAGCGACTGACAAATCGCGAGGCGAACAAAAGCGCATCCAGAGAATCATTAAACTGTTTAAACTTTATTAAGAACATCTTAAAGTTTAAATTTCAATGTAGTTTGTTTACTGTGCGAATGGGAACGTATTGCGGCATTTTCTAACGCTCCGTAAATACTTAGGGATATCGGTTTGCAATTACAAATTACAACTCTATCGTCGTAATTGAAAACATCTGTCCATTTTTCAGACCATAGTGAGACCGCACATCTGTGGTGGTTGGGTTGCGCCCTAATAACTTGATACATAACATAAGACACATTATTCTGCTTTTACAAAACAGCATTTCAAGAATATTGACATTGATTGACGGTTTTTTAAACCCAGAGTCCCGAAGAGACATCTGTTATTCGAATTAAGATTAATTTGCGAGAATCTTCTATGAAACATCTCATACCTACTTCCTGAATCCAGTGCGGGCTGGTATCCTGCTGTTTCGGCAAAATATTTTTCGCCAAATTTCACTTCCCACAAAACTTATGGCAGTAGTTTCATTTCCCAAACGAACAAATAGCACATTTTTGTTTCGCATTTTGTTCATTTGGTCAAAATATCATTTAGCATAATTTTGCTTTGTCAAGTGTTATTAAGACAAAAGTTTATTAAGCAAACACTTTGTTCGGGCTAATATTGTTTTCCAAACAAAACATTTGTTCAAATTTTCATTTCGCACATTAGGTACCAGGGTGGGCGCTTGTCATAAGCGAACTCTGTTTTTGGTCGGTTAGGTTAGGGTTCACTTGTGTCCCTCAGACCAGAAATAGACACCCCGCGCAGCGGGGTGGCGTCGATTCGCTGGAGACTCTCGATGAAAAGGGCGAAACCGACTCGGGGCTTGCTTGCATGCATGCTGCTTATTTGCATTATAATATATTGTTACCTGTAGTACAAAAGAACATAAACTTACCTGTAAATTATTTACTTTTGTTTTTTACAAACTACCCACTTAGCAAAATTATTTAACCTCACTCAAATAGATTTCGTATGCACTACACAATTAGGAGCTAAATCATATGCCATGCAATCATTTGGAAAAAGAATGTTATGCTAAATATTACGTTTGACCAAATGAAACTTGACTATGTAAAACTTTGCCAAACAATAATTTGCGAAGTAATATTTTGCCATAGGAGATATTGCCAAGTGATATAATGCGAAACAATAATTTGACTAGTGTTTTTTTGCCAAATGATCATTTGGGAAACATTTTTTGGGAAGTGACACTTTGGGAAATGATTTTTGCCCATACAATAGAGAACCGTGCGGGCTACTATTGATACCTTCGACTTCACAGTCGGTGGCGTGGGAGACCAATTAGAATACTCTAGCACTCTATATACGCATTAACGATAAACCTTGGTAACATGACTCCAACGTTCCGGAGTTTATGGGATAATATATAGATCTACAGTCCTCGGTTCTATGCTGTCGTAAATTTTGAAAATGATTGCTTTAAAGAAGTGCCACGCCACGGGGAATATAACAGCCAATAAAAAATCCTTTTTCACTTAATTTATTTTTTCCTGGTAAGTAAACATAGCGGGGGTTTCATGGTGGGTTTCGTGAGCTGTTGGTTTTCCAATAGGTAAAATAGGTAATTACAAAAATCTAAGCATGTTAAAGAGGAAAATTGTTGATCCTGCAAAACTGCTTTTAAAGTAATGCTTATTAGGCTAGTTAATAATTAACTAGTACCAATACAGGGAGTATTTGTATTTGTATTTGTATTTGTACTGCGGACTAGAATAAAATATATGTACGTCGTGTGCTTTAACACAGCTGACCTTATTTTCCTTTAAAAAATGTATGGAACTTTCGGGATACTTGTTTTCTCCTGTTTGACCCTGACAGGAAAGAAGGCAATTTTCTGAGATTATAAGTGATTCAAATCACTTTTTCGATTGTAAACACTGAACGATGGTAAAATAAAGCATCTCAAGACGTCTTTGCCAAATGTTTCACAATAAATCATCATAACTTAACCCTCCCTCTGCATGAAAAAGTTACAAAGCGAGATATGTGATTAGCAAGTGATAACATTGGTAACACCGACACGACACGGGATGGGCGGTGCCGATGGTGCCGTACGGTACATGATCAACGCCTTTACTGAGGAAATACCTACCCTCTTCAAAGAGTGTACAACTATTTAATTTAGCACAGTTTATAGAATTTATCTAAGTACATGCCATATTATGTCATTTAACTGTGTTATGTTTATGTTCTATATATCAAATGGCAAAGGCCGGCAAACTTAAGGTTTTTTATGACAGACACAGAAATTTCGTGTTACACGCAATACGAAATGTAACACAAAAGTAGAACATATAAGTTATAGAGAGACCTTAATTTTGACGGCCTCAGCCAAATAAGAATTTAAGTATGTAGAGTTTCGTATGTTTGTAAAACACGGAACGCTCATGGAATCTTCTAGTTGACTATCCGATAACATAGATAAATTTTTACTAGAAGTGCTAAAATGAAGGGGACGTTAAAATATAATATTTATTTAAAGTACGTATAATCATAATAAATCATCGAGGTAGGAGGAAATTTGTACAGAACCCTCGGTGGGCGAGTCCGACTCGCACTTGCCCGGCCGTTTGTTTAAATCATAATTAATCAAGTTTAACCGTACTTAAATGAACGGGAGGAAAATCGAAGTGCTTCGTTCGTGCAAGGTTTAGTGCCGAGACTGCCGAGCGCCTGTTTACTTGTTCCTAATAGAAAATTAATGAACTAAACAATAATTTCCGTAATAAATAATTGAACTTTTCAATAATCACGTTTTATGGAGACATTTACAAGGTGTCTAGACTTAATAAGCCCAAGAGCCGATTAAATTGGCCATAAAAACGTCATAAAATGTACCGTATGAAAACTCTGCAATTTCCTTCGTAAGCGCGTCGAGTTTATTTGTTAAATCACTTAAATCTACTTGAGTAGTTAATACTCAACTCAAAGTATTAAAGAGAAACTTTATTGTGCCGCTTTCGAAACTTCTTAACTGCTCTTAAACAATGTATAAATGTTGATAAGTCAATCAGCAGCTTGATAAAGCATCTCCTTAAGGGTCAGGTGAATTTATTCTGAAAACATTGCCACCCAAATAAGTGCTGAACATTATTAATGGGCAATCTGTCCAGTTGTACCGTCGTAAAGTCCGTGGAACATAATCGATGATAAGTCCATTTTTAAAACGAAAAAATAAGAAGCGTATGCAATGATATCCAGGAGAGCCGCTATTAGGCTCTGTGAGCTATGGAACTCGCAAATATATATATATATACATACTTATACCTATATTTCGCATTTTTTTTTTTCGGAAAATTGGTTCAACAATATAATTATACATAATTAACTATTAACCTGCTCACAAAATTTCACGAGAATCAGCTGAGAAATGCGACCTGTAGGTAGAGGAGAACAGCCGCACAGCATGACAGCGGGAAAGACACCGGACATAATAATTTGCGTATTTACGAACGATTTTTGGGCCATAAAGCTGAAGCATAGAACCTCGCTCGCTTTGCTCGCTCGTTTGATAACATAACGTCTCACACGTTTACAATTGTTATTATTTTAGATGTTTTTTTTTTTTTTGTAAAAGCCAAATCAAAGACTCAATAAAATTAAAAACCATGGAAATTTAATGCCCTTAAAGACAGCTAACAATTTCCCATCATTAAAGCTGATCTCCAATTCCCTACATTTAATTTTAGTGTAATATAGACCCCCCGTACCGTCCGCCCATCTGTCAGGCTTTCTCCGCTGATACTAATCACAAATTATATGGTGTCGTTAATACACACGCTGCCTGTGACATAACAGAATACCCGAAGTGAATGTTAATTTTCCTTTGACCTAAATTGGCCCCCAATGATGGAGCACCAACATTACAACTAACATCACAAGAAAGGTCGGCAGGAAGCACTAGTGATAATTATCATTACTAAAACGCCCACCTAATTTAAATAACATATTACTCAGGCAAAGCGTGCGAAATAAACATAACAAACAAGGTAAAACCCCGAGATTCACAAAAACATTGTCTGTAAGTGAACCGACCGTTACTAGACGATCTGATATCCGAATATTCATATCATCGCAATTGGACAACGTTTGTGGGAATTTAATCTTTGAGCGAATGTGAATAAGGTTGGCGGAATATTAAGTGTGCTTTGCAGACGTTATCATGATTCGTTCAGAATCGTGGGAAGCTCGTCAAGATGGTTTCCTATAGATGCATAAAGAGACACATAAAAGGACTTTCTTTGCTGCGGCCTTGCGGCGTGCGAGGCCATTAGCGAAGTTTGGGTAACACATAGAAATACAATGTCACTGCTTCATAATGATTACTGTCTCGTATAGTGCATGCTTGCTTTGAATTATTATGGTCAGCCGGGTAACAGTAATTCGGCTGATTAGGTCGATTAGTACGTCATTGTCGAGGTCAGAACTGTGTCTTTTCATATTTTAGTCCAAATGTGTCCCGTTGGAAGTCGAATGAAGAGTACACGGTCAATATGCGGCAGAACATTATTATCATGTGGAGAATCACATGTCCCAAATAAAAAAATACAAGCAGTAACGACTAAACTAACTTTTTTCAAGGCTTTATTTAATTTTATGTCATTAAAATATACATAACTAGCTGCGAGCGCGGCTTCGCCCGCATATTGAAAAGCAAGATTTTTTAAATCGGATAAGGTGTCACATAAATTGCCCATTACATACGAACAGATTTTTTTTAGTCTCATATACGTTTCCTCTCTAGGTATAATAAAACAAAAAGAACATGAAATATTATTACACTGCTGACCATTTAATAAATGTCAATGTCAAAGTATTTCATGTATTTTATTATTAGTATAGATTTTACATGGAGAAATTACATAAACTAAGGCTAGCATATAAACTATTGTGTTTATTTTTACATCACATATTTATAACCAGAGTTGTTTACCATCATCTCCCTCTTATAATTGTCTTAATCAAATGAAAAACAAAACATCGATCATCCAAGCTAAGAGAGTTGTCAGCGCTTTGTATGACTATACCCATCGCAACAAAAAGAAAAGATAAATCTGATTATCACCAATATCTAAATCCAATCAGAAACTAGACACCGTTGTAACCAAATTTCATCGATCACAGCCGTCAGATTTAAGATTACGTCGTCTAAGTGAGATGTTAATAATAAACTTCAAGTAACGTTTGGGAATATCAACAACGAGGCGGTTAACTCTAATCCAGTTATTGCAGCCGAGTATAGTGTTCCGCTATGTGTGGGGTATTTCAAGAAAGCAGTGTATCTAGAGAAGAGATGGGTATAGCTACGGTAACCGCTTACCTCAAGGGCCTGAATTAGGAAGTATCGCGTTTTTTTGAAACTCCGCTCTGACTCGATTAGGAAACGATATGGACTGATTTTCTGATATATAATTCTTGACTATTATATAATTGTTTATAAATCTGGATTGAACCGACACAGGTTGCTTAAAATTTCCTCGTTAGAAAAAGAAACCATAGGTCGTTATTTTAATTTTTGAACTCAGTCTACTCAAACAATACATTATTTTACGACACAATTAAAACATTCTACCTCATCAAAAAAATTCATAAAGGCTTGCGAATTAAAAAGTCTAGTCAATTTACTCAAGTTGGCGCGCCCGAGTGACCCGTATCCCGCGATGCGAGTGTTCAAATCGATACTTTCGATTCGTTTCGACTGCACGTAGTACTTCGATGCTCGTGTCCATAAACAGTTATCCGTGGAAACGGAACGGCCGTGAACTTCATGATCGGAATCGTTCGTTAGGCTTTATTGGCGAGATGGCAAAGGGCAAATTGGACGCTACGCCTACTAGACCGAGTTCCTGGTGGGCACGGTACAGTCAGCGTCAGTAACGTCGTGGTAGACAATTACTGAGTGTTTTTTTCTCAGTCCTGAATGTTTTCTATATTATTTATTTATATTCAGGGCCAAGAATCGCTACGCGCTACGCTCGTAGCTGATCATGTGGTTTTCCTCGTATGTAGCGGAAAGCGACTACGGCGGTCTGACGCATATGTTTCGTCATTGGCCATGAATGGGTTAATCGTTAGGCGATCTGTAGAAAAGGCGAATGCATAGTTAGTATGTATTTCTAACGGCTAGTACCCATTTCTCATGCTTTAGAGGTTACTGTAGGGCTATAGATGTATGTAAGACTAGCTGCCCGCGCGGCTTCGCCCATTTATTGCAAATAACGCATTCAAACCCGCGGGATAAAACATAGCTTATAACCGTCGAGAAAGTCCATTCTACACGTGAAAGGATTTTTGGAGTAGTTTCCAGAGATTCCTTACCCAAACTTATATAAAACAAAGCTGCAATCTCGCAGACTATTCCTCTTTATAATATTAGAATTCATTAGAATAGAAATACTTTATTCAACATCGCATTACATTACACATGTGAACCGCGAAAGGCGTATTGAACGGTGTAAATAAGTACTTTTAAACTACAACTAATATAAACATGACAAAAACCTCTCTGTCAAAGAATAAAATTGAATTTGTAAATATTGTTTAGAGGGGTGTTAGTGTTAGGAAGCAATATACTTAATTCTACAATCGTGGATACTAATGGCACAGATAAAAACTACATTGGTGGAACTTTATATGGATACTAGCTTCTGCCCGCGACTCCGTCCGCGTGGAACTCGTTTATATCGCAGCTCCATACAAACTTTTACCCCCCCATTTCACCCCCTTAGGGGATGATTTTAAAAACTATCCTATGTCACTCTCCATCCCTTCAACTATCTCCACTTAAAAAATCACGTCAATTCGTCGCTCCGTTTTGTGGTGAAACACGGACAACACACACACTTTCCCATTTATAATATTAGTATGGATATAAAGCCAAAAAAGTTAGGTGCTTATCCTACCCTTATCAGGGAAAAGAGGTAATGAGCTTCATTGACTGACCGAAAACCGACCGATATCCTGAAAGTGAGGGCCCTCATGCACCTCACCCATCACGCCTAATGAAACTAGCCCTCTACCACCTACACTTACTTACTAGAAATCGCGGCAATAAGATATATTTGTGGGTGATGAGGTGACGTTAAAACAAGTCACAGAATGGCGGGGCTGTATGAGTCGCAAGCGTCCATAGGCATCTGCTTCCCATGCTGTAGGCCGTATGCTTATTTACCACCGTCTTAGTGTAATACAAAACGCCGCTATTTCTCAGGAACTTCATACGCTCTTTTAAGTAGCCGACTGTACTCAAGCCAACTATGGTGAGTCTGTGTTTAATTCGAAGCAATTCAATATTGTTTTTAAGACGAACGTTTGATATAAACTTTACGAGCAGTTACAAATTAGATGTCAAACGCCTGGGGCTTAAGGTAGCCATCTTAAGGAGGTCACCTTAGCTGATAGACTGAAAAAGCTGCTGTTAACTAATAGTCCAGTCGTGAACTGACAACTTGTATGGAAAAAAAACAATTTTGGAAATCATTTCTTATACTTGCTTTCTTTTTCAAAGTATCGGGCATATTATATACATTAAATAGTTACCTAGGCACGAAATCCAACAAAATTTCAGACCTCAATATAATTATAGCTAGCTTTTATTTGATGGATTTATTGCGATATTATTTATAATTACTTAGGGGTGGAAAGTTTGTTGGATTCTTGAATAAAGCATCTTAGCACGTTTTCAAACGCAATAAACAAAAAAATGCTATTATAAATTTATGTTTTTCAATACCATATTTTGCCTGGAGTATAATAGTTAAGCAAAGTAAAAACCGCGCGACTTTGCCCGCGTATTAGAAAAAACGCAGGCAAACCCGCGTGGTACAATCTATAACCACGCTTGTTTGCCACCGTCGTATATAAAAAAAACCGGCCAAGAGCGTGTCGGGCCACGCTCCGTGTAGGGTTCCGTAGTTTTTCGTCCGTCACAGTGTGTCCCCACTTAAGCGTTACACAAGCATTACTTAGCGAACAATTTTATTATTTGACAACGAACGACCAAAGACAACTACGATTCGAGCACGACAAATTTTCGACCTAATGCTATCAGGAAAAATCTTAACACCGCCATGTACGATATGAGCGTTCCGCGTACAGCGACATCTATCGGCAAATTAAGCAACCTATTGCGCGCGAGCTTAAAGTATGGAAGATGATTCTTATGGGATATTTTTTATGGCATGAACCGATTTTCACCGTTTTTACTTTATTTGAAAGTACGTCATTTCATTGTGATTTTGTAGAAATTACAGGTACAATAAACACCTGCTTATACGGTTAAATTACAAACTTAGTTATTTAAATTATTTTGTATGTTTTTTCAAAAACTCGACCTAACCTAACCTAACCTAACCTATCAAGTTCAAGTTTTTTACTTCTGGAGCTCCGAAAATATTAACATTATGAAAAAAAAATTGTACTAAACCCATATTCATTTTTATATACCTATCCAACAATATATCACACGTTAAGGTTGAAATGAAAAAAAAACACTCCCTAATTTACATAATAGGTAGATAATAAATCATTTTTTTCCACTTTTTATTTTACCACTTTGTCGGCGTGACACATTTCAGCTTTCTAGTGCTAATGGTTACTGAGATTATCCGCGGACGGACGGACAGACATGGCGAAACTATAAGGGTTCCTAGTCGACTACGGAACCCTAAAAAACAAATAGAACGTCCATTCTACACGCAGGTGAAATAATTTTTAAAACGTATAAGCGGTTCCGGACCATACCCAAACATACTAACGTGTAAACTTTCAGACCTACAATCTCAGACTTTTTCTTGTGTTAATATTAACTTAGTATTACATTAGTCTTTCGTAACAAAAGGCCAAATATAACACTTATGGAACACTTCGGTATCAGCCCCCTTAGTACACACATGCATTTTTTTAAGGTACTTAGTTGAGTACGAAACAGTGTTATACTATTAATTAAAATTAAGATTTAACACGACGTAAACTAATCATAAAAGGTCGACGCTAAGCCAAGTTCTTAGGTTACTAGTAGGCATAAAATTACAGGCTATATAAAACGGTATGCTCTTGCGCATGCTATTAAAACGCAATAAATCCATCAAATCGCTTCATCGTACCACAGTGTATAAATATGGAACAGTTATTCAACTATACGCGAGGAAGAAGCGAGGGGAAGCGAGGAAGAGGATGAACTAGAATAAACTGCATAGAGCAACTCAAAAAGAGAGTTGATGTTAGGTCGGATCGAAACGTCAAAGAGGTTGCGTGGGATCTAAGTAGATGGAGGGAACAGACTATACGCGAGCAGCATCCCCCTTAGTTGAACTACTGCCGTTATCAATGTACCGTGACCAGACGTAACCGAAGCGGTAGGAGAAATTACGTCTCGATTATAAGTCGAGACATCGGTGCAAAAACTCGAAGGGAAAACGTAGAAAATATGACAGGTTAATTTAGATTGAACTCTCGTGAGAGTCTGCCGAGGAGCAAGCGGAACGGATCGGAGCGTCACTTGCATTGTATGGCAGTAGTGCGCGAGCGCAGTAAGGCTTATGACACACCAAATGTGCTGCAGAAAAATGTAAATAACTTAAAATGCTGTCTCGCTCGCTCGTTGTGCTATTCGCCAACTGTGGGAGGGGGGAGAGTTTTTTTTTACTGATAATATTCAAGTTTTCACTTCTGCCGGCACTCCCGGAGTGCAACCTGGTCTTTTTTATTATATGGAGCCTCCCTCCCCCTGTTTTTCCATGCATCGCGGTCTTGAGCAATATCTGGCCAGTCTTTTAAAAAGGTGTCCAAAGTTATCCCGCCATCGCCGACGAGGTCTCTACGTGTCCTATTTAAGTTTTGGGGCTTCCACTATATATTGTATATACGATTGATTATTTCAATTTCGAAATAAGCTACGTTCAGATTTTTATGTTAGAATATTAACTAAAGTAATTGTTCACAATTCAAATAATCATTTTAAAGTTTCGCGCCACTGAACAAATACACGATGCGTTCTGATTGGTTAACGTAAGCGTTTTGGCTTGCGCCTGCAGTCACGCGAAAGAGAGGCAAGACGACCGCGCCCGTGACGTGCGAGCGAGAAGGTGCATGCAGAAGAAATGGCGTGACCTATGACTCCATTTTGAACCTCTAACGTGCTAACATCAAAACTTGATATCGTTCTCATAATTTTCAATTGTGGTGAATGTGGTGTCCAAAATTAACCCCACAGTGCAAACTTTAAGTGCAAAGCCGGCCGGCAGTTACTGTAAACCAAAACACGTAGTGGAACGAGGAAGCAGCAATCTCGTACCCTGGTATCTTGGAGACAGCCAGAGGATCCAGCTCCAGCCCGTTCAGCCATCAAGGTCAGTGACTGCAGCATATAGCCAGTTCAGTTTGCATATGTTTGTGTATTCACTTAATCACGTATTTTTTAAAATACTTACCCAATTGTGGCAATCGAATATGCTACATATTTTTTACATACACGAAAATAAATCGTTATCGGACACAGAACGTATGCACTACCTCGTGTCGTGTTTATCCGGTGATGCTTTAGCACTCATCCGTACGTTCCCTGTAACAGGGGCCTACTACTCCGCCGCGTACGAGTCTTTGGTTGACCGGTATCGTGGTAAACGTGACTTAGCGTTCACATGTTGGAAGGAAATGTTAGACGTAAACTTTAAGTCAAGCTCACCTCATGAATTTCGGAGAACGCTTGATACATTTAACGAAAATTTAACCATGCTGACGCGCCTTAATCTGCCTACTGACAAATGGGATTTTGTCTTGACGTACCTCCTTCTTTCCAAACTGGATTCAAAAACCCGATGCCTGTTCGAACAACAGCCGTCAACAAGCGAGCTACCTACCTATGAGTCACTTAAGACCTTTCTTTACACACAATGCGATGCACTTGTCCGCGATACACACTTTTCGACTATTGAGAAAAATCGCGTTTTGGAAAAGCCTCGGATACCTGACAGGAACCGCAACCCTACCGGTTTTAGTAAGCCATTCGACAAATCAAACTACGGAAAGAAAACGGCGTCAACAGTTTTATTGTCGGGCACCGGTAGCGAAATCGAAACGGCTATGCAGTCGGCGTCATCGATGACGCCCATACCCACTATTAAGTGCTCATTTTGTAGTGAGGATCATTCAATTATCCACTGTAAGGCGTTCTCTTGTAAAACCCCTCAAGAGAGATTCGATTACGCAAAACAGCAGCACTGGTGTTTTAACTGCTTAAAATCGTCTCATGGGTTAAGAGATTGCAAATCTATCTTTAAATGCCAGAAGTGTCATAAACGTCATCACACGTTATTACATCTCGAAGGTTCTGGCGTCAACGTAGCGGAAGACATTTGTGATACTGAAGAGCCTTCTAACACCTGTACCCAAGTGAGCATGGTCACAAACAGTCGCGAAAGTTCTCTCGTATTGTTATCGACCGCTATGATTGACATCCGTGACTCATCCGGTAACTTTCAAACCTTTCGTGCTTTGATCGACTCGGGCAGTCAAGCTCATTTTATAACTGATCGTGCAGCCAATCGCCTGGGCTTAGACAGATCGTCGACGTCTCGTACCATTCGTGGTCTAGGTCAATCACCGGCTGCCGTATCAGGCACGATTAAGCTTGAAGTGGGAGTCAATAGGAATACTGTCTTCAATATTGAAGCCCTTACTCTAGCTAATATATGCGGCCCTATACCCACCATCAAGCTTAACAAAACAACTTGGACTCATCTTCAGAATTTGAAGCTAGCAGACCCGGACTGCAACTTGCCTGGGGATATCGACGTTCTTCTAGGCGCAGAAGTCTTCTCTTCTCTTCTATTGCCAGGCAGCGTTCATGGCGGACAATTACAACCTTCTGCTTTAAACACAATATTCGGTTGGGTTCTATTAGGCAATGTTAAGGTTACGCAAATAACTGAAGTTAGTTCGTTTTTTATCAGTGAAAGTGAACAGCTACATGAACAAGTACAAAGGTTTTGGGAGCTCGACTCTGTACCTCAGGCTATTACAAAGCTCAGCAATGAAGAAATCCAGTGTGAGCAACATTACTGCGAAACTTTGGCCCGTGACCCTACTGGGAGATATATCGTCACCTTGCCGTTCAAAGAGAACGCCAAGGATCTCATCTTCCCTGGCTCGCGGGAAATGGCGCTAAAGCGATTTCATTCACTGGAGCGAAAACTTATAAGCAAACCAGAACTCCATGCTCAATATTCCGATTTCATGGCGGATTATCTACAAAGCGGTCACATGACTGGTTCCCATCGACCAACTGTCTCAAGGTAAATTCTTTATACCACATCATTGTGTCTTACGTCCAGATAGCGTCTCCACTAAACTCCGAGTAGTGTCCGATGCCTCAGCGAGCGACGCGCGCGGCGTGTCTCTTAACGAAATGCTACTGATAGGCCCAAAACTACAAACTAACGTCCTTGATATATTATGCCGGTTTCGTGTCAATCCCATTGTGTTTACCGCTGATATGAGACAAATGTATCGTCAGATCTTGATGACCGAGAGTGATCGCGACTATCAAAGAATATTTTGGCGTTTTAACCAATCCGAGCCTATACAGGAGTACAGGTTGAATACCGTCACGTACGGAGTAAGTTCGGCTCCATTTCTTGCATGTCGAACGGTGAAGCAGTTGGCTCAAGACGAAGGTGACCAATATCCCTTAGCGAAGTCAGTCTTGCAATCCGACGTATACGTCGATGACATCGTCAGTGGGTCCCCTACCTTAGAGGAAGCTGAACAAACCATAGCTGAAGTTATAGCTTTGTTGCACAAGGGTCAATTCGAACTTCGCAAATGGGCGAGTAATCGTCCCGAGTTACTGTCTCATCTGCCAGGCGAACATTGCCTAACAGACTCCGTTTCAATGGATTATGATCAAAGGCATAACCTCAAGGTGTTAGGCCTAAAATGGAGTCCAGGCGGGGACATATTTTCGTTCGAAGTAAAACCGTTGAATCGTAACTGTACCAAGCGCACTATTCTTAGTGAATTGGCTCGTATCTTTGACCCAATGGGATTTCTATCCCCTATAACATTCCTCGCTAAGCTTATCCAACAGCTGTGGATTTTATCCCTTGGATGGGACGAATCTCCTCCTAGAGACATTGTGGAAAAATGGGAGCGTTATTCTGATCAACTGTCATCATTACAATCTATAGAAATACCTCGATGCTTATCTGGTTCTAAAATCAAGACTTGTCAGATCCACGGGTTTTCGGACAGTTCGGAGGCTGGATACGGGGCCGTGGTGTACCTGGTTGCCACTGATGATCACGACGACGTACATGTTTACTTGCTTATCGCTAAATCCCGCGTCGCTCCCACCAAACGAGTTTCTCTCCCTCGATTAGAATTATGCTCGGCCGTGCTACTCGCTGATCTGCTTAAATACGTAAAACAGATCTACTCATCATTGTTACCCGTCTTCGAAATGTTTGCCTGGTCCGATTCCACCGTCACACTCTCATGGATAAAGGCGCCATCATACCGTTGGAAAACGTTTGTCGCCAATAGAGTGAGTCATATCCAGGAAGTAATTCCAGAGGCTATTTGGAATCACGTACCTTCCGGAGATAACCCTGCAGACATAGCTTCTCGGGGCCAATTTCCAGCTGACCTGGTGCATAATTCCTTATGGTGGGTGGGGCCAGAGTGGCTTACGAAACCTTCTGAGGTGTGGCCATCGTTAGACATGTCGGTTATTAAAGATGATGCCGACATCGTTGCAGAAGAACGTGTTCACGCGTTTATCGTTAACAGTGACACTCCCTTGATTGACGAGTTACTGGATAAAATCTCATCGCTACGTAAAATACAGAGGATCATGGCCTATTGCTATCGGTTTATTACTAACGTACGTAACAAGCTTTCTCGTCGTCAGTCGGCTTACCTTACTCTCAGTGAACTTCACAACGCCCTAACCATTATCGTAAAACATGTACAATCGAGATACTTTCATAATGAAATTACAAGACTTCAAGCAGAAAAGCCACTTTCTAAGTCCATGCGTAAATTAAACCCCTTTTTAGATGAAAATGGTATTCTCAGGGTGGGCGGACGTTTGGCGAGAGCCGGGCTCGAATTTGAACATAAACATCCCGCTGTACTTCCGCGGAACGCTACACTGACTTACCGTATTATCGAAGCTATTCATCGTGAAAACTGTCACCCCGGAACGAATACCATGCATTATCTCATAACACAGCAGTTTTGGATTCTTTGTCCTTTACGCGCGATCCGACACTGTTTAGCAAAATGTGTTCGATGTTATCGTTTAAATCCCGTTCCTCTCGAACCTTTCATGAGCGATTTACCGGCCGTTCGCGTGAATCAGGTAAAACCGTTCTCAATAGTAGGTGTTGATTTCGGAGGACCGTTTCGCATCAGGCTGGGTTCGTACAGAGGTGCTAAGATTGGAAAGGCTTATTTATGCTTGTTCGTGTGCTTTACAACAAAAGCTGTGCATCTAGAAACAGTATCTGATTTGTCCTCCGAAGCCTTCGTTGCGGCTCTTCGTAGGTTTGTAGGTCGTAGAGGTCGCGTTAAGATCATCCATTCAGATTGTGGGACGAACTTCGTAGGAGCCAATAACCTTCTTCACGGCTATCTGAAGTCGGCAGCTGATTCACAGCTCATAGAGTTTCGATTCAATCCTCCGTCCAGCCCTCATTTTGGAGGCGTTTGGGAAATTCAAATTAAGGCTGCAAAAGCGCACTTATACCGTGTCATCGGAGATCAGACTCTCACATTCGAGGAGTTGACCACTATATTCATTCAGATTGAGTCTGTATTAAACTCGCGCCCGCTGTGCCCCGTCAGCTCTGACCCCAATGATTTGAGCGCTCTTACTCCTGGTCATTTTCTTACACTGGAGCCGTTAACTTCGGTTCCTGATGAAGATCTGACTTCTGTAAAGTTGAATCGGGTCGCTGGCAATTAATCCAACGGTTGCAACAAGATTTTTGGAGACGTTGGAAGGTTGAATATTTACAGTCGCTAACAAAACGTGCAAAATGGACTTCTCAGTGCCAACCTTTAGAAGTTAATTCAATCGTAATAATAAAAACTGAAAACACTATACCGTTGCACTGGCCACTCGCCCGGGTGGTAGAGTTGCATCCTGGACCGGACGGTGTTGTTCGTTTAGCAACTATCCGGACCGCTAACGGAACGCTCCTCAAGCGACCATTAGCTAAACTATGCCCCCTTCCTAATCAGTGTGACTCAGCGTAGGATATTTATAAACCTAAATTAAGTTTAGTTTTAGTTTCTGATAATAAGTAGAAGGTAATGTTAATTATTAGTATTGTTCGTACACATGCAGTTGTTCTTCGTCTACGTTATATATAGGTACAACTAGATATATTCTTGTATATTAAAAATACATAATATTGTATTTTGGTGGGCGGAATGTTCACAATTCAAATAATCATTTTAAAGTTTCGCGCCACTGAACAAATACACGATGCGTTCTGATTGGTTAACGTAAGCGTTTTGGCTTGCGCCTGCAGTCACGCGAAAGAGAGGCAAGACGACCGCGCCCGTGACGTGCGAGCGAGAAGGTGCATGCAGAAGAAATGGCGTGACCTATGACTCCATTTTGAACCTCTAACGTGCTAACATCAAAACTTGATATCGTTCTCATAATTTTCAATTGTGGTGAATGTGGTGTCCAAAATTAACCCCACAGTGCAAACTTTAAGTGCAAAGCCGGCCGGCAGTTACTGTAAACCAAAACACGTAGTGGAACGAGGAAGCAGCAATCTCGTACCCTGGTATCTTGGAGACAGCCAGAGGATCCAGCTCCAGCCCGTTCAGCCATCAAGGTCAGTGACTGCAGCATATAGCCAGTTCAGTTTGCATATGTTTGTGTATTCACTTAATCACGTATTTTTTAAAATACTTACCCAATTGTGGCAATCGAATATGCTACAGTAATAACAATGTATCTTTGATAGGCAGAAATTAGTAGTTTCGACGTAGTAGTAAAATTTTAGTTAAAAAAACCTCTATTCAAGATAATCGTGACATAGTATTTAGTGTTCAGCTTCAAACGTTTAGATTAATAATGGAATTACAATAATAAGATGTTGGCTTTCGCCAAATTTTTCGTCGGCTAAGAGCTTTATAAGCGTTTCAAAAGCCAACATTTTGCTTATCTACTCCTTAAGGACTGTCCCCAGTGTGCCTCGGCCCTAAAAGTGCACAGGTCACTGATAGAACGTCGAGCTATCTGTCGCGAGCGCGGCGCGCCCCGCTGACAGGCGACATGCACGGAAAGTGAAAATGGACATGCACAATACATGCAAATTGGTAATGTTATAATGTTACATTTTGATATTGCAATCGAAAGTTGACGCGTAAACAAAATGCGACGCAATGTCGAGTTTTAATTAAATTTTGTGCAATACTTAATCAAATGGGTATTAATTGTTAAGTAAGTGTGTCATGTTAATTTCTGTATGATATGAGTGTTTCGTAAAGGAGTCGGTTTCTGGACTTTATGCAGATCTTTAGCCAATTTTTTGTAACTGTGCCTCGTCATATAGTTGCCAAATGATTGCGTTCGGCAGACACAATTATAGGAACACTACAGATACATATTAAAGCAAATGGGTACGAAATGATCTTTCCTCTGGCTCACTAAGTCGTTGTAGAACAAACGCGGACGAAAAATACGAGACAGATTTAATTAATTCTTAGATCATGTACGAGAAAATATTCGATAGTCTATTATATCAACATCGGTAAATCAACTACAAAATTAAAACCATGCGGAAATCTCACGCATCCGGAATGCAATGGGAACGTGATGTCTCTATGGCCATTGTTTTACGGGGCACATTCCAACTGAAATGCTAATACGATTGTTATCACGAAAAGCACTTCATTACCTGTCGAGGTGTCTGAATTCTCTTGTTCAACATGCGATTATCTATTGTGATACGCTAGTGTAAAGTTAGGAAGGAAAGAGAACTACCAAATATGAACTCTCTCGAGTCTTGGCTATCAGCGGGGACGAAGCATTCGTCATTCTAATATTGCATATGTATTTTTCAAAAAGGGGGATACTGTAATAGAGTTTACGCAAACGAGCATAATTATACACCAATATACACCGTAGCCTATTTTACGATTGTGACTCCGGAGGGCAAAAGGCGTTGCTGACCTTTTATTGTTTTTAAAAGTTCGCTATCATGACAGCAAATGCTGCTCCCTGTGCTGGCAGTGGGAGACCTTTTTATTATATATATATTACTGGGTATGTGTATGCATTCCCAGTAATACGTCCATTTAGATACGGCACTTTCACACGTGGTTTGCAAGCCTTAAACGGTTTAACTACTTATGTATATGTCATCGGTTCGTTGGAAAAATATCCAATTCACGGAAGTAGATTGGATAATAGAGGCGCAATCCGACGGTACCTCCTCAGTCGACCAAGTCGTTATTGTTTTTAATAACTTTTTTCAATACAGACCCTCTCGTTTTCTTTGAACTACGGCGGTGGAAGCTATAATCACGATAGCAACCGTCCGTCGGAAGCTTACCAGATAATGCGTAGTAGTTAATGTACAAAGAAAATAATTACCAACTAAATACACAGGTCCTTATACACAGTCCAGTTTTAAAACTCATAGAAAAAAACAATAGAAATGAATACGAATAGCACCATCAACAGCACGCACTAGTTTAATTGTACGCATTCCTTGTAATTGTGCGCGTTTCTCGTAATTGTACGCAGTTCGATGCAAAGCAGGGGTACAATTAACCTGACCCCGATGGGGAGTCAAGTGCAGAGTTCCCACGTAGACTCCCACGCTTGATAGTACGAGACACTCATGGAGAATGGACCACTTTGAAAGTCAATAAGTTCTCATTGCATATTTTATGATTACAATTATTATCGCATTAGTATGAACAGATTACATTTCTTTAAGTTATTATTATTAAGACGCACTATGTTTTTGGTCAGCGTTTTAACAGTTGCACGATGCACCAATGCTAGAAGCTTGCATTAAATATATGTTATAGTTAATTAAAAATGTGTCTCTATCTTACAAGTAATAAAAAAAAATTGAAAAATGTCAACACATCTATTTTTTTTATATGGAATGTTATGCGGCTTATAGTGACATATTATGTGTCTTAGCAAAGTGTATTATATGCATGAAGCACGAAATTATTCGTTCCATTAAAGCGGAGAAAATCATGAAAATTCATTTTTCGCATTATTATTTTTTTCTTCAAAATTAAGAATGCTGAAATTTAGTATAGCACTTACTAACGTCGTGACCTGTCATCGAAAAAAAATCAAACGGAAAAGCTATTAAGGCACAAGATGTTCCCTAACCCTGTCATGGCCAATTACAATGAACACAATTGACCTGTCAAAATACGGATTGAGGCGGACTGTGGAATCATCCAACAAAAAAGCACCACAAAAATAGCGAACAACGTAGTATAAACACCAGAAAGAAACAGAAAAGAAAATGCAATAAAATCTATTGAAAACGTTAACTGATCACAATTCTTGTACGTCTAACCCGAGCAAAAAAGCACCACATAAGTAGTGATTACCTACAACGTAAACTGCCTTGATAATGCCTTGAGACAGTAAGTCCGACTTTTGTAAAAAAAATGTGCTAAGACTTGAAGGAAAAATGCGTCCGTTTTATTTATGGCAACTTTATCTTTGATCATGCGCTCAACCCATTTTGACCCATCAGGTCCACATATAATAACTCATTGCAGATCGTGACATAATGAAACATATCCTTCGTTACAGTTATCCCCGTAAACCAATTATATAATCCCATTGAAATCTAACGGAAAACCAAAGCCGTTCACAAATCGCGTTTGCGCGTGGTCCATCAGCCTCCCAGCATGGGAGAATCGACGCCGGCGCCGATTTCCACGCATGCGCCGACCGGACCCAAGATCAAGAAGCTTGATAGTTTCCGATTACAAAACCAGGACAGGAATGACTATTCATACTCGCATTATTATACATTTATTATTCATATTATAATGATTAAATTTACGACGATTTCTATCAAATACAAAGTATTTTTTTTTAACTCGTTCCAGAACACTTTTTGCGGAGCGTAATGAGATTTCGAAAGGATCGTGCGGTGTTGTAAATAGGTTTCCGCAAAAAATGAATGGGTGGTTCGAGATACTTTATTAGCCTAGTGACTTGCAGTTATCAGTGTCTCCTTAGTGACAATCACGTGGATTTCGATATTGGTAAATAAGAAAAACTTACGATGGATATACAAACAAATCGAATCTAGAAAAATTCTTATTTCGAGAAAATCTTACTACAAATCTCGTGATTTCCCTTTTTTAAAGTGGACAATAAGGCTTGTGTTATACGCACAAGACGATGATATACGTACCTACTTAATAAGTTAAATATTAAGACTCCACCGAGCTTCTGAGGCGGGCACCGATTTGGCATTTGCGCTATGTGTGCGTCATCACGCACACTACTGCCGCTGCCGGCTCGCTCTATCGGTACGGTCGGTCACAAGCTAAAAGTTAGTAGCTCATTATTCTCTAATAATAAATCTCAACTCCGTATAAAACCGTGGATGTTATAAAGAATAAAATATTAATGCAATCATTATTTTTATTGAAATTTGACCGTTAACTAAGGAAAAGTAATAATAACGCAGTGTTATCGGTAGACTAGTGTTGGAATTGAAATGGCAATCAGCAGTTAGGGTTACCAGATACAAATTTCAAAAGTCCTGACAAAATTCCTGATTTTCGGCCGAAATTCCTGACGCGAGCTTGACGCGCTCGCGGCGTATTGTTATTACGCCGTGAGCCGTATTTTTATGTTGATATCATAAAAAGATAATAACGAAAATTTATAAGTTACAATTTATGAAACTCCAAAGTACTTGTGGCTTTACCTTTTTTGTTATTGTGATTAAAATAAAAGTTAACAGTGTGTAAAATTTTATTGTTTCATTGATTTGCCGAAAATTCCTGACATTTCCCTTTTCCGGCCGCATTCCTGACATATGTCTAAAATTCCTGACATGTCAGGAAAATTCCTGACATCTGGTCACCCTATCAGCAGTGGCATGCACAGACGTTTTAGACAGGGTAGACAAACAATATATAGGTATTTAGCCAAGCCCACGAATAGCGAGCTCTTGTTTCCCCAACAAAACTAACAATATCAATGAGTCACTGAAAATATTGCGATTTCGGTCTACTTTTGCATTATGTCTGTCTATATCTATTTGTAGTTGTGAGGTTAGACGCGTCTCGATTCGATGTTTTCCTACCGTGTGATATTTAAGGTATGCCTCTAAGTGTTTTTGCAGCCTTTTTAAAGTTATGTACGTCGTTGTACACGTACCACGTACACCGGCGGCAACATTCCACACTGTTTTAGAAACAGAAAACAGAAGGCAGGCAGGCAGGCAAAGTTACAGAAAACAGAACAAGCGATTGTTGTGGATGCAACCAGATAAGCTTAGCCAAGAATATGCGTGATAATATAGTGATTGTACGAGGGCATGAAATCTTCAAGAAGCTTTTCAAAAGAAGCGAAATAATGAACGTTCAGGGAGGGTGAATAAAAACCAGCAAGAAGAATTTTAGAGAAAGCTAAACTCAACTCGAGTAATAAATACTCCGTGTATATTTTAACTTAAACAATAAATAAGTAGTTGGTGCATCACCAATGGGTTAAATGTTTCCTGGGTAAAAAAATATATAAGTATTGATTATCCCGTCGGATAAATTAACAGAAAATGTTGGACACGTATGATCTCTTTTGTCAAGAAAAAAATACGTGCCCCAATATGTTTTCATAACATAACTGACTATACGGGAATAAGTTAATAAAGTAATCTTTAAGTACAAGTACAAGACAAATATAAAAACCGGTCAAGTGCGAGTCTGATCGCGCACCGAGGGTTCCGTACAAACTATCAATTAACTCAAGGTAAAGTAAGTGTTCCAATATTTGTTATTACCTACTTCTTTTATTGTTTACTTAATTTGCCGATAGATGTCGCTGTACGCGGAACGCTCATATCGTACATGGCGGTGTTAAGATTTTTCCTGATTTAATGGGGTCGGAGCAGGTGCGCCCATACATTAGGTCGAAAATTTGTCGTGCTCGAATTGTCTTAGTTGTCTTTGGTCGTTCGTTGTCTAATAATAAAATTGTTCGCTAAGTATTGCTTGTACACTTACTGTGACGGACGGAAAACTACGGAACCCTACACTGAGTGTGGCCCGACACGCTCTTGGCCGGTTTTTTTTACCTGCTATTGAAATATACATATATTGTCATATAATGTGATGTATACGATAGTAAGTTTTTTTTTTATTTATTCCTGCACTACCTGTTTACAACTCTTCTTGAAAATTTCCTGCTACCCAAAGGTTGTCTGGAAGAGATCGCTCTAAAGCGATAAGACCGCCTGTTGTTACCTTTATTTATCAATATGTACTCTTGTAACATGTTTATCTTATGTTGTGGTGCAATAAAGAATATATTATTATTATTATTAAATATACCCGTCCCAACCCCATTAATTATAGAAAAATATTATAGCAGCGCGAAGTAAGAATGAGGTCAGCGCTATCTATCGGCCCCATTTGTTACTAATGTGCAAGGACAATCAGCTTAGTATGTATGTATGTTGGTGTTTTAGCGACTATTGTTTATCACGTGAACCAATTACGATTATTTTTTATATGAAAGAGTGAAGTTCTATTATAGTTTTATAGGAATTTCCAACCAAAAAAATACTTGTAAAGTTGCTTAAAATATTTTTTTTGCCCCCTCCTCATATTCTTTTTACGTTTTTTATAGAAAATCAAAATGTATATTTAAATTTCTCATTTCCCATGCACGTGGATAACTCTCATTTAAAATCATTCCAAATTTCAAATTGATAGCTTAAGTAGTTCGAGAGATATTTCACTTTGTGACAGACAGACAGACGGACGGAGTCGCACCATAAGCGTTCCTTTTTTACCTTTTTTGGTACGGAATCATAAACACGCTATGATAAGTTCTGAAGATAACAAAGTAAACGAGCCCAAACTCGACTATCTTAGCCCCTTCCATCATAGAGTTCCACCAGCCATATTCTGGCTTCATCATGAGACCCTCGCCATCATATTTAATGCTAAGTACTGAACATAACAAAGCATACGAGTCCAAACTCGACTCTCTTAGACCCTTACATCATAGAGTTCTACCAGCCATCTTCTGGCTTCATCATGAGACCCTCGCCATCATGTTTAATGGTAAGTACTGAATATAACAAAGCAAATGAGCCAAAACTCGACTATCTTAGCCCCTTCCATCATCGAGTTCCACTAGCCATCTTCTGGCTTCATCATGGGACCCTCGCCATCATGTTTAATGGTAAGTACCAAAGTACTGAAGATAACAAAGCAAACGAGCCCAAACTAGACTACCTTAGACCCTTACATCATAGAGTTCCAACAGCCATCTTCCAGCTTCGTCATGAGACCCTCGCCATCATGTTTAATCGTAAGTACTGGAAGATATTTAGTAGGTTGGAAACGTTGACTAACAACTTACATGTAAGGGCGACTGAACCACAGAGCGCGGAAAATGCGCATTAAGATCGGCGTGCGGCCGCCATAGTGAAAATGTATGGCGAATTTGAAGCGTCTTTTGATGAATCTGGACCTCAATTACACGACGATGATTTAAATATTTTACGCGGATGTATTGTAGTATAAACATTCATATTTCGTTTGAACTGAAAATCAGGATAGATTTCCACTGTCAAAGTATAAAAAATCACTTAACGCCTGCTTACGATTTTACAGTTTTCGTCCAACATTGCTTTGTGCTGTAGGGTAAAATATTAATAATCTTAAGTTTTTTACACGAACGTATTGTTAACACATTCTTCTAAGTGCTAAATGTACAGTTTATACATGGATTAAACAAATACTGTTGACGTTATCTACTTAACGGTCACTGCCTGTTTGGCATATTTCGCTCGGCGCAGTCTTAATGCTCATTACACCAAATCATTAACATCCTCCTAGCGTTATTCCCGGTAATACCCTATGCTTATTACGCAAATATTTGCCTTTGTCGAGATTGGAATCCAGGACCAGGCAAGCAGTGTCACCATCCATACGCTAAACCTGTCATCAAAGCAGAAGAGAGGGTCTTAATAAAGCCATATACACTTTGTGTACCGTCAGCACGAAAGACGAACCATAGTAGAAAGAGTGTAAAGTAGGCCATCTTCCACAAACGCACCGCGCGCGGCTTGCATGTGTGCGCCATTAGTATCTACGCGTCGCGCACGCACACTCAAACAAAATCTCGACCCGTTTCTCAGTGCGCCAGTAGAGATTTTGTTTGAGTGTGCGTGCGGCGACGCGTAGATACTAATTGCGCACACATACAAGCCGCGCGCGGCGCGTTTGTATGAAGTTAACGTACTTTGCACTCCTTCTACTATGGACGAACCGTTGATCTGTTTTTGATCGCCGCGCTAGTGTCCGCGAAGAAAGGTCGGGCCGAAAGTTCAGCAGAGAAAACGAAACACCACTTATCCAGGCTGTAACAGCTCAATTGCCCATTTCCACCGATTACGTAACCACCAGTTTTATTTGTCGGTTATCCAATAAAATTGCCCGGCTCAATAATTGAAATGAACAACTTAATAGAGCAAAGGTTAGATAATGTTCTATAATCAAAGTTATTCGGGTCGAATCGCTTTCAGGTGGAGGCAAAGTTTTAACCGTTACAGAAGCCGTTGCGCAAGATTACACTGCACACGGGTTGGTTTTATAACGCAAAAAATGTGAGCAATGTATTATTAACCCGGAACAGACCATTTTCAGAGTTCTTAAAGTTCAATTCAAACAATACAAATAACGCAATGCCAGCAACATACTCGGTAGGCCTCCGGGTCCCGTAAGGTGTTAAGAAGTATTCCGTTTGCTCGTGCAGCATTATCCCAGATCTGGTAAACGGACATTATTTAGAAATAAGAACATTATCTTTTAAACCAAAGTTTGACTGCTAGTCAATGCTTACGGCATTAAGTTCGCCTTTTGTACGATAAGTTGTTCTTTTAGGCAATAAATATGGAATAAATAAACAATATAATTTTAACATCACTTTAACCAAGTCTATGGTGACCCTGATGCTTTCGAAGCCGACGGTGAGGCTGTAATCCTGACAAGGGGATTTATTTGTTCCTGGCTCTTGAATTGTATCGTTATAGCTAAATGTCTATTTACGTCGTCTAGTAAAAGCTTTGCTTAGTTTGAGAGTAGGTACATATAGGTAAATTTAGTGAAATGTTCACCGACACTTAAAATCACCGCTTAACTCATTCAGCGCTAATCACTACACACATGCAACAGAGCGCTACATACACGCTTTTCGCTACATAGGAGTTTAACGTGTTTAGCGTGGCGTTGAACGGGTAAATAAACCCTATAGGTACTTGGCAGCGTTCCTTTAAATTCAAACATTTCTTGGTGTCCTGGATTTATATAAAAGCACTTTTTTGCGCTCACACGGCGTTTTTCTTTCCAAGATTGTAGGGTTATATACAGTAAGGAACTCACCCGGCGCCTCGCAAGCCGTCATCTCGGTGATGAGCCCCTCGAGATCGGGCGAGATGAGCCGCTCCTCGTCCTCCGAGTGCGTGTAGTCCAGCGCATGGTAAATGGCCAGCGCTAGGTTCACCACCAACTGAAACAACGGACAAGGCAATTTATACAATGCGCATTCCAGTTTTAATTTTGTAATTTAAGGTCCTGGCAGAACACCAGCGATGTGGCTTGCCACGACACATGGCTTCTTAAGAATGTACTTTTTGCATGCTTGCTTTAGATATGTATATTATTATGATTTTCTTTTACTTTCATTGTTTAAATTTTGTATTATCAATTTTGTGGTTGTGGGAACGAATAAAGTTTTAATCAATCAATCATTTCATCATCTGGAACCATTAGGAAATTGTGATGGATTCTGAGATCCCCCCTAAAGCGGAAGACGCTTTTCAACTTCTTTCTTATTTTATTTTCTTTTCTTTTATTCAGAAAACCAACAGCTTAAGTAAATAAGACTAAGTTATACACAATATATATCAGAGAAGCCAATTACAGGTTTCCACAGATAGGATTCATAGGTGAGTACAGATACACAAGAGCAACAAAATCATAAGTACATACTTATCACAACGACAAGCGTTTTGATGAAAAAGAGAAAATTAATTTGTTTTAGTACATAGAATCATGCTATTACTCTGTAGGTAGGGGAGCAAAAAAACTAGATTCCATGAGGTTTTTAATAATTGCGGGCTGCAATAGATGTAAATCTAGTTGATCATTGCAGTGACACAGTTCATTCATCGATCTCGCAGCTCGCACAAAGTACGAGTTTTGACGATAGTTTGTTTTGGTCTTAAGAAAGAGACTTGCGCTGGTATTACAAGTTGCAAGCTTTTGAGAAACAGGCCGCAAGGTATTGTCCTTGGAAATCTCTCATTACAGAGGTGGATCTTTGTAAACTACCACAACAACGACATATTTTTTAAATATTTAAAGCATCCCCAAAAATTTTCCGCACCCCCTTCCGACAAAACAAAGCTTATAACATTAGCTTTATATTAAACATCTTGAGACTAACGATTAAAAAAAACCTCGTTTCGGTTCATGTGTTTGAGAGCTACGATTCCACCGGACACTCGATACACGATACAGATGTTTAACAGATAACACCCCTCTTTTTCATCGAGGGTTAAAAAAGAAAACGTTGGACAGATACTCTAAGTGTCGATTTTTTCTTAAGCCCAAAAAAGTACACTGCTCGAAATTAACTCGTAAGGAGTGTAATTTAGCTGCGGAAGCAAGTAATTTCAAATAACTTTATCGGACAATGAAGTTGTTTTAGCTATCTTTAACTCGATCGTAAATTGCTTTTTCTTCTTATTGTGCTTTTTCAATCATGGGAGGCGCGTGAAGTTTAGCGTTCTTAAACAAAATAATTCAACTTTATCATGTTTGAATTGTGCCTAGCTTTAAGATCTATTGTACTAACATGATTGTACCGCAATAATTGATTGATTGATTGAAATCACTTCCAAGTTGACCGAAATACAGAAAGGAACAAAATATCAGTTTTCAATAGTTTCAAAGTAGTGATTGCAGAAGCAATGCATCACCGTTTTTCGTTGTGATGTGTCATGATGTTTTTGTCTTTTTATTTGATTCCATGAATTTGATAACTCCACGTAAAAAATGAAAATCGGTCATTTCAAAAGAACGGTGGCTCTCTATCAAGTCGGTATGTAAAAATAGTATTTTATGCAAACGATATATAATGCCATGCCAATGCCAATGCCACGAAGCTTGCTGAGTGGGCTAATTAAGGTACGAGACTTAAGAAGCTAATTATATAACTATTATATACTAGTATACAATACTTTTTCTACGAGTCAACTGAACTAATTATACAAACTTGGTATCTATTGAAAATGTAAGCCCTGTTGAAACGAAGTTTTGTTTTTTCTTTTTTGTGCGTTGATGTCTTCTAATTTTGACTTTCTCATGACGGCGTCCTATTGGTCGAATACATTTTGGTTCAGTAAAGGCGCCACCTGATTGGTCGAATTCATTTTAGTTGTCTACACAGTTGTATAATGTTGAGTTGGGACCTCCATAGTAAAAAGACTGCGATTTTAGTTTGGTGTACGAAGTCTTAACTCAAACATTAAAGTCGACGAGTATAAAAAGGAGGTTATTGACGTTCTAACATCTTTTTTTTATAACCCCGTCGCAGCCTTTGGGCAAAGGGCCAGCCTCATACTCCAATCACCAGTTCGGAGCCATACCTGGACAGTCCTTTTCAAGAAATCTTGGGTACCGTCGCGGGTCGCGTAACATCGTTTTGGAAAATGAAGCCATTAAGTCATTACGCGGCGGCATGACCGGCTCCGCCTGCGCGTGCGCACCCAAACCGTCGCTTATCGACGGGCGTGATCCCATCCACTTTTTAATGCTTCTTTAATAAGGTTTGCGAAAATAATGCATTATAAACAAATCAACTGTCAACTTAAGGAGAAGCTATGCAAGGCGGAACTATTTATGATGGTGTTTGACTGAAGTCCAAGGCATCCCTCTTTTGTTCGTTTTCTACTCATTCCGGACTAGGTACTTAGGCGAAAGGCGTGTAATGCATTTCCCTCATTAAAAATGTCAAGGGCGGAAACTTAGTGGTGGTTGAATTTTAAATGCCGTGCAAGACATATATTTTTCAATAAATTTTAGTTTTAATTAAAGTGTAACTCAGTGAAAATACAGCTTCCACGTAAATTGCGAATTTATCAACATGATCGTATTCCCAAAGTCACACCACTGTCTGGTAACACAGGAATTAACGTCACGTCCCGTGTCATATTAATTAAATAAAATTCATTAAAGGACTGTCACTAGCATGAGTATCGCTACCGACTTAACCTGGGTAGCATATATACATATACTATGCTGACATATATTACGGTGAGTTGTGGCCATTTCGTGGCAAATATGTATGTGTGTATGTGTCGACAGTTTGTCTATTTTTGTCATATTTGCTACGAACAAACGTTTTCTTTCTTTCTTTCTGTATATACAATATAAATAGGTATAATAGACGCATCTCAAATGGAACAAGTACCAAAGTAATTAAAAAGGATGCTTTTCCGTCTTTCCGTCTAAGTAACAATGTAAACATTTATTTTATGATACACATATTGCAAACTATTATATATAGCCTTTGCCCATAAAGTCCACACTAAACACAGGTGAAGATCCTTTTTTTATGGGATAAGTGGTTCCGGACTTTACTGATTAAAATGTCATCCTGTATAAGTGTGGAATACTAGAACCTACTCATACATACGTACTAATCTCTAAAATAAAATACAAATTGGTAACGGAAATACTCTTTTAGCGATCTCCTAATTGGTGAATGAAAGGATGCGTTCTAGTGATAGAAATATGGCTGCATATAGAAAACTTGTATTAGAAATGAACGCATTAATTGGTTAATGTTTTCAGTGATAAATGTCCGGATGAATTTGTATTGGTGCTTTCTATACTGGTTTATTTGATTTTACTGTTATGGTTTTTAAAATAAATTGGACTGGTAACATTAAAAAGTCTTTGGACAGGTTGATTGAAATGAACCAATCACGTGCAAGAATCGTTGGCCAATCGGATTCGAGTTCCGGTCCGGTAGTTTTTAAGCGCCTAGTCGATCAAAAGGCGGGCATTCTAGAAACGGCACTGGAAGTGAGCGGTTGTCTTACTGTCAAGAAATAATCAATGTTAAATATATTAGCGTAGCATAAGCAGTGATTTGTCGAGATGTTAATAAAGTACTTTAACAACAGTGAATGAGTTTAAATCGTCATAACTCAGAAGTGGGATTCTTACAAGGCTACAACCAGCCTTTCTGCGCTCGCAAGCTCAAGAAAAAAAACGTAAGTACAAATTCAAACAAAAGTGGAGAGTTTGATAAAATAAATGGAATTAACGGTTAAATTTTTGCGAGGCCCAACGGGAACTACTCGGTTTTTAGCCCTCATTATTAGCTTGCAACGTAGGGCGATAACAGCTGCAATGGTTAATTGGTTTGAAATTAACCGTTAGTTTTCGAGATTACTGAATTTGTAGGATAAAATTGTATTTATCGTTACGGAGTAATTCCGGAGATTTATTCGGTTGGTCTTGCATAATTATCTTGCTAGGTCACTCCCTAGATGGGCATGCTAGATAAAATTATAGTTAGAATAGTTTCAGGATTAAACTCTATTTATCATTACGGAGTAATTCCGGAGATTAATACGGTTGGTTTGCATAATTATCTTGCTAGGTCACTCCCTAGATGGGCATGCTAGATAAAATTATAGTTAGAATAGTTTCAGGATTAAACTCTATTTATCATTACGGAGTAATTCCGGAGATTTATACGGTTGGTCTTGCATAATTATCTTGCTAGGTCACTCCCTAGATGGGCATGCTAGATAAAATTATAGTTGGAATAGTTTCAGGATTAAACTCTATTTATCCTTACGGAGTAATTCCGGAGATTTATACGGTTGGTCTTGCATAATTATCTTGCTAGGTCACTCCCTGGATGGGCATGCTAGATAAAATTATAGTTGGAATAGTTTCAGGATTAAACTCTATTTATCATTACGGAGTAATTCCGGAGATTTATACGGTTGGTCTTGCATATTTATCTTGCTAGGTCACTCCCTAGAGATGGACATTCTAGATAAAATTATAGTTGGAATAGTTTTAGGATTAAACTGTATTTATCGTTACGGAATAATTCCGGAGATTCATACGGTTGGTCTTGCATGTTTATCTTGCTAGGGCACTCCCTGGAGATGAGCATGTTCGATAATTCAGTGATAAATTATATGTAGAGCCGATATGTAGAGCCCATATGTAGAGCCGATATGTAGAGCCGATATGTAGAGCCGATATGTAGAGCCGATATGTAGAGCCGATATGTAGAGCCGATATGTAGAGCCGATATGTAGAGCCGATATGTAGAGCCGATATGTAGAGCCGATATGTAGAGCCGATATGTAGAGCCGATATGTAGAGCCGATATGTAGAGCCGATATGTAGAGCCGATATGTAGAGCCGGTATGTAGAGCCGGTATGTAGAGCCGATATGTAGAGCTGATATGTGGAGCCGATATGTAGAGCCAATATGCAGAGCCCCTTTATGTTGACCCCTGAGGCCATGTGGTGAGGTTACCCCTGATAATGATCTACGGTAAATTCCAAACCACCAGTTTAAAATTTAACCAGTACATTTAGTCCATAAGCTCAGAGTGGCTAAGCAGGCTAGTAGTGCCTGATTCAGTCATGTATGGCGTGTGTTGTTTAATTTATGAAAAGGCTGATAAGGACAATGTTTGTATCTTAGAACAGGCTAAGTATATCTTTTAGAACAGTCTAAGTATCTGTTAGATTAGAACGGGCTAAGTATATGCCTGTTAGATTAGAACGGACTAAGTATTTCCGATAGATCGGGCTGAGTATGTCCGATAGATTGGGCTAAGTATGTCCGATAGATCGGGCTAAGTATGTCCGATAGATCGGGCTAAGTATGTCCGATAGATCGGGCTAAGTATGTCCGATAAATCGGGCTAAGTATGTCCGATAGATCTGGCTAAGTACGCCTGTTAGATTAGAACGGACTAAGTATGTCCGATAGATCAGGCTAAGTATGTCCGATAGATAGTGCTAAGTATGCCCGATAGATCGCGCTAAGTATGTCCGATAGATCGGGCTAAGTTTGTCTGATAGATCGGGCCGAGTATGAACTAGATTATTTTATTTCATGAGATAAATTACAGTTTAAAGTTGGCATAGTCAAAATTATAAGAATTTGTGTCACAATCGTCACAAAATAACACACAGCGCTCAACAAAGTTGTAATTGTTCGAATCTAATTTAGTGTGTGCGCTCAGCTGATATTCTTAGGCATTATGGTCGCTTATCGCGGTATGCACGGCGATACAGTCGCTGCCTAAGTTTGTAATATCACAGTCGATACTCGAACTCGACTCGGCGATTGCACGAGTGGGAAAATCAACTATGTTTTTACATCCAAAGCTATTCAGTACGTCATCTATCCGCTGTTTCGCACTGTTATTTGATAAGTAATCTACATTGTGGTCATCAACTATCAGATACCTTTTATTTTCGTCATTAAGACTACTTAAAAATAATTCCAGTTTCTCCAAATAAATATCAGTCACCATTTCTTGTTCTATCTGATAGAACGGGCTAAGTATGTCTGATTAACGTGTCTTAATGTCCGTACACATATCAAAATTTCAGTATAAGTGTAGCTGTAACATACTTGAATAATATAATTCAGTAGCAATTAATTACAATTTCAAATGCACCGATCTGGAAGGAGGTACAGGCCAACTATGTCCGTTAGATTAGAACAGGCTAGGAATGTCCGTTAGATTAGAACAGGCTAGGTATGTCTGTTAGATTAGAGCTGGCTAAGTATGCCTGATTGAATCACCTGTGCTTGCACTATGTAAATGTGTAATCACTCTGCAAACACAGGTATGGCACAGGCTAAGTATGCCTTGTCAATTATAATTATGCAATTACCACTACCGGGCAAACGAGCATTTATTTAGATGTATGTACTTTAAATAGTATCCGAAATTAATGCCTTCTAGTAACTTTACTATTTTAAAATTAAAAAATGTAAGTGCTTGAACATGGTTAAGAACAAAGATCTTATAAACTAGAATAATTCATGCGTATCCAACCTGCATGCAGTTGTGCAAAGATTTCTGTAATTTTATGACTACTTAGTAGGATTAGGCTCAAAGTGAGACGCTTTATACCACAGAGTTCCAGTTAACGGGTCTGTTACATGGCAACCCTCAGAAACCAGCACACAGCCAGGTGTGCCTGTAATGGGTTATCGAATTACATACTGCATCACCATGTGCGTACTACTAAACGGGCCATGTGAGCCTATGATATGTTTTATGCCAGCAAGCTAGCGTGTGTGACCACGTGCGTAGCCGCTAAAAGGCTATGCCTACAGTGATGATACATGCAGTGGGAGATTAAATGCGTAACGACTATGGTTACTATTATCATTTTTCTGACTGGCGGAGTGTTAGACTGAATGAGAATGAGAATCATTTATTCGTAAAAAAATAGGTACGATAACTTGGTCTTAAAGAAAATAAACATGTGAGACACGTTGTTTTGTCATTAGGCGTACGAGTATGATATAATGTTAATCATAAATTATAATTAATGCTTAAATAAATAGATCAAACTACAAGAATGTCATGCAAATCATATTAAATAACGAGAAACATTCACTACGATAGTTTTGATTAGCAAAAGATAATACATTATTTAAATGTCAAAAAGAGAAGATTCAATAAGATTAATATAAATTGTCCGCGTAATAAATTATAAGTCAGTATCATTTAAAAATTGTTATACTACGAGTATAATAAATGTTAGACTATAATAACATTTTTCAATATATGTATATGTTGTCTGGAATTTTATTAAATATTTGTGGCACCATTCCCAATACACTTTTGCGTAACTACCAAGGCGGTTTTACGTAAGTAATTTATTACGCAATGCGTTTTCGTACTGTGGTCTGGTTTTTCGTACAGGGAGCCTTCGTATGTCAGCAATTTTCCGTACAATTTAGGATTACATTTAACAAAAGAGCCGTTTCCAAAATATATAGACTGGGTAAGGTTAGTGATCTAAAATATAGAATGCAGCTAAGAAATGACATTTTAAGACCACACATTGAGTGGACTAAGTTAGGTAGTGATGAACTGAGCAGTTAGTTAAGATAGAGTTTGAGATTAAGGTTCATGTTTGAGATCTGATTTGGATTCAAGTTTGGGAGGATGTTTTAGTCGGTGGCTCGAGCCACTAGCTTTGGTTTTATGCTGGATTTAAATATAACTCTATAAAATATTGTTTTGTTATTCCGAGATGATGACAACCGATGCCGAGTATGAGACGCCAGATGAAACATGAGGCGTCATACGGAGGAGGAGTAGACATCAGAAGTCATCTTCACCCCGGAGGCACCACAAGAAGGCGCGTAAAGATGTTCCAACGACGACTTGGACTGTTGAAGACGTCGGAGCCACCAGTCAATCCAGTCACGATGACAAAAATGTTGTCAGCAGAGGGTTTCACCGTCTCACAGCCCAGTGGCTTTCCAGCACAAGGAATAATTTTGAAGGGGGTGTATTGGAAATGATCGTGTGCTTTGAAAGGCCGATCTGACTAAATTAAGAACCGATAAGGTCTGATTTTCAGATATACATAATTATGATTCTTTACTATATGATTGTTATCTCAACTAACATGCATTTGATTATTTAACTTTAACTACTAGCTATAAATAGGTACATCTTCAAAGTAAATCTTTTAGTTTAGACTGTAATAAAGTTTTTGGGTGAAGAATATTTTTAATTTTTTATCGAAAGTGTTTGGTTCAATTAAAATTTTAACGATTTTGGTTAATGATTATAAATTCTGATTGTGACTCATCTAAGCTACGCGAGATATTTTTTAAAAATTTGGAAAACCGTAACTTTGGGTTAATAAGATTGTGGTTATTTCTTCTATTATTTATACTTTCTTAATGAACTTCTGATAAACTAGCACGTCTCAAAATATACCTACATGGAGGCAAGGGTGAGCATACGGTATTTGAGAAAATATGGTCTGCCTGAGTCCATTGGGCCAAGATTTACAAGTATCCTCATATATTTTATTGAAGGATAAATATTTTATCTGTATCGGTACTATTCCCCATAGATCAAGACCGTATGAGAGCCTAGAATAGGTATGCACATGCGTAGTACGCAGTGTGGGCTGTCTTAAATTCCGTTACGCGCTTGAGATGCTGGAGATGAAGGGCGTAGGCGAAGGAGGATAGTTTTTTTTTTTGGAGATGTTTAAAATATGTGACGTCCAATTCACATTTGTGTGCAAATTTACTCCCAATAATGTTGCATCGTGTAAGTTTTTTTAATTTAGTGTCTTTGTAGTGGTAAACTATTGGCAATGTGGCTCCCTGATAGGGCTTCAATTGAATTATTTTAGTTTTGCTGTGATTAAGCTGTAAGTTGTGAGGTTGTAACCAGTTTACAATTCTAATTATGATCAGAGTTAATTTGTTATTAATTCCGTTAATATTACCACACGATAGCAATATAGAAATGTCATCCGCGAAGAGAGTACAGTGGTCTTCCAAATCGTTTGGAAGATCAATTTTGTACACAAGGAATAATATATACCTACATACCAGGACACTCGTACCTTGCGGAATAGAGCCTATCACAGGGACTATCAGATCGAATATTTTGTGTTATTTCTGTTTGGAGTCCACGTTCAATTCCTACATACTGGAAGCGATTGGTAAAATATGAGTTAAACCAGTCGAGGGCAGAGCCTCGTATTCCCGAATTGTACAACTTGCCCAATAGTAAATAATGACAAACTCTAACGCATGCGTATTTCATATCGTTAATAAGTTAATAACCTTGAGACTCTTCGACATATTCGTAGATTGCTAGTGTCGTTGAGCGATTTTTCTTGAAACCGTTTTGGTTATCATTCAGTAGGTACTTTATATTTTTCATAAAAATGGTATAGTTGTTTTATCATAACCGTTTCATATAATTTAGTACATGTTGGCAGAAGGCTGGCAGTAATGGTCGGTAATTATTTACATCAGATATTTCACCCTTTTGTGAACGGGCTTTATTAAGGAATTTTTTAACGCGTCTGGTAAATTGATGAACTAACTTATAATATCGTATAAGTCAGAATGTACTTTATGGGTCAACGGGACTTAAAAATTAGTTAAGGGTGTTTTACTGGCAGTCATTGTAAGGGAATTTCCTATGGAGTAGAAAAATATGTTGAACGAGTTCGCAATTTCCTTAGGGTTAGTCTGAAATTGTTCTGTTTTTTTTGGATGCATTTATTCAACGCATTCCTTAGAGTACTATCAAATAGGTTATATTTGTTTAACAGTTAACAGTTTTGTTACTTGAGAATATAGAATGTTATGGTTGTATAGATCGAATTTATAGTGAATGTAAATGATACATTGAAATACTATATGTGTAATTACATAGTGATGAAATATAAGTAAAAATGATAATAATAATTATGATATATGTATCCTTAGGTAAGAATAATTATATGAATAACATTTCAGTAGAAGTAATCACAGATCAGTGCATTCTGCAATGTGAATTCAATACCTGTAAATGTTATTTCTCTCAGTATAAGGATCATAAACTTAATTTATGTAAGGTGCGTGCACCGGGACGTTGCACGAGTCGGATGGCCGAATGTTATGGTTTTTAAAATAAATTGGACTGGTAACATTAAAAAGTCTTTGGACAGGTTGATTGAAATGAACCAATCACGTGCAAGAATCGTTGGCCAATCGGATTCGAGTTCCGGTCCGGTAGTTTTTAATCGCCTAGTCGATCAAAAGGCGGGCATTCTAGAAACGGCACTGGAAGTGAGCGGTTGTCTTACTGTCAAGAAATAATCAATGTTAAATATATTAGCGTAGCATAAGCAGTGATTTGTCGAGATGTTAATAAAGTACTTTAACAACAGTGAATGAGTTTAAATCGTCATATTACCAAAATTGGCAAGGCTCTCTAACTTGTCTCGATTTCGCTACTAAATTACGCTCCTTTCGTCAGAATTAGTGGTACCTAAACACATATATATTTAAGTAGCTTATCCTTTTTAGTTTGCTTTTAATAAATTAGAACACTAGCTTCTGCCTGCAGCTGTGTGAAACTCGTTTATATCGAAGCTTCATATAAATTTTCACGCCCATTCCTCAGGGAATGATTTTCGGGATAAAAACGATTTCAATACCAAATTTCATCTAAATCGGTTTAGCGGTGTAAGCGTGAAGAAGAAATCGATAGAAAGACATACATATAGACAGACAGGCAGAGAGACATACCGACACACTTTCACATTTATAATATTAGTATAGATGATAGTAAAATCAATAGGTAACCAAATCAGTGCCAAGAAATTACATAAAAAGTCGCAAGTGAATCACTTCCTGCCTCAACAATAACATAACAGACACGTACATGTGGCACCTATGTTAAATATACTTTGTAATGTATATTGCGTTTGACCCATCGACCCCATTCTAGCGATGACATAAAGTCCGGAACATCTCCATTAAACCAAAATTCGCAGTTCCAAATGTCAAAATCATTCAGGCAGATTGGCGCCATGTCATAACACCTAGCAAATATAATTGCAGAGATTATGCATCAATTACATGTAATCACAGTCCGTTCAATCGCCTCTTACACATGGGTTCAGCGGCGTGACTATCAGAGCTAACCAGCGGAAAGTACTCCTGAGCTATTGTATTAATATACTACGAATATAACCTTTATCACAAGGGCGTAAGGTTTATGGATTAAGGTGGATCTCGCGTTACCCAACTCTAAATGCAGGAGCGTTGCAACGTCACGCTACACACTCCATTAAATAACGTTTGGCAATAAGATTAATGAGAGGATGCTATGGGAGCAGCATGATGCCGTGTCCATCTGAGCAATAGGCGCATGGCTAGCTCAAGACGCGAGAAGAGGCACGACAAACGGACATTTATAAGTATACTAGCAACGCTCCCCGGCTTCGCACGTATATTATGCATACAAACCTTCCTCTTGAATCACTCTATCTATTTAAAAAAACGGCATCAAAATCCGTTGCATAGTTTTAAAGATCTAAGCATGCATAGGGACAGACAGCGGGAAGCGACTTCGTTTTATATTATGTAGTGACTTGTGTACACCACATATTAATACTTTCCCGGAACCCGTCTGCCGGGCGCCGACGCCGTAGTCGCTTGCCGCTACATGCGAGGAAAACCACGGGATCGGTTACGAGCGTAGCGCATAGCGAGTCTTGGCAGTGAATGTATTAAGAACCATCCGGAAACCAAGTTTCCACTGAGTTTTTGATTTAACAGGATAAAATACTAACCTAACATAGTTTCGGAATACGGATGCTTTCAGACAAATGACTCCTCGGAATATTAGTTAGGGTATGTACTACCAGTGCTGGTAGCAGGTATATACCTAGTATAAGCCGTATTAGTAAACATTTCTTAAATTTAACACAAATGTGATTCTAATAATATGTTATATGTAATATTTATATAATGCTATGAATAAATGAGTATGAGTATGAATACGCCTCACGTGGCGAATACATATGCCTAATTTTGCCGCTACTCAAATGTGAACATACCTTTATGTGAAATTATACATAATTATTTTCAATTCGTTCTATGGACGGTATTCCGTGCTCGTGATTGTTAATTTGCCATTGATGGCAAACTAAATGTAATGATGCGTAAATAATCTCAAAAGATACATATGCAGCTCGACACAGTAATCATTACTTGTGAAACTTATGAATGTATTCACGACCGTTACAATCGCATTAATTAATTTAAAATTGCTATAATCTACAAATGATTTGTCTAACATTGTTTAGACTGCTACCGTTCGTTTGTCGAAGTGACAAATGGGTAGGTATATTTTGCATTTGGTTTTACGACTATATTTATGACGGACTAATCATGTTGGCTAAAGTAGTCGAGGCTGCTCGGGGCGGGACTTATACCAATTATAAATTATTTAAAATTAGAGCTTTTGTCGTTTTCCACAAAACCATGAATAGGTACAAACTTAATACAAGAGGATATTCTTCGTAACGATGCTTCGTAATAAAACAGCATGTTTATTGAAGTTCTATAAAACTAATAAATTTTCAATCGACTACGAAAAATAAAAGCTTGTAAAAAGGAGGCGATATTAGGTGACCAAGAAATTAGAGTCAAAGTTATTTTCTTCAATTTAGGCATATTACATGCACCTACCTAAGAATGTCCTTAAACAACTACCAGTTCGGAAAGAAAACCTTTGCCTCGAACAGGTGGAAAATACTCGGCGAGGTATAAATTTTTCAAAACAGTTTACAATTATTATATAAATTCAGTATCACAGTATTAAAAAATGCATTGCCCCAGTAAATATTCAATTTATTTGCGATAAATTTGATATTGTGTTTATCGCAGTAACATAATCATCATCATAACTTAAGAGCCATGCTCTTGTCGGTGGAGTAACCGCCACTTTTCTCTATCCATTGCCAGTCTCTTGGCTTCCTCATACGACTCGACATCAGCTTCATCTTTTATTTGGCTAATATATGTTATCCTAGGCCTTCCTCTGCCTCTCTTGCCTTCAATTTTACCTTCCAGGATGTTTCGAAAGAAACTGTCGTGCCGTATCAGGTGGCCCACCATCTTGCCTCTCCATCTTTGCCTTGTAAAATAATGGAATACTTATATCGATTCTTCTTCTTTCATAACATACGCGAGTGAAGAAGCGTTTGACGCTATAATCTAAAATTGCAAAGGTATGCCTGAATCCACCCCCAAACCGTTCAATCCGCCAATAGTCCAATACAATGCATCTGTTATCGCGCGCATTGTATTCAAATCACGTGTTGCATTGTATTGCGCAAGAGCAAACAGAAACAATAACAACGTCCGATTTACGCGCCCGCGTCACACTATACTTACTCCTAAAGGACTTAACTTATTAAGAGATCTACCATCGACGATGCAGTTGACAGACCATTTTTGGACCTTATTACAACGAAATAAGGTCTAGTTATGTACAATATAGCATGTTGCTGTTTAGTACGTCGTATGCGACCTTTCGTAATCGCACGATACCCACACAACAAGGGTGTATCTTGTTGGAAATGCCGTGGCGATTAATACCTTTGGCGATGATGCCAATTTCTTCAGTCCAGTTAGGATATTAAAAGTTTCGCAATCTAGATAAGAAAACTAACAATGTGCTTTAAAATTTAATGGCTGCGATGGGCAGGGAGGATGTTGAGAAAGGCACCTACTTATGAAAAGTTGATACTATATACAGACATCAAAGATTAATATAATTCTGAACTAAGTTTGATTGACGCGTTAAGAGTTCTGTTTGTGTAATATGTAATATCACATCAAATTGCTATATATCATAATACATAAAACATTGGTGTCATTGAGAACAAAAGTGGAGACAACAATGGTATTAGAGTACCCAAACAGTACAGTTAGCCGTAGATTTCATGATGCTCTTTATGATTTATTCCTTACCATTCCATGTTATTCCACATAACTACTAAATAGTATCGCGTATTTTACCCACAGGAGGGCAAGCAGAACCGAGACGAGAAGGCAGCGAGTTGCGCTGGCCCCCACGAGAAGGCAGCGAGTTGCGCTGGCCCCCACGAGAAGGCAGCGAGTTGCGCTGGCCCCCACGAGAAGGCAGCGAGTTGCGCTGGCCCCCACGAGAAGGCAGCGAGTTGCGCTGGCCCCCACGAGAAGGCAGCGAGTTGCGCTGGCCCCCACGAGAAGGCAGCGAGTTGCGCTGGCCCCCATTTTAATTAACAACCATTAATACTTATCAAGTTGCGTGAGAGTACCTGAACTTGAAAACTTGAATATCTTGTCTGCGAGCTCGTTACATCACGTGATGCCCTTTTCTTCGCATATGACTAGGTAAATAAGCCAGTTAGAGGCTCCGGACGGCTTCCAGAAATAGCTAGTTCTTGTACAGGAATAGCTTTAGATTGCTCAAATAATTAAAGAGTGAATAATTGTTTTATTTTTATTACTTCATAGAAAACGTTAGCAACGTCCTGCTCCCGTGGTGAAACTTAAGATTTACTGGTAGAAAATGCTTCATAGCATAAAGCTATAATTTATATTCTTAGTGCAGTTAAAAATAGATACATAAATAAAATAAAAAGTTGAATACCTGGCCAAACCAATCAATAAACTACAACTTAGAAAAGTTGAAAAACCCTCGACATTTTCATTTCAAAGTCCAATATCTCTAACACTGCTGATCAGATTTTGATGAAACATGGCTAAGAACACTCGGGATAAAATTTTCTACAACACAAAAACCGCATTCAAATCGGTCCATCCGGTTGGGAGCTACGACACCACAGACAGATACACAGATACACAGATAGACACGTTAAACTTATAACACCCCTCTTTTTTCGTCGGGGGTTAAAAAATAGTGTTGAATATCAATTCAATATTACCATGACCACGTACCGGAAGGCGCAGCGTGGGTAGGCCCCCGACAAGGTGGACTGATGACCTGGTAAAGGTTGCGGGAGTCCGCTGGATGCGGGTGGCGCGGGATCGGTCACTTTGGCACTCTTTGGGGGAGGCCTATGTCCAGCAGTGGACGTCTTATAACGCTCCTATTTCACTTTTAAAACGTGACAACACAGTATAAAAAGTAATATGTTAAATCATTTCGGAAAGCTTCATATCGAAATATCTTTGTTATATTATATTGGAATATTATTCTAGTTTATGGGGATCTAGTTGGTATTTGCTTCGATAAATGCTTCCTTAAATCACCAATATATCAGGAAATCAGGCATACGGTAAAACCAAGCCTGCAATGAGCCTTCATCATGCTAAGCGAGCTACCGGTCAGGCGTGGGCGGCTGAATTTGTTATTTAAATGCTCGCACAAATCCGCAGTCGTGGGAAACCCGTGATCTACGACGCCGCTGATAGTCTAGGAGCGATATTGGCACACAATGCGTGAGGCAATGTGTGCTAGCTATCTACTATGCAACCATGATTAATGGAAAGGCTTTCAGAGAGTACAGAGGGTCTAGTATAAGTTTTACCGAAACAAAACGTTACGACCGCGTTCGCGTTTAGTTGTCAAATCCCATACAAATTGAGGTTAAAACGCAAACGCGATCGCAAAGTTTTGTTTCGGTGAAACTTATACTACAGCCTCTGAGATACACATCGGATTTTGCTGCGCTTCGAGACCAAAACCAACAGAAATAATCTTTGTGTTTTTGGGTGTAAGGCCATAGCGGTCAGCGAGATGTATTGTGATTGCGTATTTCGCGATTCATCCACTAATATATAATTCTTTTTTTACAATTACGTAGCGTAAGTATACAATACCCCGTCGATATGATGATAACGATTTGGCCTTTAAAGTATGTCACTCTTTAGCACCATCCAGGGGACTCGTGCAGGGTTGTGGTAGGTAGCTCCTGCGAACACGAGTAACAGTAGATCCCCCCTTTGTCAAGTGAGTGGGCAACTCGACTGTAACAAGTTCTTAAGCCGCACGAAGGCCTCTGACTCGGATTAACGACTACAGTCATAGACAGCAGCCGGAATCAACTGCTTAAGCGTGCCTTCCAAAGCACGGAAGCGCACATTTATATTAACCAAACGGCAATTATATCTTGAAATAAACTCTATTCAGTAAAACACTAATAACTATAATCTCAACAGCTCTACATTAATTACAAAGTGCTTTCAATTTCCCAGAATCTTTCGGACCATTTAATAATAGGTTACACTCGATCTGCGCTTTCCTAGACGCTATATCAATGTCCGATGACCCCCGGGGGCCTGATAACCCGCAGCCGAGGTTCACTGGGCCATTGTCTTACAAGGAAATTAGGGGCCAACGCGCCATAGAAGGGCCAGGGAAAGTTATTGTGATTATTGTTTGCGGGTTAGATGGCAATTATCTGTGGGTTAAACGAGGCTTATGGAGTTTAAGGCGATGCGGAGACTGAGAAAGTGCTAAACTAATATTAGAGTGTGCTTGGAACAAGGAAATGTAATGAGAGGTTGAACTCAATTGAGGGATTTAAATTTTCCTCATAGAAGGTGTTAAAAGTAGTATGCGCCACTCGGTAGCAAAATAAGTTCCATCTTGGGCACACTTGAATCCCTCGCTACGCTCAAGATTCTAGTTTAGAATCCCTCGCTATTACGCTTAGCTTCAATATACCGCCCGCGCCGTAAATGTTATTCTCCCTTGAGAAACAATCTAATATAGGTATTATTGTCAATTTTAACATGTAACCAACAAAACATCTAATAAACAATCGATATAAAACCGAACCTTACTGTATTTCATTTGTCACTAAAACACGTTCTTAATTACCACTTATGCCATTAGAAAGTTGGTGTTACGATTCCAACACAACATCAACAAAATGAAACCCGAGCACAAAATTGTATCAATAAACATTCTCCTATAAACTTAACTAACGCATGTCAAGATTGAAATTGCAATGCATTTGTTTTCGATTTACAGCTTCAATCTCAAACGCAACAACACGTCACGTCACCGACCATAAAGGTGAGTCTCCACCTGCTGCCCCGCTATTTTGTTTTGTATCTATTTGATCTATTAGTATTAGTATTCTTGCTTACTGAAAATGTTTAAAGTCTGTCTTTAAAGCCTTTTACAAGCTTGAAGGTTTTTAAGTATTGTTTCTATTCCTATATCTTTCTTTCAGGGCACTTTGGAAGGAAAATCAGTGAAAACAGTTACATACTTGGTCGCAACAGCGAAGCGGTCTTACGCGCATTCGATTACCATAATGCTCCCACTATATTTACAAGTTTTTTACCGTGGAACAAACAATAACCAGTACAGAACTCGTCCGTTCTGTCAAAAATCGAAGATAGAATACCGAACCATTAGCATTCTCGAAAGTCTAACTCCATGAAATGAACGAGCGAGACAAGCTTTGCAGGGCTGGCTTTTGTTTTTAAATGTAACTTGTGTAGTAAGCTTAATAAATAAAATAAATAATAATAATAATAATAAGCGAACAAAGTTCTATGCTTCTGCTTTGGCCAAAAATATTCTCAGAGGAGAACACTGTTGAGAAATGAGACCTGTAGAGAAAGGTTCAGCTCTCGTGAAATTTTGTGATCAGGTAATTATATAGATATTTTTTGGTAGAGTCAGTTTTGCGAAATGTATTTTTTTAAGACAGCTTCGTTCGTTCTACAGTTCTTAAATATATATAAAAACTCTATGCTGATATTTTTCTATCGTACTGGCACTCAACAATCTCAACATGTGTTTCTAGCTTTAATCTTTATGCACAGGAAAACAGAGCGAAATCCAACGTTAAACGTAAGACACAGACCACTTCGAGTAAGCGATAAATTGTGGAGGGAGCGCGTGGCGGAAGGAAGCCGTCGAGCCGTAGAGATAAGGAAACCAATGTCGATGCGTTATTGATTTGTGCTGCCATCGGCATTGCAATCGTTTATATGTTGTAAACACAGAAACGTGTGTATGTAGGTACGCATAACCCATTCAGCGTCAATCACGACTTTTTTTAATAATCTTTATTTATTCACATTTATTTAGAAATAGAATAGAATAACATTTATTCATGACAACAACACATACATGCACATAAATCAACATACAAAATAGTAGACAACATTGCCACGAAACGGTTCCATCTCAGCGTTGTGCTGGCCTGGTGGCTAGCGCTGGTCGATGGAACCATCCGGTAATTTCACGGCGTAAAACATATTTTACACTTGCACAAATTAATAATAATAATAGTAATGTAAAACCAAAACAATACAGTAAAGACAAATAGTAAACTTTCCGAACGCAACATAACCGCGCCAACCGACCCAATAGCGCCATTATGACAGCTGGATGCTCCCGGCAACTAAAACGTAAAACAAGACAGACATGTGACGCGGGCGCAATGCCGATTTGACATAATTATGGAGTAACAAAACAAATAATTCAAGCTAATTGGTATAAAGACAAAGCCAATTGATGAAATGGGGTTTTATTGGCTATGCCACCACTATGCTATAGTCGAGATCAATGTACATTACAATTTCAGAGCGCTACTGGCAGTTTTCACAACATAATATAAGAACTACCTAATAACGTCGTTGAATCATGAAACCGTCGGACGACATAGAAGTCGCCACCGCATCACAGCCGCATACTGCAGCTTTCAAAATTGGAATCGAAAACGAAATGGAACGGTCACGCCCGCCAATAACGCTTTTGGAAAGAGCGAAAGATAGATACATTTATGTACAGTCACCGGCATCAATATCTGCCGAAACAAAGCCAGCAAAAATATCTGACACGTCCTTATGGTATTAGACATAGAGTCGTGTCAGATATTTATGCGTGCTATGTTGTGGCAGATTTTATTGCTGGTGACTGTACAAACACACAGGACACACATTTAAACAATGAAATAAACAATGAAAACACATTAAACTTGAAACGAGTGTATTTCTGCGGTAGTGAACCGGACACTGGCTGAGCATTATCCTGCTTGCTTTTCAGTGAAAGTCAAACCATGTGTAGATTTAAATTGGGAAGTTTTAATCAATATATAGGCCAATTTTGTTACAAATCAGCCTCAGAGTGCGAACTAAAAATAGGTGGTTCTATCGATTCGAGCAAGTAGGCCGCGGGGCCAATTGAGCTAACGCAATAATAATGGGACCGCTCGCGTTAATTAATTTGATTTGTCGTCTGTCCGTTTCGCGTACACCCGTTCGTACAGGGTGAATAAAACACGAGAGCAATATGTTAAATGAAAAAAACGCATTATAAAAAAATGTTGCGCTGGATGCGGGTAGCGCAGGACCGGTCACTTTGGCACTCTTTGGGGGAGGCCTATGTCCAGCAGTGGACGTCTTTCGGCTGATATAATGATGATGACGATGGTTAAAAATGTATCATAGCTTAACCCTTTTAGGGCTTGTTACATATTACGTACATTCTCTGCGCGAGCATGTCTCAAATTCTGGGAAGGTTGCGCGTGAACGAATATTGGGTGGGTTATGAAAAAAATTAAAGGTCCAGAGGTACACTCTTTTTTTCGCAACAGCCCAAATAGTGAGCCTATAGTAGTATTTTTGATAGATGATTAATAGTTCACTTGAATAATTCAGATGACAAAGCTACACAATGTCAAGAATAGGTGCTCTCTCTCGCGAACGAACATATTTTAATTTCTTCGCCATGATAATGAAAAAAAAAGAACAAAAGTTAGGTACGTCTGAGAGGATATATTTATACTCGCATCAAACAACAAGCATTTATCTGTATAACAATGTTTGCACGCATCCTGTAGGCACGCGTTTAAATACGTCCACATGAATCAATTTAATTTAGTTGACCCGTAATACGCATGTGTGGCTTGTTATTGTTAATAAGGGCCTCGAAAATGAGCTGAAATACTATTTATTAGCTAATTGAAGGACACACGGTGAAACTAGTGTCATTCCCATGCAATACGACTATATTAGCAACATAAATTGATGAAACATGATTGTTAAAACTATGAACAGCTTGTTTGTACGTTTTTCCTAGACAGAAGTTCTAGAATAACTCAAGGGGCAGACTTATATGGTGACTGTTCTTCGACGTTGACCACCAAAGCCAGCTGAAAACCTATCAGTTGTTTTTAAATAAACACGTACTTTGTACTTGTAAAAACACCCATTCAACACTAATTCAAATAGTATGTTACCTTGCAGACGATTCAAGAGAAAATCTTGTCTCATATGACATGACGTATTATGAGAGTGTTCTTGGAAAGGCCTTCAGCATATTCTTTTTCTTTTCAAAGGACGTCCGGGCATCACCCTTAGTAACCACCAACTGGAACCTTTTCACTCTCATCACGTTAGAGATTTTAAGCAAAGTCCTCAAACAGTTTAACGTGACAAAGTCCTCCAACCCGCTTGTTTTCGGTATGCGCATGCGACGATTATTCTCTTTTGTGATGTTAATGCAACTAATATTTGCATAATTTGCAAGTCTGACAAAACGGAAGCCATTTCTCTTAGTTGCCTCAGTTTAAGGACTGTTTCATAATGCGATGTCATGCGTCATTTGTTTAACAATATAATCATAAGTCAAAACCAACGTTATTTTAAAATGCGTATCTATCCATATCATACGGCCGTTTAACTCATACAGAACTTGCCTACGCGTTATCTTCGCCATATCCCGTATGCTAAACCCTGATTGTCTACCAAAGGGGAAATCCTTATTTGATGCAGAAAATCTGTAGAAGCTAGGTATTTAGATAACTGAGGTTTGTGATATTGAAATTTTTACATGCATAAAAGGACTTCTAGACAATGAAGTTGATTTTCCTTCCTGACTTACTTCAAGAGAGCCACGTGGGAAACTAGGACGTTGGCCCTGTTGGAACATATATGGAGTTCGTATATGGCCCAATGTATCTAAACTCTTTCTATCTTAAGTTTTTACATGTTAAGACAGATGTCACCATTGTTTGTTTACTTTTATGAGTTTGGGCCATGTTTGGGCCGCACGTAGCGCATTCACAATAAATTCACAGAACAGATAACTTCCTTAGCTAAACACTTTCATGACCGATAAAAAATATTTGCTTTTTCTTATCAGTATTTAATGGCTACTATTGATCTTACTAATATTTATGATAGAGTACTAACATCCTAATGAAACCAACCAACAGAGGTATAGGTGTAGGCATGGATTGTATTGTGAGATGAAGGCCTCCACCCACCGGACGCGTGTGCTGCGCGGCGCGTGTGCTGCGCGGCACACGCGCAAGTTGTAAAGCATTGAAACTACACTTCAAACACACATCGAACGCGGCACACGCGCAGCCCCCGCGCAGCTGCAGCGCAGCACCCGCGCGGAACACGCGCAGCACCCGCGCAGCTGCAGCGCAGCACACGCGCAAGTTGTAAAGCATTGAAACTACACTTCAAACACACATCGAACGCGGCACACGCGCAGCACCCGCGCAGCTGCAGCGCAGCACACGCGCAGCACACGCGCAGCACACGCGCAGCACACGCGCAGCACACGCGCAGCACACGCGCAGCACACGCGTCCGGTGGGTGGAGGCCTTAAGAGATTTAACGTCATCGCCGAAACCAGTGTTACAATTTGACGGAAATCATTTAAATATAATGTAAATTTAGATTGCAACGTTACTATGTTAGCGAATTGATATATAATATCCGCCGCACTTAAAATTACTTAAGTAGAAGCATATGTTTGCGTGGCTGTTATCTTGCAAGTTGGTTAGGATATACTCTTTTACTCGTATCTATATTACAAATATTGCACTCCAAGCTAAGTAGTATGCAGTAAGTAGATGTCGCTCTAGTCTAGAGAGACACAAAATACGTCTCTACAGCTGCTTCTCATCCACTTTAAAAAAACATCTTTACAAACTATAAAGAAGCAAGACAAAGTCGCCTTTACGCAGCTGCCTGAATAAATAAATAAAATCCGCACTTAGCATTACATTCGCCCGCGGTGCGTAAATATTCAACGGGTCATACATCAGGCTGACGGCCGTGTCCCTACAAGGACCGGCGGGGGACAAGGCCGCTCCAACAAGCTCAATAGCGCGTGACACGTGCTGTTAAAAACACTTCGTCTTTCCCGGTCTTGGTTTAAAAAAAGAGTTCAGAAAGTCTCCCACTCTCCATTCAGTCGTTCACTCTTGACAGAGTGGTCACGGTTTCATGATAATGTATGGATATAGCAGCCCTCGCGACCCTCCTCCACTTGTTACGGTCTTCAGCATCACGGGAACACTGGACTATGGTGGATTGTGTCGCCTCTTTTATCGAATCTGTCCAGCGCGTAGCAGAACGACCGATTGATCACTTTATCCCTCCCGTCCCTGGCCAACGAGACGCGCCATGGAGTTTTGGTTTCGAGTAATGTGCCCGAAGTATTCGAGGAATGGTATTTGCACAGACGAAGCAGGAGTGCAGAAAGTAGCAGGTTTGTACTTTCTGTGAAATGTTTTAGAGGCTCATCATCATCATATCAGCCGAAAGATTTCCACAGTCGGACATAGGCCTCCCAAAGAGTGCCACAATGACAGGTCCTGAGCCACTCGCACCGCATTCAGAGGACTCATTTACCTCAGAAGGGACATTGGAAGATATTCGTTTTATGTCTAATACTCTCTCTTTATAATTTCTCATTCTATATAATCTCGTTTTACTATACTCTCTACGAAGAATTTCAAAAAAATTTTTTTTACACAAACACCTTCCTTTTCTCTTTCACCAAATTTTCATTATCATTATCACACGATAGTTTTCGGATGGAGAAGAAAACTTTAGTTTTCACAATTTGTGAAATAACACAGACATCCCCGCCACGCGGGCGAAACTACAGATAAAAGCTATCACACTACAATCGTTACACCTATCTGTTCGACTACGTACCAGCGATTGTTGTCAACTACTTCCTACACACCATACACATCTTCACTTCACCTGTCTTAATATCTTTGTTCGCCACACAATAACGGGCCTAACAAGCTATGACGCAATATGGTGTACTCAAAGAGACGTAACTGCATAGAACTAGCACGGATACGATCGTCTTTTTTCTGTAGGATATGGAATTGCGCGCCATCTAGCGGGAGTAGAAAGCTATGCAAATCGGCCAGAATGCCGCTGTCGGCCGGCGCTTCCTGATGCAAATAATGGGAAACTTCGGAACGGCTCGTTGTTCTGGAGTTGTTCTGCTATAAATGAATATCGTTTGTCAATGGTAGAAACTAATCCTGTTCTTGAGCGACCAATTCTAAAGGGACGGGCGTTTTAACCTGAGACATTCGCTATATGCCATCATTATCTTCCTAGCGTTATTCGCGGTTCTGCCCTAAAAGGGTCCGCCGTCCGCTTTGGCACTTTATCCCAAAGTTAGAAGTTCGCTATGTGTACACATATTTAGGGAAATAATAAAATATAAATATGACATTTCGTGAAGTACGGACTTTGAAGTATTGCATACAGACTAATGTACGGTAACGATAAGCGGGCATACGATCAAAATTTGTGTCCACTGACCTTAACTTTCAATAACAGAATGAACATTTTTCACTTGGCTATCTGCGATGGATGGATTTGTATTAGAATTCAGGTTATTATTATAGAACATCGTGAAGAAACCAATAGTATAACATATGTGGTACAAGCCTATAATAAGTTAAGTAATTTAGTATACAAAGGTTGTCTGGAAGAGATCGCTCATTAGCGATAAGACCGTCTATTGTCTAACGTTGTATAGGGTAAGGTCAATGTGTTGTTTATATTTATTTTGGTGAACAGTACGGAATTTTTCATTGTATTGTATTCATCGTCCTATTTCTTCCTTTTGTACCTATTACATGAAAAGTCGCTACAACTCATAATTTCGGCCACACACCATCCCATTGAGCAAGTTTACGATCCTGACACACGTAAAATACGTCGTTCAGATACTGCCTACCGCACGTCAGAATACATATATATTGTGTACGATTTGTGGGATTTACACGAATAGACAAATGCTACATAATATAAAATCACGCTTGCATTTAAGAGTCCGCAGTAAGCTCGGCCGAATTTCACCTTCCCATACAAACGGAGTTTCGTTCTCATTTTAAAACTACGTGTTGGATGGATTGTGACGAAACTTTGCATATACAATGACATGACAATGACATGGAATATCCACTTTGAGCAGTTTTAGTTTTAAAGACGTAGAAAATGTGATATTGTAGTGATATGATGCTAGTCAATCGCCCACAACTCACTACAAACCTATTTCCAGGGTAGACTATTTAAGGACATTAACAGGAAAACAGGGTAGGTACGGTATACAGATTTTTCACATTATGACCGCATGATAAAAGCCATAATGAGTCAAAGCATACATAGCCGGCCAATACATCTTAAATAATTTCATACCAAAAATTCAGTCTCACGTAGAGCCACACAAAACAGAACTCCCTACTCCATAATTTAAATCTAATCCCGTGAGAAGGATTCTTTTTATAGCGCGGATAATAACCCAATCAACTTATTCCAAAGGAATCCCTTTGTTGCATTAATAACTAGGAATCCAATTAACTAGTAGAAGTTCCAGTTAATTAAAGTTCTAAACTAGGGTGGACTTTTATCCACGTCTACTTGTGGTGTAGATATTGGGATCATTTGTAATAACAAATAGCTTCTAGATTAACAATATTATTATTATCTATACTTAGAATCGAATCACCCTATTCTAATTTTAGAGGAATCGTGCAAGACAGCGGTCGGCAACAGGCGGCCCGGGGCCTGCTTAGCTGTTTTGTATGTAAAGGACGTTGCTTCTGAATTTTGGAATTGCATGATAAAGTCACCCCGCGTCAATGTTGTTAGCTACTATGTTGCCCTTGGTTGTTAAAAGGTTGCCGACCGCTGGTAATAAATCTTTGTCACCACACATATTAGTGCGGCTTGTATATACAAGCCGCACTAATATGGGTGGTGTTAGTATATACTAACACGGGGTTTGGACCTACAACAGCCGCTTGACAGCCGCATGCCTGAACTGAACCCCTAGGCTTACGTAGGTAGCTCACTACGCTTCCGTAGCTAGGTGCAAATAAAACAATATGATGCAAAAAACATTTGTTATAAAATATAGATCATACGTGAATATGTATTTAAAGAGAGACAAAAACTATTTTTGAGATACATTTACAACTACATTTTATATATAGATACAACATTTCTGTATCTCATGCATCTTGATCACAATCTCGCAAGATCACAAAGACGATAACATTAAACGACTATGTGTGTGATGTACGGCGTGAGTGTGAGCGACCGTCGCGAATTGTGTGCAATTGAGCGATTGAAGAAATTGGCGGGTCGGCGGCGCTTGCGCACCGATTAGATCCCACTTCTGCTAGGGTTGCCAGGAACAAATACGAAATAGAAGAAAAAAAATGCCACGGGAAAATAGCCAGATCAGGCGGGAGGCCCCTGCCTCCCCGCCTGCTCTGCCTATTTAACATTAGGACATCAAAAACATTTCTGACTTATTTTATGGATCGTACTGAAAATTTCCCCAACGAATACACAGCCTAAATATTACAGGCAATTGTTAATTGCCGATTAAGGTTTTATCAAATTCTATCGCTGTTTATATTGTTCCTAAACTTTACTCTATGGCCACCTTCGGGCTTATTCATCAGATAAACGTATATATGCCGTATGGTGTCGGGTTAGAATAGCACCACCCCCCTTTTTTCCCGTGGGTGTCGTAAGAGTCGTACTAAGGGACCAGGGTTGAAGTGTGTTGTGGGCGATGGGCTAGCAACCTATCACTGCGATATCACATTTTGACGATCTTTTATACCCACATTTATGCTAAAAGTGGCACTGGAACACACGTTTCATGTGCTCTGCCTACCCCTTTTAGGGATAAAGGCGTGAATGTATTTATGTATGTATGTAAACATATATATTTAAGATTAAATAATAGCCTGTAATACCTATCCTATACTATTAAACGAGCTCTATTTGTATACCACTATATAAGTATAGGTACATATATTTGCATTCACGTTTTCGAAAACGGCTCTAACGATTTCGATGTGGAATAAAGCGGTTTACTGGGGCGAAAAATCGGTCTAGCTAATTCTCATGTCTGGTAAACTTTGTTTTCTCTGAATCTTCACTATTTTCACACGAGCAGAGCGCGGTTGCCCAGGGACTTTCAATTAAACGAACCAAAGAAGTGAAAAACGTATTAAAAACTCCCACCATAATAACAGTGCGTGTCCTAACCCTAACGTCGTTGCAACCTTTGTTTAACAGCTGGCTTAACAGTTATCAATGATTGCATTTCTCGGCGCTAAGTAAGCTTCCCAATTAGCGTTAACTGATGCTCTATTGTTTGTTTGCGGCAGTTAGCTCAAACAAAACGCAGTAGAATAACTTCACTTTTATATAAGTAAAGTTAATCTGCCGAGTATATCCTTTTATTTGCCTGTAGTGTTTGCCATAAAAGCGATGTTCTTTGAAACTGTAACATTTTCAGGATATGTATTTGAAATAAACGTTGTTTAGAGCCTTTTGTAGCTTAAGTTAGATTTGTTTTATAAATAACTAGCTTCCGCCCGCAACTTCTTCTGCGTGGACCCGGGATAAAAACTATCCTATATTTTAATCCAGGCAACATTGTATGCAAATTGATTAAGCCGCTCAAGCGTGATTAAGAAACGAACATCCAAACTATCGCATTTATAATATCAGTAGGATAATCCTAAATAGTTTACACTTTCTTAGACTTCGCGGTAAATAGTGCTTGTGGCAAATTTTACATTTATGGCAATAAAATTTGTTTTTTTTTTTTAATAATTGCAAGTTGTGGATTAAAGAAAGTGAATTAACGGAATAAATAATTATCATTCTCACTTTCAGATTACGCGAGCAAATGGAACTCGCTAGCTGACCCACGACATGCGATTCAGAAACTGTCCCGCCTCACACTTGTCACACATCCCCAGTATAGCTTGACCCGGAGATTCGTAACAATTTTACGTAATCGCAGATCAGGCTTGTACTGGCTTTTCTAAGGCGAGAAGTCAGCTAGTATAGCGATCAGCCCTGGGGGACCGCATCAGCGAGGCGACTGCCGACAGCTCCATAATTGAAACTAGTGACAATGACACCGAAGTTGAACGGTGCCATGCTGACGCTATCGGGGTGTGACAGACAGTATGCGTAGAGTACATTTTGACTGTTCTCCGGTGACAAGTTGATAATGCATCTTTCCACTAAAATACTCATATTAACTAGGTAATACACTCTCACTGCTGCTGCTGCGGCACATTGCACGTAGAACCGATGGCCGTTGGGGCGGAAAGGTTCTCGAGTGGCGACCTCGTACCGGAAGCCGCAGCGTGAGTAGACCCCCCCACGAGGTGGATTGATGACCTGGTAAAGGTCGCGGGAGTCCACTGGATGCGGGTGGCGCAGGACCGGTCATTGTGGCACTCTTTGGGGGAGGCCTATGTCCAGCAGTGGACGTCTTTCGGCTGATATGATGATGACACTTCAAGTGCCAGGAACCGACCTAGTGGCGCCTAGGCCTAAGTCGCTTTCCGCTACACACGAGAACGGCTACGAGCGAAGCGCGTGGCGATTCTTGGCAGTGAATGTGTTAAAATGCGGCAAAATTAAACGCTTTACTCTCTACTCTTTAAACCAGAGCCGTGTTGAAGATCAAGTCTCGTTTTGTAGTTGCACGAGCGAGCGAAGCGAAAGAAGTTTTCCGTTTCAACTTGGGCAAGACTTCTTTCGTATGTCCGGATGTCCTGGCCCGCTGTCCGGCTGCTCTCCTCTACAGGCTTTACTCAACCGATTCTCGCGACATTTTTCGAGCAGGTTCAAATTATACATTGTTTTTTAAGTCGATAATAAATACAATTTTTTTGAAGAGAAGACAGGCTCACCAGTTCTACAGTTCTCAGAGCCATTAGTAATTAGCTTTCACAGGTTGGTGACATAACCACCATTGACATAATTTACTTTAAAAACAAAGTTTTAACCGGCTTCAATTTAGTACTCCGCCAAGCCACGAGAACATTTCCTATTTTTTTTTTACAATTTACCACATGAACTGATTTCCGATAGCAAATGCGTTGATTACTATAGAAAAAAACCGAATCGCTGTATGTGGGCCGATAATATTTGAGGACTTCCATCGATTCTCCAAGATCATCACCAATGGCACTTCATTAGTTCCTATTTCAACGGAATCTTATCAGAACCTGTGACGTACTTTTGCACTTTTAAGTACATAATTGAGGAATTCGATAAGTCATCTGTGCCCTTCATCATCAATTCCTCGCCACCAAATTTATGATTCCGGATATAAATACACGAGTTATATCAGAAAATACCAAAATCACTACACGCGTGCCTAGATGGATCCCGTCATCTAACGGAATTTTGAAAAAAATGGGACCCACCTGGAAGTATATCGAACAAAAAAAATATTTCGAATCGGCTCATCAATGACGGAGTTCTGAGGTAACAAACGTTGAAAAAAAAAATACAGCCGAATTGAGAACCTCCTCCTTTTTTTTAAGTCGGTTAAAAATATACCTACCTTATGGACGCTATCAGAAGCTGTCATTAACAGGCCGAATTGATCTCTCGTGCGTTACCCTCAGTTTCTCAAGATAAATGTTTCTAGTCTATCCAACATTTTGTTGAGAGCTCGCGAAAATACGGATTGCCAAGGCATACAATATAATTTCAAGGTTAGCTGTTAGGCAATCTACGATTGTCATAATGAATATTATTAAGTAGACTCAAACGTGTGAAGAAATTGAGTTATTATACTTATAATAAGAAACTTTCATGGCATTGTATACTTACAGCACTTCTTAATGCATAAACATCGGAAACAAAAGCTTTACGAACGCTTGTCCAAAGCTACATTTCTTCCAAGAATTACGAAAACAGAATTTCTCATGAGTTCTCATTAGAAAACAGAAAACAAGCGGGTAATTAGTAGTGGTAATAAAATAATTTCATAGTCGTGGTTCCGCGTAGAGTATTCATGGACATATAGAATGTAAAGTCGTAGCTGCAACATGGTTACATTCAACCAGTATTTTAACTTGTCGTTTTCTGATTTTGTACTGGTTGGTATTCAATTATTCATTTCGCTGAGTACACATCTTTACAGTTACTTATTTGTATCTACAATCTGCAAGTTTTACGTCATTTTATTTTAGTTGCCGTGCCATCGCTAACACAGTTAACTGACCCTCCGTGCACTTTATGTTTCATTGTAATAAGGTTCAATATAAATACAGGATGGTCAGTTGACTGTGTGGGCGCTTGCACTAGTGTGGTACTAGAGAACTGAGAGTGAGGAATCGGCATGTGTCTACAGCTGTTAATGGACACAACGAATCGTCAAGTCAATAAAGGGTTGACAATGCGCTTGTGTCTCCTCTGGACTAGCAAGCGTCTATACGCTACTGTGTCTGCTTAACACTACAGACAGACACACTACAGAGTGGCATACCGTATCATACTTTTAGTTTACCATAAATAAATAAATAAAATAAATATAAGGGGACAATCTTACACAAATCGACCTAGTCCCATAGTAAGCTCAGTAAGGCTTGTGTTATAGGTACTAGACGACGATAATAGACATACATACTTAAATACATAGAATACATCCATGATTCAGAAACAAATACTCATGCTCATCACACAAATATTTGCCCTTACCGGGATTCGAACCCAGGACCTTCAGCTTCGTAGGCAGCGTCACTACCCACTAGGCTAACCGGTCGTCAAAACCATAGGTATTCAAAAAAATATAAAGATTATGCCTCTACAACCCTAATGCCGACCGACTGTTATTTACTATTTATTTTATGCGTACCTAATCCGATTGAAATGTTTATCCAAGTCAAAATACTGAATTATAAATATACATGGCTCAAGTCAATGTAGAACTTTCATTCGAAGAAAGACGAACGTCAGCGTTTTCACGTCTAAAATAGTTCGCTGTGTTCCTTACCCACTGCTATACAAAGAGTTGCCGAGTGCAAAACAAAGAAAATTAACTTCACTGAGAGTTGCCTAGTTACTCGTTTCCTACGAGAAATATTTTAAGAGAGGCCTGCAAAGATCGCAAGAGTACGGCATATGACGAAGAAGCAATAAGGAAAGAAGGAAAAATGGTACGTAAACAAAGTGAAATAATATACATAAGCAATACATAATGGAAGATTAATACAGAAGACTCGTCGACCGGTCTGGGTGTAAGTAAGGGATGTAATTGTGTCTAATTTATCACTACTGATACAAAGATACATTAACTGTTTGTTAAGCAGAAACCGCTAACGTAATTATAAATTTCAATCATAGTGGAAAATTTAAAAATTATTCGCCACGAGCGGGATTTGAACCCACAACCTTTCGAATCCGAATATTTTTTCAATTTTCGATGATCGTTTTTTTTCAAGATACTTGTACATATTTGTTTTTTTTGTATTTACATTGTCATTCATAAATATCATATTGTGATATTATTATTACAATGTTGTTCACCGCATTACACAGTATCATCAATAAAAACCAGTTGATTAACTAATCGGCGTATAAACTTAAAGTTACAATTATTGGGATCACGTTCATAGGCTCTCAATCAAAGTGTCAAATGACATTTGATTGAGTGATACTAGCCGCCATTAATAGTAATCAAGAGGCACGCAAGACAGCGGCAATTAGTCCGGATCACTTCCCGTACTATCTGGAAAGCGATGCAGCGCTGCAGTTTTCATAACCAACACTAGTAAAACACATTTTAAAACATAGGTCCAAGGAATAAGGTTTACATTTGTATACCTATCTGAAGAAGTAACCGTACAGGTGATAATTTATATGTGATTGATTGGTACGACTAAGTATAGGCCTAATGTTACGCTGCACGCATTAATAATCGTTATGCAAGTGCAAGTGTAAGTGCAATGATGAATTAGCAGAAATTTACAAATTAAATCTCTATTTATATCTGTCTTTGCATCAAGATTTCCATGATTACTCTGACTGCGAAGAAATTTATAGAATTGTGAAACGAGTTAAACAAAAGGGTCCTATTGAGTCGCTCAGACAGACCATTACCAGACGGATGATATTATTTTAAAACAGTTTGACATTTAGACGATCCGTGTGAAATCTTGCTTCTGTTTAACATAAACAGGTCTTTGTTAGCAAAGGGCATTCTAATTAAAACTCGATTCATCGTTTCATAACAAAATTAAAGTAAAATCTCGCTTCACGGAACAATGTCTCATTTCTCTGGCCTTTGAACTTCCCACGGAGCGCATTGTGTAACAATGTTTTTAGGGAAAGGCGAATGAGATTAATGTTTATTCCTCATTTACGCGACGATTTATCAAGATCATGTTTTTCACCTGTTGTGGATAAATAATTAGATAAGTTTACAATCACGCTACCATTCAACTAAATACTCTCTTCCGCTTTAAGATCTACAAAGTGCAGTACATGACATAAGTTGAGTACTGTCGTACTTGTTACTATTTAGGCATTACTATTAAATAATAAGCTTGTACTTTCGATCTCAAATTTCACATAGTCCCAATTATTAGGCAGGGTTAGTTTTATACAATCTTCAGATTACGTCCTGGTTATATATCTTTTTACCCAAAAATCTTACTGACCTATCCCCATTTTCAAAACAATCATCTGACTAATCTTCTGAAAAACAAATCAGCTATCATTGGTGTTGCTCCTTCGCACCGATATCGGTGAATCTGTAACCTTAAAGATTCATAAAGGTGTATTTTCATCGTTCACATTGTTATTAAATAATGAACCTATTAGACCAACTTCGAGAAAGAGGTCAATCGTCGAATCCGACTCGGCTGGGCAGCGTTCGGGAAGCTACGGCAAATCTTTTCGTCCAATATTCCGCAGTGTCTCAAGACGAAAGTCTTTGACCAGTGTGTGTTGCCAGTGATGACATATGGCACTGAAACGTGGTCGCTTACTATGGGCCTCATAAGAAGGTTCAAAGTCACCCAAAGGGCAATGGAGAGGGCCATGTTGGGAGTTTCTCTGCGTGACCGCATCAGAAATGAGGCTATCCGCAGCAGAACCAAGGTAACCGATATAGCCCTCCGGATCGCTAAACTTAAGTGGCAGTGGGCGGGGCACATAGCACGTAGAACCGATGGCCGTTGGGGCGGAAAGGTTCTCGAGTGGCGACCACGTACCGGAAGGCGCAGCGTGGGTAGGCCCCCGACAAGGTGGACTGATGACCTGGTAAAGGTTGCGGGAGTCCGCTGGATGCGGGTGGCGCGGGATCGGTCACTTTGGCACTCTTTGGGGGAGGCCTATGTCCAGCAGTGGACGTCTTTCGGCTGATATGATGATGATGATGAATGAACAAATGAATATTTGATCACCAAATGACACTAATAACTAATTTTTCAACGCTGTGTCGCTATAGCTCGTTTAATTCATAATCATAATCGTTTATTATGATTATGATTATGAATTCTTACATCCCAAATGTGCACAGTAAAGATAGGTTATACCTTACCCTGTGACTTTATGTATAAATAAATAAATATAAGGGGACAATCTTACACAAATCGACCTAGTCCCATAGTAAGCTCAGTAAGGCTTGTGTTATGGGTACTATGTATGTTGATCGAGTCGGTATTGTTGCAATAAACAGTACAGAAACAATTGCTATAGAGGCGGCTTTACTCGCAGAGGACATATCGGTGAATCTGTAACCTATAGCACAATAAGAAGCAGCATTAGTGTTACGGTGTTGGGTAACGCTGTGGACAATAGTTATGCAAATAGTGACATTATTGTATCGGTGACGCAATATGTACACGAGATCTATTGTGACGACGTAAAGGATGTACACGGCAATAAACACATTTTGTTTTGTTTTTTACAATACGGTTACGAAAGAATAGTCTCTAATTTTTACAAGTTTTTATTTATCTTGCCCTGTTAGTGGGTATGTATGTTAGTATGGGACAAATCTTGAGAGTTAAGTTTGACCCACTTCCCGGTATAGTTTGGATGACAATTCAATATTATGGTACCATCGAGCTGATCTGATGATGGAGACAGAAGGTGGCCATGGGAATTCAGTACTTGACCGACGTAACCCCGTTGAGTTTGGGCTCGTTAGAATCGTTTCAATGAGTAGTTGATGATGGTATACAGAAAAGTACAGTCGGCAATAAAAGCTTGCACCAAAAATGAAATTTTTGACAGTAACTTATTTGCATTAATCTTGATTCCCGTAGGTTTTTCACAGAATTAATACATTAATACATGCCCAAACTGTGAGTGTATACTACACTTGCGCAGATCCTAATCTTAAGATTTAGATCAAATATAAAAAAATAATGAGTTTTTGCGTGTATCAGTGTATTCAGTATGCTATCCGGTTTCAGAGGAAGATAGTGGTCAAGTATTTCAATCAACACATCAACCTGCAATTTACGCGATTATGTACTTTGGATGTAATTTATTCTGAATAAAATTAAACATTGAGAATAGATTTAGATCGAATCTCACCAGCGAACAATGAAATAACATCTTATCTATATTAATATTAACTTTCTCTATTATACAACAGAACACAACAAACACGTAAGTGCAGAAATTATATAGAATTGATCATAAAACGGATTTAAAAATACTGTGCAAATGAAATCCAAAACATAAAAATAAATCCTAAAGCCTTGTCAATGCTACTGGTATTCATCCATTGCGAATAGAAACAATTGTAAGTAGTTTGTCAGTAAAATACTCAGAGGAACTGTCAAATAAATATGGAAACTTGACTGAAGTTGTGTGATGTGTTGTTGACAAACTTTCGCTATCGACGAAGCGCCAACGCCATTCACGTCATGTTTTTTATAAAAATCGAATAAGTAAAATTGTGGGTCAAACCGATTAGTAAATAATCGCACACGCTCCATCGGTCACACGGCATCCCACACAACTATTCGCCAATTTTCTGAAGGCGAAAGTGAACTGTCGCTTTCTAACCTAAAATGTAAACTACTGGATTTGCGAGTGATCTTCAGGAAAAACAAACATGTATATCATTAGGATGAACAATCAAAATGAAGTCTTCTTTAAGAGGCTTAAGGTTGAAATTTGGAAGGAGGTTAAATCGTGATGATCGTTTGCGAATGTTATCCCCGTGATAGTGTTGTGGTCGTGGGCGGCATGTTGCGAATCGGTCGGAACACGACCGCCCACGGGTCGAATAGTAAGTAGCGATCGATTATGTTATGCACGGAAGCTGACAGGCCAAGGTTTAATAGATGTTTCAGTCGGGCTTAGTTCTAACGACAAGCCGCTTTATGGTCATAACGTTTCAATATTTCTGGCAATACATTTGGCATTCTGCTAAGCTTGCTGTATTAAATTTGATTTTTGTACTTCAACGAAGTTCAATAGAATTATTTTATTTATTTATTTCATTGTAATAACACAGTCAATCAATTATAGAGTCGATTTAGGTGAATTAACCTGGTCGAATCTATAATGCTGTAATCTACAACGCTGAATTTACATATAAACTACTAGCTTCTGCCCGCGACTCCTTCCGCGTGGAACTCGTTTATATCGCAGCTCCATACAAACTTTTTCACCCCCTTAGGGAATGATTTCGGGCATAAAAACTATCCTATGACACTCTCCAACCCTTCAACTATCTCCACTTAAAAAATCACGTCAATTCGTTGCGCCGTTTCTCGTGAAAGATGGACAAACAAACACACACACTTTCCCATTTATAATATTAGTACCTATATGGATTAGTATGGATAGTATGGATGGATAAGGACCCCGGAGACTAGGATGGAATGTCTTATGAAGTTTATATTTATCACAGACTTGCTTCGTAAACTTTTCTGCCCTCATCGGAGGCGTGATCATAAGTAATTGCTGATGGTCGTGGCCATGAAACCTCTTAATATCTGTCCGAATGAGCTGCCTCCGAAAACTCCAGTTTGCGACTTATTTCAAGTCAGCTGAAGACTTTAGGAAGCCCAAAAGTAAATCTATTTTGTAATTTTTTTCAATGATATTTTCTACGAGTCGTATTTCTTTACTAACTTGGCCCATGTTTCCATGTCCTTTAGTATGTAGGTAGTAAATTAAGATAGAAGGTAAAACAAGTCATACAGGAAACGTCTCAATCTTTATCGATCGATTACCCACTGCCAAAATCGAAGGAGGGCCAGTTTATTATATAATTATTTAGATTTATGTCATTTATCTATCTTTAAATTATAGATTTACCTTTACTTTAAGGCTAACTAGAACATTATACGTAATCTATATGCTGCTACAGGCCATCATATAATAAATATTACGCAGGTACTACCACTATTAAATTGGAACTAATTAAATGCGCTGATCGACTTTATTGCTGACGGAGTCTGGTATTCGCCAAGAGCACGTAACGAGAATTCGATAGATAATTGAGGAGCCTTAAGGGGGTTGGCGGGGAGAGGTTAATGTCCAGGGGGAGAACGTTGTTCCGTTTATAAGTCGCTATGAAAAAAAAAACAGTGAATCAACAAAAAAATCGATATACATAATTATTTTACCGGCACAAAATGTCACAAGAATTGGTTGAGAAATGCGACCCGTAATGACATACGAAATAATCTTTGCGCAAACTGAAAAAGAGAACGACGGTCGCTTCGCTCGCTCATTCAATTGTGAATGATTTATACACACACAGTTTTATGCACACCCTTATTCTTACAGTAATAAAGATGTGTACCGAAATATTTGGCTACCTTGGCTACTACTAACTATAGGACGCTCGTCTGTACCTACCTATGGTATGGTGTGAATTGGATCAAAGAGAAAATTACTAGCAAATACCGGTGTAGCGTTTGAGGACATACTACGGGATCATAAGCGGACCTTAATAAAATCACGCTAAGATCCATTTAAAATCAATAACGTGCGTCTTCGTTTGTAAATCAGTTAATATCACGACAACTCTATAGAAGCGTAGTATTACTCAATTTGCAAAGCCAATTAATGATCGTAATTTTAATCACCTTAGATAACTGGATACGGCGAGATTGCTGCCAGATAACTGGCAGATGGACCTGTTTCGTGACGTCATATACTTGCTAAGTGTCTTACTTGTAAGTACAGGTATACTTAGGAAAAACTAGGTGAAATTCAATCTTATATTAATGTTATAAACACTTACACAAGGGAAAACATTTCTCATTTTCTGAATCTTTAATCGAAGATTATGTAACTAGTATTTAGGTAGGTAGTTCAAGAGTTATGAAATATAAGTAATTAGGTACTATGTTGGTCTAGGAATACGGAAAACTAAACACTTACCTAATGAGAGTGTACCTCAAACACTAGTAAAGAACTTTAATTTGAAACGTATATCGTAATTTTAAGTCTTGAATTAAACAACTGGATACCTAGCTTAGTAATCTACCTTATAACTATTTCCATATGGCCGGACACACACTGTGTAATGATAATGACTTCTTAGCCATCACTTCGGCTACCTTTGACAGAAAGTGTTTAATGCACTGTTATTAATTTATCACTATAGAACGCCGGGGCTGCGATTCCATTCGTCTTCATTAACAAAGGAGACATCCCCAGGATTTCGCTTACCTATATTTCACGTCGCTGTCATTCTGATTCTTTCAAGAGACGCGTGAAAGTGCGCATATCCCAATAACATGCCAGGGACGCTAGATTGTATCAACTCGAATAGGGGCCTTGGCGTTTCTCGGCAGAACTAGGAATCCAACTTAGTTACATAACGCACACGTAACTCGTATTCATTACACCTTCAATTCACTCCCGGCACAACCCGCCCCCAGCGCTAATTATCAGATGATTAAAACACAATTGAGGCGAAGAAAGTTCTCGGACAATGTGCTAATGTTACGTATCAAGCTTTCGTCGCTGATAATAGAATTATCACAAACCGCCGATTACTTTCCCAAAGCGATATCTCAATTAGGCTGTATCGAACTTTCAACCTTATATTTCAACGTTGAAAGTCGATTTTGATATCAATGCTAAAACGAGATGAGAACTTGATAAAGTAATCGAAAATTTCATACGCCTGTCCGATGAAATTGGACTTTATTCCCTGGATGTTTAGGTTTCACGGGCAACAGAGTTAAGTTGGGTGGTTTAATAAGTATGTTTGATAATTAAGGTGTGTAATCAAGTTTAATGGGAGTGCACAATGTAGTAATCGCCGCATCGGTGTGAATAGAGCCGATGCGAAAAACTTGATAGTGCATTCAGTAAAGACAAGTGCGAGTTCTGGCATTTTATTTACATTTAAGGTTCCCACCTGACGCCCGACGCTGTGCAATGGAAGCAAAACCTTATAATAACTTATTAAAATCTTATAATAATAACTAGCGAGTAGCCACCCGGCCCGGTTTCTCTTCTCTTGAATCACACTATCTATTAAAAAATCCGCATCAAAATCCGTTGCGTAGTTTTAAAGATCTAAACATACATAGGGACAGACAGCAGGAAGCGACTTTGTTTTATACTATCTAGTGGTGTTTCACATTTTACCCATTGTAGATACGATTAAATAAATAAATTTACCATCTCCATAATCGTCCCTGAGAATAGTGATAACTTATGCCAACTAAGGCATGGTTGCACTCGTGAACTCTATAAAGATCGAGTAACTCTACAGCTTACACATTTTTAAATAGATAGAAATAAGAAACGCACACTATTTGACCAGAGAAAATCATGACGTCACTTTCTCATTTCCAAAAAAAAATAGTACAGATTATCTTTGAGTTTCATAAACAGTTGTTGCTTCGAACTGTCAACATTCTTACTCAACTTATGTATTTTGATAAAAGACAGCTCCGCTGGTGACCATTCGACTGCCTTTCTGATGATTATCTGTCAAGTTGTGTATGTCTTAGAAAGCTGACAAACGTGATATTGGCAATGTCAAAAGTTGTAACAGAACAACTAGTCAAAATGCACTCCAGGTGTTAGTGAATGTCTTTTAAATCTCAATCCGCGTGGGCGCCCCATTATGTGCCAAATTTGACAATAACACACCATTCAACTAACTATTGAAAGTAAACAACGTGACAGCTCCACGCTATTACACTATATTGCCCTGGAATAAGACACAGAATCGTACTTCTCAATTGATTATACGAATATACGAGTCGTGCTCGGCATTTTAAGTGAAATGGCCGCTCGAAAACACTACTGGCTGACATGAACTTTCAAAGCAATTTCGACAAATAAAAAGTAACATTTTCAATACTTTGACAGATAATTGCTATTCAAACGTAACGTGAGGCGTCGCTTGTTTTGTACGTTCTGTGCACTACAGAAAGGTTCGATACCCGCGATGTTGCTAGTCATTCCTGAATCGTAACTATCAAGCTAGCCCATATATACCTAGAGGACCGCGATTCCATCCATATTAACGGATGAAAAGGACATCCCTCATATGCCTATCGTTTTTATATCAAGTCTCTGTGATTCTGATTATCAACCCTTAATATATGCATTCAGTATAAAAACGATACCACTGAAGTGACACGTAGTAAACAAAGTAATTTAAATTATAGACTGTAAAATTGGCCACGTAGTCTAAAATGTGACGTGGATTTCATTGTACAGTCACCGGCATCAATATCTGCCGATACAAAGCCGGCAAAAATATCTGACACGTCCTTATGGCATTAGACATAGAGTCGTGTCAGATATTTATGCGTGCTATGTTGTGGCAGATCTTATTGCTGGTGACTGTACATAAACTGATTAATACCATATGCATCTAAGAGTTAAAGACTGACATGAAATTAGGAATATTACCTACATTTACATTTTGTCATCTTAAATCGGGCCATAGGCATGAACGTCACCGGGGGGACTTTTTTTGTTATCCTTGGTATGTTACATATTAGAATTGACTTACGTTGCTAGCGTCCTAACTTTGCGGTTTTCCTAACATAGAGGCGTTTTCCTAGCATAGGAATGTTTCATTTCGCAGCCGTACGAGTGACTATAATAATATAGTATGTATTCGTTTTTCTCGACCTTTCTACGTCTAAGTAAAAACTTGTTTTCCCTTACAGTGTCATAAAATAGTTATTATTATAACATGCGGATAGCAATTCATTCTAAATTGCGCTTTATATCGAATATATCAAGATTACTTTTTCTTTTTAACGATTGATAGTGAGTGTTAAACAAAAAGTATTCCCATTAGGCACGCATGTTAAGCCCCGATAGTAAGATTTACTTTTATTTCGATTCTAATCTATAGCGTAACACATTTTATGTAACATGGGATGTAAATTTTTCATCGAATTCACCAGTTTAATAACTTCCTTATGCACGCTTGTACTTATTTTTTAAATATAATAAAGCAATGTTTATAGTTTCGAAAGTAAAACCGCGTTGTAAATCATTCATAACTTTTTATGATCCATTGATAGCGGAATGATATAATGCAGTAGCTAAGAAAATTGATTTGAAACTCTTAGTCAATTATTATTTACGAGTTATCTGTAAGCCGTGTCTTCTCTTTACATAAGACTAGCTTCTGCCCGCGAATTTTAAGATAAAGATGAATACTAAATTTAATATCAAGCTAGCGAGAATCCTAAAGATCTGTGCTAAAGGACTTTTCATTTTTGATTAGGTACTGCGTAAACGTGGTTTTGGCAGACGAGAGGTTAAAAATGGTAGGTACCTAAATTACGCAGTGGTTATAATTGGATCTTTGTTATTTAGCGAATATATTTGACTAAATAAAAAACTTAAGAAAAAAACACGGCCAAGAGCGAGTCGGACTCGGTTTCGTACTATTATCTATAAAATCGGTAAATAAATCACGTTTGTTGTATGGGAGCCCACTTAAATATTTATTTTATTGTGATTTTTAGAATTTCTTATAGCGGCAACAGAAATAAATCATCTGTGAAAATTTCAATTGTCTAGCCATCACGGTTCATGAGATACAGGATGGTGACAGACGGACAGACGCGGAAAAGCGGAGCGTTGTTATTAGGGTCCCGTTTTTACCATTTGGGTACGGAACCCAAAAAACATTATACAACGTCAGCTATAAGGACCTTTCTCGCCAACATTTTTAACTAAAAATCTATCTTTATTACATGTTCAAAATTAATATTCGTAATATTTATATTGTGGGCGTATAAAATATAAATTTAAGGAGTTAATTAATCGATCGTCAACTTTTTATCCAGAATGATTGATCGGCCAACAACAGGTTCCATTACTGACGCGTTCTAAAGAGGCGTATGTACGGATGTTACAGCAATACATACGCCATTCCTGTTTAAGTAGAATTACAAAGTCTGAGTAGTAGTGGGAGCGAGCAAAAAGCCATAATTAGCTTTAAATCTTATCGATGAAACCTGACGCCGGCGAGTGCTGTAATTTGCGATGATTAACGGTGACAAAAAGATGGAAGGAATGCATTCGATGGCAAATAATTTATGCTGAAATAATGAGGCTGTATGGAACAGTTGAGTTTTTTATTGCCGAAACCGAAAACACTGTCTGGTAATTGTCTGCAAAGTTTACGAGTTGATTGCTCATTTTGAGTAATGTTCCTTCAATGTTAATTCTCAGAAAATTGCTGGATACTTTAAGTTACTTTACTTAGTTACTTAGTTGTCGAATGAATTATAAAATTGGGACTTGTATTGATATTAAGAACTATATTTCTACTAGTGTTTCATTAGATTTAGATTAATTAAGTAGAGATTTAGTAGTATATATTATTACCTTTACTTAACGGGGGAAAATTTATTGATTATATGATTCGTTCGAAAGAAATAATAGTGGGTCTATTTAGTACAAAAAAATCTACTACTGCTCTACTATATAGCTTGCCGTGTACAACAAACATCCGAAATTTCCGAGGTGCCCAAAGTATATAGACGCAAAAAACATCGATGTACCACATAGATGCAAATATCTTTTTGTACTGTTCATTACACTCACAAAAGCGAGATGAAAGTGATTGGTTCGCTTTCGTGAGAGGAACTCCAAACTCGTGTATACGAAGATCTATTTATATTTTTTAACGATAAATTTCACTTGCCATTGTTTGTATTGATGTTCTCTGATTCGGTGCCGATATGTAGAATCAATCTGTACTTTCTTTTGACTGTCAGATGGACAGGGTTTCGATCGATCGACAAACGGTCTACAATGGCGAGGTTTTCGCACTGACATGGGCGGGTCAAGGACTGCAATGTTCGGTGATAGTAGAAAGGTGACTCGAAAGAAATGTTTTCAATGCCATTGTCAGATAACAATCGTTTAATTCGTTTTGTGCGGTTTGTTCAATATTGGTACTTATGCAAAGTAGCTGTAACCGCTGTAAATAACTGTCTATTTTACTAGTTGGTTTTTGAAAAGCGTCGCTTTCAACGAGTTATTACCTTTACGTTAACTGTTTCGATGAAAACGAGATAATGGACTGTTGTCTCCATGTTGGTCCCATGCGAATCAGGGAACCTACAAACCTATTTGAATTAAGCCATGTTTACACTTTGATTAGTGACTAGTGTGAGTCCATACAAAAGCTACGGGCACTTGCAGCATAGTACAACTGACGCTGCGATGCGACGCGAGACGAGAAAAATCTATACTTCTTCTTATAATTTACATTGTGCGAACGAGACAGGAGTCAAATCAAGTCAAAACAATTCGCTGCCAAATTGCATTGTAATATTTGAGTGACGCTTCATTCCGTTTTGCAGTGCCGATTATATTTCTTTTACCGAAGAACTATTGGTAAATATCAAGTGATTTCATAATCAGCTTGTAAATAAACTATAAGCATTTTACTGTAACACGAAAAACGCATAATGTACCGACGCATCTCATAGTACGTGAATGCGTTTTTCATTTTTCCACGCGACAGTTGATCGTGCCGGTGGCATCCCGTGAACCGCGATGAGTCACGCATGCAAATGTCATTGAGAGCAGACGCGGCGGCGCGCGCGCGTGACGGTGCGCAGAACATGCGGCGCAGAAGGCACACTAGACGCTGCTTTTCCAGAATGCAATATGTCACCAGATGACATTAAATGCATTCAATCCAGTCAATACATCACGGCTATCACGCGACGGCGTGCGAGCTCTCTCGATTTTTCTCGCACTATCCGTCTCTCTCTTATGCTGGGGCCACACTAACGAGAAATGCCATTAATTATCGCGATAAAGGTAGTGTGGCCGTAGCTTTAACGTCCATCATCGCGATAATTGATGGCATTTCTCGTTAGTGTGGCCCCAGAATTTTTAGAACAATTAGAACAAGAGGTATTGCGTGTGTGGCAGTGGTGTTTTGTCGATCTTTTATACCCACATTTATGCTAAAAGTGGCGCTGGAACATACGTTTCATGTGCTCTGCCTACCCCTTTTGGGAATAAAGGCGTGAATGTATGTATGTATGTATAGTGCGAGAAAAATCGAGAGTATGTCGCGGACGTCCCATAATAGATGTGCAAGTGCGATATAAATCGATTTACAACTATTTTCTCCAGGTTTTACACCCCAAACGCAGAGATTCTCTCCGGTACGAACGCAAATTAAGATGAAAACTGGTACTCGCACCCTGGCAACAGTAGATCACACGTAGATCATTCAAATGTGTTTTCTGAATGAGGAACATAGTGGACCCAAAGAAACGGTTGTTTTGTATTACAGAAACATACCTTCTTACGGGCGTTACAAGTACCACGACGTTCTCAACGTTACATCAACTGGGGATGTGGCTTACCTGTAAACAACGAACACGACATTTACTCGTAGATAAGTTTGATATTATATTTACTATAAATATCATTACAAAATTTACTTAGTTGGAGGCTCAAAATATCCTGTAACAAGTGAAATAACAGCATTTGTTTCCTAAACGAGCCCAGGATACTTACGCTTTGACTCACGCTTTGGCACCTTAATCCCAAGGTTTGGCGTAGGCACTAGATTTAAGAAGCAACCGCCATCTGACCTTCCAACTCAGACGGAAAAATAGACCTTATTGGGATTAGACCGATTTCCGATGCAGATGTTCCCCTTCACCGAAAAAACTGAATGAATTATGAACACAAATGCCTAAGACTAAACTCTCTGCGTCTACGTGCGCTGTGACGGAAGCGCAGGGCGGCGCACGCGCAGGTAACGGCTATTGACGCGACACGGATCGGTGTCGTAACACTGTGTAACGAGAGCTTCAATATAGCAGTCACGAACAAAGAAACAATACGTATTAATTAGGACAATCAAGTTTTGCAACTAAAATGTCAACGTGATTTATCTCATATCTAATCTGATTGTCGGTCTTGCTCACACACTAAGGGCGAACGCAAGAGAGTACGCGTGAATATCTATCATGTCAATAAGTACGAGTAGGTTCCAGAAGCCTAGTCCGAAATGTATTTATTTATTTTCAGGAGAGCCAATCGCTATAAGTCAATAATAACTTGATAATTAACGATAAAAACGAATTACAGGATGTCACAGATGGCTCTAGAATATAAAATATGTATTATTTGATTGCACAATACAAATAAGTACAATGGTGGACTTAATGCCTCAAGACATTGTCTACCAATCAACCATAGGGCCCAACAGCCACATGCATAATGAAAAATAATAACAACAAATTAACTACCTACGCTATAGGCGTGCACGGTTGTAGAAATGGTCTCAAGTATCTCCACAGTATCGCCGATGAAAGCACTAAAGCATACGATTTCAAGCACCTGCTCTATTTCAGTTAATCCCCGGTGACACCCGACGAATTAGCCCCGAGGCCCTCGGAAGAAGCTATTAGCGAAATTATGCGCCAACGACCCAATGACCGCATTATCCTCCCATCTTACTAAAAGACGTATGTCCCTAGGAAACTCATATGAAACATTATATTTTGTTCGGTTTGACAGTATCGGTGAGAGGCTCGGAAACAATAAATAATTGTATGGGTATTTTAATAACCAGTGCGACAGGTTGAGAAATCTTGTAAACACTTCTTGTTGGGTTCGGGGAAAAAAATCGGGGTTGCTGGGTACACAGTACAAGTAAAAGTAGCTCATATTTAGGTTATTATTTTACTTTTACTACAATTTTCTGCACTATATTATTAGTAACCAATTTGCAAGAAAGAAAGATGCCTTTTTAAGTTCATGTATTTTGCGAGATCACGTTTCGTTTCTTTTGAGTTTCGGGATTACGGACGAAACTGAATCCAGATCCAAATCTAATAAATGACAGTCGGGGGCAGTGAAATTTAATTACAAATATCAATAAGAATCACGCCTGTTTCCTGAAGATAGGCAGAGGTTACGGATTTTCACTTGCTACGATTTTAGTTATAATTAGTTACTTAGTTCGTAATTCGTTATTAGGGGAAAATTGAATTATTCGTAATTCAGTCCGTGGTAGGTACTGCAGTTATTACTAGATAGGTATATATAATTGCGTACAGTCAATATAAAAAATGTAGATCTTTTCAATACGTGAGTTTTCATATTCCGAATTCAATTCTTCCGAAAGGGGTCATTGCCGTGAAATAAGAGAGAACAAGCAAGTCAATCAGGAAGGGTTATGCCGACGAAAGGTTTTTTTGACAATCGCAAGTATGTCAACGCGGTTCAAATATTGCAAGTCAACTTTAACCCACTTCCTGTCCACCGAAATTGAGCACACATGTCTCCGATCACGATGAAACGAGTCGTAAAAAGTTTTATGGGTATTATTACGGAGACGAGTTATATTGCCAATGGTATGTAAAAGGCCTACTTAGAATTTAGAATCGTCAATGAAATTCCATTCAGTTAGAATTGACCAGCATATGTATATATGTATGTATATGTCTTTATTTGTATTAATCATACAGTGTCAATTACATTAATTTAAATAAATAACTAAAATCTGGATTAGAATGTCCAAAAATAAAGTTTTAAATTACTAATGAACACCGGTAAGCTGTTTATTGACGTAATGAATACTTCATGAATAAACTTATTTTCTAAAAAGCACAATTTGGAACCCGACCGCAGACAACAGCAGCAGACGACGTGTCGCAGCAACACTACTGGTTGCTATGTATTTCTATGAAATGATTTCATAGAAATACATAGTAACCGCACATTACCTATGCGTCAGCGGGAGAGGAGCGGTAAGAGTTAATTTATATCGACGACGATTGTCAACTAGACAATTCCTATTGGCACATTTTGCGACAATGTGTCGAATGCCGATGATTTTATGAGATTGATTTCGCATGGTTCGGATTTATCCGATCTCTATACATTGCTCTCAATAGAATTGGGTGCATTATAGTTATCAGAAACAGTCTGGCTTATATTTTTTGTATGTAAGTGCGAGAGGGCCGAGTGCTTCATGTCCGACATAAACGCGATCATACTAACTAAGGCAGGAATTCAGTCTTTTTAATGTCAATAAAATAACGGGATTTAATAGTCCGTTGCTACTCCTCAACATTTTTCAAAATATAATTAAACTACTACATTTAAGGCTAACCGGCTTGCAGTGCGTGACCTGCATTGTAGCTACTGGTCTTCCGTCAATGGGAGAGACAAGTGACCTAAATAAAGGACACTCCGATCGTTTTCAAATGTCCCCTTAAGTGACACCTACAAGCCCTTCAGAACTCCCTAACAAAATCTCCCACGACTCCGGCGCATCACAACTCGCTACCTGCGCCCGCGCAGACAATGGCGAGCGCAAGTGGCCGGACTGGTTGGAAGTGGCCCGGGCCCAGAGAACCTGTCCGTTTGGGCACCCGGTCACTGGGTCAGCGCGAGCCACAGGCGGCAGCGGGCGGGTTGCGCCATCAGAAACGAACGACACGATGTTGAGCTTGTTTGTCTAAGCAGAAACAGGGTTAGCAAATAAACAGTGTGAGCTCATTTACACGTTACACGAACAGTGTTAGCTTTTCTGAGATGACATGAGAACTTTTTCTTGTTCAGAATACTGATAGACGATGCTGTGTCTATTATTCATTCGGTCGGTCGGCGTGAATAGAGGGGTGTAGACTCAAAATGTATTATTACTTCAAGGCAAAAAAATATGCCTAGTGACGAAAATCCCATTCAAATATCTCAAAAAATTACAAAGCTACAACCGTTTTAATGTTGATTGTTAGAGAGAGAAAACGCTAGCAGACCGTGACGTCACGATCCTCGAGCGTCATAGTAAATGACAATCGTTTCAAAAACGCCCTGCTTTGAACACTTATGTTATAACTTCTTGGGTTGCTTTTTACTCCATTGCTAGTGCAATAACCGTTTTTCGAGAAAATAAAACATTATTGATTGTGATATGTGCACTATCATATCATGCATCATCATCATTGAAAACGAAATAGTTTTGAATAAAAAAACTGATATTTCTGAAATAATGATAAGTACTACCTCAAGATAAGTTTTATCCAATTGCTGATACTAAAGATCATACATATTCATGGCCATGACCGCGAACAATTTACTTAAAGATTCTTTCACACGCTTAATTACTACGCAAGAAGGGTAATTTATTAAGCTGATACGGTCAATTTAATCGGAATTCAAGTCTTAACCTTTTTTACCCCCTCTAATAACTGAGTATACATTTCTGTGGCATACTTCGTTTGGTTTGTAGAATTTAATTGTTGAGAACTTGGAAGTGGTCCGGAGAAAACTGTGATTGTTGAAGAGGGCCATAAAATGGTAAAATTACGGGGTTATATTTGGAAAGGCATCATCGAGCAATTAAATGAATACACAATTATAATCAGGCACAATTGGTAGAAACTCTGGCGATGAATTAATACCTCAACATCTATAAACTGATAAAAAACAGTCGTTTGAAATTTAGAATTTAGTGTTGAGGAAAAGTCACGAAAATTAACCAAGAATTTTTGCAAACTTAAACATATCTTAAACTAGTGGTTTTGTTAACTATAAAACTCGCGACTCTGTTTTTTTTTTTAAATATGTATATATATATTTTAATTTCGATAAAGTGACTTGACAAAATAAAACTCCATAATTAACGAACCTGTCCACAAAATTTCACGAGAATCGGTTCAGAAATGAGGTCGCAGAGGAGAACACCGGGAACGCGGAGCATCTACATACAGGGTGTACCAAAACGGCGTGTGAAACAATCAAGGGCATAACATGAATCGTATTCTGATAAGAAATAACTCAGTGTTTTTTTTTTCACGCGATTTTTTCCTTATATCATTTGTATGGACATTGTAACACACGTTTTTTTTTTTTAAATACGGCCAACGTCAGCCATGTTGGCGTATTGACTGGAGCGACCTGCTTTTGGTACACTTTGTATAAACGATTTTCGGCCTAAGCTGAAGCATAGAACTTCGTTCGCTTCGCTCCCTTGTTCAAAAATATATCTCATGATTTTTGTACCACATCCACATCAATGTGACACACATAGGACATAAATTATGGCATAAAGTTGCGCCACGGGAATCCAAACAGACGTATACCTTAAACTCAACTACACACGAGTCCTTCTACCTTTAAGACCCGAGTAATCTTTATTAGGCTTAAGCAAACTAATTCCATGTACAGTGAGCAGGTCACTGTGTTAAAGTAAAAATGGTTTTTCCTAAAATACCCGTGAATGGTTTAATATATATCATTAAGCATTAATACAAAGATATAGCATTTCCAAACAGTTACAATGATTGCAATTACACCAGCATTGGGACCTCATTGCACACTCGATAACACCTCATAGTTAATTACAATCGTGACATCACCTTACAATCTATTCTATCTTCTATAACTATTACCCAGAAAGATCATATTGGGATACACTTCATTCCTCCGAAGCCCGAGTTCAATCAACTCATTTTAGACTTTAACATGTTCAATATAAGGTTTAATTAGTGATGGACGGGAAGTGGATTGATGAATGCGCGGGCGGCGATCTGATCTGCTTACTACTACTTGTAATTGTTAATGAACATGGCTTCACACGCCATTTAGCAGAAACATACGGAAAAGGAGTTGATTCCGAACCGTAAAAGTGTGTTAAGCCAGACTAAATCTGACGCGGACGCCCGCCGCGTGCGCACGCTCGCGGGTCCCGCTCCGGACACCCGCCGCGGGCCAGCCAGTCCGCGACGGGCGTCCGCGACGGGCGCACGCCTAACTTAGCGCTACCAGTACAAGTACAAGTCGCACGGAGCGGACGCCCGCCACCCGCCGCGCGGATTAAAGTCCGTCGCACGCGCCAGCGCCAGCTAGCGGTGTTCATACAATTTCTTATATGACGGGCGTCCGCTCCGGTTAATCCGCGTCAGTTAGCGTAGGCCCTAATGATTGCGATTGTAACTGATGAAAAACCTAGTCTAAAACTATGTATTTAGGTCCAAAGGTTAAGTACTAAAATATTGTTTCCTTACGATATTAATACCGGTGAATAATTGCAAAGGTATATTTCGGGAATCACTAAAATTATTCACCATCAAATCCGTTGATCATAATTTTCCACCATAAGGAGTCTGATGTCGGCTAACGAAGAACTGGCGTAGAGTAGACGCCATCACGATCAACAATAGGCCAGCTCTTAAATTATGCTGAGAATCCCTTCTACATAAAGAGGAGTACCTAAAGTCACTTCTGACAGTACAAACATATGGGTGAAAATAAATATAAAACTAGATAGTTAAGGGCCTGAATGTAATCTACGCGTTAACTTTTCTCAATTGAGTAACGACAATTACCCATACATTTTACATGTGTGATGATTTTCACCCACATACTGTTTAACTAGAATAGCGTGTTGCAAAAAACGCAAAGCCGCAGGAGAACCAATGAAATCAGACCCCCTAGCACACTAAGTTTTATGTCGGACATAAAGCTTTTTCGTCCCATTCTGGCCAATATGCGAGTGCAAGAGGGACAAATGCTTTATGTCCGACATAAAACTTAGTGTGCTAGGGGGTCTGATGAGTCAATCCGGAGATTACCCCTAACAATACAAACTTACGATCTTTACTTAACTACAATCTCACAGATATTTACCTTTTCATTATATTAGTATAGAAAACTAACATCTAATAATTAGGTACCTACCAATCGATGAGTCGCAGGAGGCTCGATCATCTGCCTCAACACATTAAATTATATAGAAACACCATTAATTAACACAAAATGCCAAACATACCCACGACCATATTACCATCAACATTAATAGCAGGACAGTACAGTGCAATAATGCACATTAAAAACAACCTTCCACGGCTAAATTAGACTACAGCAGGTGCAAAACAGTTGCTGCGTGCGGCTGCGTGCCGAAGTCGCGCATTCCACGCATCACCTGCCCGCCAGCCGTCGCAAAAACGCTAATCGGAATCGACATTGTGGCTAATGATACAGCTTATTGTACAGTGCTTTGATGTCCAAGAAATGTTGTCTTAGGGAAGAGTGTTCAAAGTGCATGGTGTCAAGGTGAATGTGTAAAATAGATCACCTTTTATGATGGTAAGTAATAATTCCCCGGTGCCTGGATAGTTTATAGAAGTAACTTGATCGTTTGTCACGCAGCCAGACAATGGTTTTAGATGAGGTGCCAATTTACTAAACGGGAATTAATCGCGTATAATTAACATATTTATCTACCTACTACCTCTTTCAATTCAATTCAAATACTTTTATTTTCAGAGCATGTCGATAAAAACATACGAAAAACTTAATTCTAGTGTTAGTAAATAGGTACATAGCATAGGTACCAGCAGTGGACGTCTATCGGCTGATATGGTGGTGATGATGATGAGGTACATAGAGCTCGCTTTGAGTCTTCTCGACGTTTCGGATGTGTCACAGCTAACAACATCCTTGGTCGCGGGACGAAAATACAAATACCTTATTACACATACATGAAGTCCCGTTTAGTAAATATAACAAAATAACCCTTGAAAAAACATGACATAACAATGAAGTAGCATAAGAAATCTTATTATCAATGGATGAAATAAAATTCACTAATGAACAAACACAGGTTTAAGAGAGAGAAGATGTACTACATGCCTGTATCTGTAGGACAGGAAGATTAGTAATTAACATCGTAGACTGACGGAGCTGGAATCTTCTGTGACGACGCGGCACGTGCGGGCCACTGCCTTTAATGGAACCACCTTTTTAATGTAATAACATTAAAAGGTGGTTCCATTAAAGGCAGCTTACCACCTTTTATCAGAGCGCTGATTACCTCTACTAGTGAATCCTTGGTCCAACGAAGCTACTCGTGAACGCGTGACGGTTATAAATGACATGCTTATCAACAACGCACATTACAACATTGATGATGACGATCATGTACATATTTTCGAACTGATGGAAAGAAAGGTTTTCAAACGCAGCGCCGGCTAATAAAGATGCTAATAAGGATTAGCTCCACTTTAATTAATAGATTGGTGTCGTAGAACAATACAATACCCTTCAATAATAATCCATAATATTGAGTATATTATAATAAATACATATATATATATATATTTGTATATTGTAATTTAGACAACCGGTTAGCCTAGTGGGTAGTGACGCTGCCTACGAAGCTGAAGGTCCTGGGTTCGAATCCCGGTAAGGGCCAATATTTGTGTGATGAGCATGAATATTTGTTTCTGAGTCATGGATGTTTTCTACGTATTTAAGTATTTGTATCAATTATATATATCGTCGTCTAGTACCCATAATACAAGCCTTATTGAGCTTACTATGGGACTAGCTCGATTTGTGTAAGATTGTCCCCTTATATTTATTATTTATTTATTAATATTTTCATATAATATTATAAATGCGAAACTTTGGGTGTTTCTTACTCAATCATGCTTAAACGGCTCAACGGATTTGGATTAAATTTTGCACGAGAATGGTCTCCAGCCCGGATTAAAGGATGCGTTTATACACTGAACTCGATCAAATGTATGAACTGCGTCGCCCCGCTGCCCCCAGCACGTCTATCATGAGACGGCCGCGATTTTTCTCGGACTATACCTCTTGTCCTAAGTGTTCTAATAAGAGAGAGACGGGTAATAGGCAAATAAATAAATATAAGTGATAGGCAAAGTGGTGTCCACACCGCGGCTTGGGGGTCGATTGTTTCAAAGTGTCTGTGAGTAACGCCCATTAAAATCTGTCTGTATTTTCTATTTGGTGACGGCTGCCAATTTGGCATTTCCAGGTCTGTAAAGTGTGGTTGATGCAACCAGCCCTAATAGAGCAAGAAATTCAGACAGACAGTATGCATGCATCCAGATATTATAAAATGTAGGTACCTCAAATTATGAGAACATCGAAACATCGATCGACGACGTAGATTCAGCGTTCTACTATTAGGTAACAGTAACCAATATAATATACAAGTATATATACAAGTATATATACAAGTATGTGTAAATAAAAACTGAAAGTTTTGTAAGCTTCATAAAAACAATAAAGATAATGGAATCTACAGCAAGCCGTAAATAAAAGTAGCGACGCTGATGTAATGTAACGGTAGTTAGTAGGGCAATGATGATAACTGTGATAAGTGATAATGACAATTAATTATCACTTATCACAGTTTTTTCTCCTTTAATCTCCTTGGCCGGAAACATTATGAAAACTGGGAACAAATATAGATTACCAGTGTATAGCCAAAAGTACACGAGAGCCAATGAAGTGTGCGGAATAATTAATTCTAACATTTAAAAGGCTTCGTCATATTAATGGAAACAAATTCATTGTACATCATCATCGTGTTGGTAATTTGTTTGAAAAACAAATTGTTTTAGGCTATCTCCATTCAGGGCCAGTCAAAGTGAGTGATAATACGGGTTAATATGAGGGCCCTCTTTCAAGTGTTTCCCACATCTCAAAGATGCAGCGATAAGCATGCGCTAAGGAGCGAAAATACTTGTCTAATGGGATAACCAAGCGATGGTATCTCGCGACGACAACGTAGCAATTCGATGGAAAGTCTCCCCATTTACTCAGAGAATACATAATAATGGAAAGCTAACCGTTTCCAAGCTGAGCTCGAAAAGGAAATCAATTGCACGTTACTTTTTCAAACAACGGTTAGAACAAACACGCCAACATTACCAGCCTCGTTTGCGATGTGAAATGGTTGCAAACAGTTTTGAACAAGAAGCGATGGTTTCCAATACTAATATTAGCGTATTAGTAAGAACACGCAAAAACCACTAACTCGCTGTTATCACTTGGCTGCGAGGTAGGATTTAACGGTCAATCGGCAAACGGTCGACGAATCGTTGATATATCGACGTATCAATGACCGTAACCGGTTCCATCGGTCGTTTTTAACGGAAAACGATTTCAAATTAAAACTGCTTACACAAATCATAGATTTAACACGTTTGGAAGCCCCGACAGAGCTTAATAAGGTTACCAGTTGGTTGGAACTGGTTTCGTGGAGCTTTGTAGAACACAAGAATTTTATATTGGTCAACGAAATGATACAGAAAAAGTCGGTTAGAGTAAAGGTATAGTGATTCAATCGAAAGCCGTGAATGGAACTCCGTAATGATGGCCTAGCAATTCAAGCACCTGAATAGCGGAACCTTAATTGCACTGTGAAATAATAACGAAGTTTAAGAAATCTTATGGACCACGATTTGAAAATCTAATTTTGTTTGACGGACAGGTACGCTATGGAAAAAACTGAATTGTGCTCTCGTTTGATTAACTCTGTATTACTTTCTGCGACCCGAATAGAAATGGAAAGGGTTACGAGTGTTTTGGTTCTAATTAGCTGGCAAAAGACGTACTCGCGTGATGAGGCAGGAAGTGAACAGTTTGCGGTCGAGTGTTGGATCTGCGTGTGGCTGTATCATCGTGTATTATTGAATTACTTACCGCAGCCAGCATCGCCTTTCAAACGTACGCGGACAAGACTTAGGTAAACAAATATTGTATTTCCCTGTAACATAACACATTGTCTTAAACAGCGGTTCATCAATAAATAACTTAACGGCTTTTGCTACGAGTGGTTAATCTTCAGCGAGTCTCTCTGGTCTGTCAAATGTAAACGACTTTTCTTAGGGTGGGTTGCAACCCACGTTAAATAAGGCGTCGGCAGGTCATCCCATTAGCAACTCATCATACAGTCAGATTTTAGCGACCACCTCTTACGATTACAGACGGTTTGGTGCCCACCCTTATTCTAGTATTACATGCGCAAGATCGTCAACGATATCATGCCATGCGAAGAGCGGACGAATAAATAACCGTTAAGCCGTTGTAGAACCAATAGTGTTTGTATCGGTTGCAAAGTGTGCAAATTAAATTAACTCCTCCATTACCCAGCTGAATCGATTGTGGACTCGGAGAGGGTGCGCCGGGTCCGTTACGGCATCTTCGGCCGCGGCCCCGATCCGGCCAGTATTTACTACTCCGCCGTATTCGCGTCAATAAAACCAATAAATGTCATCTTAATTGGAGGCTGTTGAACTTTTTCGGAATAATTAATCGTTATTAAGAAATCTTTGGAGTACATTATACTTTCTTAACCAATTTCTTAACGAAACAAATTATAAAGAAAAGTAAGTTAAAGTCTGTCAGCATTTCAAGGAAATATAGAGAGATCGCTATATTCCTGCTACGAATATATTCGTAGCAGGAATATAGTTGAAAGATACGCGACTTCAGTCACTGGTTAGTGGTTAAAGCACTCTACCTGCAATAGAGGGATCGCAGGTTCGAGTCCTGTTGGGGGCTACAGAAGAAGATGTTTTATTATTCCATTATATTATTTATCTATGTATCATATCGTTTAAATCTTTGGAGTGTTTAATGGTGAATTGTAGCACTATACCTACTGAGTTACACTCCGAAACTCTGAATGCAATGCATTTTAACTAGATGCACATAAAAGGAGCCAATTTCCTAGTACAAGACTAACCTTTGTCTAAACCGACTAGGTTATTAGTGAGTGGACGTCAGGAATCGAGAACAATCAAGATGGATGGCCTGGAAACTGAGTATGGATCGGAACTAGCCCAGGGTCTGAAGGGTTTCAGAGTTCACAGTGTTAGTGGCGCGCGGGAATATGCGCGGACGCACGGGCAAGCCGGTTATGGACGGCTAGTCAAACAGCTGATACACTATAACTTTCTTTATGCTTGTATCCACTATTACCTTAAACTTGGAATGACGAGATTAAAATGCAGTTCGAACACTATCAATAATAATGACATTCATCTTAAAGTACAGGTCGATTCACGAGAGCTGGCATGAATGAATTGACCAAAAGTAATGTCACTTGTCACTGTGAGTGCCGTTCTTATACAGGGGCCTCCTAATATTTTGGAAACATGTACCTAATACATGTTCGTTATTCAAGAAAAAATAAATTATGTTCTTATTATCTGCACCAAGCATCATGTTAATTCTTTTAGTAATTATTATTTAAAGTCCTTTGTAAATAAAACGTATGTATATTATTCTGGCTTATTTTTAATGTTAAAAATCGAAAGGTGAAGGCTTCTTCAAATTGTAAGAAATCTAAAAAAAGCGGTCAAGTGCGTGTCGGACCACGCACAACAAGGGTTCCGTGCCTATTAAAAAGGTTGTATCGTTACTAAAATCTTATGGCACTTAAGGCCTTTTCTTTAAAGAAGGCAGTTTTTTAGAAATATCTCGAAAACCTTTCAACCGATCTTGTTCAAAACAATTTTCGCTGAAAGAATTTAATACTTAAGCCCTATGTCCATGATTTTTCTCATATTCTTAAAGTACACGGTTCAAAAATGAGAGGGGGGGGGACAATTTTAGTGACTTTCGGGGCGATTATCTCCGACTCCATTCACTTAATCAAAAAAATTGCTTAGAAACCTTATATTTATTTTGAAAGGTCTATCGATTGATGTGCCACACGTGGGTTTGCAATATTATTTTTTTTTATTTTCTGTTTTATGTATGGAGTGCAACCCTAAAAATTTTTTTTTTTTTAACTGATTACAAAACTATGTATCTGCTAACAAAATACACTTACCCTCATAATTTTATTCAAATACACCTTATAGTACATACATACATACATAAATATAATCACGCCTCTTTCCCAGAGGGGTAGGCAGAGATCGCGGATCTCCATTTGCTACGATTCTGGCAAACCACTTTCGCTTTACTCACTTTCATAACATTTCTCATACTTGCTCGTCGGTTTAGGGTACTTTTGACCTGGCCTTTTGTTAAGATTTTCCTTACCTTAAGGATAGACCTTATAGTTTTTGAGTAAAATGCCTGTGATATGCGGACGGACAGACAGACAGACATGACGAATCCATAAGGATTCCGTTTTTTGCCATTTGGCCACGGAACCCTAAAAAGAGTATAGCATTCTCTAAAATACAATCATCATAATCACTTTTTGCATCAACCTGTATTTAATAATTATGTGATGCACACATAGACATTATCACTCGTTCAATTCATTCGTGCCAGCTTTCATTAATCGACCTGTAGGTAATAAATACAGTGTAGTAATTGGAGTAAAGGGGCCGACAGTAAAGAATGAAAGATTGACAGTATTATTCACGTCATTATTACTGATATGGTCCGGACAAAGAGAAAAAGAAATAAAGACAATTATTCTTTTAAAACTTTAAGAAATAATTAAAATTTAGAAGACTTGCTTACGTGCTGCATGGAGTTACTCTCAACCAGCCAAAATTACCGTGTTAGTGTAATAACTGATTGCTGTATCAGCCTATCCCCACTGCTGGGAACGCTTTAGAGAACAGGCACGCACGAAATTATAGTCATTCGTATTCTAAGTTTTCGGATAATACAACATTCAATCACAACTGCATTCGACTCGTAGTATGATGCGACATTCCGTCATGCCAACGTCACCCCCAAATTCCGTCCAAAACGACTGCATTATGCATCAGCTAATATTTGCCGGGCAATCAATCAGCCGACATCGGCAGTCCGGGCACGTCCCAGGGCAGCATAAACACGAACGACTAACGACCGGCAACGATAACTACCTGTTATGCATTAGGGTGGATATCCACCAGAGCTTTGCTAGTTTGCGAGACAAGTGAGCGAAGAAAAAAGTAAAATGATAATAATTTTCAAAAAACGCAACTTCTTTTTAGGGTTCCGTACCCAAGGGGTAAAAACGGGTCCCTATTACTAAGACTTCGCTGTCCGTCCGTCTGTCCGTCAGTCTGTCTGTCACCAGGCTGTATCTCAAGAACCGCGATAGATGAACAGTTGAAATTTTCACAGATGATGTATTTCTGTTTCTGTGCCCATACAACAAACGTGTTTTTTTTTGCCGTTTTTATAGATAATGGTACGGAACCCTCCGTGCGCGAGTCTCACTCGCACTTGGCCGGTTTTTTCTTATTATTATAGCCTATGTCACTCACTTTTCTCTACGTGATCGTTTCTCTGCGTGACCGCATCAGAAATGAGGCTATCCGCAGCAGAACCAAGGTAACTGATATAACCCTCCGAATCGCTAAACTTAAGTGGCATCAAAAAAATTATAAGTTAACCAGCTTCTGAAAAGTCAGAAAAATGTTAATAAATATTCTCGTCTTTATTTTGGTTCATTTACATTTGCTATATAATATTGAAGATAAAATCACACAAAAAAATACAATGCATGCTTCATTTAAATCTACATTATTAATGCGAGTAAATTAATGTTTTTCAAAACCGTATTTTACATACAAAACAAGTGAAATACTTACGAGGGATGTGTCGAGCAAGTCTCGCACCGCTCAACCGCACGCATTTCACAGCTTCACTACGCATCCTCATTAATTTTCCTTACACAGCTCTGTACTTCTAGCACAATATGCTGCTTAGCCACCTGTCTCGTTTGCACTGTGCAAATTAAAAAGAGGAGGGTAGATTTTTCACACCTTGCTTGGCAGCGACAGTTGTGCTTCTCCGTTTTGGCTACGCATCCTCGCCGCGCTCCGCTACCTAGCATAGCTCCAATGGACATCCTCCATTAGGCCCGTATTAGGCCCCACCTGTATGCGATAATTTTAGCTTTGTTTCTGTTTATATAGCTGTAACAACTGCTAATATTTGTTTGTGGACAAACATCGAGCAATGACTGTTGCAATTCTAATAACGGTAATCATTTATAAATATTACTATTATGTTCTGATGACGTTATGCTCCTTGCGGTGAGAATGTACGTTTGCGCCTGAAATGCTACAATTGTAGATCACTTGAAAATGTTTCGCGGTCTGACAAGATGACAAGTGGAAGGGTACAAAAATACCTAAGTGATATAATTTACTTTTCTCCAATATGCTCGGAAATGTTCGCCTTACTGTAGCAAAAATAGTACGTGAAGTTCCTCGTTACTGACAAACTCAGATTTAAAAAGTTAAAAGTCATTACTGTTCAGTTTTAGCGGCCAGGAAAGTGTATGAAATTCCTTTACTGTATACTTTTTTACCTTTTAACTATATACTTTGACTAAGACAAATCACTACAAACAGCCAAGTGCTCGTATGTTTAAAGAAGACCTTGCAATTTGTCACAACAACTTGCGATAGTTACACTTGTTAGTAGTGTATGGCTCTTTCGAACGATTGCAAGTTGCTGTGACAAATCACGCCTGTTTGTAGCCTGCTTTAAGGTTTCTTTTTTTTAATGGTCATAGACAAAACTGATTGACTTTAGATTGCAATCCCGTTTAATTGCATAAAACATTTAAAATTGTAATTTTAAAATTCGTATGTATGCTAATTGAAACTGGCACTATGAGTCGTGCCGTATACATACTTTTTAAAAATAAGTCGGGCGGGAACTTGATAGGTTATTTACATACTCGCTATTTTAAGATTATTGTAAATATTATTTGATTTCCTCACATTTTTGGAGAAAAGCACTATATCTGCCTTGGCGGGAACGGCAATTCGTGGATTCGTCTCTATTGTCGGATTCAGCTTCGCTTCATCCGACAAAACCAACTTATCCACGAATTGCTACTTCCCGGCCGCTGCAATAATGTACTATTAAAAACAAAGTTTTAACAGACCTCGATTTGTCCAGGATCCCATCATCAGATCCTGACCTGATGACTTTGGAAGGATAGGTTTCCAAACTAAAAAAAGATTTTTCCAAATCGGCCCAGGCATCTTCGAGTAATCGGGGGTATATGCTTACACTAGCTTCTGCCCGCGACTCCGTCGTGGATTTCGTTTATATTGTAGCTCCATACAAACTTTCATCCCCCATTACACCCCCTCAGGGGATGATTTTTAGGATAAAAACTACCCTATGCTTCTCCGGCACTCAAACTATCTCTATACCTTTCATCTAAACTTTGCACCCCTATTTAACACATTTAGGGGTGGGATTTTTCCAAAACCCTAACATTATTTTTCTTGTATTGTGATAAGGAGTGCAAGTTTCACCCCTCACTTAAAATTTTACTCCATCCTCATACAAACTTTCAACCCCCTTTTTACCCCCTTGAAGGTGAAATATTCAAAAATCCCTCCTTATTAATTAACCTACCTATTGTGAAAAAGTCAGCTTTCTAGGTTCAACGGTTTAGGCTAGGCGTTGATTTAAGTGAGTGAGTCAGTCAGGACTTTTATGATTATATAAAAGATTCCGACGAATTTTTAACCTCCTCCTTTTTTGAAGTCAACAAAAATGACAACTATCATACTCGTGCTGTTTGATTTTACACATTCTATGCCAATACATAAGTAGCGATAAGTTGCGTCTTCCTACTCATCGCCTAAATCCTTCTATTTGTTTTGGATTATCACCACGTTCCTGAATCTAAGATCAAACCTTATAAGTTATATGCCTCGGTTTAACCGTTACTATCGATTTTGCAAATCAGCACGTAAACATCTCCATTTCAACCATCAAACATCTGCGGCGTCGGATATCATCGGCGGTAGACAAACCCATCGGACGCGAGCGTGCAAATCGACGCACGCGCACAACCCGTGTAATCGCTAATCTACACCTCGATCCACCAACAGCTTGATCTTTATCCTGTTGGAATAAGGGCTTTTATGGTGTGGCAGGGTTAAAGAATTCGAGTTTTGTACTCCCATAGAGCATGGATTGTAGGAGCATTGGATACACTGGTTCGACCGTGGAAATGCTGCAAAAGCATGGCATTCTGTAAGTTGAATGCCATGTTCAAGTTTACTATAACAATGACTTGATAGTACCCTATTCCAAGATTAGCAAAATCGTGCGTTTATCTTCATGCGATTTCAATATATCCAATTTGAAACGCAAAATAAATCAACTCCTACGAACATTCCTACATACATACATACTACGTCAACCAGAACTTGTGATTGGTGTGAAATATGATGTTTTCCATCCGCAACTCCATGAAGGAGAAACATGCATAAATCTGCGAAGCAGATGAAAGGCATTAATTATTCACTTAAAATACAGCAATGCGTCTGACGGGGCTAAAGGGCTAAAGACATATTATTAGATGGGTGCTTTATGCGCCGCCGTTACAAATTTTATTATTCTATCAACCAACCGCAGTTTTCGTAAATGTCATCGGAGCCGACCGATATCAATCCATTGTAAACAGCTTGCGAATACCAATGTACGGAGATGACCACCCGTTACACGCCCGTTATACAATATGTGTTATCATATCACAAATGAGTTACGGTTACATGAAGCATCATTACTTAATATTTTCAAGACAATTAAATTAAACAATAATATCTATAGTAACTATCTAAGACAGCCATTAAAAAAGACTTACGTCATTGTCGTCGACACTAAAATGATATAAGTGTTTTCATTATTTATGTCTAAATAATACTTACAACAATATTGTAATTGTTTATTTTTTGACTCTGTAATTTTAAATTTCGTTATTCAGTTCTGGAAAGGTTGCATAATAAAAAACCTAAAGAAGATGTTTGAAACGATCGGTTCGTTTTTTCCGCTGTCGACATTGTCAAAATTGTCAATCGTATCACGTAATTTTTCTTGTTTCTTTGGTAATCAACAAATTATTGAATTCAGATCACAAGATTATTATACGAGTATCTATTTGTTAATTAATATTAAGATTTTATTTTTCGCTGTGTGTGGTGGCGTGCGGACTGCGATGGAGCTACCAGAGGCAGGCATAATAAAAAGACCGACTCGATCTCCTCCGAACGTTTTACCTTCACCAAAAGCAAAGAGACAGAAACATAGTCCATTAACAACAAATGAGAAAAGTATGGTAGTCAACATAAATTTACAAGTTGGTGTGTGAACTTTGCAGCAAGGATGAATTTCCGTGTAACAAACCGTGTGTGTTCAATATTTATCCCAAGCAGAAAAGGTTGACGACGACTGCTTCTTTGTTTACCGTATTTCTAATCCTAAAAAAACGCACTATAACTTTGATAAACTATAGGAAATAAAAGCAAAAACAGTAGTAGATACAAGTATAAAGAACAAATGCCTCTACTATTGCGCCAAAGCCGAAACCTGAAGCGTATCGCAATGCGGGAGCGGTGAACTTCGCGCCAGCAGCGGCAGCGCGGGCGCTAGCCTTGACCGTGCGCGCATGCGCTTTAATTTAATCAATGGCGCCGCTTTAACATTATAACACTTCTTAACAACTTCCTATTATATGAGTAGGTATAACATTTCTATAAGAACACCGGACCAGGTATAGGTAGCCTAGGAATGTAAAGGTCTGTTACTTATTGACTTAGTTTCAAATGAGACTTAACTTTTCAATCCACGACTTTCCATGTACCTACTTAACATGTATATCGCAATCTACACACCTCCTCTTTGCTTTACTTGTGGTAGAGTTGAAGATTCCCTACATAATATCTGCCCTCTGCACACCAATAAATAATTAGGATTGAAAAAGTATAGTCTTTGATCTATTCCACTGTAAAACCCAGAAAATTTTGTATACTTATCAATAACATCCATTTAATAGAAAGTAGATGCATTGCAATAAAAAAATACCAAAGTTAATTCGACAGCTTGCAGCACGCATTGCCTAATCTTTGCAGGGCATCAGTGCACCGATAGCGAAACGGAAGTCCGCCAATTAACCTGTACATCTTGTTACCCATTGAAAAGAGAAATTAAGAGCAATGGCGACACTAACAGAACCACGGCCACGACGGCACAAAGTACTCCACAAAACTCGAGGTTAAAATGAACTTGTTCATCACAAACCTACGAATGACAGCAAAATTTGGAACAAGGTCAAGAATTGTCTCAGGGGACTTGCCGACGGACAATGGAACACCATTTAGAAGCTGAAACGTGGGAGTTTTTGAGAACCATAGACAAAAGTCAAAACACAACAATAGCGGTTACTCCGTTTCAACATGGGACTCTGCGCCCATAAATCAAGAGTAGAAATTTGGTCAACAACGATCTGGAGCAGGGAGATTGTGATCCGCAAATTCGCAGATACCGAATATGGTAGTCAATTCATCAATTAAATGAATTGGCTAGCCGTGACAAATGCATCGGACATTCGTGCGAGCAAATTCGGATGGCAATTAGTCAAGTCTGTTGTGGTGATTCATTCAGCCGCCGCGCGGTCTCTCGCATTAATAACGCTATTGCTGCAACAATCCCGAAAACATGAAGGCTTTGTGTAATGTAAATAGTTTCTAACTTAGATATAACGTGTTTTCACACATTTAAGAAATACTGGAGTACGCACTCTAAATCTTGAGTGCATGCATACTTATGAAGAAAAGAGTGGAGCAGGTGTTAATTTATTAAAATACTCATTTGACCGATAACCAATATAAAGCTACTGTTGATTTCCTGCTCATAAATCGGCTGAACCTAACTGTTACTTTAATACGTTAATTTATAGCACGGCATTCCATTATTGAAATATTCTCATAAGTTAATGTGATGAGGTATTCCATCACGATGGAACAGTCTAACTGTTGCAAGTACGAGGAACATGGACCTATTAGTATCTCCCTATCAACTCGTAACGGGGCAAGCTATTACCTTCTCCACCCATTGGAGCTACTGAAGGTTCAAGATAAATAATAAATACGGTAATTCCAGAGCCGGGAATGAGATTGCCATCGTGGTATCAGAACCATATCGTTATTGAACAAGTAATTTGCCATGCAGGCTTGGTCTGCCCTAATGATGCAGGACATAAGGGGCAACAGGGCAAAGTAACTATTCAGTCTAATAAGTATGACGTGTCTAGTTGTAGTTGTTAATTTAGGCTTAGACAAAAGCAAGTTTAATATTTGCGTTGTTGAAGTAATGATACTTGGAAAAAAATGCACACCCTAAGAAGTGATGCTGTGAACAAGTGATGAATTGATGATAGTCAGAATCGATTACGAAAGAATTGATTTTTCCTCAATTTGATTATGTCATCTTAATTTGTTACCGGTAAAAATTGGTTACCGTATTTTGAACCGTTAATGCTTACGATCTAGATTAATTTGAGTTTGACAGCGTTTGCCGATACGATAGTTGGATGTCGACTACGACGCCAGCTTCTCTCGATAATGCATCGGAATTAAACCACAAAATTCAACAATCAGGTTATAGTCCTGTGAATTGTTTATTTAAAAAAAACCGTTGCATACTTGTGACGTCTCTTACCAAAGAATTTCAATAACCAACTCCACCATTAAGTCGATTCTCACAACATAATACTTGACATGCAACCGCGGTATTACAGTAAGCTAAATCCCTGGCCATTTAAAGATCATTTGGGACAACAGTCGTGGGACTTCGGAATAATTGTTAGACGCGTTAAGAAACAAGTCTACTGCTGTGGAAACAGCAGTTAAATCATTGAGACCAACCGTTACATCGGTTTTGAACATGCCTCGATCATGAATAATGGGGAAAGGTCGTCAAAGATTGATTTTCTATGCGGAAAAATTACTACTTTTAAGCCCATGGTGGGCGCTATATTTATACGACCACATAAATACAATTTCCATGTTGACGTTTACTTGCAACAAAAATATTAGTGACACACAATTATTTAGTAACATACCTTATTGTTAATTTATACTTTAACTCAGGTCTTAGACTAATACAAATTGGCAACAAGAAATGAAACAAGACGAAACGAAGCCATTTAACTATGAACAATGGAGGACCTCCAGTGGCTTTAAAAATAAGAATGTATAATTTTTTGGCGATTTGGTGACTATCATTATTAGCAGTGATGGACTGAATTAGAAGGAGAATAATTATCACGCTGGTATGCAATCTGCATAAATGATAAAAATACTTTCAATAGGAATATGTTTTATACACGGAAGTAATTCCTATGCAGATAAGATTATCGACATAGATGGCCAAATAAAATGTGCAGTGTATATGCAAGAGCCGGCCCGACGAGGCGGCCCATGGGACCCTCCCCACAAACGCATAATCGCTCTCACAAAACAATGCGGACGTCCAGTTAGCCGCCATTGTTACAGATCACGACTAATGAGAAATCCCGGACGGATTTACATACAAATAACGCGTGTGAACCCCTGCATAAATACCTGCCTATACACGAGAGGTCCCAAATCGTAAGTAGACTCCAAATTGTTGGCAAATCCAACACAGATCATACAGTGACCGGAACGCCTTTCATTCTATCCATTCGTTCCTGTAGCATCTATACATTTATTCAATCATTCTCTCTCTGAAACCAGCCATGTAACTTGTGTGGTTTTTAACTTAATACAACTCTCATACTGAATACGCCGCCTTTTAATTACTTCAATTTTAACAAGAAATACCCACAACCACTACACCTCTGTTCACAAATCTTGAACGACCACTATAACTCGTACACGTCAGTGATACATTGAAAAGGCTTCGTGCTAACAAATCTGTACACCAAATAAAGACCGGACATACCAAACAATGCAAATGGATTTATTTACAGCACCTTCCTATTACAGCAAGGTCAAACCCGGTAACCCGCAAACAATCAGATTTGCAGCAGAACGCCGAAACAAGAAGACAGGTGATTTTTTCAAAACTACACCTATTATTCAGGGCGGAAGCAATTTGGACCAGGAAACTGCTACCGGACTCGACAGTCACAATATTACCTCATAAGTAGGTGTAGATTGAGTCAATAAAGATAGTTTCTATAATTGAAACGTGAACATTAATGACCAGTTAACAACAATAATTAATATAAACAGCTACAAAATTAAATCTGATGATACCGGAGATCGATCCGACCGGCTTCCTGATTTAAAATTAGAAATGGCTCTCAGATGACGAAGATCAGAAATTGACGGGTACAGCTGACATCATAGCCAAAGAAATTTGACACAACGCAAAAAAAAACATTGTGACATGTGCATAGGATTACTATTCACTATGGCCAGGCCAGTGTCAAAGTTTCCACCAAGTGTGTTTACTGTTACTATTGTTATAAGTTATAATGGTAGATCATGTTGTTTCTTCTCATAAACTTCCACATTCCGAGACTCGTGACTCCCAAGTTGTCTCTTTATTTATGGCTCGCATCAACAATGGCGAGCTTCTATTAATTCAGTAAAGGAGGCTTCTAATCTATGTCACGGCTCGCAAACGGGTCCGCGGTAATCACCGTCTCGTTTGCTTCGACCGATCATTTCCACACTAAAAGCCCACTTAATGAATAATAACGGTACATAGTCGGCATTATTATATGCATTTTCAACTTTCCACGCGTGGACATTCTTCCGTTTCGTACATGTCAGTTGCAATTGAGACTAACATTAGTCTTAAATTGGAATGTTTGGTTGATTTTTATAAGCGTTCACTAATTAAAAGCTCGTGAACTCTATCCATACATTATACGCGATCGAAACTGAGCTTCATAAATAATTTATAGGGATAATGCGGCTCACTTGAAATCTGTTTCATTAATTGGAAAATTTACATTATATTACGATACTAATTCAAAAACAACATTGATTTTATTGTAAACATTTACGATCTGCACTTAGTTTGCAAAAATCTCATGAAATTATTTTCAACTTTTCAAGTTTCACTGCATAAGCCTCAGACCCAACAGCCGCCCTATTTGTTCGCTTGTTTGATTACTTGAAAGATTCGGGACTTATACTAACTGCCTTTACAAAAACCTTCTTATTAGTATATGTCTAAGTTGAAAATTAATAAACGTTGCCTAGTTGACTTTATCAAGAATCTAAACTCCCAACATAAACACACTTGTTTGTCTAGTACAAGTACTGTAAATGATCAGAAGCTTTTAACTCAGCGATACGGCAGGGAGCTGATAACTTCGCGCGTCCATAATCCGAGATAAATAGCGAACGATCGATTCACTTTCGCCCGATTGATTCTTATCGCAAAAAGTGGCCGCCAGGCCCCTGCTTCCTTCGCCAGGTTCCTGCTCTCCGATGAAACACCACCAACTCGCGCAATACACTCTCCTAAACAATAAACCATAACAGAACTGGACTTCCGAGTTTGGCCGGTTAGTATTTCATTCACCGCGGACGATGTGATTGAACCCAGATTGCTAATATCCTTGAGAACTGGTTGCGAATGAATAGTGTTACATAAAACAAAACAAAAGTCTCCTATTGCGGGCGCTGCCGCCGGCTGCAGCTGCTTACTGATACGGATCTCAACATTAAAGAGTAATAACCATACGCACATCCTTGCCAACTCGCCATCCTGTGCGCATTCATAAAATAAGCGGCAGATCCACTCAAACAGCATCATACAACTAATTACATTGCAATGAAAAGTAAACGCTTACCCAGGAAAAGACGGGGGTGCAGAAGAGAAAAAATACATTGGCATTGCTCTAAACGCAAACGTCAATCGGAAATTTAGGATACCTCTAGACCTCCATATCAAAGCGCTCGTCACGCCTCCAGCGTATAATTCTCCGGGCACTTGGTTAGAGACTAGTATAATACGAATACCAAATCACCCATTCAGCTGTCGACGATAACTAGGCGGATTTCTCAGCCCAGATCGCGGGAGTCGTACATCTATCACGTTGACGGACGACGGGCGGGATCGGTCGGTAACTCACGGATGGTACCGTTGCGCGGTACCACCGTCCTACAAGGCGGTAGGAGCCACTGTCAATTGTAATGGTCAACGTATTCAATAGAGTCTTAAATTTCAAGAAGGAGATTAGGTTAATATCCGCAACCGGACTTGTCCGCTGCGTTTGTTTTATATGCAATTGTGTAACGCGTTATGGTCGTTTGTGCGGGGATATTGAACCGTTGGAATCGTAAAGGCGGCGATCTTTTTAGGGTAAGCTTACAGCTAACACGCTTGAAAGTAAGGCCAGGAATTTATGGCGGCAAAGGTGGGTTGGAGGGGTCCTATATTACACAGGCCGTGTTCACGGTTATGTCGTCCGGGCGTGTGGTCGCTCGTAAATCGGTTGCATCCAGGGCTGTTATTCACAGAGCTTACAGAGTTCGTCACTGCAGGCCAGCCAGGCTCATATCGAAGGGGGTAGTGTTTCGACGATTCCGGGGCAATCTGCCGAATCCTACACGGGAGACGACGATGCAACGGGGCCAAGCCGATTCGTCGCCTAAATAGTATTACTTTTTGTTTTGGTTTCGTGACGCATTGGTTATTAACGTAATGTCACGTAAATGTATTTGTCAATCAATAAATAAATAAATATCTGACCTCCAATTTCATATTGCTGTTACGATTCCTAGGGTCAACTTATGCAAGGCACGACCTCAAGTTTTCAATGTTTTGTGAATTCGCAAATAAAAGTCATTGAATACAGTTCCGGTTTTCGACCACCGCGACGGATATTGATAAAAAAAAACAAATATATATACATACACTGTGGAATATACAGGCCATGTGTTATCATAAAAATTACGTGTTTATTATCTTGTTTGTGACATTACTCCGATACTTAAGTTCTTTACCGCCATCGTACCAATGAACTGAAAAAAATAACTGCTTACAAGTCCACATCACGGGATTCTTAAAAACGTAATCATCTTTAATTCAATTAAGTACAAGATGATTGGATAAAAACAAACAATGTTGCATGGAACTTGATATCTTTAGCTGGTAGGGTGCAAAACTTATAATTATACAAGTTTAAATGGACAAATTGCATTCCGAACTCTACGGGCGTGCTGCGTTCCGTAGTATTAGCTACTAGTACACAACAAGTATTCGGAATGCCTTTTCATTCCTACTACTTACAACCTAAATGAAGTATAACAACGTCAGTTTTATATATTCTTACATCATTTAATACCCTTTTCTCCGTAGCTCTACAGTACAGCTGTGCTAAACTAGTATTGCGCTGTTTGTAAACATCTTTTCCCTCTTCAATTTACCAATTCAATTACCTTCTCTTACCTCCTTCAATTACCCTCTTCAAGTCCTTGACCTGCGACCATCGATGGACTAAGACAGGGGCCTTTGGCAAGGTGAAGGAATTGTATTAAAAACTAGATTTGCCCGATGCTGCTTTCGAACATAAAAACGAGTAGATATCCGAAGTTGGGGTGTAGCGAAATTCAAACACATCATCCAATGCCTCGATTCAACTTATTGTGGTCGATCTTTTACTTTCGTGAGCTCGAAAATTAAATACGCGTAAAGTAGTGTCAAAATTGCACACTTACTTTCTACTGATAGAGAATACGAGTGGTCAATACCACTCGTTTTTAAATTTTGTATCGCTATTTCAAAATAGCATTTCATGTTTTGACGGTTTTCGAGTGAAAGCGTCGGTGGTCGAAAGTCAAAAATCGCCCCCTGGCCTGTTGTCAGTGAAATGGGCCATGGAGTCAAGCGATTGTTTTATCCATGTCGGTATAGACCATGAAAATGCCAAAAACCTCAATTCGATTCATCGAGTGCGCAATAATTTACACATTGAAGATGAGATGTTCCTAAATATGCATTCATGAGTGTTGTTGTGTGAGCAGTTGTGCTCATGTCGTGTGTCGGCATTGTTGTCGGAGGTGTGCTCGCCAATCATGCGTGCGGTGTCGTAACACGATCTGCTCAATTAGCGGCATTACTGTCCGACAATGGTTCAATGCCAGTTTTCGACCATGGCTGTGTGATAATCAACCCAATTCTATTATACTTGGACGATATTGTTGCGGATTGCATGATATAAAGCATGTACACAGTAACATGCCTATTTACATACATATATCAAGTATGTATACTAGCATTGTTTTTTTGTTTCCTGTAAAAAGCGACTGTCTCCAGCGAACTTTGAGAATATGATCGAATACTTATTTAACTTTTGCTCACAATCACAGAAAATATCGGAAGATGTCTAATAGAGTTGTAATTACCTTCTGGAATTTCCTTACAATTCCATTTAAAGTTTCTTACAGTAGCATTTAATGCTTCAATGTAAGTAGATAACTGAGACTTAGTTACTTACGTTGAAGCATTAACATTAAATGCTATTATAAACCCAATGCCGTTAAAACGTACAATACTGTCATTAAAGCTTTAGAGGCACTGACAGAGCTGACTTGTAAAGCTGAGTGAATTCTGAACCGGTAAGCAATGGCAACAATGTCTTGTTCACAAGCCTGTCACACTGTAGTAAACTTAAGTGACAGACCCACAGACATGGTCAGCAACATTGTTGCTAGACATAATATCCTGTCACTTTTATTAATTTTCCATATTTAAACTGCCATGGGATATTTATTGCAGTACCTGCTTGACGAAGCGCAAAAATGTTGAGAAACTTGGATTGTTGAAGTTAATAAACGTTGTAAAAAATGACGTAAAAATTGTGCCGTTACCATCTTACATTGGAAAGGGCCAGGCAAAGATGTAAAGACCAGCCAAGTGCTAGTCGGACTCGCGCACGATGGGTTCCGTACCATTATCTATAAAAACAGTAAAAAAAAGTTTGTTGTATGGGAGCCCCCTTAAATATTTTTTTTTATTATTATTTGTTCGACAACCAACACATGCTGAGATCGTTCCTTTTGTCACACAAATAATCTTATTTCTTAATTGTTTTACCTTTATTACGTATCCATTTTGCTTATACTATTTGTGTGACATTAAACATTTTCTTTCTTTCTTTCAGATTATTCATGATCATCCAATAAGATACGGCAGCCGCAACCAGAGCGCCTCGCGAACTCACCTGCTGTTCCGAGGTGACCTCCTCTCTGCCGCTGTCATCTGTAACAAACAGAGGGCGTTAGTGATCCATCTACAACTAGACCGTGATCCAATGATCTGCCTTTCGTCTACATTTGAGTGCGCTCGCGCATATAGCACACAGATTTTAAACAGGAGATTAATTTCGCCCGAATACTTAACGATATCACAGTACAAATCTATGGATTTGTTATTCTGTGTTTATTAATGTGCTGAACGCGCTGGCTTCCAGGCGAGTCTAAGGGCAAGTATGGGAAATGTCGAAGCAAATTTACCTCCAGCATTGTGATGTTACTATCACAACTGTGATGGGTGCTGTGATATCGTTAAGTATTCTATTTTAAAGCAGAACTCAATTGGGGAGTAAGTCGTAGTACTCCGACAAATCAAGTTCTAATAAATGTGACTGGAAAGATTACGTATTTCAGGATCGTAGCGAGTGGTCTTGATCGTACTGCCCTGTAGCCATGTATATTTACAAAAAAAAATATTTTATTTCTGTGGCTTGTAGGAAATTGTACTCGAGTCAGCCCCATAGGAAATTACTTACGTATTTTCCCGCGTTGGATTTGTTCGGCCACGACTTAAGCGACAGCGGCAACGGCGTGCCATACTTGGAAGCGAGAGGCCGCGCTACGATCTCCCTCTGCCGCTGCCTGAAGCTGCGCAGAGCCAGAGCGAGAAAGCACTTACTGTTCAAAATCTTACCACTGCGGTGCAGGTTACGCCACAGTCTAATAACTGCGATTCCACGTAACTCCGCTGACAGGGTTCGAGGTCGACGACCCACCCCTATTCCGTTGCACCTGTGATTCGCCAAATCTATTTTCTCAATCTCACATCCCTTTAGGAATGTTTTTGGAAAGTAAACTTTGCGGCATGCGGATCAAGGGAGGTTTTTAGATAAAACAGGCGAGCGATATACGAGGTTTAATTAGTAAGTGCGCTGGGAATGTGGAATTTCGTACGGCGTGTCTAAGTGGGTGTTCCGTTCTGCGCTAATGGAGTGGCGTCATAAGGTTCGCGTAGGTGCCACTCCGTCTACAAGATTCGCGAAATTAAGTTTAACAAGAAAACACTATTTCATATAAGATTAGAAAAGTCGTGTGTCATGCGATTTTAAGGAACACCATTTGGAAACGCAAGGAAAAAATATATTGTTATATTTGGAAAGCACTTAATGATCGAAATACTCGTAAGTAAAACTATAGTACAATCCTATTCCCTTTGATATCCTAGATAAACGTTGAAAATCGAATGTTATATGAGGTATAGTATACGGTAGCCTGTTTGTTTACTTGTTAACTAACTGCCCAAAAAATAACTATTCGGATTTCTATGTTCTAGTATGTAAGTTCTTACCCTTTTATTTAGTTATAGTAATAATATGGTAAAGTATAGTTCGCAACCCGCATCAAGTTTGCCGATTCCCCGCCTCCTATTTAGAAGAATTACTAACGTAATCATTCATTAAGTCCCAGACTAATTGACACTTAGGTGTTAAACCCTCTAATTTAGGGAAAATTGTAAAACAGTGTATTTAGCAACGTTAAGAACAAGCTTTATGACGTTTGAAAAGGGTCGACAGCTAAGGGCGCATTTACGTAAATAATAGCGCAGCTTTTGACCTTGCCTCAAAGCTTACGTCACTACAGTTAATATGACATAAAAGCTCTAATTTGGGCTTTGTCCATGGCACCTGAACGATTAACCTCTGTTTAATGAGCTTCGCGCATGCGCGGAGCTTAATGAAACCTCGAAAGCTTTCTTAATTGGTTTACATTGGAGGCGGATTGATGGTACTTAAAAGTGTTTAAGATTGAAATTAAACTTGATTTTAATTAGTATTAGATTGTGACTAATGTTTGAGGACATAAACTTTTTGTTTTTTTGAATTAATTACTAAAGTAACCTAGCGGTAAATTGATAAAAAAAATGTGTAAGTCATGTATCAATACAATTTTCATCATCCGGCTCGAACTATTTTATCTCTATGTTGCAGCTGCATAGTTGAAAGTTTAAGCTTGCGGACATAACGTACACAAATATTTTACTAGAACATGCCAAACATAGCAAGATAATTCATAGCAACACAGGAATTCGCTTACAAATGCACGACGCTGCGCCGCACGGTCCAGTGATGCGCTTATCAGGCCCGAATGATCAGGTCCAACCAATAAATCTGTGGTTTGCAACACAGCAAACATTGCACGATAATTCCTGCCAACTATGGAATTTGGGCTCACAAACTTGAACGGCTTCATAGTTGTTATCTGCTCAAGATCTTAATTGTGGAATATTTCGTCACTGCTTAATCTGCGAATACTGGTCAAGGGCGCTGATAACTGAACTGTGTTTGTAAACGTGCCTGAAATGGGGTTTGGGTTTGATTTTACTGATAGCAAACTATGAAGTCATCACTCGTTGCAGGAACTATACGCACAAGAGGATATATCGACGTGCAAATGAATAAAAAAAAGACCCAGTTGCACTCCGGCATTGCTGGTAGTAGTGAAAACTTGAATATTAACGATGTGCATTTTTGATATTTTGGAATGGTTAGGGAATAATTTTCCAAGAATTGCTTTAATTATCAGTATAAACCCGGTCGGCCTATCTCGAATCTGACCTTACGAATCTTACGGTCACGTGACCTCATACGCTCCTACACCTGTGGTGAGTTTAACAATTTTCCCCCATCCCAAAAAATGCACAGCGCCGCTAAAAAGTTTTTCACTTCAAAAATGGCCACGTTTTCTTAATCTTTATCAGCTTGGATCCTGGTGCTTCCAGGAATTTCAAGTACGGCCACATACTTACTACCTATACTTCTGGATTTAAAGCAGACGAAAATGAAGCTCAAATCATAAATGCGTAATAGCAGTAAGCTCAGAAATGCTTCAGATTACGTTTTATGTCTACGCTATATAAATAAACCAATACCAGCCGAATAGAGGAACTCTCGACGTCAAAGATACGAGTATGTGTATATTTTAAACCTTATTACAATGGAATAAGCTGCAAAAGTATAAACATATCTTTGACGTCGACTGTACACACCCTACTACTAACCTGTTCAGATAACGTAATAGGCAGTTGATTAAAATACATTAACAGAAACGTATAATTTCTACTTCAAAACGGGTTGCGTGTGCGAATTATCACACCTCCGGCTCTCAATGCTTCCTGTAAGTAAAGCATCTTAACAGAGCTAAGTTTTTCCTCATTACACTCAAAACACTCTGAGAGCTTATGTATGAAAATGCAAAGATTTATTCAGAGATGGAACATTTGCCCAGAGCGTTCACCCCCGCGCGTGACAAACCCATCCCGGCATATCATTATAACACACAACACAGTTTACATTAGTTCCACAAACTTTACACGCGACAACTACCCTTATACCAGCAGGATTAAGCTTAATTTGCCGTAATCCTACGAGAACAGTTTTTTTTCGGCAGAACATTCTCGTCTAAATAGGCCTCGTTCCGCGATCTGATTCCACAGATTGCCGCAAAAAGAGTTAACCAGTCTTACAGTTTTGCCAAAACGTTTACTGTCTTATTAATTTATAGTTCAACGCACCCTGGCCTTCAGTACTTGTTTGACTTAATGTAAACATGGCTGGCTATCTAACGTGCACTCCGGAGATGTCAGCATTCGACATAAAATATAAGGTAAACGTCTTAGTCCTCGACGTTCCACTAGTCTAGTGTATACATAACTTGGGCACTTTATGTCAAAGCAATATGGGTTCAATTCCAACTAACAGGATTACTCTTCATTCGAATTTACACTTTTTATCATCAAATTGTCGACACTCACTCCGTCGAATTTCACTTAATTCAAGTTTCATGTATTTTCATTTCGTCGACAATTCAGTTCGTGGAATGGTCATTACAAGTAATTTTTAATCGTGTATTTTTACTTCTCGGATGATTCATTAAATAGATGAATTAAGTCATGGAAAACGTTTTGTGATTTATTATTTCAAGTATTTTTAATTAACATACAAATTATTATAAGGATTATTATTTAAAATTAAATTAGTTGGCATACACAGTTATCTATGGCAATTATTTTAACCTAACCTAAACCCAACCAACCCGCCAGCGTGTCGACGTCACCCCGCTTCGCGGGGTGCCTATTTCCGCTCTGAGGGACACAAGTGAACCCTAACCTAACCTGTAAATTGTTACGGTTGTTTGTTCGTTTTCTGGCTGCCCTGATCTAGTTAAAACCCCTGAAATCAGTTATTGTTTGTTTTTGTAATGTTGTAATAAAATTTCTAACGAATGGAATTCGTTGTTTTGTTATTCTACCATTTAAAATTTATATAATATATTCCCTGAACAATTATTCAATGAAATGATAAAAATTGGAATGATCTGGTCATGAAATAAAAATACACCAAACAATAATTCGTGAACTAAATCTTACTTGAAACGTTTTCGATGAAATAAAATTCGATGAAAAGTTTGTCGACAAAACAAGGGACACCCATCATTAAATCCATGCAAGCAATGAAGGCTTTTATAGTATAGGTGTATGTAGTGACTTTTGCCTGGAAGCGAAGACACATCGGAATTGCGATGCGTAAAAACAAACAAATTAATCTGACAACATCTAATCAAACCTAACAAATCTAACAAACAATCTAATCCTACACTCGAGAGAAAAAACAACGGGTAAGTACCTACACTTTTTTCCTCTTGATTGTATCGCACAAGCTCTTGTTAGGAATTTGCAAAGTCCCTTCACGTCTCACATATAGCCACTGCTATACCTACTAATCTAGCCTGGCTAACACACCCAGGTTCCATAACCAGGTTCTAATAGAATAATCACATGGGAGACAACGTGCCGAGCAACTCCAAGATAACCTACCTGGAATGCTTTGCGTTAAGCCGCTCACCTTATCTCTCTTCATAGATATTCATATCGTTAGACGTAGTCCTGCTTGCAAAACGAAGTATGTTCGCATGAAAATAGCGGCATTCAAGCCCTTCTTGAACTGATGGTTGTATAGGTAATCGATATTTGTAGCAAAACCACAAAATCCTGTCATGTGACATAGTCTTTATAGCGCTCACAGAACGCCTGCTATCGTACGATCCGCACGTAACATTTTACGTGTACCGAATGCCACGTCAGTCTTATGATCATATCCCATTCCCAGTCCTATTTCTCTAGATTGTTCCATTTCTTCAGATCATTCGACGACAAATGTCAGGGCGGCGAGGCACAAAAACGTAATGGGCTCACGTAAACGTATTCAAAGGCACGCGTGATGAGGAACGTAATCAATTTGGTCGCACATATGCGTCAGAGATTGACTAGGTTTTTATGTGTGCTATTTTGATATTTTATACGGAGCGCGATGAGTCGTGGAGGGGGCGGTTCTGCAATCTGCGGTTTACATCTCCATGCGTTTGTTGTTGTCAGTTATGTTACCAAGGACTAAAGTGATGTGGTAATTACGAGTATGTCCATACGAGTATATAAACGCATGCTGACCATAGATACGAAAAGTTTTCGCTACACAGCGGAAAAACAATGCTACTTGCAAAGGCGTAGCTAGTACACGTTAGCTTTGTGCAGCTCAAGAACTCTATAACTTCATCACATTCATCAGCTATGGGAAACTCACGGGCAAAATCTATATGATATGATATTCCTTGTGATTATTGTAATATGTATGTAACCTAACCTAACAAGCACAATGGCTAATATTTCTAATAATTCATCATAGATAGCAACATTTATCATTGATAAACTAATAGCATTTTCATGTATCGTATTAACATACCTCTTCAATAGCATCCTTGCTACACGTAATATTGCAAATTGTTGCGATTACTTGACAGATTTGTGACATTGTAAGGTTCTGTAATTATTATGTAGATTGAGTAATAAATAAAACTGTCAAGCGCTACCGTATTAACATTATATTGTTCCAATAATTATACCTACCAGCTCTATTTCATATAAGAGATTCATATTGCGACCCGTCTTTTCAGTACCTACTTAAAAGAGGGGTCGTGAACATATATGCTTCAAAAGAATTCTGACTTATTTAGGCCACCAAGATCCGGACAACTCCCAGAAAGATGTCATTGCTGCATTAAAGGATCAAGGTGCAAAAGAACGCCTATTTATGAATCTTATGATGTGGTGGACAGAATCGACAGGCAGATGATATCGGGGATTGCCACTAGCGATAACATCCAGGGGAAATACCTACACGTAGTGAACTGGAGGACGTCTGGAAAGTGGCCTTGAACAAAAGCGCTCCTTGTGGTCATGACTTAACCATGAAGAACCGACAAAGGTTAGACGTCTGTATCAATAGGCAGCTACATACTGCTGAATCATACTCGTGTTAATGCTAAAATCCATTGAAAACGCGTACGCGACCATATCCTGCGTTTACCCAACCCAGACGCCCGTACTTACACACATAATTTGTGCAATTTCGTAAATGGAATATGAATCATGACTCTCAACTCAATTACGCATCGGATTGGACAATGATTTATCAGGTCATGTGCCGGCGTCGACGTTATCTGTTCGGGGAAGCCTGTTCATCCCACGCTGACATTCAAATTGATCTGACTGGTCTAACTACGCGGAAATGTACTGAAATGTCACGTCATACAAAAACTTATTGTAGTCTAACTTTTGAGCTACCTACTGGATGCAGTCAGTGGTGGCGTATTGTAATTTATGATATATCCGTGAGTGAGCTATAAGCTAAACTGTAGGTACCTTTTGCTTCGAGAGCTCTAGGGGTCGATCGTCAACAGCAAGTAGGAGTAAACATGAGGTTATGGTTCAGTTTTTACACGTCGCCCCACATATCCTCCATATCAGTTATGAGCATAATGCTGCCATGTCATGGTAAATACCACTGAAACGTCGTAGATACGACGGGCTCCTGTATGTGTATTTTCTGTCGACCTCAAATTATCATCGATCAAATTCTTTGACAACCAATGCATTCGTATTTCGAGCGCTACCGTTCATGAAAGGTCAAAGGTAAACTATTGAACTTAATGTTGATTGACACCCCAGCGCAATCAAGTTCGGCTTAGCCCCGCTTTGCAGTCCTTGCGTCTAAAGCTGGGTATTCACTGACACACCGCGCCGTTTGTCTGTACTGCTAGTTACAAAAGGATGCATCCAAATGGTTAGACGTAATATTTTGACCACATTAACGGGTGCGCCACGTAGGTAGTCTCCGCTCGGTCATGGTCGGATCGGCCAGCGAACGCATTCACGCCAGACGCCTCGGCTTGGCACCGTGCCCCGAAGTTGAAGTTTGACATTCGCGTTCATTTCTTTCAGATGACGCGCTGACGCGTCGCGCCTGCTATATCCATCCAACGGGCCGCAACAACTAGATTTAAACGCTCATCATTATCAGTCGTTCCCAAAATGCTGAAGATCGTGACATTATGACATTCATGACCTCATCCTTCTTGTATTCATGACCAGACATCTCCATAGGCAGAGGCGGATTACCTCTGTAGGCAAACTAGACACGTGCCTAGGGGCACGGGGTTCAAAAGGGGCGCAAAAATATATTTTGTAAGTTTTTTAATCTATAGCCGGGCGCCTATGAGGTGCTTGCCTAGTGCTCTCGAAATTGAATCCACCTCTGTCCATTGGCTCCAATCACCCGCTTCATGTAAGGCCTCATGCAGTGAAGCGAACGCCAGTTTTGAGATTCATGGACCCATTTTGGCGCGGCGCTAGTCAATGCGGTCGTGAATGGGCCAGTTTAAGGCCCCGTTGGCCCAAATGCAGATCGCGATTAGATAAGGTTTGTTTACGTTGATACCGGCGCAAGGCCGCGGTATTGGAAAAACATTTGGGAATGCCTCATTCGTAATAGCGGCTCGATGTCGTAATTATACGAAGTGCTGTTCGTAGCGGAAATATTTCATTTCTATATTGTGGCTGACTATCAAGACGAAGGTGACATGGACATTGATGTTAACAACCTAAATTATAGTGAATCGAGATCCAGAACTTTTGCAGTAACTCTCTAAGATATTATATAAAAGTGCACTATATTTTTAGTATCCTATATAAGTAAACGAGCAATATTTGTATGTATATACCTAAATATTAGGCGCAGGACTGGTCACTTTGGCACTCTTCGGCTGATATGAGGATATACCTATTTATATTTGCAATCACGTTCTCGGAAACAGCTCTAACGATTTCGATGAAATTTGTAATATAGTGGTTTACAGGGGCGAGACATCGATCTAGCTAGGTGTCATGCCTGGGTTTTTTTTTTATTGTGAGAAGAGTTTAGTGTGACGTAAGAAGGCATAATAAATACGGTGTTGCTTATGTTCTACCAGAAAAGGCATGCAATTTAAAATTAACAATTTCATAATATTCAATAATTTCAAAGCTTTTTCATGTCAGACTATTAAAATAATTACTGAATGTCATATATCAAGATTAAAACAAATTAATTGCATTCAGTAACATTACGATTATAATTAGGATGACCGTATTTAATGTCAAGTCAAGACGATGAGAACAATTTAAGCTAAATAGAAGGCAACATAAACCTTTATTTTCGTATATAATTCACCCATGTTCAGCAATAAACAATTTCATTTCATTACACCCGAGTAGAGCTCGGGCGCCCAGGAACTAACCCTGATATGCGACCCCGCCAAGAAGCAGATTTAACAAACTCAATAGTAACCAGCCTGCCTATCATGATATTTAAGATCATCATAGAATGCCACAGCAACCGGACATATGACTTCTGTTTCCACAGCGTCAACAAGGTCGTACTTAACATATTTTTATTATCAGAGCTCATAAATTATATCGATTTCATTATGATTTACGCCCATATACGTTAAAACATCCGGTTTAAGTAAATATCTAAATCCATTATCTGCACAACATATTATTAGGCTGCCGTATTGGCGTAGCACTTTCCCGCCATTTTGCAATAGCTAATAACGTATTATCGATACGATATCGATATCGCTATCAGTTAATTAAGGATAGTTACGGTGATCTCGCACACAATGCGCGTGCAGTGAATATACTTATAGAATGGACTGTAAGAGAACTTGACTTCAATAAGAAAGTTTCAATGACATTGACAATGTTGAATTAATTCTGCAGGGCGATAATGTAACTCTCGCGGACGAACGAAATGGCGGCGACTTCACCAGCGATAAGATCTTAAATAATTTAATAAAGATGATCATAATTGAAATTATGACTAAGTGAAGTCCCAACCGATATTAAAATAATTATATACTACTTCAATATGAGAAGATAATACATAATACGAGTTATTTTTGTACAACAAAGAATGGAAGTACGCAATACAAAAAGTAATAACCACAAAATATTAAGTTTACATTTTAAGCATTTACTCGCTGTACCTGCGACTTCGTTTGCATGTTTATGTAGGAGTTAACGCATTTCTTCTCTTGGAAATAGGACACATGCAGTTCTAATTTTAACCTATCATCTAAAACTTTCAATAAACCTATATATTTTAGTTAAAATGACGTTAAAACCTGTCACTCTGATATTTAAATTATTAAGAAAGGGACAAAACACGTGTTCTTTATCAGAGGTATTTTAAGTTTTATGAATAATGGGGTAAAAGTTTAGTACTGTGGCAATAGGTCTAACAGGTAGGACACACGCTGCAGTAAGTATTAAATGTTTATTGATCTTCTTTTCTACATATTTTTAACACTGTGTTATGTTATATTATAAAAACGTGATGGATGACTGAAATGATCTTGAGTTCTTGAGTCACTCCGACTCCCAGGTAAAGATGTGTTTAGGAATTAATAATAGATAATCCTTTCGAGTACCCATTGACCGGTAAGTGTTTACGTGGAACAAAAGATCTCTTTTTAATTTGACAACAGACGGCCAATCTATATTTTCCAAACTATACCTAACCACTAGGTAAGTTCTACAACTATAACGCGAGTCCGAGTTCCTTTCTAATAAAGGAAATTATAAAAAATGTTAAAGCAATATGTTTATTTTTTTCATATTGCAATGTTTCAGATTGCACTATCACATTCTGGCAAATCTTGTGTATGTTCCCGCGTTTGCCAACATAATAATGTGTGTTGCAGGCTTTATGATAAAAGTATTTTCCTGTATGTTGGCCAATTTCTGTGTCTCTATTGTGGTCTCTATATTGGCTGCATGTCAACTTGAAGCCGCCTTAAGGCAAGGCAAGGAAGAGAGTCGGACTTTTGACGTTTGACGTTATTTTGTTGAAATTTGTTGATACATTTATTGAAATTACGCCTCAATACGAATTTATCGCATATAAGTTTCCATATCAGAATCGATTATTTTTTTATGCTTTAGAATTTAACATGCGTTTTGTGAAGGTCTATCATCACAACACCGGATCGAAATTATTAATATTCGATAGTTATAGCAAGCCCGCCATTTTGACGTCACTGACAGTTGACAGATATGGCGGCTACGATTAAAAGCAAAAGAAATTAATAATTTAATGAGGTTTAATGTTTAATGTTTCCGAAAATTAATTAATCGACGCAGTCGGATAAAAACTATCCTAAACGGAAGCTAGAGTAATAATGTGCTAATGAAAAAAGTTACATATTTTTCCGTTCATGGGAATCTGAAATCATCGGGGGACACAAAAATGGTTAGTTTGATACTGGCTGATTCTTTTTTTAATTTAGAGATTTATTATAAGTGAGAGATAAGCAGTTAAATAAATTTAAATTTAAATATCTAAGCAGATAAACTAAGTACCTACATAAATAGGTCGCCCATATAAATTAATAATGGGGTTAGCAACTGTCAAATGTTTGACTAGATGGCGCCATCATAGGTTTCACCTAATCACTAGCCTTTTTCTATGGGATGTGGCTTAAACGGCTTGATTCCAAACAAGGAAATTCCGAAAAAAAACAGGAATTTGTCAGTTTTGGTAGGACTGACAGGTAAAACCTATGCTGGCGCCATCTGCAAATACCTTCGCCCGGCCAACCCCATTGAAACGTCTAACAATATCACTTTTTATCGCGCTCTAAAGTCTCATCTTCGTCAATTAACTTGTATGCAAGACGGTGCAGGTGTTTACACGATCAAGTCACGTACCTACCGGTCGCATTTTCAGACTGATTAGCCAGCAAGGCGGCTCGTGTGTGCAACTCTTTATATCTCACGCGCGTAAATTCTCCTTTACAAGGGAAACTATATGGAAACTGCGGCGGGCATAAAAAGTGTTATAGTTCTGTAAGCAAGCTCGGAAGCTTCGAAAGTTAATTGATACCAAGTGGGACAGATAGCAGAATATAGGACGCTCGGGGCGCGGGCTTTCTACGATCTCTCGCTCTAGGAAAGCTAATGCATTTATAACGATTAATATAGACACTTAGGACCCGACTTGAGCGGTAATGAGTTCCATATCTATCCAAACTCTCCGAAAAACAAAGTTCAGCCGATCAACTTAGTACGTCAAAAAAAACAAATTAGGTACCTCTATTTGGCTTATTTGGCCTTAGTCGTAGGCGCTTAACTTGTCATTAGCTGTCAAATTTACTATTGTCCGCCACCGCAGGCCGCGCCAGTGTGTTAAGCCTAAAACGATTTCAGTATCCATCAAAAAATATGACAATATATGCCATGCCATTTTACTTACGTACGTTGTTTTTTGTGGCAATTTCTTTTCAATGCAAACGTATCATTAATTAATGAAATTACTCGAGTAGTACGTAAATTGTCAATTTGACAGCCGCAACTTGGCGTATTGAATGTAGGTGGCCAGAACTTATCCCGTATAGAGTTTTAACACTATATACTACTTATACGACCAAACTCTTTGCGTAGTTGGTTAAAACCTTATACTTCGACATAAAACCGAGTGTAAATATGGAAATTCTAAATACCCCACGAAAATAACGATTTTTCAAACATTAATTAATAACAGCGTTTTTTTTGTTTGTTTCATTTTCAAATGTTATTTATTCTAAGATGCCTTATCCAAGAATCCAACAAAATTTCCATCGGGAAGTAAATATATAAAAATAAATGACACATCCATTATGTTTTTTGTGTGATTTATTTATTATTCTTGAAGAGCTCCTGTAAATTAACCAAAATAAAAATTAAAATATATATTAATATTTTTCCTCTTTTTTCAGGAATTGGTTAAATATCGATTTTTTTCAACCCATAATTTTGGTGGATTTTGAGTCTACGTAATTACTAAAATGATAATATATCAGTTACACACAAAAAAAGCTGCTGTTATGAATTATTTCCAAATTTCCATTTTTTTCCATACTAATGAAAATAAAGTGCTTGGGCTAAAAGTCTCAAAATAAAAGCGGCTTAACACCACAATCTCCATATAAAAGTTAATATTCCAGTTTGAAGCAGCGACTGTTTACGTAATTTAAACAAAGCCAACCGTCCCACGCTCACAAACGACATAATGTACGTGAAAAATAAATGGAAAAATATTATTATTAATAATAATCATTATTTGTGATTATTTTATTTAAAAGCCTGGCAACCCTTTTGTGCGGCGCCGGCGGCGCAATGTGATGGGCTATCACAGATAAGATAATGAACTAGCGGTATAGAGCCACAGAGTATGCAACGGTGAATTAGGCTCGGCTGTGGGGTTAATGTTGACACGGCTGATAACGTGTGCTGTTTAGTTACGTCTGATACGACTTAATTAGACAGCCTGCTGATGAGTTGCATTCATCTTCGAGGTCAACACCTGTTGATAACATATTTTGTTGATTAAGAAATATCCTGCCGAGTCCGGGAATAATTAATATACGTAAGAGTTCCCAGCAATTATTAAGTACAATAAAATACATCCTATTAAGCCTGAAGCCTGCATCACACTGGTACAGCATTCCAGTGTGTATCACAGTGTGATACACGGCTTAAGTCAAAGTCAAAGACAAAGTAATTTTTTGCTAATCATAGGTTATATGTACAGATGTTATAAAATGCAGCTTGATATCACTATGTCTTACCCGAAGGTGTAACAAGATATAGAACGAATAGGCTTAAATTAATATGATACCACAGTTTTCATGCGTTAGGTAAGTCTTTAACAGAAACAACAGTCATATTAATAAGTATTTTATAGGAGTGGTAAATGAGATTATATTGTAGACGCACTAGTGTTACGCTGATACTCTTTATCAATTATCAATATATTATTTAACAACATCCATTACTTTCACGTGATAACGTTTGCTTTAATATTTATTCGCAATCACTCGAACCGCGCTGAATTTCAGGCCTGAAATCAAAATTGGTTTAAGTATATCAGCAAATTAAATTATTTTCATGAAGAAGGCGAATAATTTTACCCAGCTGACTGAAAAACACAAGTATTGATTTCACTGTATCGGGAGATTTCACGGCTTGGTGCAGATCGCAAACTAATGTGTTGAGGGCAGGTCGAGGTCAAGCGTGTTTGAGACATCAAGAAAAGTCCGATGAAGTTAAGTGCGCGCCGCCGCGCAATCCCGAGTTACAGAAACAAAGAAAGAGATAAACGGCCGCGGCCATAACTAGCGCGGCCCGCGGCGCTCAACGAAATCGAAATTTGAACAATATCGGACCGCGGATAAGGACATGTCGTGAAAGTGAGATCAGCGCAAAAAGTCGCGTCACGACACCGCGGCGACCGCCCGACGCACATTGTTGTGGTCTTCCAAAACGAGCTAAGTGACTCTTAATAACCGTTTAGAAAGTTGTAATTTCATCGTTTATGCCCCACAATTTTCGCGAGCGAGGTGAAAAGTTCACAATTACTAGAAATCCCCAGCTTCCGTGCTCGGCACCCATTAGTGACAGAGCAAACCGTATCGCACCCCGATCGAGGCCATCGGCTATGCGCTCACTCCGACCCATAACTTTGCTAAAGAAACGCAATCTTAGAAAGTAAGATCGCTGATTATTATGGTTAATCACATGGACTGACAGACTACGTGAACGGTTTCACCTATTAAGCCGAAATACTCTCATCCGAAGGTCATAATTTAGACGCGATAAGTCCAAACATTCCGCCGGAGTTGCCTCCGAACAATGGGTCGTGAACAGAAAAAATGATGTATAATTTGGTAGTAGAAGAGGCAACCCATTCGCCGCGCCGAAGTCGTTCACATGGATTGCTTTCAATGGAGAGGTGCGAGCGCAAATGGCCGCTTATCGTCGTAACGAAATATGAAATTGGTAAAAAGAAATAAATCACGGACGTCACAATGGGAGGTGCGCTGAATGCCGATACAGATAATAATAGAAAAGTAGAAAGCATGGTTCCATCACAGACGCCTCCGGAGGCGATCGTAATTCAAATATTTACCGGAAACGTAACTGTTCCACTAATTTATTCAGAGTGTACGAGTAGAGGAAGGAACAACAAAAGACCGTAGATGTAAACACGGGGACAGGCGTGAAGCGCGTGTGGCAACACTGGCAACACCGGCGGCGTCCACTCTGTGCTTAGCCAGTGTGATGCTAAGCATATTACTGCCTGAAGCGTAACTTTTGAATAACAATGAAATTGCACGTAACAATGTGCCTTACAAAAATATTTTCCATACACTTATTGAAGACAATAAGCAGTATAATTTGTGGTGAAACTGAACTCAACGAATTGAGAAGTTTATATCAGAAAAGAAAGTGGCAGTGTAATGCAATGAATATAGAAATGAAAATAATACCTCGTTGAAACAGTCCGTCATCTTGACATTACTATTTCTCATAATACGAGGCGATGGACATGTGGACATGCAATTACTACTTTAGATTAGATTCCATATAATGCGCTGTTTCTGTGAGTGATACTGTGTGGCTTTAGTTAGCTTTTACTCGGTCAGTCGGTATGCAGTCTTTGAGGCTACTGATTCATACAATTACAGGAATATTGCAGCGCTGCTATATTTCTAAGATAACACACAATAACACTGTAATAACAGTTTAATCTTTTTTCATTCACTTCTATCAAATCTGTAGCGAATTACAGTGAATACAAACAGTGAAAGATTTCGTTGACCTTCAAACGAAAGTGCTTACCTACTTAAAATTGGTTCGGGAAAAACGTTTAGCTACGGAATCAAGCTTGCTATACGTACTTAGAACTTGGAAATTCTGAATCTTATTTACAGTACCAAAATCGATGCCGCCGAGAAACGTTTAGGAAAAGTGTAAACTGCCAATTAAATGCAGCGTACTCCGTAGATAAGGGATGGGCACACGGCCGTTTGGACAGGACTAGCAATGAAAAGAGCAAATACGTGGCTGTGTGCAGAAAGTGTCAGCTAGCCGGTGACGGTGACGACCTGTCAACAATCCTACTTTTGACGAAAAAACTACGATTGTACTCATTACGCGAAAATAACAACCTCAACAAATTAATAAGGGTAGTTTCAATGGTTCATCCATTTGTAGCTAAACTAGTAATTCAGTAACCCTGTCGCCTGAAAGTACGGGGTACTATGCTTCAAATCCGGTTGTTCCGATTTTTAGCACACTTGTTTATGATGTTGGCCCAATGAATAATCCTAGTTTGTGAGCTCGAGCGCCGAACGCAACTTTGCCCAAAATGTTACTAAATAACGAAAATACAGCGAAAACCCGAAAGGACTAGTTTTTGACACTACCTTCTCGGGTAGTTTTTAAAGTACTTAGACTAAATTTGCTACAATATAAGACTAGAAATGTCTCTGTAGACCTAATAGTTTCTGACAAAAATTAGTGCTTTGGAGTTATAATAAAAACTTTCGCGGTATTTTAGATTTTTGCCGAAGTTGCTTTGGGCGCTCGATTTAGAACTACCGGATTTGACGAAAGCTCTGGATATATAAAGTAACTAGACCATAGCCCGAAGGTGCTATAAAACAAATTATTAAATCATTTATAAACTCACTTTATTGATAGACGACACTCTTACGTGACATCCGTGGGAACCAATGAATATATGTTTGCATTGTCACATTCATGTTTATCCAAACACAATATATATTCCCGTCACGATAATTCAATTGGTAAACATGTTACACAATTTTTTGAACTTGAAATCGAAAGCTGGTAAACATGAAATCTTATTTTCAACTCGAACAAGTAACAGCTCCCCGGCATGTAATGAACATTTTTATGTAGCGAGGAGAAAACAAGAAATGTTAACTTGTCAAGGCGACGAGTCTGTTAATTTAATTGAAAGGCGCTCTGAATACGCACCCGCGCCGCTCGCTATTCCTTCTATTTTAATGAACCGGGACCAAAACCGCGCCGCAAGATGCCATATTATATGTAAATGCAGCGGAGATATGTCTTCCCCGGCTGGGGACCGGTGAGAGTCGGTAATGAACTAAGACTCGCTACATGCTCTCAATCAAAATATCTTTCGTGAAAAGAGAAATTAAGACACTCTTTCTATTAACGGAACATGTAAAACGCCACTCATAATGACGCGGGCGCAGAACCAATGTTTATATTACGAGTACACCCATTGTCCATTCTAACCTTAGCACTAATAGCTTAAGTGAAAATGACTAATCCGCGATGATAGATGAGTTTTGGAAGTCTGTTTACGTTCACGCTGACTTGTACAGTTGTAGACAGAGATATGACAAGGCCTGCACAACGTGTGTAAAGAGAGCGAGTGCAAATAGATGGTAATGCGTGAAACGTGTACGTCGCGAAACCAAACCACGCTGATAATTATGAATAAGAGCACATTAAGAATTTCAAGCCTATGCGTCGGTGAGAAGAGTGAAATTTCGCCAAGAACGCTGAGTGCATTGCAAATGAGAAATTGGTTAGTTTAAGCAGAAATGTTCATCCATGAAGAGCAATGTCGCTTATTGATATGGATTAAAGAGAGTGTAATAATAGTCCCGGCTTTGGAGAGCAAATTCTATGCAAATAACTGAATAAAATAAATATCAGATCATTTTGAGAGAGCTTTGAATTTACGAGCGTCGTTTATAATGTTAACGTTGGTCTGAAATATGGTATATGACATGTGAACGCGCATAAATGTTGAACTGTTACGTTTGACAAATGCCAACGTAATAAAACGGTCTGTTTTGCATGTTCTTGTTACAGCTTTAAAATTTCACTTTCGCTTCCTAAATGCCGCTCATGTTTTGCGAAATGCCCAAGCACTGGCGATCTGGCAGTACAATATCATCTGACCGTAAAGGGGCAACAATAGGGCAATAAATAATTCATGGGATGAGTACAAAGCACCTGCGCAGGCGCCCATGGGAAAGAGGGGCGTCACGGGTCGCCGGTAGTCCCGCCGGTCAGCCGCCGTGGCATCGGAAGAGGTGCAAGGCCGAGGGGTCAAATGTACTATTTACGCCTTTAAACGACCTATTTAAAAACACGACAAGCTAACCACCTAAATCCACAGCCACGAAGTGCATTTAAACGAACACAAGACATTCATATAGGCCGCTTTCTAGATGGAAAAAGTTCGTTGTGAAAAATAATATGGTCAGATTACCTATTAACGAATCGGTATACCAGTATTCTAACTGAACAGCCTCCAATTCAAGTCTAATATCGTTATAAAAGTACAAACCATTATCACGCAATCTGTAATTACTGAGAAAAGTAAAATTTCGCCGCAATATATCAAAAGTTGTCGTGTTCGGCGGCCATTTCCAAATTCGATAAGCCGAGAACCTCACAATTAGTATTTAGAACACTGGACCCTGGCGCACGCGACTGCGTATGCAGTTATGATACTAGCCATTTCAAACTGACAATAACCCAAATGACATAGCAACGTATGGATGCCGATTCAAATTTGGTCGACTAACATTCGAAATGGCATTCCGCGAAACAGTGTCAAGTGCAATCGAGAAGCGCGTGAGAGTGATACCAGAATGTGGGTGAGTAGAAAAACATCGTAACTCAGTTCGTTGTTTATTTCACAAATTGAATTATTGTGTAGTGAGAACACAAAGATTGAGTGTCTGGAAATGAAATTTGATGCTTCGAACATAATGGGTCAAGCTATCATATGCCATTCGTTCTGAGATAGCGATACTTTCTCAAGAGTATATTTATGTTGATGCAGCGCTGATTTGTAGCGGGCATTCAAGCGATTCATAGTTTTGATATTGTTATTTATTTTATTCACATTTTAGCTCCTGATAGCGTTTACTTTATGTATGATGCCAACTCATTCATTATTTTACAATACTTCCACTTTATTTTTCACTCCGTTTGGACTACGAATTCATCCTGCTGCCTTTCGGTTTAACTATGTTGCTAGTTTTTGACCTCTAAATTGATTGTTTATTTTGTCAGCATTGTATGGCTGGAAGGCACTAGCGCCACTTCGGCATTGGCAATGAAGTTACATCACGTAATTACAGCCTGTCGCCGCGATGACGGACCGCTTGACAGCTTCTTCGTACTATTTCACTGTTCTCGTTCTACTAGTGCTAGCGCTTGTTACATTCAATATAGTGGACACGTTGTGCAGTTAGATTGGTTGAACATCGTGCTGACTTTATTTCAACTGTGTGTATAGTTGAATTTAAGTAGGTAGTGAAAATAATTGTGCTTTTACTTTTTTATGATCTACACCAATAATTGATTGAAAATTCAGTTGTTTTCATTGTACAATTTGGAATATTGTTCAATCGTTTATGTGCTGGTACGTCTTAAATAAAAATGAATTAAATCAAACAATTATTCAAATTAGATAGAAGAAGTAGATTAATTTAACAATTATTAAAAAGACCATTAATTATTTGATTACACGGAAGCCAGTAATTATTTGTTTACACGAAAGCCTTGATTGGACTTTAACACATGAACATACATTGACTATGTTACATGTCATTGCACAAGATTCTGCATGACACTATCTCCAGCATGTCTAATAACTTCTAGTTCAGGCCTATCAGAAAGGTCGCAAGCTATCGCATCGTATTTATAGAGTAAGTTGATAACATAAATTAAATTAAGCGCATCGATACATTTGTACTTGAAGTAATTGAAATACGTCGTTATATCTCGACTGTGCTAACAGCTTAAATATATTATGCTTCAAAATCACAAAATGATACATACTTAGCTATTTAAATAAATTTTGTCAAAACTTGGTAAGACAAGAGATAAACTGATAAGGTTCTTATCGCTTTTCTCCTCACTAGATGCTTCGTTTTCCGAAGCCTAGCCCTAATAACCTACACCAGTCAGGTACTCAACATTTAAGTTTAGGTACTACTGAGTAAGTTTTGGAACACCAACACTTTTTGATTTAGTTTTCTTTTTTTTTTGGGTAAATTGACAACCCTAACTGCAATTACTATCTTTCTCACAGTTAATCCAACAGAGACAATGAATTTATGGTCTAATAGAGCCAGCGCAAGGTGCGAACCAAGGGCCAAGCATCTCGAGACAACGGCACACCGTTACCCGGCCGACGAAAGTATCACAAGTGGAACAAGCAACGCCCAAGCTGTTAATTGAGGCTATTCACCATATCGAGAAAGATAATCACATTCGAATTAAAGTAAAAATCGACGGTATCGTTAACGCATTCAATGTTAATGAAGCTTGCGACACTCGCAAGAACTGGGCCGATTTCCCATTTAAGCGGCAACAAATGTAAAATCTGAGCCCAAAAAATAGAACATCCTGGACATTATCATTCTTTTCAGTCATCAAATATCAAATGAAATGGACGCTTTTGCTTCATCACAGGCCCTTGTGCTTACCAAGTAAAATGTGACTGTACTGTAGGTACAGAGTAGACAGGGATCGAATTTTTTCGTTTGACACAATACATATAATTAACGACCAAGTATCACAAAATGCATCCAGCAACAGCAATATTCTGCAACTTGTAATAATATTCTACACATACATATAATTAACGACCAAGTTACACAAAATGCATCCAGCGTAATCCACGCCATGGTAGCAGTGTAGGTCATCAAGCAGCAGTACACTAGCAGTTAAGATTGTGTTTAATCCCAAAAAAAAGTTGAAATAAACAGTTTTTTCTTTGTTTTTACTGTATACTGGAGAAAGAGCCGTTAGGACCGCACGACAATTAACGCATCAAGGACCATCTCTGAGAAAAGAATACCAAAAGATTTGGATCTTATCATAGCTAAAAGGTCGTTAGCCTGCCCTTGGTACCACTACTTTGTGTACTTTCCGCTTGGATCGTGTTTACGGACAATGCTACGGGGTACGCGGCGCGAGCGCACGGCACTGGTTCAAAGATGTCACGGGCGATTTGAGACGCGACAAAAAGTCGGCAGCGACTGATGTGGCTGCAACTAGAGATTCTCGAACCGATATCAGATCGTAGAGTGCATTATGCATAGTCATATTATAAAGGACGTTTGTGAGGGTGTAGCTTTGTAATTTTGTATGCAGGGTGTGATCTCAGGAACTGCTAATCCGATTTAATAAGATCTTTCACTGGTTTACGGAAGAATGTACCTTCGGGATGGTCATAAGCTATATTGTATACCGCGGCTTCGCTTGTGTTTTGTGTAAGCTGGTATGTTTATCAATATAAACAGTCAAGAGGATACATAGAAACCAGAATACCTGATTCCCAAAAAAACAAAAAAGGGTACTTAAATACATAATTGAAAGTTGATCTTATTGGCTCCAAACACAGACTTTCGTGCGCCCTTATAACAATTTTAATAATTTCTGAATATTAGTCCCGCTATCACAGATGCAGTCTGTCGCGAAAAATAAGCTATTTTTTTCCTCAAATGTCTTAACATTCGCTGCCGATTACATTCGCCAGACCGTGAACAATTTGACTCATTTTACAAGCTTTATTAACTTGGCGTGCACATTGCTAAACGATTTGCACACATTAGTTTCTAATCACGGCGTTTTTTTGGATTTTAGCACGTGTGTAGTATACATCCTTCTATATAAAACAATATCCATCTTATGCAACCCGTTTGCGGATTACGTAATAATGGAAACTTTTAAATAACTAATCACTTTTAAAAAATAATCGCAAATACCGTCCCGTAGCAATCATCTAGCCGCTGAGCCGCTTACTACACGATCGGTTACGTTAAACCAATAGTCGTTGAAATCCTTATGTCACACTACCGATTGTTTACCAATACCAGCTGTGACCTTCAGAAGGCTTTCAGTAACAGTTGTAGGGGAGCTAAGCAAACGTCACGCTACATCGGCCATTACCGGGCTTCGCTGATGTAACGGTCGCCGGCAAAAAACGAATAACCAGTGACATTGATTTTGAATTCCGAACTCGTAGAACGGTTGAATGGAGTGTTATGAAAACGGAAGACGGAATCCGCGGTGAAATCTCAAGCGCTCTCGAGGGAAAGGAAAATTAAAAGTGCTCTGAGTTTTTAATTCGGATGAGAGCTGAGGAGGTTGCTCCTTTGGTTGTTTTTGAGAAGTTCCGTTTACTGCTAGAGTTGTTTTCGTGGCGGGATTTAAATTATAAGAAATACAAGGACGAGCCGTGAAGGGGAATTCGTTTAATGTTCCTAAGCATTAAGCTCACTGAACGTTTAGACCATCAAGGGGCAAGGAGCGAGACCAATTGGATTACAATTTGATTCACACGGAAATAATGGAACGTCCTCTATAACCACCCATTAATAGGGTAATTAAGTTGACATACCCTCTTGTAAGCAGTTGAAATGATGTCACTGATTGAGTGTGTAATTATTTTTGTGAATGCGGCCGTAACAATTCTAAGAAAACTTTGAAAATGTCAACCAAAATTGTGTAGAATTTATTTAAGAAGAAAGAAAGAAAGAAAGAAAATAATCCATAACTGATTATATAACAACAAGGTACATTCATTGTCAAGCAAATTAAGCGTAGAGCAATTAAATAGCTATAAATACCTACATCCAAATATTTGTCTCATAATCACAACAAGCATTAACGCTCAACTTTAACCTTTCGCGGTAATTATGACTCCGACAACAATGCAAAGTTGACACGTCTTGATTTATGTCACCGTGCCTAATTGCCCCCCAAAGACACCGCTATATTTACCACAACCATCGACATTTTTGAGGATCGACCACCGTCATGGACAAGTGAGTTGAAGGCGTACGATGCCGTCACAAAAGATAAAATTGTTTTAGAGAATTGCACTCGTGAGGCGGGACGAGTCCATCGAAAGTAAACGATATGAGTTATGACTTTTTTCAAACCGCATCGGGTCAAACTAGCTTATGGACGCTTGTAACTCCAGGGGACTCGCATGCGCCTGCCTGTACACTCCTTTCGACTTTGAATAAGGTCCTGAATCTCTTCTTCATCATCCTTTCCTGTTTCCATTCTTTAAATCCTGAGTATAGTTAGTTAAATCACAGAAGCAGATTGATCATACTTGCGTAAAAAAATGTACATGTACACATAAACTGCGTGCCACTGGGTAACTTACGCACATGCTCTTAGAGACAAAGTGTATGCGCAGTGTACACTCATCACTTCCTTTAGATAGAAAATTTATATCTTCAAGGAAGACAAGTAGACTCTGGTTTGGTTTCGTAACGTAACGATCTTACAACCCATGATCTTGCGGTGGCTCGGGTGTCGAGACCGCAGCACGTTGGCCGGCGCGCGCGCCGACGATCACGCGGATCACGTAAGGTTGTGGTGCGCAGGAACGTAGACCGTACGGTCAAGTTTAATAATATGTATACAGACCTGTACGTTACAATGCCGCTTAAGCCGCCAACAACCGGCTCATAGAAAATTGACAAAGTTCATATACGAACAGATGTTAACGAACGCAACATTAGTAATCTAAGTCTACCTAGCCTACTGACTGTTTGGAACTGTCTTCGGTGTTCCGTAAAATCAGAATGTATGGAAAGTTTGTTGAGTTTCTATGAAATGACAGCTGGCGGTCCGGTGTCGTAATAAACGTTGGTCGGTCTGTAATCGTAAGTTGCTCTTAATCATCATAATAACATAGATATTGTGGCTTAAATCTTTTCACAAATCGCCATGTTCAATAGCGATCACAAAGTTTAACAGATTACAAGTGATATTGCTGACGTGTAACAAAATTGCACATATGATAAAAACAATCTTAAGCTGCCTTGGTCAATTGACTTGACCAATGGCCTAATTCCTCTTTTCGCAACGGTAACGAATAAAAGGGAGATTCAGCTTCGTGATGTGACAGAGTGTGACAGATGAAACCGCAGGGAGACAATGCGCACGGTTGTGACACGTCGTGACACTTGCTTTGATGACGTGCTGCAAGAATTAGGCTATTCTATTATTGCAATAGTTTCTATCTAAAACTAGGACATAGCAACCAGTGAGTTAATTATGTACTGGGTGACATTAAAATTCGTAAATCAAAAAAGCGAAATGTGAAGCTATCCATGATTCTGAGCCACTTTTACTATGGGACTAACATGTATTATGTAAAAATAACAGCTGTTCATAGATTTTCGTCAGTCTAAACTGAGCAGTGTATGAAAAATCAGTTTTTTTTTTTCAATGCACAAAATTGGTCCTATAGTAAACCTCAGAATCTTGGATAGATTCACATTTTGCTACTGTCAGAATCATGGATAGATGCTATTTAGATTCACGAGTTTAATTTCACCCCGGACAAACTTAAGGAGTATCATTTGGAATAACAATAAGTATTAAATTAAATGACAGCAACCGACTTTCATCGATACCTACGAAACGGTGCGGGAAAGGTCCATTTGTTTCAACAACACCTTCAAATTCACATTATTTTTTGTCTAAAAGAAGAGAAAGCTACTCAACTCAGAAATTAATTGAAAAAATAGGTCACCTATTTAAAGTGATGAGTTCATCCCATCCTTACGTAAACTGTCTACTGCTTAACCCGTAAGTGCACATGAAAGTAAAATTACACCTTTATAATAAAGTTTTCCCGTTCTAATATACAAATAAAATCTAAAAATACGTACCACTTATATACCGCAGACTTAATCAAAGTTGAATCACCTATTAGTTGAGCAGTTAGTGAAGCAGAGTTAGTTCTCATCTACAGGTAGGGGTGTTATAATATGTTTATGTACAAGAACAAGTTACTCGGTGATATCGTCAAGAGCCAAGTAAGAGCTAAACGAATAGATAGATGATTAGTATGTATTATTAAATCATCTATTTACAATATTTTATTATACTTACACTATTCGTCTTATAAACTAAATAGCTGCCCGCGCGGTGTATTGCAAAAAAATGCAGACAAACCCACGGGCTACTATATAGCCTATGACCATCCTAAACCTGAAAGTCGCATTGTTAACGCCGGTGATTTTTTTTTTACCACGGGTGAGTGGTTCCGGAGATTACCAATAAGATGCAAATAAGCAAACTGACTAAGCACTGCAGTCCCTTGCGGATGCGGGTGGCGCAGGACCGGTCTTCGGCACTCTTTGGGGGAGGCCTTTGTCCAGCAGTGGCCGTCTTCCGGCTGACATGATGATGATGAGACAGAAGAAGTATATTAGGAGCTATGTACCTACACCTACTGCTAATATATATGCTTTCTTCTGTCTCATAGCCATTAGCAACTGCTAAACCAGGTGTTTCTGGTCAATGGACTTCTCAACGAGTAGTTGAAGAATGTATGTAATAAGTACAGTCAGTACTATTATTTTTTAACACAAATTGAGTAACATCTACTACTCTCGGTCCTAGAGTCTAGGATATCGCCACGTGTAGTCGTTTTATCTTTAAGTAAAGGTAAGATAATGCTCGTTTGTGATTCATTACCCTCGCGGTTAACGGTCTGCAAATAGCAAGATGTTAATTAAAGATACCTCATTAGTTATAGGTTTACCTACACGACGCCCGTCTCCTGAATCAAGATTCCGGATAATCGGATAAAGTATGGCCAGTATGGGATAAGTAAAGGTCCTGGGGACGCGCTATGTTAACGGTGGAGCCAAGGGTCCAGCATTGTTCCCCTAGGTCACTTCCGCGTTTGTCATTAAGAAGTCGGTACGGTATCAGCATGCTGTCAGCTGCCAGTTGCTGTGGCCGCTTTCTGTCTCCATCATCAGATCAACAGTGGAGCTGCAAAATTTGGGTGGATACAGGGTGGCATTGGGGTCGTGATCCGGATTAACTAAATGCGAATAAGATGGTCATACTCAACAACTTCTCTCATGAAGCTCACCATCGCATAAAAAGAACAGATTTTTGATTGCGACTTAGTAGTACGTGCCATGGGAAAGGTTGTTCAGTATGGCCTTCCGGACCTTGAACCCGAAAATACCAAAAGATTTGCATATTTTAAAGGACATAACATAGGACATATAATATTTAATTACATACAAATAGTGCTAATTAAATAGAAGCTTGTAAAAATAGAAGTATAGACACGTTTTATGAAAACGGGTACACTTTGTATGAAGATTGTATAGAGATTGACCAGGTTTCATTGCTCCTGGTTACATTCTAGTAAAGAACAGCTGGGAACTTCATTTGATACGATGCCTAACGGCTAGTTGTCATGCCTCAAACTATTTAAGTGTATACACAAGTAGAAATTATGCGGTCTGCATTTTTTTAATGCAATGTCATCAGATCTCAACAAGTAGGTCACACGACCAAACCGAATGAAGCTGGGTGAAAATTATCATGTGTTGACCAATTAAATTCTGCATGGCAAAGATTTCAGGTCATTTAACATTATGTGGTTCTTACAAATTGAAACCTCATTATGTTACATAGAATTGATATTCCTCTAAAAATGTAATTGCAGTTAGAGTATTTTTCCTAGATGACGATAGGTGCATTTGCATTTACTCAACATCATTATCAACTAACTGTACCATGACAAGTTAAGACGTAAAATATACATGATAAATATTCAAATCCGCCGAAATACTAGTAAGTAGGAAACATGCAAATCCCAAGATTATCCGTCACGTTAGACCGGTTGAAAGACAGACAGACAACTTCAACAGGTCGATGCGACCCGGCGTCAATGGCCGAATATCAGGCTCTCAGAAAGACATTACCTAGTTACTTAATTGAAAATTAGCTTTGGTAATCAACTGGTCACAACGACATTAACAATGAAGATGCTGCATTGTTGGATACTTTAAGTGGGGTTCGCCTCAAGACTGTTAAAAAAAACACGTTGTATAATTTTAAACTTCCTGTTCGCGTAGCTATTTCCTTTTGTTGATGGCAGTGTATGTCATTGTGGCACTCTTTGGGGGAAGCCTATGTCCAGAAGTGGACGTCTTTCGATGATGATGATGATAGTGTTGGTATGTAGATATACGACTTTAAAATGTTGTCAAGCCGTGATTAATATTGTGATTAATGATTATGTAAGAAGTTACCGAATCGATTCCTAATCGAGTAATATGTACCTACCGATGCACTGCTACTTGGTCAAGTCATGTTCAAGTACACCACATAATGCCAAACACATCTTCTTTGCACAACAAACAGCCAACAAGTTGTTTACATTACAAAACTCGGTATTCTCCCCGCGGCCCCCAAAGTTTCCGCTGACCACCCTCCATGACGTCATTACGCTACTGACGTCAACAACCTTCCTGACGCCATTTATAGCCACTGAACAATCCTCACGAACAAATCTAAGTCTAAATAAAGTTATGTAATACATAATATTATTAGTTATCATAGCAAAAACAGGCTTTACATTGCGTACACAAAGTTACACCTGTTTTCCCGACAGGGGTCGCCAAAGCACGTAAAAAAATATTTTCCGAGCCACTTTTTTGACGGTACGCGTTTGACCACCAAAACTAGTTACAGTACCTATCCTAGAGGACTGGAGTTCAGATATGCGGCTGTCAAACGACAGTCGAAAGTTCGAATCCCGGCTCGTACGTTATACACGGAATATCATTTGAAATTTACCGTTCGCTTTTCAAAAACATCCTGAGGTAACCTGCATCATCTCATCTGCGAGGAAATTCAAAGTCCCCAACCCACACTGGGCCAGCGTGGGGACTCCTACCCGTTCCCACTCGTCCATGAGAGTCCTGTGCCCAGAAATGGAACGTATATAGGCTGATTTATTATTATTATTTTATTATTTGACCGATATCTCAACAATTGATAGTTTAAAATGGAGAAAATGTTATGTAGGTATCAGTGATAAGTTGCTAGCACAATCATATCACCCACAACTTTATACCTAATCCCTATTAGAAAAGGGGTGGCACACATCTAACACCACACGGTTATATATAGGCCTTACAACAAATAAGGCTGAGAACACAGCATCGCCCACGATGAATGCAAGGCCGAGTGCACACCTATGCTAGTCTAGGAGAAAGGTGGTATTGTCATTGTGTCCGTGGGCTAACTTTAGGCTATTATTGTTGTCCTAAGGAATAAGGTTGTAAGTATGTGTGGATCCCATACAATGACACTACGTTATAGACTACAGTTGACGTAAACATATGCATACCTTTTTCGCCTTATCACAAGGGAATAAGGTCGAAAATTGAAATATCTTTGAAGTAAACCGTACATTATTTCGTTTGCATTGTGCACTTGATTGCATTTGAAGAGATCGGTGTCTAGTGTCAACGTGGGTTTTGCACGTTATTGGTATGATAAACCAATTGAGCACAAAGCAGGTTGTCTATTGTTTGCCCGACATTCATATACTATAATAATCAGTTGCCCGAACTTCGCTTGCCCGAATTTCATTTGCCCGAATGTTTCGTTTACCATAATAGTTAATTGACATACTCTTGTTTACACGAATATTGAATGTCATAATGATACGAATGCCATACGTATTGTTTCCCAGATTATTGTTTGCAATAATATTATTTAATAGAATATTTAAACGCCATAATAACATGCATTCGGATTCATCTTTGTTAATTTGTTAGTTTTTTCGATCTTCTATAAAAAAAATAACCTCAAAGACGAAAGCGGGAGCAAAGCTCCCGCTTCCGTCTTCTAACCTATCCGCGATCAGAGTCGGTTTTGCCACTAAGCCCCTGTTCCCTACTGCCTACGATACACCACTATCTTGGCATTGGGTAATCTCAGAGAAAAGTTTATTTTTACTTACTGGCAAAACCAACTCGGATCGCGGATAGGTTGGAGGTTTTTTTTAATTTTTTTTACTGCAATACGTACCGACTTTATTACATATGAATATTATGGATGTTGAGTTGGCTGGCAAATGTCATTATGGCATGTGATAGTTATGGATTACAATGATTATGGAAAATGAGATTATTGATATTGATATTATGGAAAACAAAGATTCTGGCATATAATTAATATGGTAAACAATGAGTATAGCATACAAAATTATAAAAAACAACATTATGGCAGTTGAATATTATGGCAGATAAAATTCGGGCAAATGAAATTCTGGCAAGCAAGAGTATACCCACAAAGCACAATCAGCTACAAAGATATCTGCGATATGTTGCATTTAAGAGGTGTTTAAATATTTTTAAATTGAAAGGGCACGAAAACTATTATACTAACTAGTTTGCAGCTAATTTTCGTACAGTCAAGTGTAAAAATATGGGTGCATACAACTAACTCATAAATATGTCCCATAACTCCTATGACAACTGATTAAGGTTTTGTTACTTATTTATGAGATTTGAGAGGATGTTATCGATACTTATTTTTGCACTTGACTAAACCAGGCTACCATAAACCTGATGTGGTAGGTACTTAGCAGTTAGATAAAGTAAGTAACCTTTTTCCCTTCCAAAGTTTTCCCATTAGCATTTTTTACTACTTACAGGTATACCCGTATCAAAGCAAATATATTCTCATAGACAAGAGGTAACATAGTCCCTAGAGTTCCTATGCTAGCTCAGTCCACTTCATACAAACGATTGAACTGTACTAGTTGTACTAGATGTAATAGTAACCTAAACCCCATGTCAGAAGCCCGGTCAACAGGCCCGACAACAATAAGTGAACACATCGACACGAGTCGACAGCCGTCCCTGATCCAAATCCTAGACAAATTCACTATAAACAAACCACGACCAGATTACCATAAACAAACCAGTATAAGGCCCTCTGATTACGTATGGTTGTTAACTAACTTGCTCTCTAAGGCTGCTCACACCCTACGATTTTTATCGGCATATATAAACACATACGTTGCATTTTTGCGACGCGATTATCGCACCACAAAAAATCTTAGTGCGCGCTTGGGCTAAGTATGTAATGTTGTTTGCCAAGCTAGCAGAAACTGACGCCGCAAAAATCTACCCTCCTTTTTCTACCTTCCCCAGCAGGGTTAGCACAAGACGGCGCGCGAGCTGTCTCGCGGCAAGAGACTATCCGTCTCTTTCTAATCAGAACACATAGAAAGAGACGGATAGCCTATGTCGCCACGAGACAGCTCGCGCACCGTCTTGTGCTAGCCGTGTAGTGCAAGTGAAATAGGATCTGAGCTGAGATCGCAACGCGACGCGGCAACAAATTGTGCTCGCCTTCTGGACGGAAGTACGGTAAGAACTATTAACAAACTCTGCAGTTTGGCAGAAGAAAATAATTTGGTTGGGGTATAGCAAAGGGGGCGCGGGACTTTTTTTAGATGGGGGTCGATATCATTATGACACCTATTTATTTTGATGCTATCGTATAAAAGACACTAAAATAAGCATGTTTTGTATGGGCAGTTTTTCTTAATTATCGAGATATTACTTCCTAAGTGGAAAAAATTAATCGTGCCCCTTTTGCTATACTCTGCTCGCTCAAGGGTTCTTCAAATACTGGATGCCCAATGGGCAACGGTGTAGACAGTGAGGGACCCACATTTGTCTCTTGCTATCGGCAGCAGCGAAACCTAAAACCAATATTCTCGTACAGTCGGCAACATGCTTACTCGTATTAAGATTCCCAGCGGCGCTATCACGAAAATCGAAACTTGAAGTTCGTATACTTGTAAGCGCGATAGAGATGGAGATACCCGAACTTCGAGTTTCAAATTTCGTGGTTATAGCTCAGGACACGCAAGCGTCCAGAAGCTACTACGTCCACTGTCTAACGGGCTGTTTGATTGCTTGCCACCATCATCAAATTATGCTTGAGGCGAGCTCACGGACGAACACAAAGTCTCGTGAATGGATGCTGCACATATCGTGTTCAATGACATCTGACAGCTGGCCTTGGCGTGCGCGGGCGCCACTCAAAAGCAGGCTACACACCGTCACGGCAATTTTAAAGCACAGTTCCAGGGAGCGTATTTTTTACGGTTTCTTTAATAAGCACTATATAGACATTCTGAGATATTACAAGGATTAAGAATATAGCTAACAGAGTATATTTATGGTTTATTAAAATGTGATATTACAGTGACAGATTGTTAGCCTATAGCCCATATCACATGGGGATATGTGGTGCCGGCTATAGGAATAAGGTTGGAATGTGTTGTGCGCGATACCCGCACCCTAACCTCAGATTACATCCGATAATTGGCTTTACCCCTTTTCATTGCTTTTGTGTTTTAATAGTTTTCACGAAGCGTGTGCACGTAGCTTTATAAGTATCACATTCGCTAGGTAAATCTAGTTTGTTCCCTTTCTCAACAACGCGATATGAACGAGACGATGCTAGTTCACCCGTAAAGATGAGAAGAATTGCTTTAGATTTAGCCTATTGTTGTCTAAGGCTGAGGTATCGTTAGAAAAACACGGCACCTCGTTAGAGATGCAATTCTCCGTCGAAATGGATAACGAAATATCCGCTCGTATTTACAATAGACTAAGAATTATGTATTGTTAAAAATGAATTACTGGCAGTTGGAAAAGAAAGTACGTTTCATAGAGCGGAGACATAGTTAAGAAAAGATCTAAATTTGATATGTATGTACAGTCACCAGCATTAACATCTGCCATCATAAAGCCGGCTAAAATATCGGAAACCTCCTAACGGCCCTGCTATAGTGACAACGCCCTCACATACAATATTTGACAGCTGTCATCTCAGTACAATTTATATCATCATATGTCATCATTGAAGGTTATTGTACCAGGATGAAGGCTATCAAATATCGGCTGTTAAAAAAACAAATTATAATAATGAGTTAATGAGTCCTGTCAGATATTTATGCACGCCTTGTTGTCGTAGATATTGATGCTGGAGACTACCTAAACACCCAATAATAATCCCATATACATATATCTATATCTCAATGTGGCAGAGTTACATTCAAAATAAAACATACCCAGCTATCTAAGTGACGCACAACCATGTGCTCAAGGTCACTGCCTTCCATTTCGCCAATCTAAGACACGAAGGTCACTGATAAAGTGATAGCTGATAAGACTATGGAAATCAATCTTGATAACAGTCAGTGCACTGAATATTTTGGGGTTTTGCCGCAAACTTCAGTCCGCAGTCATCAAATTGAGCGCATCAAAAAGAAATTCATCAGCTATCTTAACTTTCGTCTCCGCAGACCTCCAGCATCATACGAAAACAGTTGTCATATGCAAAACTTGCTAACACTAGCTGACAGACGTAAGTTCATGGATTGCTTGTGCGACATCCTCAATGGCCGCCTGGACTGCCCCGATCTAGTTTCGCAGTTGTCATTCAGCGCTCCCCTGCGCCGCACTCGCCACTCTCCGACGTTTCACGAGCCTCGATATGGTACCAACTAGCAACTATGCCAAAAATAACGTGCAAGCACGCATCGCTCGATCTTATAATACAGATTTTTCTAGCATCGACATCTTCAGATACACTAAAGCGTCATTCAAACTCCAAATTAAAAAGCTCATTAAAAATGAACAGCACCGCTCCTCTTAATAAGAGTGTTACTTTGTTATTTTTCTAAAATTTACGAACATCTGTTAAAATATTTGTTAAATACTTAAACATTTACATTAGGTATAGTAATAAAACACGGTTCAACTCACGTATTAAACAACACTAGGGCCTCGATCTCCTCGGGAGATCTTCTTCAGTGTGAATTGGTAATTTTAACATGACTCATCAAAGTTTAAATTTAAATTCAAATATCTTCATGTTTTAACAAAAAAAAAATACTAACATATTGTAGTCCCGGTAGTCCGTTCGATTGTCTTTTATACAATACAAGTTAGAAAGGGAAACCTGTAATTGGCCGTACTACTGTGTTACTTAGCATAAGTTATATACTATATGTATCGCTGTTGGTTTTCTAAATAAATAAACTTTGGAAATGATGATAATTTATGAAAATTATTGAAAGTCCAATGACAAGGACTCCATCACGATGAAGGCTTTGGAAAGAATTCATTCGTCAAAATCATCAAATTGAACGCAATCGTATACGCCTGCCTAATAAATTGCAATCAAACTGTGTGATATAAATGTCAAAACTTACAACATAATATCAGTACAATCAAAGCAAGTGTCGAATTTATATCTGCATTCAAAGCAGCTTAACGAGAGTTACAATAAATCCACCTGACATTTAGAACCGTGCGACCAGCCCTATTGTCACTCATTCGTCTAATAGCTGCGGTTAAAAAATTCAGGGCACAATGCAGTCGGCCCGTAAAAACAATAATAAAACGGGAAGAACGCCGTAAATTGGTCAAAGCTTGTTACCTTTGTCACGCGTATCACGGTTCGGGTAATTTTTATGGATTCCCGAAGCTATTACGTGAAAAGGACGCCTTTCACGCTGATTTCTACTTATAAAACAAAAACGTAGTTATTGTAGTCTGGTACCTGCTATCAGTGATCGCCCACCGATTCGCTGCGGCGCAAATTTGCGCGAACGATTCCCACGCCGTGAATTCGCTTGTTACGGGTATACATCCCATCATCTAGAGTAAAAAGAAAGGCGGCGCCCCCGATGTTCCCATGCCCAACGCACCTAGTCCGTTGTTACGAAACTAACAATTTCATTAAATCATCTCCTTGCCCAGCTCAAACTGGTTCCCTTTTCATAAATAATTACGAGAGCCCGTGGAACACCTTAGGGGACCGATTATCCCGATGATTAAGATACAAAAATACTCGCCGCACCTATAACTCATAATAAAAACATCATTATTTCTTCTAAGGGTTATGCAACCCGAAACGCACTCATTATAAGTGGTCGTTCGATTTTCAAACGCTCCGAAAGTCCGTACGAAATGTCATTGTTATCATTCGGAACATCACTCATTTTAATTCGGTTTGCGCCGGAGCGTCGTGGTTCATCAATTTATATAAATGGCTCATTACTCGGTAAACACAAACTATTACGCAACGACGTCCGGGTCGACGGACCACGTTTCTCAATATCAAGTGCAGGGTGTAATTTTTTAAACCCGATGCAAGTGCTCGGTGCATCACGATTAAATAATTATGCATCGATACTTGCGCAAGCGAGCCGCAGCCGCGGGTGCTAAGCGGATTTCTTTCACGATAAATCCAGTCATTTTATTAAAAGTCGTTGATAAATACGAACTGAGCGTTTCCGTGTCCGATTTCGCGAAACGAAATTTCCAGGATTACATAATTATTTGACCGATCTGTCACAGATTAGCCTCTTCGCTGTCAACGTTGTCGGCGAAAGAAAGTGAGATAGATCCGTTTAAGATCCATTGCCCGCGGCTGCATAGCGGCTGGGGGGACAATTGGAAGCGAACGAGTAATGTACGAGTTGGTAAACATCTGCCCGAGGGTCTGGGGGCGACAGGCGGTCATTAACAAGTCCAGTTGTGTGTACAAACAGTTACAAAGATACTTACGGTAGGTACAAACACGCTTTAAAATGGGCATTTAATTTCAATATAATTGCTCTTAAGTTGCAAGTTCCGACTAGCGACGCGAAGGCGATCTTCATGCATCCAATTGCGCAAATTGTACTGAAATCGTGGTCATAATCGTTGTCAATCGCCCTACCCGGCCCGGCCTACGTGTCAGTGACTGGTCCACGTGACTATTTATGTCATTCTAAGATAAGCTGGATATTCGCAAATGAAATTGAGTAAAGGGACCGTTGTAAAGTATCTAACCATTACAAGCGATTATCAGGTATTATGGTTTTAAAGTTGACTATGAGTTGTATTCACGGTGACATTTGGCAACAGGTATAGCAACTATATCACCGATTATATGACATATCGATCGTCTGGTTAATATTGTTCGTCATAGAGTTAAGACAGATCGTTAACATTTGTTTTCTTTGTGAACCCTGCAACAATTACCTACTTTCACTTATAAACCGTAAAACTTTTAAAACTTCGCTATTTACTAAAAAAAAATCTACCGTAGGACTGTAATGCAATAAAACGTAATAGTTTGGCGAGAATATAAATGTTTAGTATGTACGTTTTCATTTGAATATATACGAAATTAAAAAAAATGCAGACGTTGCGTATCGAAACATTCCTAGCTACATATAGTTGCTATGTCTGTATCGTTTGCTACAACTATCGAGTCTTCAAGACTTTCTTTCCCAAACAATTACCGTCCCGTCAATTCGTATCAACTGAGAATCTCTTAAATAAAGTCATTTAATATAATGACGATTCATTTCAGAGAACAATAGGTATTTCACTCACTTTTGTTATCAACAAAAAACATATTATACTTATTATTCAAATGCCAGAAGGCACATATATTATTATAATACTCTTTGACCGATAAGATATCTGAAACAAATTTTCATAGAATACGTTGAGTATAAACAGATTATCTTACATCACATTATCAATAAGTAATATGTCGATTCGATCTTTTAGTAATATTTTATTTAACATCTAAGTAATGCTCGCTCATCTCCTTTCAAATGACATTCTCCATAATTAAATTGGATAGATAACATGAAAGAAGACGACCAGGGGCTCGTTTCATGAAGCAACAAGTTACAAATTACAAGGGGAAGTCTCTTTTCAATACCTTTTGATAGAAAGAGACTTCCGCTTGTAATTTGTAACTTGTTGCTTCATGAAACGGGCCCCAGGGGGGCGATTTTTGAATTTCGAGGTCTCGAAAATTTAATAAAACCAAGTACGATTGTAGTGTCAAAATAGCAGGCACTTTCTTTCTACCGATAGAATTGAATACGAGCGGTCAGTACCGTAAGTTTTTATTAAATTTTCTATATATCAAAATAGTGTTTCATAATTTTGACAGAGTCGAGCGGTCGAAAGTCAAAAATCGGTCCCCAGTATCGTGCAAAGTGGAGGAAAGCGAGTAGGAAAGCGGACTCTGGCAAAGGCCGTAGCAGGCAGTATCACAATATATATGAAACTGTGTCACTACTATGTCAATGATAATGGTAAATTATATTTGAAAAATACTTTTTCACTCGCGGTATTCAGAAAAGTCTTTTCACACCTTTCATTCGGAAAAGTAAGTTTTGCTCCACGACGAGAGGGACCAAAACGCTACTTTTCTGTTCAAGCTACTTTTTTAATTTATACATTGGCATTGGAACATTTGTACGCAATGTGCCAATTGAACACAGATGTTAATAAAATAATCGATTGTAATTTCATCGTAGTCCATTCAAAACGAACATATTTCAAGTTTTAACTATATCAATGTTGTATAAAAATTTTTAATATTTGGTAATATTTAAAAATTAGTAATAAAAATTAAGATAATTTAGATATATTTTAACAATAGCTTTTTTAAATTTCCTCATAGTCGGTGTGAAAAATAGTATGTGTCACTCGGTAGCAAAATTATTTTCGTCTCGGGCGTAAACACTTGTATCCCTCACTACGCTCAGGATTCAATACACCGCCCTCGCCGTAAATATACTATTTTGCTCCCTTGTGACACAAATAACTATTGGCTTCGAAATGAGGGATCAAAGTTGTAATTTTCTTCCCTGATCCTGCGATTCAGAAAAATGTCGTTGCCCTGAATGAGGTATTTCAGTTTGCTCCCGACCCAATATAAGTGCGTGAGGACCAAATTCTTGGCCAGTAGTTAGCCTAATTAATTGATAGTAGTTAAAAAGTTCCGTTGTGACACGAAAATTAGCCATACATTTTCTATGGTTAATTTTCGTGTCACAACGGAACTTTTTAACTACTACCAATTAACGACGCTAACTACTGGCCAAGAATTTGGTCCTCACTTCACTATTTGACATGTGTAGGTGTAATAAATGAATAACTGAATAGAATATCACCCCTCACCTCATACTTAACACTGTCCACGATTAATTTATCAGCTGCCGCAAAAGGTCACAATCATGCTAATAATACGAAAGTTGATAAAAGCGAGCATTGCACAAATCGTTTACATGTGCGATACGAACGGTCAGAATTATGATAGAATCGATTACGATATTAATTAATTCAATTGTTGCTAATTAAAACAGTGAGTGTCGATCGACACTAAAACGGAGCGGTTAAAGTGTAATCTCTTCATATTCTCTACCGCTAGGTAGTTGATTGTATATATTAGCTTAAATAATTAATAAAAGAAGTTCAAGCTTATTTTATATTGTCAAATCCGTTATGTTATGCATGGGGGACGATTTATATTTAATCAGTCATTTTCATTATGGAGCGGAGGTAGTCCGTAAAGAAAATGATCGATATTATGTAACAATCCGATCTCAAATATGTTAAATACTTTTTCACACCTTTCATTCGGAAAAGTAAGTTTTGCTCCACGACGAGAGGGACCAAAACGCTACTTTTCTGTTCAAGCTACTTTTTTAATTTATACATTGGCATTGGAACATTTGTACGCAAAGTGCCAATTGAACACAGATGTTAATAAAATAATCGATTGTAATTTCATCGTAGTCGATTCAAAACGAACATATTTCAAGTTTTAACTACAACAACGTTGTATAAAAATTTATAAATTTTTCGTAATATTTAAAAATTTGTAATAAAAATTAAGATAATTTAGATATATTTTAACAATAGCTTTTTTTAAATTTCCTCATAGTCGGTGTGAAAAATAGTATGTGTCACTCGGTAGCAAAATTATTTTCGTCTCGGGCGTAAACACTTGTATCCCTCACTACGCTCAGGATCCTACGTTAGAATCCCTCGCTACGCTCAGGATTCTATTGTAGGATCCCTCGCTACGTTCAGGATTCAATACACCGCCCTCGCCGTAAATATACTATTTTGCTCCCTTGTGACACAAATAACTATAATAAATATCATGATTCCAAGTAAATCTGTTCAATTTCATTCAGTTTTAAACAAAATCATAATGGATTTTTAACCGAAGAAAAAAACGGAGGAGGTTCTCAAGTTAACGCGTGTATATTTTTTTAAATGTATGGCCACGCATATCTTTTTAGAGAGTAGTCCGATTTTGATAATTCTTTTTTTATTAGAAAGGGTATACCTCGAAGTTGGTCCCACATAAATTTTAAATAAAATTCCAACCCTAAGGGTTGACAGGGGATAGATTGTTCACTTACTGATTGAAATGTATGACCACATATGCAGAGAGTAATCACAAATATTGCATGTAAGTAACTAGTAATTTAGTTAGTAATTAACTAAAGTAAGCCACAGAAAATTGAAAAATAAAAACATTTTAACAAAAAAATTAACCCGCCGAAAAAAAACTGAAAAGCAAAAAATAATAAACCTTTCTTATTTAGTTTAATAACTAAGTTCTTAAATGAATCTAAGTGTACCTTATTAATTTTGAGTCGGCGCCAACTCAAAATTACTTAGGTACACTTAGATTAATTTAAGAACTTAGTTATTAAGGTTAATAAAAAAGATTTAATATTTATGTGATTGTTTGGCGCCGACTCAAAATTACTTAGGTACACTTAGATTCATTAAAGAACTTAGTTATTAAACTAAATAAGAAAGGTTTATTATTTCTTGCTTTTCAGTTTTTTTTCGCCGGTTTAATTTTTTTGTTAAAAAGTTTTTTAATAATAGCTAATTTTTATGGCGCATTCTTCTAATTTCTTTGGTTCATTTCTGGTGTATGCCTAATTTATTTGGCGTATTTTCTAATTTCTTTGGATCAATCCTAATTTCTTTGGTAACTAAATTTTGAATTTGCTAAAACTTTAAGAATATTAAACTTATGTCAAGCAGACTAACAAAATTTTATACGGATTGAGGTCCTTAACAGGGTATGTTAATCCATTTTCCGAAATTCAAAATAAAATATTGCGCCATAAAAATTAGAAAATTTTAAGCGAAATCTGATATTCAGCCTACGATTACAGATATAAATATGGCGCCGGCAGCTGTCATCAGAGAAACATGTGAATCTCCCCGTAGGTAAATTCAGATTTTAAAGCCGCCTTACCGCTTACGATTTCAGAAGGTTTGGTGCAACCCTTAGTTCGGCTTAATTGTGAATGATGCTGCAGTAATGCGCATTACACACTGCTGCCTCCGGCGAAGTCCCGCACGCCGCAGCGCGAGCAGCAAGCTTTACCAATCAATAACTTAATAAAATCGTCGCCCACCGCTGAAACCCGCAAAAACGGGAACGCATCAATAACTAATCAATCACCGGCTTTCCCCTCTCATTAGTGTCTAGAAAAATGCCAGACAGCCTGCAGTATGAGGAAGGAATTCTAATCGACGGGGATAATTGCAGTACCAGAGGCAGGCATGTATTCCGGGCGTAAGTGCAGTCGCCATCAGAGCGGCCAAAGTGCTCACAAATATCAGAACGCGTTTCTTGTGTCGAGGCTTTAGGGACTTGTTCAGATATTTGAGAGCACTTTGGCCGCTCCGATTTATAGGGACGTTCGAGACGGACGGTTGAAAGAAAAGAGACATTTACTAAAAAATATTTGACTGGATTAAGAAACAATAAGGACTGATTTTCAGATACAATGATGATTCTTGACTGTATCATTTTTTATCTAATAATCGATACTGATATTTTCTTCGATATTAAACATTACAAATGGGTCTTTATTTTCCTTTTTTAATTCAGCCTATCTACTGAAACAATAGGTACCATTATAACGACACAATCATGTTTATGTTATAGTGTTTTGCCCCATCTAAAATCTCACTCTGAAATGTGAATAAAACTTCACTAGGTTAGGTATTTATTGAAATTTGTCCAAAAAAGCTTTTCCTTAAGATTGTTGCATCTCTTTATCTCGAGTGCGGGAGGCATTTATAAGCGTCTTTACCAAAAAGACGTGGTTTTGGTGAATCGACTCGAATCGAGACAACCCCACGTCACGATTAAATACGAGACGACAGCTCGATCCTTAGTCAAGTGAATTACTTTTTTAAACAGTGCAGAGACTCTCAACTAGTCAAATTGACACTTAAACAGTTGATTAACTATAACTTAATTCGAATACTGTCATCAGTGTCTCAGCTTAAAAGTATCAAAGAAGAATCAAGAACTTATAAGTCTTATATTATACCGCACCTAAATGAGTCAATACTTTCACGAAATGCATTAATTTCGTCGTATCTCGGCATTTATTTTAGTCTTAAAAATCATAAGTAACGGGGCAACGACAAGTGTGAACAAAAATACTATATGAGAATATAATGTAAACGCATTCGCGTCCCCTTTTTAATAGAAAACCGACTTTCTCGGCAGCGACATCACTGGGTGTTCTGCGAGCGAGCGGGCAATTTTATGGATATTTGACTGGATTACATTTCAATTGGGCTCCGGTGTAAATAATGGGGCTGATGTGCGTGTAATTGTTGTTACTTCGCAATATTAAATCGTCTTTATTATCCGGTACATAATAAGTTTATTGTTATAGACTTCAATGAAAGTTAGCTGCCGAATCGTGAATCGAGTCATGTCAAGTTTTGAGCGACTTCTATTGAAATAAGGGCTTTCTATACTAGCTGCTAAAACGTAATTATATTGGGGGACAATCTCATATAAATTACTATGTTGTACTATGTTTAGGTACCACACAACGATATAAATACTTAAGTATATAGGTAAATAAATATAGATACATAGATAACGAATAGGACTCGGAAAGAAATAGACGGCTTAACCGGGATTCGAACCAGTGACCACCGGCTTCGTAGGCAACTAAGTAGGCTAAAGCTATCGTCAATATATTTAGTATTAGTAAACAACAACACATGTTCTATTAGTAAACTCTGTTTGTCGGCTTATGGCTTGGATGTACTTAATCCAATTTAAAATGCTGCATCGCACGTGCAACGCGTCGACACTCGAAAGCTACAATTCACAATACGAGCACACTTTATATAAACCATATAATTTGTATTTTACTACATTTTGGAATATGAACTTTTTTGTGCGGACTGTTTGGTCGCTACGCTTTAAGAAAATGCTAGCTACGGATGTGTATTTGAGAGAAATACCGCATCCATTAAAATTATAAATGCAAAAGTGTGGTCTGTCTGTAATCTGTATGTCCGTCTTTTACCTCTTCACGCTTAAAACGCTGACCCGATTGAGATGAAATTTTGCATGCAGATAGTTTGAACCACTGGGAAGGACATAGGATAGTTTTCATCCCGGAAATCATCCCCTAAGGATATGAAATGGGGGGGGGTGAAAAATGGAGCAACGATGTAAACGAGTTCCACGCAGATGGAGACGCGGGCAGAAGCTAGTGTGTCCATAATGCCTACAATAATGCGTGCAATAATTGACCTTGGGATACCCAGTGTAAGTCCGACCTCCGATCTTATATAGTTCTTACTAATATAAGGGCCAAGTTATACTAGAGACGAATGAGGCTAGTCGATATTGAGGATTGTATAGCTGTATTATTCTTGAGCCGCATAAGAAGGCTCAAAGTCACCCAAAGTACAATGGAGAGGGCTATGTTGGGAATTTCTCTGCGCGAACGCATCAGAAATGAGGCTATCCGCAGCAGAACCAAGGTAACCGATATAGCCCTCCGAATCGCTCGCCCACTGCCACGTAGAACCGATGGCCGTTGGGGCGGAAAGGTCCTCGAGTGGCGACCACGTACCGGAAGGCGCAGCGTGGGTGCCCACAACGTGGACTGATGATCTGGTAAAGGTCGCGGGAGTATGCTGGATGCGGGTGGCGCAGGACCGGTAATTGTGGCACTCTTTAGGGGAGGACTATGTCCAGCAGTGGACGTCTTTCGGCTGATATGATGATGATGATCATTATTATTCTTGGTAATTTTGTTAGTATTTACAGTCCTGCGCAACTTTATTCCGTCGAGGATACAGCGCATTGCAGCACCGGCACCATTGCATTATTTAAACTGCAGGATCATGCCCTAAGTAACACACTGTTTAATCGGTAAACAAAAGAACGCCGAGAGTCGATTTAAAATCGGTAAACGAGTTGTAATCGCTGAACATTTAAATATTATTTCGACAGTGACTCATTCAAATCATGAAACACAAATCGGACAAAACACTGTGATAGCGTATCTATCGCTGAACGACGAAATTTACCTACAAAAATACGCAAACAAATATCAATGTTATAATGTAACTTTTTGCTTCTCGTAGTTCTGTTACGGTCAGTGAAAAATGTATACGGACTAAGTATCAGAAATATGCAAACATGAACCTAATGACAAGGTTATTATTATACCCATATAAAACGAATGAACCAATTATGGCTAAACCATTTAATCTTGTTTTTTTAAATATTGGGGGACAATCTACACAAAATGACCTAGTCCCAAAATAAGCAAAACTGGTACTAAGTTGCACAATAAAAACTTAACTAGAATGTGCAAGTGTACACATTTTATTACAGGGAACAAGTAAAACTTAAGATTAGGTTTAAAAGAGTAACTATTAGTCAGTACCGCGCGAAACAAGGATGTGTGATGCTAAAACGATGATCGAGTGTTTGTTTGAAAAGTTCATTTCACACCAAACGTAAATGAAGCATCGCCTTCAGTTAACACACTAAGCGGGCACTCTGTAATCTTCCGCCACACCCTGACTCCGCCTAAAATTGGCTAAGGTGACCCTTAGTGACATTGAGTATTTCGTCGCCGTAGAGCGAAAAGTCACCAAATCGTTCATCGTCATATTTGAGTTATGAGGGTTTAACCCTTAACCAGGTAGTGATTAGTGATCTCATAGTGACCACTTAGCAAATGTTTTTTTTCTGACGAGCAGAAAGATTATAGAAGCCACTAAATGTCATTGACGTATAGTCTATAAACTGACAGATTTCGGAACGCACCCAAAATTGATGTGTCAAAACAATTTTTTTTGACGTTTCACTTGTCAAATTCAAATTACGAAAAAGTGACCGGTTTAGTGTATTGCTCGAAGTAAATAATAGTATTGTGCCGAAAAAAATTACGGTAAGTGCTATGTGATGCTTTATTTTGGTAGTATATAAGATTATGTATGTGTAGTATGCCGTTAATAGTTACAGTAATAGTTTTTTATGTAAAATTTTTGCTCCTAAAGTTTGTGGTCCCTATATGACCTCTGCCCGTTTCGGTTCAGTACAAGTGGTTTGTATGTGACCACTGCCCGGCAGGGTATATAAGAGAAATTTAAGGGTAAGTTCATTACTTACTGTAGTTGAACTATTTAAAAAAAATAGTGAAAAACCTAAAAATTACGTTAAAAGTAAAATACGCTTGGTTAAAAAAAAGATATTAAACGGATTATTTCGCATGGAAAGTGACATGCGAGCCGAGCAGGTGCCGGCAATTTGTGCATTCTGTGACATGAGTGAATATATATATCAACATCATCTGCAGCCTATATACGTCCCACTGCTGGGCACAGGCCTCCTCTCATGTAGGAAAGGGATTGGGTTATAGTCTCCACGCTGGCCCAATATCCTACTAATATTATAAATGCGAAAGTTTAGATGTTTGGATGTTTTGATGTTTAGATATTGGGATGTTTACCAGACCATGACCAGAAAACGGTGCCGGTTCTGCAGTACCAAGGTAAAACCAAAAAAGTCAGCAATAGCTTGTACGGTTTGCAAAGTATCCTTGTGTGCGGTACCTTGTTTTGCTGACTTTCATTTCAAGAACCAATCAAATAATTGTTGACTTATTTTGATTACCTTGTGCTATTTTCAAACTTTTACGGAGAAATGTTTTGTTTTTACTTTTAGATGTTGTGTTTTTGTTTTTGAAACTTTATGTTGTAGATTCTATACACTGTATTAATGTTGTATTAATCACTTTGGAAAAAGTTTTTTTTTTTTTTTTTGAAACAAGGTTTTTTTATTTTTGACGCTCATTTTGCTAAATGGCGCTTAAATATAATAATAAATATCCTTTACTCTTACTTTTATTGTGATCTTATTTTGCCGATAATTACATGTAAACATTATGACTTACCCTTAAAACTTCAATGTATAGCCAGCAGGGCAGTGGCCACATACGGACCACGTGGGACTATTGGTTTTTTTTAGGAAATCATGACACTAAAAAAAAAACAGGAAATTAGTTTTTTATTCACGCGATTATCTACCAAAATCAGGATTCAAAAGTAAAAAAATCGTCAGGCCTGTTTAAGGGTTAAAGAAAAAAATTTTTTTTTTTTTTACTGAAATTATCTTAAGATGTAATTGTGGTTTTATATGTGTTTATTCATTGGAAACTGCTATTCTTTGGGCTCAAAATGGATTTATATTAGTCACACTAACGATTAAGGAGCTATAGGCGATAATTAATTTTTGCCCTTAAATATTACACCTTAATTATGACTTAGTGATTTTTTGAACGAAGTTAATGATTATTTGCCCACATTTTAGTGCGCCTAGATTTAACTAAGTAAAGTTAGTTGAATTATGACTGCTATGATAAACTGAAAATACGTGTTAGTTAAAAACTACTGACTATAATATTTTTTTGGATTCTGCTTAATATTTGAGGATCAAATTAAATCACGTCATTTCAAATTCTGCGAACACTTTATTAAAATAAAATGAACAGTACATCAAATTAAAATGGACTACAAATCAAATAAAGTTGACCTACAAATCAAATTAAAAGGAACTTCAAAACAAAAAACTTCAGAGTTTCAAAACAAATTAAAATTATCATCAGAAAATCCGTAAAAGTTAACATGGTCTTAGTAAAATAACGTTCTTTACGAATCACAGTCACTCTTCGACCTCTTCGTCTCTTTCTGTGACATCACATCAGGCTTACACAATCTGTCAATAACCGCCACGCCACCCTGAATGCCATCAGCTCGATATGGTGTACGGAACACTGAACAAGAGAATGAAGGAGAAGGTCGCCAGGGAGTCTGTCAGGGCATTGGATGCGCTCTTAAAGGCTGCCCAGAGTGCGGAAGAGCTTTTTGAAGACAGGCCTCAACCGGTCAAGGGGCAGCGAGTTCGTTATAGCCATTGCAAGAATCCGGGTCACACCGCCGACGTTTGCCGAAAGAAGAAGTTTGAGGAGAGAGCGACCACAGAACCTAGTAAGCCGACTATTTCATTAGCACGGACGCAAATGCCTTCACCATCCGGAGCGCGATTCTCATGTTATGGCTGTGGTGCACCCGGAGGGGTACGCACCAGCTGCCCTACCTGCTCCAAACAACCACGTCAACAGCCAATTAAAAAGGAAAACGTTAGTTTCTGCGGCGCCACCGCCCCTTTAGGGTAGTGAACTACCCTAAAGACATCAGGTCCTGACCAGTAAGTATATATATCGGTCAAGGACATACACGATTATGCGTACATTGTGCCAGATCAAGTATAGCGTCCTATCATCTATACTGTCAATTCAATTCAATTCAATTTTTTATTGATAACATAAGTTACAAGTCAGGTAATTTACATATCACAGATATTGCATATTTCATTTTATCTCTAATGTCTTATTGTGTACTTATATAAACTTAATTATTTTTGTTTAGGAATTCATCTACGGAGTAAAAAGCCTTATTTATTAAATATTCTTTTAACTTACTTATAAATATGTTTTCAGACATGTCAGGCTGCTTAATGTCTTTTGGCAACCTGTTATATATTTTGGGACCTATGTACCATATACACTGCTCCGATTTCTTTAATCTGTGCCTATTTGGGAGAAGGTCATTTCTGTTACGACTGTTGTGACCACGTCGCTTAAATTGATGCAAGTTCCTACGAACAACTTTTGCAATCTCTAGTATGTAAAGGCTAGGAACTGTTAGAATTTTTAACTCCCGAAATATGTCACGGGCAGGCGTATCCCACCGAACCCTAGCCATTATCCTAATAACCCTTTTTTGCAGTATGAATATTCTTTGCCTATCTGCTGCCAGCCCCCACATATCAATTCCATAGGTAATTGTTGATTGAAAGTAGGCAAAGTATGCATTTCTCACACATTGGTCATTGAGCATTTTTGTCAAGCGTGAAATTGCGAAGCATGCTTTTGTCAACCTCTTACTGAGTTCTTCAATATGACTATTCCACTTTAAACCGGAATCTACCACGAAGCCTAAATATTTCGCCTTATCTACAGTTGGAACGTTTATATTATCCAATTCAATTTTGAGGGTATTTGGTGGTACGGCCCGGAGGCTAACTTGGATTACATTTGTCTTTTCCGGGTTCAGCTGCATACCATTTACAGAGAACCAATTCTTTACATCCAAGAGCAGACTATTTACTTTACGTTGTAGTTCTGAGAAATTAGTTCCTGAAACAATAAAAGCACTGTCGTCTGCATATGCAACCAGTTTACCATTGATTGTGCAGGCCGATAGGTCATTTACTAGGGTTATAAACAAGTAATTACCAATAATAGAACCTTGTGGAACAGAAGTGGCGTTAAGTGATAGGTACATGTTGATTTTCCTTTTTTTCCATTAACATCCACTTCACAGAATTGTTCCCTGTTTTCTAGAAATGATTGGAATGTTTTTAAGAAATTCCCCCTGATGCCATAATGATTCAATTTTTTTATAATTAGTTCGTGGTCTACCAGATCGAATGCTTTCGACAGATCACACAGTACCACAGCAACTTTGTGTCCCATTTCTTGTTGAGTAACTATTGTCTTTATTAATTCTCTAGTTGCATCTACAGTCGATTTGTGAGATTGATAAGCATGTTGTTCCTTAGCTAATATTCCCCTTTCAGTAAGATGACTTATTAACCTATTTGCCAGGCCCAACTCGAATATTTTGGACAATGCGGGTATGATCGAAATGAGCCGATAGTTTTTAAAGTCAGTTTTGGGCCCTTTGCCCTTGTAAACGGGTACTACCTTAATTTTCTTAAGTGTTTGAGGGTAGGATCCATTTTTCAAGCACTGATTCATGGTATGACAAAGTACATCAATAAACGATGGTGGAAGTTGGTGTAAAATGTTCGTTTGAACTTCATAAATGTCCTTCGTTGCTTTCGGTTTGATTTGTTTCAATAGGCTGAAAATTTCTCCTACGGAAAACGACTTCAACTCTGCAGCATTTGTTAACGCAGGGGTATATGTTTGAAGCAGTTGTAAAGAGGTCGGTATGTCAGGAGGTTTCAGTGCCCGCTTGACAGCGTTAATGAAATAGTTGTTAATGTCATGGGCTAGTTGATTGGGTTCAGAGGTCTCAAAATATGACTTCTTGACAGTTATTTTGTTGGTCTCGTATTAGATTATATTCCATACTGATTTAGCTTTGTTGGTGGCTCTAGATATTTCAATTCTAAAATAGTTGCTACGTTTACATACTAATAATTTGTTGTATAATACTTCGAACTCATCCTTAAAGTTAGACAATGCATTATTTTCAGGAAATACGTTACATAATTTTTTGATGTCATCCAATACAAATTTCTTTGAGATTATTTCATCAGTGACCCATTTTTTGTTAATTCCTTTAATAGGGTATTTACGTATGGCTAATGCCTGATGGAAGGTGTGTACAAAAACATTGATTACAGAATCTAGTATTTGATCAGGTTCTTTACCTGATTCTACAATTCTTTCCCAGTCATACATATCAATATATTCATAGAAACAATTTAATTTAGCAGGGGTGATACGTCTCATTTCTACCATCTTTGCACAATTCTTTTTATCTTGAGTTTGGTAGTTGATAGTCATCATCTGACCGTCATGATCAGAGATATTACTTTTAATGGCAGCAAACTCCATATCATCTATATCTGAGTACACGTGGTCCAGACATGATTGCCCTGAGTCATAGTATCTTGTTGGGCACATAACTTTAGGATGAAGGTTGGAACATCTCATAATATCGAGCAGTTTGTCTTTTGTAGACGAGTCCTTGAGTAAGTCAACATTGAAATCCCCTAGAATCAAAGTGTTTATATATTCATCAGAGTCACAAATAATATTCAAAAGTAATGTCAGTTTGTCAAAAAATACATTTTTCTTTGAAGTTTGTCAGTTGAAGGAAGAAGGTTATCCATTCATAACCGAATCAGTGCAGCTGACATTAGCCGACGAGGTTTCTAAAAGTCAAGTCGTGCTAAAAGTAACAGAGGCGAGTGAGGCTCTGTGAACGGAACATCTAAACAACTTTTGTCGTGCTGCCGGAATCACGAGAGAAATGAACGTTGCTGGAGTCCGGATTCCTACAAGATGCGCGTATGATCTTGGACTTGGGACAATTTACGTGGTGGTACTCGGACGCACCTGAAGATATACATGAGATGTATCAAGAGGATTTCCTACACTTTGAAGTACAAGGGAAACCCAAGGTACACATCTCTAAAACTTCTATAGAGCACGAGTCGAAGGGCACTGAGAGCTACCAGCACCGAAATGCCTCACTACACATGAGGCACCACTATCTCTAAGACCAAGGATACAGAAAACCAGTCGTCCAAGATGCAAAAAACATGATATGGCTCTTGATATCGTCTGCTTCGTATCAATGACACAATTACGGACAGAAAATATAAGATCTTCGATAGATTCACGCAGAATTTTGACTTTATGATGCGTGACGCACAGAGGGCTATACACGAGCAAGAAGTGACTCTATCCCCCCGCTCCGATAATCTTTTCGCTAGATCTGTAGAGGACATAGATATATTCTCTTTTGACATTACACAATCCAGTATGGACGACATGCAACAGGAACAGATGCAAACTCTGCTAGTCCAGTTTACGGATGTCTTTTCCCCGAAGCCATACGTGATTAAGACAGACGCAAGCAGCTATGCCTTCGGAGCAGTTCTGGTCCAGGGGGAGGGGGCTGAAGAACACCCGGTAGAATACGTAAGCCGCTTACTTATCCCAGCAGAACGTAGTTACTCGATCATTGAACGGGAAGCGTTGGCTGTCGTATGGGCTGTAATGAAATTCAGAGGCTACATCGAAGGATTACCAACTGTCATCAAAACGGATCACCACGCTTTAAAATGGCTTCTATCATTGAAGTCCCTCTCGGGAAGACTGGCCAGATGGGCCTTAATGCTACAAGCATATGACCTGTGTATACAGTACACTCAGAAGATACCCAGAATGACTGCAGAAGAGACGGGCCTGATGCCATTACAAAAAGGATTGGTCCAGCCCCTTATCAGATTGCTAATCTTGAACAACCTGATAATCCGATTGGGATCTATCACGCGTCCGCTTTAGAAGCCTTCAAGGGAGATGCTGAATCGAATCCCAACCCTGTGCAGCCATTGAGAAGAAGAGGTCGCCCTCAGAACCAAACAACACAAACCCCGAAGGCAGTGAAACGAAGTAAAAGCCGCCCAAGGAAACAATAACCTACGCATACAGTTTCTTAGTCGAGGCGACCCTAAGAAACTGAAGGGGACATTGTAAGAAAATACACACATAAACAGCCAAGAACAGCCTTGAAGAAGAGCACACACAGTCACACACACCCACAAGCTTTAGTCATCATCATACTTGTTTCGTTCCACATAATCCTGTTCCTTATGGCTTACCCCATACAAGTACTTCTAAACTTGAACCTATGAAATAGTATTTCATTTTATAAACAGTTTTTGATAAAACTTAGCGCGTTTCATACATAATCTCAGTACACTAAATTATTATGTAGCAAATACTAACTTCACGTAATTCATGCGCAACGACTGGCAGGTCGACGCGGCGGGGTGAGTCGCAGCGGTCGGTATCGGTGCGGGGGCATGCGGCACTGGGCGAAAAGTCACTAACTTTCGAGCGAATTTCAATCCAATCACGTTGGCGTACAGTACAGTCTTTATTGTAAAATTAATTAAATATGATTAGTTATTGTATTGTATTTTTTTTTTGTAGGGTAGAACTCATTAAAACTGTTTAATTAATTATCGCTTTGGTTAAATGATGTAAATTGCCTTACAACTATGAATAAAAAATAACTAAATAGAGTTAGTTAATTTTCGCTTTCACACTTTTGACATACCATGTATTCAAAAAGTAACTAAGTAAATTAAGTGACTTTCTGAATGAGGTTCTTCGTGGTTAAATAGTTTATTAATACTTAGGGAAAAATAAACTAAAATAACTTAGTTACGCTCATAAATAAGTTACAAGAAGTTTAAAAATGTATAACGGAATGAGGTATTTTTCGACTAAAATATTGAATCCGGAGTGAGTTTTTAGTTTGTTCTTTAACTTTGTAAAATTGAAACTATGATCGCTATTGCTACCGCAATAAGACTGAAATTTGGAGGAAAAAAATGCTATTTTGATGACATTTATAAGTCAATTTCGGCCATTTTGTGACTTGGTGACTTTTCGCTCTACGGCGACGATTTACGTCCTTCAAGAATACTTTAGCGTACAGATATAGTGACAAAACCTTTTCCACCGCCATGAGAAATTTAATCTTATGTCAATGTCACAAAGAAGGAAAAACTTTCCACACTGAAAATATAGCGACACTTGCATACAACTGCAAAGAAATAGGGGGTAGCAGTGTTATTTAACGACAACCCCCTCACGATCCCAAAAAGGCCTATAGTTTTAATATCATGATGCTGCGACGAATTCTAGTTTCTAGAAGTCTCAGTGGCTAATAAGTACTTAATGTTTATTAAAGTGACATTTATTGAATATTCGCTGCGCGGGGCCAAAGGGCGTCTTCCCCGCTATCGATCCGCCCCCCTCAAGGACACACGCAACCTGTGTCTGTAATGCACTTACACCCATTCAGTTATCGTGCTGTAAATTACAGTCGACAGTTGTCAACGCAAGGTTGGCGTCTGTAAAGCCGGCGAGGGGTCAAACTGGTCTTAACCCCTCGTATTCTAGGTACCAATGCGTGCCAAACATTTGAAGTTGAAGTTCAAATGTTTGGCACTGATCCGTACCGAAATAATGTTTACGTTGAAAATTTCAACCTATTGATTTATATCTCAAAGTCGTCATTTGATTGGATAGTTTTGAAATCCGCATACGAGGGGTTAATTGAAAGACTGTCAGGTATACGAGTATGTGATAAAGCGTCATTAAGAGGACGAGCGTAATCCTTGTTGATCTCGGTGCATCCAAAGGACCCCGGAGTCCGCTACAACCTAAGGAGGTTTCTTTAAGCCCAGCAGACATCCCAAGGAAAAAACTGGGATGATTCTTGGCAAAGGCGGTCCAGCGGTTTCTCTTTCGGCAGATATGTCAGTCAGTACTCCAATAAGTACCAAAAACAATACAAAATACCTGGTTTGGCAAATTTTCCGTAAAGCGTTGGTGGTTATTGAAAACGTAAACAATCATAGCCCTCGGCTGTCTTTAACGATTGTTTGTTTGCAAACAGTTTTACTACTCCCTTAACACAAGAGTATATCTCTTAAGCAAAAGCCAATCACTTACGCCATTTATAAAATGTATTATAACTATAAGACTGCAAGTCAATTCATTACGCGTTACATACAATATTGTAATAACATCCCTCACTTGTAACAGGCAGTGTACATCAAAAACGTTAATAGGATAGTAGCATCGTGTCATTCTGAAAGAGCCTATGTCTATTGGAACATTACGGGACATACGTTGTTATTGTTTCAAGCAGGTCTGTGAATATTGTGATGAGCGCGCGGGTCACGGAAATCGTGCGCACACGACGAAGTTAAAGACATGCTTTTCTATCCATTCACTAAACATTGTATAACTGTGTATAAGTGTATAAGTTGACCCCGAGATTGCTAACAACTATATATAACTGGAGGTAACACTTAACCTGGTTTTTCTGTAGTGAATGTAGTGATGCACGCATTGTGAATGACATCCTTGGATTGTTTTATTGTGACGGACAATAACCCTCACTTTCCATATAGGATTTATTGGCTAAAAAAAACAGTAAGAGCTTTCACATTTTTTTATCACCACGTCACAAGAACTGTCCCCCCTTACTCTGGAGAAAAACCAAGGTTAAACACGAGGCTAGACACTATAGAGCTAAGACTCCAAGTATTCCGAAAGACCTGATTTGATATAAATTCGACCGACAAGTATAGTGTATCCTAAGTTCAGCTCATTTTTGAAGATATGTAACAAAAATGTTTTGTACAGGTATTTTATTTTCGAGTGGTGTTGGCGTGAAGTGCGCGGTTTCAGTTCAACTGTTTTTTTAACCACCTATTAACACACAAACTGATATACAATTCATTAGGTAGGTGCCCGGGTATAAAATATGAAACCAAGAACACAGTTTAGGTACCTACCTACAGCCTCATATCATAGCTGACAAAGCATCTATACTATAACTAGAAAACGTAACCCGACTGCGGTACCTGCAGGATATTCCAGGAATACATCTACAAAAAAAACAAAGAAAAAGATACTTTATTACCTGCTAGTAAAGTCCAGAATAAGGATTAGCTTTCAGAGGTATGCTTGCTTCTATTGTTGCGGCGAGTTTTTATGTCATCAGTAACTTATAGACGCCACAATCCAAATTGCTTCGTTTTTAAATTGTAAGCCTCGTATTTAATTCGATAGCATGATTGCAAAAGCAACCGTACCTTGCACTAAATAGGGTTGTCATTTCGAAACATTACAAGTGAGATATGAGGTTTCAGAAGCAAAGGGATCAATTTATCGGCGCGGCAAAAAGGATTCCCATGTCAATTGGTTTCATTTGATTCCGCCAAAGAACCGTAAATGTGTTGCTAGACGATATAACATTAGAATTTATTGCCGTGGAGAAACAACACCGGTTCGGAGGGTAAACGAACTTATTAGCTAATGGTAATTTAGAATTTAATGGTAATTTAAATTTAGTAGCTTGGTCGTTTACAAAAAGTATCAAATCGCGACGCACGACACGATCATAATAACTTATTATGATCATCAATAATCATTTGTCTGTTATTATTAATAACAGACAAATGATTATTGACAGATAACAGACATAAACACATTACCTAAACCTAACTATGTTTACGTTTTTTTTCTACCTCAACAACTATTATATAATCTGTGCCTGAACTGGTAACGATTCCTTGAATGGGAGATTGGGAGCCAATAATGCACGGCCCAATAATGTACAGCCTGATAAGTGATAATTAGTACATTATTGTCGAAGCAAGGGAAGTAGGCAATTGCTGGCTGAGTATTAATTTTAAACGGACGACCTTGGGAGTCCGTTTAATTTAATACGAAGCCAGCAATTGCCCTTCCAGCTGAGACAAATATAGTGCTTTTCTCAAAAATTTGGAAGAAATCAAAAATGTACTTTCTGAAAATGATAAGGCATGCATTTCTTCTCGCCGCTTCAATAAATTGTCGTACGCCTTTTGATATTTGTCTTTTGGCTTTGCAACTTACATTTAACAAATAATCAATAACTGAGCTTGCAGCTTTTTTAAATCTGGAATCATTTACACGTCAATTTTCTATCTTTTCCGTAAAAACAATTAGCCACTGTATGATAAAAAAAAATACTTTTTGCATTGCCGCCTTTTAATTTTTTTAATAATAAGTGGGAAGTGTATTTTTCTTTCGAAAACCCCATAGGTTATTTGAGGCAACTAAAAAGTCGCGATAAGTAACAGCTACTGATCTTCCGTTTTGGCTGTTTAGGACCTATGCCTTTTATTTATATGGCGGTTTCAACTTTTTAAAAAGTTTGTACCACGATAAATAAGGGAATTTGTATGCAACATTGTAGTCGAGCAAAATCGACCCAGCAAAACTTTTTATTTTAAAAATGTTGACTAACCATAAACTATGCACTTCACGTCCTGATTTTTTACCAATAAAGTCAACATTGCCGATGATTTTTGAGAAAACGTGCATTATCAGCCCGGACAAAAGTGGCTCCCAATTATTGCCCCGGACCAATTATGCTCAGGGTGATAATGCACGGCCCAATAATGTACAGCCAGATAATCCGCGTCCACTTTTTAGGTCGTGCATTATCAGCCCGAACAAAAGTGGCTTCCAATTACTGCCCCGGACCAAGTTTGCTCAGGGTGATAATGCACGGCCCAATAATGTAGGTACAGCCTGATAATCCATGTACAGTATAGACGCGGATTATTGGGCTGTACATTAACCGGCACCCCTTGAATTACGCGACTTGCAATAAAAGTACATAGATAAAACTGACACAAATATACGTACCCTACATAAATAATCAACAGACATTTAGATAACCATATCGTTTTTGCATCGTCTCCACCACACAAAGATTGTCTGGAAGAGATCGCTTTTTAGCGATAAGATCGCCTGTTGTCTACCATTGTTCATGTTTAATTCACCTCTATTTTTCTATTATCTACTATGTCTGGTGTGCAATAATGAATATTTGTATTGTATTGCATTGTAATAATTTACATAATTGTCATAATTTATAGAAATCCATTTAATTTTAAAACTACATTTTTATGTACCACATTGTGTCCTACTCAGAGCAAATATGTAGTAACCATAGGTGGAAACTGTTTTGGCTTCTATGTTAACTATATTGATTGCGAATCTATAAGTGTAATTTAAGGTCAACCGGGGCAAATGCATCTTTAGGGTAAATGCGTCTTTTGAAGATATCTCCGAAAATGAACATTTTAGAACTATTACAATCGTCTGGATGGAAAGTTTGGCAACCATACTTTAAACATCGAGGGTTGTAATAGTTCTAAAACGTTGCGTTTCGAAGATATCTTCAAAAGACGCATTTGCCCCGCTTGACTTACGCAGTTTGTTTCCCATTGCATTGAATAAAAAATAAAAATAAACTGAATGTCCGACATTACTTATCTTAATCCCACCATAATATAATCGATAACCCTCTTGGTACCCAACCTCAGATGCCTCAATCGTAGCGCCCTTTCTAAATTTCGACATCGGCGAGTCAACCCAAATCATAAATAATGATTGGTCCCTAACACTAACAGTGTACCTTAAAATATACTATACATAAACAAGATTCTTAAAATCTATGCCCGAAGGATTAATTTCGCGTAGCAAGCCAAACTTGTTAGTAAGATTAGATTACAAACACCTACAATACCAGGACACCATTTTAGAGCAACATCGTGAATTATACCGTAAAGTTTGACTTTAGATATCTCAGATTAAACTGAAAATGAGATCTTTATCTCCGATTATCTGATACGATAGTTATCAAACAGTGCACACAATTGGTTTCACACTAGGTTTCATATTGTAGTGACACAATTTGTTTTGAGGTTATGAAGTGAAATAGTCGAGTGTTGTTGATATTCTGCTAACACTACAATACAATGGCACAGGAAAGGGACAGTAGACACAAAGCATCAAATTCATCGGACGCGATTTGTTATATTTCAGTACCCTATCCTATACTTAGTCTTTTATTGCACGCTAAAGATAAAATCATTTGTGAAACTGAGCATTCTGTAACACCCTGTAAATGGGTTACAGGATGTTACAGAATTATGCTCAGTTTCACTATGTGGCGTCTTACGGCTTACAAATTGTTGAGCATGCATGTCAAAGTCACTATGAGCTAGAACATTTTTGAAGGCTTTTTTTAAATATATGTACAGTCGGCCCATGAAAATGTTGAGCATACTTAGAACCTTGTCGTTCCAAAATGGAACGTATGGGCCGTACCTAGTTGGTCTATTGGCCGTACTGTAGTTACCTAGTTGGTCTATTGAAATTAAACACTTTGGTAATTTATTAAATATCTTCGGAGCCATTCCAACTACACTTTTTTGGAATACCATTGTTTTGGGTATCATTGGGTTTTTTATTTTATGTTGTAAACAAGTGCCCTTAAAGTTTAGGTACTATGTAGTGTACCTACATTCAGCCGAAAACAATTTAATGTTCAAGGTTTTAGTTACACAGATTTTTCTAGATATAAATAATCTATTACGTTTTTATTATACTACCTCTGTAGAGCATTGACGAATATCCTACTAATATTATAAATGCGATAGTTTGGATGTTTAAATGTTTGGAAGTTTGTACTAAATCACGCTTACACGGCTAAACCGATTTGGATGAAAATTTGCACGAAGATAGTTTATAGCCTGGATTAAAATATAGGATAGTTTTTTATCCCGGGCCCACGCAGACGAAGTCGCGGGTGGAAGCTAGTTACCTAATAAGTATAGTTTTCGTTAGAGAAGTACGCAAGAAAGCAACATAGGTATGTTGCGCCGTAAGTAAGTAGCCAACCACCTAAAGTAAATGGCGTAACGGCAATTTAATGATGACGATAGCCTTGTACTTTTTTTCTCTGTTGTCGTAACTACCTTCCTAACGAATTAATATCTAATGTAATAGAAATAAATATAAATGCTGTCAGCTAGCAACAACCGTTTGCGCTATATAAATCTTGTCCCAATCATACGCTGTACTGTCGTCATCAAAACATTTGAATAGATGTTTATCTCGTCTCGTCCATTGATCACTTTCATTGATTTACGTAGACCAATATTTACTTCATAAACCTTGAAAACCGACAAGTTGGCTATTAAGTCCTTGCCCGTGAACTTGCGTGATGAAATTTCGTAAATTAAGTAAGTGAACATTTACAATTATAACTGCCGCAGGGGGTTGAAAATAGTAGATTATACACCAAGGGGATAAAGCACTGTTTTATGTCACGGGAGCGAATTGAATCCCGAACGTAACGAAGGACTCATAATTTAACTCGTGAGCGTAGCGAGGGAGTTATAAGTTAATTCCTGAGCGAAGCGAGGGAATTAAGACTGAGTCCTGAGTGCAGTGAGGGGTTCAACCGCCCAAGACTAAAACAGTCTTATCCCCGAGGTGTATACTCTACTTTTCACACCTTATGCGAGACAAAAAAACAGGCTCAGTAGATAAATATTCAAAATAGACCAGAAGCACTGATTCAGACACAGACTTTTACAGCTTTCCATTTGTCAAAATCGTTGTAGGCTTTTAGGTATTTTTCCTTTGACTTCTCTGGCAGCAGATTGTTGACAATGCCTATGGCATCTAATTTGATAAACTCAGGAGTCAAAACACTTTCATCACTCGACATTTTCAATATTATTTTTGAAATTAAATCTTCTATAGGCACCTACAAGAACTCGATTTGTTCGTCACGCGTGAACAAATGAAGGCGCGCGACGTTCCAAATTCGAAAGCACAAGCCGTGGTCCTAGATTCGAAATTCGAACACCGCGCTCCTCCGGACCGGGGTTCACACGGAGGCAAACTTCATTTATTTTGTCAAATCAAGTAGGCCATGGCCTAGGACAAATTGTGTTTAGCAAAATTAAACTTTATGCATATAGTAATAAGAATTATGAAAAGTGAAATCATATTATTAACCAGCGGGTTATAATGAAATTCAGTACAACATTATAACCCGGCTAATACCAAGGGATTTAATGTCTTGCTTTCGGTAGGGTTTACATGACCTATAATTCGGCATTGTCGAGCATGTGGTTTGAAAATTAGTTTACCGAAGAGTTCATGGTCGCTGTCGCTATGCATGTTTAGAAGAAATTAATCGCGAGTCTTAACTTTTATGAAACGCATTGCATATAAGTCTTGTACAGGGTGTGAGGGTTAGTTTGAACGTGTTCGTCGATTCATTCATTCATTCGATAATAAATCTAAGTTTAATGTGGCTTTATAATTTATCTTCTCAAATTCTCCGTAATCAAGCAAACGAACAGTAGCGGTACATGTAACACGAGTGACGTCGATATGGTCGCAAAAACAAGTGCCGATCATAATCGTAACACAAGAGTGGAAACGGTACCTCATTTAACAGGCATTGATCGCTGCGGCACGGTACTCTACGGAATTCAGTGTATTAACTTCGAACTATGAAAAACGTCGTAGGAATGTGAACTCGCTAATCACTCTCCTAAACCAAATTCTTAATTTCTTTAATCCAGAAATAATTTCTTTTCTCTATCGTATTTTCGACTCTAAGTGATACTGTTTCTATATGACTTTTAGTTATTGATGTATGTGTATGTAGGTTTATCTAAATATGTATTTATGTATGTGTATTTCTTATAGTTAAGTTGTTTATATTCTGTTTTTTTCTGTATTCACATACTCAAATCATATCTTTTCTTGCATTGTCTCCACCACCCAAAGGTTGTCTGGAAGAGATCGCTCTTTAGCGATAAGACCGCCTGTTGTCTGCCATTGTTTATGTTTAATTTAGCACTATTTTTCTACTGTCTACTATGTCTGGTGAGCAATAAGGAATATTTGTATTGTATTTCCAAATGCGTCTGAATAGCTACTTTCGCATGTAGGAATAACATTAGTGGTCGTATTTTATTTTAATCCAAGTATGGACTATGGACTGCGTTATAAGAAAAAAGTGTAACAGTTCTTGAAAACAAAACAAAGAAACTATTAACGATCGAAGAATCAGGTAGTTGTAAACTTGTAACCAGTTACGGTACTGTCCACAGCCCCACTGTGCCAGAACCATTGAACCTATAACTAATAATAGACTTTCGAGGACCGAGACCCATTTCCCATAGATTGGCGCATCTCAACAGCACAATACAGTAACAATATACGAGCAAAAACCCACAGAAAGACTTAATAGATTATTGTCTCATCGCTTTTTGCCGCATCCGGCGGTGGTGCGTGGAAATTTCAACAGTAAAAGAAAAGACGGCATTTCATTAACAAAATCTTAGACTTAGGTTCTTTTGTAATATGAGGAAACTGTGGAACTGTAAGACGTAGACTAAATTCTCATGAGATGAGGAACTTTCCGTGAGGATAAATAGGTAGCGATGTTTTTCGCTTCGGGAAGTTGTTAAATAGAGATGCTGTTTGGCTAAAATAGTGATATCTGATGGTTTACGTGATCCCAGAGATTTCTTTGCATGTGGAGTAAGGGAACTAGTGCACGAGCCATCTTAAAATCATTAGGACATTCAGGATTCGGACGCCCGCGGACGAGTGCAATCTGAATGGTAAATGCAAGGATTAACTAGGTACCTATAAAATTGCCATGCCGTGGTCGCCCCAAAGACACAATATTGAAAAAAAACAACTCAAAAGATTTCCAAACGAGCTATGCGTATTTATTACGCGCAATTTTTAAGAATTCAATGCCCAAGTACAAATCTGCGCTGATGTAGGATGTGCTTCTGGCTATGACCATTCTCTAAATTATGTCACACAACTCTTTATAAGAACATACCTACATAGATGTAGAAAGTATATAAAAAGCATTAGCAGAGGCGGCATTACCTATTGTGCACGGGCGCAGCGGTCCTAGGGGGCGCCGAGCGCGCTAGCATGTGCTAGCTAGTGCGGTAATGATTACACAGGGTCGCTATATGCTATGGGCTAGAGACGCCTCAGAACATGAGTATGTGTATGTGACACTGAACCTGACATAAACCGAGGTTGACAAACTTGTTACAAGTTTACCCGAGGCCAAGGCATCTATAAGCAGTTTGCAGTAATTTCTAGACGAATAGATACGACTGCGGAAATGACATTGAATAACGATGACAACGATGACTCGACCGACAGTCTTTTTAGCAACTAAGCAACGAAAAATTACCTGTTTCGTTTAATTTCGACAAAACATGATTGGCAGGTAAAGGTCGCGCTTGAGACGAATTTGGTTTTTTCTTGAGCGCGACGATCGCATAATTATATAATTGTCATTTCCGTGTCTTAAAACTGTATTCTGAGTTCAGAAGGACTTCAGATCGGTCTGCCAAAAGGCGGTAGTGCTATCTATTCTCTTTTACACAAGCTCAGGTTCACATTAGGTTTGTTAATCATTTAATTACATCATCATTGCTCTTTGCTACTAATATATGCGTGTCATAATAGTTCTTAATGTGAACATTATGCACAGTTTACCTCCATAAAGCACGCGTGTACAAATAACGGAAGATATTCATTACATTTTATTGCTTTTCGGAAGTCAATTACGCATTAGCGACGGTGTTTTCTTTAATTTTATGCATATCACGATTTGCATTTCGAGAAAGGCCGATCATCGATGCGCAACCTGGTGGAATTTAAATGCACTGCTTCATTCTCAAATGAAATTTATGTTGAAAACGGGTGGGGATAGGGACTCGTTTTGTAATCTTGACTATGCATTCTGTTTGTTTCTCATACTTAACAATAAATCTGATCCATATAAGAGATCAAGAGCCTAGACTGCGTTTTTTAAGCGCGCTGTCGACGCGAGTTTGGGTCAAATCACAAGTTTTTTTTTGTGCTTTTTTTAGCAGTTTTGGAGCGCTCCCTCCATTTACTGCACATGGGCGCCAAGGGATCCCGAGATCCCATGTGGGTAAAAAAATCACAAGTAGGTGAATTAACACGAACGCAGTCTGCATAGCTGCCCTAATAAATTGACCAACATTCCAAATTCGTATATTATTTTCAGCTACTTCTCGGTGCCGTAGCTGAATATAATACTCATTTACATAATATATAGCTGAAATTTGGCATTATTATGTAAGTACGGTATCAACGCAATATTATCGCACCACCCACTGACACTGACTGACACCTGAACTGATGATGTATTCAGAATGTGGTCGTAGTAACTCCTAAACTACACAAGATAAACCCCTCAGCTTTGGGCTCATAGGAACATCCTTTAACGAATAGTTGATAAAAGAGCAAAAAAGTACAGTCGGCAATATATTTTTGACAGAAACTTATCTTGAACTAAAATGATCGCTCGATTGGTTTCCTAATACTTGGCCTGTAATCTTGCGCGACTAACAGTGATTTGGTGATTAATCCCAAACCCTCATGACAGATCGATACGAGTATTATAGTATTACGGTATTACAGATTTATTCGCTCCATTGAATTACGATCTTTTTGTTTCAAACCCTGCACTGAAAAGAAATGAATTAGCTACCTTTGAGACGATGTAACATGCACATGACTAAAATGGGTCACTGCGCGTACGCACGGTTCGGAATTGAAATTGCAACAATAAAAGCAACTAGGAGTGGCGGATCGGTGTCGCCTAGATACATGTCACTTGATACCGGCACAATCAGGCAAAATGAGCATTTGGGATTGAGTTACGTGTGAACACAGTTTCCTACCACTAGGACATAATTTACGTAAAATAGGTAAGTGCCTCCAATCAAATGTTCACGCCATATCGTCGTCTAGTACCCATAGTACAAGCTTTGCTTAGTTTGGGACTAGTCGATTTGTGTAAGAATGTCCCCAAATATTTATTTATTATTTATTTTCTTTTAGCCTATATTGATTGGTGTCCTACTGTTGGCTATATATCCTCTCCCCTTACCATGACTTCCGTATGAGCGCTTCATCCGGACAGTTGAATACGTTATTACTGATACAATATTATTAATTCTATTGATGAACAATTGATCATTATGGCTTCGGCTTAAAATCAAGTAGGTTCCCCTCCACGCACCACGTAAACCGTTATCTATCTATAGTCACAGATATAATCCAACTGACTGATATCATAAGTACTTCTATATTCACTTCTCGAGTGTCTCAGGTAATTACGAAAGAAAATAAACCGAGTTTAACGCTTTTAAGACCGAAAAGTAAATGTGAAATTTTTATTAGCCATATTATCAACCAAGGAGGCAATTTGCTTTTGAGAATTTGAAATTTCATTTAACCAATTCACTGGCTAATATTGGTAAATGTCGTCGAGCGGACTCTTATTTAAGCACATTACCAACGCGAATTGCAATATTGTTTTTGTCCGCTTTATGTGATGCCTAACTGTTACGGGTCCTGAGCAAATTCAAAGTGCATATTATCCGTGCAAAGGTATTTTGAGTGGGAATAAAAATTACCTAAACGGTAAAACAAACGCACACATACTTGTTATAGGGTTGAATAGTTGTATAAATTATACCGCAATGGTATGTTAGAATCGACTATTTATTTACCATGTCGGTATTATGAAGAATTAATTGGACAGTTACCTAGTTGGTTAAAAGTAAACAATAGCACCCTCATCAACACCATGCGCTCAAAGATAACGTCTGTTCTAAGTCTACCGATAAATGTTTGTTACTTTCATTTCCGTGATCTATTACAACCATTACAAAGTCATTAGTTTTTCATATTGATAATGAAATACAGATTTAATTTCGGGATTTAAACGAACCCTCTGATATTTATATCGTAAGATAAACATACGTGTTTCAATGTTCAGCCACGATTTTACAATATAAAGAGGACTTACCCCCCGGTTGCACCAGCGTGTTAGGATGCACGAAGCCATCCTTGTGCATAAGCACGTGTCTTGGCTCCGTCACCAGATAGCAGGTGTGCCCGTCAGCCAAGCACTTCTGGAAGCACCTGGCCGCCTGGTAAGCCAGCGCCCAGGCATGCTCCTCGCTGATCGTAGAGTTGAACGCCTGGAGAATCTGCTGGAGCGAAATGCACTCGGCAGCGTCCAACGCGAACTCCGCGCCCGAAGCGGGCCCTTTTCGCATCATGGTCCTATCCGAAACCCATCCTTAAATTGTAAGATCCACGATCACCAACACTTAAATTTTATTTTATACAAACACCGAAAACACTAATGTCATGCTTAGAAACGTCACTGTCAATGTTGGGTGGTGCTATCGCGATGTAGCGCGCGTGCGCGAGGCCTGTGTGACAAGCGTGCGGTCGCAGCGACGGCGCGGCGAGTACTGAGGTTGAGGTACTGAGGCAGAGGCCTAGAGGCGCCGGGACGAGCGGAACTTACTTGCTCACGTCCCTGGCTAAAGGGTGCTATATTGTCCTTGAAGCCCGTCTTTTTATATCCCAAAGGGATGTTTACTTTCAAGTAGTGTCCCGGTTTGTTTTTCCGTGACATAGCTATGTAGCGGATCGGCCGATTTTCGTGCGGTTCCGGAAAACTTCCTTTATGAGACCATACTATGTTGCTATAACTATGTTTCATTGGTATGAGAAGTTTATAAACTTTTGATAGTGGATCATTGGTAACTGATAAAGTGATAAGTAAGTACCTACTTAACAAATCAGTGTGAATGAGAATTTGTTTTTAAATCTGCTCAAATAGCAATTTAATTTATCATTAAACTTGTGTACAAATTGTCAAAAAGAGAGTTGATGTTAGGACTTATCGAGATGTCAGAGGTTGCCTGGGATCGGAGTAGATGGAGGGCCTACATTGAGCTACACCGACAAGAGCTTAGCTCTTAAATACGAAGAAGACAAAGTGTACAATAAAGTATTTATACAAATACATTCAACAAAGCAGTTCAATGAGATTTGTTCATATAAGTCACCAAGAATTAATTCGGAATTCAAATCCATGTTATATTAATCAACCGCGACTTTAGGAGTCCTTGGCATTAAACGGGTTAAGTTAAGATATATTTCCAGCTTCGTGCAACAATTAAACAACAATAATCAGTCATACGTTTAATCAATAATCTATAAAACATTACATATAAACAAATACATTGTAAATTGGAACAAATTTCGATAAGTTCATCGTTACACCAGTATACCTCCTAATACATAGCTTTATTGTGACATATATCTAAATCTTTATATTGTTCAGGGATATTATCTATATAATTATACTGAGGACATTTATCTTATTGAATAAACTTTTAAATAAAATACGCCAAACTAATCTACATATATGTAAGTATAGGTAATTAATTAATCGATTTCATAAGGCTCTTTTTAACATCGAACTATAAAATAGTCATAATATCATCTGAAATAAATTCAAAATTATAGTACCTAATTTTAGCAACCAATCTGTAATAAATAAGTAGCTTTAAATGCAGCAAATTTAATTTCCTTATTAAATGAAAAAAATAATTTAGATTCACCAGTACTCTAAGTAAAAGTAAGTGTATGGGTAACCTAAACGGGTCATACAGAATAAAAGAGCGGCCAAGTGCGTGTCGGGCCACGCGCAGTGTAGGGTTCCGTAGTTGCCCGGCTGTGTTGAAATGGTGCGGTTGCGTCGGCCCAACTTATACGAAAGTTGGCCTTACCAAGTGCACATTAAGTTGGTCGACTATTACTCGGTAACCAGTTATGCCTGCTTATCCGTGATAATTTTCCTTTTCAATTCATTATATGTGTTGTAACGCATACTACTGCCACGTTTTTTTTTCACATCTCCAGTAGTAGCCATTTAGCCGACAGCGAGGGACACTTCATCATCATCCTCCTAGCGTTATTCCCGGTAATGCCCCTAAAGGAGCCCGGGGTCCGCTTTGACACCTAATCCCAAGATTTGGCATAGGCACTAGTTCTACGAAAGCGACTGCCATCTGACCTTCCAATCCAGAGGGAAAACTAGACCTTATTGGGATTAGACCGGTTTCCTCACGATGTTTTCCTTCACCGAAAAGCTAACGGTAAATATTCCGTACACAAGTTCCGAAAAACTCATTGGTACGAGCCGGGATTCGAACTCACGACCGCCGCTTGACAGCCGCATGCCTGCACCACTAGGCTACCGTAGCTCACACTTGACTCGAACAAAGATGGGCTTTAAATCCCAATATCGAGCAAACGGATCACAGTTGAAAAATGTTACTATTTTGTCGGCGTAATTGATTTATATACCCATGCCAGAGCTAAACCGCAGACGGACCAACGGACAGACGGACAGGGCGAAACTATAAGGGTTCCGTACAGTTGTTAGGGTTGACTATGCAACCCTAAAAACTAATGTCGCCTTTCCTGTGGTATATTAAGGCTTACGTGCATGTAAGATATGTTGTTATCACAAAGATTTTTAAGGGGACACGCCGTTTATGCGGATTAAGAGGTTATGAGTCCATCCAAAAATTAGGTATTTATACCTCTTCACTCTTGATACAGGTCGATTCACGAGAGCTGGCATGAATGAATTGACCAAAAGTAATGTCACTTGTCACTGTGAGTGCCGTTCTTATACAGGGGCCTCCTAATATTTTGTAAACATGTACCTAATACATGTTCGTTATTCAAGAAAAAATAAATTATATTATTATAATCTGCACCAAGAATCATGTTAATCCTTTTAGTAATTATTATTAAAATCCATTGTAAATAAACGTATGTATATTTTTCTAACTTATTTTTAATGTCAAGAATCGAAAGGTGATTGCTTCTTCCAACTGTAAAAAAAAAAAAAAAAGAGCAGAGAGCAAACAGAATGCTATTCTCTAAAACACAATTACCATAATCACTTTTTGCATCAACCTGTATTTAATAATTATATGATGCCGATGATTTAGACATTATCATTCACTTGTTCGATTCATTCGTGCCAGCTTTCGTGAATCGACCTGTACGTATGATTAATTTTAACCTCACCTTACCGTTTCCCCACAAATAAATCTTGACGCTGCGATGCGTAATAACTAAGCGTAGGTAGAGGTCTAGTTTCGTTAGGCGCGACGGGTAAGGTGAGGTTAGCGCGTTCCGAATAACAACCCATCATCATCATCATCATCATATCAGCCGCAAGACGTCCACTGCTGGACATTGGCCTCCCCCAAAGAGTGCCAAAGTGACCGGTGCTGCGCCACCCGCATCCAGCGGACTCCAGCAACCTTTACCAGGTCATCAGTCCACCCTGTGAGGGCCTGCCCATAACCCGTATAGAGAATAACAACCCAGGACGCTCATATCTCTGTGTGACCCAACCATACATTCCGTGAGTGACGGAAGGGACTCGAAACACTCAAACGAAATTCGAAACACTTCTAACACATGACACTGAATTATTCACTGATTAAAATACAAAAATGTGCATTAACCTTTTCACCGCCAGATGGTAAAGCAACTTGCCGTGCCACCTCACGCCCCAAGGGTAAAAAAAATAATGGATAAAGAAATAATGCCAACATGAAATTGGGCTATTTCAGAGTAGGTTTTCATAAATAAAAATAAATAAAAAATGTCGGCAAATGCCGTCTTTGGCGTCGGTGTCACGAATCGTCGATGACGTGATTTCACGTTTGGCGGTGAAAAGGTTAATGTGCAATAATCAATGGCATATACTGTCTGAAAACTGTACCGGTATCTTGGTGCTAACACTATTCGCTATGTCAATTAAGTTAAATACAATTTTATTTTAGTACAGTCGGCATAATTAGTAGCAGCCAGAGTAGTAGAGTTTGATGAATAAATTAAAAAAAAAAAAACTTCGTAACACACCCTTATTCTTCATCATATCAGCCGATAGACGTCCACTGCTGGACATAGGCCTCCCCCAAAGAGTGCCAAAGTGACCGATCCTGCGCCACCCGCATCCAGCGGACTCCCACAACCTTTACCAGGTCATCAGTCCACCTTGTCGGGGGCCTACCCACGCCACGCCTTCCGTGGTCGCCACTCGAGAACCTTTCCGCCCCAACGGCCATCGGTTCGACGTGCTATGTGCCCCGCCCACTGCCACTTAAGTTTAGCGATCCGGAGGGCTATATCGGTTACCTTGGTTCTGCTGCGGTTAGCCTCATTTCTGATGCGATCATGCAGAGAAACTCCCAACATGGCCCTATCCATTGCCCTTTGGGTGACTTTGAGGCCCATAGTAAGCGACCGCGTTTTAGTGCCATATGTCATCACTGGCTACACACACTGATACTTACTGATACAGTCGTCTTGAGACACTGCGGAATATTGGACGAAAAGATGTAAATAAAGACGTGTACAGAAATATTTGGCTACCTTGGCTGGTACTAACTCTATGAAGCTGACTGTACATTCTGATTCTCAATAAGATAAATTAGCACGTGAATTATTTTAACAAGTACCATACCGATGAAATTAAATGTCCATTGTTAGGATTAGGTGTAGTTATCGATGTATTTTTAACGATTTACACACATTATTTATAAGCATTACTAAAGACCCTAGTACAATTAAAGCTAAACACCGTTCTAAAAACTCGCGCAGCAAAAAGATGTTGACACCCGCTCAAGCCATACAGTGACCAACGATGTTGTGACACATCCGAAACGTCGGGGAGCTTCAAGAGGTAAATAAATAAGTTAATTATACGCGATAAGTCCCGTTTAGTCAAAATAATAAGTAATATATCGTATCGCCACCCGAGGGCCTTTTAAAAGGTGTCTCTCTTCAATGGAATTTATACTAAATTAATTTTGAGTTATGCAGTAATACTATCTTATAAATTTTAAATGAAAAGAAAAATTTAAAAATGTAATACTCCGAGCCGAACCGCCTAAGGCGTTGTAAGAAGGAACTGAATGAAAGATTTAGTGTCCAAGACTGATTGTTCCGATAGCTCAGTTGGTTAGTAGCGACGGGTCATGAACGCCTGCATTCAATTTTTCTTTTATTTAAAATTTGGAACTTACACTATTCTAAATTAGAACAGAGTATTTGTTTTGTTTCGTTCGAATCCGAACAAAACAATTTCGACTCTATGTCCTAGCGTAGTTGATTCAAATCTTACTGACAAGTTGTCTTGTATGCTACAGGTAATTATAAATTAGGATATGAATTATTTTAACAAGTACAGTGAAGGAAATTTAAACTTTAAGGGAAATTGTAGGATTAAGATACGGGATTTAGGATCCTTTACCGCACCATAAGACGACTTTGCATTCCAATAGAAACAATTACATTTATGACACTTCTTAATACTTATATTTTAAAATACTTTAGTTTATGTAATATTGGTCTACAAACGATTTCAATAAAATGAAAGAATATAAACGGTTTTTTTTAACATCGCATATATGATTTTGTCTTACATGGTTTCAATTTAGATCAATAAAAACATACTACATATATAAGTGCGTATCGCCGACACAAGCTGAATCACATATGAATTCAATACGTCAAACATTCGTTCCAAAATTGGGCCCGTACAGTCAGCATAAAATACCCAAATACGGAAGCAGCCACAGTAGCCCAAGCACTTTATATTCATTACTTTCATTAGTATGGAAAAAAATGGAAATTTGGAAATAACTCATAACAGCAGCTTTTTTGTTTGTAACTGATATATTATCATTTTAGTAATTACTTAGACTCAAAATCCACCAAAATATTAGGCATCAAAAAAATCGATATTTAACATTCCTGAAAAAAGAGGAAAAATATTAATAGACATTTTAATTTTTGTTTTGGTTAATTTACAGGAGCTCTTCAAGAATAATAAATAAATCACACAAAAAACATAATGTGTCATTTATTTTTATATATTTACTTACCGATGGAAATTTTGGTGGATTCTTGGATAAAGCATCTTAGAATATCATTCGAAAATTAAACAAACAAACAAAACGCTGTCATAAATTAATGTTTGAAAAAAACGTAATTTTCCTGGGGTAAAGTACCCAAATACATCGTAACACATCCTCACTCACGCTAACCCAGTGCGGATTGGGGACTTCACATACACCTTTGAATTTCTTCGCAGATGTATGCAGCGTGGGGACTACTGCCCGTTCCCTCTCATACATGAGAGGAGGCCTGTGCCCAGCAGTGGGACGTATATAGGCTGATGATGTGTGTGTGTGACATCCTCACTCTCACAGTAATAATGACGTGTACCGAAATATTTGGCTACTGAGGCTGCTACTTACTAATAAGGCTGACTGTACACCCGTACAGGGGGCGGCTTATCAAATTGCCAATAGGGGCGTACACTCGAAAATTATTATAACTCCAAAAGAAAGAAGGCAAAAAAATATGCCTAGTGACGAAAATCCCATTCAGATATCTCAAAGAATAACGAAGCTACAACCGTTTTAATATTACTTGTTAGAGAGAGAAAACGCAAACAGTGTGTGACGTCACGTTACGCGAGGCTGCCGGGGGGCCGCGTCGACGGCGGCGCCGAACACGACAGGGCGTTGCACGTTGCCGTCTATCAGTGACGTCACAATGTTCCAACGTCATCGGTTCATATGAAGTTGCGTTTTGCGAAAAACGGACAGAACATACCTTCTCAAAACTATGTACAATTATAACTTCGAGATTATTTGACCTTTTGCGTTGATTTTGCTTCATTTGACTACATATTTAATCCTTTTTCGAGAAAATATGACATAATTAATTATTTTATTTAGTGTTTACACCCCTATTACAGTACATATTTCAATAATCAAAGAGACTGGCCCGCACTAATCCGGCCACCTAGTTTAGAATTTAACCTTTATCTCAATATAATAAGGTGAATAATTGTTCCTACAAACATAGCAGTCCGTGCGCGATCAATCGAATCGCAACACTTATCGAACAAAACCGTAACTTAATAATATCCAATAATTTATCACAATTAAAAACCAACCTTACGCTAACGCAACACAGTCGAAACTGCAGTGTTTATTTCTTCTTCAAACTCCACAGCGGGTCGAGGAAGTTGAGGGGGTCCTTCATGTCTCCGCTCTTGAGGCCGGGCGAGTGTTTCATCTCCTCGAAGGACTCCCGGGAGAACTTGTTGTGGGCCTGCGAGGGCGGCGCGGGGGGCGCGGGGGGCAACACGGACGCGCCCGAGGGGACGGAGATGGCTTCGCCGTTGAACGATGTGGTGCCTACGAGGGAAAGCGGTGCCGGTTAATGTACAGCCATGATAATGCACGGCCAAATAATGATATATAATAATGTACATCTTATCAGGCTGTACATTATTGGGCCGTGCATTATCACCCTGAGTGAACTTGGTCCGGGACAATAATTGGAAGCCAATTTTGTCCGGGCTGATAATGCACAACCCAATAATCCGAGTTCACAAAAAGTGGACGCGGATCATCAGGCTATACATTATTGGGCCGTGCATTATCACCTTGAGCAAACTTGGTCCGGGGCAATAATTGGAAGCCACTGTTGTCCGGGCTGATATGCACGGCCCAATAATCCGAGTCCCCGAAAAGAGGACGCGGATCATCAGGCTGTACATTATTGGGCCGTGCATTATTGGCTCCCGGGGAAAACTAGGGGATAGAATAAAACTAACAACGAAAGGTACCCCTTACTCTTCAGCGATAAGACCGCCTGTTGTCTACCTCTACCTACTTATTATTGTATTGTTTCTCTTTCTAACTGCTTCGTTTGTGTGAGGTGTGCAATAATAGTACATTAGTACAGAGGCCGGGAAGTAAGGTATAGACGGCCGAGCGTAGCGAGGTCGATAGTTATGAGGCTGGCAACCTTCATAGAAGTATATAAACCTTCATTACCCTTTTTACCCCTTTAAGGGATGAAGGGATTTCCGGGATAAAACCAATCATATGACCCTGAGGTCTCAACCTATCTCCATACCAAAATTTCATCTAAATCAGTTCAGAGTTTTAAGCGTGAAAAGATAACAGACGGACTGACAGACAGACTTACGTTCGCATTTATTATATTAAGGCGAGACAAGTTGAATGAAGCTACATACGCGACACTAAAATAGCACTAGGCGGCGCAACATTATCGTAATTCTCCCCAGAAACACACACCACTACATTTCACGCACACTATCTCACTCTACTGTGATAGGTCACTGAACTCGGTTTTTTTTTTCTTTCGTGACATTGTAACTTTATTCAGTCACCGACCTCCATACCGAAAGTGAAATTGTCAAAACATATTGAAAAATGTCAGAGAGAGAGAGACTTGTAGACATTTTCGTATTCTGCGTGTTTCTTAGGTACATTTTGGTTAAGTATTATGAAATATGTACTATTGATAATGCAATAGTACGTTAGATTGGCAATGTTATAGCAACTCTATTCGGTTCTCGCTAAGGCGCAAAATTTCATGAAAATAAGCAATTCAGTTATTAACATTGCTTGAAAATGTTTGGGGTATTTAACCTCGCTGAGGCTAGATTTTGGTAGGGACTCAGAACGAACTGGCTTTTTGAGGGGGCGCTTGAGCCTGGATGGATACCTAAATTTGAAAATTTAATTTAATTCCAAAATGGAACTCATCCCAATAGAGGGGTCACTAAGCGATCACGTCAGTCTGAATTTATTTAAGGTTATTAATATTAGGTATAATCCTTATTTTCTTTTTTAGGTTTATGGTGTCGAATAGTCGAACAGTATAGTAGTATTATATAGACTATCAATAATATGCAAATACTAAATATAAAATACCGTCCTAAAATATAATTATACATTCGGCTTCTACTGCTGTTGTAAGTATTATTACGAAATTGTAACACCAATGTATTTGGTATACCCGTAAAACAATACCAGGCCAAAATAATTATTTTCTCAAACATGCAATGAAATGTTTCATTGTGTACTAGATGTTTCAGAAAACTACTATTTTGCCTGACCGTGAAAGGGCTAAATATGTACACAGGTATTTTTTTGTGTCAAAACGTAAAAAAGTTACTTAAAGTAAGTTAAAAAAAAGGGATCTTTGGAATGAAAATGTAAAGATTGAATGATAAAATGATGTATAGTATGGGCAGTTATTACAAATATAAAACAATCGCAAATCCACAAGGCAAGGCAAGACTTATAAGACCCACGCTGAGTCTTGCGGTACGTTGTCGTCACTCGAGAACCTTTCCACCCCAACAGCCACTTAAGTTTAATGATTCAGAGGGCTTTTTATGTTACCGTAGTGCTGCTGCGAATAGCTTAATTTCTGATGCGATCACCCAGAGAAACTCCCACTATAACCCTCTCTATTGCTGTTAGGGTGACTTTGAGGCTACTTATGAGGACCATAGTAAGCGAAAACGTTTCTGTGTTATACCGCATACAGATTAAAGGCTCTAGTCAAGTAGTAGTAGAAACTGCAGAGTATTGGATAAAACATAATGCCGGCTGTACACTCTCGGCGAGACACCCAGAGAAAGACCGAGAACGAGAGTGTACATGAAGCTCTCGCCTTGTCTCGCCCGCTCGGGTCTCGCCTCGGTACATCTCGGTCGCGTGTCGGTTTTTGCGGCCGAGTCAAAGAGCTGTTCCGCGGTTCAAATGACGCAACAAGAGTGTACATGGTGTGCTCTCGTCGAGAACTTCTTTCCCGAGACTCTCGGCGAGAGGTCTCGGCCGAGAGTGTACAGCCGGCATAAAAATATATGTATGTGCGAGAGAAGCTGCCTGAACGCTGACCAGCCGAGTTGTATTCTATGATTGAATTCTTTCTTAAAGTTGGACGTGCCTAACTGTACAGTTTGTCCTCGGTAGGTATATATAACCGTCTACAACTTCGAGCGTAAAATGTCCAATTGAAAGAAAGAAGAAGGTGTCTTCCCAGCAGTGAATCGGTCGCTGTCTCAGCATTATGCTGAGGTGTCAGACAGACACCTACAGAGCCGATTTTTAAACAGCACCGTACGTGACCCACGGAACGCAACACATTTATTGACATTTATTATTGTTAACATAATATTTATCAATGTTATGAAATTAACTATTATTATAATTATTCTATTATGTTAATGAGTGTAATGAATGACGATCTTTTTCGGGAGGTAGAATAATATAATATTTTGTATTCGAAGTTAACTCATTAAGCTTTTATTATTAAAAATTACGAACATGTTAGAAGTTCTCGAAATCTTGACATTTTATGCAAATTGATATTGTAATTTTTAATGTGTAAAAAATAAATTCAAATAATCTTATCTGGATTAGATTAGATCTAGTCTTATCTAATTTACATAAGCAATTTACGTATAGGTAGTCATTGGTTAGAAACTAAAAACATAATAAAAGTATTTTTTTCTTAGTAAAAGGAAGTCATCAGTACATTCACGATGATCATAAATACTCTTTGGTGCTCCCCATTGCCACATCCAATGAATTATGCTGATTTTGATACGATATCTACAAAATAATAATATCTGGTAAGCAACAATATATCGTCAACTCGTGAGGAATCGTGGAATCTGTAAGTTAATTCAAACTAACACTAAGAATCCTCAAAATCTTTGAATCAATAAAAGGTTGGCAACACGCTGGTGATCCTCTTTAGTAGCAACTAGCAAGCGTCCATATGCTTCGATATCTGCTTACCATCAGGCAAACCGTATGCTTGTTTGCCAACAACGTGGTACCAAAAAATATATAAAAGCTTTTAAAGACGTCAATTGCGCAGCTACTTTTGATACTGACTGTACCTACATAAATTCTTTGGTTATTGTACTGACTGCCGTGCTTCCTGGATGGCCCCTTGATTGAGATTCATGCTTGTAAGTAATGTATTTTACATGTATTTTTTTTCTAGGTATAAGATTACAAATTATATGGAATTTATATGTACTACTAGCTTCTGCCCGCGACTCCGTTCGCGTGGAATTCGTTTATACGCAGCTCCATACAAACTTTTACCCCCTCATTTCACCCCCTTAGGGGATGATTTCGGGAATAAAAAGTATCCTATGTCACTCTCCGTCCCTTCAACTATCTCCACTTAAAAAATCACGTCAATTCATCGCTCCGTTTTACCGTGCAAGACGGACAAACAAACAAACAAACAAGCACACACACTTTCCCATTTATGATATTTGTATGGTTATGCATAAGTACCTAAATGACCGAGCTCTGCTCGGGTGAAAATAGAGAAAACTATAAGTATAACATTTATTTTTTCGCCTTATCACAAAGGAATACGGTGCCAAACTGTAAAAATAACTCTGAAGTCGATTTTAGCTAAGATCTAAATCAATCATAGTTAGCAAATTCCATTGATTTAGATCTTACATAATTGTATTCTCATTGGCAACCATAAAAACGGCCGTTGAGCTTGCGGGGTAGGCATCCCATCCCTAAATATCTTGCGAGTACGGCACGGAACCCTCGTGAATGAGTCTGACTCACACTTGACTGACGAGCAAGCAGAGTATAAAAGCAGCATAATATAAATATGTCTGGTCTAGTGAATTCCTTAGCCCTGAGGGAGTAGGTAAAAAACATGAAACAATTACTTCAATAGTAGGTGTATGTTTTATACCACAATAATAATATAAAAGTATAACATACAATGAAATCATCCAACTTGAATTATTTTATTTTTCTGGTTATTAAATGAAGATAGGCAACCAAATTATGCACATGTATATTATTATGCCATGGAATACTTCACTGTTTAGGCGCATTTATTTATTACAATTATTTGATACTTCTTCTTTTTCACTCTCACTCAGGTCTGCCATGAACACGCTTAGTGACTTTCCGCTACATACGGGGAAGACCACGGGATCGGCAACCAGCGTAGCACGCAGAGATTCTTGGCAATGAATGTGTTAAAAACTTGGGAGTTGAAGTGTAGTTAGGATGTATCTTGAAGAACAGTATTCAATCGGGTGACACTATTTCGTCTTGATTTGACCACAATAAACGCAATTGCATCATTCTTGCAAATTCCGAGTAGAGTATCAATATTCTGACACTTTCTTTCCACATTCAATTTGTTAACACTGCAGGGGATTTTACTGGACGGCGTCATTATTATGGTGGGATCACAATATATTATCATAAACGTTATAGTTCGTACACGATTCGATGCTCATTGTAGTTATTTATCATTATTTTATTGATGAAAATTATAAATGTGCTGCCGCACACAAAACCTAAATGACAAACAAATGTCAAATCCATGTCAAATCTTCCTATATGACAGATGATGGTATGAATTATGATAAATACGCACACATACACCTTACTAGACGATGTGACCAGCGAATTAAAAAAATACTCCACGTACTAAAGAAACGTATTTGAACTTTTTTCATTAAGAATGGTCGGCAAGAGGATAATCGGGTTGTAATGGTTGGGATGTGAACGAAATTTTGAGTTTATATTAGCACAAATTGTAAATGTGCCAAATAAACTATTTGGAACGTTTATCCAACCACACGACATCGTATTAATTCTCCCTAAAAATGTATTATTATCAAATGGCTGGTATTAAATTAGCGAAGTATACAATTGTCAAAATGAAAAAATTGCTACAGACGTCCTTCCAGTCCGAGGCCGCACGGCCATCTGCCTACTAGAATGTCTAGAATTCAAGCGAGATGACTTACGCTCACCCGATGTCAGCGTGATTTTGTATTTATGTGCTTAATTTCACTAATTCACGATTATTAAAAATAAAATGAGCCCACTTGCTTGTCACATATATAATAAGGAATAAAAGGGTACAAAAATAAATACTGAATATTGACTAGGAAAAAAATGGTACAGGTTATTAGTCAACTCGACCTACCGCAAAACGCAAATTCAGACCTGACTTTGCGATCCTAATCCATCGAGGCAAATGAATCAAATCGTGTTTTGGGCCTCATGTGCAGTAGAAAATATCTTCAAATATCATTTAAAGAAGAAACTGTCACATTTTATGTAGTTTTCGCGTTATAAACTACGAAATTCGAAGCCCCATTCTACACCCTTCCTCAAGATGCCTCACCTTAATATAGTATAGTATGGGTATGGAACCCTATGGCAATCCATAGACACATATCATTGGCACAAAGTTTTTCCTTATTTGTCACTGTCGACATCAGCTCCTTTAAATTACGATCTAATTTCAACCCTATATAACGGCCAAAAGTGCGTTATTAGCTTGTACTTACCAGAACAGAGCACTCCCTGCACGTAGAACAAGGCTGTCCTATAAGCGTCGGCGAGGAACTTGGTGTCTTCTAAGACGTTGGTGCGACGCTTGTAGAGGCTCGCACACGCGGCGTCCAGTGTGTCTGGAGGGATTAAATTGTAAAGTATTGATAACTATAGACTTGCTCACACTGGGTAAATCCTCCGTCCGGGATCATACGTTGACCCTGCGTTTATTGTATTTTTTAGGTATAGGACATAAAATAAAGAAATTGCCATAAAATTATACCGAATCTCACCTTGTCTGTGACGCATAGCATATCATCATCATAAATTAAGTAAAGTAAATATTTATTTGTCTATGTTTTCCACGTCGCAGTGAAATGGCCGGATATATACGCCCACTCCTTTTTGGTCAGAAATCCTACCGGAACCCACTTCCTCGGCCCAGCTGCTGCTTCGTACCAGCATAGCACATGCTCAATTAATTGCCTAGGTCGCCTAAGTCATTGTTGTTTTGTACCTAAATAAATGTGGAGTGTGGAGCTGAGATTAAGTAAGGCGCTTGGCGAAGAGTAATCTTTGTGCATTTATTTAGGCGCTCCTTCCACCGCCCGAGAGACACTGCAGCCACGCGCCGGTCAGCTGGTTACTGAGACGGTTCCCTATGGGGTCACTCACCACACAGCGGCTGGCCCGCGCGCACTTGGCACACGAGAGCTGTGAGCAGCGCCAGCAGGGCGCTCCTCCCACCGCCCGAGAGACACTGCAGCCACGCGCCGGTCAGCTGGTTACTGAGACGGTTCCCTATGGGGTCACTCACCACACAGGGGCCGGCCCGCGCGCACTTGGCACACGAGAGCTGTGAGCAGCGCCCAGCAGGGCGCTCCTCCCACCGCCCGAGAGACACTGCAGCCACGCGCCGGTCAGCTGGTTACTGAGACGGTTCCCTATGGGGTCACTCACCACACAGCGGCTGGCCCGCGCGCACTTGGCACACGAGAGCTGTGAGCAGCGCCCAGCAGGGCGCTCCTCCCACCGCCCGAGAGACACTGCAGCCACGCGCCGGTCAGCTGGTTACTGAGACGGTTCCCTATGGGGTCACTCACCACACAGCGGCTGGCCCGCACGCACTTGGCACACGAGAGCTGTGAGCAGCGCCCAGCAGGGCGCTCCTCCCACCGCCCGAGAGACACTGCAGCCACGCGCCGGTCAGCTGGTTACTGAGACGGTTCCCTATGGGGTCACTCACCACACAGCGGCTGGCCCGCGCGCACTTGGCACACGAGAGCTGTGAGCAGCGCCAGCAGGGCGCTCCTCCCACCGCCCGAGAGACACTGCAGCCACGCGCCGGTCAGCTGGTTACTGAGACGGTTCCCTATGGGGTCACTCACCACACAGCGGCTGGCCCGCGCGCACTTGGCACACGAGAGCTGTGAGCAGCGCCAGCAGGGCGCTCCTCCCACCGCCCGAGAGACACTGCAGCCACGCGCCGGTCAGCTGGTTACTGAGACGGTTCCCTACGGGGTCACTCACCACACAGCGGCTGGCCCGCGCGCACTTGGCATACGAGAGCTGTGAGCAGCGCCAGCAGGGCGCTCCTCCCACCGCCCGAGAGACACTGCAGCCACGCGCCGGTCAGCTGGTTACTGAGACGGTTCCCTATGGGGTCACTCACCACACAGCGGCTGGCCCGCGCGCACTTGGCACACGAGAGCTGTGAGCAGCGCCAGCAGGGCGCTCCTCCCACCGCCCGAGAGACACTGCAGCCACGCGCCGGTCAGCTGGTTACTGAGACGGTTCTCAAACGTTTCCGACAGGATCTTGTCGGCTAGTAGAACGAGAGGGGAGCACACGATTCTGCGAAACAAAAACATGTTGTCACAACGGGATGTGTACGAGGACGACATACATCTTATACACGGTATTTAATCACTTGGCCGATTGGCCAAGGTTTAAGATTGTAAACCTTATCGCAACGTAATAAGGTCTACCACTATACTATATAAATTGTTCTGTTACCACTTTCGATACCAAGAATCGCTATGCGCTACGCTCGTAGCCGATCGGTGGCGGAAAGCGACTACGGCGTAGGCGCCCGCTACGCGGGTTCTTGGTTGCGATAGTGTTAAAAGGTCATAATGTATGCAAGGATGTTGAATAAATTTATATTATTATTATCTCCTTTATTATGTTCGCAAACAGTAAGTAACAGTGCATGTCAGAAACACAGATGACGCGAATGCTATATAGTTAAAGCATTGACGCGTAGTTTCAGTGAGGGCAACCGGATGGCTCGCGGTATTTGAGCTCCCGAAGCGTTGTGGAACCGCCCTGTGCAACCCAAATGAAGTTAACTTGGACATGAAAAATAAATATAGCGCGTCATTGCTCTGAATAATAATAGGTGTCCCCGAACGTGTTGACGCCGGGGAGGTATAAAGGCTCACCCTTTGCCGTAAGCCATTAGGATGAGTGTGTGTGTTACTCACTTAGCAGGAAACACGTTGACCTGGTAATGGCGGACTTTGTGCGCGCTGTTCCCGTGCATCACGGTCAGTGTGCGCTCGGTCCAGTGCACGGTGCAGGTGACGTCATCAAGCACTACCTTAACACATTGGACACCGCGTACCCGACTCTCGGGCACTCGTAAACTTTACTCAGATGCCGGCATACCCGAGAGTCGAGCACGAGCTATAAACCCTCACGCGACGCCAATTCTGTCGGTTTGTGGGGTATTGTTCGGAATTTTTCCTGGTTGCGAAAGTGTTAACGCCGGGCAGTGCTAAGGACTGACCCTTCACAATATTCTAGTAGGATGTTTCTTAGTACTCTTACTTGGCAGGAAACACGTTGACTTGGTAATGGCTGACTTTGTGCGCGCTGTTTCCGTGCGTCACGGACAGTGTGCGGTCGGTCCAGTGCACGGTGCAAGTGACGTCATCAAGCACTACCTTAACGCCAGGCAGTGCTAAGGACTGACCCTTCACAATATTCTAGTAGGATGTTTCTTAGTACACTTATTTGGCAGGAAACACGTTGACCTGGTAATGGCGGACTTTGTGCGCGGTGTTCCCGTGCGTCACGGTCAGTGTGCGCTCGGTCCAGTGCACGGTGCAGGTGACGTCATCAAGCACTACCCTCACGCCGGGCAGTGCTAAGGACTGACCGTTCACAATATTCTAGTAGGATGTTTCTTAGTACACTTATTTGGCAGGAAACACGTTGACCTGGTAATGGCGGACTTTGTGCGCGGTGTTCCCGTGCGTCACGGTCAGTGTGCGCTCGGTCCAGTGCACGGTGCAGGTGACGTCATCAAGCACTACCCTCACGCCGGGCAGTGCTAAGGACTGACCCTTCACAATATTCTAGTAGGATGTTTCTTAGTACACTTATTTGGCAGGAAACACGTTGACCTGGTAATGGCGGACTTTGTGCGCGGTGTTCCCGTGCGTCACGGTCAGTGTGCGCTCGGTCCAGTGCACGGTGCAGGTGACGTCATCAAGCACTACCCTCACGCCGGGCAGTGCTAAGGACTGACCCTTCACAATATTCTAGTAGGATGTTTCTTAGTACACTTATTTGGCAGGAAACACGTTGACCTGGTAATGGCGGACTTTGTGCGCGGTGTTCCCGTGCGTCACGGTCAGTGTGCGCTCGGTCCAGTGCACGGTGCAGGTGACGTCATCAAGCACTACCCTCACGCCGGGCAGTGCTAAGGACTGACCCTTCACAATATTCTAGTAGGATGTTTCTTAGTACACTTATTTGGCAGGATACACGTTGACCTGGTAATGGCGGACTTTGTGCGCGGTGTTCCCGTGCGTCACGGTCAGAGTGCGCTCGGTCCAGTGCACGGTGCAGGTGAAGTCATCAAGCACTACCCTCACGCCGGGCAGTGCTAAGGACTGACCCTTCACAATATTCTAGTAGGATGTTTCTTAGTACACTTATTTGGCAGGAAACACGTTGACCTGGTAATGGCGGACTTTGTGCGCGGTGTTCCCGTGCGTCACGGTCAGTGTGCGCTCGGTCCAGTGCACGGTGCAGGTGACGTCATCAAGCACTACCTTAACGCCAGGCAGTGCTAAGGACTGACCCTTCACAATATTCTAGTAGGATGTTTCTTAGTACACTTATTTGGCAGGAAACACGTTGACCTGGTAATGGCGGACTTTGTGCGCGGTGTTCCCGTGCGTCACGGTCAGTGTGCGCTCGGTCCAGTGCACGGTGCAGGTGACGTCATCAAGCACTACCCTCACGCCGGGCAGTGCTAAGGACTGACCCTTCACAATATTCTAGTAGGATGTTTCTTAGTACACTTATTTGGCAGGAAACACGTTGACCTGGTAATGGCGGACTTTGTGCGCGGTGTTCCCGTGCGTCACGGTCAGTGTGCGCTCGGTCCAGTGCACGGTGCAGGTGACGTCATCAAGCACTACCCTCACGCCGGGCAGTGCTAAGGACTGACCCTTCACAATATTCTAGTAGGATGTTTCTTAGTACACTTATTTGGCAGGAAACACGTTGACCTGGTAATGGCGGACTTTGTGCGCGGTGTTCCCGTGCGTCACGGTCAGTGTGCGCTCGGTCCAGTGCACGGTGCAGGTGAAGTCATCAAGCACCGCCTTAACGCCGGGCAGGTCTATGGACTGGCCCTTCACAATACTCTAGTAGGATGTTTCTTTGTACACTTACTTGGCAGGAAACACGTTGACCTGGTAATGGCTGACTTTGTGCGCGGTGTTCCCGTGCGTCACGGTCAGTGTGCGCTCGGTCCAGTGCACGGTGCAGGTGACGTCATCAAGCATGACCTTGACGCCGGGCAGGTCTAGGGACTGGCCCTTCGCCGTGGGCCAGTAGGTTTTGCCTTGCAGCTAAACAAAAGAATAATTTCAACAAGTTATTCACGAAATGAAGGCCTATATCTATGGTATCATAGTATATTGATCCTCTTATGCCATTTTGACAAAAGAGTGCATGTGCCAGAAAAGCCGTGGAGGCTATTCGCCCCATACTTTACGAGTTTTATGACCCTGTGACACAACAAAAAGAACGGAGAAAAGAGTGTTTTCTTTTTTAATTTCAATCTTCCGTGATTTTGGGGCAATTATTAAGTAATACATGCTTCGATATCGATAGAAAAGGTAAGAGTATAATATGTAGTTAAGATACAATAGCACTTTTTCAAAATCTGCGCCATTAAAATATTTAATATTGATTGAATATTTGTTTCTGAGCCTTGGATGTTTTCTAAGTATTTCCATGTATCAAATGTGTAGTCGTCTAGTACCCACAACACAAGCTTTATTGAGCTTACAATGGGGTTAGTTCGATTAGTGTGCGGAAAGATTCTCGAATGGTGACCACGTGACCGGAAGGCGCGACGTGGGTAGGCCCCAGACAAGGTGGACTGATGACCTGGTAAAGGTTGCGGGAGTCTGCTGGATGCGGGTGGCGAAGGACCGGTCACTTTGGCACTCTTTGGGGGAGGCCTTTGTCCAGCAGTGGACGTCTTTCGGCTGATATGATAATGATGATGATTATACGTGCAAATTGGTTAGAAAATGATTAACACCTCGATTTCGCTAAGTAGACAAACGACGCAGGCGATTTTGTTTTCCAGCACCGCCTTCCAGAAAAGACTATATTCCCTCTCTTCGGGCATCGCGGACAGCACCAGAGGAATGCACCAGGGCGCCAGTTGCTGAGGACAAACATACAGTTTACATTTACATTTTAATATAACAACTCGTAAACACCATGACAGGGGAAGTAACACAAAGTAAGCGGAGCAAGCAGTGTGCCGGGCGATACAGGGTTCGAAACATGTCGCCCGTAGTGACAATTCATGTGTGACTGACCGTTATTAACCTTTTCACCGCCAAACACGTGAAACCACGTCATCGACGATTCGTGACACCGACGCCAAAGACGTCATTTTTTAATTTTTTTTGTTTATGAAAACCTACTTTGAAATAGCCCAATTTCATGTTGGCATTATTTCTTTATCCATTATTTTTTTACCCTCGTGGCGTGAGGTGGCACGGCAAGTTGCTTTACCATGTGGCGGTGAAAAGGTTAAGCACTATGCGTTTAACCGTAAATTGTAATTATAGTTTTAAATGTTCTCGTCTAAGTGAAATTGTAATTTCTTATGAGAATAAAGATCGTTAACCATATTATTATTTTACTATTAATATTCCATATTTATTATTTTTCACTTCTGACAATTTAAATCTATGCTGGCCTGGCCTAGCTATTATTAAATTGACATTGTACCATCTTAACTTTAAGTATTTAAATTGTTCCTATTGCCTTATTATTAGTATTTTTGTTTTCATTTAGAATTGGATTTAGATTGACTATTATTTATTATTGTTTTTATTCTTATACACTCTGAACATCTTTTTGAGAATCCACGCTATTTTAATTTTATGAAATGACATGTCATATTCAAAATGAAAAAAACTAATACATACTAATTTTAATCCAATAAACCTAATAATCTTAATCCAGCAACCTTGATAGAGAACCTAATAAGGCGATTAGAAGTCGAATTACCTTATAGTAAGAAGCGTTGATGTACGCGTTGACATCGCTGTTAATTATAAGTCTTGAGTCGTCATACGGCGCCACAGTCAGGGTCCTGCTGGTGCGGTGCTGCATCGCCACTCTCTTCGAACGCGTCATGTTCTCTTTACTCTGCGCACAAACGTATGTTGTTGGTGATAGACAGAGATAACTATACTTTTCAGAGCGCCAATCAAATGTTTAGATGGATTAGCAACATCCAGGGGCCCTACCGCGAAACGAAAACGAATTTCGTTTCTGTTGCACTTGCTAGTTCGAGCGACAGAGAGGGAGATACTCTAACGAAGTTTGTTTTCACATCGCGGTAACTCCTCTGGGCTCGTAGTTTCCGACATTATTAATGGAAATTCAACTTTATAACGGATTCTCCAAGTCTCAAATAAGAATGAGAGAGTTCTTGGATAGTCGCGCAGAACCGGTAGCTTTCCAGCTGACCAGCAGTGGACGTCTTTCGGCTGAGATATGATGATGATGAAATGCTGTGAGCCTTTCAAGAGAATACAGAGAGGTCGCTAGTTATAGCGGTGGCAACAGTTACGCATTCATCAGTCAATGTCTGAGTAGCTCAGTTGGAAGAGCACTGTACCGGCAATACAGGTGCACAAGTTCGAGTCCTGTCTTGGGCTTAAGACGATGGTGGTTTATTAAACCTTTGTATAGTGCAAGTTACGCTACGGTAGCCTACTGGTGCAGGCATGCGGCTGTCAAGCGGCGGTCGTGGGTTCGAATCCCGGCTCGTACCAATGAGTTTTTCGGAACTTATGTACGGAATATTTACCGTTAGCTTTTCGGTGAATGAAAACATCGTGAGGAAACCGGTCTAATCCCAATAAGGTCTAGTTTTCCCTCTGGGTTGGAAGGTCAGATGGCAGTCGCTTTCGTAAAACTAGTGCCTTAGCCAAATCTTGGGGGTTACGTGTCAAAGCGGACCCCGGGCTCCTTTCGGGGCACAACCGGGAATAACGCTAGGAAGATGATTATGATGATAACAGTGCTAGTTATAAAGATTTTAATGCTTTCAATCTTCATAAGATTGAATCCAAGGTTACTAAGTTTTTATAAAGTTCACACTCACTTGTATATCCTGGAAAGTTTTCCATTTGGAATCCAACAGAGTCAGTCCACTTGGAGTTTTGTTCGTCAAAGAGTCCACTAAAATCTGCAAGTCTTTCGCCTCCTGCGTGAAACTGTTTAGCAAACTAGGATCTGAGAATAGGTCCCTTTTCGCCGGTCTCTGTATCACTTCTTCCTTTGGCACTGGTTTGACAACTGGTTCCACTTTGGGCACTGGTGATGGTTTCTTAATGGCGCTTTCTGATATCTGCGGCACTTTTATTTCAGGCTTTAAAGGTGTTTGCTCGACGGAGAAATCTATGCCAGATAAAAGATCGAAAACAGAAGGCTCGGGGCTCGGCTCAGGGGTTTCTACTTTCACTGGTTCTTGGGGTGCTTGTTCTTGGGGTGTTTCTTGTACTGGAGGACTCTCGACCGGTTCTGGCTTTGGCTCAAAAGTCGGTTCCTGTATTTCTTCTTTAGGTGACGACACTGAAATAAAATGGAGTTTAAAATAAAAGATAATTTTGATTGAAGTATTTTATTGATTATAATAATTGGTTACATTGCATGATAATGCTACTTACCTTGGTTATTGGTAAAGGTGACATTAGTGTTGTACTGTTGGCCAGATTGCATGTAAGTCGACTGATTTACATCGGCCCCATAGTTGGTAGTTGTATCTTCAGGATTGGACACAACAGCATGCGACTGGTTGGTATTGGTAATATAGCCGTACGGGTTATTGTAATACGTTTGATTATCGCTTGGCTGCGGCGTTTGAGGCTGTTCCGAAGGAGACTGTACGGTTTCACAGCCTCCGGCGCTCGTGTAGACGCCTTGCGCGTTCCAATTTGGATCTTTCGCCGTCGATTGAGAGTCTATATTCGGCTGGTTCGCGTAGCTTGTGTACGCGTTCTGTGACCCGTAGTTGTAGTCGTAGCCTCCCGTGCTGGCATTGTAGTTGTAACCCGGATGATTTTGGAAGGTATGCGCGTAGGATACGTTCTGGTCCTGGTAGTACGTTGAGGCAGCCGGTGTTTCCGACGGATTAGGAACGGTAGGAGTGTATGCAGCAGGCTCATAACTTTGGTAGGCTGGGTAGTTCAACGCCTCTCCGGTCACATGTGACTTTATCGGTTGGTCGAAAGCGTCTATTTGGGAAAGCGTTGGGTTCGGTTCAGGCGGCATATATGTAGAGTCCATGGACACTGGGACGTTGGTGACTGTAGTTGAGTATGACATGGTGTCAGCATTGGTGTATATAGGGAAGCCTTGTGGCGGTGCCTCGTAAGCCGTCGTGTAGTTATACTGTTCAGCGTATGTGGCTGGATAGGTAGGTAGGTTGGTAGGGTAGGTTGGTACTGCAGAATTCGGAGGGTAGTTTGGTACTGCAGTGTTAGGAGGGTAATTTGGTATTGCAGGGTTAGGAGGGTGCGTTGACACTGCCGAATTAGGAGGATATGTTCCTACTGCCGAATTAGATGGATATGTAGAAACGGCAGAATTAGGAGCGTATGTTGAAACCGCAGAATGAGGAGCATACGGCGTCTCACTATAAGGGTAATTCAGAGAATTATAATCCGTATTGTGAGCCGCAGGAACAGTGCTAGTATTGTTCTTTTCAGAGTGACTGTACGTCGCGGAGTTAGGCGTAGCAGCTTGCGGGTAGCTCACGCTATAGTAAGTCTGGGAATAGTCGTTCCCGAAGTTAGCTGACTGGTACGTATCCTTAGGCGCGGACACATGCATTTGAGAGAAGTTTGCGCTCAAATCTTGGCTTCCCACGAAGGACATTGAAGTGTCTTCGGGGATTGGTGCTATCTGGTTATGTCCGTACATTTCGTACATGTAGTGCGGGTTCGCTTGGCTGTTGCTTGGCGTAGCGTTGGAACTTGGCACGCTTTGGCTGCTAGCCAAGTTGGTTTGACTCGGCATGGTGTACGAGTTTTGAGAATCTGTTACAATGGTGCCGTTATCTTGAGAGCCGGAATAGTATGGGTTTGCGTAAGTTTGAGGGTTGGTCATTTGGTGGGAATATTGGGCAGGAGTATAGGCCGAATAATAGGCATTTTCCTCGGGTTTTTCGTAGCCTTTAGAAGCGTAGGAGAAGTTTGAAGGCGTGGAATAAGGTTCAGGTTCTTGAGTGTACGGGGAGCCGTAGCGACCGTATTGATTTGCTTGTATATTCGGCATTTGCGGCATTACTACACCGTCCGGTAGTTGCATTTGGGTCGGATCGGCTGTAAAGAGAAAATCGAATGTATCTTAATATAAATTAGAGCAATATGGACCTTATTAGTAAGGGTTTAGAGTAGTTTTACGTACCTTCTGAACCGACAGGAGCCGGCCTCACGGATGTCGGGTATATGGACTCCGGGTAGTAAGCTTCTGGCGGCATCGTTTCTGGTTGTACTACGAACAATATGAGTAATGAGATAAAAACTTCATAAAATTTCAAATTAAAGGAAATTCAACCCTAACCAAACCTAACCAACTGAGATATCGGCACAATCTGCCTAGGCCACTAAATTTTTCAGTTAGTTTCTTCTTACAACGCCTTAGGGAGGCGTGTAGCGACATCTACTCGAAAGACTTAGATAGAGAGATGCTTGTAAAGACAACCACTTTTCAACAAACTGAGTTTAATTTGTTTTGCTTCATTCGAATACATGAACACAAAACTGGCACTGAGATATTTTTATTTAATAACTCACGCTAATTGCGTAAACGAATTATGGAAAATGTCCATTATATTTATTATGTATTCGATTATGTAATATGTACACCAGAAAGTCTCAATAATATGTAGGCTGACCCTATAACAACAATATGGTTGTAAATAAATATGTATAGGCTGTGCCCTTGACTGTACAGGAATTTTGAAAACTGATCTTATTACCAGTGTTCGAAATTAGCAAGATAATTCGCTTCTTGATAATTATCGGATAAATATAAGAACCAGTGACACGCGAGCTCGCTCAACTTCACATAATCCGAACTGAATTCTTCTTGTATGGGGAGTCCCCACGGCACGTCACGTCACGTTTACACTTCGTGCGTTATTATCACGATAATTATCAAGATAATTATCGTGATAGTTATCAAGATGATTATCGTGATAATTATTATTGATAATTATCCTTTCGAACCGTAATTATTACTAACCCATTCCCTGCGGGGTCTTGGGCAGCATCCTCTTCTTCATGTAAGGCAGGTAGTCCTTCAGCTTGAGTCCGGAGCCCTCGGAGCTGGCGGCGCGCTCCGGCCGCGCCGGCGACGACGGAGCGGGCGACGACGCTGTACAAACAACTCGCTACATATCGCTTCTCACCTCTACCTACAGTACTGCCACAATAGTACATTACGTAACTAGGGCGGTGAATTCGTGAACGCCCCGCCCCAGACCGCAGATGTTTGTGGCCCCAACCGAAGGTGAGGGCCATAAATATGCGCTCTGGGGCTTTACGAATTACCGCCCGTGTTGAGTACAAAATTTTACGTCTTCACCTGTCCACAATGCGAGTTTTCCCGTACGCGCATCGTGCAGTAAAACTCGCATTGTGGCCAGGTGTGACGTAAATATAAGTTACAACGATGTACGTGCGCAGAAAGCACTATTTGAAAACATTCTAACCAATCATAAGGCAGCGCCTTTGCGCGGGTAAAATCTTCAACTCCCATTGGTCTAAATTTTGCGCGCGACGCCGGCTGCTCCGGCGCCCGCCATCTTGTCTGGCGTCATGAGCGGGACAGCACCTGTCATTGCATACTGTACCTTACATGTAGTGCAACAATGTCTTTATTGAAAAGGTCATACGTTCGATTTCATTCGGTACTTGTCAGCACTCGTCGGCGTCGACGAAGATTGCCGATGTAACTTATATTTGTGGTACTAATGTACCTGTGAGAACGCAGCAGTAATACTTAGTTACTGAACGCAACCTGTTTCATGCTTTCTCACTCTCGCGCTTCGCTATCTCGTTCTCTCGCAGACGGATTGAAATTAAGAGTCCGCAGTAAGCTCGGCCGAATTTCACCTTCCCATACAAACGGAGTTTCATGAATTACAGACCTGAATATACCTCATGTCATTGTACATGCAAAGTTTCGTTACAATCCAACACGTAGTTTTAAAATGAGAGCATAACTACGTTTGTATGGAGAATCGAGCTCACTGCGGACTCTTAATGGCCACTGACTCAAATATGAGCCATGCCTCTAAGCGATATCCGCTACAGAGCGCTACGGCGTAGCACACTGAGCGCTACGGCGTCGCACACTGATCTTCCGTTCCGAATAGGGATGATGACTATGTTTTTTTTATGATGTCATTCGAACCAGTTTTTGGAGAGGAACACATTTTTGTATGGGAGCAACTACAATTAAAGAACATAAATACCTAAAAAATTGAGACAAGATTGACCTCGATTGAGCGCAAAACGCTTCATACTGATACACACAGGTATGACGTCACAACTGACATTTGTACCAATCGTTGTATGGAAAATCAGGTAAATTGTTGTTTCGGTCGGAAATACTCCGTCCGCGTGGAACTCGTTTATATCCCAGCTCCATACAAACTTTTACCCCCCCCCATTTCAGCCCCTTAGGGGATGACTTCGGGGATAAAAACTATCCTATGTCACTATCCATCCCTTCACGAATCTCCACTTAAAAAATCACTTCAATTCGTCGCTCCGTTTTGCCGTGAAAGACGGACAAACAAACAAACAAACACACATATACTTTCCCATTTATAATATTAGTATGGATTTATTATTATCTTGTTTTTCCTCTAGGATCCCTCAAGAGATAGTAGACAGATGTGCAGCCATGAACGCGAAGACTGAGGTGATACAACGCTCCGTTTTGCCGTGAAAGACGGACAAACAAACACACACATACACTTTTCCATTTATAATATTAGTTTGGATACTTTATTACGATAATTTGATGGTTTACTTTCCATTTAGCATCACTACGTTATCAATTGGAACATGAGGCACCATGCCTATTCCGCTATGACTGTTGACTAACCTTTGCTACTTCTAGTGTTGTTCGCGAGGAGGGACTCCCTCTCCTCCTCCTGCACCTGGCACGTGCCTCGAAGTCTCGTCAGCAGCTGGTTCACGTTGTGACTCAATTTCTTGTAGAACTCTAGTCCTTTCTGGCACTTGCCGAGGAGCTCGCCGTACGTGTCGTAGGAGGTTATGAGAGCTGCAGACAAAGGTATACATGTTGATATATAGCTATCCATGCCGTAATCGGCAACGGCGACCCTAGCTAATTACGAGCGTGAGCTCTAATATGGCTTGCAAAGCCGAACTTCGTTTTAAAAACTCTATCGCAGGTAGGGCAGTAAAGTTGTCCAGAAACATTATAAGTATAATTTATAGGAGGGTTTCGGCCGGGATTTACGTATCTGACGTTTCACATCAAGGTCAATGAGACGAGCGTTCGAGCGTCTTCAAAGTTCTTTACGCTCACCTTAACACGAGAACGCCATTCTGGCCGCTGTGAAGCTAACTCCTCCCATTTGTCAGGTGGTATACCGCAGGCAGTTAGGTGACGCTTAAGCACGTCCTTGTAACGTAGGTGCTGTCCACCTTGCTTCCGTTTACCAGCTGATAGCTGGGAGTAGAAAACGGCTTTCGGTAGTCTACAATCACTCATACGCCAAACATGCCCACACCACCTTAGCTGACCCTTCATCAAGAGCGCCTCCATGCCAGGCATCTTGCAACGACGAAGTACTTCAGTGTTGGGGACGCGATCTTGCCATTTTATACGCAGAACGGAACGTAGACAGCGTAAGTGGAACGTGTCTAGCAAGCGAATGTCGCCTTTGTACAAACACCATGTTTCCGAAGCATACAAAAGAATCGGAAGAACCATGGCTTTGTACACCGACAACTTCGTCCGCAGCTTTAGATCATGCGATCCCCAGACACGATGCATTAGCCGACCGAAAGTGGACGCAGCCTTAGCAATCCTAGATGGGATCTCGGAGGCTAGTCTGTTATCTTTTCTGATTTGGCTCCCAAGATACTTGAAAGAGGACACTTCTGTTAGGGGTTTTCCTTCTATTGTTAGGTTGCAAGTGTCTTTTTGTGTTCTCAGGAATATTGTGTGCTTGCAGTATGTGGCGAATACAACATTCTATTGAATCTTTGTGAGAACTAGTTCTTGCTAAATTCCATTTCTATTATGGTAACTGTGAATAAGGGATTTGCCACACTGGATGCGTTCTGCGGTCTGCGGTCAGGTCAAATCCCTAACAGTTTAGGCTGCACCAAAATATATTACAAGCATACCTTTGCAACCTGAATCACGCGCGGCCTGCGGTGGCGGTCAATAGTAAATCTGACATTAACTGTCAACTGGTATTGACCGCCGTTGCAGGCCAAGCCAGTGTGTGAGAGGCTTAACCCCTCGTACGCGGATGGCAAAAATGCTTGGCACCGATCCGTGTCTAAGCATACGAGGGGTTAATACTAATTTCACAAGCCAACGACCTTCTGGCATACCAGGCCAGCAGCTCTCGACCACTGAGCTATCGGAACCGATACTCGGTGCAACGAATCTTTCAAGCAGTTCCCTCTTATAACATTCTCGTTGTCAAAGGATTGGCCACAAGAAGCTCAGGATCTGGAAACGGAGGACCTTTGCCCAGCACAGCTACAGGCTCCCAATAATAATAATAATAGTTACCAAGTGATTCGACGATCATCGTCCCGATAGTCGTTTCGGCGAACGGTTTAATAGCGAAGAGTCTCGACCATCACCTCAAGAGACTCTCGCTAGGTGACTGGATCAAGGGTCAGATACAGAAGGCAGTACTACTGGACACTGCGCGTATAGTCAGGAGGTTCCTGTCTCTGCCGCCCTGACCACCGGCAGCTTAGGCCCCGCCTCGCTACCCTAGGTTAGGTTTTTATAACGGTTTTATGTTTAGTATGTATAGTTTTATGGGTGTCCCTTGTTTTGTCGACAATCTTTTCATCGAATTTTATTTCATCGAAAACGTTTCAAGTATCATTTAGTTCACGAATTATTGTTTGGTGTAATTTTATTTCATGACCAGATCATTACAATTTTTATCATTTCATGGAATAACTGTACAGGGAATATTATTTGGCAAAGGATTCATTTTGTATAAATTTTAAATGGCACAATAACAAAACAACGAATTTAATTGCAGGCAGAAAAAGAAGGATTGGAAAGTGAAGCCCCCCGCAGTAAAAAAAACAAACAACCGTAACAATTGTATTATAAGTAGGTTAGGTTAGGGTTCACTTGTGTCCCTCAGAGCGGAAATAGGCACCCCGCGAAGCGGGGTGACGTCGACATGCTGGCGGTTTGGTAAGGTTTAGGTTAGGTTAAAATAACTGCCATAGATAATTGTGTATGCCTACTATTTTAATTTAAAATAATAATCCTTGTAAAAAATTGTATGTTGCTTAAAAATACTTGAAATAATAAATCACAAAACGTTTTCCATGACATAATTCATCTATATAATGAATCATCCGACAAGTAAAAATACACGATTTAAAATTACTTGTAATGACCATTCCACGAACTGAATTGTCGACGAAATGAAAATACATGAAACGTTGACTTTGAAGTGAAAATCGAAGAAGTGAGTGTCGACAATTTGATGATAAACCATAGTTTTATATTTGACTTTCTATTTCATTATTGTAAAAACCTAGCCTATGAAAAAGATTAAATAAAGAGATAATAATAATAGTTATATAATAAATAGTGTTTACGTCATAATGCGAGTTTTACTGCATGCTGCGCGTACGGGAAAACTCGCATTGTGGTCAGGTGAAGACGTAAAATTGTGTACTTACCACGGGCGGTAATTCGTAAAGCCCCAGAGCGCATATTTATGGCCCTCACCTTCGGTTCGGGCCACAAACACCTGCGATCTGGGCCATTTACGAATTCACCGCCCTAGGTACGTAATGTACTATTACCGTTGATGATGCTCTCTCTTTTCCTCAACAGGTCCGACAGCATCCGACGCGACTCTCCGTACGAGGCGTATAGAGACGTCAGACGATTGATGATGTTCTCTTGCGCCGCCAGATTGGTTTCTATTATTTTCACCTAAAACAATGTTAAAGTGATGAATTAAGTATAGACCTACATACAATACAATAGCAGTGTGAGACATACAACCATTCTCCTTGCCTCGGTAGGACCATTGTGAAGAGTTTTGAGTAACCCGTGTCACGATACGCAGCCATACTTCCCGTAATCCTCGGCCATGACTTACGGCGGTGGCGGCAGCTCCCCACTCCTCCCCGGCCCATGTGCGGCAGCGAGAGGTCGCGTTCCTATCGTCCGTGACGTCATCAGGAGCGAGCACTGCTGCGCTTTCATCTTATGCGACCCTAGTACCTGCTGTTCATTGCTGAAGATTGCTACCGCTAGTAGCTAAGCTTGCTTCTAGTTACGAATCTTCTTCTGTTTAAGATCATCGACTCTCGACTACCTATAATGATGAGCTTACCTATTCTATAGTATTAGTACCTGTGGGTCGTGCTTGGCTAGTTCCTGCGCGAACAGCACGTCCCTCGGTTCCGTGGCGCGCGCGAGCAAGTTGGCCGTGACGTCATCAGCCGCGACGGCGGCCCGCAGCGTGCTCACGAGTGAGTCCCGCTACGCTTGCATCTTATGCGACCCTGGTACCTGTTGTTCAATGCTGAAGACTGATACCGCCTAGTCTTTTTGCCGCCCTAGTATTGAAAGAGTGGACTGCCTGTTGGGAGGAACTCCTTCCTATAATACTGGGTTACATCGTATCTACTATGCAATCTACAGTCATGTAGTATATGTTACCTGTGGGTCGTGCTTGGCCAGTTCCTGCGCGAACAGCACGTCCCTCGGTTCCGTGGCGCGCGCGAGCAAGCTGGCCGTGACGTCATCGGCTGCGACAGCGGCCCGCAGAGCGCTCACGAGCGAGTCCCGCTGCGCTTGCATCTCGTGCGCCTTGCCGACTACGCGACGCATCTCCGACATCGCTTCGCGGTCCAGGCCCTCTGCGAATACGACAGTATTCTAACTTATTTATATGAATACGATAAATACATTTTTCTCAAAAATCATCGGCAAAGTTGACTTTATTGGTAAAAAACCAGGACGTGAAGTGCATAGTTTATGGTTAGTCAACATTTAAAAAATAACTTGCCGGCTCGATTTTGCTCGACTACAATGTTGCATACAAATTCCATTATTTGTCGTGGTACAAACTTTTTAAAAATTTGAAACCGCCATATAAATAAAAGGCATAGGTCCTAAACAGCCAAAACGCAAGATCAGTAGCTGTGACTCATCGCGACTTTTTAGTTGTCTCAAATAACTTATGGCGCTTTCGGAAGAAAAATACACTCCCAACTTATTATTAAAAAAAATAAAAGGCGGCAATGCAAAAAATATTCTGTTTTAACACCTACAGTGGCTAATTCTTTTTACGGAAAATATAGAAAAATGACGTGTAAATTATTCCAGATTTAAAAGAAGCTGCAAGCTCAGTTATTGATTATTTGTTTAAGTGTAATTTGTTGGTAATTTGCAAAGCCAAAAGACAGATATCGGAAGGCGTACGACAATTTCTTGAAGCGGCGAGAAGAAATGCATGCCTTATCATTTTCAGAAAGTACATTTTTGTTTTCTTCCAAATTTTTGAGAAAAGCACTATATTTGTCTCAGCTGGAAGGGCAATTGCTGGCTTCGTATTAAATTAAACGGACTCCCAAGGTCGTCCGTTTAAAATCAATATTCAGCCAGCAATTGCCTACTTCCCTTGCGTCGACAATAATGTACTATTATTCTTCTTCTTCCTAGCCTTTTTCCATCTACTTGGGGTCGGCTCTCCTAGTATGGTGTCGCCAGGAACGTCTGTCCCGAGTCATATCGGGTGATAATGATAAATTAGCATCTTTAAGGTTCCTCTTAACTAACTGTCCCATCAATATGTTAGTTTGGGCCTTGGTTGTTTGAGTTGGGTTTGGTAATAAACATATTTTTATTATTTTTTTATAAATGGCATAAGGATAAGCGACTGATGATGATCAAGCACGTATATCGCAAAAACGTATATGTTAACATTCTCAATTCAACTAATTTGGACTTCCCTCTGCACTATCACAGAAATATATGTCTGGTACGGAGAAATATTTCACGAAATCCTTCGAAAGCTTCAGCTGTTCCAAAATTTAACTTCCAATTATTTCTTAACCGAAAATCAACCCGCAAACGGATGTAATTGTGAAAGCGATACAGGTGTTCCCGCGAACGAAGTCGAGGGCAAATGCTAGTATCCCAATAATCCCTTGACGCAAAGTGAGGGGTGTTATAAGTTTAACCTGTGTATCTGTCTGTGGTATCGTAGCTCCCAGACGGATGAACCGATTTTCGTTTAGATTTTTTTGTGTCATAGAACTCATAGATGATTTTATCCCGAATGTCCTTAGCTATGTTTCATGAAAATCTATTCAGCCGTTTTTGAGAAATTACGACTTTGAAATGAAAATGTCGGGGGTTTTTCCACTTTTCCAAGTTGTAGTTAAGGCCGAAACGCACTGACAGCGGTGGCGGAGCGGCGCGGTGCGTGCGGCGCGGAGGCGGTACCGGTTGTAATGTTCGAGCTAATATGAAATGATCCGCACAGAGCGGCGCGGCGCGGCGCGGTTTTCTGTGCGGACCCTTTCGTATTAGCTCGAACATTACAACCGGTACCGCCTCCGCACCGCGCCGCGCCGCCCCGCCACCGCTCTCTGTGCATTTGCAACTTTATACATACCAATATTGTCTATGGTGGGAATCCTGCTCTGCAGCACGTCCAACGGGGCGGCGAGCTGCCTCAAGTTGGCGATGTGCAGCGTCATGGCCTTGTGCAGCACCTGGTTGGACTCGTTGGTCCGCGCGTGCGCCTCCTGGTACTTGTGGAACTCTCTGGAAAGTTCCGTCTGCACTATGGAAGGCGGGCGCGGACCCATAGCCTTCTGGTACTCCTTTTCTTTGAGCGTTTCTTCCTGGAATACGGGTTTACTCGAAAATCATTACTACTCCAAAAGAAAGAAGGCAAAAAAATATGCCTGGTTACGAAAATCCCATTCAGTTATCTCAAAAAATAACAAAATTAAAAAAAAAAAAAAAAAAATATTTATTTGTAAACATAGGTTAAATATAGATCTTATACGATAATTTGTTTCACTATGTTTTGCCATTTGGCATACAAATATAATCAAGAAGAGATGGAGCATGCACTAATCATATGTAACGAACAGAGGCGGCTCGCCCTAAGGAGCGCTGGTGCAGTGAACTCCCATAAATAATTATAACAAAATTATACTCATTAATCTAATTATTAATATTACTATTTATAATCTATCTTAAAATACGACTGTACCAATACCAATAAAATAATTACCTTTACACATTACACATTACCTACAAGATCATAGGTAGGCGCTATACCCATCATCCTACTGTATCCATTTCATAGGTAACGCGCCAAGCGGAGCGCTCACGATTGCGCTCCGATGGAACAAGACTCAGTACATTTCCTAATACGAAATCCAATAAGAGTGAAAGAGAAAGTTCGCCACAGTCCTGCGCGTGAAACAGAAGATTTTCTATGAAAAAATAGCCAAATTCGGAGCGCCGCTCACGCCACGTTGCCGGTTAATTTTGCTGCCCGGTCGCGCGACAGTGATTGCGCGCGACGTTGCCACTCCTATATAAACAAACACTGGTCAACTTAAATGCATGCGCGCGAATGCAAATTCGGGTATTTTCCGATTAATAATCCTTTAATACGTGTTGAAATAGCCTGTACTTATCAGTTACTACTTGTGAGTGTTAAAATGGATAATTATAATGTGGTGTTCATTAAAAAGTGTGCAAAAACGTTACAAATTCGGCTTGAATTGAAGGCTAAGGGACAAGGGACCTTGACCTTACGCAAACATGAACGACGAAAACCAAAACATTTACGCGTGTGTTTAAATCCGAACAATATGAGAAAACACCGTAGTTGTGTGGTTGTGATTAGAGTAACAAACTATTTTACAGGATATTCACAGGGCACTAGATTCCACGTAAGTACCGAAAGTCTAAATATACGCGAGTTCAATGACCGCGTTGACAAAAACAGGCATATTTTACGAAGGTTAACAGATTGTGTAGATTTGATGTGGTGCATTTCAAATTGCTTTAAGGGTGCACGATGAGTCTTCGGAATCCCTGAATCCCGGAATCTGCTAACGTCATGTATTTTCATTGTTTTATTTCAAGTGAACACCCATACAATTTAGTCACGAGCCGCCTCTGGTAACGAAGGTACAACATTGCTTGTTAGAGAGAAAACGCTCGCAGTTAGTGACGTCACAATCTGCGCGCGTCATGTTGAAATAATACTAATCTTAAATGTCACGACGGGCGACATGTTTCGATCTCTTCGGGAGTTCTTCTTCAGAATGAGTGTTTTCGCCGTGTCGCTTGAATTACTGCCCGCGCCCGTTCCGAACGCCGTGACGTGTCACAATACGTGAGTTGAACCGTGTAATTTATTAGTAAGTATTATGTTTTGTCGTTTTTTTTCACAAACACAGCTGTCAAAGTAAACTAATTTTACGTCACACCTGGCCATAATGCGAGTTTTACTGCACGCTGCGCGTAAGGGAAAATTCGCATTGTGGCCAGGTGAAGACGTAAAATTTTGTACTTAACACGGGCGGTAATTCGTTAAGCCCCAGAGCGCATATTTATGGCCCTCACCTTCGGCTCGGGCCACAAACACCTGCGATCTGGGGCGTTCACGAATTCACCGCCCTAGTTATATTGTAATTCTATGGAATTTGCTATGTAAACAAACAATGTATTGAAATTGGCATTTAATGTCAATTTCAGTATGACGGTTTGTTTACATAGTTAGCAAATTCCATAAAACGTCAGTATATGTAATGTACTATTACTGGCATTTTTGCTGCAAAAGGTTTGTTGAACTTTTATAAGACCATTACCCCTTCGTATGACTTTGAAATTGGTCATAGTTTACCTGAATGAGTGCCTTGATCTCAGCGAGCGAGTTCTCGACGTCGCTGATGATCTCAGCGAGATTGTTCATCGAGTCCACCAGCGTCTGTATCACCTCGGTCTTCGCGTTCATGGCTGCACATCTGTCTACTATCTCTTGAGGGATCCTAGAGGAAAAACAAGATGATAATAAATCCATACTAATATTATAAATATGAAAGTATATGTGTGTGTTTGTTTGTCCGTCTTTCACGGCAAAACGGAGCGAGGCATTGACGAGATTTTTAAGTGGAGATAGTTAAAGGGATGAAGTGTGACATAGGATAGTTTTTATCCCCGAAATCATCCCCCAAGGGGGTGAAATGGGGGTACAAGTTTGTATAGACCTGCGATATAAACGAGTTCCACGCGGACGGAGTCGCGGGAAGAAGCTAGTAATAAATAAATCTACACTAATTTACACTTAATATCATAAAGAGGAAATATTTGATTGTTTGTTTTTTGTATTGAGTAGGCTCCAAAACTACTGAACCGATTTGAAAAAATATTTCAACATTAGAAGCCGACATTATTCCTAATGAACATAGGCTACTTTTTACCGCGGGAAAATGCTTCATTCCTACGCACTAACCGTGCGAAGCCGGGCCGGGCAGCTAGTAAACAAATATTTGGGGACAATCTTACACAAATCGACCTAGTCCCAAACTAAGCAAAGCTTGTACTATGGCTACTAGACGACGATGTACATACTTAAATATATAAATAAATACTTAAATACATAGAACACATCCATGACTCGGGAAGAAATATTCATGCTCATCACACAAATGAATGCCCTTACTGGGATTTGAACCCGGGACCTCCGGCTTCGTAGGCAGGGTCACTACCACGAAATAACGAACCATTGGAAATGGTAAGTGGGCGTTCCCGTGTCGCCGAACATGAGCAATAATTAGCATACTTCTTGCACAGATTATAGTCAGTCACCTAGCAACCGCACGCGGCGTATGACATGAGAGAATATTTGTTTATTTTAGTAAAATGCCGTATTGCGCTATTAAAAGTTGCTCCAATAACAGCACATTAAAAAACTTATCTCATGGAGGTATTTCCTATCATCGGTAAGTATTATTTTAGAATACGTATAGAGAAATATTTAATTTTCTATTTCATGGAATCACACACAAAATTTGCGTCTGTAGTCACGGAAATATCAATTCTATTTCTCTAACAATAAAGTTCATAATCCTGTGTATACTTTAGCTACTCGGAACGTCAAATGCACACAATATCTAGAAGGGTCGCTACTCAAATGCTGTGGCTAAGGTCGATAATAGTTATCGATAAATCAAAATTAAAATATATTTTTTTATGAATCCTACGAATATTATAAATGTGAAAGTTTATTGGATGTTGTAGATGTTTGGATGTTTAGAGGTTTAGATGTTTGGATGTTTGTTACTCAATCACGCTTAAACGGCTCAACCGCTTTGGATGCCATTTGGCACGAAGATATGTTATAGCCTAAATTAAAATATATGATGGTTTTTATCCCGGGTCCACGCAGGCGGAGTCGCGGGCGGAAGTTAGTAATATATAATATGTGAAATTATGTTATACACAATAAAATAATTATTATAATATTATAGTTTTCCTAAAGACACGAAAACAAAGGAGAAATGGATTGATACCACTGGGAGAAAAGATTGGTTTCCGCAACGATGCAACACCATTTGTTCGGAACATTTTGTTGAAACAGATTTTTGGGTTTCGCCGAAAGGAAAACACTTCATTCATGAAGGTTCAATTCCCACGCAGAATATAGTAGTATGTAGCGTAAGTACGAATAATTTAATATGATTGATTATTGTTTCTCTATTTACATACTTATAATGTTGTAAAATGCTACGGTAGCCTAGTGGTTCAGGCATGTGCGGGTGTGCAAGCGGCGGTCGTGGGTTCGAATTACGGCTCGTACCAATGAGTTTTCCGGAACTTATGTACGGAATATTTATTTACCGTTAGCTTTTCGGTAAAGGAAAACATCGTCAGGCAACCGGTCTTACCCCAATAAGGTCTAGTTTTCCCTCTGGGTTGGAAGGTCAGATGGCAGTGGCTTTCGTAAAACTAGTGCCTATGCCAAATCTTGGGATGAGATGTCAAAGCGGACCCCGGGTTCCTTTAGGGGCATTAGCGGGAATAAACGCTAGGAGGATGATGATCATGTTGTAAAGTGCATAGCTAGGCCAAGATATCGAAAGGTGGCGGCAGTGCATTGGGCCATACAAAGGAGCGAGCAACGCTCCGATTTCTCACATGACGCACTGCTTCCAGAGGCTGACTAGGGGCATATGATTTCCGAGTCTTGTATTTTTTCTATGTAATTGGGTATTTACACCTATTTAAATCTGCGTATTAACACCTGAACTACATCTGTGTAGACTTAGGTTAGATCTATTGCCAGCGGTAGTCCGCGCCCTTCAATACGGACGGTGAACTTCCCTCGTTTTGTTTCCTGCTATCCCGCACTGCGAACAAATTTCACTGTAAATTCTCACTTGACCGCACTCGCACAACGTCCGCAGTGTAGATTGCTGGGAAAATAAATCTAAATAGTATTTAAGATATGCTCGTATAATATTGAAAAAAATATACTCCTTGTTTATTAGAAATGGTGTTTAATTGCAACAACATTTATAACAAAAGTTATTGACTATAAATATTACCTTTTACTAATTATATAATAAAAAAGTTTTTATTAGAAACAATTTGTAACTAAATGATAAGTAACCGAAGTCTTAGTTTATTTACCGTATGAATATCATAAAAATATCGATAGTCAAACTCATACGTCATACCATACCCACATCCCTATTCCGTTATAGCTAAATAGACTTATCATCATACGCATTTCGCATTACATGCGACTTTTTAGTTATAAGAGGTCGCATCTCCATAATTTGAAAACAACGCTACCTGGCGTCGAGTAGCCGAACTACCATGTCTCTTGCACGTCTTGCAACGCATATGGTAACGGACGTAAGAAATGTTTACTTGACACTCTAAATTATACCGTAAATGGTACTACTTAAAGTAGATTTTGCATATACAATTTGTTGCCGTTAACAACTTATTGTCATAGTACGTTTTAACCAATCGAAAGTGTATTGCAATTGTGTGTTCGTGTATTTAATGAAGTGTGGTTGTGTGCGTGCGGCGACAGTGGTTCTCTATGAAAATCGGTTGAGTGCCATTTCCAATGGTTCTTTATTCCGTGGTCACTACCACCTAGGCTACAGAGATCGTCGGTAAAGTTTGAGAACTATTTCGCGTCTACAAACCTTGAGCCTTAGAGAGTACATCTACATCTTATAATCCTCCCAGCGCTTTTCCAAAGTGGGCTCCCTAAGCCCTAGCCTACTCCCAAGATTTGGCGTAGGCACTCGTTTTACGAAAGCGTCCACCATCCGACCATCCAACCCAGACGGAAAATTTTATAATTAAGCCACATTACTTGGGCATAAAGTGCCCATGCCATATACTAGTACAGAGTAAAGCACTCAAACGTTTACCTTATACCTATATCTATATTAACATTATAAAGAGGTGAAGTTTGTGGGTTAATCTCCGGAACTAATCCGATTTGGGCTTACGAGAATGAGGCATGCATCGCTCACCAACCTGGTAAGTAATAAACATGGAGACTGGCAGATCGAAAAACACACCGATTGATCTTAAAATAAAAATTGATGGCAGAATTGTAGATTCTAGTTTGGAAGTAGCTACTGAATTTGAATATTTCTTTACTGAGATACCAGTCTCCACAACTAAGTATTTAAATTCATCACCTTCCTCTGCCGTTACATTGATGAAAGAAAACGCCCCAGAATGTAATACAAACCTCCATTTTGAACACGTTAGTTTCTCAGATGTAGTAAAGGCGTTTAAATCGATTAATGTCAAAAAAACTAGTGACCTCTGGGGAGTTTCTGTTCATGCACTCAATTCCATTATAGAAATCATAGCGCCTGATTTGGCAGTTATATTTAACAACAGTGTCGATTGCGGCGAGTTTCCTGATCTAATGAAACATAGTAAAATCACTCCGTTATTCAAATCGGGTAGCACTACTGACCCCACTAACTTCAGACCAATATCTGTGTTCCCAACATTTAGCAAAATTTTTGAAAAATTAGTTTTGTCGCAATTAATAAAGCATTTTAATATAAACAATTTGATGCATAACATGCAATTTGGATTTACCCGGGGTCGCTCGACAACCGACGCTGGTGTCGAGCTGATTAAACACATTTTCGATGCCTGGGAGGAATCAAAAGATGCTTTAGGTATCTTCTGTGATTTATCCAAGGCCTTCGACTGCGTTTGTCATGAAACATTGATCGGGAAACTCGACTACTATGGAGTCAGAGGATCAGCACTGAATTTACTAAAGTCATACTTACATGGTAGAATACAAAGGGTCGAAGTGAATGGACAGCGATCACCGGGGTCATTGGTCTCGATGGGTGTACCGCAGGGATCAATATTGGGGCCTTTCCTATTCCTTATCTACATAAATGACTTGCCATATCTCGTAAAGACCCACCATGATATAGTATTATTTGCTGATGACACCTCACTTATTTTCAAACTTATAAGACAGCAAAAAGCTTGCAATGACGAAAACAATGCTATTTCTAAAGTAGTAAATTGGTTTAATATTAATAATTTATTGTTATTAATGAGAAGAAGACTAAATGAATTAAATTTGTCACGAATCACGTTGAACACGAGCAAGGGAGTGTCTTTGTGAAAGATGAGGAATTGGAACTAGTTGATAGCACAGTTTTTCTTGGTTTAACGTTAGATTCTAAGCTTCAATGGGGTCCCCATATTGCTAATCTCTCGAATAGACTGAGTTCTGCAGCATTTGCAGTGAGTAAGATCCGTCAATTAACAGACGTGAAAACAGCTCGATTAGTATATTTTAGCTACTTCCATAGCATTATGTCATATGGTATTTTATTGTGGGGCAGTGCCTCGGACATTCATTCGATTTTTGTTCTGCAGAAACGGGCTATTCGGGCGATATATAGATTGAAACAGAGAGACTCACTTAGGGATAAGTTTAAAAATATTAATATCATGACATTGCATTGTCAATATATCTATGAAAATATTGTGTATGTACATAAAAACATTGCCAATTTTAGGAGAAACTGTGACATACATAATATTAATACTAGAAATAAGCATAAGCTCGCGGTGCCAACCGCTCGGCTTCAAAAAATAATTGTGTAAGGTTTTATAACAAACTTCCTGGAAACGTAACTGAGTTATCTATTAATAAATTCAAAAACTATGTGCAACGTAAACTTATTTCGAAAGCTTATTATAGCGCACAAGACTACATGAATGATAAAACTTCTTGGGACTAATTTTGACTGGATTTATAACTTATTTATTCCGTTTGGAAAAATTTGACATTGTGTTTTTAATTAATTATTCTCGTTTTATTTATTTTTTGACATTAGATTGTCTTTCTAGAAACATTCTAGACTAGTATTTTTTTATATAAAATTTTAAATATTTCATATAAATGGTACTTTTTATGTTTAATAAATTACTCGAAGTAATTAGCTTAAGATTATGTTTCTACCTGACGATTTGAAAGTGCTTGTTACTGGGCCTACTTGAATAAATATAATTTTGAGTTTGAGTTTGCTCTACGTTAAGTAATGCTTATTGAGTGTAATCACCAAACTATTCACTCATTCGTTCTATTACTGTACGTATGTACACATATTGCAACTTCTAATGATGAAGACCTTTACGCCAGGAATGACTCGAGGGGGCATTTTAGACTTTATTTATTTATTAGGTACACTTTACAGAGATCATACATTATAATATGCAATGGTTCTTTATGAATAGCTTATAGACTAGCATGACATCCAAGGCAAGTGCACACGGCATGTTCAGCAACTTATCGCATATGCAATCTGCGACAGTCGACAACTTAACTGCACAATAAACACTAGTGCCGAGTCGACCAAGATAGAATAGGGTTCCAAGATCAGTTATTTCAATTACGACATCATATTATTATCCTATTTTATTATCCTGCGCCACCCGCATCCAGCGGACTCCCGCGACCTTTACCAGGTGATCAATCCACCAGGGCCTACCCACGCTGCGCCTTCCGGTACGTGGTCACCACTCGAGAACCTTTCCGCCCCAACGGCCATCGGATGTGGGTGGCGCAGGACCGGTCATTGTGGCACTCTTTGGGGGAGGCCTGTGTCTAGTATTGGACGTCTTTCGGCTGATATGATGATGATGAGGATGATGATGATGATTGTTATAATCGTTAATATTTTATTTCACTTTAATTTGTTAACATGAATACACGAAGATTTACTTCTAATGCACTTCAAAGAAATTGCACTTGAGTTTATTGAGAAAAACTAGAAGGTTAATGAACCCAGGCATATTTTCAGATAAGTAGGTGTTATCATTTGTTATCGGCACCCAAACAACATCAAACCTACGAGTTGACGCGACTGAGTCACTGATCGAATATACTGCGCCATTTGAATGAAACCTTACAAACGAAATTGCACGGAAAATTACTCATTTGACTAAGTAATTTGTTGATGTGGTAATCAAATTATATACATATAGAAATTACCCTGTTTCCTGTTTACTAGGTAAACCTTCCTTATCCATTAAAATATATGAGGAATAAACTGAAAATGCCCATCGATTATGGTAGGATTTTTCAAAATACGACAGGAAGGGATTCCCTCAGTAACAGATACATTTAAAACGTTGTATGATCATAATGTTTACAGAATAAGGTGTAACTAATGAAGAGTTCTATCACTTCCTCAGTTACACGCATACACGATATAAAGGATGGCAATAAGAAAAAAATTAATGACTCAGCATACTAATTTATACTGATATTATAAAGAGAACAACTTTGCGAGATAGTAAGCTTGAAAGAGGAAATCTCCAGAACTACTCATTCATATCAAAAATTATTTCACCAATATACAACGTGTTTTTTACTCGTCTTAGAGCCGAAGCCCGCTTAAGGTATTCAAAACGTACTATACATTCGTGAAAAAAAAATAGTTATTTTTTTGTAATAAAAGGTTTAGTACATTCAGTTTGAAAAATCCTGTATGGCGCGCGGTGCGAAGTTCACTCACCCGGTCAGAGTTCGTACCTATCTACATAAAATGGCGGCTAGCGGTCACTGCGTCACTCGGCTGGATGATTAAAATGAATATGAATACAAAAAAAAAACAAAACAAATAAGGAAAACCAATTAAAAACCTTTTTTTAAGTTCTTTGTAATGTACATATTAACTGGGTTTCGGCTCTAAGACGGTTAAAAAACACCGTGTATTGATTGTACCTTCAATATGATCGTAGGCTGGCTAGTTAATAGGCAGCTGGTAAGTAAAGAGTCTACTCACTTCTGGTCAGAATCCAGGACCTCCAGCTGATCGAGCTGCAGGGACGACATGAACTCGGTGAGCTCAGTGTTCTTGGACTCCACTTGGCCGACCACTTGTCGGAGCAGCTTGGCTTTCTCCTCGGAATACACCGAGGAAGCCTCGTGTGCCCCCATTGGGATTAGGCGGGAGAATATGTCGGGACCTGATATCTGTGTGCAGAATATGGAAATTAGAACCAGAATCACGTTAGGTTTCTATACCTCTGTGATGGCGATTGTCCATGTATACATATAGCAACACTTTACATTGGCAAATCCACTCTGCATTAGCAAGGGTACATATGAAAAATATAAATAAAATTCGTCAAGGAGCTTGTGTATTGTATTGGTGACTTTGGCGACCATGGATAAAAGGTTGGGTGTGTGTGGTTTTTTGCAGCAATTCGCGACACATAAACTCAAATTTGATACTCAGAAAATAATTTACTCTAGTCTAATTTTTGTGACGCAAACCCCTTAGGATGGAAAAAAATCGGGACTCCCCAGTTGCCACAATCTACTATCCTTAAATTACCTATATATTTATTTATACTTTATCCTTACACCACTTTTACCTCAAGAATACAGGCAAGCAAAGGGTGTCGCGATCAGATTGATAAACACTGTTCCAATTTAAAATATTAGAATACACACCTCGGGATCATTTAAATTAACCGGCAGCGCTTTAACCAAGCACACCGGCTTCATGTCAATCAGCATATCCTTCTCGGGCACCTCCTCGTGGTAAATAAACTCGTTCTCATTCTTCGCCGCCTTCCTCTTCCCCTCCACCACGTCGTTGGTGAACGTGAGGGCTTCCTTGGTCACCTGGACTGGCTCCACGTATTTGGAGAGCTTCTGGGCTTCGGCGAGTTTGTCGACGGCGAGCTGGTAGAAGGCGACACGCTCGCCCATCTTCTGTTGTTCTTCGGCGTTCATGCCTTGGGAAAAAGAGATAAAGGAAAAGAATGAAGGGTTTAACTGCAATAAGAGAGAGAGAAAGATAGATGGGTGCGGATTATCGGGCCGTACTTTAACCGGCAACGAATAAAGGGTCGGCATAGGCATGTGACATCCTTGGAGTTGCAAGTCCATAGGCAGCGGTGACTACTTACCATCAGGCGGGCTTGGTTAAAAAAAGGGTTTATTTTCAAAGCACCCAAGTGATCACAGAATAGAACGGAACATAGAAACAGAGACCCGCGGCGATCGGCGACATTGCTAAAGAAAATGCTTTCTTAAAGATAACTAACTATACTAGTATTTGCAGCCGTTCATCCCGTACACGGCGGGAATAAGTTGACAACGCAAGATGTAAAATAGAAGAAAATTTAACTTTATGTAATACATAGAGTACATAGAGTTCAAATTTCTTCCAGTTTTAATCTCAACTCGTCAACCTATTCCCGCTATGTAAGGCATCATAAGAGCTAAGATATATTACTTAATGATTGTAAATGTATTTGTAAAGAACAAATATTTATAGTTTTGTTGATAACAAGGCTAGATCAAATGGTCTCATCGGGAATACTTTTGTTTTGTTTTGTGAGCCTATTGTGTGTCCCACTGCTGGGCAAAGGGATCTCCCTGTGATCTCCATGCGTCCGTGCTAGGTGCCTCTTCCGCCCAGTTGCTGAACAATACATCCAGGTCATCCCGCCATCTCCGTCTAGGTCGGCCCCATCTGCGTCGCCCGCCATACCGGGAATACTTTGGTAGGATTCATTTAAAAAGGATTCCCAAGTTAGTCAAGTGCATGATAAAAAAAATCCATTCTTACCTTGATACAAGCAGACAATGCATCCGATATAAGCTAACTTGAATGACAGGAACCGATGCCAGTAGTTATACAGCTTGCCACCAATTATTTCATGGACATTCTCCGAGCCAGTTGATGCTCCAAGGTGGTTCAAGCAGTTCCGGTAGAAGAACATCACTTGGGTTGCCACAGCCCCTGGACAATAATTTCTTTTAAGAGATTGGGGCATGGTAGTCTGCTTAATGCGGGTGGCGCAGGACCGGTCACTGTGGTACTCTTTGGGGGAGACCTATGTCCAGCAGTAGACGTCTTCTGGATGATATGATGACGATGATAACCAATTTGGTGGATTAAATGAAGCCAGTGGCTCACTGGCTTGAAAAATAGGCCAGCACTTTACATTCAATGACAAGCCAGCACTGGCTTCGTATAAACTTGGCTTTAGGTCTAGTTTTTCCTCTGGGTGGGAAGCTCAGTTGGCAGTCGCTTTCGTAAAACTAGATATGGTTCGGGTCGGTCAATGTGGAGTACTATCTCCATTCACCAAAGGCTTTGAACTAACGATTTTCTACCTATGATTGTTATCATTTAATCGCACATCAAAGCAGAAGTGTTAAGAAGAAAAGTGCGTAAGACCGGCAGCCTTAACACCCTGCAGCCAGCGCTGTTTGAATCGGGTACGCGTTTTCCACCACTTTCGCGTTTTGCTACTTCAAGTGCCTATGTCAAATCTTAGGCTTAGTTGTCAGAGCGGACCCCACGCTCCTATCGGGCCCAACCGGGAATAACGTTTGGAAGATGATGAAGATGAACAGACTTACCAATAACACTAGGTTTCCTCGTATCCTGGATACTCTTCTCCAGTATACATTCCTGGGCCTGCGCATAGCAAAGCTCCTGAAGCAGAAGCATCATTTCCGATGATACATCTATCCCTGTCGGCTGCGGATACTGTTCCCTCACCAGCTGGAATGCCCATGCCGCATTTTGAAAATGAGTGCAAGCTGCTTTGAGACTTTCTGGAGATGTGCGAGGCTCTGAAGCGCCTAGCTGGGTGTGCAGGGCTCCGATGTTGTATAGTATACAGGCCATCTCAAAGCGGAGGTCTGCTATTGGATTACACATGTTGGCGTAGAGGTCTTTCCTGAAAGATGATAAATATTATTGACATGTTCAAAATACACTAGAAATACATAAGAGGGAAGATAGTAGGGCCACCTCATATGACATGGCAAATTCATACTCAATATAATTGAAGGAAAGATAGAGGGGAAGGGAGGAAGAGGAAGATCTAGAATAAACTACATAAATAAAATAATAAAATAAAAGCCTTTTATTTCTGGTTTGACATGATTTTGGATATTGAGAGAAAATTAACTTAAATTGCACTGACTTAAATACACTAAATATCACTAGCTAAGTTTATATTATGCAACAGATCCCTATTTAGAGGTAAAGGCCTCTTCAGAGCCTGCCATTTTTTCCTATTTTGGGCCCTCCAGAGCCAATTGGGCCCCGCCACGTCTGTCATATCATCAGACCACCGGGCTAAAGGTTGACCTTTATTCCTTTTTCCTGCTGGTCCTTTCCATGCTGTTACCCGGTGCGTCCATCTCTCGTCTTGTAGCCTGGCGACATGGCCAGCCCATTTCCGCTTAAGCTTCTGGGCCTGGCTAAGTGCGTCTATGACTTTCGTTCTTTTTCGAATTTGGGAGTGGTTTTTTTTTTGTATTTTTCTTATTTTCATCATGCTACGCTCCATTCCCCTTTGGCATGAGACTAATAACCTTTTGGCCTTAGTTGAAAACTTCCGTGTTTGGCATGCGTAGGTCGTAGTGGGGGTACTACACATATCCATTACTTTCTTTTTGAGATGTAAAGGTAGATCACTTTTTAAGGTTTCTTTTAGACTCCAGTACTTCTTCCAGGTGTTTTTAGTCCTTCTTTCTATTTCCAGTTCGTTTGTTTTTGGGTTGAAGCAAATTTGTTTGCCTAGGTATATATACTGGTCTACATATTCTATTTGTTCATTATCTATAATTATTATTAATTTTTTGCTATTTGAGTTAATTTTTTGAGTTTTGTTGTAGTTCATTTCCAGTCCCGCTTTTTTGCTCTCAGCATTCAGTATGTTCATCATGCGTTCAAGTTGTGAACTACTATTTGCAAATAAAGCTAGATCTTCAGCAAATCTAAGGTGAGTCAGATTTTTTCCTCCTATGTCTATACCTTGGGATTTCCAATCTAGCTTACGGAATACTGATTCAAGCACAGCTATGAATATCCTTGGGGACATGGACAGAGGGTCACCCTGTCTTACTCCTCTTTCAATTGGAAATGCTGGGCCAATGGTGTCCAGTTGTATTTTACTAGTGCTGTTTTTGTAGATGTTTTTTATGATATCAAGGTATAGCTTCTGTACTTGTTGGACTTGTAAGGTTTTCCAAATGGCTGAATGTAGTATGGTGTCAAAAGCCTTCTTATAGTCTATGTAAGCAATGTATAGAGGTGTTTTGAATTCTTGATGTTTTTCGATGATTAGTTCGATTGTGTGTATGTGGTCTGTGGTTGAGAAGCCTTTCCTGTATCCAGCTTGTTCTACAGGTTGGTATCTGTCTAGTGCCACACTTATTCTTTTTTCTATAATAGATGCAAAAAGCTTATATAAATTTGGCAATAAGCTTATTGGTCTATAGTCGCTTGGATCTTCTTTTTTGTATAGTAGAATGATGTTTGATTCAGACCACTGTTTTGATAACTCGGCTGTGTTCAAAATCATATTGAATAAGTATGCCAGCGGCGCACTGAGTAGGAAATCTGCAGCTTTTATGGTCTCATTACAAAGGTTGTCGGGGCCTGGGCTTTTATCTAGTTTCAGGTGCTGGATGGCCTTAAGTACTTCATCTTCTGAGATGCTTTCTATCTCTTCTTCTTGTGGCAAGTGCTACTTTTTTGCAGTTCTTGTCTTCTACTTAGAAGAGTTTTTGTTTGCTCTGATAGTATTTGATTTCCATCTGTGTTTTGACTTGATTTTATTTGTTGTAAACTCGTGTTGATTGCTGATGTTAAGTCATTATAATATTGTTGGACTGTGTCGCCCTCCTTTCTGTAAAGAAGGTCGGGCATACAGCTTGACATGCCCAACCTGTACTTCTCGATGTTCTCAGGGTTACATAGGATAGATAATAAACTACATAGCAGCTCAAAAAAGGCGTGGTGTTAGGTCGTGTTGCGATGTCAAAGACGTTGCGAGTAAATGGAGGGCCTACTTTGAGCTACACTGACAAGAGCTTAGCTATTAAATAAAAAGAAGAAGAAGTGAGGAAATACACTGTGGATTATTATTTAACGAGCAAGCGAAGATAACAAAGTCCTAAGCTTGGTTCGAAAATATTAAGTTCTCTAGAAAACAATAAGTGACATTCTGATTCTGATTCTGAAAACTCTGTGAGTCATTGTCTTTGTAAACAATTGAAATAAACTTAGTCCTGATAAAACCTGTACCTACCAGGCAAACGTGCAAGCCGCTGGCTGCCCTTTAGCCATCGGAAACCTACTCTGGATGGCTCTGAGTTGGCAGAAATATCTATACAGCGCGCTCAACCCCGCTGCGTCTATGGAAGGCCTTACGGCGGACGACCGCAGACTTTCCAGTTGATGCATCTCATTGCTATAGCTCTCAGGGTCTTCCCTGTACGCATCACCAATGTACTGAAAAGATTAATCATCCGTGAAAACAAAGAAGTTTCCTTGGAAAGCACTTTTCACTACAATTTGTAAGAGGCCTGACCTGCTTGAGTTTGGGTCCAAAGTGGGTAGTCTCCGGACTCACTTTAAGTTCAAAGCTTAACAACGGTAACTTTGGCACCGCCTCCATCGTTTACAGGATTGTTATCTGGCTGATTACATGTAAATCACTTGGAAAACAATTTCATCACAAATTAGTTTAGAGCTGTCATTTTTTTGTTTGATTGATTTAGGATTGAATGAGTGGAATGAATGAATGATGATGTATTTTTCATCTGTGGTTTGTACGTGTAGTGTACGTCAGCTCGACGTGAACATTGATCGTAGTGACATCTAGTGTTACTAGTTAGTAGCATCTCATCACCATTCAAAATATAAATTTTGTAACCAAATTATTGCACGTCTACCATGAGACCGCCGCTACATACTCTCGATTTTTCCCGCACTATCCGTCTCTCTCTTAATAGAACACTTAGAACAAGAGGTATAGTGCGAGAAAAATCGAGAGATGTCGCGGCCGCCTTAAGTCTGCTTTCACGTGCACACTAGTGCCACTGGTAAATAATTGTGATTATTTAAATTTAACTTTAGATATTAAAAAAAGGAGGCTGCTATGCCTGTATTTTATATTGAAGTACCTTGTAAATACATCAAACTAGTTTTCATGTTGCTGGATTTGTCAATCTATGCGTCCAAAGTTAAAACGGCCGTTTTTCTTTTGAGTTCAGAGATCAAAGATTCCAGGAACATGAAAACTATTTTGATGTATTCACAGGGTACTTAAATACAAAAAACAGTGCATAGCAGCCTCCTTTTCTTAAATATCTATCGTTAAATTTAAATAATCACAATTATTTACCAGTAGCGCTAGTCAGAGGCGGCTCGTGAACAAACTGTATGGGTGTTCACTTGAAATAAAACAATCAAAATATAAACCTAGCATTAGCAGATTTTGGGAATCCGAAGACTCATCGTGCACGTAAAGCAATTTGAAATGCACTACAAAATACTACACAATCTATAAACCTTCGTAAAAGATGCCTGTTTTTGTCAACACGGTCATTGAACTCGCGTATAGACTTTCGGTACTTACGCGGAATCTAGTGCCTTCCGAATATCCTGTAAAATAGTTTTTACTCTCACTCATTACAACCACACAATCTACGGTGTTTTCACATATTGTTCGGATTTAAACACACGCGTAAATGTTTTGGTTTTGGTTACATTAGCGTAAGGTCAAGTTCAGGCCGTGGCGGTCCCTTTGCTTTCAATTCAAGCCGATTTTTTCACGTTTTTTCAAACTTTTTAATGAATGCCACATTATAATTGTCCATTTTAACACTCACAAGTAGTAACTGATAAGTACAGGCTATTTCAACACGTATTAAATGATTACTAATTGGAAAATACCCAAATTTGCATTCGCACGCATGCATTTAAGTTGAATGTGTTTATATAGGAGTGGCAACGTCGCGCGCAATCACTGTCGTGCGGCTGGGCAACGTGGCTTGAGCGGCGCTCGGAATTTGGCTATTTTTTCATAGAATATCTTCTGTTTCACGCGCAGGACTGTGGCGAAATTTCTCTTTCACTCTCATTGGATTTCGTATTAGGCAATGTACTGAATCTTGTTTCATAGGAGCGCAATCGTGAGCGCTCCGCTTCGCACGTTAACTATGAAATATAGGGAATAGCTACCTATGATCTTGTATTGTATAAAGGTAATTATTTTATTGGTATTAGTACAGATAGATTTTAAATAGTAATTTTAATAATGAGATTAAGAGTATAATTTTGTTATAATTATTCATGGGAGTTCACTGTACCAGCGCTCCTTTGGGCGAGCCGCCTTTGGCGCTAGTGAGCACGAGAAAGCAGCCTTATGATAGACGTGCATGATAAATCAGTAGTTCATATTAGTGAATGCAGTACGGTTACCATTTAAGGTCCGGTTTACACGTATTAAGTTGTCAAGTGGTTAACTAATTTTTAACTTATTTTTAAGCACAACTGTAAATAACATAAGTTATGCTGACGATATGGTGCTGCTGTGCCCAGCGATCAGTGCTCTTGTCCGGCTGCTGAAGATTTGTGAGGAGTATGCGATGACCCATGGCCTGAAGTACAACACCAAAAAGAGTGAGCTGTTGGTTTTTATTGCGGGTAACAAGGCTTTTACCGCTATCCCTCAGATTTAGCTGTGTGGGGCTCCTCTTACCAGAGTGTCGCGGTTTAAGTACCTCGGGCACTGGGTCACCGACAACCTCCAGGACGATGCGGATGTCGAGAGGGAAAGCAGGGCTTTGGCAGTTAGATGTAACATGCTGTCACGTAGGTTTGCACGCTGTAATGGGAATGTCAAAAAAACCCTTTTCAAGGCTTTTTGTCAGTCCTTTTACACGTGCAGCCTATGGACGAACTACACTAAAAAATCACTCAATGCCCTGCGTGTCCAATACAACAACGGCTTCAGGAGGTTGATGGGGCTGTCACGATACTGCTGCGCATCTGGGATGTTTGCAGAGGCACGGGTCGGTGGTTTCAGTGCCATTATAAGAAACAGAACCGCGTCCCTCATGCGTCGTGTGCGTGATAGTTCCAACAGCCTTCTTCAGCTGATTTGGGACAGTCCTGTTTGCGCAGTGTGGCGGGCTGGCGGCAGTGGAGCGGTGCAAGAGGTGCGGTGTATAATTTAATGTAACTAACGTAGTTTTATAAGTTTTTATTGTTACTAACATGATATGGACATGAGTCTGAAATAAATAATTTGATTTGATTTGATTAAGCGACTTAATTTTAAGCAAACGCTTGCTTAAAATTAAGTCGCACACGTGCAAATTAGTTAAGCTCTTTAGTTAGCTCAAGATGGACGCTCAAGTCAATAATTCTTGATTAATTCTTAATTCTTGAGAATATGTTTAATCTGACACTTTTGGTCTTTGCTTCGGCTTCCTTGATACCGAAATTAGGTGGCGCCATGGCCGACACTATATCAGCAATCCCTTGTTGTTTTGCTAGCTTATTCCTATAGTTAAGGCTTCTTATATTCCACAGCTAGGCCAAAAGCTACGGTAGCCCAGTGGTTCAGGCATGCGGCTGTCAAACGGCGGTCGTGGGTTCGAATCCCGGCTCGTACCAATGAGTTTTTCGGAACTTAAGTACGGATTTTTTTTTACGAGCCTATTGGTCCCTGTTAGGTGCCTCTTCCACCCAGTTGTTGAAGAACACATCCAGGTCATCCCGCCATCTCCGTCTAGGTCAGCCCCGTCTGCGTCGCCCGTCATGTGGCACCCACTTGGTAGCCACATTTTTTTTTATTTTTTTTATTTATTGATTAATACATAATAAGATATACAAAAGATCTTAACATAAAGACCCATTTTAGGCAAAACCTAGAGGAGGTTTGTATGCCAATGGGGAGTTCTGGTTTTGATTAACTTAATTAATTAATTTCACTAGGTGCTAAGGTCAGACAAATCCTGCGTTAATAGTCATATTATTTCAAAGAAAACCATTTTCAACCGCAAGAACTAAGCATTTAATGATCGAAATAAGTGATGACTAGTACAATATTTTCCTTTGATATCCTAGATAAACGAAGAATTTGTCCGTAAGTATGATAAAAATATAAAAACTAATGTTAGGTGGTAGTTATATATACTGTCTTGAATGTATTAGTTACAGAAAAAAACTGAAGTTTCTAGACTTCAGTAGGTGCATTTTAAGAAGCCTTTTTGCGTTATTTCCGTTCGCATATCTATTTCGTACATCTTCTGGCAACTCGTTTATTATTTTAGGCAGTAAGTGAGCATGGAGTCTTGCACCATATATATTATTAAATTTAGGTTTACAGAAAAGTTTTTGGTTAGGCAACTTTCTTAGGCTTTTACATCTCTTATTTAATTTTAGCGTTTTAACATAATGGAGATTTTCTACTAATATAGCAAGTTTTGCTTTATTTTGTACAGGAAGTACATTACAGTATTTAAATAGATGATCATAATCATTTGAGTGTTTTATTTTAATATGTTTTGGTACAATCGATTTCAGTATTCTTATTTGTAAATTATATATCTTTTCTATATATGTTTTAAATGTTCTACCGTAGGTGCTCAGGGCATAACCGATCACCGAGTCAGCGAGGGCTAGGTATAATAAGCGTAGTGTTCTATACGGTAATTTGTATTTTAGTACCGTTAGTTTGCTTAGAATGGCTCGTAACTTATCGCACACATAGTTTATGTGGGGGCCCCAGTTGAGTCTGTGATCGATTATCAGCCCAAGGTACATATGTTCGTTAACCACTTCGATTTTTTCACACTCACAGGTCGCGATGTTGTGTTGTTGTAGACACCAGTGTCGGTGGGCAACCACCACAACATCGTGATTAGTTTTGTTCTGGGCTGAGCGTATGTGCATTATTTTAGTTTTTTGTGTGTTAATAACTAAACCAGCGTCGTGAGCCCACTTACAAAGGGTATTGAAATTTGTTTGCAACGCGCGCTCGGCCAGCACGATATTCCGGTCGGCTGTAATAATGCACGTGTCGTCCGCGAACTGATATACGGAGCCCTCTGTTATTATGTTACACATATCATTTACGTATAAAAGGTACTCTGTAGGGCCAATTATTGATCCCTGTGCTGTCCCCTTTATAGTTTTTATTGGATTACTGTAGGTATTGTTAATCTTTACTAGTGTATATCTATTCACGTGATAGTTTTTGAGTAAATTTAGTAAGGGACCCTGTATACCGTTCTGTTCTAGTTTGTTATACAGCGTATCAAATGCTTTGCTGAAATCAATGAAAACAACGAGCACATGCCTTTTTTCGTGCAGGTGCTCGTTGATTTCATTGTTGAATTCACAAAGTAGCTGAGAGGTACTTCGGTTTTTTTGAAACCCAAACTGTTTGGGATTAATTACCATATTTTTAATCAGGAATTTATTAATTTCATCGCCGAGGTATCTCTCAGCCACGTTGTCTATACACGATAGTATGGTTATCGGTCTATAATTGTTATAGTCCGTGTGAGCACCTTTTTTGTAGATTGGGCGTATTAATCCAATTTTAAGTTCATCGGGGTACCTAGAAGTCGCAATGCTAGTATTAATTAGGTGAGTAATTACTGGTGTAATTTTAGAACAATTTTTTTTTAAATCTATAGCTCGTATTTTATCATATCCTGGGCTCTTTCGATCATTTAAACGTTTTATTATTTTAAATATATCGTTATGTGTTGCTTTTTTGATCCTCATTGCAACTCCTGGGCTCGCAACAAACTTAGAGCTGTCAAAGATACGTGTTTTACATGAAACCGATATTTTGTCTACATTATTTTCGAATTCTTGAGCAAAGTTACTACATATTTCATTTTCATTCATTTTAAAAAGTTTCAAAATTACATCATCAATTGAATTTTTACCACATAATTCATTGATTATGCTCCATATTTTCTTAGAATTTTTAAAGTGAGTGCTGATTTCCTTCTTGATATACCTATTTTTAACATAGTTTATGTATTTATTTGTCTTGTTCCGGTACTTATTATATAAAATTCTATTTTCTATATTACATGGATTTCTTTTCCAGATTTTGAACAGTTTATCTCTTTGTTTACACATTTTTAAAAATTTTTTGTTTACCCATTTACATTTTTTCCTCTTATTATTTTTACACTTAAAAGTTCTTTTACATTTATCGTATACGTTGTGTACTTTTTCCTTGATAAAGTTATATATTCTATTCGGGCACTTGTATGCAAGCGCCTCGTCCCAGTCGACCTGCTGCAGAGCATTTTCAACTTTATTATTGTCTAGCATGGTTGTGAATCGCGTAGCGGGCGCTCGTCCGCCGGCGGCCGTCGCCAGCGCACAGCCAGTTATGTAATGGTCGGCTATAGCTACGTTAATCACGCCGGTATATACAGCGCGGCAATTGATTGCTCTCGTGAAGATATGATCTATACAGGATTTTGTGATGGTGTTACCCTTTTGTTCAACTCGGGTGTACTGATTTATGCCGCAGTCAAGTCCTAGTTCAGAAAGCTTATTGTAATACATGGTTCGAGTATTGTTATCTTTTTTTAAGTCAATATTTATGTCTCCTATAAGAATTAATTTATTTCTGTGTGAAATCTTGTTTAGGGTTGTAAATAACTCTTTAACAAAGCTGGATATGCATGTATCAGGTGGCCGGTATACTGCACATATACTTATTTTTTCTGTATTATTTATTTCTATGTACCCACACAATGATTCGAAAAATAACGTTGGGTGAGGAATGAATGTAAATGGGATAGTCTTGCGCACATAAACTATTACACCACCGCCTTTGCGGTTTTTTCTAAGATTAGCGTACATATTATAGTCACATAAATTAAAAAGCGAAGTACATGTTTCACTTATGTTTACTTCCGTTAGTACTATTATATCGATTTCGCGAAGGCTATGCGTAACTATGTATTCTAAATGCGAGAAGTTACGTAACATAGATCTTATATTTACATGTAACGTAATGAGGTATTGGTGATCTGATGGAATTGCAGTTATGTATTCGTTCCAATTATCGAAGGTACTTTCTTCTATGATGGATGTTCTATCCATTGAGATGTTTTTTTTCCTGTTGACTGTCGATACGTTGTCTGTAAGTAGTTGGGGGTACCAGCATGAAAGGCTTAGTCCGTCTTTGATGCTGATGCCCAGTATTCAATGTCACTCACCGATCTGATTTGATATGTTTTACCTTGCTCGTCCTTCTTGATCAGAATGCAACCTCTTTTACACCATACAAACTTGAATAAATTGGATTCTTTAAGCTCCGATTTAGCTTTCCATAGAAGGTAGGCCGTTGAAGGTGTTAGGGCTTCGCGTATGAAGATTCTAGTATCCTCCGGTCTCCCAATGTCGCGCCCTGTCAGGGTGATGGTCTTCGCGTTGTCCATCCATTTGTCCCGGCGCCCTTCACGGAGAGTTATCACAACTGTGGCTACATTTCTTATCTGGCTAGCAGGTGCCTTGCTCGTTTTCCTGTACGTTTGTATGACGTCATGGGGGTCCTGGTTTATCTTTTCGGCGATTTTTTCTACGATCTCTTTCAGGTTTTCGCCTTCTGTTTTTTGTATGCCGCATATTTCCAAGTGATTTCCCATTTGGCTTTGCTCGAAGGTATGAACTTTTTGTTCTAGTAGCTCGACTTTGTTTTTCATATTTGTAAATTTATTTTTCAATTCGATGTTTTCTTTTTCTACCTTCTTTGTTTTTTCATCATATTTCTCTATGCATTGTTGGTAATCGTCAATTTTATCAGAGTAAAACTGTAAACTGCGCCTTAGTTCCTCCTGGAAGAGTTCACGCAGTTGACGGGTTAATTCGTCTTTCATGACAATTTTAATCTGATGACGGATTTCTTTGACGAGTTGGTCGTTATCGCGGTATTCCGGCTGGGGTGTGGTCATTTCGACGCTGTTGTTATCGTCATCCTCGGGATCAGGTAGTATTATTGAGATCCGTTTGTTTTTAGCCGTACCACAACATCCCCGGCATTTCCATACCGAGTCTGTAGATGACAACGCAAACAATTGATCGTTTGTTATAGATACACAGCTACCGTGCCACCATTTGTTGCACACACTGCACTGCAATCCAGAGTTCTTTTTCGACACCAGTTTATTGCACTTTACACACTTGGCCATTTCGAGAAACACAATTTAATATATTTTTTTGGCTAATTATTTGCTAGAACGATTTGTACGCGCAGGTAAGATGCACAATGCGCGCGACCTACCGCGGCCCGTTGCTCAAGTGAACTTAGCCCACCTGTTTGGATGCATGTGACAGACGTGGCCAGCCCAGTCCCACATGAACCTGGCAGTTTTCGCACCCACATCGCTATGCGTGTTTTGGAGCGCAGTGTAGTGTTTCGGACCCGATCCGTCCTTTTGACTGGCAAAGCTTCAATTTGGACTTCTCGCTCTCAGTGAGTGACCATGTTTGCGCACCGTAGGTTAGGACAGGCAAAATACACATGTCGACGAGTTTCCGCTTAAGTGACAGAGGAAGATTGCCCTTCATTAGCTCCTTCATGGACCAGTAGCTCTTCCAAGCGTTTTCGACCCGACGTTCGACTTCCTTGTCTTGTCTGTAGCTGAAAGAGACTACCTGGCCCAAGTAAATATACTCTTCGACATAATGTATGTACGGAATATGATTTCATATTTACCGTTAGCTTGCATACAACTGCGAAGAAATTCAAAGGTGTATGTGAAGTCCCCAATCCGCACTGGGCCAGCGTGGGGACTACTGCCCGTTCCCTCTCATACATGAGAGGAAGCCTGTGCCCAGCAGTGGGACGTATATAGGCTGATGATGTGATGTGATATTCCACAAACAATGTCTTCCGACCACTTCGACATATTTATTTCAAAAAATTTCTTCAATCTTACGAAATACGAACTTCGAATGCAACTACTTGACAACTTAATACGTGTAAACCGGCCTTGGCGGAGATTTCAGTCAAACTTCACACTGGGAAAATCTAAACGGCACTGAACACTACGATAGCCAAATATTAGGAGGCACAGGAAAGAATTCATATAATGTAATACCAGCCTGTGCTTTTCCGGTCCAATCGAGACGCGAGACTGTTTTCATTAGCAGGATACATTCAGAGATGCGATTTATTTGAAATACTTCTATTTAAAATGCAAATACAAAATGCAAAATACCTATTTTGTATTTTGCATTTAAATGCCTTTTAGTAAAAAACATTTTTAATGTCGTCATGGACTATTTGACCGCAAAAATCCAAAAACCAACCCCATGGAATCTCTTGTACGCTGACGACGTAGTTCTTATATCCGACAACGTACAAGTGTTACAGGAAGACCTAGAAGAGTGGAGAAAGTCGTTAGAGCAAAATGGTTTGCGTATTAGTAGGACAAAGACAGAATACATGTTTTGCAACTTCAACTCCAATGCGCAAGCAAATCCAGGCATTACGCTGAGCGGCACTGCCCTCCCTAGAGCTAAAACCTTTAAGTACCTAGGTTCAGTACTCTCTGAAGAAGGCTCTATAGACGCAGATGTGATTCAGAGAACAACATCAGGATGGGTGAAGTGGCGTACGCTCACAGGGGTGCTGTGCGACGCAAAAATACACATAAGAACTAAAGGCAAAGTGTACAAAACGGCAGTGAGACCAGCTCTATTGTACGGTAGCGAAGTCTGGGCAACTAAAAAGACACACGAGCAGAAGCTGCACACCACTGAAATGCGTATGCTGAGATGGGCAGGTGGAGTGACACTTAAGGATAGAATACGTAACGAACACATAAGAGGAAGCTTTAAGGTGGCACCCATAAGCGACAAAATGAGTGAATCAAGGCTCAGATGGTATGGTCACGTGATGAGAAGACCCGACAATTATGTTGTGAAGAAATGCCTTTCTATGGCTACCAAAAAAAGGGGAAGGGGAAGACCTCAAATGACCTGGTTGACGAATGTCCACAGAGACATGAATAGCCTCGGGCTTAAAGAAGAGGATACCAGCCAGCGGACTACATGGCGCCGCATGATAAAGAAAGCCGACCCCGTGTAACGGGAAAAGGCGAGGACAAAGAAGAAGATTTTGTGTTTTATTTGAAATACCTTTCGAGATGTATTTTGCATTTTTAATATTCATTTCAAAATGCAAAATACTTTGTGATTAAGTTTAGCCAACATAACCAGTCAAACAAAATGAAATGAATGAATGACGCTTGTATTGCCGAATTTGACCGATAGAGGCGCCTGCTTTTTCTTCTTCTTTGGTCAGAGTGCGCGCCTTATGTCTATAAAGCGTAATAAATAAAAATTGATGTTTATTTTTTTCACTTTTTAACAATAGCAGTCCAATTATTATTAATAAAGGAAAAGTGTAATAATAATAAATTAAGAACTAGATGCACAATCAACCGAAATAAATGGCCACACAATTCACAAAATGGAGCCATGGCTATAGCTAGTTTTTTAACATTATTTTAAGTGAGTATTATTAGTATTAATAACATAACAGAATTTATTGATACGCGTACTGATAAATATGACCAAAATGTCATGAATAAGGTGCCATTTGGCTCGGCATTGTATCTCTATTCTATTTCTCATGATAAATACCTAAAATAACATTCGATTTGATCAAAAGGTATTTTATTTTGAAAAAGTATTTTGAAAATACCTATTTTGCATTTAGCATTTGAAATACATAACGCAAAACTATTTTGTATTTTGCATTTAAAATAGTAAATCTGAAAAGTATTTTGCATTTTGTATTTAAATGCTTTTTTGAAACCATTTTGTTCATCTCTGGATACATTCATTCATCTACTAGACGTAACGTATCTGACAATAATTGAAGGAATTTCGTTTTCATGGAAGGTCCTTCAATTCAGAAAAAAACCTGTAAAAAGAAATGTCAGATAAGTTTCCAAGAAGTTCATAAAATGAGTCGTGCATTTGAAACACATTACTGTTATTTGAATATAGTATTTCGAATAACTGTCACCAAAGTAGTTTGTATTATATTTTTTCTATTTCCATAAATGTATTTTGTAATCGAACACGTGAGCGAAGTTCATTGCTTAAACTTAGGCCGATAATCGGATGTCTCTATGCTGTCCGTTCGGCTGTTCTCCACACCACAGGTCGCATTTCTCCATTGATTCTCTTGATATTTTGTGAGCACTGAGCAGGTATATTATACGTTAGTAGTGTTTCTGTTGAGTCATTTTTTTTCGAATTTAACAGACAGGCTCGCAACTTCTAGCTCCAAGAGCCGCTAGTAGAGACAGAGACAATATATTGCCCAACCTTGTATAACACTGTCACTGTCTAATGATAAGTTTGTTTTCTGTCGAAAGAATTCGTGTTATTTGCTCTAGATGACGCTATTAAGTTGAGATCAAGTTGAGATAGAATATTCGTCACTTGTTTCTTACCTGTGTGTGATGAAATTTCATTCTTTCGTTCTCAGTAACCTTCCAATTCCAATTCCATTCAATTTATTTCATTCATTCAAATTCGCCATTGACTGACGCTCTGTTTGGTCTAGAAGTGCACAGTGCAGGTTGAAGGTTTTAGGTTTTCTGTGTTTATAACGATTATCCTGCTAATGTTTACAGCATAGCGTCTGAGGGAAATTATTGCGATGAAGTTAAAGAAGGTTAAAGTGGACTCGGAGGTAAAGTTTCTCCGCAAACCCTACTTTTTAAACGCCGACAGTCTGGTTTGAGTGACGTCGTAAACAAACATTTTGGTTTCAGGAGGCGAGTCCCGTGCCTGCACCGCCTCAGGCCGAGATTATTGAAGCTGATCTGTACAAGCGTACGTACTTTGGGCCTGATGTGCCCACATTAGAGCTAGAGTGCTGGGAAGAAGAACTCTCGGAGTACCAACTAAATGCCTATAAGAATGCCGACGATGAGTACAAGAGTATACAGACTAAAATTGACGATCTGGTGAAGGATACAGGTGGACAAATCGTGTACAATGGAGATCAGTTTACTGCGTACCAGTTGCTTGGAAAGTGAGTAAATTTTCATTTTGGTCCTGCCCAGTATAACCTGTACTTATTGTGTTTTTTTTAAAGATATTGACATGTTTTGAACTTTAAAAAATAACATCACGTAGAAACAGCGAAAATCAAAAGGGTCCTCAACTTCCAAATTCTTGTTCCATTGATACAATAATAACATAAACTGAAAAGGTGAACAAAGTTCTCTTGTGACACTAAATGAACTGTAGAATTGTATGGTTAATTTTCTTGTCACAATGAAAAACTTTCATAAATGAATAAATTGAGTCAGTTTAGCTGGCCAAGATTTTGACCCTCATCCTAAAATGATCTCAAAATTAAATCTGAAGACATTTTAAAATTGAAAATTCATCTTGATCGTTAACATTATTTTTCAGACAACCCGTCCTAAAGGATCTTGAGAGGCAGAGTGCCGAGATCATCAGATCGAGATCTCGATCCATATCTGTCTCAAAGGAAACTAGAACTGGCAAGAGAGGTAAATACAAACCTTTTTTGTGGTGATTTGAGAACGACAGGTACAGACCAAAATTGGCCGTCATACGAGGGGTAATATCACTAAGGCATGTCAAATGACGGTGTAAAATTTCATGACTCATCTGGGAGAAGACAGGCTAACTTGCACTGTTTGTATGTATGTAAGTTGTCCATCAAAATTTGCAATCAATTCTTTATATAGCATGTGGAACACATCCATTGAGATGATTGCCCCAATTATAGTCTAAACTTAAAATTAGATTTACAATCGATATATTTGAAAGTTTTACTTAAACAAAAAATCATACAAATACATATACATATTTTAATCCAGGCTACAAACTATCTTCGTGCAAAAATTCATCCACAACGGTTGAGCCATTTAAATGATTGAGGTAACAAACGCCCAAATATCTAAACTTTCGCAAAATTAAAACAGATGAACAAAAAAATAAGTACAAAGGCGAGCTTATCCCTTTAAGGGATCTCTGCCAAGGTAACCTTTGAGCAAATGAGATTCATGATATTGCATGATTTCAAACCATATTATTTTGTCATCAGGTCGTCCGAAAAAGAATCGCGAAGAAGACAGAGATTACTCCCCATCTCCTGACAAAGATCCGGAGCCGCGCCACAAGAAGAAGAAGAAGGATAAAGAAAAAGAGAAAGAGAAGGAGAATAAGAAGGAGAAGGAAAAGGAGAAAGAAAAAGAAAACACCAAGACCAAAGACAAGACTCTGGCACCTTCCAGTTAGTATAAAACAAATTATTATTTACCCCCTATTCAGTTATTCATAAATCTTAACTGTGATAAAAAGAATATGCTTTATCCTTTTCTTATAAACACCAATGTCAAAGTGATAAATAAAGGCAGACAAATTTAAAAGCTATTTTGGATGACATAAGTTGTTGAATGTGTACAGCATTAAATTCTGGTAACAGCATTAATAATAATAATAACAGCTATTATTAGCTGGGCAAAAAAACTGGTCTAATAATGGAGATAGAAGGTGTCCATCCAGTGTGTGTAGGCATCCCTAAATACCAAAATATATATGTATTTATATATACAGTGTTGCGTGCGCGCTCGTCGATGGCGCACGGTTTCTCTCTGCGGTGTCGGCGCGTTTAGCGAGTATCGTAAACATGTCGAAAAAAGTGAAATGTTCTAAGTGTAACATTATTATCGATGAGTTACTGTCGTATATACAGAACAAAATTTCTAGTATAGGTGAAGATACTCTTGTGCGTCTGTGTACTACTTCGTTCACAAATGAAGAAATTCAAACGTCAAAGTCGTTGCTGTTTGAATCCGTACCAAAAAAGAAGCGTAATGTTGGGAATGTACAACGAAAGGGTGACGGAAAGAGTCAACGTGAATTAAATGATATTATCCAGCTTATAAAAACAACGGATCCTGACCTAATACCAATTTTCGTGGCGAGAGATTTAGAAAAACTGCCGCCAGTGACGTTTGACCATCTAGATTGCACAAAACTATTAAAGGATCTAGTGCGTCTTCAAGCGGATATAGAAACTGTCAAGGAGACCTACGCAACTTCCCAGGACCTCAAGAATTTAAGGGAAGACTTCATAAAATCGAACAGTGTAGGCCCGTCGGCGCCGGCGCGTCTGTCATCCTGCAATGTAAACAATAGACGTGGGGCTTGGTGCATGGATAGTGGCCCCATTGGATTATCTCCGGCACATGACTCGACGAGAAGAGGTAGTCAATTCTCTTGTAAGGATGACACATCATTGTCTCCTGTTCAAAATAACGAACAATTGCAATATAGAACACTTGTAAAAGAAGGTAGAAATTCAACCGCGCAGAGCGGAGATAACGTGTTGCCGACCGGTGCAGCTAGTGAGATGAGTCACCGCAGTGATCAGCTGATTGGCCGACCCGATCCGTATATTTCTAATAACATGAATGCGGCGTCAAACAGCCAAGAGAAAGAAAGTTGCGTTAAAGAAATGGTGCAACATGAGTCAACGCCAACTTTAAAAGCAGATGGGGATGATTTCAAAGCCGTTACCTACAAGAAAAATAAACAGAAATATCGTTATAGGGGTCAATTTGGCTTGGCAAGTGAGTCTAATGTGAAATTTAAAGCCGCTGAGCGTAAAATACCCATATTTATCACGAACGTTCACATGGAAACTCGAGAGGAGGACATCGCTGAACATATTTTCGAAAAAACCCGAGAGAGTGTATCTTTGCAAAAGATAAACATTTTCAAAGAAAATACTAGTTATAAAGCGTACAAATTTTTCGTGGATTCAAGCAAACTGCCATTATTTTTAGAGGAACATTTATGGCCTAAAGGTATTATTTTCCGCAGATTCGTACACTTTAAACAAAAGAAATCGATCGGAGCTAACTCCGAGAACGGCAATAAAACTGATAAGCCTCCTTCGGGTTAACCTTAAGGAGGGGATAATGACCAGCAGTTAATTAAGAGTATATTATGGCATATCGTTTCTGTAGTTTTAATTGCAAGAACGTGAAACGATCAATCGACGATATAAGGGAACTATGCCGAAAGTCAGACATTGTAGCTCTTCAGGAGACCTGGCTGCTTCCTGATGAAATTATGTACTTAAATACAATACACGACAATTTTTGTTCAACGGGGACTTCGGCGGTGGACACAGCGGCGGGCATGCTGCGCGGGCGACCGCACGGCGGCGTCGGGTTGTTATGGCGGCAGTCAGCATTTCACAATGTAGATGTAGTGCAGTGTAATAACGTGCGGCTGTGCGCGATTAAGATAACGACCTCGGACAATAGGCCTATTATAGTGGCGAGTGTTTACATGCCTACGGACTGCAGTGACAATATAACGGAATTTACGGATTGTCTATCGATGGTGAGTGCATTAATTGATGACTATGGCGTAGAAAACCTCTATCTTATGGGGGATTTTAATGCGCATCCGAGTGAACGTTTCTACAAGGAGCTAATAAACTATTGTGACGAACAAAAGTGGTACTGTATAGACATACTGAAACTTGGACTTACTTCGAACACATATACTTTCTTTAGCGACGCGCACCTATGTGAGCGTTGGTTAGATCACTTTGTAGTGTCTGAATCGGCAGTGCCTTCAGTACAACATATATATGTAGATAATTGTGTAACGTCGTCTGACCATTTCCCTATGTATTTAGAATGCAATCTAAATATTATAACTCCTAAAGTAAATATGACCGCTTCGGTAAATCACAATAGTAATGTAGTTTGGGGAGAAAGAACGCCCGACCAAATTGATATGTATAAAACTGAATGTAATCAAATGCTTAAACTTATTAATTTCCCGTCTACACTAAGGTCCTGTGCGGATAAATATTGTCAAGACTCTGAGCATAAAAAAGTTCTAGACGGTCTTTATAAGGATATCATCTGTGTACTTAGGAAAGCGGCGACTGTTAGAAGGCACAAAGTAGGAAACAGGGCTAGAAAACAGGTTGCGGGCTGGAATAAGTCGATCTGTGATGCTCACGGGGTGGCTAGGCAAAGGTTTCACGAATGGACGTTAGGTGGGAGACCTACGGTCGGCCCTCTTTTTAAAGAAATGTATGAGAGTCGTAAGATCTTTAAATCACGTTTAAAATGGTGTCAAGATCACCAAAACCAAATTAAACTGGACATTATCACCTCTCATCACGCGAAAAAGGACTTTCGAGGTTTCTGGAAGGCGACTAGCCAGCTGAAACCTGTGGCTGGCCACCCGGTCAGCGTTGATGGCGTGAGCGATCCAAAAGGGATTGCTAATTTGTTTAAGGACCATTTCTTTATAGGGTCTCCATTAGGTCCGTCGCAGATGGAGAAGCTCGATGCTGAGGTCTGTAAAGGTGAACCAAGCCCTGGATTTACCGCCAAAGATATTGATAAAGTTATTAGATCTATGTCCAGAGGCAAATCCCCGGATCATGACGGGCTCAGTATCGAGCACCTTCAGAACGCAGGTCCTCACATGTCCAGAGTGTTGGCAATGTTTTTTACGTTGTGTGTGAGACATTCGTATTTGCCTACAGATATGATGCGCACGATAGTGGTGCCGGTAGTGAAAAATAAAACCGGAGACCTTGCTGATAAAAATAACTACAGGCCCATATCATTAGCGACGATTGTAGCCAAAATATTGGACAGTGTGCTTAATACCCAGTTGAGCAAACATATTAAGTTGCAAGACAATCAATTTGGCTTCCGACCAGGTTTGTCGACGGAATCTGCGATACTGTCTCTTAAGCATACTGTCAAATATTACATCGGCCGTAAGACTCCTGTAATTGCCACTTTCTTGGATCTGTCTAAGGCTTTTGACCTGGTTTCCTATGACAAACTGTGGGATAAGCTTAAAAAAACCAGTATACCATCGGAAACGGTGCGTATACTTAGGTACTGGTACGCGAATCAGGTCAACAGCGTTAGGTGGATAAACTCGCTCTCTGACGAGTACAGGTTGGAGTGTGGGGTGAGGCAGGGCGGTCTGAGTTCACCAACGCTCTTCAACTTGTACATGAATGAGCTGATCGAGGCGCTCAGCAGCATCCATGTCGGCTGCCATGTTGACGGAGTATGTATCAATAACATAAGTTATGCGGACGATATGGTGTTGCTGAGTGCGTCGGTCTGTGGCATGCGTAAGTTACTTGAAGTGTGCGAGTCATATGCGACAAGTCATGGCCTAAAATATAACAACAAGAAAAGTCAGTACCTGGTCTTTGAGGTCGACCGCAATAAGACTACAGAGTTTCCTGTGATACGCCTGAATAGTAATCCGATGGACAGAGTAAGGCAATTTAAATATCTGGGCCACGTCGTTGCGGCCGATCTTAAAGATGACAGCGACATCGAACGTGAGCGCAGGGCGTTATCGGTACGTGCGAATATGATAGCTCGAAGGTTTGCGGGTTGCTCCAGAGATGTGAAGGTCACACTTTTTAGAGCATTTTGTACCTCCCTCTATACATGCAGTCTATGGGTCAAGTATTCGCTACGTGCCTATAACGCCCTCAGGGTTCAATATAATAACGCGTTCCGGGTGATAGTGGGACTGCCTCGCTTCTGTAGCGCATCGGGGATGTTTGCGGAGGCGCGCGTGCAATGCTTCCATGCTACCATGCGTGGGCGCGCCGCATCCCTGATGCGTCGGGTGCGGGACAGTCCCAATATCATCCTGAAAATGATAGCGGACAAGCCTGACTGTCCTATAATGCTGCACTGTGCGGGACTACATGTACCCACCAGCATCATACAGTGGTAGCAATTTTTAGTTTGTAGTTCTAATTAGTGTATGTTGTTCTAACCCTGTAATTTAAGTCTACCAAGTACTAATACTAATACGATATGTGTCAAAGTTACACGAAATAAATTATTTGAATTTGAATTTGAATATATATATATACCAAGCGGGTTTGGGCTCCTCACAATCTCAATAAGTAGTTATGACTGAAAAAAGTACACTCAACAACAAAACTCGTACCAAAAATCCTTTTTAACAATCTTTCCTATCCAGACGTGCACAGTGTGGTGACCAACGTGCGACCCTCAGAGGCGACCGCCATCGGGGGCCTGCTCACAGGCAGCGCCACCAAGACCACCGCCATCGTCGACCTCACCAAGGACGACAGTAACAAGAACGTGGCCGACTCTAGGGAGGTCTCCTTCAACAAGTTGCAAGGTAAACATGTAATTTCACACACTCGTGTCTAAAGTAGTACCGTCATTAATTACCAAGGATAGGACAAACGCCCGTCATTTTGAAAACTTAACCCTGTTCTGTACTGTAGAGACTTCCTTATATTAATAAAAAAAATTAGGTACTAAATAAGAATAAGAATAGTTTATTCGTGACAATACAAAACAAAGGACAAAAGTAATGTTTTATAAATTTATTTTAAGTACCAAAATTTATATGTTTCCAGTGACAAATTATTCAAATGACGATGATTAAGGCGATAAATCACTTTCGCCAATGGAAAAGAATGACCATAATTTTTTCCAAATTTTCACTTGTGAGCCTATATCGACGTGAGTTTAGGACCCATTTATGAGTCGAAAAAGTGTGTTCACAGTCTACTGACGTCATTGGGGCATGTCTAATTGTTGACATTGGTATATTGTTTTTCCAATATGCTTGTGGCTCGGCGTTTATTATCTTCTGCATTTCGTTTACGGTAACATAATGAAAATCGCATTGGTTTATAAATAAGTACACGTTTCTAAAGTGACATCGTCAATGCTTGACAAAGATGATTAGAATATTACCTATTTTATCTAAATGGCCAGTAGTAAACAAAGTCATTGAAATCAAGTAGTGTGTAATGCGATGATAGAAGAATAGGTAATTTATTGATAAATGTGTTGAAGTACATTAAATTGTAATATTTTGAGTAAACTTCTAAAAAAAAAATATCATTAGGAAGTCTCTACTGTACAGAACAGGGTTAAGTTTTCAAAATGACGGGCGGTTGTCCTATCCTTTAATTACCTTTGACACATTTGCGAAATTGTTTCAAAGAGGATTCGAAGTTTTGAGTACTTGTGGCATTGGCTGTGGCTTGTAACATCCTGCTTCCTCAAGTATTTCGCGATATCTATGTACACTATTTTCACTGTTGATCTACATGAGAGATGTGTGACATTAAACAACTGGGTTGACCGCTGTCATACCTACAACTTTTGATAAAAACGTATAGTGACTATTCCATTGGCATAATTAATATGCAAGTGGAAATCCGTGATCTCTGCCTACCCCTCCGGGAAATAGGCGTTATATGTATGTATAATTAATATGATATTTTGTTTACCTAGGCAAGACCTTCCCTTCACTAGTGGTGGTCGCCCGTCCGTACCTGCGGGCTAAGGACACACAGCCCCCAGCGGACCGGTCATCCCTCGACAGCAAAGTGAAGTCGGTGCTCATGCATACACCCATGAAGTTCACCGAGTGGCTGATACAGCAGGGCCTGGTGCGGTCCGAGCAGTGGTGCGTGATTCATCAAGGGAACAAGCTGAAACTCGGTGAGTTACAATACAAATATAGAGAGGAAGAAAACAAATATATGTATATTTGGAATCGCAATGCGCTACGGAATATGTCATTGCTCGGTTCCGACCCCATTTCTGATACACCCTGTATAACATACTGTATACCCACAGGCATGTACTCGGACGTGTCCAAGTTCCCGTTCTCCGGCGGCTACGTGTGGATCTCCGAGTGCTGCCCCACCCGCTTCGTGTCCGTGTTCTGTTCGTCCATCTTCGAGGGCGCCACCTTCCCGCCGAGCGTGCTGCTCAAGCTGGTCTACCACTGGGCCTGCCAGACCAACGTGCAGAACGTGGTGCAGTGGGTGAAGGTGGACAATCTCTATGTCAAGGTGAGAACTTCTTAAGTGAAGTATATGTATATACTTTAACAAACACCCCTGGAAATCTCATCATCATCATATCAGCCGAAAGACGTCCACTTCTGGACATACCCGCCACCCGCATCCAGCGTACTCTCAAATCTCTGAAATCACATGCATTTATATATTCTGCTTTATAAACCTTCGCACTCGTTGGAAATCTGGGGGCACGGCAGTGCCCCCGCCAAGACGAGCCAAGCGAAGCGCAACGCAAGGGCACTACCTACCTTTTCTCGGTACCTTTTTCATGATCAATAGTTTTCCCCAGGGCTTGTTCACCTGGCTGCGCGCGATCTGCACGTCAGCCATCCACCAGCACATGAGCCTCCTCGGCGGCGCCGGCAAGAAGGTGGAGGTGGGCGTCATCTCGCTGGGGACCACCTCCCACGACGGCACGCAGCGCCAGGTCAAGGTGGAGGTGCTCGGGGTGCTGGACCCCGCTGACAAACTGGTGAGTGCTATCTGTCGTCCAGCAATCGAGAACAACCTTTGCACATTTTCTTAGAGTTAGTGCGGAAAATAAATCGTGTGTGCCTCTATAGGTGCCTACGAATTAGAGCAGCATCGGGTTGAGGCACGCAAGGCTCGCCTATTTTGCCTTAATTCGCACGCGCCGTGTGCGGCGAGCCTCCTAGAGTCGGTCGTTTTGCCCGTGCTCAAAGGCCCCTCAGTGTGCGTGCCTCGCGTAATTTGAAAGTGCATCCGAGCGTGCCGCGGATAGAACGATTTAATTTGGTGAAGAAAATGTGCACAATATGAACTGTTTCATCCACTACCGAGGTGATTTTCTCTTCTTTTTGGTAATAATTCGGTGAATTACGATAAACGCAGCCGCGGCTGGCATCGTGTCCGACGCTATTTTGAACGACGCACAAAGTCGGCTCGCCGCTCGCACGCTGCCTCGCCCGCGCATGTTTAATGTGCACCAAATAGGCTCGCGAGCAGCGCGCCACGCGGGGCAGCTTGCCTTATGGCCTGGATACACATTGATTAGTGATTAGTGCGAGTCCATAGAAAAGGCATTCGCAGCAAAGCAAATGTATGAACTCGCACTAATCACTAATCAAAGTGATTACAGGCCCTTAGGCTGAGATGCTAAAATTTGGACGCAGCTTATGATTACAAAACGGCCCTCCACTGCATGCCATGAGCGGGCTCTCAGCTTCTTCAGACATGACGCGATCTCCGAAACATGATCTGGAGAAGCAAATGATTCTAGGCCAAATGTGTAAACGAGCTCAAAGAACGGCTCCAACGATATAGTTTAACACCGTCAAAATGGCGGCAGTGTACGACTTGCAGTCCACACGGCTTATGACCGCACCCTTTTTAGACAGACCGTATGGTCACATAGCACGTAGAACCGATGGCCGTTGGGGCGGAAAGGTTCTCGGGTGGTGACCACGTACCGGAAGGCGCAGCGTGGGTAGGCCCCCCACAAGGTGGACTTCGCTGAAAGGTTGATGGAGTCCACTGGATGCGGGTGGCGCACGACCGGTCACTTTGGCACTCCTTAGGGGAGGCCTATGTCCAGCAGTGGAAGCCTTTCGGCTAATATGAGGAAACAAGGAAGAAGAAGCCTCAGTTGCTCCTCCATGATGGAGGGATAAACGTTCCTCCTCACGTTTGGAGAGATAAACCCCCCCCCCCCCTTCCCTTCAGTGTTTTGGTCGTTTAGCCTGGTGTCCCTGTCTCACCGCCGACGGGAACTACTGTGACCGGTCCGATGTTATTCGACACACAGTATCTGATGTTTACTGTCGTTTATCATTCATCTTCGTAAACTTGAATAAAATTGTAGTATATGAAATATTTTTTTAACCATATACCTTTTGCAGATCCGCCTTCGCGCCGTCGAGCCTTTAGCGGAACACGAGAAAAACTACAAGAAGCGCTTCCAGAAAATTCTGGAGCCTCTCGTGACCTGGGTGCACCCTTCATCTGTCATCCTCACCGACCTGACCGTCGACAAGGGCACATTAGTCTCCATGGGCTTCAAGAACGTGCACCAATCCTCCTCGCACACCGACACCCCGGGAAGGAACAGCAATGCCAACATCATGGAGTACTTGAGGAGGATTGTGCCTAGAATGTTCCAGAACACTTTGTCGTTGCTGTCGAGGCAGATTATACAGCAGTTCTTGGATGAGTTGGTGTGGAGAGAGAGGTGAGTTTGTTTTCGTTTTTGTTACGGACAGGTTTTGGGAAAGCGTCTTCTCAACTGTAGTACACTCACTTAGGCCGGCCCTAAACGATCAATTAAATTGCACAAACATGTTGTGCAATGTTTTTGACCGTTTAGGGTTAGTAAGATTGCGCAGTGAATGAACAAAAGTTTGAGCAAGTTTATTTTTTATTGCACCATCTTCTTTTATTGTACCGTCTAGGAACAGTATTGCACAATATTTTTTAGTCTATGTTTAGCCGCCTCGAGGACGCACCATAGTAATTGCGCAATGTTTGCGTGATAATATTGATCGTTTGGACGCGAGCAGTTCAATTATATTGCGCCATAAAAATATTGTGTAAAGTTATTGTAGGTCTAGGGCCGGCCTTAGAATGTAACATAATCCAAGAACTAACAATATCGAATGATAATATAAAGATTATAAAGTATGACTAGAAACCAGGACACTAGAAAATACATAAATGACTAACTTAAGTCTTTATTATTTCATCATCGACAATGTCAGTCAGTATGCACATGCTTGTTTATGTGGTGGATGTGAATTGTTTGCTGTGTACGTAATTTGAACAATGAACACTATACAGGTTCGGCATCTCTCCCGGGCAAGCGTTCGACAACATCGTACTGCACATAGCGGAGCAGACCAAGTTCGACTCGAAGGACGCTATAACAGTGCGCTTGAACAAGATCGCCGCGAACCCGTTCAAGAACTGGAAGTACCCCTCCAAGGTAAAATCGGAGTAATTATTAGAGATGCAATGGATAGTGGTTTGACCGGATATCCGGCGTTGCGGAGTTTAAACTAATTTAATAACTGTCATTATGTTTTGAACCCTTAGGGAGTTCTACAGGATGGTGGCATGTTCCCACAGAATGGAAGCCATTTCTAATCTGAGGAGAATGTATTGCGATAAAGACTTTTGACGACCACTTTAGCCTAGTTCTTGCCTCGTAGGCCACTATCAACTACTAGTACAAGGTATCAAGTCCTAAGTTCGAATCCAATGAGCATGAATATTTGTTTCTGAGTCATGGATGTTTTATTTTTTCTTTTTTTTGTTAAGTGTTATTATTTTTGTGCAGAAATCAAAGAGCTTGGAAGAAGCGTCGACACCGCCCCTGGAGGAGGCGGGGCGCGGCAAGCGCGGGCGGCGCCGCAAGGAGCCGTCGCCGGAGCCGCCGCCCAGGAAGAAGAAGAAGGAGAAGACCCTCTACATACCCGACGACGACGAGGAGGAGGTGACACATCTTCTTTATCTCTTTTTAACCCCCCACCACAAAATAGATAGGTGCAGAAGGCAATCACTTTTATGCACCTCACTTTTCATACCTACGCTCGGCGGTCGCTCTAGGGTTGTCAACTATGACTTATGCTCAAACAACTGTCGTGGTAGTGGCACTCGTATCCAGTTGTTTGATTTATTGTTGAAAATGAAACGAAAAGAATGGAAATATAAATTAACAATGACTAAAATTCTTATATAACAAATTGGCTTAAAAAACGACAATTCACAGTTGAATGTTGAATATAGACAACCGTCCACTGAACAGTTATAATTGCTTTTATTTTTGTTGCTCCATTATTGCACAAAAAAGTTCACAGACGCGGCTCAAGCGGATGGCACTCGCACTGGTCCGAACCGGTCCGAGATATCGTGTACGTGAGCAGTGTCTATGTGTGCGTTGCTCGAGCGCACTTGTATGTAAATTGATTTCTGTACCTATCTGTTTTATGCCCCGACGCTAAGAGATGGGTGTTATAAGTTTAACGTGTCTGTCTGTGGTATCGTAGCTCCCAAACGGATGGACCGATTTGACCATTTTATCCCGAGTGTTCTTAGCCATTCATTCATTTCATGAAACACTGTTCAGCCGTTTTTGAGATATTGGATTTTGAAGTGAATATGTCGGGGGTTTTACAAATTTTCTAAGTTGTAGCTATTAGCAGTATATGTTTGTATTTACGTGTGTTTCGTAGCGTTTAAGATACTGAACTGGTTTTGGTACTTAAATGAGGTGTCAATCGATTCGTAAATATGCACCGGAGGACATACCCATTTTTCAGTTTCGGGTTACGTTTTCAGAACTATTTACACGGCGATGGCAAACCAGACCCCGTATCATGGTCGGCCTTATCACACGATAAGTGCCAGGATAGAGCGTCCGTCACTGGCTGACACCGTTCGATAGAACGAGACGACGCTCCTATCTTGTCATTTATCGCGTGATTTGGCCGACCATGATACGGGCTCTGCTTACGTCTTGCGGGATGGTAAACAGAGACCGTAATCTATGAAACAAATTAGTGTGTAGAAGATGCATTATTCTACGGTATTGGAAGTGATTTAACACGGCTTTGCAACCTGAACTAGCTAGGACTTCAGACAATTTCAGTTCAAACTATTTTAGTTTTAATTATATCTTCCTTTAAATTGATCTTTACTGCCCATATCCATGAACGATCATGACACTATTGTAGTAGAAATTCGTTTGTTTTTTTTACTGTGTTTGTGTTAAAAAAACATTATTAACAGTTGTTTTAGTTTGATGAATAACAGGCTTATCATTTTACACAGATACCCCTAGCCCTCCGGCGGACAAAGATCAAGCAAGAGCGAGACCAAAAGAAAGAGAAGGAAAAAGAGAAAGAGAAGGAAGAACCGACACCTCGATCCAGACGTAAGGTTGTCAGGTCTTACGTAGATGACGACTTGGACGATGTCCCGCTGAAGACCATCAAGAAGGAGATGAAACCAGAAGAGACGGTGTCTATGGAGAGATACTACTTCGGCCAGATTGGGGGGGAGGGGCCTATGACGAAGATGGCTATCTCTGTTGAGGTTAGTGGCTTTTACAAGTCCTGGCAAGGTCGCCATAAAGTGTGCGGCGTACAGGGTAAGTAAGGTACGAGACGTAGATAGTTTTTTATGCAATCGTTATATAATGTATGCTTTTTCAGTAGAGTACCACGTTTAGAACGAAGCTTGCTTAATTAAGTTACGTGACTTAAAAAGCTAATTATATAACTATTGTGTACAATACTTTTTCTAGGAGTCAACTGAACTAATAAAAAAAACTAGGTATCTATTGAAAATCTAAGCCCTGCTGAAACGAAGCACAGCCAACGGCTTTTTCTTTTTTGCCGTTAATGTCTTTTCTTTTCTCCAATTGGTCAAATTCATTATAGTTCAATAAAGGCGACATGTGATTGGTCGAATTTATTTTAGGTGTCTTTTAAACAGTTGTAAAATATGGAGTTGGGAGCTCCATGCTAAAATGTATGTGATTTTAGTTTCGTGTACGAAGTCTTAACTCAAACATTAAAGTCGACGAGTATAAAAAAGCTAATTATACAGTGTGTTACCGGCATGCGGGCATTTATTAAAACTGATAATAATATGTTCCGTTAGCAATTGTTTGCATGTATTTGCAAATCATAATTATGTAAATTAACTGCGCAATTAATTTTCCAAATTACAAACATTCAATGGACTAGGTGTATGACACCGTACTAAACAAAGTATGAAGGGCTGTAATTTACACTTACTTGTCAATTTACTTTGCTGTGCTTTGCTGGCAATTTAAATTTTGTTAGAAAACTTTTGTTTTTTAGAAATTGTTTATGAAGTCGGAATTATAGTTAATTATCTGTATAAAGGTCATGATTAAGTTAAAGAACTCCGTTAATTTACCCTACTTAAAAAAAGCCCGCATGCCGGTAACACACAGTATAACTATTGTATACAATACTCTTTCTAAGAGTCAACTGAACTAATTAAACAAACTTCTATTACTAACTTATATTGAAAATCTAAGCGCTGCTGAAACGAAGCGCAGCCAACGGCTTAGTATTCGTCGATGTATTTTCCTCTGTAGCCAATACGACGTTCTATTGGTCAAATTCATTATACTTCAGTAAAGGTGCCACGTGATTGGTCGAATTCATTTTAGCTGTCTAAACAGTTGTAAAAAGTTGAGTCGGGAGCTCCTTAGCAAAAAGTAAGGTAAGTTGTGGTAAGACTATCAATCTATCTGGGGCTAGACTTACATATATTTAGTCTTACCACAAATCAGATGTAAATAAACTTTTTTTTGTAGGAACTATATTATATACATATATATTTATATGCACTGTAGAAAATATTTTTATAAAATAAGTACCTACTGTGGATTCTACAGTAGGTAGGTACTTATTTACCGTGAAGTAAAAAAAGATTCTGCTTTCTCTAATTTTATTATAGGACGGTCCAGGTTCAACACCTCTGTTTTTAACCGTATGTTAGTCTTCCCCCAAATTTATAAAAACACACCGATACGAAAACAAACCTTACTTCGCTTGATAAAAGCTAATTATGGGCTGCTGTTCGTCTTACCCCGTAAGTGGGGCAAGACTAGCTATTTGAACATATTTAACAGCTATTTTAACAGTTCTCCCTGAATATCTCTTTTGAGTAAACATGCGTAAAAATCAATATAATATTGGAAAAGCGTACAAAAATCTTAAGTTCAATTATTCATTTAAAATAAACACTTAAAATGACGTTGTGCCGTACACGATCACGCCACAACGGCCGCGACAGAGGCCGCCTGCTTATAAGCGACCGTCAGAACAGAGGACCCTTGGATCCTACTCACGAAAATTCTCAGATTTACGGCTGAGAATAACCTTCTGATCGACGAGCAGTTCGGCTTTAGATCCGGACACTCATGCGTCCAACAGGTCACGCACGCCCGCGTCACGGAGCACGTGTTGGATGGCTTCTCTCGATTCCAAGGGGCTCAAGACAGGTGCGATCTTTCTCGACGTGGCGAAAGCCTTCGATACGGTCTGGCATAACGGGCTGGTATAGAAGTTACACCAGCTCGGTATACCTGACAGAGTCGTACTCACCATACGAGATTTTCTCAGTGATGGAAGCTTTCGATACCGACCGGAGGGAACGTACTCGGACCCACACCCCAGCCGGGCCAGAGTCCCGCAAGGCTCCGTGCTCTCTCCCACTCTCTACTCGTTGTTCACGAACGACATTCCCATGGAAGTACTATCCGGCGATACCTCCAAGAGGCAATCACTGACCTAGGGTCGTTTAATCTTTGGCGTATCGAAGTCAATCCGGAAAAAACCCTGCAATAGTCTTCCACACGTCTGACTGCGTTAGTACCGAGAGGCGGCGGGCTCCCATCCAGATGCTTGACCGGCCCACCGTCTGGGTCAATGAGGCCAAATATCTTGGAGTGAACCTCGACAGGAAACTGACCTTCCGTAGCCCCACATCCGTAGGGTACGCAACCGCGCGTACTAGGAAGACTTGGGCCGATCATCAACAAGTTTAGTAAAATGTCACTTAGAAATAAGCTGACAATCTACAAAACTTGTATTCGTCCAATCATGACATATGCAAGTGTAGTATTTGCTGACGTGCCTATGTCATCGCTCAAGCCGCTTCAGGTCATTCAGAATCGTTCTCTCCGTAAGGCGACTGGTGCCCCGTGGTACCAATCGAACCTCAGCCTGCAACACGACATGGGGATTAGCACCATGTATGGTTTCTTTATGCAGGCTGCCAGACGTTATTTTGACAACGCACCCCACCATAGGAATCCGTTAGGAAAGCTGCTGATTACGTTCCCATCCCTCCTACCTCTGTTGACACTCGGCGCTCACTGATTAGGGGCCCCACGTTCCGGCGTCCTAGGCACACACTTACGGACCCGGACGACGAAATCACAGAGTCCATCGAAAGACGGAACGCTGCGGTTTCGGCGTCCATCACATCGCATACACTTCGGCGTTCCCGCCGACGGGGACGTCCACCGCGAGATCGCGACAACACAGACACATACAGTCCCTATTCTTCCCGGTACCGCCGCGCCGCATACCGGGTAGAGTCAGTCCGACCCAAGTCGGGCCTATCCGAGTTTCTTGCTGGTGCCTTCTCAGCTAGGCTAGGTTTAAGCGAACCAGGGATAAAACTCCCATTAGTTCGACACCACTCACACCCCAGATTCGGTTGATACCGTTCAACCAATCTCACTGGAGCGCAAACTCGTAGAGTATTCCAGTGTTTAAACTTCCCCACGTGGTCGTGACGGAGGTTTCCCCAGGATTTTCCACAGGCTACCCTCCAACCACGCAATTCGACCGCTATATTGGGTCCGAAAGGAGGAGTTTGGCTAGCGGCCTGCCGTGTGCCCAACTCTCTCCCCTCGCCGTCCTCTCCTCCTTGCCACTGGCTCCTTGGTTACCGAGTGCACTGCCGAAGTCTTCCGCTCCCCTCACCCCTTCCAGGCCGCTTGGTTTCTGAGTGCACTTGTGACGACGCGCCGGCGTCGCACAACGGCGGCGGGGCGCGGCGGGCCGCGCGGCGCACGGGCAGAGCGGTGACGTCACAACGAGCGGCTTTAAAAGGCCCGAGCGCGCCTACAACGATCAGTGTTCTCCGGAGTCCGCTTCGGATAGCACTGCCCCCTCCCTTCCCCCCTGCGTCTTCAAGGCGGCGGTTTTGGCCCGTCCTCGTCTGCCTTAGACGTTCCCGAATACCTAGTCCTCAAGGCGGTGGTTTTGGCACGTCCTCATCAGCCTTGGACTAGTCACCCTGGAATCATCCCCGCGGCGGTGGTTGTGGCAAGTCCTCATCAGCCAGGGGTTCCAGGTTCCTACAGCCTTCAAGGCGGCGGTTTTGGCTCGTCCTCGTCAGCCTTAGGCTTCCCGAACTAACGCTCCCACTAATATCCCGTAGTCCGTAAGGATAGGTCCGCGACCGCGTTAACCGTACACCGTAGATTTAGCGTGCTAGATTCTAGTGCTTGCTTATAATTAATAAACGGGCGTAAGACCCTTATTTGTTACATATTTAATCCGTGTTTGCATTACAAGCGCCCCTAGATCCCTCATAGTGCCCCTGAGCTAGTCTGGAAACCTCCGTCAAGCCCTAAGCGGCGGAGGATTTGGGTGTGTGCCCAAAACACACATCACACACTATCTAGAAAGTAAGTTAGTAGGACATCCGCGTTATTCCTGGCCGCTTGGATCCCCAGTGCACTGCCGGAATAACGAACCCGTTGAACTCAGGCTGAGAGATATGTATGTGTGGGTAAACCCACCACATCACAACGTCATCCAACCGATCTTTAATTTCTAACAATAAACTATGATAGTCTTACCTCACCCTACCTTATGTGATTATAGTTTGGTGTACGAAGTCTTATTTCAAACATTAAGGTCGACGAGTATGAAAAAATAGTTTTCCGTCGTTGTGATACAGTTCTCTGAACTGATCTTGTCATCCCCAGTGTCCGGATTGCCACGTCGAGTTCACGGACAACATATCCCTGATGGACCACCTGTTCCTGCACGCGGCGCCCGCGCCCGCCTCGGCTCCGGACAGCGCGCAGTGCCCGTACTGCCTGGCGCGGCTGCCGAGCGACGAGCGCGCCGCGCACCTCAAGAAGGAGCACCCGAGCGACACGAAGACGCCCGACGTGTTCACGTACGCGTGCCTCATCTGTGAGGTGAGTGTGTCCCCAGTGCCCGAGTGAGCAGGTGACATCTCCCTGATGGAGCACCTGTTCCCCGCCTCGGCTCCGGACAGCGCGCAGTGCCCGTACTGCCTGGCGCGGCTGCCGAGCGACGAGCGCGCCGCGCACCTCAAGAAGGAGCACCCGAGCGACACGAAGACGCCCGACGTGTTCACGTACGCGTGCCTCATCTGTGAGGTGAGTGTGTCCCCAGTGCCCGAGTGAGCAGGTGACATCTCCCTGATGGAGCACCTGTTCCCCGCCTCGGCTCCGGACAGCGCGCAGTGCCCGTACTGCCTGGCGCGGCTGCCGAGCGACGAGCGCGCCGCGCACCTCAAGAAGGAGCACCCGAGCGACACGAAGACGCCCGACGTGTTCACGTACGCGTGCCTCATCTGTGAGGTGAGTGTGTCCCCAGTGCCCGAGTGAGCAGGTGACATCTCCCTGATGGAGCACCTGTTCCCCGCCTCGGCTCCGGACAGCGCGCAGTGCCCGTACTGCCTGGCGCGGCTGCCGAGCGACGAGCGCGCCGCGCACCTCAAGAAGGAGCACCCGAGCGACACGAAGACGCCCGACGTGTTCACGTACGCGTGCCTCATCTGTGAGGTGAGTGTGTCCCCAGTGCCCGAGTGAGCAGGTGACATCTCCCTGATGGAGCACCTGTTCCCCGCCTCGGCTCCGGACAGCGCGCAGTGCCCGTACTGCCTGGCGCGGCTGCCGAGCGACGAGCGCGCCGCGCACCTCAAGAAGGAGCACCCGAGCGACACGAAGACGCCCGACGTGTTCACGTACGCGTGCCTCATCTGTGAGGTGAGTGTGTCCCCAGTGCCCGAGTGAGCAGGTGACATCTCCCTGATGGAGCACCTGTTCCCCGCCTCGGCTCCGGACAGCGCGCAGTGCCCGTACTGCCTGGCGCGGCTGCCGAGCGACGAGCGCGCCGCGCACCTCAAGAAGGAGCACCCGAGCGACACGAAGACGCCCGACGTGTTCACGTACGCGTGCCTCATCTGTGAGGTGAGTGTGTCCCCAGTGCCCGAGTGAGCAGGTGACATCTCCCTGATGGAGCACCTGTTCCCCGCCTCGGCTCCGGACAGCGCGCAGTGCCCGTACTGCCTGGCGCGGCTGCCGAGCGACGAGCGCGCCGCGCACCTCAAGAAGGAGCACCCGAGCGACACGAAGACGCCCGACGTGTTCACGTACGCGTGCCTCATCTGTGAGGTGAGTGTGTCCCCAGTGCCCGAGTGAGCAGGTGACATCTCCCTGATGGAGCACCTGTTCCCCGCCTCGGCTCCGGACAGCGCGCAGTGCCCGTACTGCCTGGCGCGGCTGCCGAGCGACGAGCGCGCCGCGCACCTCAAGAAGGAGCACCCGAGCGACACGAAGACGCCCGACGTGTTCACGTACGCGTGCCTCATCTGTGAGGTGAGTGTGTCCCCAGTGCCCGAGTGAGCAGGTGACATCTCCCTGATGGAGCACCTGTTCCCCGCCTCGGCTCCGGACAGCGCGCAGTGCCCGTACTGCCTGGCGCGGCTGCCGAGCGACGAGCGCGCCGCGCACCTCAAGAAGGAGCACCCGAGCGACACGAAGACGCCCGACGTGTTCACGTACGCGTGCCTCATCTGTGAGGTGAGTGTGTCCCCAGTGCCCGAGTGAGCAGGTGACATCTCCCTGATGGAGCACCTGTTCCCCGCCTCGGCTCCGGACAGCGCGCAGTGCCCGTACTGCCTGGCGCGGCTGCCGAGCGACGAGCGCGCCGCGCACCTCAAGAAGGAGCACCCGAGCGACACGAAGACGCCCGACGTGTTCACGTACGCGTGCCTCATCTGTGAGGTGAGTGTGTCCCCAGTGCCCGAGTGAGCAGGTGACATCTCCCTGATGGAGCACCTGTTCCCCGCCTCGGCTCCGGACAGCGCGCAGTGCCCGTACTGCCTGGCGCGGCTGCCGAGCGACGAGCGCGCCGCGCACCTCAAGAAGGAGCACCCGAGCGACACGAAGACGCCCGACGTGTTCACGTACGCGTGCCTCATCTGTGAGGTGAGTGTGTCCCCAGTGCCCGAGTGAGCAGGTGACATCTCCCTGATGGAGCACCTGTTCCCCGCCTCGGCTCCGGACAGCGCGCAGTGCCCGTACTGCCTGGCGCGGCTGCCGAGCGACGAGCGCGCCGCGCACCTCAAGAAGGAGCACCCGAGCGACACGAAGACGCCCGACGTGTTCACGTACGCGTGCCTCATCTGTGAGGTGAGTGTGTCCCCAGTGCCCGAGTGAGCAGGTGACATCTCCCTGATGGAGCACCTGTTCCCCGCCTCGGCTCCGGACAGCGCGCAGTGCCCGTACTGCCTGGCGCGGCTGCCGAGCGACGAGCGCGCCGCGCACCTCAAGAAGGAGCACCCGAGCGACACGAAGACGCCCGACGTGTTCACGTACGCGTGCCTCATCTGTGAGGTGAGTGTGTCCCCAGTGCCCGAGTGAGCAGGTGACATCTCCCTGATGGAGCACCTGTTCCCCGCCTCGGCTCCGGACAGCGCGCAGTGCCCGTACTGCCTGGCGCGGCTGCCGAGCGACGAGCGCGCCGCGCACCTCAAGAAGGAGCACCCGAGCGACACGAAGACGCCCGACGTGTTCACGTACGCGTGCCTCATCTGTGAGGTGAGTGTGTCCCCAGTGCCCGAGTGAGCAGGTGACATCTCCCTGATGGAGCACCTGTTCCCCGCCTCGGCTCCGGACAGCGCGCAGTGCCCGTACTGCCTGGCGCGGCTGCCGAGCGACGAGCGCGCCGCGCACCTCAAGAAGGAGCACCCGAGCGACACGAAGACGCCCGACGTGTTCACGTACGCGTGCCTCATCTGTGAGGTGAGTGTGTCCCCAGTGCCCGAGTGAGCAGGTGACATCTCCCTGATGGAGCACCTGTTCCCCGCCTCGGCTCCGGACAGCGCGCAGTGCCCGTACTGCCTGGCGCGGCTGCCGAGCGACGAGCGCGCCGCGCACCTCAAGAAGGAGCACCCGAGCGACACGAAGACGCCCGACGTGTTCACGTACGCGTGCCTCATCTGTGAGGTGAGTGTGTCCCCAGTGCCCGAGTGAGCAGGTGACATCTCCCTGATGGAGCACCTGTTCCCCGCCTCGGCTCCGGACAGCGCGCAGTGCCCGTACTGCCTGGCGCGGCTGCCGAGCGACGAGCGCGCCGCGCACCTCAAGAAGGAGCACCCGAGCGACACGAAGACGCCCGACGTGTTCACGTACGCGTGCCTCATCTGTGAGGTGAGTGTGTCCCCAGTGCCCGAGTGAGCAGGTGACATCTCCCTGATGGAGCACCTGTTCCCCGCCTCGGCTCCGGACAGCGCGCAGTGCCCGTACTGCCTGGCGCGGCTGCCGAGCGACGAGCGCGCCGCGCACCTCAAGAAGGAGCACCCGAGCGACACGAAGACGCCCGACGTGTTCACGTACGCGTGCCTCATCTGTGGGGTGAGTGTGTCCCCAGTGCCCGAGTGAGCAGGTGACATCTCCCTGATGGAGCACCTGTTCCCCGCCTCGGCTCCGGACAGCGCGCAGTGCCCGTACTGCCTGGCGCGGCTGCCGAGCGACGAGCGCGCCGCGCACCTCAAGAAGGAGCACCCGAGCGACACGAAGACGCCCGACGTGTTCACGTACGCGTGCCTCATCTGTGAGGTGAGTGTGTCCCCAGTGCCCGAGTGAGCAGGTGACATCTCCCTGATGGAGCACCTGTTCCCCGCCTCGGCTCCGGACAGCGCGCAGTGCCCGTACTGCCTGGCGCGGCTGCCGAGCGACGAGCGCGCCGCGCACCTCAAGAAGGAGCACCCGAGCGACACGAAGACGCCCGACGTGTTCACGTACGCGTGCCTCATCTGTGAGGTGAGTGTGTCCCCAGTGCCCGAGTGAGCAGGTGACATCTCCCTGATGGAGCACCTGTTCCCCGCCTCGGCTCCGGACAGCGCGCAGTGCCCGTACTGCCTGGCGCGGCTGCCGAGCGACGAGCGCGCCGCGCACCTCAAGAAGGAGCACCCGAGCGACACGAAGACGCCCGACGTGTTCACGTACGCGTGCCTCATCTGTGAGGTGAGTGTGTCCCCAGTGCCCGAGTGAGCAGGTGACATCTCCCTGATGGAGCACCTGTTCCCCGCCTCGGCTCCGGACAGCGCGCAGTGCCCGTACTGCCTGGCGCGGCTGCCGAGCGACGAGCGCGCCGCGCACCTCAAGAAGGAGCACCCGAGCGACACGAAGACGCCCGACGTGTTCACGTACGCGTGCCTCATCTGTGAGGTGAGTGTGTCCCCAGTGCCCGAGTGAGCAGGTGACATCTCCCTGATGGAGCACCTGTTCCCCGCCTCGGCTCCGGACAGCGCGCAGTGCCCGTACTGCCTGGCGCGGCTGCCGAGCGACGAGCGCGCCGCGCACCTCAAGAAGGAGCACCCGAGCGACACGAAGACGCCCGACGTGTTCACGTACGCGTGCCTCATCTGTGAGGTGAGTGTGTCCCCAGTGCCCGAGTGAGCAGGTGACATCTCCCTGATGGAGCACCTGTTCCCCGCCTCGGCTCCGGACAGCGCGCAGTGCCCGTACTGCCTGGCGCGGCTGCCGAGCGACGAGCGCGCCGCGCACCTCAAGAAGGAGCACCCGAGCGACACGAAGACGCCCGACGTGTTCACGTACGCGTGCCTCATCTGTGAGGTGAGTGTGTCCCCAGTGCCCGAGTGAGCAGGTGACATCTCCCTGATGGAGCACCTGTTCCCCGCCTCGGCTCCGGACAGCGCGCAGTGCCCGTACTGCCTGGCGCGGCTGCCGAGCGACGAGCGCGCCGCGCACCTCAAGAAGGAGCACCCGAGCGACACGAAGACGCCCGACGTGTTCACGTACGCGTGCCTCATCTGTGAGGTGAGTGTGTCCCCAGTGCCCGAGTGAGCAGGTGACATCTCCCTGATGGAGCACCTGTTCCCCGCCTCGGCTCCGGACAGCGCGCAGTGCCCGTACTGCCTGGCGCGGCTGCCGAGCGACGAGCGCGCCGCGCACCTCAAGAAGGAGCACCCGAGCGACACGAAGACGCCCGACGTGTTCACGTACGCGTGCCTCATCTGTGAGGTGAGTGTGTCCCCAGTGCCCGAGTGAGCAGGTGACATCTCCCTGATGGAGCACCTGTTCCCCGCCTCGGCTCCGGACAGCGCGCAGTGCCCGTACTGCCTGGCGCGGCTGCCGAGCGACGAGCGCGCCGCGCACCTCAAGAAGGAGCACCCGAGCGACACGAAGACGCCCGACGTGTTCACGTACGCGTGCCTCATCTGTGAGGTGAGTGTGTCCCCAGTGCCCGAATTCACAGGTGGATTATGATGGAGCACCTGTTCCCCGCCTCGGCTCCGATGCCCGTACTGCCTGGCACGGCTTCCGAGCGACTAGCGCGCCGCGCACCTCAAGAAAGGCCTGTAAATTTGTATGTCTTGAAAATCTTGAGTGGTTCTCTGAAATCAGTATTTAACCATTTCTCTATTTCCCAGGTCCGCTTCGCAGCAGTCCTCACCCTGGCTACCCACATGCAAAAGACTCACCTACCGCTCGAGCTACCTTACGGCTGCGACGCGTGCGACTACCGCGCCTCGTCGCAGCGCCGCCTCGCCGACCACTACCGCAGCAAGCACAACAGACACCACTCCGTGCAGTGCCCCGTCTGTCTCAAGGTAGTATACTCGCTACCGCTCGAGTAATATGCGGAAGACAAGGAACGCAACAACATTCGGACGAAGCGTGGCCGTGCAGGCATCACCAATGCAAGGTGACGCCATCAATCAAGCATGGATCCTTTTATTACGAGAAAAGGGACGTTGCGGCGCGCGCTGTGAATTGTCAACTTTGATGGTCTCTCGTCTCTTCAATATTTGGTTAGACTTAGACGAAGATGTTTAATTAAAATAACTAAAATTTTGTAAATGTTTAGGTGATACAAGTATACGCGGACGGGCACGAGCTCACCGCTAACATCCTGCTCTTCCTCGACCATCTCAAACAGCATCAGGACAAGGAGCTGGAGTTCCGCTGCAACCGCTGCGTGCTCAAGTTTGTGCATCTCGGTGAGTGAGAAACACAATTCACACACACACACACACACACACACGCTTGTAGGCGGAAAGCGTTTCAGGCGTGCACTTAGCGAGTTCCTGTCACTGAAAGTATTAATAGGGAAGTAGGCCAGGGATGTACACACTTTTCGACTCAAGGGCCACGTGCGGGCCTAGACTTCGGTTTCATACGCCATCGCTATCGCGATCCGGGCTCTCCGCTTTCTTTCCGCGGGCTGGATTTTAACCACGCATTCCTGAGGTCATTGGAGAAAAATATTATATAAATATCTATTTATTATTATTCTCTTTTTGTTTCTAGGCCAGTTGAAGGAGCACCAAGTCCGCGACCACACGACCGTTGCGAATGCTATTCCTCTCTGCTCCGAAGAACATCTTATTACCAAGCCTAAGGTGAGCCCATTTCAATTAAAAAAATATCTATTTATTAAAAATTATTTCATCTGTGTCTAGAATCTGTGACCTTTAAGATGAATTTAGGCTATATTTGATTCCGCGGTTGTGTCTGGGTTCTCTGTAATATGCAGGCAAAGCCGCGTTGGCAACATGTGTTACATATTAATATTACTGCAGCACTATGTAACTCGACGTTACGCTATGAAAAGGAATGGGACTGTTGATGTGTGTTCAATAAATAAACAAAAAGCATTTTAACCAACGACGTACCCATCATTTTCTAAGTTATGAAATAAAGATTAAAACCTCTTAGACTATAAGAAATTTTATGATTAATTGTAGTGTTTATAAGTAATATGATAATGACTTGTAAAATATGTCATTTTACCGATAAAGTTTTGAATCTGAATCTGATCCGCATTAAGAGGGAAGAATAGCTTTGCTGCTGCCAGCACTTCGCGACTGACAAGGAACAATTTTTTTTGAGGAAATTTCCATCTCTGGAGAAAACCGTTCCCACTATTTAAATCTTAACACTCACTGAATTTTTCGATCGCTTCAGCATAATACATGGCGTCCTATACTATGCGACATGAAGGGAAAGTACCTTAAATATTGTAGATAGGATATTTTGCTAAAAGAAGACATTATAGTGGGACAGAGTGCCCGAACAAATGGTCGTAAATGTGGACATGCTGGACAAAAGCACCAATTTTTTTTCAGGCACTTGTTAGGTCCATAACTTTTGATAGGAACCAACTCCTCCGCCGACAATTTTTCTTTTATGGCGACCAGAGTCAAAAAATAAATACTTTAAAAATAAATATATTCTTGTAAGTATTATTTAGATATAAATAATGAAAACACTTATATCATTTTAGGGTAGACAACAATAACGTAAGTCTTTTTAACCGACTTCAAAAAAAGGAGGAGGTTCTCAATTCGGCTGTATTTTTTTTTCAATTATTTTCAATGTTTGTTACCTCAGAACTCCGTCATTGGTGAGCCGATTCGAATTTTTTTTGTTCGTATGTATACAGGGCGGAAAAATCGAATGCCACATGGATGGCAACTACCTTAAATATTGTAAATAGCACATTTTGTGTAAGGGAGACTTTCCTTTGTTTTTAAAAACAATAAATACTGCAATTAAGGATTTATGAAAAATCACTTGCCTCAGTCGGGACTCGAACCGGTCAAATGTGACAAAAAATAATGTGCTGTATTTTATGATGCAGATTGAAAGGGTTACTGATAAGGTTCATTTTTCTCTAAATAACAAATACAATCAGAATAACGGAAGGCCATGAAAATTAACAATTACCTTTTAAATTTGATTTCTCCCAAATTGCATCAATTACTCTCTAGTCATCATAGTAGCTAGGATAGGTAAATTACCCTAACTAAAAACATTATTGTCCGCTACTCTAACTTTTTAAATTTGTTTACTAATAGTACACTGACAAAGGAAAAGTTACATACTGCCAACCACCACTAGACTCTGTAACCATACTTGCGACATTAAAAAAAAACAAAATTCATGATACCATACTTATATTACTTATGCGCGGTTAAACATGGTGCTCGAACGGCTTGTTGAAATGGCATTGAAAAATAAAAAAGGCGGCAAATTACACAATTGTTTTCTGAACTACCGTTCCGATTGTAATTTCAAAAAACGATTATTTAGTTGATTTATTTTAATATTTCCTCACATCGTTTGAGAAAAGCACTATACAAATCCTCGGCCGGAACAGGGATTGCTGGACTCGTTGTATCCGTCTACCCCAAGCTTGTCCAGCAATCCCTTACTTCACGGCCTCTGCAGTAATGTACTATATTTGTCATGGTACAAACTTTTTAAAAAGTTGAAACCGCCATATAAATAAAAGGCATAGGTCCTAAACAGCCAAAACGGAAGATCAGTAGCTGTTACTTATCGCGACTTTTTAGTTTCCTCAAATAACTTATGGGGTTTTCGAAAGAAAAAGACACCTCCAACTTATTATTTAAAAAAAAGGCGGCAATGCAAAAATTATAGTCTTTTTTAACATACAGTGGCTAATTGTTTTTACGGAAAAGATAGAAAATTGACGTGTAAATGATTCCAGATTTAAAAAAGCTGCAAGCTCAGTTATTGATTATTTGTTAAGTGTAAGTTGCAAAGCCAAAAGACAAATATCAAAAGGCGTACGACAATGTCTTGAAGCGGCGAGAAGAAATGCATGCCTTATTCATTTTCAGAAAGTACATTATTTCTTGCAAAATTTTTGAGAAAAGCACTATATTTGTCTCAGTCGGAAGGGCAATTGCTGGCTTCGTATGAAATTAAACGGACTCCCAAGGTCGTCCGTCTAAAATTAATACTCAGCCAGCAATTGCCTACTTCCCTTGCTTCGACAATAATGTACTATTTCCAACAAAATAGAGCTCTGATAATATTCAGAGCAGCAGAGTCTCTGAATGAATGTTTTCCTACTTGGATTAGTACAAATGAATAATTGCATATTTAAAAAATGGAATACCTTGTCTTTCATTGTGTCAATAACATACTAAAAATAATTGAGATTGGAATAAAAATTCAAGTGGAAGCTCTTATTGTACGGACGAGTACGTAGTATTCCAAAGGTATACTTGATATACCTCCCTCTTAAGGCGTCAGCTAGACGGTGGCCAACAAGCCTCCAGCGGCGCGACCTTCGTCGGTAGCTCGTGGTTTTTCTGGCTAGGCGGTGCCGACCACGCTACACTCCTCGCGGTCGCTAGCGCACGCGCGACGACCAAGGACAGGTCAGACGAAATTTTGCTGGAAAGGGGCATGGCGGCCATCTAGCACAGGGCTCTTCAAACGTTTTGACTCAAGGGCATTTAATATAAATTCGTGCGGGCCAAGATTTTTTTGGTTTCATGGCTGGTCATGACCAACCATACCCCATCGCTATCGCGGGCCGGACTCTCCGCTTTCTTTCCGCGGGCCGGATTAGAAGGCCAAGCCCGGCCCGCGAGCCGTATTTCGGTGACCCCTGATCTTCTTCTTCTTCGTCGTTTCACTCTTGACAGAGTGGTCGTGGTCATCATTTCAGGTGTTTGTAGCAAGCTTCGCAACACGCCGCCATTCCTCTGACAGTCGCCTTCCTTATGCTTGCGTGTAAGGATGCATCCACTGCAGCTTTTATCTGGTCTGTCCATCTCATTGGCGACCTGCCTCGCGGTCTGGTGCCTTCGACCTTTCCCTGGATCACGAGTCGCTCGATAGCTACGTCTCCTCGACGACACACGTGCTCGAAAAACGTTAGCATGCGAGACGAGAAAGCTGTTTGATGCCGAGTTTCTTCAGTATGGACTCATTGGTACGAAATACAGACCAAGATACCCCAAGCATTTTCCTCCAGCACCACATTTCTAGAGCGTCTATCTTCCTTCGCTCTACTTCACGTAGCGTCCACGTCTCTGCAGCGTAGAGAAAAATAGGGAACACAAGCGTTCGAACAAGCTGGATTTTCGTTGCTCTATAAATGTTACGGTTATTCCAAATTTTCTTTAATTTATCCATCGCTGATCTGGCAATCGCCATACGTCTCTTCACTTCGTCGACGCACCCGCCACTATTCGTGATCAAGGTTCCCAGATAAATGTAGGGTTGGACCAAATCACAATTCGCAAGTCGTACTATTTCTGGTGAATTGTTATTCATGTGATCTACAACCATAATTTTAGTCTTATTCCGGTTAATCTTAAGTCCGAAGCCGAGGCTAACGCTTTCCAGCTTTCCGAGAAGTTCTTCCATGTGGCGGGGGCTGGTAGCGAACAAAGTGGTATCATCGATCTCAGATTAGAAATCTTCAAACCACCAATCAAGATGCCGTCAGTCCAATCTTCAAGTGTGATTCTCATTATGAGTCCGTTCGACCCCTGATCTAGCAAACGCTTAAGGGGCTACCCGAGGTTTTTATTGATTTTTGACAAGTTTTGAATCGTATCTCCTACTTTTGCACTACAGATAGAATTATAGTTAAACGGCTATCTATTCTTCAATCTTTTATCTCCATTTTTGTCTACCGGATTTTGAAAGAAATTAATACTTAAATTTTGTTTGTTTTTTTTAAACATTGTCTAAAATAAACACTTATTTCATATCTCTATTGACGTGAAAGATCTAACATATACGAAATCTACATATTTGGGTTCGTCTATGACGTCTCCAAAAACGTGTGTAGGGTTTTAATTTTAAACTACTTAACCCTAAAATTGTTCAACTTTGATGCCAAAGATCTCGAAAACAATGAACTTTGAAGTAAATATGGGATAATACATTGCTTAAAGCCGTTTTTGTGAATATATTAATCTACAAAAACTACGAAGGTCGTTGGCATATGGGAGCCCCTTAAGAAGCAGCCTCGTCTCCTTAACCAATAATTAACCGTAAGTTATTTATTTGAGTCTGGCAAGGCCGTTGTTTACAAATATCTTCTTGCTACAAACCGTATAATATAACATAAGAACACGTTAAGACGGCGACGCGCGGCGCAAGTTCTAGGCCACTAGTGTAACGATGATATGATGTGATGCCGGCGTCAGCCTCACACGGTCACACCACAAAGAGACCCACGTGTGTCAATCGATCTATTTGCTCCAGACCAAGGCGCGCCCGCCGGTGAAGGACTCGTCCAGCCACGCCATGTCGGCCACCTACGAGGACCTCACGCTAGTGCTGCCCTCCGGCATGGTCTGCCGCGAGTGCGACACCGCTCTAGACAGCGACAAGCATTTCCTGTGAGTACACCTATCTTGTCAACTATCTCCGTCTCGTAATTACGATGAAGGACTTGTCCAGCCACGCGGCCACTATTGGCTGCCAAAAGTGTTTCATTCATACATTTCCGCTGCTGATGCTATAGCATCGGCACACACCGGGCGTTTGAGTGGCCATGCCGAGCCACAAGCTGCTGGAGTGATCCACGCTCGCTTCTAGTGGCCGTAATGTGTGGATGAGTGGCCGCGTTTAGTGGCCAATGGGCGGCTTGACTTAACAGCATTTTTTTTTCTCCAGCGGCTCATCGACATGTACCAAGTGCTCGTACCAGTCGTCGTGCTACCGCGCCATGCTGCAGCACAGCGGGTACTGCGCGGGCGCGCACTCGCTCGAGGACGCGCCACGCCAGGCGCCCTGCACGCTGCACTGCGTGTGCGACTACCGGACCAGAGTGGGTCAGTACAGTACAGTACAGTACCACACCATACATGACATGCACCAAGTGCTCGTACCAGTCGTCGTGCTACCGCGCCATGCTGCAGCACAGCGGGTACTGCGCGGGCGCGCACTCGCTCGAGGACGCGCCGCGCCAGGCGCCCTGCACGCTGCACTGCGTGTGCGACTACCGGACCAGAGTGGGTCAGTACAGTACAGTACCACACCATACATGACATGCTCCAAGTGCTCGTACCAGTCGTCGTGCTACCGCGCCATGCTGCAGCACAGCGGGTACTGCGCGGGCGCGCACTCGCTCGAGGACGCGCCGCGCCAGGCGCCCTGCACGCTGCACTGCGTGTGCGACTACCGGACCAGAGTGGGTCAGTACAGTACAGTACAGTGTACAGTATCACACCATACATGACATGCACCAAGTGCTCGTACCAGTCGTCGTGCTACCGCGCCATGCTGCAGCACAGCGGGTACTGCGCGGGCGCGCACTCGCTCGAGGACGCGCCGCGCCAGGCGCCCTGCACGCTGCACTGCGTGTGCGACTACCGGACCAGAGTGGGTCAGTACAGTACAGTACAGTGTACAGTATCACACCATACATGACATGCACCAAGTGCTCGTACCAGTCGTCGTGCTACCGCGCCATGCTGCAGCACAGCGGGTACTGCGCGGGCGCGCACTCGCTCGAGGACGCGCCACGCCAGGCGCCCTGCACGCTGCACTGCGTGTGCGACTACCGGACCAGAGTGGGTCAGTACAGTACAGTACAGTGTACAGTATCACACCATACATGACATGCACCAAGTGCTCGTACCAGTCGTCGTGCTACCGCGCCATGCTGCAGCACAGCGGGTACTGCGCGGGCGCGCACTCGCTCGAGGACGCGCCGCGCCAGGCGCCCTGCACGCTGCACTGCGTGTGCGACTACCGGACCAGAGTGGGTCAGTACAGTACAGTACCACACCATACATGACATGCTCCAAGTGCTCGTACCAGTCGTCGTGCTACCGCGCCATGCTGCAGCACAGCGGGTACTGCGCGGGCGCGCACTCGCTCGAGGACGCGCCGCGCCAGGCGCCCTGCACGCTGCACTGCGTGTGCGACTACCGGACCAGAGTGGGTCAGTACAGTACAGTACAGTGTACAGTATCACACCATACATGACATGCACCAAGTGCTCGTACCAGTCGTCGTGCTACCGCGCCATGCTGCAGCACAGCGGGTACTGCGCGGGCGCGCACTCGCTCGAGGACGCGCCGCGCCAGGCGCCCTGCACGCTGCACTGCGTGTGCGACTACCGGACCAGAGTGGGTCAGTACAGTACAGTACAGTGTACAGTATCACACCATACATGACATGCACCAAGTGCTCGTACCAGTCGTCGTGCTACCGCGCCATGCTGCAGCACAGCGGGTACTGCGCGGGCGCGCACTCGCTCGAGGACGCGCCACGCCAGGCGCCCTGCACGCTGCACTGCGTGTGCGACTACCGGACCAGAGTGGGTCAGTACAGTACAGTACAGTGTACAGTATCACACCATACATGACATGCACCAAGTGCTCGTACCAGTCGTCGTGCTACCGCGCCATGCTGCAGCACAGCGGGTACTGCGCGGGCGCGCACTCGCTCGAGGACGCGCCGCGCCAGGCGCCCTGCACGCTGCACTGCGTGTGCGACTACCGGACCAGAGTGGGTCAGTACAGTACAGTACAGTGTACAGTATCACACCATACATGACATGCTCCAAGTGCTCGTACCAGTCGTCGTGCTACCGCGCCATGCTGCAGCACAGCGGGTACTGCGCGGGCGCGCACTCGCTCGAGGACGCGCCGCGCCAGGCGCCCTGCACGCTGCACTGCGTGTGCGACTACCGGACCAGAGTGGGTCAGTACAGTACAGTACAGTACCACACCATACATGACATGCTCCAAGTGCTCGTACCAGTCGTCGTGCTACCGCGCCATGCTGCAGCACAGCGGGTACTGCGCGGGCGCGCACTCGCTCGAGGACGCGCCGCGCCAGGCGCCCTGCACGCTGCACTGCGTGTGCGACTACCGGACCAGAGTGGGTCAGTACAGTACAGTACAGTACCACACCATACATGACATGCTCCAAGTGCTCGTACCAGTCGTCGTGCTACCGCGCCATGCTGCAGCACAGCGGGTACTGCGCGGGCGCGCACTCGCTCGAGGACGCGCCGCGCCAGGCGCCCTGCACGCTGCACTGCGTGTGCGACTACCGGACCAGAGTGGGTCAGTACAGTACAGTACAGTGTACAGTATCACACCATACATGACATGCACCAAGTGCTCGTACCAGTCGTCGTGCTACCGCGCCATGCTGCAGCACAGCGGGTACTGCGCGGGCGCGCACTCGCTCGAGGACGCGCCACGCCAGGCGCCCTGCACGCTGCACTGCGTGTGCGACTACCGGACCAGAGTGGGTCAGTACAGTACAGTACAGTGTACAGTATCACACCATACATGACATGCACCAAGTGCTCGTACCAGTCGTCGTGCTACCGCGCCATGCTGCAGCACAGCGGGTACTGCGCGGGCGCGCACTCGCTCGAGGACGCGCCGCGCCAGGCGCCCTGCACGCTGCACTGCGTGTGCGACTACCGGACCAGAGTGGGTCAGTACAGTACAGTACAGTGTACAGTATCACACCATACATGACATGCACCAAGTGCTCGTACCAGTCGTCGTGCTACCGCGCCATGCTGCAGCACAGCGGGTACTGCGCGGGCGCGCACTCGCTCGAGGACGCGCCGCGCCAGGCGCCCTGCACGCTGCACTGCGTGTGCGACTACCGGACCAGAGTGGGTCAGTACAGTACAGTACAGTGTACAGTATCACACCATACATGACATGCTCCAAGTGCTCGTACCAGTCGTCGTGCTACCGCGCCATGCTGCAGCACAGCGGGTACTGCGCGGGCGCGCACTCGCTCGAGGACGCGCCGCGCCAGGCGCCCTGCACGCTGCACTGCGTGTGCGACTACCGGACCAGAGTGGGTCAGTACAGTACAGTACAGTACCACACCATACATGACATGCTCCAAGTGCTCGTACCAGTCGTCGTGCTACCGCGCCATGCTGCAGCACAGCGGGTACTGCGCGGGCGCGCACTCGCTCGAGGACGCGCCACGCCAGGCGCCCTGCACGCTGCACTGCGTGTGCGACTACCGGACCAGAGTGGGTCAGTACAGTACAGTACAGTGTACAGTATCACACCATACATGACATGCACCAAGTGCTCGTACCAGTCGTCGTGCTACCGCGCCATGCTGCAGCACAGCGGGTACTGCGCGGGCGCGCACTCGCTCGAGGACGCGCCGCGCCAGGCGCCCTGCACGCTGCACTGCGTGTGCGACTACCGGACCAGAGTGGGTCAGTACAGTACAGTACAGTGTACAGTATCACACCATACATGACATGCACCAAGTGCTCGTACCAGTCGTCGTGCTACCGCGCCATGCTGCAGCACAGCGGGTACTGCGCGGGCGCGCACTCGCTCGAGGACGCGCCGCGCCAGGCGCCCTGCACGCTGCACTGCGTGTGCGACTACCGGACCAGAGTGGGTCAGTACAGTACAGTACAGTGTACAGTATCACACCATACATGACATGCTCCAAGTGCTCGTACCAGTCGTCGTGCTACCGCGCCATGCTGCAGCACAGCGGGTACTGCGCGGGCGCGCACTCGCTCGAGGACGCGCCGCGCCAGGCGCCCTGCACGCTGCACTGCGTGTGCGACTACCGGACCAGAGTGGGTCAGTACAGTACAGTACAGTGTACAGTATCACACCATACATGACATGCACCAAGTGCTCGTACCAGTCGTCGTGCTACCGCGCCATGCTGCAGCACAGCGGGAACTGCGCGGGCTGTGAATAAAGTTTGGCGAACTAAAATCTGTACCGATAAGTTTTAAATATTTTGAGTTCAATAGAAATAAAGGTTCGAGTCTTTGTGACATGGGCCCCTGTTATAATGTTTGTTTGTATCGCAGGCACCGACATGTTGACGCACCTGCTGATGTGCGAGCACAAGACGGCGTACGTGTCCGAGGAGGCGGCCCGGCGGGACACGTGCCGCGACGAGCCCGCGGACCTCGTGAGTGCCTCTCGTCGTGTGGAGGCGACACCCGAGACAGCCCGGGCACCGTGACCGTGTGCACATGATGCTCTTGCCTTGTCTCGCCTCCGTACGCCTCGGTAGCGCGTCGGTTTACGCGGCCGAGTCAAAGGGTTGTTCCGCTGTTCAAATGACGCAGCCAGTGTGTACATGGTGTGCTCTCGTCGCGAGCCTCTCAGGCGAGACTCTCGGCGAGGAGCTCGCGACGAGTGTGTACAGCCGGCATTTTAGCTATACTGTATACCAGCGGAATTCAGCTCTCCTTAGCTTCCTTCTCCACTACGCTCTGTCCTCGACATCAGCTCCGCATGCCTTGCACTGTATCGTGTCTCTTGAAGTCGTTAGTTCGGCCACAGGATGATTTGGACCTCTTGGTCTATCTAATTGGAGAGACATACTAGCGGACTGGAGGAATTTAAGTCATCATAATTTAAGTAATCCCATCAAGGAATTTAATTTCCAACCCACCTAAGGTTCAACTTCGTATAGGAAACTGTCACCATATGAGGTAGCTTGTGCAGTTACTTTGACATATCGCATGCATTGTTTTATATTAGTAACAGATTAACTACGTTGACTTGGTGAACTGAATTTTTGAACACTGACACATGTTCGTAATTAGAAAAGCAAATGATAATTTTTCGCAAAGAGGTTATTTGTAATGGGAAGTGACAAATAATACGTATTGATATTTCAATACTATTAATGAAATATAATTTTTGAGTCAATTGCGAATTTCTAACGACATTTCAACGACATGGGTAGGGCATTAAATTCCTTGACTGTACAGTAAGAATGTATTAGCGAAATCGATCGTTACAACAATCGACACGTTTGCCCTATCAGCGCTTATACATTAAAATCGCAAGCTAACGACTAGTTGTGATATTTAATATGTTGTTAGGACCACTACCTGTACCGTATATCGAAATTTGCAGCTTCAAAAGACCTGTGCTAATTTTGCAGCAACCGAAAAACCATGAAATTCGCACTTTTTTTGGTATCGTCAATATAGGTCCTAAATTATGCGGTTTTTAAATTAAAGAAAATCATAACTAGCCATTAGCTTGCTATTTTAGCGATTTAACTGGACAAGTATGACTATCAGGGGTGCACCACCACCCATCTAAGTAAATCTCGAAAAGTAAAGTTTCAAATGTGATTGACTATTTTACATATTTCACAAGAAACTATCTTAATTATTTATGAGGCTCACACAACAAATTACAGTCATTAATTCAGTCACATCAAAAACTTGATGTCTAGATCTGGACTTCAATTCTAAACAGTGTGTGCGCAGAAAGATTCATCACATCACACACATCATCAGCCTATATACGTCCCACTGCTGGGCACAGGCCTCCTCTCATGTAAGAGAGGGAAGATTCATCACTTAAAGACAAACTATTCACTAGATGGAATTACATATAAGTATCGGCCAACTTACAAGGATAGGCACTGGACCCGATTCTACAGTGGCCTCTAAACTCCCCAATTTTATTTAGGTGTCGCTCAAACACTTTGAGCAGCTGTCATAATCAAATGACAGCGCTAATTTGAATCTGACGTTTCTTATTTCAGGCGGTCTATTCAACTTACTTGGCTGCCTAAATGCTATTCTAAATATGTCGTTTCTAATCTGCCGCCTAAATTATGTCTAAAAATTAGTCAATTTAGTTTTAGGCTAGTTAAGCCATGTGCACGTAGAATCGGGTCTAATGTGCCTATTGAGTGGTGTCTCGTGTCGTGTCAGGTGTTGTTAAGCAGCGTTTATGATTGTTGCAGACGGAGCCGGCGCCGGAGTACGCGCCGCCCTCCGTGCTCGGCGCGCAGCTGTCGCTCGACGACCTCGCGCCGCCCTCCGTGCTGCAGGCCGACCAGGTAACCGACCAGCTCACCGACCAGGTAACCGACCAGCTCACCGACCAGGTAACCGACCAGCTCACCGACCAGGTAACCGACCAGCTCACCGACCAGGTAACCGACCAGCTCACCGACCAGGTAACCGACCAGCTCACCGACCAGGTAACCGACCAGCTCACCGACCAGGTAACCGACCAGCTCACCGACCAGGTAACCGACCAGCTCACCGACCAGGTAACCGACCAGCTCGCCGACCAGGTAACCGACCAGCTCACCGACCAGGTAACCGACCAGCTCACCGACCAGGTAACCGACCAACTCACCGACCAGGTAACCGACCAGCTCACCGACCAGGTAACCGACCAGCTCACCGACCAGCTCACCGACCAGGTAACCGACCAGCTCACCGACCAGCTCACCGACCAGGTAATCGACCAGGTAACCGACCAGCTCACCGACCAGGTAACCGACCAGCTCACCGACCAGGTAACCGACCAGCTCACCGACCAGGTAACCGACCAGCTCACCGACCAGGTAACCGACCAGGTAACCGACCAGCTCACCGACCAGCTCACCGACCAGGTAACCGACCAGCTCACCGACCAGGTAACCGACCTGCTCACCGACCAGCTCACCGACCAGGTAACCGACCAGCTTACCGACCAGGTAACCGACCAGCTCACCGACCAGGTAAACGACCAGCTCACCGACCAGGTAACCGACCAGCTCACCGACCAGGTAACCGACCAGCTCACCGAACAGGTAACCGACCAGCTCACCGACCAGGTAACCGACCAGCTCACCGACCAGCTCACCGACCAGGTAACCGACCAGCTCACCGACCAGGTAACCGACCAGCTCATCGGCCAGCACACCGACCAGGTAGCTGACCAGCTCACCGACCAGGTAACCGACCAGCTCACCGACCAGGTAACCGACCAACTCACCGACCAGGTAACCGACCAGCTCGCCGACCAGGTAACCGACCAGCTCACCGACCAGGTAACCGACCAGCTCACCGACCAGGTAACCGACCAGCTCACCGACCAGGTAACCGACCAGCTCACCGACCAGGTAACCGACCAGCTCACCGACCAGGTAACCGACCAGCTCACCGACCAGGTAACCGACCAGGTAACCGACCAGCTCACCGACCAGCTCACCGACCAGGTAACCGACCAGCTCACCGACCAGGTAACCGACCAGCTCACCGACCAGCTCACCGACCAGGTAACCGACCAGCTCACCGACCAGGTAACCGACCAGCTCACCGACCAGGTAAACGACCAGCTCACCGACCAGGTAACCGACCAGCTCACCGACCAGGTAACTGACCAGCTCACCGAACAGGTAACCGACCAGCTCACCGACCAGGTAACCGACCAGCTCACCAACCAGGTAACCGACCAGCTCACCGACCAGCTCACCGACCAGCTCACCGACCAGCTCACCGACCAGGTAACCGACCAGCTCATCGGCCAGCACACCGACCAGGTAGCTGACCAGCTCACCGACCAGGTAACCGACCAGCTCACCGACCAGCTACCGACCAGGTAACCGACCAACTCACCGACCAGGTAACCGACCAGCTCGCCGACCAGGTAACCGACCAGCTCGCCGACCAGGTAACCGACCAGCTCACCGACCAGGTAACCGATCAGGTAACCGACCAGCTCACCGACCAGGTAACCGACCAGCTCACCGACCTTGTAACCGACCAGCTCACCGACCAGCTCACCGACCAGGTAACCGACCAGCTCGCCGACCAGCTCACCGACCAGGTAACCGACCAGCTCACCGACCTGGTAACCGACCGGGTAACCGACCAGGTAACTCGTCGGTCCTGACCTGATCTACATTGTCTGTCAGAAGGTCGCCAACAACCCTCCGACGGCGCGGCCTTCGTCGGTGGCTCGAGCTAGGGCTAGACGGTGCCGACCCCGCTACACTCTTCGCGGTCGCTACAGTAGTACTACAAATATGAGTTACATCGGCATTCTTCGTCGACGCCGACGAGTGCTGACAAGTACCGAATGAAATCGAACCTATGACTTTTACAATAAAGACCTTGTTGCACTTTATGAAAGGTACACAGGACAGGTGAACTCGTGCTTTCCTCTCATGGCGCCAGACAAAATGGCGGGCGCCGAAGCTGCCGGCGTCACGCGCAAAATTTCGGCCAATGAGCGTTGAAGATTTTACCCGCGCAAACGCCCTGCCTTATGATTGGTTAAAACATTTAAATATACTCTTCCTCATTATGGAATTTTAATTCATTTGACATATAAATAGTTCAAATAATTTAACTCTTTGCCATAATAAATAAAATCGAATTCATTAAATTGAATCTAACATTAACTTTTTGACGTTTAATGTATTTGGTAATGGGAAAGTGTATGTGCGTGTTTGTTTTTCCGTCTTTCACGGCAAAACTGAGCGACGAATTGACCTGATTGTCTAAGTGGAGATAGTTAAAGGGATACGAGAGTGACATAGGATAGTTTTTATCCTCGAAATCATCCCCTAAGGGTGTGAAATGGGGGGGGGGGGGCTAAATGTTTGTATGGAGCTGCGATATAAACGAGTTCCACGCGGACGGAGTAGTTAAATAAAATGAGTATGAGTATGAGTAATGGATATGTTGTTGCAGCACGAGGCGGAGCTGCTGAAGGAGGCGTACGAGCGGCCGCTGGCCACGCCGCGGCGCGAGGAGGCCGCCTACAGCCTCGCGGACTTCGAGCCGCTGCCGCAGGAGCCGCCGCCGCAGCCCGACTTCGAGCAGCTCTAGGCTCACACACACACACACGCACAAACACACACACACACACACACACACACACACATTACTATTCATACCTAGCAGTGACGGCGCGTGAACATATTCGATGGGCGTTTGCGGTACAGAAAAGTTATGAAAGAGTTAGAGTGTATAACTGTACGCGTGCCTAAAATTAATTTTAAGGATAGCCGATGGGAATCGGCTTGTATCGGCGCTCCGCTACAGCTAGCTAGTTATTCTCGTATATACACTAACCCTTATTCTTAGGCTAAGCGCGCACTGCGGTAAGATGACAGAGTAATAGGATGCAGAAAATTCGTGCGGCGCTACACCGCAACCAATCTGCAGCAAACCACAGATTTTAATCTGCATACGGACTATTTTCCGCAGTTTAGTGCGCGCACTTCACAGATTCCATACTTCACAGATTTTGCGGAAAATCAACGCACGGCAAAAATCCGCAGTGCGCGCGTAGCCTTAATCGTAAAACTTAAAATGCCTCTGCTAAATATAATGTGCTTTGTCCCTTTCTTACGAACACAAATGTCAAATTGACAGCTAAGGACGAACTAATTTTAACGCCATTTTAGTTAAAACAGGCTTGTAGTACGTTTATAAATACGGCGGCCGATCCGTATTACGGTCGTAAGAGAGGCGTTGCACCAACTTATGATTACAGCACTCTCTCTCTAGACTTTCCTCGCACTATACCTCTCCTTCTGAGTTTTATAATAGGAGAGAGACGGATAGTGCGAGAAAAATGGAGAGCTCGCGCGCCGTCTTGTGATAGCCGTGCAGACAGATCAACATTAGATGTGGCGCTGACAGGTGTCATTCCATAGAAACTTGTGGAACTTTCCATACATTCAGTTTATAACGAACACGGTTTGGTGCAACCGAGCCTAAGATACATTTTTATAACCGTCATAGTATCAGCCGAAAGACGTCCCCTGCTGGCCCTCCCCCCAAAGAGTGCCACAATGGCCGGTCCTGCGCCATCGCATCCGGCGGACTCCCGCGACCTTTACCAGGTCAACGGTCAACCGTCAGGGTCTACCCGGTGGTGGGGGGTTTATCCGGCCGGAACTAACTCGGAAGCAACTGCCGCATGTACTTCCAACCTAAAGTAGATAAAAAAAGCCCTCTATAGTCCCTTAATTGTGTTAAGTTAAAATTAGCTGTTTATAGTTACATCATGGCTTACGGTCACGTGACCTCCTACACTCCTACACCTGTCGAGAGTAACAATTTTTCCCCATCCCAAAGTGCACAGCGCCGCTAAAGAAGTTTTCACTTGAAAAACATTTTAACGACATTTTAAATTAATACTTTGATGAGCACTATCATCCCCTACCTTGTTTGAAGGGTGAAGCATAAATATTATATGTATTAATGACATACAGGATATACTGTTATTAGTCTTAAAAATATTGGTTCGGGTAATATGTTAATGATTGTGTAATAATATGACAAGTCATGTGAAATGGTGAATTATAAGCTATATGTATTTGAAAATAGATGACATAATTAAATAAAAAACTTGTTTTATTTCCTCTTTTTGAATGTATGCCTAGGAATAACTAACTCATTCAACGGTAAAGTATGGGAAAATACCTCAGTTGATAGGCAGTTATCCGATCCGAAAGTCGTCGACGCCGAATAGTGACTCGAGGAGGGACTCGGCCTAACCAACATAAACTGCAGGAACAGAAGACTGCAAATATTGTACGATCTTCAGTTTCATAATTCCTTAACCGTAGTACCATCAGATTGTACCATCAATGGTACTAGGGCAAATAATATTTGCCGTGGTTCCATTATGTCAACTCGTGGTACTCGATGATGAAGTTTTGTTTGCAGTCGGTCAACATAGCAAAAAGGAGTGGCGTGTGGCTCTTATTTTCCGAAAATAGGTGTCATTTTTCTCCAGGTCTCTTTTCTTGGTGGTAATTATTCCGGTCCCATATTTTCCCAGTGCTCATAGATAATATTATTCAAATATTAATTAAGAGTATCTGGTTACCTCTACTTTATTTATACTAGTTCATAGTAGTTTCAGAGAGACTAAAGCAGGTCGGTGTAGGTACGACGACAAGCGAAGCGAGGAGTGTTAGGTGAACTTCGACCCTACAGCGCGCGAGCCGAGCGAGCGTGCCGCGGCAGCGGCCGGCGAAGCGCCAGAACCGAAACCTTGACTTCCTCAATATCAGATGCCAGGGCATGACATGAATTCTGACCTCTTGAAAAGCGTAGCTACTTCGGCATCTAACTGTACCTATTTGTATATGAATGTTATATTAACCTCCTACATGTTTATAGTGTAGAATAATGTAAGCTGCGCAGTTCATCGGGCATCTTGTACTGAACATATCTAAGGTTATCGTTCACCAGAGAAGTGCGAAGATGTGTTTTCATATATTAAACATTTTGAATAAGGTAAACTTCTCGGTGCGTGACACCTTTACTTCAATAATTGACACCCTGTTGTTTACCTCTATTGCTATGAATAGCATTTCGGTTATGTTTTTTGTGGGCTTTCGTTAAAATTCTGAGTTTCTGACCATTCACGAACAATGTCGACGTTTTCCAGTTTTTACATTATCATACAAAACTGGCCTGTATTTAACGTTATCACTTGTTTATGGCGTGAGGGACTTCAAATAAAACAAACCTTTAATATGAAATTCAATATTATTCGTTATGTTTTTGTATTAATACAATATATTTGCATACCATAATATACTATCGGTAGTATATTTATTGATGACCAATCATTAAACAATGAAATAATGATATTCATCAATTTTCGTTTAACATTCTTTTAATAAATAGCTGTATACAAAAAAAACAATTATTTACAGGGTAAGGCAGTATGATACGCCGCAAGCGCTCCACTTAGCTTAGCTATACAAGCGGTACAAAACGGGAATCGAACCTCACTAAACAAATACACAATGATCTAGTCTTCATCCAGTCAAATTGAAATAATTACTAACGAGTTACTATATTATAACAAATAAGCGATATTAGTTTGTGAATTTGTTATTCTATATAAGGGACAGTATGCTTAATTTCAACCTACACAATCGACAGTTTGGCTGCGGGGTTTTGTGACAAATTTGGAACTTTATCGACCATCTCACTAATACATATGGCAAATATCTCGTCTATACAGAGCAGCGCTGCACAAGCGAGCACGCCGGCCGGCGCGCCGCACACCAGTCACTAGGATATCAATAAGTATGCAATTGTGCGTCTTATTCCGTTGGAATAAGTAATAATTTGGATACATATTAATGACCCAGTTAACTTCACGAGGGACGCGTCGGTCGGTTACTCAGGCGGGTGATCCAGCCTCGTGCAGAACGTACGGAACCAAAGTTTGCATTTACCATTATCTTTTTTACTTCAACACGCGAGAGGACCCGCCTCTAAATCAATTTCGTATGGAAATAGGCGACCTACACACATACTATATTCTCAATCCATATGCAAATAAATTGTTATGCAATTTGATAGAAATAATCCCCAGTCTATCTACAATTTAAGTGGCATGATTCTTAAACATAATTCTAAAAACTTACAACATATAAGAGCCTTTACACACTGCGTATTTCACTAGTCGTACACTCATGAATACCATCCATTCGACTCCTATGCGTTCTAAAACGCAATGTGTGAAGTTTCCCGAATTCCTTGGGCCGCTGCACGAAGGTGAACCACGCCGGCCATCGATAGCGAGCACCGCAAAACCAATCGACAGCAATAACCTAATCTGATTCGAGCTTCGACCTCCTTACACACTGTACAATATGACACAGGCGTGACCGACCAACTCAATGTCCCGGCTGCACAAACATTCACTTGTACCCTGTCAATGTGACAGATACTTTACGGATATTATAAAGAGCAGACCACTTAACAAGGGGATTTTTTAACATTGGAATAATAGTTGACATGATCGCAGATGTACGATGCCTTCTAGAAACAGGGACGCTATCTGACCTAAGTATTATTTCATGCCAGCCTATCATGATCGAGTTTATCTCAGACATAAAACACTCGTCCCTTTCTAACAAAGTATGTAAGAGTCAGCGGGACGAATGCTTTATGTCCGACATAAACGCGGTCATTTTTGGCTGGAAGCTCTTTTTTAAACTAATTTCATTAGGTTCGCGTCTTTGATTGAGGAACAACAGACTAGCACGGAAGTGATACAATTTCTATTGTTGATCTTGAGCGTTTATTTCCAATATCTCTTCATCGACAATACCACGGCCAATCTGCTCTTTACGATACCGGTAGTGACGTCACATGTACCAACGTCCGCAGGCCAGAGCTGGCAGGAGCGACTAGAACGCCTATATGACGAGAGCCATGTCTTTCTTGCTGGGCAGCTGCACCTTCTTCCCCTGCCACAGCGAGTTGTGTATCGTGAACGCGTCGATGGTCACCGTTAAGTGCTTCGTGTGGATTTGGGAGAAGCATTTGCTGCCGGAGTTGTATCTGGAAATAACGTGGTGGATTAGTTGCGAGGGATTTTGTAATGGCGGTCGGAAAATGGAAAATTACTGGCATTTGGGGCACTTACTATTTTTGTATCGAGCGGTAGCGTCTGGTAACGAAAATTTTAATTTCTAGTTAAAGGGAATGATTGAAAAAATTATCGCTCCGAGCTGGACACGAACGATCTACCTTCTGGCATACGCGGCCAGTCAGTCCCAACCAAATGAGCTATCAGAACCGTTGCTCGGTTCAATGAAGCCTGCAACTAGTTCCCTCTTATTACGCCTAATATGAGCGATCCAGTCAGGAGCAATGAATGTTAAAAAAAACCCCGCTATTTGATATATTATACTTGTCATATTTTCTATGCATGGTTTAAGTTTAATATCAGAAATCGCGTTGTTTTTAATTTGCACTTTCTGTTTCTTTCGACATGCTATAGATATTCAGACATTTTTAATCCCTGAAGAACTTTCAAGATACAGATTTGAAACTGGCACCCGGCGTTCTGGGCTGTTATTCGCTACGCGCTAATGCGGCTCACCCCGCCGGCCACCCGTCACGAACCAAGACCTACGCTTAGTTACTACGCATCGCGGTGTCAAGATATATTTGTGGGAGGTTATACGAGACCAAATGCAAAAGAGTTCGTCTAATCGCTTGTATAGCGACATATTTTTTTCAAATCTTTAATTACCGCTGGAATGTTAATCTTTCAAAAATATATTTAGCATTGGTGACAATGTTGACGAACATAGTTTTTCTTTATATATTAATATCGGGCTAATATTATATATAGCAAGAGAATTAATCATTTTTACATTCACGTTGCACAAACAAAAAAGGTCGTCTCACACTAATCAGTGCAAAATAGTTCGTCAAGGAAGTAATTAGTGCTTTTAGAATCAAATTAAAAATAAATTTTATAAGAATAAAGAATTGTTTGATATTTTGGAAATGTCACTTTGGCTATAAAAAGGTAAATTTTCTTAATTTAGTATTATTATCCAAGTTTTAATATTCAATATGGGTCGCGGTAAACCAATTACGCAAGACGTTCCAAAAATTATAATTTCAAGCAGTAAATCAGGAAAATCTGTGTATAAAATAGCTCAAGACCTTCACCTAGCGAGATCTACTATACAATCTATTATCCAGCATTACAAGAAAACACAGCTTGAAGAAAACTGGTCGCCCACGCATCACAACACCAGCCGTAAATAGTCTTAAAGAGGATCATTAAGCAAAATCGACGTGCTCGGGCAGGGGAACTCACCGTAAGATGGCGAGAAATGATCAACAAAGATGTTTCTGTCGATACATGCAAACGAGTCATGAAAAGAATGAGATACGGATTCTATACGGCAAAAGAAAAACCTTTACTTACTGAACTTCAGAAAAAGAAGAGGAGAATATTTGCTTTAGCTCAGGGGTTCCCAAAGTGGTCCAGGTGGACCCCCAGGGGCCCACAGGAGACTCGACGGGGGTCTACGTTGGCGTGACAAAAAAATGGGGGTGCACAATTCGTAAGTGGGGGTCCACGAAAATGTATCTGGTTTCGATAGTAACGAACGAAAATTTTGGTAAATTAAACTGACATTTTATTAAAATTACACCATTCGCCTCCAAAACTTGTCGATTGCAAGTCTGCAACAGATCGCGAGCGTCTCCAGACTTAGGTAATCTTCACATTTTTCGCCGAGTTTTGGGAATATGGTAGAAATGTGGTGTAGGGGGTCTACCAGAACCAGTTAACTTTTGAAAGTGGTCTATGAGAAAATAAAGTTTGGGAACCCCTGCTTTAGCTCGTCGAAACTGGACTATTGATCAGTGGCGATCCATAATATGGAGCGATGAATCGAAGTTTGAAGTGGCTGTTGGAGACGAACGGAAAAAAGTTGTTCGCAATAAGGGCGAAGCCTTTCATAAAGACTGCCTTAAGAGAAAAGTCAAGTTTCCTGCCTCACTCATGATCTGGGGGTGCATGTCAGCTCAAGGTGTGGGTCGGCTGCAGTTTATAGACGGCACTGTGAATGCTCCCAAGTACCAATAAATCTTAAAGACGAGCTTATTGCCTTCGATTCCCAGTTTACAACATGACAACAAGTATGTTTTCCAACAAGATGGTGCTTCTTGCCATACTGCCAAGAGCACGAAGGCTTGGTTACAGAACCACAATATTCCTACACTGGTGAATTGGCCACCTAGCAGCCCAGATTTGTCTCCGATCGAGACGTTGTGGTGGAAGATGAAAAAGAAATTGCGTAAGGATCCCGCCAAGTCAAAGGAAGATTTAAAGAACAAAATAAACGCAGTGTGGGATTCAATATCCTCTGCGGAATGTGCGGCGTTAGTTGACACAATGCCACAAAGAATTGAAGCCGTCATCAAGAGGAAAGGCGACACTACCCAGTGGTAGACGAATTATTTTGCACTGTGTTACTAGCATACGAACTATTTTGCTTCGATAGCTTAAGTAAATAAATGTATGTTTTACAGTAAATACAGGAATATGTACTTTTGTTAATATATAAAATAAAAATACATTATTTTTTTGAATGGAGAGAGAGAAATTGGAGGCGGGGTGCTTGTTGCTACGCATAGAAATCTTGCCGTTACGCCTCAGCCCACTTATCAATCCTCTGCCGAGGACCTGTGGATTACGATCTCCTTGAACAATGCCCGGACTCATGAAGTAACTAACCTCCACTTATGTACACTTTATTTATGTAGACAAAATCTAGGTAATTCTTTTTCTTTGCAGCTAACTAATTACCTTTCCAAGCTTAGCGATATTATGATGTTGAAACCTGATGAAAAATATTTAATCTTAGGTGATTTCAACTTGAGTGCTATTTGCTGGGTACCTGAACAGTCTTACTTTGTACCTGTGGGGTTATACACATCTGACGAGAGCGTATTAATAGATGATTTAAATGTTTTGGGCTTGAGGCAATTTAACGGTGTATTAAATCATTATGGCAGAATCCTCGATTTAGTGTTATCGAACGATGACATTCTATTAGTATCTAACTGTGCGGACCCACTCGTGCCTATCGACTTGCAGCATGGGGCGCTTCTCATAAGTGTTGAATCAATAAACATTGATATTTTAAAACCAGCTACTTTCACTAGATACCTATTTAATAAAGCTGACTATGAATCTATCAATAAGGAGATCTCAGAGGTGGACTGGGTAAGGGAATTCACTTCAAAAACATTGGATGAGTATGTCGATTATTTTTACTCAGTGTTCGTCAATGTCCGAGACAAATATGTGCCTTCCCAAATATGTAAATCGGACTCATATCCTAAATGGTACTCGCCAGCCTTAAAACGTACTATAAAAGAACAGTATAAGTATTACCGTAAATTCAAGACATATCATAACCTTTGCGACGCCCAGTCCTTCAAATTGTTGCGTAGTAGGGTGAAAATGCTCGAGGACAAATGCTACCTTGCCTATGTCTCGTCTGTTGAATCCGCAATCGAAAAAAAATCTAAGCATTTTTGGGGTTTTATTAAAACGCGCTCGTCTTCGAATGTAATTCCTTGTAACTTAAACTACGATGGCGTTTCCGCCAATACTGGTAATGCTATTTGCGATCTTTTTTCTGATTATTTTCAGTCCACTTTCTTGTGTGCCGACCCTTGCAGTGCCGCTTGTAGTGCGGACACTCTGAACTGCCAACCACATGCTACTGAAACCAACCTAGTGTCTGATATATGTACAATTGAAATCGACCAGGACGTTGTATGTAGCATGCTGCTCAAACTCGACCCTGCGAAATCTGCGGGCCCAGACCACTTGCCGGCTGTATTTTTAACTGGCTGTGCTAAAACCTTAGCAATGCCGATATCGTTATTATTCAAGAAATCGTTGCGCGAGTGTAAAGTGCCCAGCCTGTGGAAATCAGCTTTTATCACACCTGTTCACAAGAAAGGGTCGAAAATTGAGGCAACTAATTATAAACCGATTTCCAAATTATGTATCATTTCAAAAGTGTTTGAAAAAATTATTCACACTCAGGTATAAAAGGTTCAAATTCAGGTTTGAATCTTAAATATGATGATGAGGTATAAAAAGTAAAGGTAGGTGTGTTTTTTTTAGCTGCATAAGCAGCTGTTCGCCATTCCCTTGATGAATCTCAACACGGTTTTCTGCCAGCTAGATCAACCGTCTCCAACTTGGTTATTTTCAATGACTTTTTAACATCATCTATGGATAGCGGTCGGCAAGTTGACGTCATTTACACTGATTACAGCAAGGCATTTGATCGCATAAACCACAAGCGTCTTTTATACAAACTGGAGTGCATCGGCATTAGAGGAGATTTGCTCAGGTGGTTTTCGTCCTATATTGACAATCGTACTCAGGCTGTTGTCGTGAGTAATTACATCTCTAGCTGGGTTAGGGTCCCTAGCGGCGTGCCGCAAGGTTCTTTGCTTGGCCCGTTGCTTTTTGTTATTTACGTGAATGATATTACTAGTTGTTTTTCCACTTCAAGGCTGCTTTGCTTCGCAGATGACATGAAGATTTTTGCTTCTGTGTCGTCGCAGCGTGAAGCAGATGCACTCCAAAGTGACTTATCCAGACTGGATGATTACTGCTCACTCAATCACCTGGACCTTAATCCCTCTAAATGCTCGGTAGTTACTTTTACTCGTAAGATTAATACACTCTCGTTCGACTATCAACTCAAGGGTCAATCCTTGCAACGCGAGATTGCTGTACGGGACCTGGGCATCTTACATGATCCTAAACTTGTTTTTAATAACCATATTGATAATGTCATATCTAGAGCATCTAAATCAATAGGTTTTTTGTTTCGTTGTTCAAGGGATTTTAAACGGGCTAAAACTTTTAAGATTCTATATTGTACCCTTGTTAGGAGTACCTTGGAATATGCATCTCAGGTCTGGAATCCTCGTTACAAATGCTATGTTACGAGATTGGAAAATATCCAGAAGAAGTTTTTAAAGTTTCTTTGCTTCAAATTAGGTATTCGCTACGACTCAAATAAGTATTTGGACCTGTGCAGGAGATTCCATCTTCTCCCACTTGAGACCCGTCGAAATATAGCCGACATTACATACCTACTTAAAGTTGCATCGAACTTAATCGACAGCCCCACCTTACTTGGTAAATTGAACATCCGTATACCCAGTAGAGCTCGGCGTAAGCCGCCACTATCCGTGCCATTATCATCCACTAACTATAGGCAAAATAGTTTTATGATCAGAGCGAGCAACGGCTTGAATGAGGTGTTTCAGAGGTTTGACGACCTGGACCTATTCAGTGCAAGTGTTCCTTTAGTAAGACGACGCTTATCTCGTCAATTTTTCGGTAGAGGTAGGGAAATGGTTTAAGTAGGTAACTCTTCTTTTTAGTCTATTTAGAAATAAGTACTTAAATTATGTAGCCGTGTCAAGACGCAAAAGCGCTGTGTTTTCGTTTGGTTTTTGCTCACTTATTTTTTACATATTCATCACGCTATCGGTGAGGATCTGTTATTAGCTCACTGTCACTACTGTTTTTAGCTACTGTGTAATATTTAAGCTGATGATCTTCCTATATAAATAAATAAAATAAATAAATAAATAAATATTTAACTGTGTTTGTTCATTGCTTTATCTATTTACTGAACTCGATATTTCTAGTCTAAAAATATGTTCATTATAAGAATCTGAATAGACGAACTCTTTTGCATTTGGGCTCGTATAGGAGGAGGGTATAGGTTGAGGTGAGCTTAAAACAAGTTACAGAATAGGGGGGCTGATAAACGCCATGAGGAAGTGTTTGGCCTTGGAGCGGGCGATTTCTCCGAGCACCCGCCGCTCGGCCTCGGCGATCGAGATACAGCGCGGAGAGATACTCACTTGAAGAACTTATCAAACATCCTGTCGTTGACGTTCTTCGGCCCCGTCCCGTACAGCTTCGTCACGTGCTCCGTGTCCGGACAGAACGAGTACAGCGCCCGGAACTGGCACCCGGCATCTCTGAAGAGCACGAGGAAGTGTTTGGCCTCGGAGCGCGCGATTTCCTCGAGCACCCGCCGCTTGGCCTCCGCGTTCACCGCGCCGGGGAACACGCAGTACTCGACCGCGTTCAGCATGATGCCGCGGTTGGACTTGGTCGCTGGTTGCTTGTACAACCGGGGGCCTGGAATGTCACATTGTTATCAACACATACAAGGACGTCGGAACATGGATCTTTTTGTATCTTATCACAGTGAGAATAAGGTACAAAGTGGACCATTACAATGCACTTGACGTAGAAAAGCTCGTCAATCATTAGGTGTTGTTCAGATACCGCGAAGCGGCTATTAAATTGGAAGATGAGTATATTGTGTGAACACCGCGATTCCGCAAGGGCATCCGAAAGGGAGTGTATTTCAATTCCGCCAACAAAATTGAGAAATATATTGCGTCCAAATTGAGTTGAGTTATGTCGAAGTGAAAACATATTTAGAATACGGATAGTCTCTTAAAAATAATAAATAATAATCCTACTAACTGAAATACCTAATTTCAATAAAATTTACTATCATTTAGTATTGTGCTTTTGTTCAAAAATAAAAACATTCTGTAAATATGATGGCATTGCAGTGAGGGATGATCGAGTGCTGCGAGTGTTATCTTTGTGTGAGTAAGCCGAAGCACGCATTCGATGTTAGGACAAAATGCTTCAAATCAAAACCATGCCTTATAATAACTTAATAGTGAAATTAAATATTTAATTATTGTAATAGTAACCGCGTTTTGTTGGCATGACATGGTTTGACATCTACGTGCCGGTTTTTAGACATGTTACCGTAAAACTAATATGTAGTCAAGTGGTACTAATAAGTTCGGTTAACTTGTTTGCAAATGTGGTATCGCTAAATACTTGTTTCAGCTTATTATAATTAAAGTGTAATTCACTAACTACCAGACATTAGAATATGTTAGGACCTTTTCGGGGATCCTGGGATGCTAAAGAAACAATTTTAACGTTTTATACACGTACACTTCAGATGTTTTAAGTGGTTGGCACTTCCTCTTGGTAGTTCCTGGTGGAAATTACTTTTCGAACATTAAATGGTTTATAATTTCAGGTCTGGCTCGGAGTCTCTTATGGCATTTAGAGATTTATCATGTACTCATAACCTGACCTGCCTAGCTAGTTTATAATCGCTGTTATATCGGCCATAAAGCGTTCGTCCCTCTCGCACGTACAAATTACTATGTAAGTATAGTTTCTAGTAAAGGACGAGTCTTTTATGTTCGACATTTAGGACACAGCGCTAGCTTGAGCGTGACACCGAACTGCTTAAAACAAGATAGTTCAATAGTCTTTCAATTACCTTAGTGAAAACAAAAAACCGTAATTCAACCAAACAATCATAAAGTTTGGTCCAAGATTAGTCCATCCAATTTTGAAGGTAAACATCACAAAGTCCTAATTATTTCTGTTTCTTGAAATAAGTTCTTACTGGAATTGGTTCCTATAAAATTCTTCAATAGGAATCATAGGAACTCCCATATCAGCGAAGCGTGAAGTATAACCTCGCATGTAACTCACCAGAGTAGTCCATGATGGAGGAATGCGTGGAGGAGACGTCGGAGGCGTCGTCGGCGTGCTGGCGCCGCTTGCCGATGGCGCCGGGCAGCGAGCCCGGGCCCGAGGCGGGCGAGCCCAGCGCGCGCAGGCCGGGCGAGGCCGCGCGAAGCGTGAAGTATAACCTCGCATGTAACTCACCAGAGTAGTCCATGATGGAGGAATGCGTGGAGGAGACGTCGGAGGCGTCGTCGGCGTGCTGGCGCCGCTTGCCGATGGCGCCGGGCAGCGAGCCCGGGCCCGAGGCGGGCGAGCCCAGCGCGCGCAGGCCGGGCGAGGCCGCGCGAAGCGTGAAGTATAACCTCGCATGTAACTCACCAGAGTAGTCCATGATGGAGGAATGCGTGGAGGAGACGTCGGAGGCGTCGTCGGCGTGCTGGCGCCGCTTGCCGATGGCGCCGGGCAGCGAGCCCGGGCCCGAGGCGGGCGAGCCCAGCGCGCGCAGGCCGGGCGAGGCCGCGCGAAGCGTGAAGTATAACCTCGCATGTAACTCACCAGAGTAGTCCATGATGGAGGAATGCGTGGAGGAGACGTCGGAGGCGTCGTCGGCGTGCTGGCGCCGCTTGCCGATGGCGCCGGGCAGCGAGCCCGGGCCCGAGGCGGGCGAGCCCAGCGCGCGCAGGCCGGGCGAGGCCGCGCGAAGCGTGAAGTATAACCTCGCATGTAACTCACCAGAGTAGTCCATGATGGAGGAATGCGTGGAGGAGACGTCGGAGGCGTCGTCGGCGTGCTGGCGCCGCTTGCCGATGGCGCCGGGCAGCGAGCCCGGGCCCGAGGCGGGCGAGCCCAGCGCGCGCAGGCCGGGCGAGGCCGCGCGAAGCGTGAAGTATAACCTCGCATGTAACTCACCAGAGTAGTCCATGATGGAGGAATGCGTGGAGGAGACGTCGGAGGCGTCGTCGGCGTGCTGGCGCCGCTTGCCGATGGCGCCGGGCAGCGAGCCCGGGCCCGAGGCGGGCGAGCCCAGCGCGCGCAGGCCGGGCGAGGCCGCGCGAAGCGTGAAGTATAACCTCGCATGTAACTCACCAGAGTAGTCCATGATGGAGGAATGCGTGGAGGAGACGTCGGAGGCGTCGTCGGCGTGCTGGCGCCGCTTGCCGATGGCGCCGGGCAGCGAGCCCGGGCCCGAGGCGGGCGAGCCCAGCGCGCGCAGGCCGGGCGAGGCCGCGCGAAGCGTGAAGTATAACCTCGCATGTAACTCACCAGAGTAGTCCATGATGGAGGAATGCGTGGAGGAGACGTCGGAGGCGTCGTCGGCGTGCTGGCGCCGCTTGCCGATGGCGCCGGGCAGCGAGCCCGGGCCCGAGGCGGGCGAGCCCAGCGCGCGCAGGCCGGGCGAGGCCGCGCGAAGCGTGAAGTATAACCTCGCATGTAACTCACCAGAGTAGTCCATGATGGAGGAATGCGTGGAGGAGACGTCGGAGGCGTCGTCGGCGTGCTGGCGCCGCTTGCCGATGGCGCCGGGCAGCGAGCCCGGGCCCGAGGCGGGCGAGCCCAGCGCGCGCAGGCCGGGCGAGGCCGCGCGAAGCGTGAAGTATAACCTCGCATGTAACTCACCAGAGTAGTCCATGATGGAGGAATGCGTGGAGGAGACGTCGGAGGCGTCGTCGGCGTGCTGGCGCCGCTTGCCGATGGCGCCGGGCAGCGAGCCCGGGCCCGAGGCGGGCGAGCCCAGCGCGCGCAGGCCGGGCGAGGCCGCGCGAAGCGTGAAGTATAACCTCGCATGTAACTCACCAGAGTAGTCCATGATGGAGGAATGCGTGGAGGAGACGTCGGAGGCGTCGTCGGCGTGCTGGCGCCGCTTGCCGATGGCGCCGGGCAGCGAGCCCGGGCCCGAGGCGGGCGAGCCCAGCGCGCGCAGGCCGGGCGAGGCCGCGCGAAGCGTGAAGTATAACCTCGCATGTAACTCACCAGAGTAGTCCATGATGGAGGAATGCGTGGAGGAGACGTCGGAGGCGTCGTCGGCGTGCTGGCGCCGCTTGCCGATGGCGCCGGGCAGCGAGCCCGGGCCCGAGGCGGGCGAGCCCAGCGCGCGCAGGCCGGGCGAGGCCGCGCGAAGCGTGAAGTATAACCTCGCATGTAACTCACCAGAGTAGTCCATGATGGAGGAATGCGTGGAGGAGACGTCGGAGGCGTCGTCGGCGTGCTGGCGCCGCTTGCCGATGGCGCCGGGCAGCGAGCCCGGGCCCGAGGCGGGCGAGCCCAGCGCGCGCAGGCCGGGCGAGGCCGCGCGAAGCGTGAAGTATAACCTCGCATGTAACTCACCAGAGTAGTCCATGATGGAGGAATGCGTGGAGGAGACGTCGGAGGCGTCGTCGGCGTGCTGGCGCCGCTTGCCGATGGCGCCGGGCAGCGAGCCCGGGCCCGAGGCGGGCGAGCCCAGCGCGCGCAGGCCGGGCGAGGCCGCGCGAAGCGTGAAGTATAACCTCGCATGTAACTCACCAGAGTAGTCCATGATGGAGGAATGCGTGGAGGAGACGTCGGAGGCGTCGTCGGCGTGCTGGCGCCGCTTGCCGATGGCGCCGGGCAGCGAGCCCGGGCCCGAGGCGGGCGAGCCCAGCGCGCGCAGGCCGGGCGAGGCCGCGCGAAGCGTGAAGTATAACCTCGCATGTAACTCACCAGAGTAGTCCATGATGGAGGAATGCGTGGAGGAGACGTCGGAGGCGTCGTCGGCGTGCTGGCGCCGCTTGCCGATGGCGCCGGGCAGCGAGCCCGGGCCCGAGGCGGGCGAGCCCAGCGCGCGCAGGCCGGGCGAGGCCGCGCGAAGCGTGAAGTATAACCTCGCATGTAACTCACCAGAGTAGTCCATGATGGAGGAATGCGTGGAGGAGACGTCGGAGGCGTCGTCGGCGTGCTGGCGCCGCTTGCCGATGGCGCCGGGCAGCGAGCCCGGGCCCGAGGCGGGCGAGCCCAGCGCGCGCAGGCCGGGCGAGGCCGCGCGAAGCGTGAAGTATAACCTCGCATGTAACTCACCAGAGTAGTCCATGATGGAGGAATGCGTGGAGGAGACGTCGGAGGCGTCGTCGGCGTGCTGGCGCCGCTTGCCGATGGCGCCGGGCAGCGAGCCCGGGCCCGAGGCGGGCGAGCCCAGCGCGCGCAGGCCGGGCGAGGCCGCGCGAAGCGTGAAGTATAACCTCGCATGTAACTCACCAGAGTAGTCCATGATGGAGGAATGCGTGGAGGAGACGTCGGAGGCGTCGTCGGCGTGCTGGCGCCGCTTGCCGATGGCGCCGGGCAGCGAGCCCGGGCCCGAGGCGGGCGAGCCCAGCGCGCGCAGGCCGGGCGAGGCCGCGCGAAGCGTGAAGTATAACCTCGCATGTAACTCACCAGAGTAGTCCATGATGGAGGAATGCGTGGAGGAGACGTCGGAGGCGTCGTCGGCGTGCTGGCGCCGCTTGCCGATGGCGCCGGGCAGCGAGCCCGGGCCCGAGGCGGGCGAGCCCAGCGCGCGCAGGCCGGGCGAGGCCGCGCGAAGCGTGAAGTATAACCTCGCATGTAACTCACCAGAGTAGTCCATGATGGAGGAATGCGTGGAGGAGACGTCGGAGGCGTCGTCGGCGTGCTGGCGCCGCTTGCCGATGGCGCCGGGCAGCGAGCCCGGGCCCGAGGCGGGCGAGCCCAGCGCGCGCAGGCCGGGCGAGGCCGCGCGAAGCGTGAAGTATAACCTCGCATGTAACTCACCAGAGTAGTCCATGATGGAGGAATGCGTGGAGGAGACGTCGGAGGCGTCGTCGGCGTGCTGGCGCCGCTTGCCGATGGCGCCGGGCAGCGAGCCCGGGCCCGAGGCGGGCGAGCCCAGCGCGCGCAGGCCGGGCGAGGCCGCGCGAAGCGTGAAGTATAACCTCGCATGTAACTCACCAGAGTAGTCCATGATGGAGGAATGCGTGGAGGAGACGTCGGAGGCGTCGTCGGCGTGCTGGCGCCGCTTGCCGATGGCGCCGGGCAGCGAGCCCGGGCCCGAGGCGGGCGAGCCCAGCGCGCGCAGGCCGGGCGAGGCCGCGCGAAGCGTGAAGTATAACCTCGCATGTAACTCACCAGAGTAGTCCATGATGGAGGAATGCGTGGAGGAGACGTCGGAGGCGTCGTCGGCGTGCTGGCGCCGCTTGCCGATGGCGCCGGGCAGCGAGCCCGGGCCCGAGGCGGGCGAGCCCAGCGCGCGCAGGCCGGGCGAGGCCGCGCGAAGCGTGAAGTATAACCTCGCATGTAACTCACCAGAGTAGTCCATGATGGAGGAATGCGTGGAGGAGACGTCGGAGGCGTCGTCGGCGTGCTGGCGCCGCTTGCCGATGGCGCCGGGCAGCGAGCCCGGGCCCGAGGCGGGCGAGCCCAGCGCGCGCAGGCCGGGCGAGGCCGCGCGAAGCGTGAAGTATAACCTCGCATGTAACTCACCAGAGTAGTCCATGATGGAGGAATGCGTGGAGGAGACGTCGGAGGCGTCGTCGGCGTGCTGGCGCCGCTTGCCGATGGCGCCGGGCAGCGAGCCCGGGCCCGAGGCGGGCGAGCCCAGCGCGCGCAGGCCGGGCGAGGCCGCGCGCCGCGGCGGCGTGGCGCGCCCCAGCCCCGAGTCTGCAAACCGTGCGTGTCACTGCTGCCCGAGTGTGCGCGCCCCGTACCAGTGGCGAAGCGTCTCGCGGACATGGTAACTGTCGCCTAGTTCTGCGCTCCTAGTAGGTACTGATAGTGAGGTGTCCCGTATATCGACGCTGCGCCACTGTTTACGGCACTACCCTCAAACACAACACTGAGATGGTCTCGTATGATAACTACCACCATTTCAAATGGTTATATCTTTAAGAACAAGATTAAAAATATAAATTCCCCGTTACAATGGGACGGTTTAAGTTTTGTTTTGTCTTTAGATCAACATAAATCGTTTAATTAAAGTGGTATAATGATAATCAAAACTGTTAACAATTAAATATTATCCGATTTGTAAATAAGTAAAAGCAAATCTTTTTTGAAATCATATTTTCAAAAATGATTCCCAAAGTAATGAAACAGTTAAGAAAGTACCGTTACCCTCCATTTTTTAAATCTGACTGTATTAATGCGAAGCCCTCGAAAAAAATGTATACAAACTGTTGTGTCATTGTCTATGCTGCAGCAAGACGGTAGAAAAATAATACGAGTGACTTGACAATTTATTGATTAATGTCATTCAATGAAATACATATAATAAACATTGCGTTATGTGATTTGATTTAATAAGAATACATTACAAATTGGCGACGAGGATGGAGGAAATTGAACGCCTTTCACGCCTTCGCGCATCTATACGCGGACAGCTTACCAAACTGCAACAACATCTACGGCAAATTCAAGATGCTTCGGACTTAGAAATAAGTCAAAGGCTTACAAGCCTTGACAACTACGAAAGAAAATTTGACAATATACAAACGGAAATAGAATCGGTGGCCGAAAACATAGAAACTGAAATAGAACAACGCCACACAACAGAGGAAATTATCCTACAATTAAAGCTAAAACTACACGGCTTGCGCCCGCCTGCGCCTGCTGCCGACGCACCCTCTACGTACGTATCAGCTTCCCTACACACACGGAGCTACGAAGGGACGCGCGAGTGCACTCCTACTACTACGCACCAACCGAAACTAAATTTCCAACCGTTTCAAGAAAGTGAAAACTTCACGTATTTTGTAAAAAGATTAGAAACATACTTAAAACTAAGCCACTGCGAAGATCCAAGAACACGAACACTCATGCTTCTTAGTTCTGTTCCCCCACAACTACATCAGAAAGCTTACGATTTATGTGCACCGGACGATCCCTGCGAATTAGATTTCAACGACGTTGTCAAAATATTGAAAGAATATATGGATCCGAAACCAAGCGTTTGGGCTTGTCAACACAAATTCATCACACGGACGCAAGATACACATGAAACAGTCATAGCATATACCTCAGAATTGAAACGATTGTGCCAAGACTGCGAATTTTCATGTAGTCACTGTAAGAAGTCAATCAGTGACAACTTTTTAACGCTACAATTTATAAGAGGACTACGTGACTATGATATACGCACAAAACTCCTCCAAGAAACCCAGATAACGAGTTTCACAGACGTCGTAAAAAAGGCGACGACGCTCGAACTTGCAAAATCAGAGAGCAGCTACATGTCACCCGCACACTGCGGCAGACAAGATCAACACGCTGTTCGAACGGACCCCAGTAAATATAAAGCAAGTAACAAACCTCTGTCGATCAGAGATCTGAAGGGAAAATGCTTCCGTTGTGGAAGTCAGGAACACCAAGCGAATAAATGTCGAAGCATTCATGACACCTGTAACAAATGCAAAAAGAAAGGTCACCTGGCGCGTGTTTGCCTTCAACACACTCAGGTTAATAAACAAATAGAACCTGAGCACGGGGAGCAGCACTATTCCGATAGCGCCTCTGACACTGTCGATGAAAGCACCCCCTGGGATATGAATTTAATACGATCCGGTAAAACAGACAAGTATATGATACATCTATCTATAAACAACAAAAACACGTGTATGGAGATCGACACAGGAGCGGCCCGACGATGTCATATAAAGAGTTCCAAAAACTGAACACAGGATGTAAAACATACAAAACTAACGTTACTATGAGAACGTACACGGGAGAGATATTCGCACCCATCGGCGTGACATATGTCACATGCAAATACAAAAATCAAACTTTCGATGGAAAACTATACATAATTAAACAAGACGTTGACGCTATCTTTGGACGAGCATGGATACGGTTAATAAACTTGGATCTAGCCAACATAAACCAAGTAAATCCGAAAGCACAACCCGAACTTGACAATATTTTTACGGAATTTGCCGATGTATTTGATGGTACTCTCGGATGCATACCCAACTACAAAGGCCGTTTCACCCTATGCGATGATAATACAACTCCAATTTTCGTGAAGCCCAGACGTATACCGTACGCTCTTAAGGACAAAGTCGACGACGAAATAGAACGCTTATGCAAACAAGGAGTAATCACAAAGGTTGACAATTCAGAGTGGGGAACACCAGTCGTACCAATCGTTAAACCCAACGGCAGCATACGCTTATGTGCAGACTACAAGGTCACCCTGAATAAAGCCATCAGAGATGAGCAGTACCCTATCCCAATCATAGAAGACATCTTAGTGGAAATGAATGGAGGACAGTTGTTTTGTACATTGGACCTGAGCCAAGCTTATCTACACATGATGATGGACGATGAATGCGCTATGATGCAAACTCTTAGCACGCATAAAGGTACATATAAGGTTAATAGACTTATGTTTGGCGTCAAGGTGGCTCCAAACTTATGGCAAAAGTTTATGGATAAACTGCTACTAGGAATCGCCGGTGTGAAATGCTTCTTTGACGACATCATTATCCAAGGAATATCAGAAGAACAGCTCTTGACTAGACTACGTCAAGTTTTACGTAAGCTACAAGAAAACAACTTAAAACTTAATAAAGACAAATGCTGTTTTATGAAAGAGAACATCGAATATTTGGGACACATCATCGACAAAGATGGGTTACATAAAAATAAGAATAAAGTCAAATCAATTACGGACACGCCACCACCCACTAATGTTAATGAACTAAGAACATTTCTAGGAATGGCCAACTATTACAACAAGTTTATTCAGAACTTAGCTTCAATATCGAGCCCCTTAAACAACTTACTTCGAAAAGGCGTTCGTTACCAGTGGACACGGAAATGTGACGCAAGTTTCAAGAAAATCAAAGAAGAAATTCTTAGTGAGGGAGTTTTGACTCACTTCAGCCCAGAAAAACCTTTAGTTTTGGCTACAGACGCCTCGCCGACTGGACTGGGAGCCGTGTTATCGCATCGCTTGCCTGATGGATCCGATAGACCTATAGCGTTTGCATCTCGTACGTTAACAAACAGTGAAAAAAGTACAGTCAGATAGATAAGGAAGCCACGTCGCTATTCTGGGGTTTAAAAAAGTTTTTCCACTATTGTTACGGAAGAAAATTCATTCTGGTGACTGATCACAAACCATTAACCACAATCTTCCACCCACACAAAACTTTGCCTGCTATGAGTACAATGAGACTTTTCCATTACGCACATTTCCTTTCCGGGTTTAACTACACGATCGAATACCGATAGATAATAGTAACGCAGATTATTTGTCAAGATTTCCTGTGGATACCATACCCCGCAACATAATTGACGTGCATACTGCATTCCAACTGACCCAAATGAACACAATCGCCGTCGATCGTTTGAAAATTGCGGAAGAAACTCAAAATGATGGCGAGTACAACAAACTGCTACAAGCACTAATGACGGGGACGACGGTGCGCCGATACGGTTATAACGACAACGAACTTACCATCCAGGACGGATGTTTGCTAAAGGGAACGCGAGTCATGGTTCCGGAAGGGCTGAGAAAACGGGTATTAGACGAATTACATTCAGGACACCTCGGAATAGTTAAAATGAAATTACTAGCACGAAGCTACGTATATTGGAAAAATATAGATAAAGACATAGAAGAGCTAGTAAAGAGCTGTCGTGAATGCCGGCTACACCAGAATGAACCCCCACACGTCACTCTACACCACTGGGAGCCGCCGACAGGCCCGTGGCAGAGACTCCACATCGACTTCGCAGGGCCGCTAAAGGGACATTCACTGTTCATAATTGTGGACGCTTACACCAAATGGGTCGAAATTATCCCAACTACAACAACGACCAGCATCTGGTGTATCAGAAAATTACAGGAGCTATTTGTATCGTTCGGTTTTCCTTTAACACTGGTCTCGGACAATGGACGGCAGTTCGTTTCAGCAGAATTTCAGAATTACCTTAAGAAAAGTGGAGTGGTCCATAAAACGTCGGCGCCGTATCATCCGGCTACTAACGGACAGGCGGAGAGATATGTCCAGACAGTAAAGAAAGCCTTAAAGAGAATGGATTCGGATCCAGGTAACCTGCAGGAAAAACTCCTAGCAATTAAAGAGCGCTTACTGAGAACGCCGAGTGTCACCACTGGCAAAACGCCGTATGAACTTATGTTTAACCGAACGATAAGGAATGCCTTACACGTACAGTTCAAAGCTAGACCGGGGGTGGTGAGAGGGACACAGATCACCGGAGAACGCTCCCCAGTCCGAACGTTTGTCGTCGGTCAGCGAGTTCAGATACGGGATTATAGTAATGGACGGAACAAGTGGGAGTTTGGAACTGTTACAAGGATTTTGGGCAGGTTACACTATGAGCTCAAGACGGATTCAGGAGAGACTTGGAAGAGACATGTAGATCAAATGTTGAGTACCAGGGTGCCAAGAGTAGACAGGACAGACAGCATATCGTAAAGATTTACAGCGGAGGTGTTGTGTCATTGTCTATGCTGCAGCAAGACGGTAGAAAAATAATACGAGTGACTTGACAATTTATTGATTAATGTCATTCAATGAAATACATATAATAAACATTGCGTTATGTGATTTGATTTAATAAGAATACATTACACAAACCAATAAAGAGGGGAGACCAAAGAGTAAGGACCACATTAGATAAATCAATTTACATTTAGGCGAGTTTCCTGTTAACGTTGTTAGTAACAAATTTTTCGATTACATTGACTAGCATAAAATTAACGTTAGTTAAGGATTATTTAATAGATTAGGTACCTAAATTAATAAACGAAGAAAGTATTAATGATAATTAATAACATAATAATGAAGCGTAAAATACTTAATGTGTACGACACTATCTAGATAAGGTGGTTACAAAGCTATCTACACTACATATTATGCGAAACTTAACAAAAGAAGCTTCAAAACATTTCGTATTTTACGCAAATTACATAATACACAATATACCTAATTGTTTAACGCAAATTTATATACCTGATTTATATAAGCGGATATACGTATATGTCGAACGATGTCACACCAACACCAGGGACGTATAATGAGCATGCTCTAACACCGACCCTAAGTACTATATACCGCGAAAAAAAAACCATAACCTCTATAAATTAAATACGTAAATATTGCCAATGACCCAAGGAAAAGAAATGTGCAGAGACGCGTTCGAGAGGCCTCGCAGCGCCGGCGAATGGTTCTATCACTGCTTTGCTTTCAAATCAAAATAAAAAGAGTGCTTTTGAGTGACCAAATTGACAAGAAATATCTTACAAAATGGTTGACCCTACAATGAATTAAGTAAAGTTTGCAATGAAAGATAAAAAAAAACTAATTTAAATTTGCCTGCATGTATGTACACTTTATAGAACGCAGACTTTTTGAGACCAATTTACAGCCTTGCAAGCTAACCACCGCGACGGCTGTCGAAAGCGGCACGTCTATCTAACAACGAAAAATAACACATTCTCGTACTATTAAGTAGCTATGCGTCCTTCTGAACAGCCGGCAAGGACCTGCTAGAGGACTGCCAATGTATAGTATTATAGACAAAACAGCAAGGGAACCTTCGCCGCACCCAGCGCCTCGGAACGCGCACAAACAAAAATGAACCCAAACGCACCATAAACAAAAGCGAAGGTTGCACCGTGCTGTGACGGCGTACAGAAACGTGTCTTACCGCACAAGTTCATTAGAGAGCTAGACTTCCGTCCCGCCTTAAAGTTATTCTGGTAAGTGGAATATTTAGACCTTCCACGAGCCGACTGTGGTTCCTCATTCACGCGCTCTGAAATGTTTCCTATACATGTCATCACGCAAACTCATGCAGAGTCCGGCCCGCGCAAACCATGCATGCAGCCACGCGCAAGCGGGCGAGGCCGGGCCATCATCTTCAAATACATGGCAAACAATATTAATACTATATCGCGAATCGGATACATGACTTGAGCATATATTTATAGGGAACCAATTTTAATGCGCGGAAGGTCTAGGAACGTCGAGTGGAAAAACAAGCGCAAAAAACCTCTCACAAAATCATAGCTGGTTCCAAACTACATACAAGGCCAAAATATAAATACAAAAGCATAATTTTGTGACTCTATACATTGCTACTGCGTTGTAATACACATAATTAGGGAATAATTTGGCTCCAAATAAAATACAAGCTATCTACGAAATAAATTAAAGAAGCTGTCTTAACATAAAAAAATATAAGGGAACATCAACAAAGAGCACACGTAATTTTATCTTAAAATTGTGTGCAATATATTTGAATCGGTTATCACACTTGCTGTGTTCAAATATTTCTGACACAAAATCAGAGTTGACATAGGTATGTCGCTTCCATACAAACCTCTCACAAAGTTACTTATTAGGGCCTATGCAGACTGCGTTTTTGGCACGCGCCGTCGTCGCGCGTTCCCCTACTACCAATCGGATGGCAGTAGGGGAACGCGCGGCGATAGCGCGTGACCAAAACGCAGTCTGCATAGGCCCTTAGGGGCTACACTGAAAAATTTATCAAAGTCGTAATGCCTGATCCGGGAAAAAAAAATCATTTCATCACATTCGGGTTCAAGATAATCGAGGCAGCCCCTTAAAGTTCAAACTTGTTTGGAAACGGTTGGTCGCAGGCAAAGTAGGTCATTATCATCAGGCAGAAACTACATCATCGAAGAAGCCACTCATTGCGTCGATGGATTCAATCCAATAGGCACTTTAAATTATTTGTTATAAACCCGTACTTTTGTATTCAATGACACAAGATCAACAATGTACTATTCGGTTAAAATCAATCAACGCATTGCCTGAGGATGCAAGATATAAATAAGCAATTCAATTGAAAATAATAACTGGCACAAATTTCAGAAGAGACAGTTATTATTTTCTGAACGAATTCCGAAAACAGCTTCAAATATAATTAACAATTTGCTCGAAATAATTAGTTAATCTTTAGTGCAAGGGTTGTATGTTTTTAATAAAAAGACAGATATTTATACACGGTGCTCGCGAGAGTTAAAAGATTTGAATCACGCATTCCTTACTTTAGCTCGTTAGGACCAAAACATGTCAATGAACCCCAGTCAAATCTTAGCTTAGTTTTGAAGATATTATCAATTTTCATGTAAACTATTTATTGTGATTATTAGTAATGCATAAAGCACTATTGATCGCGACGTTGCCACTTATGTTGTCAAGTTTCGCGTCGCTATTAATTTACAGACGTCCAAATGACAGCTACCACTTACTAAATTAATCCTTTTTTGGAAATATAATCTTTACCATTTTATTTAATGCGATAATTTTCATAGAGAAGCAATTTATATCCACATTTTATTTACAAAAATTGACAAATTAAAAAAATAATATTTCTCTTTTGTTGAATTTGACTGGGGTTCATATAACATTTTTTAATCTTAATGACCTCAAGAATGTGTGTTTAATTTTTTTTAGATTCCTCGCAAGAACCGGTTGTACCTATGTTCTAATAGGTAAGCATTAAATGAAGCTCTTTTCGGGAGCTGTCCAGCAGAGATATCGGAGCACTCGAAAACCGAATTCATGTTATATCTCTGGAGCTCTCCAAACAGCAATCAAGGGAAAGAGACGGCAAGACAGCAGCTTCGGCTTCTGGGTTCACGGTGGAAACAGGTCAATTGCCTCACAACGCGCGTCAGACTTGATTTGGCCAAAATTCGACTCAAATTCGGTCCATAACTTTAATCGGATGACCTAAAATACGATATAATCTTTGTAATTCTTAATTAAATTAAATTACCACAATCCAAATCATGTATTCAGAATTTTATTTATTGTCACGGCATACATAAAGGACTGAAAAGCTATCTACTGAATATGTGGTATCGTTAAAAGCAGTTTAATTGTCACACTTCCTTATAAAATAAGTGTATTGCATCATATTATTTCCATGCAGACTTAGCGTGGGCCAACTAAGCAAGTTGTATTTTCTCTGAATCACCGCATAAGCGAGCCCGGATTCGGACGGTTACCAAATGTCTCCGTATCGGATCGGACGCAGATGAGTCATGCAACGATTGACCCGTTTTCACCAGGATAACAGAACATGAACAGCGTTAGAAGCACAGCCGGTTGGATCAACAAGGCTAGCAAAAGCGCGACGCGAAAAAAGGCGCGACAATGAAACATTTCAGTAAAGTCAAACCCTCCAACTTTGCTCTGGAATGTAAATTGGTCAACTAAAAAAAACAACATTAGTAATTCAAGTTCAATAACCATTAAATATCGGTTTTCACCGCGTCTAGTTCGGTTCCTAGTGAGAACATTTAATATCGTATTCATAAACGTTAATTAATCATAGCATTTTTGCTAAAATTCCATTGAACTTAGTTTATCCTCTATCTGTCACTTGCCATTTGTATATTTGAAGATCTAGGAATCAACACGTCACTCCAAATTTTTCTGTTCAGATTTGCAGTGTGACCAATAGCTACAAAATTATGATGGGACTTAATCTAGTTGTGACGAGTTGAAACAAATAATACTGCTTTTGGCGGTGTGACCGATTAGAACCAAATTTTGGTGTGACAATTTCTAAATCTTTTTGAGGTAGGCACATTTCAGATAACAGGGGTTAAGTCTTTAGAATAAATGGGTTACCCTCCAGAGCAAATGGGCAGTTTATCGTTCCTTGTCTTGGCTTTTCTCTTGTGTCGCGCCCCGCCAGCCGCTTGGGCGAGCAACAGCACAACAGCACAACAGCACAGAAGAGCGTGAGTGGCTCACCTCGCGAGGTCTTGCAGCTGCCGCGGCGGCCGAGCGCGCCGGAGGGGGCGCCGGGCGACAGCGCGCCGCGCTCCTCCACGGGCGACTCTGCGGGGCCCGGGGGCGAGCGGTTAGCACGGGTGCGGGAGCGGGAGCGGGAGCGGGAGCGGGAGCGCAGGGTGGATCATTTTAATCGTTACGATTTTGTTATAGTCTCCTTAGATCTCTACCATTGCGTGTAAGAGATCCAGGAGCTACTCTTACTGACCCAACAAACTTTCCACCCTGTAGCAGTGGTGAACATCCAACGACATTCGATTCATAGTTCGCAGCGGTGGAGTCACATGTGTTATGTTTGAGATGTGCTCTGTTAGATAGCTTTAATAGGTTATCAAGAGGGCGGCATTTTGAATAGGAGGCGAAGTAAGAATTATAGTAGTTCCCTGAGCGGTTCTCTAAATCATCTCCGAAAATTTTATGTGCGAATATCACATCGCAACCAATTTTTCGCATAATGTCAATTCGCCGAATGATTAAGTGTCAACTTATCAAAAGGTTTAGTTTTATTTCCCTACCTCACGGTTACCAACTGTATGCTTGGACTTTTTTTCATAAAGTCACTTTTCAAAATGCCACCTTTCGAGTAGCAGAATGGGTCAGTTTGACTTATATACATTTCGTGGTATAACACTTTCCAGATGTTTTATTTAGTAACTATGTAACGTATTTACAAAGTGAGTAGGTAAGCGCAACTGCTCACTTGTTTTTTGACAATGACGGTACCTGAATTATCGCTTGATTAAGTGTTTACATCATTACTTTTGGACTGTTGCTTGGTGGAATGTATGTATGTAGGTGTACCTGTGTTTTTTTAAAACAAACACCTGCCAATTATTTTAACCTCACCTAAACCTTACCTAACCGCCAGCGTGTCGACGTCACCCCGCTTCGCGGGGTGCCTTTTTCCGCTCTAAGGGACACAAGCTAACCCTAACCTAACCTACAAATAATATCACTGTTATGATTGTGTGTGTGTCGCCCCCAAACCCGCTTTGTGGGTGATTTCGTCTCCCCATCCCCCCTTCCCTCCTTGTAACTTATATAAGAACACGTTGAATAAAAGTCTAACTATGTTATGTTGTCTTGTTCTTTGTAATAAAAAGTTGGCTTATGTAAGAAAAGGGAACTGTTGCACTGATGAAACGTTATTCGGTTAGTAGTTGTTTGTCCAACTGAAAGATTTTCCAAATGATAGGTATGCCAAATTTTTTAATTCATTATAATAATCGACTTGACAATAATTCTACCAAATGAATCTGTTGTCATACAAAAATTTGCCATTAGTTAGTTGTCAAGGTGAATCATCGGCGAAAAGTTGGTTGGCAAGTGAAATTCGGACATAATAAATTCGGAGAAAAGGCAGAACCCCTCCCTGAGCATATAGGTCATACAGAGTGTAAGGTTCGCGTCATTTCTGAGAACATCGCCAAAGTTAGGGGCTATGAAGCTTAATCTTTCGTTGGCGTCTTAATCCGCGTCTTCTCTTGCATAAGTTCATAGAAAAAACATTTTACATATGCATATAAACCGTTAACCAAGTATTGACCACAGGAAAACGACTTTGGATTTTGTACTCTGTATGACTAATATATTATTTATTATAATTGAGGTTTAGAGCGGCAACGCCCAAGGCAAAAACAGTTCTTTCCCTCCGAGTAACAAAGGCCGAATTTCGTTCTCCTTCTCCATTGGTAGAGCAGCACTAGCCCCTTGATAGCGACCGGCTGTCTATTGCTGTCAGTGCTATTGCTATCACACTCGCTCTTGCATCTGGCCCCTATTTCACCCAATCCTGACAAAGACAATTCGCCGCAAATTTCTCGGTCGACAAGTAACGATGCCGTCCGGCAATCACCTTTGCTGGTCGGCCTAGCAATGTACAGTCAGCCTCTGAGAGACGTGACCCCCTCCCATACCATTGATAACTTGTATACAGAGGGGGCCACGTTTCTCGGCGGCTGACTGTATCTATATCGAATTGTGTGTCAGGTGACAATTGACAAGTTGGTGAAATAGGGCACTGAGAGTATATTTGTCGGCAAAAAACAAAGAACACGAAGAAAATGTACCTAGTTGTTTTTTAATTGAATCCTTTAAATTAAATTATGAAAACGATCTTCAGTTGTTGATCTATTGTTTTGCAAGAAACTGATGCTTTTTTGGTATCTTTTATTTGAACATGCATTTTTGTCACGCAGAGTAGTATGGTAAAAATATGCCAAAAAAATATTTTAGTCATTCACATAACAAAACGTGCTTTACACTTGAAGCGGTTATGGCAAAGTGGACTCTATTAACATGCAACAAGGTGCACTTACCTCGGTAGAGGCCGGCCCGCTCGGCGAGGCTGTCCTGGGAGCCGCGGTAGTAGTCGCGCCGCATCGTGCCTGGCAGTGCACACAGAACTAGTACGAGAACCACGAAAGCGTAGGCCAAGCGATAACAAACCCTACGCCTTTCGAATAAAGACGTCGGAGTGCGCATCGTTTTCGTGGTTCTACGGTAAAGGCGGGGGTCGGTTCGAAGCACGAGTCAACGCGATTTAGAAGAATTTGAACTTTATCTACAAGGCATGTATGATTCATTTTGGTGTGTAGAATTCAGCCCAGTTTTACATGGAATACGAAAGAGATAAAAATATTTAATCGGAAAAATGACTCGTGCTAAGAAAAACATAACAATTAGCTGGATACAGTGCACACAAGACCAAACTATCACTTGATTTTTTCATACGATATGTATTCGTGGTCGCCCTATGTAAATTTTACGGGCGTCCGGCCACGTTGAATACATATATATTATAAAAGGAAATTCATTGACAGTGTCTCTAAATGCGACACTTCGCGGTGGGTATAGGCACTAATTAATTTAGAATACTATGCTTCGCTAAAGGATTTTTAATTGATTTTATAACCAGGAACTCCAAACGAAAATAATAAATGTAAAAATAAAGGGAAAAATACATGTATTTGTTGTATGTATGAGTAATAATCATAACAGTTTCCCTTTAATTTGTAATTTAGAATTTTACCAAAATTTTTATAGTAGGTACTAACATTACTTCTGGTTAGGTCTGTAGGTACCCAACCTAAACTATTTTTTCTTATATTCTAGTAATTCGCTGGAAAATAGAATTTCGGAATAATGTTTTCAGACGAATCACTCTTTGAAATGTTTGCGCGTTACCTTGACCACCGAGAGAATATGCAACGTATTTCCAGGCGTGTTTAAGAGTTGAAATCCAGTGATATTTTGGCCAGCGGCCGGGACATCACGCGTATGCCGTGCTGGGCAATGTTCAACAACTAGGGGAAAACGAACAACAAGGAACATACGAAACATGGACTTTTGTGCTGAATACGGCCAATGTAAATATAAGTTTTAGACAAACAAGTTATTGAAGATCATTTTTGTGTAATGTACGATTTCGACTTCGATCGTATTAGCACCACGGAATATAGCAGGTAAAAGAGTAAAAAATTGTCCTAGTTGTATACTGCCGTAAACTTTCATTCTCGGTAATACTTATAAATTATAATAATTATATCGATCCATGAAATAATTTTACATGCACGCTACGTAACAGTCAGATACAGATATATATAATGTTCGAAGCACTCAAATACATCTACACAAGCCCTAAAAATCATAATTGGTATGAGCTCTTCGAGCATAGATATATCTGGTGTTGACCGTGCAGTAAAACAATAATTAATTATAGATGGGTCAACATTAGTGTCGGCAAACCAACCGGTGACATAAACTACGAGAGACACTCCGTAATATCGTGGAAGAGTGAGATAGCGTTATCAATTCGTCCATCAGTTAGTTTGTGGATACTAAAGTAAGGAAACGCGTCACACGGGAGGCAAGCGTTCTCAGCCGTATGCCACAAGGGGGTACAAGTAAAAAAGTTGCGCACATTACAAGTCATTGAACTAAAATAGTACATTACGTAACTAGGGCGGTGAATTCGTGAATGCCCCAGATCGCAGGTGTTTGTGAGCTATGGGGCTTTACTAATTACCGCCCGTGTTGATTACAAAATTATACGTCTTCAGGTGAAGACGCTGCGCGTGCAGTAAAACTCGCATTATGGCCAGGTGTGACGTAAAGAGCATTTTTGCAGTCAAGTGCGCTTTAAAAAGTTACAATTCTAGAAGCCACTCCGCACGTTCAAGACCAAGCGACGCTGCGCGTGCTACGCTGTAGCATAGGAGCATTTTACTGCTTCGTAGCGGAAATCGTTCTTAGACGCAGTGGCTTTGAATGGATTAAGAACTCGTACTTAAAGTGTTTGGAGAGTCCGCGTTGTCGAAATGCAACCAAACGAATGATGAAACTGGGATCACAGAACCCAATCTTGTACTCATTTTACTTATAATTGTTTGCAGACTTGGGATTCTAGATGCAAGTGTTTCATCGTATCGGGCGATCATTAAGGCATGAAGCCTCTCGCGGACTGGCGCGTAGTGTGGTGGCGGTCAATAGTAAACTTTAGGATAACTGTCTATTCTACTGACCGCCATCGCAAGCCGCGGCAGTGTGTTTCCGGCTTAAAACGTCTCAAGGCGTATACGGAGACAAGATTAAATGTGGTACTGACCACATTTACTTTGCTATTTAGCTTATGAACAATTGATATCAAGAAACTATACTACTCTTAATATTTAATTATAAACGTATCGCTAGTTGTGTTACACATCAGTAATATAACTTGTTTTTTACCTGCTAGCCCAACCACAAAAGCGATAAATATCTACTTCACAATTAAAATGCTGTAAGTCCATATAATTCATGTCATTATCCACCTTTTTACTACTGGATATTTTCAATCAGAGGAAACAACCAAACTGATACGCTAGTGTTTCCGGTTGCTCCACCATCCCGTTTCCTCTCGCGCAACACGGAACTCGTGCGAGCGGGACGATTGTACCTAGTCCCCACATATTACTATTAATAACAAGAGATTTCTAATAGGAAAATATAATTTGATTCTCAATCTGCCGCTGCGTTCAGTAGACATACGACGTCTGTTTCTCTGAAGTTGGATAACTGAACATCGCAAGTCATAGCTATGGGGATAGTAGCCGTATTCGCGATATTGTGCGCGGGCTGGTGCAGTGCCGACCTGCTGTCGACGCCGGAGTATATGCTGCTGGGGAAGATGTGGGATGGGGAAATATGGCGTTGCCCGATGGAAACCCCGACCACGTGCGAGCTGCTCTACAGTATGGGTGGTTCTACAGTAACGGGCACGCTTGTGCATGGCAAACACCTGTACGCCTCGCATGAGAATGGAGTCATTCTCAAGTGTAATTGGTACGAAGAGCCCGAGTGTGAAGAGTTATACCAGACCGGTACGTTCGTAATATCATTGGCTGCGGCGGACGGGTTCCTGTATGCTGGGGACGAATATGGTAACGTTTTTCGCTGCCAGTTTAATCAGTCACGCAGTTGTTCAATAGTTTATGAACTCTGGGATCCTGTTATGGGTTTGTATAATTATGATAAATATATTTACACAGTTACATTTGATTATCTTTCAAAATGTTCAAAAGGAATGCAAATGAATTGTACACATTTAGGAGAGCTAGATCATTATCCGCCTAGTGCGGTTTCCGGCTGGGGAAACACCGTTATTATATCGTCAGGGCAGGGCGAGATTAGGGCGTACAGGTCCAACAATTATACAAAAATTAACTTAAACTATTCGAGTTACTGCCGGGATATGGCAATTTTCAAAGGGAACTTGTATTTGCTTGATGATTCAAGTGTTATACGGCGGTGCCAATGGGACAGAGACACTGCTAGTAACTGCACGGTATTTGCCAGACACAACGACACACGGAGTATCTCGTTCGTGTACGGAAGTCACGTACAGAGGGAAGCCCCACTAGAGCGCACAGCGAGCGGCACGCGCAGCTCGCCCTCGGTGTTCAACTACGCCACTGGCGCCTGTATAGCCTTTATATCATTTTATTTTGTACTTTTTGTGTAATACTTATGCTTTTAAGTATTTTTTTCTCCTCTCCTCGCTTGTGTGTAAATAAATGTTTATTACATTCTTGAAATATGAGTTTCTTTGTACTATCGTGCGTAATAGAAGTTTTGGTAAATACCACTGCTAGCAGTACAGGTCCTGTAATACTCAAATCCATTTAGTATTTGTGCATTACTGAAATAATCGAAGCATTGTAGATTTTGAAGAAAACCAGGCCCCCATTTACTTACAATTCGCCTTACATTGCTTGTTCTAGAAGTTAAGGTGGTTGATAGGTTACTTGTGGAACCAGCAATGTGCGGAGAATTGTCGTTGTCATGTGACAATTGTCAAGTTGGTGAAATAGGGGTCAGTAGTTTTGAAAGTTGTAAATATATTTAAAGATAAATAATTGCATTTAAAATCCCATGCCTGTAAATGTTTGTTTGTTTTTTTGTTTGTTTTTATGAAGTGGTAGTACAACTCAGTAGGGACAAGACAACTTACCGTTAGACTCAGTTGCACAACAAAAATCATCTGTCCCTTTCTATTTAGTATAAGGCAAGACTGAATAAAAAATTAAAGCGGATTGCACCAAATTACGATCACAGACCGATCAACGTTAAATAAGGCAGTTGTCATTGCATAGAAACATGTCAAACTTTCCATGCATTCAGATAGCAATGAACAACGCCTACGATTACACATTGTTTGGTGCAACCCACCCTTAGTTTATTCTGATGACATCAGAAAAAGAGATGGAGTCACTCGACGCCGCCAATGTCGCTAATTCCACACAATTTGCGATGCATGTGCTGGGCCAATAGAGCTTCACGATGGGGTACACTACACAATTCCGAAGAGTCTTTTGTTCAAAAGCGTTTTTTTTCCAAATTTCATAATTCCGAAAACCACGTTCCGTTGAAGGAATTTTAGCTTTTTCAAGATATAAATACTAACCTAAAACCTAAGCTGTTAATATATTCCATTAAATAAACTGCATCAAAATTTACGTTTTACGAAAATGGCGTTCCAAGTTTGAAATTTCGGACATAAAACTCTTCGGAATGTCTGTTTCCGTGGTTTCCCCCGTCCATGCGTACAGAGTGGAGGAATCTCCAAAAGAGTATGTGAGATAAAATAGTACATTACGTACCTAGGGCGGTGAATTCGTGAATGGCCCAGATCGCAGGTGTTTATGGCCCGAACCGAAGGTGAGGGCCATAAATATGCGATCTGGGGCTTTACGAATTACCGCCCGTGGTGCGTACAAAATTTTACGTCTTCACCTGGCCGCAATGCGAGTTTTACCGTACGCGCAGCGTGCAGTAAAACTCGCATTATGGCCAGGTGTGACGTAAAGAAAAGAATGTTTCCGTGGTGCGTTACCGGTGAGGTTGGTGGAGGAGGGCTGCTTGCCGGCCAGCATGCCCTCGGCGGCCTGCAGCGCGCCGCTGTCCACGTGGATGGTCTTGGGCCGCGCGCGCGCCGGCTGCTTCCCGCGCAGGCGCAGCGCCGCCGCCGGCCGCTGCAACTCCAACAACTCGGACCTGTCTAGGACCTTGCCCTGGAAGAAAGGGGTTCCGATTGACCTTATCATTTCCTACTATTATCGCTCTCTGCCGATAACACCGCCTCTTGTTTGCCTCTACATATATTGATTTATTTCTGTACCTGGCTCCTTTATCGAAGTGTGCAATAATAGCACATTGTTGTAGAGGCTAGAAAGTACGCAATAGACAAGCGAGATCAACCTCCAAGGAGACGAGTCTATCCATTGTACTTATCACGCTTATTGATAGGAAATTGCAAATAATTTTAAATATAAATCATAAATAAGTACCTGATTGAAGAAAAAAAGCCTGATTATATCACCAGTACCATGGATGCTACTTTAAGTTCTAGTGGGCCTCACCTCCCGCTCGGCCTCCTCAATGGCTTTTTTGAGCTTGTACTGATGCAGGATGGCCTCACGCCGTTTCGCCTGCTCCTCTTTTCTCTGCGCGCGCTGTTCCGCCACCTGTCATATTTGAATTACAATGAATTGTACATTTTGATAAATCCATCGAACTGTCTATTCAAACTAGTTAAGTTGTCTGATTCCTATGGATGTCTGTCCGCCGCTGTAGTTTTGTCTTATATGTTTTATCTCGGTTATTCTAAACGCCTGTCGTTCCGAAATTAGAAGTTGCTTTCAGAAACATTTCAAACAATTATTTATCCTGCTAAGTAGTAGGCCACAATGGCACTTTTGGCTGTCATTATTGTCCGGTTTTATCTCTCTACGGGGTTTACTCGGGAACGGTAAACCGGTCCCAAATTGAGGTTAGAGACACGATAAAAAAATATAAGCACTTGGCTACTTAGTGTTGAATATTTGAATCGTATCATTGATCGGCTTTGGCATCGAGATAGAATGGCGGAGACAGCGAACGAAATAAACATAGAAGTCTAAGTAGCGCCGCAGTGGCCCCATAGAATGGGCGTCATTGCCATTATGCGGGGTTGGGGGCGGGGTGTCAAAATGATGCCAGGCAGCCGTTTAGTTCGAGCATGCGCATAACGGGTTTTAGGTACAGTCAGCAGCAGAAGTTGCTAAGCGGCTCAAAATGATCTATACACGGACTCTAATGTCCAGGAAATAAAGATTTGTGTAGGTAATTTTGAGTGTGTTATTTTGCTTAGCTACTTGTGATGCTGACTGTACAGTCACCGGCATCAATATCTGCGGAAACAAAGCCGGCAAACATATCTGACACGTCCTTACGGCATTAGACATAGAGTCGTGTCAGATATTGATGCGTGCTATGTTGTGGCAGATCTTATTGCTGGTGACTGTACCTAAAGCCCGTGTGTTTTTGAGTTTGGGTAGAAATGAGTAAGGGGTTCGCATGGTATGGTTTTTTCGTTAGGTGGGCGGTGGCGACACTTGGCGACACTTGGCGACACTTGGCGACACTTGGCGACACTGGGCACCTGGTCGTCCCGGGCGCGGCGCGCGGCGGCGGCCTGGTCGGCGCGCGCGCGGGCCTCGTCGGCGCGCTGCCGGCGCTGCAGCGACAGCAGCATGATGCGCTCCTTCTTGCGCTCCATCTCCTCCGCACAGTTCTAAGGAATGCCACTTACTTCATACAGGATATATAACTCTCTGGACACGACACTTAAATAGCCCCTGGGCCCTGGGCGACCTAGCTCTGCTCAAGTAAAAATAAAGAAAAAGCTGAGTACCCTAATTTTCTTCTTTAACTTAATTTAGAACATATATATATACATGGTAAGAAACATGTTTTATTAAAAACAGAATCAATAAAAACCACGTTATTCACCTAACCGATCACCCAGGGGAATTAGCGGCAATTATTTTATATTCGGTTATGGCGTTTCGCCGGACGCTACCGCGTCACGCTCGTTTCGCTCGTTCGGCTCGCGCGCTATAGGGTCACAGTTTACCTAACAACCTAACCGTTTTTCTCCCCTGGGAGATCAGGCTACGGGATTGACGTGGAAAACAGCATAAAAACAAGCATGCCAGTACCGGGTCAGGATTCATCTCGCCGATGACGAGCGCGGCGGGCTCGGCGCCCGGCCGCAGCGGCCTGTCTCGCGGCGTCTCCCGTCGCGCGGAGACGTCGGAGCCGGCCGCGTCCCGCGCGTCCCGGGCCGTGTCCCGCGAGTCCCGGGACGTGTCCCGCGCGTCCCTGGCGTCCCGGTGCGCCGCGTCCCCGGCCCGGTGGACGGGGAACTCCTGCGGCTCCCAGGCCTCGTCGGGACTCCCCCGCTCCGGGCTCTCCGTGCGCTCCTTCTTCGGCGACATCTTCTTCACACGCAGCGGGGGCTTCGGCCGCTTCGGCGCCTCGTTGTCGAACGATATGTAGAAGCCCTTCTCGTTTTCGTTCTCGTCCTCCTGCTGGAACGAGTTGCGGAGGGACGGGCGGGTGGGGGACGGGATGCGGTAGGTGCGGGTCCCGGAGGTGATGTTGAGCCGGTTGATGCCCTGGCGCAGGGCGTCGTCCTCGGCATTGCCGATGAAGGAGATGTTCTGGGGCTCCATGTCGTCCGCGGGGCTGCGCAGCTGCTGCAGGCTGACGGGCGAGGGCCGCTGGACCTCGGGGAGCGAGCCCTGGCGCTGGGGCGTCTTCGAGCGGCGCGGACTGGCCGCTAGGGGCGGCGATTGGGAGTACTGGTTGTTGGGTATCACAGTGTAGCTAGAAAAAAAATAACATTGGATCTGTCAAAGAGGAAGGGAACACAAAAGACGCTAAAAGGAATCTCAACTCAGCATTAACAATGATCCAATATGATGTAAGTCAGGACAAATTGCACTCGCGTTTAAATGTTTGTATCTCGGATACCAACTGGACCGGAGACCGTGATTCATAACACGGGTAATGTAAGTAGCATTAAACCAGCATCCAGAAATGTCGACTACGGGCATTACAACACGCGCCACATAAGCTTGCGTCTCTGAAGTCAGCCTCAAGTCGCCTCCCTCGCACCCGTATAACCCCTCTGACACTTCGCTACTAAAGTCCTCGAGGTTCACTGTCCTCGCATGCTTGCCCGCGGACGGTATAACGGACCACCTCCCGTTACGAGCACTGCAATATACCTGCTGAGGGCTGGGAGGAGGGCGCCTCTATGAGACCGGAATGGCGTAATAAAGTCAGTATTGGTGTAGCTTCTTTTGAAGTAGCTCGACTTGAACACCTGGACCAAAGGCGCCATTCACGGAAGACTCGATTCAAACCATCGTATACATATACTGACGATGACCAGGGCCAGCTATACTGCACACAATGTGACCGAACATTTAAAACTAACTTAAGTTCGGCTTTGGGAGCCATGTACGTGCTCATTAGAGAAAATTGTAAGGGTCGCCGTCGTCGGAGCTATGGAATCGGGATGACAAGGAGGACATTATAAGCGCGAGGACTTTATTAGCTAACATCTAAAAGGCCGACTAATAATGAAAAAAAAAAACACTGAAAAGTCCCCCCCCACACTCCAGATAAGGAGAGTGTGAGAAGACACGCCGACTAGCTGACACCTTAGTACACACCTGAGGTGGTTCTGCTCGGTGCCGTTCTGGTACCGGTCGTTGTTGTAGTGCACCGGGAAGGGCTGCGCGGGCGCGGGGACGGGGGCGGGGGCGGGGGCGGGGGCGGGCGCGGGTGCTCCGCGCTCGTGCAGCAGGAAGCCCTGCGGCGCCCAGGCGCGCTCCGGGGGCGCGGGGGACGGGGACCGCCACGCGCGGGGCGGGGTATGCGGCTCAAACTGCTGGTGGTTCTGCTGCTGCTGCTGGTGCAGCTAGAGGGTTTACAGACATTGAGCTATATAGTACAGTAGACGGCAAACAATTTGAACCCTGCAACTTTTCACGCCACTGCTCGGAAATGTGGCAAAAGATGGTCAGAATACAAATTCAAAGCTGGGGTTAGTTGGACATCACACGAACAAGCCAACTATGAGTTCAAACTGTCCAACAATGTTATTGCATTGCTGACACCAATTGTTATTGTTGAACAGTTTGAACAGCGATTCGCTCGCTCGCCTGTCGGTGGGCACCGCACTACAGTGTTTCATATTATGATCTTTAATTAGGTACTTAATTTTGACTTATAATAATAATAATTTCCTCGCAATAGGCGTGAAAAGGATTATATAATGCCTCAGCCAAAAGTGCAATAGATGGACTCGTCTCGTTCCTCCTCCTCACCTTCGGCTCGGATCTCGAACCCACTTGTCCATCTATTGCCTACTTTCTCGCCTTTACAATCATGTACTATGGCTGCGCATAAGCGAATTTACGCGGGGGGGGGTAGCGTTTCGAGCTCGTGATTGGTAGATCGGTTGACGTCTGCGTCCCGCACACCCTCCACGTCCCGCTGTCGTCTTAGTGCTTCTTCAGTGCAAAGTGATGTCGGACGTACTCGCAAAATGAAAGCGACCGTGCTCCCTCTTCATAATGCGCAAACCTTTGCCCTTGAACGCGTTTCCTTTGAATGATATGAAAGCGTCTCTAGCGTGTCTTTGCGTCCCAGAGGTTGATTCGTGTGGTCAATTTAACAATAGCGTTTCCTTAAAATATACAAATCACATACTTATAGGTCCACGTTATTAAGCATGTTGCAACAGTTTATGAAACGACGGATTATTGAAAGGAGGGACTCTTTTGGTATCATTTACACAGTGGTCTGCTACGTCATTAGTCCAATGAAATGCTGGAACAACATCCCTCCGCCTATTCGTACAGCTCTCCTAGCCCGTGTCGTTAACTATTTCATAAATTTTTGTTAGTCGTATATCTGTATAGCGTCACGTTAGTCTCAAAAATCGTCATAATTTATCACATATATTTACTTTCCAATATTATGTTAATATGTATATAGTCAGTTTCCTTACAACTTGTCACGTACAAAAACCTACTACTAACTCTTCTTATAAGTCATAAGTCACTAACTTTACATTACATTCTTAAATAAAATTAATTTATATACGTAGTATGTATGTAAACGTTAATTCATCATTATATCACTAAATGTAGGTACTTAGTACAACGTTTGCCTCTATTTGCCGTTCGGAACTACCTTAAATACCTGGGCTCGACGGAAGACCCGCGCTGTGATATTGTTTATTATTATAAGTATCTTTTTATATATCGTGTTTTCTTATTAAGAACGAAATTGTGATGTGTTATTTTGGCTGGAAATGAATATTGGAAAGTCATCAACCTGCCAACTGATGCTGCTTCTAATTTCCCGTTGGGATTGGCTTAGGCCAATCAAAAGACACTGAACCTTTTTATCTTTATGAAATTTTAAGTTCAAGCCTAGAAAAGCCGCAGCCGCTTACACGATCTGGAGCCATTTGAACTCTTAATAACTCAAAATGTATCCTACTTAAAGGTCACAGCTCATTAGAGCCACCCGGCGTCCGACCCCGCACCGCCTTGCCTCGAGCGGTTAGTATTCTTTATATTTGTACGGGCATGCGCTCACTACATTAACGCCGTACATTTACAAGGCGAGGTGCGGGTCGGGTGCCAGGTGGCCCTAATGAGCTGTGCCCTTAATATTATAAATACGAAGTTTGGATGTTAACATGTTATACTAGTTATGTTAATTTTCGACTTGTAATGTGTTATTAATGTGGTTCACAATTTTTTTTATGTTTGTACCTCAGAACTCCGTCATTAACGAACCTAATCGCAACCAATAACGTATGTCCGTCTAGCTAGTGGTACCAACCTGCCAGCCCCGCAGCTCGCTGTCCTGCTGCAGCTGCGCGTGCTGCGCCCACGTGCGCCGCTGCGGCTGCGGCTGCGGCGGGCTCTCGTGCAAGTAGAACCGTCCGTAGTCCTCCACGTCCCTATACTGGTGCGGCTGCTGCGGGTACTCGAACTGCTCGAAGGGCTGCGGGTACGGGTCCCGCGGGAGGTGCGGCGTGGATCCGAACGCGTTCAGCGCGGGCCGGGACACGTTGTGCTGCGAGCTGAATTGGCTGTGCTGTGGAAGCGGCGTGTGCGGTTATTGCGGTGCGGAGCCCCTGGTTTATACAGGGTGTTCGGGAAGATGTAGGAACTTTGGTGCCAGAAAAAGAATGAATTTGGTAATGGCTATCCGCTACCAAAGGAATTCAAGGTCCCGCTGAACTGCATCATATGTTTTGTGGAAATGATGGAGCGAGCTTGGGAGTAGGCATAAAGGAGGGGGCAAATGCACAAAAGATCCCACTGGGTCGAAGTGTATCCGAAAGGACCCTTATTCAGATAAGATAAGATAAGGTGATAGACTGGACTGTTAGGAAGAGTTCGAACCTTACATGGTTTAATCTCTGATAGTTTAGTTTTAAAATCGAGTTGAATGATGTTTTTTTGCAGAAATAACCCATGACCTACAAAAACGATTTAGAAAAACATTGTGTAGCAAGTAGGAGGGTCTTTTTAAATAGGTCAATCAAATAATTGAGAAGTTAGTTAAACAAATAAATTGTATTAATTTATACTTTGTTTTAAATTAAAAAAATCATGTTGAATTTTGGTCCATATAATAAAACAAAACTCGATTATTAAAAAAATATATTACAGATTGGACTACGACATGTAAGGTTCAAACTCTTTTTAGTAGTACAGTCTATAAGCTCCTTAAGTTCCGACATAGTTATCCCGAACACCCTGTATAACGTAATGGCGTTGAATGCTTTAGCGAAGCCATTTTGTTAAAGGTTAGTAATCTTCGATGACACATTCTAAATGGACATACTTCTTACGCTACACAATATAAAATATTGAATTTGAGATTTTACAAATATACAGCGTGAGCCGCTTACTATTACGATGATATTGTACGTATTTAGATAAAAGTTTATTAGCTGGCTGGTATAGCATTCTGTATATTAATAGTGTATAAGATCAAAAAACTTACTAACACTTAACAGTTGCAAAAGTGTACAAGGTTCATTATTATGTTTATTTGATTTTACAGTGACTATTGAGTTATATTTATTTGTACCGAGACCATTTGCTTCAGGCATTGTACAATCCCAAGCTGGTGTATAAAGCTATGCGTACACATACACATCTTCTAAGAACACAGCTTGAAGGAATACCTTTGTTGAGTCGTGTTAAAAAATGGGTAGAAGACTATAAAAATTACGTCTGTCATTCGTTTTCCGTGCACTCTTCAAATAAGATTAGGGACGGGTAACACAACTGACAACGAAACCTCTCTTTACAAAATATTACCCCTCTCTTTCTATTAAGGACAGCCGCTAGTCAAGCTGCCCGTTTAGTATCCTACCGGCTGCGCCATGTTTTATATATAGAGGCACAGCGAACGTGAGAAAGACGAGCGCTGCATTAAGACTGGTTTATTTTTCATTTTACAAACCACTTTCAAGATGCTAAATACATAGTACGACACTAAAATGTATAGGTAAGTGTACCCACAACTTAGTGCTTTATTCTCAACGAGTCTTTACAAACTTACCAGTTGTGGAATGTTAGGCGGATACTGCTGGAACGGAGACTGCGGCGGCGGCGGCTGAAATAACTGCTTCGCCTGCTGCTGCTGCTGCAACTGCTGCTGTTGCTGTTGTTGCAACTGCTGTTGCAACTGCTGCTGTAGTTGCTGCTGCTGCTGTTGCAACTGCTGCGTCTGCTGCTGCTGCTGTTGCTGCTGTATTTGGTTCTGCTGGGTGGCGAGCCGCGCGATGTCGGTCTGTATGTCCTGCAGGCTGGAGTTCATTCTGCAATTATTGGACAGTGAATCGAGATCCGGACATTGATTTGAATTTTGAATGGCGCAGCTCGAGACTACGGTTTAACTCCAAATCAAGTACATTAACAATACATATCAGATATGCACCTCGACATGTCAATGTGTACGGTAAATGAAAGTGAAACATGTATTTTAAACAAAAACCTAAATAAATCCAGTTCAGTTTCTGTTGATTTCTTTTTCTTTTTTATAATCTTTTCGTTATTCGAATTATTTTGTAAGCCGACGATTACTTACACACACAGCGACTTGAGTGACCATCACACATGACAAAACTAAAATAAAATGTTATATAGTCAGAAGGAGAACAATAAGACCCTCAAAATAATCTACACAGCACTTCTCTTCACACTCGAGACATGTTTATAACATTTCTATCACTTGACCCGAGCACCTTATTTTGCTGCTGACGGTACATGAATTTACTTACTTGGCTATTGACTGCTGGTACTGCTCTAGCGCTATGGTGTCCACTGTCTGACTGGGCACGTCCATATCCTAGAGAATATTCGCGTGTTAATGCAATTTCTAAGTATAACCTGTTAACATGTCAATGCCAGAACACGCCTAACCCAACGGAGACCCACGGAATCGGCCACGGGCGTAGCGCGAAGCGATTCTTGGAAGCGAATGTGTTAACGGGCATTTTTAATAAATCGTGTACCCAATTAGCGCGAGTTTTTAAATAAAAATTAACTCAGTGTCAGTTTTGTGACGACAATTACTTAAGTGTTCAGTTTGCATAAAAAATAACTTTTTCTTCTCAATTTATAAATGAATTGCATGAAGACGTTATTTCAATGTGAAAAAAGTTAATTTTCACATAATATGAATGCTTAATTGTCGTCACAAAACTGACACTGAGTTAATTTTTAATTAACAACTCACTCTAACTGGGTTCACGATTTATTGAAAATGCTCTAACACCAGCGAGCGAAAAAAACAAAGTCTTAGTAGAGCGGCCTAATGGCCCCACAGAATGGGTGCCATTGCCATAGCAGTGGCAGCGTGCTGGGCCCATAACCTGATGGGTATAGGGTGCAAAGGAAACAGTAAATTGCTCAGCTGTATAATGTATTCGGGATCAGGAGAGCGTACAGAGCACTGACTAGCACTGAGGCAAAAGTGAATAGACAATGCTGTTGACATAAACAGCTACCATAGAGTAAGGGTGTATTGGGTTAACAGAGTATCCAACAAGATGCGAAAACCGGGTTTCAGGCACGTTTTGGGGAAAAAAAGGAGTTCGTATTCTATGGTTTTTTTCGATCGCTGGTTAACACATGATATGACACATATACTCGTAACACAAGATTTAGGAGCGCTACGCTCGTAAGGGGCCATTCATAAATTACGTTATTTGAAAATAGGAGTGGGGGGGCGATCTGGCCATTGGATAAAGATGGTTATTTTATTAGGCCATGGGGGGACGGGACGATGACGTAATTTATGAACGACCCCTAACCGATACATGCGAATTACCGTTTGTAGAGGAAAGCGCCTACAGTAGAGCGTCCACCTATCGGGTCAGTGGCACTGAATGTGTTAAAGAGTCTTTGAGTTTCATGGATGGCTTCAGCCTTCCATTTTTGCATCAAAATTATACAACGCGTGTTACGCGTGTGATCCTGATCTGTGACAAAATACGAATACAGTATAATCTTACTAACCCGGCACTATTAAAACCCAGAGGGTACAGTCGGCATCAACAAAAGAAGACGTCAAAAGTCATTATTTAAAGGGAATACGAGCTTTTGACGTCTTCGATTGGGTAGTTACTTTTGAGGCTGACAGTACTGGATTATTGTAATGTTCGGATTGCTGGATTATAGAGAAAAAAAACCGGTTAGATTGTAGACGACGCAGCGACCGGAGCGCATAGGCTCAGAGGGGCGAGGGAGGCGTGGGCGGAGGGTGCGGGACTATTGGACATGCCGGTCTATTGAAGTGCCGGATTAGTGAGATTACGAGTATATGTACTCACAGCCAGAACCTGAACTACAAACGTGAAGAACTGATGAACGTCGCATGGACTATATTGACATTTATATCGTATTAATATAGCAAAGCTATAATTTATTAATTACATTTTGCTGATGACGTTAATACTCTTATTCATTATCGTTCATCAAACCTATTTTAGCTAAAATACCGTTAAAATCCGTTAGTTTGAAATGTGTGTTTGTGACAAAAGGACAGAACATTATAGTTAACAGAGGTTCGTTAAGTTTTATGATTAAGGGAATAAGCATTGAAATATAGCAAAACATCAAGCTCTTAGGTACGAGTTCTGAAGACATTTAATGTGTTCCATATTTGAATGTCGAATTAGATGAGACAAGTTATTTTACCGCAGGGACCCGCCCACCCCTTCCTAGAAAAAAGCCTTTGAACGGGTTGGTCGTTCGTTTAATAGTCCAAATCACTTGCTGGCCTTTATTGACTGAAAACTCATTCATTTAACTTAGCCGTATGAAGGGGTTTCCCTTACGAGGCGCCACCGCTACTGATAGAAAAACCCTTTCGAAAGGCTATTTTAAGCGCTTTTTAAAGGGTTGAAGCGCTTACTCGTGTTGAAAGCGCTTTAAAAGCCAAATGAATGGGTATTGAGGAGCATCGGCTTTGGTAAGCAAACCCTTTCAAAAACCATTTGAAGGGGATACCGTATAGGAGCGCTTTAATAGCCAAATGAATGGGTTTAGAGGAGCATCGGCTTTGGTAAGCAAAGCATTACGAAAACCCTTTCAAAAACCCTCGAAGGGGATACCGGGCGGGTCCCTGTTTTACCGATAGTTTTATTCCATGCAATTGAACAAAATCATGCAAGTTTTAGTAAATCACTTTAGTGCACATAAGGGTGAATGTCCAGCATAGATGCGCGAAGATATGGTTTCATGATTATATTTGACACCTCGTATGTTTGGCGGGTATCTTGCGGGTACGTCACTGGGATAGCCCATTGTTTCTCGGTCAACCGACGATTAAAAGTGCCTGCCTACCCCTCTTGGGAAAACAGGCGTGAGTTTATATTAGGTCCTTACCTATGAAATTGGCGTTTTTCATGGAGAATTTTATGAAAACTGTGATATTCATACATTGAATATTGCGATTATTCAGCAATGCCAAATTCAAACCAAACCAAATTTTGGTAGGAATATGGAAAACTTTTAAGTTACGTTACACATATCTTAATTACTTAAAAATAGTTCGCTTCATAAAACTGTACGTAATTGAAACACTAGAACCGGCAGCAAATGAAAAGGGTGGTTTTCAAGCTTTACTTTGAAAAACAAAAAAATCTATTATTTGTATTTAAAACCTTTGCTACATAGTCTAATATTGAAATTAAAAAATACTTTGGAATTTGCAATAGAAATGAATGAATTACGTACAAAATAATATCTGTGAAAAAAAAACGCCAATTTCATAGGTAAGGACCTAATATACAGGTTGTATCATTGTAAACGAGAACCTTTCGGAAAGGTTCCCGAGTGGAGACCATGTATTGGAAGGCGCGGCGTGGGTAGGCCCCCCACAAGGTGGACTGATGACCTGGTAAAGGTTGCAGGAGTCCGCTGGATGCGGGTGGCGCAGTACCGGTCACTTTGGCACTCTTTGGGGGAGGCCTATGTCCAGCAGGCCGTCTTATAGCTGATATGATGATGATGATGTTCAATGTAAACATTGAAATCGCAATACGTCACCGAACATGCCCTCGATCGGTTCACACCCCATCTTCGTTACACCCCGTATGTAAAATGGGCGTGTGTGTGTGTATGTACGCACCTGCGGCTGGTCGTCGGGCCGCTCGTCGCCGGCCGGCGCGCGCGCACCCTTGCCCTGCAACACCGCCACCGTCACACGCATGCCAACACGATCACTATAGCGGTGGTCTGACGCTGTGCACGGCATTAAGATCAATTCGGAATGTAGGGATAGATATGTGGAAATAGGGATGATGATTAAAAAATATATGGTGTCATTCGAACCAGTTTTTGGACAGGAACAAATGTTTGTATGGGAGCAACTACAATTAAAGAACATAAATACTCAAAAATTTGAAACAAAGATAGACCTCGCAGGCGGCAGCGCAAAACGCTTCATACTGAAAGACAGACAGGCGTGACGTCACAACCGACATTTGTTAGTACAAAGTAGTTGTATTCCATAAATTGAATAGTCTAATAAAATTAAACTCCTCAATAATCCATACTTCCATACTAATATTATAAATACGAAACTGCGTCTGTCTATCTGTCTGTTACTTCTTCACGCTTAAACCGCTGAACCGATTGAGATGAAATTTGGTACAGAGATAGTTTGAGCCCTGGGGAAGGACAAAGGATAGTTTTTATCCCGGAAATCAATCCATAAGAGGGTGAAGTAGGGGGTGAAAGTGTATGGAGCTACGATATAAACGAGTTCCACGCGGACGGAGTCGCGGGCAGAAGCTAGTTTGAAATAAATCTCCTTTTCGAGCCATGGGGCAAAAATGAGTTAATAATAAGTGGAGGTAATATGTGTCAATCTCAGGGAAAGGTACCATATTGTTTTGGGCTATTATTACGCCTTGAATTGTGGCAATTGTATAAAAGCACTAGCTTCTGCCCGTGATACAATACAAACTTTCACCTCCCATTTCATCTCCTTAGGGGATGTTTTCCGGGACGAAAACTATTCTGTCCTTCCCTGGGATTCATTATCTTGATACCAAATGTCATCTAAGTCGGTCCAGCGATTTAAACGTGAAGAGACAGGCAGACAGATACACTTTCGCATTAATAATTTACAATATTAGTTTTGATATGGATTGTTAATAATGGTATAAACGTATTATCAGAGCCCGGATTTTTCACGGCAATCAAAACACTATCGTAATATAGCCAGTGATAGCAACATTGTTTTATCGATATCGAGTATTATTAGGTATGTAGGTATAAAAATAACATGCTGATATATTTTTACATTATTGACAATTAACAGTGTGCAAAACAACCTTTTTATATTTTTTTATAAAAAAAACTCGAAGTGTATTTTTCTCCCGAAAACGCCATAAGGTATTTGAGCCAACTAAAAAGTCGCGATAATGACTATACCACCTCATTTATAGACAATACAGTCAACAATAGACACTTATTACTCCGTAAGACTTTAAATATCGTTTCATTACGTACACAAATAAATTGCGTCTCGATATTATTTATTTCTTATAACGCTTTGAAACCAACGTGCTTGATATACGTATAATACCTAAATAATACAGTTCTTAATAAAAATAAAAATGAGTACTTAATGTGCAAGATCGGATCAAAACGTGGATAGAGAAACACCCTGAGTTAGTGCATAATACAAACTTCTCGGTTTTTTTTAATTCAATATTCATTTTATTTGGTGACGTTTTTTCTTCTACTAGGTGCCTACACAATTATCGATATCGATAAAACAATGTTTCTACCACTGGCTAGATTTCGATAGTGTTTTGTTTTGCCGTGAAAAATCCGGGCTCTGCCTATTATGGTAAATTGAAAAATCCCATAACTCTTTGAAAACAATATTTAATGATTACCGAATTTGATCTTAATGCCTCTCTATTCAGGGTCGCTTTTAAGGGATCTTGTACTCCTATAAACAAATCCATGCTTCTCAATATCGTGGAATGGGGGTGGGTTATTCCTATGCAAACTTTTTGTGCTCAACTCGTGACTGTGTGAAATGTACTTTAAAAACTGTCCAATACGGTTCAAAATGGCTTGATGTTGAACTTGGGGCGTAGCGATTGCGCAAAATACTCGTGAATACAGAATGGAATATTGTAATAATGATTTAAAATAAAAAGTTTTCCTTTATGTATATCAGCAGTTTGGCTTAAGCTGTCAAATTCAAAAGCGTAAAGCGCAGAGCGCACGTGCCGATAATCCCCGTGTGTTCTGCGCCTATCTTATATGAAAGAAACGTTTTGGAATCTAAAAATAGTGTAATCTGCATACTTAAAATTGTTAAAGTCGAGATGAAAGGCATAAAAGCGCGTGTGAAACTAGATCGAATTCTGTACAGTATTCAGGAAGGAATGATCCAAAGTGACATAACAAAGTAAATGCAAAAACTAAACTTAATAAAAAAACGAGATAGTTTCTTAACCAGCCACTCACCAATGAGGCCAGTTGGTATTGCAAAAATGTATCCTAATAAAATAGAAAAACGTATTATGTTCTCGCATATAAACTTTCGTGAGACATGTTGAAAATAATTGCACGGTTCAACTCACGTATTGAATGTCAACAAGACCGCCCCCACGTGTGTGTGTGTGTGTGTGTGTGTGTGTGTGTGTGTGTGTGTGTGTGTGTGTGTGTGTGTGTGTGTGTGTGTGTGTGTGTGTGTGTGTGTGTGTGTGTGTGTGTGTGTGTGTGTGTGTGTGTGTGTGTGTGTGTGTGTGTGTGTGTGTGTGTGTGTGTGTGTGTGTGTGTGTGTGTGTGTGTGTGTGTGTGTGTGTGTGTGTGTGTGTGTGTGTGTGTGTGTGTGTGTGTGTGTGTGTGTGTGTGTGTGTGTGTGTGTGTGTGTGTGTGTGTGTGTGTGTGTGTGTGTGTGTGTGTGTGTGTGTGTGTGTGTGTGTGTGTGTGTGTGTGTGTGTGTGTGTGTGTGTGTGTGTGTGTGTGTGTGTGTGTGTGTGTGTGTGTGTGTGTGTGTGTGTGTGTGTGTGTGTGTGTGTGTGTGTGTGTGTGTGTGTGCGTGTGTGCGTGTGTGTGCGCGTGTGCGTGTGCGTGTGCGTGTGCGTGTGCGTGTGTGTGTGCGTGTGCGTGTGTGTGTGCTCCCGAAGAGTTCGAAACAGTCGCCCGTAGTGACATTTAGTACGTGGGTTGAACCGTGTAATTATTAGCAATATTATGTTCTGTAGTAATTAATCCTAACTTCCGGGATATTAGTAAGTGCTACCAAATCACATGTAGAGTCTTTTAATCCACATTTAGTTGTATACAACTATATATATATAGAAAACTCCCGTGAGAATCAGACATATTAAAATATAATCAAACGGGTCACTCACGCAAGGTCGAAAATTGCTCGACACCTTTCGAACCGATTCGCGTTCCTAGTCATGAACACACGCGTCGTCGCGCGATTATCGACCTTAATTACGTGAGTGACCCGTTTTCATTATATTTTAATACACATTTAGTTCATTCAATAACACTATGTTAAAATTCACCTTTTTTTTCGAAACCTCATCGAATCTTGTACAGGTTTATCAAAGCCGATAAATTCCCACTTATTATATTCCACACAACTGTTTTACAGAGTCACACACTCTAGAACGAACATACCCAAACATGATTATCTATAAAAATTGTCTCCGTAAACTACAGGGGGTATAGTATCACACTCAACCTACAGTTTATAACAATTATCCCACAAAACCCACATTCGCCTCCTACAAGTACAGTCAAGGGCACCAATATGTATAGTTAAGATGATATAAGCTACGGTAGCTACGGTAGCCCAGTGGTTCAGGCATGCGGCTGTCAAACGGCGGTCGTGGGTTCGAATCCCGGCTCGTACCAATGAGTTTTTTGGAACTTATGTACGGAATATGATTTCATATTTACCGTTAGCTTTTCGGTGAAGGAAAAACATCGTGAGGAAACCTGCATACATCTGCGAAGAAATTCAAAGGTGTATGTGAAGTCTCCAATCCGCACTGGGCCAGCGTGGGGACTACTGCCCGTTCCCTCTCATACATGAGAGGAGGCCTGTGCCCAGCAGTGGGACGTATATAGGCTGATGATGTGATGTGATGTGAAGATGATATAAGCTGTCCGTTTAGCACTTGAAAGCTTATCTTGTGAACAATGGGCTGTTTCCTATTGTATAAGCCCACCGCAAATCCTCCGACCAGATAAAATTAAGCAAGTAACAATAAAACTCATACAAATAGCTACAATCTCCTCTAAGTCACAAGGTTGAAATTGCTATAGCATAACACTTTCGATAATGACACTTGGACATTGAAAGCCGCAGTCAGGTAAGTCACCCACGTTTTAGTGTGTCCACAAAGATTGTTATTAACAAAATGACTTTCTTAATGAGTTAAGCTATAGCAATTATAGTTAAAATTATTTAAACTAAGCTCATGAATGGCCATTGTCCTGAGCTCATGAATAGCCTTTGTTTGCGGTCGACACTTGCAAATACAATGCACATTTTATGTGGCGCTAACCTTTTTCTTGCAAAAAATGGCACGCGTCCGACCACAGTCGTATTGTTAGACTTGAATGCTATTGTTCTGAATATAAGAAGTCAGTGGTCTTCTGCCGCAAACAAAGGCTATTCATGAGCTCAGGACAATGGCCATTCATGAGCTTAGTTTAAATAATTTTAACTATACCTTGTGACTTTGGTAGCTATTTGTATGAGTTTTATTGTTACTTGCTTAATTTTATCTGGCCGGAGGATTTGCGGTAGGCTTATACAATAGGAAACAGCACATTGTTCACAAGATAAGCTTTCAAGTGCTAAACGGACAGCTTATATCATCTTAAGTATATATACCACTTAAAAAATATGTAGGAGAGCATATTTATGCAGCAATAAGGTTGTAGTATACATATTTATGAAACGAGTGAATACATGTTGGTGCCCTTGACTGTACATAATAACACGTGCACTGCCAAGATTCGCTAGGCTCGTAGCCGGTTCCGTAGTTTTCCCGCTACGTCACGGAAAGCACCTACGGCTTAGGCGCCCGCTAGGCGGGTTCGTGGCAGGGAAAGTGTTAACCAAGATTAGCGTACAGAAGTGACACTCATATTTTACTGACTTACAAATACTAATCCATGTTTGAACACAATGAAAGTATTTACTTGATGAAACACTAGCTAGGGTAAATCGCCATTAACTGGCTACCGTTCAATAAATGGCCACCTCATGCTAAAAATGAACTCTATTCACCTACAATAGAATAATATTTTAGTATTAACATGTTAATTACTGGCCACCCTTCAACAACTGGCCACGTTGTGCTAAATAGAATTCTATTTGTAGCAGAACAGAGTATTTTTTTAGTATGAGGGGGGGGGAGGGGGTTAGTTAATCAAGGATGGCCAGTTATTGGCGATTTACCCTATATGGTTATTGTTATTTTACAAATTTGGCACTTTTACACACCAATAATATTCATTAATCCCTGAGAGAAATCGATTCGTGCCATGACCGCGGTTCGCCTACACCAAACCATATCCAATAGAAACACACATTCAACTTTGTCACAGACACAACACCCACTGTCACATATTCAATCACCACACGGCTTGGTATGCTTTCGGCAAACTCACTCGGTATGCTTTCGGCAAACTCACTCGGTATGCAACCATTAGTGAATGACAGTACAGTCAAACAGATACGTTTTGCATACTGTAAGTGGACTTCGGCTCTAGGACGGTTCAAAAAACACGCTGTGTTGACACATGGACATGTCGTATGAGGTGCCCTATCATCTTCCCTCTTCTATTTTCTAAGTTTCTCATTAACTGCCTGGTTTGTCTCACGTAGAGTGCTTGCCGAAAGCTTACCGACCACCCAATCGCACCCAACTCACCCTAGTAACGGCCTGCAGAAACGCCTGCTGCCCCAGCTGTTGCCGCTGCCGACTGACGGCGACCTCCATCCGTCGCTTGTCCTGCTCTATCCTGCGTCGCTTCTCCTCTAACTTTAGTCGTATGTTGTTCAGTTGCGCGGCCATGGCTTGCCCGCCGCTCGACCCGTCATCCGATTGGTCGTCGCCGTCTGATGGAATTGGCGTATGAGTGAAGCGGTCTTCAGACCTGGTTGACTGCAGTGCACTAACTGCACACACTGATCACAGCCTCCACCAGTTAGTGCACTGCATTTAGCCAGGCCTAGAGGCCGCTTTACTAACACTTGTTTGTGTAATTATCAAGCAAGATGTCACTCTTTATATATACCAATAAAGACGGTTTCTAATTGCGCCGTTATGGAAACGCCGCCATCGCTAGAAAATTACATATTTATCTCTGCAATTATACGTGTATAATTGCAGAGATAAATATGTAATATATATAATAACGCAAAACCTGAAACAGTTTGTTCAGAATCGAGAGTAGGATGTGAAAAAAAACCTACCTATTTTTTTTTCACATTATACTCTCGAAATGTTTTTAGGTTTTGCGTTATTTTATTAACGTTATAGAATGAAAACAATTTGGTAGAAGGATCTAACCTTTTGAACGTGTGAAGTCGTGCTTTCAACGCTATCCATACATTGGCGTGTGTGTAATCTAAGTGCTTTCGAATAAGGTTCATTATCGCTCATTCGCTACGAAGTATACTAAGATGGTAATTGTAACAATCAAAAGGTTAAAGCTTCCTAGTGGCCAATAACGGTGCGAAATACACTAGTATCGTCTAAATTTAAGGCAATATGCTCAATGGATTCTTATTTTGATCTCTTGGGAGTATGTGTTCAAAATATATTTCAATTTAAAAATTCGTTTCCCTATACGGCATTTTAAATATAATTAAGAACGTATGCATTATTCAATTGAACCAGGGCTTATGTCTAAATGAAACCAAAGAACCAAAACAAACATAAACCTTTCCCGATTATGACATGAGAACAAAGAAAACCCAAGACCAAACTGAATGTAAGTTAAAGTTTATAATATAAAAGGGACATGCAATACCAATGCGTCGTAAACACATATTTTGTATGATGTAAAAAATACAACGATTAATATATGCTTGACGCATCTTTATCGTCTCTTCTGTATAAACCTCTACCAGACTCCCTAGCACACTAAGGTTTATGTCGGACATAAAGCATTTGTCCCTCTTGCACTCGCATATTTGCCAGAATGGGACGAATGCTTTATGTCCGACATACAACTTAGTGTGCTAGGGGGTCAGGGGACGATTGTATACACGTTACTACAAATTGAAACCGACAATGCTGATCATAAAGGCCACTCGGCATTGGCCCAGAGACTCAGTGTTACCAGTTGATGTTGTAAAATTGTCACTGGTAGCTGCCACTGGGGACCATTTTATAAAGCTACACATTACAATTTTAGAAGATAGGTTAGGCTATGGGAACTCTGAGGCGCGCGGTTGTTTTATGCGTTAAACGCTGCGATTCCATAGATATGTTCTATGCATAATCGCAGGTATCTATGGAATCGCGGCGTTTAACGCATAAAACAACCGCGCGCCTTAGAGTTCGACCATCGCGTAGCCTTTTACAAAACGACGATTTACGAGACGGCCGCGACATACGCTCGATTTTCCGCGCACTACACCTCTTGTTCTAAGTGTTCTCAAAAGAGAGAGACGGAAAGTGCGAGAAAAATAGAGACAGTTCGAGCGCCGTCGCGTGATAGCCGTGCAGATGTAAAGCTAGCTTTAGACGAAGCCAGTGCTGGCTCATTATTGTATGTAAAGCACTGGCGGGAATAGAGCGCCGGCCTATTTCTCAAGCCAGTCAGCCAGCACTGCCTTAGTCTAAATGTAGCTTATGCCGATTTCACACGCGGGCAGAAGAGTGAGGCAAAACAGTAGGACAGAACAGCTTGAAAGGACGGTATCTTTTAAATATGGGATTATAGGATAGTCGGGACAATCCAAGTGAGCGATGGAGCGTCGACGACGACAATAATTACTAAAAATGCTGCACAATTAGCCCCGGATGAGCTCATTGAGTGTGTAAATAATGAAATAAATAAAAAAGAAAAACCTTGGATCAGGCCGTGGCTAGCAAGAAGACCAGTTTACAACTATATACATTTTGTTCTGGCCGTACACACGATAACGCGCGTTTTAATAAACCGCGCGTTGAACGCTGCACTAGCGCTCGACTGTTGTCAGCTCGCGTCAACGCGCGCTTTGAGATCATTGGTTTTCTATGCATCTGTTCAGTTGAGCGCGCGCTTTCGTCGCGGATAGACGTATTTTAGGGTTTATCAATATCAGTTCGTCCAAAAATCAAACCATGGCCGCCGCGGCAACGCGCGTTCAACGCCTGGCAAGCGCGTGTCATGTGAACACTATACAAAAATTTTGCGCCGCGCGTTCGCGCGTCCAACGCGCGTTGAGAGCTTGTCATCTGAACACGGCCTTGACTGCACTGCCCTTGCGTTCACACGAGTCCAACCACAAGAGAAAGGTGGTGGGGGAAGCACACTGCCCCAAAACAATAGACCGGCGGGCTATTAACTGCCTTGATTACTGTCAAGACAGTGCTGTTCTGTGCGTTCAAACAGTAGCAGTACTGTGCTGCCCACTGTGCTGCCCCAGTGTGAAATCGGCATTAAGAGAAAGTAAACTCCCGACTGACTGGGCTGCGGGTCCTGCGCCAGGCACTGCTGCTGCCAGGTGGTGGTGGCGGGCGGCGAGCTGAACGCGCCCGGCTTGTGGAACTCCTGCTCCGAGCCTGCGGAACTCCCCACTATTAACCAGGTGCCAGCTGTTAGTGCGGACAAGCGCGGGACACTCCGCGATTTACGTTCATCGCTACAAGTACATGTCGGATCCCCAACATTGGGGCACCGGCATGTACTTGTAGCGATGAACGTCAACGTCATCTTCGAGGACGTCAGAGGGCCATAAATCTTAATGTTTTGGCTGAGAAAAAAACGCCTTTTGTAAAGATCAAAGGGGTGTCCATTCTGTACTTGTACTCTATTCTGTGGTGCGGATCGAACCTTCAGAAGTTCTAGTATAAGTTTTACCGAATCAAAACTTTACGATCGCGTTTGCGTTGTACCCACAATTTGTATGGGATTTGACAGCTAAACGCGAACTCGGTCGTAACGTTTTGTTTCGGTAAAACTTATACTAGAGCCTCTGGATTTGATGTTGTTCGCGTTAACAGTTTGGGAGTGTTTGGTTAGGTTTACGGATGAGCGTGTTACGTCAAGACCGTAGAAAGTAAAACAAGACACATTATCCCAATGAGATGACTAGAGACTACCCAGAGCACTTGGTCACCTAGATACGCCAAGCCCACACCACGCAGTTACCACAGGAAACGACCCAGTTAACACGTTCGCAACCCGCCTAGCGGGCACTCGTAATGTTTGCTCAGATGCCGGCTGAGTCCGCCAGCCAAGCAGTAGTATGAACTTACACGCCTAGCGAATTCTGTCGGTTTCTGTTGAATTGTACCATTTTTATTCCGATTGCGAAAGTGTTAAACAGCAGGCCTATACTACACTTTGCCCGCTACCAACTTCAGTTCTCACAAGTGCGCCTTGGCGAAATTCATATTAAATTCAGAAGTAACACGTTGAAAACAGTGCGATTTTTCGGACAGTTCTTGTGATAGGAATCTAGAAGCTTCGATCAACGAATCCCGTTAGTAATGGGAATATGTGGTCCAACGAAAGCACAGAGAAAGCGCGGACAAGCAAGCACATACCTTGGTCGCCGTTCCTGTGCTTCAGGTCCGCGAAGCTCGCTTTCGTCATGTCGCCGTCCGTGGAGTCCCGATTCAGGTAGAAGCCGTCGCCTCCGCCTTGAATGGTAACGTGAGATCATTTGGTACAGAGAGCCAATACTCATTATTAAAAATTTCATTTCTGGTACAAGCTTTTATTAACTAGTTAAAAAGTTAAAAGTAACCGTCATCGCATGTAGCCAAAGTGTAAGGCCTGAGGCCGGTAAGAGCGGGGCGTGCAGCGTTCTATTCCGTTGTTGTCGTGAAACAGTAATTTTTAAAATGTCCTTGCTCTTTCACGCGTCTGTTTCCATAGTTAACATTAATCCATACTAATATTATAAATGGGAAAGTGTATGTGTGTTTGTTTGTCCGTCTTTCACAGCAAAACGGAGCGACGAATTGACGTGATTTTTTAAGTGGAGATAGTTGAAGGGACGGAGAGTGACATAGGATAGTTTTTATCCCCGAAATCATCCCCTAAGGAGGTGAAATGGGGGGGGGGGGCGTTTGTATGGAGCTGCGATATAAACGAGTTCCTCGCGGACGCAGTCGCGGGCAGAAGCTAGTAGTATATATGGGAGAGGTTGTTGGAAACATGTTGTGTCTCACCCTTATGTGAGAAGTGGTTGAGCGTGATGGTGTCCGAGCTGAGCTGCCGCTTGATGGGAGTGTGTTCCTGTTCCGAGTTCTGCGAGTGCTGCCTGTCCACCTTAGGCCGGTCGTCTCCGTTGTAGTCCCCGTGGAACAGGTTAAAGGAACCGCGGATGTCCTGCCGCGAGGACCGGACGGGCGGGTTGTAGCTGTCCAAGGGACCTGGGGAAAGGAAACGGTTCAAATTGGTGCACATTGCACACACAAGTATACAAAGCGTTCAGCAACGCCCTCGCGTAGCACGACCCTTGGTCATAAGGATGCGAAGAAGAAAAATTCCTAACAAACTCATAGCAAAAGAAACTATTTTCCGATCTGGATATGGCGGATCTCATCGTGTACACAAAGTTTCGTCGTAGTTAGAGTCGTGCTTCCCGGGGACTCTTAGGGCGCGTTCAGACTGGCGGGAAGAGCGCGGTTCCAAAATCGCGCGATTCCCGCAAAAATGTGTCCTTTCAGGCACCGCGGTAATTTAGCGATTGGAGTTTAGTTTCGGTGTCGCGGTGTCGAAGCGATCTCCTCAATCCAATACGAGTAAGCGCGTGGCCTCCTGGAATGTGAAGTCCAAACCGCGCGGTATCCGCAACGCTACTGAACGCTCTCGTCAAGATCCATAGGAATGAAATAGCACGGGCCCTGCGCGATTGTATTTTCACGCGGTTGGTTGGCGACAACCGCGCGGTAATTCAAACCGCGAGGTTATGTCTGAACGCTTTGGGACATTTTCATGCAAATATGGAACCGCGCGGGAATCGCGTGTTTTTGGTACCGCGCGGTTCCCGCCAGTCTGAACGCGCTCTTAAGGTAGAACTCACCAGCTGGGGCGGATATCTTCCTAACGTTAGTCACAGTGGCCAGCTCCTTCTCCGGATTCCTCCCCGCGAAGTGCAGACGGTCCTGCGAGCCGCCGAAGTTCTCGACGGTGAGCTGGCTGTCGTCCGTGATGGACGAGCGCCGCGAGCGGCGGCCGGCGAACGAGTTCTGCGTCTGGTAGTGGGACGGGCGCCCGGCCGCGGTCAGGTTGGGGTCCATGACTGGCGGGGAGAGTACAGAATGTTAGTTAACACCTTCACTCTCGGGAAACCGTCTAGCGTCTACCCTACGCCGTACTCGATTTCTGCTACATAGGGGGTAAAGCACGGGATCGTCTACGAGCGTAGCGCAATTCATATTAACTAAGCGTAATTAGATCAAGCGTAATCTAGTTTCGTAAGGCGTGACCAGTGAGGCGAGACGCATGAGTGCGATCCGAATATACAGACCTGTAATCGTAAGTTGGTACAATCCTTCCTAAATGGTGTACTCATCAGTGTCTGCCGCAGCTGCGCTCGGGCGTCGAGCAAGCCGAGCGGCCCGTCGGCCGCCGAACACAAGCTGAAGGAGTACACTCACCAGTGTCGTCCTCCCTCCTCGCGACACTGGACAGCGTGGTGACGCCTCTCCCGCGGTGCACGACGAACTCGTCGCGCTGCGGGCTGCAGCTGCGCCGCTCGGGCGTCGAGCAAGCCGAGCGGCCCGTCGGCCGCCGAACACAAGCTGAAGGAGTACACTCACCAGTGTCGTCCTCCCTCCTCGCGACACTGGACAGCGTGGTGACGCCTCTCCCGCGGTGCACGACGAACTCGTCGCGCTGCGGGCTGCAGCTGCGCCGCTCGGGCGTCGAGCAAGCCGAGCGGCCCGTCGGCCGCCGAACACAAGCTGAAGGAGTACACTCACCAGTGTCGTCCTCCCTCCTCGCGACACTGGACAGCGTGGTGACGCCTCTCCCGCGGTGCACGACGAACTCGTCGCGCTGCGGGCTGCAGCTGCGCCGCTCGGGCGTCGAGCAAGCCGAGCGGCCCGTCGGCCGCCGAACACAAGCTGAAGGAGTACACTCACCAGTGTCGTCCTCCCTCCTCGCGACACTGGACAGCGTGGTGACGCCTCTCCCGCGGTGCACGACGAACTCGTCGCGCTGCGGGCTGCAGCTGCGCCGCTCGGGCGTCGAGCAAGCCGAGCGGCCCGTCGGCCGCCGAACACAAGCTGAAGGAGTACACTCACCAGTGTCGTCCTCCCTCCTCGCGACACTGGACAGCGTGGTGACGCCTCTCCCGCGGTGCACGACGAACTCGTCGCGCTGCGGGCTGCAGCTGCGCCGCTCGGGCGTCGAGCAAGCCGAGCGGCCCGTCGGCCGCCGAACACAAGCTGAAGGAGTACACTCACCAATGTCGTCCTCCCTCCTCGCGACACTGGACAGCGTGGTGACGCCTCTCCCGCGGTGCACGACGAACTCGTCGCGCTGCGGGCTGCAGCTGCGCCGCTCGGGCGTCGAGCAAGCCGAGCGGCCCGTCGGCCGCCGAACACAAGCTGAAGGAGTACACTCACCAGTGTCGTCCTCCCTCCTCGCGACACTGGACAGCGTGGTGACGCCTCTCCCGCGGTGCACGACGAACTCGTCGCGCTGCGGGCTGCAGCTGCGCCGCTCGGGCGTCGAGCAAGCCGAGCGGCCCGTCGGCCGCCGAACACAAGCTGAAGGAGTACACTCACCAGTGTCGTCCTCCCTCCTCGCGACACTGGACAGCGTGGTGACGCCTCTCCCGCGGTGCACGACGAACTCGTCGCGCTGCGGGCTGCAGCTGCGCCGCTCGGGCGTCGAGCAAGCCGAGCGGCCCGTCGGCCGCCGAACACAAGCTGAAGGAGTACACTCACCAGTGTCGTCCTCCCTCCTCGCGACACTGGACAGCGTGGTGACGCCTCTCCCGCGGTGCACGACGAACTCGTCGCGCTGCGGGCTGCAGCTGCGCCGCTCGGGCGTCGAGCAAGCCGAGCGGCCCGTCGGCCGCCGAACACAAGCTGAAGGAGTACACTCACCAATGTCGTCCTCCCTCCTCGCGACACTGGACAGCGTGGTGACGCCTCTCCCGCGGTGCACGACGAACTCGTCGCGCTGCGGGCTGCAGCTGCGCCGCTCGGGCGTCGAGCAAGCCGAGCGGCCCGTCGGCCGCCGAACACAAGCTGAAGGAGTACACTCACCAGTGTCGTCCTCCCTCCTCGCGACACTGGACAGCGTGGTGACGCCTCTCCCGCGGTGCACGACGAACTCGTCGCGCTACGGGCTGCAGCTGCGCCGCTCGGGCGTCGAGCAAGCCGAGCGGCCCGTCGGCCGCCGAACACAAGCTGAAGGAGTACACTCACCAGTGTCGTCCTCCCTCCTCGCGACACTGGACAGCGTGGTGACGCCTCTCCCGCGGTGCACGACGAACTCGTCGCGCTGCGGGCTGCAGCTGCGCCGCTCGGGCGTCGAGCAAGCCGAGCGGCCCGTCGGCCGCCGAACACAAGCTGAAGGAGTACACTCACCAGTGTCGTCCTCCCTCCTCGCGACACTGGACAGCGTGGTGACGCCTCTCCCGCGGTGCACGACGAACTCGTCGCGCTGCGGGCTGCAGCTGCGCCGCTCGGGCGTCGAGCAAGCCGAGCGGCCCGTCGGCCGCCGAACACAAGCTGAAGGAGTACACTCACCAGTGTCGTCCTCCCTCCTCGCGACACTGGACAGCGTGGTGACGCCTCTCCCGCGGTGCACGACGAACTCGTCGCGCTGCGGGCTGCAGCTGCGCCGCTCGGGCGTCGAGCAAGCCGAGCGGCCCGTCGGCCGCCGAACACAAGCTGAAGGAGTACACTCACCAGTGTCGTCCTCCCTCCTCGCGACACTGGACAGCGTGGTGACGCCTCTCCCGCGGTGCACGACGAACTCGTCGCGCTGCGGGCTGCAGCTGCGCCGCTCGGGCGTCGAGCAAGCCGAGCGGCCCGTCGGCCGCCGAACACAAGCTGAAGGAGTACACTCACCAGTGTCGTCCTCCCTCCTCGCGACACTGGACAGCGTGGTGACGCCTCTCCCGCGGTGCACGACGAACTCGTCGCGCTGCGGGCTGCAGCTGCGCCGCTCGGGCGTCGAGCAAGCCGAGCGGCCCGTCGGCCGCCGAACACAAGCTGAAGGAGTACACTCACCAGTGTCGTCCTCCCTCCTCGCGACACTGGACAGCGTGGTGACGCCTCTCCCGCGGTGCACGACGAACTCGTCGCGCTGCGGGCTGCAGCTGCGCCGCTCGGGCGTCGAGCAAGCCGAGCGGCCCGTCGGCCGCCGAACACAAGCTGAAGGAGTACACTCACCAGTGTCGTCCTCCCTCCTCGCGACACTGGACAGCGTGGTGACGCCTCTCCCGCGGTGCACGACGAACTCGTCGCGCTGCGGGCTGCAGCTGCGCCGCTCGGGCGTCGAGCAAGCCGAGCGGCCCGTCGGCCGCCGAACACAAGCTGAAGGAGATCGCGGCACTGTAATGTGGGACGTCGGTTAGAGCAGATAGAGTTAGGTTTTGATTGACAAGGATCAAAGACCTACAAACTGAGCTAAAGGGCATGGGCAGTATATACACCCGGGCTATTGGAATGTGGAGCGTGGAGAAAAGAACATAAAGTTGGGGTTTTATTGACAAAGTTTCTTTTTTTCGATATTGGTGGAAAAGAGTTAACTCCAGACTAACTGTAACTTTCTTGGGTTTTTCTTCTTTCTTCTTCTCCCTTAATGGTTCTTATGAACTAGGAAACTCTAGCCTGCATTTCAGTAAATACCTCGCAAACTAAATGGTAGAACAACAAAAGACTATCTAGACGAAGATAACAAATAAGGTAGATCTAAATAAGTAGCTAACTAAAGAAGTCTATTCTACACACTAAACTACGAGGCTAACGTGTGATGACGTCATATATATTAGAGTAAAAACAAACGATTAAAGTAAAACAATGCGTTTCCATTACTTTAATTGGGTATTAAAGTATTACAGACAAACTTAACTAACAATGAATCCGTTTGATTGACTGTTTTTTATATCTTGGGCAGGAAAAGCGCTTGTAATATATGTTCTTTGAGCAACGTTAATAAGGCGATTTTGGCAAAACGATGCAATTAAAAATCGACCGTATTGACAACATACAAATGTGTTCGGGCCCGTGTGAAAGGCCCGAGTATTATTCACATGGCAACACCGGCGGATTATAAAAAAGTAAGAGTGACACCTGTCAATGTCACACTAGACAATCGGGATTTTGGGCCACGCTTTGTAATATAACCTCCCTTTTGAAGCAGCGCGGGGCTGCGGAGAGAATTGCAATAATAAGTGGAATCTGTTTGAAAACCTAGTTAGAGGTTCAGAGAAATTAGTATTTGTCCGCGCTGGGCGCGAGTGGGCGTCTGCGCGGAGATATTGTGCAACGTGGCGGGCGGCGGGACCACAGCGGGCCCCACGGAGCCATCGGGGTCGGGAGACGTAACTATAACTCGACATTTGACTTGACCCCACTTATGACTGAACTGCCGGCTTGAAGGGAAACGCCGGCACATTAGTGTTGAACTTTTAGTAAAATGGGTAGTTTTTAGGTAGTAAATTTGTGATCTACGGTATCGTGAGGCATCAAAAGACCCCTTAAGGGTGTTTTGAACAAATGAAAATAGCTATGTATCCCCGCCACGCTATCGCGAGTGAGCTGTATTTCAATGTAACTGTATTCCCTACACTCAATTATTTAACTTTGACGACCTCGGTAGCCCAGTTGGTAGTGACACTGCCTACGAAGCCGGAGGTCCCGGGTTCGATTCCCGGTAAGGGCATTTATTTATGTGATGAGCATGAATATTTGTTCCTGAGTCATGGATGTTTTCTATGTGTTTTAGTATTTATCTATCTATTTAAGTATGTATATCGTCGTCTAGTACCCATAGTACAAGCTTTGCGTAGTTTGGGACTAGATTGATTTGTGTAAGATTGTCCCCAAATATTTATTATAATTATTTATTATAATTATTTATTAACTATCGCACGCTCATTTGTTTTTTGAATAGGAATGGTACGTGAAGTGGGGGCAAATGAGACCAGCATATTTTGCCCTGGAACAACGCATTTGCAACTTACCATTTGTTTTTACGTCACGTCACTAATCTACCAACTCGCTAGGCTGGGAGCCCTGAGGGCATAACTTCAACGACTCCGCTGTGCAGGAAGCGAAAGCTCCGTTCATGCAGAAGCGCAAAATAATAACGGGAAAGCGAAACCATAACCAGATATTAGGAAATTAAGCTTGAAAATATAAAACTCAATATTTACAAATGTATGTGTGTACATTCATACGTTACACAACTTAAATAAAAAGTAACACACACTCACACACATTACCTATAGTCAAGATATAACAAATTTGTTAAAAGGATAAATGTTTTCAGAAAAAAAAACTTCGATAACCACAAAAGTAACTCAGTTTTTTAAAAACTATTCTTTGATTACCAATAAGATAATTAGTAAAACGAATGCCACGTCCTTTCTATGGGACATCAATTTCAAGAAGTTTTTCAACTGCATTATTGACCATTGATCGACTTGTTTTGGTAAAACTTGGATATAAAAAAAACATAAATCAATCCGTGTGATATCAGCAACTTCACAATCATCAAAACAAGTATGTCAGATGACATGATACGATTAAAGATCCTGTCAGGTGCCGGGTGCACCCACATTACCATAATGAGATGTACTTGAAGCGAACACAATCAGAACACGGATATTGCTCGCGGTGCCATTTGGATTGTAATAAACGTAAGTACTTTTCAAAGGACACAATGGTACTTATCAGATATAGAATCAAATGTTATTACATAGTCAGAATACTTACAATGAAAGATTTGACAATGATTATCTAGTCGTTTTTTGATACGATCAATTTGGCAAAGGCTTTAATAAATAAAATTCTATTTTATTATTGAGAAATCGACATGAACCAAAAATGGGATGTGAACCGATCAAGGGCATATTCGTTAGCGCATTACGATTCCAAATATACATTTGTTTGTTTTTTTACATTTATTTTTTTGTTTTTCATTACCGTCTTCCATTTTGTTGGCATTGCTTGTGTATTACAAAATTCTCCCGCGAGGGTGAAGGGTTTATTTCATTTTCAACCGCCGCGCGCACAGCTGTGTTATGAAAACAAATGTTTTGTGTATGTTTTTTCGATATGCAGGTGACGGGTTTTACTTTTTTGTTGTCACACACAAGCAATGTAAACAAAAACAAAACAAATAATGTAATTTATTTTTTCTGCTCTCAGAAGGTGATTTGGGCCAATTTTTTTTTTATATTATGTTTTTCTTGTTTTGACACCTTTATTATTTAATGAACTTTTTAATTACAAAAAACAACAAATGTATTTTTTGGATTCGCTATACGCTACCGAACTTGGTTTTGATAGGTTCCCATCCCATTTTCGTTGCAACCTGTATATCCAAGGTCAAGAACATTAAGAACGGATATTGACTGACTAGCGCTTGAGACTTGTTTTGAGTGTATATTATTGACGGAGAAATAAGCTTTGACAATCATCCTAAAACAAGTTATCTACCAATGTCCTAATAAAATTACATCCAAACAGCACAGCTCGACACGCGGTACCTGTGAACGGCGCCTGCGTGGTGGGCTGCTGGTCGCCGCGCAGGTCCGGGATGGGCGCGGGCGGCGGCGGCGGCAGGCAGCGCTTGTGCCGCACGCCGTGCGCGTTCCCGTCCGAGCGCGCTGCCAACACCAACAGCCTCAACACACGTCGACGCACAACTCGGACCTTTATAGCTACCGATGCGATCGGGAGTGGACCTTGTGCCACTCATTTTATTTTGTTTTGTTGCTTTGCAACGAATGGTGATATCACGTATGCAACCAAACCGACAATCAAAATATGTATAAGAGTCACTCTTAATTCTCTCATTACCTCGCATTCAATATGTCCTTTCTAAAGGACAAGCGCCTTATTTTTGTTAAGGCGCATAACTCCAAATTATAATCCTACTGTCCGATGGGGACAGTTCTTACGTACTTTTGACACGACAGATGATAAAAAACATTCTTCAGTCATACAACCTGAGAAAAGAATCGAACGCCGTTAGGTTGGTAAGTCCTGCGATTGAAATTAGATCGGATCGTTGGTACGAGTTGTGTGAAGCGTTACACGTACGCTTGTACGCATGCGTTTAGTCGTACGCACGTGCGGTCACCCTGTCTTGACTTACCAGCGTTTGAATTCATGTGATAAATTTTTAAGACCTGATGAACGGCACATTTATACATTAAATAAAACCTTTAATTCAGACTAAGCTCCATACATGGTCCATTTTTGATCGCTGTAAATACCATAAAACAATGTGCTGGATGTATAAAAAGACTTTGACATAAATGTGTATGGAAATATATTGTTTATGCATATAAATAACCGTTACCATAAGGCTCCGTTTGCTCCGAGAAGCATAAGCAAGACAGGGTGACAAACATTGGGAAGAAACGTTACTGAGCAAAGCAAATCCTGTCACATAATTAAAACCAACTTACCTCCAAACACATCTAGAAAAATTGTGTAACAAGAAAGTGTTTTTACAATATATAAAATAACAGAATTAATTCGGATTCGCCTTTGAATTGGCCAAGGAATATAATGAAAGCATCAATATACCGCCTCCGCGTTGGTTTAAAGTTTGTAAACGATTAGTAGGCGTAGAATCTTTGACATTATGACCACATACTCCCATTTGAGATCTATTTAGCATGCGATACAGGGCGGGTGGGTACTCACCGGCGCCGGGGTATTTGACGGATTTGACTGGGTGTACTTCTAGAAGGTTGAAGAGATCCGCTAGCATTGCTATTAAATTTTGTCGCATTGATCTGAAATTGAAAACATTATTACATAATTGATTTTAAATAAAGGTAAATAAATAAGTCTGATGTCCTTTACATAGGACAGCTAATGATACTGTTTAGGTAGGATACTGAGTACCGATTCTTTGCATACTTGTTGTATGCTGATTGCTATAACCCTTTATATGGTGATATAGATGACTGTATAATTAGTTATGTCAAGAAGAGAAATAGAAAGCTCGACCCCCAAGCAAAATTTTTCCCGCTCAAAAGAAGCATCCACATTCAATACGATGTGTGTAGTTGACTGTACAGTCAGCGACAGAATATGTGGACATGATTCAACCGTATCTCAACAGAAGGCGAGAACACGCCTGTATATTCGCCGACTGTACATTATATACGTCTGGCGCCCCGCCAGGCGGGTAACTCTACAACGGTCCCTCGGGAGCTAGCTAAGTTATTACTGCTTTGTGCGATCAATGCTTGGCAGTAGGTTACAGCAAGGTGGGACAATACACGTACCCGCTTTAAAACGTGATATGTTCATTTAAGTTTATAAAAGAGGTCATTCGAGGCGGATCAAGCTCGTAAGAAAAAAGAAATAAATTAGTTAGCTTATTTTGTACAGTTTTCCAATTTGTTGAAAAATGATCAATAAGATCTGAACACGACTTTATTGTTAACGGCATAAGGTTGCTCAGATATTTTTGAACCTTTGGGAATGTACATATATTTATGAACTCGACTGTACTAGAGCTAAAGTACTCTTTCATACAAGTGTCGCATGGGTTTAAGTTGACCGATTTATATAAAAACAAATAACAGGTTTGTTAGAAATGGATATGCTGCCATTAATGGTCCAACAACGAAATAGTCGATTAAACTTGAACAAAGGTAAAAGTTGCAGAAGTTTACGGACAACCTACGTCTCTAATGTAATTAACTTAATTAACTAGATCGATCTCTACGGAACCGTAAACTTAATTCCAAAGTACTAGTTAAGAGCAGATACGTCCAATTCCACTATTAACAAGTATCAATAGAAATTAAAAAAAAAAAAAAATTGATATAGTGTGATGACTCGACAAAAACACTACAAATTAACTAACCACGACAATTTTATGAGAAATGCGACCTGTAGAGGAGAACACCGGGCCGACAAACGATTTTCGGCCCAAGCTGACGCATAGAACCTCGTTGGCTTCGCTCCCTCGTTCGATTAAATTATATTTAAAACATTAAAGCTTAGTGTTGGAGCTACGGTAGCCTAGTGGTTCAGGCATGCGGCTGTCAACTTGTCAAGCGGCGGTCGTGGGTTCGAACCAATGAGTTTTTCGGAACTTATGTACGGAATATTTACCGTTAGCTTTTCGGTGAAGGAAAACATCGTGAGGAAACCGGTCTTATCCCAATAAGGTCTAGTTTTCCCTCTGGGTTGGAAGGTCAGATGGCAGTCGCTTTCGTAAAACTAGTACCTAAGCCAAATCTTGGGATTGGGTGTCAAAGCGGACCCCTGGCTTACTGAGGGGCATTACCGGGAATAACGCTAGGAGAATGATGATTAAAGCTTAGTGTTGTGATTGAGCCTAGAAGATTCGAGTCTTTAGCTAAGGCTTGCTTTATGCAGTACTGACGGCTCGAGCCTTTTCTCGGCCGAGCTCTAACTCACAACACAAGTAAAGGACTCAGCTGTCCCTTCATACTCAGGGCCTAATGCTGTCACCTCACACTCACCCGCGCATATACGTCACGTCCTCGGGCATCATGTGTAACACGTTGTGCGGGAGACACGTCCTGCAGAAGTCGTGCACCAGCATCAGGTTGTGCAAGCAGTCTTGCATGGAGGCCATGCGGCCGGGACAGTAGGGGACGAGGGCTGTCACCTCTCACTCACCCGCGCATATACGTCACGTCCTCGGGTATCATGTGGAACACGTGCGGGAGACACGTCTGGCAGAAGTCGTGCACCAGCATCAGGTTGTGCAAACAGTCTTGTGTGGAGGCCATGCGGCCGGGACAGTAGGGGACGAGGGCTGTCACCTCACACTCACCCGCGCATATACGTCACGTCCTCGGGGAGCATGTGGAACACGTTGTGCGGGAGACACGTCTGGCAGAAGTCGTACACTAGCATTGGGTTGTGCAAGCAGTCTTGTGTGGAGGCCATGCGGCCGGGACAGTAGGGGACGAGGGCTGTCACCTCACACTCACCCGCGCATATACGTCACGTCCTCGGGCAGCATGTGGAACACGTTGTGCGGGAGACACGTCTGGCAGAAGTCGTACACCAGCATCAGGTTGTGCAAGCAGTCTTGTATGGAGGCCATGCGGCCGGGACAGTAGGGGACGAGGGCTGTCACCTCACACTCACCCGCGCATATACGTCACGTCCTCGGGCAGCATGTGGAACACGTTGTGCGGGAGACACGTCTGGCAGAAGTCGTACACCAGCATCAGGTTGTGCAAGCAGTCTTGTATGGAGGCCATGCGGCCGGGACAGTAGGGGACGAGGGCTGTCACCTCACACTCACCCGCGCATATACGTCACGTCCTCGGGCAGCATGTGGAACACGTTGTGCGGGAGACACGTCTGGCAGAAGTCGTACACCAGCATCAGGTTGTGCAAACAGTCTTGTGTGGAGGCCATGCGGCCGGGACAGTAGGAGACGAGGGCTGTCACCTCACACTCACCCGCGCAAATACGTCACGTCCTCGGGGAGCATGTGGAACACGTTGTGCGGGAGACACGTCTGGCAGAAGTCGTGCACCAGCATCAGGTTGTGCAAGCAGTCTTGTATGGAGGCCATGCGGCCGGGACAGTAGGAGACGAGGGCTGTCACCTCACACTCACCCGCGCATATACGTCACGTCCTCGGGGAGCATGTGGAACACGTTGTGCGGGAGACACGTCTGGCAGAAGTCGTGCACCAGCATCAGGTTGTGCAAGCAGTCTTGTATGGAGGCCATGCGGCCGGGACAGTAGGAGACGAGGGCTGTCACCTCACACTCACCCGCGCATATACGTCACGTCCTCGGGGAGCATGTGGAACACGTTGTGCGGGAGACACGTCTGGCAGAAGTCGTGCACCAGCATCAGGTTGTGCAAGCAGTCTTGTATGGAGGCCATGCGGCCGACGCGCACCGCGGCGCGGGGTAACGCGTCGGGGCAGTAGAAGGAGATCAGGGCCGCTAGCGCCGTGCCGTCGCAGAGCTCTTGGAGGTTCTTCACCATTGGGACGTGTGATGACGTGTCTTCCTGTAACAAGGCAGTATAGATATTACTTTCAGCACAGTCGAATGAAGTGAACACTTTAAATGGATGCATTGAATAATAATATTGAAGCGTCAGGTGTGTAGCGGAAAGGTCATCATCATATCGGCCCTACGAAGTCCACTGCTGTACATAGGCGGGAAGGCCGAAGCGAACACTTTTAATGGGATCCATTGAATAATAATATTGAACCGTCAGGTGTGTAGAGGAAAGGTGATCATTATATCAGCCCAAAGAAGTCCACTGTACATAGGCCTCCCCCAAAGAGTGCCACAATAACCGGTCCTGCGCCACCCGCATCCAGTGGACTCCCGCGACCTTTACCAGGTCACCATGCCAAAGGAAAGGTAATAAAGTGGTCATCATCATCATCATCATCATATCAGCCGAATGACGTCCACTGCTGGACATAGGCCTCCCCCAAAGAGTGCCAAAGTGACCGGTTCTGCGCCACCCACATCCAGCGGACTCCCGCAGACTTTACCAGGTCATCAGTCCACCTAGTGGGGGGGCGACCCACGCCGCGCCTTCCGGTACGTGGTCGCCACTCGAGAACCTTTCCGCCAACAACGGCCATCTGTTCTACGTGCTATGTGCCCCGCCCACTGACACTTAACTTTAGCGATTCGGAGGGCTATATCGGTTACCTTATTTCTGCTGCGAATAGCCTCATTTCTGATGCAACCTCGCAGAGAAACTCCCGACATGGCCCTCTCCATTGCCCTTTAGATGACTTTGAGCCTTCTTATGAGGCCCATAGTAAGCGACCGCGTTTTAGTGCCATATGTCATCACTTGCAACACACACTGGTCAAAGACTCATCTTGAGACACTGCGGAATATTGGACGAAAAGATGTGCCGTAGCTTCCCGAACGCTGCCCCCCCCCGAGTCGGATTCGACGATTGACTTCTTTCATAAAGTGCTCGCTCTAACGAAACTGGAACAGTGAGGAAGTAGAGGTAAGATTCTTTCTCGAACGAACTAAGGAATACTGAAGACAATTATACGGCTCAGAAGGCTTACCGTGACATTCATAACTATGCAAGTATTTTCTTTAAGGAAGAAGTCGGCTCGCTTTACAGAAAGTTAATAATAATTAAAATAAGTTAGCAAAGCCAAGAGTGAGGTTAGGTGACTGCTGTCAAAAATCCGGTTCAACTTAACTTTACACAAACAGTTTGAGACATTCCAACAAAAAGAGAACTTTACACCTCTAAACGAAACAAATTATTTCATGAAATATTTTTTGTTTCATGTCAATTTAACGTTTAAGTTACCTCAATTGAATTTTAAACAATAAAGAGAAGAAATATAGTGGAAAAATAAACCACCATCGTCTGAAGCTCAGGGCAATAAAGAGAGCGCATTATATTTGTTCTTTATATTATATCGTTTAAATAGAGTACTGTCAAATATCGATCATGAAGACGTCGGTCGTCGACGTAGAAACAAGATCAGGTTTCAACAGCAAAAAAGTTCCGTTCCGTGTTTGTTTAACGAAGTAATCCCCAGTTAACTAGATCCGATTTAAATCTAAATAATCACGATAACAAAGCACAACTTGGCACGTGACGGCAATTATAATTTCTCCACCGCGCTTGCTCAACTAGGTTTAGTTAGCCGCTTGTATTACAAAACAAATTTACTGAATAAGTGTGTAATTGACCGAGACCGCTGATTCCGGTGCTAAGCAAGTTAATTAGGATATAATATAACGTCAGTCAGAAATTATAAATTCATAAATAAGATATTAGCGGTCAATCCTACTAATATTATAAATGCGAAATTTTAGATATTTGTTACTTATCATCATCATCATCATATCAGCCGAAAGACGTCCACTGCTGGACATAGGCTTCCCCCAAAGAGTGCCAAAGTGACCGATCCCGCGCCACCCGCATCCAGCGGACTCCCGCAACCTTTACCAGGTCATCAGTCCACCTTGTCAGGGGCCTACCCACGCTGCGCCTTCCGGTACGTGGTCGCCACTCGAGAACCTTTCCACCCCAACGGCCATCGGTTCTACGTGGTATGTGCACCGCCCACTGCCACTTTGTTACTCAATCACACTTAAACGGCTCAACCGATTTGGATGAAATTTTGCACGAAGATAGTTGGTGGCCGTGATTAAAATATAGGATAGCTTTTTCCCGGGTCCACGCAAACGAAGGCGCGGGCGGAAGCTAGTCTTACATAAACTGAACTAACCCCACTGTAGGCGACGGGTGCAGGCACAGGTCGAGAGGAGCGAAATTAAAACAATAGGGGTTGCTTTTTAACATGCTAGAGTACATGGACATGCGTGTATCGCTCGGTAGCTGTAAGGTAACTAACCGGGATTGGCCGATAGCCGATGCACACATATGCATGCGCTCGCGCTTGCGTTTATTCAACACATAGGAAACAACTGCGGTGAGTACCTACATTTGTTATTTTACCAAATTGTATGCTAATTAATATTTTACTTTTTATTTTACAGGTTTTCGGTTTCAGGTGCGGTGCGGTTGTATAGCATCGACCATACCCACAATAGTATTACGTACCTAGTATTATGTACACTGCTTAATAGTGAAATAAATATATTTTTTTTTCACAATAAGCTCAATAAATGAAGCTTGTGATATAGGTACTAGACGACGGTATATTTAATAGATATACTGTAAATACACAGATTAAGAAACCAATGTACACGCCCATCGCACATATATATGCCGTTGCCGGGATTCGAACCCAAGACCGTCAGCATCGTAGACAGGGTCATCACCCAGTCGCCTAAATTATCATTATTACGCAAGGTGAAGTTCGAAATTAAAAAGAGTGGTTTTGATGGAGATGCCCTGCGAGGAAAGGTTATAATTATAAATGTTATTATAGATGTAGACACCTAATAGACGGTAACTTAAAAGGCTTCCAGTTACATTGCCTAATGGAACAATGGGCCATCATGGCGCAGGACAGGGACGCAGTTATGCGTTGGAATGCTATGGAAGTATGTCTTTCTCCTTTTAATGCACAGCTGCGTCTTTTACGGTGGGCCATGATGGCCCAATGTAGAGGCAGGCTTAAGAAAATGTATAAAAGAAAAAAGATGGATGTGACTCGCTGTAATGCAAGTTAAATGTAGGTACCGCATCCGCAGGTAGCGTTGATCCAGCATGCTAGCCCATCCTCATGCGGAATGTTCAACCCAGCAAGAGGCCGAATCGTCCCGAAGCATGGACACTAACGTAACTCCCCACGAAGTCCGCCTATACCCTTACAGATGCCTCTACATCTATAGCCAAGCACCCCCACATACCTCTGCCTTGTTGAGCGCCGCGCAGGCAGCGTTAATCCAGCATACTAGCCCGTCTTCGTGCGGAATTTTTGATCCAGCAAGAGGCTGACTCGTCCCGAAGCATGGACACTAACGTAACTCCCCACGAAGTCCGTCTATACCCTTACAGATACCTCTACATCTATAGCCAAGCACCCCCACATACCTCTGCCTTGTTGAGCGCCGCGCAGGCAGCGTTAATCCAGCACACTAGCCCGTCTTCGTGCGGAATGTTTGATCCAGCGAGGGGCTGACTCGTCCCGAACCGCTGCGCCGCCGCGGACACTCGGTCCAGCGTCACCACTTCTCGCGCGTACAGGACCATTAAAGCTTCTATCACGGACATGTGTGCAGTCTGGAAATAAGGTAAACAGATTAAAGCACTGTTCGGACATTCGGTTTTATTCTTAAGGATAATTCCCACCAAACCGCGCACAGAAGCTTGACAGCGGGCGTCTTCCGCGACACGCGATCGTAGCCCAAAGTATTCTGCGACGCGCGGCTTGGTAATATAAACTTTAAATACTGTACATGATTTAATATCGTTTAAAGATTGTACTCGTAAATTCCTATCCGATCCGATCCGATGTGATGCGTGCCGTTTGGTGGGAATTATCTTTTAAAAGTTCTGAGGAAAAATCAGCGCTATGGATACCGCAGCATTCAGCACATTTTTATCACCATAACACATGACTGTGGATTAGATAACAGTTTTAAATAATTAGATCTGAGAAAGAAATGTTGAAATTTCTCCAGACCTGGACCTGGATAAATGGAAGTCAAAGGCCTTTGCCTAGCAGCGAGATACTTCACAGGTTTAGAAAGATAAAGAACATGTTACCGACGGATTGTTCTAGTTTGTTGTTATTGTGTTTGTTGTTGTTAATTACTTTCGTCTCTTTAAAATTTTTATCTACGCACATATCATTAGTGCTCTAAAATGCGTTCAGAAACCGTAGGAAATGACCAGCATTACTACAACCGATTTTACAATGAGAACTTTCTTGTCTGTGGTAGTAGGTAAAATCTGTACTGTAATGTCATTACAGTACAGATTTTTGATAAATTTGTATCGTTATGAGTTTAAATTTGGAACAGCTGTCAAAACTCAAGTCGGTCTCTATTCTAGTATCCATAGATATTAAAACAGTTATCGATACGAAACGTCAATTCAGTACGTTTTTTAATACAAACCGCACGACATTTGATCTCGAGTGATACGAGTATAGGGACTTCATTCGTTTGTCTATGATTTAAAAAAAAACATTCGTCATGACGGATGATTGAATTGCCGCCATTGCTGTTGTCATTTTTTTGTTGGTTTTTTGCTGTGACTTACTACTACTTATGATATGTGTTTAGATAAAGTAGTGTATGCAATTGTACATAATTAGGCCTTAAAACACTCGTGTGATCCTATTATGAAACTCGCTGATGCTCGTTTCATAAAACCACACTCGTATTTTAAGGCCTCTCATTATGGGTCAGTCGCATAAACTACGAATAAGTTCCTTCGGTAATAAACATTCTTTTAATACGAGTATAAACTCGTCAACAACACTTCAACGAATGAGTTTACTATAAACGTGTCATTCCATCAACCCGTCGGGGTCTGCATATTTCATGTGTTTAGTTTGATAACATTTATCACCGAAACAAAAACTTGGAATGTTTACGGGCACAGGATCGCCATGAATTATTTATTAGATAGAGTAGCTTTGGGCCATTCTTCATAGTTGATACAGTGTGGTTGGCTAAGCCGGCGACATGATGGAAAGGGCACATGTAGGGCACATTATCAGATTATCACAGTAAGAGATCTTTACCCACTGTCATGTTGTGCTAATCGAACTGTCATCGTCTCCAATATGCTAAGTAATATTGTAGAAACCACAATGCAATGGGCAAAGGATGGAACTATAGATATGTATCGTTGAGAACCGTTCCTTGTTTCATAAGCATTTCGTATTCTCGGGTCTAGTGATATCTTGGCGTTGGGTAATATGCCAACCAATTACGGAGAACAGTCAGATGTCAGTTATGTTATTTATTAGTGTTCCAAACATGCCGTTTAATACTAGTCAGTGAATGTTTAATACAGCTTTTACTTCGTTCTAAAACTCATAGTAATTAAAATTTCCTTCCTTAGCTGATGGTATAGAAGTTTTCGTTAACATAATGAGATGATTATAAGTTACTTAAAAAGATCGGAGTTTGTCGCGGCGAAAAGGAAATTCCGGTTCAAGTTTCATGACCTAAAGCGGTACAAGTTCGACTAGTTACATAATGTCGTAGTTTCGTAGCTCCCAGCGTAATCTAATTCGGAAGTAGATGAAATGTTTAGTATCTTGACGTAGCCTTATAATATATTACAAATTCAAACCACTCTCGCTTTAATACCGTTACTATGACAAAATCCTAAATTACTAAGGTGTAAGTCCTTTATGACTATTATCGGTTTAAGTTACCGAAGCAAGATTGTTCTGTAGCTCTGTATAGTGCGCTTGTCAGATGGAAAATAATTCATCCTTTCTCTTCCTGGCATTGGTTACACATGAATATTACTGTTGGCTGACCATTTTGAGCGGATTGTAATGGAAAGCGGGAGAATTGTTAATGTACATCTTATCTTATGTCTTACCTTCACACATCTTTTACCTTACGGTGATAGCCTCCATTGCACACTATATCTCCAAAGCCTCCCTTTTTTTTGCAAAACACTCTCGGTGTTGAGCTGTGGCTGCAGCTGCCGCGCGTACAGCGATATTAGAGCAAGAGTGACCAGTGTAACCAAAGCTTCACCATTTTGAGCCGGTTGTTATGACGTAGCACGGTGAGCGCGCAGTCAAACGGGTCCGCAACATGGATGCCTTTACACGCGAGGGTCTACAGGAGGTTACAGTGGTTCAGTTGTGGCTGCAGCTCGCGCGCGTACAGCAATATTAGAGCAAATGTGACCAGTGTAACCAATGCCTCACCATTTTGAGCGGATTGTTCTGAAGTAGCACGGTCTCGGTGAGCGCGCAGTCAAACGGGTCTGCAACATGGACGCCTTTACTCGCGAGGGTCTACAGGAGGTTACAGTGGTTCAGCTGTGGCTGCAGCTGCCGCGCGTACAGCGATATTAGAGCAAGAGTGACCAGTGTAACCAAAGCCTCACCATTTTGAGCGGATTGTTCTGAAGTAGCACGGTCTCGGTGAGCGCGCAGTCAGGCGGGTCCGGGACGTGGACGCCCTTCCGCGCGAGGGTCTGCAGGATGTTCCAGTGGTTGAGACTGTGGTAGTTGGGGTCGGAGTACATATTCGCCAACGCCAGGCAGTAGATCTCTGCGTTGGCGAGACCCCCGACTATAGGTGGCTTGAGGTGCTCTTGGTCCTGGAAGAGAAGAGATGGTTTATTTAGAACGAAGTTTGAAACATATAAGGAAATGACTAATAAGATTGAGTGGATGGGCGAATCTCCTAACGTACGTAACGTTCTAACGTCATTGTCGGCTCACGATTCTAGGTGAAGACCAAATTCTTGGCCAGTAGTTAGCCTAGTTAGTACAAATGTACAAAACATACAAACTGAAGAAGAGAACAAAGTTCCGTTGTGATACCAAAATTAACCATAGAATTGTATGGTTAATTACGTGTTACAACGGAAAACTTTAATAGAAAATTTAATTGAGTGACTTAAGCAGGCCAAGAATTTGGTGCTTACCCTTGTTTCAGCAGAGATAATACATACCGCGGAAACTTTAATCCAAAAAGATTCAGTACCGGTATTGGCTTACGTCTTCATCAAAAGCGGACTCGATCACTGTTGATGCCAATGGCGAAAATAATACGCCTTAAAAACGTTGAATGACGAGTATGCGAATGAGAGAGTGACGGATGTCTTATCCACAACGATAAATGATAAAATGATAACCATCTTACCCCCGTGGGGCGCAGACTAAAGTGCTGGATTTCCAAGACTCAAAGCTGACTTAGGTAATGAATAAAAGATGCTATTGTAAATTTTCTGGACCAGCTATGTACCGGCTATTCATAACCCCAGAACCGACTTAGTGTATTTATGTATGACCTATTTGGTTCATGTTCTGAACAGCATTTTTATTTCAACGATAAAACGAGCGATTTAGCCGAGATGAATCTGTCTTGATGCAGAATAAACATTAGGCCGTAAGGTTTATAGCCTACACTTAATGTAGATGTCACTAGCACACTAAACTTATGAACATAAGACGTCCTCTCTATCTGATTTTTATGATTTACTATCTTACACCTACAATTTTGTCTGCATAAACCCGGGATACAAACTATCCTATCCTCCTGCAAAATGTCATCCAAATCGGTTGAGCAGTTTAAGCGTATTTGAGTAACAAAAACATCCAAACAACCAAATTTTCGGTTTGACCCCGCAGATCTCCGATAAAAATGCACCCTGTACCCTAGGTTAGCTTTACATAGACAGATATCAAATATTGTTATTCTTATTAAGTAAATTATCAAATGACATTGCTCCAAACTTTCCTCCCACGTTAGCTGAATTAATTTAGAGATGACGACAGACTAAGTTTGCTATTTCAATAAGCTGCCAGCATCGTACGGTAAACAAAAACACAAGTTTTGCAAACTGAAACTTGGACTTACAATGTTGAACTTTAAACTCGACGTTTCTACAGCTGTTGAAAGTAATTGAGATAACAACTAGCTAACTGCAACAAAACAAACAAAAACAAAACTCCGACAGTGCGTAACAGAGTACCATACATATATTGCTTGCCCTCAGAAAATCAATGTGACTACTTGAGATTATTTGAGATGGCCATATTGCATCTAAGTAATCTATTCGAAAAGCAACTCTACCATCCAAGGTTGAAGATTCTAAATCCAAGGACAGTTTTATAAAAAGTCGGTCACATTCAATAATCTCAACCATACTCCCTATATCTGTCGTACGCTTGCTTTTACGTATAAAATGTCCTTTTCATTAACGTTAAGATAATTTTCTCTGTTATTTCTTCATTGGCATTGAGCCAATTTCTTATTATTCTCATTTTAGACAAGGCAACAAACACCTACCCAGCGACATTTACGTTAAATAAATTCACAGAAATCGTCTGAACCTTAACATTTCGACCGCTACAATATAGAGTTGGGCTGGTATTTACAACAGTTTCTAACATCACCAGTCGGACCGGTGTAAAGCTGACCTTCGACTACGCACAGTTGCGAGTCCCAGGGTCATGTTATACTAGGGATGAGTGGCGAAATGATTCAAGGTAGGTGGTGAATAGCAAAGCTTGAAAAGGTACCCCGAGGTCAATCGTAGATCAGCCGATACCAGCTCAACTTCACGCTCCGTACTCGAGAAAATTGTCTCAATTCAATTTCCAATTTCTTCATGTAAAATTGCGAAGGGATTCGTTTGCGAAGATTCATCTAGTTAGACTACTATTAAGTGTGAGTAAATTATGATTATCAGTTGAGTTTATACGCAAAATAGGCGGTTGCGGAAACCTAACCCGCGAATTACCTATAGGTTATCCATATCCATACTAATATTATAAATCGGTGTATGTGTGCGTTTCTTTGTTTGTCCGTTTTTCACGGCAAAACGGAGCGACGAATTGACGTGATTTTTTAAGTGGAGATAGTTGAAGGGATGGAGAGTGACATAGGATAGTTTTTATCCTCGGAATCAGGGTGAAATGGCGGGATGAAAGTTTGTATGGAGCAGCGATATAAACGAGTTCCACGCGGACGGAGTCGCGGGCAGAAGTTAGTATATTATAAAATTTAAGTTTGTGAATGTCTAGACTTGTGTGTTTGTAGCTTTGCGAGTTTGCCTGTACGGATAAGCTTCGGAAGTACCTACTCTTTCGATTACAAAAATGAACCTTCGGAATGGACTAGGATATACCGCATGCGTTCTTTGTAAAATGCGGGTGAAGCCGCGCTGGCAGCTAGGCTTTTATAAAAATACCAACAATATTTTATGAGGTGCTGTAAATTTTATACGTGTACGAAACTGTTATTGCCTGGAACTGAAACTAGTCCAGTCAGTTCAGAAAGAGCGTATAAAAGATGGTTTCTTTAAGCGGTCACGCCATTAAGACAGGCATTATAGGCAATGCGGAGACTGAAGATAAAATGTAGATCAATGTTCGGTCACGTTCCGGTTTTTAGCCGGGGACAGATTACTAAGCGGTACACATTTCAGGCATTCTTTACCATTATCTGACATATTACAATTAGGTTCTGTCCAATGGAAGAAAAGAATCACAAAGTGACCGAAGATATTTGTCTGTGTGTGACTGCAAAGTGTGCCGAATTTCATGGACATTTTTAGATATAGAATGTGATCTACAATGATGTAATATAAAAAAAGGGTAGATAGGTAATAAGCGCTTCAAAAGTGACACACTAAAACTGAGTCAACTGGAACAACTTGCCCCAGTTTCGAATCGTCAATGGAAACGTATGCTCACATTTGGGGACCATTTTTAACCACGGAATTTCGTATCGTATCTACCTCTTTTTATATTACATCATTGGTGTGCTACACCAATGATGTAATATACTTTTACTTTCTGGATACAATTTTCCAGAAAGGATTGTTTTTTATCCAGTTCATGTTTTCCGTGGTCGTAGAGTAAGTATTAATACAATAGGGAAAACAGTGTGTACCTGGAGTTCAAGATAAGATTAACCTTGTTCTCGTTATCCTAATCTCGCTTGACTCATTTCCAACGGCATACTTGCTTACAGTTGCTGCATTTCACGAAGCCGAAGACGAGAGGGCGCGTTCCTATTATTATGACGTTAAAGTCTTATTTGGTCTAATCCACTCATCATATCAGCCGACAGGCGTCAACTGTTGGAATAGGCATCCCCAGAGTGCCACAACGAACGCGGTCCTGCGCCACCCGCATCCAGTGGACTCCCGCGACCTTTACCAGGTCATCTGTTCACCTTGTGGGCCTGCCCACGCTGCGCCAGCCGGTAAGAAAAATTCGCCTTCGTGAAATGCACGAAGTATACTATACCTGTTTAATCCTGAAGCACAAATATTCGCCATATTGGCTTCAGTAACTGTGTGATTCGTTATGCAAGATTCGAGGGTGGAGTATGACGTCAGTAATGCGGGGTGACAACATAACCTTGTTGGAACGGGCGCGGTCGGCTAGACGGCCTAGACGCCATTATGACGTCACACTTAAAAGCTCGATTAATGGACATATAATAACACGTATAAATAAACACGCTCAGTGAGGTAAGCTTTCTACGAGGCCTATTTTTAGTATAATAATAATACAGTTAGCGAGTCACCGTCTGCCAGAGATAAAGATTGAAACAGTTTTATTAGGCAGGCGTCCGATGTTTCACCCAATAGCCCAGCCACTAGTCCATCATTTCAACCCAATAACCCGTTTTATTTAGATTCCATCAACCATCAATAGTCCCTATACACCCCAGCGGGCGCTGTCTCTGTGTGCGTCCCATGACACGGGCAGGGACAGCATCAACTCGGTGTACTCCTTGCATTTCATTAAATTGTCAAAAGGGCCTCTACGTGTTGGCACAGTTGGTACTTTGTAGGTACCTAGCTCCATTGTCCCGTGAACGGGAAAGACATACATAATAATAATAAATCAGCCTATATACGTCCCTGTCGCGAATCATGTCAGTTGATGACATCGCGAGGACTAACTCATGGTCGGAGCGTGTTATACCGCCTTAAGTTAAGAGATTATTTACTCTGGCAAGGTTGTGTTATATTTGTCATTGACGGTATACGAATGTCTTCTGCGTATTTAAACGTGTAACGCCTGTGAAGTGTGACCTCTTTTATCGTCTACCATGGATGGGCGAGGATCGAAGTACACTGAAGTAATCTCAACGAGGAATTGGAGACTACACAGCTGGACCCTCTTGAAAGCTAAGTGTCTTGGTTCTTAGTACCATATTCGTTCTGTATTAGAGTTATTGTTCCATTATAATTGTGATCCGTAACATGCATACATGGTGCCTACGAGTAGTATTTCCTGATTCCACTGTCATGTAATGATAATAACATGCTCTCAGTGGCCTGAGCATGAGTGTAGACAAAACGTGGTGGAACAAAGACGTAATATGTGGATAGAAATGTACCCCTAGGAGAATACGATACTTTAAAGGACAATGAGCATTGACACGAGACATAACGACTGACCGATACCAGTATGACATAGGTGAGACTGCTAGTATGTATAAGGACAATACGAGACAATATAGAGAGAAAACCCATCTATAGTTGCTCGGCCGATAGGCGAAACCCTCAGACAAGAATATGAGGGCACGCACCTTTGTGACTAGCCTCCCAGAGTGTAAGATGTTGTCAGTATGAATTGAGATGTGCGAGACGATTAGTATATTTACATAAAGTAGTACGTTTCCAGTCGTTAGGTAGTTAGAACTTATATGTGCTAAGCATCTGAGACCTGAGTGATGGTGTTATCATATAACACTCAACCAACAGGTGTGGCAGACAAGTCCAGCAGAGAGCGTAGCAGAGCGAAGCAGAATTCTATGGATTGCGTTAGAGGATTTAAGGTAGGATTCAAAGTGATATCTCCTTAAATCATATTCAGACATTGTCGTGACATCCTCAAGAGTAACGCAATCCGATTGTATTAAATGAGAGCTAATAACATGTAATTAACATGTAATATACAGGATGTGACGACAGTCCCACTGCTGGGCACAGGTCTCCTTTCATGTATGAGAGGGAACGGGCAGTTGTCCCCACGCTGGCCCAGTGCGAGTTGGGGACTTCACATACACCTTTGAATTTCTTCGTGGATGTTATGCAGGTTTTTTTAGTATGAATAGGAGAAAAGAGTAGAGTTCATACATCGAATCTCATCATCATAATCATATCAGCCGAAAGTGTCCACTGTTGGACATAGGCCTCCCCCAAAGAGTGCCAAAGTTACTGGCCCTGCGCCATCCGCATCCAGCGGACTCCCGCGACAACGAATCTAAATGATAGGTTTGAATGAAGTTGGAGAAAATGCTATTTAAGTTTTGATGCAACCGATTTAAACCGTTTAGCGATTTTTTGAAGTGCTGGCTTGCATTGGGTACCTTAGTGTATTGGTAACTTCTAGAGAATACGACGTTATATATAACACAGTAATAGCTGAAATAAGCAGTGTTATATCAGTTTGGACATGAATAAAAAACGTCCGGAGATTTTATTTGTTAGCATTAATATTTCGATTGGTGGTAGAGCTCAAATAACTTAAAAATATACCGTCTAGTTACTACCCATTGCACAAGCCTATTGAGCTTACTGAAGGATTATATCGAATTGTGTTTGATTGTCCCATAATATTGCAGAGGAAGAAAGCAAACATGAATAGAAACAAGTCCTACCGAAACGACAAACCAGGATATTCATCTCCAAACGCCTATGGGCGCATATATGTGTCGTTTACGGCTATTATATCTAATCGAGAGGATTAAGGCGACATTACGCAAGACATAATTGCGTGTCGCACGATCTTGGCTCAGTTTTTGCACATTAACCCGAATGCCGATTCATACGCCGTGGTGTTATGCGACAGAATTTCCCTCCCACGGAAAACTGACGGCTCAATATATCATTGAAACTGACAATGCAGTTATCGGCAATTATAACACTCTGAAGTTTATTATTTTTATTAACCTTTTCGTTTCGGCAAAGTCGTATACACAAAATCTATCCAGTATGCCAGGTTTAGTGAAATGATATCTGCTCCTCAGTCCTGTAGGCGAGTTAAGTTAACAGATATGATGCCCTACTCCAGGATGTAGTGACAAAAAAGTACGGGTATACTCGTCAGCCGAATAAAAAGGGTTAAGAGCTGGTCTAGACGAGTAAGGGGATGACTACTAATTCATAACTATGGAGAATAGTTGTTAATCTAACACACCAATCGACCTAATGCCAAAGCAAATCTTTGATATAGAAAGCACTCGGAACTCAGGAACACAATATTCGTGTTTATCAAATGAATATAACCGTCACGCAGCTTCGCATGCAGGAAGCTCACTATATCATCTAGCTAGGCTAACCGGAGGTCGTTGAAACAGGATCCATGATAAGGGTGATAATCCACCAAACCTGTGCGAGACAGCGGGGAATAAGAATAATGAGAAATGCGTAAGCGAGGCTAGCAATGCTTCGGATTTTTCCGCGCTCACCGCTCCGCTGCCTAGCACTACAGTTCTGATGGGTTTTGACTGTGACAACCAGAGCACTCGCCACAGTGCTACCAGGTCTCTAGTAGCGTGATACGTTTTATCGTTACGTTTTATGTGACGTTTCAGTACATTTCTGCCGTAAAATTTTCAGTATGTTTCCGATAAAACCTATCGCGCTAGCTGGACAGCATTCTGAATATGCAGGAAAAATACATTTAATTTAAGTACTTATTTAGCTTAAGAAACGTGTCGAGTGGAAACGAAAACATCATGATGTAACCAATGACAACCTTCCATAAATGGCGACGTAATGTTTAATATGTACAAATGATTCAGTGGTCAACGTCAACATAGCCCCGTTTTAAATTTAGACTTCAGAGTCACATTACGTCACTATATTGAGATATATGTTCACAGAAATTTTATACTGCAGAAGTCTGACCATTCTAAAATCTGTTATATGTTGTTCAAGTGTACAAAAGGTCGGTTCACAAGAGCTGGCGCGGAATGTCTATGAAATTAATGACAGTTTCATCAGCGAACAGATTCATATATTTTCCGCGCCAGCTCTATTGAATCGAACTGTGTACGTACGTGGAGTGTGGGCAGCCCAATTATGCATTTAAAAGCTATTTGTTGCTCAGAAATAGATACCTACCAGCTACCAGCGTGATTTTCGTGAATATTGTCATGCACAAACACTCATGAGTTTAGCTCAAATTACACATTCGAAATGTATATTAAAAAAACAAGCCGTATAAATATTTTTGTATGCTGATTAAAACGTACACATACAATACAAGTTAAGGTATTTCGAACAATAGCATGATTCATATTCATTCAAAATGTTGTGTGCCGATTATTTTGTTTTTGTACAAATGCACTTGCACAAGTTGAAGTACAAGTCACGCAATTTTTATGCAAAATGCACATATATGCAATTTGTTCTCAAGTTATTAAACAAATCAACACACGATTTTCACGCATGGTATCAATGCTAGTGTCTCGTTTACTATGTTGTATGTCGCAACTCGCGATTGACAGATGATGCCGCTCCTTCGTTGGCCGCAAAGTAAATAACAGACCGGTTGGTATATCGATACGGGAGACAAATTTAGTGTGTTATTAGAAGCGTGAACGAAACCGAATGTGTGAAATTGATGATTGACTCTTTCGGAAAAGACCTCGTCACGTAATTAATCCTAAAAGATACACTTGATTTATATAGTTTACTATAGATTCTGCCCGCGACGACTCCGTCCGTGTGGAACTCGTTTTTCACAGTTTTTCACCACCTTAGGGGATGATCTTCAATATAAAAATATATCCTATGTCCTTCCCCGGGACTTAAACTATCTCTTCACCAAATTTCAATTAAATCGTTTCCGCTGTTCAAGCGTGAAGAGGTAACAAACAGACAGACAGACACGTTCGCATTTACAATATTAGTAGGGTCATTACGCTGGTTACGCGACCACCTTCGGTTTGCGACCACCTGAAGGAGAAGGTTATTTCTATCGAAGATAACACCAATTCTACAGACCATATTGAGACATGTACATGTATTTTTTTGTTGTTTTGGAATAGCAATCTACTAAAAAACCGAGAAAATATCCTTTCAGTTTACCAACTCAGCTAAGTGGTCGCCAACCGGCATATGAAATGAGGTGGTCGCTAACCGGCGAAATGACCCGAATGTAGTATGGATTTAAAATACCTATATGTGATTTCAAATCAGGCCCCCAAATTGAACCCCCTACTTTCATCCCTTTTCGTCTTCGCAAGTACATTATGAAAGAATCATTCAAATGTCAGGTGGGTTAGCATAAGTTGCTGCTAAGCATATAAGAATAAAGAAGAGGGTAGATTTTGTCGCGTCGCGTCGCGGTGGCAGTTATGTTAGCCCCGCAGGAGTTGTTCTCCTAAGCATCGCGCAAAACAAACACATATTGCGCTCAAGCAAAAGCTTCTTAGTGTTCGTGTAAACAGGTTGTAACAAAAATAGGGTGTGAACAGATCAAGGTCATGTTGGTAGCGTGTATTGCGATTCCAAAAATGCATTTGTTTTTTTATTTTAAACCCCCGTCGAAAAAAGAGGGGTGTTTAACGTGTCAGTGTATCTGTCTGTGGGTGTAGCTCCCAAACGGATTGACCGATTTGAATGCGTTTTTGTGTATCATAGATAATTTTATCCCGAGTGTTCTTAGCCATGTTTCATCAAAATCTGTTCAGCCGTTTTTGAGATACTGGACGTTGAAATGAAAATGTTGGGGGGTTTTCAACTTTTCGAAGTTGTTGTTTGTGTTTAAATTAAAGTTTTTGTTTACATTGCTTGTGTTCAAAGCATTCTAGGGTAAAAATCATATTTCATAACATAGTACAACGATTACCTTACATTAATGATAAGAACTTTTTGTGTTCCCATTACATTACAGTTTACACTTCGCAATCGATATAACTGAAGCAACAGGCTGTAAAAGACCATGTGTATTCAATCAGATCGACCCGCATGCTGAATAGACAGAGCCTGTCCACGTCAAAGCGACCTAACCTTGGCCTCGCCATCGGCCGTAGAATATCTTATACGTTTGGATCGGAGGCTCGGGACACAGTATCTGAATATGTATGCCAAAATTTTTTTGATGATGCATCATTTCACCACGGACATATCATTCATTCAAATCAAATAAATAAACTGTAATAATCTGTCATAATTTCTGTTTTTTTGTTTGAGGTGGCACTGAAAAAAATCTGGAATTTACTTCAAGCGAAACTCAGTCGCCTTTTCTGGTGGTATTTATTATTCTGACAATAATAGATTGCATTTCCCAACATTTTTATTCCAAAAAAAAACTAAAGATTGTACAGACGTGCACATGCTCGGTACCTAGTTAACATGTAGACAACTTGACAGTTGACACAGAGCTTAGTATGTAGCTTTAAGCGCCTTGATCTCGCAAGAGAGATGTCACGGGTGTCAGCCACAAGAGAACAGAAACTGGCACATTGTTAAGTTAAATTGCCGTAAATTATGTGTTACTGTGATTTTAGGTGTTTAACGAAGGAGGAACATTGTAATGGAAGGGCAATCATAATAAGGTAAACTGAAAATATTACAACATATGGTTATTTTATAAACATTTTTGCGGTCATATTTATTGACTCGCATTGCAAGTAGAACCGATGGCCAGTGGGGCGGAAAGGTTCTCGAGTGGCGACCACGTACCGGAAGGCGCAGCGTGGGTAGGCCCTCCACAATGTGGACTGATGACCTGGTAAAGGTTGCGGGAGTCCGCTGGATGCGGGTGGCGCAGGACCGGCCATTGTGGCACTCTTTGGGGAAGGCCTATGTCTAACAGTTGACGTCTTTCGGCTGATATGATGATGATGATGATTTATTGACTCTCTCGACGGAGATGGCGAGATGAGTTTGACGCCTTTGACCCAAGACTGTAGGGAGACTGCCCAGAACAAGGCATACGTGGAAGAAAAAGAGGGTTGTCTTTGCCCAGCACTGAAAACGGATGAGTATGAGTTTAGATCAAAACAGTAGTGCAATGAATCCATAACTAGGCCACGCTAACCCCTGCCACCTATACCACAATAAAGTTTTAATCCGTTTGAAAGCAGTGGAATACCACTGGTTGTATTTGACTTTGTGTTCGCGCCAGGGAAATGACAACAGAAACGTGGACATATTGTATAGTTTACAGAAGACAATTTGAAACAGATGCAATTAATGGAATCTGATTAAAAGCAAGCGTCGAGAAAGTTTATAGGTATTATTAAGACATACGCGCCAGTGAAAGCAGCACGAACTGTCAACAGTGATTTACGCTTCCTACCGCAATAGGGAACCAATTTTAATGTTGTTCGAGATACATATCTAACACGAAAAGCAACACAATTGGTCTAAATAGATAAATTGTCGCGCGACTTTTAAATGTATGACGACACAAACACTTGATAACAATGAATAGTTTTGCAATTTTCTTTCTAATAGCTATCCTATTAAGTTATGCTTTTTGAATAGTTGTTATTTTACATAATATTATAGGTAGGCATAAGTGCTCAATGACTTGAGTTTGTTTCTGCGTTTCTTAAAATACAAAGTTTCATAAGTAAAAAATTGAGTCCGCCTCCATACAACTCAACATCAACGCCGCCGCCAACATAGATATTTACCTAGCCGATAATCCGATCCCTGGTCACGACGGAATCTCAATCGGACATCGAGGGCGAGAGTCTAGTATTGAGTGGGAATAAGAGGGGCATCCACTACCGGTTTGTCGATATGCACATGGCCCGCGCGACCTTCAGGTTCCCGGTAACGGTGCGGTCTCAAAACGAGATCGAGACGAAAGCACTCGCGTGTTTCCGCCGATTACGACCGCCTTGGATGCGCCGTCACGATTTTGATCGTGCAACCTGTCAGAGTACCGTACCGTCGAGAACATAGTATTATACTTGGGGTTGGGCCTATTGTTAGTTAGTGAAAATAAGGTACACTTTCTCAATTGTTTTTTTGCCATCGGCACTCATCATCATCTATCAATTTACAAACACAGTAACAGACCACTAACTCTGCTTAATCTAGACCAGATTTATACTGATTTGCTATCTCGTTATTTATTCTGCGAACGTCAAGGACCAACTGTTTAACAGTTTTCAACTGGTAGATTATGGTACGGTCGGTCGGCTATAAACTTATCTGTTTTAATCCGCGATCGTCAGCGCCTTATCTAAAGACAGACAACACATTGTTTCTTTGCTCCTCAGGAGTGTCCAGAGTAAAATAAATTGGTTAGTAGTTCACAAAAGAACCAATTGGCGACTTTATTACATTGCCATTAATCTATCTATGTTGCCATTAATATCTATCTATGTTACCAAATAAACAACACGTTATTATGCCAGAGTTCGTTGTGACCTATTCGAATTGAGCGACAGTAGGCCTAAAACAAAACATTTCAGCGCGAGCGACAAAACGAGCCAACAAAAACTCGTTTCGCACATCTGTTTGCCGTCTAGATAACTACAAACAGTGCCTTAGTTGAAGGCGAGAGGGCTTTAACAGAATTTCCCAGGGTCCGTATGAAAGCGGTGTGTAACCGCTCAGTCACGACTTTGGTCTTAAGCGACCTGCGACCAGCGTTTTATCTGTTCATTGCGCGTGATCCCAACTAACCACAGTGCGTTGCGCATCTCGACCGCGCAATGGACAGATAAAACGCTGGTCGCAGGTCGCTTAAGACCAAAGTCGTGGCCGAGCGGTAAAGACGATAAAACTTGCGGTTTCACATATTCGTGATTGGTTTTATGAACGCAGAAGCAATATCGTCAATAGTGCTTGTATATTCACGCTGTATATTACTAAGTATTCAGATAGAGCCAGGGCTGTTATTAGGTTCGCGCTAATACGCCTCACCTCACCCGTCACGCCTAACGAAACTAGACCTCTATCTACTCTTACTTACTATGAATCGCGGCGTCAAGTTATATTTGTGAGTGAACGGTGCGGTGTGGTTAAAACCAGTTACAGAATAGCGGGGACGTTAAAGCACTTGATTTGCGTTATTAAAAACGTAGATTGCAGCCTCCTTGAAGATTTAAAATAGAAACTTAAACAGGATTGAAATCGTTTAATGGAATACCGACGTTCAACAACTTAAAAACGGTCGTACATTTCAACTAATTGTGTAACTATACAGATACATTTTGATAAGCTCAGAGATCAGTTACTAAACATTTTAGGTCAAATATCAGTTATCAATATTGACAGTTACATATTTTTCTTATACTTGAGTTGCTGAATTAAGTATAAAAGTGTGCGGGATGAATCATAAGGACCGGGACAAATTACAATCTCTGCAAAAATTGAGTCATTGTGAGATGTGATAGAACAAAGTAGCCTTTGAGCTGACTCACAAACTGATAGGTACTATTTGTACCTTAATTGACAGATAAAATATCTCTCGTATAAAACCCATTTTATGCACAGATGATACAATCCACCATTATTGTACCACTGGGAAAAATCGTGATACTAAAAATAAATGAGGAAACATATTTTTGTATGCGACAAAACCAGCCGAGTCACCGGTCAACGGTGAAAAGAACAAAAGATCACCAGTTTCCCGATGGCGGAAATGGCGCTGACTATTTTTACGGAACACGGATAGCACTGCTCTTTATGCTAACAAGATCATGATAAAAACACCCTTATGACTATACACATAAGGCACCAGTTTTCGATAACGTTAAGTAGTAAAAGGCAAAGTAAAGCTGGTGTGACGTCTCTACAAACTTGCATTCATTAGAGGTTATTTCCATCGTGAAAAACGGTTCGGGACGTTGTCGTTAAAGCAGAACTGCAGGTTAGAATTTCAAAGGGACACATTCATATTTATATTTCGGTAAATATGAAGTCGTAAACGTGGTATCCTAAGTGACACAAGCGCGGGTGCATGGAGTGTAAATTCATGTCTGAACACATGTCATTGACTGTCGGACTTATATTTAGGGCATTAATTAGGTATTCGGTTTACTTGAAGGTATTAGTTTGTAGTGAATTTCTGTTGCGTTATGCGGATTTACAATGCCTTTTATTAATGTTTTCAGCAATAGCGACAACATTTTTATAGTTTATTGACCCCGGTCAGACGAAGTACGAACGCGACCTTTGCCAGAGTTCAAGTTTCATGCGCAGACTTACGTAGAAAAATCCTATAAATGTTAATATGTCGCGGGTAAGTAGGCACGTAATTGCGACCTACATTTTATACCGTTTTTCATGATCGAGCACGCTTCAGCTGTGTGAACGAACTCCGAATTCGCATTAAGGCGGATAAGATCTCCCAAATCGTACGCCGCATTATTTCGACAAATACATGCAGCTTCATGGAATCGAATAACCATGCGACTGCAAGCGGAAATCCGAAATAACTTGTCTGGAACTCCAGTTACTCTAAACATTAGCGACTGTTACATTGAATTGTCTGTCTGAGAATTAGCGCTTCCAGGGAATTCACACCCCAGCTCAGTTATTTCTGAAGCGGCCCTTGAATCTTCGCCATAACAATTGTTAATGGATATCCGGCGAGAGAAGATAATGAAGCTTCTTAGTATTCTATGCGAATCCGATACCCGCAAACCAACAAGGGCGGAAAAGTTAGTCGTCTCAGTTTCGGATACCACTAACGTAGCTAAGCCTACTAACTTATTAACTTGTCATTCGATCGCAACCAGGAACAGACGCGCTAATTGAATCCAAAAGCGAACACACAAAATAATTCGAAAGCTCTCACGTCACACATAATTTGGTTAACACACAGCCACTAATCACGGGAATGGGCCATTTAACTGGCACTCCCAGCGAGCATGCACCACCATACTGAGCCGGCTCGCGTGACGCTCGCAACTCCATGTTACTGAATACTGATGCTACGATCAATATCGTGCTTACCTTCGTTTCTTGGCAGAAATAGACCTGTTCAAGGACGGCATTTGGAACCGAATTGCCCAAGTTCGCTTAGTATTGTAGACAACTGGTTGAGCGTAAGACTGTATCCTATTAGTTGTGTTGAGTTGAGACCCTTCTCCTGTTTACGTAGCCACCTTTTGTATATCAGTCACCTGCCTGTTGCTTCTTAGGGACAGTATATAATAACGGGTCTTGTAATGGACCGTTTATTAGATCGCTACTTGGAAGCAATACGAGTGCATAAAATTAAGCAAATATCTCACTAGGGGCTTGTCCATATATCACGTCATTATCGTTTTTCGATGATTTTTGACCCCCTCATCATCATACTGTTAATTCCTTGAATGGGCGCCGCCTATTAAAATGACTACCGTCATCCAATGGTCAGACGCCCCCTATTTTGATACGACGTAATATATGGACAGCCCCTAGGCGTAACACCAAAATACAGAAAAATCGTCGTTTTTGTTAAATGTTTAGTGTCAAAAGCTGAGTAGTGAACTATGTTGAAAATACTCAAAATAATTTAATGTAAGTAACCTACACCACTAAACCACAAGTACCACAACGCTTGACGTCTTCATAGCTGCTATCCAAGTATTTCAAGAATCTCGTCTGCTTGCGTTGAGTAAATATTTCCAACATTAATGGCTTTATCTAAAGAAATCACTTTAACACACAGCAAACGAAATGCTCGAGATAACCAAACTTGTTACTCAACCTGATAGTTCTGTGACGTAAATAAATAACGAAACGAGAGCGGGGGTAGTGAGAATAGATTAGTTCGTCTTCGGGGGCCGACACACGCTCTCTTGAAACCAGCCCCGCAAATACGTAGCCATTTTATATTACCGACAATATTGGCCTGGAAGAAATTCTTGATGACGTAAGTATTCAATGAAAGCTCGACTCGAGATGACGAAGAACATTTTGTGTCAATTGTTTCAAAGTATAGCATGATAAAAAACAGCCATGAAATTAAAGATGCTTTAATTAATATAAACATTGAAGCTAACTCAGCTTCATTACATATCCCTCTGTACATATAACAAAAATAGCTGTCACAGGACGGGAACATCTGACGTTTATTTTTAAAGAATATATTTACGAGAGGAGCAATAAACTGTCATATAAATGCTTAAGCAGTAAAGTGGCCATTTTAATTCAAATCGGTTTTCTTAACGCAAACAAATAAGGCAGCTGTATAACAATAGCAGTGAAAAGCAAACGTGAGAAGTGAACAGGCAATGACGACTTTTGTGAGTACTAGTGAGGGGTCAAAGACCTGTTATCTAAGCTGGAGTATCTGTACCGTGATATAGTGAAACTTAACTGTCTTCGGACCACGAGCGCTAAGCACGCGGTCTATGATGATGCAATTAAGGATATGACGATAGCACTTCAGGTGCATTAAATTGAAATGAACGCTAGCAGAATTCAGTTTAATGAGGATTATTTAGATAACATGAGTGTTGATCTAAAAAAGTCAAAACCTGATGCGTGATGGAAGATAGTAAGGTAACTAGTGGAATGGGCATCCGAGGTTTTCCCGAGGAACTAAGTATGGCGTCGTTCTTCAAGAAAGGAGTGTTACATACATTTTTTATTTTTTAATGTGTCAGCACCGCGCTTGTGACGGATCTGGAGTTGTAAGCGTCAATAGGCTGCGGTGACCACTTACCACCAGGTTGGCCGTAAGCTTGTTTGCCACTGACGTAGTGTAAAAAAACTGAACAAGTCTTTCAGTATACAGAAAAGAAACTTCGGCAGAAACTAAATTTACTGATTTAATTGAGGAAAGATGTTTAAATCTGCCAATCGCAATAATCTATCAATCAATCAATCAATCAAATCATTTATTTGCTGTAAAACATAACATTAAATGCATGCAAACACAATGTAGTCAATTAAATTAAATCAAAAAATAATAGTAATAGGTATTAATACAATGGAAATAAAAAGCAAGAGCTGAAATAATACATTATACAAGCATTATACAATGTCATACAGAAAAACAGGACCAAATAAGTAATAAAGTGTCATAATCACAGAAATAATAAAATATGTTATGTCTCGTAAGGTTCGAAAGAAGATTTATTATAAGTATATGTAAATAGTCATTTCGTGAAAAATCTGTAAAATTCAAATAATAAAGTTGTAGATCATTAATTAATCTAATGCATTAGCATAAAATTCTTTAATTGAATAGTAAGGTCGGTTACTATAATATTGTTTTAATTTTCGTTCAAACGTTCGGAGGTCATCACATTGTTTTATATTATCGTCTAGTTTATTATATACTCGTACCCTAATTGCAGTATTGTTTAGGCTTTTATTGAAATTCATAAAATTACATTTGGTCACTGACAATTCATTCTTATGTCAAAGTTGCTTTTGGGTGTTTTGTCTAGCTGTTTTAAATTGATCTTTGTTTTTAAATACATATAAGCAGATACAATAAAGATAAAGGGAAATAACAGTCATAATCTTGTGCTCTATAAATATTGAACGATGTGTGACAGGTATACGTGAGCACCCCGAGATAAAACGAAGGGCCTTTTTTTGTTTCAATAGTAGCGCATTTATATTTGTACCATTACCCCATACCTCTATGCAATATCTGATGATGCTTTCAAAGTGAGCAAAATAGACTGTTCTTAGTGTTTCTTTGTCTGCTGTGCTGGCTAGACACTTTAAAGCATAGCATGCACTTGCCAGCCTATTAGTTACTTGTTCAATTTGCTTGTGCCATCTTAAAAAGGAGTCCAGTTCAACACCCAAAAACCTTACACACTGCCTTAGAAATAGGAATGTCGCAAACATGATCAGGGCTATTGAACCCACGACGGAATATCATGTAGCAACACTTATTACAGTTCATTTTCAGTCCATTCGATGAGAACCATGTAGAAAGTTGTGACCAGCATTCTTGCATTTTTGTGTTTAATTCACTTTCAGATAGTGACTCTAATATTACGCTGGTGTCATCTGCATATAAATACGCCGTTCCACAGGATATACAACGTGTCCCAAAACTCAACGATAAGCCGGCACCAGAGGATGGAGCTGCTTATGATTAGTCGAGAAAAAATAAGGAAAAAAATATAGCTCAAAAAAAAAAAAAAAATATCTTTTGAAAATAATTGCCATAGTGGTGTCAATACTATTTTTTTACACCATGACGATTGAAAGTGAACTGTAAGAAAAAATCTTTCAAAATTGTAGGGACAAAATGAATTTTGATTATTTTTTGTGTAAAAACTACATGTATTATGGTATTTTTAAGAACTGTGTAGCAGGGCTACTTAAGTTTCCAAAAACAAAAAAAAAACAGTAATATTTGAGTATGTTTTTTTTCGATGGATTTCATTTTTTTTCTGTAATTTCTAAAATAATTGAGATATATTTTTTTCCTTATTTTTTTTCGACCAATCATAAGCAGCTCCATCCTCTGGTGCCGGCTTATCGTTGAGTTTTGGGACACGTTGTATACTGAGGCAGGTCGTTAATAAAATCGAATGTTTCCATCCACATTCGAAGATTCGAGAGCATCAGCTCTGACAATCTCGTTATATCGTTCAAGTATACGTTGTGTGCCGTACTGTTGTCATTACCTTTGTTCTTTCGTTTGGAAATGCGTTTACGCATCCCGCATGGCTGGGGAACCAGGGGCCGGCCGTAGACAAGGTTACAATCGTCAAGCGCTAACGCCAATAGAAAATAATAAAATGTATGGGAATGACAGATGTCGACGAAACACTTTTCGTTAACAGCTGTCATTCCCATACATTTTATTAGTTTTCTATTGGCGTTAGCGCTTGTCGATTGTAACCTTATCTAGGCCCCCTGGACGGGTATGACGGACTCCCGGGAACCGCCCGGACTACCGTCTAAAACCCCACGGTGTTCTGCCACGGGAACGCTACCTAGCCTAACCTAAAATAGAGTCTAATCGTTTTAAATACCGATTGAACCATAACGCGTGCCTGTCATGTTATAATATGCCACAAATAGACAAGACACAGATATTGGTGAGGCGTGTGGGTGGATACGTGGAATGAACAGCTGGTCAGGGGCCCTTAGGGCATATGGTATAGGTAAATACTGATTTCGCAAACGAATGTCAGAATTAAAGTCAGATTGATTACTCCATCCACACTAATCCACCTGTCTTTAATATGCCAAGAAAGTGGTTTAGGTACCATTTTGTGACTCTGTTATCTGTCATAGTATTAAAACGTTCATTAAAAAAATCATGCTATATAACACATTGGTACGTAGCCATCTCGAATCTGCCTCAGTCGTTTGGAATCCTTTTTATCATATACAGTCACAACGTATTGAGAGTATACAAAGGGCGTTTACAAGAAGCCTTGCGTTTGGTACCCCCGGTTTCTCCCACAGAAACCCATACAACAGTCGACTTGCCAAATTTAAAATGCAGTCTTCGCAATCGTCGCCAGTTGTTGGACCTCTGCTTCCTGCACAAGGTGTTGAATGGGCAGGTGAAATGCAGTAACTTGGTCGAACGAGTTTCAATATCCGTGCCAAGTAATTACCCTCGGCGACCTATAGCAAAACCCTTTTCAATTCCGATAACAAGAACAAACCTTGGTTCGCAGTCGCCCTTGTTGCGTATATGCGCTAGCTATAATGCCGTCATGAGCAAAACGCATTGCCTCGACATTTTCCATGACAATCTGCCTAAATTTAAGTCCAAGGTGTTGCCGTACCCTAAATAATTCTTCTGTTTCACTTGGTTTGTAATATCTGTGTGTAAAATTTTATTTAATTTAATTTAACATTATTTATTGTATTTTATTTCATTAATTTATTAATTTATTCATTATTCGTTATTGATTGATGATTAGCTATTTAATACTGTTACTACCACTATTAATGTAAAATAATGATAATAATAAATAAAAGCTGATTAGTTTTACAAAGTAGAATCGCAATCAATAATAATTTATAATTAAGTCTGCTACCGCTATGTACCTACTCCCTAACTAGTCAATGCTATGTACGCCGTAATTGTCGCATATATCAGTAGTAAATACCTTTTAAAATTAAGTTAAGTCAATAATGTAATATATGTGATGTGGATGTACTTATATAAATAAATAAATAAACTTTGAAAAGAGGTGGACCACTTTCTAAGCTGACGTCTATTCAATGGCCAGAAGATATGAAATATACGCAAAAACGACCTTGCATATGGACATATATTATGACATCCGTACAGCCGTACGTACTATGTTTTTTTTTCTTGAAATCACTTTGTTATTAATGTCTAAGAAGTCTGTCGATGTTATGTGTGTCTAATTGATACGTTATCTTATCTGTATTACTGAAACTATGTAAGTACATTACGTACCTAGGGCGGTGAATTCGTGAATGCTCCAGATCACAGGTGTTTGTTTCGGGTCGGCCCATAAATATGCGATCTGGGGCTTTACGAATTACCGACCGTGGTGCGTACACAATTTTACGTCTTCTCCTGGGTGTGTAAGTGAGATTTGCCGCAGCGCTCGCGGGCGGTAAATCTCACTTACCGCCCTGAGTGATGTAAAGATTGTTACCTCATGATCCCTGTAGAAGGGCTCCTGCAGGTTATCCGGGACCCTGTTGTTGAATGCCTTGGACAGCAGCCATTTAATCGATGCGCGCTGCTTCGACTGTAACAAAAGAAAGCATTGCATAAGTCATCTTCGAATTCTGAGAGAGCTGACATCAAGAAAAAACCACTAAAGCTGATATTCACATCACGAACTCTTCAACGATCCAAATGAAGCAGACCACCAAAATCGGTCCATGAATGGCAGAACTGTAGCGTTTAATGTTATTTGGAGCGGTCTGTTGGATATCCAAATATATACGGAACGCGCAGCGCCAATGGGCCATCCGAATGGAATTGTGAAAAATTTCAAAATTTAACTTTGGGACGTCAATTAACGTCAACGTATTCATTAGACAAATGACGCACAAGTGAATGTTGAAATAGCATAGCACACACGGTGCAGCAAGCGACAGCGTGGTGCGGCCGTGGATAGTGGAAAATATTACGTCCATCCATTTGGATGCATCTATTTATCGCCGAGACATATGGCCTAAGAGAATGCCCATCAGCTTCATCATCATATACATAGGCCTCCCTCAAAGAATGCCACAATGACCGATGCTGCTGCGCCACCCGCATCCAGCGGATTCCCTCGACCTTTACCAGGTCATCAGTCCACCTTTTGGGGGTCTACGCACGCTGTCAATAGCCCAGCTTAAGGCTTATAAAGGGACTTCTCATGACGCTGGTCATTGATAGTAATTTTTGATACTTTATTTACATTACAACCCGGCACGCATTGAACAAGCAATTCAGACAGGCAATTGTCGAATAGGACAATTATTGTCAACCGCTGTGTTATGGCAACGTCCGCTTATTGTGAACGCATTAATCGGTAAGTGGCCAGGCCTTGTGCTAATTTGTGGGTACCTACTTGTATGGCGATCAATAACAATTCAATAATTACAAACTTTTCTAGTTAACTCATGACAGTGTATGCAAGTAGAGTGAAGAGTATTTATTCTAGTACCTCTTGAACTTTACACTTTCATATGACAATTGAAAAATATACCGAGGGAGGTAATCGTTATCCGCGTTTAGCATAACATGCCGCCTGAAGGGAATCTGTTACAGAAAGACGTACGTATTAGTAGGTGCGAGAGAATTTTATTAAATAAGCAAAATAGCGAGGTCATTGGATAGGGTTACCGAACCTAAAGAAACGAGACGGGTAAAATAGCACCACACTCATTGAATGCGAGGAACCCCACGTCTTCACACCACATAGGTCCTTCGTAGATAAATCAACCTATACGTCAAAACTCGTATGTGCTAATATACCAACGTAAACAAACCATTAACGAACGATCGCTGCCGTAAAGGTCATCAGGTAGTTAATGCATAGTCATTACTTAATTATCATAAAGTTAGCAAGAACGCATATATTATACCGAGGTGGGGTAAAATTAACCATTCAATTGAACGACGTGGGGAAACGAAACTAACTGTAAGACGGATTTAGTTGGGGTCCTTTGGTACGAGTTTGTTCCTTTGAAACGTCTAGTTGAGCTTATCTTGTCGAATTCTGCGATAAAGAATGGTATCTTTTCGTCAGTGATGACATTCATGTGTCATTGCATCCTGTGATTAGTTCACTATATTTTTTCTTTCATTTTGACCATGTTAATGTCGTGGCTTCCAGCTTAACCTCCCTAGCAAGCAGATACATATGTAGGTGTATACGTACTCTTGGCACTATTCCACTGGAAGTTGGTTAACAGTTATCCGATATCGCAACAACAACAGACATTCTGAGCGAGCTTGTGTTGTGCCATTAAAGTGCAACTAAGCTGAGCTTACTTCTACTAGTCTCCAATCAATGCCAAGGTCCATTAGATCACCATATAAAGCCATTGCTGATAATGACCGAGCCATTAAGAAGACTTTATTTTACAGCTGTTATTCAAGTGTGAAACTCGCGGAGGCATTCACTGAGATCACTTTCATCTAGTTGTGATCATGTGATTCCATAATAAATCATTATCCCACCCATGGCATGTTTTACTGTTATCGCGAAATAGCCGAGCTAAATTGACATGGGTTTACAGTAGTTTGTACCTAATTAGCAAATAAGTAGGATCAAGTGTGTAAATGCACATCAGAGTAGAATATAATGACCATTAGAGGGCTGTGAGGCATCGCTCATCAATCACAATTACGTCTTAATAAATAACCACAAGAGCTAAAGATATGTGATGAAATTACCAGATCAAAGTGATTTAGTAAACGCTACGAAAACCCCTACATTCCTACAGCCTTCCCTCGGCAATAAAGGCTAATCCGTACCAGCCGTAAGCCCATTTGTAACCAGAGACATGATAGACTGCGGAAAACAACAATATCAATAACGTCTAGGGTTCTGCGACAAAGGTCCCAAGAGAAAAGAAAGCTTAAGCAAAGGGAAACGCACGACATATATTTGAGACAGTGGAGAGTTTAGTTTTGTTTGTTAAGTAGAAGCCCACAGCCAAATCATAACGCTGAAGTGGCCGGGCGTGACGATGCATACCGCCGGTTAAAAATAGGCATCAGAGACACTCCCGAATAGGAAGCTATTCGCTCCCAATCACAGACGGCGCCATATCAAAGTGCTCTTTGATATCTACGGATCTATAACCACGGCTATTTTGAACGTGGAAAGTTGAAATCGGAATTTTGAACCGCATGATTGCTGATCAATTATGGATTGATCTCACGGATTGTCCATTGTTATTGGCTTTACTTCGAGAACGTTTAAATATTCATGAGCGCGGAGCAAAACATTACAATTCTAATATCCATAACACTGTAGAATGCTGGAATGATTGAAACAATACCGTTTGAATAAACACAAGTTGCATCACGCAGGGTGCAGTACCGACAGCGCATCAGGGATAATATGAGTCGTAGATGCAAATTAAAACCAGTCCACATGCTTTTGCTGACAATTATATTAAAAAATCCATCATAAACTAGTTATTTGCATTTTATATTAAACCGCGTTTCGCCTGTAAACCGCCAGTTAAATACTTTCATGACTATAACATATGGCAAGTAGAGCGGGCAGCCCACTCTCTACACTGAATTCGTACTAGTTAATTGCTGTGCAATTAATGGCATCGCCGCCGAATGCTTCACTCTCTCCCGTAGTTGAATACGTCTTCATTACCGTAGACAACAATTACAAGCGGAAGGAATGCTTCTGCTCTACGTGCCAATCGACTTATCAGCCATTGGTAAATGGCGCGAACAGACCTTAAAAGGTCATGTCATTGATATGCTATTTTTGCACTATCTACACAGTCGTAAATCTTGACGATACGTAAAAGGCAATACGGATAAACGATTAGTTCAGCAAAGCTAAGTTTAGCCACGGTGAAGGCCTGACCGATTATCTAGCCAAATTTTCTTCAGCGAGCCGTCGCTGAAATCTACCGTATCATACTAATGTAATCGAATTCATTTGGTTAGAGCTCCCGTTGCACGAAACCCTACCTCACAAGGTGGCAGAACAGAAATGCAATATAGTGATAGATACTACTTAGGAACACTGGATTTTAGTTGGTTGCCATAGCATATCCTGGAAGAACTATAATTTTTTTTCGTCGTCGTATCGCTTTTTTAATCGAAAATTACATCATAAGGTGGCAGATCGAAAGGTTTACTCATCGAAAGAGACACATTTGGAGATAAAAACCCGCATTGGTTGCCAGCCCAAACCCTGGCAGGTTTCAAGATCAGCCACGTTTTATGAGCCCCAAAAATGGGGTCAAATACCTCATCAGGTGGCAAGATGAAAATGATGCAGATCGATTGCCCTAGACGTGCCGTTCACGAATATATAGGGTTGCCTGCCTTCAGCTTGGCAGTTTTTCTGGTCAGCCACCTCGGGCAATATATGTGAAAATCTTGGAATAACGAGAAATTCGTTTATGTATGCTATGATTCAGGGTATACTCGTAATTTAAAAAAAAACAGGATATTAAATTAAAGTCAACGTACTTGCGTCTTATGGTGTTGAAATAATAGGGTAAATGTACCAGTTTTGGTCATTTCTCATTAATATTACTTGAAATATTGAAAGAAGTAATGTTGCCTTTTACGTTCAACGTGATATAGCAATCCTCATCAGGTGGCAAGATGAAAATGATGCAGATCGATTGCCCTAAACGTGCCGTTCACGAATATATAGGGTTGCCCGCCTTCAGCTTGGCAGTTTTTCTGGTCAGCCACCTCGAGCAATATATGTCAAAATCTTGGAATAACGAGAAATTCGTTTATGTATGCTATGATTCAGGGTATACTCTTAAGTTAAAAAAAAACAGGATATTAAATTAAAGTCAACGTACTTGCGTCTTATGGTGTTGAAATAATAGGGTAAATGTACCAGTTTTGGTCATTTCTCATTAATACATACATACATACACACACACACATTTACGCCTTTATTCCCAAAAGGGGTAGGCAGGTCACATGAAACGTATGTTCCAGCGCCACTTTTAGCATTAATGTGGGTATAAAATATCGACAAAATGTAATATTGTAGTGATAGGTTGCTAGCCTATCGCCTACAACACACTTCAACCCTGGTCCCTTAGTCGACTTTTACGACACCCACGGGAAGAAAGGGGGTGGTGAAATTCTAACCCGACACCACACGGGTCTCGACACCACACGGGTACCCGACACTACACGGGTATTAATATATCTTGAAATATGGAAATATAACGCAAACATCAAAATTCATGAAAAAAATTACAAATTTCAATGCTGCAACCCTACCGCCATGTTGGAAAAGTTTAAAACAACATTTACTAAGGACACTGCTTGTGAGATCAATGTGGCGCAATGCTACAAAACCATCTTGTTTTTTATATGATCCTGTTGAATGCGGATGGGTTCTAAATAGTAAAAATAACTATGATATTTTGTGGTATGAAGAAGATCCCACTCTACTACACGTCAACGACATTATTAGTATGGATGACAATGAATCAGATGAATTAAATATTAGTTGTGTTTCTTCTTCTGACGAAGAATAACTTTTTAAGTTTTTAAGTGTCCTTAGAATAAAAAACTGATATATAAGTTTGTATTGTTTTATTTTTGTACACTTTGTACGTGTACCTAAAAAAAATTGAAAGTGCTTATGCAATTATATGCATCTTCTTCTAAAGGTATATATATATCAAAAAATCTTACTTGTGTATATTATGTTGTACTGTTCTAGTGTAGAGGTAACTTTGAATACTAACCTTGAATTAAGATAACTGCATGACGTTTCCCATATTTGAAATAAAATTGATTCATTATTTCATATAATTTCTACAAAATAAATATTGTTTGCAGCACAAAAATGCTATATCACGTTGAACGTAACAGGCAACATCACTTCTTTCAATATTTCAAGAAATATTAATGAGAAATGACCAAAACTGGTACATTTACCCTATTATTTCAACACCATAAGACGCAAGTACGTTGACTTTAATTTCATATCCTGATTTTTATTAAATCATAGCATAAATACACGAATTTCTCGTTATTCCAAGATTTTCACATACATTGTTTGAGGTGGCTGACCAGAAAAACTGCCAAGCTGAAGGCAGGCAACCCTATATATTCGTGAACGGCACGTTTAGGGCAATCGATCTGCATCATTTTCATCTTGCCACCTGATGAGGATTGCTATATCACGTTGAACGTAAAAGGCAACATCACTCAATATTTCAAGTAATATTAATGAGAAATGACCAAAACTGGTACATTTACCCTATTATTTCAACACCATAAGACGCAAGTACGTTGACTTTAATTTAATATCCTGTTTTTTTTTTAATACGAGTATACCTTGAATCATAGCATACATAAACGAATTTCTCGTTATTCCAAGATTTTGACATATATTGCTCGAGGTGGCTGACCAGAAAAACTGCCAAGCTGAAGGCAGGCAACCCTGTATATTCGTGAACGGCACATCTAGGACAATCGATTTGCATCAGTGTCATTTTGCCACCTGATGAGGATTGCTATATCACGTTGAACGTAAAAGGCAACATCACTTCTTTCAATATTTCAAGTAATATTAATGAGAAATGACCAAAACTGGTACATTTACTCTATTATTTCAACACCATAAGACGCAAGTACGTTGACTTTAATTTCATATCGTGATTTTTATTAAATCATAGCATAAATACACGAATTTCTCGTTATTACAAGATTTTCACATACATTGTTTGAGGTGGCTGACCAGAAAAACTGCCAAGCTGAAGGCAGGCAACCCTATATATTCGTGAACGGCACGTCTAGGGCAATCGATCTGCATCATTTTCATCTTGCCACCTGATGAGGTAATTGACCCCATTTTTGGGGCTCATAAAACGTGGCTGATCTTGAAATCTGCCAGGGTTTGGGCTGGCAACCAATGCGGGTTTTTATCTCCAAATGTGTCTCTTTCGATGAGTAAACCTTTCGATCTGCCACCTTATGATGTAATTTTCGATCAAAAAAGCGATACGACGACGAAAAAAAATTATAGTTCTTCCAGGATATGCTATGGCAACCAACTAAAATCCAGTGTTCCTAAGTAGTATCTATCACTATATTGCATTTCTGTTCTGCCACCTTGTGAGGTAGGGTTTCGTGCAACGGGAGCTCTAACCAATTATAAAGGTGGAAAAGTGTCGCGTCTTTAATTAAATAGTGAGAGCTAATGTTCTTTGAATTTTCAATTAACAACAATAGGCCTCGAACAAAAGCTAGGGAACCTCGCACCGATGCAACAAAAGAGCGCAGCAAGTCGCTAAGCAAGATATCAGATAACCGGCCCTTATTAGTTTGCATCGAATGCAGTCGCATAAAGGCAAATTGCTATCGTTGACAAATACGGGGAGACGTATGTTGCATTGTCTCGGTAATTAGACGGCCGAGAATGGTTCGCAGGCATAAATTCAAATACGGGTTGGATGCAAGAGGTCGAGAGTGCATATTGCGAAATTAAGAGCCGTACGCAGATCGTCCGTTCGGATCGGAGCTTGGGAACACTCGGTGGAAACTGGAAAGGTGCGTTGGCACCTGCACCCACGCTCGCTCTGAGGTCGAGCGCCCACGCGACGCCTCCACGCCAGGCTTGTTACTCCGTGCTTGATTTTTGTGCTCCTATTCCATCGATCAGGACAGCAATTTTGAGCTTCAAATCATTGTTGGCTAATGGATTATGAATTATTGCCTGCCGACACCCACATAGTAAATTGTTCACCATTGTTGTTGGTGTTTGGAATGTTCAGAAAACTTAATTCACGTGCTCACAGGAGCGGAAAGTTACATGATCGTGAGATAACTTTTCACGGCGCAAAGATTATGCGCAGACGACCGCAAATGATAGCATTTCACGTCGCGTGTCGAACGATTATTAATTAACAGCATACGGCGCGGTGTGGTCGGGTGCACTCCGGAATTTTAATACATTTGCTGTGTACGATCGACTCCGAAGATATGTGTACACTTTTGGACCTTATTCTCTAGTAGTAAGGCGAATGTAAACATCTTCTTGACATCGACTGTACTACCTACTAGATGCCGCAGGTTTCTTGCCATCTGCTCTTCCAGGTGCGATTACCGTTTACGTTTAATCATTAAAAACTCATAATTGCTCTCCTATTTGTTCTTCGAATGAAGTAATTTAATATTCATCTGTTTAAGCACTTCCTGTCATAAATACGTTACCAAGGTAATTTCCACTTGATAAATAGAGATGACATTGACAACATCAAAGAATCCCTCACGAGTTCACAATAAAGGAACAAAGCCAAAGGTGCATTCACCACAAGTTTGGCAACAACGGAACAAGAAATGATTCACGATCACGGCTACCGCCATATCAGGAACAAGTCTGGCGGCGGATTGAAAAGAATTCTTCGTGTCCGTCATTACATAGTTATACATAAATACATAATTCATCAGATGCACTCTACATGGGCATTCGAACGCAGCTAATTCTAACCATATGTTAGGATCAATGTGGCACGGTGCAAAGCGGCCAATGGAATCCATTTAACGATGTGCCCATACTCGTAAACAGGAAACCACTGTACATTATATACGTCAAGAACTAGTAACAACATGACATCAATCTTAAGTTTATTAGACCTTGACAAACAAAATCAATGGCATTCTGATGAATCTCCAGGGATGTAGACATGTATGAAGAAAACGTTGTTTTATAAAACACCAAAGCCTACGAGACCATTTCTACAGGCACTCGCAATTTCTTCGCGATACAGAAACACTAGTAGCAAGATTTAATTTATTTCACAAAAGCACACTTATGCTTGACATTATTTAAGTTGCCCGAATTGCATCAAAGTAAATATAACACTTCTGTTTCCTGACGACTGCTACATTTTCGAGCGGTGTTAATCAAAGCTCAGCGGTGTCAATTAACATTGCACCTGATAACTCATAAAACCCAAGTTTCAAGGGCATTCCGAAAACGTAGCGAATCGTAGCATTAGCCAGCTTTCGCGGCTAGTGGAACCAATGACACAGACAATTAGTTCTGAGGTACAGGAAGCGATAAACGATTAGATCCCTGACTCATGCCTAGATTGTATTTGTCGGTCCATCTGACTGTTGCTTAGTCAACAATTTCCATAGAAATTTAAGCCGGTAAAAAAATTGGCTATACTATTATCAAACGCTCAACGCGCGCGGGGCAATTAAATGTCAGAAAATGTCGGAAAATCTCTTGCGCTCTCTACCGATGCACTTACCTGCCTTGATTGGCGAGAAAGAGAACGCAACAGAGGTGTCCCCTTCCCATAATTCATGATGTTTGATAATAGTTTAGCTTTTTATATACCACTTCGTTGTAAAACAAGCTATTGGTCAGCAGACTATAGACTTAATACTTGAAGACACAAAATGTATGACTATTTAGTTTTAGTATTATTGACCACCGGTTTAACCGAGTGGGTAGTGACCCTGCCTACAAAGCTGACGGTCCTGGGTTCTAATCCCGGTAAGGGCAAATAAATATTTGTGTGATTAGCATGAATACTTGTTTCTGAGTCATGGATGTTTTCTATACTGTATTTAAGTATATATATCTATCAACTATTAAATATACCGTTCTCTAGTACCTGTAACACAAACCTGAGCTTACGTTAAGATTTTCCTCTAATATTTATACCTATATCTATATATGTTTTTTACAATACGTTTTGGACAAAGTTAACAGAACAGCCTATGAAGGCATAACATAATGATAGCTATAAATACCGCGCCCACGATATCCACGGCCACATTAACTTACTGGCACGCGAAACTTTACAATACGAAACAAACTTCTAATACAAATACTGAACAAATTACTTCGCAAAAACCACAAATTGACGCACCGTCCAATAGAACAAATTGTAATGATCCCGACAAGGCTAAAATAAATTTTGTAACTACCAGGGCAACAATTATTTCATACGCTACAGCAATTAAGTATATGGACTGTTAGTTGGGAAGTATATGCTGCATCATTATCATTACGCCAGCCAGGTACATTCAAAAAACGTCTTTTGCCAATTAGAATAAAGATCAAATTCAAATGACAAAACGCGATGACCACAGGCCAAGCTGACTGCGGTCTATCGCCCCGGCCACGACATTGCGCGGCGGTGGCAGCGGTTTTTCTAATTCATTGCGTGTGATCCCAACTCAACACATTGCGTTTCGCGTCTCAACCGCGCAATGAACAGATACAACGCTTGCCGCGCCGCAATTCGTGATGTCCTCAAATGTCGTTGATGAAAATTGTATCGGCCTCAGAGCCTACGTTTATAACAGCGAGCACTGTCAAGCACTGTCTTGATCTGCCTTAAATGCAGGATGTACCGTAGTTTAAGACAATCTTCATCAGAGTGTATCACGACATTTACGACGAATATAATTTTGAGTGATATTTAACCAGCTTAGCCACTTTGTCAGCTGAGATAAAAAAAACAAAAGACGCACGATAAGTTATCAGCTGGTATACCGATCGATCTCCCAGTACTTTCTCTAAGACATGAGAGACAATTCTGTATGATTGTGTAACAAAGGATAATATAAGGCAACAGTTCTTGAATATCATTAGCTTAGATATCAGAATTTTAATAAAAAAAACATCGTTGGTATATTTAACTGTACAATTGGTAATACACAAGTTCATACAAAAGTACTCCGGACTCAAAATCACCCTATTGAGACCATGTCAACAAAGACACATTGAATTTTAACAATCATACATATTTCGATTCTGGGTCCGGTTGGTTAGTAATTAAGTTGTCATTACGGACTACATACATTCATAGCTGCGTGTTATATGCCAAAATAAATAACTTCGAATTGAACTTTCGAACCCTCTAGGAGTTCTTATTTAGGAGGGGTTTTCTGCAGTCAAGAGCAAAAGTTTCCGGTGCACTTTGTATATAGCAGTACAAACGTACCGAAACTTTTGTTCTTGACTATATTTCCCCGTGTGGTGCCGGGTTAGAATTTCGCCACTCCATTTCTTCCCGTGGGTTAAGTCGACTGCTGAGGGAGCAGGGTTGAAGTGTACTGTGGCGATGGGCTAGCAACATTTTATACCACATTTTGTCAATCATTTTAAATCTATGCTAAAAATGGCACTGGAACATAAGTTCCGCTTATCACTTTTGGGAATAAAGGCGTGAATGTAGTGACAATCAATAAGTAAGTTAACAGTACAATTCTACTTTTAACAGTCCTATTATAGGCCTTATTGCAACACACGATAACGCGTGCCTAATAACAGTCAGTTTTCTTAAGTGTGTTTATTCTGTACAACGCAGTTCCACTAACGCGGTTTTCTTTATAGTAGCTGTATAAATTCCGTTTCGGATAATCCGCGATCCATCGTGTGACCCAGTTGGGTGCGGACTAGGCGGTAGCGGTGAAAGTGTGAGACGCGCAAGGGAAGACGACTAACATAAACATTTCGTAACCGTAAGTGGTAGTTCCAATACGAAAGATACTAGTTTACGATGTTTAACCTTTTCACCGCCACGCCATTGACTTGATACGAAGTCCGCACATGTCGTGCCCCACACGCCAACGACTTCATATCTTAGTGAGTTTCTGCAGTGAAATAGCTACTGACGTGCGTTGGCATGAGGTTTATTTTCGCATTTGACGTCTGTGTTGCAGTTAGCGTGTGGGGCAAAATTTTTTGCTTGTATCGTGACGGGGAATAGGTTAATCGTACGTCAATTGCGTTAAAAGTCCAATTCGACCCTGTAATATCATAAAAGGGTAGAGGCCTTTATAAAACTGACTAGCCCGTGCGGCGTCGCCGGCGGTATACAGAATATCAACGCAGAGCCCCGGGATAGAATATAACCCATTCATCCAGATAGTTAATTTTATACACAGGTGTACAATAAATTGGAATCCGATAAGTGGTTTTGGAGATTACTCAGCTCACAAACTTTTCCTCTTTACAATATTAGTATGGATATGGATCGCCATCGGCCAGCAGGTGAAGTATCATATCATAATCTTAACTTGTCTATTAATTCGTTTATATTGCGTGTTTTAGATGAGTGTGTAGTGTTACCAAATAGAAATAGAAATAGAAATAGTTTATTCGTGACACATATACATAACTAAACAAACAAAAAAAAATCAAATAAAACATCAATATTATTAGTGTCACGAAACGGCCGCAACTCAGCATTGTTGCTAGCGTAGCCAGCGCTGGTCTTCCGTTGCGACCATTCGGTGAAAAGTGCACGGCGATAACGACCCGGTTACACGCACGGATCACAATCACAATTACATAAATCCTTACATAACGTACAACTTTAAAAAAATAATAATAATAATAATAAATAATAAACAAAGAGAAAGAATAAAAAAAGAGAGAAATAAACAAAAGTAATCAAAAACTTAACACAAATTAGTGCGTACAGGTCCTTATTTCACTACCTTACGACCTGTGCTGTGACGATTGAGCAGAAACAAAACGCCATGACCGTATTGTCTGTGCTGTGGCCATGTTGTTTATGTTTTGTCACAGAGATTAATTGGGTCAAGGACTTTTAAATATTAACATAAGTTTAACGCACATTTTAGCTTTCTTTGCTATTTAACTAACTAATACTATAAAAATTACACATTTAAAATTAATCTAATTTACCAGTGTTTAGAGTAGTCATAAATGCCTAACCATTGAGTCGTTGCTCTACTCGTTTCAGTTTTAATGACCTTGGAAACAATAATGGGCCCATGCTACTCAAACATCCAAACTTAACCGAACTCGTTGCGTAGTTCAGCTAGTATGGAATGTCGCCGACCTGCTAAGTCGGTTCGATACGCCTAACTAAACGTTACAACGGATATTGCTTATTACATAGACGATTACATCATGTTCGACTGCAGTATGCTGTCAAATGTGTTATTAGAAACTGTGGAGTGGCTGAAAGTTGTCTGGACAGGAAGCGAGGCGGAAATGTTGCCAAGTGACCAACATTTGGAGGATGTTCTGTCATAAAACAGCAGTTAACACCGCCTATTAAAAGGTTTACCACAGTTGCTCCAAACCCAATTTCAACGCACAGCAAGTAAACATATTTTTGCTGCAAGCTTTTCTTCGATGAGAGAGCTTCAATGAGCCCAAACCCGACCGGCTTGATCTGGTATAGTTCAGGAGTTGCCATGGCCACTTTCGGTCTCCATCATCAGATCAGCTCGGTGCTGCCATAATATTGCGTTGTCACCGATTTACATAAGAATTCCAAATTTCAGCTCAATCGGACATTGAAAAATGGATTGCCAATTTTAAAAGACATCTCACATGCTTGGGTTAGAACAGTGTGAGTGTAATAAAAGCTTGTTAATGGTTCCGTAATGGCCATTACAACACTTCCACATTAGGATTTAGAGTTTTGTTGAAGCTTAAAGTACTCCCTGGCCGGTAACTTAACTAGCTGCAGGACTAAAGTGTCGCTTCATTCCACAGCCTTAGCACAGAGAACGACGGCAAAATGAGTCTTGATTACATGGTATTAAAATTCGTGGCACGGTCGCCGGGAGCCACTTTTGGTATGCCGTTCGTATGTTAGGTAAATACACGTATAAGTCGAACAATGGTAGGCGTCGTCCGGCATGCGACATCTGTCGAGCTTTTTAACTAGCTTGCTCACACGCAACGATACAAAAAATGTGTGGCCCAGAATCGAAATAGACTGCAGTTACGAGAAAGCAGTACTAGACACATTATAAGATATACCACACGCGTTTCTGATCGACATGAATTCCGCTTTATAAAACTAGCGGAGGAAGAGATTCCAATCATGTTCGCTACATAGACATCAATCATCATCAAAGAGCGAACGCAGCGTATTGTCTAGCCACGAAATTTACTAAGGCAACCATATGAGCACCATTTGGGTGTGGATACCTGGTTAACGGGGCGCTAGGGAAATGAAATGACGAAATCGGACAAAAAATGCAACTCGTTTTTTCATTTCACTAGATTTGTTTAGTGATTTGATAAATCCCTGAAACGCGTCAGTGAATTGAAGAAACTAACTCGCAGATATTGGCTCCTAAATCATTAGTAATTTAAACGGTTCTGGGACTTAGACTCGGATGGCGGATTGGTTAGAAGATGGAGCGATGGTTAGAGGATGGACGGGAGAGAGCTCCCGCCACCGTCTTCGTGGTTATTTTTTTTATAAAAGAGCGGAAAAATCTTTATCGCGTTAGTTTCGTCAACTCACTGACGCGTTTCAGGGAATTTATCAAATCACTAAACAAGTCTAGTGAAATGAAAAAACGAGTTGCCTTTTTTGTCCGATTTCGTCATTTCACTAAACAGATTCAGAGATTTGATCAAATTACTGATTTGTATTAGGTAAATGATAAAATGAATTGGCCATTTTAACATCCTGCGTGATTTGATCAAATCCCTTAGAGATTTGATCAAATCTCTGTTTTGACCATTTCCCTGCAACATATATACGCCATACATTAGAGCGACCTCGAAGGGGGTGGAATCAAAATATCATTATGGAAAAGAGAATAAGCTGCAACGCCGGAGATTCGAATTGAAACCTGAATCGATCGCTCGCAAACGTCGGCTGAATACAATCCTTATCTGAATGCTAAAGAACTGATAAACTTGTAGGTATATTTGGATGTTGCTTTTGCACAACGCTTCAACAATTCAAGATCACAAGAAATCTTGTTAGCGTTCAAAAAAACTATTCACGAGTTACGATTGAATCCGAAAGTTATTCGTCAATGGAGAATGCTGAAAAAAATGAATAGAGCTCTTTTTGTCCGCATTAAACAAAAGCTAGGCATTACCTACGGAAGAAAGTGAAGGTGTCATTCAGTTGCGTAATAGCTATTCTGAGAATGACTGGATGCAGACAATGTAATCAACGTTCTTAGGAAATTCATATAGGAGGCGGCTAATATAAATGAATGGTCGCTATTTATGCTACCACAGACACTTCCCACGAAACAAAGCTATACTGGCCTATAAAGTCAAAAACAACATGCTCTTAGCAGAACAGAAGACATAGGCCCTTTAGGTACAGGAGGGCTGAATAGTTTGCAGTGTCGGCCGACATTCCCACTTCCTACGGAATCTGGGTCTAGAGAGAATTACGCAAGAATCTCGACATCTCAGTTGAGGATGCGAAACAACACTTTCTCGCGAGATTTTTTAAGTAAACAGTATAATTGTTTGGGCGGGAGCCATACGACGGGAAAGACAGCGTATTAGCAACTTTTTTTCTCTTGTCATTCACAATTTATTACTTGAGCTTGTTGTTTCAGTTTTTTTCTGGAAGGTATTCAACTGCATGTTAACTACAGAAAATTACTTGTTTCTTCAAGACCTTTCTAAGGTTCATTTAGGCATTAAAACTGTAGTAGAAACTCTTTTGAAGACTCAAAACAAACATGTTGAACAATTTCAGCAATAACAATCATGTTAAGGGGATGCCTTGATTTGAGTCGTACTAGACAGAGACACGCTGCCTTCCGCCCACGAGAAAAAGAGATGTAACATTCTTCGGGAATCGCTGTTTTGGACAAATTTCGGTAAATACCCAACTTAGTAAAATTTTATTAAAATTTCAAAAGCGAGATTTTAGATGACATAACATACTATATTATTAACATGATTGTGTCGTAAAATAATGTATCGTTTGAGTAGGCTGAGTAAAAAAAGGAAAAAACAGACCCAACTTAGGATTATTTTTATATAGAGGAAATTTTAAGCAATCATGTATCGATAAAATCATATAGGTAGTCAATAATCAAATATCTGAAAATCACACTTTATTGTTTCTTAATCTAGTCATAACGGCGTTTTAAAGCTCGCGATAATTTCCAATGCACCGCCTTAAGATGTATAGTTATTAAAGAAACAGTAAGGCGATTTGATCTATAATTGCCTTTCGTGCGACATGGACCTAACTATCGAGAATTTTCTAATAAGTTACACCCATTCGTGTAAGCAGGGCGGAGTAGCTATTTTACAGTCGACTAGACGCGATTACTCTCAGTCTCGGTGCTTTTATAAATGCATTAGGGAGTTTCTATTCCAATGGAATGACGATGACAAACAAGCATTGTTATCGGCCAGATCTCGGACTACGGAGAAACCTTGATCTTGAATCTTGACCGTGTAAAATTCACATTTTATACGAGTTGGATCGATGCCAATCTTTGTATCCCGTATTTTAGGTATTTGTAATGTTTGATTCATTCTTCCTGTACGTAAATGACACGCCTGATTTGTATATGTTACTTAGCTGTAACAAACACTGACAGGCTATTGATAAACAAAGCATTCCTCGTATATTTAAGACCGAGATTTTATTGACAAACCGTGAAATAAAACACTCAACTCTTGATGACGAATTAGCGCTAATAAACATATCTGCCTATTAATTTGCAGCAGGTTGAGTATTAAGCCCGTCACAGACGTAGCGATAATATACCAAAATATATATTATAGCTAGGCATCTTACGATATATTTTACGTACTAGTTGACAGAGTCCACACACGCAGCTATAATATATATTTTGGTATATTAATATATATTTATAGCAAGGCATCTTAAGATACCTTGCTATAAATAGCTTGCTTATAGTTTGATATATCACGATATGTTTTGGTATATTGACGTGACGCGTGACTTTGTAGGTAATATATCTCCGTTTCTTTCACGATGTTGGTGCTAGACAGAGAGCGTACGCCCGCATCGTGCTCGCTAAATCCATATTTCACTTAGAAACACCCTGTACTTATTAAAATCGTGCGCTCGCTAGGATAAATATATATTTTGTTATCTTTGTCGTGTGTGGTGCTTAGCTATAATATATTACATATTTCGGTAAGTCATAAGTCATAAGTATTATATTAGTAAACCCAATTTACACCTTATAATTGTAGAACATATTTGTAATAATAGAATATAATTGTAGAACATCTTCACGTATGTCGTACAAAGTAAAGTATCTTACGGTATATTAATATATTATAGCTACGTCTGTGACGGGCTTTACGATATACTATGGAAAGACATAACGACTCTATGCCACCAACGACTATTCCTAACCTAGATTAAGACAGCTCATGCTGTCAAACGCAGAAACCTGTTCGGCGAATGCAGACATTTGTCAAACGGCTTCGGCAACTGTGAGCTAATTTTAGCCCTCATTGTACTTATTGAAGGTACAGATGTAGAAATGCAAGGTTGGACACCTGGTACACAGGTGCGCATAGCTTTTAAAACATATTGGATCCTTAAATAACTGCGTATAAATTGTCTGAGTGATCCTAGAATTAATTATTATGGTCTTGTTTGACGAGTGACAAAGATTTATTTGTTTTAACTTTATTGCATAGCCACAAGTCACAAAGGGTCAAAAATCAAGATACAAAGAGGATCTTAATGCCATAATTGCCATTAGGCATTGTCTACCAGTCAATCTTTAGGGCAAACGGAAAATAATCATAGCTGGTGCGGAAAAACAATCATAGCTGATGCATGAAATAAGGTATGCTGTATCAATAATTCCAATTAATGTAATACGAGTGTAGACTCCAAATGTATTATTACTCCAAAAGAAAGAAGGCAAAAAAATATGCCTAGTGACGAAAATCCCATTCAGATATCTCAAAGAATTACGAAGCTACAACCGTTTGAATGTTGCTTGTTATAGAGAGAAAACGCGCGCAGATAGTGACGTCACTATCTGCGAGGGTCATAGTAAATGACAATCGTTTCATATGAAAGTGCCTTTTGCGGAAAAGGGACAGAACATACCCCCTCTTAAAACTTTGAACACTTATAACTTTAATAAATAAAAAATAAAAATAAAATATATATAAGGGGACAATCTTACACAAATCGACCTAGTCCCATAGTAAGCTCACTAAGGCTTGTGTTATGGGTACTAGACGACGATATATATAATAGATATAAATACTTAAATACATAGAAAATATCCATGACTCAGAAACAAACATTCATGCTCATCACACAAATTTTTGCCCTTACCGGGATTAACCGGGCCCAACTTTGTGATTATATAACCTATTGCGTTGCAATTTTCTCCATTTGACTACATTTTTATTCCTTTTATGAGAAAATACATCATTATTGATTATTTTACAACCCTCTCCTACTAATATTATAAATGCGAAAGTTTGGATGTTTCGTTGTTTAGATGTTTGGATGTTTGTTACTCAATCTCGCGTAAACGGCTCAACCGATTTGGATGAAATTTAGCACGAAGATAGTTTATAGCCTGGATTAAAATATAGGTAAATTTTTATCCCGGGTCCACGGAGACGCAGTCGCGGCCGGAAGCTAGTTGTAATATAACGATAACCGACAGTTGGTCTCTAATGTAATTTTGTCCTTCAGATAAATTATAGTTATTACGACAATTAGCTTAATTTGTGTCAGTTTACAACTAAATGCGCTCCCTTTTTGGGCTTTTCTCGGCAGGTCTTTCCATAAAAAGCTATAAACTGCAAGATGAAACATATAAACCGCTTAATTTGTGCAAGCTTTTCTAACGAAACCTAGTCGCTGACGATTGAAGTCGAAGCGATTACCCTATTCAAACATTCCACGTTGACCATTTAATTACCACGAAGACGAACGATGTAGTTGGTTTATTTAACATCTTGTTTTCGATCTTCGGATTGACGACTGTAAACTGCTATTATTAATTAAATTATTAACAGCTTCTACTATGCAATAGGCATGATGACACATTTTGAAAAACTGTTCTATAATGTTTAGAAACATTTATTATGTCCAACGAATAAGATTTTTCAAGAGAATATAACAGTTAAGTAGGAAAAAATGCTTTTCCTACTTAACTGTAGTTTTTAAACTTCAAATTGGCGCTAAAACGCTTGTCAGTGTCATGGCGTCCCGAGTGACGTCACGTTTGTATAAAAAGAGCGCAGACTTTTGACGTTTGCTACCTAGATCGCGCAATTGCTCATTGAATGAACATAAATTAAAAAGTTTACAAGTCTTGCGCGGCCGTGCGAGCGAGAAAGCGGGACAATGACGTATGAAGATCTGACAGATAACATGGTTCTATCCCTGTCTTACTATTCGTTCAGTACGTAAGTTTTGTCTGTAATCTGTGGTAATGGCCGCTATGGGTATTTGTTTATACAAACGTGACGTCATGCGCTCTGATTGGTGTTTAACATATCATGGCGGGCGTCCATATTTTTCAGTTTAATTTTATTAAAATATATAATAATCTCTTACTTAATAAAAAAATATGAGCAATTTTCGAATTCTATGATTAAAAATACCATATTTTAGTGATTTTCAATTACTGTTATCATGCCCATTACATTTAATCAACAATAAGATTTATAATGTGACGTTTTATTGAGGAATTAAATAGTTGGACGTTAGAGATGTTGTTAACAGAATATTAAGTTTCTGTCAAACGTTTAATTTTTGGTACAAGCTTTTATTGCCAACTGTACTTTTCTGTATACCGTCATCGACTACTCGTTGAGACGATTCTCACGAGCCCAAACTCAACGGGGTTACTGTCTCCAACGTCAGATCAGCTCGATGGTAACATAATATTGAATTGTCATTCAAACTATACTTAAACCCAAATCAATCGGTTGCAGATATCTGCTTCAAAATTTAGTTGCAAGATTCCACCCGAACAAACATAGTTACGTACATACGAGGGGTGATCCAAAAGTAATGATAATCGAATACTATCCGTGACATAAGGTAAAAGGAGGTCTTATTTTTTAAAGCGGTTACTGGCCAGTAAATTAAAAAAAACATTTATTTAAAAATATGTATATGTCATTGAGTTATCTTCTTTTGTTCGTAACTGTTCGGAAAAAATACATGAAAATGGAGAAAAATGAAGCGAGAGCCGTCATTAAGTACTTGTGTTTAAAAAAAATGTGTACTAAAGATATACATATTGAATTATCGGGAACATTAGGGGAATCCGCACCACCGTATTCCACAGTTGCACGCTGGTGCAAGGAATTTAACTTGGGTAGGACATCAACTAAAGACGAGCACCGCGAGGGCCGACCGTCCACCGCCCGTACTGACAACAACATTAAAAAAATTGAAGATTTAGTTTTGATTGACAGAAGAGTGACGATCAGGTATTTAAATGAAATGACAGGGATCTCGTATGGCAGCATTCAATGAATATTAACCGAAGATTTGAACAAGAACAAGGTATCCGCTCGTTGGGTGCCACGAATGTTAAATGACGACCAAAAGGAAATTCGATACCAGATGTCAAAAGCTAATCTTGAAAAATTTCAAGCTGACCCGGAAACTTTTTTGCGACGATTTGTCACCGTGGATGAGTCTTGGATTCACCATTTCGATCCAGAGACCAAGCAACAGTCTATGACCTGGAAACGACCGTCCTCTCCGACCCCAAAGAAATTTAAGGTCACCAGTTCAGCGGGTAAAGTTATGGCGTCCGTGTTCTGGGATGCCGAAGGGGTAATAATGATAGATTATTTGGAAAAGGGAGCCACGATTACGGGCTTACACTACGCAGAACAAATAACGAGATTGCGGGAAGCTATCAAAGAGAAGCGACGGAGTAAGTAACGGTCCGTTGTGTTGTTCCACCAGGACAACGCACCTCCTCATAAGGCCAGAGTTGCAATGGCTGCAATCCAGGATGCGGGTTTCGAATTGCTTGATCACCCCCCTTATTCACCAGACCTAGCCCCCAGCGACTTCTATCTGTTTCCACGGCTAAAGGAACACCTCAGAAGCAAGAAATTTTTGAATGACAATGAGGTCATGGCTGCTGTGGAGGCGTTTTTGGACAGTCAAGAAAAAGTTTTTTTTTTAAATGGAATTCGCGGTCTAGAAAAAAGATGGTCTAAGTGTGTAGGCTTATTTGGACATTACGTCGAGAAATAAATTTAGTTTTTGGTCACTTGAGTTGTTTTACATATTAATTATCACTACTTTTGGATCACCCCTCGTACATTGCAAGTTATCTAAATAAAAGCTTATAAAAAAAACTTCTCTTGTGCGACTAAAACTAAAGCCATACGTCTTATTTCATACACACAACAAAACAGTTTCATTCAATTTATAATCAAGATATAATTAAGATGACTAGCTTTCGTAAAACTAGGGCCTACGCCAAATCTTGGTATTAGGCGCCAAATCAGACCCCTGGCTCGTATAAGGCATTACGGGGAAAAACACTGGGATAATGAATTAAGATTATTAACATTTCAGTCTCCACCCAAATCTTTTATCCATAGTATCCATACCAATTAAATGGGAAATTATATGCGTTTGTTTGTTTGTCCGTCTTTCACGGCAAAACGGAGCGACGAATTGACGTGATTTTTTAAGTGGAGATAGTTGAAGGGATGGAGTGTGACATAGGATCGTTTTTATCCCCGAATCATCCCCTAAGGGGGTGAAATGGGGGGGTAAAAGTTTGTATGGAGCTACGATATAAACGAGTTCCACGCGGTCGGAGTCGCGGGCAGAAGCTATCCGAGTATAATTACTACTTTATAATTACTATCGACATGTACTTCTAAATAATAAACAAAAACATATATCTTAAAACAAACTAAATATGTATTGCCTCACGTTTATAAATTTGCGAGACTAATTCTACGCTTCAATATTCCATTGACAAAGCCGTCACAGGTGAATGAAGAGAGTGGTCCATTCATGCGCTCAATGCTGTTTCACGATACATGTACTACAACCAGTATTGGAACATGGGCGAATGTTCGCCATACTCGGAGTCGGACTGGGTTGAGCGGCGGTCCCAAGGCGAGGCGAGCCAAGGATTGCATTTAAATTGCACATCATCATCCTCATCATCCTCCTAGCGTTATTCCTGGCCCAGCCCTAAAGGAGCCCGGGGTCCGCTTAGACACCCAATCCCAAGATTTGGCATAGGCACTAGGATTTGCGAAAGGGACTGCCATCTGACCTTCCAACCCAGAGGGAAAACTATAATACCTTATTAGGATTACACCGGTTTCCTCACTGCATTAAAATGGTATAAGGGTCATTTTGAAAATTTCCATCTAACGGCACGGCTTGTACGAGTATTGTATGTGTGCAAGCAAAAAAGTGAAGCATGCGTCAAAAACAAATGATTATTTTGAAAAGTAACAAACCTGCGTGAAACCGGTCATGTTTCTTCACGCCAAATATTTAGATTTATGCTATGGGTAGTAAAAACTGTAATGAATCGCAGTATCGGAGAAAAGTACATTCTTCTTAATATAGAGCGACATATGGAGACGGACTCGAAGTTATTCGTATGAAATGAATATACGGGTAATAATAATATTTTAACTGTGAGACTAGTCGCAATTTCGTATGATGCGATAAATCATAGAGCTATTGCAATGTATGCCTTCCGGAACTTAATTTCACTTTTCGCTATCTACCGAACACTTTCAAAAGGTGACATGAACCAACATGGCTTCATGCTGCTAAAACCAGCTGCGAAAAACAAATAAGTAAAATTGACAAAACAGTCCAAAATATCTTAGTGCTGAATTCAAGCCTGAGGTACTTGTTTTCTTTGCACTTTCAATTTAAGTTACTGATGAAAGGAACGAAGCAATACGTCGGAGCGAGATGCTCTACAGCCCTCTCAATACCAAGTATTGCTGCGTCCTTCTCATCAGTCGTCCTCCTAGCGTTATTCCCGGTTGTGCCCCTAAAGAAGCCCGGGGTCAGCTTTGACACCTAATCCCAAGATTTGGCATAGACACTAGTTTTACGGAAGCGATTGCCAACCGACCTTCCAACCCAGAGGGAAAACTAGATCTTATTGGAATTAGACCGGTTTCATCACGAATACTCACGATGACCGAAAACCTAACGGTGAATATTCCGTACATAAGTTCCGAAAAGCTCATTCATCATTCTAATGAGCCATCCGTAAATAGCTCACACAGGTATAGGATCGATGACAGTAATCTACACATATCTCTATTTATTTAACATTATATGTAATTTAAACGGACAAAATCGGCTACGTTTGTTCGGTTATCTAAGATTTTATTGTGAGCCTGTAGTGTCCCACTGCTGGGCAAAATCAAAGATAAATAATGTATTTCATCATCAATCATCATCATATCTGGTGGACATAGGCCTCCCCCAAAGAGTGCCGCAATGACCGGTCCAGCGCCACCCGCATCCAGCGGGCTCCCGCGACCTTTACCAGGTCATCAGTCCACCTAAAATAATGTAATAATGTACTTGGTTTTACTAATAAAACCATTCATTACTCTTCAAACATTACACTGCTATATTTTAGCGTTTCAAGATTGTTTTTTTTTGAAATCGCATGACGATTAACACACGTTTTTTCTAATCTTATATTGAATAAGATATAAGTATTGATGTACGAGGTACTCGATCAATACACGTGTATTATTATCGAATTCTTTAAAACTTTTCAACAATTCGAAAACGTATTCGAGCTGCAAACCTTTGGCATTCTGATATTGGCCGCAAATATAATCTTAGCTCGTACCTAACCACAAACATGCAACCTTTAAAATGTAACTATCGAAACAACAAAGGTACGTCAAAGTTAATTAGCCTGGATCAGAAGGCAATTTCTATCCATTCGTCATGTAAAGGTTGCATGAAAGCAACCGCAGAGACGCCGGTTATTACTTTCTCTGGACTCCATCAAATAACACTACACGATGTTTATTACCCGCGCTAGCCCATCAGCAGACGTAAGTACAGGCTATAGCATTTGAAAGGAATGCTAACAAACTTAAAAATCGGATTCTGTAACACGAAAGTATTATTGTAAAATGAAATAACGTTCGGCTAACCGACATGTTTTAGCGCTAGACGTAATTCAGTTTCCAAAAAGTAAACAAATTATAGGCTACTAGACTATATAGATTCAGTTTCCAAAGAGTAAAACATAGCGAGTAACTTGGCTGTATCAAAATTGTCATCTATTATTCACTGTCAGTGAGAAAACCGTTAAAAAATGTGGACTATTTTCATATTCGTCCAACCGTTTAGTCAGTTGTTCGCGCAGCCAATTTGTTTATCGTCAAAGGAGGGAAATACTTCGGAAGCTGGCAGCGAAATTAATTGATTGCAAACAATTTCCGAGGTGGTCGCGTGGGCATATGTTAAAAAGGTATGACGTGATATGGGAAATTGAACTCTAAAGTTGTAGAATCTAAGGCTATAATAAACAAAGCAAAATACCCATTCGATGTAAAAGACGTATTACGTCTCTTTATAATTGCACGGCAGCCGATGGCACTTGACAAGGATGACAATATGTTAATATCAATGGAAATAGATGTTCGTTTGCTGTATGGGTGTAGAAACCGATTATTTTTATGCATTTCATTTAAAAACTCCTTTGTTTGACACTTGTGTGTAGTTGACTCAAGTTTGAATCATTCAATTTAATCTACGAGTATTGAAGTGAAATCGTATCGCTAAGCAACTTTATTAAATGCGTTCTAAACGAAATTCCACAATGATATTGCAATTATTCATATTAAGATAGACAGTGCATACCTAAATTACAAAGAAATGCTTTCTCGGTATCTCAGTCATAAACAGCGCCCGTAACATAAATCAAACACACGGTAAAGTGTTATTAATAAAAATATTTGAAAGTCTATGGCACGGTGTCGAAACGGCATCAAAGGCTTCTGATTAGAAATGGATCGTTTAATTCATTCAAAGGGCTTCGGTATTACGCAAGCTACATTGTTTGGGGCGTTACATCAGCTGATCTATATCATTAATAGCATTTAGCTGGATTCAGCGAGAAGCTTAAAATATCGGCAGTTTGCTTAGTCAACCATCTGGTCGTAATGATAATAGATTACGAAAAGTTGGATAGTAGTATAAATTACATTATCCTCAACTTTATTCATGGTAGCCATTAGATAAAATTTTATTTATACTAATCGCGATGCTTCCCAGATATGCATTGTGAAGTTAAAAGGCAACCAAGGCTTTACAAATCAAAAACACATCAAACAATCAGCACAACTCTAACTATATAGGCTTATGGACGTCTGTCTCCGACGTCCATAGCTTGGAGCCTGCTAGAACTGGAGATGCGGTGAATTTAACACGAACAACCTTCCAGCGAGGTGATGCCCAACATTCGTTTCAAAACTATAGATATATGCCTACGTGTTAAGAGTAACAAGGCCCGTGCCTTATAGGACGCTCGTGGGAGGAAGCGGGTGCCGACAAAATGAGACAATAAAACAATGTTGAAACACGAATGGCCAAAACAAGGACCGACGTTTTAACTCGGATATCAAAAATTAATTAACGCCGATGTCCGGCTTGGGAAAACATTAACATCCAGAGGTTTAAAGAAGCGCGTAAAACACAACTTAATTTCTAAGTAAAATTGAAATGTAGACAGCGAACATTCGCCTTTCATTTCGTATTTTCTTCACAATTATTTTATTAGATAAGTTACGCTAAAAATATTAAAATGACGAAATTACTTGAGTTTGTCACTGAGATGAAGTTGTCCTTCAATTCTCTAACAGATAACATACATTATAAATTCAACGATTAAACCTGTTGTCGTCCCACTGCCGAACTTATGTTTATCAAACGAGCATTCCTATACTACTACACACCGTGGTTTGACCGCTTTTGGAAGAGGAATTTACCAATCGAGATATTTTAAGACTTATAACTGAAGCAACGGATAAAATTATCACTATTATTTGTCGTTACTCGGCAATCTCGGCGACGCGTTGCGAAAGTGAAACATCGAGTTAACGGCATATTCAAATTGGGATTGTTTTAATAAAAAAGCTAGCTGGTGGGAAAGGAAACTGGGTTGAACAATCGGTCTGTATTCTCCATTCCGATGGCATACTATTACCACCACGCCATTAGACCACCACTTCTGCCATTCAGTGGAGAAGGAGGGAACTGTATGTGAAACCCATACTATTAGTCCCCTTTCCAGTTGAAAAGAACATTTTCTCTACGCACTGACGACTTCAGATACCAGACAATTTTCTGGCCGCTACCTCAACTATACAATATGACATTCTGTTTAATTATCAATCGTGACTGTATGTACTTACGCGTACGGAATCGCTCCCATTGAACACACAAATCAGAGGCGACAACCGGTTGAGGGACAAAACGGTTAGCCTGAAGAGATACTTCAAATACTTGGCTACCATAGTGAAATACGGAAGGTGTTTTCGACAACACGTATCGCTGAGCAAATGGAACATAAGTTTCGATTTAATTTGCGGTGTAAGTTATACGGCCTGCATTAATTTAGGAGGGTAAAAAGCGAGTAAGCACTGGGGAGATCTGGGCCGGTAACCGCGTGCTCCTTTCCAGTGACGGTTAACGAGGCGTGATCCAAGACACAGCCACGGTCGGCGGGCACAACCTTGGCCATCCCGTCCATCCCGGCATGACATCACCACCGAATACACCCGTGTGCCCGGCCAAGGCCACAATTTCGATCGATGCTGATACAGCTGAATATTAAAAAGGAAAGTCCGGTTAACGACCTCTATGGTGTCGCAACTGGCCGAAATGGATTCATTCGGATTTACAAGTTCCCACAACTGGGCTATTCTTGTAGCAGCGTTCAAGTCAGGGGTAACGTAAGTCATTTTACGAGTCACCGAACATGTTCCACTCCAAAGTTCGCGTAACTTGTGGCAATTTCCTATTGAAACTTTCTAAAGCTCTCGCGTCCGAAGATAGCGATACAATTTTATTGTCCGCCGCTCCGATAGCAATCAGTACATTCCTTGAGCATTATTTGCGTCGCGTTATCTCAACGCTGCAGTTATCGAGCACATAAATCGCCGATTGCGGACACACCTCAACGTGTCGCACGTTATCGGGGCTTACCGAGACGGCGATAGAGGCGCCAGGGACGGCGGAAGCCATCTCCTGGCCTTCGGGGGCGCTGAAGAAGCGGCGGAGGGTGCCGTATCCTGAGGCTGAGGCGACCATGGCCACCATAGTTCACAGTTCACACACTCACAACCGTGGCATCACTCGCGTCGCGCGCGCACGTCGCTCGCGCGTCTCGGCTCTACTGCCTGCCGGCAGACCTCCCCCCACCGCTAAGACGCTCCAATAGTTTGTTTAGCGACAAACTTAGATAACTGCGCCTACAATTTGTACTTCGGATGCGTTTAGCAACATCCTGAGACATATGCTACTTTTAGAGGCAGCCTTCAAGCTATCACTGTGGGAGTAGCTGGATTTTGAATAATAAAAGGCTTTCATGGAAATGTCATCAGAGAAATCAATTGAATCCAAACAGGTATAATTGAAGGACTTTGAGTGAATAAACTGAAATAAGGCTTATTCAATTACTAGGGTAACTATGAAGAATCTTATTAACCTTATCGCATAACTACTTAGTTGGTAGAAGATTTTACTTATTCTTTTATGTCACAGTCAAGGCTAAGTGTTTCAAGAAAATAATAAAGTAATGTAGTAATAACTTACAATTCATAAATTCAATATGATTAACATCAGAATACAAGTGCTTGTTGTGTATTATTCAATCCATCTTTTGTATTAAAATTAAAGTCTTGAAGGAATATGGTCAAAACAAAAATCAGATTAGAATGATGTTATTATATTTTTTTGTGGGACCAGTGCCTTAAGATGATGTTATTACCGCTATAGCAGATACAAATAGGATAATGACAAGATAATATGCAGATTGATACTATAATACACTGAAGAATGACTTAATTACATTATAAATATTTGCAGACCTATTCAGATATGGTGACTCCTCAGAGCAGCAATCTCCCACCCACCTAGTTTTACTAAAACTGGCCCAAATGTCAAAGTTATTTGGAGCTATACAATAAGTTTATCAAATGATCCTTGAAGAACTTCAAATCCTACTAGTATGCGAAATTTTAGATGTTTGGATGTTTAGACGTATGGATGTTTGTTATTCAATCACGCTGAAATTGCTCATCCGATTTTGGATGAAATTTTACACCAACATAGTTGATGGCATTGATTAAATATAGGATGGTTTTAATGCCGGGTCCACACAGAAGGCGCGGGCGGAAGCTAGTAATAGAAATATTCAAAAAATATGGCCCGAAAGTTGCTCTAACGATGAATAGGTGTCGTTCCTAGGCAAAGGCACGAGGTATGTTTCTCAGTAAGCTGCTAAGGCCATAAGGATTCAAATATACAATTATTTTTACTGACTTGAATAGTACTCTGAAGGCTGTCGTCTGAAGTTGTACTTTGAATTGGTGCATCTTTCTGAACCCTACACGGATTGTAATTAAGTGACAATAAATGATGCAAAAATAACAATCAAGATTTACTGTTTCAGCATAAACTTAAATTCATACTTTAGTTACTATGGCAAAGATCACTTTGTGCTTAACTACATGTTCGCAAAGTTACAGTCCAGTGGTTAAAAAGTCACCGCTTGTGAAAAGTAATGCAAGGAAAGCCACCAGCCCAATGACTAGCAATTAACATTTGAAATAAACAGGTTTTGGTTAAAGTATGCATAAACAATATAAGGCTAAGGTTAACAACTTTGTACTTTAAGCAAACCCACAGTGAAATTCTACTACTTAATCAATTGTCACTATTTCATGTCCGAAGAAAGTTATGATGTAAGCAATTAAAGCTGTAAGATATAGTGTCTCACTAATGAATGTTAAGTTATAAAAACTCATTTTCTAAATAGCTTCTTATTTAACATTTATATTTGAATACTTGATGGTATTACAATGATACATTTCATTTATTCGTAAGTAAGATTGTGCAGTTAGTTACCTTATGGCTAATACAAAAAACAATTTGATAATAAACTTGAAAATTAAATTTCACATTAGCATAAAATAGTATGGTTTCATTTCATTAGAACAGTGAAATGTGCACAACATTAATGTAAAAGCTCACTAATTAAATTTCTCAACATGTTCTCATTATAAAAAGGTCAAGAACAAAAGCCTTTGCCCATGTCATAAAAGCATCTAGACTGACACATAAGGAACATAACAATGTTCCATGGCTATAATTTATTCATCAGGAGTGTGGGCAGCTCAGTTCGCCCACAGATAAACCTTGGTTTGTTTTATTAGATTTATAAGGATACATGGTCACTTTGGCACTCATTTCTACCTAACATTCAATTCAAGATCAAATTCGTCATTTCATGCATATGTAGGAATGCAGATCCTCATGAATGCTGCCTTGGTAAAAACATCAAGATGTATTAAGCATTCCTCGACTGATGAACTGATAATGAGCATTGATAAAGACATGCTAGCACGAGCACAAGTACCAAGGCAACATTAACAGTTTTCACTCAGAACTGTTAACAACCGGCAATTACAACCGCAGCGCTCACCTGTTTTGTGTCCACCGAGTCCGTAGCCTCCATGTTGGCATGTGTTCGCTCCTGCCTCTCCATGACTTCGAAAACATCAGAATTGCTTAAACCATTTGCTAACCACTATAAATGCACTCGATATGAATATAAACATAACAATCGCGATGGACTCTTAATTTTTTTACGAAACAATGTCAATGATCAGACAGCTCACGTTAGACACTTCAGGTCCACTACACTGAAGAAAAAACCATTACGGTCGCGTAATCACAAAATTACACACATTCTACTTATTTCAGTGAAGAAACAGTGAACTAGTAGTGGATTTTTTCGCTAAAATATCAAAAACACTGTTCATCACCATCTTAAAATTTCACACATTCCGTCATCGAGGCCGACTGACTGGTCGCTGCCCTAAGCAGCAATTCAGTTAACGCAAATTATTATTTTATATCGTACTATCCAACCCGTGTATTTATTGCTGAAGCTGAAGTTTTACTTCAATGCAAATAATTCAATAACTAAACATATGTTAATTTGTTTATGAAAATGGTAAACAGTAGCTAAACTTCGACAAATTAATTTTTAATTCCGTTATTTTAGTTTTCATCAAAGCGTGAAACGGAACAATCGAGAATCCCATGAGAATCCGTTGTAGTAGCGCCATCTTGTATCTTATATTGGAACGTATGGAAAATAATAAAGAAAGTCCTTTTTCTAAATATTTTGTATGAATAACATACAAGCTTAAGCTTACAAATGAAATAGCGAGCAACGCAAGTTTCTTAATATACGATTTTAAAAAAGCAACCACTCAGAATATAATATTTAACACACCACAGAACTGAATAAAACGCCATGTGAACACTACACAGTACACGATGACGTCAAAGACGTCATAAATGACAATTTGCTGTCAATTGATCAAATGAATTGATGTTACATGTTGTAGTTGTTGTGGTGAACAATGTGTATATTTATTACGATTTAATTTCAATAACTTAATCACATACATTCAAATTATGCCTCGTGAAAAATTATCCCATCGCGACAGGAGAAGTTCATCCTACAGCTCCGAATCGTCGTACGAAAGGAAAAAGTCTAAAAGCAAGCACAAGAGACGATCTCGTTCAAGAGATAGATCTGTAGCTAGCAGCCATAAGAGCAAGTCTAGTTCCCACAGGCACAGAAGGAGGAGTTATTCTAGAAGCGTGTCCCGGGATCGGTATGAGAGTAGGTCGCGGAGGCGCTCGAGTTCTCGGCCCCGGTCGAAGCGCGCGAGGCGGTCGGTGTCGCGCAGCCCGTCCCGCAGTCGCGCGAAGCACAGTAAGACCAGCAAGAAGTTCCGCAGGAAGTCGCGCTCTCGCTCGACTAGCAGCCACTCTAGTTCTTTTGATATAGGTAATCATTTTGTTGCTTTATTATGAAGTTATTCTATTCTAATGTTTATTTAGGAGAATTTTCATTTTGTACATGATTCATCTCTGAAACGACATTCTCGATGGTTTTCTAAAGGTCTTGGGCATAGGTTAGGTTAATTTTATAACAGTCCTCAATAAAAAAATAGATTTTTGAATAAACATTTTCTATACAATAAAAATTATATTCCAATTCCTCATACATATGAAAAACATGGTATTACAAATCATCATAGACTATGGTGTGTGCTTAGCACAGATCAGCCATACTCTTTGCTGACATTCTATTATATAAGGAAGAACTCTTAAACTAAAATTATTTCCCTGATATTGCTACCATTTTCAGAACCAGCATCAGGCTTCAAATCCGTTCGGCTAGATGACACAGAAACCAAAGTGGAGCAGGCTATTAAGGCTGCAGAGGCTGCTGGACTAACTATGACCAAGATACCTACTTACGAATACCCGGAAGTCGAAGTCAAGGAAGACATGCCCACAATACATGACAGAAACTTGCTTGCAGAGTTGAACAGTGACTCATTTGTCCAGAGAACCTTCACATCATCAAAAAATAAGAAACAGAACCAGAATATTGTAATTGACCTGGATTCAGAAACTGTTAAAGTACCCAACTCCAACATAAAAGTTAACAAATATGATGACACTATTCTGAACTTGGATGTAAGTAGGACAGGTATTCTAAATATTTATAGGTAACCCATTCACGTGAGGTCCCTTTTATGCATAGTTGCGGCTTATGTTCAACATCTATAGTTAGTTATGTTATAGTAAAGTAAGTTTGTGCACACAATGGGTTAACACAAAATGTTGTTTACTACATGCTCGTGGCTAAAATAATGTCGCTGCCCTGTCCCTGCCCTGCCCTGGAGTCCTGTGACCCACCTTGAAAGTATTTTTGAAATGGAATTGATTGACATGGACAAGAAGCAATCTATTTTGACTGCCAGTTCCAAGAATGGATTAGAACTGAGGGTAGGATAGTGGGGCAGTTTCAAGTGGTAATGTGGACATGCTAGACAAAAGCACCAATCTTTTTCTGATATTGGTCAGGTGCATAGCTTTAAGTTGTTGTTCCAGCAATCTGCCCCACTAGGAATTATTATTACATGGGGCAGGAGTTAAAGAGTATTTTTTTACATGTTTAGTTGCAAGATAACGTTAGAGGCCTTATAGACAAGTATACAATTACAGTAGGGCAAGGCATACTCGGTCGTAGGATTTGCATGTAGAATGCTTCGCGCGGCAAATTGCCGAGCCGCGGTGAGGCCGAGCAACACAGTCGTCTTGAGTGAGCCGCGGCGATCGGACTTGCCCGGAGGTGCCTTTGAGCATGAACAAAAATCGACAACACCCGGCTCGGGCCGAGGCCGCGCACGCGCTCGCCTTGGGCGAGGCAAGTCCTGACTGACCGAGGATTTTCCTCGCGAGGCTGCCTCGCGAAGATCCGCGCTCAGTCAGTACGCGGCTAATACGGAGAGGCAAAAACAAGACCCTTTCCAGATTATAGGAATCAAAAGGCGATATACAAAAGACTGACAATGCATTGGCTCATGACAGCCCGATTTGCCTGGCTGGATTACAGCAATCACCGAACAAGTGGGAGTCCGGATTACCGAGGCCCTAGTGTACTCTCCTTTGAAATTTTAACAATACAATGAGTGGAATTTATGAATACTTCCCTAGATTCCTGACCTAGTAATGCTAGTTATATCCTTCAATTACACTTTATTTGATGTTTTAGGAAATTCCCTGTGAAGAAGAGTTGAGAGAGATGTGGATAAAGAAGCTCTACCAGTACAGGAAAAGAATGTTGCGGGGAGAAATCTAATAAAGTTATTCAGCCATAAACTAACTTTTTATTTGATTGCATCAGCTTAGCATGCATGGCCATGTTTATGTTGGAAATAAGCATTCATCCCTTATCCTTTACTAGCAAGTATGTAAGAGTGAGAGGTCCCGTATTTCACTATGTATTTCACTCGTATTTAACTTAAATGTGATCATGGTTTGATTTGAACTAGGTAGCATAGTGTAATATGAAGATTAATCAATACAATTGTGATGCTCTATCTGAGATTAAGTCTAACAAGTTTGACTTACTTATGCAACAATTGTAACATTAAACTACAGAACTCATTCCGGTGTCAAACATGGTTTGATTTCAGTAATTCAAATAACAGCCACAAGTTAACCTAGAATATTTTATTAGAACATATTATAACATAGCAACTGGCAGTTGCGACTCACAATTTGTAACATGCTGTGGGACTACAATTTTCGTCTATATTTACAGTAACGCAGGCGTGTATCAGTGATACCCGTGAGGTACAGTCGCTTTCACATGTTGTTCCGCTCGCGCTGGATACGACTGCTGTAGGTCCGCGACACCAAGTTCCAGGCGTCCATGTACCTGTCCATGCACATGGCAATGCACTTCTGTTCAGAATTGTCTAGAGCCGTGCCCGGTTTGTTTATGCACTTCTTAAAACATTTCTCGGACATTTTCGTCAGAAGTTCCTGTGCATTAGCGATGGCAATCTGCTGTTTTACTTGATCCATCAACTCTTCCTTTTGTGTTCCAGAAAGCGAACCCGATGATAAGCTGTCCATTTTGATAATTTAAAGGTATTTTTCGAAATAAAATAATTCTTTCGAATTTATTATGTGTGACAGTTAGGTAACCTTAAAATTTGCGGATCTAGGGAGGGCAGATTATAAAATAATTGATGAACTTTTTTTGATCCTATAGCTGGACTTTATAGAAGTATCAAATTAATATGTACTTTTATATATGCTGAATATTGAAAACATCTTTAAAAATAATAATACGATTTAATGCGGTTTATTTAATAAACTGAGGTGCTACCGCGAAGCACAAAGTGAAAACGAACTTCGTTCGTCGTTTCGTTTCGCGGTAGGTCCTCTGAAGGGCTACCGGGAAATGAAAACGAACTACGTTTGTGTATCTCCGTCTCTGTCGCACTTGCTGTACGAGCGACAGAGACGAAGATATTCGAACGAAGTTCGTTTTCACTTCGCGGTAGCCCCTCTGGCTGGACTGGTAGTGGGTGTGCTATTGCTATCTGTTGTATGGGAACCTTGCACTTTTTGACTATGCGCTGAAACTTGGCGCAGTTGATCCTTAGGTGGTCTTGAGTGGATTCAGACCGGGAGCCATCGAGAGCCACCCCGCATTTAGGGAGGGGAGGGGGGGGAAGTTCGACTCCGCCGCGCTTTATTTAAAGCCATTTTTTTCTGAAACTATACACACCAAGGCATATGTTATATCATTTTCGGATAAATAAAGGATGAGGAATCTATTTTACGAACCAAAATAATACATTTTGGAACAAAAAAATAAAATAAAGGAGAAAAACATATACAGCGTAAATTATTTTTATTCAATATTACTAATTTTTTTTTAACTACATAAGATACATAAAAACAAAAAATACGGCCATAAAGCCACATTAATTCGGTTTTAGAAAATATATTACTTTGTATATAAATATGTTAACAGACCAGAAATAAAAAAATATACGTGAGTCAGGGCGACCTCAATGCATGTGTCGTCCGTGAAGGAAATGAAGGTACAGTTTTAAAATACGATAGTTGTCAATTATATGTGATTACTTTGGGTGTTTCGGTATTTAACATGAAATATTTTAAATGAAACTACGCCCTGTCAATTAATTATATATCATATATATCACACGCTCCACTGCAAAGACACTGCAAGGAATCCTCATATATCAAAAAACCATCAAGCCGTTTGGACTGTAGCCCGTGAAATAGAATTTTCATGTCCACAATCCACATATATACATACATTCATGTATACATACATACATGTATACCTACATTCATACATGTATTCACACACGCGCTCGAATAACATAACCGTCCTTCGAATCAACCAATCAGCACGGCTATCACAAGACGGCGCGCGAGCTCTCTCGATTTTTCTCGTGGGATCTTTTGTGCATTTGCCTTCTCATTTCCACAAAGCGGATGATGCAGCTCAGCGGAAGCACCTTGAATTCTTTTGGTTGCGGATAGCCTTTACCAAAGTAATTCATTATTTGTCTGGCAAGGGCATGACATTCACACAATAAGTGTTCCATAGTCTAATCCTCCTTGCCACACATTCTACAATCTAAACTATCCGATAGTCCCATCTTGGCCAAAAGATTCTTCCCCTCGTTCCTTCCCCGAAGTGACCTGTTAACACTCCATATATGATTCTCAGGTGCTTCCTACTGGATCTCCAGAGTTTCTTAGTCTTGCCGGAGTCCAGTCCTTCTATGAAGAGCTTGGAGTGCATGCCTTAAGCACGCCTCACTACTCCGCTCGTGTTGGTGTTTGATTTTGGTGTAGGCTTTAGAGGCCGAAATTACAGTTCCCTGGGTGTCGTGAATGGTCATGATTCACGATAGTATTTACATTGATGTTAATAATCATGTCTCAAACAGCCGATTATTTTATGTAGCAACACCGACCAGTAATCATTTTATAACAATATTGACGGGTAGGCGGAGATTCAGAGTCCCTAACGGCTGTATTGCGTACGAATAGTTAAGTGCAGATTTGTAGTGTTAGATTTGGAGGAAAACCAGGGTGAGCTCTTTCCATAATCACTTTCAGTGCATCCTATGATATTGTAGGTACCGATTTGGTACATTTACTGTTAATGTGCTTACACAGCTCGCACGATGACTGTTTATGATGTGATGTATTTATGTGCGTCCACAGGTCTTATTCTATTTGGGAGGTGTGACGGTATATCATGGATATGAATAAGGTTTCCTACATGTCAGGTACAGGCGATAACACAGTTCTTAGTCGTGGAGTTCTTTAGTGTGAGAGTATTAGTAACCAGTGTAACAACAGGGTCTCAGGTTCGGTAGTTTCAGCCTCAGGCCGTATCGTTATCAGTCAAGGGTGCACCCGAGTAATTATAACGGGAACAATAGCGTGTGAAAAGGTGGAGCATCAGTTGTGTGGTTAAGGGATGTCTGTAAGGGGAGGAGGAGGACATTCTCGGGGACGAAGGTCCCCACCGCTCATATGAAACTGGTACGCACAAGGCGGCAGCTCATCTGTCAGATATATAAAGGATTCCTCAAGCTGTAAGTGTAGGTTCATAGTTGCATACATGCTAATACAGATAACTGAGCTATAGTGTTATAGGTACTCATTCGCGGCCATGAGATCGAACAGAAGTGGCTTCGCGACACTGGGAGAGCACAAATGGTTCTGGACCTACAAAGACCCCCCTCTTGCAAGCTCATCCGCTCTTTCGTTGCCGATGAAGCCCTCGTGCCCTGGTGTCCAAACTAGTTGCACCTTATTGTGCTTTCCAAGCTTGTTCAGTGTCTGGACGCCATTATAGACTAGTCTAGAATTCACTTTCGGCGCCGTAAGCGCTTTAAGGGCCGCTTGACTGTCACTGAGTATATAGATAGTCTGCCCTCTGCTTTGCCTCCAGTGCACAGGCAACTATGGCGTATGTCTCCGCCTGGAACACGGTTGCCAAACTACCCATGCTTACACTAATGTATAGTCATTCGCATAAATGCCTGCTTCCGTACCGGATCCCATTTTTGATCCGTCCGTGTACCATATGCTGTCTACGATACCAGACCTCGGTGGTTCTAGGCCTTCTGCCCATTCAGCCCTGGATCATTGGAAAAGGCTAGGTATCAACATCTACGGCGAGTACACCACTCACCTGCGCTTTACTGACGATATAGTAGTCTTGGCTGAGACCATGGAGTTATTAAATACGATGCTCGATGACCTTAGTGAAGCTTCCGAGCGAGTTGGTCTGAGAATGAACATGGATAAGGCGAAGATCATGTTAAAAGCACATGTAGTACCAACCCCAGCAGACTGCTCTCTGTGCGTGTGTCCCAGACTCCTCTCTAACTTTAAAAAGAGTCAAATGGCGAATCCAACTCGGCTGGGCAGCGTTGTGGAAGCTACGGCACATATTTTCATCCAATATTCAGCAGTGCTTCAAGACGAGTCTTTGACCAGTGTGTGTGTGTTTGACCAGTGATGAAATATGGCACTGGAACGTGGTCGCTCACTATGGGCCTCACAAGAAGGCTCAAAGTCACCCAAATGTCAAGGGAGAGGGTTATGCTGGGAGTTTATCTACGTGATCGCATCAGAAATGGGGCTACCGCCCTTCGATAACCCTTCGAATCGCTAAACTTAAGTGGCAGTGAGCGGGGAACATTGGACGTAGAGCGCCGATAGTCAGCAAAGCTTATGCATCACACGAACAAGAGTCAGTGCCGAACCGTTTTCATAGCTAGAATCATTTCCATGGTACACTTGGTGACATCGATTTGTGGGTGTCGAAGGTAGATACGACAGGTAAACCACCCTAAAACATGCGAAACTAGGAACTTCGCATTAACAAATTTAATTAATTTGACAATTAAAGGATTATTTATTTAAACCGACCATCATTCTCCTAGCGTGATTCCCGGTTGTGCCCCTAAAGGAGCCCAGGGTCCGCTTTGACACCTAATCCCAAGATTTGGCATAGGCACTAGTTTTACGAAAGCGACTGCCATCTGACCTTCCAACCCAGAAGGAAAACTAGACCTTATTGGGATTAGACTGGTTTCCTCACGATGTTTTCCTTCACCGAAAAGCTAACGGTAAATATTCCGTACATATAAGTTCCGAAAAACTCATTGGTACGAGCCGGGATTCGAACCCACGACCGCCGCTTGACAGCTGCATGCCTGAACAACTAGGCTACCGTAGCTGTACCGTAGCTGTATTTATTTAACCGACCGTTGAATAATAAAACACATGAGGGTCGCTACACTCGCTAAGTACTGAGTGTGTAAATAGCTGACACGCGCCGATGGTGCTGCGTCGGCGTGGGATTTTGGTCGGCGGCGGCGGCGCGGCGCTCATATCTTGTGTAATTATGTATGCATGTATGTTCTTTATGTGGATTGTGGACATGAAAATTCTATTTCACGGGCTACAGTCCAAACGGCTTGATGGTTTTTGATATATGAGGTGTCGTTGGATTCCTTGCAGTGTCTTTGCAGTGGAGCGTGTTATATATAAACTAATTGACAGGGCGTAGTTTCATTTAAAATATTTCATGTTAAATACCGAAACACCCAAAGTAATCACATATAATTGACAACTATCGTATTTTAAAACTGTACCTTCATTTCCTTCACGGACGACACATGCATTGAGGTCGCCCTGACTCACGCATATTTTTTTATTTCCGGTCTGTTAACATATTTATATACAAAATAATATATTTTCTAAAACAGAATTAATGTGGCTTTATGGCCGTATTTTTTGTTTTTATGTATCTTATGTAGTTAAAAAAAAAATTAGTAATATTGAATAAAAATAATTTACGCTGTATATGTTTTTCTCCTTTAATTTATTTTTTTGTTCCAAAATGTATTATTTTGGTTCGTAAAATAGATTCCTCATCCTTTATTTATCCGAAAATGATATAACATATGCCTTGGTGTGTATAGTTTCAGAAAAAAATGGCTTTAAATAAAGCGCGGCGGAGTCGAACTTCCCCCCCCCCCCCCTAAAAGCGGGGTGGCTCTCGATGGCTCCCGGTCTGAATCCACTCAAGACCACCTAAGGATCAACTGTGCCAAGTTTCAGCGCATAGTCAAAAAGTGCAAGGTATCTTGCAATAGCACACCCACTATGGGCGGTGAGGAGAATATTCAATTTCTTCTGGGGTTCTTCGGGGTCGAAGTTGCATCACGTACGTAGGAATTACCCATCACTACCCTACGTGACCCCTGGGTGGTGCTAAAAGTGCAACAACCTGGCAACCGTACTGTCTTTTCCAAGATCTCACGGTTCTAAATACTGATTTGCCATACAATAAATAAATTTCTTCTGGCAATACATGGGTAATACTAATCCATGAAGTCCGTGTTGAATAATTAATTTATAAATTAGTAAACAGATATCATATAAAGTTAAATCAGTCATGTATTGATGGAGAAGCCGTATGAAGGTGTATCGCGTATTATCTTTTCCTACAAAAACATGAACCTTGAATACTATGGACGGGCTGTACATGTTATCACAGTGAGGGACGGAAAAGCTCTTATGCAGCTAAATTAAGAACCGGTCCTAAAATGGCTAATGCCTTGCCATAAACAACCTACTAAATTTGGACGGGTAATGGTTTGTTGGGCACAACTTCATACTAAATCCACAGATTACAGAGAAAAGCAGATAGGCCCTAATAAATTGAACGTTTTCTATACATCCGATCTCTTCTCACTTACGTACTGAACGCCGAGTAAGAAAGGGATAGAACCATGTTATCTGACAGGTCTTCATACGTCATTGTCTCCGCTTTCTCGCTCGCACGATGTAATTCGCTTTCTCGCTCGCTCGAGATTTAGTGCACAGAAAGATATTTTCTTACAAGTTATCGATATCGATATTTACTGTTAATACATTCGTAATATGCGATACTCGTAAGTAAATTGTATCTCTATCCATACTATGCAAAAATTAATATGGTACTTACCAAATAGAAAACAAAAACCATTACACGACTACGAATATAATAAACTGCATTCATGTTTCATATGTTCGCTACAAATTAAATTACGCAAATACATAGGTAGTCAGACGAGTTACTTTTTAAGTCTCACTATTTTGTGGATCTTTAGTGGAACACATTTATTTTTAACCGACTTCTGAAACTTATCAATTCCGCTGGCTCTTTATTTTTTTATGTATGTTCCTCGATTACTCTTAGACGCCTGGACCGATAAGAATGGTGTTTTGTTAGAAAAGGTGGTCCTAGGCAGGTCAGGATCTGAAGATGGGATCCTGGAGAAATCCAGGGCAATCTTCAAATCTTATTTTGAAACGATTTGGGTACTTTGAAATCGTGCATTTGCTTTCAGAAAGCAGTTCATGCGGTAATATGGAATGTGGCTTCGTGAAGTATTGATTTGAAGTCGATTAAAACTTTGTTTTTAAAGTAAGCTAACACAAAATAACAACGCAATTATATTCCTGAAAATATCTCATTTTAATAAGAAAGTTACATCTAATGCTTTAAATAATAAATATCCAATTATATAGAACTTTTTGCAATCAGTAAACTTGCACCACCTGAAGAGGCAATGCAGATGTCTTAGGTATTGTATCTGGTAGCCTTTCATTACTGCTCAGCATCATTTTGTTGTAGTTGCCTTCTAATTGTTGATCCTGGTGAGATCCCTGCATTAAATACAGTAACGAAAACATTATTATACAATATCTATCAGTTGAGCTGCTTAAGTATGAACAGGTAAACAACAAACCGACACAGAGTTACTTTCGCATGTATAATACATATTATAGTAGTTATGGATATATAAAGAAAATCAATGTACTAATACAAATTCTTTGCATATACAAAACTTAAATGAAACGAACTCATCTGGAGGGACCTCAGAAATGTCAAGTAATAAAATAAATAAAACTCACTATACCAACTTACCTCAAGCGGCCTCTGAAAAACTGTAGGTATCGCATCTGGCAGCAAGTGTTTTATATTTTTAATAATAACGAAACAGTTAGTTTCGAAATGTTTTGAACATATTCTATGGTGTTTTTTCGGCGTCCAATTATTGCGCCCTACTGCGTCAATCCATTTTTTTCGAAGATTATTATTTACCGGAAACCTGAAGTTAACAGTTAAGACATGTAACATTAAAATATTTTGTCTAAACGCCTACATGAATAATTCATGTCGATGAAATATCGATATATACATGGTAACAACACTACCCCTGTTTACGACAATTGTATTTTTACTAAAAATCCCAAAAGTATCAAGTTTGATCCATGTAAAAAGTACTTATCCGATAGTATCAAGCATCTGCTGTAATCCCAGACCATTATATTGCGTAATGTACATGAAATATTTGAAAAATAACCAAATGATTCTTACCGATGAAATCCGATTGTTTCTCCGGTCTTTTTTAACAATCTAGCGTAACTTCGGCAGTACGGAACTGCACAAGCCATTGTGCCACTTCATACAACTTAAATCATTAACTTATTACAGAAATATTTAGTTTTCCAACACAATATTCTTGAAATAACCAACTTTCCTCAAGATTCACAAGAGATTTGACGTTGATTTGACTTTGACAGATTGTTTAGCATTTAACACCGTGGTTAACAGTTTTTGGAGACAAGTCGTCAATAGACTCAAAATACCATACTATTCGTCTCATTCTAACTCACGTCAGCTGACCATAAGCAGTGACAGAGACAAGTATATGAAACATCGTCTTGCTTTATACTGCGCGTCTGTATTCTTATTAGTCTGTGACTAAATCAATAACTCCTTAATACTTTTTTTTTTTTTCCTTTCATAACTTCCTAAGTTGGGCCCCGAAGGGGCCCTCAACTAATTGCCGATGACACAGGTAGTATAAAATACACACCAAAAATAAAAACAATATGTACAAGAAACAGAAAACCATAAAAAGGACAAACTTAAAACTAAAAACTATATACAACTAAAGATACTACCTTAAAACTTACAAAACATCACTAATACAAACATAAAATTTGCCATGCACACATGCAAGATTAGACAGAAATATACGAGAAAACATGCAAAAATTACGATACAAAATAATCATTTACAAAGTATATACAGCCATAAAAAGTTGCAAAAAAGGAACAAAGGAGGATAGATATTATCATAATAGGTTACATTAAGTAGAAGTAGAACCGGAAGGAGGACGAGTAAAGTGACGGACGCTACGTGATTGGAAGTAGCGCCTCGTCAAGGAAGGCCTGTAAGGAACAGAAGGGACAGTCGAAGATAGGGAAAGAGAAAGAGGGAGAGTGTCGTCGTCAGGTGGGTGGGTGAGGCTGCGAGAAAACTCACCCACCACGTCATCGTCCATATTGAGGTCGACAAGGGATAAGCCCGTGAGCCCGTCCGCGCGTGCCGCCCCGCGGCGCCTCTGCTGCCGTTCCCGGGCGCGGAATTCTATGTCGTAATCAAGTTCAGCCTTCCGCTCTAGGGTGATAGCATCGTCCGGGTCGCCGAGGACGTGTCTGGGCCGGCGGTCCCGGCGCTTGGGGTCCAGCCCAGGCGCATAGTCAATCGCCCTTTTGATGAGCGGATTTCCACTAAGTGCCGCCTTTTCAAAGTACTTAGTGGAAATCCGCTTCATGTGATCCGCCACCGAAGGCATAAATAAGTCCGCGTGTAACCTTATGTTACGCACATAAAACGGGGCGTTTACAGACCGCCGCAAAAACTTATTTTGCAGGGTCTGCAAACGTCCCAAGTGCGTTTTAGCGCAATGCGCGAACGCTACACTCGCGTAGCAGAAAACTGGCCTGATACACGCCTTATAGATCAGTACTTTGTTCCTTACAGACAAGCTGCTGGACGGCCTAAGGAGGTGGAACAATCTGCTTAGATAAAAGGACGCCCTGTCCCGCACGACACTAAGGTGTTTGGCGAAAGTCAGTCGCCTGTCCAGGAGAACCCCAAGGTACCGTACGTGGGTAACCCACGGTATGACCCTCCCGGACAGGGACAGCACCCCATGCCGTGCGGTCAGAGCATCGTATCCTAACCTCTGAGAGAAGACCACCGCGGCACACTTCTCCGGATTTAACTCCACTCTCCAGGCGCGGCACCAACTCCCGAGAGAGTCGATTGCGCGCTGGAGAAGAGCTCGCAACCTATCTGGATGGGTCGAGGACGTGTATATAGCCGTGTCGTCCGCAAAAAGCGCATAGTGGACACGGTTTATCCTTGGCAGGTCGTTGATATACAGGGCAAACAAGAAGGGAGATAGTACTGCACCCTGCGGCACGCCCGCCCGAATAGGATGACGCGCCGAGAGGGTGCCCTCCACGCGATATTGGAATGCCCTGTTTGCCAGGAAGTCCCCAATCAGGTGCACCAGCCTGTCCGGCATCTGCATGTCGAACAGCTTATGCACCAGCCCGCAATGCCACACTTTGTCGAATGCCTTGGCAATGTCAAAGAACACAGCGCCAGTGGCGACCGACCTCCGTGTGGCAGCGAACCAGTGCAAGACATGCTCCACCAGCCGGTGCACCTGATGGGTGCAGGAGTGTCCAGGCCTAAACCCAAACTGCTCGTCAATATAAATATTGTGCTCACTGAGGAAGTCCCACAAGCGGGCTTGAACTACCCGCTCGTATAACTTCCCCAGCGTGCACAATAGGCTAATGGGCCTGTAACTGACCGGCGCTGTCCTTGGCTTGCCTGGTTTTGGGATGCCAATGACGTGGGCCACCTTCCGGCCGCCGGGAAGTGACAGTTGGCCAGCGCCGCGTTGAACAGGTCTACCAGAAAGTGGATCAATGCGTCCGGAAGTGCCTTCAAGGCCCGGTTCGAAATGCCGTCCGAGCCGGGGGCCTTTTTGACCTGCAATCTCCTGATCAGCCTCTGGACCTCCGTGAACGTTGTCCTCCTCAGAGGCTGACTGGTAGGCGCGACTGCAAGTCTGGCAGCAACGTTATCCGCCACGCGGGTGACATGATCCTGGTCGCAAGACTCTGTGCTGGGCGAACACTGCAGCTCTAGGCTGCTCGCCAAGCACTTGGCCTTCTCCGCGTCCGTGAATGCCGGGGGAGCAGAAGGGGGGGCCCCAGGGATGATCAAGGGCGGCATTTGAACGACACCGTCCATTTTGAATGTACGAACCAACTGCCAGAAAGCCACATGAGAAGGAACAAGCTCCTCAAGGAGATTGTTCCACCTCGCGTTCCTATATTCCCTAATGCATTTTTTCAACCTCTTTTGCCACCAGTTAAGATGCGTCTTGTTATCCGGCGAGGGAAACAGGTCATATTCTCGAGTGGCCGCGTTCTTTAGCCTTTTAATCTCCTTGATATACGCAGGTAGCTCCCAGCGACCTGAATCAACTGGAACCTCCTTGGTGTTGGCCGAGATTATGTCGCGCAAGCCACCCGTAACATAATCGACCGCACGGTCGGTTCCCTCGCGGGAGACCAAGACGTCAGGGGGAGGAAGGTTCAGTACCAGGGGGGAGTCCTCCCTTGCCAGCTCGTCGCTGACACCAAGCCAGTTGACAACCGACTTGGTGCCAGCAGGGTCCGCCAAGGAAGGGCCCAGTCTCAGCACCACAGGCCTATGATCTGACGACATAATGTGCTCGACTACGATGCTGCGCATGCTAAGCGCAATTCGCTTAAGGATGAAAATGTCCAAGATATCACGGTTATGACCGACAGTGAAGGGGAAGTGGGTGAGCCAGAATGTCAACCTGCAACAGGTCACCATCCCGCGCCCCTTCCACTAAACTAAGGAGCGCCCTGCCATTCGCATTAGCCACCCCACAGTTCCACTGAGGATGCTTCGCATTGAGGTCGCCGGCCAGAATGACCGACTCATCCAATGCCAAGACAGCCTCAAGGTCAGACCGCAGGATAGGCTTATCCGGTGGCAGGTAAACGGAAACAAAAGTGATGGGACGATGACCCAACATTGCAAGCCGACACACTGAGACCTCCATGTTAGTGAGCTGTGGCGGATCCATAGGCGAGACATGCAGGGACCTTTTGAAGTAGATAAGAGTGCCTCCCCCCCTGGCACTCATGGCCCTGTCATTACGAACAAATGCATAGTTCGCGATCCTAGGACTGCGCCCCCTGGGTTTGAGGAAAGACTCTTGCACCATGAGGACATCCAATTGGGCGTCCTTCAGGAGGCAAGAGACCTCCTCCCTCTTCTCACGCAGGCCACAGGCATTAAAAATGCCTATGGCCAACGAACGAGGTTTAAGTCGGGCGGCGCAGTCCATTAAGGAGCGCTAAGTGATTTTAAGTTCCTGAAGAGCACCTCGTGCGCGAGCAAGGTTTTAAGAGTCTCCGCTTGATTACCTGCGGCGGCACGCAACTCCGCCGCCACCACGGACACCTCGTCCAGATCAATGAGCTCCGCGACCTTCATCACGTAATTCAGGTCAGCGAGCGCAGAACCGTCCGACTGCACGGACGCCCGGGCAAGGCCAGCGGTCGGAGCAAGCCCCGGCCGCGATTGACCCCCCCCGGGCGACGGCGCAACCGCTCGGTTATAAGTTTTGCCCCCACTGGGGCTAGGAACAGGAGAAGGGCCAGGGGCATCCGCAGCCGCCGCCGCCCTACCTTTCCGACCCAAGCCGGGGAACCCACGGCCATCCAAGTCCTCAGGCAGGCGGTCCCTCTGGGATCTCGTCTGCTGCTGGGGCCTGGAGACGCACTGGACCTTGGGGGCACTGGGGCACCCCCTATAGCTGGCCACATGGGCCCCACCGCAGTTTGAACACTTGGGCGGGAGCTCCGTGTCCTTTGGCCGCGGACACGCCCGCGACTCGTGACCCTCGCCGCACCTTACACAGTTGGGGTCCATGTGACAGTTTCTGGAACCATGCCCGAACAATTGACAGTTAAAGCATTGCGGCACTTGTCCGTTGCGGTGCGGCTTCTCGAATACTACACCAGACAGACCGCAAACGATAGACTCATTAAACAGCTCTTTGCATTTTGGGTCCCTGCGCAAAATGATGCTGCACAGGGGAAAGGAGTCTTGTCTCTCCCCCTGTGCATTCTGTGCACACTAAGTACAGGGTACCCGCGCGCAACTAGGTCCTCTTTTACCGCATCAGTCTCGATATGAATATCGAGGCCCTTAATAACGACGCGGAGACTCTTGTCCTCCTCGAACGCATATGAGTAATAGCCTCTAGCAATAAGCTTCTCCCAGGAGCGATATTCCTCTCGGGAGCTAGTATTAATAACTATTCCGCGTTGGGCCATACGCGCTTTCGCAAAGTTGAGGCGAATACGTGTCGCCTCAGCGGAGAGCCTCCCCCACCTACTTGTCTTTCACGACAATGATGGGGGGGGGGGACGAACCCGCTTTTGGCTCACATCGGCAGGAGAGTCAGAAGAGGCGGGGGGGGAGGCTTGAACCTCCATCCCCTCCTCCTCCGCCACCGCCGGCAATGGACTGACTACGCCCGAGGGCCCTATATTTACGCAATAATAATCGTGATCATGCACGACGGCGTCAGCAACTATTGCGGCAACAGGGGCGGACCGCAAAGCCGCCTCCGCATCACACCCATCGCTGGACTTCGCCCTCTTGCAGATCTCTGCAACGGAGACTGGAGTGGATTCGCAGTCTACGTAGACCTTGTCACTTCCGGTGGGCGACGCGAGGGGCGAGATATTCGCCTCTGCCCTACGACGCTTTTGACTAGAGGGCTTACGCTTGCCCGCAGGCACCTGCAGGCCACCCTCCTCGGCCACTGCGTCCGGCGACAACACCAACTGAAGGGCCTGAGACCCGTCATCATCCTCACAAAGCGGACTAAAACTATTTGCCGACAGTGGAATATGCCGCACCTCCGGCGCGCAAGCCGGCGAGGCGGGCGGGCTATTTATCACCAAGGGCGGAGTCCGGGGACAAACATTGGGAGTTATGGGGGGCGACGGCTCCTCGGAGAACAAGCTGCCCTGGCTGAGGGCCAAAGCAAACAAAGAACGCCTAAACCCATCGTCCTCCAATCGGTCAATAAAGAATTGAAATTTTTCCTCCGTCATATTTGAACAACAACCTTACCTTATATATCCTAAGCCCTAAACTATGCTAACTACTATACATAATAACAGAATCGTCTCCATCGAAGAAAAAGCGTCTTATCGCACAACAGCCTTTTCGAGAAAATACCAGCGCGCGCACCACACGTTGTTACAGAAATCACACCACACCGTTGCCTCAGGAATCAAAGGCTTGACCGCTCCACTGATTAGCTAACGGTAAAAGCCAATTGGATTCAGGCCTGGCCGCGGCGGTCACTAGTAGGGTTTTCGACACACTACATAACTGAGGCTCCACTGCCGGACTGATCAGGACTGATCACAATATTTTTCCAAATAACATTAAAAATTATTATTTTCAGGCAATGTCATGCCAAAGCACAAACGTCAATAGTCCAACTCCTTAATACTTACTTTACTCTTTGAATCACTATATTTTGACAGGTGGTGACAAACAATAAAAACATATACGCGCTGAGGGACAGAGATTTGACATAGTATCTCGTTTCTACTTGTGGTATTGTCTATGCACACATCGTTGTCACTCATGTCCATGTGTGTCTGAGTCCCTCTATTCTATCCATCCTCTATGTTCCGACACGTATACACACGGACCGAATCACGCGGCAACTTGCAAGCAGTCCTGCCAATATCGGTCCGTGTAGCGGCTCCTTATGTTCGGCGTACACTACGTTATAACTAGTTTTGGAGTGTTCACTAAAATCACGCTGTTGACACCTTACTGAAGACTAGGCAGTATGGCCCATGGTCTTAGCCTGTCCGAATGGACGAATTTAAAAAAAAAAAAAAAAAAAAAGCTGTTGACACCTCAAATGTCAGTTATGACGTTTATTTGTTATGGTTACGGCCAGCCAGATTTTCATGTTTTTGGTCAAAGAATTTGATTTGATATGTCTTAAAATGGAAAGTAGCGCCGAAGTTGAGGATGTAACCAGTACTCTATCCCACTATGAGTTACTTGAAGTGACCAAGTCTACTGTGTGCACTTTGCTCAGCTGCGATCCTTTGCTTTCGGATTTGCCGACTGATATTATCTTGGAAGAAGTTCTTGCTCAGGTTCAATTAATTCTTAGGATTACCTCATTTTACTGACAAATGTTTCGAACATCGAACTTTTTTTCTCAGAAACCGTTAACTCTTCGTAAAACTTAAGGTAATTGTGTAGAGTAGAACCCATTACGGGTCCAGGTGTACCAAAGGGTACGCAGTAAAAGAGGCGCGGGACTTCGTTAGGTTTGCTTCATAATAAAAGGAAAAGTTTACCGTTTCTGAAAAAAATTGTTTCAGATGTAATGAAAATTTGGTGAAACATTAACTTGTTGAAATGTTTGTCGGTAAGAGAAAGGTAAACCCTTATTATTGCATAAGACATCCAACATGTGTTGATGGAGTGAGTTCGCAGCGTGGCACAACAACATGAGATGCCAAACTAATGTTAAGGAATGTAGGCAGTTGTAATAGCATTCTGGCTTGCCATTGTCAGATGAGGCCAGAATGTTATGCAAACCATGCATTGCATTATAAACCTACCAAATTAGAATAAGTACCTACCTCTAAGATAAATCATCTACAAGTATTATAAACAGGAAAATTCTGTGTGGTTGTAAGTTTTTATGCAGGGAGTAATCGCTGAAACTGCTTATCCAATTTGAAAAATTCTATCACCACTCATAGAGTGGGCCTTCAGGGTGTACATAATCTATCTTTTATTCCGGGTACACTGTTAAAAGCACACGGAGCCACGCGAGCAGCTAGTATTATAAATAAATAAAAAATATCGAAAGTTTACACCCCGGAAAATTGGAGGTTTACATTGGTATGGAAGTTGATACTTAGTTATAATTATAAACCATTTATAGAAATAACGGCCTTACCCTTATGAAGTAATTGCAGTATGTAATAAGTTATATTTTTTAAGGAGTATAAGTATTTGCAAATTGTAAACCTCAGCAATAAAGGCTATTTTCATTTTTATTTATTTTATGATTAAAAAAAATAGAGGTTTAGGAATTACTAAACAAGTCGGAAGACAATGGTGTAAAGAATGATTAAATTAAAATATGTATAAGCTCCAAAGTAACTACCTAATAAAAGAGAAAAAAAGTAAAAAAACTACGAGTACATCACGCTCTGCGTCAAGCCCGAACCAAAGGTCCTCAAAATATATTGAGTTATAATATAATAATAATATGAATGTGTCTTCAGATTGCAGTGGAACATGGGCAGTCAATAACAATTTACATATCAAGAGACGATGAACCAACACTAAATGTTATTGTAAGTATTAAGATTTAACTGATTCTTTGCGAGATATGTAATGTTTAATGTACCTAAGTGAGACATTGAAGGGCCAATATGGGGTGGGCAACATGCTTATAGTTCCTCTGGCTTTGCAAGTGACATAGGCTATGGTGTCCACTTTCCTCCAGGCAGGCCGTATGCTTCTTAACCACCAAACTGGTACACCAAAAATAAGAAAACAAGTACTTACTTACTTTGGGTTTTTTTTCATGTCAATGGCATACAAGCTTATGAACTGCCTAATTGTAAGTGGTCACCATAGCCTACGGGTGCTTCTAACTCCAACTTTTAATACACTCCTTTCTTGAGGAACCCCAGACTGTAGTCCCTCAGTAAAACCTCAACACGCTCATTCCACAACCTGATTTACATTGTTATTACCAGTGATCGTAACTTTTGTAGTATTTTGCGTGCAGCATAGTTTGCATAGTGTTGTTAACGGAATTGATATAGAATCTATACTTTAGATAATATCAATAAAAATTGATAATTAAGCATTAGGATTAAAAACTTCACACCAATTCCGTTAACAACACTATGCTGCACCAAAAATGCTACAAAAGTTACGATCACTTCACTGGTCACTGGTTTACACATGGAATCATCCTGTTTCAGATACCACAGAATGCTTCAGTAAGGGACCTTAAAAGGGCTGTTGCGAGACACTTTGAAATCTACCAACAGAGGACTGGTAGTAAAGTAAAGATATCATGGAAATACATCTGGAAGACCTACAACCTGTGCTTCGACTCACTTGTGCTGGACAATGACCACAGCAGCATTGAAGACTATGGGGTGACCAATAAAGTGACACTGACATTCAAAAAGAGGAGAAAGAAAACTAAGAAATTTTTATAACATCAAATACATGTACCTAAATTAATATAGTATTTTCATATGACTTAACATCTCTTCTTATTACAAAATTTGTTATATGTGTACAGTAATTCAATATATTTAAACAAATATTATTATTTATGTTTCGATGAAATATTTCGCTTTTTAGTATAAGTGCCCGCAGAGTGTTGCATCTCTTTTTCAAGGGGGCGTGGTCGACTTGAATCAAGGCACCCCATTAAGAACCTCACTTCAAGTTCGAACATGTTTACCAGGAGGGACGGAGCGAGTCTTCAGTCAACAGTGCTGCTACTTATGGGACTCTCGGGGTCCTGCGGATCTTCGACTTCTTCGTCGTGTTTAAATGATAGCATCTGGGGGTTGGCATTCTGCAGTCGGATTGTTAATGTTTCCAAAATAACGGGTAGGGTCACCTCTTTCCAACATTAAAACTTTGGAGCACAGTGAAACACCTCGATATCTCCAAAAACCCATTTTGCTAGATAGACATTCTTATTAGTCCCTCTGTTTAAAGAGTCCGCAGTAAGCTCGATTCTCCATACAAACGTAGTTACGCTCTCATTTTAAAACTACGTGTTGGATTGTAACGAAGCTTTGCATGTTCAATGAAATGAGGTATATCTATGTCTGAAATTAGTTTATGTAGCTTCAGATACCATAATAAAAAAAATACAGTGAATTTAAGTTTTTCATACAAAACTAGTTTTTGCTGTATTTAGTTTGTTTTATAAATTGCAACCACATAATCTAATTACAGACATACCTCATGTCATTGTATATGCAAAGTTTCGTCACAATCCAACACGTAGTTTTAAAATGAGAGCGTAACTACGTTTGTATGGGAAGGTGAAATTCGGCCGAGCTTACTGCGGCCTCTTAAGGTTAAGGACGCGACGCGTTGAACAAAAGGTTATAACAATCAATTTTTCTAAAATAAATATGTTAAGTTAACGTTTTCATTTGCAAGAATACGTACTAAGATAAGATTACAAGGTAGTGAGTCGAAACGCTTTGCAATTAGTACCTATTTATTTGCACAAGAATGCTATACCGTTTCGGCATGCAGGAGTTACGAGTACATAATATGCAATTTGTTGATTATAAGATAGCAAGTAGTATTCATGTCTTCACAAACGTTACATATTTACTTAAACACATGTTGATCTGTAATTAACTTTTAAACCTTTTCACCGCCAGATGGTAAAGCAACTTGCCGTGCCACCTCACGCCACAAGGGTAAAAAAATAATGGATAAAGAAATAATGCCAACATGAAATTGGGCCATTTCAGAGTAGGTTTTCATAAATAAAAAAAATGACGGCAAATGCCGTCTCTGGCGTCGGTGTCACGAATCTTCGATGACGTGATTTCACGTGTTTGGCGGTGAAAAGGTTAATTGTCTATTGACATGTGTCACTCTCTTTCTCTTTCTCTTTATCATAATTCTAAAGTACTACCGATAGCAAATCGCCCTGCTACGGGAAAACAACCACTAAAATTTCACGGTGTATACAATAGATCAAAGTATAAAGGCGAACTTATCCCTATAAGGGATCTCATCCAGCTAACCTTTGAGCAAGTGAGAGGAAGGTAAAACGAGATAGGCAAACTTATACCGTGTACAAAAACACTAGAGAAAATAAAAATTGAGATTGTAGAGAGCAGTTAGTAATTCAAAGTATTATTCGATTTAGTGGTTGTGGAAGGAAGTAAAAAAATCGGCCAAGTGCGTGTCGGGCCCGCGCTGTGTAGGGTTCCGTACCCGTAGTTGCCTGTCGGTCTTTGTTCGCGCCATATAAATAATAATTTAATTTTCCAATGATTGACTAGAATACACAAATAGTTTATAGGTTAGCCTTATATTCTGAAAAAGGTGTGTGGTGTCGGGTTAGAATTTCACCACCCCCTTTCTTCCCGTGGGTGTCGTAAAAGTCGACTAAGGGACCAGGGTTGAAGTGTGTTGTGGGCGATAGGCTAGCAACCTATCACTGCAATATCACATTTTGTCGATATTTTATACCCAAATTTATGCTAAAAGTGGCGCTGGAACATACGTTTCATGTGCTCTGCCTACCCCTTTTGGGAATAAAGGCGTGAACGTATGTATGTATGTAAAAAACAAAAAATTGTACTCGATATCGAACTTCGAATCCTGCTCGGACTAATACGTTTTTATTTTTCCCCTTTAATTTAAATGTTAAGTATATTTTTTGTTAGCGGACGTTACTGCTTTCAAAATCATGTACTACATAATATACATTTAGGCCGCCGTTGGTTGAGACACCGTCACTGAATTAATTGCTTGACATTAAATTCTGTAAAATGCGCTAAAGGCGACCACGAATACGTTGCCTATTGGGGCTGTCAGACATACCACATAAATTTAACAACCACCTGGTAGTTACACCTCGCTTCAAGATAATTAAAACCCAAGATTCCTAGCAGGAACTTTGTAGGGTACAAAAATAAAAAGGATAGTACTCGTCGTTTTGTCGAGTTCCTTACCATATACAATACATATTTAAGGGGGCTTCCATACAATAAACGTGTTTTTGCCGTTTTTATAGAAAATGGTACGGAACCCTTCGTGCGCGAGTCTGACTCGCACTCGGCCGGTTTTTTTTATAAGACAATAAGGACTTGACTAGGTCATTTTGAGCACTGCGCCCACGTTTACTACTGCCGCTGCAAAAATGATTTACGCATGTGTGTAGTTACACACAGAAACTAAGAAAACGACATTTATCAAATCAACATTTATTAATTATCCATCATTAACATAACCAAATACTTCCATAGCGATTCAGTAAATAAATTAACAATATTCCAATTATTCCTATCCGTACAGCTTAAAATGTTAAAACCAAATCGAATAAAATGTTAAAATACAAATCATGTTATAGCTTACATTTAATAAAAGCATGCAGTCTTAATAAATACGAATGTTGCAAATTATTAATAATTTAAAACTAATTAAAGACATTACATTACGAGTTGTGCGAGTTGAGATCATTGAGAATATTGTGTAAGCTTGTGTTTCCAAATCTAATCACAAAACTGACATTTATGTGTGAAATACAGATTGTATTACATGGGATGACAACTGTCGAACGTAGCATATTTTTACTTGTAGGTAATGTGATTTCGTAGTTTGCTTGTTTTTTTAGTTTTTAATTATTATTTTCTTTTTGTTGTTTTTTTTTTAATTGTCACTGGTTTTGTTTTACTTGACTTTTTTAATAGGGATAAGGTTCGCCGCGATACGCATAACGTCCGAATTGATTTGTACATGGTGACTTTATTTGATTAAAATGAATAGGTGAATTATAAATACTTAAAGACGATAATACCGTAATTTTACTGGAATATATATCGTTTAAAATAATGTTCGAGTTGACTGAGGTAAAATAGGAAAACTAGGACTTAACTTTTTTATCTATAAGAATAGACATCTATTGTGTTTTCGTCTATTGTGGCCGTTGTGTCCATTCTCCTAATAGTTGTGACTTGTGAAGTGTCAGATTATATAATCAAAATCATAAAGACTATACATTTGGCATTATGACCCTTATGCTTTGGTGATAAGGGTTAGACTATCGTGAAGTAGTGCGCCACGTGGGACGCCCCGCTGGTGTCGACGGTTTTTTGAAGGTTCAGTTGGTGCACTATGGTGTCTGGGTTTTCTATCTCCTGAAAAACATACGATTTTATATTACTGTAAATCGATACTAATATTATAAATGCGAAAGTGTGTCTGTCTGTTATCTCTTCACGCGTAAACCGCTGAACCGATTTAGATGAAATTTGGTAGAGTCCCGAAGAAGGACAAGATAGATTTAACCCGGGAACCATCCCCTTACGGGTTGAAATAGCGGTTAAAGATTGTATGGAGTTACGAGATAAACGTGTTCCACGCGGACGGAGTCGCGGGCAGAAGCTAGTTTTAAATAGCTTTAGTAAATGTTAAACTAACCTCTTCATCAGTGAATCCGTTGATTTCCACAGGTATCGTTTGGCCATCTTGAGTTATGACCTGTATAAAGTAAAATTAGACATGAGATCCCATACGGTACGTACGACTGTAGTTTGTCCACTTGTGGTGTCACCTGTACACACTATACAGGGTGAAATTTTAATCAGTTGCCAAAGTTTTTGTAGGCATTTGGTATCACTTAGACTCCATTTTTGAAAAAAAAAACTGGTAGGTATTTTTAAAATTATAATTAGCTATCCCAAAAGAATTATCCGTACTGCGTAGTTACTGGGCATTCAGTACCGCGCGGAGCGGGGCGGGGCCGAGGGAGGGGAGGCGTGCCGTGCGCAAGCCTTACTACCCGCTGAGGTGCCCGCGCGGTAAGGTTTTTCGGGATAACTTTAAGCAGCAATTACAATTTTTTTTTGTACTGAATGATATGAAACAAAAAAAACGTATTTTGTAATTTTGCTGAAGAATCTTATACTTGAATTTGGACACTGATTAAAATGTCACCCTGTATAATCGATACGTATTGTATCGCGCATTTAAGAGAACACTATGAAATATAGCCAGTATTATTTCAGCATCTGCTCGTTTCATTACTCAACTTGGACACGTGTCCAAGATGTTTGTGCACAGAGGCGTCTCGAGCCCAGGTGGCGTCCGTGTGCAATCATTACCCTAACGCCCTCTACTATCCCTCCCCTAGCGCACCCCACGAGTGGGTCGCCTCGTGAATGGCGCTCGGCGCCCCCTAGGACCGTGCGCCCGGGTGCAACGCACACCCTGCACTATAGGTAAAGCCGCCCCTGTTAAATTGTGCATTTGTTTAAAGAAAATGCATTATTTGTTGCGAAAATGAAATGATGTTTAAAAATTCCAATTTAATTGTTTTACGACTGATTATTGAAATACAAGCCGCAAACCGCAACTATCCTACTTTAATTTCCTGTTTATACAAAATGGTTTAGCATTGAGCTGAAAGATGATACAATAATTTTGCGCGTTGATGTCTTCTGGAAATCGAGCCTAGTGATTGGTCAATATTCATTTGAGTTCTGTACACAGTTATATTATATTCCCAACTCAAATGAAGTTGATTCTGATATCGCTGTCAGTTATTTAATTGACGGATAGAAGTTCTCGTGTACAAAAATAAATGTTTATTTATTAGCAAAAATATACAAATAACTTACAGACTAGTCCAACACATGATATGTACAACAAAAAGAGGATTTAAACAAAAATACAATACATCAATAAAACTTAGTAAGTAGGCATAGACATACAGGGTGCTCCTGAGGAACGTGATCATGTTTAGAAAATAAAATGTCGTATAATGTTTTCTGAACTCAGCTTAGTATCCGAGTTTTGAATAATTTTAGATTTATAATATCTCCAGTGCAAATCGACTTTATGATTGCGACGTTGTGAGACCGACACATTATCTAAATGACGTTGATGGGATAGATCAAGTCTGTTCCTGTCACTATCATTGTTTATGTGTCAATCATTACGGTAATTTTTATTTTAAAGTTCAAAATCAAGAAATTATGTAGAACTCAAAGTTTAGGTTATGAAAATTGTTTCTGAACTGAACTCAAACGAAACAAACAAATGTCGAAGCATTATCTAACACACACACATCACATCATCAGCCTATATACGTCCCACTGCTGGGCACAGGCCTCCTCTCATGTATGAGAGGGAGGGGGCATTATCTAAATTTTTGTTAAATTACTTGATGAATATTTTCATTAGATGAAATTGCTTTAGACGGTGAAATAATGATGGTTTTAAGTTTATCGTGGATGGACGTAGTGTTTTTACTAATCATTAGGCTATGTTCAATCATTATGCTATTCAGCTTTATGACAGTAAGCGTAAGTAAAACATAAACATCAATAAAATTGTTCATTTCAGTTTTTAGAATTGTTCATTTCAATTGCTCAGGAATTCCAAATCACTGTATCAGCTACACGCAAAGCCGGGACTTGCTTTGAAATCCAAACCAATGAGCTGGAATCCTCAATAGCACTCCCATATTGTTACAGCATCATTGTAATATTTTGCACCATGGAGCACTCGGAAACAATTTTTTATAAGCTGTTAGGTTCGCCGTCTGAGACCCCACAATTTCTTCAATTTTTATTATTACAATTACAACACACACAACACATAACAATTATTGAATAAAACTGAATTAATTCGTTGTAATGTTAAAATTTATGACAACAATGTCACTTATTCATAGTTCATACTCGTATGACTGAAGTCATAAAGTACTTATAAAACACACTCGAAGGAAATTCTTAAGTGGCCAGTGTGAATCATATCTCAATCCATGGAGTTTGATAGCAATTTTATTGCAAACATGCATCTTTATTTGTATGTTCTTATCTTTTGATGAATTCTGTCTTCCCTATATAAAGGAACAGCACTATCCGATTTTTTTGATTTACGGCTTCATAGTAATTAGCATTTGATCAGTAACAACTACGAATTGATATAATAACACTCATGTAAATCCTGCTTTGCTTTATCTAATGGAAAGAGATAACAATAATAAACGTTGCCAGCTCATCCTGAGGCATTGTTTTACTGGTGAAGCAAAAATAATTTATTTATTATGCATGAAAATTTGAAAAAAGTTTAAATTCATATTTCGACCTGGGTTCATATAACATCCTTATCTTATGACCTCAGGTATACGCTGGTAAAGTTATGCGGGTTCCTCAGGAGCACGTTGTATATATTACTTTCGATATTATTGTAAGTAGGTTGTTGTTGTATGTTAGGAAAGTCCCGCTCACCTGCAAGGACTTGCCGTCTGCGGAGGTGATCGCGAGCCGCGTGCCGTCTTGCATCGTGAAGTGCAGCGGGTTGCCTTGCTCGTCCGTCACCTGCAACACACAAACACACAGACACATACACCAAATGAATCTTGTTATTCCTCATTAGCCGAGAGACGTCCACTGCGGGCCAAGAGCTTGTGAACGGAATATTTACCGTTAACTTTTCGGTGACCGAAAACACCGTGAGGAAACCGGTCTAATCCCAATACGGTCTAGTTTTCCCTCTGGGTTGGAAGGTCAGATGGCAGTCGCTGTAAAACTGGTGCCTATGTCAAATCTTGGGATTAGGTGTCAAAGCTGACCCCGGGCTACCGGGAATAACGCTAGGAGGATGATGACAGTAATCAAAAAGACGTGCACACGACTTTTTGAGAACGTAGAAATATTTATGACCTCGCCTGTACTGTTTTTGGATAGTCGTGTAAAATAAATACATATTTGCGGACAATCTTACACAAATCGACCTAGCCCTAAACTAAGCAAAGCTTGTACTATGGGTGCTAGACGACGATAATAGTTATTTATGATACAAGTGCGGAAAGTTGGGAATTACCAATCCGCACGTGTATCACACAATATTTTACAATGCATCATGCAAGGAAATTAAAAATTATACTTAAAAAGTGAAAATTGAATTGTCATGATATCTCATTCTCGCACGTGTGTGAGAATTTTGGCCCGAAATCCATTCCCGCACCGCCGCCCCCCCGCCCGGCCCGCCGTGCGGGCATGGCGAGCTTTCCTTGCCTGAGCTTGTTTACGCTGACCCATATAAAGGCGCACTTTCAGAGCAAGTGGATTGTAAACATACTTATATAGATAAATACATACTTAAAATACATAGAAAACATCCATGACTCAAGAACAAATATTCGTGCTCATCACACAAATAAATGTCCTTACCGGGATTCGAACCCGGGACCTCTAGCTCCGTAGGCTACCAACTAGGCTAAAGCGGTCGTCAAATCAAATGTCCATCTATCCTACTCACCGGCATATGTTCACTCTCCTCCAACACTATGGGCTCAGCCAGCTCCATCTCCACCTGCGCCTCCTCCACGTGTTCCATCTGTTCCATCTGCACCTGTTCTAGGTGTTCCACGGGCACCTGTTCCAGACGGCGCTCGCCGGACTCCGGCCGCCGGATCAGGAGCGAGGAGCCCGAGTACAGCTCGCAGTCTGTGAGGACTTTGTCGTTGTCGAGTGTCGCCATCTGTCGGGAGTGAGGGTTGTTCAGTAAGACCGACCCCTAATATACTACTCCAGGAAAAATAAAAAAACGAAATTTCGAAAAACCATTTATGATAGCGTTTTTTTTGTTGATTACATTTGAAAATGTTATTCTAAGATGCTTTTTTCAAGATTCCGACAAATTTTAGATCCGGAAGTAATTATATCGATTTAAATGAAGCATGCAGTATCTTTTCTGTATGATTTATCTTGAATATTATACAGCAAATGTTAATATTCATATTCATTTATTTGTTGCAACAATGGTATTCACAGAATGTTCTTAAAATCTAATCAGTACAGACATGGACCCTGCTAGGGTATAGCAATTTATGTACTAAGCCAATCTAACCAAAATATATTAATAGAATCAACATGTTATACCTATACATAGATCTACACCTTAGATAACAACGGTATTTATATCCCTTCCATCTTATTTATATTTAGTCTACTTATTATATTATTATTATTTAATGGTCCATGAACTCCTGCAGAGTGTATGGGCATTTAATAATGAGGTACGTTTTTAATTTATTGACAGAGGTGTTAAATATTACTTCATTTGTTACTTGCTGCGGAATTTTGTTGTAGATCCTTATGGACATAGCGTAAGGGCCTTTATTGAACATTGTTTGCTTGGCGGGAACTGCTTGAACTATTTTATTACGGTGACGTAGGTTGTGTGCGTGCGAGTTGCGGTTATCAGCAGACCCCGGATTCTTGTCGCGATCACGTGACAATAGGGTGATTTGGGGAGTAAATGGAATGGTAGATCAAGATAATACTTAAATTATAAGATGAGATAAAAAGGTACATCATTTTTTTTTTGGTATACAATTATTTCTTCCCACTGTTCCATTCAGGAAATGTTATATATAATATGTGTATATATTAGAATTAACTATTATCAATGTATACAAATAAATCCAAGCAATCGATACAAATATTGCTTTGACAACCGCAAACTTTTCAAATATGCTCCGCTAACATCTGTCCCAGTGGAAAGAAGCTTTTCTTTTTTGAAGTGAATATATTCTGCGAGAAGACGTAGCCTAACCGCAAGTCATTTAGAAGAACTATTGATCTGTTACGGAGAGTCCGTTAACGAAAGAGCGACGTCGACATTTTAATCTTTTTTTTGTATTATCTTATCTTAATAAATCCGTATTAATTAATAGGTACTGTTCCATTTACTCTCCAAATCACCCTATTGTCACGTGATCGCGACAAGAATCCGGGGTCTAGTTATCAGGTTTGGGATATAGGTTTTGGTATTTGCGAACAAATTTACAGGTTTCCAGTGTATACAAAGATGTGAGGGTCAGAATTTTTAGTCTAGAGAAGTGTGGTCTGCAACTCTCTTCATTTCTTATGTTACCGAGAACTCGTACGCATCATTTCTGCAGTAAAAATATAATGTAATGCATACGTGTGTATTATTTGGTAAGTAGCGATGGTACCTGTTCTGGGTCGACTATGTGGAAGGCCTGCGGCGCGTCTGCGTCGTACGCCACGTAGATGACCCGCTCGGCGTCCGCGTCCGCGTCCGCGTCCGCCTCCGCCCCCGCCCCCGCTCCCGCCTCCGCCCCCGCCCCCGCTCCCGCTCCCGCCTCCGCTCCCGCCGCCGCGGGCGCCGCGACCACCGGCGGGTTCTTGTCCACCAGCAGGCTCACTTGCTTGTGCACTTGCTGTACAAGTACAAAGGTACTGTTACACATGCTGTGTAGTGGCACGAATGCATGCTAGTTTGGAGCAAATAGCACGTGCACCTGGGAAGTTGCTAGTAATTAGCAGGCTATTTACATACATAATATTTGAGTATGCTCAAACAAGCATAATAAACAGCATGTGTGATCCTAAGCATGTTACAATTGTTACAGAAAAGTCCTCTTCTATTTTTTTACATTTTTGGTATCTGGGCACCTAAAAACTCGTCACAATATTTTTTACTTACAATATATTATATGATATAACTTTGTCATAACGTAGTGAACACGTACAAATATCGTGATCACAATAACTGGTTTATAAACGAATCCATGCCACAATCATGATACAACTTGAAGCGGTAAAAATTACAACATTTTTTCAAGATTGAAGCGCGGAACCCTCGGAACGGTGTGGTACCGCTGCCGGCGGCGGTGCGCAGTGAAATTTTATATCACGATGTAGGCAAACCGCCAAGAGCTCTGAGTGCTCCTCGCCTAAGTCCGCAAAACTCATATGACATAGAGGGCAGGTGTAAGTGGATCTTAGAGATTCTAATTAAAGATACTGCCTTAGCCAATATATTTACTGTGGCTCGGCGAAGGCTCACAGTACCTTCTTGTGCTTGTTGAGGTTGGAGCAGTCCGCGAAGGCGCGCGGACAGAGCGGGCAGCGGAAGGGCCGCTCGCCGGTGTGCCTGCGCGCGTGCTTGAGCAGCGCCCAGCGCTCGGCGAAGGCTCACAGTACCTTCTTGTGCTTGTTGAGGTTGGAGCAGTCCGCGAAGGCGCGCGGACAGAGCGGGCAGCGGAAGGGCCGCTCGCCGGTGTGCCTGCGCGCGTGCTTGAGCAGCGCCCAGCGCTCGGCGAAGGCTCACAGTACCTTCTTGTGCTTGTTGAGGTTGGAGCAGTCCGCGAAGGCGCGCGGACAGAGCGGGCAGCGGAAGGGCCGCTCGCCGGTGTGCCTGCGCGCGTGCTTGAGCAGCGCCCAGCGCTCGGCGAAGGCTCACAGTACCTTCTTGTGCTTGTTGAGGTTGGAGCAGTCCGCGAAGGCGCGCGGACAGAGCGGGCAGCGGAAGGGCCGCTCGCCGGTGTGCCTGCGCGCGTGCTTGAGCAGCGCCCAGCGCTCGGCGAAGGCTCACAGTACCTTCTTGTGCTTGTTGAGGTTGGAGCAGTCCGCGAAGGCGCGCGGACAGAGCGGGCAGCGGAAGGGCCGCTCGCCGGTGTGCCTGCGCGCGTGCTTGAGCAGCGCCCAGCGCTCGGCGAAGGCTCACAGTACCTTCTTGTGCTTGTTGAGGTTGGAGCAGTCCGCGAAGGCGCGCGGACAGAGCGGGCAGCGGAAGGGCCGCTCGCCGGTGTGCCTGCGCGCGTGCTTGAGCAGCGCCCAGCGCTCGGCGAAGGCTCACAGTACCTTCTTGTGCTTGTTGAGGTTGGAGCAGTCCGCGAAGGCGCGCGGACAGAGCGGGCAGCGGAAGGGCCGCTCGCCGGTGTGCCTGCGCGCGTGCTTGAGCAGCGCCCAGCGCTCGGCGAAGGCTCACAGTACCTTCTTGTGCTTGTTGAGGTTGGAGCAGTCCGCGAAGGCGCGCGGACAGAGCGGGCAGCGGAAGGGCCGCTCGCCGGTGTGCCTGCGCGCGTGCTTGAGCAGCGCCCAGCGCTCGGCGAAGGCTCACAGTACCTTCTTGTGCTTGTTGAGGTTGGAGCAGTCCGCGAAGGCGCGCGGACAGAGCGGGCAGCGGAAGGGCCGCTCGCCGGTGTGCCTGCGCGCGTGCTTGAGCAGCGCCCAGCGCTCGGCGAAGGCTCACAGTACCTTCTTGTGCTTGTTGAGGTTGGAGCAGTCCGCGAAGGCGCGCGGACAGAGCGGGCAGCGGAAGGGCCGCTCGCCGGTGTGCCTGCGCGCGTGCTTGAGCAGCGCCCAGCGCTCGGCGAAGGCTCACAGTACCTTCTTGTGCTTGTTGAGGTTGGAGCAGTCCGCGAAGGCGCGCGGACAGAGCGGGCAGCGGAAGGGCCGCTCGCCGGTGTGCCTGCGCGCGTGCTTGAGCAGCGCCCAGCGCTCGGCGAAGGCTCACAGTACCTTCTTGTGCTTGTTGAGGTTGGAGCAGTCCGCGAAGGCGCGCGGACAGAGCGGGCAGCGGAAGGGCCGCTCGCCGGTGTGCCTGCGCGCGTGCTTGAGCAGCGCCCAGCGCTCGGCGAAGGCTCACAGTACCTTCTTGTGCTTGTTGAGGTTGGAGCAGTCCGCGAAGGCGCGCGGACAGAGCGGGCAGCGGAAGGGCCGCTCGCCGGTGTGCCTGCGCGCGTGCTTGAGCAGCGCCCAGCGCTCGGCGAAGGCTCACAGTACCTTCTTGTGCTTGTTGAGGTTGGAGCAGTCCGCGAAGGCGCGCGGACAGAGCGGGCAGCGGAAGGGCCGCTCGCCGGTGTGCCTGCGCGCGTGCTTGAGCAGCGCCCAGCGCTCGGCGAAGGCTCACAGTACCTTCTTGTGCTTGTTGAGGTTGGAGCAGTCCGCGAAGGCGCGCGGACAGAGCGGGCAGCGGAAGGGCCGCTCGCCGGTGTGCCTGCGCGCGTGCTTGAGCAGCGCCCAGCGCTCGGCGAAGGCTCACAGTACCTTCTTGTGCTTGTTGAGGTTGGAGCAGTCCGCGAAGGCGCGCGGACAGAGCGGGCAGCGGAAGGGCCGCTCGCCGGTGTGCCTGCGCGCGTGCTTGAGCAGCGCCCAGCGCTCGGCGAAGGCTCACAGTACCTTCTTGTGCTTGTTGAGGTTGGAGCAGTCCGCGAAGGCGCGCGGACAGAGCGGGCAGCGGAAGGGCCGCTCGCCGGTGTGCCTGCGCGCGTGCTTGAGCAGCGCCCAGCGCTCGGCGAAGGCTCACAGTACCTTCTTGTGCTTGTTGAGGTTGGAGCAGTCCGCGAAGGCGCGCGGACAGAGCGGGCAGCGGAAGGGCCGCTCGCCGGTGTGCCTGCGCGCGTGCTTGAGCAGCGCCCAGCGCTCGGCGAAGGCTCACAGTACCTTCTTGTGCTTGTTGAGGTTGGAGCAGTCCGCGAAGGCGCGCGGACAGAGCGGGCAGCGGAAGGGCCGCTCGCCGGTGTGCCTGCGCGCGTGCTTGAGCAGCGCCCAGCGCTCGGCGAAGGCTCACAGTACCTTCTTGTGCTTGTTGAGGTTGGAGCAGTCCGCGAAGGCGCGCGGACAGAGCGGGCAGCGGAAGGGCCGCTCGCCGGTGTGCCTGCGCGCGTGCTTGAGCAGCGCCCAGCGCTCGGCGAAGGCTCACAGTACCTTCTTGTGCTTGTTGAGGTTGGAGCAGTCCGCGAAGGCGCGCGGACAGAGCGGGCAGCGGAAGGGCCGCTCGCCGGTGTGCCTGCGCGCGTGCTTGAGCAGCGCCCAGCGCTCGGCGAAGGCTCACAGTACCTTCTTGTGCTTGTTGAGGTTGGAGCAGTCCGCGAAGGCGCGCGGACAGAGCGGGCAGCGGAAGGGCCGCTCGCCGGTGTGCCTGCGCGCGTGCTTGAGCAGCGCCCAGCGCTCGGCGAAGGCTCACAGTACCTTCTTGTGCTTGTTGAGGTTGGAGCAGTCCGCGAAGGCGCGCGGACAGAGCGGGCAGCGGAAGGGCCGCTCGCCGGTGTGCCTGCGCGCGTGCTTGAGCAGCGCCCAGCGCTCGGCGAAGGCTCACAGTACCTTCTTGTGCTTGTTGAGGTTGGAGCAGTCCGCGAAGGCGCGCGGACAGAGCGGGCAGCGGAAGGGCCGCTCGCCGGTGTGCCTGCGCGCGTGCTTGAGCAGCGCCCAGCGCTCGGCGAAGGCTCACAGTACCTTCTTGTGCTTGTTGAGGTTGGAGCAGTCCGCGAAGGCGCGCGGACAGAGCGGGCAGCGGAAGGGCCGCTCGCCGGTGTGCCTGCGCGCGTGCTTGAGCAGCGCCCAGCGCTCGGCGAAGGCTCACAGTACCTTCTTGTGCTTGTTGAGGTTGGAGCAGTCCGCGAAGGCGCGCGGACAGAGCGGGCAGCGGAAGGGCCGCTCGCCGGTGTGCCTGCGCGCGTGCTTGAGCAGCGCCCAGCGCTCGGCGAAGGCTCACAGTACCTTCTTGTGCTTGTTGAGGTTGGAGCAGTCCGCGAAGGCGCGCGGACAGAGCGGGCAGCGGAAGGGCCGCTCGCCGGTGTGCCTGCGCGCGTGCTTGAGCAGCGCCCAGCGCTCGGCGAAGGCTCACAGTACCTTCTTGTGCTTGTTGAGGTTGGAGCAGTCCGCGAAGGCGCGCGGACAGAGCGGGCAGCGGAAGGGCCGCTCGCCGGTGTGCCTGCGCGCGTGCTTGAGCAGCGCCCAGCGCTCGGCGAAGGCTCACAGTACCTTCTTGTGCTTGTTGAGGTTGGAGCAGTCCGCGAAGGCGCGCGGACAGAGCGGGCAGCGGAAGGGCCGCTCGCCGGTGTGCCTGCGCGCGTGCTTGAGCAGCGCCCAGCGCTCGGCGAAGGCTCACAGTACCTTCTTGTGCTTGTTGAGGTTGGAGCAGTCCGCGAAGGCGCGCGGACAGAGCGGGCAGCGGAAGGGCCGCTCGCCGGTGTGCCTGCGCGCGTGCTTGAGCAGCGCCCAGCGCTCGGCGAAGGCTCACAGTACCTTCTTGTGCTTGTTGAGGTTGGAGCAGTCCGCGAAGGCGCGCGGACAGAGCGGGCAGCGGAAGGGCCGCTCGCCGGTGTGCCTGCGCGCGTGCTTGAGCAGCGCCCAGCGCTCGGCGAAGGCTCACAGTACCTTCTTGTGCTTGTTGAGGTTGGAGCAGTCCGCGAAGGCGCGCGGACAGAGCGGGCAGCGGAAGGGCCGCTCGCCGGTGTGCCTGCGCGCGTGCTTGAGCAGCGCCCAGCGCTCGGCGAAGGCTCACAGTACCTTCTTGTGCTTGTTGAGGTTGGAGCAGTCCGCGAAGGCGCGCGGACAGAGCGGGCAGCGGAAGGGCCGCTCGCCGGTGTGCCTGCGCGCGTGCTTGAGCAGCGCCCAGCGCTCGGCGAAGGCTCACAGTACCTTCTTGTGCTTGTTGAGGTTGGAGCAGTCCGCGAAGGCGCGCGGACAGAGCGGGCAGCGGAAGGGCCGCTCGCCGGTGTGCCTGCGCGCGTGCTTGAGCAGCGCCCAGCGCTCGGCGAAGGCTCACAGTACCTTCTTGTGCTTGTTGAGGTTGGAGCAGTCCGCGAAGGCGCGCGGACAGAGCGGGCAGCGGAAGGGCCGCTCGCCGGTGTGCCTGCGCGCGTGCTTGAGCAGCGCCCAGCGCTCGGCGAAGGCTCACAGTACCTTCTTGTGCTTGTTGAGGTTGGAGCAGTCCGCGAAGGCGCGCGGACAGAGCGGGCAGCGGAAGGGCCGCTCGCCGGTGTGCCTGCGCGCGTGCTTGAGCAGCGCCCAGCGCTCGGCGAAGGCTCACAGTACCTTCTTGTGCTTGTTGAGGTTGGAGCAGTCCGCGAAGGCGCGCGGACAGAGCGGGCAGCGGAAGGGCCGCTCGCCGGTGTGCCTGCGCGCGTGCTTGAGCAGCGCCCAGCGCTCGGCGAAGGCTCACAGTACCTTCTTGTGCTTGTTGAGGTTGGAGCAGTCCGCGAAGGCGCGCGGACAGAGCGGGCAGCGGAAGGGCCGCTCGCCGGTGTGCCTGCGCGCGTGCTTGAGCAGCGCCCAGCGCTCGGCGAAGGCTCACAGTACCTTCTTGTGCTTGTTGAGGTTGGAGCAGTCCGCGAAGGCGCGCGGACAGAGCGGGCAGCGGAAGGGCCGCTCGCCGGTGTGCCTGCGCGCGTGCTTGAGCAGCGCCCAGCGCTCGGCGAAGGCTCACAGTACCTTCTTGTGCTTGTTGAGGTTGGAGCAGTCCGCGAAGGCGCGCGGACAGAGCGGGCAGCGGAAGGGCCGCTCGCCGGTGTGCCTGCGCGCGTGCTTGAGCAGCGCCCAGCGCTCGGCGAAGGCTCACAGTACCTTCTTGTGCTTGTTGAGGTTGGAGCAGTCCGCGAAGGCGCGCGGACAGAGCGGGCAGCGGAAGGGCCGCTCGCCGGTGTGCCTGCGCGCGTGCTTGAGCAGCGCCCAGCGCTCGGCGAAGGCTCACAGTACCTTCTTGTGCTTGTTGAGGTTGGAGCAGTCCGCGAAGGCGCGCGGACAGAGCGGGCAGCGGAAGGGCCGCTCGCCGGTGTGCCTGCGCGCGTGCTTGAGCAGCGCCCAGCGCTCGGCGAAGGCTCACAGTACCTTCTTGTGCTTGTTGAGGTTGGAGCAGTCCGCGAAGGCGCGCGGACAGAGCGGGCAGCGGAAGGGCCGCTCGCCGGTGTGCCTGCGCGCGTGCTTGAGCAGCGCCCAGCGCTCGGCGAAGGCTCACAGTACCTTCTTGTGCTTGTTGAGGTTGGAGCAGTCCGCGAAGGCGCGCGGACAGAGCGGGCAGCGGAAGGGCCGCTCGCCGGTGTGCCTGCGCGCGTGCTTGAGCAGCGCCCAGCGCTCGGCGAAGGCTCACAGTACCTTCTTGTGCTTGTTGAGGTTGGAGCAGTCCGCGAAGGCGCGCGGACAGAGCGGGCAGCGGAAGGGCCGCTCGCCGGTGTGCCTGCGCGCGTGCTTGAGCAGCGCCCAGCGCTCGGCGAAGGCTCACAGTACCTTCTTGTGCTTGTTGAGGTTGGAGCAGTCCGCGAAGGCGCGCGGACAGAGCGGGCAGCGGAAGGGCCGCTCGCCGGTGTGCCTGCGCGCGTGCTTGAGCAGCGCCCAGCGCTCGGCGAAGGCTCACAGTACCTTCTTGTGCTTGTTGAGGTTGGAGCAGTCCGCGAAGGCGCGCGGACAGAGCGGGCAGCGGAAGGGCCGCTCGCCGGTGTGCCTGCGCGCGTGCTTGAGCAGCGCCCAGCGCTCGGCGAAGGCTCACAGTACCTTCTTGTGCTTGTTGAGGTTGGAGCAGTCCGCGAAGGCGCGCGGACAGAGCGGGCAGCGGAAGGGCCGCTCGCCGGTGTGCCTGCGCGCGTGCTTGAGCAGCGCCCAGCGCTCGGCGAAGGCTCACAGTACCTTCTTGTGCTTGTTGAGGTTGGAGCAGTCCGCGAAGGCGCGCGGACAGAGCGGGCAGCGGAAGGGCCGCTCGCCGGTGTGCCTGCGCGCGTGCTTGAGCAGCGCCCAGCGCTCGGCGAAGGCTCACAGTACCTTCTTGTGCTTGTTGAGGTTGGAGCAGTCCGCGAAGGCGCGCGGACAGAGCGGGCAGCGGAAGGGCCGCTCGCCGGTGTGCCTGCGCGCGTGCTTGAGCAGCGCCCAGCGCTCGGCGAAGGCTCACAGTACCTTCTTGTGCTTGTTGAGGTTGGAGCAGTCCGCGAAGGCGCGCGGACAGAGCGGGCAGCGGAAGGGCCGCTCGCCGGTGTGCCTGCGCGCGTGCTTGAGCAGCGCCCAGCGCTCGGCGAAGGCTCACAGTACCTTCTTGTGCTTGTTGAGGTTGGAGCAGTCCGCGAAGGCGCGCGGACAGAGCGGGCAGCGGAAGGGCCGCTCGCCGGTGTGCCTGCGCGCGTGCTTGAGCAGCGCCCAGCGCTCGGCGAAGGCTCACAGTACCTTCTTGTGCTTGTTGAGGTTGGAGCAGTCCGCGAAGGCGCGCGGACAGAGCGGGCAGCGGAAGGGCCGCTCGCCGGTGTGCCTGCGCGCGTGCTTGAGCAGCGCCCAGCGCTCGGCGAAGGCTCACAGTACCTTCTTGTGCTTGTTGAGGTTGGAGCAGTCCGCGAAGGCGCGCGGACAGAGCGGGCAGCGGAAGGGCCGCTCGCCGGTGTGCCTGCGCGCGTGCTTGAGCAGCGCCCAGCGCTCGGCGAAGGCTCACAGTACCTTCTTGTGCTTGTTGAGGTTGGAGCAGTCCGCGAAGGCGCGCGGACAGAGCGGGCAGCGGAAGGGCCGCTCGCCGGTGTGCCTGCGCGCGTGCTTGAGCAGCGCCCAGCGCTCGGCGAAGGCTCACAGTACCTTCTTGTGCTTGTTGAGGTTGGAGCAGTCCGCGAAGGCGCGCGGACAGAGCGGGCAGCGGAAGGGCCGCTCGCCGGTGTGCCTGCGCGCGTGCTTGAGCAGCGCCCAGCGCTCGGCGAAGGCTCACAGTACCTTCTTGTGCTTGTTGAGGTTGGAGCAGTCCGCGAAGGCGCGCGGACAGAGCGGGCAGCGGAAGGGCCGCTCGCCGGTGTGCCTGCGCGCGTGCTTGAGCAGCGCCCAGCGCTCGGCGAAGGCTCACAGTACCTTCTTGTGCTTGTTGAGGTTGGAGCAGTCCGCGAAGGCGCGCGGACAGAGCGGGCAGCGGAAGGGCCGCTCGCCGGTGTGCCTGCGCGCGTGCTTGAGCAGCGCCCAGCGCTCGGCGAAGGCTCACAGTACCTTCTTGTGCTTGTTGAGGTTGGAGCAGTCCGCGAAGGCGCGCGGACAGAGCGGGCAGCGGAAGGGCCGCTCGCCGGTGTGCCTGCGCGCGTGCTTGAGCAGCGCCCAGCGCTCGGCGAAGGCTCACAGTACCTTCTTGTGCTTGTTGAGGTTGGAGCAGTCCGCGAAGGCGCGCGGACAGAGCGGGCAGCGGAAGGGCCGCTCGCCGGTGTGCCTGCGCGCGTGCTTGAGCAGCGCCCAGCGCTCGGCGAAGGCTCACAGTACCTTCTTGTGCTTGTTGAGGTTGGAGCAGTCCGCGAAGGCGCGCGGACAGAGCGGGCAGCGGAAGGGCCGCTCGCCGGTGTGCCTGCGCGCGTGCTTGAGCAGCGCCCAGCGCTCGGCGAAGGCTCACAGTACCTTCTTGTGCTTGTTGAGGTTGGAGCAGTCCGCGAAGGCGCGCGGACAGAGCGGGCAGCGGAAGGGCCGCTCGCCGGTGTGCCTGCGCGCGTGCTTGAGCAGCGCCCAGCGCTCGGCGAAGGCTCACAGTACCTTCTTGTGCTTGTTGAGGTTGGAGCAGTCCGCGAAGGCGCGCGGACAGAGCGGGCAGCGGAAGGGCCGCTCGCCGGTGTGCCTGCGCGCGTGCTTGAGCAGCGCCCAGCGCTCGGCGAAGGCTCACAGTACCTTCTTGTGCTTGTTGAGGTTGGAGCAGTCCGCGAAGGCGCGCGGACAGAGCGGGCAGCGGAAGGGCCGCTCGCCGGTGTGCCTGCGCGCGTGCTTGAGCAGCGCCCAGCGCTCGGCGAAGGCTCACAGTACCTTCTTGTGCTTGTTGAGGTTGGAGCAGTCCGCGAAGGCGCGCGGACAGAGCGGGCAGCGGAAGGGCCGCTCGCCGGTGTGCCTGCGCGCGTGCTTGAGCAGCGCCCAGCGCTCGGCGAAGGCTCACAGTACCTTCTTGTGCTTGTTGAGGTTGGAGCAGTCCGCGAAGGCGCGCGGACAGAGCGGGCAGCGGAAGGGCCGCTCGCCGGTGTGCCTGCGCGCGTGCTTGAGCAGCGCCCAGCGCTCGGCGAAGGCTCACAGTACCTTCTTGTGCTTGTTGAGGTTGGAGCAGTCCGCGAAGGCGCGCGGACAGAGCGGGCAGCGGAAGGGCCGCTCGCCGGTGTGCCTGCGCGCGTGCTTGAGCAGCGCCCAGCGCTCGGCGAAGGCTCACAGTACCTTCTTGTGCTTGTTGAGGTTGGAGCAGTCCGCGAAGGCGCGCGGACAGAGCGGGCAGCGGAAGGGCCGCTCGCCGGTGTGCCTGCGCGCGTGCTTGAGCAGCGCCCAGCGCTCGGCGAAGGCTCACAGTACCTTCTTGTGCTTGTTGAGGTTGGAGCAGTCCGCGAAGGCGCGCGGACAGAGCGGGCAGCGGAAGGGCCGCTCGCCGGTGTGCCTGCGCGCGTGCTTGAGCAGCGCCCAGCGCTCGGCGAAGGCTCACAGTACCTTCTTGTGCTTGTTGAGGTTGGAGCAGTCCGCGAAGGCGCGCGGACAGAGCGGGCAGCGGAAGGGCCGCTCGCCGGTGTGCCTGCGCGCGTGCTTGAGCAGCGCCCAGCGCTCGGCGAAGGCTCACAGTACCTTCTTGTGCTTGTTGAGGTTGGAGCAGTCCGCGAAGGCGCGCGGACAGAGCGGGCAGCGGAAGGGCCGCTCGCCGGTGTGCCTGCGCGCGTGCTTGAGCAGCGCCCAGCGCTCGGCGAAGGCTCACAGTACCTTCTTGTGCTTGTTGAGGTTGGAGCAGTCCGCGAAGGCGCGCGGACAGAGCGGGCAGCGGAAGGGCCGCTCGCCGGTGTGCCTGCGCGCGTGCTTGAGCAGCGCCCAGCGCTCGGCGAAGGCTCACAGTACCTTCTTGTGCTTGTTGAGGTTGGAGCAGTCCGCGAAGGCGCGCGGACAGAGCGGGCAGCGGAAGGGCCGCTCGCCGGTGTGCCTGCGCGCGTGCTTGAGCAGCGCCCAGCGCTCGGCGAAGGCTCACAGTACCTTCTTGTGCTTGTTGAGGTTGGAGCAGTCCGCGAAGGCGCGCGGACAGAGCGGGCAGCGGAAGGGCCGCTCGCCGGTGTGCCTGCGCGCGTGCTTGAGCAGCGCCCAGCGCTCGGCGAAGGCTCACAGTACCTTCTTGTGCTTGTTGAGGTTGGAGCAGTCCGCGAAGGCGCGCGGACAGAGCGGGCAGCGGAAGGGCCGCTCGCCGGTGTGCCTGCGCGCGTGCTTGAGCAGCGCCCAGCGCTCGGCGAAGGCTCACAGTACCTTCTTGTGCTTGTTGAGGTTGGAGCAGTCCGCGAAGGCGCGCGGACAGAGCGGGCAGCGGAAGGGCCGCTCGCCGGTGTGCCTGCGCGCGTGCTTGAGCAGCGCCCAGCGCTCGGCGAAGGCTCACAGTACCTTCTTGTGCTTGTTGAGGTTGGAGCAGTCCGCGAAGGCGCGCGGACAGAGCGGGCAGCGGAAGGGCCGCTCGCCGGTGTGCCTGCGCGCGTGCTTGAGCAGCGCCCAGCGCTCGGCGAAGGCTCACAGTACCTTCTTGTGCTTGTTGAGGTTGGAGCAGTCCGCGAAGGCGCGCGGACAGAGCGGGCAGCGGAAGGGCCGCTCGCCGGTGTGCCTGCGCGCGTGCTTGAGCAGCGCCCAGCGCTCGGCGAAGGCTCACAGTACCTTCTTGTGCTTGTTGAGGTTGGAGCAGTCCGCGAAGGCGCGCGGACAGAGCGGGCAGCGGAAGGGCCGCTCGCCGGTGTGCCTGCGCGCGTGCTTGAGCAGCGCCCAGCGCTCGGCGAAGGCTCACAGTACCTTCTTGTGCTTGTTGAGGTTGGAGCAGTCCGCGAAGGCGCGCGGACAGAGCGGGCAGCGGAAGGGCCGCTCGCCGGTGTGCCTGCGCGCGTGCTTGAGCAGCGCCCAGCGCTCGGCGAAGGCTCACAGTACCTTCTTGTGCTTGTTGAGGTTGGAGCAGTCCGCGAAGGCGCGCGGACAGAGCGGGCAGCGGAAGGGCCGCTCGCCGGTGTGCCTGCGCGCGTGCTTGAGCAGCGCCCAGCGCTCGGCGAAGGCACGGCCGCATGCGCCGCAACGGTGCCGCGCTGCGCCACGTGTCTCGCGGCGCATGTGCGCCAGCCAAGACGACCGGCACACAAAACTGGAACATTTATTCATTTATCAAATTTTTATTTGTACTAGTTATTGGGGATAATGGATTTGAAATACGTCGTCTTCATTTACCCGCAGATTTCGCGGGTGAATGGTTTTGGAATCGCACATACGCACTTGGCATCGGACTCATAAGTAGGCGAACTAACGTGACAGTTCATTTCACACGAATGTTGCCACAGTTTTGCTAGTGCTGTTAATATCGATATTTAAAAATTTCAGTTCATACTAGAGGTCAGTGAAGCAGGATTATTTTGTTTGAAATCAAACTAATCATCTGGCTGTCAGCCTGGACATAGCGAAGGCGTTTGATCGGGTCTGGCATCGCTGTCTTCTATCCAAATTGCCATCTTACGGCCTTCCCGAGGGTTTGTGCCATTGGATTGCCAGCTTTCTGTCCGGCAGATGCATACGCGCCGTTGTCGACGGCAGTTGCTCCGAAAGCATGGACTTAAATACTGGTGTACCACAAGGCTCCGTACTGTCTCCAACGCTGTTTCTGCTGCATATCAATGACATGCCGTCCATTGATGTACTTCATTGTTATGCGGACGACAGTACTAGGAATACGAATTACACGGGCCGCACAAACATCCCTCGTTCTGCTGTGGTCTCTACCGTAGTCGCGAACGACTTGTGTCCAAAATAGAGGTATTAGTAGATTGTTAACCGAGGGTTGAAAGCCACCCCTTCCTGACGAGATATTTCGCGCTCGAACGAAGTTAGAGCGCCAATAGTTCGAGGCTGAAATGGGTGGCTTTCCCAGAGTTAAACACTCTACTTTTAATTTAGAATACGAGGAAATGAAATGAAAGCCAATAACTTAAATATTTTCGTAATGAGTCAGATCCCATAGAACCCATTTTGAAAGCGTTTATGTGTGTGAACCTTGGGCGGGAACTGTTGACAGATTTTAATAATGTTTGTGTGTGGACCATTTCCTGGATGTGGGTTTGAAGTGGTTATTATATCGAAAAACTAATTTTAATTGTTTTTGATAAATTTGCCTCCGTTATGTAGGTAATTAATTATAATCAATAGTAGTGTAAATCAATTTCACTTACCTTGTTTTACTTACTTTATTTTATTAGTAACTTGAACTTCAGCGTTAGAAGATTTATTTTTATTTTTATTAGTATTCTTCATGTGCGGTTGTGTTAGTGCGCAACTTTAGTATCTAAGTACCTTTAGTTAAATAATATGTTACTACCTGTGAGTTCCTTTAATTGGCTTTCTGTTGCCTAGTAAAATTTGTTATTGTTTATGTCTTAGCTGTTGGATCTCCAAATAAATAAAATAAAATAAATAAAATAAAATAAAAAATTACATTATTAAATGTACTTATTTATATATACCATATAGTAATAAAGAATAAAAACCATCATAATTATCAAGAAGCTTCAGAAAATCCACACAATTTTATGGAAGTGTGGCAGTACAGGTTTTTGCCATTATTTTTATTTTTTATTACTTTTCAGCCCTAGGGGCGGCATGCCTCACTTTCAACCCGCTATTTAGATAAACAATGACCTACTTTCAGAGAATGAGAGATGCAAAAAAAAAAAAAACCTTAAAGGGTCGACAACGCGCACGTAGCACCCCTGGAGTTGCAAGCGTCCATAGGCTACGGTAACTACTTACCATCAGGTGGGCCGTAAGCTTGTTTGCCACCGACGTGGTATAAAAAACATTTTATTAAACAAAAAAAAAAATCGTTTCGGATTAAAAATACTTCGAACATCGTTTTAGGACATTTTGATTAAACCGTTCATGGCGTTCATCCCTATTTAGCAAGTATATGCGAGTGCGAGAGTTATGTCAACGGTTACTTGACAAAATACAAATTGAACTAGATTTATAGTATAGGTACACTCTAAGGCACCAATATATGCTACATAGACGCAAGCTTCATCTGGCATGTCTTCTCTTTGGTGTAGTAAACTACCAAACCCCAAAATATCTCTTTGAGAAAATGTTATTTCGCAAGCCACGTGGAGCACGGCAGTGAGGGTCACAACTGTTAACACATCGACATGCTTCAGCTGCTTTACGTGGAAGTTTTAGATATGCCGCAACCAAATGTTGGAACAATATGCCCCCGCCGATCCTTAAAAGTAGACAAAGTTTTAAGGTTAATGTTAAGAAACATTTATTTGAAAATCAGAAAGGACAAGGAAATTTGAAACGCGATTATACTTACTAATTTTTTTTAAGCCATCCATGAGGCGTTTTTCGTTGTTTTAAGTTATTTCTGTTTTTTGCTTGTGTAATTTTCTGGTTTTAAATTAGTTTTTCAATTATTCTTTTAATTTATTGTGACTTAATATGCATGTGTGCGTTTCGTCACTGTGCCGTGGTATCACCAAATGATCTCAACGGAAGACCAGCGCTGGCTCTCCCAGCATTACGCTGAGTTGTGACCATTTCGTGGCAAATTGGAGAAGTTTAATGTCATTGTCTGTAAATTGTCTTGTATTTTGTCATGAATAAATGTATCTTTCTTTCTTTCAATATTTATTCACTCAGTCTCATAAATATGTATACTACAATCTTAGGGCGAGGCCCCACTGGTGCGCTACAACGTTTTACATATATTTTTTATGACATGCCACATTGATTCCGTTGCGACGACGCGACGCAACGCAACGCAACGCATCGCACCAGTGGCGCCTCGCTCTTATTGTTGCAGAAATAAGGTCTGTGTACATATTTTTGACTTTGATTGAAGACATATTGGTACAAGCGTATACACCTATCGCATTTTTTTTTCCTTTGTCTGGCATAATCCGCTGCTGTCAAGTTAGTTCGCTTAATTATGAATCCGAATTTACGTTGCGGATTGGAATTTAGGGATTATTTTACTTTTGTTGCAATTAATTTCATTAATAACATCCCACGTGAATATTTACTGAATTATTTACAAACACCACCAACGAAATCAACACCAAACTAATAAAATTTACCGACACATCCGTGTTCCGTGACCAATCAGGCCTTCAAATTACAATTTGAATTGAATGAAATCCGTCCAGGAACAAAGAGTTCAAAATGGCAGCCGCGTTTTCCAATGACGTAACTATAGCTTGATCGCTACACTCGTGCCATTTACCGCCTTGGTTGCATATGTGAAGTCGCTCAGCATCGACCTGGTGTCTCCTTGCGTGTATACATCTTAATTTCGATCAAAGTGGAAAATTGAAAAATTATTCGCCATTCTGGCATCCGTCCATGAGGCAGTCCAAATCCCACTCATGGCGAAAAATTTGAAATTTTCCACTTTGATCGTAATTTGGAATTTCGTTAGCGGACATTTCTGCTTAGTAAACATTGACGGTATACTTCTTGTATTTCACGAAAGCTAATAATAGGAACGCGCCGTCGACGTCGTGCCTTATCGGCCCGATGGCTGAAAAGTTCAAAATGGCGGGCGATTTTGAAGACTAAGAAGTTCAGAGCGTTTTTTAGTGTCCCGCATTGATTGCAGATGGGTTGGTCACTCTGTATCCGCCTGGTGAAGCGACGCGGACACCGGGAGCAGTGGTAGGACTCTCCGATTGATTTTCAAGTGACTAAAAAGTTCAAGTTCAGTTTTTTTTTTTTAAGTTCAAAATGGCGGCCGTTACCGTTTCCCGCAGTGATTGCAGACGTGCGGTCTGTCAGTGTCCGCCTGGTGTCTCCTCGCGTGCAGTCGGTGCTGGCTGCTCGTGGTGAAGCGACGGGGACATTGCGTGCACTGGTACGGTTTCTCGCCGGTGTGAATGCGCTCGTGTTCGGACAGGTTGCCTTTCTGGCTGAAGCTTTTGCCGCACGTTTTGCAGGTGAAGGGTTTTAGGCCTGCGGGAGTGAGATATGGTTCATCGAACTGCATCGGAACGAGAATATGTGGTAAATTGAAAAACGATTGCAATTTATAGTAACATCCGTATTTTCCCTTAACTCCCAAGAATACCTGTTCGTCACGAATATACCTTGCCACCAAAGTAAAATTTCAGCCAATCATAATTTTGACGTTGGCTTTCTATTTCCAACAATTAATTTTCTACTGTCACTTTTGTCATGCAAATGACATGGCTAGTCATAAACAAGAACTGAACTGAACCCACAAGGTGAACTGATGGCCTGGTAAAGGTCGCGGGAGTCCGCTGGATGCGGGTGGCGCAGGACCGGCCATTGTGGCACTCTTTGGGGAGGCCTATGTCCAGCAGTGGACGTCTTTCGGCTGATATAATGATGATAGATGACGTAAATAAGGAAACTTTTAGAAAAAAAACATGTGTCGACACACGAGAGGCTAAAGGATATTTAGCTATCCATACTTAATATTATAAATACTTAAGTTTGTCTGTCTCTCACCTCTTCACGCATAAAAAACTTAGATACAATTTGGTATAGACATAGTTTGAGTCCCGAGGAAGGAAATAAAATGGCCGTCATTAGAGTTTGCTAACTATGTAAACAAACCGCCATATTAAAATCGTCTTGGCGTGGCGGTTTGTTTACCTAGTTAGCAAATTCCATTGACGGCGACTTTAGAATAGTTTTTATCCCGGAAATCATACCCAAAAGGGGTGAAAGTTTGTATGGAGCTACGTTCTAAACGAGTTCTAAGCGGACGGAGTCGCGGGCAGAAGCTAGTAAGTGTATAAGTACCGGAGTGCCACCGCATGTGCAAGGTCAGGCTGGTTTTGTGCGCGAATCGGTGTTTGCACAGTTCACAGGCAAATCGCTTCACGCCCGAGTGAAGCAACGCGTGATTCAGCAAGTTCGCTTTCGTCTTGAATGATGTGCTGCATATCTGGGAAAACAGGTGAAAAATTACATGGGGAGCTATCGTCGAGAAGGTGTCAATAAATAATCAATCAATAGAGTTAAAACCTTCGGAAAAGCAATCATATAATGTGTATTATGTGTGTTTGACGACCGCTTTAGCCTAGTTGGTAGTGACCCTGCCTACGAAGCAAGAGGTCCTGGGTTCGAATCCCGGTAAGGGCATTTATTTGTGTGATGAACATGAATATTTGTTCCTGAGTCATGGATGTTTTCTATGTATTTAAATATTTATTTATCTATATAAGTATGTTTATCGTCGTCTAGTACCCATAGTACAAGCTTTGCTTAGTTTGGGACTAGGTCGATTTGTGTCAGATTGTCCCCAAATATTTATTTATTTATTTATTATGGTACCATCGAGCTGATCGAAAGATGGAGACAGAAGGTGGCCATGGGAATCCAGTACTTAATCGACGTAACCCCGTAGATTTTGGGCTCGTTAGAATCGCCTCAATGAGTACTTGATGATGGTCAGAAAAGTACAGTTGGCAATACAAGCTTTTACCATTTTTTTTTTTTTACCGAAACTTAATTGCCTTGAACCGGGTATAAACAAGAGTGTTCGACTAAAGAGATCACCTTGCAGCTGTAAGGGCGCGCCTGCGAGTGCACGAGCTGGTGCCGCTGCAGCAACTGCTTGTGTTTGAACAGCTTCCCGCACTTCCCGCACACGTAGCGCTGGCCCGCGTGCTCGGCCTCCTTGTGGTACACCACTGACGACGGGTGGTTGAGGACCTGTGGGGAAGAGATTATTTAGAAACTAAGCAAACGACATTTGATTATTAAGGGGATGCCTTAATTGAAGGCGTACACGCCCCCGAGACAGAGACACGCTGATGCCTTCCGCCCACGAGAAAAAGAGATGTAACACTCTTCGGGAAGCGCTGTTTTGGACAAATTTCGATAATAGCTTTATTTCCTTACATTGACTGGAATTTATATATATGAGCATGCAAAGTTTGTAAGAAACAACCCTGAGCTATTTGAGAAACCCACCCAACATCCACGTTTACGCAACAGGGATTTGTCCAGGTTTAAGCAACCCGTTTTTAAGACAGCCTTGTACAACAAAAATTGTTACATGATGTCTGTCAGAGTTTACAACAATATTCTCATAGACTTAAGAAATCTGCCATGTACATTGTTCTTGACAAAACTTCGTCGTTGGCTCCATGACAATTGTTTTTATAATATGAATGACTTTATGCATTTTAGAACGTAGAATTTATTAATTTTGTTTCTTTTTGATTATAATTTGTAATTTGCATGCCACTAAAATGGTGAATTATGCCGAACATATTATTTCGAAATCCATCAATTATGTAATTTAATGTACCATAATTCTGCAAATAAATAATTTTGATTTTTTTGATTATGATTTATACTTAACTTAGTGAAGATTTATTCAAATTTCATACAGTGAGATTTTAGAAGAGATAAAATACTATAGTGTTAACTCTTTCTAACTCTTCTCTAATTTTAAGCAATCATGTATCGATAAAATCAGATGAACAATCATGTAGTCAAGAATCATATATCTGAAATTCAGGCCTTATTGTTTCTTAATCTAGTCAGAACGGCGTTGTTGAACAGTTGGATGTTGCGTCATTACCGTTGTTACGGGTTCTTTCACGCTTGCATGGTGGTACGGCGGGTCATAATATAAATACGGCCGACGGTTCCGGACGTCTCATGGCGGGGACGTCCACCGCGAGATCGCGACAACACAGACACATATAAAGTAAGCTCCAGTTGAAAACGAAAAAACTTACTTACTTAAACGTGCTTACTTTAGTCCCTATCCGTCCCGGTACCGCCGCATACCGGGTAGAGTCAGTCCGACGCAAGTCGAGCCTAGCTGAGTTTCTTGCTGGACTCTTCTCAGCTAGGCTAGGTTTTAGCGAACCAGGGATAAAACTCCCAGTAGTTCGACACCACTCACACTCCAGATTCGGTGATACTGTTCAACCAATCTCACCGGAGCGCAAACTCGTAGAGTATTCCAGTGTTTAAACTTCCCCGCGTGGTCGTGACGGAGGTTTCTCCTGGATTTTCCCCAGGCTACCCTCCACCCACGCAATTCGACCGCCATATTGGGTCCGTCCTATTATACCAACAGTCACGTAAAAAAAGGACGTCTCATTTGCTCAGTGGACGTGGCGCAAGCAACATCTCCTGCCGGCATCTCCGGATGATGCCTCGTAGAGAGGCGAAACACGTGCCGAGGTTTTGTCATTATCATTATGGTGGTGGTTTGCTGTAATTATTTACCGCATGCAAAAATACGTTGCACGTTTTATAACGGAATAGCGATAGTGCACTTTTTTTTAATCACTTTGATTTTACCAGAAACAGTCCCCGCGAAGGATACGGGCGACTGAATCCGCGATTACTGTATGGTAATGTGATTACTGAATGAGGCTGGGAAGTAAGGAATTGCAGCCCGAGTATATAAACGGCCAAGCGTAGCGAGGTCGGATTGTTATGAGACTGGCGACCTCTTTTCACGCCCAGGTATGTATAGTGCTTTTCTCAAATATACAATTAAATAAATAAAAAGCTTCAAGAAATCAAACTTAAATATTCATGGCTCAACGCCATTAACAAATTGTGGTGAAAATTCTGAATCTGATGAATAATTTCAATGAGCATTCGAACGGAAAGAAATCACGACGAAGTATTTTTTTTAATAATTGGTTACAGCTTTTACAGTGCGCGAGCGCGTGTGCCAACCGACTAGCTGAATCGCCGCTAGCGGCGCGCAAAGTGTAGGTATAATTCTAAGTTTCCACAATGTAGCTAGGGGATAAGCCTCACTTTACTCATCCGGGTTCCATTCTAGTCATCCAGAAATGACCCGCTATCTTTTTTGTGGTAAACCCACTTTACTCACAGGCAAAAGAAGTGTCGATCGTCTACCAGCTGGACTACTAACACTGCCTTTGTCTGTAGTGGCCACCATTCTGACAAAGTTTTTGGTCCAGCGTGATACCAGGCGACCATAGCTCACGACATACCTTTCCGCGAGCGAGCGCGGGTACGCGAACGACGCGTTACTCCGCGAGTACCAGGCGACCATAGCTCACGACATACCTTTCCGCGAGCGAGCGCGGGTACGCGAACGACGCGTTACTCCGCGAGTACCAGGCGACCATAGCTCACGACATACCTTTCCGCGAGCGAGCGCGGGTACGCGAACGACGCGTTACTCCGCGAGTACCAGGCGACCATAGCTCACGACATACCTTTCCGCGAGCGAGCGCGGGTACGCGAACGACGCGTTACTCCGCGAGTACCAGGCGACCATAGCTCACGACATACCTTTCCGCGAGCGAGCGCGGGTACGCGAACGACGCGTTACTCCGCGAGTACCAGGCGACCATAGCTCAAGACATACCTTTCCGCGAGCGAGCGCGGGTACGCCAACGACTCGTTACTCCGCGAGTACCAGGCGACCATAGCTCACGACATACCTTTCCGCGAGCGAGCGCGGGTACGCGAACGACGCGTTACTCCGCGAGTACCAGGCGACCATAGCTCACGACATACCTTTCCGCGAGCGAGCGCGGGTACGCGAACGACGCGTTACTCCGCGAGTACCAGGCGACCATAGCTCACGACATACCTTTCCGCGAGCGAGCGCGGGTACGCGAACGACGCGTTACTCCGCGAGTACCAGGCGACCATAGCTCACGACATACCTTTCCGCGAGCGAGCGCGGGTACGCCAACGACGCGTTACTCCGCGAGTACCAGGCGACCATAGCTCACGACATACCTTTCCGCGAGCGAGCGCGGGTGCGCGAACGACGCGTTACTCCGCGAGTACCAGGCGACCATAGCTCACGACATACCTTTCCGCGAGCGAGCGCGGGTACGCGAACGACGCGTTACTCCGCGAGTACCAGGCGACCATAGCTCACGACATACCTTTCCGCGAGCGAGCGCGGGTACGCGAACGACGCGTTACTCCGCGAGTACCAGGCGACCATAGCTCACGACATACCTTTCCGCGAGCGAGCGCGGGTACGCGAACGACGCGTTACTCCGCGAGTACCAGGCGACCATAGCTCACGACATACCTTTCCGCGAGCGAGCGCGGGTACGCGAACGACGCGTTACTCCGCGAGTACCAGGCGACCATAGCTCACGACATACCTTTCCGCGAGCGAGCGCGGGTACGCGAACGACGCGTTACTCCGCGAGTACCAGGCGACCATAGCTCACGACATACCTTTCCGCGAGCGAGCGCGGGTACGCGAACGACGCGTTACTCCGCGAGTACCAGGCGACCATAGCTCGCGACATACCTTCCCGCAGAGGTCGCAGGCGAACCCGCGCGGCTGCGCGCGCCGGTGCGAGTGCGCGTGCAGCGCGAGCGAGCGCGGGTACGCGAACGACGCGTTACTCCGCGAGTACCAGGCGACCATAGCTCGCGACATACCTTTCCGCGAGCGAGCGCGGGTACGCGAACGACGCGTTACTCCGCGAGTACCAGGCGACCATAGCTCGCGACATACCTTCCCGCAGAGGTCGCATGCGAACCCGCGCGGCTGCGCGCGCCGGTGCGAGTGCGCGTGCAGCGCGAGCGAGCGCGGGTACGCGAACGACGCGTTACTCCGCGAGTACCAGGCGACCATAGCTCGCGACATACCTTTCCGCGAGCGAGCGCGGGTACGCGAACGACGCGTTACTCCGCGAGTACCAGGCGACCATAGCTCGCGACATACCTTCCCGCAGAGGTCGCAGGCGAACCCGCGCGGCTGCGCGCGCCGGTGCGAGTGCGCGTGCAGCGCGAGCGAGCGCGGGTACGCGAACGACGCGTTACTCCGCGAGTACCAGGCGACCATAGCTCGCGACATACCTTTCCGCGAGCGAGCGCGGGTACGCGAACGACGCGTTACTCCGCGAGTACCAGGCGACCATAGCTCGCGACATACCTTTCCGCGAGCGAGCGCGGGTACGCGAACGACGCGTTACTCCGCGAGTACCAGGCGACCATAGCTCGCGACATACCTTTCCGCGAGCGAGCGCGGGTACGCGAACGACGCGTTACTCCGCGAGTACCAGGCGACCATAGCTCGCGACATACCTTCCCGCAGAGGTCGCAGGCGAACCCGCGCGGCTGCGCGCGCCGGTGCGAGTGCGCGTGCAGCGCGAGCGAGCGCGGGTACGCGAACGACGCGTTACTCCGCGAGTACCAGGCGACCATAGCTCGCGACATACCTTTCCGCGAGCGAGCGCGGGTACGCGAACGACGCGTTACTCCGCGAGTACCAGGCGACCATAGCTCGCGACATACCTTCCCGCAGAGGTCGCAGGCGAACCCGCGCGGCTGCGCGCGCCGGTGCGAGTGCGCGTGCAGCGCGAGCGAGCGCGGGTACGCGAACGACGCGTTACTCCGCGAGTACCAGGCGACCATAGCTCGCGACATACCTTTCCGCGAGCGAGCGCGGGTACGCGAACGACGCGTTACTCCGCGAGTACCAGGCGACCATAGCTCGCGACATACCTTCCCGCAGAGGTCGCAGGCGAACCCGCGCGGCTGCGCGCGCCGGTGCGAGTGCGCGTGCAGCGCGAGCGAGCGCGGGTACGCGAACGACGCGTTACTCCGCGAGTACCAGGCGACCATAGCTCGCGACATACCTTTCCGCGAGCGAGCGCGGGTACGCGAACGACGCGTTACTCCGCGAGTACCAGGCGACCATAGCTCGCGACATACCTTCCCGCAGAGGTCGCAGGCGAACCCGCGCGGCTGCGCGCGCCGGTGCGAGTGCGCGTGCAGCGCGAGCGAGCGCGGGTACGCGAACGACGCGTTACTCCGCGAGTACCAGGCGACCATAGCTCGCGACATACCTTTCCGCGAGCGAGCGCGGGTACGCGAACGACGCGTTACTCCGCGAGTACCAGGCGACCATAGCTCGCGACATACCTTTCCGCGAGCGAGCGCGGGTACGCGAACGACGCGTTACTCCGCGAGTACCAGGCGACCATAGCTCGCGACATACCTTCCCGCAGAGGTCGCAGGCGAACCCGCGCGGCTGCGCGCGCCGGTGCGAGTGCGCGTGCAGCGCGAGCGAGCGCGGGTACGCGAACGACGCGTTACTCCGCGAGTACCAGGCGACCATAGCTCGCGACATACCTTTCCGCGAGCGAGCGCGGGTACGCGAACGACGCGTTACTCCGCGAGTACCAGGCGACCATAGCTCGCGACATACCTTTCCGCGAGCGAGCGCGGGTACGCGAACGACGCGTTACTCCGCGAGTACCAGGCGACCATAGCTCGCGACATACCTTTCCGCGAGCGAGCGCGGGTACGCGAACGACGCGTTACTCCGCGAGTACCAGGCGACCATAGCTCGCGACATACCTTTCCGCGAGCGAGCGCGGGTACGCGAACGACGCGTTACTCCGCGAGTACCAGGCGACCATAGCTCGCGACATACCTTTCCGCGAGCGAGCGCGGGTACGCGAACGACGCGTTACTCCGCGAGTACCAGGCGACCATAGCTCGCGACATACCTTCCCGCAGAGGTCGCAGGCGAACCCGCGCGGCTGCGCGCGCCGGTGCGAGTGCGCGTGCAGCGCGAGCGAGCGCGGGTACGCGAACGACGCGTTACTCCGCGAGTACCAGGCGACCATAGCTCGCGACATACCTTTCCGCGAGCGAGCGCGGGTACGCGAACGACGCGTTACTCCGCGAGTACCAGGCGACCATAGCTCGCGACATACCTTTCCGCGAGCGAGCGCGGGTACGCGAACGACGCGTTACTCCGCGAGTACCAGGCGACCATAGCTCGCGACATACCTTCCCGCAGAGGTCGCAGGCGAACCCGCGCGGCTGCGCGCGCCGGTGCGAGTGCGCGTGCAGCGCGAGCGAGCGCGGGTACGCGAACGACGCGCCGCACTCTGCGCACGAGTATGGCCGCGAGCCCTCGTGGACTGCCTGCAAACAATAGGGTAGTTTCCTCATGGTAAAATTTATAACGTAGTATAACACTTTAAACTCTCGCGCTTTATACACATATTTATTTATAATACTACTAACTTCTGCCCGCGACTCCGTCCACATGGAACTCGTTTATATCGCAGCTTCATACAAACTTTTACCCCCCCCCATTTCGCCCCCTTAGGGGATGATTTTGGGGATAAAAACTATCCTATGTCAATCTCCATCCCTTCAACTATCTTCACTTAAAAAATCACGTCAAGTCGTCGCTCCGTTTTGCCGTGAAAGACGGACAAACAAACACACACATCCACTTTTCCATTTTTAATATTAGTATGGATAGTATGGAAGTATGGATTGTACACGGGTTGACGGGTCTAACGCGATATTAATTTTACAGTACATATGATGCTACTTTCCCGCACTAGTGCGGAAAAGTGCACTTTCCGTGCATATGTCAAAACTTTTTGTGACGTTTCGACACGGGTTGCACGGGTTTGACAGTCATCTGCGACCATCACCGGTGCAACCCGTGTCGAAACATCAGAAGCAAAGGTAAATTAATATCGCGTTAAACCCGTGTAAAATAATATTTATTAATATGTGATAGATAACGTAGTGTAACCATCAAATTATTGCAATTAAGTGTAAGTTAGAAAATATTTACATAATTGAACGAGCGAGCGAAGCTAAAGAAGTTCTATGCAAAAAATCAAAATGTTTATTCTGTAAATATGCTTATGCTTGCTCTTTTACTTGTCATCTTATAACTATATATTTAAATATATATATATATTATATTCTATGCTAACATAAATGCATCCTAATCTTCTACGAATTCCTTTACAGTAGTTAGAGCGTAACTTATTATAAAAGCGTACAATGTTCCCCATAAATGACATATTATTTACTCTTTTTAAACGTAATCTCGGAATCGCCAATTTATTTTTATTTCTAGTCTAGTGTTATAATTGTGTATGTCACTATTAAATTTATACATGTCCATAAATTTCCTTACATACATTATATTTTCGTAAATACCAATATATTTTAGAAGCAACAGTGAGAATATTGATTTCTTTGAATTTGTCTTTAAGAGACACTCGTGTTCCTAAATTATACATGTTACGTACAGCATGTTTCTGTAAAACAAACATTGAATTTATGTCAGCGGCTTTTGCCCCATAATAATATGCCGTAAGACATGATGTTATGGAAATATCCAAAATACACCAGCAGTGCTGTGTCAACATCTGCAAGTTGACGGATTCTTTTAACTGCGTATGCTGCTGAACTTGGTCTATCTGCCAGGGTAGAATAGACTACTCTGTAATTTTGAATCCAGGGTTAAGCCTGGAAAAACAGCTTTATCTTCAAAATCTAAAATTTCGTCTTTTAAAACCACCTGTGCAGCACGTATGCTGGACTTTAGGCAAAGAGAATCTAACACAGTTTTCATGGCATTGAGAAGTAAATTATTAGTAGTAAACCAATGAACTATAGAGGACAATATATCATTTATTTAATTTAAAACACTCTGTCCTTTTTACTTTAAATATAATAGATGTATCATCAGCAAAGAGAACCAACTTATGTTTTTCATTAACTATTGTGGCCGACGCGTCGCCTTGCGTCGCGCCGCGCTGGGCGACTTTTTGTCGCCGTGGGGCGACCCTTGTCGCGGTGCGACGGGGCGACTTTTGTCGCGCCGGCTGAGTGGACTCGTACGCCCAGAGCTTTGGCGTACGCCACTCACCAGCCACCTAACACATACTGCTTCTAGGCACGACCCGGAACGAATCCTGACGGCCCACTCGATGCCTGATGCAGCCCACGATAGCTCCTGGGTAACGCCTCTGAGTTGTAAGATCAGGGCTCGCAGAATTACCTTTTAAAACCTTTACCTGGGAGATGAATAATAATAGATGGAACGATATTAAATTATGTATTTTGATTTTGATAACTAATTTACACTTGTTCATATACTTATATGATGCCTAACACTGCCCTATTTACTTTCCTACTGATTACTTAGTTGTTGTTTCCTCAAGAGGGTCGACTGAACACAATTTGCAATGAAAACTGGCTCGTTCTTATACCAAAATTAGGTTCCCAACTCGTCACGATATCAAGACTATTTCAAGAGAGATTATTACTATTGCACTAATTCTCGTTTACCTATGATATCGTGACTCTAACATATGTTTACAAACAATAATAAACCTCGCAAGGTGATTTTTATAGAAGTTACAGCAGGTAGAAAATGGGAATATTTACTTTCGAATCCTTTTTTACTTAGTTTTCCTGACTTTAACAATATAGAACATTAATAATATGGATATAAAGTATCCTTAACAGTTGGAGCTTTTTATGACCTACCTATCGACATATGAATATGAATCTTGATTCTACTATAACAGGTTGCAAAATGGTCGCTCTGATTAACCAGAATGATAAGCCGAAATTACGTAATAAAGTTCTTAATCAAGAATTAGTATGGGATAATAACGACCAATCAGCGCCCGGCGGGCGGAGTTTGACGCGTGCTCTCTCTACGGTCAGACACTCGGATATACTCGATTTTCAGCGGCTTTCATTATGGTAATGCTTTCTTAATACAGTCTCAAATATGATCTTTAGAGCATGTTATGGCTTATATGCCTTAGGTATATACTTATTATATTCTTTGGGGTAGTAACTAAGCCCTTTATTTATTTATTTACATTTCATGTATTCATTTTTACCTATTAATTTCTTTATTATTGATTTACATGTTATTATGTACTCAAAGCTATGTAAAATGGGGTATCATAGTGGGATTTCTTTATTTACTTATACAATCTATGTCATTACAGTCTAGACATGGTTTTCGTTAACTCTAAACGTGATCTTGCGGTTCCATCGTTCACAACTATATAAGGCAAGTCGTTTATATAGACGAGAAACAAGAATGGGCCCAGAATAGAACCTTGGGGAACGCCCATTGCAGTAATAGACCCCAACGATTTAGTTCTATTTATGTCCACTTTCTGAATCCTGTTTATAAAATAAGAACAATGCTTCAGCTTGGGCCGAAAATCGTTCGTATGTCCGATGTCTGTTTCGCTGTTCTCCTCTACGAATTTCTCAACCGATTCTCTTGAAATTTTGTGAGCAGATTTATTAAATATTTTTTCTCTCGAGATAATTATTCAAATCTAAAAAATACAGTATGCTCGCGATCCCAACAGCTCACAGACCCACTAATTGTAGTTGATCCCATACACACATTTATTCCTCTCTAACGACAGGTTCGAATGGAATAAAATATTTTAGAGAAAGATCGCTCCCCACACCAACGATTAAAATATTATATTTTTTATACTCGTCGACCTTAATGTTTGAATTAAGACTTTGTACACCAAACTTAAATCACATACTTTTTACTATGGAGCTCCCAACTCAACATTTCATAACTGTTGAGACAAGTAAAATGAAATTGACCAATCACGTGGCGCCTTTACTGAACTATAATGTATTTGACCAATAGGACGCCGTCATGAGAAAGTCAAAAGGTAAATAGACACCAACGCACAAAAATGAAAAAGCGTTGGTTGCACTTCGTTTTCAATAGGTACCAAGTTTGTTTAATTTGTTCAGTTGACTCGTAGAAAAAGTATTGTTCACAATCGTGTCATAATCAAGCTTTTTAATCTCGTACCTTACTTAGGCCACTCAGCAAGCTTCGTGGCCTAAACACGGTACTCGACTAAAAAGCTCTCTATTATAACACGATTGTGATAAATACTATTAATACATACCAGGAATCCAAGTTACAGTTGCATTATAGTACATTACGTACCTAGGGCGCTGAATTCGTGAATTGCCCAGTTCGCAGGTGTTTGGGGCCCGAACCAAAGGTGAGGAACATAAAATGCGATCTGGGGCTTTACGAATTACCGCCCGTGGTGCGTGCACAATTTTACGTCTTCTCTTGGGTGTGAAGTGAGATTTGCCGCTCGTGGGCGGTAAATTTCACTTATCGCCCCGAGTGTTGTAAAAAAATAATTGTCTGGTACCTCTTCACGCTTATACCGCTGAACCGATTCTGATGAAATGTGGTATAGAGATAGTTTAGAGTCCCGGTGAAGGAATTTTTATCACGGAAATCATTCCCTGAGGGGGTGAAATGGGAAATGAAAGTTTGTATGGATCTACGATATAAATAGTTCCACGCGGACGGAGTCGAAGGCGAAAGCTAGTTATTAATAAATACATTAGAAATACGTTTGGCTTAACCGTCACTTTGACATTCGTGTTTATAAAAACGAGGCAAAACACAGGGGGCCAGAAACCAGTCAAAAGCAGAAATATTTACCTTAATGTGAAGCGAGCGGCTCTGCTTATTGCTGAACATTTTGTCGCACTGCGAACATTTCATCTTCGGCTTTCCGGAAGGGCCAAGCACGACCGTTTCCGGTTCCGTTTCCGTTTCAGCCTCCACTGGCGTTTCTGCCGGTATTTCTGTGGAATAAAGTGATCGTAATTCAAACGAAAGAATTACTCGAAAATACAACATAAAAATTCGGTATACTCTTGCTTGCCAGAATTTCATTTGCCCGAATTTTATCTGCCATAATATACAACTGCCATAATGTTGTTTTCTATAATTTTGTATGCCATACTCATTGTTTACCATAATAATTATATGCCAGAATCTTTGTTTTCCATAATATCAATATCAATAATCTCATTTTCCATAATCATTGTAATCCATAACTATCACATGCCATAATATCATTTGCCATCCATCTCAACATCCATAATATTCTTATGTGATAAAGTGGGTACGTATTGCAGTCTAATATAAAAAAAAAATATCTCGAACCTATCCGCGATCCAAGTCGGTTTTGCCACTAAGTAAAAATGAACTTTTCTCTGAGATTACCTAATGCCAAGATAGTGTTGTATCGTAGGCAGTAGGGAACAGGGGCTTAGTGGCAAAACCGACTCGGATCGCGGATAGGTTAGAAGACGGAAGCGGGAGCTTTGCTCCCGCTTTCGTCTTCGAGGTTATTTTTTTTATAAAAGAGCGGAAAAACCAGCAAATTAACAAAGATGAATCCGAATGCATGTTTAGTATGGCGTTTAAATATTCTATTAAATAATATTATTGCAAACAATAATCTGGAATACAATACGTATGGCATTCGTATCATTATGACATCCAATATTCGGGTAAACAAGAGTATGTCAATGAACTATTATGGTAAACGAAACATTCGGGCAAATGAAATTCGAGCAAGCGAAGTTCGGGCAAATGATTATTATAGTATATGAATGTCGGGCAAACAATAGACAACCTAAAAATTCACTGATCCAGCCATCTGGCAACATTGGGGCGCCTGATCAATAAAGACTGGCTTATTGACCAGTGTTGCTTTGAAATGTACCAATCCTGTGCCCCTAGTGTGTATATAGGCCTAGCTTTCATAGTTTCTTACGCCGTCTTATCACAGCCGTTCTAACTTTATTTAAAATAATTTATCTGGAATCTTCTCTAACTACCACTATTCCTATCCTGTTTCCCTGCACGTCTATCATGAGATGGCCGCGACACTCTTGATTTTTCTCACTATATCTCTTGTTTTAAGAGTTCTAATAATAAAGAGACGGATAGTGAGAGAGCTCGCGCGCCCTCAATCAGAACTAAGTCTAATCAATCAGACCTACCTCAGTCTCTATCATGTTCCTCTAGTATATCCTGGCTTACCCGGTTTTTCGTCCGGCTGTCTGGCGTCTTGCTCGGCGTCCGGCACGGCAGCCGGCAGTGCGGCGTCCTGAACGTTGCTGACTAGCTTCTCAACTGTCGGTAGCTCTTCGGATTGCTCCTGCTCTGCTGGAGTTTCCGTTTTAATTGGCGGCGTTTTGGGATTTTGCGGTTTCTGTTAAAAATATAAGTATGTGAAGCTCATGGAAAGGGTACGCACCTGAATACTTGGGGTCAGATATGTATCAACACGCTAATATTAATACTAAAAGTCATAGAAAACATCCATGACTTTGGAACAAATATTCGAAAAAAAAAGATGGGAAGATAAACTCAAAGAAAAATGACTCGACTCGTTTGAAAGTCGTCGTTTGGCCCTATAGTTGACTGATAGAAAATGCCTTAAGTCCACTTTTGGTACTTTAATGTTTTTAGCAGTAAAGTTTAAATAATAATACTGCTAAAGACAGCCTGAGCAATTTGGAGCAGAGAAGCTCTAATAAAGTCAGACGGTGAAGGTGAGCCGCGTGGGGAAGGTCTGTCCGAAGCCGCAGGTCTGCTCTCACCTGGTCGACGGTCAGCACGGTCTGGCCCTCGTGCCTGGCGCTGCGCTGGTGCGCGGTGAAGGTTAGCCGCGTGGGGAAGGTCTGTCCGAAGCCGCAGGTCTGCTCTCATCTGGTCGACGGGCAGCACGGTCTGGCCCTCGTGCCTGGCGCTGCGCTGGTGCGCGGTGAAGGTTAGCCGCGTGGGGAAGGTCTGTCCGAAGCCGCAGGTCTGCTCTCATCTGGTCGACGGGCAGCACGGTCTGGCCCTCGTGCCTGGCGCTGCGCTGGTGCGCGGTGAAGGTTAGCCGCGTGGGGAAGGTCTGTCCGAAGCCGCAGGTCTGCTCTCATCTGGTCGACGGGCAGCACGGTCTGGCCCTCGTGCCTGGCGCTGCGCTGGTGCGCGGTGAAGGTTAGCCGCGTGGGGAAGGTCTGTCCGAAGCCGCAGGTCTGCTCTCATCTGGTCGACGGGCAGCACGGTCTGGCCCTCGTGCCTGGCGCTGCGCTGGTGCGCGGTGAAGGTTAGCCGCGTGGGGAAGGTCTGTCCGAAGCCGCAGGTCTGCTCTCACCTGGTCGACGGGCAGCACGGTCTGGCCCTCGTGCCTGGCGCTGCGCTGGTGCGCGGTGAAGGTTAGCCGCGTGGGGAAGGTCTGTCCGAAGCCGCAGGTCTGCTCTCACCTGGTCGACGGGCAGCACGGTCTGGCCCTCGTGCCTGGCGCTGCGCTGGTGCGCGGTGAAGGTTAGCCGCGTGGGGAAGGTCTGTCCGAAGCCGCAGGTCTGCTCTCACCTGGTCGACGGTCAGCACGGTCTGGCCCTCGTGCCTGGCGCTGCGCTGGTGCGCGGTGAAGGTTAGCCGCGTGGGGAAGGTCTGTCCGAAGCCGCAGGTCTGCTCTCACCTGGTCGACGGGCAGCACGGTCTGGCCCTCGTGCCTGGCGCTGCGCTGGTGCGCGGTGAAGGTTAGCCGCGTGGGGAAGGTCTGTCCGAAGCCGCAGGTCTGCTCTCACCTGGTCGACGGGCAGCACGGTCTGGCCCTCGTGCCTGGCGCTGCGCTGGTGCGCGGTGAAGGTTAGCCGCGTGGGGAAGGTCTGTCCGCAGCCGCAGCGGTACTGCACGGGCCCGTGAGCCGCCACGTGCGACATGTAGCGCCCGACGCACGAGAATTCCATGCCGCAGATGGCGCACTGCTCGCGGGTCGGTCGCATGCGGCCTGGACAAGAACAAAACAATACAGTCAGGCCTGCATGTGTCCGATGACATGTACCGCGAGGCACCTCTAACGGCCCGTCCAACAGCCTCTGTGCGTTTGTTTAGAATAATCGAATGGAATGCTCGCCGCTCACCGCGGTCGCCGCCTATAGTCGCACGAAGTCGTGGCCCGGCCCGTAATGTCTATCGGTCATTGGGTCAGGATTAAGTCAACCCTTCAATCAAACAACTCTACACCAAGTTTATACATATGAATTTAAAAGTACCTATCCTAATCCGCGACCATTGAAACTGACACGACAGAGGCAATCACGTGCTAACTTTGGGCTCCTTATATACTAGCTACTAATCAAATCAAGGGTTCCTACAGATCAAACCCTTCAGATTACCTTGATTCTTGCTCACGACAACCGAAATCTGCTCGCCAAACAGTATTTTAACAGCATACATTTTTTAACATACCTTTCGGCCTCCCCCGGCCTTTGCCCTTGACTACAACAACGAGCTCCCCCGAGGCCTCCATGTGCCCGATCACCTCGGGCTCCTTCGACACGGGCGGCTTGTCGCCCGAGTCCAGCTTGGCCTCGCTGTCGCTCTCGTCGCCATCTGTCACGCCTTCTTCTTTGAATATCCGCTCTAGCTCTTTCCCCTGGAAGGTAATGGAGCAGTTTTTGAATATATCAGGCTTATTTTCATCCCACTGCTCAGCAAGTGCTCCTTGTCAAGAGAAAATCTTGCAGAAAGAACACAAATATGAGTCAATCAAGTATGTCTTGCTGTTTTTCTGTTAACCAGGAAACAATATGACAGATTCTCACAAAAAAGGTTCCAACATGTCCAGTAGATGCTGCTGAGCATGTTGGAACCTTTATTGTAAGAGTCTGTCATATCCCCATAAAAATGGAGTAAGAATGTCAAGAAGAACATGCATTTGGTGGATTCAATCTGGAGACATAACCATGGCAAATCGCAACAGAAAAAAGTGTTTCACCCATATTTAATGTTTATACCATCAACACCGGGATTCATAGATTAACAGATTGTATCCTGACCTCTCACCTCCCTCTGTCTGTGTCATCATCATCATCATATCAGCCGAAAGATGTCCACTACGGACATAAGCCTCCCCCAAAGAGTGCCACATTGACCGGTCCTACGCCACCCGAATCCAGCAGACTGCCGCGACCTTTACCAGGTCAATCAGTCCACCTTGTGGGGCTACCCACGCTGCGTCTTCCGGTACGTGGTCGCCACTCACTCTTTCCGCCCCAACGACGTTCTACGTGCAATGTGTGCCCCGCCCACTGCCACTTAAGTTTAGCGATTCGGAGGGCTATATCAGTTACCTTGGTTCTGCTGCGGATAGTCTCATTTCTGATGCAATCACGCAGAGAAACTTCCAACATAACCCTCTCCATTGCTCTTTGGGTGACTTAGAAGCCTTCTTAAGAGGCCCATAGTAAGCAACCGTGTGATGTGATCTACTGATCTATTTGTACAGCTTTTGACAATAAACGAAGCATATCTTATCATATACCTGAACTGCTTCCTTAAACCTCGTGGGTGTTTTCCTCCTCCGTTTCCCAGGCATCTCCTCTCCCTCCTTCTGGGTGGTCTTGGCCTCCTCGACCTGCCGTCTCGCAGCAGCCTCCTGTGCGAGCTCTTCGGGACTCTTGGGCTTCTTGGGAGGCCTGCCACGCTTGCGTTTGGGCTTCTCCAAGCCGGCCACTTGCAAGGCGATTGGGTGCTCCACTTGGTATACTCCATCGCTGGTGTTGACTGGAAAGAGACAAAAAAAATTGAGTGTACTGTCCATAATAAATAAACATTTGCGGACAATCTTGCACAACTCTACCTAGTCCTAAACTAAGCAAAGCTACTAATAGTACTATGGGTACTAAACGACGATAAACATACTTATATAGATAAATAAATACTTAAATACATAGAAAGCGTCCATGACTCAGGAACAAATATTCGCGCTCATCACACAAATAAATGCCCTTACCGGGATTCGAACCCAGGACCTTTTGCTTCATGCGCAGGGTCACTACGCTGCTATTATACATGTAGCTCCTCGTATATATTTCGTGTGAATAAATTACTATTGTATAGATAGTACTTAGTCTCTGTGTAGACTTCCATAAACCCCTCTGGGGTGTACTCCAAACTCCCGCTCTACTCCCCCATCAACAACTTATGGCAGCTGTACACATTGGGCCAACATTGGCGCATGAGCTAGATGCAGTTATGTAAACAAATGAGATTGAATTATAGCCATCTCCCTCCAACGCTGTATCCTGCACACACACTAACATTGGCCTAACGTGTACAGCCGGCTTTGCTTAGGTAGTGGACGCTATCCTCAAAGCCCAGCAAAGTCTACTTTGGCACTAGATTTGTTTGTGTCTTATTATTATATGTAAATAAAGCTAGATATAAACATGACACATACTCTCATATACAATCTTCTCAGTGATAATTTCCGGCTCACAAGCTGTGGCATTGTTTAACAACGTCTTCTTATATTCCCTCTCTCTCTGATGTAGCTCTCGAATTATTTTCTGAAAAGAAATATATATATATCTTGCTTTACATGAATATGAATGAACATCAAACCAAAACATTTCACAACTAGTGTTTCTTGTATCCTTACTAATATTATAAATGCGAAAGTGTCTGTCTGTTACCTCTTCAGACTTAAATTGCTGAATCGATTAAGATGGAATTTGGTGTAGAGCTATTTTACATCCCGGAGAATTAAATATGGTATTTTTTGTACCAGAAATCATTCCATAAGGCTGTGAAATGGGGGATGATAATTTGTATGGAGCTAAAATATAAACAAATACCACACGGATGGAGTCGCGGACAGCAGCTAGATTAATTTAAAATTAATTAATGTATTGTTTGCATTCCTTGTCATCACAAAATTTCTGGAAAAGGTCCTATGGTATGAAATTCTAGCTACGAAAGCTGTCAGAATGTGTGATATGATATCTTATTTTATAATTATAATATTATTGTCAATTCATGCACATTCAATTTTTCATTAATGGCCATTGAGGAGTTGATGGTACTTAATCAACTATTAATTTGATATTGTTACAAACATACATAATTAGGTACTTAGTTACAGGTTTGATATATAAGGTTTTAAAGAGGAGAATTAAAATACAAACCTGTCCATTTATAATTAAGGTTATAAATTCCACTGTAGCTTCTATCTGTATAGTGCACCCAGGACAAATTGTTCGCGGCAATTGCCCATCATCCGATACCTGCGAATAATAATGTGATAAAAACAAAATATGAGGCCACAAACTTAACAAATATTCTTAATTTAACCGATTTTTTCATGAAAACCTCTTACTTTAAGGTTGTGTAGAATAAGCTACTAAAATAAATCATGTAACCGAGAATGTTCATGTGCGTCACATTTCATTACAATGAAAGAAAAATAAGAAAATATTATAAAATAAATTAAGCCCCACTCTTTATTCAGATCAGCTGCGAAAATGTCAAATAGTGGCGCGCAATAGTTACTATAATTAGATGAGATAAGAAGTGTTTAAAGTTTATATGTACATTATAGAAAAATACAGAGTTATTAATGAATACATTTCTACTAAAATATAATGAATCTAATCAGATTAAAGATAGAAAAATGATAACATCTTCGGTCCACCGACCTCCATCTTGGTTTCATAATGGAGTCAAAACAACCACGAATTATGTAAAAAGTTCCTTACCTTGATTGGTAAATACGAATTAATAATTTCGCTTAAGTTCTGGCTATTTTCCTCAGAAGAATATAACAATGTTCCGTTGTCATTTTCTTCTCCGCATAATCTACAAACGGTAGAATTATACAGAAAGACTTCCATCTTCCACTGAGAAGATTTTTTTTAATCGCCATCTACTTCCTTATGGTCTGCCAACATAACCAAACCAATACACTATGACATTTTAGAGGTGTTTTAAAAAACTTTATTTTTTCTCTTATAGAATATAAGAATATATATTATAAGTGATTTGTTTAAAAATATATGTGAAACAAATTAAAAGAAACTAGACACATTTTTATGTTTCTATGCTACTATAAGCTTTCTGAATAACAATAACATGAAGCGTTTCTACTTTATCTCTCTTGTGCTCGTGGCAACACTATAATAGCCCCTCGAATATTTTCTGAAAGCCCTTTCCGGTTTAGTTCTTGGGGCTAGAGGCCGTTGTTTCGGTTTTTATTATTTATATCGTCCGTAATCCAACAAAATGAGAATCTATAAAGATATTATTACTGGTAATTACGTTTGTCGTGTTATATTGAAGTGATATTTGTGAATATTTGTTAAATATGTGCAACTTTGATATCAGTTACTTTGACGTTTCATTGTGCCCCTTGACAGTGATGTCTCATCATCAATTTTGGATATTTAATGCCACATCGACATTCCAGGTGGCTTTCTGTGGCTTGGGAATTAAAATAACAGGATGTGATTGTGCTTTTCAGGTGACGAGATGTTCTCGGACACTTACAAAATGAAGCTGGTCGATGAAGTAATTTACGAAGTGACCGGTAAACTAGTGACGAGAGCTCACGGCGAAATCCAGATCGAGGGCTTCAATCCCTCGGCTGAGGAAGCTGATGAGGGCACTGATTCTGCCGTGGAGAGCGGAGTAGACATAGTTCTTAACCACAGGCTTGTGGAGACATACGCCTTCGGTGACAAAAAATCGTACACACTGTACCTCAAAGACTACATGAAAAAGTGAGTGATTGTGATAGCAGCGATGAACCGCCATTGAGGTTTGGGCTAAAATGCTTTGTTTTCATTTACCATTTCAAGTGTACGTCTGGTAACATAACCTGAAATCTGAACGGCAGTGACTTGTTTTTTTGCACGCATCTTACACGTGTTGAATGCATTGTTGGCAGCTGCATGTGCAGTGTGTTATCCATCTTAATGCCCCTAAATCATTTTTCACTGTCTCTGAACGTCGCAATCCTAACAAAAGCTTCATTGGTCAACTGTCAAGTGAGTCATGAGAGGAATGAACTCCTCCGTCAGCATTTTAGGTTATGGTTTTAGAATGCCCCTAATAGTTGAGCAAGAATAACAGTAAAATGCTGGGAGTGTTATCTTGTGTTATGGTTCTGTGGTGAAGGTCATGTCTTATCTGTCTAGATAAAGAGTTCAAGATCTAGGTCTATGGCACAGCCCAGCCTTTACTTATTGAATTGATTATTGTGTGCAAAAGTGATTTTATAACCCATTATTCATGGACATGGGTGCTATGCTGCCCAAGTTGACTCAGTTTGGGTTATTCATGAGCTCAAATACCATGAGCCATCAGGTTGCCTCTTGACACCGCAGCTACGTGTCATTGCTCTGAATAAATGAAAGGAAAATAATATCATTCTTGCTTGACTATTCTGCCCTCATAAGCCAAATAGCGGTATCTCAAAATGAAATGTCATTGTAAGTTATGTCATTATACATAGATTTTAAATTGCATGTTCCAATCACATTTCATTTTTTTAGATACCGCTTTTTGGCTTATGAGGGCAGTATTGACCTTTTAAGTGCCAGTGATGTTTTCTCTCAGTTCCATCTACAGTGCCATATGTATATGTAGTCATCCAAAGGTCACACAATAAGTGTGATATCAGTGGAATCACACTTTGTGTGTCTCAAACAATCTACAGGTAGGTATATAAGTAATCTTAGCTACCATTTCACTTGGGTCGCTGCACCACGCGGGAGCTAAATCTGGTGACTTTATAACTGGTGCTCACTCTTGAACACTACTACCATCTTAGCGAAATCCAGTGGCTGCCCCATGTAGCCACAAGTCCATATAAAAATAGTACTCAATTTTTACAGACATAAGTCTTAAAAAACATAGGAGCTGTGCCCAGCAGTAGGACATATATAAGGCTGATTTTTGTATTATTTTAAGTCTTAAAACCTGCCTTTGTGAAACACAGGATTAGAAAGTTCAAATGGCAGTCAGTAAATTTTTCCGCAATAATCAGTTGTTTACATCGTGGCATCATCTAATACCAGAGGTGGGATTCCAATGTCTTCCTATGGAGCTTATGATGCTATATTAATTAACTTCTATCCATGGACAACCATTATGGGTTTGTGCATATCATGGAGTTAACAAATACTTTATTTAAAACTAGTTTCTGACTGTGACTCTGTCCGCATCCAACTTATTTATATCATAGCTCTTCCACCTCTCATTTCACCTCCTCAGGGGATGATTTCCAGGATAAAAACTATCCTATGTCCTATTTCAGCCTATACTACTAAAACATGCATATACCCAATTTCATTGAAACCTCTTCAGCGGATTATGCGTGAAGAGGTAACAGACAGACATTTACTTTCCCATTTATAATATTAGTATAACTTGCATGACAATCCTAACAGTGTTAGTAGTAGAAAAAGTAGAAAAATCAGCATTTATTATGAAGATAATGAAAATTGGAATGAGAGCATTCACCATTTTATTTCAATATTTCAAAGAACTATTTGAGTAATGAAGAAAGAAATGTGCTAATGCAGCCTGAGCATTCCCTTTCAAGTGTTATTCCTGTCAAAACCTGTGAACCAGGTACCCAGCTCTTGGGGGAAGTCTGGCTTAATCTAATATTTACACAAGATTTCTCGTTGTTACAGATTAGTCGAGAAATTAAATGAGAAGGCGCCAGACCAAGTGGACATTTTCAAAACCAACATGAACAAAGTGATGAAGGATATCCTCGGCAGGTTTAAGGAACTGCAGTTCTTCACCGGCGAGTCCATGGACTGCGATGGTATGGTGGCCATGTGCGAGTACAGAGATATTGATGGTGCCCAAGTACCCATCTTGATGTTCTTCAAACACGGACTTGAGGAAGAGAAGTTCTGAACAGCATAAGTGTATTGTATACTCATTCTATTCCACATGTCATGCCTAACTCATTTTTTGTATTTATTTACAATCCATGTCCATACCCGGAGCCGGCTTCTCCCATCACAAGGCTGAACAATTTTGTAATATTACTGAATGTTACATAATTTAAATAAATTAATGAACAGCAGTTTTTTTGTTTTATTTTTGAAAGTCTTGGAATTAACGGGTGTCAACCAAATGTACACAGTTAACTGTCCTTCCGTGCACTTTATGTGTATTGAAATAAGGTTCAATATAAATACAGGATGGTCAGTTAACTGTTTGTATACATGTAATAGGTAAAGGAAAACTGAATCGAGCGTCTGACCTAACAGCGCGTAACACATTCTGAGCTAAGAACCCAGCTCGATACTGCCATCTAGCGGCAATCCTTTACCCACCTGTCTTCTAGGAGTCACGTTCAGCGGCGTACCCTGTGGTCAATCTCGATGAGTTCAGCGTACGATGTAGTGCGCCTTCTTGTTAACAGATGGCGCTACTCGCGTGCTCCTACAGATCGGTGACTATACTAGGGAATGCAATCTCAATCTCCCGAGATCTCGTCCATATTTTACAAGACAGTCTCGTACAATTATCATACTAGATTCATAGACATTCAACTTTTAATACAAAACACTAAATGACAAAAGTTTCAACTGACTGTAATACTTTGTTATAAACATAAGATTTATTTTAATTTGAAAATTCTAATCTTAGTTTTATTACTTGTATGTCACAGTCTCAGACCAAGAAAATATACAGCCTGAGCGTTACGAACAGTCAAGTGAAGCCAAACAACATACAAACAAAACCAAGCTACATCAAGTTTAGCACACGCTCACGCACACATATACAAACAAAATTGCACTAAACTCAAACTCTTTTGTGCACGTGTCGCAATGATGTCAAGATAATTTGTTTCGAGTTTTGTGCGATTTAATTTGTTTAGCGTGTGCTAAACTTATGGGGCTTGGTTAAAAACCCGTTGGCTTCACTAGACTGTTCGTAACGCTCCGTCTGTCTTTTTTTCTTGGTCTGAGGTCACAATATGCACATTTGTCATTTTTATGTTTCTGCTTTTCTGCTCTTGTATCGTTCTATTTGAGATGCGGAGTGAGTGCGCGAGTAATTCCTCACACACCAGCACAGTCAGTTGAACAAATGTGGTTAGGGCTTAACATGAATGGTACCAAGTTTGCGATCGGCACTGTTTATCGACCACCATGGCTTAATACTGAAGTATTTTTTGACGCCCTCTCTGAGTCCGTTTCGTGTCTTGGTAACTTCGATAATATTATATTACTGGGTGATTTTAATATTAATCTTTTGGACTCCCGGGACAGTAGCTCAAAAAGATTAAATGAATTCCTTGCGTGCATGAATCTCATACAGTATGTAGACAAACCAACTCATTTTACGGAGCATAGTGAAACACTTATTGATGTGATATGTTCGAATATGCGCGTAAGCAACGTATCCGTAAATTACATCCGAACGCTTAGCAGCCACGCATTTCTTACCTGCGAAATCAACATAAAGAAACCAAAGATTCCCCGCAGGCTATTGACATACAGACCATTTAAAGACATTGTAGAAGATAAATTCAGTGAAGATCTAAATTCTATGGCATTGGGTAACTTGACTGGGAGTGTGAATGAAATAGTAAATAAATTTAACACAAGTTTGGTTGAGTTATTCAATGTTCATGCTCCTATCAAACGGACGTATGTTAAAGACAGCTCGTATCCTTGGATAACATATACTATCAAGGAAATGATGAGACTGCGTGACGAAGCGCATTCTAGGAGTAAATTAACCAAGCTTGATAGTCATAAAAGATATTATAAAGACCTAAAAAGCATAGTGAATGTAGCGATGCTCCGAGAAAAAACAGCCTATTTTAATAAAAACATAAATCACATAAAAAATCCTCGCAAACTATGGAAGAACATCAAACAAAACGTCGCTAACTTTAAAAATAATGACTCGGTCCTGCCAACGGCTCTATGCAACCCTGACGAAATCAATAAGCATTTTTTAAACCTACCAACTAATAATAAAGTCGGTTTGTCTCTTTTGACGTACTATGAATATCATAGGTTTGATACGTGTATGTTCAAATTGCATCCTGTCAGTGAATCATTAGTATTTAATATAATAAAATCCATTACAACGAATGCTCAAGGTGATGATGGTCTTACTATAAAAATGGTCTCGCTAACACTACCCGCGACATTAACAACTATAACAACGATTGTAAATAAGTCCATAGAAACTGGTACATTCCCTAAACAGTGGAAAGTGGCAGTAGTTAAACCTATTCCAAAAGTCACAAGTCCTAATTGCTACAAAGATCTCCGACCGATTAGCATACTACCAGTGATTTCTAAAGTAATGGAAAAAATTGTGTGCATACAAATGACAGAATACCTTGAGACCAATAAAATCCTACCGCAAAAACAATCCGGTTTCAGAAAATCTCACAGCACAGCAACCGCTCTTATAGATGTGGTTGATGATGTATTGGCTGCCCAAGACATTGGTGAGGGAACAATACTCGTACTGCTCGATTTTTCCCGTGCATTCGACACAATAGATACCTCTCTCCTCCTATCTAAACTTTCTTATTATGGCTTCGACAAACTTGCTTTAAAATGGTTCCACAGTTACCTTAGTGGTCGAATGCAGTATGTTAAAATTTGTCAAGAGGATGGCGTGGAAATTATATCTAGCACAATACCAGTTACCAGGGGAGTTCCTCAAGGATCGATTTTAGGGCCCATATTGTTTAGTCTTTACTGTGCTGATGTAATTAAACATATAAAGTATTGCAAGTATCAAATCTATGCCGATGATATACAGCTGTACTTATCTTTCAAAGCGGCTGATACTGATCAACATGTATGCAAAATTAATGAAGATCTTAATAATATAGTTAACTGGTGTAATAACAATAATCTTCTTTTAAATCCTACAAAATCAAAATTTATGGTATTAGGAACGAGAAAACAAATAGATGATATTGCGTCCCGCGACCCCAATGTTCTCATTGATGGTTCACGTTTGGAAAGAGTAAGTGAAGCGCGCAGCTTGGGCTTATTAATCGATGAATCCCTTAGATTTGAGAAGCATGTCGCGGAAACGATGCGAAACTGTTTTTATAGGCTCAAGGTACTATATCGAATTCGTGAATGTCTTTCTGTAGATATGCGTATCAAGTTGTGCGACTCCCTTATACTTTCCAAACTTAACTACGCCGATGTTGTGTTTGGTGGGCGCCTACTTGTCCGAACTGAGAAAGCTCTGCAGCGAATTCAAAACGCTTGTGCACGCTACTGCTTTCCAATTCCTCGTCGAGCACATATTAGTCCATTTTTAAATAAATATGACTTAATGAACATGAGTTCCCGTAGACACCTACATTTCGCTGTTCTACTTTTTGGAGTAATAAAAAATGGCGTGCCATCATATTTGTTTGAGAAACTTAATTTCTCACACCGTGCCATCAGACATGCAACACGACTGACATGCCAACCACACCGCACAGTTGCCTTTCGTGGCAGCTTTCGTTTTGCTGCCACGAAGTGCTGTAATGACCTGCCACCACCAATCCGTAATTCAAGAACCGTCGTGTCTTTTAAACAATCGTTTAAAAAGTTCCTTCTGAATAAACAAAAGAGCAGCACATAGGCAACTGTGCATACACGCACGCACGCACGCACACACACACACCCATACACACACACACACACGCACACACACGCACACACACACACACACACGCACACACGCGCGCACACACACACACACACACACACACACACACACACACACACACACACACACACACACACACACACACAGACACACATTACAAAACATGTAGATAAAAATAATAATCTTAAGGTTTAAAATTAAAAGTCCATATCGCAAAGATCATAATTCATTATAATATTAACGTTAATACACGGTTAGTATTTGTGCCATCTAGTCTAATCCATTGGCCTTGCTGAAAATCAGCGTCATGGAGCGTTTCGTATGATTCGTTCTGTGACATCATGCTGAGTGAGGACCATTTAGTACATAATCTTAGTTGTTTAATTCCTACTCTAACTAAGAATTGTAGTTATATAATGAGGTTTTTGTATTAATAAACAATTTTCTTTCTTTCTTTCTTTCTTTCTTTTTCCGGCTAGACAATAGAACCCAAAGCTCAAAATCATGGTCACCCTATCAATTTTGACAAATGCTGGATGAGGAATGACATAACGTCGTGCGGGTGTAGGGTGACCAAATTGTGTGAAATAACATTCACTGTATTGCAAATAATAATTGAGGCTAGCAATTTTGTTATTAAAAACTGTATTGTGACGGATCACGTCTCCTGGGTCACCCCGTATATGCCTTTTTATTAGAATAAAGTAAAGGGTAACACAAAACAATAAAACACACTTATAAATTTGAGGTATGTTATATTATCGAGTTTGTATGTAGGTAATAACTACAATAAAATACAGAAAATGACCGATGATTCTATTACAACGCTGTGTAGATAATGTTATGTACACTAATCACAATTTTCATATGTATTCATTTAGTATACATCATTAGGCATTCACGGGGCACGAACGGATGCCCTCATCACTTAGTCTTTATTTTCTCCATATTTAAGATCAAGTTTCAATGTTTAGATAGGAAGTTTAAAAAAAGTTAAGTACCTATACATCTATTTTCGAAATTGAAAACAAGATGGTGATCATTTGATGGATTGAACTTGAGCAAGCACGAAAAACCGAAGCATTTGTTGAGCTTACCAACTGATTTTGGCTCTCTAATGCGTTCTTCAACCTTGCTCCACAAGGACAGCAAATTTCGTGGTTGCTTAAACTCTAGATGAAGATGGTTTCTAAAATAAACTCTACGAATAAGTTGTGGTAACTGGACAGATGAAAAAAGTACATTGTTTCTAAGGACTTAATTCGTTTTTGAATAGTGTTACGGAAATAAGTTATTAGTAAACGTTACACACATGAAACCAGTGATTTTTTATAAAAAAGAGGTAGATACGTTGTCTATACGAAATGCCGTGTTTAAAAATGGCTACCACATCTGACAGCTGACACGTGTCCATTGACAACGCGAAACTGCATCGAACGGTAGTGCGACCGAAACAGCGCTTATAACCTATCTTCCTCTTTTTTAGATTACATCAATGCATGAAACGATCTAAATTGTAGACGGCTTTTAATTCCTTGACTGTGAAGGTTTTTTATATACATATCTGTTCCCTTTACTTATTGCAAAGCATATCGCGTAGGCACTCATTCGGAATCCAAAAAACAGCTCCATCAGTCAGAAGCTCTATGGATTACGAACTCGTACAGCATAAATTCGTTCGACTTCCGATCTTCACAATACTTAGATCCTTCGTGAACTCCGTTGCAAATATTTTTAGATATTTTTTTCTGAACTTCCAGGTTTTGAATACAGGATGAAGAAGGTACCTACTGAAATTAATTTAATCTAGAACTAAAATGCAGTATTCCTCTTGTACTGCGATGTAAAGTGGCAGGGAATCTAGCGCATAGTATAACAGAATATTTCTAAGTGCTTTAAAATTATCAGACTATGGTTAGGTTAGTACTAATAAATGAGAAAACTTTGTTTTGAAACATTCGTTTTGTATTTACGAAGGTACATTTATGTATTTCAGTCCCGACTTTTGTTTCTACAAAATAGGTAAATAAAAGAATAGGTAATTGTTGGAATTCTGTTTTCGTTAGTTTTCACGATTGTATGTTTTCAATTTATTAATTCTAACCTCAATACGTTTGCGAAATAGTATCTCTATAACAGTTTTAATATTATGTATTGCTTTCAGTAGCACACTTATTGTAGTTGATTTAAATATCAACATCTCTTAAAGATTACATATTTTCTTATAACATAACTATTCGGCGATGGCAATGTCAACAAAAAATCGTTGCGTCAAGATAAACATATGTATAATTTCACTGAAACATAGGTTATACGCGTTTCTGAGATTTGAGCGATAAGTTTGACATACAGGTAAGGGGTGCAGACTGCAGACGTACCTACATAATAATAAATACAGTGTATTAACACTAGTGACAAGGAGAAAAACTCGCAATAGGATACCAGTCGAGACGAAACAATACTAGTCATAAAAATGTAGGTGAAACACAGAAATAACTTTATGAAAATTTAAGAAGAATAAGATCGTATTAAATTTTATAAATATCTCAATATAGTATAAATATATTTACATTCCTTAATCCTATAATAGGTTACCTATCATATTGGTGTCTTATTTAACGCACACTTAATTTATTCGTTATAAATAAAAAATTAGACGTTTAAAAGATTTTCTCATGGAATGGTTTTTGTACAAAACAAATACAAAGTCTACCGCGCGGGTAGGAAACATACGATCACATAGTTGATGATGTATTACAATCGTTCGCACTACCGTCCGATGCCGCTTTTTGTGGGATCCCATGTAGAGGGTCAGAGTTATACATTAATAGCGATAGCGCCGTCTCGCTCGCATCACTTCTGAAACCCCAGCGGACGGTAATGCGAACGATCGCTTACTTACGTGGCTGCGGCGAACGCCGCGTGCCGCGACTAGCTGTAAAGCCGAGCGTCTCCACTGAAAGTCACACTTTCAAACGCCCCACCGACCCATCGAAAAATAGATCCATCACTACTTAAATATATAATTTACAAATAATGTCCTCTCTTAAACCGAATACGTCACGGGTAGTCCTCACTGGTCGCACGTACACCGATCCCGAAGTACTATTTAAACGTCACTATAACCGCTCTAGAGCACTACGTCCATCACAAAGTCCTCCATAGAAAAACTTAATGGAATGAAGATTTATTGCTAGAATTACAAGATCACAAACGATTGAAAGTTCACGCATCCCCGGCTCAACAGTTGAAGGTGTTAGAGTGCGCGCAGGCGCGGTAGTCGCGCTCGGCCTCCGCGATCACAGAGTACTCGGGCTCGCTGTAGTCCTCGAAGTCGCGCGGGCGCGGGAACCCGATGATGGTCTCCGAGTTGCGCAGGTACCCGTTCTCCTGCTTGCGCGAGTAGCGTTCCGCGCGCGGGAAGTTCTCGTGGCACACGAAGCCGTTGCGGTTGTTCTTCTTGTCGGGCAGCGAGCGCAGGGAGCCGTTGTTGAGCAGCGCCGGCGCGCCGTTGTTGAGCGTGAGCGGCGGCGGCGGCGGCGGCGGCGCGCGCTCGCTGCCGAGGTACGTGAAGCCGTGCGCGGGCAGCGTGCCCGCCGCGCCTCCCCGCGGCCGCCGCGCCGAGCCCTGCTGCGGGCCCGACATGAAGAACACGCTGGGGGAGGCGTAAAGCTCTAGCTACAGTTCCGTCACCGGGATCGGCCGCAGCCCGGGCGCGTGCGGCGCGGGGTACTGCGCGGGGTGGATGCCGCGCACGATGCAGTCCTCGTCCGTGGAGATGGGCTTGTGGTACTCGAGGTCTTTGCGCATCGCGCGCTTGTTCCACTTGTAGTCCTTCAGCTTCTCGCGCATGCTCTTGCGGTAGCGGTAGAGCAGGAGCCCCAGCGAGAACAGCGTGGCCACGCAGACGACCACAACCACGCCGATGATGGTCTGCTGCCGCGTTTCGTGCACCGCGCAGCCGAGCTCGTCCACCGACACGGCGCGCAAGTACTTGCCCTTCAGGTGCTCGGGCGCCGCGCACTGGATCTGCGTGAAGTTGCTCTTCTCGTTCAGTAGGTCGTGCAGCCACTTCAGCCGGCAGTCGCACGTGATAGGGTTGTCGGTGATGTCTAGCTGTCTTAACTTCTTCCCCTCGAACACTGCTGCACTGATCGTCGCTATGGCGTTGTCCCTAAGCGTTACGTGCTTCAGCTTAGCCAAGTTGAATAACGTACCTTCTTCTACCACTGCTAATTTCTTATTATTAGCCAGTACGACCGTTTCCAAATTAATATTGTCCTCCAAAGCTGCCTTCTCGACTTTCTCCAACTGGGCAGCACCAGTGATGTCGAGGAGTTTGAGGTTTTTTAAACCTTTGAACGAGTGGCTTTCTAGAGCTACGAAATCGTTTTGACCTATGTACAGCTCTTCCAATCTAGTAAGTCCACCTATTTGCTGTGTGGGTACTACACTTAATCTATTCCCGAAGAGATTAAGACTTCTTAGTCCTGGAAGACCTCTGAACGCGTACTCGCTTATGTTGAAGAGTCCAGCTCCATTCAAATCGAGCCCATCCAGGCGGTTCAGGCCTGCGAAGGTATCATCGGGTAGGTTCGAGAAGGCGTTGAGTCCCACGTGCAGTTCGGCCAGGCTGCCCAGTAGACTAAAAGACATCGTCGGCACGGAACTTAACTGATTATCGTCCAAGTACAGAATCCTCAGTGCCGTGAGTCCTGCAAAGGCTTTCGGATCGATCCTCGATATTCTATTCTGCCCAAGGTTTAGTTCCTCTAATCTCGGCAGAGTTGAGAACGCGCTATTCATGAGCTCTTCTAGGAAATTCCGCTTCAAGTTGAGGACTGTCAGCGCATTCAAACCCTGGAAAGTCGTGTCATTCACGAACGATATCTTGTTATGGTTTAAATGAAGCTCTTGTAGTTTTCGTTGATAGAAAAAGCTCTTGGGGGGGATATTGACGAGGTGGTTCTGGGATAGATCGAGGTGCTGGAGCTCCGCGTAGAACTGCATGGAGCTGTCGATGGTCTTGATCTTGTTGTTCCGGATGATGAGCCGCTGGATGGAGGGGTTGAGCGCGATGGGCAGCACGTCGAGGCGGCTCTCCTCGCAGACCACGACCAGCGTGTCGTCGTTGCAGATGCAGCCCGGCGGGCAGTTGGCCAGCGCCGCCGCTCCGCTGCCCCACGCCAGCAGCTCCAGCGATATAAGCGCCACCTGGAAACAAATAAAATCAACCGTTAGCGCTGCTGTAAACGGATACGTTTAATTCAAATGTAGACTTCCGAAATATAAATCCCGTAACGTTTCATCGACCGGCAAATAAAATGCTTTTATCAATACACCCTTTGATAGCTGCCCGAAATTACTCGAGCCCATTTGTAAATTAAATGTTTTGTTTAATAATGATAACATAAAATTGATTGCCTCGCCCATGATAAATTAAACCGAATCAGTGTAAGGGGAGCGAGTTCCGGTTGCTTCGCAAAAAGGGAAATAAAATGATATTGGAATGGGAATTTTGCACAGTTTTAATTTATTAAAATGCGCTACGGCGAGGCGCTCGGGGCAGCGTCTTTGCTTCAAAGACTAGCACTTTTATTACTTTTCCTCTTTTCAACAATTAGCAGCGAGATCCAGAGTGGAGCGGATCCGCCTCTAGAATTACAACGTAGACTTTAAATTCTGTTACGCCTTGATTGCTGACTGACGCTGCACCGAATCTCTCAAAAGAGGATAAGTAAATAAGTTTATTAGCTCTCCGTCCCAGACGGACTCGACTCCGCTGGATGACAATTGGATTGGGTATTCGAGATAGATAGTCCCAAGTTGTTCGCTGCTTGCAACCAACTAAGTCAATTATTGGAACAAAATATCTTGTCTTATTACGTACCTACCTACTCGTCTTGAGTCGGGGTGTTTTGTTAAACGGCGAGTTTTGCCAGTCTGTTATTCTCGAACATTGCTAACGAAAATATCCGCCAAACAATCGGAAAGCTTGTATATACGGGCCGTACATCTATCTACTTCCAATAAGGATGATTTATCTTTTGTAATCTTTGGTAGGTACATATATGCTCTGAGAACTTTCTAGTTATCTGGACGAAGGATATGTTGCGAATTAATATTGTTTTAGTACCTAAGTAGGTACCTCGTAGTATTAGATTGGCTAGTATTCAGAATCGAAAACTTCAATTTCAATTGAACCAAACAGTTGTATTGGGTGAAATAAAAAACAACACACGTATTGCGTTATCCGCCGGTTTGATTGATTTAAAACCATCCAGGCGATTAATTTCTATTTTCAATTTCAAAATTCGAATACGCGAACGCGTAAATTCGAAATAGTCACTATTGTGCAACGTTTTGCATTCCATTTCCGCGTATCTGTTGTCCCATTTAACGAGTCGGTGCGCCGGCCGGTGCAAATCAGACTCAAAATACGATATGCAGGGTTATTCGCAAACAGCAAGGTGCGTTGTTCCTTTTGGAGCCGGGGCCGGTGAATTTGCGTTAAAATCCAATAACGCGGTATGTTTCCGAACGCGAGTGATTTGGACGCTCTTTACGAGAGCCGCGTCGTTGAACAGTCCACTACTAAAACATGTATCCATATTTCTATGTTATACAACGTCAGTGGGTTTATGAATGGATAGGTACATTTTTTTTGTCAATTGTCAAAAATAACATTAAATTTTCTCGACTATACTTGAAACCATAATTAGATTTCACAAAAATAACCTCAAAATTGCCATCAAAATGAAAGAAAAACCGACACTGGCTAACTTACACTCTTCCAAATGATGGACGTAGCTAGTTTTTGGCCACGTCCATCATTTGGCAATTTTGAGGTTATCTTTGTGAAATCTAATTATGGTTTCAAGTATATTGTAGATTTCTACTTCATCTGGTCTCCAAGTTCATTAACATTGTTTAGGGTCATTTCACCGGTTAGCGACCACCTAATTTCATGTGCCGGTTGGCGACCACTTAGCTGAGTTGGTGAACTGAAAGGTTATTTTCTCGTTTTTTTTAGTCGACTTCTATTCTAAAACAACAAAAAAATCCATGTACAACTAATTCTCTCAATAGGGTCTGTCGAATTGATGTTATCTTCAATAGAAAAAACCATCTCCTTCAGGTGGTCGCTAACCGAAGGTGGTTGCGTAACCAGCGAAATGACCCTAGGTACTTACTCTCATTCAGAAAACTGATAATTTTAAAATATTACGCAACGACGAAAGGATTGTCATACCGAAAAGATAACATGTTCATCTTTGCTTTATAGGTACCTATCTAGTATGTATTTATGTAGTGAAAAATTAAGAAAGGAATAAATGTCGAATCCACAGACGAATAATAGTGCGCTGTGATTGATGCCTGCTCCACCCAGCACCAGTAATTAATATTCTTCCACTCATAAATTTAAAGTGCTTCGTAAGATTCGCCAATGAACGCTGAGCGCAAAAACTGGCGTTTACAATGTAAAATGAAGTTATTTTACGAGCGGATGCATTAGCAGGGTAATAAAGCAGGCATGGCCGCCTACTCATACTTTGTGCTACAATGTTGGTTGTACCTACTCTAGCTTGCGGTTTAGAGGTCGGGTGAGGTTAAAACGGTGTTTAAGTGTTAATGTTGGCACATATGGTACCCGCACAGGGATATAAACTAAACCGTCTGTTTAAAATCACGTAAAATATTTAGTAAGCTATTGCCCCTGAAAGACAACACACACAACAAGGAGAAATATTAATTTAACACACTAGGGAGTGTATGTTTGAGAGAAAATATTTATCGCAATACTTTAGAGTTTTTAAGTATAATTTTATTCTAGTGTTGCAATAATAGGTATTGTTATTTGTCACACATTGAAACTTCCGACATTAGGTACCTACTCAAATATCTTAACAGTTCATATTGTTTCTTTTGGAGTGATACTACGAGGACAACAGTACAGTCAGTTATATCTGCAGGTCACGCCAGACTCGATTTCTATAAAGTAACAACCAACTTTTAATTAATTCAAAACTTAGGGCTCAGGATTTATATCTCTAAGTAGTACAAACTTTATCCGAACGATGCTAGCTATGATTTAAAGTAAACTATATCCTAGACAATCACCCGACCAAGCGGAGTAGGCAACTGACTCGAAAGAAAAGCAATAGGAACATTTGTTTGACTAGTAGGCCTGGTCGTTTAGTATTTACGGGCTTACCACCATAACAAAACAACGCTGATTTTCTAAAAGCTACCTAAAACGACAGGATCTCACATGAAGCCGTATTTAATTAACAAGCAACACTGTAACTCGTCTGAGACCGTGAACCGAGTACTTACTCTATTACTCGATGAAACACAACATTGTCGACCATAATAAAAGGTAGTCGTCGAAAGACATTTTCTTAGAAACTATTTTATTTAAGCCCTAGCTTCCTAGAATTCTACAAAGTCCAGGTTTTCCTACAGTGTGACGTGCAGTGACTCTTGTTAGATTATTTAAGCTTGACACGATATGGTGCTCGGTGCGGGATTTGGTAAAATAAATTACTTTCCAGGTTGGCAACACTGAGAATTTCTAGGAAGTTTTTGCGAAGCATGCGGGCGTCTAAATGGTGGTAATAATGTTAAGTCCGTCACCCGCGCTCTATCTCAACCGTTACCGAGAATGAGACAGTAACGTATAGGAAAAGATAGCTATTGACCTAGTTTACGAACGATGTTACAATCTTTACCTTCTTTTATTACTGGCAACATTTCATGAGCGCTAACGAAATATAAAAGTCTTGGCGCCAATAAAAGAAAACAAGGCGGAAACAGCACATTTCCGTAGTCAATTTTAATTGACAGGATAAAGTAGTACAGTATTTTCTTTAGTTCAAATAAAAGCTGGCTAAATTGGAGCTCTCCTACATATTCAAAATGATTTTTTACCCTTTCTTGTTTTCCACGAGTGTATTATGCAGGGTGTACACAAAAGCGTAAATTATCTTCGGGTAGGCATACAAAAATGCCGTAAAGAGTCGAGGGCGTGAGATATGCAAATGCCGTAATTGCGGTCGGCGTAGGGTTGCCAGGCCGGAAGCAGAAAAATACGGACTTTAGCCCGTATTTTATGAAAAAAGTCCCGTTACTCCATTTTTCATGATACTAACTCGGAATTAATTCTTTTCACATCCGAAAAGTTCAAGAGTGTCTTTATTTATTCATGAAACGCATCTATGTCCGCAGCCTTACTCTTATCGTTTTCTCAGAAAATACTAGTAGCTTGATTATGCTACCCCAAATTTTCAATCACAACACATAAATAATTCCTTCCCCGAATCAAAACCCTTTTTGAACTGTCGTACCTACCTAATTAAGTCCTATAAAAAACTAGATTTATAAAATGGATGCGGATAGATGGATGGAGATTTTAGGTTATGTCAAAATGTAGATAAAGATTGCGAGAAATTGGTTACGGTAATGCAATCTTTTTTGCATCTCTCCACTGAGATATTATGTAAATAAATAAATAAATAAATATTAGGGGACAATCTTACACAAATCGAACTAGCCCCATAGTAAGCTCAATAATAAGGCTTGTGTTACGGGTACTAGATGATGATATATTTAATAGATACCTATAAATACTTAAATACATAGAAAACATCCAAGACTCGGAAACAAATATTCATGCTCATCACACAAATATTTGTCCTTACCGGGATTCGAACCCAGGACCTTCAGCTTCGTAGGCAGCGTCACTACCCACTAGGCTAACCGGTCGGCAAACTAAATAAAATAAACAAAAATAAATAAATAAACTAAATAAATAAATGTCATACTAGAACTGAACATAAAATTGCATGTACTCTGTCCTCCTCTTATGCGCGGTTAAGCATCTGCTAGAGGTCGCCAACACGCCCCTCCGACTCCGTCTGGACCGACCGTGTACGTATGCAATGTTGCTGCAAACAACTGTACGAGTATACACGGTCGGTCCGGACCAAGATCGCTCGTTCGGAGGGGCTTGGTGGCGAACATGTAGCAGACGTTTTATTACAAGACAGCGCATGAGCTGCTGTGTGTCGCGGCTAGATAGACTATCCGTCTCTTTGTAAAGTGTTCTAATTATTATATGCCGCTTTCTAAGATATATGCTTGTGGTAACGGTGCTGGGAATAGGCGTGTTTGTATGTAATTATATGGTAAAAATGAATGACGGGGTAGTTGCTCAGAGAACGAGTTCGGGTCGGATACTCTTAGGTCAGAAACAACAAGACAAACACAGCGACCACAACACAGCGAGCACAATGTAATCACATTACAAATAAATGTAAAATTGTTGCTAAAGGGTTTGAAATGAATGCATGACACTTGTTAGTCAAATTTTAGCTGGGCTGGTGGTTTAGGGTGAAGTGCGAACACAGCTCACATGCGGCTTAGGGCGGGCAGACTGTACTCGAGGCAAAATACGGTTTTGAAAAACATTAATTTATAATAGCGTTTTTTTTCTTGATTTCATTATAAAATGTTATTCTAAGATGCTTTATTCAAGAATCCGGCAAACTTTCCACCCGGAAGTAATTAAGTAGATTTATATAAAGCATGCGTTGTCGTTTTTTGTATGATTTATCTTGAATATTAAAGAGCAAATGTAAATGATCCAAAATAAAGACAAAAATAATTATTAATATTTTTTCTGACTTTTCTGTACCTAGTTAATTTATCATTTTTTTGATGTCTGAAATTTTGTCGGATTCTGTCGCTGAGTGACTATTTAATTGATAATAAATCCGTTATACAGAAAAAATAAGCTATTATAAATTATTTCCAAAATTGTCATTTTTTTCATACAAGTTGTCAGTTCATTGCCTGGACTACTGATCAGAGTTAAACATAAGATGGCGCTGGCAGCTGACATTCCATAGAAACTTGTCAAACTGTCCATACATTCTGATAAACGAACACAGCTTACGACTACAGACGGTTTGCGGCAATCCACCTCATAGCTTAGCACATTTCTGGTATTCACTTTTTCGCGTATGTGGTGACCCTAGCCGCGGCAAAAATGCGTGCTTTGCTGGTTCCGGTTTAAATAAAGGACGGCACGAATATATGTCTAACGGTTGAAATAAATTGAGTGCTTATGTTCCTTGCGTTGCTTTATTGTTTCCTAACAACATGATACAATGCAACATGGCTGTAGGATTTCGTATGATATTATCATAACTACATAAATTAGAAAGTGATAACAAATTAAAAAAAAACAACTCGAGTTTTCAATTTAAGACGTACCTCAAATACTATAAATGTTTTAATTCAATATAATTAAAACAAAATACAAACTCATAAAAATGTAAGAAGTTTAGTTTAGTTTAGTTTATTGAAGAAAACTATAGAATAAATACGTTTTTTTGGGATCTCGTTAAAAACTAGGGTGTAAGCGATCAGGTTTTAGTCTTAGGTTAAAGTAGGGAGTATAACATTTATAGATTTTCGTAAGTATTAATTAAGTTCATGGTTCATTTCTGCTATTTCAGTTCCATATATCTGTCAAAACTCTATAGCGTACCTAAATCACGGCAAAATGGACCAAATGGTCTGTATTTTTTTCTACTTAAAGCACTGCAGTATTTTTAAATCATATCACGCCACGAAGGTTCATTTCCCCGTGTCAGTACGTACTGAACTATCCAATAATTCGTTTCAATTAAACTCTCCCCAGAGACTGGCCTCCTGGGGCAGATCAAATGGAAATTAATACCGCACGTTTCATAGATATTGTTATAAATTCATCTGTGCTAGCAGTAGTAGCACGATACTGCAGTCTTATTTAATTAAATAGACGCATGGTGTTCGTATATCCAGGATTCAATTCCAATATGCAAGTAAGTGCAAGTGTGATAACTAGATATGGATATTGATGAAAGAGAGACAGAGTTCGAAAGAGTGTTAGGACAACTGTCTTTACTCATGCAAAAAAATATTTTTTAGATACGAAAACATTTAGATACGAATGAAATGTTACGAAATCGATCAGCAGCCTAGATGGCGTTTACGGTTTAGATTATTGAATGTGGCCGATTTTTTATAAAACTGTCATTGTCTTCTATTTATGACGGTGGAGTTGCTTTTTGAATGGACCACTTTGAAGCTGTTCGGCCAACTCTAATGATGTCAAGTATATGTCGGAGTATTCGTTTGCTGCTAGCAAATGCATACGTGCGAGCGAGACGGCTGTATGCCTAACACACACGCGACTAGGTAGAGCTATAAATTAGTGCCTTAATCAGGGTTATACAAAGACTGACTCCTTTATTTCCAAAAGAGGTAGGCAGAGTCCATAAATAGTACCTATATTGTTAACCAAGGGTTGAAAGTGACCCATTTTACCCGAGATGTTTACTTCCGAGGGTGAAATGGGTAATTTATCAGTCGAAGAGAAAAGTAAAGTGTTTACAACCTACTTTTCACTTCGACTGTGTAGAAAGTCGAACATAGCGGAAAAAAATAGAGAAAGATGCGGAGATAATGTGATATTGCAGTGATAGATGGCTAGCCCACCATCCACAACACACTTCCATCCTATACCCTTCTTCCACGGAATCGAAGGCACGTGTGGAGTTACGTGAACTGTCTTCACATGGGCAAGGTGCAAGAAGACATTTTGACATATACAAAATGGATATGTTACATAGATCGTGCTAAGTCAAACTCGATTGCAGTATTTCGCTAGTTGGCAATTTAAAACCATTAAATTAATAAAAAAATGTTACGGAAACACGCAGCTAAATTAAACGTGGAAACATTTGTCCGGCGGATGCGGGTCTCTCAATTAATCAAAGACGATTATTCAATCGCGAATTATTAATGTCGGGTCACGGATAAGTGGGGGAAAGTATACTGTGAACAAACATTACCTAATACTTCCCGCATTGGAAGTCCCGCTTAACACAGTACTCACCTTGTTAAAGGGCCCGGAACCCTTCAGCCCTATTCAAATTAGCACGCAAATTCGACGGGTTTGTTGATTAAAAATGCGAGGAACGAAGACGGCCACTTTACGAACAGACGACTGAATTACAAATGTTTCCGAAATTGGGTCAAGCTTTGGAATATCATTGTAATTTCATTAAAACTATGTTCGGGCGGGATAACGGATTTAAATTTGGAAGAGGAAGTATCATAACATCCCTGTCCTTTAAATTGTAAATTCGGCCGCGTTTGCATTCAACTTTTGTGTCGTAAATTGTTGTCCACTTGTATTTATAAAGTTGGTTTACAAGTGCACTAAAGCGTCGTAGTCTGTGCACCGTTTAAAAAGACTGGCTGGTTTTGCTTCGCGTAGGTGGCTTTTTCTTTTTTATTTGTCACATTTATAACTAAAAGGTTGGCGCGCGACCTGTTGCCAACATAACGTGAATAGCGCAACATCGAGCCAACTGAATATTTAAAGCGTCTCGCTTGATTTGTCGTTAACAGTGGACGAAATGAGTAGGCAGCGAGCAAAATGATTATGCAGATTTCTGTATCTGGACGCATCCGTGCCAGGCGGCTGTGGGCTGAATGCAGCCGGTGTAATGGACTATGCGGAATTACGGTGGATGGGAAAAGAATTAAAGATTGATAAATGACTGGTCATTCGTTATTGATTGACCGTTCGTGTGTTGAAATTTTTATCCCGTATCTTTGGAGGTGGTCTACGGTAGCACGTTAGCCTAGTGGTTCAGGCATGCGGCTGACAAGCTGCAATCTCGGGTTCGGATCCCGGCTCGTACCAATGAGTTTTTCTTAACTTATGAACGGAATATTTGCCGTTAGCATTTCGGTGAAGGAAAACATGGAGAAGTTAAACCGGTCTAATCCCAATAAGGTCTAGTTTTATTTCTGTTGTAGGTACTTACCTAACTTTATATTTTTGTGTATACATTATTACATCTTATTTAACACCATAAATGTAAAGTATTTAAAGCCATGCATTACACCGATTCAATTAATTAGGAATGCATTGGTTTGCTCGCGTTGTTTGCCCGCGTAATTCGTTCGGTGCGATTCGTAAATCATTATTGTTATCGATATATTCATCTAGATTTATTGCCGCGCGGGTAATTGGTAAAGTGGCGGGTATTGTGTGGGTACTGGGCTGTTATTCAGAACGTGCTAATACGCGTCACCTCACCCCTCACACCTAATGAAACTAGACCTCTACCTACGCTTAGTTACTAAGAAACGCGGCGTCAAGATATACTTGTAGTAGTTATCGAACAGCGGGGCTGTTTCGGCGTCTAAAATAATTGCGTAGTCGACTATAGACTCGGGTGTTGTCTGTGGGATAAACTATTGCCCAGTGACCTTGATTCAAAGGTCGTTTTTGAAAGCACATCGGCTCATTTTTGTAACAAATCTTACTATTACTTATTATTCATGTAAAAGTTTTGATGTATGTTATGTGTCATGCAAACACGGCAGAACGGATTTATAAGAGAGGCAAAGAAAGGGAAGTTAATAACGTAGGTTAATACATATATGGTACTTTTTATTCCGAATTCACCCCCAAAAGGAATGAAATTAGGGATGGAAGTTGATACTATAGTTAAAAAGTCGGGCAAATACTAAAAAATCTAAAATGGACCCTGAAGCGATCATGCTACATATTGATGTTGTTACACTACCCCGAAAACCAGATAATGGAACCCAATATGCCAATAAATATAAATTGAGAAAAGTTTGACCTTCTCTCAGTCTTTACACCATTGACATAAAACTAGATTTCACCTGGCAAAAGGTTTTTTCACTATACCTGTCCTCATTTTCTTCTGTATAGTCGAGTCGGGTATAATGGATGAAATTAATAATTGAATTCTATTGACATTGACATCCATCCAACATTGCGATGGGCAGAAAACATTTATGGCAAACCATTTCGGCCAATTTAATGATGTTTCTTTTAAACATGATCACGTGTAAAATAATCAAAAGATCGAACCGAAAGAGGAACCCAAGAAAACTTAAAAAAAAATGTTTTTGTAACCTATTTGTAGCTAAGTGCTGATTGAAAGCATAGAAAAACTATTCGTTAATCTATTACAATAATGGCGACAACTGCTGTTCTAAATTCCAAGTTTTTGTATGGACCTCTTAAGACCTGTATTTAGACTTCAACCTGTATTTATACCTATACATAAGAGTAGTTAGTTGTAGGTTAGTCAGTTTATGACCGAGGTGCCGCTGTTATGAGACAACATAGTTTATGCGTCTAAACTTGGTTATTACAACTATTACAAGCTACTTTTCGAAGTTAACCGCCGAAAGTTGACCAACATAACATAACCACTAAGTAGCGCTTGGTGTAAAATCCATTAGAGGGCGCAAGTCTTTTACAGCCGGGTGGAAACTTCAATGAATATGCATTTATGATAATAGGAGCCGGCGAACTACTAATGTGATTATCATTGCGGGATATTTCACAAGTTATATCCCAACATGTAAGTTTTGCTAGTCGGAGAAACCGATGGAAGCTTTGAATAGTAGTTTAAAGTACAGAAGGTTCACCGCCATGCATGAGGATGTTAAGAAGAATTTAACCCTCAAGATTGTGTTTCACTCGCTCGCTAATAGCTCAGAATGCCGTACTTGCAAGAATCTGCCTGCATTAGGTAAAACAGTGGAAAACGTGCTATAGACCATATTTTGATTCTTATGCAGAAATAACTGTCAAAACACCACTGAGTTTAGAAGCATAAGCGAGTTTAAAAACCACCTCATTTGAACATACACCTACTTGGTTTTGACATAAGTACTTAGTACTGAACGTTCTAAAAAAAGCGGCCAAGTGCGTGTTGGACCACGCACAACGAAGGGGTCCGTGCCTATTAAAAAGATCGTATCGTTATTGAAATCTTATGGCACTTACGTCCTTTTCTTTAAGGAAGGCAGTTATTTAGAAACATCTCGAAAACCTTTGAACCGATATTGTTCAAAACTATTATCGCTGAAAGAAGTTAATAAGCCCTATTACTATGTTTTTTTCTTCATATTTTTAAAATACATGGTTCAAAAATGGAGGGGGGGACACAATTTTAGTGATTCTCAGGGCGATTATCTCCGACTCTATTACCACCTAAACAAAAAATTGCTGACAAACCTTACATTTATTATAAAAGGCCTATCGATTAATGTGTCACACGTGGGCTTGCAATGAAAAAAATTTTTTTGACTTCCAGTTTTATGTATGGAGAGTAACCTCAAAAACATGTTTTTTAGCAATTTAATTACAATTGTTCCTATGTAGCGGTTAACAAAATACACCTATCCTCAAAATTTTATTCAAATATACCTTATAGTTTTCGAGTAAAATGCCTGTGACATACGGACGGACAGACAGACAGACATGATGAATCCATAAGGGTTCCGTTTTTTGCCGTTTGACTACGGAACCCTAAAAAGACCGGGTTGCACTCTGGGAGTGCCGGCAGAAGTGAAAACTCAATGACATTGTAACAGTTTTTTGATCAAGTCACGTGTCCGTCTTACGAATTTTCAATATGTCGAATCTTACGGTCACGTGACATCTTCGGGTCAAGTGACCTTTTGCGAGTTCAAAAATAAATCCCCATTACAAAAGTGCACAGCGATGCTAAATAAGTTATCACTTCAAAATTAAACGACGAATTCATGGTCTCGAGGAATAATGGTGCGCTTTTATACACGGAATTTCACGGCTTTTTTACCTATAACTCTTTAATCTGTGAAAGTAGCGACAGTAGCTTACCAGTCAGTGGTCAGTCTAACCGCGAAACACAAACTCTAATACATGACGTATATCAAATCAAATCAAATCAAATCAAAACATTTATTCGTGACAAACACAACATCGATTAAAAGAAATAATAATAAAAAATAAAACACATTTTTGCCACGAAATGGACCCAGCTCAGCATGTACTAGCTTTGCAGCCAGCGCTGGTCTTCCGCAGGGTCCATTTGGTGAGGACACGGAAAGTAACAAACAAAAATTAATAAAAGGAAAAATACCGTCTCAACTAAAATTAAAACTTAAAACTTATAAATAATTAAATTAAAAAATAAATAGTTGTAGTAGTAATGGTTTGTTGGCCTGCAAAAAGTTGCATCCCAACAAACCGCTACGTGCGTATGGGCCTTAATGGTAAAAGTGAACGCAGCCCATACGCGAACAGTACTACTAGCGCCAACAAACAGAAAACAGACTAAACACCATAGTAGAAATTATTATCTATATCTAAACTAAACACTAAACGTCAAACAATCAAAGCAGCATGATATTGTGCTTAAAAACAATATTATTAAGTTAAACTACGTTGACAAACTGAAGTACACATTAAATTACGTTTGGCAACCGTATGGCAATGGATGAATTGCAGATGGGGCATAACCAACAGGTGAGGGAGTGTTAAATGCAGCTAGTTTCATGACACAGATTCTCCTGTTTATGCTGATGTTCTTGCATGAATTTTTTGAGATTAATTCTAAATCTGTTAACGTCCGGCAAGCCTCTAAGCGGCGGCCGCTATATGGGACGCTTATATTCAAAACACGAAATGCACACAGCTACGCGCAGAGATGCAACACAAAGATAAGTTCACAGTTAATTATAACGTTCAAATTAATTAGTCTGGCTCTGGATTCAAGATGCATTCCTATTGTTATTCGCGGCAGTACGGCTAGTCACAACACCTTAGCTTGTTGATGAGAACCAGTTTAGCCGATCCTGTAGTTTTCCTCGTATGTAGCAGAAAGCGACTACGGGGTAGGCGACTGCTAGGTTTAGGGTTCTTGGTTGCAAAAGTAAAAAAAAAATAAAAAAAAATAGGTAGGTACATTTAAGCATGCCCTCCTATTGCGACTTCTTGTCGGACGTGTGAGCAAAGTTCCTACTTCCAATGCTTCAGCTTGGACCGAGAATAGTTTGTTTCCCGCTGTTCCCCTCTACAGGTCGGTTTCTCAACAGATTCTCGTGAGATTTTGTGAGCAGAGGTCGGCCTTATCACACGATAAGTGACATGATACGGTGCCAGGTTCGTTAATTATAAGAATGGTTTTTTCTGTCGTCACTTTTTCAAATGCAAAAAAAGTCAGGCTTGCGAGGTGTAGCCCACAGAGCTTCTAGTTATGAATCCTGGCTTCAAGATATACTAGGGGTTAGAGGCGAGGTGAGGGGGGAACACGTTGTGAATTGCAAAGCACGGGTGGTATTCACAATGCTTAATACGACGCCCGAAACGAGCCAGTGTAAACTAACCCTCCCATTACTCGTACTTGTTACGGATCTCGGAATCAAGATATGTAATAGTTAGTGGTGAAGTCGTTAGTGCTTCTGAATACCATGGCAGATAATAGTCTTCCTTGCTATTCTGGTAGTTCTAGCAATTCCGCATTGTAGCATGTTAAACAGGCTTCTTCCTAAATTAGTGTTCTATTTTGTATTGAATGCGGTATGTAGGAGTAGGTACCTAATTACATGTACAGTCAGCATCCTATAGCATACAAATAGTAAAAGATACAGTAGCCAAATATATCGCGATATTCGCAGCAAATCATTTCGTGACACGGCTTAGGCCGTATATTTATTTCTATTTTTTTTTCCAGTGTGTATTTATGATTTACTTGTAATGAAATACTTACAATAAATGCGTTGGAAGTGAGCACGTTGGTCACCCGCCGGCTGACCTGCCACGCTGCCGCCTGAAACAAACATACAATTCAAATTACTGTCATTTATTACATGAAAAATAATAATTTTTCCCCTAGCTAGTTTCTTGTATGGTGACGCCGTACAAGAAACATTGGCAATGGAATCAAATATAAATTAGAGTTTGTTTTGTTTTAAAATCGAAACAAACGCAGCCCTGATTCAACTTAAAAATGGTAAAATCTCTATTGATGAGGAGGAGGCCTCGGTTTTTTTTAGTACATTTCCAATTCCGGGTAACAAATAATTTTACAAGTATCTACTACTTACATTATATAATGCTTCGGAGAGGTGTGTATGTTCGGTGAGGTGTTTACTGAGAACCTCTAAAGATATGTTAGATTGAGAAATATATGTTTAAAAAATATGAGTCTAAAGACTCAAACTACTTATAAATACCGACCGAGTGCATCGAACCTTCCAGCAGTTGACTGAAAACATATTTGTCTACAATTAGTTTTAACGCCTAACCGCTAAAATGGAAATTCAAACCGTCACAATGTTCAAACTTCACATGTTTCACTAGCTACTTTAAACTGCATTGTCATACAGTATAAAATACGTTTTATTATTCAAATACCAACGCAGGCGCATCCATTTTGCAAATTACAGCCACCGCCATCGCCGGCCGCACTCAAATAGGTGCCCGCGGGTAATTACATGCCTCGTAATTGTATTGGCGATTCCACGTCAAAACGGGGGTCGCTGGCTATTAATTTTGTGCTATAAAATACCTGCTAAAGTAAGGAATACGAGTCTTATTCTACTCTCAAAGTACACGGTTTTTGTACGTATGTAATTACAATTTCTTTTCGAAAAAATCTACTTGGATCACTATTTTGACACGATTTTGGTCCGACCATTACGGTAGTCATTTTATTAAGCGGGCAGGTAGTATATGGACAAGCCCAGAGCAGTAATCTAGATTGCATATATGCTGTTGATTCGGAATCCGGGCTCCGCTCTTCGGAATACCACAATAACAAAATATTCCACTACAAATAATCCCAGTGAACTCACAACATTAAAAAATAACTTAATTTCCACAGACAAGAAATGTATTTTTCAACGCAGCTGGCTGAATACCCACAATCCGTACACATGCGCGCTCCCACCGAACCCGCGATTATGTCATTTCATTTCTAGACCGTTTATTATAACATTAAATTAGTTCGAGCAATTGCTAGGAAATGCTTGCTGAGCAAAGATAGACCCGTGCCTTTTCTCATATATATAATTCAGGCCTAATTTGTTTGCAAAATTGGATCGGATTTAATGACTGTTAACCTTTTTTAAAGCATGTTGTGAGGAGCCAGTGCTATTTTTTAAGTGGTAATTGTTTGAATTCCTAATTAATTAGTGGGTGGTTTCACGAAAAAACGCATTTTCGCCTAGGCCTGAACTGACCTATGTTCTTAGTTACAACTATATTTTAATCGCTTATTGATATATCTGTATTTTTTTGTTAGTGGGATCCTACTCTTCTACAATACTACGCTGGTAAAAGTTTTAATAAACGCTGGTAGTTCGACTGTGTTGCCAGTATAAAATAATTGATGTCATAGCTAATTCCAAGACCTAGGCTTTGTGCTCGGTTTCCGTAGAATGTTATATCAGCCCCTCAATATTTAATGGCAACACAGGCTATTTATGAACACGGCAGGTTGACTACAACCTCATTGTACGAGCCCGCTTTCTTCGGTAACTTTTTAATTTTTCACGAATTTCCCCATCAAGAGAACACAATGGAGGGTTTATATCGGGTGCTGCATTTTTGACGAGTTCTTTGGTTACCTAAACTTGACGAAAAATTGTGAGGTGTGTTTTAAAATGCATTGTTTCCTCAACGCTGCCTTCAAAAGGCTCTTCCTTATCCACTTCCCCATTTCTAAATCACTAGCTTGATTTAAACTTCCCGAAAGATTTGAGCCCGACTCCAAAAGATCCAATACGTACAACAACGGATCACAAAGCCCTCCACCGACACTACTAAAAGATTGCATGTTCTGCGAAGAATATAAAGCTTTTAAGAAGCTGAAGGGGTCGTGATTGTACCATTGCCTGTTAGGTGAACTAAGAGGATCGACTTTTGTTTACCCCGGGAAGGATACACGGATAGAGGGACAATTGGTAAACAACTTTGCTCCTCGAAAGGATTGCTTGATGGGCAGAGCTGGATAGCTGGCGTAAGTAGTCGTAAATATCAAGTCCACTTTGCGATCAGTTGCTAGCCTTTGAGATTCAAGGGTGTAAAGTCAAAGTTGTGATTATTTTTGAGTGAGTAACACTGGTCTTAATTAAACGAAATAACAAGTTTGAAAAGGCATTGGTAGAGTTTCCGCAACAATAAGTGATAAAAGGATAATAGGATGAAAAAAAGCCGAAACATCGGACGCGGACCAACTTCGTTTTGAATAAATAACAACAACAAAACGACTCCTCACTTACTGTTCCAAAGGAGTTTTTTCGTTCAAAAGCGAATATTGCCGAAACTAGCAACATCATTACTGCTTCGTTTTGCATTTGTAAAAACGCCTTTTCGGCGGTCGCTAGTGACATGGCAAATTACTGAAGCGTTTTCGCCCACTCATTCCTGTAATGACCGTCCAAACAAACCAATGCCGGCTAAAAAGTTTCAACTTAACAACTCTCCGGGAATGTTCCAAAACAAATACGGCTGAATACAGCTCGTCAAGGCCGATGCGATGTAGCGATTTTAACAATTTGCGCGCGTTCGAAACTCGAAACTGAAAATGCATTTAACGATTAATGGCGCACTATAGGTCGTCTAGTTTTCTCGTGCGTTTTATTTGCGCGCGAACAAAACCGAACTAAGGGCCAAGCGGGAAAACATCGTACTGCATTTCTGCGCTAGCGTTAAAATCAAATGAACCAGCGATTTTCGCAAAAAGTACAGTTAAAACCAATAATGGAATACTATGTCGTGAGTTCTGTAGAATCAAACGAGCAATCAGATCTGTGGCCACAGTACTGGATAATTGTACGATGACCGAGAAAGCTTAATTAATTAGCTTTTATGAGTGCACTAGGTATGCTGTTAATCTGTTAATATCTGGCTAAATTGTTTGCAAGCTGTGGTTGCGAGCTATTTATCATGCAAAGCGTGAATTGGCAACATTAAAAAGAAAACATTAAAACTGATGGCAGATATGTTGAAAATGCGTAGTCATGTAACTGGCTGGTTACATTGAAATGTCGACCCGGAAAAGCTTTCTGATAAATTAAAAGCAAGACCGTTGTAACATTCCAAATTCAAACATATGACCGTTGAAAGGTTTACAGAAAGATATTCGAGTAGTTTCCTTTCATCGTTCGATACCCTTCGTTCCTCGACCTAAACACACGGAAAAGTGTTTTTAAAAGCCCATTCGCGAAGAATGGATATGTTGGAACGAAAAAGATTTGGAGTACAAGGGTTAATGCGTCTTGGTGGCCAGAGGAGGGTTGGTCAATGATCACGGAGTGTTTAATTAGTTCCAGTGTTAAAAAAAAATTTCGCATCTTTACGAAGAATCGAGTTACGAAGAGGAGTAATAGAACAACTATACGAAAGAAGTAGGTAAGTCGGGTAAATGTGTAATGGTACTATAGCAGAGGAAATATATTTCGGAAATGGGCTCCATAAAAGCGCAGTGCCGCATCTGCCTCGCAAAAGGAAGCAACCGACGCGGTTTTCTACTAAAAAGTCCCCTTTGTGTCAGGCAGTAAAGAAAGGAATTGTAGCCGAAACAACAGCGAGACAAAGCGTACGCATAATCGCAATATTCCGTGACGTATCAATATCAGCGTTTTATCAGAGTTTTACTACGACACTCGCGAGAAATTAACCCTCGGGGAGCCGAGGTGATCCCTAATTTTCAGATACATCTCGGGAATAAATAGAGGATTAGGGGTGGGCCGTAAATAACGTCGTGTCACGCTACCGCTACCAGGCTAGCAGAGATAAGGAGCGGGGAATTGCGATGCTTCGGCAGCGAGCGGCGGCGTTCCATTTACATTTTAAACTTGGAAAGAAACACTTTGCTTAACCATATTTTGGCGTACTCTTTAGATTGCGCGATAGGTGGCGCTGACTCCTGTAATAGAATTCCTACATGGCGCTGCGAAATTTTTCATGCATTTTGTTAATATAACAGCTTATTCACCAAACATTGACAAAATTTATTGGCCATTATATAATTGTTCCAAGAAATTTACTTATACAATAATAATGAATATATTAGAGATTGTAAATGTTTTAATAATTTGAAATAGTATAATGAATGATATTTGATTATGTTAATAGAATTTGTAAAATGCATGCATTGAAATGATGTTAAGGAATAAATGGCTGTGTTATTATTATTTATTATATTGATTTATGATTTAATCAATCTCATTCACCGTCTGCCTAGCGAAAAATCGGATTAAATAATAGATTCTACGAGCGGGGAGTAAACGTGCCAAAACAAGAGGTCGCGAGACATGATACATTGGAATGTCGGATTTCGATCGTTCATCGCCACCCTGAAATAGTCTCAAAATGCCTATAACTTGGACCACAACAGTGGTACTGTATGAATTACAGCGTCCTTTTGTTCAAAAGCTCTTAAACAAGCGTGCGTTTGCGCATATTGCGTCGCAGTTGAGGAGCGTAATCTCTGCAAGTTTCAATGCCAGTGTTTCGTAGCGCTTTTGTTTAGTTCACACAGTAACTGGAATGTTTTGGAAGATACGCTGAAGCTATGTCGTGTGTAAGTGACCCGGAAGATATAACTTTGTGGACTGGTTTCGAGACGAACATGAAGTGCGGTAACTATACACACGTTAAACTTATGTACAAGCTGTGTCCATAGTTTCCTTCGCATATAATTTGTCCGTCGTCCCACAACGTTAACTTCTTAAGGGAACGATTTCCGAAATAAAAAGTTTTATGTGGCCATTGCTTTCGTACGTACGCATTCTATTGCAGCGCGTTGCATGCGACAAAAGGCGATGGCCACGTTAGGCTCATTCGGCGTACCTAAACAGGGAATTTGTTAACAGAGATTGTAACAACTATTTTTGTTGTTCTAAAGAATCCTGTTTAATTGTTATTGTAGATCGATAAGTGCATCCAAACGCCATCTAGTAGTGATCTCGCGCGTTATTTCTCATTATTAGCAGCCTACGTCGATAATTTAATACTCCCACACATTAAGCAGGACATACGTCACATGTGACGTTAGTTCACATTTTGAACACCACATGGGCGAGGAGAGTGCGCTGGTGTCTCTCTAGGTCCGCAGCTCCCAAAGCGAACGGTCGCGACCACTCAAATTTAGCTAAAGCTCGTAGCGAAGCTTCCAGAAGGATGGCGAAGATGGCCAAGTTTATTAAATTTGAATAATGAGTTTAAAGGCTCACATGCCGCCTTAGTTTTAATAAAACTTACTTAAAAATAATGGCATTGTAACAGTTAATTATTGAGTGAAGAAAATCCCTAAAATGGGTCCTTAGTTGACGGTACATCCGGCGCTTACACTAAATTCCCTGGTCTTCGGTGGTGCAAGACAGTTGCACATGTCCAGAGCTTACGTGGCATGGATGATTTGAGCTTCTCACCTTGAAGCCCCCAAGGACATCGGCTTCCTTACTGCAGCTGAAGAATCGGTGGTATAGTGTTTGTGTAAAACTGTTTGGACAAGGTTAGTGTACCTAAGGTGTATCCATTTCTTATAACATTTAACGTGTGTTAATTTAATAAATTATTTGTTACAATGCTTATGTGTGTTTCTTTTGAATAGTAACCGGTAGCAAGGCGCCCTGAGGTTATTTTAATATTTAATTAGAGTCTTATGCCAACCGATCTGGGTGGCTGGTGGTAACCCCAAAATTGGAGGTTACAAGATCCGTTTTTTTTTCGTTGAGGAAATGTCTTTACACATACCGTCACGGGGAGGGGGCAGGCGGGTAAGATGGACTACCGTCTAAAAACCCAACGAGTGCCAGCGGCGTCTTAAGGGAGGGGCGCCGCGGGATCACTTTCCGCATTCGACCGCGTGTCGTTAACATAGAACCTTCTCTACGTAACGTATTAGTGAATAAAGAACTCAAAATATCGCAACCGTAACGTGAACTCCCGAATATGGTAACGACAATTTTGAACAAGGAACATTTCTGATACAACAATCACAAAAGAGCGTATGTTTGTTAAACAAAGTTTGCGATTACGTGTTTTCGGCCCTGGCAGTCCCAGCCGATATCCAATCAGGCGCGTGAGGCGAAGTATCCAACAGTTAATTTGTTGGCGAAGTCTGCTTGTTAAACCAACTTCGTGAGTACCGATATTGTTGTGAATACGAATGAATAACGCGCGCTCTAATTTGTACGGGAATACCACGAAACTTATTAACGCTAACACGCCACGAGGTTAACCACGGTGTAAAGGGTAACTTTGTGTATTAGCCTTTATACTGAAGTTAAGGTCACAGCGATTTCCACTTGGTATGATGATGATCACTGTACTCAAAGTCCATTAAATAAAAATAAAAAATCTGTAGAATGCCTTTAGTATGGAGACTTCGCTTACACTAGTGTGAATCACCTACCTAATATATATATATACCACATTCCAGACAACATCAGAATTTTAACTGACAAATTCGTCAACGTTTCTTCATTTATCTAGGTCCTAGGATATCAATGGGAAATATTGTACTAGTTTACGTAATTCGATCATTAAGTAAATCAAATCAAATCAAATCAAAATAAAATTATTACCAAAACACAAAAAAACTAAATTACAAAATAGAGATCTTATAACTAAATACAAATATTTATTAAAGTGTTAGGTAATGGGTACCAATCTCAGCGTATGCTAGGAGTGCAGCCCAGCGCTGGTTTTCAGGTTGGTCCCTATGACGGGGTCGGTCGCAACCCCTCGAGCATAGAGATGCGCGCCGGTCGGAAAAAACCGGGCGGCGGCGCGCTACGAAAATATCGTCGGCGGCGGCGTAACGCCGGCGGCGTGAGATTTTTCAACTTTTTAAATATCGCTCTCATGGGGTTAAATAATAATAAAAACAGCTCTTAAATAAAAGAACATTAAATAAACATTTAATGAAACGCTCTTATGACTCTTTCTTACACAAAATATACTATTATCTATGCAACTCTTGTAATTGTCATGAACAAATATAATTTTGTTGACCCTCAGTGGGCTAAGTCTACATCTTTTGGCCGTTAAAAGCAATCCAGCAACCGACAACACCCTTTTACTTGGTGTACTAGTTGCTGGAATGCATACTAACGCCCGTGCCATGGATGACAGACGAGGGTAGGCAGTTTTTCTTGCGTTCCGTTCCAGTATGCTAAAATGTCTCCATCTATTCTAGTTCTGCTGGATGCTGATCCAGCATTGCAGTTGCAAGGTATTTCCACATTTCTTGGTCAACTTCACCATCGGCAGCATGTGAACTCCGTTGCATACTATAGTTGCGCGAGAGTTGAGTTAGTATTAAAAGTTTACTTGTACTTGGGCTCTCGTCTTCCTGGTTTAGCAAAGGTTGATCTTTCTCATACAGCTCATACTGAGATTTTATTTCCTTTGCCAAGAAACTGGCTGGAGTTATTTCATTGGCAGTCAGGTAGAGGTCAACTTCTTGAAGCCACATAAACCTACAGTCTAATAATGCGGCGCGGCGGCTGGGCTGGGAAGCGTGTGTCAAGTTTTCAAAGATATCATTATAAGCGTCTCGTCGCCGTCAATTGAATTAAGCACGTCTTTTATTTCAGCTTTAAAGACGAGAGCAAGATTAATTTTGCTTGATTTTGATGCTGAGAAAATTTCAACAGTTTGACCGAACTAGCTTAGAAAATTGCATAAATCCTCTAACAAATTCGATTCCGATGGGGTAATTTTGAGATCGTCTTGCCCAATCCTCCGTAAAATGTTATTTATTGCGTTCCTATTACAACAATGCGCCTTACTTTCGAGCATTTCTAACACACTGTGTAAAACTTCGGCGCGAAATTCAAACTAGCGGCGGCGGCGCGCTGTGTCCTAATAGCGGCGGCGCGCCGCGGCGGCGCGCATGTCTACTGCTCGAGTCGAGCATTATATACTTAAAATATTTTTAAAAAACGAACAAAAAACAAATAAAAGTAAGCGCTATGTAAGCATTTTGCAAGCATAAAAACATAAAAAGAACCTCGTCATGAAAGTGGTGTTGTTGTGGAATATTAGTTACACGTGTTTATGTTTATTTATTAAATGGTCTGTACTTAGTAGTAGTGGTAATCGGAGAGTAGGTATGTAAATTTGCTGTGGCAAAGAAGTGACTAAAAATAAATAAATATAAAATAAAATATACTTATATAGTGTTGTTGCTTCAGTGAGTTTTATTTTTGCCGGTGTATTTTCAATTCTTTTTTAAATTTTAGTTTCTTTAGTGGCGGCGGTAAATCGTTCCAGATTTTTGACGCGGCAAATTTAAAACTCCCTCTGAAAGATGCTGACTTGTGTTGACTGTTGACTTTAAGTGTTTTTCTGACTTAATAACACTAAAGCTTTTGCGTTTCAGAATCGTTTTCCTTGAAATCGCGTGACGATTAACGCACGTGTTTCTAATCTTATATGGAATAGGGTATAACAATCAACACGAAAATCGGCATGAAAAATCATAGTAAAAACAAGCTTCGCGCACAAATTGGACAACCCTATAAGAACCTATTCAAATCTCGGCGCGCCGTCAGAATACCAAACGGAAGAATCTTTGAAAATAGAATTTTCATAACTCTTCCCAATTACGAACGGCGGGAAACGAACCGTTCCGAGAAAACCCGAACCGGGGCCGTTCGGGGGAATGCGATCAGTATCTTGAAAACTGTTATCCCCGATTGGCAACAAACAGTGTTTAAGTTAAGTCACTGGCTCAAGTGACTAGACAGCCAGTGCTCTGGGGAGTATCAAGTGACTGGATTTGACCCGCCGACGGTCATCTAGCGACCCGTTCAGTTTCACTGCGAAATAGAATTCGCTAAGTAACTTTACTGCAGCGATAGAAAAATACACGTAGCTAAAGTAAAATATTTGAGGTTGTAAAAGCTTCAAATACAAATATTGAAACAGAAGCAAAAGTGTTTCGAAACAGAATTATTAAACAAGTTTATCCACTTAATTCAATCACGGAGCTTAAAACTCATCTAAACAGTTTAAATCTTTCTTCATCGAGATAACGAATCAAAGACAAAAGAACATAGAGAAACAATTGACCTTATTATGACGCAATCTCGAAGTAATCTAAGTTGTTGAAACTTCAATAGAGAATTAAGTAAACCGAGCTGACGATCCGAACGCGAACGAACTACGGTTAAGCTGGTATTAATGTCGAAACTTATAATTTTATTTATCACCGTTTGAACGAGCGTTCTAATTGTCAAAGAAGTTTCGCAAAGTTTTTGCGTAATTGTAGTCCCTTAGAGTATTTGTCACCTTTTTGGGAGTGTGCGAGAGGGGCTTAGGGCAGAGCGAGAGGTCTCGAGCATTTTGAGAGGGTCATTTCCATTTTCAGCGCGCTGAAGTGACACGATCTCGTTGAACAGAGAAAATAAACCGGGTTTTAAAAAACAGCTCCACTTTTCTTGCATGGGTCGAGTGCGCCAGGTCCAAGTGTGTGTATTAACATAACTGCTCAGACTGATACCGAAGTGAAAGTGAAAAGTGGAAAGTGCCATAGGCGTACATTTGCATATGCAGTGTGCCAGAATGTCGAAAAAGTCTCAAATCGTTGAACAACTCGTAAAGTTAAACTTTGAATATAAACAGTGACATTTATTTTCTCATCTACATGCTCGTTGAATTATAATTTGGACAAAGAAGATTCGGCATAGTTTGTTTTTTCGTGGATTGTGCCTTGAATGGCCAGGCAACTTTTTGTGTTTCTATTTAATACAAGAGACTGTAGGCCGGAGGACAGACCAACCTTTCATATTGTCGAGTTGACCCTCGTCTCAACAAAAATAAAGTCTCCGAGCATTACCAAGTTTTTTATTTCATGCAAATAAATGTAATGTAAAAACTATCTGTTGGCGGTGAATTTTTTAGTCCTTTATAAGTTCGGTATAAAATTGAAAAGCCAGTGGCTTTACTCTTTGTAAGAGGAATCAAACTTGGTAACTAGGTAACTAAGGATTCGGGTGAGAAGTATGAAGTCTCCTCCATAAATAAGACTGTAATGATACCTACTCTCCTAAATCGATAATGCTTTTCACATAAAAATTGGAAAAACATTTTTTTCTACTTGGAATCACTGGATTTCCAACGCAAAGGTCGTTTTGCCCGAGCATGCGTGTAGGTATGAAACATCAGAAGATTCAATAAGTGATTACAGATTAGGTGCTTGATAAAATCTAACGGGTGTTTTATGGACAGCATCACATTTCATAAACGCAATCATACTCACGAGGACTCAAGCATGTGCTTATAGGTATTTCTCACATCCCGCGCTTGATACCGTAATGACAACGAAGAAGAACGCGTTAACTTAGCTTACTGAGCCCCGCTCCTAGCTCGGGTCAAAAGTTAGGGCCGCCTAATCCGTGGAACTGGCGTTATAAATTAATCGGCCAGTCCCTGCCCAGTCCTACCCTCTATTCACAGTTTCCTACCCACCAGACGGCTATCCCTAGTAACTCCCTAGTAGCAAGCGTAATCGGAGTTCAGGGTTACATTGGTCAGCTTAAAGAATATTATAGCTTTGTGAACAGCAGCCCTGTAATTGTGACAAATGCCGTACGCCAGCCGGCGATAATGGCTACTCGAAGAAATCCGTTCATAAAGAACCTTCGGGAAGGATTGCCGTGAAAAAGCACCCTTTGGTCTCGAATTGTTTTTGCGCTTGAAAAATGACAAAGTTCAGGCACTTACGAGTTACGTTTTACGTTTGTGCGTTGCGTATAGCTAGTGAAGTTAGTGAACAGCCCTTCCGAAGTTTAAATTGAAGCGCCTCTGGTGTCAACATTGTATACTTAAGAATAAGAATATATTTATTTAGCACACAAAACACGGATAAAAGAAATACAATCCAAAAGGTAACCTTATATAATGTGCTAAACGGGAGCCTCACTCAGCATGTTGTCACGGGGGCCGTGACGCTGGTTTTCAGTGAGAGCCCCAAAAATAAATAAAAATAGGGCTAAACTAAATAAACAAAACATATTATAATTTTTAGGCACTGTATGTCTAAAAATTACAAAAGTGAACTTAAAACTAGCGGGCAACATTAGAATCGTTGTCGACACTCATTTATTTGTATAAGATGAATTTTAAGTCTAGTAGCGCTAGATTTTGGCGGAGATGGTGCTGATTAACACCTTCAAATTCGTGCTATCACTCTTCTTTTGTTGTTGCTAGAGCCGGTCGCCAGTGGGCCGGTAAAATGTCCGTGAAAAGGTTAACGTTAAATATGGTGGCGTGGTTCTCCAATAAACAACCGTCAAACTTTCCATAAAGTGACATTTTCCTCCTATCCAAATGTTCGTAGAGTATAATGTTCCAGTATGCATCGCGCATAAATATATGCTTGATACGAATTGCTCCAGATACAAAATATAATTCGTGATGCAGATTTAATAAGTATTCCGCAATATTCTATTTCGATTCAGTACCATAACTGACGATATTTATATGCATACATCGCGCTAATGTTAAGTCTGAACTCAATGCAGGCTAAATATACAAATCGTTGCATCGCACGAATTGCTACGGATGCCGTTTAAATCAATACCTGCAAACATTGCAGCATTTGTAAGTAAATATTATGCGGCAAATGAGTGTTTATGGTTGAATTTAGGGTCCACAGCCGCGCCGAGCGCTGCGATTATCGCTTAAATCTGTTAATTGCAATTCGAATCGGGTTTATGCCACGTTTACAGAATAGGCGCCATAAATGACCGTGTTTTGGAGCTTTGGAGTCATGCTATATTGATTGATGTTAATTTCCATTCAAAAGGTTCAAACGAAAGTGGTGAAAATCATCCCACTATCCCATGTAGTAGGGCTCGGCGCAGCATGTATTATATTTTCCTTCGATACCTCGCTATCGCCCGACATTTCGTCACTCATAAGGACGGCCCGCGGGCTGTGTCGCGGCGACATAGACTATCCCTCTTTCTCGTTCTAATTAAAAAGAGTTGGATAGTCTATCTCGCCGCTCGAAGGCCTAGTGGAAGGGTATATAGTTTCTCACGCAGTCTATCCACCTTTTCATTGGCGTACTTCTCAATTCGTACCTGATGGTGACACTAGTATGAAATCCGACTGGTATATATATATATATATATATATATTTTCATTTTGCATAGAAAATATACGATACCTGAAAGAGCTCTCTTCGATTAGGTAAGAATTCAAATACATAGAGAGTGCAATTGCAATGCAAGTCCCGACATACATCTCTTATCTTTAGGTATTTACAGGGTACGAGCTCTTGGAACGCTTGTGAGTTTTGTACAGTAACCATTATTATACACCTATTGTGCCCAGCTTACCCCACAAGATATACAGCGTGGAACGGAACGATGGTCTTTCCCGCAAGAGGAGGATAGTTTAGCGTTAGCGCTTACAATTCTCCAAATAAACTATGTTAATATTTCTGACCGTCTTCAAGTTAGAGTTCATCCAACTTTATACAACGTGTTTTTTTAACCGTCTTAGAGCCGAAGCCCACTGAAAGTATCCAAAAGGTACTATCCATTCGTGAAAAAAAAAAATTTTTTTTAGTTAAGTTTTTAGTAATAAAAGGTAGTTAAGTTTGAAATGCGGTCACTCAGCTGGATGATTAAAATTAATATTAATACAAAAAAAAACAATATTTTATGCATTTAAAAAAAAACTTAAAAAAAAAACTAAAAAAAAAAACATTTTTTTAAGTTCTTTGTAATGTATACATTAACTGGGCTTCGGCTCTAAGACGGTTAAAAAAACACCGTGTATTTTGTTTAAGGTTCATGGAAAACATCCACCTTGTAGATATTTGCCTAAGCCAATATGAATCTGAGTAAAATTAAATTCCAAACTAGTGATTAGTTCCGGGCGCGGGCCCACGCTGATCAAATTGGTTGCAATATTAATCGTGTTTAGCCTGCCTTCAAAGGGCTCCCGCGTCGTCAAGTATTCACTTATTAACCCAGTGTAGCTACACTATTTTAATAGGTACACTTGTATTGTTGAGTCTTCACTCAAACATTCGATCCATAGAGTAAAGTAGATAAGCCACCATCGCTTACATTAGGTTGTAGTAGCAAAATGGCACAAGATATGTTGCCATCTAAGAAACTATTAATGGCGTGGTTAATTGTACGAGCGAGCGAGGGGAACGAACTGTTCTGAACAGGTCTTCGCATTTCTCAATCGATATTTGTGAAAATTTGTGAGCAGGTCCATGTATATATTATTTAATCTAAACTATAAATATAAAAAAAACACGCTCGCGATTCTACAGCTAACAGAGTCACTGCAGTGAAAATGCTCTTCCATCCAACATTTGACTGCTCTGCTCCCAGTACAATTTTTATCATCATATGTCATCATTGACGTTTATTGTAACGGGGTCCGGGATGACAGCTGTTAAAAAAATATAATTTTGTTTGATCCAAGTTTTTCGTGTTAATCTAATATCTAAGTATCATGATTATCCAAATGCTGGGGACGGCCTTTTTCTCACAGATGTGACGACTCGCATATAAAATGAACAAAAGTATAGACTCAATTTTATACCAATTTTTATTCGAAAGTTCAGTTCGCAGTCCCTAAAGCATCAAAAAAGTTCATTGAACAATTTAAGTCAGCAGAATTCATCACTGTCCAATAGCGTGAAGAAATTGAATTATTCTGGATTTATTTTAACAAATTACTCTCTCAGTCATTTAATTTCGTTGATTGCTTAAGGATTTTTTCTACTCCTGTACCGTTATCTATCATATATATAGGCTTTAGCTCAAACACAACGACGCCGATAATAGTCGTCGAAAAACTCTATGCTCTATGGCCCATAAACGCACTGTTTAGTGTACTTTTATGGTTCATACATTTTTCATAAAAGCACTGTTTATCACGATGTCATGTAACTTTTTTTTAATCAGCCGCTATATTGCAGTGGTACCAACTTTATAAGCAAATTTTTCGAAATAAAAAGTTTTTATTTACTATCAAACATTTGTAGAACATAGATTATTTACTAAAATAAAAATAAATGATCATGTATTGTATATTATAAAATATGTATATTAAAATTTTTCGAAATAAAAAGTTTTTATTTACTATCAAACATTTGTAGAACATAGATTATTTACTAAAATAAAAATAAATGATCATGTATCGTGTATTATAAAATATGTATATTAAATACATATTTTACCAATTATTGGTATTATTTATAAATATATACCGATCCGATTCCGTTCGGATCCGGATTCAGTTTGGTTCGGATGGCAAGTGCAAGGAAACTAACAACAAAACAGACCATAAGCAAGAGGTGTCAATGTGTCATATTTCTAATTTCCCACCAAAGTTCCAGTTCAAGATTAAAAGACGAAATATGATAACTATTCGTTATTAATAACTTATTAAGATTTTATTCCTGTTTGTGAAGTGAAGAAACATGTGTACGTTCCTTTTAAAATGGACGAAGAAGAAAATAACTGCACCGTTGAAGAAATTGCGTGAGTAGTAACAGAACTACCGGAAAACTTACGGCCTGAAAAGTCAAATGCTATTTATTTAAAATTAGTCGTAGAAAAGGTATTGTATGCACGCCAAGGCTCGCATCACAACTCACGGCACTCGCGTTTTAAGACTCCAATTATACAACAGTTGCATAAAATACCATAAAAAGCCTTTTAGAAATTACTTAATCCATCTTAGTCACTTGCATCAGTTAATAAATGTTTCTTAAACACGATATTCCCTTCTACATACGACATAAAACATTTTCAACGGCAGTCGGATAGAAGTAAATATTCAATTTGTATTTGACAACAAGTGAACCCTGTTTCGTTTGTTATATAGCAGGGCACGAAATATTTCTGTGGGGACATAATATATGCCGTATCGCCCTTCATAATTACCCCGAACACACTTTTCGCTGATACCAATTTATTTTGGTACTTAATCATATACATAGGTGGAAGGTGCTCTACGGACTGAATAAATTAAGATTGCGTGTTTAAAGGCAGTTTATCATAGAAAGACAAAAGGGCATATTAATATTGGCAGTATCAACGTCTTTATGTCTCTTTGGTCGAGCCGCGTGTAGCGTGTAGTTTTCATAACTGATACAGGCTTAGCTGATTAGCGTGTAATTACACGCTTTAACCTACCTAACAAGTGCTTAGCAGAAACTGTTTACAGTCATTACGACTGAATCCTTTATTATGGTGAGAGCGTATAGAGCCAGCTGTCATACACTTGACAGAGGGTGGCCCTCGGATTCTTAGCCCGTATTCCATCTACGAAATTTGAGAGAAACCGACTTGTCTCATCTCTCATGATAACATGTCACATGTTTTCCATAATTTCATTTGCCATACATTTAAGGTTTGCCATAATCACAATTTGCCCTAATTCGTTTTTCTCAGAAATTGACAACTATATTCAGGATTTTTATTTAGACACAACCGGCAGGCTAGGTGAGTTACTCAGGGTTCTATACAAAGTATTGTATAGATATTTGTCCTGGAAAAGAATCGCTTTCAGAGAAAATCACTTTTATGGCAAGTGCCGGTTATGGCAAACACTAGCGATTGGCAAATGAAATTATAGATATCGAAGACATCCGGTTTTTCATATCCCTTACTTTGTGAAATACAATGTTCCTGTTTGACACACCAAGCCGCGGATATAACATGGAATCGGGAAAAACTTTTATTGTGAAAACCTGCAAAGAGTTCCCAAGATCAGAGGCGGCTCGTGACTAAATTGTATGGGTGTTCACTTGAAATAAAACAATGAAAATGCATGACGGTAGCAGATTCCTGGATTCCGAAGACTCATCCGTGCACCCTTAAAGCAATTTGAAATGCACCACATAATACTACACAATCTGTTAACCTTCGTAAAATATGCCTGTTTTTGTCAACGCGGTCATTGAACTCGCGTATAGACTTTTGGTACTTACGTGGAATCTAGTGCCCTGCGAATACCGTGTAAAATAGTTTGTTACTCTCATCACAACCACACAACTACGGTGTTTTCACATATTGTTCGGATTTAAACACACGCGTAAATGTTTTGGTTTTCGTCTTTCATGTTTGCGTAAGGTCAAGGTCCCTTGTCCCTTAGCCTTCAATTCAAGCCGGATTTGTAACGTTTTTGCACACTTTTTAATGAACACCACATTATAATTATCCATTTTAACACTCACAAGTAGTAACTGATAAGTACAGGCTATTTCAACGCGTATTAAATGATTATTAATTGGAAAATACCCGAATTTGCATTCGCGCGCATGCATTTAAGTTGACCAGTGTTTGTTTATATAGGAGTGGCAACGTCGCGCGCAATCACTGTCGCAGTCGCGCGGCAAAATTAACCGGCAACGTGGCGTGAGCGGCGCTCCGAATTTGGCTATTTTTTCATAGAAAATCTTCTGATTCACGCGCAGAACTGTGGCGAACTTTCTCTTTCACTCTTATTGGATTTCGTATTAGAAAATGTACTGAGTCTTGTTTCAAAGGAGCGCAATCGTGAGCGCTCCGCTTGGCGCGTTACCTATGAAATTATACGGTAGGATGATGGGTATAGCGCCTACCTATGATCTTGTAATGTGTAAAGGTAATTATTTTATTGGTATTGGTACAGTCGTATTTTAAGTGGATTTTAAATAGTAATATTAATAATGAGATTAATGAGTATAATTTAGTTACAATTATTTATGGGAGTTCACTGCACCGCTCCTTAGGGCGAGCCGCCTCTGCCCAAGATTTCGGTTAGATCAGCGCCCAGTCCTGCTTATGTAAAAGTATAAGGAAATGGCGGAAGAGCGAAATTTCCACGCTCCTTGTTATGCGGTGGATTTTTAAAAACACTTGACACGCCTCTGGGAAATCAGTCTGCAAAGCTGCAGCATGCAGGCAAGAGGCGCTCGAACAAGGGATATTAATGTTTAGTGCCTCGTAATAAGGCATGTTGATGCCGCACGGGAAACTTGGTAAGTGCACGGCAGACGCGTGAGCCGAAAGTTAGTGTGCTTATTATTCTACAAATTTCCTTGGTACGTTCCGTTAGATATGCTTATTTGCTGCTACAAGTGTTGTTGGTTTTGACAAAAACATAAAAGTTCTTACGGTTCATGTAAAGGTACCTTTTCATCATGGTTCTGAGCAGCGGTATAAAACAGCTACCTAGGAAATTCGTTGTAAAATTAAATTCGTGTCCAAGTTTTGTGATGTCAAATTCCAGGAACATAAAGAACCCGTCTCGCATTACATCACATTTCAGTTTGTACCTATTTGTTTTCTCGGAGTGGGCAATGATTGTTCGCCGTCTTTTTATGGCCCGTTCAAATTTACAATGCAAGTTGGTCCGTTACAAACAGTTCAGTTTTACGGCGTTAGTTGGAACAACAGAGCTCGCTAATGCCAGTGTGTCCGTCGAGAATATTTCCTTTTGAATATGATCTCCTGGTAGGTACAAAATACGTTTGGCAAGAATGCAAAAGAAAAAAATGATATACAATTTATTTCTGTTTAGCCCAATTGTTGACTGGTTGTGCAATAAAGTTAAAATAAATAAATCAAGATACTAAAAGCAGACTTTTAAATGATCTTCAAAATAGAGACGCGTAAATTATTTGCAGAATTGCTACTAGTGGTCCAACATTGGTGAATTCAACAGATCAGTACAATACAATAGTGTCAAATGGTACAGTGAGCCAAGAAAAGGGTCTTCCACTTATGAACCTTGACATACAAATAATAGAGTCGAAAACCGTGTGTATGTATGGTACACGCTACATTCCTTAAATGAAGAGAATATCTGCGCCGTTGATCTATTTTTTTAATGATTTTTATACAACGACGGTGGCAAACAAGCGTACGGCCCGCCTGATGGTAAGCGGACACCGCAGCCTACAGACGCATGCAACTCCAAAGGAGTAACATGGGCGTTGCCTACCCTTGATATGTTTGAGGATTCGCCGTGTTGACAGCTGAAGGAACAAATTCTCTCGCTCTCAACACAACGCATCCTCGGGAGCTCTGGCGACCTTGCTGTTATTATGGCTGTGGTCTTCTGCAAGGCGGAGGTAGGTACTTCCCCAGTTGGGCTGCTCCACATTCGAGCGGGATGACATTTCGCTGCATTTCATCTAGTTTTGAATACACCAATGAACCAATCGCCATTCGTTCAATTGATATTTATACCCCAACGACAAATCCGCAAACCTTTTACTAACAACAATGCCAGCATTTCCAACACCCTCACCTTTTTGCCAGCGAGGTCATGAGCCACAGGGATTAATCCGCGGTTAGTAGCCAGTAAGCTCAAAACAGGCCTAATCTCAGGGTTGGCACTAAGCTACCCATTAGGTGGGTAACACCCGTAGGGTACCCTTATTATTCATCTAGCACTAATGCTCCACCTATCGGTTAAGTTCGAGATTACGATGTATCAGTTTGCAAAGTTTCGACACAGGGGCTTATGTCGAAATTTGGTTTAGTAAGTTTGTTTAGTAAGTGCTGCTGCTGGCAAGCCATCAATTTAACGCTTAACGTTTCGTCTACTTTGTTTGGATTTTATTTATTGATCAGATTTTTAGTCACAGCCATATTCACAGAATAGTTAAAGCGGCCTTAAGACCTTGCTAAACCCTCTCGCTCTAATCAGTTAGTGTGAGTGCAGTAGCAAGTGCCATAGCAAGGCCTAAAGACCACTAAAGGCTTAAGTAGAAGTTGATTGTTTCATCATTATATTGTTACAGCTAGTAAAAAACTAGTTAATCCACTAACGACTTTTTTCCAAGGCTTCCACACTAACCAATACTTCCAACCGTAGCTGAAATCTGCACTTAGGTAAAAAATAAAAAAAATAACTCGAGCCGTCCGAAATGCGCCGAGGAGGACCATCGGGGTATTTTTAGTCGGTGCGAGTCCGACATAACCTCCGCACTATCCCCGGAACGCGGAGGTATCCATAAAGAATTTCCCTCCCATTAAAAAAAAAGGTGATACTCGTAAAGTTGTAACATTTCCATCGAGTCAACATTTATTTCCAGCAAAAACACGACAAATCAATTTGCAATTAACACGTTCTCAGCAAAAAAGCGTAAGGTGAATATAGGCACGTGGGGAATTCCGTCTTTTTTGTTTGATGCCGAATTGCCGATGTTTTGTTCCCTGGCCGCTTTTTGCTGGGCTCGCCTCATTGAGCCAGCACTCAACACTTGTTTCACGGAGTTCGATTTCGCCCCAGTTTTGAAAGCCCGGTGAATATTGCGCGGTCGTTTGTTGTTAGGCGTTCTGGTTCGCATTTGGATGTATCATTAGCTCTTGGGATTCTGTTTAGCGTTGGGTCTTTATGTCTGAGTGGTGTATGACGTAATCCTTCACTCTGTAGCTTTTAGAGTGTAGGCAAACCCGTTAAATTACCTATGCACGTATAATATATTGTATGGATAATCGGATACCAGATATACCTGTCCTGAGTGTTAAAAGCTGGGTCAAATTTCCATCATACAGGAAAGAACATCAGACGTCTTTCACACACACACCGCAGGGGCCCTCTCTAGTCCATAAACATCACGAAAGATAATGTTTACAGTTTTCTCCGTACTCCAGTGCAATGAGGTGAAACATGCATACACATTTATCGCCTTCACAAGATTCGTTTCAAGTTCGCACCTTCTCACTTATGCATTTCATTCGCACCGGAACGCCGAATTACAGAACAAACGCTAGACGTCTGTATAAATATTTCCCGTCGAAATCTTCATACACTCACATAGCGGCCCATTTCATCGCCCGTGACGGCGCGAGGAAATAATTACATTTCGCATGACGACAAAAAGCCGAGCTCTCATACCGTAGGAAAGCAAAAAGCCCTTTCACTTAGCCACTCGAACGCACATCAGACGTTTCACCTCTAAAATATCTCGGCATGTAATCCCGAGGATTGTGCGATACATTTACCAAATTGTCTCCATGAAGACGCAACCATTTAAACGGTTCAAGTTTGTATGGAAGTTTCTGGCTGGGATTAGCTGTAGGTACTGGTTTGAGAAGCGCTAGAAACAAGTGAAGTCGAAAATTGAAGTTAGGATCATTGCAAAGCACGACGCTTGGGAGTGCAGATGCACTCCCACAGAGCTCTCTTACGTAGATACGTAAGAGAGATCTGTAATTAAATCTGTAGAAAGGGGTAGCAGAAGTGCATTACCGCTTGTAATTTCACTTAAAGGTTTATAATATATGCATGACGCATACGAAATACGAGCTGTAAGGTGATCGCACATCGCACCCCATCGTCCCTGTATTTGACGCTGGCCCAATACTCGATATTTTCTCATTTTTAATTTTTATCTCTATCTGAATGCTTGTCAAAAGAGTTGAACAGTGATTGTGATGAACATGTCAACTATCAGAGGGGTAATCACGCTAAGTTCCAAATGCGCATGAAGCCTAATTTAACTGTCATTTTTTAATATAAAAAGTGACATTTAGATCTACCTGATGCGCGTAACGTGATCGACTTGCTGGCCGAAAGGTGACAAACATTATTTATGTCATAAGTTTATGTCGACATTACCGTTTTTCTAATGACGCAACGATTCGTTTACCGTCCTATAAACAGTAACCAGCAACAAGTGGCTGCTGGTAATACAATTTAGTGTGTTAGCATTGCAATCGCAGCTTTAGCCAGGTTAGTGTCCAAACACAATTAATCTCGCGTCGCCGGGCCATTGTGATTGTACAGTACACTAGAAGTAACAGGGCATTTGACCTAAACCGTCTAGACTCGGTCAAAAATAGGACGGTCTACCCTGCCAGTCGTAAAATGGGATTTTAGGATGTCATAGTGCTTTTAATAGCGCTGGCCACAGCTTTATACCTCATTGCAGATAACTTTAAAAAGTTATTATACAAAGTCTACGTTCTAACTTTATCTAAGATGTCAAAGGAACGATTGTACTAATTTGACTTATTTCTATCATTAAGTGCTTTCCAAACATAATAATAGTAAAGTGGTTGCTTTTTTATAAATAGATTTTCTTCAAATCGCATGTCGATTACTAACCGATTTTTCTGGAATAGGGATAAGAATCCCGTAGAAGACCTCTCAATTAGTTATATGCGAACTTGCAGCCTCTCACTAAAGAGATCCTAACGAAGTGATAAACAAACGAATACTAGAAGGTACATATTATTAGTAAGGAGCTGAATAAACACCCGAACTTAATGCGAGTCCGGGATCCAGTTGCAATTTACTCCAACTTTAACAGTGCACCGTCAGTCGCTGTCTGTCTGTTAACTCAATCAGTCCGGGGATGCAAACAGCGCATTGTTGATTATATTAATGTCTTAATAGCTTGGTTTGTCCGCGATAACGCTTTGTGGCAGTCGGTCGCCTACTGTATTAGATTGTGTATCGTGGCTTACTTCGCTCGGCTGTAATGACGTCTGAATGAACAATTAACAGAGGAAGAGAATATACAGACATAAGAACAATAAAATGCGTAAATGGCAAACCAACAGACTTCCATAATCAAGAGCAAGATTTTTTTTTTACTTTGCCATAGACTAGAAAATAATTAGATGAATAATAACAATAACTTGGAAAAGTTGAAAACCCCCCGACATTTTCATTTCAAAGTTCAATATTTCAAAATCGCTTGAACCGATTTTGTTCACCATCCTTAAACTGTATTCAGCAAATAGACGATTTGTATTTGTATTTGAGGAGATACTTTCCCACAGACAGACACACAGACACATCGATACACAGACACGTCAAACTCATAACACCCCTCTTTTAACATCGTGGGTTAAAACTATCCGAAACTAAACAAATCATAAAACTAAGTTACACCATAATTGGTACAATGAAAAGAGGATCACACTTAGTGTAATCTAGTTTTGCCCACGAATTAATCAATGATACAAAAGCATTCATAGCCACTACAAACAAACCTCATTACCATTTTAACCCACGTTAAAGTTAACTGCGCTGCTCCACGAATTAACTTGTACAAATTATCATAAGCAACATAATTAAAGTTGTGCACTAAAAAGCCGACAACGCGCGGATGGCGCAGCGGGCCCCTGCACTATTAATAACGGTGTGCTTCACACCGCGCTCAAAACTGTGCACCGGCTTAGTTTAATTAAGATGAATATTTTAAATGTGGCATGCACGATGTCTTTTTGCCAATGTACTTAGCTATAAACATAAACTAACTAATAACTGGTGGCTCTATGAGCTGAGAACACCCGAAAATATAAAAAATATATATATAAGAAAATACTAGGAATATGATTATTGGACCTGCTTACTTTATAATCAGTTGAAAAATGCGTAGAGGAGACCAGCTGGACAAACGGATATACGAAATAATTTAGGCCCAAGCTAAGCTGAAGGAGAGGACTTCTTTCGCTTTGCTCTCTAATACCAAAAAGTACAGTCGGCAATAAAACCTTGTAACAAAAATGACATTTTTGAGAGAGACAAATACAACATTTTATTGATCCTCTGTAGCCGAGCGCTAAGGCACACAACTTTCAATTTGAACGTCGCGGGTTCGAACCCTGGGTTTTTTCAAAAACTTATGTACGAAATATCATTTGATGTTTGACAGTGGCTTTTCGGTGAAGGAAAACATCGTGAGGAAACCAATCTAATCCCAATAAGGTCTAGTTTTCTCGCTGGCTTGGAATGTTAGATGGAAGTCGCTTTCGTAATGGAAGTCGCTTTCGTAAAACTAGTGCCTATGCTAAATCTAGGGATTAGGCAAAGTAGACCCTCCTCCTTTAGGACACAACCGGGATGGATACGAGGATGAAAACATTATAGTAATGTCATCAATGATCGGTCAAATACATCCTTATACTCAATTTATATGGTATCCATGATATAAAGAAGTCACAAAATATGGCCAGACCACACAAGCATTTGAACTATGCATGCTATAAGAACGTACTCGTAATTCTCTAAAACAATGTTACGGATCCAACGGCAAGAACAGTTTCTAATTGCCACGAAATTCTATTTGATATCAGTTTTGTAAGCCGCGTTGTTCTGACACGTGAGGCCTTGTTTGGGAAAGAGCGAGTACGAGCGATTAGTAACAAACCAATCCAACATTTTATACGTTAAGTCCAATACACTCACTGTACCAAGTAATGAATGCAATACGCCTGCGGTGCATGCATGAATATCAATCGGTTAAGAGATAAAATGCTAATCCCCACCATACATATTTATCTGCCTAAATTACGGGTGGCGAAGGAACAGTATTTTGTTCTCCATTGTACTTGAGAACACGATAATAGCAAGTGAGGGTTCTGAGTGTTTTTTACGCAAAAATTATCAAGCACATACAAATCGAGACCGAATACATTAAATAAATATCTGGGGACAATCTCACACAAATCAACCTAGTCCCTAGTCTCTTACGGCCCATAAAACAGTCGATAACCTCGAACCAGAGGGATGTTGCATTCGCATCCGCGAACGCGGATGTTCCGCATGAATGTCAAGATCCGCATCTGCAAAAATCCATGTGGAGTTTTACCGGATGCATGCCATGTAGTGCAACGCCAAGAAAGGAGCGCGCGTTTTAGATATTTTCATGACTATGACCAGACGCGTTTCTGATTTGTTAGCTACGGTTGTAATTTAGTATCAACGTGTTTGATGACGCTTGATCATACAAAGTACGTTGTTTATTTACGATGTGTGCCCTCAAATACCCGCATGTGCCGATGACAAAAAGTTGCATCTATGCATGCTTCGAACCTCTCAGTAACTTATAAAACGAAGTGTCCCATCTGAATTATTCACAGTAACGCAATTTCCTTCGGCAAAGCACAATTAATCCGAACAACAGCCTTCGGTTCGAGTGGTCCAAAGTTTTAACGAGAATAAGGGGCCCATTCGCGACATTTGCGAAGTCGCATTAACGGCAATTCATCACATTCACGAACTTTTCCGTTTCACGAGTTCATGTTCCGAACGATTGGAAGGGTTTAGTCCCGGTACGGGTTAAGTTTGGGGTTAACTTAAGACTTAATATCTACTACATACCAATGCCATAGAACGCATAAATTGTGTGTGTTTTGTGTGAAAATTGGGATAGCATTTCGCGCGCGCGCTTGTTTCAACGATAAGGTACCAAATTACTATTTGAGTTCTCTTGAAAATAATGAAAGTGAAATAGCTACATGTTTTATTAATTTTCTATATTTGCGATGCTCTAGTGTTTCTAGTACCTATACCTAAGCTTACTCCGAAAAATAAAATGATTACTGTATCTTTACATTTCTTGATTTGCGATGTTGCTCATTAATATTTATTATTATATATTAGGTATACCCGAACTAGGCTTTTCCTGGTATTTACGATTTTATTTGTTGCTCAAATATACGGATAGAATGGTATATTTATTTAAGTACCTATTTTATTATAAATGTTACAACTGAATGTTACTTTCTTTCATAGTAAAACGGCACCTCTACGTATACAATGGTCTCTCTCGCACGTTCAATTACCTTTCCACGATTGTGCGCCTTACACCTCCGCAATAAGACCCCTGGGACCCAACTCCAGGAATGCCATTCACAACCTGTCTCAGCTCCCCTCTGTCGTCACTAGTATAACTTGACTCTGAGAGTCTTAACAATGAGCGTAATCGGCGGAGAAGACTTATACTGGGTATTTAAGGTGGGTTGTTGGTAAGTGGTGAATGACCCAGAAAAGTGGTATACGCGCCCGAGATCAACCGAAGTCTGACGAAACCTCACAAACTGTGCCAAGTTTAATAGACTTGCGATTTGCAGGAGTTGATGCTCAGCGAGGGATGATTTGTCACAATGTTAATAACCTTGACACGTGTAGGTTTCATAATACTTCGACTTATTTTTGCTCCAACTTTTGCAGGCTTTGTGCTCAAATAACCGTTGCTAAAATAAAAAAAGGTAGAAAGAATAAACCAGAATTCGACTTTCCGCTGGAGATACTCAAATATGTCCTTTTTATTTAATGTGCCAATACGAAGATGCATCAAAAGTTAGCAGCATATTTTATGGTCGTAGAATGAAATGCGCCCATAAAGTAATACTGACTTCAAATAACTGTGACCTTATAATTTTTATGCCGGCCATAACAACGAGAATAAATTTTCATCATTCGATATGGAAAACAGCACTCAAACAGGACAGCGAAAATAAACGGAGTTAGGTTATTCCCGACTTCCATTACCGAGTATGTGCCGCCTCGGGGGAGGCGAGAACGTACAATACCTAATCACGGAAAATCATTATTGAAGGTTTATTAATCAGTTAATTTGCGAAATTGCTATTGGGATTGCGTCCACACTAGAGTAAATTTTGGTTTAATACACGAACGCGTCCAATTGTTGCCAATGCTCGCACAGGATCGCTAGATTCATAGCTAGATCGGCCACGATTACTGCAAACGCGTAGGTATTTAGGTATGCGTGGATTAATGGGCCCGACTTAATGGTTACTCTTGCCCTGGCACCTGCTTGCAGTACGTACTAATGACGGTATTGAACTTGCGGCAGCGGAAACCAAACGCAGCCACCGCCATTCCGACATAAATGACCAAACACCGACACGCTACTAACACCCTTAACGTACGGACCCACGGTTCACTTGATACAGAATCGCTAGAAAGCGTAAAACTATCTCTAATATTGGAAGTGCCGCTTCCCTTCCAGTTGCTACCGCTAATGAGTTGGTAAATTAACTGGCATTTTATCAGTCCGCTTTGAAGTACGCGGCAGAGCACTAACAGAACGCAGACAGTTCGAAATTCAAATCAGAAATGCGCCAGAATTCCGGATTCGAAATCGGCAAACTCCTCAGCGTTGGTTTTAAAAAGTTACGGAATATTAATTTGCGTGGAGCGGTACGAGGTACAAAACAGGTCGAGATTAGCGGCAACTCTCCAAGCGCGCGCCGCTCCTAAAACACTTTAATCTATTCTATTTAAGACTGGCTTTTTCACACCTGAACCGGGTGGTGTTTTAAAGCGAATTTACCCCTCTTTGTTACGAGGTACGTGTCTACTAATTCGTTTACTCTTTGCGAGGACTCTAATGGGAGGGCTTTTCTCGCAATTAGGCGCAATTAAGATGGCTCGTAAGGAAATGCGGGAGATTCTCGGCCATCGATGCCGTAATCGATTCAAATTGCTGGTTTCGAACACTTCTATACTGTTTTAGTAGGGGGGTTTGGTAAAAAAGGAAAATAAAATACGATCTCTACCGCTCTCCAGGGGTAATGTTTTTAAATTTAGATAGCGATACCTTTCGGGGTTCGTTTACTGCAATGTCTGAAATTACGTACCTGGAACAACAAAAACAAATAAATTAGTACTGTGTTATACATATATAAATAAAAAAATTAAGTACGACCTGGTTGGCCTATAGTTGGTAGTGAGTGATCCTGTCTACGAAGGGCATTTATTTGTGTGCCGGTGAGTTTGAATATTTGTTCCTGAGTCATGTTTCCTATGTATTCAAGTATTTATTTATCTGCCTAGGTATGTTTATCGTTGTCTAGTACCCATCGTACAAGCTTTGCTTAGTTTAGGAGTAGGTCGGTAATTTTTATTTATTTATTTGGCTCAGAAAACAAGTAACAGATAATTACAGAAAAACTATATAAGCAGATCTAGACTATAATTCAAAACAGGCAAAGTAAGGGCTAATGAGGTAAGATGTATTAAACTAATCTAAACTAAACAAAGTGAAAAAAGCTAAGGTAGCCCAGTGGTTCAGGCATGCGGCTGTCAAACGGCGGTCGTGGGTTCGAATCCCGGCTCGTACCAATGAGTTTTTCGGAACTTATGTACGGAATATGATTTCATATTTACCGTTGGCTTTTCGGTGAAGGAAAAACATCGTGAGGAAACCTGCATACATCTGCGAAGAAATTCAAAGTTGTATGTGAAGTCCCCAATCCGCACTGGGCCAGCGTGGAGACTACTACCCGTTCCCTCTCATACATGAGAGGAGGCCTGTGCCCAGCAGTGGGACGTATTAGGCTGATGATGTGAAACTAAACAAAACTAATAAAAACTAAACTAATCAAGAACAAAACACAAACACTTTAGGCAATTGGTTAGTGTGAACGCAGCCTAGATACGGAAGATACTGTTGATAGTTTTTTTAAACGTAAGCACGATAGAGGAAATGTGTAACATTGTCCACAAATATTTATTTACTCGCTTCTGCCCGCGACTCCGTCCGCGTGGAACTCGTTATATCGCAGCTCCATACAAACTGTTATCCCCCCCCCCCATTTCACCTCCTTAGGGGATGATTTCGGGGATAAAAACTATACTATGTAACTCTCCACCCCTTCCACTATCTCCAATTAAAAAATCACGTCAATTCGTCGCTGTTTTGCCGTGAAAGACGGACAAACAAACTAACACATACACTTTCCCATTTATAACATTAGTATGGATGGATATTCTTGAAACGTCTCACCAAATATGTCTAAAAAACAACTCGACAAACAACCCTTTCGATAAAAAAAAGAAGGGGTTGCATTCCGGGAGTACAAGTGAAGGCTCAATGACATTTTAACAATTTTTCGATCAGGGGATCGATTTTTGAATCTCACCAAGTGACTAATTCTCACCGATGTGAGTGATTTCCGAAAGTTCGTATTTTTGAAACTCATCGGTGACTTACATTTGTCATACCTATGATATCGATTTACGAGTGCCCCTACCCACTCGTAATTGAAATCACCATGCGATTGTTTTTGACAGTAGACGTATGTGACATCTGCCAAGAATTTTACAAAACTTTAATTTTCGTTTACATGACACTGACAGATACGCTACGTTTTACGTTTTAATCTGTTTTAAGTTACAGTATGAGAAAATAAAAACCGGTATCAAGGACAACATCTGCGCAAAAAGGAACGTAACGGGAAGATTGTTTCTGACTGACATTGTAAAACTTCTGCATGTTGGTAAACAGCGTGTGACTTTCAACGGCTTTAGGGAAATGGTGACATTAAAGTCATCGGTGATAATTTTAGTCACCGGTGACTTTGATATCACCAGTGAGATTCAAAAATCGCACTCCAGGTCACGTGTCCGGCTTACGAATTTCCAATCTGTCGAATCTTACGGTCACGTGAACTGTTGCGAGTTTAACATTTTTCCCCATTTTTCATTTTTCACAAATGCACAGCGCGCCGCTAAAGAAGTTTTCACTTTAAAAACACTCTAAAATCGGGTGATCAGGGGACCGATTTTTGACTTTCGAGCGCTCGACTCTTTCACTCGAAAACTGACAAAAATTATGAAATGCAATTTTGAAATAGCGATAGAAAATTGAAAAACGAGTGGTATTGACCACTCGTATTCAATTCTATTGGTAGAAAGTTAGTGCCTGCCATTTTGACACTACAAACGTATTTACTTTTATTTGATTTTCGAGCGCTCGAAAGTCAAAAATCGCTCCCCTGGGAGCTAAAATGCGACAGAACGGACCCATACCAATGTTAATTTTTCAACACGCGCCTCCGCGTCAGGGTTTAAAAATAGAAAACAGATTATCGACACAATTCTCAAAATCGTTCAACAAAACGAGATACCCGACAGTCCCGAGGCAATCTATAAACATATAATTTGGCAGAGTAAACAACATGTTGTCAAGATACATATATAGGTGATACTGTTTGTTGTTGTAATAAATTGGCAGTAATATCTTAGCCGTGAAAAACAAAGGGAGGCAATTTACCACTGCTTACATAAGCGGCTGTACAAACGACATTTAGTTATTCAAATTAATGTATTGTAGATTGCGTTTAACTGATCGGTGAAAGGGCCGCTTAGGAGGCTTTAATTTGGTAATAACGTGGTTACCGTGTGAGATGAGAGGAAACTAATGGAATACTACGTACTCGTCCATACAAAAAGAGAAACTTTTTTCCACTTCTAAATATTTTCCAATCTATGATTTTTTAGTACGATTCAGTGGAAAACGTTTTATCCCGAAATCCAAAATTTCATAATATCAGTAGTCTTTACCTATTGTCAGTCGCGAGCTGCTGGCAGAGCGGTTACACGATGGATTTTTGCTACGCTACAAACGCGATTTATGTACACGTGATTTTGACAGGTGATCTATGGCAATAATACGGGCCAAAGGAACGTTCCGATGGGGTAATAATTAATAAACCCAGCTGTCAACAACGATGCGGCTAGCGTCGACATTGCTTGTCGATGAATTGGGTACGGTTGCTCGATGAAACGGTATTATAAAATATGCATTTATTATAGTACGTATGGCATTGTTGATTTTTTTTTTGAGTTTCATATTCATATTCATTTATTCGCAATATTGATAAATATTAAATGTCATTATAGTGCATAAGATAATAATAATAATATTTCAGTTCTAAGTATGGGGAACCCCCAAAATTTATTGTTTTTTTTTTCTATTTTTGTGTGAAAATCTTAATGCGGTTCACAGAATACATCTACTTACCAAGTTCCAACAGTATAGTTCTTATAGTTTCGAAAAAAAGTGCCTGTGACATACGGACGGACAAACGTCTGTGAGAGACAGACATGACGAATCCATAAGGGTTCCGTTTTTTGCCATTTGGCTACGGAACCCTAAAAAGGCAGATTGGTTATAAATTATAAGCGCTCCAAATTGGCACACTAAAACTAAGTCATTTGCATCAACTTTCGCGTCCACGATGGAAACGTATGCTGTCAGATTTGGTGGCCATTTTTATTCGAAGACACGGAATTTCGTATAGACAACGTATGTAGATACTCTTTTATGACATCCTTGTACACAATCATCTTACTTCGAGTTCATTTGTACCATAGGTACGTAATTTGGACTATTATAGTCCAAATCACCCAAAACCAACATCACCTAATACTCAGAAGGTTTGACGGTAGGTACAGATTTGGCGTAGGAAATAAGGGACTATAGCGGCTCGAAATTAAAGTTTTAGTATAAACCGCGCGTCAGTCCGATATAAAATATTATCTAAACTTTGAACACCAAGAATCCGGAGTTGTATTGAAAAACAGGAGGCAATCGGAAATTAAAGACAACTTTCAAAGACAGGGAGTTTGTTCTTATAGGGAAAACTTTCGTTGCAAGTAAATAATATAAACATGCCCCTAATTAGATCTGGTCTATGGTCTATTGAACAATACAATTGGGTTTTTAACGTGAATAAAATGACGGTTGAAATGACCTCCCGCTCGTTTGAAAAACAACCACAATAATTCTGCTGGCCAGCCATGAAAACATTTATTAACATACATATCGCGATCTTCTACATATGCCTGCCGAGAGGGACGCATGCTCTATGTCAGACGTAAAAGCGATATCAATGCGGTAGGCAAGATGCAATTCATACTGCTGGCTGCGACGGGATGACGTCATTCACAACGAGAAGTGACCTAAAAGTGTCTAGTAATTGTAATTAAATCACACTTCAAGAGTAATTGTCGTAGCTAAATACTGTTTAACTTAAATTACGTTTCGACGAGATGATTTTGAGTGCTGACATTTTCACCGAACTGTGGTTCTACTGTACAAAACCATTACTTAAATTAATAAGATTGATGAACCCAGCGACGTGAACCCGAGACCCGAATTGTACTCAATAACAAAAAAAAATCTCTCTCAAAATGTCTCTCCTATTGTTTATGAAATGGATACATTTTTAAGTAAATATAACGCTGCTGGGTTGAACAAATATATGCAAATGTAAACGTGAGTTGTAAAAATCAGACTTAACGAGATATTCCGTGATATCCAATCGCAGGGCAGCGTGTTATTCGTTTTATATAAATAAATGTATAAAAGTGCAAATGAACATAGCTTTTACATTTTACAGCAAAAAATAACACCAACACAAATCATAATAAGCCGGGGCCCGATGGTACTTATACTATTTTCATCTCGTCAAAATTCAATTTGAATTGTGAACGCATAGTAAAATTTTGATGGGCCGAATTGAAAAGTTGCGCCCGGCCCGGGTAAAAATGTGATTGTGAAGTACCGAGTCATGTTCAGCTATTGTTCTAGATAATATAAAGATTTATATGTTAATGGGCATTTTATTTGAGGTTACGGTTTTGAGGTTATGTTTTAGTTTTAAAGAGATGCTTGGGTGGTCCGGCCACCCGGCCGCGTCGATAAGCTATAGGGAAGTGCGTTACATGTCGATTTTATCGATTTAATTATAACAGGCGCGGGCATCGATAGCGCGACAAGCAAGCTTAATGCGCTGATAGCGCGGCGCTTTGACGGGTTTATGTTCGAGCATCTTAGATAATGTTGCCTTTTTTAGGAAAAAAATGTGCATTTTTAGACTGATTTTTCTTCAGATATTTATTCTTTCACGTTAATGCTAATGCTATCATCGTATGAAACGATATTATACTTTGCAAAAAAATAGACGGTGGTTCTAAATTAAAACATTTTTTTTGTCATACAGTTATTAGTTAGGTAATTTAAAAGCATTCTCGTAGTTGCGGAAAATATTTAAACGCGAGAACAAACTTAAGTAAATGTGCTAATCTACTTTATTTGTAAAATAACACGGAAAAGCTATCACGAGTCTGGTAAATATTAAAATCCATCACAAACGCCCACGGCCGTTTTTCAGGTTAGATTGCGAACCCAATTTTTTTCTTTCCGCTGAACTTAAATAACTTATCCGTAACTAATGACAGGCGGTCGCGGCGCGGCGTTATGTTATGACGCGCGATCAATCAGCCCAACAAATGGCGCGACGCATTATCTAGGATTTCTTACCGGCGATGGACCGCTGCGGTAGCGGAAAGCGAAAGCGATAAACTACGTAATGAATGTCTTTTTCTATTTGTTATACTTACCTAGTATTAAAAGTAATGTTTACACTGGTATCAAGTTTTGGTCTACAATCATAGGGCGGTCAAATAAATCAAAATTCTTATAAAAGTACGTTTAGCCTAAAATTATTAGCGTTGCTCTTGCATGCTACAAAGGTTTTAGAATATTAAAATAAATAATAACAATAAGCTACTTTCTAGCTTATGACAGTAGTAGCATTTCGCTATCAATGTGAATAATAATATACTTATACTAAATAACAAGCGGCAGCGACGAAATGACGCGCGATTGTAACCAGTAAAAAGAGATCCCTGTAATGATGATAGTTACTTATACAAGAGGTATTTTGTATGTAGTACAGCACGGCTAACATGGGGCGGACCGCGAGCTGTGTCGAAGCGACATCCATCTCTTTCTAAGCGTTCTAATTATGAAGAGACGGATAATCTGCCCGCGGGTAAAAAATTGGGAAGTCAATACATTTTTATTGCAGCTTTAAAAACCTGGCCTCTCTAATATTAATTATAATTTAACCTTTATGTAATGTGATGAATTGTCAATAATTATGATTGATTGCGTTCCATATTGATGTTATGCAAATGAGTGATTGCTCGTTGATTAGATAATCGGTAACACCGCAACACTTAATCGGCTTAGGAATTATATCTCACTGTTTTTTGGTCATTGAAGAAATTTGGGATTTGTGCAGCGTGTTTTTCCTTCCAGCTACGGTAACTTAGTGGTTGTGGCTGACACGCGGCGGTCGTGGGTTCGAATTCCGTTTCGTACCAATGAGTTTTTCAGAACTTATGCACATAATATTTACCGGTAGCTTTTTGAAGGAAAACATCGTGTGGAAACCGGTCTAATCCCAATAAGGTCTAGTTTTCCCTCTGGGTTGGAAGGTTTGATGGCAATCTTGGGATTAGGTGTCAAAGCGGACCCCGGGATCCTTTAGGCCACAACCGGGAATATAACGCTAGGAGGATGATGATGATGATGAAGATATGACCAGAGTTCCCGAGGATGTGTTGTAAATGAAGGATCTACGGTGTATTTGAATAATTTCTCTAAAGAGCTTTGGGATATTATCAACTGTCATTTTCGCCAACATAAAATAATAGTTGACATGTCCCTTACGCACGTTCCAAATGACAATATACGAGGGGTGAATACGTAACTTTTCGAACGAGCGTTACGACATTTCAACTGTCATTTTCCCATATTAAAATTGACATTTAGATATACCTGACGTACGTATATGTGATGCCTGAATCACACTGGCGCGGCCTGCGGTGGCGGTCAATAAACCTGAAGACCATCGTCAATGCGTCACCGTCTGTGAGAGGCTTTTACGCAGTCGACCAACAGCTACATTTGTTGATATAACAGTCAAAACAATTCTTAAATCAAAAAAGGGTGCATATTTGCGCTCGTGACTATTCTGGAGCCGTCGCAAGCTTCGGTGTCTTACCAGGCTATCAGATAGGCCGTATGGTCTTTTACCGTCGCAATAAAAAAATATAAAAGTGAGGCGCTTAGATTGAACGATCTATACGGTCCGCTGGCATCTCTGCCCCAGACCGGGGTCCGTGATTTATGCAGGTGCACACCGCAATCACGCGCCATTGTGCTCCGGCCGCAAGACGCCCGGCACCCGATCCGGGGTGTTCACAATGTCACAACGTACCCCTCACCTCAGGAGTACCAGTGTCAGTCAGACCTCTGACGCTCAGTAGCGGATTTAACATTTTGGTGCACGGGGTAAGACACGCTGAGGTTAGTTTTTAGTAAGATTTCAGATGATAATTTGAGCCGTTCGCGCCTGTCGCGCGCAATACAGACAAGAGATGGACCATAGAGTCTACTATATGGAATGGACCTTTAGGCAAAAGAAGAGTCGGTAGACCACGCAAAAGATGGCAAGATGACATAGTGTCAACAACTGGAAAACAATGGCCAAGCAAGAGCCTTAATAGAGAAGAGTGGGCCAAACTGGGGGAGGCCTTTGCCCAAAAGGGGGTCTCTATCCAAATCTAACGAGTAAGACCAACAATAAAAAATAAAAAATAAACTAACATACTTTAGAATAACATAAAACTAACACAGTGAAATGTAAATATTTAAGGAAAGAGATCTGAATAAAAGGCTATATAATATAATATATATAATGTGGCCATTGTTTTATATATAACCTGTCATTGGAATTGGAATCATCTACCTTGGGCGGTAGAGTGCTTTTTAAATTGATGAAATTCGGCCAACTCAATCTATATGTCTTGCTTGATTCGTAGGGACTTGCAATCGCAAAATATGTAAGCGTTGTGAATACTAGCTTAGAGCTGCCCTAGTAATCACTTTGCTCTTGTGTAAGTCTGACCTGTTACTAACTCGGGGCTATGTAATACTAGGTCAAGTGGTGCGGCGATTTGAGCCTGGTTTTGAATGGTAACAGCAAGCACTTTATGTGTTCGAAATCATTTTAGGCAGTGGCTTGAGAACTGGATGACCAAGTATCTCAGTTAGAGTGAACAATGCTACGAGAACATGAGTATTACGAAACAAACGCCCTTATTCATAAAACTTAAAACGCCTCTGCTAAATAAAATGTGATTTGTCCCTTTCTTACGCACACGAATGTCGAAGTGATAGATATAAACAAATGAATTTTAAAGGCATTTTATTCAAAATAGGCTTGTAGAACGTTTGTGGATACGGCTGAAAGTGTCCAGTGTATTGTTACTCTGTGTTGAACTTTCGGGAACATTCCCAGGGTGGCACATCTCTATTGAAAACGTTCTAAGACATTATCTTATCGGGTTCCAGGACTAGTTTATTTCCTGATTGGTAGCCATACCGTCTTCGACCTCAACTACCTATTTGACTGGGAAGCCTGTTGTGTTCCAGTGTCTATGTATTTCCAAATCGAACACGTTATAGTTGCCAGAGTGATCAGCAAAGTCGTGTCGCCATTTTTCACACGTTGCTAATAATTTATTCAAATCGGATTCAGGGTTTAGGAATCTAAAGCTTGTTTCGTGAGTTTCGGCTTTTGGATAGATTATAAAAAGCGTACAACGTATTATGTTTAACGAATATTAAATGTGCTGAATCTAGAATTATTTAAACATAATCCCATTAAGAATTCCACTTTCTTGTTCCATTCGATGAACGCAAGGAAAAAATAAATTAAAACATAAATGTATAAAGTGCTGGCGGAGTTTTCAAAGCGGTTTTATTGATGTTATATAATGTGATTCCAAGAACCTTACTTTTATTTGCTTTGAGGTTTTCAATTTTCCTAAAACAGCACACAAGGAAATTTACGCTAAAGTATATTTTTTTGTCAGTATTATGTGAGTGATTTTAGTTTAAATGAACGCCACTAGAGCCAAAGTTCTGTAGGACAATCAAATTCGGTTCTGTATTTTAATATACTAGAGTAGCAGAGAGAAAACGAATGTCATTTTATGTAAATAAATACTTATTACCTTAAAATGTAATTTATTGATATTTTCATTTCGTTGGTAGGAAGTTATTTAGTTTTTGATCTTCTGTTTATGATAAATAAATAGCTTAATGATAGCGCAAGCACACAAATCTCGTTATCGGTCACATTACGGCGCCGCACAGCAGCGCTACCACGAACTTCAAAAGTCGAATTTCGGGTATTTCCATCACTATCGCACTCCCTAACTCGAGTGACAGGGATGCATGTATTACGAACTTCGACTTTCGAAATTCGTGGTAGCGCCGCAGATTAGAGCTAGATCGGTATAATACGTACCGCTCAGGTATGCACGCCTAGCGGTTTCCGCAATCTGAGGTCGCCCGCACTTGCGGCGACCGGTCGCTGGCAACTGGCAACACAGCCGTGCGTGCGGAAAAAGCACGTCGCTCACATTGTTTGTCTATGGTTTGTTACTCGCGGAACGTCTGCCAATTTCAAATTACGAACGCTCGTTCCTTATTCAATTTTCTCCCCGCGTTCAGACTGACAACTCCGTAATCGAGGCGACCCGGTCCCATCACTATTTGATATCATTCACTGCGTTGACGTGTATTTACGTGGCAAATATCTTTACCGCCTTCGCCCACGCGCGGTCACTTTTTGCCATTTTCAATTCGTCCGACGATCAATTAGACAGGGCTTAATGGATTCGGATGTCGTGGACGGTGATCGATCACGCGGAATAAGTACATTAAGCAGTAGTTAGAGGATGTATCCGCTATTGCCGCGGTCGCAGCTGATCGATGGGGTCGCGAAACGTCAACGGACTTCACTTTTTCACGGAGCACTTAGGCGCGTAAGTGACAAGATGTCTATAGAAAAAGGTGCATAATATTTAACTATAAGTAAGTAAATGAGTAGTATGGTTTGAATAATGGATTACTACAACAATCGTTCTTTTAGTTCATTTAACATGAACACGCATCGCATTGATTTTATACGGTTCACAAAAGTTAACAGATATTATTTGAATAGTGAATAATTTAACATTGTTACGTGGCGAATGAAAATAAAATTTTACGAGGCAAATAATGGCGGTGGCATTAAAACATAATGAATATGAGCTCGACTAGGTTCGTTTTCGTGCATCAGCCGGTAAGTGATGCAGTCACGGAAATGTCAGTGATTAAAACCTTACGAAAGAAAATAAAGCATGGCACGTGTTTGCTTTTACGCTATAATTATTTCGCACGTCATTGCCGGGTCTACTCGACGAGAATACGTTATTTCGTAACGTGTTTGCTTTAAATGGAATGAGCGCGGCATGAAATTACGCGAGAGTTTTCGAAAAAAAAACCGCGTTTTGATTAAGTAAAAATGTTGGGAGTGAAATTATCTGTATTTTAGATTTCGTTTATTGGTGCGGCCAAACATATCCCTTGGTATTATACCTATCAATTTAGTGAGTATATGACGGTAAACAGCAGCCGTTTGCGTTCCGTTTCCGCCGACGCATGCGGGCGTGTAAATAGCTCGATGTGGACGTTAATTATGTGGAGTGATCTTGAATGAGCGGCGCGCCTTTATCCTCAAACAGAACGCAATCAGACCATTTGAACTTGGAATGCAAGTTTTGATTACTTTTTAAACAGTTGATTTTAGCTGCCAGGATTATCATGAAATGTTTTCTTATTTTAATTAAACAACATATGAAATTGTTAGGCTTGTGTAACTTACCCAATTACAAAGTTCATGTGATGGTTCGTGGGTTTGAGTTACCAACCGAGATTTAACAGTATTATAAGCTAGCATTCATGGTTAAGGCCTCTCACAGACTGGCGCGGCCTGGCCGCGGCGGTCAATAGTAAACTTGTCATTAGTCGTCAAATTTACTATTGACCGCCACCGCAGGCCGCGCCAGTGTGTTGCAGGATTAATACGATATTTGACTGTTACTTAATCAAATCAGCCCCCCTAGCACGCTAGGTTTTATGTCCGACTCAAAGCATTTGCCGCTCTTGCACTCGCATATTTGTCAGAATGGGACTAAAAGGCCTTCTACACGATCGGGACCAACCGCCAACCACCGTGTCCTTGGTCGGGTTGATATAAAAATGGACCGTGTAGAAAGCGGTTGACCAACCGATATTTGGTTGATGTCAACGGCCTTGGTCGTGAGCGCATCCCTCGCGACAGGCTGCGTCGGTGGTTGGTCCCAACCGTCTGGAACGCTGTCGGCCAACCGTTGATCCGACCAAGGACACGGTGGTTGGCGGTTGGTCCCGATCGTGTAGAAGGCCTTTAATGCTTTATGTCCGATATAGAACTTAGCGTACTAGCCCCCAGCAACTTTATTTGAAACATCGAAACCGCTCTTTTTGTGACGTCACAATACTCTATGGTGAAACACCGTCCTATTTGGTTTTTGTCTTTTTAAGTATTAAAAAAAAATACAATAATGAGCTGTAGCAATATTTACCGAGTATTTTCTTAAGTTTTGTATTTTGGTAGCGTACCAATAAATACTTATGCTGTTGTCAATTACCGTGTTCTAGTCGATGTGACCGCCACGTTACGGCATAAATGCAACTTATAAATACATGTTACAAAATAACAATATAATCATCACTAATATCAGTTAAATAGAGGATGATATCTTTGAGCATAATGCAGAAGCTTTTAAACGTTCGCGGGTGCTCGGTACGTGTTCTAGCCGCTGTAAATATTCCTCGATTAGCGCGAACCACATCTGAGGAACAGGGAAGTGCACATGACTGAGATGGATTAGCGCCCATTAAGCGCCTGTTAGGTGTAGCCTTATGTATGAATTCGTACGTAGTTAACTGCGTAGGTACATTTATATAACGTGTTAGTAAAAAAACGCAAAACCTGAAAACAGTTTGTTCAGAATCGAGAGTAGAATATAAACAAAATAGGATTTTTTTGATGCGTTTTATTTTTTATACCGTTGTATGGAGAGTTGGCCGACTGGGGCAACCTGGTCAATAAATCATTATTCTCCTAGCGTTATTCCCGGTTGTGCCCCTAAAGGAGCCCAGGGTCCGCTTTGACACCTAATCCCAAGATTTGGCATAGGCACTAGTTTTACGAAAGCGACTACCTGTTCAATACAAATGTAAAAAATAAATCGCAGCAAAAAAACCTGTTTTTTCTCATTCCTCTCTAGATTCTGAACACACTGTTTTCAGGTTTTGCGTTATTTTATTAAAACGTTTAGGTTACCTTTTTAGTGCGTACATTTATAAAACCACAATTACAGCCCGATATGACATACTTATTCGCAAACTATTAATGATTATTTGCTTGAGTTAATAACTGTTAACTTTCTTAATATTGATCTGGAGGATATCTCATTAATTCCTTATATTTCTTCACTTCAAACTATTTCTGTTATTCAGAAAGCTCAATATTTAATTAACGAGCCGAGACGAACAAGAATTCTTAAATAATAAATTCGATGCTATGTTTAACCTTAGCTGATTTAATTTTCAGTGAAAATTAGCTCAGACGTTGGTGAAACATTGTTTAATTTAATACCACTACAACGACAAACGAGAGAAAATTTACCATAGCATGTCGGCTGTAATGTTGGTACTCCTGATTTCCATGGCGAATTATATCCAGTCGGAATAAATCCTTAAAATTACGAACGTAAAATGTATACGGCCAGTGTTATCTATAAATTGGATGCGTTGAAAAACACGCCATGTTAATTTTTAAATTAAAAACATTGTAGTGTTGGAAATGTAACCACAGATTAAATATTTGTACAAATAGGACGACACGGGCCTGTTAACAAGGCGTGTTTATGTTAATTCAGCATTCCTTTATACGCATATCCGAAGTTTTTAACCGTCCCCATGGTCGTGTTTATTTTATCTCGGACATTATTTCTAAGGTAAAAGACCGAGTCAAACGTCTTGTATATAATATATTATTATGAACATAGTAACTGATAGGGCGAAGTTTTGATCTTCACCTTTCGTGTTTGCGTTGAAGCTTTCGGAGACAGTAATGTAGGGAGACAGTATCGTCGTTTGCCGCAATAACATTGAGTGTGACCGATTTTGTCATCTTTTGAGTGAAAATAAAAAGAAACTGAAAGCTCAGCAAGTAGGTATGTCCGTCTGAACAAAGCTGCCTTGTATGTTGTATCCAATTCAAGTGCAAAAAAGGTTTTAAATATTTTTTATTAATATAACGGGGCAGTGGCGGCGAGTTTCATCTGCCAGTAATTTATTGTCCGGACAAGTTGTGACGCCGGCCATTGAGCGTGGTTATTTATGCACGGCAGAATTGCGTTCAACCATTTTATTCACTCACATTAACTTAAAATGATTCTGTTAACCCACGTTAAATATTTAAGAACAAATTGTTTAACTAGTATGGCTACATTGGGTACAACAGAATGATGGCACAGTATCGAAAAAAGTAGAACTATTTTACTGAATTCGAATTCAGTGGCCCAATTCCCAACTATTCCATATTTGAAAATACAAAGGGAGCCATCCAACGAGTAAACGCTGCGGCATTTTTTTTTCTTAATAAAATCTAACGGCTGTGATACTGGCCGCAAACAGCCGCCAATTAGGCGAAAGTTATGGCCGACCTAGCATAATAGTGGCAATGCGACAGGGTCCCATAATGTATCTGACGACATAACACTTAGTACCTTGCATTAGGAAGGTTCCATGGAATTAAATATATAGCCGAGGGAGTCAGATGGCGGCTTTTAAACCTGATCAAACTCAAAGGCAAGTGGGGTAAGCTTAGGGATTACAGATGCTGACGCATGAAAGGTGTGATGCAGGTTCGAACTGTAAACACACCTAAATCCTTCTGTAAACTGACAATCTTTTAATCTGTGATATTCATAAGCTCCGAAGTAAATTTTCGTTGTAATTTATTAATTCGACGTTTGGCTGGCGAAAAAAGCCTAATTTTATCGGACAAGCTGCCCGCGCGGCTTCGATCACGTATTAGCAAAGAAAGCAAACTATACCCCGCGGGATATAATGTAGCCTACAAACTTACAATATTAGTATAGATTAAAGTTGGCAACTATCACTAGAATTTAAAGAGCCACAAATATTTTGACAGCGGCCAAACGAGTGTTTTATCTCGTTCAAATAATCCTCTCAGCGCACTCAATGTGGTGATATCGAATAAACCAAACCCAAAATAAATGAGCTATTTAGGGTTAATTTTGCTCACCATCCTTATATCGTTATCGGGCGCGGGCAGGGTTGTTTGTTGCGGCTTAGCGAGCTAATGAAGGACAAGAACCCAACTACCCTGTATTATAGTAGCCCTTAAACGTTGGGCGTGTTCATTGCTGACCTAGTTGCCTTGCTGACCCGTGATCTATAGTAACGAGTCAACAAAGTGTATAGGCATGCAAATAATACAGACAAGGAATTTAAGGAAACAATTGTTTTTTTTAAATTCCGAGTAGTTCTTGATGGAAAATTATTATTAGTTACGCGACGGAGTCTGTGTTCAATGAACGGAATGTGCTTTTTTCTCAGATCAACTGTCATTTTTCCATATAAAAATTGACATTTAGATCTACCTAACACGTACACTGCGTTACGTGATCGACCGGCTGTTCCGCAGCAAGCTCGGCCGAATTTCACCTTCCCATACAAACGTAGTTACGCTCTCATTTTAAAACTAAGTGTTGGATTGTGACAAAACATTGCATATACAATGACATGAGGTATATCTATGTCTGTAATTAGTTTATATGGTTCCAGTTTATAAAACAAACAAAATACAGCCAAAACCAGTTTTGTATTAAAAAATCAAATTCGCTGTATTTTTTTTACTGTGGTATCTGAAGCTACATAAACTAATTACAGACATAGATATACCTCATGTCATTGTACATGCAAAGTTTCGTTACAATCCAACACGTAATTTTACAATGAGAGCGTAACTACGTTTTTATGGAGAATCGAGCTTACTGCGGACCCTTAAAACAGACTTCGAAGTACATATTACGTTCGGGCATTGAGAGATCCGTAATGGAATTTCATACAGGATTGGAAAGCGACCTTCTTTTGTTTCAATATCAATTAATGAGACGACGTCACGGCGTTCAGCCATTAAAAGCTGTTTAAATATGTATTTTTTTAAATTTTCTTGTATGTTTAAGATAACCACTGTACATACCTCAGCGTGAAAAGGGATTGCCAGCCTCTTATCTCTATCTATATCTGCTTAGCCAGCAACAAAACACAAATTGTTTCGTTTAAGATTTTGATGATGGCCTCTTTAGAGATGGAAACTCGACGAAATAAACTATGCGGGCTGCATGACAATGTATGAGATTCACCTTTCGGATGATATTTCTGCTGCCATTTTAATTTATCCCTTCTTAGGGGTTTGAATTATCCAGTAGGTTTTAAAATGATTAAAACTGCAAAATTCCTGGCATCAAATGTAAATCATCAAAATACACCAATTACTAATTAAAACTAGTAGTTTGACCTGACACGCCGAATGCTCGGTGGATGACGGCCTTATAAAGGCAAACGACCACTCCCAGTGAGTTACTGCTAAAAGGGTTCGCGTTAATTGGGGCCTGTATAGTTGCCGTTACATGTCGGCTCATATTTAGGTTAAAGTATTCAAAATGATTAAAAGGTGATGCGCACGAATTAAGTTATGACTTTACCTTAGCTACTAATATTAGGTATTTCAAGTATATATAATATTAGTAGCAAGTAGAATTTAGTATTAAATAAGTACTAGTATTATATATTAAACGGTTGAGTAGTTTTAGTTCAATAAAGTCACTCACATCCCCATTGCAAGCATTCTAAATCTAAAGTACTTATGTAAATGTTTTGTTACTGCCGTATCATGGTGGTTATCACACGATAGGTGACAAGATAGAGCGTCCGACACTGGCCTGGCTGTCACCGTTCGATAGAACGAGACGGACGCTCTATCTTGTCAATTATTGCGCGATACGGCCTGCCGACCATGATACGGGGTCTGATCGCAGTAACAAATCATTTAAGTACTTTACGTCACACCTGGCCATAATGCGAGTTTTACTGCACGCTGCGCGTCCGAGAAAACTCGCATTGTGGCCAGGTGAAGACGTAAAATTTTGTACTCAACACGAGCGGTAATTCGTAAAGCCCCAGAGCGCATAATTATCGCCCTCAACTTCGGTTCGGGCCACAAACACCTGCGATCTGGGGCATTCACGAATTCACCGCCCTAGTTACGTAATGTACTATTAAATTTAGAATGCTTGCAAAAGGGATTTGAGTGACTATATCGAAATAAAACTGCTAGATCTAAATGTTTAGGCAGATCTGAATGTCAATTCGTACCTATATGGAATAAAAACTTTTTAAGAAAAAAATGAAACCGCCGAAAAAAAACTCAAAAGCAAAAAATAATAAACCTTTTTATTTAGTTTAATAACTAAGTTCTTAAATTAATCTAAGTGTATCTAAGTAATTTTGAGTCGGCGCCAAACAAGCATATAAATATTATAACTTTTTTATTAACCTTAATAACTAAGCTCTTCAATTAATCTAAGTGTACCTAAGTAATTTTGAGTTGGCGCCGACTCAAAATTACTTAGGTACACTTAGATTAATTTAAGAACTTAGTTATGAAACTAATTAAAAAAGGTTTATTATTTTTTGCTTTTCAGTTTTTTTTCGGCGGTTTAATTTTTTTGTTAAAAAGCTTTTATTTTTAAATTTTCTGTGGCGTACTTAGTTAACTTAATTACTAGTTACATGCAACATTTTTGATTACTCTCTGCATAATATGTGGTCATACATTTCAATCGGTAAGTTAACAATCAATCATACCCTGTTTTCCTACCCTTAGGGTTAAAATATTTATTTAAAATTTATGTGGGACCAACTTCGAGGTATACCCTTACTATTAAAAAAAGAATTATCAAAATCGGACTACTCTGTAAAAAGTTATGCGTGGTCATACATAAAAAAATATATATATATATACGCGTGGACTTGAGAACCTCCTTCTTTTTTTTTTCGTGGGTTAAAAATTACAGTTAAGTTGCCCTAACGCGCTTACGAAACGTTACGTGATTACCCCTCTGAACGACAAATATGTGCGTAACCTACTTGCAGCTTGTACTATAATCTCGAAGCGAATATTTTGTAAAACAAAACACTATATAAAAAGAAATCGCGCGGAACTCCTCAGCATATCAAACATAAATAAATAGCGAAACGCGATGCATCTATTTCCAATATTTCTGCTCCCCTCCTCTGCTTTTTTAGCCTCCGAGCGCTTCATCTAAGTATTTTTTACGCTCTTTTTAAACCTCTTTTATTATCCAGGCTCCTTAAACCGTTTCGAGACGAATTTCCATTTTCCAAAGGCTGGAGCGAAAGGGTTTCTCCGCTAGTAATAAAGTAATTTATCCACTTCCGATAACAGGGTAATAATCCCCGCGCGTCCTCGAGTAAGGAATATAAGGAATATGAGGAATAAATACGGTTTACGGCCGTGGAATGATTTATCGGGCTCAGTTTGTCTTTTGAGTGGCTCGCGAAGTGAGCGTCTGCTAAGGGAGTCCTTCGGTTTGTTTACAGATGTCTGAGGAAACTTGCGGTGTGGGAATCGTCGCGGTATATGCACGGCTATAGCCAATACAAATCTTGTCGGTTCTTTTCAAACTTTACGATTGCTCTGAGATTCGGAGTAGATTTAGTTGGAACATGCTTGGGATATTTCTGAGATATCTGGTGATTATTCAGACATATTGATATATTGTTGGCTGGTATTCTACCTGGTTCAAGTTATTTGTTTTGCTTAATTTCTGATGTTCAATTTAATTAAGCAATTCAAAATATTATAGGTTCATTCTCTGCGCACTACATACTCCGAATAATGTACGATATTATCCAAATTTATTGTAACTAATCTGCAAGAGCGCAAGCCGTTTACCCACGCACTAATGAACACATCAATGTTTATATATTCTATTAATAACTTCATCGCATCACTAAATTGAATTACGAATTCCACAGACTCAAATTGAACGGTTTGCAACAGAGCATTAAGATTCCCTGGGGTAAGTTGGAAGTAGCAAACCGCATTATAAATAAAATGGCACAGCTAAAGAAGAGTAAGTAAAGAGGGATCCAGTGTTCACCAGAACCATGCGGATTTAGCGCCTGCCTGCTCCGATAAGACGCCTAGGAAGTGCATCGGCGGGAATGCAAGAGGCATTGCCGTATTAAAATACCAAGCAAAGCGGGGGCTAGTTTCGAATCCAGCGCTTATTTTATTCACAACAGTCTTATTTTGAAGTTTAGTTAAGGAATATTTCTCCATGACGCACAAGTTAAAACCGACATAGTTGTAGTATTTTACGTAGTGCTAAAGCTGTCTTTGGTGGTCCGTAAAAAATAAATAGTTGTAGTATTAGAAGTACTAGGTAGGTACAGACATTGTCTTTAGTGGTGCCTAAAAAAGAAATAGTTGTAGCATTTGACATAAGAACTGAAATTGTCTTAAGAATCTCTTGTCTTGTGTCACCACAATTGACAACATTTCAAAATATGTAATGATGCCTAAATCTAAAACCATTTCGGTAAATATCTTATCTGAACTTAATAAAATGGTTTTCCCATTTTTATTCTTACTCGTTTCGGAGAAAATCACTAAAATCTGTAAAACGCGGTATACCCCGTGCGTGACGTCATTCCGACGTTTGTTAGTGAAAGATGTGGAAAGGTGCCATACAGAGACATAATAATGACGTCATATTTGACTTACGACCCATTGGAATTCACTACTTTTAATTTTGATATTTTTGAATGAAAATGAACATTTGGGGAGAAATAAAAAATACGTGTAACTTAAAATTTCACTTTCTATCGAACCAAATCATATAATGGACCACTTAAAAAAATTAAATGTTGTCAATTTATGTTTTGTTTATAACCTTCGATTATAAGCAAAACATAAATTGTGGTGTGGTGGTATTTAACAACGAAATATGAAATACATGAGATGAAATACATTTCGTTGAGTGCATAACTTGGGCTTTAGGGCTAACAAAAACTCCTTCAAAGACAACTCAAAGGCTGATTAGTACCAAAAGTAATGTTTTAAGTAGTTAAAGGATTCTTTTGGCTTTATGGCGAGCAGTACCTACCCAATGCCAATACGGTTGATATGCTTGGGTACTCTGTGTTTTTTATATTAAAATGAGATCTTTGTGTTAGTCTTGGCTTTGTATGTTAGTCTTGGCTTTTGTTTTGTAAATAAGTGTCTACTTCAATTCTCAGATAATTAACTTTATTGAAGTGTGCAATAAAGATTACTTGTATGATATTTTATTATCCTTACTTATATTATAAATGCGAAAGTGTGTCTGTCTGTCTATCACTTAACTCTTCACGCTTAAACCGCTGACGCTGAACCGATTGAGATACGACCAACGGAGATAGTTTAAATCCCGGGGAAGGACATAGGATAGTTCTTGTCTCGGAAATCATCCCCTGAGGAGGTGAAATGGGGGGACGAAAGTTTTGTATGGAGCTACGATATAAACGAGTTCCACGCGGACGGAGTCGCGGGCAGAAGCTACTTACAACGTGATAAAAGGTTACTTTGAAAGGAATGTGCATGTCCCCATTTTCATGTCTATCGAGATCAGAACGACATACATCAACGCTTGGCGATCAGAGCGATCATTTTACCGTACAACTGAGCGAGTGGTGCGAGTAATCGCCCGTCGCACTCGAACACTCGCTTATAGCCGAGCGACAAAACTATTGAAACTACTCACTCGCTTCTCGCCGCTTGCCCACTCGCTTCTAATTTCTAGTCCTACTCGTTTATCGCTCGTCGCCGGCGGTGAGACCAGGGGACCGATTTTTGACTTTGGAAAACTCGAAAATCATATAGAAGTAAATACGTTTGTAGTGTCAAAATGGCAGGAACTTACTTTCTACCAATATAATTGAATACGAGTGGTCAATAGCATTCGTTTTTCAATTTTCTATCGCTATTTCAAAACAGCGTTTCATAATTTTTGTCAGTTTTCGAGTTAATGAGTCCAGCGCTCGAGAGCCAGAAATCGGTCCCCAGTGTCTTAAGCATTATTTCACGCGAAAACATAGATAGCTGCTCGGAATCGCACATACGGTCTTATAACTCTGGAGGGTTTTCCGAAGCCTTAAGTTTAGCTTCTATTTCAAGGTTTCACTAACTAATCCCTTTTAACGCCCGGTGGGACCGCTAGCTGTTTTTACTTTAAGTGTTTTAATATAATTAAGAGGCTTTTGACTGTTCTTTTCAATGCGTATCGGATTAATTTGCGTTATAGCAAGACCCAAGTTATTACATGCGCGTTTCGTTATTAAGCGCATGAGTTAAGCAATAATAGCCTCTCGGTCAACTAATACTTAAGCGCCTTGACGTATATTAATTGTGTCGATCTGTACTTTAAATAAAATTTAAATCCACCAAAAACAAAAACGTATAGAATGACTCCGTTGGAATTTCATTTGAAACCGAATTCGTCACATTAAGGTCACTGCATTTTCACACTGTCTTTCTATATTTATCGAATGGGGTTGTAAATACGAAATCAATCTACTATAGATCTGATCCTTACTAGGCACCTATAATTTGTGATTCATTATGTCTTGGCAGGCGCGGGACACTCCGCGATTTACGTTCATCGCTACAAGTACATGCCGGTGCCCCAACGTTGGGGAACCGGCATGTACTTGTAGCGATGAACGTGGACGTCGTCGTCGACGACGTCAGAGGGCCATAAATCTTAATGTTTTGGCTGAGAAAAAAGCGCCTTTTGTAAAGATCAAAGGAGTGTCCCTTCTGTAATTGTACTATTATCTATTCTGTAGTCTTGGTGTGTATTTCAGTAAACTTATTAAATTACCAGTTGACCGCGCGGCTTCGCCCGCATATTGTTGTTATAAACGCTGGCAAACCTACGAGATAAAGTATAGCTTATAACCACCCAGAAAGTTCATTCTACAACCAGGCAAAATAATTTTTGAAACCGGATAAACGGTTGTTACCCAAAACGTACAACCTTAGAATGCTACAATCGATCTCACAGACTTTTCGTCTTTATAATATTAGTATACAGTATAGGCTAGCTCTCTCTTTCTCTCTCTCTGTTTATTATTTGCCACGTAAAAACAAACCTAACAGATTCCAATTCAACAGCTTGCACAAAACGAACTCAACAACACTGTTCCACAACTTCGAAGTGTTATCAAAGATATTCCAACCTCCATGCCATATCGTACACTAGAACAAGGAAGGCAAATTTCGATGCACCAAGGCCCGTCGGCAACAAATTTCGAGTAGGTTTAGATATTCATAAGGCAATAATCATTACCGCAGCCGGCGGGGACGCTGAATTTTGCAACAATGGGGTAACAATCGATTTAAGATGTTACTGGGAAGTTCGGACAAGTTGGGAACTAGGGAATTGTTAATTTTGTACTACGCAGAACCGTCTGCTAACGGAATAAAATTTTCAATTAAAGGGAAAAAGAAATATTCCTGGCTTCGATCTAGAACTAGTGGCTTTTTGCCAGACCGGGACTCCTCGAACCAAATGAGCTGTTGAGGCCGTGATCAATTCAATGAACTACTGTAATTACGAGGGAACGATGCGGAAATACCTAATAATTAGAAGATAAGATATCTGTTTACCAATAAATATATTATTGGTAAATAAATATTAAAATATTATATGTTATTATTACCGCGGACTGCCGAAGGAGGAGGGTTATTTTTTTACAAGATTTGATCTATGCTAGCCTAAGTTTGTCTTGCCAGGTTGTCTGTAAGAGATCGCTCTCTATCGATAAGACCGTGTGTTGTTTGACCCTACTTGTGCTTATTACGTTCTGCACAGTGTTCTTTTATTGAGGTGTGCAATAAGGAGTAGTTCTATTGTATCGTAATGTATATGGTATAACAGTTGTATCTATTATACAGGATGAAATTTAATTCGTGGTAATAATGAGCAAAATGTGAATTTATCCACGATTTTGTAAAACTTTTAGTCTGGGATCAACCTTGTATTATGCCAAAGCTGTTCATATATTTTTATCAGTCGGCCGGTTTCGATGATCCCAATAGACCAACATTGTTGTATGCCAAAAAAAAAACCAGCTATTTCGTACACTTTGCTCATAACAGTGTCTCAGAATCACGAACAAAATTTCATCCTGTATAAGCGGTTAGTTATAAATACCATTGCGCCGTTATGCATTTCGTGTCACCAGCTAGCGTTTTTTTTAGCCGCAATTTTTTTGTGACGCACCACTTTGTGGTAGGTAAAAGTATAAAATCCCTAACCCGCATGAAAGAAAACCTGTACCCAATAGTGGGACGTATATGAGTCGATGACGAGTCGATGACGAGTCGAAGACGTGTCGATGATGACACAATAAAGCCTACTCTGAAATGTATATAATTGAAATCTATTTGTAAATAGAACTAGTTGCTCGTGAACTTAATTAATTGGACTTAATTGATTACATTTAGGCTGTAAGCGAAATGTAATCAAATGTATTAACAGTCGAGACGGAGACTATTATTCTAGGATTTTGTCTCAAAATTTGTAGTGCCTTTCACTTTTGTTATAATTTTAAATGCCCTATTCAACAGTCACAACTCGTGTAATTTACAGTATTTAAATATTATGAGGGTGAATTGATGACTAAAGCTTTTAGAAACAAAGACACTATAATGAAGCTTATAATAAAATAAGTCTTTCTCTTTGCCATCATCATCATCATTATTTCAGCCGAAAGACGTCCACTGCTGGTCATAGGCCTCCCCCAAAGAGTGCCAAAGTGACCGATCCCGCGCCACCCGCATTCAGCGGAGTCCCGCAACCTTTAGGTCATCAGGCCTTTGCCAATATTATTGAAATTATGCTTCTTTTTCGCCATGCTTGAGTCGTCAGCTCGGGTGCCATTTTACATGCATTATACACTGTTTTTGACAGTGCGTGACATCATCAGTCGTTATGGATGTGTCACAATATTTCATATGGCAATTTATGACTTGCTCAACGGGTCCCCCAGTGGTTACAAAACGCGGACAAGATAGATACCCTGCTCTCGACTTTTTCCTTCACCTAAATTCAACCTATAACAATAGTTATTTGTTATGCAAGGCTGCAAAGTTGTTGTTTGGCGCAAGTGCTTGTGTTGAAAGCCGAGCTAGCGAAGGATTGTAAAATTGAACCATGAGCGAAGCGAATGGTTCAAAAGTACAATCATGAGCATAGCGAGGCTTTCAAGGCACGAGACACCAAACAATTTTGCAGCCGAGCGAAACACACAATTTTTCACCTCACCACCGCGAGGAAAATTGTAATTGTAATTTGGACCTTATACTCATTTTCAATAAAGGTTTGTTTACATCTCATCAAGATCTAGCATTTTATAATTATTAAATGTAAGTAACATAAATATTTTTGCATCTTTAAATAACCTCACGCTTACCTACACTAAAAAAGTCAAAGTATTGTTGGGTACTCACGGTTTAAACTAAGGCTCAAATACGCTTATTTCACTTTTTCCGCTAACTTAGCAGGCATCAAAACTCTTATATGTATATCTTCTGCACTAAAATCTATAAATAACCACCATTATTTTGGTTTTACTGTCTGTGGCTTTAGAACAAAAGAAAATTAAATGTATATGAGTTTTTTCTTAAATTAACTTTTCAAACGGTGGCTGTGCGTTCCAAATTTGTAAGAAGCGAAATTTTTTGAAAAATAAAACTGTAAGATGCCGTAGGAGCGGGGGAGACGGGAGTGAAACCGCAGAGTAAGGCGGATACCTTTTATTTATAGGTATTCCTATACGTACACTTTGTTGGTAGTATAAATACCGCTTACTGGTGTGATGATCCGGGAACCGTCTGCATCACCCAGTAAAAGGCAGGAGTCAATCAAGTGAGCCGGGAGTCCGTCAGCACTGGATTAATCCAAGGAAGAAAGATACATTACGAAAATCCATAATCCTAGTTAAGTATTCTACGTCGAACAAACGATAGCGCGTTCTATTTCGACGCCACCGCCATCTAGGGGAATATTGGATCCCTAGTGTAGTTACTCTACTCGCTCCTGGATGGCGTTAGTAGTGGTCACTTCTGTACTGGTATAGTTATTCTACACGCCACTGGATGGCGTTAGTAGTGGTCACGGTCTGTTGCGCTAAGCTATCGGTGTTACATACTCCCCCTCTATCCATGAAGGCGCCTCGACGAGTAGGATAGGATGTTGCTTTTATTTTCGTTTAGCCTTAGCCTTTGTAGTTGCCTTTCTTGGCCTACCTCTTTTTCGTATAGGCTGCAGTTCTTTTCGGCGGAGTTCAACAGTCTACTAGCAAACTCCACCGCATGCTCATATTCGCCCTCCCCCTGGACTAATATAGCTCCGATTGCGTAATTGCTCGCGTCAGCCTTGATAATGTAGGGCTTGGTCTCATCCGCTTGCCTTAGAACCGGTGCAGAGGTTAGGTGCGCCTTCGGGTCATTAAAAGCTGTCTCTTGAGCTTCCTCTCCGAAATCAACGAACGTGTACTCCATGTGGTGTGGCTCCGGTGCGTACCCATCAAATGCCTGGTGAGGCCGTTTGGCTGGAACTGGGTTGTGCCGAGTAGCAACAGCCGCGACGTTGGGTTCGTGTTCGTACACCGGCTTGGTGTACCTGGGCGTAGCTCCGGGGTATAAATCGGGCTCAAACTGTGCCATTGTTACACCGTCTGGTTCTTCCAGAATAAAGTCGTAATTGGTATGTGGGCGAGCCACGAAATTCCAGGAACGTTGAGGTATGTTGATTACCATGCCTGCGTCTTCTATAAAGCCCATGCCAAGCAACGTTTTATTTTCTTTAGTATGCGGCAGTACTACAAACGTCGTAGGTATCACTCGATCGCAAATTTTAACAGGTACTGTGATCGACAGGACTTCTTCTCTTCGTTTCAAGCCGTCTGCCATCGATACGTTAGCAGTTTGTTTAGCAAAACTGCATTGTCTTTCCTTCAGGCATTTGTATAGTTCATATGAAGCGACACTGGACTTAGCGCCAGGATCGATAAACGCAGTACCAACAATGTCATGGATGGCAATCCCTACTAGGACTCTCGGGCGGGCGTCCAAGTTGATGTCCAGCGCGCAAAACCCAGTTCTCTCTATTTTAGTCGGTTGAGCGTCTTTACACTTAGGGCATTTGCTTCTAGTGTATCCTGGCATCCCACATCCATAACAGTAAAGAGTCGGTGTACTTGGTGAAGGCGCTTGTGTAGCCTCGGTTTTAATTTCTTTAGGATGGTACACTCCACCCATTTGCTTTTGTTTTTTACGGCATTCATCAAGGGTGTGGCCCGTGGCACGACAAAAGTCACAGCGTTGTTTTTTCTTAAATTGACCAGCTTGCTTTCCAGAGGTGTCGATAGGTAGCACTGACGAAGACTTCTCACGTAGCACCTGCTCCACATTCCTGGCAGCTGTTAGCAACTGGTCGAATGTCGTCACCGAATCACGTGGTATTCTCTCGCGTATGTTAATGTGCAATTGGCCATGAATCGCATCTATTTGTAACTCCTCAGTCAACCCCGGTGAACGTAACTGGGATAACAAGGCGCTGTTCTTCGCGACAAATGTTTCCGTCAGCATGTCTGGTGGTTGCTTGCGTGCGAATACTTCCTGGAACACTTGGACGCCAGAAATCCTTGGTGCAAAGGCGTGGCGCACTCTTGCCTCGAAGTCGGTCCAAAGGGTTATATTATTCTTCACGCCTTGCCACCATGTAGAAGCTTCACCTCTCAACACCAAAGGCAGGCTCATGATAGCAGCTTCATCCGTCATGCCATTAACTTTCTTGTACACTGATGCGGCTGATAGAAACTCTTCCAGTCGTATAGATTCTCTAGTGCCGTCATAGGAAAATGACACGTTAGCAAATGATGCGGTTGAAGGCGCAACACCACCTGCTGCGGCTTGAACAGCTGCTGCCGTAAGTGACGTCACCAATTGCTGCAGCTGCTCAGGAGACATAGAGATGTTGGCCATCTTCTTGGGTCTAGGTTGCTTGCTACCAGAAGATCCTTGAAGTTTGCGCGGTCTCAACCCCACTCGTAGCGTAGGTCTTGATTTGGGTGTAACCGAAGGTCCGTTGCCAGAATGCGCCAGCTTGGATGACTTCGGCCGAACGTTGGAGCGCCAGTGTAAGATGCCGTAGGAGCGGGGGAGACGGGAGTGAAACCGCAGTGTAAGGCGGATACCTTTTATTTATAGGTATTCCTATACGTACACTTTGTTGGTAGTATAAATACCGCTTACTGGTGTGATGATCCGGGAACCGTCTGCATCACCCAGTAAAAGGCAGGAGTCAATCAAGTGAGCCGGGAGTCCGTCAGCACTGGATTAATCCAAGGAAGAAAGATAAATTACGAAAATCCATAATCCTAGTTAAGTATTCTACGTCGAACAAACGATAGCGCGTTCTATTTCGACGCCACCGCCATCTAGGGGAATATTGGATCCCTAGTGTAGTTACTCTACTCGCTCCTGGATGGCGTTAGTAGTGGTCACTTCTGTACTGGTATAGTTATTCTACACGCCACTGGATGGCGTTAGTAGTGGTCACGGTCTGTTGCGCTAAGCTATCGGTGTTACAAAACGACATTTAAAAAAAATATATTCGTATTTATCCTTATAAGTCAATCTAATTATCAATATTTCGTATGGACCTTCTTAATTAAGAGAGAATAAGTATTATTAATTTTATGTTATCAAAATAATAACAATTTATTATTGGCATAACACCATCAGTTTCTGAACGCACCTCTCGTTCTGTATAGAAAAAAGTTGGGTCTCGCGGTTGACCGTCATGTTCCAAATTCAAAAACTCTTTCTACGCTAGCGGATAAAATGGACTTTTGGGCGCAGATTTTGAGCGATAAAGCAAGCCTTTTCGAGCTGGTGAGGTGAAAACGACTTTTCATTGTTGTGTTCCTAATAAGTAAAAGGTTTAAATAGGTTGAATTCATAGTGCTCAACTTTTATAGGTTTCTTAACACTAAAACCTGGTAAAAAACGTGTACTCGACATTTTCCTCCGTTTTTCGCACAAGTATTAGTAGGTTAATAACAACTTTTCCGTACAATTTTTAATGTTATTCGTTCACAGGTCATTAACATCCTCAATCGAACGGGCCGGGAAACGCATAAAAACCCCGCGGATTACTTATGACCGGAGCGAATTGCTGATGTTATCTTAATAGGATAGCGACAGATTTACTGGGCCCCAAGTACAAAGACTCGTGCCTCCCCAATGACCTTCCTCGGTTACATTTGAGCTCTTTTATAGAAACCCGCGAGTTTCAGACAAATTTTAATATAACGAAAGGTCTGTAACACTTCTACTCTCAGGAACCCGCCTAGGGGCTCCTACGCCGTAGTCGCTTTTCGCTACATACGAGGAAAACCACGGGATCAGTTACGCGCTACGCTCGTAGCAATTCTTGGCAGTGAATGTGTAATGTACGATTCCCACCGAACGGGCCGGGCCGGGCCGCCTGGCGCCACGTCGCAACCGGTGTGTACTGTGAGAGATGATTCAAACAAGTTGATAGTTCCACGTCGTTTATTAGAGTCCCCTATATGGTGCATTACAGTGCTTATATACTAGCATCATAGAGTAGTCATATAGTAGAGAGTATACAAGAGTATACATGCAGATACGTAGGTAGGTATATTACTTATCACACTACACCTTCCCCATCCGAGAAAATAAAATGCATGTATTATAACCATGCATTTTGTTTCCTATTATTTTAATAATAACCACAAGTGCCTCTCAACAGTTATCTTATATTCTTAAAAATAATAAGGAAGATATTACTAACACCTAAAAATTCTAGGACTACATATGTCTCTCATATAAACTCTCCGATTTGTCATTGAAAGCGTTAATTATGAAACTAATTTATTTTCCTTATAAGTCACTGGATGAATACACTTCTCATAATTGCTTTTTTTAAACATTTTAAAAGAAAATATTCATGACACGTAAAATGATTTAAAAATTATAATTATAGTTCCTTCTTTTATATACCTAGTGTGTCAGCAAAAATAATGAGAAAAAAAATCTATATGTTACAAAGTACTCTAAGTTATAAATGGATGCACGCTTGGATGACGAAACTATGGAAGTAAACTATTAATAATTATTCTAAGATTTAAAAAAACAGGAAGTAATATAAATCTACTTAATATTTTTATATTTATTTTTCTTTATTTAATACCTCTCTGTGTCTCTCCATACAGTGTTATCATATCACATAGTTATGTGTATTATAATCGTTTGTCCTAGGTACCTAGATATTTCTCTTAAATTATGCACTTATGAGTGCTCAACATTGTCATTAATCAGTGTAAGTAAGTTGCAAATCTACATTATTTAATCATTATTTCTGTATCATTATGACGTCATTGTATTTTTTTTTAATATCCATTTAAATATTTAACTTAAAGTGTGCATCTCAATATGCTTCACTTGTGGCACAGGTACACAACGCATTTACACTTGGTCGGCCAACCTTACATATAATAATTATTTATTTGCTCAGGATACAAGGAAATTATTTACTTATAAGCGCACACTTATACCATTTAATATACCTTTCAGGCAGTTCTTTTAACACCTCCTTTCATTTAAACATACCATGTGTCCAAGGACCTTCACGATTGATACTCGACCGAATCATGATCAGGTTCCAAGGATTCCCTGCCTGCCTTGTATCCTGGTGTACCTTGCGATATACGTTCCTAGTCGCTCAATGGCGCCTCTCGAGCTACCGAAGATCACGAAAGGACATATTTTAATTTCAATTCCTATAACCGTTGCAATGCTCAAAAAAAATCCACTCTAAATCTCTATCACATAATGCACAAACCCTGAAAACATTAACAAATAAGAATTTCAACTACTCTTAGGTGATCAGTCTAATCGTTCAGTGAAAAACTTACTTGTTTAAATTTTCCCAGACACTAACTATTACATTCAAAAAACGAACTATATCAATCTCTTAATTAACATTCAAAACCAAACTACATTATGTTTACCAACCTTCAGGACATTTCATTACACATTCTGTTACAATCATATTTACGATACTTGAAACCTTTAAAATCCAACAATAAAATAGTAACAACATTCCGATACCTTCATTGATGAAACTGTTCATATTCCTACTAACAAGATCCCATTTCACGTACCTAATAATGTAACACTCTTATTTTTATCTTTTATTTATATTATAATTATTACTGTCACATCCGTGTACAAAGTCAAATCCGGTACATATAGATATAAATTGTCGTTATAAAAGAAAATTGCAGAACCTACTAGCTACCTATTTACTAAATAAAAGATTAAACTACGGTATGGTTATAAGTATTGTTTTTATTTAGAACTATACAAAATATTAAGAAGTGTTGTATTAAATCAATTTCCAAAATGGTCATTAATTAAATAAGTAGGTTTGAAATAAAATGTTATTACAATTTAAAAGTATCTAAAATTATGCACGAAGCTTCATATTTGAATTGAAATTTGAGCTGTAATAACAGACGTCGCATGCCAATCCTTTTATGCTAACACGCGCGTCGCTTCACGCCTTACTTGTGTGCTACGATGCAATTACACAATAATGAATTTGGAAGGATAATTTAAGATTCTAATTGTTTTAGAATTATTTTAATACCGTACTTTTAACCATACTATTACATACTAAGTCTCGACATCAAGCGGCATAATATTTATATATTAATCATATTAATTCTAAGTCATTAATATAAAAGACGAGTGAAAATAGCTACGTAATACCAAATACGAAAAGGAAAGTTAGATGTCGTAATACGCAAAAAATTAAATACTCAAAAAAATCTTGCTCTCAGTGTCGGTTCTGGAACTCCCGATTTTTGCCATCCCGTCAAGACATCGACATTCGACACGAACAACACCCAGCTGGACCATAATCCTCGACTCCCCGCAGCGACTCCAATAATAGTACATTCTTAATTTTAATTGCTGGTATGAGTCATTCTCTTCTTCAAGTTATCACTGTCAAGTATTATTTTAGCTTCGTTTATTTTGCCACTGGTTTTTAATGTTTTATTTTCGAAACAAATGTTTTTTTTATTAACACTGGTTTCCACTATCACATGTAAGCTTCAGTTCAGATGTTTTAATATCGTTTATCACGAGCACATAATAATAATAATAAAAGGTCCTTTGTCCTCTTGGTTTAAATAATAGCTAATTGATATTTCTGTTTAAAATTTTAACACTGATAAAGTCACCAAGGTCACTCAAGTTCTTTTCTGGCGCAGCGCGCCGCCAGCACGGCACGAGGCCGCACTGGCAAGGTCGCCATGTACTGTGAGAGATGATTCAAACAAGTTGATAGTTCCACGTCGTTTATTAGAGTCCCCTATATGGTGCATTACAGTGCTTATATACTAGCATCATAGAGTAGTCATATAGTAGAGAGTATACAAGAGTATACATGCAGATACGTAGGTAGGTATATTACTTATCACACTACAGGTGCGTGAGTACCCGGCGGCAGCCGACCGCGTTTTAATAGAGTGCAGTAGGCAAAAACCAGACGGAGCCAGGCACATGCGACGACAGCCGACCACAGTCGTCCACGTCCGGGAGGACCCGACCGGCCGCAAGTACATTCAATTATAAAATTTAAACGTCTATATTAAAGATTCAAATTCCTTTGGCAACTTGTAAAATGCGCAAAGGCGCGCTCTGGACCGGCCCGGTACATACATTAATCGAGCCCGTGCTTTTCCCCCTAAATACCTACGGCAAAGGCGAGTTTTACTACTACTAAGCGAGTTTTTGGCAATTAATATGAAACTCGAACGGCGCATGTTTGTTGTCACATCACTGCCTCAAATTCCATAAGGCGCGTGACGCCACGATCAGCTGATTTACAGCAACGTCCCCGTTATTCATGGGGCCCTTAAACGCGGCATTTGTTTGCGCGATAAAAGGACACAAGGGCTGGGACGCGATTCGAAGCGTTTCAGTTATGTTATAGACATGGCAATGACATGGACAGTATTAAAATAATGTCTTCGGGGTCGAATATCGCTCGACATGTTTCCAATCAATACGTGGAACTTATTAGTGAGCACTCGCAATGCCGGCGCGATTAACACACTCTTCTTTTTAGACGTGAGTGACCCATTTTATTATATTTTATTATAACTGAGACTCACAGTAGTTTTAAGTATGGACAGTGTTGTGAATGCCGGTAAACTGAGAAATTAGAAAGAACAATAACTCAAACACGACACAAGGAGTATGGCAAGTAATATGTTGAGTCACATAGACCACTGAAGGTGTAAAGATAATATGGTGAGTCGCGCTGTCAACATTTATAATTATCCATTTTCTAATTCTGACCGTTCATATTGCCGATGTCAACAGCGTAATCAAATTGTGCTATCAGACATCCTTGTAAAAGAAAACTCAAGTTAACAAAGTCTTCACGGTAATGCTACAAGATCAGTGATGTCACAAGCAATCAAGAAGTCTAGTCGAATAGCGTCCCAGGACTGCCCTATTTTCCCTGACGAACGACCCACTATACCCGTCCTATCTGACCCGGTGAAACTAGCGCTGTCATCATTTGGAAATACCACATTTATACAACGAAAAGGTTCCATATCGCTGCCAATGGCAGCTCCATTATGGATTTAAATACATCGTGTTAAAGCAGAAATTGCATTGTACCCTATCCCCAGTTAATAGTCTTCTGTTCTAAGGTAATGTGAATTTTAGTATGCTGTTTGTAGTTCCATTTTTCCCCGTCTACAGTGCTAAATTTGTCGTGTTTTGACGTTTCGTGTTGGGACGCACGAAATTGAATATGTACCTCTTTGCTAGCACGTTCCATAACTCACGAAAACTCGTATCGCGCTTCCTCGCTGTTCCTAATTTTAACTTTATTACTTTTGAAAAAGGTTGTTTAAACAACAGCGAGTGTCAGTGAGATGCGCGGCACTTTTGTTTTATTCACGTCGGCAGTAAATAATCCTTTATGTTGGACGGGTTTTATGTGGCGGCTACGAGTCCGTAGATGCGTGCTACGAGCGCTACGCCGTAGTAATGTTCGTAGCAACACGTGCAAAGCATGAAAATATACAGTGAGTAGATTTTACTGGTTCAAGTGGTTTAAATTACTTTAAATAAACATTAATTAGTCGTCCGCGTAACAAACCCAACATCGAAACAAAATCAATAATTTTAGTCGAATCGATAGTAAGATTTATTGGATTTGTTTCTAAACTTCTTGATGCTGCGAGTTTGCGTTTAAAAGCATTTCTGTGGTACATAGCCAGCCTTATTTGTCTAACATACATAACGAATTCGTATTTAATCTACTCCTACTCGTATCGATATATTATGTAAGAGCAGGTAATTCGAATGAAACTCTAAAACATTCTAGAGCAACGTAAATCACAGTTTTATTTTATTTTATTTATTTATTTATTTATGTGAATTTATTATGAATGTATTTAAGCACTTTATTGTTCACAATAACATATTAAAGATTGTATATGTCACACAATAGATCAAAGTACAAAGGCGAACTTATCCCTATAACGGACCTCTTCCAGCTAACCTTTGAGCAATTGAGAGGAAGGTAGGTACAACGAGATAGGCAAACTTATACCGTGTACAAAAACACAAAGAAAATAAAAACATAACCTAATAGGTATTAATTCTAGAAAAATTAAAAGATGCCAATACATGTATAAATGTGAGTATACCATTTAAATTATAATACACACTAGGATATGTAATATATACATATCGCAAATATACAATAAATACTATATTCCACCAATTCACGTCTTTGGGAAAGCCGGAAAGTTGGACAGAACTTTCGAGGCTAAGTAACGCAACGTATGTTACGCCGTAGCACGTAACAGCATATTTTCGATTTGTAGCTAAAATCACTCGTAGAGGCATTACTCGTATGTGAACCACTGGCCGTGATTGGTTGGGCCAATTTTCAAACCAAAAAAGGAGAACCATACAGCCACTAGACTTTATTTCTAAGCCAACGATTTAAAAACCGGAAAACTTTAAATCAACCATCATTGCCACACCAGCACAATGACAAGATCATCCGCTTAAGATTCAAAAAGCATTTAAATTACGAACGCTGGAAACGGTCGTTTTAATTCCGGCTGCAGCGTTGTTTATACAGACGGGAGTTATGGAATTAAATTAAAATGGAGTGAATTTATCGCGGAATTATGCGCGCTGTGGACGGTCTGTCTGTACGTAAGTTGTGTCGGGGACAGCACTCGCTGTTATAAGTTATGGGTTGGTGTTGAATGGGTTAGGTTTATGTTTAGTTTGCTGGAAAACTAGATTTGTAGCGTCGTAAATTGTGATGAGTGATAGAGAACCTTAACGAACTGTGCTTCTACTCACTCATTCATATTTAATCGATTTGAAAAAGGTGGAGGTGTTTTTTTAGGGTTCCGTACCCAAAGGGTAAAAACGGGACCCTATTACTAAGACGCCGCCGTCCGTCCGTCCGTCTGTCACCAGGCTGTATCTCATGAAACGTGATAGTTAGACAGTTGAAATTTTCACAGATGATTTGACGACCGCTTTAGCCTAGCTGGTAGTGACCCTGCCTACAAAGCAAGAGGTCCTGGGTTCGAATCCCGGTAAGGGCAAAATTTGTGTGATGAGCATGAATATTTGTTTCCGAGTCATGGATGGTTTCTATGTATTTAAGTATTTATATCTATTATATATATCGTCGTCTAGTACCCATAACACAAGCCTTACTGAGCTTACTATGGGGCTGAGGTCGATTTGTGTAAGATTGTCCTCTTATATATTTTTATTTTATTTTATGTATTTTTGTTGCCGCTATAACAAAAAGTACTAAAAAACAGAATAAAACCAACATATAAGGGGGCTCCCATACAACCAACTTTTTCATAGATAACTATAGACCCGCCCCGGGTTCGCACGGATACTATATTATACATATAAACCTTCCTCTTGAATCACTATCTATTAAAAAACTGCATCAAAATCCGTCGCGTAGTTTTAAAGATCCATACATAGGGACAGATAGCGGGAAGCGACTTTGTTTTATACTATTTAGTGATGGACCCTTCGTGCGCGAGTCCGACTCGCACTTGGATTTTTATGAATAGCCATGATTATTAGAATCGGTCCAGGTCGATTCGGAAAATTCATTCATACACGTGTTTTGAAATGGGTTTGTATTTCCGGAGATCACCCCCTACATAAAAAACTTACAACCTCACAAACTTTTCCTATATGGCTCTATGTTTATACCTGTTACTGTCTGATGGTAAGCACCGTAGCCTACGGACGCTTGCCACTCCAGAGGTGTCTCATGCGCATTTAAGAATATATACACTTTTATTTGAAGATACTAACCTACATACCTTCGAACTGATACTCATACTCGTACTCGTTTATTAATAAAATGACAAAAATAATAAGAATTGTAATAGTTAATATTTCCAATTAATTATATAGATTTGTAGGTGTTAATTTCTGTTTGTTAATTTATATATAGAACAATAAAATCCATTGCTATTTTATCTAAAATTTGTGAATGTTAGTGAAAAGATAATGTACTGGTTTACATTTAGTTTTGAGACACCTATTTGACCACCTCTTTAGAATTTGATATCATTGGCCATAAAGATTTATTTGCCCGAATGCATTATAATGAACACCGTGTGAACAGACAGACGGACATGGAGCTCATCGTAAAATGGATTTATGGTCACTATCCGATTTATGCGCTTTAAATATAAAACGTATTTGTAAATCACTCACATTCTAAAGTCAACTTTAAAACATAACACCTAACGTCCAAATTACAAGGTTGAAGGATGTGCATTTTAGCATACTTCGTCGATATGATTTTCAACCTTAATGTCCACGAAATAGAGTGTAAATTGAAAAAGCGAGAACAGTAGAAGAATCGTGCAACCTCAAAAATTGCTTTTTAAAAGGGATAATCTGTATCTTCTGCCTGCCGGGTCCACATTGCATATTAATAGAGATATTAGGAGACGTTCCATTTTCAAACACACAGTATTCTTTATGGCAAATAATGAATAGGTCATTGCAAATGCAACCGTTAACGTATGGCATCAAAGTTGGTTTTTAAACTTTGTGCGAGTTTCGATTTTAAGGGACGTAAGCGACTGAAATTTTCATCGAATCTTTGTCATGATAGATAGGAAAATGCAGGTATCATAGTATCTCAAAAGAATTTCAACCCTAAAGCTTAACGCATAGAGCGCCAAATGGAAAGAACCAGCTCTGGCCTAAGCTGCGTAACAGTTATTTCATAATTAAGCTCTCTCTAAACTATTCTTAGTAATGCGTGTGAAAGAATTTTCGTTCTTTCTTCGAGATGCTTCAACATTTGTTAATGCCACGACACAGTTTGATTATAAAATACACTGAAGATTAATATTACTTCCGTTACTATTATGCTGTCGCTATTGGATTAACATATTATTATAACGAATTCTCTAAATTGGCGTTTGATTAATTTTGAATAACGGCAGGAATTTTAACTAGGTTTAGTTAACTTTATAGATATCTGTACATTCCCAAAGGTTCAAAAATATGTAGGCACCCTGATATATCTAGAAAACCTTAACAATAACAACTTTCATTTATTATATTTAAATATTGAAACACCGGCCAAGTGCGTGTCGGGCCAAGCGCAGTGTAGGGTTCCGTAGTTGCCTGTCTGTCTTAGTTACATCGACGTGCAGTGCGGCTGCGTCGACCGAATTTGTACGAAAATTGGCCTTTTCAAGTACACATTAAGTTGGTCGACTATTACTCGGTAACTACTTATACCTACTTGTCCGTGATAGTTTTCCTTTTAAATTCATTATATGTACTACTACCACGAATTTTTCACATCCCCAGTAGTAGCCATTTAGCCAGCAGGGGAGGCTATAAAGCCCAATAACTCGCAAACGAATCACCGTTTAGAAAAATAGTTTTTAAAAACGCATAACATTTTTGAACGAGCTATCCAATGATTCCCAACACTATTGGTTTAACGAGAAAAAAATACATCCCCGCTTTAGATGTAGGGAAGGTACCCTAAAAAAATGTTTTTCAAGATTTTATTGTACTGTTTTGTCGGCGTAATTGATTTATATACTCAAGCCGAATCACAGTTTTCTAGTAGTAATGGGTACTGAGCTAAGCCGAAGACGGACGGACGGACAGATGGACATGACGAAACTATAAGGGTTCCTTGATGACTACGGAACCTTAAAAACTGAATTGACAAAAAAGTATTAGCAGTAGTAGTAGACATCTTAAGCGGAAAACATCGTTCGCTTTGCTCGCTCGTTCAAGAAGCCCTCATGTGATCCAATGCAAAATATATAAACTGAAATTGGCATCACAATATGGCACTAATTGTAATAAAACGCAGACACACCATAATCTAATAAGCACGCCAGCAGCCGCAGATGCGAGTGCAGCCGCTGCGCGTGTCTGTGGTAATTGCATTATAAGATATCTATACGGGTCGTGACAGTGGTTTCGCGGTATGCTGAGATTATAATGTGGCAGACTTTTTATAAGACGGTCATTGGAATTAGAATCTTCTAGCTAGGACGGTAGAGTTGCTTTTTGAACGGACTAATTTGATGCCATTCGGCCAACTGAAATAATCTTAAGTACCTATAGCTTCATTCATAATTTATAGAAATAGTAGTGTTTCTTTTCCAGCGACGATTTGTTTTATCCTAAAGTAGTCGTAAATATCTGTCACGTAGTGCATTCTATACTATACTGGTGAAATAACTTTGGTTATCGGTCGAGTACTAGTTACAGAGATTACCCTACATACAGAGAATTTGCCTTTTTATAATATTAGCCGTCTATGAGTTGAAATATACAGGAATAAAACCCATTTTGAACACAAACGAAAAACAAAATTGAATTTTTGGTACAATTTTAGTACCTACCTACTTACTTATTAATATTTAAAAAAAACGGATGTCGAAGACGCATGTGGAAAATATATACAAAATCATATCGAAGCTTGACTGGGACGCACCTTCTTAATTTCGTCTATGATTTTTTTACCAAATGTCAATCGGACGTCCTTCAAGCTTCAACAAATAGAAAACATAAAAAGTTCAAAAAACCTTAAGCCCCTACGGAGACTTTACTTAAAATTTAATTTCGTATAACCTAATTTCGAACCGATTTTTATTTTTATTTATTTATTATTTCCTGCAAAATTGTTTTAACAGTTTGTCTGCAGGTACGCGTCTCTATAAGAACTATATATCACAGTATTATTTTTTTTACACTATAATTTTAACTATGTATCTAATATAATTGCATAATGTACGCACATAGTGTGGCGCTAAAACATTTACGTGGAATTCACTTGTTGGCATTTGTCACTAAGTGTTTGGAGAAAGTACTTTAAATTTACGCTTATGTGGCTCGTGTCGAATGTCTTCGGGCAAGGTGTTTAGTAGGTACCTACGGAATTCGTTTAGCTAACATTCTATCTCCAAAATAGTTATTTACACGTTATTGACACCTCATTCATCAAAATCTGCTCAGTATCTTAAACGATGCGGTGGAAAACACGTAAATACAAACACAGACAGTCAAACACATAGCCCCTCTTTTCGGCTTTGCCGTAGTCGGAGAATAATAAGGTATATCACAATTTAAAAGGACTTTGGAATGTTTCATAATTTAACATTACTCATGAATGAATTTTCCACGAACGGAGCGCATTCCGTTTCTTTCAACAGCGTGTGTTCTTCAAAAGGAAAAAAACGTAATTTTCCTTATTATCGTGAAAAAGCTTTTGTCTCTATATATCAATATTAAAAAATGTTTTGTAATAGATAACTTCATCATTCAGATGTACTTACGGAAAGATCGTGCTATAAGGTTTTTTCATGCTGATATATAAAGGTTTTTCAACTGGTTTCCTGGTTAGTCTATAGGATGTTCGATATATTAGTTTTATTATAAACATAATATAACACTCTAATGCGAATTAAAATCTAATCTGACAGTGTTACTAGAATTAAAAAATAACTTCCCTTTACTATCAATTGCCTCCGTTATCTATACTCTTTTATGTTATTGTGTTGAAATGCCCATTTATTCGTATTTATTACCTTAAAATCCAGTGGAACTACAAAGAGATCTAACCCATCTTCCAAACAAGAACGCCGAACAAAACCACACGACCGTACAACCCTAATTTATTATCCGTGTTAGCCGCGTTACCAGCCCTACACGCTCACTAATCGAATTACTGATATCGACTCGAGGAATCGATTGATGCCGTAGACAGAACGTTGATTGAACCGAACGAGCTGGAAGACGGGGCCGATTCGAATCGAGTGTCGACTCGAGTATCGACTCGGAGTGAATGTTGATTAATAGATGTGCTGATAGACGCGGCTTGATTGAAAAGTCAACGGCTAGTGATTAGCGTGTTCCGGGGGCGTATTGGGTTATTTTGACGGTTATTGTTCTTCAAACTGATGTCGAAGACGTACTTAATAAGCGCTCCAAGCACAGAGAGACAGAGAGAGACAGATCTCAACCTTGGTACGGGCTATCAAAGAGGAATTTACTCAGGAATAAATTGGACTAATCATACAGCGTAGCGTAAATGTCTCATGTCGCGACTCTCCGTTTTAATTTGCTTTTATGGCTGCAATTTGTCTCGCTTTTTAAACTAATGCCATTTCTTTTTATTGCGGCAAAACACGTAGGGAGAGTTTAACGACCAATTTACGCGTAACGACGATTAGCGGTTTTTGCATCGTACTCGTCTAGGTCCTGTTAATTATGCCGGGCGATACACAAGTGACCGCCGCCGCCATTTTGCGAATAATTCAGCAAGATTCGCGCGAAATGGCCGCAACTTCCGCAACGAAGGCATGCGCTTTAATATTAAAATAGACTAACAACAAAAACAGTAAAAGCCACTCCACGTTTTGAATTATGCGAGTGTGAAACAGTGTGTTTATGGCGGGGTTTTGTGTTCAAATGAGTTTTCTTTAGGATACATAGACGGTGCTCATAGGAATACGCAGGCAATAAAGGGTTCTTTATGAGGCTTGAAACGGAACAGGGTTCCGTAGGCGATGTGGTTGGGGAGCGGGAACAATGCGGAGTGACCGGCCCGCTCGCTCGCCAAATAACTTTGCTAAATTCGCGGGCAAATGCACTGGCCGTTTCCGTTCCGAGAGACGTTCCTTATTTGAAATTCGTGTTTTAGTTTATGCTTGGCACGTTATCGAATAAACTAACGTTAAACAGCCGCAAACGATTCAATCCCAAAGTTTAGGACGAAATGTAAGTACGTGGTTACTGTTTGTTTGCAGCCAGTTGCTCAGAATGTGCTTTTTAGCTTGATACGTAAATATTTAGATTACCTACCACATCTCTTTATTAAAAAAAACTAGGTGCCCACACGACTTCGCTCGCGTATTACAAAGTGTACGGTCTCGAACCGCACAAAGCGACAAACGCGTACTCATCATTTTCATAATTCATACATAGCGTAAACCGCGGTCCCCGCCAGTGCATAACCGACCGCCGCGGAGTGCATTCTAATCAGTTTTATAATAAATCAGTATTTCGGTAATCATTGCAGTTTCAATTAATTAAGGTGTACAAACCTACCCAGTACATCTTTTTGGTCCTTCGAACCGGATTTGAACCAGTGACCTATGGATTGCAAAACTGCGACATTTTATAGCCTAAGTTCATTCTAGACGCAGGTGAAATAGTTGTTGAAATCAGATTAGGTTCCGGAGATTACCCACTACGCAAGTAAAAACTTACGAAGCTACAATTCCACAGACTTTTCCTCGTTATAGTAATATTAGTGTAGATAAATAACCAAAGGTAAACATGGATCAGTGAGGTGCCTTGAGCCTTTGGGTGGAGGCAGGTCCAGGAGCAAGGAAAATTTGCGACCGGTCGCTACTTGCGTTGGGTCTGTCTCTATGGTAGCGGCCTGTCCGGCGGTTAACATGGTAGATGGCCTCGGGGGGAGCTCACAGTTGCTAAGATCCTCGAGGCAAAACTGATTGGGATCCTTCACGAGGTTACCACCTGTTAACTGCCTAGTTCTACCGTTAGAAACAGGCAGAACGGAAACAATCAGTTGAGCCCATACTTTCATATCCCAACCCATCCTATCCCGTTCATCCCGTCTAATCAGCCGTAAGCGATGACATGGCATGTCGCAGCGGGCTTTCTATCCAAAAAGAAGGATGGTTAGCGGTAAAATGCCATCCGCGTGTTTGTGCCGTGCGCGGGGACCCGTACGGGTGGAGAGGGAGGTCCTGGTGGCTGAGTCGACCAGTGGTCGGGATAGTTACTGCTGGGAGACAACACTCTTCTTCGGCTCAGGATTCACCTCACACGGGCGGTCATGGTCTAGCCAGCCATGATCAATCGGCTGTCGTGTCCAGTCTGATGGCCACGGGCGAGTGTCCTGGGGTATGGGGTCTGTAGTCGGTGGAGCACGGGTTACGAGTTGTCTGAGGAGATGACGAGTAACTCGGCACCGTGCGGACTCATGGACAACATACTCTTGGGGCGCTATATCAGATTGGTAGCCCTGATGCGTTAACGCATCCCCAGGGTGTGGGCTCCGTGGTGGGTGGGGAGCCAATCTGATGAAGTAAGGGAACAAAAGGTCACATGGACACTATAAAACCTATGACGAAAGAAGGAGGGAAAGCCGTACCCGCAAGGGATGAGGCCAAAAAGGCGCATAGCGCAAATGCTGTACCGGCGGTACGCACTTCTGTCCCAGACAGTGGAGCGAGAGCGGGTAACAGCCGAGCAAGGGGGTCCGCAAGGACGCAGAAGGCGCGCAGCGCATTTAGAGGCAGAGGCCATGGTGGAGCAGTCCAAACCGGAGGCACCGTCCGATCTTTTCCCCACGGGTTGAAAAGCGGACACGCCCAGCAGGCCCCCGCAAGGGGACCGGCTGGCGCAGGGGCCGGAGGGGAGGTCAGCGGAACTGTGGCCATCTGCAACCGGCCGGCCGGTCCTCTTCTGAACCCTGCTGACGAGCCGGGCGCCGTCGATAGCGTGTCCGTACCCGAGGGTGCGGATACGTGGTCCGGTGGAGGAGTCGTCGGAAGCAGGAGGCAGAAGAGGCGAGACAACGCCAAGGCAAGGGCTCATACACTGAGCGAAGGCACCCCCGAGGATGAACCCACATCGGGGCCACGGATGGTGCAAAAGAAGAGGCAACTGGGGGCCAGTGGCGACTCTTCTCTGCTTGTCAGCGACTCCAAGCGAACGAAAGTCACAGGCTCGTTCGCTGAAGTGGCTGCAAGCGAGAGGATGGCCATCGTCCCGGAGGCCTTTCCGGCCGAGAAGATCGGGTTGGGGCATCTGGGCGCCATCCAGGGGCTCATTCTGGAGCTTCTGGTTGATGCTCCGGATCCCCTACCCCGAGTCACTCTCGGCAACGTAGTGGCGGGTGCTCTCCACGTCAATTGCCAAGGGAGAGAGTCCGTCGCATGGCTCAGGTCAGCAATCGGAAGTGAGGAGATTGAGGGCCTGCGCCTAAGGGTCATGGACGCCAAGGATCTTCCGAAACCTGTCAAAATGGCATGGAAAACGAAGATAGTTGGCGGCCATGACGTGAAGCTGCTTCTCCGTGTGCTGCAGAGGTACAATCCTGCGCTACACACGGAGGAGTGGAAGGTGGTAGACACCTTGACGTCGGACGCGAACACCAGGCGCATCATACTGATGGACCGGGTGTCGGCCGACGTTATCAAGGCAGCGGGCTACCACCTACACACGGGGGTCGACCTGAGCTCCTTCAAGCTCCTAGAGGACGCGGAGGAGAGGGCGCTTGAGGGGGCTGAGGATGGCGCTTGTGCGGGGACGGGCGCGGGGGGACCGACGCCGGGGGAGGGCGCGGGGGGTCCGCCGCCTGGGGAGGCCGAGGAGGGCACACCTCCAGATGGCAAGGTGCCAATTGCTATTGGCGAAAAGGCTGAGGAGGCTGAGACAGTCAAGGAGGAGGGGCAGTCGAAATCGGAGGCCGGGGACATGGCGGGCTCCAGTGACAGACCTGCTGAATCCCGCATGGCCCGAGAGTCATCACCGCTATCGGGGATTGGCTCGGAGGATCTGCAGGGAATGGCAGAACTGTACCTGGAGGCCTCCATGTCTCCCATGTCCTGCGACGAGACTGTCCAGGAAGTGGCTGCTGACCTCAGCAAGCCAAAACTATAATAGCGCCAATGGCGGGTTTAAGGTGTGTACAAATTAATCTACAACACAATAAGGCTGCCACTGCCCTTCTGGCAAGGCAGCTAAAATGCGACAAGTTCGATATTGCTCTTATTCAAGAACCATATATATATAAAAGTGAAATAAGAGGTTTAGGTGGAACGGGGGGAACAATTGTTCACCTGTGTCCAGATAACAACAATAACATGAGGACATGTATATATGTCAAAAATGGCATCAATGCTATGCCTTTACATGCTTTCTGTTGCAGGGATCTCACCACGGTGATGATCCAAAAAAAGGGGGAGGGTAAGGAGCTCATCCTATCATCAGCCTACCTCCCCTACGAGGCGACGGATCCCATCACACAACAACTGCGGGATCTTGTTGCATACGGCAGCCGGGCGAACACCAACCTGATAATCGGCTGCGACGCAAACGCTCACCATGTCATCTGGGGCAGCTCAGATGTCAACAGGAGAGGAGAGAAGGTACTGGACTTCCTGGTAAGCTCTTCTTTACAAATACTAAATAAAGGCAATGAACCTACCTTCGTCAACTCTAGGCGGGGGGAGGTTATTGATTTAACGTTGGCTACTAATAATACTAGTAACAAAATCAACTCATGGCACGTATCTGACGACATATCCCTTTCGGACCACAGATACATCTGCTTTAGGTACCGAACTAAAATAGAAATAAACACGGTACGAAAACGGAATCCTAGGCACACGGACTGGTCGGCGTTTAGAAGGGATCTAAAGGTGGACCTAGGAGACCCAAAAGGCAAGCTCAACTCTATTATAGACATAGAATTCGAAGCGGACAAAATAGTACAAGCCGTATACACGGCCTTCACTAATAACTGCCCGGAGAAGAAAACCCTGGCTAAAAAGTTACCATGGTGGACCCCAGAGATAGTTAAACTCAGGAGGGAAACTAGGGCAATATTCAATGACGCAAAGGCATCTAATGACTTTGGGTACTATGCACAAAAACTCACAGAACTCAGCAAGGCTGTGAGGAAAGCCAAAAGGAGAGCGTGGAGGAACCACTGCGATCAAATTGAGTCAATACCAGAAGGAATGAGACTAACAAAGGCACTAGCGACCACAAAGTCGGCCCCGCTCACATCCATTAGGGACAATGACGGTAGAATGACGAAAACGGGGCTGGAAACCCTTAAGGTAATGTGTAACACGCACTTCCCAGGCTCAGTAATACACGACAGCGTAACAGACGATGGTGCAATTAGTGCGTTGGAACAGACCACAAGTACAACGAGACACAATTGGGACACGTCCAAAAAGGTAGTAGATCATAACAAGATAAAGTGGGCACTTTCAACATTTCAACCTTACAAAGCCCCGGGGCCAGATGGCATCTACCCCATTCTACTACAAGAAGGCGCTAATGTACTAATCCCGCATCTTAGCAGATTGTACAGGGCGTGCTTGGCCTTCGCACACGTGCCATGGGTGTGGAGGATGGTAAAAGTAACCTATCTGCCCAAACCGGGTAAGGCGGATTACAGTGAAGCCAAATCGTATAGGCCGATAAGTTTATCGTCGTTTTTCCTCAAAACACTGGAGAAATTGGTAGATAGACACATAAGGGATGGCCCATTAAGGAGACATCCGCTGCACGAACTACAATGTGCATACCAGCCAGGGAAGTCAACGGAAACCGCACTTCACCTGGTAACAACCAGGGCTGAACAGGCTATAGAGAATAAGGAACTATGTCTGGCAGCTTTCTTGGACGTGGAGGGAGCGTTCGATCGTACCACGTATAAAGCTATCAGCGAAGCAGCTGCAAAACATGGTGTAGAGCCCACCCTATGTAAATGGATAGGCAATATGCTAAATGGCAGACTAATAAAGTCATCTCTCTTAGGGGATGAGATAATGGCCACGGCCACAAAGGGATGTCCACAGGGGGGGGTACTCTCACCAACTCTCTGGAGTCTGGTGGTGAACTCACTCCTGGTAGAACTCAATAAGGGTCCCATCAACACGGTGGGATATGCTGATGATCTAGTGATACTGGTTAATGGGAAGTTCCCAGGCACGGTATCAGAAATCATGAACAAGGCACTGCGGATGGTGGAGAAATGGTGCGACCTGCACCAACTATCCATTAATCCAGGCAAAACTGTGGTAATACCCTTTACTAGGAAAAGGACCCTTCCAGGCGTACAGCAGTTAAAACTGTACGGGAGGGTACTAGAACTGTCCGATGATGTGAAATATCTAGGTGTTACACTGGATAAGGAACTGAATTGGAAGAAGCATACAGATCTTACCATCACAAAGGCACTGAGGGTATTTGGAATGTGTAGATCAGCGTATGGCAAAACATGGGGATTGAACCCAAAGGTACTTAAGTGGATCTACACTATGATGGTGAGGCCCATATTATTGTACGGCAGCCTGGTATGGTGGCCAAGGACTTTAATGAGCACATGCAGAGAGGCTCTGATGAAGGTGCAGAGATCGGCTTGCATGGCTATAACAGGGGCGTTTCGTACCACGCCTACAGCGGCGCTAGAAGTCCTACTGGACCTACCGCCACTTCACTTGGTGATTAAGTCAGAGGCGCGGAAATCGCTCTACAGATTAAGAACTCTTGGACTGTGGAGCGACAACAAACCGAAGACTAAACACACAAACATGGAGACTGATGGTTTCTTAGACAGAATAACAAGCATGGGAAGTGACAAAATGCTACCCAAGTTTGTATTCCATAGGAACTACACAACAAAAGTTCCATCCAGGGCTGAATGGGCCGAAGGTCTAGAACCGCCTAGGTCTGGTATCGAAGACAGTATATGGTACACGGACGGATCTAAAATGGGATCCGGTACGGGAGCAGGCATTTATGCGAATGACTACAGTAGTAGTGTAAGCATGGGTAGTTTGGCAACCGTCTTCCAGGCGGAGACATACGCCATAATTGCATGTGCACAGGAGAATATAGACAGGCAAACCAGAGGGCAGACCATCTATATACTCAGTGACAGTCAAGCGGCCCTTAAAGCACTTACGGCGCCGAAAGTGGAATCTAGACTAGTCTATAACGGCGTCCAGGCACTGAACAAGCTTGGAAAGCATAATAAGGTGCAACTAGTTTGGATACCAGGGCACGAGGGCTTCATCGGCAACGAAAGAGCGGATGAGCTTGCTAGAGGGGGGTCTACAAACCACTTTGTAGGTCCAGAACCATTTGTGGGACTCTCGCAGGGAACCATTATTTCGGCCTATAAAGCCTACGCCAAAACCAAACACCAACACGAGTGGAGGAATGAGGCGGGCTTAAGGCACTCTAAGCTCTTCATAGAAGGAGTGGACTCGGGCTGGACTAACAAACTCTGGAAATCCAGTAGGAAGCAGCTCAGAATCATATCTGGGGTGTTCACAGGTCACTTCGGGGTCAAGGACCTCTTGGCCAAGATGGGACTATCGGGCAGTTTAGACTGTAGAATGTGTGGCGAGGAGGATGAGACTATGGAACACTTATTGTGTGAATGTCATGCCCTTGCCAGACAAAGAATGAATTACTTCGGTAACGGTTATCCGCAACCAAAGGAATTCAAGGTACTTCCGCTGAGCTGCATCATCCGCTATGTGGAAATGATGGAGCGAAGTTGGGAGTAGACATAAGGAAAGGGCAAATGCACAAAAGATCCCACTGGGTCGAAGTGCATCCGAAAGGGCCCTCATCTAGATAAGATAAGAGGTGCCTTGAGAATTAACTAAATATTTCTTAATAAATTTACCTAAGACGGGAACTAGAAAGCAGAGCGTCGAATAACAACCAAGCCACATCAAAGAAATAGTTCATTTTTTACGCCTTGCTTCGCATGCCTCTTCGACATGTCGAAATTATACATAATAGAAAAACGATCACCAGTTACGTGTGCGGAGCGGCCATTAAAAACTCATTTTTACGAAAGTCGCCGGCGCAGACGTAGAATTATATCGTGTTTTTATTATCCCTTACACTTTATTATAATGCAGTATTAATTCCATGTTCTTAATATACGTTCTTCTTTTGTTAAATGACGTAAGTGAGACGGAGTATCTGTATAGATAAGGCTCTTTCATGTCATGTTACGTATAGGGATGTAGTCGTGCGATGTGGTACATTAAAGGCTTGCGAGATATGACGTTATATAGGCTGTATTAGAGGTTACCGGTATGATTATGCCGTCATGTGATGATAATAGCATAACGGTGCTAATAGGGTTAGAAGTATGAGCAGGGGCAAAAGGGCCGAGCTATGGCTGTCTCGTGAGTTGCTATACAAATTTTTGCACATTTTCTTTGGTCTCGTTGTCGAAAGAGCATTCATAATTTATATTTATCTATCGGCTTTTATGCAATATCTAGACGTGGACGATTGCCAAACACTTGTAACTGGAAATATATTATTTGACTTTGAAATATCGACATTTGTAGTGGTCGGACAACTTCCAACGAATTATAAATCTTAATAGGTATCTTTTACTTATTGCGGACTTGCGAATAATAATATTGCTTGCACATGGCGACAATTTGATCAACTTATTTGGTATCACTGTAATAGAAATTGGATTTAGTTAAACATTCCGTTATTTTTGTTAGTACCGTTTAAAAGCGGGACACTGCGTTGTTTTTAAGTTTATTTATTTGGAGAACCAACACAATATTTTTTTGGTTCCTAGTTTGTGGCAAACAAGCAACAACAAGCTTACCTGGTGGTTTTTGGTTACCATTGTAACTAGTAGGTACCATCAGGTAAGCTTGTTTGCCACAATGCCAAGCAATGGCCTATGGACGCTAAAACGCTATGGACATTCCTAGATAATCAGAGGAAACATGGTATGTCTACTGTAAAAGACGCATCTAAGTCCTGAACAGCTAAGTCCTATATAATCATCATCATCATCATATCAGCCAAGAGACGTCCTTTGCTGCACATAGGCCTCCCCCAAAGAGTGCCACAATGACCGGTCCTGCGACACCCGCATCCAGCGGATTCCCGTGACCATTACCAGGTCATCAGTGGGGGGTCTACCCACGCTGCCTTCCGGTGCGTTGTCGCCACTCGGAAACCTTTCCGCCCCAACGGCCATCGGTTCTACGTGCAATGTCGCGCCCGCTCCTACATAATGTCACTGTATAATTGTGTAGTCCCACCTCGGGATGGAATTTCCACGACTTATGTCTAAGTAACAAGATCCAACCATACGTATTCATAAATCCACTTACACAGTACATTCGAGTTTATAATCGTCATAAGCTAATTTGAATATCAGATTAATGTGCCCGTTTGAGAACGATGGAGTGTATTGTACAGTTGAGATTATTGAATGTGGCCGACTATTTATAAATCCGTCATTAGATCTAGAATCTTCTGCCTTCGACGATAGAGTTGCTTTTTGAATGGAGTACTGCGATGCAATTGGGCCAACTCAAATAATGCCAAGTATACACAGCGATAAACCATCGTGCCGTGGGAACGGTTAGGTGCGCGTACACTCGTAAATCCCGCGCGGTGATAAAAACCGCGCATTCATTACCGCGCGGTGTAGTTGTAATGACGAATTGCGTTAATGGTCACCGGTAGATGGTAGTATGGATGGTAGACTTATGGTAAATCTTGGTTTTATATAGACCGCGGCGTCACGAAATCGGAAACGGCTGTGCATGACGAAACTAACATAAACAAACCACACACGGCTAGCATCTGGCTACTTAGTCGCGTGCACGACTCAGCAACTCCCATCTCACTCGCACTGTGCAAATTAGCAAGAGGAGGATAAAGATTTTCTAGTCTCGCATCGCATCGTGATCTTAGTTGTGCTAGCCGCGCAGTGCCGATCATAGACTTTGGGCGTAGGGGCCCAGCCACCACTAGAAACGGCGAATCGCTCATACGGCTGCAAGGAGCGAGATGCCGCACTCTGTTCTCTTGCTCCCACGCTCGAAGTCGTGGCCGTGCCGTCAGATCAGACACCGATACACCTGCCACACTCTCGTCGACGTGGGAAATAGCGAGAGAACGAGGCAGATACATAGTGTTGCAAGTGTTGCAACGTCACGCCCGCCGATCACTGTTAGGTCAGTTTTTTGGGCGCAATTCAATGGAGTAGCAGGAAAGGGAAGCAACCTAGTGCGGAGCGTCGCGATTATTTGCGTGAGTAGAGCAGTGTGTGGCCAGAGACGGCAACATCTCGGCAGCGCGAGAACCATAGTGTGGCTGAGGTTAACATTTCCAAACTGATATAAATGTGTTTCAGGCGCTTGTTCTGCACGACTATCATAGGACGGCCCGTGTCGCTGCGAGATATACTATCCGTCTCTTTCAATTAGAATGCTGAGAAAGAGACCGACGGTCTATGTCGCCGCGACACGGCCTGCGGGCCGTTCTGTGATCGGGTGGGGAAGAGGGTGCCCTAAAACATATTGAAATAATTATGGAATAAAAAATGTGTCTGATTAACTTCAAAGAAAATTGGAAAGCGCGTTTCATGCAGTTCATTTTAAAATAAAATTCATAAGTTTTATATTTAAATTCTTCTTTCAACAACACTTTAAATAGAGACGAGGAGTTTTGAGTAGTCAAAGAATCCTTCACTACTTCATCGCGTTCTCTAGCTATTTCCTCGAGATAAAACTGAGGCTTGACAATAAACTCTTCTTCAAGTATTCGGTGGCTTGATAAAACATAATATCGGTGATGTCTTATATTGAACTCTATATTAAGTCGCGCAGAGAAAGATGGCACGTGCACCGCCGATGAAGCTGTCAATAAGCTCCTAATTGATGTCAATTAATTTTTCTGGAGCAATTGTTGCACAATTCTTTACAGACGTAATTGGCTTAACCAGTACGCTTACCGTGAGTTTGACAATGACGGCTTACGCTAACGAGTATCGAGTTTACTATCTGTGCATCCCGCTCGTACTGTCAAAGTGCAATAGAGATGCACAGATAGAAAACTCGATACTCGTTAGCGTAAGCCGTCATTGTCAAACTCATGGTAAGCGTACAGAGACATTGAGCATAACTTCTATTGGTTCGTCAAATTGACAAAGTAGACACACGTCGCAGCGATTTTCTCATAGGAAATTATCACATCACATACATACATCATCAGCCTATATACGTCCCACTGCTGGGCACAGGCCTCCTCTCACGTATGAGAGGGAACGGGCAGTAGTCCCCACGCTGGCCCAGCGCGGATTGGGGACTTCACATACACCTTCACATACACAGAATTAACTCTTACTGTTTCGAGTAGAGTATAGGAAATTATACTCTACTCGAAACAGTAAGAGTTAATTCTGTCATACGGACGGGAGCAAGTAACGACTTTGTGCTCTTATGATGTGGTAGCTTTTTGCTTGCATTTTTTTGACACTATTTATTACAACAGTTTGGACGTAATGTTCAAGTTCGAAGTTTCATTTGGCTTTAAGATTGATAGTCCTCTTACATAGTATACCTAGCAATACGGTCACTGACACGTACGGCCATTGACAGGCGTTCCCCTCTGCCAAATATATGACCAGTGGTCATACACATTGATGGACTGACATTTATCTGAAGTAGCTATTTTCACGTTACGCATACATTCGACGTTCCCCTCCCCCGCAAAAATCGGCAGACTTTTTATGTATAGAAAATGACTCATGGCCGCTCCTGTTGGTTTAATGCTCTAAGTAAAAAACCGATCGCAGGCTCAAAGGCTATTAAAATAAACAGAATACCGAATAAACGTCCCACTAGCAAATTTGTTCAATGGAAAGTTTTCAGTTTGACTGCTGCAGGGCTCTGAAAGGTAAATTCTAAAAACCACACGAAAAAAACGAAGTCCGGTGGTTGACGAAAAACAAATAGCGCGATAGATAAAGTAGTGAAACGAGAACATTTATAAAAGTAGCCCCTGCGTGGCTGAATGGAATAGAAGCTGAAACTAGGTGCGCTCTGTTTATTAAACAAAATAACATAAAAAAGAATAAGTGACGAACGCGTCACGCGAGCAGGTTTGTTATGATACCAACCGCCTAAATAATTAAATGTAAAAAAAACTAAATTGAATTTCGTTCGTCATTTGGTCGCGTGACTTGAACACGATTTTGATTGTCTACGTAAACGATTGGTTTGTAAAATGTTTTCCATCGCAGTTAATTGTTGACCAAGCTGACAAACAGCGAGGTACGAGATACATTGAAGCACTACTTGGTACAACGCTCCGCGAGGTCTCTAGAGACACCCCAATAAATAAGCCAGACAACTCTTTGTTGAGGGGTATTTTGACGAAACTTGTTGACGGGAGAATCTAGTTTCTAGTACAATAACGTGGACTAGATACGTGAGTGTGGTATTGTGTTGGGTCCACAGACAAACGGACTGAACGAACGCGCGCGGCCATTTTGTTTGTCACACGCGTTCCTTAACAATGGAGGGGGCATTCTGGAATCGATAGCAATCTTTCCGGAATGTGACTTGCGTGATAAATCTACCCCAAAATTCCTAACTACATGTAGTTGTAGTAGGGTTTTATGCGAAAAGTTAAGGTAGTAAACTAATTATTTCTGTAGCATAACTGCTTGTTATGCGCCCTTATTAGTGAATGTTGTAAAAAATTGTTAATTAAACATTGTACGAAATAGTTCGACAGAGGGGGATATTTTACCTAATTAAAACTAATATAGGGTTTGAAATTTGGATAATCTGAGTAAATGATTTTAACTCGGTAATGCTAGGTAATAATAAAGTCTTTAATTAAGAAATTATGAATTTCTGCACTATCTTACTCATGTACCAATTTTACTACTTCAGTAGGTATAACTTTAAATTTTCGGACTAAAACTACAAAATATCGGGTGTCTATCATTTTGTCGAAACGCATTACGTCGATTTACATTTCGCCGAAAACTATTCCACGAATTTCATTTCGTTGTATTTCTTGTTCACATAATCATCAATTCATAGTTTTTTATTTCATCGAACAACTTTTCATCGTTAATCGTTTCGAATTTGTCTCAAATCGTAGCGTAACGATTCATCGAATTTACTTTTCATAGAATAGTCAGTTGTGTATAGTATTAATTTATCGAAACACGGTTCAATGTTGGTACGTTCCATATATTTTTGTTGCCATGATCAATATTTCATTTTTCTACCAAGCTGTTTACCTATAGGTCATTTCGTCTAAGTATATAATACCTAATGGATAAAATGGGTCCACATTGACTCATATACGCTTCGTATACGATGTAGACGTAATATTAAGCCTAAGTAAGTGATAAATAAAAAAAACGGTTCTGGCGCTTCGCCGGCCGCTGCCGCGGCACGCTCGCTGCGCTCGCTCGGCTCGCGCGCTATAGGATCACAGTTCACCTAACACTCCTCCTCGCTTCGCTCGTCGTCGTACCTACACTGGCCTGCCTTAAAGTAGTATAGGAAGGTAATCCGATATCCAGAGGGAGAGGTGGGTAGGCTTAGAGCTCTATGTATACGTCCAAAGTCTCGGTGAAATGTACCTACTCAGTTCGTTGAAAGGTAAATATTATCAAGTGACAAACACAGATGAAACGATTTTCTATGTAATAAGAATTTTGGGAACTGAAACTTATGTTAAAACAAAATGATAGTATCGGTGATTCGATGAACGACTATGTCGGTGAACAAATAAAATATTGAAGTGAAATTCGATGAGTTCATTTTTGTGTAAATGGTATTTCGAGCAAATGTATGAGCGATCTAACGAAGTTCGATGAATGATTCCCGTGTGATGATGAAATTCTGCGAATAGTGTTATGGGAAACGATAATCGATGAAACTATTTTCGGTAAAATGATGGTTTCCCCAAAATATCACATATAACTCTAACTAAATTCTAGTTAAAAACCAACGAGACCCGAGCTGAATAATGTCACGCATTGCTATTCATTCTTGTCATTGTTCTGTTGTCAAAACGCGTTCTAAAGTGCAACTAAAGTTTACCGGAATCCATCTTATAAACAATTGTGATGTTCCTCGCGCCTGGCTCGTTGAGAACACCCTGTAATAAGCTGTTTGAGCCGAGCCCGGCAATTAGTACGTCACGGAGGCTCGCGTGCGCTGCAGCGCGATTTAATAACGCACGCCACCAGAATAGGACCCCGCCCGGCGATTGTCTTGCTAGTTTTTTTTATAGAATTATGGTTACATTTGCCTAATTTCATTCATCCGGTCATTGCTCTTTAACTGGTAATCCATACACATTTCCAGTGATAATAATATGATCTATATCAGATAACTTTATAATGATAGTAAACTGTATTTACTGGAAATCATTCTATACGCCGAAACAAACATAAAATCTACTAATTCCTATTTTGAATTTGAAATTCACATCATGCCAAGCATTAAATAGTGCAATTTCTAAACGCACCACGCTCATTCCATTACTAACTGCCAACGTTCCAATTCAAATTTCGAATGTCATAAATACTTCTTATTTTAAAGTTCAAACGATTCCTTAATGCGCTCATGAGCGGAGTGAAGCGAGTTTCGTTCGTTATTCGCGTCGCATCGCGTTATTTAATTTGCGATATGCGAAACAGTAGCAAAATAAACGCAGCTTGGCGCTTGTAATTCGATTTGTCTTTGTGAAATTTCAGCAAACAAACTCCCTAATGGGGCAGTTTAAATGCTGGATAAATCGTGACATATGCAGGACAAAGTACGCTTGCTAAATAAAAGTAGTTATCATACTTTTAGAAGTAGATTGTAATATTACCAAAATTCTTACGAATATTATAAATATAAAGTGTGTCTGTCTGTCTGTCTTGCTATTACCACTTCACACTTAAACCGCAGAACCGATTTAGATAGAAGTTGGAGCCCCGAGGAAGGACATGGATGATTTTTACTCCGAAAATTTCCGTCAATGTAATGGTGAAAGTTTGTATGGAGCTACGACATAAACGAGTTCCACGCGGACGGAGTCGCGGGCAGAAGCTAGTAAGGTATAAGTAAATGTTGTCATTACTTAACTCTTCATTCACCCTTAAATTCATTAGTTTTAAGTACGGTGGCAAGTATATTGCTACAGATCGCTAAACAAAGGGTCACCCTAGGGCGATATTAACTAATTTGTCATCATGCGATATCATTATGTAATGCTATTGTCTAATAAAGTGTAAAAGGAGGTGGTTATAAAGTTTATGAATGTTTTTTGTTAGAGTTGGTATTGGATGCCTACATTTTAAAGGGCCAATTAAGTATACGCAAAATGCCTCTTTTAAGTACCTATCTTGTTTAAGTACCTATCCGCGAGTCTAACATCACTCACACACTAGTCACTCCAGAAAATGTAGAAAGGCGCTATTATGTAACACAAATAGAACTCGTGACCAGAAGTACTGGCCGTTAACAAAGCCATGCATTTAAAATATTACAAGCAATCAAGTGGAATGGTTCAATAATAAATCCTGCGAGTGAGCTAGCCGAGACATGTAATTTGATGTAAAGCGATCTGCGAGGTGCAGTAACGCGATTTGCGAATAAATGACTTGGAAGTTGATCTACCGCCGCGCTCCCGTATTAGCCGCGGAAAAATCCCGCCACACTTCCAACGCTCCGTTCGTTACGCTCCAAAGATTCCAAAGTGAAATTAAACCTTCAATGTAATGGCTTTTAAAACGGATTCTCGCTGCTGTTATGTTTACTAGCGCTTTTTGTTGGCGACCTCTGACGGCGCGATTCTCGGCCTCTAGAACGTTGCAAGCCAAATGAAAAATGGCGGCTTAGCTGTCAAAATGGTTATTGATGAGCGTACTCAAAATTTACTTTTACCGCTGTTGGATTGGTTGATTTTTCCCTGAAACATTGCCGTACACCGTAGGTTAAATGTAACGGTACACAACGATTTTTCAAACTAGAGAAAGATTTATAGTACTCGCTGTTTATTTAGTTTTTGGAGCGCAGGCTTGCATTACTTTCGCATTACTATAAATAACGTTGCATTTGCAGAGTCCTAGTGTTACAAGCGAGTTTAGAGATAGGAAATAAACGGTTTTAACCGCTCAATTTTCTATAAAAATGCGAGGGAGAATCCCGGTAACATTTCTCACTGGGAACTTAAGAGTGCTCGTCGTGAGTACGTGGTTGGATAATCTAATGAAGCCGATCGTGGTTGCGTTCCTCGCAATTAGTTGGTTGCCGATGGCAGCCGACCACGCCCGAGTGGGGCCGAGTGAGTACCAATGCGCTAACCTAGCTGCCGGATATATTGTGCAGTGCACTATTTAATTAGCGATTTCCTGCGTTGTCGTGCATTAACAGGAAAACTTACTAAAGATTACAGCTAGATAATTGTGCTATATTAAATTGAAAACTTTAATCTTCTTGTTTTTAAATACAATGGGGAATGGGTACTTATGAGATGTCACAGGGCCGATGCTAAAAACACTCAAAAGGTATTGCAAAGTGTGTAAGTTCAAGTACGCTTTCTTCGACCTCATCAATGTCCTCAGCACTTCCGATTCTCTCTCTCTTTTCTTTGCTCAATAGTTAATGGTTAATGTTTACTTTAATATGTTTTCATCGCATAGAACTATAGAAAAAGAGATGCCGTATATGCGAACTCAGAGCCCTTTATTTTAGCAATGTCCGAGACGCGAACCTGCACTGAACGCAATCTGACAATGACCCACCTATAAGAACATGCCTGATCACACTTACCTTAAATATACATACCATATACCATCAAACGTACACATTTACAAAGATAACAAGAGCCACATACAAACTCACAAAACCCAGCTACCTTTGTGCGGAATCAACTGCAACAATGCAACGCTAACTTGGAGTGTGTATACTGTGTATGTCTGTGTTCCGCAATTGGCCTTTATGTGTATCAAGTGCCAGCGAGCTTGACGTCGGTCGGATCGCCAACAATTTCTTCTTAATTCGGCCGCGTGTCTAGTGGGCTTAAAGCGCGCACCAGTCGGTTTACGGTTAGTATTTGCATTGGTTTTACAATAGACTTACTGGCCAGTTACACAAGCGTTCGTTAGCTCTATGCCATCTTAGGTTGGTTATGGTTCCTTACCATGATTAGTCCAATGGAATACAATTCTTTATTTGTATCCCTCTATATATTACCTTTTAATTATTTTGATGAATCTCTGATGATCTGGGTACAAGGTCATCATGATCAATGACCTCGTATCCAATTATCATTCTTGTCCTTAACTTAATATCAGTACCTACTTAATTTCTGCACCGGTACTCATACCAATTACTTTAAAACTGTAAACTATTCTACAACTAAAAATTCAACTTTCCACCCTAGTCCCGAAACGGACAATGTCAGTTGAAATATCAGCAGAGATTTTGGAACTTTCCAGTTATTTGAGTGAAATGGATATTACATTACCCTCTGAACTGTCTTATTTGACTCAGACGAATACCCTGAATAAAGTTGGCATTTTTAACCAAAGTACCAACGTCTTTTTTATACAAACTGCTCACTGAAAAATGCACGTACCTATTTGAAATTTTGAAGCACAAAATTTTTATACCATCATCTATCTACTTGCATGAAAATATATTATTTTTTCCCACATTTGCGCGGTCTTGAATGCAGTTTCAGGTCACTGATGATTTTCTGCATAAGTAGTTATCATACACAAAAAGGTAGGTTACTATAAGATAGTAAACGTAATACAATAAAATATAATTACGGTAGGTATTGATTGCTTTTCAATACTAACTAGCTACAATTTCCTATAATTACTGAAATAATGTCTTGTAACTCTTTCCAAGTGCATTTTCCCCGTCTATAAGTCAACGGCGCAGCAATCTAATCACGTTTTAATTCATAAGTTTCATGTGATGAGTGCACCGCGTGACCGGACTAGAAACGAGACAATAAAAACCAGGGGCGGGACCTCAGGAAATTAGCTGTCACATTACGTATTACCGCCGCCTTCAGCGCCTCGTATCGGGAGACGTGGGGCGTTAATTAAACTGTCGCACCACTAGCGAATTTTCGACATTCGAACGCGAAATCAACGGTTTTCAACTCGAAATCGGAATCGCAAAGGCCATCTTGGGGGACAGAAAAGTTTTAGGAAAAAAATTAAGTGCTGCATGTCATACTTTCATTCCTAGCGGGTACCTTCCGCTACAAACGGGATCGGCTACAAACTAGCACGTGGCGATTCTTAACAGTGAATGTGTTAAAGTGACGTCGTTGATATTATGATGATGATGATGATCAAACGTATTTACGAAAGTTATGGAGCGCTATTTATCGAAATCATGTCTTCCATCAAAAAGCTGAAAGAACTTGCAGAGAGTTTTATTTAACACAGTTTCTCTTTAATAACACGTCTGTTTCGCCCGAGAGCTGCAACTTAGTTATTACTGCAAATGAAAACATTGTCTGCAAAATTAAAACGTTGCAGCTTCTTGAACACTTTATTTTACGAATGCGTAATGTAATTTTTTGCTCTCGGTCGAATCTGAAATAGTATTGCGAACGGAACGTTTTGGTAATTAAAAGTAATTTGCAAAAAGTATAACAGTATTACTGGCGGCGAATGAAGTTTACGAAAGCTAATTATGAGTAATGAGTTGTTTCGCGAGCCGGTGAACACTTCAATATTCCCTCTGCCCTCGCCGTTAATTTTTCTTCGTTTGCGTTTTTCTTCAAACAAAACTTGAATTACGTTTCTTTTATTTAACTTCTCGTTGGCTCCGCGTCGAGTGTTCGCGAAAGCGTTCCATTTTCGAAAATAAGGTTGGATACTTCGAAAAAAGAATGGCCGTTGCAAAGTTCGTTACGTGCGGATGTCGCACATAGCGGCGCAATTAGGACAAAGAGTTGTAAGTGACCGCCCCGGAGCGCAATCGAGTCCACTTCATTGGTTTGGCGCTGAGTGTTTAAACTTGGTGTTCGTTCCTTTTTTGAAATCGGGGAATCGGAATGCGATCATGCTTTTGAAATAGGTTATGGATTAGTCGCTGAATGCTATTGTATTGGTGAGTGTACATGAAGAGGTACAGTCAGGTGTACTAATATTATGTAGGTACCTAAATACATAAATAAGGACATAAAATCTGTATGGTCAATGTCATTAAGGCGTGTACAGATATTTATGGCCTTATTTATTACTTTACTTATACATTGATACCCTTGACCGTGCAAGTCAATGCACGCTTAGAAACGATCCCCATAAACATTTAAAAATAATGTATAATCAATTTGACATGTATTGAAACTTACATCAAGATTAATTTTACGACTCCGAATAAAATTAATTATTACACAGAAATGAACCGACCGAGAACAGGCGAATTGTATTTCCCAAAAGTAGAAATATCGTGAGAAACGTTTCATTTACGCGCATTGTAATTTTATTCCCCATTTAATTTTTCCTTCAATTTGTCAAATTCTTCAATTACTTCGACTCCTTAAATGATGATTTCGAGACATTGAACTATTAAAGACCCTTACCGATCATTAAGCATTCATTCAAGCTTCAATTTATATTAAAACAAAGTAACTCTATTTATTTTATTAAAGTGAACTAAGTTAGTGCTCGGAATCAGATTCCGAAGTCAAGTGCTTGTAGTTCAAATGACAATGTGTTTATTACAGTCGCTAATTGTACTAAATACGATTACGCCAAATATTTGATATCTTAGAGATAGATTGATCCTTTTATTGGACAAGCCACTTTTCTCTAACAATTTATTAAATAAGTAAATAGAGAATCAATTTGAATAATTTTCAATATGATTTTAATATTGCCTTGTTCGTATTTATTATGTATTTTCGTTTGCTAGTATCAAGATATGACACATTTTAAATTTGTATAATTAGTTGACAGGTACCTCTTGGGTTGGTAGGTTTTTTATGATTGCTTTGTGACATATTACGATTGGTACCTAACCTGCACTCAGGTACCTACAGCATTTGTTGTTATTAATTTTTCTATTATTTTTAATGATATTTCAATATTTTAAATGCAGCTGTATATTTTGTATACATTATTTATTATTATGCATTCTTTAATTATTATCATTGTATTTACGATCACTATATTGTATTTACGATAACGATCACTATACGACAATTAGACGACTGTTATAAGCTTTTTTGGAAATAAATGACTGACTGTTGAGTTTATTTCGGCGTTTCTTTTTAACAGTGGTCTTCTTTTAAAGCGCTGGTAGAATATAGACTTAAAAGTGCCATTAACGGCTCACTTGCAGAATAAAAATTCATTTAATTCATTTGTGTTTTTATTCTGGATTCTGGACTAGTGAGACTGCCTTAAATGCTGTTGGATTCCTTAAGGCTAGCTAATAAGCTGCCTCACGTATTTTCAAGTTAACTAGGAGAATACCCAAAACTCATCCACTTAAACGTATGACCTCCAATTACTCGCAGTTGCTACTCACTCACGGGTCAAATTGTGTTGTGTGTTGTGAGTGAGAGCTTAGAGTGGCGTAGAAAACGTTTTGTGAGACAGACTGGTGATTAGAACCGGCTAATCAGCGATGCTAACGCGTCGCCAGCCCACGGTAACACGTCTGTCAATTAACGATTCCATGCCACACCGGGGCTCTATTCGAATAAATGTGTTGGATCGGAATCGGTTTGACATTTGTCACTCGCTCGTTGCTGTAACGAACATAATATATCTAAACACGACTCTTTCATCCGATCGTATCAGAAGGAGGGTTACGTTTATGTGTATGTGGACAAGAATACGGGTGTAGACTCAAAATGTTTAATTACTCCGAAAGAAATGAGGCAAAAAATAAGCCTAGTGACGAAAATCTCATTCAGATATCTTAAAGAATTACGAAACCGTCGTTTGACTAGTGCTTCTTAAAGAGAGAAAACGCTCCCAGATCGCGACGTCACGACCTGCGAGCGTCATAGTAAATGACAATCGTGCGTTTTCCGGAAAAGGTACAGAATCTCTTAAAACTTTGAGCACTTATAACTTTGTGATTATTTAATCCCCAAGCTTTACTTTTTCTCCATTTGACAATATTTTTAATTCTTTTAAAGGATATCCAACATTATTGGCTATTTTATTTGGTTGTGTAATTCTGTTTCACGGACAACAGTCAACACGGCTTAATGTACTTTAAACGTTTGCGGTATCGTTAGCCATGGAAATGATATAGACTTTAATGACTTTATAGGCTTTGACGACTGCTTTAGCCTAGTTGGTAGTGACCCTGCCTACGAAGCAAGAGGTCCTGGGTTCGAATCCCGGTACGGGCATTTTTTTGTGTGATGAGCACGAACATTTGTTCATGAGTCATGGATGTTTTCTATGTATTTAAGTATTTATTTATCTCTATACGAATGTTTATCGTCGTCTAGTACCTACCCATAGTACAAGCTTTGCTTAGTTTGGGACTAGGTCGATTTGTGTAAGATTGTCGCCTGATATTTATTTATTTTATTTTATTTAATGTTTTTTAAAATAGTAAAATAAATACTTTGAGCATTAGAGCATTAAAGTGGCATTTTGTAGAGTTACAAGCGCGAATTTTGTAAGTATGACAAGTGAAAATTATTTTGTTTACGTCACACCTGGCCGTAATGCGAGTTTTACTGCACGCTGCGCGTACGGGAAAACTCGCATTGTGGCCAGATGAAGACGTAAAATTGTGTACTCAACACGGGTGGTAATTCATAAAGCCCCAGAGCGCATATTTATGGCCCTCACCTTTGGTTCGGGCCACACACACCTGCGATCTGGGTCATTCACGAATTTTCCGCCCTAGTTACGTAATGTACTATTATATTTAGTTCTTTAAATGTATTTCAGCCATCTTCTATTATAGGAAAATGAGATATCTTCAATAAAAATCTAGCTCATTTGCAATTGCGCCATCCATAAAACGCGCTTCTTATGCAGTCCAAATTAAAATAATGATTTTATCCGTTTAAATGCTAAAGTCTATTTTTTTATTCCGTAGACTAAAATGACAACCACAAATGTCAAACGTAGAAATAATGTGACCAGCTATATACAAACAGTGCTGATCTTTGAAATCGGTTTGTGAATAACCGATAAAATCTTGAATTAATTTTAGATTCAAAATAAACAATAAATAAAATCTACTCACAAAATAATACGAAATAAACAATAAATAAAATTTACTCACTACTAATTACTCAAACATTTAAAATGACATTGACGTATCGCCGACCTGACGTGACGCCATTTTGGTTTACGTATTTGGCATTCGTTATTTTACTCGTATAGTGATCGGATGTTTTCAGTGCGTGTTCTCTCGTTTTTAGCACGTCACGGATTATCCATTCATTGTGTTTCAGACGCTTCATCAACAAATATAAGTACCTCCCAATCGTTTATTTTCGGTTAGTACCGGTTGTAGCACATCACTATTTATAAGACGTAAAAAACTAGCAATACATGAAATGTCATTTCATTCTACGGAATAAAAAAATAGACTATAGTAGTTTTATTTTGCACTGGTTGCAAACAGTTGTTGCAACTAGTGGTAACGGGACAAGGACTAGCGACACGGCCATCTGGCGGTGGCGGCGGGAAACTTTGGCGCACTGGATCGTGTACAAAGTTCCTCCGGGCACACATATATACATATACATGAACGCTCTATTGGTACGTACAGTCACCATTATAGCCGCCAAATTAGCCAAATATTTCGGTGAGCGTCTTATTACTGGACTGATTTGAGTGATTTAAACTTTCGCGATTTTCGCTTAGTAAATAAAATGTAATAAGCGTGTGTTACGATGTTTGGCTACTCTGACTGCTACTAACTTTAGTTTCCTGAATGTGCAGCGAAAGTAGAACGTGCTGTGAAATATGTACTGTAGTGGGCAGATCAATGTATCTAGGCTAAGTTTATCATAAAATTTAATCTGCTTGACTCATAAAGACGTGTTCTTCCTTCGAACCCGACCCCACCTATCTCCACATGGCGACCCTGCCAGGATTTTACTCTCTATAGGATCTTCAGTTCGATACATTTATTTTGATTGGTGAAGTGCTAAGTGAAGTTATATTAACCATTAACCATTCGTTGCCAGGTATCGCTGGCCTCGTGGCCGATTCCTTGGTTCACCCTATGTAGAGGAAAGCGGCGACGGTCTGCGCGTGTGCCGCGTTCGATGTGAGTTTGAAGTGTAGTTTCAATGCTTTACAACTTGCGCGTGTGCCGCGCAGCACACGCGCCGCGCAGAACACGCGCAGCACACGCGCAGCACACGCGCAGCACACGCGTTCGGTGGGTGGAGGCCTTACTAAACCTAGTAGAGCTCCCGATGTGATGCGTTGAGAGCGAGAGACCTGCGTTCGTCTCTAGCTATCAATACAACGAATCCTCAAATTAATAAAGGGCCAGCAACATGCTTGTCATTCTTCTGGAGGTGCAAACGTCCATAGGCTTCTGTACCTGCTTACCACCAGGTAGTCTGTAAGCTTGATTGTAGACATATAAAAGAACCCAAATCAAATCACCATAAATATAAATACTAAAGAAAATGGCTTAACTTTTCTATCATCATTATTTCTCTCCCACCTCGAAAAAGGCTATGAAATAATAAGCTATTACACGAAAACTATTTTGTAGTTTTATGTATTTGTACAGGGGTTCCCGGAAACGGTTCTAACGATTTCTATCAGAGGGTCAATCACGTAACTTTTAGAACGCGCGTTAGGGCAATTCAACTATCATAATTCCATATAAAAATGGACATTTATATTTACCTGACGCACGTACTAGTGCATTACGTAACTAGGGCGGTGAATTCGTCAATGCCCCAGATCGCAGGTGTTTGTGGCGCGAACCGAAGGTGAGGGTCATAAATATGCGCTCTGGGGCTTTACGAATTACCGCCCGTGTTGCGTACAAAATTTTACGTCCTCACCTGGCCACAATGCGATTTTTCCCGTACGCGCAGCGTGCAGTAAAACTCGCAGATTCATAATAGGGGTGAAGATTCGTTTTATTATTCCAAAAGAAAGGCAATAATATGTGCCTTGAGAAAATCTCATTTAGATATCTCAAATAAATTACGATGCTACAACCGTTTTAATATTACTCGTTAGAGCTCGGCGATCGTGACGTCAATACCCGAGCGTCATAGTAAATGACAATCGTTTCATATGAAAATACGTTTTGCGGAAAAGATACAGAATTTACCCTTAACACTTTCGCTGCCCGGAACCCGCCTAGCGGGTGCCTACGCCGTAGTCGCTTACCGCTACATACCTACGAGGAAAATAACAGGATCGGCTACGAGCGTAGCACGTACCGATTCTTGGCTTTGAAATGTCAAGAGGGGAAACTTTGAACACTTATAACTTTGTGATTATTCAATCCCATTTAAGTTTTTCTCCATTAAAATTAGTATTTTTAATCATTTTCGAGTAAATTTATCATTATTGGTTACTTTATTTCGTGTCTACACTCCTATTGTTGATTATTAGATCTTCTTTTCAGAAAAAATCATCACGACAACAGTCAAGCTCGATCTCAGTTTAACATAGACGATAAATGGACTCACCATGACTATGATGCTCTGGGAAAGCGCTGTCACACCGTCCTGCAAAGAAACGCGCCATTAATATAGACAACCACACAACAATTAATCCCGCAACTTGTTTATCGCGATCATAAATATTAATTAGATCTCGCAGTCGTTGCGCGCGTCATTAATACTGACGGATTGACAGCTCATTAGTCAAAACACTAACATTGACGTGGTAGTAACGGGAAATCGTCTGGTGGTTCGGTGCATTTAAAATAAGGGTGTACACTAGGATTTTTTTACGATGCCATTCGAACGAACCAGTTTCTGGACAGGAAAAATGATTGTATGGGTGCAACTACAATTAAATAACATAAATACCCAAACATTTCGACAAAGATTGATCTCGCTGGCGGTAGCGCAAAACGCTTTATTTTATTTTAAATGAAAGGAAAAATTGAAAAATTGAATGCTCCGAGCCGGATTCGAACCGGCGACCACAGGCATTCATTTAAAATAATTTCCGTTAGCAGCGTTACTGCTTAAAAACAAAAATTAATTTCGCTTTATTCTAATTGACATAAAAGTATGACGTCACGATACGCTATTTGTACTTATCGTTGAATCGTTGAATAGAAAATCAAAACGGTCGCGAAATACTGCTTTTATTTCCTTACTTGTCATACAATTCTGGTTCTATAAAAGCGTAAGGATTCTATTGGTAGCTTTAAAATTACCCTGAGACACTAAACAAATGCATTTTTTTTACTTTTATGTCCATATCTTTATATGATTTTAATTAGTATATTTTTGAACTTATACTATACTAGCTTCTGCCCGCGACTTCGTCTGCGTGGACCCGGTATAAAAACTACAATATTTTAATCCAAGCCATAAACTATTTTTGTGTAAAATTTCAGTCAAATCAGTTGAGCCGTTTAAGCGTGATTGAGTAAAAAATATCCAGACAAATAAACCTCCAAACATCTAATCATCCAAACTTTCGTATTTGAATATTAGTAGGATTACAATAACTTGATTTCCATTTTTGAAATCCATGTACTTACTCGTAAAGTTACCTACATCCTTCCTTTTCCGTATAAACAATTACCCCGTAAGCTAATTAAGCAAGATTTGACAAGGAACTTCCCTTACGTTCATAACGATGTTACACGTTCAAAAGCAAAGTTATTCTTCCGAGCTTCTTATTAATTAATTCACGCCCAAGCAAGACTGTTCCGAACTCCGTATTCATTTGGTTTTCTAAGTTTTCGCCAAGCGTTTTCTTGCTGTGTTTAATGAGTACGGGAAGTGTCGTTGGATATGAGCAATTGGTGTATTTTAGTATGTATTTTTCTATATTAGTAAGCATGTCTTCGTCTAGTACCAAGGGTATTAAAAAAAACTGAAGCGTAAAAAATATTAATTATATTACACATTTTCACGAGAATCGGTAGAGAAATGCGTGTACACACTTCCTTAAATTGGGACTCAATCGATTTGTGAAAAATTGATATTATTAATTTGTGAAAATTTTATATTAAATAATGGTGGAGAAACGTATTATTAACATGAATATTTACACAAAAAACAATTACAGCATCTCACAGATAGTGCTAGAATATGATTAATTAAGCTCATATACCTAGCGGTCCTGTTATCATGTTAGCTGGTAGATTGGTCGCAGGTTTTAATCCCGTTAAGAGCATATATTTGTGTTTTGTGCAGATGGATGATTCAGAAATGTTGTGTTAATGTGTGCTAAAATACCTGGAAAACATCAAGCTTCAACTTATTTATGCAATAGTAAAGGTGTATAAACTGTTGTTGGACCACATTTCTTTGTGACGTAACCAGTTTCTATTTTCCCCACAGATATCATACTAAAGCAGCGTTTTTGACCGTACCTTCACAAAAAGTTGACGATTTGGCTATCAGTCAAATACCATATGCACGAAAGTATAAGTGATATATTATCATTTATACTAATACTGCATTTAAGATTGAAGCAACCCTTCAAGTCTTTTGTTCCATAATATTCTGTTTCCGTTTCCCGTGCGTTTGACAAGACCTATCAAAGATGGCTGTGATTGCACGTCAAGTGCAATTGTATAGATATAGAGTACAAAACTGTCTCGAACATGTATTGGGGATTGTGGCTAGGCTACCCTAACGAGGACTTGAGGGACAATCGTATTACAATTAAATATCGATGTGTTCCGCTTTAAGGCGCATGCGTCACTTTGGTGTCAGGCGAAAAAAATAGGAACTAATAAATAAACCTAATAATTTAAAGATGTTTTAATATTATCAACTTTTAAGGATATTTTCAACTGGTGTTGAGGTAGGGCACAACGAAATATCATCCCGCTCGAATGTCACGCAGCCCAACTGGGGAAGTACCTCCGCCTTGAAGAAGATCAAAGCCATAATAACACTAGAACTTGCTCTGTAGTAACTAGTGTTGTGTTCCTGGAGGTGAGCAAGGTTGCCAGAGCTCCCGAGGATGCGTTGTGTTGAAAGCGAGGGAATTTGTTCCTTCAGCTGTCCGAATCCTCAAACATATCGACGAAGCTTCGACAGGGTCGGCAACGCCCATGTTACTCCTTTGGAGTTGCATGCGTCTATAGGCTACGGTGTCCGCTTGCCATCAGGCGGGCCGTACGCTTGCTTGCCACCGTAGATGTATTAAAAAAACCTCAACTTCGCTACTGCTTCTAAACTATGTGTGTACCTATTTGACAATTTTTTCGGGAAAATAAACTCCGCTCATATTAAAATCCGTTTTGTCTAAAAACGGTTTTTAAATCGATTTTCGCGTGAGTCCTTGCGGGGCGAAGAGTACAGCATCAAGCTAGCATTAGCGAGCGAGCGAGACAAAACAATACAGTTTAGAGGGTTACATTTACCGACGCCCGCGGTGATATAGTGTCAATACGAGCACGCTACACATTGAAATCAATTTGAGATGCGATATGTACAAACCGGATTGACTCTTTAGATGCCTTCATTGGTGGTCAGAACTCAGAGCACTGGGATGGAAGGCTCGAAAGGGCCTTTTGCCTAACTGTTAAACTGTGTGTGTGTTAAGAACTACTTAACTATTAAAGCCTTTCCTTTGGGTACATCTATTGAACTTATACTTAGTAAAATGTTTTTGTTGTTTGCAAAATATCATAACATCGAAATATATTTTAATTTTTTCACAACTAAAATATACTCCTCTTGGTTGGAAGGTCAGATGGCAGTCGCTTTAAGTAAAACTAGTGCCAATGCCAAATCTTGGCATTAGGTATCAAAGTGAGCCCCGAGCCGGGAATATCACTACAGGAGGATGATGATGAAAGTACAGCAAAACTTGTGATAAGGCTGTCATAAGATTTGCCATTAGGAGCCATGTCCACATTAAACTAGTCATTTTCGCAGGCTTTAGCATTTTGCCTTGCTTACTGGCAAGGGCCATATGTAATGTCACGACTTCATAAAAGTGCAAGTTGATGCTGGCTTATGGGCTGCTTAACGATCTTAGCAATAAACCCTGAACATAGTCAAAAAATTTGAAATTCAAGCGTCCCTCGTCCCGTTCCCAAAAGTAAAAACCGGCCAATTCCAACGCGTTCGTCCATTCATCTACCAAGTGGTTTTATTAAGGGGCGAATAGACAGAGCAATTTGCCGTCCGACCGCAGCCCGCGTGTGTTTATTAGAGACAAAGCAACCCCGCCCGATTTGCATAACGGTCCGTGACGTAATTAGAACCATCTCGGACGTGCCCTTTGTGACGTCTCGGTCACAACGCCTTCTATTTAGTGCGGGAATCTAAATAATCGGAATAGGGGTGTAGACTCAAGATTTATTATAACTTAAAAAAAGGCAAAAAATATGCCTAATGACAAAAATCCCATTCAAATATCTTAAAAAAATATGAAGGTACAACCGTTTCAAACGTTACTGGTTAGAGAGGAAACGCTGGCACCTCACGATCCACGAGCATTTTTCGGAAAAGGGACAGACCATAGCCCCTCTTAAAACTATGGACACTCATAACTTTGTGATTATTAAACCTCTTCGCTGCTTTCTCAATTTGACTACATTCTTAGAATAGTATTTTTCACAATCGTGTTATAATAGAGAGCTTTTTAGTTGCTGAGTGGCCTAACGAGATTAAAAAGCTTCATTATGACACTATTGTGAACAATACTTTTTCTACGAGTCAACTGAACAAATTAAACAAACTTGGTATCTATTGAAAACGAAGTGCAACCAACGGCTTTTTCATTTTTGTGTGTTGATGTCTATTTTCTTTTGACCTTCTCATGACGGCGTCCTATTGATCAAATACATAATAGTTCAGTAAATGCGCCACGTGATTGGTCAGTTTCATTTTAGTTGTCTCAACAGTTATGAAATGTTGAGTTGGGAGCTCCATAGTAAAAAGTATAAGATTTAAGTTTGGTGTACAAAGTTGTAACTAAATAACCTAAATAAACCTAAAGAAATTAAATCTAAAAAATTAACTTGATTTGGCCAATGAGATCGTCTAGTGTCTACGTTATGTTCCTAGCAACCCAAATTCTTTTATGTGTAGCAAGTTAGACTTTGACTCATCCCTACCTACTTAACCCTACGTTCTCCTACTACATCCTAGTTCAAAATTATAATCAAGTAATAAATAAAATTTGTTTTTGGTTACTAAACCCCAACCAGATCCTACTGTGGCCGGTTAACGTAATGGTAGCTAGCTATATCATTATTTTCTCAACATGTAATACTTTCTCAAATCAAAACCTTGGTTTCTTTATATACCAATTGCCTCAATTTATATTCATATCATCAAAGTATATAACAGACCAACCTAGCTAGCTAATTGTTTATTATTATTATTGTATGGAAGACTCTCTTTCATCCATACTATGCTACCATTTCCGTCTGGATGTGGGTTTGGCCAACTAGCTAATTAAATACCTATTTTATTATATTTTGTTTCTAATAGGTATTCCTAACTTATTGAATTTACCTGTGCTTCGTACCTATTTTCTGATGAGAAGAAGCACTGAACAAACTCATCAGACCTAACAATTGAATATTATTTCATTCAAAATTATGTATTAAGGCATTATTTCACCCATTACATGTATACTAATGGATTCATTAGATACCTATAATCCCTGATATAGTGAAGATATTTATAATACCGAGGTTTACCGTTTATTAAATATGAAATATTGAACCTGAAGTTTACCCTAAGTAATGAGTATATTCCACTCATGATAATTTGATACCTTAAAATTAGACATAATGGACTGCTCCGCTTGCCATTAGCCTAGAATCATTTCATCTTTTTGAAACAATTCTGATATCCTAATCATAACTGGAATCTTTATGACGATAATCAATATATAATAGTTACACCTTTAATATTTCATATATAATAATATACGGAACCCAATACTACTGATCCTCACACAATGACTAATTCCTATTCACACAGTTACTCATAATTGCTATTAAACCTTTAAATAAACGCTATTTGATTTGTAAACCTTCTAACTTTCCATCCCTAAGAATAGTATTCCTACTAACCTATTACTGTGTTTGACTCTATACCTAAGCCTACCTACCACTAAACTCTAAACTACTGTAGGCAAAACTCCCATCATTACTTTATTAACGTTATGTGTTGTGTAGTGTATGTTCTAGCTAGGGACCTAAGCTGTACAACGTTCGGAAGGCTAGTCCGAGAATGCAACCTAGAGCCTGTGTAATGTACATTTCACAACGTGTCCGTGGACTAAAGGGTTCTGTGAAATGCACGCCCTATTTTTATAACATATAAATATATATTCAATAAAAGACCAAGCCTTAAGCACACACGAGACATCAACGAGTGGATAACAATCCTAGCGATCGACTTATGGGAAATGGCGATCTTCTCGCTTCAGCCTGTGGCCAACCTTAAGACCAGTAAGAGGCCCATCAAAGATAGGCTACACTATCTGTGTAGGTAAAAAGATGGTGCCAGGCTTCTCTTAAACCTGGACCTACTACTAACAGGATCCCGAAGTGTACTTCCTTGACACCGTTAGGTGAAATGCACTTCGTTAAGTTGACCATGCAACTAGGACATTGATCTGGTTCGAAATGATAATAAAATAATCTAAAATAAACCCGAAATGTAATAGAAAACTAAGCGAAATAGTTCACTACTATGCAACATATTTGCACAATACTGAACCTTAGAAAACTCAGAATCTAATAAGTGGTGGAATAGTTCAATACTACGCAAAGCAATCGCACAATATTGAACCTTCCCGCCACAACAATAGTGTATCTACTATTGTTTACGTTACGAATTTAAGCTCGACCCAGAGTCAATGACAATCCGACAGCTCGCTAGAGAAAGAATGAATACGTCTACCCGGTGCGCCGTTTTTATATACACTAAAAGGTATGAATCGCTCGAAACGCTCGATCTGCTCGAATCGCATTATTCGCTTGACGTAAACGAAATAATACCTTACCACCATTAACTTAAGATTGGTTTTTAATCGTGCACGTACGTGCTTACTCCCTATTGGAACCAATTTTACTCATTGCGTAGTGTGCGCGACAGCGTCGTAGCGACAACACGTACCTTTACTCAGAAATATGAAAATATTAAGTTTTGTTACGCACAAAACGTTGGTTCAAGTATGCACCACTATATTCTAATCAGATGTACATATCAGTTCGATTCTTATCCAATGATGATGACGATTAATGTATTAATCCCTATTATATTGTATTATTCCTTCATTCAGCATTCATTAAAGATCATAATAGAGCTATAGGCATAGTTCTAGTTACAAAGTCTTAATTCAAACATTAAGGTCGAAGAGTATAAAAAATACATTATTATATTATTGATTATTTTATTTAGTGTCTACTCTCTTAAGCGTAAATTAACTTTATACGTTCGCTCGGAAATTGTATTTCTCCTTTTCAAGTCCGTCGCGGGCAGGCCTGGCAGTAAAAACTCTGTAATGTAGCGATGAAATAATTATATGTTGTAGCATTTGTGGTGGCTGTTTTAAACGGTCAGGTATAGGGGCTGTATTTTTTATTGTACTAGTTTTTTACGTATTGGATTCGCTAGCGTTGAACAATGTTTTTCAATTAGCTTATTCTTACATTACCTACACGTTACTTTTATTCAATATACTCAAAAAAGAGAAACAGCAAAAACTTATACTAGACGCAGAAACTATTAATTAAGCAAATTAAATTGAAAGATGATGTTTTTTACCAAGTCGCTGTATTTAACATTTAGAAAAAAATGTAAGTATCCTTTATGTTAACGGTTACACGTGAGCCTAATTTTATTCAAATGTCTTAAGCCGTTTTTGCGTCATTGAACTTAAAACACCCAAAGTTCCACTATTTATTATCTACTCAGGTATTTAAAAAATATAATAAGCAAAATTCAGATGAAAAATACCTCAATTAAAACTCCAAATCACTCCTTAAGATGTCTTTAAAATCGGAGGAGATATTTTACCAAATAAAAGCACACAGTAAAAGCCACAGTACGCGGCACGCGGCAGTCTCATTACTTCATTCACGAGCCAAGCTAACGACGCCGCCAATATTCTTATTTACTGCAAATTGGCGGCTCGCCTACTGGTCCTAATACGGTGTGGTTCATTAGTTCGGTAAGTGGTTCTAATCATAATAAAATAATGATACGGGGGTTATATCAAAGGTAATTCTGCCCTTTGTAATGTTTAACTGGCACTGGCAGGCATTTATTACGTTTCGTACCATAAATGCTTGATGTTTTACCACAATTATGAATTAAAAACTCCATTTAAAAAGGAGGAATCAATTCGTCGGTAGCTTTTATTTTTTATGTACCTATGCTCTCAGATATAGCCCTCCGAATCGTTGAACTTAAGTGGCAGTGGGCGGGGCACATTGCACGTAGAACCGATGGCCGTTGGGGTGGAAAGGTTCTCGAGTGGCGACCACGTCCCGGAAGGCGCAGCGTGGGTAGGCTGACAACGAGGCGGACTGATAACCTGGTAAAGGTCGCGGGAGTCCGCTGAATGCGCGTGGCGCAGGACCGATAATTGTGGCACTATTTGGGGGAGGCCTATGTCCAGCAGTGGACGTCTTTCGGCTGATATGATGATGGTGATGCTTTCCGATTACTCGAAGACGCCCCGTGTTTTTTTTCATTTCAAAGGGTATCCTTTTCAGGTGTCCAGATCAGGACCTGACGATGGAATCCTAGAGAGATCGAGGGAACTCTTAAAATTTTATAGGCGCACTTGAGCGGTTTCAGTGTTTTAAACTTCAGTATTGTAATTAACCATGTTATGATAATGACTGAACTAATTCAATTCAATGGGATGATGCAAAAAGTTAGTACCTTTTTAAAAATTATGCATTTATTATGAAACTGGAACGACTGTCTCAGATAATGTATGAACGTCCTTATGCATAACTGAACTCAATTCCTCCACTGATACAATAAATAAAAAATCTAACTTAAGGCTCTTCCCAGAATTGTCGTGCTTAATGTTCGGTCTCCGCCCGGCAGAGCACCGGCCAAGTTGTTTATTAGCCAGCGGGTAGTGAACGGGCAAGTTGTTAGCAAATTGCGCGAAATCGCCAGGTCGTGCCGTGACTTCCGACTGAAACTGGGCTACGGCCATTCACGGGGGTAATTTTTCACGGAAAATTCACGGATGATTCACGGTAACAAGTCGATATAAATCTAGTGGTTTGATAAAGTGTTTGATTAAGTACGTCAATGTAGATCAATCGAGAGATTGTGAGTATCTGATATAAGCGTATGCCCGCGACTTCGTTCGTTTGAATTCCAAATTACATCCCCGATTTCTTCCCCTTAACCCACTCGCCGCCACTGTCTTGAAATCACCCTTGCTTCCACCTGCCACTGCCACCGACTTCATACGAAGTCCAAAAACAACAGACTTAAGACTTGTGTAGCGTGGGGGTTCTCCCTCGCATTTTTTTTGTGGCGGGGAAAGGGTTAATACTCTTGAGGGACAGAGCAAACGAGTTCATATATTTATGATTTTACTTTTAATAATGTTTGTGATACCTTTTAATACACTGAAAGAGTAACAACGAGTACTTACGAGTACATCCAACATATTCTTTAACTTCATGTCAACCAAATCTCAGCGTTACTCTAGCAGCTTTTGTTCCCTACTATCTCATTTCAATATCGGGTTCCCTACCTGTGTCTGGGAATAAATGATAACTTCAAACTCGAGCACTTTTTGAATGCCGAACACTTTCGATCGCCAGCTATCGACGGTCGAATATCGAGGAAGTCGATACCTCGCGTCCTTTGTCGCGAAACGCTGCGTTCGATTCTCGCTTTAAATCAGTGTTTGCCATGAAGGAATACATGCGATTGTTACCTACATCGCCGGTGCAACGGTTCACTTTGAATTGTGAAATATACTCGTAAGGTTTGTATTCGATATTTTCTGAGAGGTTCATTTATACAGAACGCTATTCCGTTTCTGTTATTGTCGAGTTGGCCTGCTTTTGAACTGTGTCGAAGATGTTGTATGTAGGCTTGAAGATTGCATGTGTATGTGTTATTATTAAATTGGTACAGTACAATTATTAAATTAACTTAAGTGTTAAGTACCGAAATTGTATGCAGCTATCATACCTACGTATTATGTTAGGGTGCAAGACTAACAGCGAATAAAACACCTAACTAGTTAAGAAATATAAATATAATCTCTACGTTCAAGTTTACTTAAAATTCGGAAGAGCTTAAGAAGCTGGAGTCTTGCAAGTCTTCTGTTAAAATGTGAGGAGATTTTATTTTCCTAAAGACAGGTGTAATTTAAAAGCGTTACCCGAGCTGACGAGGTAAGAAATACTACAATTTTGCTACCAACTCGAAAATGTAATTTAATAATTTTGTATTGGCCAATATTGACTGAAAACAAATTACATTTCTGAAGTTGTTTTTGGTTTAACACCGTAAAATTGTTTAAATCGAGATAATTTATTATACACAGAATACACCATTATCAAATTCAATATTTAACGGCAGTATAAAACCAACAATATGGCTCGCCTAATTGACTCCATACAAATACGGCATATTAATATCGCGTATTATTTAATTTCGCACGTAATGGTCGGTAATGAAAAGCTTCGAATTCAGTGCTAACAATAATACACCGGCGATTTATTATGCACCTAAATTTTACGGTGCAGGGAGTTGAAAAGTCGGACATTTCAGTAACTAGAGTAGGTTATGTGACTGTGCATTGTTATGCTACTTTTTCATTAAAGATACCCTTAGCACAAGCTTAGGTTAAAATTGATCCAGCGTAAGCTAGAATTTTAGGTAGTTAGTCGCACTTAAAAAAATAAAATAAGAGTAAGTATAAGCAGTTTTTATAGCCATGCTATGAAAAGCTGATAATATTGATTAAACGTGTCTTCTGCCGGACTCTTGACATTATAACTATTACACTCGTAATGACACTAGTGAACGTAATGTTATCGTTAATCATCTGCAACATAGCCGTATTAATTCATTATGTACTAGTATATACTGCTCAAAAGAAAATAGGGGCCACAAGTATGGTGATGGTGACTTGAAAATTATAGTAAACTGTATATTTTTCCACCAACATGAAAGATGGTGTATTCTGAAGGATGCTGGAAATCATTAGTCAACCACTTATCAAATGGTTTAGGTTTAATAATTACCACTGAAATACAAAAATGTAAGTGGCCCTAATTTTGTTTTGAGCAGTATATGTATATTATACGTATTTTAGATCGAGTAAGGCATTAAATAAGTACCTAGTTCAATTCAATCATCGTGTCGAGCATAATTTGAAAGTACGAGTACTCTTGAATAGTTTCCTTACCTTTTGACAATAAGAGTTCTTGAGCAATTGACACGAACTGCTCAAAAGACACTCGAGGGCCGGGTAAGGGAACGAGTGCTGACCTAATGGTCACACACAGGTTGGATCCTAGTGAACGAATGTCCTTTATGTTGTGTGTAAAAAAACGATTGAAGCAAATATCTAGGATTAGTATATCTTCTTTTCTTCGGCGTACCCTCACTGCTGAGGGACGTGACTACGTAGAATGCCAACAGCTCGCCTGCATCGGTTACGGTCAGTCAGATGCAATTATTATTTATTTATCGTATGGCAAATCAGTATTTAGAACCGTGAGATCTTGGAAAAGACAGTACGGTTGCCAGGTTGTTGCACTTTTAGCACCACCCAGGGGTCACGTGTAGGGTAGCGGTGGGTAATTGGGGTCTAAGTCAGATGCAATGCAACGTTAACAGACCCCGTATCATGGTCGGCCTTATCACTTATCACACGATAAGTGACAAGATAGAGCGATCACTGGCTGACACCGTTCGGTAGAACGAGACGACGCTCCTATCTTGTCACTTGCTTGATAAGGCCGACCACGGGGTCAGGTATCCAGCTGTTCGGATGTCTGGTGGAAGACGATGATTTTATTTTTATTTCTGGCTTATGCTGCCAAAGCGACATCTTTCTTCAACGCGTCTCTATGGAATGCTAAACTATCACATCACAGTAAATTAAAATAATACTTAACTAAAATACTTACACCCTTTAATAACGAAGTGGGTGGTTATATATATTCGCTCGTAGACCAGCAGGTTCATCACGTAACGCATTGTACGTACGTTATGTATCCAAATGTCAAATTTTATATGGATTAATGACAGTTAAACTGTTAAAAAAGCTACGGTAGCCCAGTGGTTCAGCCATGCGGCTGTCAAACGGCGGTCGTGGGCTCGAATCCCGGCTCGTACCAATGAGTTTTTCGGAACTTATGTACGGAATATGATTTCATATTTTTCGGTGAAGGAAAAACATCGTGAGGAAACCTGCATACATCTGCGAAGAAATTCAAAGGTGTATGTGAAGTTCCCAATCCGCACTGGGCCAGCGTGGGGACTACTGCCCGTTCCCTCTCATACATGAGAGGATGCCTGTGCCTAGCAGTGGGACGCGTATATAGCGAGGCTGATGATGTGAAACTGTCTAAACGCGCGTTCGAAACATTACGTGATTATCCTTCTGCAGGTTGTCAGGTAGAACTAAATGTCACTTTCAGTATGGAAAAATTACAGTTGCGTTGTTCTAACGTGCGTCCGAAAACTTATGTGATCACCAGAGGGGTGCATGTCGCATTTTCAACCGATTCTCGCGAAATTTTGTGAGCACGTTCGATGATGAAGTACATAGATTATAAAGCTTCTTCTATGTATTTACTGTCAGTTTGTCAAGCATATTTCAATCATACGAGGATTTATTATCATAATGAACTGAAAGTGTTAGCCCGCTGGCGCTTTTTAAGACCCACCCTGAAATTATTTACCCAAATTAAGTTTACTAAGGTGTCACTTCATTTAATTGCCCAATACAATTAGTGAAAGTAATATTTTATGCCAATTCATTTAATTTGATAAGGCTTTTTCATTAACCTTAATAAATTGTTACATTTAGAAACAGCCGCACTTAATTAACATCGAAACAAACGTATGTTAAAGAAAACAAATTGCTTATTCTAAGCAGGAAACGAATGGAATAATACAAACAGACGGTACAGACGGCATAATTATTTCTATAGAAAGATAGAGATCCGAGTTGCAGAGCATGGCATGAGAATCCGCAATTCATTCCCTGCTGATGCCTTCACTGCCGGGTGGGGAGTCGCTAGTTTTAATGAGGCTCACAAAAATACGGACTCACGAGTGAAAGGCTCGGAGCAAGGATGATTACAACTTGAAGTGTCACTCACGGCCCTTGCCTCTCGACAGCCATTACCCCCTCGCACCCCCTCCTTAGCTCGCCCTGAGAACCAAACAGACGCACTTTTCTTTTGTCTCCGCACTTTAATCAAATCTATCTGAGCATTATTCGCGCACCGTAAACAATACTAGCTGACGTCTGCCGAAACAAATGATGCCAGTGATAAATTGTCGGCCTTTCGAGAAATAAGTTTGTTCATTCGACTCTTTTGTCCGATTGATCGCAGATAATTCCAACTTCCGACAGAAATAGGATAGAAAATTGCCTTTCAGTCGTGCCGGTTAAGTAGCGCTCGGTATACGGTATTCCCGAACGAAGGCTAGCGCTTAATGTTACCCGACGTCGCCGTTCCTCGGAATCATTCATCATAGTTCTTGTACAGGAGACCTTTCAAGAGCAGAATATTAAGCTTTCATACATTGTATTTTATAGATCACATAATTACATTACGAAACTTCATTAACGTTTTCAATATCTTCGAAAAATATTCATAATTAGTAAGCATATCCATTATCCAAAAAGCGTCTACGCTAGAATTAAGTTCACCTTCGGTTATAAATATTAAAATTAGGCCTTTGTACAAGCTTTTCTCGTTAAGATAAAGTAACAACTTGAGGCTAAACCCTAATTTCTTTACAATTACTTTTCATAAATCAGCCGTAGCCATTTGTTTTGATAAATAATTTTCAAGACGCGCGCTTGGGAAACCAAAGAAACTCGTTAAAAGTACTAGGAGCTCATAGGCTGGGAGCGGGTTAATATTGGCTTGTGTTCGCGAAACTGCGGGCTAAGCCACACATGAGCGATGGAGCCGCGTCAGCCTCAAACAACCGTAGCACTGAAAAATGCACTTTACGTAAGACGATTTCTCTATTTAATTGCGAGTCGGATTTCCCGAGTCGTTTACTTTAGTACTGAGCTTGTAAAGTTTAGATTTATGATGCGGCGACAGCGACCGAATTCGTTCTTCAGTCGGGATTGAAAATTTAATGGCAGAGAGAGCGTTTATGTAAAATTGCAGATGGTACTTGTCTTAGTTTTATGTCCGAAGTTCAACCGCGTCATTAATCTTCCAGATGTATTAAACTCTTGGTTAGTTGCCTGACGTATCCTGAAACTTCTCGTACTTACAAAACTAATTGGAAGATAAACAAAGGCAACTTGGCTGTTTGCTAGCTTCTTTTTGCGGTATTCTGACTTATCTCAACGTGAAGCATTTAAAGATGAAAAAATGTGACGTGAAACAGAATTCTGCATTCGGTTTTGAAGTTAAAGTCGAGTAGACGTCGACATTCGGAAGTAACCTCCGCCATTTTATAGCGGTCTTCTCGGTCGACTATTCGTCTTGTGTCTGTTAGGTTTATTTTTAACTGACTTCTGATAAAAGGAGGTTGAGGAGGCTGTGAAAAGGATAGCATGATCATTTCGAAGTCTATATATATTTATAAAAAGTGTCGGTAATCCGTTCCAGGGCAGGCAACGCTACGTGTGCCGTGGCGCGTAGCAGAAATTTTCCGTTTTGTAGCGGCAATCGCAACTAGAGGCATGTCTCACATGTGAGTGGTTGGCCATTTTTGCGAGTACAGCAGAGTCGAAAGAAAAGGATTTGATTTTAGCAGCCAATGTTGGTGTTTTCGTGTGCTCTACCGTAGCATTTAAAATACTGAACCAATTTCGATGAAAGTGGTATCAACCGGTTCGAAGTGATGGCCGTGTATGAATACTATTTTTTAAAGTAAATTTTCTAGTCAAGATACGGTTTTTGGAACTTTTCAATTCGACGAATTTTAATAATAGCTTCCAGGCTTCAGTGGAAAGGGGCGATATAACCGGCCACCTGAGAAATTTTGAACACGTGATAATTTCGCAGGGTTTAAAAGCATTAACCATAGATATATATATTACTTCGTAAAGATAGGCTTAACGCGCAAGAGTAATTCGTCGAATGCGGTGGCCCGACACTGGCAATTGCGGGCCACCGTGCCTTATTAAGTCTTCAGCTGTCACAGTGTGTCACAGTATGTCAAGCGAATATTGTTCGGACGGGCGTATCTTTACTTTCGATATCATTGGCATTAACATATCTAGTACTAAGGTTGGTTGCCCCAAACCGTATGTATAGGTAATCGTAAACGGTGTTCGTTAAAATCTGATTGTGTGGAAAGTTTGACAGGTTTCTATGGGATGACAGCTGCCGGCGTCATATTTAACGTTGATCGGTCTGTAATCGTAAGGTGCAGCTTGCCCTTAGGGTGATCCACCAGAGGTGTGTGAGGCTGCAAGGCGGTAAGCGAGAAATAAGGTCCCGATATCAATAGCGTGACTTGCCGATAGCGCATCGTTTCCTATTGGTCAATACCTAGCTCATCATCTCGCAACCTTGTAGTCCTCTGCTACCACCACAACTGACGACGCGACACGACGTGAGAAATCTACCCTTCTCTCCCTAAATAATTTACCTATTTATTTAATTAATCGTATGGCGATATGTAGAGCACATAGATTATTATTACAAGTCTCAGGTTTCTCAGCTGCGTTTTGATACAGTGCGAGTGAGACAGAAGTCATTTAGTGTTGAATCTACACGCGACGTTGCAGTAAGTTAATTGTGCTAGCTGGTGGATCCCTCAAGGCCTCCACACACCGGTCGCGGTTGCGGGTCCACGCAAGTTGTACAAGATTGAAACTATACACTTCAAACACATCGAACGCGGTCCGAACGCGGGCCCGCGGCGCTAAGTTACAACTCGGGCAGCGCGGCCGCGGGTCGTGCGCGGTGGCCCTTGAGCTGTGATAGTAGTTAGTTGCGTTTCTACACGCCGCCCGCCTGCGGTGTGAATATACCGCTTCAACCGCGCCGCGCCCGCCTTTCGCCGCGCACGACCCGCGTTCGATGTGTGGAGGCCTTTACAGGTCGACACACGTAAAATGAGTTTTGCGTGCCATATTAAATGTATGGCCGCCAGAGCTCTTTTTACGTTTGTCGACCTGTACACTAGCAGTATTTCGTCTTTGTCCGGCCTGTGCAATACCATAGGCTGTTTGGATGTTTTACCAGGGTACCATAATCCTGCTAAGTAGTCCTGTCACCAATAGGGCTTCATGGGCTGTTACATTAGGCAACGTCCATATATCAACGTCGGCAGCCGAGACGGATGGCGAGCCAGATTGCGGACCAACGTACATTATATTAACGAGTGTTAACAATAGTAACTTAATATGTCTGTAAATGTTTATATTGTTCAATCTAGCACGGCTAGCACAAGAAAAGGTCTACTCATCATCCTTCTACCGTTCCCGGTTGTGTTTTAAAAGGCTTTTAAAGGAGCCCGGGGTCCGCTTTGACACCTAATCCTAAATAATTGGAATGTTAATGTTTATGTCTGGAGATTTCACATTGCATTATTCATTTGATTTGGTCTAACTTGTACTTGTTTGGAGTAATCTTTGTTCATTGATTGTTTGGCGCCGACTCAAAATTACTTCGGTACACTTAGATTAATTTAAGAACTTAGTTGTTAAGGTTAGGTAATTAAAAAGTCAAAATAATTACAAAATTATATACTTACTTAGGTATAAGTACTTACAATAGTTTAAGAATTTAGTTATTAAACTAAATAAAAAAGTTTTATTATTTTTTGCTTTTCAGTTCCTTTTCGGCGGTTTAATTTTTTGTTAAAAAGTTTTTATTACTTTTTAGTTCCAAACTATACTTTCGAAACGCAGTAAGTGGCGGTCGCGCGGCGCGACCGTCGCGGGTGCGCGGCCTGTGCGCGGCGGGTTGCTGGCGGGGCGCGACCTGTTTGACCGCGCTAGCGGTTTGTAGGCAAGCATATTCTATCGCAATGATATATTAATTTATTATTTTTCGCAATTGTATTAAAAAACGTCGTAATGTACTATTTTACCAGTAAATCGTGAGACAAAGCACATACATTGTGGTGAGGCAACTTATCTTAAGTTACGTAGGTGTTATTGAAAGAGCGAGCGCAGCGAACGAAGTTCTCCGTTTTTTCTTGGGCAAACATTCTTTCGTAAGTCTATCCGGCTGTTGTCCTCTACTGGTTGTGACACTGTTTTGTGAGTGGCTTCCATAGTTTTATACTTTTTTGTAAAACACGTAAAACAAATCAAAGTTTTACATCTCACAGAGCCACTAGTATGATATAAATATGTGTTCGAGCACTGATTGTCCCAGACTGAAGCCTGTGGCAACGTAAAGCGATTATTTTACTAACATGAAAAATGAAATATTTATTCTGTTCTGAAACACACATTAGCATATTTATGAAGTGTCCATCAAACCCTTAGAAACCTCATTAATATTAAAGCCTTATATTCCCCAAAAATATCTAGCTTTCGCACCTATTTTGTAACGCTTAATGTTATTCATGATGTCAGAGATTTTTCGGATCTAGCACATTCAACAGCCAAATGAGCGCGAGAGATAGCGAGCCTTTTCAAGATTATTAACGTTTGTCATACATTACTTTCCTGTTCGGTGGACACATTTTTCTATATTCTGCCAAATGTGTTTACATTTCTTCGCAATTTACCCCGCTCGTGAGGTTATTCCTCCCAAATCCAACTCATATTTTTCAAGATAGTTTCATGCTTTCTTAAGACCATTGGAGTCTATATATATTTTTCATAAAGAACGAGGGGAAAGAACATTAAAGGATCAGCACAGCCCGCGGCTATATTTCTCTGGAGATCTTGGATCTAAACCTCTATTAAGTTAAAGGAATCTGACCACGATTCCACGGTACAGGATTTCTTATAATTTCTTTTTGATACCGGGAATAAATCCTTATTCGGGAACTTAAATTACGTATGTCGCCGCGCGCGGCGGTATCGCGATGGTATCGGGTGGCGAATAAATCCGCCGGCCATATTGGATTCCCCGATCCAGGGAGTATTCTCTTAAGTTTCATTAAGCGATCGCTGATAGGGACAGATGCGGAATCTGTGCGGGATAAATCGGGAAGGATTCCCGAACTTTAGACAATGATTTACGCGGGGATACGTAATAATGGTGTTTACGAACTTGAAAGCTTGATATTTGTCGATTGCGTACGTTACAGCACGGCTATCACAAGACGGCTCGCAAGCTCTTTCGATTTTTCTCGGACTATCTATCTCTCTTTTATTAGAAAACTTAAAAAGCAGCGGTTATTATTGTACGGTAAAAAATTATTGGAATTCTCCTATAACTTTGTACTAGAAATACTAAAAACACCTCTGCCTTAATCCACAAATTACGTACCCTTCTAAACCCCACATCAAAACGTGTATATGCACACATGTATATCCGGCTGTACGTGCTCCAAAGTGGCATCTCCACGAAAATCTTCTCAGCATCAGATCCCTCATTAAAGAGACCCCTTCAGCCTATCCTGGCTCCTGCCTATCGCGATCGGGCTCAGAAGGCGATCGTAAAGATCTGCAGGGCTACTAAGATAGCGGCTAAATGACGCCCGTGTGAGTTATGATCGAGTTATGTGCGAAGGTTAGTTTTACGAGGGGAAGTACGCGGAAAGGTTGGCTTTTGTCCGGTAAGTTACGATTTTGTGTCTTATATTATTTGAATGTAAAACGTACTGATGTTACGATGATTTACAACTCATAAACAGCATCTTCAAGTCACAGAAATACACCAAGCGATTATTTGTGAGGCAAACTGCAGTTAAGTTACTGTAGATATTATTCAAGGGATCGTTTACACGTCGGTAAACAGACAAAACACATTTAAACACGCAACAAGAATAACAGCCGAAAATAATACGAGGCGTATAAATAAAACGGGCGCTCGTAATTTCCAAGTCGATGTTTAGTGCGAATTTGAGTAAGGGCAACCCTCGAGAATGTTCAGAGTCTTTATGACCCCTCGTTCGCTGCCGCGCGCAAATAGCAGCGCGTAATGGCAGATTACGCGATCCACCGAGATCCGAACGAGTAAAAACCGAGTTCCAGTAGTTACCTGGAAAGTAAGAAAGAAATTGTAACTAAAAACTGTTTTAGAAATATCTTATAAATTCTCCGATCAATATGAATTCAGAATTTGGTAAATCTCAAAGACCCAAAGATAATTTGAACATTTGGCAAGCTAATTTATTCCATAACTTTTAATCTTCGGATGCAAAAGTTAGGTTTCGGAATCCTAGTTCCAGTTAGTACAGGCTCGTAAACAGGGTAAACTTCTGTCTTTGAAGTCTGGGCATAATAGTCGCGTCGCGCGAATTTGTGTTCCTAAATCAACGGAGACTTCAACGGCGAGTGGCGCGCCGCAACTTACAGACTTGCCAGGTAACTTAAACACAACTTGTTTGGAATGTTAAATTCGATACGTAACTGGTTTCGTGTTAAACATTTGGGAATTACAATTGCCGATAGTTATTTAGCGGAAATAAAGCGATGCGGGAGATAATCAAATACTTTTTCCACCACGTTTCCGCCAGGTGAAATTTAATCTTACTTTAACCCATTCGCAGCCACAGAAAAAAATCGAGTGGCACCCCAACGCCACGCAAGTCTTAAGTCTATTGTATTTGGACTTCGTAAGAAGTCGCTGGCAGGTGGGTGACAATAGTGACGAACTTGAGTTCAAGTTAGTGGCGGCAAATAGGTTAATGTCACTGAAAAACTGTTTATTTACTTTATTTGTACGTACGAATTACGGTACAATTCAGTCCAGCATGTCGCTCACGTAACGCATTGTACGTAAGTTAGGTAGATATTTTTTATATGGAATAATTACAGTAGGACTGCTGTCCTGACGCGCGTTCGATCGTTACATGATTGCCCCTCGGTATTAGAACAAAACATTCTTAAACGAATGAGCCAGCACTGTCGTTTTTAGGATTTACATTTACTTAGGTAAGTATATGTATGTATGTAATCACTTTATCGTACACAATAACAGGTTAAGGAATATACATGTCACACAATAGATCAAAGGCGAACTTATCCCTATAAGGGATCTCTTCCAGCTAACCTTTGAGCAATTGAGAGGAAGGTAGGTATAGATCGAGATAGGCAAACTTTTACCGTGTACAAAAACACAGAGAAAATGAAAACAAATCCTAATAAATTAATTTTTGTTTTTTGAGCAGTAACGCTGCTAACGAAAATTATAAATTTACACGCCTCCCTAAGGCGTTGTTCAATGAAGGAACTGATTGAGGGATTTGGTGCCCGAACCAGATTGTTCCGATAGCTCAGTTGGTAGTAGCGACGGGCCATGAATGCCTGTTGTTGCCGGTTCGAATCCGCATTAAATTTTTCAATTTTTCCTTTCATTTAAAATTTATAAATCCTAATAAGTATTAATTCTAGACAATAATAAAATATGTAATATATAAAATATAAAATATGTAATATACATCTTTCGCAAATATACAATAAATAAATAAATACTGCATTCAACCAATTCACAAGTCATTGGAAAACCACAACTTCTTCAAATTCATCTTAAGTATATCGGAAGGGTAATAGTCACGTAACGTTTCGAACGTACGTTTAGGACAATTTAACTGTCATTTTTGTATATAAAATTTGACATTCATTACATACAATGTGAGCGATCTGCAGGGCACATGGTAACTTTAAGTTGTGTAGTTGAGGGTTGAAGTTTTCCGCCGCGAAAGTGACATACACACCGATAAAGGGAGTAAACATACAATACAATTGACACATACTGTGTATGTCTTCGCGGTAGTAAAAGTGAGGTAAGCAGTCGCAAGAAACTATTTTTTTTTAATAATTGAGTTTCGAACGCGTCCATTGTAAGTGTAAAATAAAACTAAAGTCTATCGAATAGGCTCGCCAGAATAGGTAGTCTCGGAGATTAAAAGTTACCTAGTTGTATTTCAGTGCGAAAGAAAGAACTTATAGACGGCAATAAAAGCTATTCTCATAAATTGAATCCATCTTTATCGAAAATATCCAGTTGTTGTGTGACGTATTCGGACAATGTCCACACATCGCGGCCTTGCCTAGCTTCAATAAACGACCAATGAATATTTGATTTCGCACCGATCTTAAGTGTTTTCCCCAATGTGTACATACTTACGCAATAATATTTATTGTACTTATCAGTTTATTTATTTACTTCATAGGTACAATAATAACACTGTAAGGGCACTGCCAAATATACGGTTTACATGTATATGTCGTAGGCGTATTGTATAATCCGCCGTTTTACATAACAGCTAGCTGTTTTGGATTCTGTTCTGTGGTCATTTTTGACGTTTTCATTTGCATTATAACCTCTGAAACTCGTTCTTTTGTCCATGGCTTATTTACTGTTTTCCCCATTGAGATTCATAGAAAATGTTTGATTGCACGTGAAAATTGAACTTAAAGTCACTGTTTACACAAATCTATCACGTTTTCTTTGCTTGATTGTTACCTAATTGTACATTTTAGTGACGAATTATCTGTATTTCTGTATACATTTCAATATGTCCCGCAAACCGGTCTTGAACTACACGAACGCAAGGTGTGGGGTCAGCGGTAGGTCAAATATTTACGCTGGCTTGTTTGCCCGGGATCACCGATGTGGGTCACGGGGGTAAACAATGGGTTAAACCGGTTATCAGTATCCTAATAAACAGTGTGATTTTATTTACAGAAGAGTTTTGTTGTAGTTTAAATTTGCAAAATACGAGATTTTGCGTTGTAATCAAATAAGTAAGGGGAAGGTACGGTAGCCTAGTGGTTCAGGCATGCGGCTGTCAAGCTGCGGTCGTGAGTTCGGATCCCGGCTATTTACCTTTAGCTTTTCGGTGAAGGGAAACGTAAAGAAAGCAGTAGCTTTCGTAAAACGAGTGCCTACGCTAAATCATGAGATTAGATTTCAAAGCGGACCTCGTACTCCTTTGGGGAACAACGGAGAAATCATTATGAGGATGATGTTAAAACATGTAAGGTGAACTTACATCCATATGAACGATGTGGCTACAAATGAACACGACTCTACCGTAATAAATATATTAGCCGAAAGACTTCCACTATGGACATAATAGGCTTATGAGGCTTCCCTAAAAAGTGCCAAAGTGATCGATCCAGCGCCCACATACAGCGGACTCCCGCGATCTTTACCAGGCCATCAGTCAATCTTGTAATAAGTTAGTGTGATCAAATATTTTGGGCACTATAGGCTATGATACATTTGGTTAGAAGTCTACACAGCTCTTTACACCTTTCGGTTTCTTCACTAGTCGAATAATAGTAGTTTATGCAACTGATACATTATGAGAGGCCTTAAAACACGAGTGTGAGACGCTCGTTTCATAATAGGATCACACGAGTGTATAAAGGCCTAATTATGTACAGTTGCATACGCTACTTTATCTACACATATATCATCAGATTACTATATCATTCAAAGTTAGATTTGATGCGAATATTTGGACATGGAAACATCTCAGACCAACAAAATATATAGACGGACCGTTACGAACAGTCTAGTGAAGCCAACCGGGTTTCAACCAAGCCCCATGAGTTTAGCACACGCTAAACAAATTAAATCGTACAAAACTCGAAATAAATGATCTTGACAGCATTGCGACACGGGCTGAAGAGTTTTGTGCAATTTTGTTTGTATATGTGTTAGTGAGCGTGTGCTAAACTTGAAGTAGCTTGGTTTTGTTTGTATGTGGTTTGGCTTCACTTGACTGTTCGTAACGCTCCGTCTGTATTTTTTTCTTGGTCTGAGGGAAACATATACATTTTATGATGTAAGTACATGTATAGTAGTAGTACCTATAAACAAATGAGTCAGCTAGAGCCAAATCATGTTTTTAAATAAAAAAATGTTTAAATAAATCACTCTAAACCAAATTATTTGAAAATATATTTTATGTCGGTTTTATTTATTTATTTAAACTTTATTGCACAAATATACAAATAAAGGTACAATTGGCGGACTTAATGCCTTAAGGCATTCTCTACCAGTCAACCATTGGGCTAAACAGAAACTTTAGTGGTGCAGGATCCTAAATAATGAGACACGAATGGAAACACAAATCGATTAATTACATGAATTTACATACATATATAATGCATACTATAAACTTACTGATACCTACATAAATACATACAATTATATGAACCTGAACAAAGATATCATGAGGATCATCAAATCATCAATATTTAATAGTCTCCCTCTTACCGTCAGGCAAGCTGAGAGCAAATTCTCCTTTAATCATGATCATTCCACAGACGAATAGTCTGAACAGCGAAGGAATTTGAGAGGAATCCAGTACGGTGAAATAGGACAGAGAGTTAAAGTTTTATAAAAGTTTATCCTTAGTTTAGAACACATGTTTTTTCTTTGTTTGTATTACTGTATATAATTCAATTTAATCTAATATGACTATCATATTGAGAGTATTTAGAAAGAAAAAAGAAAACGTCTTCAATGAAATAAAATAATTTCATGGTAAATCCACTACCATCATTTGTGGATAAACGTCAGCCATCTTGACTTCTTTACCACAATTTCCAAGCGACCAAATGTTTACCCAAGCTTGTATTAACTATAATTCCGTTATTAATACCCTCGTTCACTAATAAACTATTTAGATACGTAGACCCATAAATATGTATGCATTCCTGTAGCCGCCATAATCAGATACCGTTGACATACACTGACTTATGACATACATATGCATGCCCTCGGAATTAGACGTGATTAGCCGCACCTGGCTTGAGTAATAGGTATACCACAACCTTATTGGACGGCATATTAGTAGAGGATAATATATTGGGTTGAACATATTGTGGTCATTTAGGCAGTTATATCGGTTGAATCCACAGATGCTAAACATTTCTGGCGTTTGTGAGAATTGAACGCTAATAACATGGCTCGGAATATTATTTCGTTAGGTTTTTGACCGATTGAAAACTATAATAGTAGGTACATTACGTAACTAGGGCGGTGAATTCGTAATTGCCCCAGATCGCAGGTGTTTGTGGCCTGAACCGAAGGTGAGGGCCATAAATATGCGCTCTGGGGCTTTACGAATTACCGCCCGTGTTGAGTACAAAATTTTACGTCTTCACCTGGCTACAATGAGAGTTTTTACTAGTACGCGCAGCGTGCAGTAAAACTCGCATTATGGCCAGGTGTGACGTAAAAGTAATTTACAGTACATATGGTGCTACTTTCCCGCACTAGTGCGGAAAAGTGCACTTTCCGTGCATATGTCAAAACTTTTAAGAGCCACATGTACAGTAAAACGTTGTACGATACACGTGCGAATAGGTAATTCGCAACTCGTGTCGATTTAAAACACTTCCTTCGGTCGTGTTATAATTCATCACCACTCGTTGCGCATTTCCTATTTTCGGCACTTGTATCGTAAATAACTATTTTATATAGGATATTCTGATTACGATTCCGTTGAAATAGCAACTAATGAAGTACCTAAGGTGATTCTGAAATACTTGAGCAATCCACGGAACTATTCAAATATTATCGGCCCACATACCTACAGTGATCTGTTATTTTTTTCTGCACTAATCAACCCATTTGCTCTTGTAAAGCAGTTCGTGTGGTAAAGTGGAGTAGTTAATTGGAGGAGGTTAAAAAATGAAGAAAGTATTAACTGATCTGTGCTCCTCACGGCGGGTACAGTTTTTAAATTCAGATAGCGATACCTTTCACGGTTCAATTATACTGCAATGTCTGCAATTAGGTACGTACCTGGAACAAAATGAAAACAAATTCATTAACAATGTGTCAGAAATACATAAATTACATACTTTACAACCCCCCAACAGAACTAATTTTGTTAAAAACCATCACAACCGCACCCAAATCGGTTAATCCGTTTGGGAGCTACGATGGCACAGCCGAGCACGCGCACACCTTGAAACACTCCATTTTCGGCGGACTTAAAAAAACAGCCCTATAATGTCTTCAAGTCCTCTGATGAACGGAATTGTAAGAGGACAGTATTGTTCCCACAAAAGCGCCACTCGTTACCATGTACATTGTCGTTAAGAATTTAAGTCGGAAACAAAAACCAGCATTACTTATCCAACATAAACAAGTTACAACCGCATTCGCCGCTTACAAGGAATTATTACGCTCTAACTGTCCATCGCAGGCGCACATATCACGGCAACTTTGGGCAGTCTCCGCACCCGAGACCGTTAATAATAAAGTGTCAGCAGCAGCTAGAGCACTCTAGCGGTGTCAGAAAAAGTGCTACCAGGTGCTGGTTATAAATAAAACGAGTGTCCACTCGCGCAGTTTAGCCGTATTTGAATAAAGTTGGCAGAGGTTTGGAGAGGGTGCCAATGTAAAAACGAAATAAGTATAGTGAGATTGTGTACATTATATGGCTTTTAGAATGAGTTGGGTAGTGTTGTACCGGATTACTCGCCGGTAACATGACCTAAAATGATCCATTGTTCGAAATTCAGGAGTTGTTGAAAGGCTATGTTCAGAAAAGTTTCAGATCGATTATATACATTGCGCTGAGTGGACTCCTTTTTCGCATTTCACGAAATGTCAAAATGTATGTTATTGTTGTATTCTGTATATTTTGCGAAATAAACTTATTTTCATTATTTCTATACTGGAATGAGATTAAGTTTAAAATAAGGTTTATAAATTAATCGTGCCCGCTAATTTGAAATGCCGATAAGTGACAAATGACATTAAGGTAAGGACCTTTGTAAATAATGTTCTTATTTCGGGCTTTTCCGATTATTACTTGGGGCTCTAATTCCTAATCAGTTGCCTGCAGTTATATTCAATTCTGGTCGCCATTGTATGTTCTTATTCTCTAGATCTAAAAGTCTTAAACAATAATTGACAATATTTCAAAATATGTAATGACGCCTAAATCGAAAACCATTTCGGTAATTATGTTATCTGAACGTAATATAGTAGTTTTCTGTGTTTTTTTCCTGCTCGCTTTTAAGAAAATCGTGAAAACGTATAAAACTGGTTTTCACCGTGTGTGACGTCAGTATTATGGCTGCCATATGAAAGGTGTCCAAACTGCCATACAGAGTCGTAGTATTGACGTCATAATTTACTTACAACCTTCTGGAATTCGCTACTTTTCAATTTGATAGATTTGAATTAAAATTACAATTAAGAGAGAAATAAAAAAACACGTGTCGCTTAAAAAAACATTTTCTAGCGAACTAAATCATAAAATGGCCTACATGAAAATATGAAATGTTGTCAATTACAGTTTCTTAGTAAATAATTCGTGTAAGTGCCTTCGTAAATGCTAATTACTTTCAAAATCGCATTAAAACTAACCTAATAAAATGGATTAGTCGGCCCTAACTCGATTTTAAATCATTAATAAAACAAAAGAATGCAAATCGAACCGATTTCATGCCTACAGACGGACATGGCAGTCTAGACAGCGCGGCAGTTAACTTTTATGACGGGAATAAATAATTTCCAGTGACGCTCATTTTATTCTGCTGAACTGAAATAATAGTTTTTATTTCTGCTAAGTCACGGTACGATTTAAGATGGACAGTCTTTAAAATACGAAAAACACGACACAGCACAAATAAAGAGGAAAAAAGTATCACAAACTATAGCTAAGTTGATAAATGTTTTGTTTTTCCGTTCTTATGACGACGTAAGCTATACTTCAAGTATTATAGATGAAGGCAAAGTGCGGAATAAACATTTCTACAATCATAGGTTAATATTTCTACTATAAGTTATTGAAAACTCGATTTACTGCCTTGACTTTTGGTATATCAAATATATTCCTAGATTTAAGACCTCGGGCGTCGGAAAAGGCTCTTGTCCCATACTTTCGACCCGGAATCCGGAAGAGCGTCAGGGTGTCGTGGAAATATTCGCCCGCGGCTTACCGTCCGCCGCCATCTTTGGTAAAAACCGTTGCCAAGTGGGAAACCGTTGGAGAAAATGGTGTTCTGAATTTGAAAATAGAAAAGGAATCCGGTGGGACCAGTTCGAAAACACAGAAACCACAGACTCTAGTGTTACGTTGTAAAGTTTATCTGACTAACCAATATTGAATAGAATGTGTAAAATGTTTTTAGCCTATTTAGAATTGATTAAGTATTCATGATTTGCAGTCTCTATGTTCTCGACATTCTAAATTAATGAATGCAGTCTAAGTGAGGTTTGTTATATAATTCCTCTTAGAATATCCATAATTCTAGAATCTTGATTTACTGCAGTGTTTTAAAGACAAACGAAGGTATTAAAAGCTTTCATATACCTCCTGATGACATCACAGACGGTTTTTGTTCTATAACATAGTACTTGTTGATGTGGTGTGAGAGGTTAGAAGCACAATTCTAAGATATTTAGAATATTCAGATGTTCATGAATATTATATAAATTCTTAAAAACGTATCAAAGAAAAGCTTTAATACAAAATAATAAGGTGCTAAAGTATAAAGGTGGGTTGCACCAAACCGTCTGTAATTGTAAGCGGTGTTCGTTAATATCTGAAAGTATTGGAAGTTTGACAAGTCTCTATAGAATGACAGCTGCCGGCGCCTCGTTTGACGTTGATCGGTCTGTACTCGTAAATTGGTGCGACCACGCAAGAACATATATTTGAAATCAGTGTACCCGGCGACGAGTCTCACGATCTCCTCATACATTTTGCTGCGTTAACTTTTACGTGGTGGATTCGCTCTTGCATATTCAAGATGTTGAAATAATTATGAATAAAAGTGTGTTGAGTGTCGAGCGCACGGAACCCGCCATCTTGGGCACAACGGTTCGTATCAGGAAGCGGCGGTTACCCGGTTTCCGGTCGACGATTTACTTTGAATTATGGATTCATGAGACGAATTGTGTTGTTATTTTTTAAGAACCCTCCTCGAGGTTTTTGATGAGATATTTATTGCAGAGGTCACCGCGTTTGTATGGGTTTATAACAGATAATAAGTGTTTTTGATTCGAGGGCCGTGGAAAGCCCTTGTTCTAATCAAAGTGTGTAAAAGACCCTTGGCTTTGTTACGGGAATCGGGGAGGAAAAATGGAAATTATATGAACATTTTTACCAGAATCGTTACCGAGAGGATGTATTGTAAGATTTGCCGCCTGCGGCTCTAAGGAGTTTTGTTAAATTAAAAAAAAACAACTTGCTTTAAATAATTTAGCCGATTAGGAGAAGGAAAATGTGAGGTGACCCGGGTTTTATTGTATTTGCCTAAGACGCTTGAAAAGTCTTGGGAAATTGGTCAAACCAATGAGAAAACCCTAAAGATGCAACAAATGTTTCTGTTAAGCCGAATGGTTGAACGAAATCTGGCTCGTACCACTGCGCTCTGAAAATGTATGCCATCATCATCATATCAGCCGAAAGACGTCCACTGCTGGACAGATGCCTGCCCCAAAGAGTGCCAAAGTCACCAGTCCTGCGCCGCCCGCATCCAGCGGACTCCCGCCACCTTTACCAGGTCATCAGTCCACCTTGTGGGCCTACCCACGCCGCGCCTTCCGATACGTGGTCGCCACTCGAGAACCTTTCCATCCCGACGGCCATCGGTTTTTTTTAGTTTATTTTCAAGAAGGTACATAACACATATTCAATTTCAAATTCGCTAGCCAAACTGACTGAACAGTATTTTGGCGAGACCGCGCTCATTTTTCACAGCTATGTAATGCGCCTAAGTTACTACTTAAAAACAAATATAAATCTGATAAGACATTAAAATTAAGGTAATTTTTCTAATAAAGTCTGTTTTCGCTTGCTTTTCACTACATTTAAACTACATTTTTTATCTTCTCTTAACCAGTTAAATTCGTTATAAATGGTCGGGACCATGAAGTTATTTGTTTGTCTTCCGTAATAATTGTTGACATAATTTTGTACATATTTCCCTAGACTAATATTTGTCCGATTTACTTTGCTTTGTTTCAGCACCTTAAACTCATTAAAATAATTTTTTACACCTTTAAGATAATTAACCCTTTCCTGTATAGGTTCAACGTGCTATGTGCTCCGCCCACACCCACTTAACAAGTTTAGTGATTCGGAGCGCTATATTGGTTAGAAAATTTATGTAGGTACGAAATGGTAGGTATTTGATAATTTTCGATGAAGGAAAACATCGTGAGGAAAACCGATCTAATCCCACCATGGTCTAGTTTTTCGTCTGGGTTATAAGATCAAATGGCACTCATCATCATCATCATATCAGCCGAAAGACGTCCACTGCTGGACATAGGCCTCCCCCAAAGAGTGCCAAAGTGACCGGTCCTGCGCCACCCGCATCCAGTGGACTCCCGCAACCTTTACCAGGTCCACCTTGTGGGGGGCCTACCTACGCCGCGCCTTCCGGTACGCGGTCGCCACTCGAGAAACTTTCCGCCCCAACGGCCATCGGTTCTACGTGCTATGTGCCTTGCCCAGTGCCACTTAAGTTTAGCGATTCGGAGGGCTATATCGGTTACTTTGGTTCTGCTGCGGATAGCCTCATTTCTGATGCGATCACGCAGAGAAACTCCCAACATGGCCCTCTCCATTGCTCTTTGGGTGACTTTGAGCTTTCTTATCAGGCCCATAGTAAGCGACCACGTTTCAGTGCCATATGTCATCACTGGCAACACACACTGGTCAAAGACTCTCATCTTAAGATACTGCGGAATGTTGGACGAAAAGATGTGCCGTAGCTTCCCGAACGCTGCTCAGCCGAGTCGGACTCGACAATTGACCTCTTTCTCGAAGTTGGACCTACCTAACTGGACAGTCTGTCCTAGGTATACATAATCATCTACAACTTCGAGCGTAAAGTGTCCGATTGTAATGGGAGATGGCACTCACTTTCGTAAAACTAGTACCTACGCAAAATCTTAGGGTGCCAAGGCGGTTCCGGCCTCCTTTAAGTAACAACCGGGAAAATTCTTGGATATGGCTTTCGTAGGCTAGATGTAGCGTGTCCAGATCGGAACGCAAATCGCTCGTGAAACGGTTTTTCGGCTGATCGACCGTTTCATAATCGAAATGCAATCGAATGGAACTCACGCTCGCTGGAACAAGGTTCCTTGGGTGTGAAAGTAATTAAATCAAATAGGTACCTAATAGCAACTTTGTCGCAGGGATAAAGTTTCCGTAAGTTGCGCACCATGTTTGTTAGTTTATTTCAGAGTAAATTCGACCAAATTCTCAGAACAGTCCATAACATTTCCACTTTTTGAACGAGCGAGCGAAACGACCGGGGATCCCAGTTCAGCTTGGGCAAAAATTATTTCGTACATATATCCGGCGTCCGTCCGGATGTTCTCCTGAGAGCTGAGCACATAACGCATTGTAAGCGCGTCAGGTTTTTTCTTAATACAATGTCAGTGGCAAACAAGCGTACGGCCCGACTGATGGTGAGCGGACACCGCAGCCTATAGACGCATGCAACTCCAAAGCAGTAACATGGGCGTTGCCGACCCTTGATATGTTTGAGGATTCGCCGCGTTGACAGCTGGAGGAACAAATGCCCTCGCTCTCAACACAACGCATCCTCGGGAGCTCTGGCGACCTTGCTCACCTCCAGGAACACAACACTACTACAGGCAAGTAGTATAGTGTTATTATGGCTGTGGTCTTCTGCAAGGCGGAGGTACTTCCCCAGTTGGGCTGCTCCACATTCGAGCGGGATGGCATTTCGCTGTGCCCCACCTCACGTAAACCTCACTTACTTTCACGTCACTATTTATACGCAGAAATTACAGTTAAACTGTTTATTTAATTACAGTTAACTGGGGGTCGAAGTTGCACCACGTCCGTAGGAATTACCCATCGCTACCCTACACGTGACCCCTGGGTGGTGCTAAAAGTGCAACAACCTGGCAACCGTACTGTCTTTTCCAAGATCTCACGGTTCTAAATACTGATTTGCCATACGATAAATAATAAAAACAGTTAAACTCTCTTAACGCGCGTACAAAACGTTACGCGGTTACGAAAGGGTAACCCTTAGGTCACATTTCACAACCGATTCTCGTGAAGTTATGCGAGCATGTTGAATAATTATAGGTAGTTTTTTGCCGAATAAATTTTTCGAAATTGAAAATTGAAAATAAAGGTTTGTGAGTTCTACAGGTCAGAAGACCACTAACTAGTTAGTTCTAGTTTAATAGAACTTGGCCTCAACTCACAGATAGCGCCAGAATAGGAAAAAATATACACCGAGGCATTGTAAATTTATTTCTTCCGAATAAAAACGATTACTTCTATTTCACCGTGCTGACATCATATTCACAATTCAGAGTTTTTTTCCGTCAGTGAAAGAAAATGGCAGTGCTAAAACAAATATGCTTTCAAGAATACTTCAAGTCATTCGTGAAACTTTCTGTTTTGAGCTCTCGGGATCAAAGCACAATTACGAGTACCTACTGTGTTCAACAATATAGAATTGCCCAGACATACATACAAAGTGATACGTACTTACCTAGGTGCTTGCGAGATTTGAATTATTCAGTGTCGTCTAGACAAAAATACAAGTACACGGTGTACCGGGCTATTAATTAAGCGTTCACCATTTTTTTCCACAATTTATATATGGTACTATTAGGTAATTGGTCTAAACAGACAGCGTAGACACTAAACAATATAATCATAATGTTGATTTTTCTCGAAAAAGGATAAAAAATATAGTAGTAGTCAAATGGAGAAAATATGGTCCGTGTCCATGGGCGGCGGTAATCGCTTACCATCAGGTGATCCGTCTGCTCGTTTGCCTCCTATCAGATGAAAGCAATGCAAGATGTTAAATAATCACCAAATTATAAGTGTCCAAAGTTTCAAGACGCGGTATGTTCTGTCCCATTCCTGCAAAACGCACCTTCAATTGAAATGATTTTGAGCTGTTGAGCGTTTTCTCTCTGCGGGGCTGATCGTGCGTCCGGTGGGGTGTTTTTGTTTTGTTTTATTAATTAGATTTTAAGTAGTTTTTAAGGTGTAGTTAGTTGTAGTGTAGTTTTCTGTACATATTGTGTACTGTCATGTTTTTGTTTTCGTGTGCTTTTTGGGAAGGAATGAAAAAAAAAGCGTTTTCTCTCTCTCTCTAACAAGCAAAACTAAAACGGGTGTATGTAGCGTCGTAATTTTTTGAGATATCAAACTGGGATTTTCGTCAGAAGGCATATTTGTCTTCTTTCTTTTGAAGTAATTACAATGTTTGACACCTCTATTGTGAGTATCTAATTACTCTCAATACTAAATACAAATAAATGTTGTATTCAATAGTGAATGACTAAAAAGAGGGAGCGTATTCTTAAAAATATGTATAGTAATACCGTAATGTAACTTTTTTTTGTTGTTACTTGCACTGCCTACATTCTTTTCCGCTTCTGGTAGAGAATGCCATATGGCATTAAGTTCGCCTTTTGTACGATAAGTTTTATTTTTTGCAATAAAATTTAAATAAATAAATAAATAAGTATGCCCTATCTAAAATACCCAGTATGAAATGAATATTTAATGTTAATTTGAATACGGTGCAGAGTGCGTATTTTTTTAAATAAAAATGAATTATTGGTCGATTTACCGCAGCGCTGAAATTACCTTAGAGAATAACACGGCAGAGCTTTCGCTGTCAACGGCGGGAAAAGCTCGCGAAGCGCTTTTAAACCAGCTTTAAGATATTTATGGCGGCGGTTTAAATCTTTTCGTCTCTTCTTTTAAAACAGATTTTAATAAGTTCGTCGTCATTTTTAATCCACTTTTTATCGTCTATGATTACACACAGCTATCTATAAAACAGTTTAACTATACAGTAAAAATCACCTACCGCTTTCGCCCCGCCGAATTGCGTTGTTTACAATACGCACAAAAGTAAACCTTCCAATAGAACGCACCGTGGCAAATCAATTGAATCAATTAGATAATTAAATAAGCGCAGTTTGAAAAGATCAAGAGTATTTGCCACATGAGATTAATCATCAATTAGCCGGATATCCCGACACATGGCGGTGGCGGTGGCGTCTGAAAACGCGCAAGAAGCGGACCTAAACCAATTAATATTCCATCCTGGCCACATGTCGCCGCTGAATCTACACAAAATGTCCGTCTCGCCGCATTTGGACTGTCTAGGCGCGCACATACGCGTACTTGGATAACAAGTATTTCTTACTGCGAGTGATACTTTTTTGTAACCGGCAATAGGGACATTACCGGTATTCTCTTTATATAAAAATATAATTAGGCATCCAATTTCTCTATCTTGCTTATGGTTTCATATTTTGGAATTCTAATATTTAAGCGTCATTAACCTACGATTTTGGAATCGCAAAAATACAGCGCGAATTGAGGAAGTATAACATTTTTATAAATAGGTACCAGTGTGTTTTCATTCTCTTAATTCTTTCCCAATCAATTTAATCAAAGCATAATTGTGGGTAACGAGGTGCCATGGAGATGGAATGAATATCAAATTGATATCTTATATACCTAGTTACTAAAAGAGCAAAGTGAATGGTATTGTTATTAATTTGTTTGAAACCGGGTTCCTGAAATCAGCTCGAACGAATTCAACGCACAGTGGATCTTGTCTCATATACAGGAAAAATATTTTTTTTTGTCTTTTCAGTTAGGTACGAGAAATGAGAGAAACATTGTACACCGTCTGGCAGCAATGAACAAAATAATATAGATAATATAGTCCATACCTGCAGTCCAAATCCTATTTGATGTTTCAAACTTAGCACGAGTATTTCGACCAAGTAAAATACTCGCGAAAACTCCCTTCCCTCCGAGCCAAACGCCCTGGCTCCAAAAACAGTCCTCAAGCCTGTTGCGAACCCTATTTGCATTCTCTCTGATTGATTATTCAATCGCCAACCCTGTGGACACGACGGAATTGATTCATAACTAAATGCTAATAGAAATTATTACGCTAGAATTCATCTCGATAGTGTCAGAATAGTTCCCAGGTAAACCTTATCACTACGAACAAAGAGTCGCGATTTGAACGCGCTGAAAGTCTAAAAGGATTTGAATTTGAAAATGGAACGCCCTAAAGTTTTCTTAATTATAATTGATTGAAAAAGTTGCGACGTTCTGTAGTTTAAATACATTCGACTTTCAAGAGGGAATATTTTTATACTTTCCTGATGTAAAACTCCACGGGAGATCTGCACATGAAGTTATTATTTTGCATAGTTAGAGATGTTGAGCAGATGTTGGGAATCTGTTGGTAATTTGTCTGTATTGTTTTGCCAGCGCTGCGAGTGGGGTATTAATGGACCGCTCGATCAATTATGCTGACTTGGGGCTATACAAGCCCGTTTCCATTTGCCTTCCCTCTCGCAGATTGCCTGTTTTCGGGAACTGATAAGTTGTAACAACGATTTACAACCGGCTATTTAAGATTTCACGCTATATCAGAACTAATGAAATAACAGTTGGATCTTATACATTCCGTAACTTGAATGCTAGTGCTTAGTGCTAGCATTCATTTAACACTGATATACCTAGTCATTCAGCAGACTTTTAGAGTATGGTCAGTTTTTAAGCTAATACGCTCCATTGAGAGATTTTGCAGTGTTTGACAAAGACAACGCATAAAAAAAGCAAAAGAAAAAAGACACTGGTCGTTTTTTTAATTTAGCGAACGCATTCCAATTTGCAATCGGCGTTCGAGACGCCGGGCATCGGCGACGCAATATCGCGGAACGCTTTTTTCAATCACCACTCTTGCGTCTCGTCGCGAAATGGCTGGTTCATGAAAAATTTATGGGTCGAGTCGGGTCCGTGGCGGCCCTCGGCTCCCGCAAGGCACATAACAGACCGAATAACATTAGTTTATGGACGCCGCCAGCGCTTCGAGGGCACTAAAACGCTTCCACGGAATTTAATGCCCCGCCTTTCGGATAGATCACAATGCTGCCTCCGCTATCATGGCGCGATATTTCTTGCGAAAAGAAATCTCGAGGTACTGAGTAATCTAAATTAATTCTAGCGGATGCCGCTTATTCGCACGGTTAAAGCTTTATTCAGAGAATATAAAACTGACATTCTAGTATCCAACGTTGAATGTTAAAACAAATTCTAATTTTGAAATGTTATCGGTACTAACCCGAGTGCTCGAAATTTAAAATGAGTCGCACCTCACGGCGTTGCCGAATGTTATAATTAAATTTCCTCGTAACTGTCGAGTACGATTGAATTATTGTAGGCGAGAAGCGCTAATTATTATTAATGCACGGGGAAGTCGGGACCAAGTGGTAATTATGGGTTCGCTTTGCTAAAAATAATTGCTATTTTGCCCCGCCGTCGTAACTTAGAGGTGAGGCATCGTCCGTAATAGAGCTCATTTTCTTTGATATACAACGTGTGAATAAGGTGTTGACGGGAGAGGAGAAATGGCCCGGGAATTATGAGTGTGCGGACGTCGTTAAGGTCGCAGCTGTTAATGTAATGAAAGTTTTCGAAATGTATGGAGCTACTGCCAGTTAATAGCGGGATGAGAGCGACAGTCGACTGTGCGGTAAACAAATTCCAGCATAGGCGCTCGAGGCCTGTGCGCGGTCCGTTTCAGCAGAAAAAAAAACAAACGGAACGTTCCAATACACGCGAAGCAGGCGCAAACTTTAATCATACATCAGCCTTTATGGCGAAAGAGGGAGCCGAAAATGAAAAATAGAATCCGGAACATTCCCTTTCCGAAAATAATGAACCGGACCCGAGTCTCTTCGCGAGTCGTTAGCGAACGAACTTCTCTATAACGAACAATATTTTTGTTTCCCGTTCGATTTTTAAACGGCCATTGTGTCGATCGCGTTTTGTTTTCTTATTCTCATTCCGAGGAAAGTGGCTGTTTGGGTTTTAACTGAGCAAACTTTTCTTTTTAAGCCTTTCGCTCGTAGAAAGTTAAGTTGGGACGCTGTTCGAAAACATTTCAGGAGCGATGACGTCTGATGGCATAATACAAATTTTTCCTCCAACTCATTTTCTTAATACCCAAAGTTGTCAAGTTCCACGAACAAAGTACTTCCTTATATCATTCTCAACTTTAAAACAAGCGCGACAAGGCCGGGCGTGTAACGAACAGTTTTTAATTAAGCCCGCTCGCCATATTTTCTAACAGAACAGTAGGTGAGCCGATTTATTTTGTATAGAGATCGCACGATAAAATACCCTCGCACAATGAGCTCCTACAAGCGTGCTAACGGTTTCATTAACGGAAAGTTAATCCGGGATGCCTCCTTTAACGAGACGACAATCGCTTTGTTTATCAAAGATTGGCAACATTTGCATAGCACAATGGCGTAAATATTCACAGCAAATATTGAAATAGTATGATTGAGAAATCTCAACACGTATATTTGAATAGGGATTTAGGGATATTTTCGACGATCAATTATTACTGAACGGCAAACGGAATCCATAATGATTTTCAAATTTCAAACACAGAACGCGAATAAAGCGCGTTCGAAGTTTAAATTCGCGTAAAGCCGGCACTTCCATTTCGAATCGGATTTGAAAATAGAACAAAATCGTTGCGTAGTTTGAATTGTCAGTTCAATTAACAAATACGGGGATATCGCTGGCCAGTGACAGGTAATAGTCCTCTGTGATGGAAGTGTTCGCGCTAAACAAACCCGGGCAGAATGACCCGCGAAAAACTAGGCGACACTAAAATCGTGGGTTTATTTACGGGTCGGACATATTCAGTCGCATTTGGAGGTTTCAGACATGGTTCAATATGCATGAGAGGGAGACTGGGACATACAATTATACACGTCCCTAACAGAAACTGGCAAAGTGGACCAAAGGTAGCTTTAATTTAATCTATCTAAGCCAAATTTGATTCAGGCATTCGAAGTTGTATTAATACAATTGCAAATTCTAAAGCCTCGGTAAAGCAGGATGTTATTGCAAATATATTTACTGGAACGAAATTAATATTATCGAAATATAAAACAAACAAAAGTGAACTCATTGGAGGTAAACTTCGAACGATTCGATGGTAAATAAATGCCGAGGCAAGGCAATATCGGGCTCTGTCAAAGCTCAAGAGCGGAAGTTAAAAAAAGGAATTCAATCGAGGCAACGCGATAGTGGCCATTAAAATATCGTTGAATTTCAAAAGATGCTTCGGGATCCGACAGTTTGAGAGTCCCCAAGACGTATCGGTGCCCTGGAATGGATTTTTGATGTAAGTTTTCGAACGCACCTCCGTACGGCTGGCGACGGATAGGATGCATTTCGGGCGGATAAAAAAAGTAGTTTGAAATTGGAATCTTGGATCGGGGTGGAATCGTAGTAAGTTTGAAAATGGAATGTTGGTTGATCGTATTTCGAGAATTGTTGTTGTGAATATTTTTCAGTTCTCGCTTAATTTATTTAACTTGATTTTTTTGTGATAGTAAAGGTTGTTACGGGTTGACAATCAAATAGCCATTATTATGTAAGCCTTAAGGTGTATCATTGAAGTTGGCCGTGCCCTGGGTGTAAGTGAACGTGTAACGTGCTAAAAAGCCTAAATGTCATTGATGTAGCATTTTTCACCTCTCTAGGGCTCACCAAGGATCGAACACGTTTAAAATAATTATTTACAGTACATATGGTGCTACTTTCCCACACTAGTGCGGAAAAGAGCACTTTCCGTGTGTATGTCAAAACTTTAAAGAGCCATATGTACAGTAAAACGTTGTACGATACACGTGCGAATAGATAATTCGCAACTCGTGTCGATTTAAAACACTCCCTTCGGTCGTGTTTTAATTTATCACCACTCGTTGCGAATTTCCTATTATCGGCACTTGTATCGTAAATAACTATTACAGTACAATCACCAGCAATAAGATCTGCCACAACATAGCACGCATAAATATCTGACACGACTCTATGTCTAATGCCATAAGGACGTGTCAGATATTTTTGCCGGCTTTGTTTCGGCACATATTGATGCCGGTGACTGTACATATGGTGCTACTTTCCCGCACTAGTGCGGAAAAGAGCACTTTCCGTGCATATCTCAAAACTTTAAAGAGCCATAAATATGTACAGTAAAACGTTGTACGATACACGTGCGAATAGGTAATTAGCAACTCGTGTCGATTTAAAACACTCGCTTCGGTCGTGTTTTAATTTATCACCACTCGTTGCGAATTTCCTATTTTCGGCACTTGTATCGTAAATAACTATTACGATACACGTGCCGAAAATAAGAAATTCGAAAATATCTTCAGACTATTCTTCTTTGACTGACAGTGTTACGGTGCGACTTAGGAACAGGATGTCGTCAGCGAAACTGTTTAAACCAATTGTTTTTATTTCTTAGTACTTACACAATACAGTCAAGTTTGCATTTGACTGTACATATAAGTTACAGGTTTGCATATTAAACTTCATCATTACGTCTATCGTAGATTGGAACTCGATGAAAATCCCGAGTTTACACGACAAAAACCAGAACGCAAGGACAACTAACATTTTTATAACAAAACAACGTTAATGACTTCAACAGAAGAAAACGCCCTGAGACAGCTTCCTTTGTCGCTCGAAACCGTACACGCACACTGAATGATCCACTCCATACACAAATGGCCAAATCTCTCAGTTCCATTCAGATAAATATTATATTCGACCAGTATTATGAATAAAACGGTTTCCCTGTATTTTTTTCTTTGTCATGCAAACAATCTTTAACGGTGATTTGATTTGAGTTCACCAAACAAGAGAGGCGATCGAATTTTTGGAATTCGAAATTTAAATGTACACAGTACATGGTAGGTATTTCGTTTCTATTCATTCGTAGCCAAAAACGACCTTGAAAGAAGGATAAGAATTCATGATTTTTACGACTGGTTATTTTAAGTAGTGAGTTCGAAAAGCTGTCAGTAAATGTGATACCTAATTATGACTGGTAATGATTTTGGGTGGCGCGGGATCGGTCACTTTGGCACTCTTTGGGGGAGGCCTATGTCCAGCAGTGGACGTCTTTCGGCTGATATGATGATGATGATGATGATTTTGGTGTAAGTTTGAAAGGCTCTTATTATTATCGATGTGCTTATAATTATAAACCTTTTGCACATGACCTTAGGTCCTTATTTTTGTCCGTTGCTAATAAACTGTCCTTAGCAAAGGTACACCGAAAACTGCTTCTTTTTTTACATAACGATATCGAAGACTTTTCGGTATTTCTGGTCCAATAAAATACCTAGCTTTTTAAAGGCAGATCTCGAAAGGTAACTTTTAGGATACCGCTTATTCAATCTTTCAATTATATTTCATGTATGATATAATAATTTATAAGCCATAGTTACGGCCGGTATCACATGGGTTCGTTATAAGTTATTAACGCTCCGTTAGCGAGTTCTTAGTATGGCGTGTATTCAAGTCACTTTAATTAAAACGTTCGAATGGGTTAACTTTGTAATGTATGTATGATCTTGAAATACTTATGAGATGTTACTAGGGAACATTTTGGGTTGGCATTGTTTCTATAAGTCCTTGGAAGTCATTGGGACAGCGGTAGGTAGTAATTATTCATTGTGTCGTATACAACTTTATTCGCATTATTCTAGAAAGTGCTTGTCTGGGACTAACGTTTTGTGTCAAATCACGATTGTTATTTATTTACCTACCTACGTAGGTAATACTGTATATTTATTATCAACTAGATCTGCCCGCTACTTCATCCGCGCACTAGCTAAGATTATTAGAAATCAAGATTTAAATGGATTTATGTATGATTAAATTTCACAAAATCACGAAACGATCACAAAACACTTACAATGTAATTTTTAGACGTTTGTTGGGGTTCAGATATGTTATTAATGTATTTCATAGATGAATAAATATAGCCTCAAATCCATACTTCATACTTAGTGATAATAAATGTGAAAGCGTGTCTGTCTATCTGACCTCTTCACGCTTAAAACTCTGAACTGATTTAAACGAAATTTGGTATAGAGATAGTTTGAGTCCCGGGGAAGGACATAGGATATTTTTTATCCCGGAAATCATTCTCAAAAGCAGTGAAATGGGTATTTAAAGTTTCATGTAGCTCCGATATACGCAACATCTCACGCGGTCAAGTTGCGGCCAGAAGTTAGTAAAATATAATTCCACCTCAACCCTCAAGGCCGCTAATTATATTGGAAATTCGCGATCATTAGAGCGAAGTCGATGAGACCGCAAATCGCGGATTAGCCAGCGACTGGCACTAACCGCGCTTTGATTAGCAGCTGTTTTGTTTGGCGCATGTACAACTGGGCCTCGTGCATATAACAATTAGTACACCAAACAATACTACAACTTTGGGTTCAGTTCAGTTTCCACTTGCAAAGCTTTAGGATTCAGTGCAGATGCGTGAAAAATGGCATATACAGAGACCAAAAATGGGGTGTGAACCGATCAAGTGCATAACAGAAAAAACAATTTTTTTTGACGCGATTTTTTTACACTTTTCATTTTTCATTTCATTTTTGATACACTCTGTATACTGAACATAACTGGTACAGTAGAAAAAAGACAATAAATTGATAAATGGCAAAAACGAATGTTAAAAACAAAACAAGGAGGCATTGAATATAACTAACGAATGTCAATCCTATATAAATAGTAATCAAGAAAGGTAGGAATAAATATCTCATAATATCATAATCAATTTCTTAAATTTATATGTTATATGTCGTTAAAAATACTCCCTTAAATCATAATAGCATTTCCTTATTAACAATGTCGGTAGTCTGCGCTTATTAATTACGCACCGCGGTGTCAAGATCTATTTGCGGGTGAGCGTTGAGGTGAGCTTAAAACAAGTTACAGCATAGGGGCTGGCTGAAAGTCGCTACAGCGATCGCGATTGCCAAGTTTCCTGGCTCGTGGAACAAAGTCGAAATTCTACTCGTGAAATAAGTTACTTACTTTACACAATGTTGACGATATGTCGCAGAAAAACACCTAAATTAAGCTACGGCAGCCTAGTGAATCAGACATGCTGCTGTTGACGACCTTTGTAGCCCAGCTGGTAGTGACCCTGCCATCGAAGCCGGAGATCCCGGGTTCGAATCCTGGTACGGGTATTTATTTGTGTGATGAGCACGAATATTTGTTCCCGAGTCATGGATGTTTTCTATGTATTTAAGTATTTATTTATCTATATAAGTATGTATATCGTCGTCTAGCACCCATAGTACAAGCTTTGCTTAGTTTGGGACTAGGTCGATGTGTGTAAGATTGTCCCCGAATATTTATTTATTTATTTATTTAAGCGGCGGTCGTGGGTTCGAATCCCCAATGAGTTTTTCGAAGAAAATTTACCGTTAGCTTTTCGGTTATGGAACACATCGTGAAGAAACCGGTGTAATCCCAATAAGGTCTAGTTTTCCCTCTGGGTAGGAAGGTCAGATGGCAGTCGGTTTCGTAAAAACGAGGGCCTATGCCAAATCTTAAGACTAGATGTCAAACCGGACTCCGGGGTCCTTTAAGGAACAACCGGGAATAACGCTGGGAGGATGATGGTCTGAACTCCTTATTCCTCACTCTTTGAGCAGGCGTGTGAGAGTGATATCCGAGTAGGAGTGTATATTGATCCATTTGCGATATTAGTTCTTCGATCATAACTTCAGTTGAGCGTGAGGGGCGACCGGGGACATTTGTTACCGCGGCGTGCGATCGACGCGAATCGCTTTTCGAGAATGGACTGTTAAGGTTGCTGAGAGCACTTGAAGCTGAATTTTATAACTGGCTGGGAACAACTCTTAATAGCTACCTCTGTATAAACTGGCAGGCTTGAGAATATATAAACTTGGCTGTACTTTACGTCCAAAAAGTGAAGAAAATACTGAATAACGTTGGCCATGAAATTAACCATAAAATCGCGAAGTAAAAGCGAAGATAATGACCGTTATAAAACCATTTTTTATGTGATTTAATTTATTTGTTTTACAACGTCAGTGGCAAACAAGAATACGGCCCACCTGATGGTAAGCAGACACCGCAGCCTATAGACGCATGAAACTCCAAAGGCCCTCTGCCCTCGCTCTCAACACAGCGCATCCTCGGGAGCTCTGGCGACCTTGCTTTCCTCCAGGAACACAACACTACTACAGAGCAAGTAGTAGGTAGTGTTATTATGATTGTGGTCCTCACCAAAAACCGCTTTTACGAATAAATACATAAGAATATATACCGGGTGAAAAGGCACGACGATCCTTTCCGCAAAAGGAGGATTGTTTAGATTTAGTACTGTATTTCCTCTAAAGAAACTAGGCTCATTTGCGTAAGCGTTTTGAAGTTATAAGCAGTTTTACCTGTTAATGCAAAATACTGCAAGTGACAACCCTCATTAGGTGCAGTAACATTTTAACAATAACACAAGGGTCAGTGACCTTTATCAATACGTGTATACAATTATTAGTACGTAGTATCATAGGGTTGTCACTAAGAAGAACATTAATTAATTTTAATATTTTTACTAATAGTCCGTAAAAAAATCTAAACATTACGAATGGATTCTCCATCACTTAAACTAACCCCCGTTTGCGGAAAGGGTCGTCGTGCCTTTTCACCCGGTAGGTATATATATTCTTATGTATTTATTCGTAAAAGCATCTTTTAACTAATTAATGGTTTACGCCACGCACACATTAATCCCCACGCTCTATTGCCGTGTGGTACCTTCACATACATCACCATATATCGTAACATGTGACGAATTAAAAGTAACTAAACACGCTTACCAACAAGGTCGTATTGAGATGTTTATGAACACCCAATTTGCTACAATATAATTCCTATGTAACAACTAACGTATATGTATAACTTGTGACGTATTATAATTCGCTGCATACAAAGCATAGTATTTACCTATGCAGTATGCTATTCAGCATGGTGTGCGGAGAAGTGCAATAAAAACTAGCCGACAGACAAAGTGCATTCCGGCTGCAAAAGGGATAATGGCTTCCGTGTGTCTAGGCTACTTAGCTCTTCGGCTAGCGCCTGTATATAAATACTAGGGTTAGTTATTGACATTATTTATATAAGTAGTTGACGTTGGTCAACGTAGCGCATTACTCGCCAACAACCTGCGAGTACAAATTCGCGAATGAAAATCTGTAGGTACCTATAAGTTATTCAGTTTTTTGAGTGCAATAAATTTATAAAAAATAGTCCATTCAAAAAACAACTCTGCTTACAAAGGTAGAAGATTGGAATTCAAATGACAGTTTCATCGGTCACGTTAAATAATCTTAACCACCTTATTGAAAAATGTTTAGGTAGTTACATGCTTTTGTTAAAGTTTAACGAGTTTTTATCGAGTGACACATTATAAGAACCATTTAGAAGATGTTTAAGGGCATTGGTATCTAATTGTAACTTTTGATATCGGATACAAAATAGAAAATGTATTGTTCTCTGTGTTTTTATAGTTCCCCACTCTAGTATGGTATAATAATGGACCATTACTGAATATCATATATCAATAAATCTAGAATGAGTATTTAAAAAAAACTGAAGAGTTTTTTCCTTGTCCAAAAAATATTATTTGAGACCCACTGTACACATGAAACTGAATAAGCTAACGTGTATTGACTGGACTATAAATGGAATCTTTTCACTTCAAGACTCAAGCTTCTGAGCGTTAATTGAGACACACATAGCACCATTCTAGAAAAACAAAACAGAATCAAAAGAACGGTTTCGATATCTCGGGAACAAAGATAAATATTCCGCTGCAAACATGTTTACTCGCAGGCGATGTCGACTTGATTAAGAACTTATTACAGTACTATGAAGTTCCTTTTTCCGCCACTGGCTTAGCTGCAAGGCCGAACTTCAGATAAGACAATGGCGAAGACAATTAAATTAAACGGGAAATTGAGGACAAACAGAGAATTCCCATTTGGTAAAAGTATAGGTAGTTTTTCTAGTGGACGACGTTGCCCTGGCCTCCCGTGTTATTTTAAAACAAATGACATTCATTTTAATCGAGTTCAACGTTTGTGCGCAATGGAAATATGTACTATTGAGTTTATATGTGATTGTCAATTGTCACTGGGTTGTTTTTAACCGCTCTTGATTCTTCTGAATATTTAAATTTTTGTTTATGTTCCCCGTTTACTCGAAGACGGCTCGACCGATTTAGAATTATATATTTTTGTTTTATAGGGTATCTTTCCCAAGTCGGAATCTGATGAGGGGATCTTGGATAAATCGAGGGAATTCTTTAAATAACAAGTAGAAAGTTTGTTTTTAAAGCAAATTATTTAGGTAAAAGAAATACAAATTTATGTCGTTATAAAACATCGCGAATACACCGACTGTCACATTAGGCATATATTACCGATATTTCTTACTCGAAACGTATTTATTTACCATTATTTCGATGCCATTGTCCCAGTTTCCACATTTATTTATGTGTTTATACTGCGCGTGACTATAATCGAATTATTTGTTTACTCGATTGACAGATCGTGCGAAAACTAACATTTTTCGCACAATAGTCGCACGCGGTAACTTTGGCTGGGGTTGAGACCCTCGGGGTGAAATCGATGCTATTATTACACGAATTAAACCTTGACCAATTTTATATTAACCCTACGTAGAACCTTGTCATAATGACGTATGAATTCGATCATATAGTGACGTAAATACGTCGGCTTGTTATGGCAAGGTTCTACGTAGGGCTAATATAAAATTGTTACAAAACGGAACCATTTGTTGCATTTAGATCGGTCTTATTGGCGCCAATCATAGAGATATAACTGCATCTTAAATAGGACAGTATATACAAATAAATAAATAATAAATATTAGGGACAATCTTCATAGTAAGCTCAGTAAGGCTTGTGTTATGAGTACTAGACGACGATATATTTAATAGATACTATATATATATAATATATAAATATAATAGATAAATAAATACTTAAAAACATAGAAAGCCGCCATGATTCAGAAATAAATATTCATGCTCATCACACAAATATTTGGCCTTAGCGGGATTCGAACCCAGGACCTTCAGCTTCGCAGGCAACGTCACCCACTATTAGACTAACCGGTCGTCCAAATAAATATAAGTACCTAAAACGTACATTTTAAAATTTCCGAATAAAGTACAAACCGTTAGCAAAACGATTGTTTAGAAATCGATTCAGCGCCGTTTCAGCGCACGGATTTTTAAACTCTTCTAGTTTCAATTAAGCGTCGGTTAATTCCAGTGCTAAGTGCTCGGTTTAACTCGCGACTTAATTTATCCCTCCCGCAATTTATTCCCAGGATTAATGTAATGAAAGTCCCGGGCAGGTCTCCTGCTAATTGCCACTCCCAATTGTCTAAACAAAAATAAACGGAGTCCTCAAGTCGAATTTATCTTCGGGACGGGTTAGGAGGCGATTACGTGTAAATCGTGCGTTTGATCAACTCCTGCTAGCCGGCGATCGAGATACCGGCCTTTTATATTTGAATTTGGAGCTCGCGTTCGAAATTCGAAATTAATTATGAACTATTCAAACATTGAACTTGAATTAGCCGTTGTTTGAATTTCGAATTGATAAGTGGAAAAGAGTTCGATTGAAAGCAAACTTTGATAGTCTTTTGTTTAGCTCTTATACTCTTTAGAATACGTTCGCTTTTCTATAGTTACAGTGTAAGTTGGTGCGTAAGTAACATACTAGTAATCCTCACAAAGGGTGGCACCCACGCGCAATACAATCAGCGTTACTCGGGCGGCAGCTGCGGGACCCTAAATTACGGCTCACTTAGCCGTAAAGAAGGGTTCTCTTGCAGTAAAAAAGAAGAAAACAACGGGTCAAATTGACAATTTAATCTGGAGTATAGGGACGAATGGGGGAGTAGTGACGTATAAAAAGATGTAAAAAAGTCTTCAAGCCCCGCTTTTGAATCGGTACTTTACGACACATACAGTAAAACATCTTTTAAACTGTCCTTTAAATAATCAATATCATCTACTCACTTATTGGAAACGGCAAATAACACACATTAACGTAACAACACGTAATTATCGCTCCGTTTTACAAACTTATCACTAATAATAGTAATAGCTATTATGGTTCCTTCCAAATTCAAAATATCCTATCAAATTCCTACTTCCTACGTGTTTCAACACCATACGTCCTTGCGGTCCTCTAACCTTAATATCGAGCAATATCTTTCGACTAATACTTATTAATTATGAATATGGAACCTGTAATTTCAATGCTATTCCGTGCTCCCTAAGGTTTATATTCTAATGTAACGAGGTACACTGATAAGAGTTTTCGAAAGTAGCCATGGGTATTTGCCGCAATGAATAATGACCGATGAGGTCGCCGGGGCCTATTCCTAACGTTCGAGAGTTATTAATAGCAGTCAATTCGGTGACCTAAATGGCCAATATTGTTCTAATAGAGGTGTCAACTAAAATATTAGGCGCGATTATTTTAATGGTCACTATACTTCACTTGGGAAACACCAAATGAATAGGTAATTGTTGAAGTTTTGTGGTCTTATTCATTAACGTCCAACAAACCTATTATGGTACATAGCCGTTACAATTAATATGTCTTCTGTCACCATTTGTGTTCGTAAAGACATTTTAATTATTATGATTCGTAGAAGTCAGTTATTTCATTACGAAACTGCTACGGACTTAGACTTAGTGCTACAAGCGTAGCTTAGCAGTGAACGAGTTATAGCTTTCATTGCCAAGAACCAGTCTAGCGGTGCGCCTACGCCGTAGGATTTTCCGCTATCTAACCGCGTAGTGATTCATTGGCATGAATACATTGGGTTACGTTGATTAACACATTGACCGCCAAGATTCGCTACGCGTTACGCTTGTGGCCGACCCCGTGGTTTTCCTCGTATGTAGCGGTAAGCGGCTACGGCGTGGGCGCCCGCTAGGCGGGATCCTGGCAGTTAAAGTGTTAAGGGAGCAAGTTCATTACATTTAATAACTAAAAGTCATTATAGCCAAGCCCATAAAAATGTACATAATGTAATGAATAGAGAGTAGTCATCTTATTCTATAATGTAACGGTCGACCCAGATGCTACATGAAAAGAGTTTTTTATAATCGAGGTGAGAACAAAGTCATAGCCGAGATTATTTGAATGATTCGATCGCTGAATGAATGACTGCATCCATTTCATTCAGTGACACAATTCTCGTCAATGTCATCGTCGCCGTGATTGTGATTATAAATTGGGTTCTTTATTGTCAGCTCTGATTGGTGCAATATTTTTAAATTAGGTATTTTATTGGCAAGCGATATCGGCCAGTTTATCGGTCGTCTTTTGTTCGAAACACATGTTATAGTGATGAAAATAAATATACTATTAAAAATAAAGGTTCATATTTTACTCCAGACATCAGAAACTACGATATTTAATACTTTTAGTTTGGATAGTAAATAACTGTTATTTATAGGCTTTTCAAGAATAACATCGATTAATTGATCTTTGCGTTAAATTCAACGTCCGTTAAGCAGTAGTTATTAGAAAAAATTCTTCATAAGATACCGCCTTAATGAACCGCCTATAATAATAACGAACATAAATAACGCAATTAATAGTTCTGGCACATCTTATAAGTTAATATTATCGCTCGAGTAAGGGCCCATTTGATTATCTTTTGCGAAGTGATCGTGACCCAAGTAGGTCAATAGCGGTGGCTTAGACGAACAATATAAGAATATACCCCCAGAACGTCAGAGTAGGCTTCACAAACAAAAATATTCATACGATAGCAAATATTTCTGTTACAACAATGAACACGCTTCATGATAAAATATTCAAGGGCAATCGATAAAAAAAGCGTTCGCGCGCTTCAAATATGGAACACATCACAAGTTAATTTAAATTGCAACATTTGAAATAACTTTCGCAAATCATATTAGCCATCAGCATGCGTTGAAAAATAAACCTTCACTGTATGCAGTTTGGTCTATTTTGGAACTGCATAATTTAATAATACGAGCTCTTTAAAGCTATCATGCTCTTTGCGACCAACCATTCAGCCAACATGGAATGTTTGAATTCTTAAATTCAATTAGTAGCGCATGATGTTGATACACCGCATCGGTGGGTGTTTTATGGTGCAACCGCTGTTTACACGATGAGTACTGTACTGGCAGGCACGTGTGTCGGCCCATGTGATGCACGTGTTGACGTTACAATAACAAACCGATCAAAGACCCTGTTTAATGCTGGTTGGTAATTTAAATTCGAAATTCGAATAACATTCAACGTTCTCTTTTATTTTTATTTCATTTGTGCTTCAGGGTATCAACAAGACGGATAGTTGTCAGTGAAGAATGAGAAACGAATTTCACAGAATAAATACTTTTTGCCAAGCTCAGTTCCGTTTGGACGAACCAGCTTTGATTACATTCTTAAACTTACTGATTGGGCAACGCCCCTGTTTGTCCTCTGTGAAATTCCTTGACAAAAATATTTGACAATTACCGTGAACTTAACTCATCCCCTATCTTACGTTTGAGTACAGAACCAACACGACGCTCAAATACGGGCGGAGAATTAACGGGCTATATAGGGCTCATGGGTATTGTATAAAAGGGGCCCCGTCTTGTGGTCCCCTTTGGACTTCTGTCCCCCTGGTAGGAAGCTACTTTTATGCATAGCTAGAGCGTTCTTTGTTGAATTGTAATTAGGACTTGGGTTTGATCCCTGTATGAACAAAGGTTTTTAATGAAGCTTGGTTTTAATTTTTTTTATCCCTAGCGTAGGGTTAATAATGGTCTGTAAATAGGTACTTAGCTGAGCAAAATGGTGGTTATCACAATCGAAATGGAAGGTCTAGAAGTTCCTGTTTAATTAAATCATTTACAAAAGAGCATCACCATCTTTAAACATCTCCACCAAAAAAAAATTAAAATATTGATATTTTGGAGGTTTATCGTTTATTTTAAATTTAAATATATCGGATCAAACACATTACCCAGCAAAAAATGAGATAATCCGTTTTTTTCCCCTCGTAATCTCACTTTACTAACCTCTAGGTACCAGGCACACAGAAGCACGGAAGAGACGCAAAACTGTGTCAGGAAAAAGGTCATAAGTGTCGTTAAAAACCAACTGCGTTACGCTCTTGTGAATGAGCACGGAGGAGTAAGCCACATCGGCAGATGCGAGGTCCCCTGAGCCTTTAACTACCCTAGTCTGAATTTTTATTGGCACGCGTCAAAAACTAGCGGGCATTGAGCAAAAGAAATAGAAAGAGCAAGATTTTGTTTTGAGTAGCGGATACTGAGATCACGTATTTAAAAAAAAACTCCAGTTTGTAAGTTTCTTTATTATTGTAAAAGAATTAGGTTTATGAAGGCATACTAAGTTTCAAGATAATCCGACTACTGCAAATGCATCCACTTCAAACTCAAACTGAAATCAACTTCCGAGATTTCAATTGAGAGGAAAAAATAAACAATCTGTGGGAATACAGTTTGAAGCAAAAGTTTGACTTTGTGTTTACAAAGAGAAAGATTTTTGAAGCTGTAAAGAACGTTTCTTTTTATATAATTGATCGATTAATGATTTTTTGTGGTATTCGATGTTGTTAGCGGATAATTATGTGTATTTTTGTTTATTGTTCTCCGCTATCGGTTAATCCATTATATTATAAATGCGAAAGTGTATCTGTTTGTCTGTCTGTTACCTCTTTACCGCAGAATCCATTTCGATGAAAGGTATAGAGATAGTTCCAGTCCCGGGGAAACATAGGATTGATGTCAGGGGGACAGGATAGTTTTTATCCCGGAAAATGGGTGAAAGTTTGTATAGAGCAAAATGGATATAAAAGAGTTCCACCGATGAAGTCGCGGGTAGAAGCTTGTAGCCTAATAGAGACATTTTGTAATTTTAAGACACCAAAATAATAAAAATGTATACAATGATATTGTCGTTTGTAACTTCGAACAAATCCACCCTAAAATGTTGGTCGATCGAACACGAGCCGTCTGACGTTCGCGTGCGGGCGGCCTAATGAAGGGGGAACCAGCTTAGTACCGCAAACAATAGTCAATATGCATATGTATGTGTGCTTAAGATCTTAATGGTGAAGGCGTTTTATTACATACCGGTTACATAACGTACAATATTTTCGCATAGGACAATGTTAACAGTTTATATTGAAATTTTATATTACGAAAGAAAAAGAAATCAAGATTCTACAATTAAAAATTATATCGCCTCATTCCATTCAAATACAGTAATCAATAATCATTTGCAACGGAACTCCGAATAAACTGAATTTTCTTCTTCAAATGAACGTCATACAAGCGATGAGACCTTACTTATAATAGTACATTACGTAACTAGGGCGGTGAGTTTGAGCCATAAATATGCGCTCTGGGGCTTTACGAATTACCGCCCGTGTTGAGTACAAACTTAAAAGTCTTCACCTGGCCACAATGCGAGTTTTCCCGTACGCGCAGCGTGCAGTAAAACTCGCATAATGGCCAGGTGTGCCGTAAAAATGTTTACATCACACCTGGCCATAATGCGAGTTTTCCTGCACCCTTCGCGTACGGGAAAACTCGCATTGTGGCCAGGTGAAGACGTAAAATTTTGTACGCAACACGGGCGGTAATTCGTAAAGCCCCAGAGCGCATATTTATAGCCCTCACCTTCGGTTCGGGCCACAAACACCTGCGATCTGGGGCATTCACGAATTCACCGCCCTAGTTACGTAATGTACTATTAAAGGTTATAGTGTACTATTATCTAATCTGTGATTATAGTTGACCGAATTGCATCAAAGTATCCATTCGAAAAGCAACTCTACTGTCCTAGGTAGAAGCTTCAAATTTTTATAAATAAGTCGACTCAATCGGCGGGCACATTAAAAATAGTCTCAACTTTACCAAGAGGAACAGTCGAAAAACTTTAAATATATACAAAGCACAGGTATGTAAACGCACTTCAGATTTATAATAGATACTACTAGAAGATCAAAACATTTATCTAACTTCCAAAAAACGACTTCATATTGTTTCCACTGTCACAGGTCACTTAACCGGTTATAACTCCAGGCAACCGGTTAATAAATATCCCACCGATATCGGTTATCTAACGAGGCGCCACGCACTGATAGCCTTAACAAATGGGGGTGGCGTTAAAATGTTAACCCCCTAATTATCGCACTGAGTTAAAAACGTAAAGTCTTAAGGAATATTGAGTACTTAAGCTCTTTTAAGAGGTCACTAGAATTTGGTAACTGATAAGGGAAGTGAAGGTTGGTTTATTTATTGCCTATGCGAGAACAATGATAGCTTTGTATAGAAATTGTTTCCAAATTAGGTACCTATAGGCGTTATAATTGCTCGAAGATTAAATAAGTATTATTAATAATATTGCAAGTTGCGTAAGACATTTGTGTAGAAGTTGTAAAAAACATCGGAATTTAGTTTTCTTTTATCATTAGGTTGAATTAATGAATTTTTGAAGACAATTTTTTCGTTCTTTAGCTACATTATAGATTGGGAGATAATGTCATCTTTGTGCCTTCTTTGTGTAATAAAGTATAAATAAATAAATACATATTTTTTTGACTGTACATGTTATAAAGTTGATGATATAAAGCATCCGTCCCTTCCTAGCCAATATATAGGTACGTAAGTGCGAAGAGGACGTGTATATTGCGATTAGGCTGGTCCAGACATGTTGGGCTTATATGTAAGTGAAAGGTATATTTTTCACACAAAATTTGCATGAAAGCTTGTCGCCTTTTCATCTCCCCTAGCAATTAAAAGCGCAGTTTAACATTAAGCTTTAAAGTGTAAGTTCAGACTTGAATCAAATGATATTTCATGTAATTGCTTGAGGGTTGCACGCAGTGCAAATGTAAGTACAGTATCATGATTTAAAAAAAACGTTTCCTATTTAACAGGTGTATGCCAACCATGGAATACATTTTTTTCATGTGTGGTTCGTTTGTCGAAATACGAGTACGTGTGTGTGTGATTTCTTAATGTATTTTACACCTGGCCACAATGCGAGTTTTCCTGTACGTACCTACAAGAAAACTCGCATTGTGGCCAGGTGAAGACGTAAAATTTTGTACTCGACACGGGCGGTAATTCGTAAAGCCCCAGAGCGCATATTAATGGCCCTCACCTTCGGTTCGGGCCACAAACACCTGCGATCTGGGGCATTCACGAATTCACCGCCCTAGTTACGTAATGTACTATTAAATGCGGAATATGACACCACCACAACCCAACCGCATCCTTTGAGTGATTTATTGACCTACTACAAATGTGTTTGGTGGCAAAATTTGAGAATATAAAAGCTAAAAGTATGTTTGGTAAGCGAGGGTTTGGGAGAGCAGGGAATTTCAATTTCAAAAATCTACAGTAGCACAAGATGCACCTTTGAGAAAACTAGTTTGTCCTTTTATATTGTTATTCTACATTTACAAAAGAAAATACACTTTTTGGCATCGGACAGACGAAAACCTTCAACCGTCAATGAAAGAGCGCGCTCTAGTTCGTCAGCCAAATTAATTTGTAAGTAAACTAGGTAGAACTATTATCACAAACAAAATATCTCAGACACACCGCAACATACAAAGCTCAACATGTACAAAGACAGATAAAAATCATCAAGCCCAAGATACAGGCAATCTCAATAACAGGGATGCATACATACATACATACATACATACATTCACGCCTTTATTCCCAAAAGGGGTAGGCAGAGCACATGCAAAGTATGTTCCAGCGCCACTTTTAGCATAAATGTGGATATAAAATATCGACAAAATGTTATATTGCAGTGATAGGTTGCTAGCCCATCGCCCACAACACACTACAACCCTGGTCCCTTAGTCGACTTTTACGACACCCACGGGAAGAAAGGGGGTGGTGAAATTCTAACCCGACACCACACGGGTATGCAACTTACTACTAAATTTATAAGTAACTAGATTACACTAATGTAATCAAGGTACTGAATCTCTTATTACTATTGTGGTTGAAGGCGAAGGGAGGTCTTTAACATGTTGTAGGGCAAGGGAATATAACCAGCATTGTGTAACTACAACTTACTGGTTATTACATGAAGTTGCACCCCTATTGTAATCGTGACTAGGAATATTCTAATAAGCTTGGCTATAATCCTCTTTTATAAGCTTTTAAGTTCTCGTGGTTAGATCAAAGTGCAGTTTGCAAATTGATTATTGTACTTGTTTATAAATTGATTTCATATGTGTGCATTTCTAAAGTAAAAGCTTTTAAAAAAGTCGCGAAAAAACTTTGTTTCTGCAAATGTTTCGATTTGAACATAATGCAATATAAATATAATCGTCAACAAAACAGGGTTTCTAAACGACATTTTAAATATGCTTCTGAACATTTCCATATTTTGAAAGCCCGTAAATTTGAAGTGAAACTCCGAAACGCTTGAGCTGCATCGGCACATGCCTTAATGTTTTCTGGATGGCGTCTCATTTGCCACCCTCGCGTGTTCCCAAGGGGGCTGAGAGCCGGCACTAAGCAGCCTTTCACAAACTTGTTTGCCTACAGAACCATTGTTACCAGCTAATTCATGCTACACGTCTTGTTTTCGTACCTACGACACCTAGCCAAGCGCCGTGATGTTAACAAAGACAACGTAAACTTCCAAATAGCTTCTCCTTCATAATATCCTTCCTGTGTTATTTAATAAATTCAAACAAAAGAACGGGAAACTGTGAACTTCGGCATCGAGGTCCGACCGTTGGGAAGTCAGGAAGGAAAGCCCCTAAAGTTCGTCCAAAAAACCAGGAAAAACCCGAAAATTTAAGCCTAACACCGTTCCGGCGGTCGAGGGCGGCCCAATATTATTCGAGGCTCTCTTTTATTCCCTTTGTTTTAGACGTTTTATTATTGTACATATCATACGTACCGCCGTGCATCCCCGATAATTCCCGTAACGGAATGAGACGCCTCAGATAACTGGGTAATGAGACTAAACAAGATTTTAAAACTTTCGTCCCTTTGATACAAAGAAACAAAGAACGGCCTAATTTATGTTTTTCTTTAGCATCCCTCACGAAAAAAACCCTCTTCAAAAGTCATTGACAATTTAGGACAAATGGGAAAATAAAAGCTTGGGGAAGTTTCTAGGGAGAGAAGCGAGGAATAATTAGCCCAGCGCAAAGGCAAAACATTGCAGATTCCGATACATTCGAGTCGTAAAGAATGCCACTCGGGCTGCTTAATGCCCCCGCCACTTGTCAGAAGTAAAGAGATTCCGTAATTTGCCTTCCGAGTGATTTTTCGGGATGATCAGATGGCAGATGGTGCGATATTGGAGATCCTAGTTTTATGTGGGCCTCGAAGACAATGTGGCCGGAGTCGTAAAGCAAAAAAGGGAATTCTTGAATGGCGGAGGATTTGCGTAAAAATAGCGTGCATATGACACGAATATATCAAGTGGTCAAGGAGAGGAATTGAGTTTTGGTGAATCCCATGTAACTTGCACAATTTAAGATTGGTCGTGGGTTTAGAATACTTTATGTGTGAATGCACTTCATTGTACAAAATAACAGATTAAATAATATACATGTCACACAATAGATCAAAGTACAGATGCGAACTAATCCCTATAAGGGATCTCTTCCAGCTAACCTTAATAAACTTTACTATAACCTTGTATTAACTTGGCTGTTACTTCGACCGATTCAATAACCAAGTAAGGAGTCCAATCGAATTTGCAATTAATTAACTAGTTAATTACTCAGACCAAGAAAAAAAGAAACACGGAGCGTTACGAACAGTCAAGTGTAGCCAAACCACATACAAACAAAACCAAGCTACATTAAGTTTAGCACACGCTCACGCACACATATACAAACAAAATTGCACAAAACTCTTCAGCACGTGTCGCAATGCTGTCAAGATCATTTATTTCGAGTTTTGTGCGATTTAATTTGTTTAGCACACGCTAAACTTATGGGGCTTGGTTGAAAGCCGGTTGGCTTCACTAGACTGTTCGTAACGCTCCGACTGTATATTTTCTTGGCCTGAGGTTAATTAGTCCTATCGAGCGACACATACAGTCAGTGGCCACCCCTGCCTACAAACTTCTATATTTTGCTGGTTGAAATTCCAACTTAGCAAAGGTACTAACTGGCTTATACAGGAAAGAATAGAAGATTTGACAAAACCTGACCTTAAGAAGCTGACAAAGCATTTACGTGAGCGAAAATAAGAAATATAATGTACTCTTATTACATAGATCAAGACGTTAAGAAGTTCTCAACACTTCTTCTGTAACTTTATTAAGACAACAATAACATTTAACAAGACTACAGAGCGTGAAAGGAGCTGGCTAAACTTTCTTGCCTAATTGACGAATAACAGGTATCTTCTTACTTTAACGAGTTTAACTCAATACGTCGGTACTTTTCCAGTTTTGTTCGGTTGATTAACCACTTAATGTGAATTTAATTATTAATGAATTTAAATAAAATCCCAATATGTTACAAATTTAATTAGTACAATGAAATTAAGGTTACAACGGTATTGAGTAAATCTTAAAGATGTTAACAAGCGCACGTCCGTTGGCCAAATAGGCCGCGGTTCGGTCCTGGCCGCCCGAAGAAGATGGAAGGGGCGTCGCGTCGCAGGCGAGGTGATGACGTCACGCATGCATCACCAGTTAAAGTTTCAATATCTATGAGAGATTTGGTAATATTTGGTAAACCCAGAAAGAAACAAAACGCCTTATAGGGTCTTTTGAAACGTGGATATTGTTTTAACCTGATGTATTTAATAAAGTGCTTAATAGAGTGTGTAAATTTGACACAGGCGAATATTTTGATAACGTTTAGTGTCAGTCCCAAACAAAACTCGTTCACTAACTGCTTATTTTTTTACTAATAATCTGAATTATGTGTAGATTAAAAAGAAAAATGTACTATCATTTGTTTGTATTTCCATCACGTAAAATTCCGTCTCAAAAACTTTCAGCCAGTTAAACTAATGCATTTTCTCTAAACTAAATTTCATTCTTGACTTCGTAAAATTGTGCAGAAACAGTTTAACTCGATATTTTCCTCGGCCGTCTAGAGTTCGAGTCGATAGCCGAATGTTCCGTTAAACGTTAAACGGAACTTGGGAACGAAACGTGGATTTAACGTGGATGCTAGCTTACCGTGGCAGCCATTTTGTTTTTATCTTTGCACTCATGGAGTTCGTTGGCTGTTCTCTGCGAAAAAAGAAATTTTATTGGTTAAATATATGAATAAATTGCTCAAAGCCGTGCTTAAAGCCGTGGCGAGGAAAGTTGACGTGAGAGTACATGGACATCGAGAGGGGACGCCTTTGACCAGCAGTGGGAGTGGGACAGTCTACAGGCTCCGAAAAAAAAGGATTCAGTGACTGCCCTTTAAAGTTTACGATCTTCATGAAAAAAATGGTGGTGCAGAATTTTGAGGTGTAACTAATTACCTATACAATAGCGAGATACTTAAATTATGAAATAATTTTAACTTGGTCCGTTAAAGAGTTAAGAAGATAATGAATAACGGATTTAGGAGTATAAAATGCGATACAACTATTTTAGTATACCCAATTGGATATTCTCATTAGTTTGATTAACGTAAGTTAAACACATGAGAACGAACGTAATTTACCTAATTAATGAGGCTAGATTTATATGTAGCTTCACAAATTCCACCAAATTTTGATCCGCATTAAAAAGGCATTCAGAAAGTACCCTTTGGTGATCTATTTATACATTACGATAGAAAGGCGTAATAATAAAATACAAATGAGAACTTTTAACTTGGTATACCCATCTGGCAACTGAGAAAATTTTCATAATTTATTTTACGAACGGATAAGTTATCCCAAATGAAGGAAAAATATTCTGAAAGGCAAATCCAGTTCTATCATTTCCTGCTTGTACCAAAACGATTTCCATTTGTACAAGTCGAAAAACAGTAACTGTATCCAGTACAATCCAGTTACATTTGAAAGGTAAAACCCAGTTACCTTTGATAAGATCCCGATTTATAAAAGTGCTCAGCCAATCTCAGGTAAAATTTGTCAAGGGTCGAAGGTCCGCTTAGTAAGGTCAATGACCGGAACTCACACCTGATGTCCACTAACATACTAAATATATCTCCGGTACACCTGTTCTTAAGTGGATAGAGCGAGATGGGTGAAGATTGTATGCCTCTGAACATCTGGGGTATTACTGTAATTTATTTTGAAACGAGATGGATAGGGGAGATTTAAGGCGTTTGAACGCTGGTAGATCGGTAGTGAATTTGTATAATTAAACACGCATGGGCGAATTCATAATTTTAAACGACTTCGTATGAATGTTCTCTGACATTCGTAAAGCGTTGCCATCTCAATGTTTAACATGAGAACGTAGCGTATACAAAATAAGGTAACACAAACAAAACACGACATAAATATTACACACAAAGAATTATCTTTACAAAACAAAAGCAATCTAATGAGTTTAAATTAAAATAAATCCATTTTGTGCACCGACGACGGAACTGTTTTAAATAAATTATCCAGCGAGATCGGGAGCGCGGCGGCGGGCTATATTTCAGGACGGTCTCTGGGACGTGTGGACACCTTTTTCTCCTTTATGGTGCACCGCGTGGCCACCTTTTTGTCCTTTTTGTCCTCGGCGCGTGGACGCACGAGCGTTACGTGTTTGCGGGTTTATGCTGCTTTTAATAGATAAATAGCTCTTTGTTTTTTGAGGATTGCGGAGTGGCCAGTGTTTTTGGATTTAGTTTATGGGTGAATGGTATTTGTATTTCTAGTTTTTTAGGTTGGGTTACAAGGAATGGACGGATTGTAATGTTATTTGTTTGACGAGTTGTATTGTTTAATATTTGCTTTCTTCTTTGCTCCATTTGGTAAAAAGAACCGTCATTATTAAGTTAACGATGCCATGACTGAAAATTAGTTTGTGATACACTTAACGCAAACGGCTTAAATACCAGCTCAAATAAACGTCCACTACGACCACTAAAATTCTAAGAATGACAAATGTCAGTCAGTCTCATTATTCCAATGTCAACGGACGAAACGCAGAGCTAGCATTATTAATAGTCGGGCTAAGAAAGTCAAAGGAATGCACTAATTACTCCTAGCAATGTCAACGCTAGGCCGACTTAAAATAAATGTTTGGGCAAACGTGTTCTACTGTAACACGAAACGTCAAACTATACATACATACATTCACGCCTTTATTCCTAAAAGGGGTAAGCAGAGCTCATTCAAACTCACTTTTATCATGAATGGGTGAAATCATATTGCAGTGATAGGTTGCTAGCCCACAATACACTTCAACCAGGGTGGTAAAATTCCAACCCGGCACCACAAGGGGGATGGGGAACGTCAAACTATGCGTCATTAAAGCCGAAGCGAAATCACGCCATCTATACTTACTTATCCGTACTAATAATAATATTTTAAAGCGGAAAAGTCTGTGAACCCGCCGGTGTGACCGCTGGACCGATTTTCCCAATTCTTGGAATGGACTTTCTGCATGTTTATATTTAGACTATATTTATCACACGGGTTTGCCTGCCTTCGTTAAAATACGCGGACGAAGCCGCGCGGGCAACTAGTAACAATAAAATGCATATTACTTTACGTATACTGCAAAATACTACGTCGTTAAACATAAGGTTGTACCTTGTTTTATGACTAATGTTCCATAAAATGTATGTTTCGCAGAATTTTCATTTCACCGAAAACCATTTTTTTCAGAATCAGTAAACTTTTCGGGATTGTTTTAAAACAAAACCTAACCTAATGGGCTCTTCAGAATGACCTTTTAGCTGTACCTAAAAAGTTAAAGGTTACTGAGTAACAAAAGTTCGGCGAAACCTTGCATTCGGTGAAACGTTAGGGGAAATAACAGGGGACGTTTGTAGGGGACACCTAAACATAAGGTATTTCGGGACACCTAAACATAAGGTATTTCGAAGAAACATTGTTTATATTTTTGTGTCTTTTATAGAAGTCGAACGCGCCTTAAGGCCTTTGAATTATAATCCTGCTTGGTAAATATATGATAGATACTTTTTGTATTTACCTAAATATGTATACTTCTTAGTATTTTCTTATCAATTACTTTCATACTTAGAATTCAGTTATGCTTTGCAGCATAAACCGTGCACATTCGAGTACGAAAACATAAGTAGGTACAGTTCAGAGAAAACTAAGACCTTCCTATCTATTCTTAAAGCTTGTTAACCTAGTTTTCCGAGAAAATGTTTTCATAATGATTTTTACAAATAAAGGTAATTAACGTAACTTCTGAACGAGTATATTTTTATTTATAACTTGGTTTAACTTGGCTCGCCTTGGGCAAGTCCACCTACGCTTCATAATGTTAAACACTTTTACTTATGCAACATCGTACATGGGTCGTTTCGATTGTTAAAAGAAACTCTGTATCTATTGACTTTAGGGGCAAATTGCAAGACAGCCAGGATACCAAAGAGAGTTTCAGAACTTAGTTTGTTCAACGCCTAACAATTTAGTAGTGGGTTGTCTCATGTTAACATAATCATTGTAATTTATTCTTTAACAACGAATCTATTACCTCTTCATTATGTTTTATTGTTCACATTATTTAACCCGTTATTGTCCAATCATTTCTTGTTTAAGAGACGCTTACATTATTCTTATTAATGTAACATTAGTTAGGAATTCGTTTTTGTTTATAGCCATGAAGGGTGTAAACTTTTCTATTGCATCGTTAAAATAATGGCCAGTATTTCTGAACATATTATAATTCCAGTCATTATTAAAGTAGCTTTAATTGTATGTTAATAACTTTGAAACTATATACACAGTTCCAAAAGTGTAATGAATATCAAATGTGGGATATACACTAGATGTATTTTAAAATCTGCTGTGTTGGCGCCGTTGTGTTTCATACTCGTTTTTTAGTACAGCAAAAAACGCTTTTTGTTAGCGCGAAATGGGTAAAGTATAATAATTTTGATGTTGTTTTAATTCAACTACGAATGAGGGTTAGGTTTTTTTTCGCCCTGGGCAATCAGGCCGAGTAAGGAGGTTGGCACATAACATACTCGTTACTGGACACCTAGCAAGCTAAACGACACAACGAAAAATTTTTTTTCACCGATTTTGATGCTAGTAGAGTAAAACTTTAAATAAACTGTTTTCCAATAATCGACATGTTTATTTATATTGTAGCACTTTAATAGGTGTATGTTTTAGAGATAATATTAAGAGTGAGTTGCACAAAACCGTCTGTAATCGTAAGCGGTGTTCGTTAAAATCTGGATGTATGGAACGTTTGACAAGTTTCTATGGACTGACAGCTGTCAGCGCCATATTTAACGTTGATCGGTCTGTAATCGTAAATCGGTGCAACCCGCTCTTAGTGTAAAACTTTACAAAGTGCATGCAATTCTAAAGTTGCAACAATAATAATATCAATTGCATAATGTCGATTAGTGGAGAGGCTTTCATTCTAAGATTGGTTTAGTCTAGCTTTTGGAGGATCCGAAAAAAAAATGGTACAAATTTGTACGAATTTCGTTTATACACTGGGTTCACCCAAATACAGTGTATAAGCTAAATTCGTCTCTCCTGTGGTCAACAATTAAAAGATCACGTGCATATAAATAAGATTTTTATCGAATAGTAATATAAAAGAGGAGACGCTGTTTATTTGGATTAAGTGTCCAAACAAAAAGGCTTCGTAGCCCTTAACTTTTATAATGTGCAAAGAAAGTCGCGAACCTAAATCTGAGTTTGACCCAAATGGGATTCGACATTACATTACCATCGCTCCTGCTATCTACCCTCTTGAGCAAACAGTTTCCTGCACCAGCAATTCATAATGTTCTATTTAGTATTCGGATGTCGGAGTACTTATTCAATTCGCGTAGGTATAAGGCAGTCGAGTTCGACAATGAAGTGCGTCCGTAAACGCGACACGATTCGCCAAAAAATACATTACACAAGAATTTCATTCCAACGATTGACTACGTCAATAAAAAGGAGTCGCGGAAAAAATATTATGCAAAGGAGAAAAACTCAGTGAAATAAACTGGAGTGAAACGCCCGAGTGAATATTCCTGTTGGAAATGTTCAGTTATTTTGATTTAGCCCCGGTATCAGTTCTCACCCTACCCCACCTGGCCTGACAATTTTAATAAAATAACATTTCGCGAGCGCCCTCGCAATATTAAAGTAGAGGCGGGACCGGCGCGGTGTCCCGTTTTTATTAGTCCAAATTATGGTAATGCTCTCAGACGCTGGCGGCCGGCAATCGGGCTGTTGCCGGCGTGTGAACGAGGGATTAACACGATACTTTGCGCCCGGGTTGTAAAATCAGCGTCAATCGCGTCAGTTTAATTAATAATTTATCATTAAAATCTCCCGTCGTGCCCTGAAGCTTGCTATTTACTTTTAAGTAAACAACGTCTGTATTCCTGTTTAAATAGTTGCCGTCACTGGTAATAGAGTGCCATATTTCACTCGCTCCACTTAAGACGGCGCCGGTTCGCGTTTGCTAAAATTTTATGCATTACCTATCTCCCGACGAATTCCCAGCTGTCTGATGCAGGGGCTGTCAAAATATCCTTATACATTACAAAACCACCAGACGTCAAGCGATAATAGCCTTTATTCAAATGCAACAAGAACTCAGAAGTAACGCATAGTCGGGCGAGTTGTTGAAAGCACCTGATAAAGTATAACTTAGTACTCGTCGCTAACACTATCTTATTTGTCAGGACGACAATGAAGTGTTTACTCAACATATCGCGCATTCAGTTTGCACGATGTTAAAGCCTAAAGGGATTGTGCATTGACGATTTACAATCCAGCCTCTAACTTTCATAATGGCGTATCGTTTCTAAACAGTGACTAGGAACTTGAATCTTATACATTTGGGAAACAGGCTAGAATCCTACTTTATAGTTTGAGATTTACGATGTTGTGAGAGTAATCAATGGAATTGAAATCCGAATTGAAGCGACGCGTTGAGATAAATGACCGTTGAAGAAGCAAATAGGATTTTGGACGCGACAAGAGCTTTAGTCTGCCAGGACAAAGATGCCCATTGTTGTACAACGGGACCGTCCTCTAAATTACTATGATAAACTGTTATTTTATCAGAGTAATAAAGCGCAGTTTTCTCACAAGAGCACCTGCGTTAGACTGCGGGAAGTAATTGGTTTATTATGGAACTATGTCAGTATTATAATAATGCAGGTTAATCTCTTGTATCAAACATGGTCAATTAAATAATGTCGGGGTTTTATGGCACAGTATTTTACTTTACATCGTCAACCCCTGCCATTTTCTAAAGCAGAAGGCTAGAAATGTAGAATGTTATTCAAATCAGCAACTATTTATAAAACGTAAAAAAACGCTCTATTGTTATGAAGATCGTAGCGACATAGGAATAAGTGACGGTATATTTTTCCATGGTCAAACAGTGTCCAGTTTTAATCATTATGTAGATATGGAAAAAATCATATTAGTAAAAAAGTTGCAGCGTGATGTTTCCCGAGTATTATCCGTTTTGTTTTGTAATGTAAGTTTTTTTTAGTAGGTTTTGTACTTATTTATTTACACTGCACCGTGAGATGAGGTCAAGCTGTTGAAACTAACCCTAGCAAGTATCCTGCTGTAACGTTGTACGTTGTCTTGCCCATTATCCATTCGAACACTAAGTCGATTAGGCAAGTGATTTGTTGGCAACCCCGATGCATCGCTCTCTTTTATACGATTACACCGAGCCTGCGGGAAGACAGGGACGAGTTATGTTTCGATTCGCAAAGTCGATTACTAGTTTGATTTGTGAGCAATCTTGTGTCGCCTGCCTTGTTTGTAAAAAAAAAACATACGTCATTGAAATTTGCATGGAGTTAGAGTGTGTCTAGAACAGCAGAAAACTAGTGGCGAGAGTTATGAATAAAATACGAGAGAAAAAGTTCGAGTTACTAATAATTATGCATCAGATAAAAATGAAATGTCATATCAAGCGAGACGATAATGCTAAGACAGACGAAAGGTGTGACTGGGTATAGATTAAGATCGAAACGAGTACATAGGAGGAGCTTTAAAGTCGCACCAATCAGCGAAAAACTCACAAGAAGTCGTGTCAGGTGATACGGACACATAAGCAGGCGTAACACTGATTATTCAGTCAAAGTCGCACTAGGTCTACCAGAAATCAAGAGGGTGAGAGGCAAGGAGGAGTCAAACGTGGAAATAGACCTTTAAAATTCCCAGATGTCAAAAGAGACAAAGCAAGACGGAGTTACTTGGCGCAAAAGAGTGAGGAGATCCGACCCCAAATCAAGGCGATGCCTTGATTCGAGTCGATTCGCGAAAACCACACCTCATGACAGAGACACGCTTTTGCACACGAGAAAAAGAGATGCAACATTTTCGATAAATTAAGTAATGAATTTAAGTTTTATTCATATATCATTAACTGAGATAAAACTCTATACGATAAACTTGAATGTGTCGTACAATTATGTAACTTTGTAATCTTGAGTGAGCTAAGTAACAAAAAAAGACAAAACATTGGATTATAATTCTACCGAGGAAATGTTAGGCAATCATGTATCGATTAAATCTGATAAACAAGCATAAATTCCTTGTTCCCAGGAATGAATATAATGATGATGATCAGATATATATGAAGTTTGTATCAATAGGGGTGTAGAACACTAAACAAAATAATCAATTATTTCGTATTTTCTCGAAAAATGGTTAAAAATGTAGTCAAATGGAGAAGAAGCAACGCAAGAGGTTAAATAATCACAAAGTTATAAGCGTTCAAAGTTTTAAGAAGGAGTATGTTCTGTCCCTTTTCCGAAAAACACAACTACATATGAAACGATTGTCATTTACTATGACGCTCGCGATACAGATTGCGACGTCACTAACTGCGAGCATTTTCTCTCTCTAACAAGCAATATTAAAACGGTTGTAGTTTCGTAATTCTTTGAGATTCCTTGCCTTCTTTCTTTTGAATAATAATACTTTTCGAGTTTACACCCGTTTTAGTGCACTAATAGAAACACCGAATTAAGTATTTACTCGAGAGAAATAAATATGCGAACAGTTTGTGCGTATTTTTTATGCAATTGCTATTTGTGATTGACTTAGCTTGGTAAAACACCATAAGAACCACAACTTTTAAGACAAATAAACAATGAATTAATAACAGCGTCATAATACGGACGTAATATTATACACTTGAAACGTTATTGTAATACCTGTTCTTACGCATTTACTTAAATACCCATGTAAATGCAAATGTTGCAGTGTTGTCGTCCTAAAAGCCGTTTCTTAACAACCTTAATTTTGGGGAGACAGCAATTTTCTACACGGATACAGATAAAAAACAAAAACAGTGCCAAAACTACTGATAACATGTTCAGTAACACAGTTGCCAAGCTAGTGACGCCAGTGCCGTTAAGTGATAAACAAGCAATTAATTATGAAGATCCAAAGAACCAAGTGCCTTATGAAGACTAGAGTGAAACATAATATAAATAAGAATAATTGATCCTCGACAAAACATCATCATATCCTCCTAGCGTTATTCCCGGATAAAAGAGCTCGTGGTCCACTTGACACTCAATCCCACGTAATCTTATACCTTTCTCGACAAAAACATAACAAGGCATAATTAAAGGGACTGTCAATATATTGTTTTATCCCGAAACGGTTGCTCATCTACAAATGGTGGACAATGAAAGTGGAGCCGGCTGGGACGAGTGCGGACTACGTGTATATCATCGCTCTATTCCTCTCCATCGGAAGCGTTATCTTCGGCTGTGTCTCCTGGATTGTGCTGCCGAGTTGGAGACAGCTCCGCCACTACGCCTTCTTCCTTCAGCTACAGTAATCCTGGACTACGTCGTTGAACTGGTCTGGCCTAATTTAGACAAATTGATGGAATTCATTCCCTCTCATACGTGAGAGGAGGCCTGTGCCCAGCAGTGGGACGTATATAGGCTGATGATGTGATGTGATGGAATTCATATCGCTCGTTAGATTCTACGTCTTCACCCAATGGCTGGTGCTGCTAACTGTCATGTTTTACATTTAATTTGTCGAAGTCTTTACTAGTTTGCAGTCTATTAGATGGCTTTAACTTAAAGCTTTCTTCGGTTGGCTCTTGCCGATTGTATGTGGTATTATTGAATCATTTGCCAGCGTAGGATTCACTATCACCAGACACGGCGTCTGGCATTCATCAATTTAATTTTATACGGTGTTATGCAGGTTGTTCAAATCATTTCAATGTTCAGAGGGTGTATTAACGAAGGTAGTTGTGTCCATATTTGCTTTTATGTTTATTGGGTTGTTACCTTTTATGGTATTGTTGTGTGTAGAACATTTGGCTGAAAACGATATTTTAAGGGTTACAAATGTGTATTCCTTTGTTTTTCTTATATTAGTATTAAACGTCTTCTTTCTAATGCTAAAGGCGCAACGGCAGTTGTGGGCGAAGTACTGGTTAAGGAAAAGGACTAATGTCATATAACTCATACACGGAACAGATCCTTTTTCGTATTTGAAGCATATTATATTGATTTTAGATTTTTTTTGATTGACTTTATTTGATCTAACCTAATTGCAATAAACGGAAATTGCCAAAAACACCTTGTAGTTCTAATGCAAATAAAGCAATTACTAAATCGACGTTACTCAGGTTTATTATGGTTCACTTTCCGTACAAAACTTCTTTTGACATTCACACATTGACGCTAACCGCGTGATTTAAAAAAAAAACTTAAGTATACAACTTTCATAAATTGGCTTTCCATTTGCGCAAAATTCCCCCTTTCCAAGAATAAACTTGTATAAACTGTTATATAATTTCTTAAAATAACACGCCGTTAGCCTGCGAATGTCAAAAGACGCTTTGTATGTAAAGCTAACCACCTTAGGTATGTCATGCCTAGGCATAGCACAACTAGTTGTTATAAATTCATCGATTTGGTTAGTTAAGTGACTGCCCCGTCATGGCGGAACCTGCGAAGGTTCGAATCCCGTTCGAGTCGAATACAGGGGAAAAAACCATGAATATTGTGCAATCGTCGAAAGATTAATGTAAAATGAAGCCAAACGTTGTTCGAGTTTTGCAAACTTTCGCATCCTTTTGTCAAAAAAATCTTGTTTTTTTTTGCCTCATTACAGAGAAATTAGGTGTGCTAAAGTGTGACTGTACAAAAATAATAATTCCCTTGTAAACCTTATCTAGCTCAGCTCAGCAGAGGCAGACCTCATTTTCACTGTGTTGAGTAATCTAGTTTAAAATAACGCAGCTCTGAGCGCAGTGAGGGGTTTTAGCGCAGCGTCCCCCGGGCGAGGGTTTACGAGGAATAAATAATTTTAGCGCTGCCGCGGCCGGATCATTTTTCATCTGCTTTGCACCGGTACGGAGTGGGTGAAGGATGGATGCATTTTAGATCTCAGAGCGGAGTTTTATAAGATTGTATTGTTCGTTGGGTCTCGTAGTCCACATCTACGATATGTTAACACATTTTGATTAACTACTGTTCATCATATTTATTACCTTAGACCTGATTTGTAAACACTTACTTAGCTTTGAATTAATTAATTGATCAGCGACCTACTTCTCATTAATTAAGTTTTGTTACGTATAAGTTACAATTATAAGTTATATTTTTAGATCTGTATCTCTCTGGGTATCCTGAAAACAGTGCCTTTAGCATATATTGCTGCAGGTGGCTTATGCTGAGTAGCATACATTTTGGTGCATTCCAATGGTATACACACATGTATAATGTCTTTGTTACACCAAATAACCGTTTTTCTTTCTTTCTTTCTTACTGTGGAGTAACACGCATAAGGGTAAGGCCGTTGAGATTGTTACTTATAACACAAAAATAACACAGTCACTTTTGTGATACCATAACACAAATGCAACACAAAAGTAACACATTTTTTTGTAAAGATTGTTTCATACTAGTATTAAAATACAGGGTAAGGAAAAAAAATCTTTTTTTTAAGTATTTTAATATATTTATTATGACAACATTTTAGATGTGATCGAATGGTATTTGTTAAATCAGTATTTTTTAAGGTAAAAGGTAAGTATCTTTTCTGTAAAAAAAACAGATCATCATAAAAAATATAACAAATTGAGCAATTTTCTAGGAAACAAATAAGTTTTAAGAATTCTTGCAACACACCACAGGTTGCACCAGGGCTTAACATTAAGAGCTGACATTTTAAATATAATGGCAGCATTTTAATTTCAGCTTCTCCTACATTAGACTAGCATACACTCGATACTGACCTAGTACTCGTGTGTGATCTGGTTTTTGAATAGAACGATCGTATAGAACACGTCGCAATAAGCATCTTTTACTTGAAAAACTTTTCTCTATAGGAGTTATTCCGCTCTTTTATAAAAAAAACATAACCACGAACACGGCGGCGATCTTCTAACATACCGCCAAAGATTGACATTTGAACCCAAATATCTCGGTAAATATCGATCTGAGAGAAAAAGTTTAAAGAATAAACCATGCTTATTTTTACGTATATTTACGATAAGAAAAGAAAATTTAAAATACTTATAAAAAAAAACAAGTCCTAAAACCGGCCACCTTTTTATTATACCCCAACCGTCGCATGCCGCGCGTCGCAGGCGATCGATCGCGCGCGGCTGCGATAGCCGCGATTCACGGAATTACACCTTAAGAGTCTTAAGACCTAATTCAAGTTTGATCGAATGCGGCATCACTGGTGTACCTACATCGTCCGGTGATAACCTAAACTATCTAATAAGAAGTACATGAAAACACGGCCTATACTACGTTAACACACTTGATATAATTTGTTTTTTTCTGCAAATGCACTAAATAGTCAGTTTTGGTCGTCACCCGACGACCCTTACTGCAAGAGTAATTAAATACGTTTAGTTAGACTATTAAAATTTAAGTAACAATTCGAATTAATCATACGATAATAATAAAATGTTTTTCTTTACTATTACAGTATTCTCAATCTGCATGACTCTTTACACTTGTTTTGTGTTACTGAATACAAAATTAGTGTTATGGTTAACACAAATGCAACACAAAAGCGCCATATATATAACACAAAAGCAGTTTTTTACAAACGTTTTAGGTTATAAAACGAAATTCAGTTAAACTAGACGCAATTGTACATGTTTCATGTAAGCTTTAAACATAAACGAAAACAACCATACTAAAGTGAACTTCTGAAACGCTTACTTACGAGAGATATACATAAACACAAATTTTGACGAAAATATGCCACTCACCTTAAACGGTTCTCATAGACAAACTAATAATGACAGTTTCTTTTTATAAATATTGATTGAGACCTCAAGGTGTTGCCGTGCCAAAATACTTATTTCCCCAGTTTTCTGTTAATATTTAGGGGTAATTATGCATAACACAAAATTTTGTGTCACGAAAGCCAAAACTCTGCCCACTAATCTAAAGATCTATAAAATACGCAAATCAAAGTATTTAAACACCGTTCTTGTACTAACAGAAAGTAATGTGTCTAATCTTTCAAACGTATTTAAACGTTTTTTTGTAAATGTTCAAATATGAAAATAATTCATAGTTTAAAAGTACTCGGAAAAAAGCGACACGGCATTTTCGATCAAAATTAGGGGGGTTTGGTGAACATAAATGCAAGTATTTTATAGAAACAACTACTTTTACTCACTGGGCGAAATGGGGAAACAAGCTCAATAATTGCTTTATAGAATGAACTAACAATAACGGCGGTAGTGCTTACACAAGTGGAGAAAACGAACTGGAAAGTTTTGTTCAGACCAAAAGTAGCAATGTCGGCGGCCTTACCCATAAGTGGGAACACAGCAGATGTTTTTAGTTTCGTAGGGAATTTTTATGGAATGCATCGGTACAAATAATTCAAAACAGATAAAACTAAAACTATATGTTTTCTAATTTGACCATTTGATATTACGGTAAACGAAACGTGTGTTTACATTGCAGCTCTTTAGTTCAATTGCCATAAAAACAAAATACATAATTTCAAGTAGCATACGTACCTACGGAAATCATAAAAAAAACTATTATCACACTAACAACGTGCATATTTTGATTGGTCATAACCATAAAAATTAAATAACATAACACTCATTTATCACCACCACATTTGCAGAACATTTATGTGCACTAAATTTCTTTTACATAACATACATTTAGTATAATGATTAAAACTGATAACCAAATTTGAAATAATCATAAGAGAAGGTGGTGTACTTATATTTACTAAGTGATTGCTATCACATCCAAGAACTTAATGGATACAAAGCAACAAGCGCATTACCTACCAACAACCAACAAGCTCTACAATTAAGTCAATTGACCTAGGTCACCCTGGTTTTTAGATACAACTTAAGACATCCAAACCTCGAAGCACTAGTCTTCCACGTGGGTCTAGAATTAATCAAGGCAAAACTGTCTGCGTTCCCAACTACAAACTTCTAAAGCCGAGTTCACACTAACCCGAGCGGTGTGTCGCGGTTTTATTAGCCACAGCCGAAAGGAGCAGCCAATGCACACTTTGATTAAACTTTCAAGACATATTAGTTAAATTGCATGAGTTTTATTAGCTAAGGTGTGCTTAAGTTAAAGTCCAGAAGGACTCGTCTGATTGGAATAGAGAATTAATGTCTTAGTTTTACAGTTACTCCATGCAAGATTGCGAACTGTTTCAGGGCGAATTGTCCATCTCGCCCTAATTAAAACACTTGGAAAGAGACGGGTAGTTTATCAAGCACACGGTCTTCTTACTACCCGTAATAAGAAGTCTCTTTCCAATGCCCAGCAAGAGCCCTTAAAAAGTCCTTAGAGGTCGAAAAGGAAACTTTTCAAGTTAAGATTACTCCGTTAGTCGGTCTTGTAGCATCATATCAAAATTGCCGCGTCGCAAAACTCTGGTAAGTAACATAATAATAACACGAGTAATAATAATAATACTCTTTATATATTTAGCTTTAAAGCGGTAGAGAGTGAAAACTTTTACGGCCCACCGGATGGTAAGAGATTACCGTAGCCTATGGACGCTTGCAACTCCAGGGGTATTACATGCGAGTTGCCGACTCTTTAAGAATTTATACACTCCTTTTATGAAGTGCCCCATACTGCTGTCCTAACGCGTGTGTAACCTCGGCAGGGAGCTTACTCCACAACCGGAGCGTCCGAGGGAGGAAACTCTGAATCCGTAGGGTACGCGAACATCTAGGTACCAGGGTGTGAGGACTCTATCTATCAGGTGATAATGACGATTAGTATCAATACATTTCATGACAAAAAAGAAGTTATAATTTCTCTAATACTTTATTTTATTTAAAGCTGCTGGGAATATAAGTTATAATTTATCTAATAATAATTTATTTTTTAATACAGTTGCTCAAAAAGTGGTACTTTTTGTGGCTGCGTAGCGTACGAGAAGCTCAATTTCTCGAACTAGTGCTTTTTACTTTTTAGTTCCAAACTATACTTTCGAAACGCAGTAATTTTATATTAGATTTTTTACCCAATGGCGCTGATTCCAATAGTATGTTGTCACTGTCAGTGTCATTTGTAAAGTATGGGTTCGTTCAAAAATAACTTCGAAGCAAGCATATTTTATCGCAATGATATATTAATTTATTATTTTTCGCAATTGTATTAAAAAACGTGTGAAATGTCTTTTACCACTCGTGCCGAGTCTTGCCACTCGCTTTCAGCTCGTGGCAAGATACCTCGGTACTAGTGGTAAAAAGACATTCTTTTCACACTAGTTGTAAAATATACTATTATTTAAAGCTGCTGGGAATCTTTTCCACTACTTACGGTTCCAAGTTCAGAACAAGACGTTAAAAAACACAGACACTGGATAGCTTACAAAACAGCTCGTCCGCTCCAAAATCAAGAACCCCCTAACGAATTTACAGTGAACACTTCGGCGAAGTGTTGTTAATAACAAAAGAGCATCGGCAGTCGAGGACACTCCAACTTCAACTCTGGCCTGTGGGCCATCCGCCGTCTACAAGTATTCTCACGACTACTTTACTCGAGATTATTTCAATTGGCCGCATTGCATCATAGTGGTATATTCAAAAAGCAACTCTACCGTTCATGGTAAAAGATTCGAGTACCAGTGACAGTTTTATAAAAATTAGGCCTCATTGAATAATCGCATCCTTACTTTAAGTCTAAATCGTAATGCAATTGAAGACTAGTTTAGCCTCATTGTTAGTAAAGCCTACAAAGCTGCCCTGAGTTCGAATTCCGTTAAGGGCGTTTATGTTTGTATTATCCATATGAGCCGGAGTATTTGTTTCTGAGTCTTCGATGGTTCCTACATATACAAGTACTTATTTATTTATCTATTTATGTATATCGACATAGTACAGGCTTTGCTTCGTCTGGAATGAGGTCTAATTGTGTAATTTTGTCACCCAAATAATATTTAATTATCTGGGGGACAATATTAAACCATTCTTCTTCTTATTTAAGAGCTAGGCTCTTGTCGGTGGAGTAATTTCTAACTTATTCTACATTCCACCTTTATTTTTATTTCTCCATAAGACGAAGTGTTTATTTTTTCTTTTATTTGTTCCATGTAAGATATCCTCCGTCGTCCCCTTTTCCCACTATGAAAACATTACGTAAAGTTAAATAAACATCGGATATTAGTTAATTGTGCCCCTGTGTCAGAAAGACTCGATCTTCTTTTGTTTTTGTGGTTATGGCATATGGTACTTAACTACCTGTTAGTATGGTACGTGTTCTTTAAATCTAGATGCTAACATCTAGATTCAAAGAATAACTCGGGATTATAATAAAAGTAAAATCTGTGCAAGGGTAAGACCTTAGTGATATGCACACACTTGCAAGTGACGTGTCTGTCCTAACCTGTGCTATTCACACCTGAGCGGCCTCGTATATCTGCAGTTGATGTAATTGCAGCGAAACACCTAATGACACAAAGCCAAGCAAGTTGACTCGACACTGCTATGCGAAATGTCTCGGAAATTCCTTTACAATGTGCAGGTGGATAGATTAGCTGCGAAAACACCTTTTTATACCCCGGTCTAAATGTAAACACACACTTGCAACTACAGAGGAGTCATAAGCGCGTTACATACATACATCAACCTATTCCAGTGAACTGCTGGGCGAAGGGCTCCTGCAAGGAACGCCAGACCCGCTCTCCTGTTTTCGCCATCACGTCACTACCAGCTACCCTCAAGTCCATCTGGCCGGAGGGCGTCCAACAATTACGTTTGCCAAGCCCCACCATTCGAGAACCTGCTTACTCCACAGACCATCTGTTCTACGACAGCGACAGCGCGTTGCTGACTCAATATTGATTTGAGGCTTCGGTGTCACACAAAAAATGTCCCACACTCAGCCCAGCAAGTCCTTGCGATCTAGCCTAGGCCTCGATTCGACTGTCGTATTGAATTGTTTTCGTTGCGCGAATTGTGATTGCAATATGCCATGCCCAAAAATTTGTGTTGTTACCAATGGCGGCGCGTGATAGTTTTCACTGGACAACCCGGAGCAAAAAAGGCCTGTTTTTTGATGATTTTTCGAGTTTTGGAGTCTGGAATCGGGTTGTATACCCATACAAGCCGATTTCAAACTCCACAACTCTGCAACTGTTTCAACTCGGTGTAAATTATGAGAAAATGTACTTGTTTCACATTTAAATAACGGCTTTATGTACGTTTATCATGTATATATGATAAAAAAAGAAAAAGTTTTTTACTGTAAACTTAATTGTCGTCACAAAACTGACAAAATGCCCGGCCGAATGCAGTTGGGAAGAGCATAATACGAGAATACTTTTAAACCTGTTGGGGCATACTGGTAGGTTTTGATGCGAGAAGAACATTGTTATGAATTTGGAATGCGACAGACACAAAACGTCCGTGTCTGATCGACCCCCGGAGCGCACGATGCAGTTTTACTACGTAGTACAAGTCAAGTGAAAGAGTTAATGACTTACAAAATGTCAGTTAAAGAGAAATGAAGTTCTTTATAACTACTATTATGAGTTTACTAACTGCTTAGATTCGCTAAAACAAAGTTCAAGAATTCCCAAGTTGAACTTAAATTCTTACTTAAACAAAACAAAGCCTTCTAACTGACTTTGAAAGGTGAAAGCTCGCCATTCGAGATTAGGCATTTATGCAACGGCAAACAGATAAGTTTCTGGCACACTGATTACTTACCAAGCAAATGTTGCTAATTGTATCTAAACCTATGTTTGATTAACGGAATGGACGCGAATGGTCGGGTCAATGACCTGCGATTTGGAAATAGAAGTTCAAGTTTAATCTTGCGCAGATGAGCAAAATGCGGCCTCGATACGCGGAAGCTTCGTGTGTACAGGTGGTTAGTGTATCCTTATGTAGGTATACAATAGGGATGATGACTAAGATATTTTTATGATGTCATTCGAACCAGTTTTTGGAGAGGAACAAATGTTTGTATGGGAGTAACTACAGTTAAAGAACATAAATACCCAAAAAAATTATACAAAGATTGACCTCGCCGGCGGCAGCGCAAAACGCTCCATACTGAAAGACAGTTAATTATGACGTCACAATAATATTTGTTAGTACAAAGTACATGTATCGTTGTATGGAAAATCAGGTATATTGTTGTTTCGGTCGCGAAATACTGCGTTTAAGTACATAGTTGTCATACAATTTTGTTTCTATAAAAGCGTAAGGATTCTATGGGTAAGTAATACGAAGTATAACAACTAATCATATAACGGTCATAATATATACGCTCACTGTGTATAAGTTTGTTTAGTATAACGTTCATTGCACATAACGAACGAAAGGTATAATGACAAAATATATAATTTCGTAAAGTATAACGTACTTTAGACATAATATCAATTGATATATCGATTAAAGCGTATAATATTCATAACACCTAAGGTTTATAACATATATTATTCAATTTATCTAACATCAAAAAGGATATTGCTCGTATGTTATAATCGTCTTCACTTATTTTAATAGCAATGCCGTATGAAGGAATATATATGAATTTGAATAAAAAAACATTAAACGTTTTTAAGATTGAAATTAATTTTTTTTTTTATATCAAACACGCCAATCATTTTAACCTAACCTTACCTAAACACCAGCGTGTCGACGCCACCCCGCTTCGCGGGGTGTCTATTTCCGCTCTAAGGGACACAAGGCAACCCTAACCTAACCTACAAGTAATACCATTGGTAAGAGTACTTGTTGTTTTTTACTGCGGGGGGCTTCGCCCCCCGAGCCCTCCTTTTACTTACAGCCCTAACCTAATTTTCTGTATTGTAATCCTCATACGAAAATATACTATGCGTTATGATCGTTATACGTTATGTATGTTATACGAAAATATATTATATGTTATGATCGTTATACGAAATGAAATTATTCAATTTGAGTGTTATAGAAAAAATCGTTATATAATATGATTATTATGGCTATTGACCGTTATTCCTTATAAAAGTATTGGTATTGTTGTTATAGCTAACGTTCATTATATCTTGTGAACGTTATTAATATGAAATTATATATACTGTTGTTATATCTCGTGGGACGCACCCGGATTCTATTGGTAACTTTAAATTTACTCTTGGACAATAAAAAAATATGCATATTTTTTCGTAACTTTCAAGGTTCATATTTTTTACGATTTTAATTATATTTTATAATTTATACTTTATTAGGATAATTTGATGGCTTACTATCGATTTAGCGTCACTACGTTATCAATTTGAACTTGAGTCATCATGCCTATTACGGCCATCGACAAATAAGGACCGATATTCTTTTGTTTTTTAAGCAGTAACGCTGCTAAAGAAAATTATAAATTTTTAAATGAAAGGAAAAATGTGGCGACCACATGCATTCATGGCCCGTCGCTACTAACCAACTGAGCTATCGGAACAATCTGGTTCGGGCACCAAATCCTTCAATCAGTTCCTTCATACAACGCCTTAGGGAGGCGTATGTAGCGACATCTACCAGAAGACTTAGGCTTCTTAACGGCACCAACGTCTCAAATTATGTTGAGAAATCGTCAGTAACGATGCGCCACCCCATACTAAATTAATATTTGCTTTTTAAGCAGTAACAAAAGTAAGTAAAGTAATATTTGTTTTTTCAATTTTTCCTTTCATTTAAAAATTTATAAGGACCGATATTCGTTGATGATTGGCAGAAGAGGATAAGACCGCACTTTGACGTCTGTGCCATTTCGATTTTGAAAGTCGGACACGAAATGTATTTTTTTTACAGTGTGAATTAAGTGTATTAATTGCTTTTATTAATTTGGCAAGTTACCATTTCTTGGTTGCAAAGGTACATAGCTAAAAACTAGCTACGTCCATCATTTGGAAGAGTGTAAGTTTGCCAGTGTCGGTTTTTTTTTGTAATTTAATAGCAATTTTAAGGTATTTTTTATTTTAATTATGGTTTCAAGTTTAGGTTTTTCACTTTTTGTTTATCGACATTTTCAATTTCAAGAATGATTGGGCTTCAATACATTTAGTAAACTCAGTACCTAATAGTGATTTTTGGAAAATATACCTGCAAGACAGATATCATTATCGACTAAACGATATTATACACATAACAAATATGGAAAAATAAACCATCATCATCAGATACCCAGAGCAAGACTCGTACTTGCGACCTCTGTAATACCGGTACAGTGTTCTAGCCTCTGAGCTATCCAGGCCCCGTTGATACCATGATTGGTCGGGCTTATCACGCGATAAGTGACAAGATAGAGCGTCTGTCACTGGCTGACACCGTTCGATAGAAAGAGAATGACGCTCTATCTTGTACTTATCGCGTGATAAGGCCGGCCATGATACGGGGCCAGACATAAACTGAGGTAGCGTATTTTTCCACCACGTTCGCCGCCGGTACTAGTAGCGACCTCTCTTCACGTATGTGCTTTAAAACTTTAGCATTTATAAGCAAACAAATAAAAACGTTCGAATTCAAATTTGCTTCGCTCACTCAATGCGTAGCAAACGAATCTTGCGCAGAAAATATCATGCAACTCACGAAGACCTAATACAATTTACGTTTATTTTATAAGCCAGCCCCGAAGCCTACTAAAAAAGCTAGCTTCACGTGAATTTCTCGTTTATTTAATATATTACACGATAAAATATTCAAATATTCAAATGGTGCGTCAAGCAAACGAGTCAACCGCCGATGTCGATAAGTCATGAGGGCCGTCACAATAAATCTAGCGATAGTGATGCCCACGGAGTCGATAAGTGTAGGCCGTGATACGGAGATTAGGAGGGAGTTTATGTTGAATTTAATTTACTAATATAGACGATGTTTACAAACCGGCCGGCGTGAGATTTTGAATATAGAGGTATTGTCAAGTCTTAAAGAATGGTATTGAAGCTAAGATAGGCATACATTTTGTTTTTTTTTGTAACAACGATAACATAATTATAGACTATGGCATGCAATCCTTAAAACTGTATGTTATAATGTCATGGCAATTACGCCAAGCCTTATAAGTGGCACTGTGTGATTGAATAGAAACATTTTTTGGTCTTTTTCTTGCATTTATTTTAAGAACGATTTATTTCGCTGTAAACCGCGGTTAGATTAAAATTTTTTGTTAATTTTGTCAAGTTATGGGTTAATATTTTTAATAAATAGATTGACTGGAAACATTTTTAATTCGATTAAAATTATAATAAAAGTACTACAAAAGGCCAAGAGGTTAAAGCTGAATAATTAAGGTTTCGTAAATGACAGACAGGTTTAATGTACCCTTACTTGATATTGATGAAGAAATACATAGCCTTAACAGTGAATAATAAAACACTTGGCGACAATGTGTACTAGTACTTTACTAGATAGGTCGGTAATTTCAGGTTAAGTATTCTTCTATATGCGAGACAATTACCTAAATTAATAGGCACTATAAAAGCGTTATGTTCGTTTGACCTTTCTCATCGTCCATTGACTTAGATTGAAAGAACAAAATATACATTTATATATAGCCTTTAAACGCCAAGCGACCTAGAGCCTTTAGTATACTAGCTTTCGATATAGAAATGACTAATAAAGGTAGTTTCATGTTTCGTATTAAGAAACTGCGATTATAGTCCTCACGCTTCACTCAGTCCTTGCTTGCGCGCGGGGGGCATAACGGAAGAGCAGGCGTCGTGCGGGGGGCGAAGCGCCCGCACGACGCGTGATCCCCTGAGAGTGCACTCCAGGCAAAATACGGTTTTGAAAAACATTAATTTATAATAGGGTTTTTTTTTTTGAATTCATTATAAAATGTTATTCTAAGATGCTTTATTCAAGAATCCGGCAAACTTTCCACCCGTAATTAAGTAGATTTAAATAAAACATGCGTTGTCTTTTTCTGTACGATTTATCTTGAATATTATAAAGCAAATGTAAATTAACCAAAATAAAGACAAAAATAATTATTAATATTTTTTCTGACTTTTCTGTAGCTACTTAATTTATCATTTTTTTGATGTCTGAAATTTTGTCGGATTCTGTCGCTGGGTGACTATTTAATTGATAATAAATCCTTTACACAGAAAAAATAAGCTATTACAAATTATTTCCAAAATTGACATTTTTTCCATACAAGTTGCAGTTCATTGCCTGGACTAGTGACTCAAAGCGCGAGGCATACAACCACAGTTCCTGCCATGTGACCTTGGTAGAAGCGAGGTAGAAGCTCTGCTGTCTACACGGCTTACAACGGCCCTAAACTACAGTGTGTTTGATGTTCAACAGTTCAACTTCAGTTGTTAGCCGTCAATTCATATAAAAATTGACGTATTTATAACACAATACTGTCACCTCCGATGTTTGATAATAATGATAATGTCTTGTTTGTATGAGATCATAAACAACCTATCAGGTATCAATATTAGATACTAGAATAGCGCTTTACTCTTTTACAGTTGTTGGAAAGCATGCCTGCGACTGGTTTGTCTCAGGGTTTAGATTACGATAAGACCACTTGTATGGAAATGGAATGTTATTTACGAAGAATACAAAAACGCAAGAGAACGTCTTTAAAATACCTACATATAAGTAGTGAAGAAACACAAAAAACTAAATTGATAAACTCTTGTGAATAGTTGAACGCGAATGCGATTCTTCTGATCATGTGCTCGGCAGCTGGCAGCGATAATTCGGCACGAATGTTTTGTCAAGTAGTGAGCCTGTGAATCATCAAAAGCGATAATTATCACACTATATTTATCACGATAATTATCACACTATATTTATCACGATAATTATCACACTATATTTATCACGATAATTATCACACTATATTTCTCACGATCATTATCAATGATAATAATCTTTGCGATCCTGCTCTACCAGGGGCGGCTCACACCGTGATGGTTTCGTCGCTCCGTAACAAGTAAATGCCGACCATCAGCTTAGTTGTGGTAGGAACACTAGGAACCTTATAGTGGTATTGGATGCCAAGCACTGCTACGGAACGTACGCGTTCGCGCTTTACGTCATTCACTTATCAATTCTCTTGTTAATGCAACTTTTAACAGGGGATTTGTTTACAGTGAACTTTCTATACGTAGGACTAAGTTATACTGTGGCTTTGTCTTTATCTTACCCTCAAAAGTTTGATCATTATATATGCCCATTATAGCCTCCTGTACCACGAGGTTGTTATAATAAAACCTGATTTACCCACGTAACCATCAAGTGTAAACCGAGCCGATTGATCCGGAGATTGGAACTGAATGGTCGCCATGTTGTATTTAATTTACTAATACGGCCGGGTCCGTACAAATTGGGTTGAACCCAGCATTAAGTAATTATGAGGAATTTATAGATATTTCGATATAGATAAAGTAAGAAAAGTTTTCTCTGTCAAAGTCTTTATGACGCTCTCATTAAGATTCAATTTAACCTGGCAGGTTATAAGGATTTTCAGATGTATATACAGTTACTCATGTTAGTTTTGTAATGAAGCTAGTTTCTTGGAAGCGTGAGCGTGATGTTATTCTTAGCCTCGCAGTGAAAGAGAAACGATACAATAAATTTCGTCTCTCTGCCTTCATAGATAGACTACCTATACTAACTATATATTTTTATGTGAAACATGCAATAACCATACGCTGTTGTGGTGATTAACACAATGTTGTATATGAACACAATGTCGTAGATAAACGTCAACATAAAATGGTCTGAGCTATCATCTACTATCAGACAATTTACAAAGCGTAAAGCAAGGGAAATTTAAACAGATATAGAAGGTACCTATTTTTATCTCTTAAACTAGCAACAAGTTCTCCGCGAGGGGTAAGTAATACGAAGTATAACAACTAATCATATAACGGTCATAATATATACGCTCACTGTGTATAAGTTTGTTTAGTATAACGTTCATTGCACATAACGAACGAAAGGTATAATGACAAAATATATAATTTCGTAAAGTATAACGTACTTTAGACATAATATCAATTGATATATCGATTAAAGCGTATAATATTCATAACACCTAAGGTTTATAACATATATTATTCAATTTATCTAACATCAAAAAGGATATTGCTCGTATGTTATAATCGTCTTCACTTATTTTAATAGCAATGCCGTATGAAGGAATATATATGAATTTGAATAAAAAAACATTAAACGTTTTTAAGATTGAAATTATTATTTTTTTTTATATAAAACACGCCAATCATTTTAACCTAACCTTACCTAAACACCAGCGTGTCGACGCCACCCCGCTTCGCGGGTGTCTATTTCCGCTCTAAGGTACACAAGGCAACCCTAACCTAACCTACAAGTAATACCATTGGTAAGAGTACTTGTTGTTTTTTACTGCGGGGGGCTTCGCCCCCCGAGCCCTCCTTTTACTTACAGCCCTAACCTAATTTTCTGTATTGCAATCCTCATACGAAAATATACTATGCGTTATGATCGTTATACGTTATGTATGTTATACGAAAATATATTATATGTTATGATCGTTATACGAAATGAAATTATTCAATTTGAGTGTTATAGAAAAAAACGTTATATAATATGATTATTATGGCTATTGACCGTTATTCCTTATAAAAGTATTGGTATTGTTGTTATAGCTAACGTTCATTATATCTTGTGAACGTTATTAATATGAAATTATATATACTGTTGTTATATCTCGTGGGACGCACCCCTCCGCGAGGCTACTTCCAACTGTCACAAAAAATTGAAGCGAAACTGCGGAATAAAATATTACCTATGGCCTAGGGAAAATAATTTAAAAAAAAAAATGTTTTTGATTATCACAAAATTTTACCTCGTAGCGATATTTGGCCTGTGCTTGCTTCTATTCGTTGTTCAGTTCGATACATTAAAAATCGGCCAAGTGCGTATCGGCCACGCGCAGTGTAAAGTTCCGTATTAGCCTCTGTCTTTCTTAGTTACATCGACACGCGTACATGACTAGAACATAAATTTGGGCTTTAAAGCCCAATATCTGCTGCATATCACTGTGTTCCTACGGAAATAAATATTTTTTCATTTTCATTTTTTTAATCTCGCAAAAGAATCACTAATTTGAAAAACCCTCCTTTCCCACTTTAGGTGTAGCCTGAGCTAAGCCGAAGACCGACGGACAGACGGTCGGACGGACGACCAGACGGACATGGCGAAACTATAAGGGTCCCTTGTTGACTACGAAACCCTAAAAATCGGAGAGTGCCCGATGTTCTTTTACATGTATATGGTCAAGTCTTTCAGGATCTTACTTAGAAAAAACATTTAGAACTACGAAGTATACAATAAATTGTTCTAAATACCTATTTATATAACCTATTATCCTATTTCAGATTAGCTGCGTGACAGTGTTAATGAGCCATGAGCAAAGAAACGGACGTAACAGACAGGCGTAAGGGACAGTCGGGATAAGATAAACCCTCGTCACGACGTGCCAGTGGGACTGTCTTTACAATGGGCACGCAGCAAGCAAGATCTATGCGAAGTGAACACTTATACAGTTTTATTTCTCCTTGTTTTAACCGAAATAAATACTCGCGAAGGATAGGTTCGACTGAATCCGCGATTACTATGTATAGTTAATTATGTTTAAAGTAAAAAAAATCTATGAAACCTAATCTGCCTATATTATAGGCAGATTGCCTAGAGGCGCGGAGTCCAAAGGGGCGCTATTTTGTTATAACTTTTAATCCATGACCGCTAGTGGGGCGCCTATGAGGTGCTCACCTAGGGCGCTCTCGACATTTAGTCCACCTCTGGATATAGACATAGAAAACTTTTACAGTAATATCAGAGAAAGTACTCGCGTGCGGTCTCCTACTAAATAAAATCGCTACTATTCACAAAGCTACAAGTTACAATGTCTAAATTGACAACACTCAGGCAATTGACCAATAACGAGTTTATTGACACAAATGGTACATTAATCGATATGATAAATGATAACTCAATTTTCAACGCAGTTTAAATTTATTAAAGCAAAATCGATACGACGCCATATTAATTGTGTTCTTGGACATACTAGTTAGTTATAAGTGAAGTAATGTGGAGGCTTGTAAAATACGTTTGCAATGCTTAAAGCGAAATGCTAATCAACCAGTAAATCATCGTAAACGAATCCAACAAATTGCAACTAAAATCGAATTGTCCAACGAAGTCAAACTTCATATTACTTGGCAGGCTTCCAATCGCCTCAGATCATCCGTTATAAAAGTAGCTAACATCGAAATGCCGTAGGTCTCATATTTTATAAGAAATCTAATTCAGTTACGTCTTTCTAGTGGAAGACGGCGCAAGGTGCTCCGGAGTGTATTATGCAAATTCAGAGTGCAATTTATTGCATGTAAGTTGGTAAATAAAATTTTAGTGCTTTTCAATTTGCTTGTGTAGTTGTATGAGTCGTCTTATCATAGTGTGTAGTGGCGTGTCTCTATTTGTTTAATGGTTGGACAGACTATCAAGTGCATTTTGTCACGAATATCTATGTAACTCAGCCGAGCTCATATTCGGCTTGATAAGTAGACTTATGTTCAGAGAAGTACCTACGTGTTCTATGATCACTATTCTCAAGGATTAATACTTATTGTAGGTTTTCTTTTACATTACTAGCTTCCGCCCGCGACTTAATCTGGGTGGGGCTTAATCTTCGTGCAAAATTTCATCCAAATCGGTGGAGCCGTTAGAGCGTGATTAAGTAACAAACAGCCTAACATCAATCAATTAATCATGATTATCGTCATCATCATATCAGCAGAAAGACGTCCATTGCTGGACACAGGCCTCCCCCAAAGAGTCCCAAAGTGACCGATCCCTCTCCACCCGCATCCAGCAGACTACCGCAACCTTTACCAGGTCATCAGTCCACCTTGTCGGGGGCCTACCCACGCCGCGCCTTCCGGTGCGTGGTCGCCATTCGAGAACCTTTCCGCCCCAATAAATTAACGGTATTTCTATAACATCTGGCCCTGTGTCCGTCAGCGCAATAACTTGCATGTCGGGGTCACGTGTTCGGATAGGCATTTGGTTTGTGTTGCTATACATGTGTATAGCAAAGCGTAAGTTATTTGATATCTATTGAATAACGTACGAGATTACTTCACCAGCAGTTTTTCACTATTTATTGGAAACACAATTACCTAGTAAAATGTCTAAGGGCTCTACACCCTTACACATTTCAGCAGCGAATGTGGCTGCGCGTACGATGAGGTCAAAATGATCAACACGCGTCTCCATTTCAAGGCAATAAGCGCTTTCCATAGAAAACTCCTGTGAATCTCAGACATTGAAATATCATGCGGTACATCGCTAACGACGTATTGGTTCGAAACGTGTCGAGCGATATTAGACCTTAAAGCGTGAGTGACCCGTTTTATTATGTTTCAATAATAGCTTTTTAAATCATTTTCAACTCGATAACGTTACTACTTTTGCCGCTGACTGTATTACCCAATTAGTGGCATGAATCTTTAATGGCATGTCAAACGCAAACATGACTATTAATTAACCAAAATATCAACTACAACTGGAACATAACGGTTTCAAGCTCCATTAACAATATCTAAATAAGCGATCTCGCTTCCACAAACTCACTAGTTTTTGATACGATTTGAATATTTCGTTGTTTTAACGACGTGATTATTGACTGGGTCTATTAGTGTTCCGTACCAATATTGGTCCAACGGAACACTCATGCGATCACTCGGAGGCTGTCCGTCTGTTACAGTCAGTTTTCTCGAAGACCGTTTGACATAGGAAGCTGAAATTTGGTATAGATATATAAATGTATGGCCTGATTACATAAATAAAGTCAAAAAAGTGTAAACCCTAATAAAGGGGGCAGTTTGAGGGGTAAGAAGGGGATTCGCATTTTTTTTGCTATTTTTGATAAAAACTGAGATTGTAAAGTTTGTTGGCTCGTTAATTGGTTTTGTTGTTATAAGTTACAAATGTTATAATCTATACTATAATAAAGAGTTAAAATTCGTGAGGTTTGTATGTTTTATTGTCACCGGAATTAATCTTTTACCTGTTTATAGAATGAACCTTCGTGTGAAACACAGGCAGAACCAAGCCAGCAACTAGTACGAGTAATATACATGGTGTACAATCCAAATGGGTCAGTATGGAGAAGTCGGAAACTATGAGAGATAGCGAGATCTGTTCTTAGGAACCATGACGTCGATTTTAGATTTAGTAATAATTACATTCAAACTTTTTTATTAACTCTCATACATAACCGGGAATCGAACACGGTCACTGGTACATAGGTACTGTTGAGGTTTACCATTTGATGCCTATTATAACAAGTAATCAAAATGTGTGATAACGCGAAATATCTCCAAATAACCATATTTTCAAAAAAATATTCATTTATTCAAAAATAATAACGAACGCTTTCATCATCTATCTTTGTACCAAGTACTTATTGCAATCGAAATAATATCGATTACATAGCTGCATGATATGACACTCATAATTTTCAACAGCAGAACCCAGGTGCGACTTCCAAAAACCCATTACTCAAAAACGGTAGCTAAACGGAAACCTTTAAAAACGCTCGACACCTGATTACCCCGCAAACAAAAGTAATTACAATATACGCATTCCTCGCCGGGGTCCGATCCTAAAACAGAGCCTGCGAAATTCCATGTTTACACAGCGAGTGCATCAGACAGCGTGCGCTACACGAAAATAACCGCGGCACGTTAAACGGAACGAGCCGCATATTCCTGGCCATTCGAAATGCACAGACCAGTTAACAGAGGATCCATTTGTATTATAGAGAGAATAAAATTCAATAGACTAGACTAAAACGGAATTGCTCTTATTCATAGACGCTCAACAAACTTATTTTAATAAAACGTCATTAAAATTCGATTGTCTTTACCTTTTACATTGGCATTTTCCGTTTGAGTGAAAGCGACAAAACATATATTAGCTAGCAGAGGTGTTACGTTTTGTGAATGTTGAGAAAAATATTGATTTGCTAGAATACTTATTTCTACTCGCAGGATATTATTGTTAACTGTGGTCAGTATTCAAGCGGTGTATATCTAGCACACCGAATTCTAGCACGCCGAAATGACTCATACAAGGAACCATCTGAATTCCTCTTAAAGTAAGCTGTGCGTGGTTGCTAGGACGGCGCTGCGAACGCGATTATTGCAGCTCCAATGGCGCGATTAACCCCCAGTGGCGTGCTTTTGTCGTCGTTCGAATTTCAAAACGTACTTTTTCGATGGCCAGTAATAGCCGTTGCGATAAAACCGGCCGGTTATAAATACCGAATTTAAATTTTATAAAACTGTTCTACGGAGATTCGATCTTTTTTCAAAAATGACTGTAAGTAACGGCACCATTTCTTTCTGTCGTAATAACATTATTTTGTCACAATATTAATGAGTAATCGTGTAAATTCAAAATGTTTTTCTTTTTTAATGTTATAGGAGGCAAACGAGCAGACGGATCACCTTATGGTAAGCGATTACCTCCGCCCATGGACACCTGCAACACCAGAGGTGTTGTGAGTAAGTTGCCGGCCTTTAAGGATGGAGCTCTGGGAACCTTACTCACCATCAGGAACACAACACTGCAATAATAGGCAGCAGTGCTATTATGGCTGTGGTCTTCTGTAAGGCGGAGGTACTCCCCCAGTCGGGCTGCTCCAGATTCAAGCGTGATGACATTACGCTGTGCCCTACCTCTCTCAAAACCATTTGTAACCATTACGTAGTTTTGGTAGTGAGAAATTGTAATCAGTGACCATGCCTTCAACCCTATACTTGTACGCAATTAATTGATTATAGACGCTGTTAGTGATTGCTTATGGCATAAAGTGCGTCTCGAGTAACTAATTGGTACGAAAGTGTAAATCCAAACACGTTATTACACAATTAATTTCCCTTACACCTATAAACAGGTGATTTAACAACGCCACCTGTAGCTTAAACCTATAACTAATGAAGTGTTGAAGTGTTGCCAGTCCTGTTCCAGAGACGTAACGATTAATTTAATATGGTGGACGCAAAATCTTCATCACATCTAGCTCTTATTGTTTAATAATACATATATTATCCGAGTCCAAGGCAATGACCAGAAATACGCGAACTAAGACAAACAAATGAAGTGGAAGTAGTGTATAGATACAAAGAGCATCTATTTAATGTTAAGAACGGATCACTAAATATATTTTATAGCTCAAATATTTTTGTGAACTTATGAGATACCTTAAACTCACAGTTCAGGCGAATTAATGTATGTTAATGTCCTTACCATTCATTAAGTTGCGTTTCAACTCTTCTTCAAACATCTTGCTATATGTCTGCTTCAACTTCATGTGACTTAGTGTTCCGTTATTATCAAGCGAGTACGTACTAGCAAATTTTGTAATATGAGGAGTAAGGTTTACTTAGATCAAGGACTCCTTCGAAGTTGGTGCCGTTGTCAGATTATGTTAACATATCTTGGATCTAATTATCATTCCGAATCTCACGGTATAGGATGGCCCATTTAGTGGCACCTACTACAGCAGTAAAGCGGATTTATTCCAATGAGCTACTGTAAGTGAGCCATTGATGCCACGCTGGTACTTACAGCAAAACGACATAACCACCAAAATTAACCTATACACTTACAACCTTTTTGTTATGAACACTATGGCTAATAGCCTGATCGCACTCAGTACTACAACGCTGTCTCGACGCCAAAAAGTCCTAACAGACGGGATTTTTCGTTAAACCTCGCTCTTTTATTCGAAGAACGTATTCAAATTTCGAATCAACAACCGCCATTACAGAGTTTCAAACAAGCGACAATAGAAAAGGTCGGGTGTTTTTTGGTCTTGTATTTGTATATTTGTTAGACTGAGGACGTAAATCTTAGGGCCAATTTGTGGATTGTATCATGCATACTTTCACACATACATGTACACAGGGTGGTAGGTAAATAATGCAGTATTCAATAGCCGTATGTAATACTGTTATTTCGCGTAGGAACTAGGCGCCCCTAATTCAGATCCACCGTTCCTCGCTACATTGTGCTGCAATCTGTTCTCGACACAGTACGGTGAATAAAAGAACCGGAATATGACTAACTCAATAATAATCGTTGTAAGAGAGCTGGCTCGCGGCCAGCCGGTGCATTTTTAAAGCACGCGATCGCACGGAAACAGTCGCTTTTATTAGTCGTCAGCCACCAAGAAACAAGAAACGAACACAGGTTAACTGCCTTCTAAAAAGAGGCTCTCAATGAAATAATGTTGAAGACTCAAGCTATTTTCCTCACCGGTATTTAAATATAAAAGAGGAAGAGGCGACTGTCCAGTGCGGTGGTCCGACCAGATCAGCAAATCGCTATCCAGAATGCTTTAGTAGCCACAAGAGACCGAAAGGCCTGCTCCCCTATTCTGTAACTTGTTTTAAGCTCACCTCAACGCTCACCCGCAAATATACCGTGACATCGCGATGCGTAGTGGCCGCATTAGCGCGTAGCTAATAACAGCTCTGGAAATCGGTCACCCAGGACAAAGTCACCCATGGGCGAGATCACGAGAGAACGCAACCCGGAGGAGGTATTGAAATGTCTACACTGTTCGATGTAAAACGCAATGATATTTATTACATAACGAAACAAATAAATCTCAATTACTGCGAAGCCTACCTCCAAAAAATATTTTTATTGAATTTTCAGCAATTTCCGACTAAAACAACCCTTCACATAAAATAATATTGCCGAAACCAATTACGTATAGGCAATATCATTATGTTGGACTATCGTTCACTATGTTTACCGTCAAAAGGTTATGACATCAAAAGCCTCACCCTAACGGTACAAACAGTGATACAAGCACGTTACGTCTTAACCCTAAGGGTTGCAATATTTTTATCAAAAACCCCGACCCTGTGTAAGAATCATAATAAAAAACCAACTGACCACAACCGTCTGATCTCTTCTTTACACCATATAAGATACACATCCCGGTTCAAGTTAAGATGGATGTACCTACTTCATGCGTTTGCTAAAGGGAATGAAGTTTATACTAAAACATGAAGTTGCTAGACAATGTGTTTTGTTACGTTGAGGTATCGTTTCGGAAAATATTTAGGAATACTTTGACTGAATTTCAGCAGGAAATATTAGGATAACACATGGTGAAACACAAGCTTTTGATCTGATGTGAGAAAGGTTTATGTTGCTGGTTGCAATTGCTAACGTTTATTCTGTGGAAGCCTTCTAGGTATCCTTTGAGGAATTTAAAACATAATTAGATCCCTAATGTGCCACTAACAGGCAAGCCTGTTAAGATGTCATGTACAGTGTTTTTGTACAAATATCGAAAGCCTCATGTCATGTCTTCATGTTACAAAATATTTATACTAGTTATTTCCTTACAAATGGCTTCTTTGAGTCCCGTGTAATTTTCCTGTCAGTTAACTGTACTCATCTTCAAGCACACGATCACTACAGTAATAGTCTCTAGTATTATTTGGTTCGTCGGCAATAAAGAGGAGGTACTTAAAGTTATCCCACGGACACGTAAAAATACCATTACAGCCCATTTACAGAATAATGAGTTTGACTTTCAGCAAGATGCCATTCCACTGCTCATTAAACCTATTGCAAAATTTGGTCGAACATCCCAAGGAATACTCACAATCGTTTACACTTGTCACATTCCCCGTAAATACAGCAATGAGGATACAATACAGCATTAATTCGAGCCGAAGACTGCAGAATGATCGACGGCCTCATTAACTTATCGATCGAGGCGCAGTGGGTCGCAATTAGTGTGCACTTTGAATACAGTATACCAATTACACGGTGGCCGTTGGGGCGGAAAGGTTCTCGAGTAGCGACCACGCACCGAAAGGCGTAGCAAGGGTGGACCACAAGACGGACGGATGACTTAGTAAAGGTCCGCTAGATGCCGGTAGCGCAGAACCGGTCATTGTGGCTTGTGGCACCCTTTGGGGGACCTATGTCATGTATTGGTTGTCTATTGGATGATATGATGATTATGATAATGAATTGGTATGGTTTTCTGTATGGCGGAGTTGTGCAAGATGACAATCTTCTTACGGGAAACCTACTGCAAAATCAAGTCGAATATCCCAGCAATGAGGCTACAATACAGCTTAATTCCAGCCGATGACTGCAGAATGATCGACGGCCTTCATTAGCTTATCGATCGACGCGAAGTGGGTCGCATTTAGTTTGCACTTTGAATACAGTATGTCGGCAAACACCTCGCTGCTTAATATTTAAAACCCGGACTAGTTTCAGCTTCAGTACTAGTTTGGAATGTAGCCTGACTTGGCTAATTGGGTGTTGGAACTTCTTTAATTTTGGAACATGTAGCGAAGAAAGTCTTGTATAATATATATGGGTTCATCTAGCTTTCATACTACCATACGAGTTTCTTACTCTATTTTTTATTTTAGTTATAATTTGAAATTGCAGGTTTATTTCAACCCAATGAACGAACAAGCACGCTTTCCTCCAAATAATTATCAAACGTATCGAGCAATCGTAATAAGTCTTCGACGGGGTATCGCTTTTGTATGTATGTAAATATTTTACTGCACACAAGACACAGGTAAAAGTACAGCCAAACAGGTTAAATCGTTACAAAGGCGAAGTTATCCCTGTAAGGGATCTCTTACAGTTAAACTTTGAGCAATTGAGTAAAGATCAGGAACTAAAAGACACGAATAAATACAGAGACGTATACCTTTACGCTACAGAAAATTAAACTTAATCCATATATTACAAATAAAATTAAAATACTATACATGCGCACATGCTATGAATATATGTATACAAATATATTATAATTTGTTTCCCTTTGAAAACGTTGGTTTTCAAAGGAAAGTCTTTGGTAGCTCGTATTTCATTTCTCGGTCTCTCAAATGAATAGGGCATAACTGTACAAAATCTATTCACGTACCCAAATGTACAAAATACCTTTATTTAAGTACAGAATTGGGATATAATTTCAATTATCCGAAGTCTACACGTTCCGTTGAAATATCTATCAGATCTAATTGAGGAAAAATGCCAAATTGACCAATTAAAGGTCAAACTGAAGGAAATCCCCAAAACCCAAGTTCAATGTCCCAATTTAAAGTATTAATTAATATTCAAGATTAATCGGGCTCAGGAGATCACTAATCTGTTACAAGATAGGATTAGAATAATCAATCCGAGTAAACAGTGCCTTAGACTTAGGCTAGACGAGACAACGTTGATGTATTGCGTCTGGAATCCATGAAAATATTAAATTCTAAAGTGATTACAACAAAATGTTGTTTACACGCTGTATAAGAATAAATGATAGTTATGAAAGACGTTCCTTCATAATTAAATTCGTTACATTGAAATCCAAATTTGAGTTTCTCGGGTCCGTGTGTTTGTTTACCTAGTCCCATGATGATGAGGATGTTGCATTCCTGTTATTCCTCATTACCGCAGGGCTCGCAGAGCTCTTCATTTTCGCGACTTCTAGCTCTTTCTAGACGAGACCGCAGTTGATCCAGTTTCTTTCCCAACTGATCGCCTCCACGTGTATTCAAAGGACGTCCCGGCCGTCTTCTGCCAGTAGACTTCCAGCGGAGACCCTGCTTGGCCAAGTGGTGTCCGACCGCCGAAGCGCGTGTCCAACGCATCGCTATTTCCGTTTCAGAATTTCTTGGCTTATGAGGCCGCAGTAAGCTCGGCCGAATTTCACCTTCCCATACAAACGTAGTTACGCTCTCATTTTAAAACTACGGGTTGGATTGTGACGAAACTTTGCATATACAATGACATGAGGTATATCTATGTCTGTAATTAGTTTATATGGTTCCAATTTTTAAAACAAACGAAATACAGCAAAAACTAGTTTTGTATGAAAAACTTAAATTCGCTGTATTTTTTTATTATGGTATCTGAAGCTACATAAGCTAATTACAGACATAGATATACCTCATTTCATTGAACATGCAAAGTTTCGTTACAATCCAACACGTAGTTTTAAAATGAGATCGTAACTACGTTTGTATGGAGAATCGAGCTTACTGCGGACTCTTATGGGGGTCAATCATTTGCCACAGTCTTACGTTATATACTCAAAGTCCAATTTATCTTTCTCCTTCTAATTTGAACAGTGCAATGCGAGTGTTTTAACACTTGAGGCTTGCGGGCGCCTACGACACGGAAGCTTTTAACACTTTCACTGCCAGGAACCCGCCTCGCGGGCGCCTACGCCGTAATCGCTTTCCGCTACATACGAGGAAAAACACGGGATCGGCTACGAGCGTAGCTCGAAGCAATTCCTAGCAGTGAATGTTAATTTGAATAGGCTACAATTCGATAAGTACCTATTGGCTTTTTTAATAATGTTCGTTCAATAAATTGAAAAAAAATGAATGTATATAGTTATCGTAATTTCAAAATCGAAGTGATACAGTCAGCTCCATATAGTTAGTCACACATCCTTATTCTTGTAATAAAGACATGTACCGAAATATTTTTGACGACCGCTTTAGCCTAGTTGGTATAGTGACCCTGCCTACGAAGCAAGAGGTCCTGGGTTCGAATCCCGGTTAGGGCATTTATTTGTGTGATGAGCACGAATATTTGTTCCTGAGTCATGGATGTTTTCTCTGTATTTAAGAATTTATTTATCTATATAAGTAGGTATGTTTATCGTCGTCTAGTACCCATAGTACAAGCTTTGCTTAGTTTGGGACTAGGTTGATTTGTGTAAGATTGTCCCCTTAACATTTAACATTTACATTTGGCTACCTTGGCTGCTACTAACTATATGACGCTGACTGTACCAGTCAACACATTTATCAAATAGATGTGCTCAAAATTTCAACTCGAATAAATCTGCTCGAATAATCGAATCCTAAACGGATACGCGGATCCAGGCGCGGCGCGGTACAACTCGATTGCAATCACTGATTGAAAACTATTCGATAGTCGCCAGACAAATCAACCGATTACTCTGTAATTAATTGAGTAAATGTATTTACTGGCGGTGATTAAAATTGGTGGTGCAGTTGATTTTGCATTTATGAAATACTTTTACCACACCAATATGTAATGAGGTTCATATAACATGTTAGCTTGGGAGTTGGTTCCAATAGAAGCAAAAAATGCGTAATGATGTTTATTTTTTTATTATTTAAAACTCAAACATTTATTCGTGACATAAACACACCTTTAATAAAATAAATAAATAAAAAAACACACCGAACTTTGTCATGAAATATTATTGTACAGCGTAAGGACTGTTTCTTTTTCAGCGTTTACAGATTCCAGTTATCTTTTAATATTTATTTATTTATATATTTATTAAGGATTACCAACAGATAATACATCTTACATGCTCTTAAATCTATATAATAATCATGACTGATGCTTATCTAATTATAGGTAACCACAACTTATATAAGTGTCTTGTCTTGTAATATTGTTCTAATTACGTTTAAATTATGTTTATTTTAAAGCAAATGTTACTCAAAGTTTAGGCACCTTCGTTTTTTTGTTAGTCTATGTAATAAAATAAAGAAATGACGTTTTCTATTTGCATTATTTTGTTTTCATGTGTTTTTTTATTACTTACATCGCTGGCAAACCAGTTTACGACCCACCAGGCAACTCCAGGGGTGTTAAATGCGCGTTGCCGACCCTTCAGATATATTTTACCTATTCAGGTAAGTAATATACAAAAATATACATACACCTACTCGTGAGCGTCGTTGAGCGTATCAGTTAAGTAGTTTGAAGATTCAATTTAATCCCAAACGCAGCCCTCAAATAAAAGCACTAATATAAATCTCATTTTAACGATATATTTGACTGTCTCGGAGACGGCGGCCGTTCGGAAACAAAGCCGCTAACTTTGTTGCAGCGCGGTTCCCAGGGAGATCGCGTGCGGACGCCCCTTTATTTTATGCTAAGTTATTCGCTACAGTGTGAGAGTGCCCTAACCCTGCTGGAAGCTATAGGAGATAGCGGGTCTTATTATTTTTTATGTGTAGGAACAACATCGCCAGGACACCGAATATACATGCGAAGAAATTCAAAGGTGTATGTGAAACTAATTCGCACTAGGCCGGCGTGGAGACCTGTGCCCATCAGCCTGACGTATGGAGGCTGATTTATTTATTTAAATAAAATATCAAGACTTGGGAGTCAAAGTAATTTTTATTACTTTCTTTAGTGTACTCTAGTGTTACAATCAATATAAAAAAAGATAAATCTTTGAGACATCACTGGCACTTACATTCCCTGATGCAATTTACTTACTTCATTACGAATTTTTTTTTTCAGATGTCACTATGGATTTAGTAATGACTTTATTTAAGTGTGTATCTAATATAAAGGTATAGTGTCACTATTTTTTTCTTTATAATCTGTGGTCGGATAAACATATTAGTATGTCAAAAATAAATGATTGATTCTGATTCTTATAAAAGCTTGTGAACAAATAAAGCTTTTCCCGCGCAAAGCCCATGCAAGGATAAGCTAAGGGAATCTATCTCCAGAAAGTTGGAGCTAGTAATATTTTTATGGATGGTGTGGCTTTACGTAAGTAACAAATATGCAAAATTTCAGCGGCCCAAGCCTTATAATTTCATGTAAAAAATAGGTAATTTCTAGCCAGCTGATTTCGACGTGCGTCACATATATTGTGCATTTACAATTATAATAATAATATTTGTGTGTGGTGTGTGTGTGTGATATTTAATAATATTTGTGTGTGTGTACAATTACATAACATAAAACAAAGGTTTTTTTTGCGGCTTCACGTCAGCGAAAGCTCCAATTTTTTACCAACGCTCGGCTCTACAATAAGCTACATCATAAACATATTTATTTCATATTATCTGTATCTAGGTGATTTTTATTAAATGAATGAAATAAATTTTTTTGCATAACAAACACTGGCCGTTTATAAACATTTAAAAAAATCCTTCATCAAATTCGTAAGGTAACGTCCAAGGATCAAAATTCCTGGTTAAAGAGCCTTCCCAAATTCAGACGATGGTTAGTGACAAACGAAAAGGCGCAGTGTTGACGCAAACGCTCAAGCCCGTGATATAGACCACGGTCGGATAAAATAGCTGCATCGTGCATTCACGAATGTGATTTTATACAGGCGCATTGAATCCTGGCATTACGTATGTACATAGCTTAAGGCTCTCGCGTAAAAATAAACAGAGTGTTTATTTGCAGTTGTGGATGAATATAAATGCGTGTATGTTTTTCAATATACATTTAAATACGAAGGTAACGGGAATGACTGTGTAAACATTGGGCAAATAATAATGACACAAATTAAAATTCGGAGGATTGCCGGAAGCACGATTAACCAATTTGAACGCTGGTTTTTACCGTTTACCAAAAGAAACATGAGTATTAAGACCATATGCGCCCGTCACTATATTTTTGTATAGGAAAATATGAAAAGTCAAAATAGACCCACAGCATTAAGTATCCGCGGTACCATTGTATGTCAGTAAATGCTTGAAACATATTTACCTCATGTGCAGTAAAGCTTATTGCAAATCTTTGGCACATTCATTATTTAAATGCGACCACATTTGCGTCGATTAGTGTCGCTCGTGGCCGGAGCGAAAGCGCTGCGGTACGACGTCGCACGCGCAGCTTAGTAAACCACCGCAAAAGGGACCTTAAGGAGATGCCCCGATGCGAGTAAACCACGCCCCCGTGAAAGAGACAGTGTAATGCGTTCCGCGAGAAAACGAGACTCAAACTCTTCGGGAATGACTTTTTTGGAATTTCGATAACTACCCAACTGTGTGAAGTTTTATTAATATGTTTTTAAGTGATATTCTAGATGAGGTAAAATACAGACGTTCAAAATAGCTTGTGTCGGTATTGTATTGTCTGAAGATGCTGAGGTAAAAAAGGAAAAGAAAAAACCAAGTTTGTATTTTTTTTCCATCGAGGATATACAGCGTGTAAATCGAATTAAACCAGACATAGGATTTAGTAGCCTAGTCATAAATTAACTGAACTTTCTGAGTTACACTTACTTGAAAGCCTGTGATATTTTTTTGAAAAATTACCGAGCAGCTATGTAACGCAAACATGTAATCGACGTAGCTGTCTATTAGAGATCTTGGTGGGTGGTAGGATTGACCTTCAGGATGAACATAGGTTGTATTTTATCCCATGACTCCGCCTGGTTTTTATCTAATACTCAGATGGACCTGCGCGCGCAGTACTAGTAGATTGTGTCTCAATAGGGAGCAAAATTATATATTTGCGGCGAGTGGTCCAAGTATTTACGCCCAAGACGGAAATAATTTTGCTACCGTGTGTATTGCTTATCACACCGTCTATGATGAAATGAAACAGGATATATCAGGGAAGGAATGTACAACTTTGCTCCTTCATTCGAGGGCCACAATGACTCTTTTCTGAATAGCAAAAGTAAAAAGTTTTAAACATCTGCTTTACATACATCCTACAAGCCCATTGTCTTTGTCTATAAAGTTCACAGTTCACACCATTAAATTACTTTTCGTAAGTACTCACCTCACGATGCCTCGTGTTCTGATTTCTTCTCATTATGGACAGGGTAGCAATCTGCAACAAACAAAAAAAAATAACCATAAAACATCAACATAAAATTCTCATAAATTAAAATTATCGTAATAACAAATTACGAGGAAGATTATGCGGGTTTTATCGGCCGTAAAAGTTAAATGTTAATTGACACTAAATTAAATGCGTTTTATTTAATTTCGTAATCGTGTTTCCGTGTAATTAATATTTATGATAAGGTTGTGGTGTCATTAATATAAACGTTACCTTTAGATCTTGCGCGTATATCATGGAATATATGAGACGTATTTTTGAACAAGAATAAGGCCACTTCTTGCATTTGGCGGGCAAATTTGTACAGCCAGTAGCAGAAGTAGTATACTCCTTATCATCTTCACATTAGCGTCGCGTCGCGTGCAGGACATTTTGACTACTTGACCCGCTTAGCTGTTTTTGCCGTTGACTGTACCTGAGCGGTATTTTGTACTTGACCGAGAGCTTATTGTCCCCACCTGGGGACCATAGGGGGTCCAGAGGGGGTGTCCTTACTTATTGGTTTTCATTTGTAGAAGAGTGTTGCATCAACCTACGTGTCTCTTACTCGGGGACGCGGGTTAGATGAATCGAGACATCCCCTTGAGTTTACTTTTTAAAATATTCACAAATAAATGACGATATATTCATAAAAATATTTCACCGAAATATTTAATGAACTTTCCAAATTTTAATGAGCTTATATTATACCCTTAGAATGATAAGTAAAAGGCTTGGTTTTTTAGAGTTTTCATCCAAAAAAAGTTGGTTAAATACAGCGTTTATTTGCGAGTAGTACTAACTTTTATAATCGACTAGCTTCTGCCCGCGACTCCGTCCGCGTGGAACTCGTTTATATCGCAGCTCCATACAAACTTTTACCCCCCCATTTCACCCCCTTAGGAGATGATTTCGGGGATAAAAACTATCCTATGTCACTCTCCATCCCTTCAACTATCTCCACTTAAAAAATCACGTCAATTCGTCGCTCCGTTTTGCCGTGAAAGACGGTCAAACAAACAAACAAACACACACATACACTTTCATATTTATAATATTGGTATGGATATGTACCTATCGACCTCAAGAATAAACAGAGTTATGAAATAAATGTTTACACGGAATCTTTATATAGTCCTAAACGGAGTCGCAGGCACAGCTAATACAATAATACGTTATGGATATGTATTTTATCGAAGGCTGAGCGATCGTTAATAATTTATGCTAAGTAACGCGAGCAACATGTGCCGTGATTGATGCTCCGCAGATGAATTAGCACATTACGTAAACATTAACGTTACATGTGTTAAATGTTATTAATGTGAGATTTTTTAGTGTTAAGTTAAGCCGTACCGTACACTTGTAGGCGTCAGTTTATGTTGGTACATACACATGATTCCAATGTAATTATAAAATCCTAAAATAGTTCATAATACAATAATAAATGATTAATTATATCACCTGCACCTATGACCATATCTGTTATATTTTGTATGATATATTTTTTTTACATGCTCAATATTTTTGTTAATGAATATAATAATTAAGAGTTAGCCTTAAGCTGTTCTAACTTACATTTTTTTTAGTTTAAGCAATATTGTTGTGCCCGACAGGGTTTCATAGCTGAACAAATATAATGTACCACTCTGTATTTACCTGTGAAAGCAATAAAGATACTGATTAATGACCTGTAACGTTTTCTTTTAATTTCATTTATTACATAAGCTGACGCCTGAAAGGGCCAGAAAATATGCAGTTGCTGGCCCATCGCCCACAATACAGAAGCCTATCCATATAGTCGACTCTGTCGTCACCCGTAAGAAGAAATGGAACGGTGATGTGAATGATGATATTCGAACCATGGACAACTAAAGACCACAAAGAGGCTAATCAAGACATATTCAAGCAGCCATATTTACAGAGTGTTTTTATCACAGTCGATTTTTTGTCTCAGTCATTGAGGCCCACACAAATACCTTACAGACTAACATAAATATTCATATACAAAACTTATACGTAGCACAATAACACGCTAAGACGACGAGGCGCGGCGCATGTTCTGTCAAATAACCGGCCGCTAAATGACCGGAAGAGTACACCCTTCGGCCAGAACTCCTCCTTCATGAAGGACAGCTTGTTAGTTGGCAATCACAACACAAACGCACACAGGTGCACAGACTTGGTCTTTGACGTCATCCCAAAAGTCCAGACTCGGTGTTTGCCAGCGAGCCATGGGACGCAGCATTTTGGGAGTAAAATTGAAATACTGCCCTGCCCTACTGCCCTACTGAATTGATAGATCGCATCCGGAAAACCACACTGCGCTCCAAAACTGAATAATCGACGTTGTTCGGAAGGCGGTCGAGTTGAAGTGTGACTCAGCTGGTCGGCTTGCAGAATAAAATTAATTCATTTCATTTATTTAGGGAGGCCTTTTGCCAGCAGTGGAACACCATACATATATATTTTTTGAGGCAAAGTCTGAACTGAAGCTGAATGATTTTTATGCCTTCAGATTTTTGTATACCACGTAGCAATCAAGCATGTGGCTTGTCTGATGATAAGCAGGCACCGGAGCCTATGGATGCTGATAAATTCAGGGGTGTCATATGCGTATTGCCGGGTTGTACCTTGTTTTACCGACATTTGTTCCATCGAATGTATGTTTCACAGAATTATCATTTCATTGAAAAGCATTTTTTTCAGAATTAGTCTAGAACTTTCCAGGAATGTTATAAAACAAACCTAACCTAACCTAACCTAAATGGGTTCTACAGAATAAAAAGTTAACGGTTTCCGAGCAACAGAGATTCGACGAAACGAAAATTCGGCGAAACTTTTGTCGGTGAAATAAGAGGACACGGTGTTGCCGACCCTATAGGTAGTTTACTGTTACTTTACAACCGTTGATTACGCTCAAAGAGATTACTAATTGATAATTTAACGTTAAACCAACTTAACTTACATAAACAACCGAGACCTATTCAATTACAATAAACAGTCTGATTCAGACCTCTGTAACCATCAGAAACTTAAAGCATTAACGGACCAATATAATTAACAGCGGCCAGCGCCATCTCGGTTTGTTGGTCTGTTTTTGACAAACAGGAGCGCTATTCGACTCGTTTTGATCATGATCATCATATCACCAGCACGGCACAAGATCACGGGTAAGATAGACGCTATCCGTTTTTGATTGGATCTGGTTAACACTTAGACAAAGACGGTTGTTTTAACTTTACCGCGAATGAGTTGATGATGAGACTTTTGAAGATGTTGTACATGTACTGCTGGGGTGGGTCCGGAGCGAGGCTGTGAGGGCAGCTTGGTTCTACAGGAAACAGTTAGACACTGGATATGTTAACAGTATTTTGTTTCTATCTATATCGAATGAAACAGAGATTCTGTATAATTTAACGGAAGTAGGTCTAAAATCTAGGAAGTTATTATAAGTCTTTTTGTAGGTATTTTGTTGCCCTTACGGGGCGGTATGTTCGCGTGGCGGCAAGCGGCAAGCCCCTTTGTATCAATAAATTAAAAAAAACTCACGCGCGGTTATGCTAGCCATGCTCATGGGGCTTAGGTTTGATGCATTACAACTTGCAATTCCAGCTGAAATCCATGTACTTATCTAATTTAAGGAGACAACAGGACCTTTAAACCTCGACGGTTCAAATCGAGATGATAAAATGTGTCGCTTCTGGAATCTGGTTATACACAGTCACATGGCTGTCTTATAAAATAAAATAAAAATCGGCCAATTGCGTGTCAGGCCAGGCGCAGTGTAGGGTTCCGTAGTTGCAATATTTTTGCACAAGCTATCCAACGATACCCCACACACGATACCCAACATTCCCACTGAAGGAGTAAAGGAGGTAACCCAAAAAAAATATTCTGTATTGTCGGCGTGATTGATTTATATAGGAACCCATGCCGAATTACAGTTTTCTAAAAGTAATGGTTACAGAGCTAAGCCGAACACGGACGGACAGACGGACGGACAGAAGGACAGACAGACGGACGGATGGACGGTCAGACGGACATGGCGAAACTATAAGGGTTCCTTGTTGACTTCGGAACCCTAAAAATGACAGAGATTTGAAACCAACGGCATATCCTAGAGATATATCCCTTTCTGTCAATAAAGGCAAAAGAGACAGCGACCCTGTCTTGTAAAATGTTTGCATGTAACTGTAAAGTCCGGTTATATTCGAGTAGCATATTAGGAAACTGGCTAGTTTCATAGCTATCGCGAGCGCGTTACAGGACCAGTAATATCACAAGCTGTCAAAAAAAGTGTGGAATCGCGCCCCAGTTGCCCGGGTCACTAATTGCCGGCATCATCGTAACTCCCGAGTGAATAGCGAATACTCAACTCAACCTTAATCTGGAAAGGCCTTAGCGTTAGCCAACTTTGGATACATACAACCTTTAAAGGGTGAAATACTTGGACATATTCCCTCAATTCTAAAAAGATGTACGTACTGTTTGAGGCTATATGCTTAGGATGCTTTGTGTGTATAGGGTTGCGTGTGAAGGGAAGTTTGCAGTTGGGAAGAATGTGCGGTGGACCGGCGTAATGGACGAAGGAGACCCTCTGCAGTGACCCTAAAGTTTGAGAACGGCATGCGTATTGTCACGTGATCTGCGAATGTTCAGGCTTATGCAATAAGGTTCCCTCTAAATAACACTTTTGAGACAGTTCTGAGACATTATGTGTAGATCTAAATCATAGGCCCAAACGGACTTCTGCTATATTACTTGTTTTTTTTTTTTTAATTTAACGTCGAAATTATCTGGGAATGTTGACTGATTTAAATGAATATTTTTTAAACGTTTCAAACGCTTTGTTGGTATGCAGTTTGTAAATAAAAACATTCTAGTGACGTCATTATTTTCTCTGGTCATATGGCGACCTATTCTCTATTCATACCTATTATTGTTCTGTGTATTCTCTATTATTGTTCTGTGTTGTAAAACATAAGTTTTGTTTATTGGTCATGTACATAAAAATAATACTGTTGTGAAATATCGCATTGGAAGGCACGGAAGGTGGATCCGGGATAAAAGCTATCCTATATTTTAATCCAGGCTATAAACTCTTTTCGTGTCTAATTTCATATTAACCGGTTAGACCGTATAAGCGTGATTGAGTAACAAACATCTAAACATCCAAACATCTTCAATGCAAACTTCCGCATTTATATTAAGGCGCCGTAGGTTCATGGTCTTCTCTCCCTCTCACTGAGCATAAGCGTGAGCGAGATGGAAGTGCGTGCTCGGAAGCGCGGAAATCATGTTTTTTTAATAATTTTTTTTGCCGTTTAAATAAATAAAAAAGGAAACACTGATTTCTCTCAAACACGATATTGCCGATTTTTAGAAGCCATTTTAATATTTTTAGCTTTTGTGCATAATTTGTAAGAAATATTTTAAATGTATTTTAGCCCCTTTTAGACATATGTTCGTGATTTTTTTCTATCGAGCGAAAATTGCCTAATCATGTTTCTAAACACTGATTTCCCTGCAGAAAAGCCTCAAGATTACTATTCGTATTTTTTTTAAACCATATTATTATAAACAGACGCATTATATTGTTTCAAAAACTCTGTTCGCTTAACTTCGCTGAACCTACGGCGGCGGCGGCGGGTATTAGTAGAATTCGACAGCGCCAAACTCTAACAAGGTCGCGTCGAGTATCATTTAGGAATTCAGAAATGAGTTTATTTTGCCTCTGACTCCCTACTGAGAACGGCTTGATGGTACCATAATAATATCATGATAAATATACCTACATATGGTAAACGTCCCAATGTAAGACAACTTATTGTCTAATTGTTTTTTTGTTATGAAATAAGCTTGAAATTGTCAAGGTACGTCAAGCCAAATTTTTTTCTCAATTGGACTCCGAAAAATTTACTTGCAAGATATGAATTAAACATACCTGCATACAAAAATGCTTCTGAAAAGTGAGACCATAAATTTAAGGCTTAGGCTTCAAGGTACGTGTTAGGAATTGAACATAGGCTTAGGGCACACTTGGTGAAGACAGTGACGGATGGCTTGCACGCGTGAAGATGAAGTCTAGTTTCAGGTCTTCTATACAAAGCAAATATGTACCCATAATAAATGTTATAGTTAAATCATTCAAGGCTATTTTCACCGACTGGGACGTATCGATTTGGAGTTGGCAAGTGTGTTTATATATGACGATAGCATTTCGTATAATCCAGTGGAGTTAGAAGGTGGATAGTGCGCTCTTAGCTGGTCAATAGTAAACCTCGTATAAAATAATTCGAATGTCCATGAATATTCAATTTTATCCGATTTCTTCTCGTTTGAACTTCGGCAAGATACTCAAATTTTACTTGTAAGATTTGACCTGAACAGACAAACATGGTGAGTTAAAGAAAAACAAACATTTACATCGTGATAATGAAAGTAAAACAAGGTGTAGTATTTTTCATAACAACAACAATAAAACCTAAACCGAAAAAACATACTTATAGTAGTAGTAGTATTAGATAAACTTAATATTTACAGGAACAAAAATAAATACAACAAAAAATACTAGACACCGTCCCAAGGTCGCGCTTTAGTGGAAATGAGGTGTAGTTCATTTATCCTGTATCCATTGAATCGCTAGGTTCATCAATATTCCCCGGATAGTTGCGGAATAGATTGTTCTTAAATGGGCTTTTGCGATAGGCAGGAGAACTCTTCACAACTTCCATTGTTCCATAGAACAAACTATTTAAGAAATATGATCTTATATTCGGGCAAAAATCTCTTCCGTAGAAGTAATGGAATGTGTTGCTGTAAAGTTTTGCTGATCAGTGAGTTCGTTACTGTCATAGAGACGTGCTCAAGGCGGGGAAAGGCAAGCTATAAAATCACTATCTTTCTGTTTCGCTGCTTCTGATTGGGGCAGCATTTTATAGCTTGCGTTCACGTTGGGAGTAAGACGATAACAAAGTAACAAGCATTGGAGTTCCGAACATAATAATAATAATAATAATATACTCTTTATTGCACCACAACATAAGAAAAACATGTTACAAGACTACATAATGTTAAATAGAGGTAACAACAGGCGGTCTTATCGCTTTAGAGCGATCTCTTCCAGACAACCTTTGGGTAGCAGGAAATTTTCAAGAAGAGTTGTAAACCGGTAGTGCAGGAATAAATCAAAAAAACTTACTATCGCATACATCTCATTATATGACAATTTCAGAAATCATAAAATCATAAATAAGTATTGCATAGATACATACATACAAACTATAACACAATTATATAAATATATTACAGGACAACAAGGCAACTTAAGGCAGCGACAAGTAATATTGTTTCAACAGATTTTTGAAAATTTGAAGAGATTTTGCACATCTTATATGCAACGGCAAAGCATTCCACAGCCGAACAGCCTGGAAGGTGAATGAGTTGTTATAGAACTTGGTGGATGAAGGCGGGGAACATGTGGGTGATCTTGACGTCTTTAGCTTAAATAGATATTTGAGGAATAAAAAAGAATGGTACCTAAACTATAATTGTTCGACACGACATGACAACTTAAGTATTTAAATGTTCATTTATGTTAAGTCACATCAAATATCGTATGAGTGTTTTTGAAAGTTCTCATTCCAAGTAACGCGTCACTTTTTATTTAATTTATATTAAATAAATTAATATATCGATCATTGAAACTTGAAGGTTCATTGGGTACCTAAGTAATTATTATCAGAGGTATAAATTAGAAAAGTGACATCTTAATAAGAATAATTTACTTAACATGAGCGGCGAATAAAAAAAATTACACCTTAATTAGATTATTTTGCCTTTTTTTCCTTAGAGCCATTTCTGAAAACGTCAACAGCCCTCTAGGAGGCACTGAAACTCCATCCACGCGGTCCAAAAATAATGTTATCCAATTAATTAATTGAAATCAAAGTTGATTAAATAATTTAAATGGTTTAAATATATATCTCTAAGCATACTATTAACGTATTTGATATGTTTATATTTATTAGTAGCACCTATCGTAAACTTAAGTTATTTTTAAATACTGAAATGAGATTGCGTTTTATGTTGTGTGTTGTTATATGGGCAATTCCTGAAATAAATTATTATTGTTAGAACCTTCATGTATTTAAATAATAGTGTTAGGTTTTGCAACCGCAAAAGGGCCGCCGAATCGACTAGGCATCGGGACGATGATCGTTCAATCATCATCCCAAAAGGCAGTTACCTTGTGACCCATTTCTAGGTACTTGCTGGCTGTGTCCTTTTCGGCCTCCACGAGGTTCTCGTCGTGGGGGATGTGATGTCAACGAGCACTACCAAGTGTTTTGCTCGATCGGTCAGTTTGGCTGCGTGGTGCTGCTATTAGAGCGTGGCACAACCATTTTCGAGAACCGGCGCAGGTGTGTATTGTACCTGAGGCATTTCGCGGTCCACAAGACCGTATTGATGAGCAAGTTGCTGGTGAATAATCCCGGCTACAAGGTTATGTCTGTGCAAGTATTCACCGTTAGCAAGTGGACCTCAACCAGAAATAATATGCCTGAGTGACTCCCCGGGACGGTGGCATGCCCGACTGATGTTGACCGTACCGTTCTTCAGAATATATTTCCGGCTCAATTCTAAAAATGTCGAAGCAATAAAAACGAACATAGACATTTAATGTTAGTACCTATGTAGTTCGATTATTGCGGTTAGTTACAAAAAATATGTAATATGATAGTTATTCATGATGAAAAACTTATGCCAGGAGCAATGGTACATAAGTAATTACAGCAGTGGGCCGCGCCGTTTTAAGCGTTTTAGGAGAATGGGTTATTGATATTTTTTTCTGCCAGAAGGGTCTGTATCTACATACCTCAATACCTTATACGATAGAAACACACGGCTACTATCCATAATTTTATATTTTTAAGGGCAAGGCGTCTTGAGCATGACCGTCATGATGACTTGGAGAACAAGCTTTCCTGTGGGGACATTGAAAGTAAAAAAAAAATTGGCCTAATCTTGTCGCTTGAACCATACAGGTGTGATGCACAGTGCTTTTGCGACTTATGAATTCTATGGCCGGGGCCGGAAAATATTTGTCTAATTACTATAATTATAGTCTACAGAAAGACGCCTAGTTTCAGGCCAAGGAGGCAAAATCAGGATCATGATTATATCCCGTGGTACCTACAGGTAGCAATATTGCAAAAAAAGTATAGTAGATGTTTATACTATTTCACCCCATTGTACATGCCACTCAATTTACATATTATTTTTATCCGTCTTTTGTTTATTTTATTGTTAAATATGTGTGTCCTGTGTGTTTGTGAGTAAATATACTTCTTTCTTCTTCTTTCCATATGGAACCCAGCCAGCGCCAGCATGACCGATTAGGCAAGATTTGTTGAAACATTGTTATTTGGTACATGTTAATTACACTGACCATAATTCACCAGGCGTCCATAAGTTTCAAGCCGACCTCATTAGGGGGAATAAAGCGCGCAATATAAAAGAGTGACGCAGCTTTTCCGTTCACTCAGCGCGCGTACGCGGAACTCTTCCACTGAACGAAAGGATGAATGGATCCGCGATGTTTCGATTAGTGTTGATGGATGGTTTTGGGGCGAGATCTTTGATTAGTTTGGGTGTTTTGGAATTTTTGTGTTTAATTTCACTTTTAAAGTAGGGTTGCCATAAGCGTGGGGAAGAAAACAGAGGCGTCTCTAGCCCATGTTGCGCCTCACGTTCATCAGTATCGTAGCGTAGCCCTCTCTAGAACCCCCCCCCCCCCCCAGCGCGCGCGTCGATCGGGATTTCTGTTTGTTGGCGCTTTTGGCTACAAAGGCGAATATGCACGTTCTCTCGTAGCGTTCTGCGTGTAGCATGCGCTGCCGTTGAATGTGTTAATTCTGATAATTTTACAAAGTACTCGGCCCTTTATTAAAGAACTTTGATTTTTAAACCGGGACAATTTGCTTATCGGCTGGGACACCAGGACACCAAACTTCAAACCGGGACATGTCCCGGCGTACCGGGACGTATGGCATTTAAAGGGGTGACGGAACGACTTCAACCACTTGCAGGGTTTGTAAAAGTTGGAAATAAATCAACACTTGCTCGGAATCAGTTCACATTACGTTACGTTAGAAATTAAAATTACAGGACATCTTGCACAAATCGAGCTAGTCCCACAGTAACCTCACTAAGGCCCTGGCTATGCCACTTAAGGGTACTAGACCACGATATATTTATTTAAATGATATACTGCTATAAATACATAACATTCAAGACTGAAAGACTCTTCTTGAAGTTCGAGAAGTTCTTGATCTGCATTTTCAATGTAGGTCGGTGAACAATGAAATAGACAGCATTTTATTTTTACAACCAGTTTCATTTAACTTAATATTCAAAGGAACTTTTTTTATTTACACATTAAAAGTAAACATTTACCATCACAGACGAAAATCATAACATTAATAATATAATTGACATCAACTTCCCAAGAGTTAAGCCAGAGATTCGCTCTTCGCTCCTCTTCCAGTGTCAACACCAAAATCGCCCGACTTCACTTGATATGTCTTGCGATATTACAGGACTCGTAGATGAATATCACACAGATGAGCCTTTGCCGAGACAAGTAACAAAAAAATTGGATACGTTAGCACTTCTGCTAGAAGATACATTACGTTTTTGTACAAAATTCTCCCCTGGTGCCTAAATAATATCGCTTAGAATCATTTGTCATGTCTGTCTGCATAAATTATTCACATATGTAGACAATTTGCAAAGTGGTGTTAAAAAACCTTTCCATATACCATTCCACGCATACAAATAGCTGGCTTTAGACGTCGTTTTTGTTTCCACGCATAAAAACACTGAACTAAATGAGTGAACGTAATTATTTACCCTGAACGGGTTACTGCGTCGGCGGATATGTCATTCATCCATTCATTCTTATGAACGTGGCCTTACAATTCCCTGTCTGTGAAAATGTATGCCTAAACGCCTGCATAATAAGGTTAAAATTTAGTTGTATGTCTTTCGCCATTCTTGATAAGTCGTGAGCTGTTGTTTTTGTTCATCGCTGCCTCATTCATCCCTCATACTTTTATAGGTGAAACTAATTCTTTAAACAGGGCCTAAAATTCTCGCTTTATAATTTATTATTCGTCGGAAAGGCTTTCATTTCGTTCTGAAAGGAATTTTCTAAGTAACATGACGTAATAAATAATGAGAATTCATGTTGTATCTAAAAATAAAAAAGAATGTACGCAATAATGCTCCCTGTTACGAGATACTGTCTGATATCGTATTAAGTATAAAAAGAAACAAAAAAGTAAAGTTATTACACGGAGTTAACGAATTTTTCGTCCAGTAACACAAACATTTGTATTAAAAACGTTCAAAAACCAAAATCCCTTTGATGTTCATTCGAATTTTAATTGGGACCGGACGGAATTCTCACGACGAAATTGAAACGTTTAAAAATAAAACAACGAGCGAAACAAGTCTTATTACAGGCCGGTGGACATGAATGCCATTTAATTTATACGCTGGGGAAAAGAAAACATGACGGCGGGTGTTCGAAATTTGAATTTAGTGGGAGCTTCGTGAATCTGTTGCCAGGTGGCGGGTGGCGCGACCCAAAGTCTGCCGCGTCTTGCGCCGCATGTGGTAGAAGCTATGAGAGTGTACAGCCATTTGTTTAATTTTTTCGAGTAAGACAAGTCATTCACTATCAGCCCCATCTTTATGAATAAGAAGAAATTATTGTTAGTGATACAAACCTACTTTCTCGTCTTCAACTTCTTAAGACACCGTAAGAGGTTGAAGACGTTGGTTGGACGACATAAATGCAATAACGAACTGTACGCACAGATCTGCGTACAGTTCGTTATTGCATTTATGTCGTGAAACTCACAGCAGGCTTATTGTTTTCTAGGAACGCGACATTGTATAGACACACCTGATTTATTCGTCAATAGTCTAGAACTTAGAGCATTCAACCACAACAGGAGCGGCCATGTGTCATTTTCTATACATAAAAAGTCTTCCGATTTTTGCGGGGGAGGGGAACTTCAAATGTATACGTAACGTGAAAATAGCTACGTCAGATAAACGTCAGTCCATACAATGTGTATGACCACTGGTCATATATTTTCGGCAGAGGGGAAGGCCTGTCAATGACGGCTCCGGTTTTGAATGCTCTAAGGTCTAGAATGATGATTTTCGACCGCTTAGAAATATTTAACAACACTATTTGCAATAAATTAGCTATAGTTTGTTTTGTCAGCCGTGTAGTAAATCAACTGAGATAATTCATTTTGTAGAAAAAAACCTAGTATAATTCTCAACTACTTAGCTTTACTCTGATTCAGAAATCTAATACACCAATAAACGGGTATGTAGGTATTCGTTTGAAATACATGCTTAAATTGTTAACAACTTAAGTGTAAAACTGATCCCTACACTATTTTTTTTTTACCACACATCTCCCGTTTTGTAATAAGTAAGTGGCATCATGGTGGCATCGCTTCGGCTTATCCTTTGGATCTATACGTCAACTTGTCAGTGTGGAACTGACATTCAAAAAAATCTTATCACACCTCTCCAAATGCCCAGTATATATCGGATTTTCGACTAAGCTTCATTACAAATGTGGAGGGGTCAACTAATGCTAGAAAGGATGTTGTACAGTAAACGTTTAGTGAATAGGCAGATCAAGATAAAGCGAGAAAGATGATGAGTGGCACTCCGGTGTCTCCAACATAAAGAATGGTCCGCTTCCCTACTTTCTATGGACAGGAAAAATATTGTTGTTAGATTTCAACTTCATAAATCAAGAGGATAATTTTGATCGGAATGTTTAAATATTGTGATAACGAACAAATGTGGGATCATACTTAATACTGTACACGATGATTCTTAATCCGTGATCATGAGTCGAAAAATATTGATAAACAGCCAAAACGGATTTCAATGGATGAGGTCTCATGCAATTAAATCAATGTTAGTTAATTAAATTTAATGATAATGTTAACACTAATATCCACTGAATGTTTGGTCACCCCACATTTCTTGAAGTTAAGTAGATACGTCAAACACACATACGTCAAATTTTGGCAAACTACCGTTAGGGTGACAATGATTTTGAATTATAAAGTGATTCCTTATTCAGTTTTATTCAGAAAAAAAACGTCTGTTATGTAACTTCGAGTTAATCGTGTTTGGTATCAATTACAGAATTAGAAAAAAATACTCCTGATCACGAATTAAGAATCATCGTGTAAAGAAAATATATGTAAGTAACACTAGTTGTCTGTTGTTTATTAGGTATGTTAGAAAAACACTACGAACTTTTCGATATAATCATTAATCTATATTAATTGGGTTAGCTCAAGAAGGCTTCGCTGATTTTTTCAAAGTTTGTTTTGATTGATTTTTTCCGATCAAAATAGCAAAATAATAAATTGGTTACAATTATGTATAAATTATAGGAAATTTTAGACATAGATATTTTAGGTAAGTATTACGATACTAAGCTAGAAATTAGATAAAACAAGTAACAAATGGTCAAAAACGATTAATTAAATGCGACTAGATTAAAAATAACCCAAATGAAATATAAATATGTTTCGTCGTCCATATATCACAATGCTACACGTAAAGCGACAAAATACTAACCAAGCCTTTTATGGCGTCAACAAATATTAAATATATTTTCACTTATTGAGATTAACATAAATTTAGTGGGTGGTGCAACACGAGATTAGGAAATTACCTATTCAAAAGCGTGTAATCTCGTAATAAATAAGAGGCAGTTAACGTATCGAGGTTTCTGTTTGCCGAATTGCATCAAAGTGGTCCATTCAAAAAGCAACTCTATCGTCCTAGGTATAAGATTCCAATTCAAATAACGGTTTTATAAAAAGACGACCACATTAAATAATCTCAAGCATAGGTAGAACATGTGTCCGAATTGGGAATTAGTTTTTGATAGTTTGAAGTAATAGTGGGACAATATGAACTCGTAGGTTTCACATGCATTGTGGGTTGGGTTTAGGCCAAACTTACCCACACCTGATGAGTAAAGAGTACGGAACAATCAACTGTATACTCTTAGTGTAAAAATGTGCGATTTGTAGCAATTACAAGAAATTTCCTTTTGCAGTTGCTCAGCAGGTCCATCACGTAACGCATTGTACGTATGTTAGGTAGATCCAAATGTCAATTTTTAATTAGAAAAACGACAGTTAAATTTTGCTAACGCGCGTTGAAAACATTACGTGATTACCTCCGAGGTCACGGATTTCCACTTACATGCATCCTGACAAACATAATTATTTACTTTTATTCTATTTTTACGCATGTACCAATACGGTAATCTTGACCTGAACTTTTATCAGACAAATGCTTTCAATCGACTTTTCACTGTAAGTACCTTAAAAGTGTAACATTATGATTCCTAATCAACCCACACACAATGAAATAAAATGGGTGAAATAGAAAAAATGTTCTTCCTGAGCTCCTAAATATCATTTTTTATAACATCGATGAATGAAAATGTTCATTACGCTTGTATTTTAGGTAAGAGAACAATTATTTTAAAAACACATTTGTGACACCTAGTCGATCATAATATATTAGTGTCGAGTATGACGTGTTTTACAACATTTCATTTCAATAATTAAGAAAATCGTGCTACAATCGTTACCTAGCCCCATTTAATCTAATTTATGTTTTCCCCGCGACCTCCAACAAATGTCACATTTAATTTCGAAATCGATTCCCAATCGGCTGTTGATTACCGATACCATCGAATAAATTGGAAAAATCTCATTTAATCTCGAAACGCACAATGTGTACCAAACCTAAGGGCCAAACAAATTTATATCAAATCAGATGCGGTCGTTCTTCTAATTTATAGGTAACAAATTCAATATTGAAATGGGTCTACTAATTTATTTAAAAAGTTGAAAAAAAAACCTCGCCTCTGCTCCGACGAAGTGCGCTTGGCTATAAAATTTGGTAATTATAACAACCAGGTTATGTTGACTCGCGCGCCTATCCGATTTGATTAGTATTGAGAGGTCAGATTGGTTGGTCGTTTTGACGACTCTAATTAGATGAATGTGGGTCATCGAACTTGTTAATGGATACGTTATTAGTAGGTATTAGAGTAATCCCTATGGATTAAAATGGATTTGTATGTTGGTAGTTTAAATCGACGTTATAATTTTTATAATTGCCTAGTATTTATTTCGTCTATTGGATTGCGGTGATGCATTTTATTATTACATATTTAGAACTATCACGCATTATCAAAATCCTACAGTATTTCTTTCTAAGTTGTTCGGATTGAAACCACTTTTTGAATTGGATGGACCCTATTATTAGGTATTTTCTGTACCTGTTATTGGCTGCACTAAATCTTTAATAATGTCTAGACTGTATTAATTACAGGTTTGCGTCACAATTAAGGTTTGATTTAAGTGCCATGCCTGTACGAGTTTCTTAACGGTGCGGCAACGTTATTAATTAACCCAAACGAAAAGCGCTATTTTCCAGGCCTGGCAATTTAACAAACAAGTGAATCTAGACAGCCGTTAGTAGAGCATATGAAACCCAATCAACGTGAAATTGATAGTCGTGTTTCCGTTCTGCCGAGCCACACAACGAGCGATTTATGCCCGTGATTACAGTACTCAGTATTGCCGCCCTAGGTTATTAATAAACAATAAAATGAAGTTACACTTAGGTAACTTTTGTGTGGACACTTCAAAAGTTTTGTAAATACTGGTATTTCCAACACATCTACGTTTTACAGTAAAATACAAATTAGGTACAGAAATGGACTCATGATAATTAATGTTAGAGCGCTGCCGCATAGTGTCTCATTTAGTTAACCACTTAACCAGTATATCAATTACTACACAACCGACGGTTATTACATTTAATATAATTCTGATGATGCTGCCTCGGTGCACCAAAGAGTACCAGTATCTAAGCATTCTAATAAGACATTAAAGTTAAGGAGAGTTTATACTAGATGCACATCGCGTTTTGTGGCTCAGTGCCCCGAGCTAACGGTAACAGTGAGTATGATATTGAAATGAGATACGTAATGCTCAGTCAGTATAAACTCCGTCCGAGATAGTGCAGTCCGTAAAATAGATGATTGCTGTACTGTTCGAAGCTATACAGGTTAGCCGGGAAACAGGTTTAAGTCGGTAGGAATACTCAGAGATTTGGCGTAATATTAATTGTACTTGAATTGTATCTTGGATCAGTTGTTTATAAAGTTTTATTTTTGCGGTTTACACGCGGTATTGTGTCAAGCCAAAAGCCAAGTTCAAAAGAAGATAACTGGCGACGCAGCGGCCGTGTGTTATACTACACGAATCATTTGGAGCCACTTTTGACCCCTTCATAACTCAAAATCGATTTAAAATAAACTATTAAATATGAAACTTGGTTAATTTATGTGAAGTGTATAGTATATTTTATTTATGAATATACTCCACACTTTGCATTTCGCTTTGTAACTGAGACAAATGGGATCCTTGACTCCTTATTTTAATCGTCTGCAGATTCTTTTTTGGACCCCGCTAAAGAAGAAAGTGGGTAATGTAACTAGAACTATGCCTATAGCTCTATTATGGTCTTTAATGAATGCTAAATGAAGGAATAATACAATAAAATAGGGATTAATAGATTAATCGTCATCATCATTGGATATGAATCGAAATTATACTTACATCTGAATATAATATAATATAATGCTGCATACTTAAACCATCGTTTTGTGCATAACAAAACTTAATATTTCCATATTTCTGAGTAAAGATACGTGTTGTCGCTACGACGCTGTCGCGCACACTACGCAATGAGTAAAATTGGTTCCAATAGGGAGTAAGCACGTACGTGCACGATTAAAAACCAATCTTAAGTTAATGGTGGTAAGGTATTATTTCGTTTACGTCAAGCGAATAATGCGATTCGAGCAGATCGAGCGTTTCGAGCGATTCATACCTTTTAGTGTATATAAAAACGGCGCACCGGGTAGATGTATTCATTCTTTCTCTAGCGAGCTGTCGGATTGTCATTGACTCTGGGTCGAGCTTAAATTCGTAACGTAAACAATCGTAGATACACTATTGTTGTGGCGGGAGGGTTCAATATTGTGCGATTGCTTTGCGTAGTATTGAACTATTCCACCACTTATTAGATTCTGAGTTTTCTAAGGTTCAGTATTGTGCAATTATGTTGCATAGTAGTGAACTATTTCGCTTAGTTTTCTATTACATTTCGGGTTTATTTTAGATGTTTTTATTATCATTTCGAACCAGATCAATGTCCTAGTTGCATGGTCAACTTAACGAAGTGCATTTCACCTAACGGTGTCAAGGAAGTGCACTTCGGGATCCTGTTAGTAGTAGGTCCAGGTTTAAGAGAAGCCTGGCACCATCTTTTTACCTACACAGATGGTGTAGCCTATCTTTGATGGGCCTCTTACTGGTCTTAAGGTTGGCCACAGGCTGAAGCGAGAAGATCGCCATTTCCCATAAGTCGATCGCTAGGATTGTTATCCACTCGTTGATGTCTCGTGTGTGCTTAAGGCTTGGTCTTTTATTGAATATATATTTATATGTTATAAAAATAGGGCGTGCATTTCACAGAACCCTTTAGTCCACGGACACGTTGTGAAATGTACATTACACAGGCTCTAGGTTGCATTCTCGGACTAGCCTTCCGAACGTTGTACAGCTTAGGTCCCTAGCTAGAACATACACTACACAACACATAACGTTAATAAAGTAATGATGGGAGTTTTGCCTACAGTAGTTTAGAGTTTAGTGGTAGGTAGGCTAAGGTATAGAGTCAAACACAGTAATAGGGTAGTAGGAATACTATTCTTAGGGATGGAAAGTTAGAAGGTTTACAAATCAAATAGCGTTTATTTGAAGGTTTAATAGCAATTATGAGTAACTGTGTGAATAGGAATTAGTCATTGTGTGAGGATCAGTAGTATTGGGTTCCGTATATTATTATATATGAAATATTAAAGGTGTAACTATTATATATTGATTATCGTCATAAAGATTCCAGTTATGATTAGGATATCAGAATTGTTTCAAAAAGATGAAATGATTCTAGGCTAATGGCAAGCGGAGCAGTCCATTATGTCTAATATTAAGGTATCAAATTATCATGAGTGGAATATACTCATTACTTAGGGTAAACTTCAGGTTCAATATTTCATATTTAATGAACGGTAAACCTCGGTATTATAAATATCTTCACTATATCAGGGTTTACAGGTATCTAATGGATACATTAGTTTATATGTAAAGGGTGAAATAATGCCTTAATACATAATTTTGAATGAAATAATATTCAATTGTTAGGTCTGATGAGTTTGTTCAGTGCTTCTTCTCATCAGAAAATAGGTACGAAGCACAGGTAAATTCAATAAGTTAGGAATACCTATTAGAAACAAAATATAATAAAATAGGTATTTAATTAGCTAGTTGGCCAAACCCACATCCAGACGGAAATGGTAGCATAGTATGGATGAAAGAGAATCTTCCATACAATAATAATAATAAACAATTAGCTAGCTAGGTTGGTCTGTTATATACTTTGATGATATGAATATAAATTGAGGCAATTGGTATATAAAGAAACCAAGGTTTTGATTTGAGAAAGTATTACATGTTGAGAAAATAATGATATAGCTAGCTACCATTACGTTAACCGGCCACGGTAGGATCTGGTTGGGGTTTAGTAACCAAAAACAAATTTTATTTATTACTTGATTATTATTTTGAACTAGGATGTAGTAGGAGAACGTAGGGTTAAGTAGGTAGGGATGAGTCAAAGTCTAACTTGCTACACATAAAAGAATTTGGGTTGCTAGGAACATAACGTAGACACTAGACGATCTCATTGGCCAAATCAAGTTATTTTTAAGATTTTATTTATTTAGGTACATTTTAGTGTCCTTTGACGCTGGATTGTCTTATTTAGGTTCTTTAGGTTTTATTTAGGTAGTTACATTTTGTTGTCGTTACGCAGGATGTAGTTTTAGTTAGTTACATTTTGGTGCCGTGACCAGGATTTACATATATTATTTGGTCACAATGTGATTTTTCGATTGGCATTGGCGATGACAGGGGGGTCAGAGTAGCCTTTTCTTGGGCTACATTTTGCTGGCGTGAAATGGACATGTGTGCATATTTGGAATTTGACTCATCCTACAAGTAACTTGAAGGCAACAAATAGTACGATTTATTGATACGCCTTCATAATAACAGCGAGTAGTAAATGCAAATTATCAATATGTAGGATTTTCTGGAGTTGCACGCGTTCGTGGGCTGCGGTGACTGCTTTTGGTCGACAGGGTCGTGCGTTTGTTTGCCATTAACGTAGCATTACGCAAATTCTCGTTACTCTGCCGTAAAGCTATATCTGCGTCTGAAAAATATATACAAAAGTATGTTAATTTGTGCGTCATTTTCAAATTTATGTATGAAGGGTTTTGAGTCTAAAACTGTAGGGGGCGTGGGGGCGTTAATTATGTTTAGGATGGTATTCATGTGTGAGGTTTTTACACAATTTGAAAAGAAAGTATGATAAAGGTGCAAATAGTAGCAAAGCGGAGTGAACTAGGCGAGTGTACTTGTAGTATTAGTAAATCTAGGGCTTGGTCGTTCTAGGATGAACCACTAGGTGTCGTTAGTGACAGTATGTAGGAATAAGATAGACTCTGGATAGGTAGTAAAGTGATAAATGATTTATATTGAGATCCAACAAAAAAATGTGTTCTATGAATCATATTGACTCACTATTGTTGCAGTAACAAGTCATATTTGGACTTGTACATTTTTATTTCAAAAATAAAATCTTTGATTTTTGTTCAATAGTAATATTAAACAAACAAATATAATAAAGAAATGATATATGCAATTACCTTTTATAGTAGAAGTATTTACAAATTTGAACATGACGGGGTATATCTTGAAAATCCACCATACCGCTCCGCTTGCTTCAAATAACCTGAAAACATTTCAATTTGAAAATTTAATGTTACATAGAGCACTACATATGTATCTACATATATATACCTTTATGAAAATAAACAAACCATAGTTCTGGGCATGTGGATAAAATAATAAGAAATAAAAATATTTTGACTTTCCGGTGACATATATCAAACAAGCTCAAATAAATTTATATTGAGAGACTACAAGTATATAAAACCAATAGATCTAGTATGACTATATATTTGCTGTACTTACATTTAAAATCATCCATACACTATGATATACATAGATAAAGAGGTCAGTCATCACTGGAATCATTGGGGTGAACAAGTTTCTCAGGTGTTCTTTACCAATAGAATAATCAGCTTTTATGTAAACTCATCATTTGATAGGGCACCATCCTCATTTTATTTCTGAAATCACAAGAAAGAGAGATGAATGATAATACCATATAAAAGAAAAGAAAAAAAAACATTTTGTTATTTGGAATGGATTGTACTAATTGTTTTAAAATCACATTTGATATCATATTAATTACAATATGTTACTTTAGTCATTATTTCAAGTAAGTAGTAAAATAGTTCAACTTAGTTTAGGAAACAAACAAAAATGTCATAGTTTAGAATTATACTTTTAGAGCAGAAATCATAACCAAGAAAGTTATTTTTGACAGGACTCTAGGATTTATAATCTTAGGTACGTTCATAGTACATTACGGCACTGATGTTGTAATATGGACTCGCAAAAAGTTCATAAAGAATAGTAACATTCTATGGCTAGGAATAAATACCATGTATGGAAGCTTTAAGCTCAGGATTGTTTGATACATGTTTATAGGTGTATATTACATTTATGTTATGTGAGAGTAGGTCGATGCTTTGTCCAAATTTATGTTAAATTTAAGTGTTTGGAATTACTTGAGAGTCACTAATAGCAGGGGTCTAGTTAAGCTAAGCGCAGAAATAAAATATTAAAAGACCACGATTTGAAACAAAAATAGATCAAGGACTTACTTACCTTAATTGTATTTCAGACGCTATCAGCTATCACACTTGTACACACTTGTACTTTATTTTATAAGTTTGTTTCCGTGCGTAATCCACAAATCACATAATGATCGGTTCACTAGTGCTGAGAGCTCTCTATTCCAAAAACTTGAGGTCGTTGTAATCCCATAGATTCAGAAATTAACTTATTTAATTAACCTTTCTCAAGACACGGACATGGTAGAAAACCACTTGATAAACTTGAAGATCAAATTACCAGTAATAATATAAACAGAACCACAGACAATCTAGAATTTAGCAGATACGCCGCGTCCAAACGGTCAAGCGTGTCGGACCGCATGCAGTACAACGCGTGTTATCGAATTGTTTAGGCAATTACAGACTATGCGGTGTCTGGCACAATATAAGTAATGGAGTTTATATATTTTATGAGTTGGCAGCTCCAATTTATCAGAAGCTGACTAATTTCTATAGTCTGTAGGCATGTCGCGCTGCTGATTCAACTGTCAAACAAGTTGTGCTGAGAAATCGCATGAACATGTGGTTGAATTTTTACATCTGTACGCTACACTCAATTATAACTTCGACATGTTGTATTGAAAAATTGGGGTGAGGGTCTCATAATCTGAATACCCCATCACCGTACTAAATCGTTTTTCTCAAACGACGCTCTTCAATAAAATAAAATATTTAAAAGGTAACAAAGAATAAGTACCAATTAATAATGATTCATCACTATAAATAAAAGAATTTATAAGCAATTATCTATGGTCTGAACGAAAGCTTTTATACAACTATAGTTGGCGCGGTATGTAGTAAGTCTATTTTCAAGTATGGCAGCACCAGCCATCATCTAAGGGATTTTACAAGTGAATAGTTAAAAATTTACATTCATGTTTATAAAATGTGGTAAAATATTATTAGGAGAGATTTAATTATTTATTATTTAGCTTTAATACTGAAGCGTCATCAACATCATAAATAACAGTGAATAGAAAAAAAAAGAAGATACAGATTTCCGAACGTAGTGTTGTCTCCGAATAGTCGAGTGCAAGTGTCAAAACAAAAAGATGTCGTTTTATCTTAAAATTATCAGAAAAACTTTATTATTATTTTGCATAATAATTCTATCTAGTATTCTTCTAGATTAGAATTAGGAAAAAGTGTATGATGTGTTTTTGAAAGTATATGTGACTTCAGACAGGAACATTATGTGGGTTTCACAAAAATTCCAAGTATGGTATGTGCAGTGAAAACTCTAGTTTGTTTATATAATAAGTGTTGGTTGTTAGAAGTTTATTTATTATTCATCACAAGTACAGTCATTATTTCGTAAATCTGAATCAATAGTGAATCTATTCTACTAAAGTTTTAAAGTAAAAATAACACATAAAAATAAGTTGTGGTGCATTTAGGGGATGGCAAATATGATTTTATGGTAAGCATAAAGCATTCTATTAGAATGTTCATCTAGTTTTATGTATCTTTTAATCCGGATAGATGTTTGAAATTTTTGGTATCTATACAATTTTTGAAAAAAATATTGACTGGCGAATTTGGTTGAAGTAAAAATCATAAATAAAAATTAGATATAATATGAACAACTTGTATACATTATAAATCTATAGTAAATAAAACCTAAGAGTTAAGAATATATAATTCATTACACTGTTGAGACGGTTTGGAAACTATTTTTTATTTGAAATTTATGATTAATTCATTAATCACAGTGAAGCCTAGATAAATGATGAATAGAAATTGGTTGTAAGGTACCTAAAAAGAAACCTAAACCTACCTAAAAATTTTATTTATATTTTTATTCAAGTATAATGTTGTGTATGGATACTATATTACTGAAAGTGAGTTACAGGGCATTTTATATGTGCATTATAAAATATGGAATTTAAAATTTGCTGCTTTATTTGGCATTCATTCAAGGAAAAGGGTTAAAAATTTAATAATTATTATAAATAATTAAAAATACTTAGCGGTGATAGCATGCATTGTTGCATTGATTACATATCTGGAACTTTGGCTATCTGTAATAATCGAGTGAACAAACGGATGAGGAAGTGATGTTAGTGCTTGAGTGTATGATTTACTCAGAGATGATCAAAAGTAAGGTGATGAGAGAAAAGGGCGTGCAGATTTGAGGGAAGTTTTGTGAAAATGGGTTGTTGCAAATAGACAAATGTTAGATGGTAATCAACCTGGATTTGTTGGTATTTGGGGGAATCAAAATAACACTTTAGTCAGTAAAATCTTATCTGTAGGTTAAGAATCGTATTACGATTAGCCCGTTCCATGGGAGTTTTTACTGACTACATACTGCACAGAAGCTAAGACTAAATGGGTATACACACCACATTTTGAAGAAGGATATTTGAACTCAAAATGGATCAAAAATGATTTGTCAATGTACATTCATTTAAAAAAAAAAATTATATGCATTATTACCAAATTACCTATTTTTAAGTTGATAGTTTTCTTTAATAGAATGAACTTAATAACTATTTTAACAGATATTTGCATAATTTCCTTTGTCGATGGTGAAAGGTTATCTTTGGAAGGATAACGGTGGTTTAATTAATAAAAGTAAGGCTACTTTTCATCCTATTTTTGACATGTTCATCTTAATAAAGGAGTTGTGGTACAATAATTGGCATACAAGTTTAGTTTCTTTCTCTAAAATATTATACATTTTTAGATAATTATGAATAATTATCGAAGTTAATCGCATTTTGAACTTTAATGTTCTGATGGTCATTTCATTTTATTGCTGAAATAGTATTTAATGATGAATGGTGATGTCGGGGCATTGATGTGATAAATTGGCAGGTTAACTAGGTTTATAAATGGACATTTTATATATTGGGGTGGAAATGAGTCTGAAATCAAATATCTAATTCAAATATGTGACACTCTCCAAGAAAACTTGATTGAAAAAAGTGATGACGTATCAAGATTTGGTTCGAATTTTGATTAATGAGAAATGAACATCTCAATGCTTACATAAAGGTTTTTTCTGGTTTGCGTGGAGAGTTTTTGTGGGATCATTCATGTCCGAACAATGTGGATGGAATTGGAAGGTGCCCAGCCAGACCTGAAGATTCAGTTTGATACTGCAAACTCGGAACGATAGGTTCTACAGCCTCACAACCTGTACTTCGGGCAAATGGGAAAGAATTGGGTAAAAGATATTCATGGGTCATTATTGAAGTTCAAAGTATTAAGTTTTATACCAAGTCACTAACAATCAACGAGTATTGGTTAAACACACATCACACACACACGTTTAAAATGGGGGGTCTATGCTAACAAATCTAGGGAATGTTGTCTTATGGAATAGTAGTTCGAGGATTCTCTGTGAATTACATGTAATTACACATCTAATCCTCGAGGGGGCGAATTATGTAACTAGAACTATGCCTATAGCTCTATTATGGTCTTTAATGAATGCTAAATGAAGGAATAATACAATAAAATAGGGATTAATAGATTAATCGTCATCATCATTGGATATGAATCGAAATTATACTTACATCTGAATATAATATAATATAATGCTGCATACTTAAACCATCGTTTTGTGCATAACAAAACTTAATATTTCCATATTTCTGAGTAAAGGTACGTGTTGTCGCTACGACGCTGTCGCGCACACTACGCAATGAGTAAAATTGGTTCCAATAGGGAGTAAGCACGTACGTGCACGATTAAAAACCAATCTTAAGTTAATGGTGGTAAGGTATTATTTCGTTTACGTCAAGCGAATAATGCGATTCGAGCAGATCGAGCGTTTCGAGCGATTCATACCTTTTAGTGTATATAAAAACGGCGCACCGGGTAGATGTATTCATTCTTTCTCTAGCGAGCTGTCGGATTGTCATTGACTCTGGGTCGAGCTTAAATTCGTAACGTAAACAATCGTAGAGACACTATTGTTGTGGCGGGAGGGTTCAATATTGTGCGATTGCTTTGCGTAGTATTGAACTATTCCACCACTTATTAGATTCTGAGTTTTCTAAGGTTCAGTATTGTGCAATTATGTTGCATAGTAGTGAACTATTTCGCTTAGTTTTCTATTACATTTCGGGTTTATTTTAGATGTTTTTATTATCATTTCGAACCAGATCAATGTCCTAGTTGCATGGTCAACTTAACGAAGTGCATTTCACCTAACGGTGTCAGGGAAGTGCACTTCGGGATCCTGTTAGTAGTAGGTCCAGGTTTAAGAGAAGCCTGGTACCATCTTTTTACCTACACAGATGGTGTAGCCTATCTTTGATGGGCCTCTTACTGGTCTTAAGGTTGGCCACAGGCTGAAGCGAGAAGATCGCCATTTCCCATAAGTCGATCGCTAGGATTGTTATCCACTCGTTGATGTCTCGTGTGTGCTTAAGGCTTGGTCTTTTATTGAATATATATTTATATGTTATAAAAATAGGGCGTGCATTTCACAGAACCCTTTAGTCCACGGACACGTTGTGAAATGTACATTACACAGGCTCTAGGTTGCATTCTCGGACTAGCCTTCCGAACGTTGTACAGCTTAGGTCCCTAGCTAGAACATACACTACACAACACATAACGTTAATAAAGTAATGAAGGGAGTTTTGCCTACAGTAGTTTAGAGTTTAGTGGTAGGTAGGCTAAGGTATAGAGTCAAACACAGTAATAGGGTAGTAGGAATACTATTCTTAGGGATGGAAAGTTAGAAGGTTTACAAATCAAATAGCGTTTATTTGAAGGTTTAATAGCAATTATGAGTAACTGTGTGAATAGGAATTAGTCATTGTGTGAGGATCAGTAGTATTGGGTTCCGTATATTATTATATATGAAATATTAAAGGTGTAACTATTATATATTGATTATCGTCATAAAGATTCCAGTTATGATTAGGATATCAGAATTGTTTCAAAAAGATGAAATGATTCTAGGCTAATGGCAAGCGGAGCAGTCCATTATGTCTAATATTAAGGTATCAAATTATCATGAGTGGAATATACTCATTACTTAGGGTAAACTTCAGGTTCAATATTTCATATTTAATGAACGGTAAACCTCGGTATTATAAATATCTTCACTATATCAGGGTTTACAGGTATCTAATGGATACATTAGTTTATATGTAAAGGGTGAAATAATGCCTTAATACATAATTTTGAATGAAATAATATTCAATTGTTAGGTCTGATGAGTTTGTTCAGTGCTTCTTCTCATCAGAAAATAGGTACGAAGCACAGGTAAATTCAATAAGTTAGGAATACCTATTAGAAACAAAATATAATAAAATAGGTATTTAATTAGCTAGTTGGCCAAACCCACATCCAGACGGAAATGGTAGCATAGTATGGATGAAAGAGAATCTTCCATACAATAATAATAATAAACAATTAGCTAGCTAGGTTGGTCTGTTATATACTTTGATGATATGAATATAAATTGAGGCAATTGGTATATAAAGAAACCAAGGTTTTGATTTGAGAAAGTATTACATGTTGAGAAAATAATGATATAGCTAGCTACCATTACGTTAACCGGCCACGGTAGGATCTGGTTGGGGTTTAGTAACCAAAAACAAATTTTATTTATTACTTGATTATTATTTTGAACTAGGATGTAGTAGGAGAACGTAGGGTTAAGTAGGTAGGGATGAGTCAAAGTCTAACTTGCTACACATAAAAGAATTTGGGTTGCTAGGAACATAACGTAGACACTAGACGATCTCATTGGCCAAATCAAGTTATTTTTAAGATTTTATTTATTTAGGTACATTTTAGTGTCCTTTGACGCTGGATTGTCTTATTTAGGTTCTTTAGGTTTTATTTAGGTAGTTACATTTTGTTGTCGTTACGCGGGATGTAGTTTTTGTGAGGTTAGTTAGTTACAGTAACTCATCATCATCATCATTACAGTCGAAAGAAGTCCACTGCAGGACATAGGCCTCCCAAAAGCGTGCCGCAATGTAATCCAAGTAATTAAAATCATGTCACTTTTCAGTGAATCCCAATTGAACAAACACAGAGAGAAAAAAACTTTCTGTATTAAAATATTTCACCAAACTGAACTAAAACAAATTCAACTAAAAACAATTTAAATACAAACTTTGAAGCATAATATGTTAATAAAGTAAAGTATTTTACGTAGAAAAGAACCGCAAAACTTAATTTTCGAATCTGCATTTCACTCGAGCTTTTAATGAACACAGTTGGTGAGCGATTTATAAATGTAGAAATTAAAATAAAAGCCAAAATGCAATCACGGGTAGATAATCAAAAACTATACGTTCTAGATGAGTTGTTTTATATGACGATATATTATATATTATGTACTAACATATCCTTTCTGAGTCTTGGATGATTTCTATGTATTCAAGTATTTATACATTTGAAATGTACTGTCATCTAGTACTTACCCAATTACCGAACTTTATTACTATGGGGTTCAATTTCTGTTAGATTAGCCGCTATTGTTTATTTTATTTGTTTTGATTACCGGTGACTGTGACGATGTCCTACCGTTCCATTACGTGACGTAGGTAAGTGCATCAGGTATAGAACTAAATGTCACTTTTTGGGAAAATAACAATTGAAATGTCCTAAGTCCTAACGCTCGTTAGAAAAGTTGCGTGTTTACCCCGCAGTAGTAATAATATCTGAACGGACAAAGTACGCAACATTATCTGATACACCTAAGGGTAGCTACATAAATAGAGTTTCATCTGATATTTTTGAGCGCCTTGTTCAGTCATATATTATTGCGGGTGACATGTATTCACCAGAAACTAAGAGCTAAAACTAAGAACTACGTAAAACTCAGATGCTAAAATGGCTCCGATCCAGCAAGATCAAATTGGTGCTTAGTCGGTAATTGGGTCCCGCGCGAGGAGATTGCGCGCGCGCGATTAATTATGACCGAATTGATTGATTACTGACCTGACGAATCTTACTTCATTCTCAGAATCATGTGACGCTGAGAAAACTTGAAGAAACAATATTGCAATGCTGACATTTAAAGCTCTTTTAAAAGTAATGTAAACATTGTAATTTTAGTATTTAACCTGCCAAGGCTTTTGAATTTTTGGTGTTGGTGTTATACATGCTCTGTAGGTTGGGAAGTGCAATGTACCTCTACAGCTCAGCTAAGGTACAATCTGGTCGTGTAAATATAATTCGTACTACGTACGTACTTTACATACATTTCACGATAATTTCACGACTGGTTTAGCTTAGTGGTTAGTGTCCCTGGTTACGAAGCTGACGGTTCTAGGTTTAAATCTGGGTACTAGCCAATATCTGTGTGAGAGCGGGAATATAATTATTTTGGGCTAAGATGTTTTCTATGTTCCTATTAAATATTATATCCTCTAGTGCTACTACTATTTGCATACTACATATGGGACTACTAATATTCATTCATATATTATCATTGCTAATGTAACATTTTAAGTCTTAAGATTGCTAGAGAGTTAAAGTTGATTGACGAAGCATTCAATAAATTCTTCACAAATTCGTCGTCCGAGGATCTTGTTGACAAGTGAGAGTATAATATGCTCGTTTTATGCCAAGTATAATGACATTATTTACGACGTGAACCGTATAACAACTAATACATAGGTGACCTAGCTCGCTCAGTTGATTTTATTTTCCCATAGATATGAGACCTCTAGATGGATGTTTCGCCCCTTTCAACCCCAATATTGCCAATCGTGATTACAAATATATATGTAGAGGGAGGCCTATGTTTAGCAGTGGACGCCGATTGGCTGATACGATGATGATGATGATACAAATATTGCTCGTTTTATAGATCGCAAGATAAATCGACAAATCTATTTGCAGAAGTTCGCGAAATCGGCCAAAGTCCAGGAGTCTGAGATTGCATCTATTCGTCTAAACGCAAGTCGAAGACGGATAAAACTTTAACACTGCCGCTACCGGCCAAACCCGGATTGTTTTAAAGCAAACTTCGTCCTACGTTTTGCTGATCTTCTGTTTAAATCGTCAAATGTTGTAAATCGCTGTTGCTAAAGTATCACGTTAACTTTGATAACGAAAAGTTTATTTCATTTGAAACAGGTAAGTTTTATCGTTCGCGAAACGTAAGTATATAATCGTATCGTTCAAATCAATGTTTGTGAATTCATGTTTTGTGACCAAAACATATTACGACATACAAACATAAGACGACCGCTTTAGCCTAGTTGGTAGTGACCCTGTCTACGAAACAAGAGGTCCCGGGTTCGAATCCCGGTATGGACAAAGATTTGTTCCTGAGTCATGGATGTTTCCTATGTAATTAAGCATTTATGTCTAGTACCCATAGTACAAGCTTTGCTTAGTTTTGGGGCAGGTCGATTTGTGTAAGATTGTCATTTCATTTTCAATTTTCATAAATAAATATAAATATTTGAATTCATCGATATCTACTACCTAGCATACCTAACATAGCGCGCATCAATATCTGACACGCCTTTAAGGCCCTAGAAATATTGTCGCGTCAGATATTTATCTCCCGCTTTGTTATGGCAGATTACATCATACTATTGTGTCCAAAAAACGACGTGATTGTTAAAAACTGCTCAATTTCAAACAGGTCATAATTTTTTATGTCTCTTACACCGGCCTCTCCAACTGACTTTTATTTATATTTAACGATTGAGAATATATTAATATCGTTCGCGGAATATGAGAGCTCTAGTCACAACAATACGATGAGCCCATTAAACTTTTACAATCCCACATAATCCCATCCAACGACTTACGCAATCAAAGCAATATCCCGGCTACGCTTCTGAATACTCAATTCCAAATGCAATATCACACGACAGTATCACAATTCATTTTGTCACACGACCAGAATAGTCCCCTCCCCAAAGCGTATCGAATATACTATTCCCTAAGCCAAACGCAACTTGAACTCGGTTTGCATTTTGAAGAGAATCGATCCTGAGTCCTGAGCGATGCAGGACTCGAGTTTCCCGTGAACCATCGAATTTATCGAGTTGTTTATATTCGATTCTCTCCTTTAGTACGCTGGACACGATTGTCGTGTGCATAAAACGAGTAGAAAAAGCTTTCGTTCGGCAGATTATGGGACGTTATTTTTAAAAGGCATTTAAAATTAGAATGCGGAGCTCGTTCGGCATTAAAAAGAGGTTTATACCTAAACAGGTTGCACGATCAAAAGTTCTTAAGATATAAATCTTATAAATAGTCTTATTTATAAATGAATCATACAATCTGTCACTTTGGCGTATACATTCGAAAGAAAGGATCAAAACACATTTTATTTATCAGAGGCATTTTCAGTTATGAATAACGGGGGAAGTGTTTGAAAATGGTATCGGAATGGATGTCTAGAAATAGAACATGCATAACATTAAATCATATTGGGATTTAAATCATATCCCGCCAACTCCCGTGCCCGGTGCACGGGAGTTGGCGGGCCTACTATAACTGCTCTGGGACTATAAGGCTCTGGAACCAGGTAAGACTAATAGTCTAGTCTGAGGTATAGCTTATATTATTAGTGGAAATACATTTCCAACTCAGCATTCTCTAACGCCTCCACAAAGCAGTCTAACGGGTGTAATGACATCGCCTGGATTCCTTTGGTTCTCAGTCAGTATCTAACAATTGCTTGCTTAGTTTTAGTATAAACGTACATTATTTTCATAAACATCCTTCAAACACTTCCATTGCGAACATAATTTTATTCAGATTTTGCAAGATTCTGATTTAACTAGCTCTAGTTGCTTGTTGAAGTCGTCAGAATGTTAGCCTATTTAGGAATGGCACGGATTGCTGTTCAGGTGAACCTAGGCTTCCATTAAATTGAATTAACTCTTAAATTTGATCCTACCGATTTATTGTTTTAGGGGGCAAATCGCATGATTGCTGTAAAGTTCCTTCATTGAAGTCATATATTATAATGTAAGTTTTCTTACAAGGATGCTACACAGGTCACCCGGTTCATATGAAAAAGGGCAATTCGAAGTTTGGCTCTTTATTGTTTCTTCTTCCAAAATTCAAACCGAGTGAACCTAATTTCATTATCAGAACGATGAAAGCTTGTCTCGAATTTTCTCTTACTTGAGTAGATCGGGCGACCCGTTCTGCATCTTTTCATAAACTGATTAAGAAGATGCTGAACTGATCGGGTTATAAGGATAGTAAAAACTAGTTAGAAGCAAGAGGTCCTGGGTTCGAATCCCGGTAAGGGCAAAAATTTGTGTGATGAGCATGAATATTTGTTTCTGAGTCATGGATGTTTTCTATGTATTTAAGTATTTATATCTATTATATATATCGTCGTCTAGTACCCATAACACAAGTCTTACTGAGCTTACTATGGGACTAGGTCGATTTGTGTAAGATTGTCCCCTTATATTTATTTATTAGTTACGAGTAAATACAGTTGCCGCCGACTATACCTACTGCCTTCGCTATACACTTCTGGAACTGCTAAGTTGAAACACAAGTCACGTTTATTTAAAAGGAATCAACACGTAGCTACGTCGAATCGGATTCGTCCCGGGCCCGGACGGTTCCCTCGGGACCGGACCGGGGAAAAAGCCGGCGCGAATGTTAAGTCAGTAGGGCTCACGACTGGGAACTGTGTCTATTACACTCTAGTGTCTTTCGTGTGGATGTCGGTTCGTGGCATTTTACCCGGTTTCGGAAGCGATATTATTTAGGCAATTTTCTAACTTGTTAGGACAATAAAATGCATCGTGTTCCAAGGAACAGGTAAGTTTGGTAAAATTAAAGTGTCTAAAAAATGTATTAATGCAAAGAGAAAACTTTAACCAAGTCCATGTCAATTACTACGTGACTGATTATAAAAGGGGAAACGTTTGTGAGATTGTATGTTCGTATCTTTACCTGGGTATAGAATCGATCTGGATGGATAAATGCTATATTTCACCTCGCGGGTTTGTTTGCGTTATTTCCAATACGCGGGCAATGCCGCCCGGGCACCTAGTATGTAATAAAAAAAAATGAAAATAGCCTTTATTCTAACACATGCATCCTCATAATATCTTCTTTTATAATAATTTAATACTTTTTCCACTTCTTTTCTTTTCACAAGACAATAGCAATGTAGTAGTTATATTAAAATAATAATAATGTTTAACGAATATGATGAGGTGAAAAAAATAAAAAAAACCTAGCAAAAATATTAACGAAGATGTTAATATTTTTGCTAGGGTTTTTTCTTTTTATTTTTTACACCTCATCATATTCGTTAAACATTATTATTATTTTAATATAACTACTTTTTTGTAAATATCACATTTTAACTTAAATATTTAAAGTATTATATTTCAATTTTTGAATGAATTAATTCCTTTAGATTTCTTTTGATATGTGTAAGTCGCCTCTGCGGCGTAGGCCTCCCCAGTTTCCACCACCTGTCTCTGTCTCGAGCTTGTCTTCTCCAGACTATGGTCCACATTTTTCTTTAAATATATCTTCCCATCTTTTCCTTGGTCTACCTTTGTTTCTTTGTCCATATAATGATCTTATAATACAATATTAAATACTGTAGAGGGAACGTATGAAACAATAAATACCGTATAGGCAAATCAATCATCAACTGCACTGCGAGTACTGATTAAACGATTAACTGAAAACGATCCACATAAATAATGCAAGAATGTCTCACTTAATGCCGTCATGGAAGCTGCAGACGAGCAGACATTTATCAGACGCACCGAGGTAGAAACCTTAGGTATAGTTATAACATGTTATAACATAACTACGGGCCGTCTCAGTTTTTGTCGGGGCACTCGTAATGGTATTTAACGCCAGATTAGTCGTCCGACGACGCGTGATCGTGGAGATGACTTAGATGCTTCATTTCATTAAGTACTTACACTGCTTTCTGCTTTTGTTTGTAAAAAGGTTCGTGCTGCATTTGTTTGCAAGAAAACAAAATGTAGGTACCCTATTTAAACGCCGAGTTTATTCTATTCGTCATTCGTTTTTTGTGTGTCTACATAACTGCACAGACTCTATACTTAGTCTGAATAATAGAATAGAATAGAAACTATATGTATAGCTGTTAATTTCATCTCGATTCCCATTTTTAAGGCGGCCTGAGAATAATATCTAGATGATAACCTAGAAAACGCCCACTTTACCGTGTTGTTAGACTAAGTAGAACTTGTATCTCGGTTACATACCTGAAAAATAACAAAAATTATATTAGACACACGATAATTAAAGTAATTTAAATGAACTCAACTTGAGCAATGGTAACAATTATACATGATATGAAATTTTAACGTTGATACGTTTTTGATGTTATGAGTTTACTTAATCATTGATTAAATACTAACTATCTAAGGAACGTAAAAAAAACAGTACTTAAGGTTAATCATTCGAGACATACTGCTCTAAATAACGAAGCATAGACAGGTGTCTTCCGGGTTTTTAAATGTCAATTCCTAATGTAGTTCTAAATACATTCTCCAAGTCAACAGCACATACAACATTGTTTGTGACCAGATTTGAAATTATATTATTATACATAGAAAGTCATATAGGTCCTACAATAAAGTGTCAATCATTTAAATTCAAAATAACAGTCACATAATAAACATCGTTACGTTAGTATGTCCCATTCAATCCATTAAATCGCCGCCCAGACAACCGCACCGAATGCGAGTGCGAGACTGAAGTCTTATCGACCACTATAAGTGATAATATGACAAGCATGCTACGCCCGCTGGATTTGCCAAAGATCCCCCCCGCAGTGTAAGCACACCACACCCACGTTAATCTGCCCGGACAAGATGTCCGGATTTTTGTAGCGTATCATTACTCCCGGACAGCGAGCGGACACGGCGCCGGGCGGTTTACGACCGTGTACCATTGTCAACTGTCCAGACATTGTTGGACCCATAAAAACCTAGTTTGGAGCCTGGTAATTTGTATGGTTCATGGGCACATAACTCTAGTCTTACAAAGTATACTGTTGTTACATGTTTATATTCATTGCTACTGAAACTGACACTTAAATAACTAACTAGAGGCTCTGAGAGCTGAATTAAAAAAAATACGAAAATATCAATTGACAGAAAACTATATCACTATTGAACCTGCTCACACACATTGTACGCGCATCCGGTACATCTAAATGTCACTTTTTATATGGAAAAGTGACACTTAAATTGTCCTAACGCGCGTTCGAAACGTTAGGTGATTACCCCGCATTAGAGGAAAACAGCTTCGTTCGCTTTGCTCCCTCGTTCAACGACATGAATAAAAAAATAAAAAAAAACCCACCACACATCAAACATAAGTTCGATCCATCTCAACACCCAAGACTTTTGATTTAAAAAGACCTACCTTTACGTCGGGGATTAAAAAGAAACTGGCAACAAGTCTACAGACTACTCATAAAATAATTTTACTTTAATTTTGTTGGCGCCAGTATGGACCAGATAGATTTCAGTTCTTTTTTGATACTAACATCCGTCGCTGATAGACAACGAAGAACGCGGGTAATTATTTAGAATTGATGTCTTACAAGGAGAAGAGACTGAAATTATTTAATTTTCACGCAACGCAACTCTTTCAAACATTTATTCGTGTCAAGTCAAACTATTACACACTATGATAAAAAGAGAGAAAATAACAAAAATGTACTATCTATAAATACTAAAATTTATAATAATGCAAACCCAGTATGTTGGCCTGCAATAAGTTGTATGCCAACAAATCGCTACGATACAAATAATACTTTCACTATTTCCCAGAACACAGTATTTCAATATTAGGTCCATGACAACCGCTATTAGCAATGTTATTACCCCAGCTCCAGATAGCAATACCGTGCTGTGGACTTCTATAATTATCGCCTAATGTCTTGCGACCGCAGGCTACCGGATTAAACCGGTCGCTAGGGTGCCCAATAAACCGGATATAGGCACTTAAATCCGGACCGAGTTAGTGCTTTGGTTTTAAGTTAATACTGGCGGTTTGTTTGCGAATATGGAAGCTAGTTGGCAGTAATGGCATTTTATTTTACTATTGAGTGGAAATACCTATTTACTTAGTTTAGAAAAGATTACTAACTTAACCGAACCGAAATATTTCATTCATAAAAGAGCGTTACTTCATGATTTTGTGAGTGATAATGAATGATATTTGGTGAGGTAGGGCATAGCGAAATGTCATCCCGCTCGAATGTGGAGCAGCCCAACTAGGGAAGTACCTCCGCCTCGCAGAAGACCACAGCCATAACAACACTACTACTTGCTCTGCTGGAGGTGAGCAAGGTCGTCAGACCTCCCGAGGATGCGTTGTGTTGAGAGCGAGGGCATTTGTTCCTTCAGCTGTCAACACGGCGAATCCTCAAACATATCAAGGGTCGACAACGCCCATGTTACTCCTTTGGAGTTGCATGCGTCTACCATACGCTTGTTTGCCACCGTCGTTGTATAAAAAAAAATATGCAAGTATAAATTCATAATGTGTTTCGTCCCTGCAGTACCTATCTACTCTCTAGGTAAAAATAACAGGAAACAAAAATACATCGAGAACCTTTCATGCAATCAATTCCCACAAACAACAGTCATAAAGGTTTATTAAATCTATAATTTCGCGTCATTTAATTAAATTAAAAACAAAAGCCGGAAACGAATATCACGTCACAAACCAAAATCGGGTTTTATAACCGGGCACCCGGGTATTACGGGCATAACCGGGATTAACCTGGCCACCCTACGCAGGTGCTGTGGGGAGCAAATCCGTCATAAATAAATTTGATTTGACACTTGCAAACAGCTCCGTTAAACAATTTCGGGAATAATTTGATAAATTTAAACTGTTGCCGTTTACTTGCGGTTTGCGGTGGAGATTTGACGAGATAAGGACGAATTGGTTGGGCGTTTTTATATAAAATGTTACTTTAAGTGAAAAAAATACCTCAAATAATATCAGGCACCTAGATCTAACCTCATAACCAAAGCCTGTTTGTATTATTTGTAACTTTTAATAGTAGCCAAAATCTCTTTCTGATAATAGAGGTTGGAAAGAGGTTTCCCTTAGATTACAAGTTGATTCTAAAAAAAACCTAAACAATACTGAAAAAACTTTTTAAGCCGGTTTAATATTTTCTTCTAGGTAGCTGATTCCTAGACGCTGGTTATTCTAAAACTAGCATTCCCATGGCCTAAATCACATTGACGCGGCCTGCGTGACGGTCTGTAGTAAACTTGACAGTTAAGGTCAAGTTTACTATTGGCCGCCACCGCAGGCCGCGTCAGTGTTTTCCAGGTTTAAGTCATATCAGTCATGCTGGACTGACACGGATAACTTTTACATTAAATCGCACTGGCCACTAACAATAATCCATTTTGGAATTCATCTTTCTCCCCCGACTGTATTCTAAATTCAAAACGTTCCAACAAATCATATCAATTGCAGTCAACGACATGTTTCTTTTTTCAAGTCACACTGGCCAGTGACAAAACTTTTCTTTTTCGAAATCCACAGCCGGCCATAAGTTACCCACGTCGACAATGCCTTGGCAGTCGTCCAGGCAATCGATATAGCATACAGACCGCACAGCCACCATAGCCAAATCTTACCGAGATCTGATCTGGTTTAAGATAATGTCAATTTGAGGACTGCTTATTGTTCAATGATTTATCTGAGCCTTTGAAAATTCGATACTGTTCTGTTTCTATCTGATTATTATGTCAATTTATTCATAAAAGCGGGGTGGCATTAAACACTTGCTATTTATTTTCTTTGAGAACCTTACCTCTTTACACCTAAAATGTAATTTCATGTTAATTTCATCTTGCTTATTTCGTATAATGGCAATATTTGCAGTATTTTCTGTAAATATATTTTCTCCAATATGCTCGGAAATGTTCGCCTTACTGTAGCAAAAATAGTACGTGAAGTTCCTCGTTACTGTCAAACGCAAATTTAAAAAGTTAAAAGTCTTTATTGTACAGTTTTAGCGGCCAGGAAATTATATGAAATTCCTTTACTGTATACTTTTTTACCTTTTCACTATATACTTTGACTAAGACAAATACTACAAACAGCCAAGTGCTCGTACGTTTAAAGTCCTTGCAATTTGTCACAACAACATGCGATAGTGAGACTGGCTGTCTCTTTCCAACTATTGCAAGTTGCTGTGACAAATCACGCCCGCTTGTAGCCTGTTTTAAGTTTTCTTTTTTTTTAATGGTCATAGACAAAACGTGTACTTTTGAAAGTGATCGAAGTGACGTTTTTAAATATGTCTCAAATAGTTATAAATAAAGAAATAAAAATATTTATCGAAATAAAACTCACAACGAACTGAAATACATGTAGGTTGCAATCCCGTTTAATGTTTAATAATTTTAATTGCATTAAACATTTAAAACTGTGACCGGTTCTAATGGTTTAAAATTTCGTATGTATGCCAATTGAAGCTGGCACTATAAGTCATGCCGTATACATACTTAAAAAAAATAAGTTGGGCGGGACCTTGATAGGTTATTGACATACTCGATATTTTAAGATTATTGAAAATATTAATTGATTTCCTCACATTTTTGGAGAAAAGCACTATATCTGCCTTGGCGGGAACGGCAATTCGTGGATTCGTCTCTATTGTCGGATTCAGCTTCGCTTCATCCGACAAAATCAACTTATCCACGAATTGCTACTTCCCGGCCGCTGCAGTAATGTACTATTAATGGTCACAAGAAAATCCTCTAGTAATTACAATTTTTACTTTGAATTTATGTATCACTAATTACCCACGCGTCTCCGCCTGCATATTACTAAGAAACTAAGCAAAGTCCCGGGATAACATAGTCTATGTCATTCCTGGAAGTCCATTCAATAAACAGGTGATTTTAGAGGTGACATTGGTAAGAATGATTTTTGAAATTGGAGTATTTCCGAAGATACTCCCTACATACAACCTCATAATCATTTCCTCTTAATAATACTAGTGGCTCTAAGAGTTACAGAACTCGGAAGTTTGTATTTTTACCTAAGCGATTTTTTAACATGGATCTACAAAAATAAATCCATATAATTATCGAAAAATATCTGTTGAGAAATGCGACCTGAAGAGGAGACTGGACAGCCGGACATACGAAATCATTTTGGCACAAGCTTAAGCAGAGAACTTCGTTCGCTTCGCTCGCTCGTCTAATTAGCATAGACAAACTTATGATACATCGTTAATAGCTTCATTAGCATATCCAACGTCACAACATAACCCCAGATGTCTATCTCTAAGACATCCTTCGGAGAGCGTCACTCCTAAACCTAGCGCTTAGCTAAATTTGTTTCCAGGCTATTAGAGTGATGCCTGATGCTACAAGCTGCATGCTACATGCAGCATGCAGCTTGCTAATGTGTTGCTAATGTACTCCCTAAAATGCATACTCCCGCGAGGGTTCAAGTTATCGATGCTAGTCCGTGAATTATGGCTGCTTGCTTAGAATGCTTAGCTTGCTTAGAATCTATTTACTGGCCTCTTCCCTAGGCTTTGTCTGGCAAGTACTGCGGTTAAGTGGCTTAGGCGAATTGGCTTATCGTCGCAGTGGGTAGTAGTATAGTAACTCGCTATTAATGATGTAGCTACACTTCAAATTAATTACTTGGTAATAATCAGCGATGATTACACTTGCTGCTGCCTTCAATTTACTACGTCAGGGTCGGCAAGGCACATGGTACACCTCTGGTGTTGCAAGCGTCCAAAGGTTATGATGACCGTGTACCAGGTTGGTCGTGCGCTAATTTGCCATCGACGTGTTAAAATAAATGCTCTACTGATGTTTGACACTCTTTGGGGGAGGTTAAATTTAGCAGTGGAGATCTTTCGGCTGTTATGATGATGAGGACTGATGTTTGTATGTTTGACCGATGATCCCTTTGTCTTCACGTTGCAAAAAAACTTATCCGCATACTTGTTATTATAAAACAAACTGATAGTTGCAAGCCTCACTTCATTCAACATAAAATACTTACCTTACCCTGCTTATACATTCTAGAGATATGTAAGTTCGTTCCCAAACACTCCGAATTTTACACTAAAAGAGAAGATACGCCGTTACCGTACTAATACACACACACACACACAACAACGTAACCAGAAATTATGCCTAGCTAAATTTATAGATCTAAGTATATTGTTTTATGTTATAAATATATTTAGTAATTAGTTGTAAGTTAAACATTGCGATGCCCTCACAGGGTTCATGTTTGAGACTTACTGTAACACATGTCAACTATGAACCATACTGTAACAGCATGATTGCAATAAATACTTGAATACTTGTTTGTCTTTAGTTTTGTTTGTGGTGCACAATAAAGTTATATTTAATTCTTTCCATTTGTTCCTGGCCTGATGATATGCAAATAGGTCAGCCTTTCTTATCTGTTCATCTCGACTACCGAAATCTAGAACTGTGTATTGTCTTACCAGCCAAAGGCTACACTAACCCGATAAAACATAACGTTCCTACTCAAGTGACCGACTTCAGCGCCAGAAATTGGGTTAACTATCCATATTCCTCCAACCATGTGGATTCCTTATTCTTCTCGAGTTAATGGCCTATTTGTTGATAAGTAATGTATGTAAGCAAGTGTTATGGGAGTTTTTGAGAATGCTCCGGGTAAGTAGAAAGAGGGTTACCCATATATGTGTCTTGGTTCATAGCTCTCTTTAGTATTGAGAGGGTAATTGGTATAGGAACTCTGGTTTACATATCCGCAGTCCGTCGAACATAGTCGTACCATCACTCACAAACTTTGATGATTGGCCGGTTATTTATTAGCAAGATATGTAGTCTCGTTCGACGAGGCTTTGTGAGCGTAGCAAATTAGTACAAGTATTAGAAGGCTGTTAATATTAAATTTATTGGGAAGCAGGAAGATGAAGGGTTTTTGATTTTAAACCGAACCTTTGTGTAGAAGTAATTACGTATAATTAGTTGACTTATCGTTACTTGGGCCAAAGGAGCGATTTCATAGAAAATAATACGGCAGCGACAGCGGTTTTCTAATTCATTGCGTGTGATCCCAACTAACCACAGTGCGTTGCGCGTCTACCGCGCAATGAACATATAAAACGCTTGCCGCGCCGCCATTTGCGGAATGTCGTGGCCGGGCACACACTGCCAAGAATTGCTACGCGCTACGCTCGTAGCCGATCACGTGGATTTCCGCGTATGTAGCGGAAAGCGCCTACGACGTAGGCGCGCGCTAGCCGAGTTCCGGGCAGTGAGTGTTAAACTACCTTTTACGATAGTTAACGTTTCCCTTTGAGATTATCAGGGTATTAAAATCAAAGATCACTTATATTTGGGCCTTCCATGTCTTAACTAGGCTTTAGGAACTAAAAGAAATACGTTGGAACCTAAATTACGGCAGGTTTTATCCAAGAAGTTGACTTCTTTCTTCGGATTCGATAGTGACAAATAAATACTCAACTACGGGACTCAACCAAGCCGAATGCCGTCTTTTATGCCAGCGCTGCTCTTCTTCATATGTATACAACAATAAATATGCGCAAAATATCACAAAAAGATAAAAGTAAGATGTTGCTACATAATAGCCTTACACGTTCCCTCTCCCATATAATACTGGTTCTGTGTACGAAATGAATCACGCAAAATAAAGCCCGCCATTCACTGCAGCGCCTCGGACGGGAAGTGGTAAAAAGCGGGCTGTAGCAGTTAAGTAGCGGCGATGTACCGGCCACGCCCACCGCAGCGCTCCGAACACGCCTTGGAGCAACACACTTTAGTTAATGGTGCATGTGAAGTAACAAAAACCTGGTATACTGGAGATATTTGAGTTGGCCGACTTCAATCAAAGTAGTACGCAAAAAGCAACTCTATCGTCCTAGGTAGAAGATTCGAAATCCAACGACAGTTTTCTAAAAAGTCGGCCTCATTAAATAATCTCTGCTACAATATTGTTAAACATTTTTGAGCACGATTTCACGCAATAAACTACACAACGGTACGGATTTTTGTGAAATTAAAGTTTAAGTGAATAGTTCCAGTGCTCGACATTCATCAATATATGACATCTCCCAATAAAAGTTACACTCATTGCTAATAACATCACAATAAAATAAAGGCTACTATTTTTTTTTGTTCTAAAACATTGGAATTTTTAATACTTGTACAATAATACCTTATGTTATTGACTACTGAGATGAATGAAATAACGTCTCAAATGTCAAAATTCTTTGAACCGTTTAGGCTATGACAATGTGAATCAAGAAATAAATTACAATTTTCACTAATACAAATTGCGGTACGGAATGTCATTACAACGAAGTAAACTGACCATACTTTCCATAAAGTACATGTACCAGCATGTTTAACATCTCAAAGGAAAGTTACTTAAAACTTGAACCCTCACGCACATAGCACCAAGTTAAACTTAAGTTAACACTTCAAATTCCCGGCGGACTATTATTTCGTCATAAATCAACCCTTTCGTGCGTTGCCGGGGCCCTATCACTGGATACACGAGCCAATCCCGAGTGATTAATTGAATAATCAGGGGTTCTCGCAACTAATTTTAATGATTTATCACTCTGCTAGTGTAGACTTGCAGTACTGTCTGTCAATAGCCTGCTGTTTCCTGATGAGGAAGAAGAAGGGACGGGAAATACATTAATTATAAAGTAACATACAGGGTGGAAAGTTAAAACGGGGCAGTAAGCGCAGCTACTAGATCCCTTGCCGCCACGCAAAAATGTCATTGGGATTTCATTCCTAACTTTTTAAGTGATGGCAATCTACATTCACAGATTTTTGAAAAAAAGTACAGTCAGAAAAAAATCATCGATATTGACGAATTTTTTTTTAATGCTATTCGATCCCATTCCTATTAGGGATCAAAGTACTCTTTGGGACCGACTAAGGTTTGACTACTAGAACGCCCAGAAATCAAAGAAAACTTTTTCCATACAGTTAGTATGGGAATCCCAAAGTGCAAGTAGTCCTTTAGTTTATACCAGTTTATTCTGAGGGGCAATTTCGCGCTAATGGAAAGCCAATTTATGAAAGTTTTTTAAAATATCACGCCGTTAGCCTGCGAATGTCAAAAATCATTTTGTATGGTCGTAGAAAACGTTCTCATGAACGGCACAAAATTAGTTTTACTATTTACCGAACGCTATAAAGCCGCACGTACGTACAAATACGAGGCCTTTGCAAATCACATTCGGCCGAAAAAGACAAAACGGCGCCTATACGGCGATATCGGCGTCCAATGTCAATAACAACGTTTACAAAGACCCACAATTCCACGAATCAATTTCAAAACCTTTAATTGCCCTCGGTTTGAGTATCGAGAGGTAAGGCGATTGATTCGCAGGCTTTTTGATGTCCCTTCCTCCCCCGTCTTAAGAAAATAATCACGAGAAAAGTACGACAAAAGAATTTAATTGATTTGAAGGAGGAATGTCCCTTCAGGAGAATTTTCTAAACGGTATTCCTTGCCTCATTCTGTATTGGAATACTTCCTTGGTGTCTATCGGAGCAATTTCTTGAGTGTTCCTTTCTTTTCAAGTGATTTGTTCCTTATGTAGGCCGTCGCTTCTGACATTACACTTCGCTGCACAAACCTTTCTGGTGCAGCTAGAATGTGGGCAGCGGACGTGTTAAATGGAACAATTGCAGCTCGGGATTGGTATAAATGATTTGTTAATACGATGTCCCGTTTGACGGCTTAATGCTGACTTATGAGTATGTCCATTTCAATTCGATTCTGACGAGGTTACGGCGATCAAGCGGAAAGTGAAACGTCGATTCTAATAATCGCCTGGGCGAGCGGTGCATTTAGCTCGCGATTTGTCCGCCGCGCGCGGCCGCGGGCTCATCCATTTAAAACTTCCAGTACGGCCAAGGGGACACGTTTAAAGCATCCGTAATCAAATTTCACTCGAGTCTTTAAGGGTTAAAGCCGGCAACTTCGAGCAGCCCTAATAAATTATATTGCCGACAAAACTGCTCCCGAGTGCGACACAGTTCGTTGGCTCATCTAATTGGTCCGAATTTGAGCCTGTCCCGACTTATAATTGGGCCGAATTCGGGCCTTGTGCGGCTCGGAATTAGCCGAAACTCTAACGCTCGCCGGATTAGGAGTGCCGAGACCGCAGCACTAACGTGCCTTTAGTCAAACATACGTAATAAGTCGGTCTCGTAAACTTAATGAAGATCCGTTTCGGAAGACGCAAACCAAATTTGGAAACAAGTTCCGGGGTTTTGACTTAAACTTGACGGAGCCATTTTTGTACCTACAGTAAATTCTTGCTTAATTAACGCGCCTACCGCGGAGCGCCTTTTCCACCCGAGGGCGTTAATGTAACTTCGTCTTATGTGCTTTTCCGCCCGCCGAAGGGCTGGCGGCGCCGCGAATTTCCCTTTCATTATACGTGTGCTTACCTGCGACGGGCCGCCAGCAAAAACTTGGCGGAATCGTCTACATAGTCGCTGTTTGTTCTACGACGAATTTCCCGACAAAGCGAATTCCCCAAGATTCTCAATTAAAGCTGCGACACTCCGTCGAAGTTCGCCGCGAGCCGACAACTTCCAAATCTTGGCGGCGCCGCTGAAAGAATTCCGCTCTAATTAGTACAAGTTTATGCATTCGGAGGTAACGAACTAACTTCAGGTAGTAGGCGCCAACTTTTAATTACTGGTACATCGGCGATGGCGCGTCAATCAGGGCGGTGCTCGCGATGAATCAGGTCTGCCATTATTCTCAGATTAACGGCAGCCGGCCGGCATTACATTTTTGCTTATCACCCCTTCCCCCGGTGAATTAATCGCGGCGTTTAATGCTCACCGCGAGCGGTGCTCGTGACTGTGCTCAGATGGAATCTTCATAAAGGAGCCACAACTCGTCGACCTTTTTAATAAGCAAAATCTCGCTCGCAGCCCGTCCCGTCGGGCCGTCTAAGAATTCCAATTGAGTTCCGTGACCGGCGGGAATAATAAAACAATTCGTAATGAAATGCGCTCGCGGATTCTCGTATTTGCTTAATATTTTGAAACGGCTCGCGACGCTCGACGGAGTCGTGTTAGGGAACTCATTTCATGCAAATCGCGATATCGCGTCGGCCGGTGCGGCGTCGTCGGCGGTAATTCGGAGCGCGATAATGGGTCGCGGGTCTCAACCCTATCTAGGCGTAAACCGTTCCGCTGCAGAACCTGGGCGATTAAAAATAATTATCCCTCCGAAGGCGGGATGCATCCGCCAGATTGCGGGCACGTCTCGACTTGCAGCTAGTTATTATATCGATTACTAGATCCGCGCTAGAATTAATCCGGTGTAAGTTTAAGCCTTTCGCAATATTCTCGGATTGGATCTTGGAGCAATTTGCCATAATTGTTGCTAAGCAGCAACAGGAGACTGGAAGGGTAAAAATGTAATTAAGAAGGCTTTTGCTGCAACATTACGACAGACGACTAATTAAAAATGTAAGTCATAAAGCCCACAAGGCCAAGGTAGATACTCACAGTGAATAAAACTATAAAGGGAATAAAATAAATAAAAGCCTAGACAATATTTTTGAAAAAGTAATCAAAAATTGTGATATAACTTTTATTTATTAGTAGGTCGCTCGCACACACAATCACACACACACACACACACACACACACACACACACACACACACACATACACACATTCCCATTTGTTTAATAATTATAGAGAATACCTACCGAGAAAACACTTATACTGTTCATGTTTTTCGAACGGTCACCACGATACAGGCTAAGAGCCTAGTGTGGGGTTCTGTTTCTTTTAAATAAAATGTATATTTTTTATTTTTTTATTATAATGTATGGAATCTACAATCTTAATATATCATTTGCGTTCGCCATTTTAATCTCAATAATAGAGACCTTGTGCCCTTTTTGCTATGATTTAAGAAATAAAAGTACCAAGTTAACTTAACTCGATGTCAGTAATTTTATGCTTAAGTAATAAATATTGTATTATCTACGCACATATTATTAGTGCTCTAAAATGCGTTCAAAAAACGTAGGAAATGACCAGCATTATTACAACCGATTTTACTATGAGAACTTTGTTGTCTGTGGTTGTAGGTAAAATCTGTACTTTAATGTTATTACAGGTACATACTTACAAATTTTTGTAACGTTATGAGTTTAAATTTGGAACAGCTGTCCAAATTCAAGTTGGTCTCTATTCTAGTATCTAGATATTAAACCAGTTATCGATTTGAAACGTCAATTCGTTTTTTAAATATTTACGCACGACATTAAATTTGATCTCGAGTGACATGAGTAATAAAGACTTCATTCGTTTGTCTATGATTTAAAAAAACCATTCGTCTTGACGGAGGATCGAATTGCCGCCATTGCTATTGTCTTTTTTTTTGCTTTTTTTGTTGGTTTTTTGCTGTTACGAAAGTATAATTGTGAACCTATCTTAGAGTACTTATGATATGTGTGTAGATAAATTACTTAGTGTATGCAACTGTACATAATTATAGGCCTTAAAACAATCGTGTGATCCTATTATGAAACGAGCGTTAGCGAGTTTCATAAAACCATTCTCATATGGATCAGTTGCATAAACTACTATTAGTTTATAACCTTATGAAAATACCAGACAGGGTACCAGTTGAAACTACATTGTAAATTGTATGATCTATGTACCTACACAGTTTGCAATAAATATAATTATTCTTTTTTTCTTTAGTTATACTGACACGACGAATATCTGCATATCATAATTATCCTCATGGGCGCAGTGGGCGTTATGATTCTAACCTCAAAACCCACAGTTTACTACAACTGAGGCAGTGTGACAACTGTGATGGCAGGCATCGTTTACCGCGGACGATCGGCGAAGACAATAAATCCGGAATAACGAGCTCCGCTCAATGCCACGTTGGACCACGGATTAAATTAAATGGACGTTTGCCTAGCAATATACGCCTTGCGAAGGATCACGGCGGTCGGATTTTATTCGATAGGTAGGTACGTGCTCTTTTTTATTTGTCATCTTTAGGTTTTAAGGTCAGTGGATTATTACACCTTGGTTGAAGACCCAGGAGCAGACCTGGAAGAAGATGGGACATAAAAGATGCAAGTTATCCGAAACCGACGTCGAAGACGGAGCGAAATGGTGTAGTAAGACGAGGAAAGCTGACCCCACCATCATGTGGAATATACAGTTAAAGAGAGGGAGCGGGAGAGAGAGAGAGAGAGAGAGGGGAGGAGGAGAGAGAGAGAGAGAGGGGAAGGGAGAGAGACAGAGAAAGAAAGAGAGGATTAGTAAGTTCGTCGAAAACGCAATATATCGTCACCACCCCAGCTGATCTGATGATGTTTGTCTATGGCCACCTTTCTGCTACCAAAAAAAGTACCTAGTCGGCAAGAAAAGTCTCTACCAATAAAAATACCAATGACAGTTTTTTAAGCAGACTAATAAAACGTTTGGTTACAAGGAGGAACTCGTATTATGTACATTTTGATCATTTAACAAGGCCGTCTTAGGAAAGCGCGCGGGGTCGGCGGACTGCAGACACAATACCTACACAATGAAGTCACTCAACACACTTAGTACAATGGCGGTTATAGTTATTGTGAAGGATAATCCGGAAATTTTATACTAGTAGACGTTACAGTACATGTAGATCACGTCTCCCACGTGTCGCCAAATTATTTATCAGTATCGTTTTGTGGTCACACATTAAGGAAGCGTTTACTTAAAAATTTCTGTTTGAATATATTATCAAATGATAATCACGTGCCGATGCTGTCAGAAACACTCAACTGAGTGGGACAGAATCAGGTCAGGTAGCCACCTAGCCTGACCCAAGCATTTGTTTTAGATTTAGTTTCAAGTGTTTGAGACACCTTGAAGCGACAGGTCTCTGTCGCTTCTATGTGTGTACGGTTCTGAGTAGATTAGATTAGTATTGGAATAAATACATTAAGTACCCCCTGTTCCGTTCCTATCATTTAAAATGGGTTTAAGTTCTTAATATTTTATGGGTCATTAGCTTCTGCCTGCGTGGAACTCGTTTATCGTAGCTGTATGTAAACTTTCACCCCCCATCTCACCCCCTTAGGGGATGATTTCCGGACTAAAAACCATAATATGTCCTTTCCCGTGATTCATATTCAGGATACTAAGTTTTATCTCAATCGGTTCAGCGATTTAAGAGTGAAAAGGTAAGGTATGCTAGTCAAATTATTAGTAAATAATACATAGATTTACTCAATAAGTATGTACAACCGTTGGTACTCGGTTTCCCTGAAAACTGCGAAATGTCTACGTAAATTTAATTCTAACAGTAATGTAAGACAAGTACAATTTGGGACTAAAGGACCGTACACACAGTCTTATTAAGCCGTAGTTATGATTAAAAAACTCGACATGTTTATATCGGACGTGAACGCGATCATGCCACCACGACTATGTTTCAAGCTAAAACCGTTCCCATAACCCTCAACCCATAAACCTCGTCGAAACGGAGAGCGCATTAAAAACACCGTTAAATCCAGAAGAAATATTGCCTATTTTTGCTGGTCGACAACCCGTAATCACATTTGCTTTTGTTCGTTTCGGCCCTTTCATTCGCTTAATCGCGTTATTCGGGGCTGCGGCCGCGGAGCAATCTTCGAGATTGCGCGCGAGTTGCGGTAGGGCGCGGGAGCGGAAGCGGAAGCGGTTGCAGAAGCGGGTAAGTGACCGGTGGAATTTACAAAAGAAGTAGGGCTTCGATCCGATCTTTATTTAAATAGGGTGGGTTGCACCAAATCATAAGTAATCGTAAGCGATGTTCGTTAAAATATGAATGTATGGTAATTGGTAAGTTTGACAAGCTCGAATGGATTGACAGCTACAGGCGCCATTTAACGTTGATCGATCATAAGCGGGTGCAACCCGCCCTTAATAACCTGTTGATGAATATTTTTTTTCACTGCTTTTTATTGATGTAAGAATCACCTCCTTGCTTTTTAGAAAAACGTTTAAAAATTTGCGATACCAAAAATAAATAAAATTCGATAAAATTAGATATTATATGATAAACGTTTCGTTATCAAAAATATATTAATTGATTCTAGCAATAGTGGTATTCTCATCTACAAATCATGGGTAAAAATGAAGAAATTTTCTCTGACTCAAACCACACGTTCACCGCCGAACATGAAACAGACGGGGAAGGAAGTCGGCACAGACGAGATAGTTATACAACCGTATGTGTGTGTATGTTTGTATATGCAGTAGGGAATCGCAGGTAATTCCGTCCGTTAATACAGCTTCGTTTAGGTGCCATTGAGGATTTGGCAAGACTTGTTTGGAAATAAATATAGTTCGTTTTGGCTGGGTTTAATCTTTATTTTCTACGAGTAACACAATAACTTTAACAACGTAGTTAATGCATTACTGTGAAAAGGCATCCCAAAATGTTTTATTGAATGATACCACCGTTACTTGGACACTAGGCATAAGTTCGTATTTGTGCATAACTTATATTTTTGTTAATTGTTTACTATTTTTATTTTTTAGTATAAAGACTTATGCTACTACTACTACTTGCACAACACATTATTTTAGTATAATTTCTCAAAAACTCGTATAAAATCAAAAACTACTGACCACAGGCCTTTATCCTAGGAAACATCTTAAAACAGCGCCATTCAGGAATCGACGCAAGCAGTGCAGCGCCATCTAGCGGCAAATTTGACCAACGCATGTAAGCTTATAGCTTATATTGGAATATTGGTTCATCATATGTGAATGTTTTTTAATTTTTAATTTGTATATCGTAATTTGTACATTGTTACATAATATGTTACCGTGCAAGCGTTTTGGTGTAATACTGTAAGCTTATGTGTCTATAATAAATAAAAAAAAAAATAAAAAATAGGAAAACTAAGCAACAAGAAACTAATTTTGTGTTAAATTTGGGGTGTCACCCTCCAGATTTAACGAAATTAAAGTAACTGACTATATCTCTGTTAATGTAGTTAGTAGTCCAGCTTATTGTGGAGAAATTAAGTTAGGTACTTAGTTAAATTTACTAAATATATATTCAAGGAATTGTACCCTCAACTACCGCACGTAAAACGAATGTCGTGTGTAATATCTTGCGACAATTAACCTTTACAAACCAGGCCCGTTATAGAATGTTCAACTCTATCGCTTGGGCTATACAGTTTTTATTCAATTGATTAGTTAGAACCCGTGCGTAAGTATACCAACTTTCTGCTTTTGTGAAGCTCGCGTTTGTGTTTCGTTTCTGCTTCAGCAATTCTTTTCGAACTAAGAACAACTTAGTATTATGAATATTACGCAAAGGAAAAGGTTTATAAATGAGTTTGTCTTTGTGCAATGTTGTGCATAGCCCGACGATAAATATATTTGTACGTAAACGTGGATGTAGTATATCGGTTATTTATAAAAAGAAAGCGTTTTGATTTGTATCTACTGTAGTTTATTGTGTAGTCAGTTTTACCCGACTACGGGACAGCCGAATCGAAGGGATTTTTTTTAGCAGTCTATGCTTGTTCCACGTTTAAGGTACTGAACCGATTTTGAAATTATGCTTTGGGTGAAATAAGCTACAGAAAGAATAATTAGCACGTTTCGATAGGCACGACCAATCTGTATAATTAACGTAGGTAATTTAACCTGCTTATAAAATTTCACGAGATTCGGTTGAGGAATGCGACTAGCCGGTCGATCACGTAACGCCTTGTACGTACGTTAGGTAGATCTAATGTCCATTTTTGTATGGAAAAACTACAATTGGACTTAAATTTCGATCATAGTGGAAAATTGAAAAATTATTCGCCACGAGCGGGATTTGAACCCACAACCTCTGGAATCCGTCCATCGCTCTCCCAATTGAGCGTTAGATCATGCCGAGACGACTTTTCGGACATCACTTCACGATTTTTTTGTCTTGCAACGCTTTTTTTACGATAAAATATATGCTATAGTCTAAAAAGATACATTTTGAGGTTAGAATGTTCAGGATAAACGCACCATAAATAGGTAATTATGTCATAATCATAACGTGCTTTCAATGTCTTAGCAATGATGTCGTGTTATTATCCGCGAGGAAGCAGACCACTTTGCGTACTAGTTTGTGATTTGTCCACAGCCCCGGTTGTGGGGGCCTCGTGGATTAATCTACACACGCACGCATTTATATCGGTGAACATTCTATCCCTTTCTTAGAAGTTGCCCACCGGCAATAATGACGTCAGAGCGTTATCGTGTTTACACCGAGCATCCTGTAACGTGCGTGTACTGATTATGAACCATCAATTATATACCTTATTGCAATGTCGTAAGGCTCAATTGTCAATCAAGAACTGGGTCAATAAGTGCAGGGTTATTAAGATAGTATGAGACTGTCACTTAATCTGGGCTGCTATTTGATACGTTCCGAAATAGGTATCTGTACTTGGAGCCCTAGCTAGATAGACCAACGTGAATGATCATGATACAGTTAAGTGCAAAATATGTATCGATCTGAAACCTTAATCCGCTGACATAAGAGCGATGGTACATATCAATACTATCTATTTCTATACTTCCATACTATCTATGCTACTATTATAAAGAGGAAAGATTTGTATTTTAGTGTGTGTTTATGTTTGTAATGAATAAACTCAAAACATCTGTGCCGGTTTCAAAAATTCTTTCACCATTGGAAAGCTACATTTACCCTGAGTGATACAGGCTACTTTTTACGGCGGGAAAGCTTCATTCCTACGGGAAAACGCGTAATCCGTGCGAAGCCGGGCTGGGCAGTTAGATATAAATACGACGGCAAAGCAATATTACAGAACCATCAAGCTAGTCTGATGATGGATACCTTCATGGCCTAAGTAAGGTACGAGATTAAAAAGCTTGATTATGACACTATTGTGAACAATACTTTTTCTACGAGTCAACTGAACTAATTAAACAAACTTGGTATCTATTGAAAACGAAGTGCAACCAACGACTTTTTCATTTTTGTGCGTTGATGTCTATTTACCTTTTGACTTTCTCATGACGGCGTCCTATTGGTCAAATCCATTATAGTTCAGTAAAGGCGCCACGTGATTGGTCAATTTCATTACAGTTCTGTCAACAGTTATGAAATGTTGAGTTGGTAGCTCCATAGTAAAAAGTATGTGATTTAAGTTTGGTGTACGAAGTCTTAATTCAAACATTAAGGTCGACGAGTATAAAAAAATATTTATGATGTTGTTCACTTTAATCCCCTATCTGGATCCTCCAGGGGAAAAAACGGTTAGGTTTTTAGGTGAACTGCGACCCTACAGCCTACGCGAGCCGAGCGGACGAAGCGAGCGTGACGCGGCAGCGTCCGGCAAAGCGCCATAACCGATCATTATTACTTTTTCCTAGTCGAATATAAAATAATTGCCGCTAATTCCCCTGGGTGATCGGGTTCAGGTGATTAACGTGGATCACGTGACTTTTATTGACAGTTTACGTATTTAAGTAAAACACTCTCGAACCATAAATTAAATAATTCGAGCACATAATGACAAGTAGAAAGAAGGCTGAAGATACATACATAAGGTTGCCGTATCAGAGTAACAGAACTGAGGAACTGTAATTAGTTCCAAGAATCTCATACAAAGTGAAATCTTAAACCTCATTCCCTTCTTGTCTAATTAAACTATACACCTGCTTACTCTTACGTACAACTCAATGGAATAAAATTAACCGTGGTAGTAGATAAAAAATATTAAATTAAACATGAACACTTGCTAGATAATTACCATTATGCAATCAACGTTGAATAAATTAAATACGAGATTTGAAAGTTACTACATACAATGTAACACGGAAGCGAAGATGTTGATTGAACTTAATTTTTCGTCGAAATTTTAATAAGTCCGGGGGAAAAGCTGGCTGAAAAGATGTTATCGCAGCCCCATTGTCTAAAGTGGAAATTTATACTCGTAGTCTTGTCGACCAGCCTAAGAGCCGAGTGACTAATTCTATCTCCTTCTTTCGCTAGCACCATTAACTCCAAGGAAAGGGATGAGTGATTGGTAGCCAGACTATGTATAAAAACATATAATTGTTTTACGAAGTACTGATACAGTCACAAAGAAAAACCTGCTAGAATAGATGTTATCAAAGCCCCATTGTCTAACGTACGTAAAAACAAAACACTCCAAACTTGACTGCAATGCAAACAATCGAACTGGCCGAATAAAAAACTAAGTTTAAAAATGAATCGTTCTAAATTCAAAACGCCACCGCCCACCTGCCGATAATGACCTCATCGAATAGTGTTGCGCCCCAATCTAAATCGATTATATGAATCAGAGCGAGTTCTATTTGGTCTTAAATATAATAGTTTGCGACTTTGCGTGCTTGATCAACACAATTCATTGTGAGTTATGGGACTTTGTCTCGTTGCCGTTTGTTTATAGGCGTTCGTGTTGGATACGACTCCGGGAATTATATTTTATCTATATTTGGTGTTGATGGCTAGAGCTTTGTTATTTATTATCTGTGGTCACAGCATTTAGCATTGTCCGTGGGCTTAGTTGCTTCGTTAACACAGTAAGCGTGAAATATTTTATCTTAATGGCTTTGTAAAGCTTCCGTTCCGGTTTTTCCCATTTATTCCTCTCGAATATAAATAATTGAATCGTTATCGATTAAATAGTTCTCAATCCCTTTATCGCTTCCTGTATTACTAACGTATAAGTTTAGTCGATGACATCACCGTCGCTGCGGCGGTTTTTTGCCCTTCAACCGGTTCTTGGTTGTCATTATTGCAATACAGCTGCTGATACACTGTCAAGTTTACCTAATTATCAACCTTGATACCTGAAGCAAAAGGATCAAATTAAAATGAATGTCTCTAGATAAGGCAAGAAGTGTGACAACGAATCAAATGGGTATTAGCACGTCGCGTCTGTTGACAGCTCTTTGGTTTTTCGTATGTCAACAGCTTTATCATAATGAAATAAAGTCGATAATTTAATAATGAAGTGTACAAGATCATTGTCAGCTTTTCATATTTAGCAGTTAATGTTTTGGATTAGTTTTTGTAAACCATTAATGATGATTTAAGTAAAGAAAATATAAATACAGCGTGAGCATTTGTAGCGGGCAAAAAACGAGACAAGAACTAGTTGCTTTTGGTAATAGATAATTTATAGTTTGGCCACCAAATGTGTCAGTAACATTGAAAGACATATATCTACTGATTATACCAATATTATCTTTTTTTAGGGTGGAAGTGCTAGTATAAGAAAGTGATAGCATCAGTCTCTAAGCTACGCTTTAGTACCACAAGTGGTAAACTACTAATGATAATAAACATCATCCAGTTTATACATGACACGAAAACATCTCCATATTTAAATTCCAAGTCCCCGCTATTTTAGACACAAACTTGATTAAAATGATTCCGTTTTCAATTATGGACGCTGAAAATACTAGAAGTGTTATTTTAACCAAAATAGCGGGTCTTTAGAATGTAGATGAATGCAGACCCGTGTGCGTGGGGCAACACTAATGACGTTACCGGCGGCGGCCATTTTAATATTTTTCCGCGGGAAAACCTAGTTTTAGCAAGCAACTTTAACAAGCTCCTATCACGGTCTTGAATTTTACCGGAACTTAAACTTTATCTGCCACGTTGCAAAGTCAGGATTCACATGCGCCAATTAATGATACATAGTTGTATGCGTCAATATTTTCATTGTTTATTCTTTGTTCCTATGAGGCTTGCATTTTAAGCGTTTAAACGGCACAATGTTCCTTTTACGTACGATGCTTCACTGCAAAGCTTGTATTAAAAACTGGTTTCGGTTAGGTTGTTAGGAGATTCCAATTGCTAATAGGGAATGCAATATCACACGCTTGATGCTTAAAATGAAGTTTCATTTTGTAAATATAAATGTTGAAATTGAAAAGAAAATATCTCGTAAATGAAATTCATTTCACTTGTATGTTGACATATATCTGAGGACATTGTCCGCTTAGTTATTTCCAATACTGTCATAAATAGTGTAGGTAATTAAACTTGAATGATGTGAGTGTCTTTGCTTTTCAGAGTAATAAGAATCCTTTTGTATTAGAACTATGTAGAAAGTCACTGTCAAAAGGAAAGTCGAACCCCTTTTTATGAAGGTGAACCTGCCCTGACCTTCATTATCACTTTCTAAAATTAATGCCCTATACGTAGAAAAGCCCTTTACCAGACACTGAGTATTCATTATTCATTTCCAAACACCCAGTATTTACTTACTAAGTAGTAGAAATCATATACGAACGCAAAATCATAGCTTAAGCATTTAGCAAGTGCTGAGCAAAGAACTACTTTCATCCTAATGGGTTTGATTAATTATGTTAAAGAGAAGAGAGAACGTCAAGTAGACGGTAATAAAGGCTCTAATGAATCGACGGTGACATTTGCCGTTCGGGATGAAAAATGGTCCTTTTCTTGTGATACGCGCTTGCGCTTTGCTAGTAGGCGCTTTTCTCTACAAACAGTTTTTCGCATGCTCGAGAAAGGCGAGCGTGCCACTACGAAACTGGTTGCTTTGAATGTGCTAAGTACTATCGGCTACGCACTTCAGAAGGGTTGACATGAATGTGCTAATCTAAAGGATTCTACAAATTGCCGCTTTCAGTAATAAAATTTGTTTTAGGTACGAAACATAGATAATATATATAACTTTGCAAAGGTATGCCCAATGCGCACGATTAATTCGTCCAATGCGGTGGCCCGACACTGGCAATTGCGGGCCACCGTGCCTTAGTCTTCCGCTGTCACAGTGTGTCACAGTATGTCAAGCGAATATTGTTCGGACGGGCGTACCTTTACTTTCGATATCATTGGTACGAAAAGAAAATTGGTTACTCAGCAGGGTTGATACATTCTTACTGTGCATATAGCACGTAACTGAGTTATTATGTTCATAGGTAGGTCTTCGCGTTGGCAATGCCAAGTCTATACAACAACGAGGTGCATTTCGAAGGCGAAATGGAATACGCAAAATACTAAAATAGCTTGGTCACGCGTTATTACCTCGGGGGCTATAAAAAGAGCATAGCCGAAGGAATTCCCAGTTCAGCTGCCAAGTATAGAATAGTCGTGACATGGCGCGTTGTGAAGACCAAATGGTGTCCGCTTAAGTTCGAAATAGCTGGCATTATTACATTAGCAGTGGCAGGAGAAAACCAACAAAGAGCATTTGTTTTTCTAGATAATTGGCGCTAAGTTTATTTAAACTATAAAATTCTCAAGTTCTGTATCATAATCACAAGAACGTGTTGAATGCAGTTTTTATTAAATAAAAGTCATGACTTTTTAGAACATGTTCTATTGTGAAGTAATCTGCACAGTACAACATAGTTGGTGGTGGCACAAAGACGCCATTATGATTACTTTTCTATAGTAACAAAAATATAATAATAATGACGTCTTTGTGTAGCCACTCCCACGCTAACGTAATACAGATATTTGTTATCATATTATGCGAAAAGTCTACCTGGAGCACTCTGTCAAATTTATTGCACCACAAGCCGCAACTGTTTCCTCTCGCCAAAAGTTGCTTGGAAGAGATCCCATTGCGATAACACCTCTTGTCTTCTCGGTATAAGTAAGTTTTGGAGCAAATTTAAGTTAAGAGTTTATTTGGTAATTGGTTTAAAAACATGAACAACAACTTTATTTTCTCTTGACAATACAATAGTTATCAGTGTAGGCAAGTACATTTAAATATTTTAAATGTTTTAAAGATCATGCAATTCGTAATAAAGAGGCCTAAATTAAATGGGACCTCGCCCCAAAAAGTCCATATTAATTAGAAATTAAAACTTCAACGTGTCCAAGAGAAAGATTAAGCATTTACTCGTAGTAAAAAGTATTTTTGGTATTTTGTATTATATGCTGCTGAACAAGGGATCGGCCACACCGCTGCTCAAAAAACAAATCAAAATATAAACGCAGCAAATATACGAAGAAGAAATGAAATGACGCACACGCGTCCACGCAGCGTTAAGCATCAGTGAGGCTCCCTAAAGTCAAAGCTATTGCGCCAATATTATCAACGTCGGTAATGCGGAGGGATGGAATAAAAGAGGTAGGCCAAGAAAAAGGTCGATGGACTGCGTGAGAGAGGATATGATGAAGAAGAAAATAACTAGATGACAGGTGGAAGGCAGGTATGGTAAAAGACATGCTACGCCGTACCCAAGTAAATTTTTGGATAGGTACGGCACAGCGTAATGTCATCCCGCTCGAATTCGGAGCAGCCCAACTGGGGAAGTAGCTTGCAGAAGACCACAGCCATAATAACACTACTACTTGCTCTGTAGCAGTGTTGTGTTCCTGGAGGTGAGCAAGGTCGCCAGAGCTCCCGAGGATGCGTTGTGTTGAGAGCGAGGGCATTTGTTCCTTCAGCTGTCAACACGGCGAATCCTCAAACATATCAAGGATCGGCAACGCCCATGTTACTCCTTTGGAGTTGCATGCATCTATATGCTGCGGTGTCCGCTTACCACCAGGCCGGCCGTAGGATTGTTTGCCACCAACGTTGTATAAAAAAAAATGGAAAGTCTTGCTTCGTTCTCCTCAGTGCTGACGGTCGTGACCCCGCCCGGGGTCCTGTCACTTGACCTACTAACTTAAATAAGGAAATGGGATGGTTAGCGTAGCTCCACATAAAAACAAGCAATTCCCAGACTTCTTTATTTATTTCTTATTGTCAGCATCCCATAGATCCGAGAACAGAAGACAATGTCATTCATTACGGCTCTAATTCCCGGTTGGAACAGCGTTCTCTACTCAAGCGTTCGTGTAAACTGTATTTCATGATACTTGGCGGGGAAATAGTCAAGTTGAGTACAGTAGGTCAGTATCTGGGTCACGCATTTTGAAGAAAATGCGTCCTGGAATGGTTCGATACAGCTTATTAGGTACCTTAGCCTCATATAATATATAAATAAATATAAATAAATAAATAAATATAAGGGGACAATGTTACTAAGCAAAGCTTGTACTATGGGTACTAGACGACGATAAACATACTTATATAGATAAATAAATACATAAATACATAGAAAACATAACAAATAAATGCCCTTACCGGGATTCGAACCCAGGACCTCTTGCTTCGTAGGCAGGGTCACTACCAACTAGGCTAAAGCGGTTGTCATAAGATAAGACTAAGAATATTTTAAGGACGATTGGCTTACAGAACAGTGTCCTAAATATATACATACATACATACATTCACGCCTTTATTTCCAAAAGGGGTAGGCAGAGCACCTGAAACTTATGTTCCAGCGCCACTTTTAGCATAAATGTGGGTATAAAAGATCGACCAAATGTGACAGTACAGTATTATAGGTTGCTAGCCTATCGCCCACAACACACTTCAAACCTGCACGGCTATCACGCGACGGCGCGCGAGCTCTCTAGGTTTTTCTCGCACTATCCGTCTTTCTCTTATTAGAACACTTAGAACAAGAGGTATAGTGCGAGAAAAATCGAGAGTATGACGCGGCCGTCCCATGATAGACGAAACCCACGGGAAGAAGGGGGTGGTGAAATTCTAACCCGACATGACAAGGGCATAAATTATATATCTATATTAAATACTCTTGCTCCTGAGTGATGATATCGAATCGACGTCTTTTGCGAAGCGATTTCTTTGCGAAGTGACGATATCCGGCAATGTCATTAAGAAAGCAACGCCTGACGACCGAGCCAAAAAATATTATGAAATGGAATGACGTTCACAATTACCTAGGTATTCTTGTTGGTGATTGGGTACCTAAAAAAAGTATTCTTGTTCCAACCTACTGTATCTGTTTCCGCTCGGCCGCAGTCCTAAAGTACAGTTGGCTCGATACTTGCCCGCAACTTCACAGCCCGGTGATATCGCGAAAGAAGTTCCTGGCACGTGTTCCGACTGTACAAGTACACTCACGGCCATATTCACGTTGTTTGCAACCATTTTCCCTTTGAATTCCTTGGATTATCTTTTATTTACGCGGGTTTTGTTGAAAGAGTAATTTTGTTTTTGCGACAACGGAGTTACTTGCAACCAGCTTGGAAAATTATGTTACTAAGTACACTGTTTTGGACAATTTACGTGCATGGGTGAAAAAGTCTTAATGAACCAATTCACTTAAAAAAAACATAAAATGAGTTCTACAATCTATACATCCATACTAATATTATAAATGCGAAAGTGTGTCCGTCTGTTACCTTTTCACACATAAACCGCTGAACCGATTTAGGTGAAATTTGGTATAGAGATATTTTGAGTCCCAGGGAAGGACATAGGATAGTTTTTATCCCCAAAATCATCCCCTAAGGGGTGAAATGGGGGGGGGGAATAAAGTGTATAAAGCTGCGATATAAACGAGTTCCACGCGGACGGAGTCGCGGGCACAAGCTAGTTAGTATTATAAAGAGGAAAAGTCCGGAACTAAGCATAGGTACGCTTTCAAAATGCTATTTCACCAGTATCTAGATAAAGGGGCGCTTTTTTTCACCTATTTTATTAAGTCCTATTATTGGAAGTCCGAAAATGTTCTTCATATAATTTTACGCCATAATAATCGTTAGTCCTAATAATTCTTATTCCTAACGATCGTAAGTCATAACTACTCGAGGTCATAATGACAATAATCATAAAAATCTCAAATCCTAATATTGATTTTCATAATTTTTTTCATCATAACACTCACTTCTCCGTTTTATTTAAATTCATAATGACACTAGTCATATATTTTTTATTCCTAAACTTGTTTTTCATAATATTTCTCATCATAAATGTTACTTGGCGTTATCGAAGTAAATAAACGTGTGGTTTTTTATCGCAAGGTACAAGAATGAATGAATAAATGAATGAATGAATATTTTATTTGTTAATAGTGGGTTTACAAAACGGTCTTAAAAGTATACATCTGTGATCTCCACATTATGCCTAAAAACTAGCGTACAAATATAAATTTCAGTTGAATTTAATTTAAAATTACTTACTTATCACTTCATTAATGATTTAAGAACTCTTTAACGCTGTAAAAACATTTCTGACATATCCATTTCGTCATCATTTTTTTAAATACATTTCAATTCTTGTCTTTGAATACATCCGGTAGTTTATTATAAATTGTAATACACATTGCATAAGTGTTTTTGGATGTCAAAGTTAGCTTTGCTGCTGGTTTAAATAATTTAAATTTATATTGAGCTCTTACTTTACGAGAGCACATTTCTTGTGTTTCCGTGAATTGGTTTTTATATTTATGTACAAACAAGCAGACCTCCGATATATACATACAAGGAACTGTCATAAGGTTATTTTCTGAGAAGTAAGAGCGACATGATTTTTTACGGCCGATTCTAAAAAGAGCTCTTATGCAGCGTTTCTGTGCAATAAAAAGTTGGTCCATTATTGAACAGTTACCCCATATTACTATCCCATACCTTATAGTAGAACTAACGTAACCATGATATGCCATTAAAGCAGCTTGTAAAGAAACTGTCTGTCTTATTCGTGTCAGAGCAAATACAAAACTATTTACTTTAGAACAAACTTTGTCCACATGCTCTTTCCACTTGCAGTGACAGTCTATAATTATTCCTAAGAACTTTGTGTGATGTACTTCTTCTATAGGATTGTTATTAAAGCTTACATCTAAATTACGTGAATGCATGCGTTCCGTTTGAAATTGAATATAGTTTGTTTTATTAATGTTAACCTTAAGATTGTTAATGTCTAACCAATTAATTGCTTTAGCTAATGTCAAATTTATATCATCATTGTATGTCATTAAATCTTTACATTTTATTATAATTGACGTGTCATCTGCAAATAATATACATTTGTGAGGCAAATAATCCGGTAAGTCATTGATATATGTCAAGAATAGTAAAGGTCCTAGAATACTGCCTTGGGGCACACCATATTCATTGTTTACATAGGAAGATCGATAAGATTGTACAGTTTGAGATTTCTCACAGTACCTGAGGATCTCCACACATTGCTTCCTATTACCAAGATAATCTTTAATCCAATCTAAGGTAGGACCTCTTACTCCGTATCTGGATAATTTGGTAATCAAACGCTTATGACATACAAAGTCAAAAGCCTTGGACATATCCATGAAGACAACAGTGACCGGTGTTCTATTTTCGATGGCATTTATGACATCTTTTACTAGTTTGAAGGCCGCCAGAGAGGTGCATCTAGATTTACGAAAGCCATGTTGTTCTTCATTAATGATATTATTCTTCTCAAAAAATCGTATAAGTCTAGTGTACATGATTTTCTCATATATTTTTGCAAAAATTGGTATTAATGTAACCGGCCTATAATTACTCATATCAGTTTTATTACCGTTTTTAAAAAGAGGCTTAACCACTGACTGTTTCAATTCATTAGGAAACAGTCCTTGTATCAACGACAGATTAATCACAAGACGAGGTCACAAGACTCTAGCTAGATGCTAAGCAAGCCACCGGTCTGTGCGGACGTAGCCTAAGGCAGGTCCGTGTAGGTACGACGACGAGCGAAGCGAGGAGGAGTGTGAGTTGTACGGCGACCCTACGCGCGCGAGCTGAGCGAGCGAAGCGAGCGTGCCGCGGCAGCGGCCGCCGAAGCTTCAGAACCGATTTTTTTATTTACTTAGCAAAAGCGATATTCATTAGGAAAAACAAAATAAGTAGTTGAAGTATATTCTTAGTTATTATACAAATTATGATGCATGAAGGAATCCGTTATGAAGGAAATTGTTATGATTAACAAAATTATGACTTCAAGCAAGTTCTTAGTAATGAAATTAGGAAGAATCTTTTTAGGACAAGTGATCATTATGACTTCCAATGATAGTTACAGAAATTTAGGGACAAAAAAGTTAGGATGAAAAAAATAGGTTTAGCGATGATTATAACTACGATACGATGATTATAAAATAATAGGATCATGAATTTTATGGCAGCCAATATGGACCCCTAGAATAAATCTTCAGGATGTAGATACATCCTACTAATCCTGCTAAATATTATAAATGCGAAAGTTAGATGTTTGTTACTCAATCACGCTAAAACGGCTCAACCGATTTGGATGAAATTTTGCACGATGATAGTTTTTAGCCTGGATTAAAATATAGGATACTTTTTGTCTTGGGTCCACGCAGACGAAGTCGCGGGCGGAAACTAGCAGGCTATATTTTACCCCGCGGTTTTGCCTGTTTTTTTTGTAATACGTGGCCGGAGGAAAATATTATTATGTGAGATTTAGGATTGTTTGGCATTTCTTCCTTAATATACCAAAATGGCCTTAGGGATTTGGTTGAAAGACACACACATAGTTCATAACGTGGATCAAAACAAAAAAATTCTTTCTTTCCTGGAAATGAGCACCTAAGGAATGAAAATAGGTTGGAAGTGGCATGGGACTTCTGTTCTGTTGGGAAGACGGCGGGTAAATAAATGACATATCAAAATAAGACTTTTTTTTCATTAATGTAATAATTCTTACCCCACAAGCCGTGTAAAAAATGAAAAATAATCTAATATGAAAATGTACCTGATAATCCGCAAATTATGGGGCGTTACGAACTGCACCGTCCATATTCCCCAAAAGGGCGTATGTTACGCAAAATTTCAGCACACATACGACCTTTTTATGCTTAACTCTCAGGAATCGCGTGCGCCGATACTATCTGCGATAACCGTCACGAAAGCCTATAGTTAATTACTTCACTATACCTAGTGTGCATTATTAACCATTTTCCACCCTATACTAAAGTGCAAAGGGTTTAATTTCAATGATTCCTAGCCACTGAAACCGATTGTGGCGACTCTAGCTGCAATTATCGGCATTTCAAAAAGTTCACCTTATTGTGTATGCTGAATGGTTGAATTTCGATTGAATCGATGTTTCAGTATAATTGCACATACTTTACTTGTATAAGTAATTGTCAACCTTGTTACCAGCAGAAATAAAGTTCGCGTGGTTAGAAATCAGTTTTGTAAGGATTTTTAAATTGCAGTGGTTGACAGTCATCCAGTAAATACCAAATGATGGTTTTTTTTTATTTAATGCTCCGAGCCGGATTCGCACCGCCGACCAAAGAGTCCAAAGACATACATGTCGCCGGTTCACATCCGGATCGGATCACACAATTATTAAATGTTTCCTTTATTTGGAATGGATTATCCATAAGGCGTGATTACGTAACTTTTCCAACGCACGTCAGGACAACTCAACTGGAATTATCCCATACAATAAACAATAAGTGACATTTAGATCTGCTACTACTGCTCCCTTTCGTACGTACAATACGTTACGTGATCGACCTGTAGGTGAGCCAAAAAATAATAGTAACAGAGATATTTACTATTTGACTCTGTAAGTTATAGGACTCGCGAGTCTGACTTAAAAAGATATTTGTGAACCAACTGAGATTACCTACTTACAAAAAAAATTGTATCTGCTCACAAAATTTCACGAGAATCGGTCAAAATTTGCGACCTGTAGGGGAGAGCAGCCGGACAGACGCCGAACATACGATTTTTTATTGTCCAAGCTGACACGGAGAACTCACTTCGCTTCACTCGCTCGTTCAATTACTATAATATGAACTCCTAACATGCTTTGGAATTGCCTCACCATAAAATTAGTTTACCTAAATTAATAACACAATATGTTTGGGGGATTTGAATTAAATAAACACTTTAAAATCATAGTTCTAAAGAGTCTTCCAGGAGACGCAGTCATCACAACGAGCAACTGAATTTGTTGATAGGGCCCATCTTCAGCAATTAGAATAGTTTGGCAAATTAGTTCACCATCATCAACATCCAAAAGATGTTCACTGCTGGACACTGGCGACAAGAGCGCCATAATGGCAGGTTCTACGCCACCCGCATCCAGCGGACTCCCGCTACCTTTACCAGGTCATCAGTCTTAGCACCTCTGACCTCGCTAGTACCCGGGTTGTTATACCCCAGGGCACTAAAAATAATAAGTAAAGCTATCGTCGCCGGTTGGTGATCCCAGCATTTCTACCCGCTGGTCTTGGTCGTAGGTACCAGCAGGTTGGTTGCAGGTAGGTATCAGCTACCACTGTTGACATCAATTTTAGGATTTAATTGTTTATAGGAACAGATAACCGACAGTTGTAAAAAGGAATGAAATAAATTGAACGGGATTCGAAGAAAGTATGTTTTCTTACACACTTCCACGGTGAAGGGGGTTTCGTAGTTCATATCACTCAATTATAACGAACAACATCCATTTAGATTCCAACTATAGACAAACGAAAAATTAATTCAATTCGAATTGAACTGAGCACAGATACAACAGTGTACATAAAAAGAGCATATCTATTAGAAATTCAATTACATATGCGACCTTATTCACTGGCGCGATATTGTTGTGAATTAAGAGCGTATGAATATTAAAGCCTTAACTGCATGTACGACCTTACGCTCGCAAACGCAAATATAAAACGGTGGAACATCGAGTCGATTAATGGGAACCGGCTTATCGGAATCGAATTGAATCGATTAACTTTTTACAAACTGAAAGTGAATCGACATGGGAGAAGACATATTTACAATCGTTGAATTATTTAGCTGATAATAAATCGACTGACGTGTGCGATCGATTTTTTGTACTCGTAACTTAATCGAGTTGTAGTTAAGTTCGACATGGGACTGTAAAGTGTAGTTGTGTTAATTATTTTAAAGAAGAGGTACCGTTTGTGACATTGTAAAAAATCTTTAAATTGTTTCGTACCGGTGCAGGAAATAGATAAAAAAAATGTGACGGTTACTAAAGCTACCATCAATTTAAAACGAACGTAAAAAAGCACCATGCGCAAAATTCAGTTCAATTCAAACATGAAAAATTCAGTTTGGGTGGCGCCCTCGGTAATTCGGTCATTTTCATCGTATATCTTTTATGCACGCTACGATGTCACTTTAAAATAAAAAGGTCACAAGTGACGTCTTCCTTGCCCGCAAATTTATTGATTTAGAATATAAGGTCGTAAGTGACGCCTCCCTTGGTTCCAAAGTTATTGTTTTAGAACAATAAGGTCGCAAGTGATGTTTTTTCTTGCCCGCAACATAGTTGCTTTAGAACAGTAAGGTCGTATGAGACGTCGCGACGTTAGGGTGACTGGACTGCGTTTTCCCCAGGGACAGGGGAAGCTTTGTGCCAGGGAAAAGTTAACCTGTGTTTGATCAGTGTAACACATAGTTAGAGCGCACATATATTGTCACCCTTGGTTTATTGCGAGGGTGAGCAGAGAAATCGATCCTTTAATAGAAATAATATACCTAAATTACTACATTCTACTTAAAAAAATTACGACATTCCGAAACATTCCTCAGGTTTTTAACAACTATTTGTTTAAACGCAAGCACTCATATTTGCACTTTAATCAGACTATAACCCTATTCCAGATAAGATTAGACAAATCGTGCCTTAATCCTCGTGCTTCAAGGAAAACAATTTTGAAACGCAAAAAATGATGTTTGGAAAGCACTTAATGATAGAAATAAGTAAAACTTTATAATGTGTATTTCCCTTTGTCCTAAACGAAGAAAAGAAGATGAATTTGTTTGTTTAAAATTTAATGTTAGGTATATGGTAAGGGGGTAATATTTTATGACTATGATCTTATTAGTACATTACGTAACTAGGGCGGTGAATTCGTGAATGCCCCAGATCGCAGGTGTTTGTGACCCGAACCGAAGGTGAGGGTCATTAATATGCGCTCTGGGGCTTTACGAATTACCGCCCGTGTTGAGTACAAAATTTTACGTCTTCACCTGGCCACAATGCGAGTTTTCCCGTACGCGCAGCGTGCAGTAAAACTCGCATTATGGCCAGGTGTGACGTAAAAAATATTACCTGGTTAATAAATTTAGGCTAGATTTAAGAAAAACTCGGTGGACCTAAGATTGAATTTCACCTGCCTGACAGGGCAGGGACTGAAAAAGGTTCTACGCTATGCCCGTACTTACACTTCCAACTAAAATCCAGGCTTGACCCAGTATTCAATCGCCTACTTTCTGAATAAAAACTAGCAAGTTTCTTTTCACACGCTGGCTGCCTGTTAGCGCTTTTTGTGGATAAGGCCTGCCGCGCAGGGGCATATTTTTGCGTTTGCATACGGCTTTAGAATTGTTCTTTCAGACTTACAGGGTAATCTATGTTCTTTCAATTACCGTTACCGTCATCACCGACATCCGTTAAACTACATAGATTATGTCCGTTCCGAAGGTCTATTGTGAAATAATTTTGAAATCGGAATAATACTCGTAGTTACGGATACTAGCCCAAACAATCTTACCAAGCTAAAACTATTTTACTCTTGTAAATTAGTAGTATAGAGTAATGTATACGTAGTAAAGATGAATGGTCACGTAATGTAGGTAATTAATATAAAAGAAAAGAAGATCTTCGAAAAGGGTGCAATTAATAATTTCATTAATAATTAAAGAAGTGAAACGTAAGTAATATGTCATTAGGTTAAAATAGGGGTTTTCAAAGTGGGGGGCGCGGGGCCTCGGCAAAAACTAGTGCCTCGCCGATCCTTGGGATTAGGTACTCAGCTGACCCTAGACTCCTAAGAGCCGTGGCGCTAACGCAACGGTAGGAAGATGATGATGATTTGGCTAGCTAACCCATTTACTTCCGTTTCCTTGCATCGAAGCAAAGGGGGGCGTGGGAACTTCATTTTAGGCAGCAGGGGGGCGTGCTTAAAAAAAGTTTGGGAAACCCTCCGTTAAATACTGTATACTAGTATATGGACATTGTTTATAACACACGTTGAAAGTGAAATGTATGGCAAGACTTTATTATTTATTATTATTTAATAAACAGAATATAGAAACTTAATTATTAACGGGGTCTCACAAAACTTTCGGCACAGTTTGTCTGTGTGATCATTTTATGGTACAGAGTTAACTAATTTGTACATACTTAAGTTGTGTTTGTAAATGTTACATTGAGTTATTTTAACTAGTTGTACTGTAGCACAGGCAGCTTAAGTAAACTGCACGTCATACTAGATACTCAATTCACTAAATTTATTCTAAAACTTCCACATAGTTCCGTACGGTAGCCAGCGATTTCAGAGCTCGAATTTCAAGTCGAAACTATCTCCATCTACCGGAGAACGTTGCCTGGCATTCCATTTTCGGTTTTTGGCGATCGTACGTCAGCGTTGGATTTCAGTAAGCCTCGAAAAGTGGATCTACTTGATACGAAGCTCAATCGTGTTGCAATGCATTTAAAAAGTAAAGTTTTTGAATTGAGAACGAATGCTGAAGTCTTTTGTTTGCGGCGGATTGAAAGACGGTGGGATTCGAAATCTATTTGTCCTTATTTTCGCGACGTCTCTCTCTGATTCAATCACGTTGAATAGGGTTTTACAGATAGTCGTATGGTGCTATTGGTGCTTACTTCGTTTCAGGGCAGGCGGAATAGCCCTTTTAAAGCGTCTTCCAAGGGTTTAAGTGTCACCCTGACCTTTTTTTCAATTCGCCCGGCAATTTACAAAGATACCTATGGATTTAGGTGAACTGAAGAGAGTCTACAAGGACTATCGTTGGCACTTCAATTACCTTAATATGTAATTGTCTCACAGGAACCAAATCGAGTAGTCACTTTTATTACGAACTGTAGGTACAGTCGAGGACAAAGAAACAACTACAAATTGTAGGCGACCGCATTCGATTAGGTCCAAAAGTGTATACATCTCTTTGTCCTCGACTGTACCTACGTACTGTACTGTACTTACGTATTTATTTATTATTAGATGATTCCAATGTTATTTTTATTTTGCAGAGATATTGTCCACTATCAAGCCACCTCAGCGTCATGACAATTGCCGTGTGTTTTGCTAGATTTGGACTAAACATAAAACGTGTATAAAACCTACATGGTGGGAAGTTGAATAGCACAGCTTATTTAGTTGCCTAAAAAGGATCGTGTATCCACGTGGGAACATGTCAGTATCCACACATCTATCTATACTCCTCTCATCTCCTTAAACAGGCAGGTCGAGTAAGGAGCACTCCACTCCATGCGCCATAAACCATAGACTTGTTATCGATCTTTAATAACTAGTCCCGTATGGAATTTGCACATCCCATGGGAACACTTTGAACGGAATTGGGTAGCTTAGGGCTGGTTAGTACGCGAGAAAAGGTTTTCAGTTATTTTTGCTAAGTTATCTTTAACTATGGACTGCTTTAATTGTACTCCGTTATTCATAAACCTTAAAAAGACTCAATTAGTTCAAATATTTAATGTTTATATTTTTTATCAACAGGTCACAGTGACAGCTTAAGACAAACGAATTTTATAGTCAGTATTCCAGTTAAAAATAATACGATAAAGACAGATATACGGATGAGACATTGCGATCCATGTGATAATCTGACTAGCTTCTGCCCGCGACTCTTACGAACTCTCACCTCGCATTTCACCCCCTTAGGGGATGGTTTCTGGGATAAAAACTATTAGGAGAGTTTTTGGTCTTCCCTGTGATTCCAAATTTCATCTAAATCGGTTTAGCGGTTTAAGCGTGAAGTAGTCAGCCAGACAGAAACACACACTTTCGCATTTATAATATTAGTATGGATTTCTAGTGTGTTCTAGTGCATGTGTATTTGTTAAAAGCTATCGTAGCCTAGTGGTTCAGGCATGCGGCTGTCAAGCGGCTGTCGCGGGTTCAAATCCCGGCTCAAACCAATGAGTTTTTCGGAAATACGGAATATTTACCGTTAGCTTATCGGTGAAGGAAAACATCGTGAGGAAACCGGTCTAATCCCAATACGGTCTAGTTTTCCCTATTGGAAGGTCAGATGGCAGGCTTTCATAAAACTATTGCCTATGCCAAATCTTGGGATTAGGTGTCAACGCGGACCCCGGGCTCCTGTAAGGCATAACCAGGAATAACGCTAGGAGGATGGTGAGTGCATTTGTATGTTGAGATATTGATATTGTATCAATTTTCCACGATGACTCTATAATGTTTGTCTCAAGAAGTTGAAGTTACTTTACTATTTGCTAGACAAAAGCTGTCAAATGTCACCGATAAATAAAAAAAGCCTCAGTTTCAGCAATATTTGTCAGCGTGTCAGCTGAACGTCCGGGAGGGGACAATGGAACGCGTGCCGGCCTAAGATACGAGGGGAGAGCGGGGATTGGTACGTATTCAATCAAATATGAATTTCTAAAAATGACATTCATTATAAGCGAAATAAAAGTTTTTCGGAAGTTATGTTTAAATTCCATGGTAAGTCCCTAACCCGCGCTGGGTCAGCGTGGGGACTAATGTCCATTCCCACATTCCCGTGAAAGTCTCCTCTCCTGGATGATAGGGAACTGTGCCCACGTGGAACGTCAATAGGCTGATTTATTTACGAATAAGCGTAAAATGTAGGTAATCTTTTATATCATATATTACTATGAAATGTATATTTGCAATACAACGTTTCAGCTGGGTGAAAATGATTTTGTATGTCCGGCAGTTCTTCTGTGCAGGTCGCCTTGTTCAATCGATTCTCGTGAAATTTTGTGAGCAGTTTTGATTCGAGGTACAAAAAAATGTGCCCAGTGACGATAATTCAATTCAGATATCTCAAAGAATTATGAAGTTACAACCGTTTTCACATTGCTAGTTAGAGAGAGAAAGCGTAAACAGTGTGTGACGTCACATTACGGGATGCTGCCTGAGGGCCGCGTCGAACACGATGGGGCGCGGCACATTGCCGTCTAGTCGTGTGACGTCACAATCTTCCAGCGTCATCGTTTCATACCAAGTTGCGTTTTGGGAAAAAGGGACAGAACATACCCTGGTCATAATCTCCATATAGAACCATATAACCTGCAGGAAATCATTCGTTAAGAAACTAAAGAAAGTACAATAGCCTCATTTTGCAAACTTGCCACCTCCATAGTTAATAACCTGAAAAAGTTCAATGGCACATACTCGTCTCATTCTTCATTTCACACATCATCCATTACAACCATACTCATCATTCATATACAGAATCACTTATTCATTCAGTAATCACTTATTAGTATCCAGCAATCGCGGATTCAGTCGCCCGTATCCTTCGCGGGGACTGTTTCTGGTAAAATCAAAGTGACAAAAAATAACCCTTCTTGAAACTTTGGACACTCATAACTTTGTGATTATTTAACCTTTTGTATTGATTTTTTCTCCATTTGACTACATTTTTAATCATTTTTCGAAAAAATATGACATTATTGATTATTTTATTATGTGTCTACATCCCTGTTCTATAGTTCTTTTGATTATTCTATATTTGTTTTTTTTTTTTAAACTCAATGTCGCGAGGTCTATATAGCTGACAGAGCCACTAGTTTTTAACGTAGTAGAACAAACTAAAGATAATAATAATAAGATAATAGGCAAATAAAAAAAATAGGGGTGTTTTGGTGCATTTATTGTCTATTTCTCATTGTTCTAGACAATTACGTACACTTTTATTATAACCCAAATAATTATATAGCGCTTACACAAATTTTCGCCAATCTGCAAGGCTGTTTGTTGGCGCACTAGCATTCAGCCGAATCTTAAATTTAGTTCTCAATTCTTCAACACTACTATCGCTACAGCCAGCAACTTGCAGACACCGCTCAATTTTTAAGCCTGAATCAACCCATATCGGTCATCTCGTCACTTCCCGACGCAAACGGCGCACTTCCGGGAGCGGGAGAGTAGGCCGTAATAATACGGGTTCCGTGACGGTTGGAAAATCGAACGACAAACTGTGTTTAAAATTTTGGCAGGTAAGGTATGTGAATAAATTAAATCCAGAATTAACATTATACGCTTTAAGCCTATTGTTTTAGCCTTTAATTATGATTTACACTAAGTGCAGTATGCACAGACATCGAATGAAAATTGTGCAACGATATTAGTTTCCATTACTCTTTTTCAAAAAGCTTTGTTTAACAAAAATCAATAGGAGCAACGTTTTGAAAAAACACCTCAAATGGCATTATCAAACAACTTTGAGCCTGAGCCGGTGAATCAAGAAATATAAAATGTTACAGTTAATGAGCAAAAGTTAAGTTAATCGTTTTAATTAGATTGCATCTTTTAATTTCATTAATGAAGCATAGCATATCATTTCACGTTGAAAATTGATTTCATTTCACAACAGCAATCTCGGTAAATAACAAATGTTTCCAAAACCTACGGATACATCTCACGAAATCACAATCTCCCAAATCTTTTAATATCAGAGGGGCCTCCGAAACGTTTCCGGGCGGGGACGACACGTGCCTTTGTTTTTGATATCTCGACCAGAAATTATTGAGTTTTTGTCAACGCTAAACGAATGAGGGGGATATAGCTGCTGTAATCCGATGTTAAGGTCTGGGCATGATGAATGCGTGACGATCTCAGTGCTTCAGAAAAACGGATGCGGGTCGTAGAAGTAATATAGAAATTGAGTTTGGACTATAGTGCGTTTTTTTAGCATTAGAAAGAAGGATAAAGCAAGAAGCACGAGGTCTTTTATATAAGACACTTTATTACACACAACTGTCAAAGTATCTCAAACAGCAATTAAAAAAGACTTACATCATTGTTGTCGATCCTAAAATGATAGAAGTGTTTTAATTATTTATATCTAAATAATACTTACAACAATAAACTTATTTTTAAAATATTTGTTTTTTGAATCCGTCATTTTAAATTTCTTTATTTACAAGTTGGTGTGTGAACTGTGAACAGCAAGGATGAATTCCCGTGTAACAAAAGTGTGTCCAATATTTATCCCAAGCAGAAAAGGTTGACGACGACTGCTTCTTTGTTTACCGTATTACTAATCCTAAAAAAACGCACTATAGGAGGATCCGCAATAAAATATAAAGGGCGTTTCAAACGTTGTCCTTATCACCCACCAGGAACTGTGGTGTTCGTAGTAACTTTTTAAAAACTCGTGCAGACATTTCCACCTAAACGATAAGTAATGTAAGCTAATAGATTCGTTATATTTCTGTAACACAACTCCACAACCTTTATGCTTTTATATCGCTCCGGTATTTTCAAATTAGGTAAGTCGTTTAAAACGGATTTGAAACGTCTTTTAATCATCGCAAATGCAATTTTGTGTAGCATCTGCGCCATTTACATTTGGTTGTATTTCATTAGAATTTAAGATTTGATTAGAAAAGTCCCGTAGTGTGTCGATGGAAGTGAAACGAGAATGAGAATTTTGTTTCTGATTATAACTTGACTGACTGCATGGCTTTTATTTTTTGGCTTAGAGTTTTTGTATAGCTTCATCAATTGGATGCGTTCAATAGTAATATCGACATTAAAACTACTTTCTTACAACATAGGTGACGTTTTCAATATTTGTGTGTATACACTAATATTATGAAGACAAAGATTTGATTGTTTGCTTGTTGGTTTGATTGTTATTCAATACAATATGGCTCCGAAAGTACTGGACCAATTTGAAAAAAATATTTTACCATTAGAAGCCGACATTATGCCTGACGAATAAAGGCTACTTTTTACAGCGGGAAAATGCTTCATTCCTACGCGAAAACGAAAAACTAACCGTGCGAAGCCGGGCGGGGCAGCTGTGTTTAAAAACTTATGTATCTTAGAAAACATTTTTAATAATATTCATAAAAAATAAGGTAGGGGGGGGGGGTAGGTTTTCGTTCAGTTCATTAAAAAATGATAGCCCAGCCCAGGAAGTCAATTAAAGTTGGTTCCTTCGTGTCACATTTTTATTATTTTCGTGCCCCGAACTAACGCGTGCAAAACATATATATAAATACGAATGTGAACCAAAAGTCTCAGTTCTAGCACGCGAGAACCATCAAGAAATTCGCCAGAAAAATAAAAACATAAAAGCAAGGGCGATAGCGATCGCCTAATACTGGTAATGGAAGAGGACGTTCGACTCGGACGATTTTCCGAACGGTTTGCGATAGACTATCCCGGTCCGATAGTGCGGACATTAAGGGAATTGGACGTTATGTCTTTAAGAGTAGGGATCACTTTGAAGCGTTAAATAGATGATGTATTTTGATAGAAGTAAACGTTATTATTTATGTTATGTTCTTTAAAGTTCGGTAAAAATGGGTGTTGCGAAATGCGAGATGTTTAAGCACCTATACGCTTACAACTTTGTTAGTAACAGTATTTCGACTGTTTTGTATGTAATCGCAAGGTTTTCTGATCAATTGTGTTTCTGACTAAGCATAAAGGCAAAGACACTTACCAGGAATGTTGTATGTACAGCGACGAGGGAGTCATCCCTCTAAATCTGCAACAAAAAAAGGAAATTAATACATTATATAATTAATATTAAGGCTGTTGTCCAGAATCCCCTAGCCTGACCCCCCAGGGGAAAAAAGAACTAGGTTGTTAGGTGAACTGCGACCCTACAGTGCGCGAGCCGAGCGAGCGAAGCGAGCGTGTCGCGGTAGTGTCCGGCGAATCGACATAACAAAACATTATCATTTCTAGTTGAATATAAATTAATTGCCACTAGGTTCCCCTGGGTGATCGGGGTCAGGTGATTAACGTGGATAACGTGATATCTATAACTGTTCATGAGAAACATACGAAATAATCCTAATCACGCCAAGCCATGGAGAAAACCGTTAAAACCAAAAATTAGAAAATGATAAGGTTCTTTCATTTAAACAAGGTATGAAGTTGATTTGTGAATTTTCTTAAAATATATTACTTTATATGAAACCCCTTAACGCCCCGATTTTACTTAGTTTCCCCTACGAGATGCAATCAGTTGGGGTTCTAGGCGCCAGCCTACCGTGGCTCTTTCAACTACGGAAGCCGAGTACATGTCATCGTCGTCATGTGTACAAGAAGCTTTGTGTTTGAGGCAGTTTCATGAAGATTTATGGCCGTTGTTGAAAAATGAAGCCATGGTTATCTACAGTGACAACCAGAGCAGTATCAAACTTTCTGGTACTGATGGCTATCATTCACGAACAAAACACATTGATGTGAGGCATCATTTTGTGCGTGACAAAGTACATGAAGGTGCTATCGATGTCCGCTACGTCCAGACAGACATGATGGTGGCTGACGCGCTTACTAAGGCAACGTCACTCCCGAAGCTCGCCTTCTGCACCAGGATGATGGGATTATGTTTAAGGGAAGATGTTGGAACAGTATAAACATACTCCTTGCTTTAATACTGTCAGCTTATTAGCTAGATGACTTAATGTGTCAAGGTTTAAAATTTTGTTCGTTGTCATCTGTCTATCCAACTGAATTGTGCTTTCTGTGTTCTCGATATTATCTTCTATAATATATTCGCGTTTATTCTGCTAGTTTGCGTGGTATTTCCTAGAAAACCCAACATTTTAGAACTATTACAACCCTCGATCTTCAAAGTATGGTTACCAAACTTACAATTTAGACGATTGTAATAGTTCTAAAATGTTCATTTTCGGAGATATCTTCAAAAGACACCCTTTAGATGCATTTGCCCCGGTTGACCTTAATTAATTACACCATTTATTTAGTTGATTGTTAATTAACGAATCTGCAGCTCAGATTGAATAACGCATAAACTGTGAAAATGTAAGCCAATTAAACATGTAATCGGTAATATTATTGACATGTAGGTAATTGTAACATTGCAATTGATATAATTACGGACATGCTTTTCACGGACACATAATATTATTTGCGATCTATATTTGTTATTGTGTACGAAAACACAAACACACGGTTTTAGCACAGAACTGAATAAGTAACCATTTTCGTAATCTTCTCATACAGTCAAGTGCAAAAATATGTATCGATTTAATCCTCTGACCAATATGTACCGGAACCTTAATCCGCTGATATAATAAAATTACAAATAAACCTGGCCAAGTGCGTGTCGGGCGACGCGCTGTGTAGGGTTCTGTAGTCGCCCGTCTGTATTTGTTACATCGACACGAGAGTAAATGGTACGGTTGCGTCGGCCGAATTTGTACGTAATTGGTGATAGTTTTCCTTATAAATTCACTCTCTGTCGCATTTTTTTTTCATATCCCTAGAAGTAGCCATTTAACCGGCAGGGGGGGGGGGACACGCATGACTCGGACAAAAATTAGGGCTTTAAAGCCCAATATCTCGCAAAAATACAGGGTGACCTTTTAATCAGTGTCCTAATTTAAGTATATAAGATTCCTCAGCAAAAATTATAACTTAAGTAGTTGTTTCATATCATGCAGTACAAAAATTTTTGGTAATTGCTGCTTAAAGTTATCCCAAAAAAACCTTACGGCGCGGGCACCTCAGCGGGTAGTAAGGTTTGCTCACGGCACGCCTCCCCTCCCCCGGCCCCGCCCCGCTCCGCGCGGTACTGAATGCCCGGTAACCACGCTGTACGGATAATTCTTTTGGGATGGACAATTTATAATTTAAAAAATCGCTACCAGTTTTTTTTTCAAAAATGGAGTCTATTAGTGATACCAAATGCCTAAAAAAAATTTGGACACTGATTAAAATGTCACCCTGTATAGGGGACAACCTTACGCAAATATATTTTGGGTACTAGACGAGTAGACGACGATATATTCGATACATGTAGGTGATTACTTCAATACATAGAAAACATCCAAGACTCTGAAACAAATATTCATGCTCATCACACAAACATTTGCCCTTACGGGGATTCGAACCTAGGACCTTCATGATTATGATGACACCATCGTGTCACACCACTTTTATAATACAATTTCGTCAAGACCCACCGCTCTCACTTTTCTCATCTCCAGGAGATAAATGTACATAGAATTCGTAACTGCAGGCGTAGGCCCATCAATGCACCATCATTATTGACATTGGTATACGTAACAAAGAACCTATTGAAAGAGGAAAGGTGTTACAAACACCGCCCCTAGGCCTTACGTTCGACGCATCAGTGCCGGTACAGCTTTTTGAACTTTAATGTACAGATATCAGAGCCGAAGATTGGTACTCTACTTTCTTGGCGTTGTGTACGCTAAATTAAGGTCGATATACTTCAAGTTAATCATGCTAGACATAGACAAATATTATTGAACAGGCTTTCATATGGATGTTGTTACTGGTTGTGTCATCTGAAAATAACTTGAATGGATTCAGAATTCAGAACTGCCCGCGATCATGGCAATCTTTTCACGTTTAGTTTCTTATACTTAGTCTTTTAAAATTATAATCACAATACTTACTGTAAAGGCATTCTGTGATAGACACAAATAAATTATTTATAATCCCATAAGGGTCTTGTGAAAACTTGGAATGAACAAATAGTCATAAATGTATGAGCAACTAAATAACTCATTAGATTAGATGATAAGGATATTTATGTACAATTGATCCTAATCTATTGGGAAAGGTAAACATGGGAATCGATCGATATCGACTTCATCAACATCATCGTCATATCGGCCGAAAGACGTCCACTGCTGGACATAGGTCTCCCCCAAAGGGTGCCACCATGACCAGTCCTGCGCCACCCGCATCCAGCGGACTCCCGCGACCTTTGTTGGGTTTGGTGTCACCCTTATAAGGGTACTCGTAGCAATCAGAGGTTTCCCAAAACCGGAGACCCAAGTGGCGTCAGGCTTTTTAGGTGTAAGATCTAAGTGACACTGACGCGCCTTGCGGTGGCAGTTAAACTTGACAACTATTGACCGCCACAGCAGGGCAGGCCGCGTCAGTGTGATTCAGACAGAAGTCGTACTGACACACACAGTACACATTGTCCCTATTGGATGCGAAGCCTCAACTCAAGCGCCATAGAGTTGTGCAGTCAATTAGAAACGGCTATAATATGCAACTGACAACGCAACGACAGCGGGTCTCAGGGGTTCCGGCGTTGGTTCTAGGCCTTCGAACGTCCATTATAGACGCCACCGGGAGGCTGGCCTATAATTAAAACGTCAGGAAGTTCGGCTATCTACCATTGCTCTCTTGTAAACTTGTGGTTATCTCGGTTAGGCTTAACGAGCGAAGCACTGACGCATTCTAATAAGTCGGGAGTATCTAAAACGTCCCAGAAGATGGAAGCATTCTAATTAGTCTAGATAATCTCTAGTCCTAGAAGATTTTTTACGTTCTCTTGGCGAGAAATCCATCTGCGTGAAAGCTTGTTTGTTTGCTCTAAAGCCACCATTGCGTAGACCATCATTGTCGATTTAGTGACGGAGACGGGGCTGGACAGACGTTTCATAATTATGATAATTGTAACCCCTTCGCTTGCACTTTACTTCGCATCCACTGACTTAAACCCAAGTTTATCACCGTTGCTACCGACTTCACCCGAAGCCTAAAACAATAGACTTAAGACTTCCGTGGCGGCAAATGGGTTAAAAGAAATCGAGAGATGAAAGCGATGTACGGACCTGAACACATCATCATATCAGCCGAAAGACGTCCACTGCTGGACATAGGCCTCCCCCAAAGAGTACCAAAGTGACCGATCCCGCGCCACCCGCATCCAGCGGACTCCCGCAACCTTTACCAGGTCATCAGTCCACCTTGCCCCGCCCACCGCCACTTAAGTTAAGCGATCCGGAGGGCTATATCGGTTACCTTGGTTCTGCTGCGGATAGCCTCATTTCTGATGCGATCACGCAGAGAAACTCCTAACATGGCCCTCTCCATTGCCCTTTGGGTGACTTTGAGCCTTCTTATGAGGCCCATAGTAAGCGACCGCGTTTCAGTGCCATGTCATCACTCGCAACACACACTGGTCAAAGACACACTGGTCCTGAACACATGTAAACAGGAAAATACGGCGATGCATAGGATCGCTTATTTGAAAGCGTGTGCATTTTCGTTACGTCAATATCAAAAATCTATGCACTTTGGCACTCCAGTGTACTAAGGCAAAAAATGTGTCCCTGCGCGACAAATTGCGATAAACGATGCCTCACTTTGACTTTTGAAAATAAACACTGAACCTTCCACAACAATGCCGCCATGATTGCTACGAAAGCATGTGACGCCTCCATCGCTCACTTAACCTTTGATTACAGTACACCTACAAAGTTCTTCAAAACAAACTGCATTTTTACGCCATGAATGCACGTCAGAATGGCGTGGCGTGGGAACGATGGCATGCATTGATGGAACGTAATAAAGGGCCATTCGTTTGTCATTCGCGAATAAAAGACCGTCTAATGGCGCTGTGAAAGAACACTATTTTTCTTGAGGTAGTTGTACCACTGCATGTGTCTTGACTATATATATTTAATATTGTTGCGAAAGTATTTTTGTATCGAAAGAAACTTGAGAAATACTCGTTTAATAATAATGTGAAAACGAACATAGGACTTTCTCCAGAAAACGCACCAGAATTTAATTATGTCACCTAGAAGTTAACCGAGTTTTCAATTTGTTTCTAAGCTTCAACTTAATATTGACAAACGATGCGGCTTCCAAGTTTGTTTGGTTTATTTAACTGTCTCATCATCCTCCTAGAATTTTTCCTGGTTGTACCCAAAAGGAGTCCGGGGTCCGTTTTGGCACGTAATCCGTAATTGGGCACATGTTTTGAATTAACACTAAGGCCAACGTTCAAAACGGCGCCGGCAGCTGTCATTCTGGGACCTAATATTTTAACAAACACCGCTTACGATTACAGACGGTTTAAGTATTTGAATTTAAACAAAAACAAACCTCATCGTCCCAAATAGCATTTCGTAAAAGGTTAATGGATTTTGCAAAGGCGATAACTGCCTGGGCCTTTGTGTCACGGCCTTTAAGATGATGTCATTCAGAGCTGGTTTAGGTTTGATTAAACCCAGTGCATAAGTCAACTGTTGAGAGTAGTCTCAAGTTGACAATATAAGTCGGCAAATACATGTAACAGAAGCATAACGTCAAATATATCTGTACGCTGTTATGGTTTTTATCACTTACTAACTGTCCACACGGCTCCCCCCGCGACTTATAAAGAACCATAGTGGAGCCCAATTTCATAAGAAAACCGCAAATCGATGTACAGTTTAGCCGTTTGGCACACGCATACTAGAGGTCAAAACAATTTTTTTGACCCGCAGTTCCTAAAAAAATTCCCTTAGGGGGGAGTGCCGAAACATTTTTCTTTTTATATGGAAATAAAATAAAAAAAAACAGAAACCCATCGTGTGTAGTATCATATGAAAGGGCTTTTTGAGGCGATTCTAAAAATATGCCACATCATTACATTTTAGCCATATTTTTTTAATTAAAACAAAAATAATTTTCGAAACATACCAAGTTTGGGCTCCTCCAGACACGATATGGCAGATTTTTTTAAAATTCAATATACCACAAATTATACGTGATATCCTCATATCTAACCTCAAAAAAGCAATTTTGCAAATAATTGCATTAAGTATTTTTTTGAATTTTTCAGCATTACCAAGTAAAACAATCAAATAAAAAAATTCAAAAAAAAACTATGATATTATTTCTAAATTGCTGTCTTGGGGTTAGATATAAAGATATAACGGATCATTTGTGATACATTATATCTTGATATCCTTATCCTTATATATTACCTTGATATTTTGTGACAAAAACTAACCAAACTATACCAACTGATGACAAAGCGCAGTTAAAGGGTTAAAGAGGTATTTCCCGTTGGATATATGGATACTACGTATTATTTTATGATTAATAAGTAACGTATCTGCAGTACAGTTCCATAAGTCACGTAAAATAGGCATTCAAGTAAAACTGTGTCCCTTGGTGATTTTGAAAAATTTAAAAAAAAAAACTTAATGCAATCCTTTTCAAAATTGCTTTTTTGAGGTAAGATATGAGGATATCACGTATCATTTGTGGTATATTGAATTTAAAAAAAATCAGCCATATCGTGTCTGGAGGAGCCCAAACTTGGTATGTTTCGAAAATTATTTTTGTTTCAATTAAAAAAAATATGGCTAATATGTAATGATGTGGTATATTTTTAGAATCGCCTCGAAAAGCCCTTTCATATGATACTACACACGATAGGTTTCTGAAAAAAAAAAAAAATCCCATACAAAAAGAAAAATGTTTCGGCACTCCCCCCCTAAGGGAATTTTTTTTAGGAACTGCGGGTCAAAAAAAATGATTTGCCCTATAGTATGTGTGTGCCAAACGGCTAAACTGTACATCGATTTGCGGTTTTTTTAAGCGTAGGGCTACCACTACCACCCAGAAAGACCATACGAAACACGGGTCAAAGAATTTTTGATCTCCGATAAGCGGTTCCGGAGATTACATCCTACACACAAACATACAAGGACTTTTCGGCTTCATAATATATGTATACGAGTATTCAGCCGAAGAAGACGCTCAGACAGGAAAGCTGCCTTTATATATTAATGAAATTGCTAAGAATAAATTTAATATCCTACCCTTATGAACACAATGCAGTGTTGGGCAAAAAGTAATTGAATTACAAATTACTAATTGCAATTACAAAATGTAATTTGTAATTTCAATTATCAATTACATTTTGTAATTAAAATTGGTAATAAATTAATTTTTCAATTACAAATTACTTTTTTCTAACACAATGTTCGAGTATATTTTGGACTTGGAAATTTTTCATAAAATTATTTCCTCACATTTTAGTGTTTTTTTAATTCGGTCATACAAAATGCTGTCACACACACAAAATGTCATATAAAGTTTTCCCCAAAATCACTTCTTTCAACGATATACTTCAACTCATATACGATGTGTTAGACGGCGGAGAAACTTAGAGAAATTTCTAACAATAATTTTATTTTAACGTTTTGCTGTTTTTTTTCAATTGCGTCGTAAAGTATGCCTAAAAAGAATCATATTATGTCATATAAACTTTTTCCCAAAATAGCTCTTTTCAACGATGTACCTACTTAACTTCGATGGATCAAAGGACAGAGAAATTTCCATCAAAAATGTTTTTGTTAGTTTTCGGTTTTTATTTTTATTCTATTGAAAGCAATGCTTAAAACAATCACAAAATATCGTATAAAGTTTTCCCCAAAATCGCTTCTTTCAACGATATACTCGATGTGTTTTAGACGGCGGTGCTGGTGCTATCAAGGACTTAAGAGAAATTGCCATAAAAAAAAAATTTCTTACTTTTTGGTTTTCGCTCTGTCGAAACAATACTTAAGGAGAAGCGCAAAACGTCAAATAAACTTTTTACCTAAATCGCTATTTTCAAAGATATACTCAGTCACAATGTTAGAAGGAATCGATTCCAGGACACGAAGAATTTACGAGCAAAAAAAAATATTTAATTTTATTATTGGTTTCCAGTTCAATCGTAAAACACACACAAAAATAAAGACAAAACGTTAAATAAACTTCTTTCTACGATGTATACTTACAGAGATATCGAAGTTTTAGTGAAAAGTAATTGAGCAGAAAGTTGCAATAAAAAATTATATAATTAAGCAATCGGCATACCTAGTCAATTACAAATTTCTTTATCTTAATTTTTGTTTTAAGTGCGCATCAAAAGAATCACAAAATTGTAAAATTAAATTTTAAACAAATCTCCCTTTTCAGAAATATGCAATACCAACACTTAAACTATCAACTGCCATCGGCAGTATCGGCACACGGTTTTTAGGACAAAAAAATTCTGTCAATAATTTTTTTTGACGTTGTGCTGTTTTTTTCAATTGCGTCGTAAAGTATGCCTAAAATAAAGTATATTACGTTTTATAAACTTTTTCCCAAAATGGCTCTTTTCGATGATATACTTAACTTCGATGGATCAGAAGCGAAGTTCTCAAAGACGAGAAATTTCCATCAAAAATGTTTTTCATAGTTTATGGTTTTATTTTTATTCTATCGAAAGCAATGCTTAATAAGCATCACAAAAACTCATATAAAGTTTTCCCCAAAATCGCTTCTTTCAACGATATACTCGATGTGTTAAACGGCGGTGCTATCTAGGACTGAAATTACCATTAAAAAAATTTTTCTTAGTTTTTGGTTTTTGTTTTTTTCTATCGAAAACAATGCTTAAAAACAAGCACAAAACGTTACATAATTTTTTTCCCAAAATCGCTCTTTTCATCGTTATGCTCAACCACAATGGTCAAACGAATCTATTTAAGGACTTAGATAATTTTGGACGAAACAATTTTTTTTTTAGCTCACTATAAAAAACGCGCAAAAATAAGCACAAACTGTCAAGTAAACTTTTTTCTAACATGTGTCGTTAGAGAGATATCGAAGTTCCAGTTAAAAGTAATTGAGCAAAAAGTAATTGCAATTACAAATTACATGTAATTGCAATTACCAATTACAAGTAATTTCAATTACATGTAATTGCAATTACTTGTAATTGAATTACATGTAATTTAATTGGTAATTAATTACAAAAAGTAATTAATTACGCCCAACACTGACACAATGTTATACACGTATTGGCAAAGATTATCAGACACGTGTGTATAGTAAGATTAATAAGCCTTTGCAAACATGGTAAGAAAGTATTTGCCCGTTAAATGTTCGTAGTTATCACGTTTTGACAATTGTTGTTCTCGCGAGGTCGAAGAACTGTGATTCTAGTGATTTGCTGTTTTTCAAATATATGATTTCGGTTATCTGTCTTGTTGGTAATACTGAGAAATACTTTGGCTATACACAAATAGCATTATAATACTGATCCGAATTGACGGACATTTTTGTGATCGATACTTACTACTACTTACTTACTTTTCGCATTTTGATTTCGTACTTTGAAAGTGAGCGTGAAAAACGCATTGATTCAATATCAAATTGGTATGCGAATTATAAGTCTATGGTTGCCTCTAGAAAATAGCATAACTATGACAACAAAACCATGCATGTAATTACTTCGCCATATTTCAAATTAGTCATTACTGCAAGGCGAATGCAAACGAGGCACGTTATGCAAGGACGCGAACCGGGCGTGTCACCGCAAGCGGTCGCTCCGTACCTCTTATGATCTCCTAGTACTTGGTAGCTGTAGCTGCTTTAATAAGGGAATTATTTTAAAGGGTTTCCATATTTTTTTGAGAAAGTTGAGGGTATTTTTATAATGAAGTCTGAAGGCGAATTCTTTTGGCATATTTTAACTGAATTGTGGTTGCTGAATTTTTATCATTTAAGTCTTCCAAACATACTGTAGCGACATCTTGTTTAACAATGTGTTTACATTTGCTTTTAAGTTTGTGTCGAATTTTGCATAAAGGCAGATAGGTACGTCCCTACACACCTTTAAGTTAGTAATCTCAATTCGTACAATTTAAAGCGAGAAGTTATTTGGGAATTATAATCACTATTATATATGATACCTAAGCTTATAACCTCCTTTTTCAAACTTCTGAAATGAACAATCAGCAGTTCGTTCACCTAACGCATTGTACGCACGTTAGGTAGATTTAAATAAACGTCACTTCTTGTAGGTATGGAAAAAAAAATACAGTTGGATCTACCTTCGTTCAAAACGTTACGTGATTACCCCTCTGACAAGCATGTGTATTTGCGTTACGAAAATACTTAGTCTACTAGGTATACCTATCTATTTATTTAATAGAGCTGAGAAAATGACAATATGTACCTGTTATTGTTGCGCTAAAACACTCCCCTGCTCCGTCCACCCAGCCCAAACATCTTTTTAATTTGCTTTGACAGCGCGTGACACAGCAAAGGAATAGGAGGTTACCTCGGTTCTTATGCCATCCTGGTACCGGTGTTGAAAATGGATTTAATAATGAGGTCATCACGGGATGCTACCTTGATGGCATAATTTATTGTAGAATATTTTCCGTCTGACGGAAATAAGTAACGTTAAGTAGAAAATACGGTAGCTTCGAGTCAACCAAATAATCACTTTAGAAGAATATTATAAAGAGTCGCGTGTTTCTTTGGATCCAATCCGGATGAATAAATAAATATATAAAATGTAAATAACTTTTGTAGTACGAGATTTTAGCCCTCAGCAGATTCAGCAGATGTTTTGCTCGTTCCGTCCGTATGATTTGCACCGTGGCATTTATATAATAATGGTCTCAAAGTATCGTTGCTGTTTTCAGTACAATATCGCTTACCCGTATAAGCATTACCACATACCTATATAACTTGAGACGATTTAACAGGAATTGGTAAATACAAAATCCTTGAAATCATACCTACTTAATTTCAATCAACAAATACAACCAAACTCACGCTAGGAGCTACAGATTCATTAATAAATTAAATCAGCCAAATGAGCCGCGAAAGATCCAGGGAGGAAATTAGAAAAACTCCCCCGAGAATGCCCCGGCTGGCACCTGAGGGTAATCAAATCAGTGGGACAGACGATTCGGAAGAATGTTGACGGGGGAGAAAAGCGGTGGGAAAAATAGAGAACACATTATCACATGATGGCTTGTGTAACTATACGCCATTGAGAAGATACAAAATTATGATTGTGCCACAGATGATTAATTTGTAATATGCATGTGATTTTGTATTAGTATCATATATTACGTACTCGTATTTATTGCAAACCATGGTGTACATAATGTATGTAATGGTTTGCAATAAATGCTCAAATAATGATGATTATGAGTTTTAAGCGTAATTGAAAACATCGGCGATCGATTCGAAATAATGTTAGGTGATGCGAGAAAAGAGAACATAATAATAATATGAATATCGCAAGGAACTTATGATCTTGTTTATCTACATACTGAGGAGATTCAAGATTTCTAGGTATTTAGGCAAGGAAAATAGTCTACATAGGGCAAAAGAGACATCGTTATATCACATTTACTGAGTTTTGTTATTTCGAATATATTTGCGGGAAACACTTATTTGCAAAACGATCAGGTGAAAATATAGACCGCTTAGGGTGAAAACAAACCCATCTAACCATTCTAACCTAGCCTGGCGATTATCCTAATCAACCACACTTTCCCCAATAACCCTTTCAACGCAAACTTACTCACGCATGAAAACCTAAATGCCTGAACCCAACCTAATTTGTCGGGAAATTTTGTGCCCTTGGCCAGCAAAAACTACGGCGTCCGATCTCGGTATTTTTGAGCCAAACTAATCAGCGGTCCAACTTGTCGGGCTACTGGCAAGTGGACACTGGACAAATGCTGCGGTCGCGCGACAAATAGTCCTTTGGATTAGACACCCTGATTAAGCCTGCGTTGTTTTGCGCTCCTGGTACATTTGCTCACAACGACCGCTGTCACGGCTTTCGCTGTGGACACAACTAGCTTTTGTATTTTTGATAGTTCACTTCAGGGTAAAAAAACTCCTAAAAATTGAATCTTATTTGTTTTGGGGGAAATTATAAACGCAGCATCTAAAGTTTTTATTAGCATCAGAACGTAACATCTTTTTTAATATGTAACCAACGGGTTAATGTAGCGACCACACCGCTGCTCAAAATACGCTAACGCACCGTAAACGCAGCAAAATGTATGAAGAATACGTGACGCATACGACACGTCAACGCGTATACGCAGCGTAACGCACCGGTGTGGTCGCTCCTTAATGAAACAGCTTCTATTAAAATAATACGCCATCTTTACAATGCCAACAGAATATGAAAAATCCAGCGCCAATTTACAAATAACAATTAATATAACTCACCTACCGATATAATATATTGGCTTCTAAATTGATAACTCAGCATCTAATTTTGTTGGTCAGCTTCTTTATTTATTTTAGAGATTCAATATCTGGCCACCAATAAAATCAACATTTAGCATTAATAAAGAGCATCGCATTTAATTATTTAACAACTGAATTAATAAATTGTATTCTTTTTTAATTAAAATGTGTATAATAACTGAATATTTTGTATAGCAACACTGAACACTTTTTCCCGCTGGAATCGCTAGGTGCGCGGTTGCGCTGGGTAGGGAATGGTATTATTTGTAGGTTAGGTTATGGTTATCTTATGTCCTTTAGAGCGGAAATAGCACCCCGCGAAGCGGGGTGACGTCGACACGCTGGCGATTGGGTTAGGTTAAGTAAAGGCCTCCACCCACCGAACGCGTATCGTGCGCGGTGCGTGTGCTGCGCGTGCACGCGCGGGCCCGCGCGGGACCACGCTGCTGGAGTTATAGAGATAGTGAGTTACATATGCGCGCGTCGCGTGTCATCTCTCTCCCTAACCAACGCATTTAATATGTAAGTAACTATCTCTATCACTCCAGCAGCGCGTCAGCAGCGCGAGCCCGCGCACGCCACGCTCCGCGCACGACACGCGTTCGGTGGGCTGAGGCCTTTGGGTTTTCTTGTTGTCCCGTTAGCCAGGAGACAAAATTACAGTTTCTTAGAAAAATAATTACAATACGGACTTATAACGCACCTAGAAGATGGTCCACACCACACAAAAAGGGGTCGAACTTGACAAGCAAACCCCACGTTTGGTGATTTAAAATCCATAAATCACAGTTTTATAAAGTGACTCAGGAGATGTAACCATGACAACTAATAGTGACAGAAAATAGTTGATCCACCCAATTAGAGCTATTGTTCACCATTTTAGATGACAATATTAAGGCGCCGTAGGTTCATGGTCTTCTCTCCCTCTCACTGAGCTTAAGCGTGAGCGAGATGGAAGTGCGTGCTCGGAAGCGCGGAAATCATGTTTTTAAATTTTATTTTTTTTGGCGTTTAAATAAATAAAAAAGTAAACACTGATTTCTCTCAAACATGATATTGCCGATTTTTAGAAGCCATTTTAATATTTTTAGCTTTTGTGCATAAATTGTAACAAATATTTTAAGTGTATTTTAGACCCTTTTAGACCTATGTTCGTCATTTTTTTCTATCGAGCGAAAATTGCTTAATCATGTTTCTAAACACTGGTTTCCCTGCAGAAAAGCTTCAAGATTACTACTCGTATTTTTATTAAACCATATTATTATAAACAGACGCATTATATTGTATCAAAAACTCTGTTCGCTCAACTTCGCTGAACCTACGGGGCCTTAAGTAAATTGGATGTTCAATTATAGCAGCTTTGCTATAAAAATAGAGTTGCCAATATAAAATTAGAGTACTTTGAAATTATTTTATTGATGCAATAGAAACACTTATTAGAAGCTTAAAATATGTAGGCATATTACAAATTTAGTTGGTATATAATTATCACGTTTCTCAGTCATAAATAAACGGTTGCTCGAAAAGTTTTTATAAGACGCTTAAGATTAGCTGCTGACCTATTAATTTAGATGGCAACTAATGAAATTTGATGGCGAAAATTGCAATTTAAAGATGCTGCGTTAATTGCTACCCTTTGTTCACTACCTAGTTAAATTCTAATAGTTTTAGCAAAAGTTCAACAGTTTGTTCTTGGGATGGCATCAAGAATTTTCAATAAGTTGCCAAGAAACATTTTATATGCTGAAGATCTGACGCTGTTCAAAAAGAAACTGTTTGCCCTTCTAGTGGAAAAGGCATATTATTCAATTGACGAATATAGAAAAGACGATTTGTTAAACTCGCACTAATTTTGTTATTAAATTTTATGTATTAGGAAAAGCACGATGCATGAAAATTATGGTATCATATAAATTTAAGCCTATTTCATTCTTTATTTTGTTACACCTTCGGGTAAAACATAGTGATACCAAGCTGTCATTTTATAACATCTGTATAACCTATGTTTAGCAAATAAATACTTTGACTTTGACTTTGACTTTGAACTATGAATAACTGCAAATTTTTCTCAGAAAGAAAAATCAGGAATAGTCATAATATGGTAATGATTTGGCGAGAGACCCCACCAGAGCGTTTTCATATATTTAACACCTCGCTCACAGCACACACAACAAAAAATGGTAATATGTACTTCGTTTATGCAATCGAATCCAATAAGCACTAGAATAAATTCGAGATATCCTCACCTTTAGCGCGTCAAAGAGCTGTTAAGTGCTGTTCGGTCAGTGTAAGCGTTTACTGTTCTTATCAATGGCCCAACGGAAACCATAAAAAGTGGCCAACACTAACAGTACCTAGCATGTTACACAGTTGGCGGTTTGTGAGTGAAGACCAGACACCGGTTCCCACCCCGCTAGTTCCGCTTTTTCTTCCGTACTGGACGCGTGACTAATGTTGCGGTGCCCGGACGAATAGTCCGCTGGATTAGCCGCCGCTTTGATTAACTAACCTCTGCTTTGTTATGCACCCCTGGTATCTCGATTTTAGCAACGGCATGGAATATTGAGTGCAGACGCTGTGGTAAGTACTTAACTGTCGTGGTGCCTTCATTAAACGACTTATTATTAAATATTATTTTATTATTTAATAAACAGAATATATAAACATAATGATGAACAGGGTCCCACAAAACTGTCGGAACAGTTTGTCTGTGTGACTTGAGCCATTTGTACAAAACCATAAGACATACCATATACAAAAAAATAAATAGGTTAGGTCAGGTTTGTATTAAGTATATCCTGAAAATCTAAAATTACTTCTTCGGAACATGGTTTATGCGGAATATGCTGTCGCAGAAATGATTCTTCTGTCGTGTAGTGTACCCCATTCCAATGCTTGACACCGCCGTGTGCCTTTAACTGTTTGATAATTACATGCAGCAGGGACCGGAACCGGTTACCATTAAAGGGTTTTGGATCGGGTATTTGATAGAATTGTTTTTCAAAACCCTATCAATTCGGTAAGCATATCGATCGACTTACCGAAACGATAGTGTAACCAAATTGATAGAGTTAATTCAGGTAAGCGCTTACCAACATTAAAACCCTTATGATAAGGTTACCCTATCGAGGGTTTTTAGAAAAAAATCAGGCAATTTTAATCTCTGCACTCTTCATAAAGCTTATTCTTACATCTTAGTTTAGGTAATTCACGCGCAAACGAATCATCACGAAATGCCCTATATAATAACTTAAATATAACCGGTAAATATTCACCCTATTCGACTTAGTAACCACTTTGGAAACGGTTACCCTGTTCAAAACGGTATTCATAACGATAGGCTAACACATTGATAGGGAAACCATATCGTTTGGGTAATCATTTGATAGGGTTACCCTATCGAAAGGCTTAATCAAATGAAAGGGTTTTCCGGTCCCTGACATGCAGCATTTGACCCATCTTGCCCACATCATACTGGCGCGGCCTTGCCGCGGCGAACCATAGTAAACTTATCCTTAGCTGTCAAAACTATTGTCCGCCACCGCAGGCCGCGCCAGTGTGTTGCAGGCCTTACGATTGCAGATCGATATACGTTATACATGGCGTCGGCAGCTGACACTCCATAGAAACTTGTCAAACTTTCCACACATTTAGATTTTAACGGACATCGTTTACGATTACAGACGGTTTGGTGCAACCCACCTGTATTTATTACAGTTTCATCAGTTAGTAAAAACCCTACAAAAAAAACCTGCGATAAATTCATAGCAATAGCGATAGGAATAGGTAGACGTAGTAGTATGCACAGGCGAACGGATTCATCCCAGTTTTCGCTAGTATAGTTAGGTTAGAGTAAACGCGGCTCGCTTTTAGCCAATTTGTTTAAATTAGCCAAGCTAAAAGCACGTCTGGGCACTTCAAGGATGTTCCTGGGGTTATAATAAAACTTCAGCATGATTAGGGTAGACAGTAATTAAAAATTAGTGATGCGGTACATTTACTCATATTCCTAGTTAGATCAAAACGAGCACGAATTTATGAGTTTTATGACTCATAAGAGGTTAAAACTTAGCACGTGATGAGATTTACTTGACGAATAAAATGTAATTTACCAATGTTAAGAATTTGCATTTTATTTGCCAATATTTAGAATTTACAGCTATTAGTGAAGCAAGGACGGATCCGCGGCAACAGTTAGTCAATATCTTTAAACGAATAGTATAGAGGCAATGTCTGAAACTCATTCAATTTGTTAAATCTTTCATCAGTATTATGGTCCTTTGGGGTGGTGATACTTTTACCTTGCTTTATTTATAATGCACAAATGTATTAAACGTCAAAAGTTAGTCAGTTATGTACGATTCCCACCGAACGGGCCGGGCCCGGTCGCCTGGCGCCGCGTGCGCGAGCACCCGGCGGTAGCCCACCGCGTTTTAATACAGTGGCAGTAGGCAAAAGCCGGACGGAGCCGGTCAGATGCGACGACAGCCGAACACAGCCGTCCACGTCCGCAAGGAGCCGTCCGGCCGAAAGGACATTCATATATGAAATTTAACGTCTATGTTCAGCTTCAAATTCCTTTGGCACGCCGGCGCGCTAAGGCCCGGCCCGGTCGGTGAGAATCGTACATAAAACGTGGCCGCTTCATGAAGAGTATCGAGCGAGTCTTCCTCGCTGCGCATTATCTCCCATACGGGCAGTTACGTCGAATTAAACGAATCGGTTTGTCGACCGATAGCATGATCCGCCCGCTCCACGTCGTAATAGGTACTGTAAAATTTTATGTCGCTTAAAAGGGACGATAAGAGTATAACGACATGGATAGCGGGATTTAAAATTTTACTTTTCTTTACTTTTACGTTCGTTAGTGAGGTTATAATGCTAATGCTCTATCTGTCCTGTGCGGAAAGCATTTCATATTCATTGAAAACGTATGCTTTATTTTATTGTATATTCATTAATTTAGGTTTTGGTTTAGAGAATTTTATTATCATCAACGACAGCATTGTCACTTATGTGATAACATAATTTTAACTTATATAGTGCAATATAATGAATTTTCGTCGCCGTATCGTAATTAACTCGAATGTAACTTGTTATTGTTATTACACCAATAATGAAAAAGAAATAAGTAGGTCAGTACATTTATGTACCTACTAGTAACCACGTAAGTAAGGGAAGGAAAAATAAGGAGATGTAGCTTAGTATTTCTCTCGATTTCTGCCTTAGTATATATAGTATACTAAACTGAACATTATTGTCTTCTACCCAAGTTCGCCTTAACAGCAATTTACCAACTTCAACAGAAACCAATCGACTTACAAAAACGTATCACACATATCCTTCATACCAGCCTGGGAATCGAATCCAGGAAATCCGCTGGTACCGTTCCTAACTGTGCCCATACAATTACAATCTGTTCTTGCTACAATACCATAATGATTGTGTAACACACAATGACAATATCGTGTTATGAAAGGCACCAAAGACCTATAAAATTGCTCGGCGCATAATTCGTTTTGAAACTGCATTTTCAAGCGTGATTATTATTCACCCGTCAAAGGCCTTGCAGCATTGACATAAGGTTTTATTTACCTTGATTGATTGCTTTGATTATCGTGGTTGTGTACGTCTTAAAATATAGGCCTGTTCTGTTTAGAAAGTGCTATGATTCGGGAGGTCTAGCGAACATGGTCGTAATTGGATGTATTAAGAGTCATCAAGCGGCAGTCACGATCAGCCCTAGGCTTGGTCCATTTAAAAACATTGCGCCTTAGGAAAGTTTGTGGGAACCATTATAGACATTTGTTTCAAGTACCACCAGTTGGACGCTGTCAAAATAATGTGAGTGTACATAAAAAACGAAGAACTGAATTGACAAAAATATTGCTTTCTCACAAAAATCTCAAACCTGAGTTAGGTACTTAAATATGTTAATTTTAATAAACACTTGCATTAGCTACCTACATTATATTAGTTTTACGTTTTAAATGGGTTCAAAAAAAACTTGCAATACCCTTACAGGGTCTCATATGCACTGTAAATATTGTATTTAACCACCTGTTTACCAACATAACCGGCCAAGTGCGAGTCGGACTCGCGCACCGAGGGTTCCGTACAAACCATAACAAGCAAAAGTTGTAGTATGTTTATTACTAAATGATAAATGAAAATGGAATCCGTAACATTACAATGTGCGAAGCTGGGGGAGCATAAATTTAAACAAGGTCTCTTTATCAATTTAGTAATCCTAAAAAAAAATAAAAAATTAAGAACCACATCATTTATCTCTCACTTATAATAAATCTCTAAATTAAAAAAAGAATCAGCCAGTATCAAACTAACCATTTTTGTGTCCCGAATGATCTCGGCTTCCCGTGAACGGAAATACTTTAAACTTTTTTTACAAGTACATTACTATTCTAGCTAGGACTTAGGATAGTTTTTATCCGACTGCGATGGTTAATACATTTTCGGAAACATTTGAATCTCATTAAATTATTCATTTCTTCTGCTTGAAATCGTAGCCGCCATATCTGTCAACTGTCAGTGGCGTCAAAATGGCGGCCTTGCCTTAACTATCCAACAGTACCTAATAATTTCGATCCGGTGTTGTGATAGACCTTCACAATACGCATATTAAATTCTAAAGCATAAAAAAATAATCGATTCCGATATGGAAACTTATATGCGCTAAATTCAAATTGAGGCGTAATTTCAACAAATGGTTCAACAAATTTCAACAAAATAACGTCAAACGTCAAAAGTCTGACCGACTTCCTTTTTTTTATGGCATGGAATATTTAGCACTGTCATCGGCTCATCGCGTTCAGCCATGAAGTTTATTTGAGTTTCTGCAAGATTACACGCGGAGTATTTTGTCACGATACGATACTGCACGGCTATCACAAGACGGCGCGCGAGCTCTCTCGATTTTTCTCGCACTATACGTCTCTTTCTAAGTTGTCTAATAAGAGAGTGACGGATAGTTCGAGAAAAATCGAGAGAGCTTGCGCGCCGTCTTGTGATAGCCATGCTGATTTGTCAGTATTTATATTTATCAGCAATAAACGTATGTATTCAATCAGTACAGAACGGGCCTTTTATAAACATTAATTATCAACCGCGTTTGTATTAAGGCGGTATTATAACTTCGTACTACGCGCCTTCAAGTTGACATGCAGCCAATATAGAGACACAGAAATTGGCCAACATACAGGAAAATACTTTTATAATGAAGCACAACACACATTTAATTAAGTTGGCAATAGCGGGAACATACATAAGATTTGGCAGAATGTGATCTGAAACATTGCAATAAGTATGAAAAATAATAATATCGGCGTGACTCAAGATCATTTCGGCCATCACGTTTTTATTTATTTAATATTAAGTGTTAAAAATATGTACAGAAGAAGATCAATAAACATTTAATGCTGCAGCCTGTGTCCTACCTGTTGGATCTATTGTCAAAAACATCTACTAAACTTTTCCCCCGGTATTCATAAAATTTAAAATACCTATGTTAAATAAAACGAGTTTTGTCCTTTTCCTACTAATTTAAAAATCAGAGTGACAGTTAAAGACGAACGAATCTTAAAGGCATTTCAACTAAAATGGGTTTATTCCACGTTTTACTTGATAGGCTAAATGAGAACTGCATGTGTCCTATGTCCAATTGAAGAAATGCGTTAACTCCCACCACATTACCATGCAAACGAAGTCACAGGTACAGCTAGTTTTATAATAAAACTGAAATACCTGAAATACCTACACTAGATTTGCAGCAGCCTGGCAAAACTTCTTTTATCAAAGTGGTTTATTTACAAAGTTTTTAGTCACTATCTTTTTATAAATCCGGTTCAAAATACTAATTAACTGTTAAATTTGAAAAAAATTAACCAGACCTGTAAAATGTTGACTGAAAAAGGTATGAATAGTCCACATTGAAAATTGAAGTTTGAAAAAACGTTATCTATAGTTGTACTATTTCGTGTAGTGCTAGTGCTTATTAACGGAAACATGTTTAGGGATGAAAAATATGTGGAAATTCCATTTTGGGGATTCATTCTAAAATCGATATTGAAGTCTCCCACAACAATCAAACGGGAACACGGGGTATAGCCCCTTTGGGGTTGCTGCCGTATATTGTTGTATTTATGCATTCAATTGCAACATTAATTTGACATTGTGGTGACCTATATTATATATATAGACACAGTTATCACTCTGCCTGACATCAAACATTTCAAAATGCAAGCATTCACAATGGCCGTTTGCAGCACCTGGGTTATTAAAAAAAAAAATATCTTGTACATGATGCATCTGGGATGGCATCCTTTAGATTGCGACGTACATAAGCGATAGATCCCCAACCTGGATTTGCTTTAGATATAGCTGGACTTTCTACTCTGCACACCTCATAAAAACCATCAAGTTTAAAAGTGTCTCTACTACATCCCAGTTTTCAATTATGCGACTTATATTGCTATTTCTTATGATTGCGTGGACATAAAAGTTTCGTTTTGCTACAGCTGAAAGGTATTATAGACCTGAGTATTTGATATGAATTTCAATTAAATACCTCTACGCGTTTACGAGGAAAAAGGTAGTAAGTTTAAAATTTATAAAAATATATTTGTATGATTTTACTATAAATGTCTACTTTTCGTAATTTTTCCATTGTCTGTGCTATATGAAGTTTCTTCGTGCCAAGTTTCAAGTTTCTGTGTTAACGGGAAGTACCCTTTAGGTTTTGAGTTTCTTGCGAGTACCCAATTTCAAAATATGCTACTTAATTTGCTATTTCTTTTGATTCCGTTGACATAAAAGTTTGGGTTTGCTACATCTGAAAGGTCCTATAGACATGACTTATTTGACATGAATTTCAATTTAAGATCTCAACACGTTTACGAGGAAAAAGGAATAAGTTAAAAATTTTTAAAATCATTTTATTGTATGATTTTACTAAAAATGTCTACTTTTCTTAATTTTTCCATTGTCTGTGCTATATGAAGTTTCTTCGTGCCAAGTTTCAAGTTTCTGTGTTAACGGGAAGTACCCTTTAGGTTTTGAGTTTCTTGCGAGTACCCAATTTCAAAATATGCGACTTAATTTGCTATTTCTTTTAATTGCGTTGACATAAAAGTTTGGGTTTGCTACATCTGAAAGGTCCTATAGACATGACTTATTTGACATGAATTTCAATTTAAAATCTCAACACGTTTACGTGGAAAAAGGAATAAGTTTAAAAATTTTAAAATCATTTTTTTGTATGATTTTACTAAAAATGTCTACTTTTCTTAATTTTTCCTTTGTCTGTGCTATATGAAGTTGCTTCGTGCCAAATTTCAAGTTTCTGAGTTCACGGGAAGTACCCCGTAGGTTTTGCGAGTGTCGAAAAACTCAATTTTTGCAGCATAAACGACTGTATCTTTTGATTGCGTTGGCTTTTAAGTTTGATTTCTTCACAGCTCCAAGGGACAATAGACCTGAGTATTCGATATAAATTTCAGCTTGATACCTCCACGAGTTCCTGAGAAAAATGGTCTTGACAGACAGACAGACAGACAGACAGACAGACAGACGGACAACAAAGTGATCCTATAAGGGTTCCGTTTTTTCCTTTTGAGGTACGGAACCCTAAAAATATAGAGAGTGAGAACAGCCGGACAGCGTCACCTGGACATATAGAGAACTTCGTCCGTTACGCTCGCTCGTTTAAATAATTGTTACAAACATTATGTAGGTACAAAATAAAATTATTAAACATTTCATATGAGAATGAATTACAAACTATTTGACCAATACCCAAAATAAATTGAATGAAAGCTTTCCAATGGAAAGGAATTTCCAGTACCTAAAGGCCTCCACCTACCGGACGCGTGTCATGCGCGGCGCGTGTGCTGCGCGGCACACGCGCAAGTTTTAAAGCATTGAAACTACACTTCAAACACACATCGAACGCGTTTCGAAGGCGGGCCCGCGCGGGCGGCGCTACAGTTACAACTCGCCAGCGCAGCTGCAGCGCAGCAGCGGCGCGGCAGCCGCGCTGCACACGCGTTGCTACACGCCGCCCGCTTCCGGTGTCAATATACCGCTTCAAACGCGCCCGACACGCGCAGCACACGCGCAGCACACGCGTCCGGTGGGTGGAGGCCTTTAGTAATTAAACCCGCGGATATCTCCACAAGCATGCAACTGGAATGATTAACATGCACCGTGATTGCTGATTTCTTTATAGAGCATTTGCGTGGAGACTGGAGACGTTACAACAGCGGTTTATAGTTTTGTTTGTATGTTTGTCTACGTTAAAATGTAGCTAGGTATACGTTTAACCTTTTCTCGAAACGGAAACTTGCTCTATTGGTACGTTGTGTTGGTCGATTGTGTTATTTTTTTTTAATAAAATCCGTCATGATACCTCCGTGCCACGGGGATGGCGAGTAAAAACCCCCGATTGTCCTCCTTGACGGTTCGGAAGATTAAGGGTGGGTTGTACCGAACCGTCTGTAATCGTAAGCGGTGTTCGTTAACATCTGAATGTATGGAAAGTTTGACAAGTTTCTATGGACTGACAGCTGTCAGCACCATATTTAACGTTGATCGGTCTGTAATCGTTAGATGGTTTGATGCAATGCCCTTAAATGTAATTTTATGAGGGACATTGCGACGTATAGGTAGTAGGCTTAATCACCCATCTGGTTTTAGGTCGCCTGAGCTTCCGTGGAGGCGCTGTTTTGAATGTGAGGGCTGTATTTAATCAGTTAGTCATCGACACAACGAATCCTAAAATCATTAACGAGTCGGCCAGAGTCCATAGGCTACGGTGTATGTTTTTGTATTTGCGACCATCGTTGACATTTTTGAAGTATGTCATATTCGTGAACGACATTAGAAACCGACTGAGAATAACGACGATGTAAGAAGGATATCTGCCTCAAGCCTTGAAACTTTTATTAAACAGGGTCTACGGCGCAGATCTGGAACACTTTTATTTATTAAGGATTAAATGAAACATTAATGTCCGGATTTGGCAAAGGCTCTTATAGAAGACTTAAATCCTGCCAGTGTTTTATTTTTTTAGGACGCTACCTTCCCTGATGATTTTAAAACAATTCGCCTTTTGACCGGGTCTATAATTACAGTATTCTACTGGATTTTCCTTGAACAATGTTTAAAAACCCGTTTTAGTAAAGGCCACAGTTCTTTTTTCGTTAAAAGCGTTGTCCCTTCCTAGCAAATTGACATTAGAGCAAAATTCATTTACCTGATTTACAAATCGTATTCTTAGATAAATAACTTTTAAACAGTCTGCTATTGACCTTTCCTTAGAAGCTTAGTAATTTATTATTACCGGTAAATATTCTTATTACTGTTTTGTAATCAATCAAGAATACGCTTGGGAAATTGTGAACCAGAGGGCTAAAGTAACAATTTTATAGCTAATAAAATCTAGCATAGATCGTTCTAAAAAATACGCAAAATAACCGGTACCTACGTACGCCTAACCGTCCTGTGCTTCCGTTAATCAAAGAGGTTTTCGAAATGAGTCATTGAAATGTCTAAGAAAGTGGCCGAAAGTTCGAGCACGATTTGTCCAGTAGAGATGAGCATACATTGTAACATTTTAAATAGTATTTTTTCATGTTTGGTCACTAGACGTAGTTGAATAAACTGTTCCACCCCTAAAACGCACAAATATCTACGACGGCTCTGCCAAAAGAGAAAAATATTAATTCAAAACGTCCGACACTTGAAAATACCCGATGTGGTGGCAATTTCCACTACCGTCTCCCTGACTATGACCTGAGCCAGTTAACGCCAAGGTTCCCGCTGCTTTGTGCGTTTAGTTTCATCTCTATCAGATCTTGGACCGTAATGGATCACTCGTTTTTGCGTAAGGCCACAGTAGCGTTAGAATACAGTCAGTGCGCAACATTTATACACCAGTATGGTGGCAAATTAGCTAATGTATAAACTTATATAAGGGTTACCATTGTTTATCAATAAACATTTCGTCAACTAAATGCTTTGCCAATTTCATGGTTTTTTTTTCCAAAGTGTAACCTTTTCAGTTTTGTTATTAAACAAACCTAACCTAACCTAATGGGTTCTACACAATAACGTTTTGGATACCCACCTAAAAAGTTTACGGTTTCTGAGAGAAAATAATCGATGAAATAAATATTCGGCGAAACGTTTGTCGATGAAATAAGGAACTCCGCCTTTCACCGACCCTTTGCTGATTAAAGAATTTGATGAGACGAGCAAGAGACAAATGGGGCGTGTCATGGTTGTCATTTCATCATTTATTGTTGTAGATACGTCTCATCATGAAGTCGCGTACTTGTCGGGACGTGACGGATGTTTATCAACAGCGATAAGTGATATAAACTGCAACCACCCTGGTGCATGTCCCTCGCTGACAAACCAGCGCATTCTAGCATTACTGTTGCAATTGGAAAAACCCTGGTGCAATTCACCAGTCCTGGTGAAACCGCTATATATGGGTTTACTCCACTCCAGTCATATTGGTAATCGTTCACCTAATCTAGAACACAGTCAGTGTAGTTGAAATCGGTCAGGACATCAGCACCAAAACGCACGCGATCGAATGCGAAATGCGATCCCGCGGCGCCGCTTCCTTAAGGCCGAGCTGGCACTCCTTGGGGCTTTAGAAGGCAGTCCAATCCAAGGCCACAGTTAGTCCGTCATAGCCGCCCTTCCTCCCCTGCGGGCGTTAAAGGCTTGGCCAAACACAGGGCGTGGCGCAGCGCGACGTCCGCGCCGCGTGATGCCGGCGCGATGACTGTTCAAACAGGGCGCGCGTGGATCGCGCCGGCCTCGCGCTCTCAACACGCCCTCATCGCGCGCGCGAACGCGGCGCGATGCGGGCGTATCTCGCGCCCGGATACAGCATGCGCGTGCGAAGGGTCGCTCATTCCTTCCGAAGCCATAGATCAGTCATATATAACTTTATGCTGATCTCTTACGAGATTTATATATTGCTACGCTCGCACTAGGCACCGCGCGCTGGCTAACGTCCGACTGTGCGACCGCAGCGCTGCGTCGCGGCCTGTGTTTGACCAAGCCTTTAACACGTTCCATGTGTACCTAGGAACCATAAATTGAGTCCTCACGTGCAACATGTTTTTTGTCTAAAGGTTCATAGCCAGTATGTGCATGCAAATAAAAAAGATCTAGCTCACACGTGTAAATTTTGGCAATGCTTTAAGTTTATATGGGGTCGTGCATCATTAATGGTGCATGCACGTATCATATGTACCCTAAAATGCTACACATATGATGCATGCACAGGGAACGTGTTAAAACAGGACATCAGCACCAAATGGATGTAATAGGCACATGGAGTAAAACGTAGAGTGAGTAGATGAGGTGGAGTAGTGTAAGTAGTAGTGTTGTGTTCCTGGAGATGAGCAAGGTCGCCAGAGCTCCCGAGGATGCGTTGTGTTGAGATCGAGGGCATTGTTCCTTCAGCTGTCAACACGGCAAATCCTCAAACATATCAAGTGTTGGCAACGCCCATGTTACTCCTATGGAGTGGCATGCGTCTATAAGCTGCGGTGTCCGCTTACCATCAGGCGGGCCGTACGCTTGTTTGCCACCGTCGTTGTATAAAAATAAGTTATATTTTATGTAGTGGGGCAAGTCCGACACCACTTACGTGTTACCATACTGTTTATGTTACCGGTACTGTACCTGCCCTTACAGGTGGTAAACAGATCGCAGGTTCCCGGCATTAAGCAGATTGATGGGACCCACTCACAGTGATTAAAACCTTTCAAGTTTTACGCGGAATTTCGGTTACCGCACGCTTTTCCAACACTTTGACTCCCGAATCGCGAGCGTGTTTTGGTTTATTTTATGTTTTTAGAGCGCTGAAATATTTTGTTTTTGAAAGGGTAGTTGGTTAATATCTTTTATCATCATCATCATTTAATCCATCATGTTAGGTACGGTTATGTACGAGTACTTAGTCAGATCCTGGTAAAACTAGGCATTTATTTACTATTCTTGTAGATATTGTACGATTATTTTGTTACGTCCACCTCTACTCAACTAAATTCAAAATTCAAATTGTTTATTGCATTTATCACATTACATAATTATAAGGTGGAACAATTAAATGATAAGGTTTACATGTGACGCTCTGTAAGAGCACAGCAACATACTTAAAGCTAACTTGAAACTAATTACTACAATTTCACACAAAGAGAAGCTATTCAATATTATTTATTAATTATTTGTTAATCGTATTTGTCGTTAAAAAACTCATTTATGGAGTAAAAGCATTTGTTAATTAAGAATGTTTTCAGGTGTTTTTTGAAAAGAGGCAATTTTTCTATATTTTTGATGGAATTCGGGAGGTGGTTATATATTTTAATAACCATATAGGGGGGACTCGAAGTGACTAATTTTAATGTTGAGAGTGGTAATTTAAGCTTGTTTAAGTTGCGATTGTTTCTTTTGGTTCCTGCTGTAATCGGTGTAAATAAGTGTGGTTGGTTTCTTACAAACATACATGATTCTAGAATATACATTGAAGGGAGAGTAAGTAATCGAAGTTCCCTAAAGTGATGTTTGCAAGATTCCATTTGATCTATGTTTCTAAGTATTCTTACGCATTTCTTTTGGAGAATGAAAATTTTGTCTACTTCATTGCTATTTCCCCAAAGTACGAGACCGTATGTCATTCTTGAGTACGCATATGCGTAGTAGACGGAAAGGGCTAATCTAATTCTATGTTGCCTCTAATTGGATGTCGTGTCGAGTCATCTGCCCCTTCAAATTTTTCGACAGTCTGTGATTAATTGAAAACTATTGTTTTAATAACAAAACTTACGAACGACAATCTCAAAAAAATCATAATAATAAAGTAGTTATTGTGTATGAAATCTGAATACTTAGGTTAATTTAGTTCATATTTCAATGCAAACAAAAGCATGACTCGCTACTAAACTCTGCAAAACATTTCTTCATTCATCATAAACTTTAATTCATAACACACTAAAGCTAAGCATAAAACTACTCGTTCCTGTGGCAACCACCTAACGTTCCAACAGCGTCGAGACTTACCTAGGACGTGTAATATAAATACAGACTTTATACAGCACCCCAGGCGATATACATCGCACTTAAAGCAAACTCTTGTTCGTGCTGAGAGCTGTATTAAAATAATGAATGTGTCTCTGTACTGAAGGAACTTATTTAATTATTGAGGGCCCGAAGGATGACATGTTAATACCGTATTACGAATAGAAAAAGAGATGCTACCGAGCTTAGATCCCATGTAGTTTATTTTTCTATCTATCATATAATAATATATGGTACTATTCGCATAAACTGACGTCTGAGGACTCTGAGGTATAATGCTATCCCTTACACCCTCGCGTGATTTTACAAACCATGTCTCACTTCTTGTTTGACCACAATCGTCAGTTTCGTTTGCCGGCGCTATAATCATACCATGAGACTTGGTTATTTTGACCATGTCGTCATCCATTTAAATGACATTAATCTATTTATATCGTTACATCCCGTTACGTCAAAACGTGACAGATGTTGACAAATGTCGGGCAGTCAGGGGGTCGTCGACTTCTTATTAGGCGGTTTCATAATGGGGTAAGAGCGGCCACATTACCCGGTAATGTCGTTAAGTGGGAGTTTTGGAGTTTTCGACCACGGCCAGGATTAAATATTTTTGGTTGGTGCAAGAAAAAAAGGGTATAGTTAGGAGTAAGTATTTACAACTGGTCATTCATTACCGTTGGGGCGGAAAGGTTCTCGAGTGGCGACCACGTACCGGAAGGCGCGGCGTGGGTAGGCCCCCGACAAGGTGGACTGACGACCTGTTAAAGGTTGCGGGAGTCCGCTGGATGCGGGTGGCGCAGGACCGGTCACTTTGGCACTCATTGGGGGAGGCCTATGTCCAGCAGTGGACGTCTTTCGGCTGATATGATAATGATGATGATTCATTACCTCATTTTGGCATGAGTTCCAAATTAAATAATAATAAATATTTTGATTAAAATCTTACGCTATTCGCCCTACTTCAAACCAAGCAAAGCTTGTGCTATGGGTACTAGACGACGATAAGCATACTTATATAGATAAATAAATTTAAAATAAATTAATAGAAAAATTCATTAGAAAACATCCATGACTCAGGAACAAATTAATATTTTTAAAAAGGATTCGAACCCGGGACCTCCAGCTTCGCACGCAGGGTCACTAACAACTTAGCTACAGAGGTCGTCAATTGCTGTCATTATGTAAGTTAGAGAAATATAATAGAAAAAAATAAGCTATACTAATACTTGATTTTGTATGAATAACGTTCTGCTCGCTCTATTTCTAGCAATAGAAACTAGCTACCGACAAAGTTATGGCGGATTGCATTGTGGATACAAAGCTTCATATAATTCCAGCATGTCGATTTAAAGTGAGAACCGAACTATGTTTGTATGGAGAGTTGAGCGTCCTGGAGACCCTTAACGACTACAAGTGAGCGCTAAATCGTCATTAGGCGCCCGAGCACCGTGTAAATGCGCCTGCGCTGCGCCGGACACTCATTATCCGTGGTACCCGACAGCCATGTCAAGCGACGTCGTATCTCAATAAGAGTTACATAGTGACATACGACCTTTTGTTTTGGAACGACATAGGAAAGTGTCAAAAAGTGCTTACATTTTTATGCAGTTGGATAGGTTTAATGCTGTTATAATGTATAGTATAGTGAGCGTGAGAATTTAGTTTATTACGAAAACGGCCGTTTACTCGTACGGTTGAGATTATTTAATGTTGCCGAGGTTTTATAAATATGTCATTAGAATTGGAATTTTCTACTATGGGCTATAGAGTTGGTTTTTGACTAGACTGCCTTGAGGAAAATCGGCCAACTCAAATCTCGAGTATAAGAGTTTACTCGAAAGGAACAATGTCGCGATCGAATAACAGCACAATTACCGTACAGGCGTCAAAGATAGGTATTTTTTGCTGTATTACAGCTTGATTACAGCCGTCAAAATGTAACTGACAGTGACCCCCCCCACTCGTACAAGTCCATAAAAAGAAAATCGGACCAGGAAGTTTTTTTTCTATTTTTCGAGATAAATCGAAAAGTAAGTGTGTGTGTGTTGTTAAAATAATTACAAGCTCAATGGGAAGTACCCTGCAACAGATTTAAGCCACGTTTGTGCTGTATTAATTACTTAAGAAAACCACCTACTTATTAATCGAATCGAATCGATTTCGACGACCGCTTTAGCCTAGTTGGTAGTGACCCTGCCTACGAAGCCAGAGGTCCTGGGTTCGAATCCCGGTAAGGGCATTTAGTTGTGTGATGAGCACGAGTATTTGTTCCTGAGTCATGGATGTTTTCTATGTATTTAAGTATTTATTTATCTATATAAGTATGTTCATCGTCGTCTAGTACCCATAGCACAAGCTTTACTTATTTTGGGACTAGGTCAATTTGTGTAAGATTGTCCCCTAAAAAAAAAAAATCATGAGCTATTTATTAAACAGAAGCGTTATTTCATTATAATATAAATATTATACCATTCAAATATCCTAGTAGGCTAGGATGAATTATGAACAATAAATAGTATAAACGTGATTATAATAAGATTAATGATCCTTTAAATAATACATAATCCCGACGTCGGAGCCGCAGTTTTAAATCCGATACGACGACAATTAGTAGAGGATTAATTTACTGTATTCGGCCCCAATCAATGGAAATAGCACCATTGATTGGAAACAAAATCCGTTGGATCAATCCTTCCATGAATTGCTGAATTTTTTCGACTTTAATAAGGTCAGCTTTAGAGAAAGTTGGTATGTTGTTCTGTCTTTCCCTTTTGTTGTATTTCATAGGTTTTATAGTTGTAAAAAGTTAGTTACAATATCTAGATAAGTAACGATGGACATACGTGAGATTATGAATTTTAAAATAAAGGACTTTTTTTTCATTTAATTCTCCGAGCCGGATTCGAACCGGCGACCACAGGCATTCATGGCCCGTCGCTACAAACCAACTGAGCTATCGGAACAATCTGTCTCGGCCGCTAAATCTTTCAATCAGTTCCTTCCTACAACGCCGTGAGATTATTTGAGTTGGCCGAATAGCATCAAAGAAGTCCAATCGAAAAGCAAATCTACCGTCCTAGGTATAAGATTCGAATTGCTATAACAGTTTAGTAAAAAGTCGTTTACGTAAAATGATGACAAGCATACCCAGTGACCATTTTTACTCTTCGACGAATTTTAGGGTGAATTGTTATTGTAAGATGACAATATTATCACCTGGAAGAAATTGGAACCAGATCAAAAATTATAAAATAGTCAGTGAAATAAACGAAGAAACTGGTTTTTAACTACGAAAAGTTTACAAACTATGAAATTAATTTAATACCTTATGTATGTGACAAAGTACTCTTTCAAAGCGAACTATATCGAGTTTTTTAACTGTACAGTACAGCGGTTTAAGGTTTTGGTCCATATTTATAAGAGGATTAAATCGATACATGATTTTTCACTCAACTACACCACGAATTCATTAGCAGTTACAAAGCAAATGCAATAATTCCATGCAACGGACGATCAAATCAGAGCGAAGGATGCGGCACGGGTAACGAAAATAATGCAAACGGTATAAGCCAGCAATAAGTAATAACGATTAATCAGATATGCAATTAGTAGGCTAAGCCAACGTGTTCCTTCGCGCGAAATAGCTGCCCTAATCTATTAATTTATCATACCGGCAAAACAAATGAACGCCGACCGTTAAGCAATAACCGTTCTAATTTGGAATTTCTAGGATATTGTTCTATTTTCGAATTTGTTACGTTCGTTTAGATATAGGCCAGAGGACTTCTTTTACGTTAAAAGCGATACTGGTTTTTTAAAGTCACAGACAGATTTATGTCATTTCGAATTTGTAACCTTCGTTATTTTTCAGAAATCATGAGTTTTTTTGCAAGATTATCCGCAAATATTAAACGTAAAGTTTACAAGATTATTTTATAGAAAGATCCGTACTTGCGTATTATAAATTCAAATTCAAAAATGTATATTTCTGAGAAATTGATCCCTATTTTATTAGTAGTTACAGTAGTGCCTAGGGTAAGTATTTATAAAATAATATAATTCAAAAACTGCGCGTGCCGCCTCACCAGCGGCGAGTTCCAGCGCTGGGCTAGCGCGCTCAGGAGCGAGGTACTTCGTTTTCTCATGATAGCTTAAAATCAGTCTGTCTGAGCATCAGAGAACATAGCCGACGCACTACAATACCGCGGAAGCCCAAACATCATATTTAATGCATCATTACATTATACTGGACGCGCAGAGCGCTATACGCCCGCTTGGTATAGCCAGTCCACAGACCGCACGTGTTGCACTTCACGGTTTGACATTTATAGTTGCGTCAAAACTAATAAGTGTCATGATGGTGGGCGCATTAACCGCATGCAAAAATACGCAAGTAATTGCATCTCATCTTCCCTCATAGACCAGCACGTTTTTTAGCGGAATAACATGGAATATTGTACTGGTAACATATCATGGACTTGCAAAGTGCCTGATTATTTTAAAACACATCTTTCGCACACACAAAGTGAAACAACTGACAACGATCACAGCGAAACCGCTTCCCAGAATAAAGCAGCCCTGCGAGCAAGACAAAGCTTACAATTAACGTATCCCCCATCCAATAAGGCAGGTTTAAATTGAGTAATCCGTGATATTATCCTATTACTGCTTGCGTTAATTCGTTCATGAGCAACTTCCGTACGGAGCTTGATTTGAACGTTGAGTATGATGTTTTTCGTGTCTGCTCCAATTGACGGAAAGTTTTGCTTGCCGTTGAACAGAGGGGCGATGTTTGACTTTCGAGCGCTCATCTATTTCCCTCGAAATCAGCAATATAAAATTTCAAACAAAGGGGACCACTTGTATTCACTACAATCGTCTTTACTCCGATTTAATATACGAGCGCTCGAAAGTCATAAATCGGATTGGATTAAGTCAACTTAAACAATTATAATACAATTATCTAACCAGTGTTAAGTATTATATAAATTAATAAATAAAAGGGAAATCTTACAATAATCGATAAGCATTCCATTGTGAACCCGATAAGGTTTCTGTTATAGGAGCTATAGACAATGATAGTATAATTTGAATATATAGATACATAAACAAAGTAGGTAGACGATTTCCAACCGCCGCCAGTCCCCTTATCGCATTAATGTCATGTAACGGCAAACTGACTTGGCATGTTTAGGTATTTTTAACAAGAAAGGAGATCCGAGAATCTGCTATAACTTTGACAATGCGAGCAGGGGACTAACGGCGGTTGGAACGCTCCTATAATCACCCTTATAAAATAAAAAAATAAGTAAATATTTGGTGACAATGTTATACAAATCGATCTAGTCCCAAACTAAGCAAAGCTTGTACTATGGGTACTAGACGCGACGATAAACATAAATTATAAAGATAAATAAATACTTAAATATATAGAAAACATCCATGACTCAGGAACAAATATTCGTGCTTATCACACAAATATATGCCCTTACAGGGAATCGAACCCAGGACCTCTTGCTTCGTAGGCAGGGTCACTACCAACGAGGCTAAAGCGGTTGCCTTAAGTACATAAGAAACATCAGAAATAAATATACATGCTCATAACACAAATATTTGCCCTTATCTGAATATAGTTACTACATAAATTAGTCGCCTAGCTACTAGTATAACTATGTCGGTAACTGTTGGATTGAGCAACGTTTTTAGTCAAATCACGTCGAAGTGAAACTTCCAGTAAGCAATACAGTTACTTTGTCTCTATTTCAACTGTTTCATAAGGCTAATTACATTTCCAAAATCCGTACAATTATACAAACAAGCCCCCGCGTTCAGGGCTGTGATTAACCTTTCCCCAAAACCCATTAAGCAGCCAGTCTGTGTAATCTCCCATATATGAAGACAAGCCAGAGACAGCGATGGTAATCTAGAGTCCTCGGGGACCGACCCGTCTTACCGTTTTAATGCACTCAAAATATTCTATGGACCCATAAAATGTTGCCGATCTATGACCCTCGTAGGGATAGCCTGTAAATTGTAATTGAGTTTAGTTTATTTATTTTTGTACTCGACTGTGCTAAGGGAAATGTAGCGGGGCCATCAAAATAAACAACTGGTTGTACTTTCTACATTGTGTTACTAGATTTCAAATATTTTATTCTATAGTTGGCATCGATCTAAAGGTATGTTACGTTTTTGATACCAACCGTTTGAAAATCTTAAAAAGCTTAATTACTTTCAATGTCCTGACAGAACCATAGTGTTTTTAAAGCGACCATGCGAGATATTTGCCATTGGGTTTTCGGTGAAAGAAAAATTCAACAAATTCAACCGTACACTGGGCTAGTATGGACACCATTGCCTAATTTTATTGCCTATTCCATTCATTCCCTCTAATCCCGGAGAAGAGTCCTACATGATATTTATTATGGTAGTTCTATATTTTACCGACAAATGCATAGTTTCGCCGTATTTTCATTCTCAGAAACCGTTAACGTTTTTACATCCCATTAGGTTAGATTGATTTTATTAAATCCTGACAAGATTTATGTTTCTGAAAAAAAAAAAAAAAATTTGGAGAATCATTCATTTGATGAAACAAACGTTATAATTATAACATCTCTCATCAGCTCTTGATGATAACTACATTATAAAAAGTTCACATTTCTGACTGAACGAAGTACGAAAACTAATTTCCAATTAGATACAATTCCAAAAAGAAATAGAAACATTTATTGACGCCTAAAAACAAAGCAAGGCATAATTAAAAAAACGCCTTTCTTTCCATTAAAACGAGACCATTTTACCAGTTTTACAGAAGCGTCCATTGGCTGTTCCAGTTGTTTTGCTTAAATCGCTGCCATGCCGGAAAAAAAGGCGAAAACTGCTACACCAGCTTGATTGTGCGGGATGGGAATTGGGCCGATAGCCTAGTTCTGTACCCTATCGCAAAAGGGCATATGTACCTTTAAAATTCTGCAGAGTTAATTTCATTGTGCCCCGCTGCGTTAGGGATGCGGACAATGCACTTTAATAAGTACTTTTTGATTAAATGTTAGCATGAATATCGGTATCGGGATGTCAGTTAATTACATCGATTCGTCGCAGTCTGTTGCGTCACTTAAGGCGCCGTAGGTTCAGCGAAGTTAAGCGAACAGAGTTTTTGAAACAATATAATGCGTCTGTTTATAATAATATGGTTTTAAAAAAAATACGAATAGTAATCTTGAGGCTTTTCTGCAGCGAGATCAGTGTTTAGAAACATGATTAAGCAATTTTCGCTAGATAGAAAAAAATCACGAACATAGGTCTACAAGGGTCTAAAATACACTTAAAATATTTGTTACAAATTATTCACAAAAGCTAAAAATATTAAAATGGCTTCTAAAAATGGGCAATATCATGTTTGAGGGAAATCAGTGTTTACTTTTTTATTTATTTAAACAGCCAAAGCATTAAAATTAAAAAAAACATGATTTCCGCGCTTCCGAGCACGCACTTCCATCTCGCTCAGGGTTATGCTCAGTGAGAGGGAGAGAAGACCATAAACCTACGGCGCCTTAAGATGAATTTGAAGAAGTTGTGGATTTATTGTATATTTGCGATATATATGTTACATATGTTAGTGTGTATTATATTTTATATTGTATATTTATATATATGTATTGGCATGTTTTTATTTGTCTAGAATTAATACTTATTAGGATTTGCTTTCATTTTCTCTGTTTTTGTACACGGTATAAGTTTGCCTATCTCGTTCTACCTACCTTCCTCTCAATTGCTCAAAGGTTAGCTGGAAGAGATGCCTTATAGGGATAAGTTCGCCTTTGTACTTTGATCTATTGTGTGATATGTATATTCCTTAACCTGTTATTGTGTACAGTAAAGTGCTTACAACTTACATACATACATACATACATAAAGTTATAGGAAAATATTTTCTCAAACATGGAATGCAATATTGACGTTATGTTCTGTAATAGGCTTCGCAGTATCACGTTTTAGTCGCGGCGATACGAGAGATCCGTATAATGAACTTTTTATACCAAATTTGGAACCCTAGCCAGGAGGGCCATCTTTTGTTTCCATATCAAATCTGTCGACGTCACAGCGTTCAGCCGTTAGAAAAGGGTTTGGAGTTATTTCAATTTAATTGAATGTTTGAGAAAAGAACTGTATATATATACATATATATCTCAGCGTAAAAAGGGATTGCCAGCCTCGTATCCCTAATATTTACTTGGCTGGCAATCCCTATTTTCCCGACATCTGCAGTTAATGTATTTCAATAATAATTGAAATCCACATTACATGGAAATTACTGCGCCCACTTAGAGATTGGTAGTCCAATCTCTAATCGGGTTCTTATTAACAGCTTTCAATTTATTATCTGATAAGAATATCAATGTGCAACTCCAAGCCATAAATAACAGCATCACATATCTATTGTGTGACATGTATATTCCTTAACCTGTTATTGTGTACAATAAAGTGCTTACATATGCCTTAGAGGGCGCCATTTGAAATTATAGTAATCGACAGCTCTTAAAGTCAATAATTTTGTGCCTATGTCTACTTAATTGTTCTAAAGGCAATTTCGGATCACAGTTTGCCGTGTCATTTGCAAGTGCAGTTCAAACACAATAGAGACTATAAAGGCCTCCACCCACCGGACGCGTGTGCTGCGCGTGTGCTGCGCGTGTGCTGCGCGTGTGCTGCGCGTGTGCTGCGCGTGTGCTGCGCGTGTGCTGCGCGTGTGCTGCGCGTGTGCTGCGCGTGTGCTGCGCGTGTGCTACGCGTGTGCTGCGCGTGTGCTGCGCTGCAGCTGCGCGGGTGCTGCGCGTGTGCCGCGTTCGATGTGTGTTTGAAGTGTAGTTTCAATGCTTTACAACTTGCGCGTGTGCTGCGCTGCAGCTGCGCGGGTGCTGCGCGTGTGCCGCGCTCGATGTGTGTTTGAAGTGTAGTTTCAATGTTTTACAACTTGCGCGTGTGCCGCGCAGCACACGCGCCGCGCAGCACACGCGTCCGGTGGGTGGAGGCCTTTAGATGCATATCCACAATGTGTTCGCAACCGCCTCCGATAAATGTTTTACATACACAACAAATTGCCAGCCCTATTGGCATGCAGGTAAAAATCAACAAATTCGACTATCGAAAACTTCCCGGCGTTATACCGTTTTAACATGCAAAATCCGCACTATTACAACAATTCCAAAATCGAATCAGAACATGAAACTCATTTTCATTCTGGCAGCCAAATGAAATTTAATTCAGTCCAGTTATAGCGATGGTGGAATCGAGTTGATAATCGATTCAGGTATGTTTGATTACGCTTGTTTGCTCGTTTGTGCCCGCTGATTGCGAAACGTCAAATTGAATAATCGAATAATCGCGTCGCAATTATTGCTGGCAACATTTTCAGTGTTTGCCCCCGCTGTTAGCGGTGACGGCTTCGGCAAATAGAGAGATTGCGATGGTTTGTTGACGCGATTTCGATTCTGGAACGGACCGAACATTCGAGAAATTCTCAGGATCCGAGGTATACTGGACTTCGTTTGAGAGTCGAACGGGTTTCCATTGTGAATTTTAACAGTAATTATTTAATGAATGTGTGCACATTGTTACTGCTGCAAGCTTTATTGATATAAGATGTGAATTGCTTACGGCTATCGCTCAGTTAATAAAATGTTCCCAATAATATTCGAACACCATTATTATTTTTAAATAACCTTAATAAAGTAGTCATATTCAGGTAAAAAAAATATCATAAATAAATACCTAGTAATAAAATAACAAATAAATGTCCCATCATAAAGGCCCTATAGCATTAGGTATTTTCATAAACTTTGAACCCTACTAAAGGTATTTTATACAGGTAGTTAAAATCTCATTTTCACATATTTCCGTATAAGCTATACGTATATATTGCTGTACGGGTATGTTCGCGTCATTAAGCAACCAGTTAGCCTGGGATCGACATCAACATCATCCATCCATCACAGGGAGGAAATTATGCCCCCGATTAATCGGATCCTTTATTTCAACCCTTTCATTTGGTATCGGTTACAGAGACTTTCATCTTCAGTTGAATAATGGGCAGAGGTTTGTGACGTTTTCGCTCGGTTGTTTAAGCGGCTCTGTTTTCCAATTTCCTAATCTTATACATCATTTACTTCAGATTAGACAACGGGGTCAGGGAAATAATGAGAATAGACGAACGGTGGTGTAAGTAGTTCGTAAATAAATCTCTGTTTCTATGTTAAATAGCTCTATACCATGACTTAGTCCACGTGAAATGCCGTATCAACTTCCATCTCCAATTTTATCCATTCGAGGATAAAAAGTGAACTACATTTTGGTCTGGGTTATAAATTATAAGTGCAAAATTTCATCTACATTTCTTTTGTTTTGATTAACATTCACACAAGATATTAATCTTGACATTCATAATATTAGTATGATATTGTCTAATGTATAAAATCGCGTGGACAGTATCTTGCATGTCGCATACATCTGGACACTGTGATATGTTCTGTCACAGACTAAAACAATGGTCGCAACTGAAGTTGATTTTAAAAGACGAATGAATTCGTATAAGTTTCTGACCTATATTAAACCACTCGGCCTTGATGCAAATTTATATACGACCCTCATATATATTATGCCTTACATAACCTAAATAAATTTAAACTAAACTCTGCCTCAGTCCTAAGAAACTAAATTGTAAGAACATGAACGCATATATGCAGACAACTAACTTCTCGGCGGATTCAGAATGATATTTTCCACAGAAATTCCTTTTGTAAACGAGGAGAACTCTACGAAAGCAAGTTAAATAGGGGTTGAAAGTTACATGCCTCAGTCTTAAAATACATTTCTACAATAATGAGACGTTCCGTCACCTAAATTGGCATAGTTTGCTAGAGCCAAATGTAATGTATTTACTTTTCGAGTAAGACCAATTATTTCACCGCACAGAATTTTAATTCCACAATGCAATTAAAAATTCGCCGTGCGTACGCACTAATTACCGGATTTGCGTAAAACTTTAAGCAAAAACCGAACTTTCGCGAATGAACTTCAGCATCAAATTGGATAACTTGATATTACACCAGCCGAAGCAAAACTGAACCTTAAAGCTTGCGCGTGAGGGTTATTGAATATGCAAATTAAGCATGGTAGAACGGGACCCTTGTTTTGACAACTCATTATCGGTCTAAATGGACTGGGCTTGTGATTCACAGCTCGCACCCCAGTCCACTTAGACACTTTGCTACTAGCAGACCAGAACTTGCCTGACCTCCAATTGAGCATAGTTGTTAGAAATCTGGGGATCAAGTAATACCGGGAACCCATGCGTAGTCGAGGATAATTGTTTTGTGAATAGCACGCGGCCACGAGCGAATTCGGCGAAAGTACTGTTTGTTTGCCGAAGATATTATGGCGTTTGTATGGCTGATTGCGAACGGATCAAGATTAGGTTTTTGGAATGGAAAACGGGTTCGTTGGAAAGTATAAGGCGATTTATTCAAAGAAGTCTTTGTGTTTGTCGTAGATTAGGTATTCATAATGGGTGGCATTGTACAAAATCTTAATTGCGAAATATCATTTAGGACTACTGGCTGTGCCTCTATGGGAGAAGCCTAATCGAAAGGGCGTAGGAAGAAAAGCCGACATTCAGCAGCGGAGGCGCTTTGGCTTATGATGATGGTGTTCCTGTCAGTTTATGCGCTAAGGTTTAAGGACCAATATATGAAGGTTGGTAACCACGAAGGTGTTCCTCATCAGTTCGGAACGCGTTTCCAAGGAAAATTCACCGGGCACATAAAAGCAATACCTTTCAGAGTTCATGTGAAGTCACGCAAAGCTCGTCTTTACCTGTAACAGAGAAAATACCAACATGATTATATTGAAGGAATATTTCATTTAATATATTACAGCTAGGGCAGACAATACTTCCTTCATCTTATACGAGTACATTCTTGCCTGAACTCCAATCGGTTTAAATGTGAATTAGTGACATTATTTGATAACTTCTGTTTGACATGCAAAATAACAACTTCGCAAACAAACCGCGGTAAAACAGATGGGAAACTTCATGAATAAAATAAACTATTCAAACGATTAATGGGCCGCAATTCCATATATCGTACTCCTGGTTGATAGAAGGGAAATCTCTAAGGTATATAATCGCAATTGTTTCACGTCTCAAAAAAATTACTGGTAATATGTAACGCGCGTTCGTAAAGTTATGTACATACATACATACATACATTCACGCCTTTATTAGGTAGGCAGAGCACATGAAACGTATGTTCCAGCGCCACTTTTAGCATAAATGTGGGTATAAAAGATCGACTAAATGTAATATTTCAGTGATAGGTTGCTAGCCCATCGCCCACAACACACTTCAACCCTGATCCCTTAGTCGACTTTTACGACACCCACGGGAAGAAAGGGGGTGGTGAAATTCTAACCCGACACCACACGGGGGGCGTAAAGTTATGTATCATATTATAAAGTATGTATGTAGCACTTTATTGAACACAATACCGTAAGGAATATACAAGTCACACGATACATCAAAGTACTAAACCTTTGACTAAGAGTCGCAAGTCGACATTTTCGGTTTTGGTTGGCGTGGAAAGTTTTTTGAAAGACAGATCTAGAGTGTATATTCAATACCTAGATATCAATTGTGAATGATATTGACTACGCGTGTAGCCTAGTTGGTAGTGACGCCTAAAAAGCTGTAGGTCCAGGGTTCGAATCCCGGTAAGGGCATTTATTCGTGTGCTTAGCAAATTTTCTTGAGTCGTGGATGTTTTTTATGTATTTATTTATCTATATAAGTATGTTCATCATCGTTAAGTACCCATAGTACACAAGCTTTGCTCCAAACTGAGCACTACTAGGTCCATTAGTGTAAGATTGCTCCCAAATATTTATTTGACAACTGACCGTGTTAAATGAGTTAGATAGTAGACTGAGTTAATATATATATATATATTTCATCTTGTAGAGCACTTTATATATTTCAATGCAAATCCAGAAGGATGGAATCGTAGTATCGTCATTTGCGTACCGTTCAATCCGCTTTTCAGAGCCACGGGGAATGGAAAAGGGGAGATGATCGTGTATTACATCAAAGACATATGTTTTATTTACCAGAAAGTAAGCAATATTTTTTGAAACCGCATATCTTTCACGATTGTTATAAAACAAATCTAACCTAACCTACAGGGCTCTGTGCGATGTTTTTTTTAAATCGCGGTATCAAGATATACTTGTGGGTGAGCGTTGAGGTGAGCTGAAAACATGTTACAGAATAGGATACGGCCCGAATACGGTGTCCCCTGATTTCACCGACAAATATTTCACCGAATGCATGGTTTCGCCGAAATTTCGTTTCATCTAATTTCTGTTACTCAGAAACCGTTTACTTATTGCGTAAAGCTACAAGGTCACTCTGTAGAATCCATTACGTTAGGTTAGGTCTGTTTATATACTAATCTGTATAAGTACACTGTTCTGAAAACAATGGTTTGCGATGAAATGATAAGTCTGAAACATACATTTGATGGGACATACACACATACATTCACGCCTTTATTCCCAAAAAGGGATAGGCAGAGCACATGAAACGTATGTTCCAGCGCCACTTTTAGCATAAATGGTTGCTAGCCCATCGCCAACAACACACTTCAACCCTGGTCCCTTAGTCGACTTTTACGACACCCACGGGAAGAAAAGGGGTGGTGAAATTCTAACCCGACACCACACGGGTTGATGGGACAATTATCGGTAAAACAAGGCCCTGAATACACGCCCATCAAAGGTGTTGCAAGCTGTTAATAATAATTTAATATGAAGCATCTCCCTCATTTTCTTTCCACCCCTGTCACTCCCGTTTCCGGATAATGGATGTAAAGCGCTCGCGGCGGTGCAGATGGACGACCTTATTGCACTGTCATTGCGGCATGCTTGACCTGGCTCATACATACATACATACAAACATACAAACCATCCATGTTTACAATGCAGGCGAATTGTCTCTGACCTTAGGGTATATATATGAAGACAATCAGTAAGTACAGTCAGTGTCATATAGTTAGTAGCAGTCAGAGCAGCCAAATATTTCGTAACACATCCTTATTCTTGTAATAAAGAAGTGTACCGAAATATTTGGCTACCTTGGCTGCTACTAACTATAAGACGCCGACTGTACATGCATTACTTTATGAAGGGGAGGGTAAGCCTAGTGGTGGACGCTGCTTACGAAGCTGAAGCTCATGAGTTCGAATCCCGGTAACGGCAAATATTTGTGTGATGAGCTGATGAGCATGAATGCAGCAACAAGCATTGGATTTTTTCTGTTTATTTAAGTATTTATATGTATAAGATGTCTCATCTTCTAATTGTCATAACACAAACCTTATTGAGTTTACTATAGCTAGGAGCTAGTTCGATTTGTGTAACATTGTCCCTCAATATTTATTTATGTATTTATCTAACTGGGCTCAAATCTAAGGAATCAATTCTAGCTACCGAACGGTACTGAAAATTTTGTTTTATGTGCTCTGCCGATCCCATTTGAAAATACCAACGTGGTTCTATTTATAACTTTATGTATAGGTACCTACTATGTTAATTCGTGAATGTATCCTGTATACGTATATGTGAGCACAAATGATTTTCACCCAGTGATATCGATGTTCACCCTCAACATAACTTGGATATTTCTCATTACATTCACTCACAAGCGCGTATCGCGTCATGAATGGAGCGAGCATATATTACTATCAATATTGATGTATGTTGATAGCGCTCGTAATTGTTATCTCCGACACGTGTATATGTGAGTTATTAGAGTATGAGAAACAGGTCAAAGCTACAGTTCAGTGCCGCGTGTAGTTAATCAACTGTTCCTTGTTATTAAGTCCCATTACCCAGGAGAGAACATGACGGTTTCTTAGGAAAATGGTTAGAAATTGGATTTCGAACACAATGCCGATAAGAAGGTTAAAGACGAAAACTAACCTCAATTTTGGTCGATTAAAAACCATAAAATCATAGTTTTAAAAAGTGACCCATGAAATGTAACAACTACAAAATGAAGTAGCGACAGGGAAAAAGTGGAATGACCCAAATAAATAATATGTTGATAAATTATTTCGATTAAGTACGTTATCAAGAAATAATTCTATGGATATTATTCTATACCTATATACTAGCTGCCCTCGCGACTTCGTCCAAGCATTGCCAAGAACGCAAGCAGAACCACGGGGTAAAAATAGCCTATGTCAGTCCAGAAAACCCATTCTACACCCAGGTGAAAGTATAAGCGGTTCCGGTGATTACCCATTACATATCAACAAACTTACATAGCTATGGTAGTCAAAGACACTTCCTCTTTATAATATTAGTATAGAAGTATTGTTTGTCATACTCTGTAGATAAAGAATTGAGGACTGAGGTGAGAAGCCAGTGCAATAAATGAGAGAACATTTTTGATATCAGTAAATTTATGACATTGAATATCATCATCATCATATCAGCCGAAAGACAACCACTGCTGGACATCAGCCTCCCCCAAAGAGTGCCAAAGTGACCGGTCCTGCGCCACCCGCATCCAGCGGACTCCAGCGACCTTTACCAGGTTATCAGTCCACCTTGTCGAGGGTATAGTGACGCAGAAGCAGAGATTTAACATAAATAGTTACATGCAATTCCATGCTTCCAAGAAGCTTCTAAGAATATATCATTGTACAAAGATGTACATTGTTTTCTGTTTACTAGTAGTTCTGTCAATCTGCTGTTTCTCGAGATGATAATGGGATTTCTTGTGGACGGGTTTAAAGAGGAGTTGTTTAATCTGCCTCCCACACGTAGTATGCCGTCCTCGTCTAAGTACGGATTGAGTTTTAAGATGTTGCTCTTTGCACCGACAGTTTTATCCGCACGTAGTTTTCTGATGTCATCGGGGAATTCATAATGCTGAATATGCTTGACGATTACCTTTTCTGCAGTTATTAATTCGGTCACCGTTAAATAAACCAATTTAATTTGTGTAGTCAGGTGTGATGCTCTCGCTATTGCAATAAAGCATAAAATCCAAGCTAACACGCGGGTGATGTGAGTCATGTTGCTATGTCGGGTCAATAATTCCATTATGGTCGACGGAGGCTCCGATTTCACAACATATGTTTTCTTTGATTTAGCTTCACATTCTGTCGGTATGATAATTGTACTGTCAAGAGATTTTCTGTCAAAATTCTTTAACCAGGAAGGTCCGTGCCACCATAGCGAATGGTTTCTTAGTTGGGACACGGTTAACCCTCTTGTGGCGCAATCTGCCGCATTGTGCTCAGACTTCACATGATTCCAGTGTGTACTCGGAATGACGTCATGGATTTGTTTGACTCGATTACTGACGAAAGTATTCCATTTCGACGGATCGCCTTTCAACCATCCTAAGACGATCATGGAGTCTGTCCAGGCGTAGGTGTGGTCATGTAAACCTTCCCATTTAAATGTGTCAATCACCTTTTTCATTAATCGGGACAAAAGTAACGTCCCACTAAGTTCCTTCCGTGGAAGCGTCAATTTTTGATTTTGGCTTATTGGTGTCAATCGAGATTTCGCTGCTATAAGTCTGACGAGGGGCTCGCCATGTTTGTCAAATGACCGGACGTAGATGCAGCAGGAATAGACCTTATCTGAGGCATCGCAAAATCCGTGAATTTCGAATCTTTGTGTCATGTCACCCAACCATCTGGGTATTTCAATACTTTCAATGTCACGTATGTCAGTTGTAAATCTTTGCCAATCATTTCGGACAGCTTCTGACACAACGTCGTCCCAGTCGCAATCCACATGTGCCCATATGGCTTGAAAGAGTAATTTGGCTTTAATTGTCAAAGGATTCAAAAATCCCAAGGGGTCATATATTTTTGAGATCTCCGAAAGTATTGAACGTTTCGTAAGTTTCTCCACGGGCCTTTCTGCTAACGTGTTCTTGAATGTAAGTGTGTCACGTGCGGGATTCCATTGTAACCCGAGCGTTTTAGTGGTTTGTGCGTTGTTAAAGTCTATTACATTTGGATTTATGTTGTCATTCGATATATTTTCCAACAATGCTTGAGTATTGCTGGTCCATTTTCGTAGGTTAAACCCTGCTCCCTGAAGCATGGAGATGAGTTGTTGTTGAATTTCTAATGCATGATTTTCGTCATTGCTTCCTGTCAATACGTCATCAACATATATCTCGTTATTGATAACGTTTGCCGCTAGTGGATATTTGTCAAAATCATCTTGTGCCAGTTGTTTGAGTGTTCTTAAAGCCAGGTAAGGAGCGGCCTTTTGGCCATATGTGACAGTCGTCAGTAGATATTCTCTCAATGGTTGATCAGGAGCATCTCGCCACACGATCTTTTGGAGGTGCTGATCGTCTTTGTGGACTAGGATCATTCTGTACATTTTCTCACAATCCGAGGACATGACGAATTTGTAATGTCTCCATTTGATCAGTAGACTTTGCAAGTCCTGGTGTAGTTTCGGTCCACATTCCATGAGATCATTTAGGCTGTGTCCTGATGTAGTAGCTTGACTTGCATTATACACAACCCTTAACTACGTTGTCAGGGAATCCTCTTTTTTGACTGAATGGTGGGGTAAAAAGCAGTGGGGTTCCACGTCCTCAGAACATTCCTTCATGTGTCCCATTTCGAGATATTCATTGATAAACCCTTTGTAGCTTCTTGAGAGGTTGTCATCTTTCAGTAGTCGTTTCTCAAGTTGTCGGAATTGTGCTATTGCTTGCGGCTTGGATTCTCCCAGGAGGTTGGCAAAGTTTTCTTTCATCGGTAGCCGAACCTCATATCTTCCATTTTCTAATCTTCGAGTGGTGCTAGTGTACAGTGTCTCGCAGTAAACTTCCTGTGGTGTCATGGGATTGTTCGAGTCAGCGATGTTTTCGATCTCCCAGTATCTTGCTAAATTATCAGTGTCATTAATCACTACATGACAGTTGTAGGTTTTAACGGCACCCGACAGGATCCAGCCTAGTTTTGTTTGCTGTGCCATGGGTATATTGGAGCCCTTAATTAAACCATTCATCATTATTTGAGTATAGACATCAACATCTAAAAGAATATCGACGGGTTGGGATATGTTATATTTCGGGTCTGCTAGCGTAATATTGTCTATGTGCTCCCAGTTTTTCTTTTCAAATGTAGTGCTGGGTAAATTACTAACTACGCGTGACATAATTAACGCATCCGTTGAAAATTTGAAGTCGTTGTGTAGTGATTTGCATTGTAACGTTACCTTTCCTCGACTTTTATTTGACAGAGTCCCGACGCCAGATATGTTTGCTTTTAATTGCTGCCGCTGTAACCCTAACATCTGCGCTGTGTTTTCGTTAATAAGCGTGATCTCAGAGCCTTGATCAATGAGTGCTCTAAGGGTGATATATTCCCCATGGCTGTTGGCCACTTGTAATAATGCAGTTGGAAGTAATATTTCGTCACCACTCCCGGCCACAAAATTATTTTGCATATGTCTTTGCGGTGTCATGGATGTCGATGCCCGAGGTAATGAGGACGTCTGCTTCGGTGCAATTGCATTTCCAAACGCCTTATGTAACACAGTGTTGTGAGGTTCATTGCATTCCTTACAACGTTTTTCTGATTTGCAATAATTCTTTGTATGCACGTATAAACAGTTTTTGCACACGTTGGACTTTGTAACATATTTTATTTGCTCGCCTGTTGACATGCTTAGAAATTGCTTGCATTGGAATAATGTGATAAAACTGTCGGTGCAAAGAGCAACATCTTAAAACTCAATCCGTACTTAGACGAGGACGGCATACTACGTGTGGGAGGCAGATTAAACAACTCCTCTTTAAACCCGTCCACAAGAAATCCCATTATCATCTCGAGAAACAGCAGATTGACAGAACACATTTACAAACGCTTCACGGTGGTCCTAAACTGACATTACTACAATTACGAGAAAAATACTGGATCATCGGTGGATATCAAACAATCAAAAAATACTTACACCTTTGTGTGACTTGCCGGAGGTTTAACGCCAAGCAACATCAACAAATCATGGCCGATCTACCCCAACCGAGAGTGATCGCATCCCGTCCGTTTTTACACACGGGTGTCGACTTTACAGGGTTTGTTGACATTAAAGCAAACAAGGGAAGAGGAATAAAGACGCTGAAAGCATATATAGCAGTATTTGTCTGTCTGGCAACTAAGGCTATACACTTAGAATTAGTGTCCGAACTCAGCAGCACCGCATTCCTGGCAGCATTCCGACGCTTCTGTGCCAGACGTGGAGAACCTGGTCACATGCACAGTGACAACGGAACTAACTTCGTTGGAGCGAATCGTCAACTCGTGAAAGAACGAAAAGAGATCATGAAAAGCATGGACACATCGGTTATAAACGGCGTAACTGAAAGGGGCACCCAATGGCACTTCAACGCGCCTGCATGGCCAAATGCGGGTGGGCTATGGGAAGCAGGCGTCAAAAGTACCAAATACCACCTCAAACGAGTATTAGGAGACCAGAAATTGACATACGAGGAATTTACGACCCTCCTTTGCCAAATTGAAGCCTGCTTGAACTCAAGGCCGCTATGTCCGTTGACAGAAAATATTGACGAACTCAAATGTTTGACACCCCGGCACTTCCTTATTGTAGGAGATACCCACTTGACAGTTCCTGAGCCTAGCAATTCCAACCATGACCTCAGAAAAAGATGGCAACTTGTACAAAAAATTACAAAAGATTTCTGGCAGCAATGGTCTAGGGAATATTTACAACAGCTACAATCAAGGAACAAATGGAAAAAACCAACAGAAGAAATGCGAATAAATGACATTGTCTGCATCCGCGGAAATCAACCCGTGGGACGATGGGCTCTAGGCCGTATAATTGACACACACCCTGGAAAAGATGGCCATACAAGAGTCGTGACACTTAAAACCGAGAACGGTATCATGAAACGACCGATTGTACAATTAGTTCCCCTCGTTACCAGCGAAAAGGATACGAAGATTGACAACGATAAACTTCCTCCGCCTACATCAAAAAATGTTAGATCTACGCGACGAACGAGCAAGATTTCGTGGACCACACTCCTAACTCATTCCATATTCATGCTAATGACATTATCGATTCCCGCCGCACATGCTCATACTAAAGATTTTAAAATCACGCCACTGAACCCTAATCGTACCTTATACTTCGACAAGATTGCTGACATACAAGAAATTAAAGATGACTGGAAAATTATTCTGTACTATAATATGACAAATTATTGGCAAAATGTGGAGGCGTTGGACAGTTACGTGAAGCACATTAAACAGTTCATTCGACCGACATTGCTGACACAATTTCATTTGATCATAAATCAATTAGATCAAGATATGAAAGAATTCCTGTTTACAACACTCTTCTTAAAACTCACCCCATGGAAACAACTCGATACAAAAGAGGTCTAGTGGACGGAGTGGGATATATAGCAAACACACTCTTTGGAGTGCTGGATCAACGATTCGCAGAAAAGTACGAAAATGACATCCGACTTACACGGCACAATGACCATCATTTACTTCAGTTAATAAAAAACCAAACAAGTATACTAGAAGCTGAAGGTAATATACTGAAACGCAATGAAGACATCATGAATAAGCAATTTCAAATAATCACTGAGCACCTAAATCGTTTGACAGACATAGCAAAACAATCAGAGCACGATCACGAAAATGCATTTTATCTCATGACGTCATCAATGGCAGCGAATGCAATCCTAGTGCACCTAAAAAACACACAACAAACCGTCATCAATACGCTCACAAATATGTACCACGCCCATGTCGACGTTCATTTGTTGTCTCCTAAGCAATTGCAAACGGAACTCAACCGTATAGCTCGACATCTAGACAGCAAATTAACACTCCCAGACGTTCAGGATAACATACGTAACATGTATAAATTACTTACTATTCGTGCTCGTATTACCGACCAGTATCTCATAATGGAAGCACAGATTCCGCTACTAAGTGACGAACATTTTGAACTTGACAAACTTATAAACATCCCTCAACGCATATCGCAACAAAATGTTATTTTTGCGTTTATAACCGATGTGTGCGGAACAGAACTAATAGCATTCGATATTCACCAGGACACCTTTATACCGATCGAGCAATCAGACATAAATACGTGCCTTCAAATGACTGAACAAAAATTATTATGCCACTTAAATCGCCCCGTTTATGATGTAAAACAAGGGATATCAATTTGCAATACGGAAGTACTAAGTCATCGGGAACTATCTAATTCATATTGTCATACGGTAACTACACCATGCAGTGACAAATGGATCAAATTACGTAAACAAAACACATGGATCTTCACCTGTTGCGACGAGTGCTTTGTTCGCATTTTATGCCCAGACGGGTTGACATCGAAAGTATTACTTAACAACGGATTGATAACTCTGGGTCAAGGTTGTGTTTTGAAAGGTGACTCCTTTATGTTGTACGCGAACAAAGATTACGTTGCAAAATCAATTATTGACTTGGACACGGCTATTAAGCCCGAGCTATCACCACTTAACGATATACTAAATACTTCAATAAGCCACATGACATTCACTAATGAAACTCACGAAGAGCAATTTTCAAATATTCACCGGGATATAAAACTGCTTAAAACCAAATCCAAACTTGAAGAGATGTCCTCTCACGATCAATATCAATACGTAACCATTGGAGCATCATTGATCATCAGCACTGTTGTCCTCCTGGCGGGCACCTTCGTGTACTACAAGTACCGTACAGGAACGTGGAGACTGGCACAGCAGCAACCAGGGGCCAAGGAAGAAACCTGTGTCTGTGTTCAAAGTGAAACAATAGAGTGCGGGAGTGAGCCAGTGCCGAGTGCGCGGAAAGCTACCACTTCCGCAAAACAAGTGGTTTTTGACACTAGGACGAGCACAGACTCTTAAGCAAAGTGACCGATCCTTAACTTAAAAATTATATTTTACATGGTTTTTTCTACATTATGTTATAGTTGTTAAATAAAAACTAATTTTGCACTTTATATTTCCATATTACATATTATAATAATTTAGTAATAGAAGGTTTGCATTTGAGATTACATGTTCTTATATGTTATAACTTTATTGTTAGGTAACAATAATTTTACATTATTGCATACACGTTTACAATCACGTCTTAGAGTTTAGCAATTAAGTGTACCTTGTAACTTATTCCTTTTAAGCCTTCTTCTGAGATGGCAGTATGTACAAAGATGTACATTGTTTTCTGCAACGATGCGCGTGCACTTTGCGATAGCCCAAAATAATGTCATTAACCTCGCACACGCAGCGCTGTATCCGACGTGTAATTATAAATATATGTGTAGCAATAAGTCAGTGTACGTTTGACCAGCTAGAATAAATCGCCTTTCCATTATTCGCGGTCTTTTTACTCCTCGGCACTCGTCCCCTCATTGACACTTTACTGCATCTTTATACAATCATAGCGATCTCAAGCTACCATATTCAATAACTCTCTATCAAACTGCATAACCATTGTTCAGTTACGAAAGCAACAGTAAACCGAAACCGCTATTATAAACACATTGTAAACAAAAAGATCTTTGTCATTAAAGTGCAGCAATAACTCACTATCCATTAATATCACTATAGTGACAGGACCTTAAGTCAACTCATTAAGGGCGGGATTTGAATGGTTAGTTACATGTGTGTATGTGTCAACATATCGCCTTTCAATTGTTTACTCACAAACAGTTGCCTAACGCTTGCTGTACCATTCACGACCCGCCTTGGCACACCATACTACGCATCTCTACCCAGCATAAATTGATCTTAGGACCTTATTTTACTATAACGATGGCAAATATGCTTCAGGTCTGCCTGGTGACAGATATCGTAACTTGTGAACGCTTTAGAGTCCCAAGCGTACTGCTGACCATATTGATATGAAGATTCATTGTGTTGTGGGCACAAATGCTCACTCTAAGCCCGGTGCATCCTTGGATCCGTCACCCTCCTACCAGGAACACAACACCCCATAGTAGTTACTAGCTTTCGCCCGTGACTTCGTCTCCCGGGATTAAAACTATCCTATATTTAATCAACGCTATAAACTATATTCGTGCAAAATGTCATCCAAATCGCTTGAGTAGGTATATTTCGTGATTGAGTAACAAACATGTGAACATCTAAACTTTCGCATTTATAATAAGTATGTAGAATGATAGTGTTATTACGGCTGCGGACTTCTGTAAAGGCCTCCACACACCGAACGCGGGTCGTGCGCGGCGCGGATCGGGCGGTATCTCTATCTCTTTCGCACAGTAGCGCGGGCCCGCTCAACTGTGTGATAGAGATAGTGAGAGATATATTAAATGCGTTGGTAAGTGAGAGAGATACACCGACCCGCGCCGCGCACGACCCGCGTTCGGTGTGTGGAGGCCTTTAGTTGGGCTGCTCCAAATATGAGCAAGATGACATCCCACCGTGCCCTAGCTCTCGATTAAATAAAGTGCATTCAGAGATCAGCTGACACTGGCTTGGCTGAGTATAGTTGCGGTAATCTTTGCGAATACCACCCTCGTTAGTCGTTATGGAAGCATAATCGATTTGTCTATTCGCGCCTACGAGCTACGGTGGCATAGTGGATATGAAATGTGACACATATGTTTTATTGGTGCGATATGTGAAACCGCGGCCATTGTTAAGTAGAAATTTATATTATCTTGTAAAAAAATTGTAGCAAATGTGCAGTGCATAACTACTTTGCGCGAATAAATACAGTCAAGCGAATACTAAAAATCCCTGACACGTGTTTCGCCTCTGTAAGACAAATCACCAGGATATTGACGGCAAAGCCAAACTTTAAATGGCTTTTTAGGCCTACTTACTCTAAAGTAACTAGGCCTGAAACGCCATTCAAAAAACCGCCATACGCTTATCTACATAAGGGTGAGTTCACAGAACTATGCAAGGCATAGGAGCGGTGTGCGAACAATGCACCTATCTCTATCTTGTAAACCATTATATAGGAAGCTCGGTATACTGCCTCTGCCCTGCATGTACATCTATGAAATTTGCATATTTGTCAAGCAACATGTATTTATTTAAAACAGCTGATACCAAGTCTACAAGACATAAACGTGATCGGGAAGACTTGTTCATGAATGCGCCCATAGGACAGCATTATACTCAAATCATTGCTTTGCAATGTGCATGAATTTTTTTAATAAGTTACCAAAAAGTTCAAAGGAGCTGCCACTTCATGAATTTAAAAAGAAGTTAATGCATGTACTCGCTGAAAAACAGTATTACAGTGTAAAGAACTTTCTATCGCAAAATGTATTGTTTGCATAATACTTAGCCAAATTTTGCACGCTAGTATTGAATATACATTATAGCAGAATAAGCAACCTATTGTCTAAGTACCACCTAAGGACACTGTAAAAAAACTACTTGTTCTATGCAAATAAAATCTTTATCTTTATCTAAGTTCAAAATTCACCAGTTTATCTCGATAGTCTCCTGCCGGTAGATTTGAAAGTAACTCATCATCTCCAATTTTAACCAAACAATTAAACTACGTCTTATGCAAATCACAACGAATCTCGCCTCACCTCACTATCATCCTCCTAGTTATTCCCGGTAGTGCCCTTAAGGAGCCCGGGGTCCGCTTTGATACCTTATCTGAAGATTTATAGGCATAGGCGCTAGTTTTACGAAAGCGACTGCCATCTGTCATTGCAACTCAGAGCTGGGATTAGACCGGTTTCCTCAAATATTCCGTACGTAAGTTCCGAAAAGCTCTCACCCGCAATAACAGCAGTTAAATTCATAACAACCAGGCGTAATCATAGGTCAGATTAAACTGGTTACTCTGACAAGAGTTGGTGGCAAGCGTTGTGAATAGGTAAACAGACATGCGACGCAGTGGCGCCGACACCCTATTTGTTTGCAAAATGTACATTAGAAGATGTCATAGAGGGAAATTAAAAATGGCAGCGACGATATTAAAAGCTAGTAGGAATTTATTTGACGTTGGAGTATTTACAGCCGATGCTATCATATATATCATATTACAAAGAGACAATATGTATATTGCCGAAGTAGTCTTGCTCACACTTATGTAGGTCGAGCGCTAAATAGTACGGTACGCGAACACTGTAATTTGTCGTCAAACTAACATAAGTCCCAAATTTGGTTTTTTATGTTATCAGCGAGAGTACATTAAGTACTAACAGCGAAAAATAATTTCTAGCGGTTTTTGATTTGGTTTTTGAATAATTTACTTTTTTGTAAGGAACACTTGTAAAACTTTGCAAAGATTATACAAGTTATTGTTTTTTCCTATAATGCATCGCATTTGATTATTCAAACCTTACATATCGTTTTCTAATAGTTTTGTCAAGAGATTACGTCAGCAAAACAGGAAATGATTTAAAATATTATAAATCTTCTAAAAGAATATTCAAGTGACTAGTGGCTAAAAAAGTGTATTCAAGAGAATTAAAAAAATGGCTCCATTAATTTCTAACATATTTATCAATAGTATTTTTTTTAATGAGGAATTATATCTTGAAACCATTCTCCTTACCATAAAAGAAATCTCATAAATTCTCAAGCCGGTGTAATTCATTTTAGTTCTATCGAAGAATATATAAATACAAATTCTAACGGATTCGTCAATAGCTCTAAATTGTATTAGCTTATCAGTTATTGTCAGTAATTTAAATCTTTCGCGCGCAACTCGCGCGATTCGTGTGCAGCGTGCTGCCGGCCGAGTACCTCGCCAAGGCCGAGCGTACGCTCAAACTTGTAGGTACAAGCTTTAAGTTCTTGATTTTACTTTATAGTTAGTTACTAAGTAGTAGTGTTGCCAGTGATGACATATGGCACTGAAACGTGGTCGCTTACTATGGGCCTCATAAGAAGGCTCAGTCACCCAAAGGGCAATGGAGAGGGCCATGTTGGGAGTTTCTCTGCGTGACCGCATCAGAAATGAGGCTATCCGCAGCAGAACCAAGGTAACCGATATAGTCCTCCGGATCGCTAAACTTAAGCGGCAGTGGGCGGGGCACATAGCACGTAGAACCGATGGCCGTTGGAGCGGAAAGGTTCTCGAGTGGCAACCACGTACCGGAAGGCGCAGCGTGGGTAGGCCCCTGACAAGGTGGACTGATGTCCTGGTAAAGGTTGCGGGAGTCCGCTGGATGCGGGTGGCGCGGGATCGGGCACTTTGGCACTCTTTGGGGGAGGCCTATGTCCAGCAGTGGACGTCTTTCGGCTGATATGATGATGATGATGATGATGACTAAGTAGTTGTCTTTCGGTTGAAATGACATAATTATCTATTTTATTTAACTAATAATAGCAGGTAAAGAAAGTTATATAGGGTTATTAGTATTAAACTTTCTTTAACTTTAATTTTATTTGTAGACAGAGTTATTTTACTTATTTACTAGAGGTTTTCCAGGTCCCGATGTGAGATCTGGGGCCCGTTTCATGAAGCAACAAGTTACAAATTACAAGCGGAAGTCTCTTTCTTCATGAAACGGGCCCTTGATGGTACTAGTATGAAGTAAGTACAGAAAGTATAATCACAGGGTTATTAGTTATCTGTCTAATAGTAGCAGTAGGCAGTTAAATTAGGGTAGGGGGTAATCTCCGAAAATAGGTACCTTACCTACTCATTCGATTTCAAAGAATCTTTCAAATTCCGATTAGGGCCTAACATTAAATTATTGAATGACCAATAAACCTCAGAAAAGTAGTTTTTCATAGATGTGGAAGAGGACTTTTTTTATTAATCCATACAAAAATCAGGAGTTATTGAAAATGTAGAATTTCGATGCACATTTCTTGCATACGTCACGTAAACGCTTTCTTTTAGTTTTGCGTGTTAAGTTTATATTCACGTTGGATCATATTAAGGCGAAACATTCTCTTTTATCATATTTAAGGCCAACCTTACCAAATATAATAACAAAACTAAATGTATAACATACAAATCGCTGCAAGGCAGATCATCTCGCATCTAGGCAGATGTCGGTGTCGGTACACGCCTCCCTTGCCTTGTAAGAATGAACTGATTGATAAAATAGGTGACCGAGGTGGATTGTTCCGATAGCTCAGTTGATTGAGAGTAGGGAATGCAAAACCGGTTTTAACCGAAATCAAAGAAACCCGTTATAACCGACTGTAAGAAAGCGGGCCGTGGGTCGGCTAGAGATCCGAGGGGTAATCACGTAATGTTTCGAACGCGCGTTAGGACAATTCAACTGTCGTTTTTCATATAAAAAAATGACATTTAGATCTACCTAGCGTACGTTACGTAGTAAATAAAAAAAAAACTAAATGAAATTATTTTCAAAATTGCTTTCTTGGGGTTAGATATCAAGATATATAACGGATCATTTGTGATACGTTGTATCTTGATATCTAACCTAATTACTTGGGTATATCGTATCTGAAAGAGTCCAACCTTGATATTTTGTGACAAAAACTAAACGAACTATACCAACTGATGAAAAGGCGCAGTTAAAGGGTTAAAGAGGTATTTCCCGTTGGATATATGGCTGCTACGTATCATTTTATGATTAATATGTACCGTGTCTGCAGTACAGTTCCATAAGTCACGTAAAATAGGTATTGAAGTAGAACTGTGTCACTTGGTAATATTGAAAAATTTAAAAAAATACTTAATGCAATTATTTTCGAAATTGCTTTTGTGAGGTAAGATATGAGGATATCACATATCATTTGTGGTATATTGAATTTTAAAAAAGTCAGCCATACACAGCATGCTGGTTGCCGCGGACTTGCTTTACGGAATTGGCCATAATATGTAATTATTATTGAATGACAACAAATTGCATATTTTTTGAAAGCTAATAAAATGCTTGATATTTTTTATAATGACATTAATCACGCAAAAGTATCTCTTTCTTGAATTATGATGGTAAGTGAGCAAACGTCTAAGGTAAAAAAATCCATTATTTTTTTTTTTTTTTCAAACGGTTTGTTGTACGTTGTACAGTTCAAGAAAACAATTATAGTACGTTTAATATGCTTTCAAATGACACCTCACACGAAGCAATAGAACCCGAGATTTGAACAAAAATCGATGACCGTCGGCCGCCATCTTTGTGACGTTACAACTATGTCCGGTCCCTTTCAATTAACTAAAACCGGTATATTCGTACTCTGGAGACAACAAGGAACACATTAATACCAGTGTTAGGTATATAGAAGACGTGTCCACGAATTTTATGAATATTGGCCAATTTCCGCCGTACTATATATTTTTTCATGTGAGCGTGAGCTCCACTTAACACTGGAGTACAGTCAAGTGTAAAAATATAGTTGCATACAACTTACTCATAAATATGTCCCATAATTCTTATGTTTGCGGATTAAGGTTTTGGTACTTATTTATGAGAGGATGTTATCGAGACATATTTTTGCAATATTTACAACATTAATGAAATATTGATTTAGTTTATTACTAACTATATACTATTACTGACTATTCGTAATCATTACAATCATCACAGCTGGTCAGTGGAGTGTTTCTGTACAATCTGTATGTTTACGGTCTGCAACACACTGGTGTGGCCTGCGGTGGCGGACAATAGAAAATTTGACAGCGGCGGACAAGTTTACTATTGTCCGCCGGGGCCAAGCCGCGCCAGTGTTATGCAGGCATATACAGGAGTCATTATATATTGTTTTTTTTTATTACTACCATAGAGATTATTTGTAATCTTACAATCATCATAGCTTTACCATGGAGGTATTTGTACAGTAAAATATAACAATAGCTAAACTCGGTAAAAGATAACATTTTTCAAGTGAGCTGATCCATTCAATAATGGAGTACTGCACATTAATTAAGTATTGATTTAGTTAGCTAATTATAACTGCATAAAATATACAGACTATTCGTAATTTTACTAAACGCGCAATGCCTCTCTCCTTAACCACTATAATGTCAAAGTTCAATACTTGATTACAAATTAAACACTTATTCATTTTCAAAGTAAACTTTTAACGCGCATTGTCGTATTACATTTTGCAAATGCGAATGAATTGTCGATGTCCGGTTACCTACACCTAACCTACACCAAAGACACTGGGAGGAGATAGACACATGCAGACAGACCAAAGAGATTCTGGCAAAACGCGACAAGAAACTCACAACCACACTACTGAGGACACATAGAAACCAACTACGCAAGATTGTTGGAATTATAACAGGACATAACACTCTGAACAAACACCTCTACAACATAGGTATCACGGACAGCCCCATGTGCAGAGCGTGCATGGAGGCGGAGGAAACGACCAAACATATTCTACTGGACTGCAAGCAGGTAGAAGTATACAGGGAAAAGCACCTAGGGTCCCCGGAAACACTCCGGGACGCAGTCAAAAACACAAAGGCACTCACGAACTTCCTGGAGGAGCTGGGGTGGTTAGAGTAGCGCTACCCCATTTCACGCAAAATAGGCACGCTGGATGTCGATTTGCGGAAAAGGCCCAGCATACTAACTAACTAACTAACGATGTCCGGTTGTCAGCACAAGGGGAGGCTCCCGCGTAGGAAACAAGCAACGGCGTGCTGTGATTGGTCATGACGTTCTCGCCGTCGGCGCACTAGACTCGCGCGCAGATCGTCGTGAGTTCAAATTTGAAAAATAATTGATAAGTGAACAAAACGAGGAGCTATTGATGAATTACTTAGATTTTTTATCAATAGATTACTATGATAAAGCTGGATTATATGCGTCGACTTGAATTTTTTTGAGATTTATTTTTAAATAATTAGGAGGATTTCAACATTAAACTGTTTGTATAAAATTAAGCTGTTGATAAATATGTTATTAATTCAGACTCTGGTTAACTCTGATAGTTTTTAATAGTATTCAGTAATCCAAGCCCACTTGTATAATCTTTTAGAGGAAATATATACATTTTATTTGGGTCGGGTTATACTGACCACTTGACGAAAGTTTTAGAAAATTAAATGGGAGATTATAATACTAAAATGCGGTACTCCATTGAAGAAAAATACCACTTGTATAATTTATCCTTGGATTTACAAGGGTCGCTAAGAAAACGCTATATAATGCCTAAAGCAACGTGAAAATTCACTAGAATTTTTAACTTCTAGTAGTACTAATTATAGTCTAAATGTTAACAAAAACATCGCGACCTTGTGAGTTATCGAAGGTGCATTCATTTCGCGATACTAAAACTGAGACTGCGCCAGCGACGAAACAAAGGGGCGGGGGGAGCCGATAAAGGGGCCGGTTGGGTAGCGGAGGGCAGGTGCCTCAAGAGGTCGACTCTTTTCAATGGTTTAACGGCTTGGCCACAACTTAGGGTGGCGGTTGCAGCGTGCCATTCGTCGGAGTGAGAGGCCACGACCCAATCCGTCACTCCTGCGTACTTTCCGACAGTCAAAAACTGCATAAGCGTGATTATAGGAGAGCACATGACGCATAGGCTATTTGAGACCTTGTCCGGCCTAACTAAATCTCCATTGTTCACCGACCCGCTCGAGTTTCACCGCAAAATATTCACTATACTTCAAAACCCTCCACTACCCCACCAGTATACTCCTGATCTTACATTACTTACAGTTGTTCTGATTTGCAGATCAACATATATTGGAGACTAGTAAGGAGAGAGGTTGTGAATGGAGCAGCAGATTCGAGACGAGACCGGGTCGGGTTACGAACGGGATCGGGTTTTGCGTGACTTCGGAGGTAGGAGAGCGGAAAAATGGTATTGCAATGACATTGGAATGAATTTGTTAAGACATGTACATAGATACTGTAGGTATCCAAGAAAGTGGTCTACCACTTTTGAACCGTAGCGTAGACCATTTTTTTAGCTTAGGTACTGCACATGCTTGTGGGTTCGTTGAGGGTTCAATTAAAGGACGCGACTTGGATTTATGGACACCAGTCCATAAATCCACATTTTGCAACAATTTGTCCATTTTAAGGGCGTGCACCAACTTAGAAACTTGTCAAACTTTCAATCCAATCATATTTTAACGAACACCGCTTACAATAACATACGGTTTAGTGCAACGTGGGTGCAGTGCAACCCACCCTAAAATCTTTCAACAATGTTTTTGATAAAAATAATTTTCTTACAATTGCTTGTAACGTACCTACCTCTTTCTGTGTCGCTTTTAGGCTCATAATCCTAGATATTAAACACGCGTGTTTTATAACATGACAACACTTGTGTGTTATGGTTGTATCCCGATTAAGTCACGTTGGCACCTTGCAGCAAGATATATGCATGAACACGTAGCATTCTTAAATTAACCGGGTTTTAGAACGTACAGTTTTTTTTAATTTTCGGAAAATGGATTCTTACTCGACTAAACCAATTAAATCCTTTTTGTCAAATTAATTGACTATTTCTTTTTGTCTATGATATAGAAACGTTTAATTTAGTAAAACTATTCACTTTTGATAACATTTTACATGAATTAATACAGATAACATTTTTAAAACGAAAATATTATTTTATTTTGTATTGGCTGTTTAGAGATTTCTGTGCCCGCACTGCGCAAACTTCACGAAAAAAAACTGTTGCGCGCCATAATAGGTTATTTCACAAATATTTGTAAAATTTCTTTATGCCTGTTTGGTTATTATTAAAATTGTTGACTCGTGGTGACTAGAAAAGTAATAAATTTATTACTTCGTGATCCGCGATCGTTCTATTAATAGAATGATCGCCACTGGAAATTCTGGGCGATGTGCAATTTGTGAGTAAAAACCTGTGTCATCTTAATGATTTACTTAATGTAAAGAAAAATAATTTGGCAGGCCTATAACATTTTCATCTAATGAAACTGATTTTTTCTGACTGTTGTAAAACGTCGTATGATACGCGTGAGCTTTGATAATTACATCCTCGGCTTCCTTATCACGCTCACCTGCGGTTCGCGTGAACAATTTCGCCTCTGATGTTATTATCAACATACCTCACTTGTATCACAATGTACTATTACTATCGTTTTCTCGACAGGGCACTTTAATAAACCTTTAAGAAGAAACATTTTAAGATAGGGCATTGTATGTGACATCATAAAGTACCTAAATCTCTCATATTGGAAACAATCAACAAAATCCCAAATTCAATACACTAAACGCATACATTACACCTCATAGGAAGCTCGCAATCAAGAGAATATACGGAATCAATAATTGATGAGCGGGCAACTCTTTCAGATAAGTTGGCGGTTATTCGGTAAACGTCGTTAGGAGCCGTGCGTGAGACGCGTACAGACGAGAATAGGGGCCCGATATGTACGATATTCCTAACATTCGCGCACAAGGACGTAAAGGTTAATATTTCTGTATTAACCTAGGGCGTTTTGAGCGGAGATGGGAAAAGGCTCCTCTTTATTTTTGTTACAACAAGCTTTTATTGTACCAGCGCTGATGCTGCAGTTACCTATTTATAATGTGGGTAAAGTGTGACTTTAGTGTGCTTATTCCGAATATATTAAACCCAAATCATTAATTTTCATTATCCTTAATTTTCGAGCGGCCTCTACCTCGCTCGTAAACCATCTTGTGGGAGCCATTCGGCGACTATTTTCATTATTACCTTAATAGAAATTGTAATAAAATTGCCACGCTCGTTCTTTCCTTGAGTGCTCGGTACGAAAGATACAACCATTAAAAAGATCCCTAGACGTAAATATTACCCACCTAAAGAACTAACGATAAAAATAACTTTGGACGTCAATATGAAACTAAAAACTACTCACTCATGTTAAGCCGATTATTTTTGAAGTTATAATCATTATCTAAAGGTTTTCGTAATCCCCAAAAAGCTCGTATACCCACATTACGACTATTTTCCGATAAATATCCACTAAATTCCTCAACAAACGGCCGTTTAAGTAAAGACCCGATAAAAGTATCGCTTTGTCGATAATGTGTTAAATTTATCGCGCACTAAAGATAAAATTAATCGCTTTGTAGGGGATAGGCTGGTGGCAAGTTTCTCTAATTAGTCGGTTAGCTAGGCCTATAAATCGGACTATAATAAAGTTTTGTTTCCATTGCAGCAATTTGATTAACGGTTGGCGTTTTAAATTAATCCATCTTTTTCACATTAGTTACATTGAGAAATCGATCCAGTCCAGAGGAATCCAAACCACACGGAGGACTCTTAAGGCCTCCAACCACCGGACGCGTGTCGTGCGCGGCGCGTGTGCTGCGCGGCACACGCGCAAGTTGTAAAGCATTGAAACTACACTTCAAACACACATCGAACGCCGCACACGCGCGGCACACGCGCAGCACCCGCACAGCACCCGGGCGGCACACGCGCAGCACCCGCGTAGCACTCGCGCAGCACCCGCGCGGCACACGCGCAGCACCCGCGCAACTGCAGCGCAGCACCCGCGCGGCACCCGCGCAGCTGCACCGCAGCACCCGCGCGGCAGCAGCGCGGCAGCAGCGCTGCACACGCGTTGCTACACGCCGCCCGCGTCCGGTGGGTCCTTTAGGGCGCGTTGCATCAACTTACAATTACAGACCGATCGACGTTAAATATGTCAGTCCATAGAAACTCGTTAAACTTTAAATATAGTATTTATAAATATACGTGTTAATAAAATAACGCAAAACCTGAAAACAGTTTGTTCAGAATCGAGAGTAGAATGTGAAAAAAATGAGGAAAACCGTTTTTGACGAGTTTTTTTTTTAACTTTGTATGGAGCGTTGGTCGATTGGGGCGACCTGCTCCATACAAATGGGAAAAATTAATCGCGTCAAAAAAAAAAATTTTTTTTTTCACATACTACTCTAGATTATGAACAAACAGTTTTCAGGTTTTGCGTTATTTTATTAACACGTTGTCTAATAAACACTCTATTCAGAGCAATGACGCGTCCAAGAGGTAACCGGATGGCTCAACGGTCCTGTGGAACCCGAACTGAGCCAACTTGGACCACGCATTGGTGGAGTGTGCTCGGATCGGAGCCGAACGCAGGGCATTTGAAGAGCAGTCCAATCTTAGGCTCACAGACGTAGGCTCATGCAATATCGTGTTATCTAACCCCACATCTAAGCTAGCAATTAAACTGTACAACTTAATTATTACATTAGTTAAGTGTAGATAGTAAGTAGCTATAAGAATGTACCTATAAGGCCGGCATCATCGCTCAGCGACGAAGGCCTTCTTTTTATTAAATAAAGATTTAAAAAAAAAAAAAACTTGGACTGAAGCGGATATAGAAAAAAATTACAAAAAGTTGAGGCAGCCGATTGAAACAGCGGTTGACGCTGTTTTTATAATGAGATGCTGTTTCAATCGAATATCTGGCGACATTTTTTTTCACCCCTCTCCATTTTTCGCCCCAGTCCAAGTTGGGCCAGTTGTGGTTCCACAACGCTTCGGGAGCTCAAATACCGCGAGCCATCCGGTTGGCTCTCGGACATGAAATTACGCGTCATTGCTTTAACTAGTCCGCTGCACTCTACCTCTCTAGAAAGTTCCAGGTTTCATTTACTGTCTGTCTCGTACGGTTCAAAAAAAAATTCAAAAATTCAAAATTATTTATTTTTTTAACACAGTTATTTCATATGGTGCCGAACCCTCCTTTTAAGTTATAAAAACTTGTGTTAGGAGGTATTCGCTCTCTCGTGCAATGGTAATAAAAATAAACAATGTGCCTATTACTTGTAAAGATACTTACATTATAAATCATTTCCAAAATTGTAATTTTTCCATACAAGTTGTCAGTTCATTGACTGGACTAATAACAGAGGTATATAGCAAGTGAAGCCTGATTTAACCTAATAGGGGCATTGATTTTAGTAGACATAAAGTTGTCTCGTACGGTTGCCGTTATAATGAAGTTAGTACAAAGAAACCGTTAACGTCAACCATAAAATAATCGTTACCGAGCTAGACTGCATTTATTTAGCATTTATAACAAGCGCCACTTCACCTAGTTACGTCGATATGAATAATAATATAATAGGTATGATTAATATGCCCGGTAGCTGCGCGTGGGCAGATTTATTCATTCCATCGATAATTCTTCGGGACACGCCGACTGAGATGAATAAACGATTTATGCTTGCACAGAACAGTTATCAAATTATACCACAAATGTGTCGTGAGGAAACCGGTCTCATCGCAATAAGGTTTTGTCTCTGGGTTGGAAAGTGAAAAACTAGTGCCTACGCCCAAAATTGTGTCAGCGGACCCTGGGCTCTTTTAGAACACAACCGGGAAATACGCTAGGAGGATGATTATGCGTCTTTTATTAACTTTTTCTGACCAAAAATTTATTTATTAAAATAAATTAAATTACAATCTTAATTTCATACGTAATTCCATATCATTGGCTACATTGATATGATTTAAACTTTTCACGATTCAAACACATTATTTTTATTAAACGGGACAATCGCGTATAATTAACTTTTATTTACCTCACTGAGGTCTCCCGACATTCCCGATGACATTGTTCACAGGACAACTGTCGCGTGAGCATGGATGTTGCGACTCGCGGTGGGATAGTCCCGTTTAGTAATAATTTACTTTAAAAACAAAGTTTTAACCGACTTCAATTTAGTACTCCGCCAAGCCACGAGAACATTTCCTTTTTTTTATTACAATTTACCAAATGAACTGTTATCCGATAGCAAATGCGTTGATTACTATAGAAAAAAACCGAATCGCTGTATGTGGGCCGATAATATTTGAGGACTTCCATCGATTCCCCAAGATCACCACCAATGGCACTTCATTAGTTCATATTTCAACGGAATCTTATCAGAACCTGTGACGTACTTTTGGACTTTTAAGTACATAATTGAGGAATTCGATTAGTCATCTGTGGTCTTCATCATCAATTCCTCGCCACCAAATTTATGATTCCGGATGTAAATACACGAGTTATAACAGAAAATACCAAAATCACTACACGCGTGCCTAATAAAATTGAGGAGTCCCCTCAATTCCTCATGGATCCCATCATCTAACTGAATTTTGAAAAAAATGGGACCCACCTAGAAGTATACACATACGAACAAAAAAAAATTTTCGAATCGGCTCATCAATTACGAAGTTCTGAGGTAACATTGAAAATAAAAAAATAAAAAAAATACAGCCGAATTGAGACCCTCCTCTTTTTTTTGAAGTCGGTTAAAAATATCGTAACATTTTTCTAGAACAGTTGAGTTACTAATTAAACTTACCATGAGCGACACATTTTATAATAAACTCCACCGTAATAGAATAACGCTCGCTCGTTTATTTAGACTATACCATTTCCCCCGGTTTTGTGAACCTACTCTAACGCACTCAATAGGTACACTTAATCAGGCAAGCCCATAAAAGCATAAGTACCCATTGTTCTTTACCGAGCAATCATCGCTAACGGGTGCACTGGCTTCCATAGACATAACACACTATGTCACTATAAGAATCGTGTGCGGTTAGGATTTTATGACAATAAGCACTGCATCTGGCGGTTTGCATTATAATTGAGCTGAAATGGCCTTTTCATGCCAAAGTTCTGTATGAAAAACGACGATTAAGGAGTTTATCAGGTAAATTTAAACTTTGATACAAATTAAAACAATCAGGTTTCAATCCAATTCGTCTTCTATTTTCTGTGAAGCTAAGAGCTATATAATAAAATACCTCAATCGTTTTATCAAATGCTCGAAGCTAAACGTATATAAATTAAATATGTTTATACTAGAGGACGATAAATATACTTATATCAAGATATAAATGCTTAATTACATAAAAAACTCATGACTCAGGAACAAATATTCGTGCTCATCACACAAATAATAATTGCCCTTACCGGGATTCGACCCCAGCACGTCTATCATGGGACGGCCGCGACATACTCTCGATTTTTCTCGCACTATACCTCTTGTTCTAAGTGTTCTAATAAGAGAGAGACGGACAGTGCGAGAAAAATCGAGAAAGCTCACGCGCCGTCGCGTGTTAGCCGTGCAGGACCTCTTGCTTTGTACTAATAACTAGGTTAAAGCGGTCGTCATATGGCAGATAACGTCATCCAAACAAGGAAAAAAAATCAATCTTGGCAATAAATAAAACTGTCCAAAGCCTGTCGAGAATCGTACCGTGATGGAAACATTCATAGGTATTGGTATTGCTATGTATATTGTATTGCTAAGGTTTGTGCAGGGGCCACAGCACTAGGCTATGTACCCCAGAGAAGGCGACGAGTATGTCCAGAATGAGCCCGTAGAGGCAAAGAATAGAATAGAATAACATTTATTCATGACAACATGCACATAAATCAACATACAAAATAGAAGGCAAAATTGCCACGAAACGGTTCCATCTCAAATCGCAAGGAGGACCTTAGTGCGTTCAACCTGAGATTCTAGAGACCCCGAATTACAAAGCACAGGTGGCGGCTGACGTGGAGTTTTCAATGGGTAGAAGTACCACATAACCCAGACTTCCCCTGAGAGCTACCTGGCTCGCAGGGTTTCTCCACGAGAAATAACAAAGGTTTGCAAAGAATAACGTCATACACAGCTAAAGCGCACACGGCCATATTTTTATATCACGTTTATAAAGCTGAATAAGTGTCCAGTAGAACAGCAGCCTCGTACTCGTAAAACTAGAAATGAAAAGGAACGACGCGGCAATAAGTTGCCATAACGACTTGGCATGTCCACGCTAAACGGTACGGAACTCGGTGTTCCGGGTGCATTGAGATATACACGGGGGTCAATTTGAGACAAACGTGTTGCATCCCAATACAGTATACAACAGTAAAAACCTTTTTTTTACATTGTCATCACACTCACATATATAAACATCACACTCCAAATTATATGCGCTATTTTAAAGATTAAGATCAAAAAGACGCACCGTGGATAGACAGTGGTCTATCTGAATCCAGCAGAATCCCGCGACCTTTACCAGATCATCAGTCCACCTTGTTGATGGACTGATGACCTGGTAAAGGTCGCGGGTGTCCGCTGGATGCGGGTGGCGCTGGACCGGCCACCCACTCTTAGGCCTATATTCACCAGTGGACGTCTTTCAGCTGATACAATGATGGTGAAAAAACGGACGTGATCATAGAAAATCGTGACGTCACTAGTCTGTATTTCCCTACAAACTTAATGAAAGAAAGAAAGAAAACATTTATTCGTGGACAAAACAATGGGTATAAAAACAAAACACAGTAAACCTAAAAGGCCAGTCCACGAAAAGGCCCCGACTCAGCATGGTGCTAACCTAGAAGGCCAGCGCTGGTCTTCCGTCGGAACCTTTACTCGAGTTACCTCCTGGAAGGCAACACAAAACAAATACTTACGCTAAACATATTTTAAAGAATAGTTATAAAAATATATAAATATATAAAAATTAATGCTTACTAACAAAGAGTTTTTGGTGATTCCTTCAAATGGAGAGACGTTTCCAGGAAAGCAGTTCGAGCTGGAATGACCTAGGAAGATCAACAAATATCCGCGTCTACCCTTAACCTCCTACGCCATCCGAACAACCACAGAGTGGCTGTGGAATGGAATTGCCAAGCGTGTACGACTGAGGAGGAGGAAACGATGATGATTTTTTTTAAGGGAACTGTGTTTACTTATCATATTTTATTACAGCAACAACCGTCGAGTATGATATCCACATCTTTGTTATTTTGACTTCTACACATTCCTGGTCCACTTAACACCGCATAGAAAAAAGTGTTATTAGAATTTTGTACACCAAAATGAAGCTTCTCATAGTTTTAAGCTACCAGTTGTCGATTGCGTAACGTTTTGTGCGTACTTAGGTAGATCTAAATGTATTTTTATGTATGGGAAAATGACTGTTAAGTTGTCTTAAACGGTGCTTCGAAAAGTAACGCAATCGGCCCTCATAGAGAACTGCGTTATGTTCTCATACATCATGTATAAATCGGCTAAGCTTTAAAGCTTATTAGCATGAAAATGTAGCTTTAGCCCAAATAATCACTTAGATTAGAACATACTTTGTTTTAGACCTCGCGGTATCTCAAATCATTGAAACGAACATTTATAAGCAAATCCGTTCAAATGTCGATCTTGGATTGAAAGAAAGTAGGTTCAAATTGTAACCACTGCTTCTATTTTCTTCGTTTGAAAGAATTCAATTAAGCTCATTCACTGGATAAACTCGTTTTTTCAATAATTGCAAGGTTCACAGATTTAAAAACAATGTTATTAATAATAGTGGATGCTTCACTAAACAGAAAAACCAACTAGTGAGCTAAATTGCTAGTTTCGCTAACTCAAAGGCAATTTCTTTGGCAAAGGAAATTTATTTCTTTATGTTCTAGTCTTGATTAGTTTCGCTTTGGCTAAACAAAATGGCTAAAAATCTTATTTAGAAAAAGATTCAATTTGTTCACGTGAGCACAAGAAAGATAAAATGAATGAATAAAGTACCTATACGTATTATTATCCTTGGACGCTGTATAGTAATACCTACTGAAATTAAGATATGATTAACAAAGTCGCCATCAATAGAATTTGCTAACTATGTTAAGAGGCTCCAATACGCCAATGACCTTAGATCTGAATCCCTCAGTTTTCTAATGTTTTTTGTAGCTTATTATATTAACAACAACAGCTTTAATCAATATAGTATCCCATATTTACTTCAAAGTTCATTGTTTTCGAGATATTTGGATTCAAAGTCAAAAAATTTTAGGCCAAAAAACTGATTCTCTGGCCATAACTTTTGTGTTAATAAGTAAGATTATAAAAACGCATATCAAAATTATAGGTATGATCAGTATGTATGACTAGGTATAAGTTTCGGGTGTATAAAAGTTTTAATGAGGATGAAGTGTCGGGTTTTGTATTTTTACAGACCTTTCTTTAAAAATGGATAACTAATTCTGTATTAACATTTTTCAAGTTATTCAATATCAGAAATGTTAAATATTAATCAAACTTTCCCATATCTGCACCTGGAAAGTTAGCTTCAATAAACCGAGTACGAGTGTTGAAATGAAAACTACTAAATTTCGTTGATTTTTAACGGGAGCCCCTTAACAAACCATCATAGTGAAAGACAATTTTGCGGTACAAATGTGGCGGTTTGTTTACATAGTTAGCAAATTCTATTGACGGCCAGAATTAATACTAATAAATAGGAACGTTAAAATATTATTTCGCCACATTTTCTTCTTGTTGTTTTAACTCAAAACGTCGACCTATAAGTCGTTTTGAGTTAAAACAGCGTATATTTGATTTGTATGACGAATAACAAGAGGTCGCTCAGCGGTGCAACATGGTTTTAGTAGCCAGATTATAATAAAACGAATTGTTAATTGCAATAGCAGTATTTGTTATACTTTAAAACTCGAAAATATTTATCAGAAAGGGTGAAAGCTTATGCTGCACACAGACATATTTTTCAAAATAGCCTTGGTCACTTATTTGTGCAAATCAACTGTCAGATTAGTTTGCCTAACTTTGACATTTGGTGTACTTAAAGTGGATGTACCTCCATCTTTGGGGATATCCTCACAACCAACATGGCAAGTGGTCAAAAACAATTGTGTATTCCTCCCGTCTACTGAAAGCCGAAATTAATCTTTTGATGTGTAATTCCCCAGAAAAAAACTGTGAACCGGTACACTAAGTGCAATAACGACTTTCCTCCCTTGCGACAAAAATAGTACAAGTAACCCCAAAGCTTTCTCACAATGTGGTCGGAATAAAAAACCATTCGTTCCCCGTCGGCGGCACTTTCAAAGCGTTATCGACATTAGATAAAGAAAGGCATACAACGAACGGGACGTATCTCGGCAACGAAATGACGTAAAGAGTATAAAATAGAACTAGATGTCTTTAATGTGAAAACCCTTTTTATTTCGAGCGACTTGATAACTAGAGGCGCTTTGTATGGGAGGGTATTTCAGTGTTTATGCAAACTGTTTGATGTTTGTGGACTTACAGTCAAACTCGGAAGTTATGACATACTTGTCGGAAAGGTAAGCAAGAAGTAAAAATTCAAGAGCGGAGACAGAATCCACTTGCGTCCGAAAGTTTCTCATGCTCATCAGTTTATAGCCGACCATAAATACAAAATCTGAAACAGCAATAGGTAACCTAGGTTTAACTTCTTGGTGCAACTGGCCGTAGTTAGTCTTTAGCCGTAGATCACATAATTGCCGATGTTTTTAGAAATTATATATATATTTTTAATTATATTGCACGTATATATATTATAATTTAAACGGCTAGGCAGAGATCACGGATTTCCACTTGCTCAAGGCCTCCACCCAACGGACGCGTGTCGTGCGCGGCGCGTGTGCTGCGCGGCATAAGTGTGCTGTAAAGCATTGAAACTACACTTCAAACACACAACGAACGCGTTTCGAAGGCGGGCCTGCGCGGCGCTAAAGTTACAACTTGGCAGCGCAGCAGCAGCGCGGCACACGCGCAGCACCCGCGCGGCAGCGGCGCGGCAGCCGCGCTGCACACGCGTTGCTACACGCCGCCCGCTTCCGGTGTGAATATACCGCTTCAAACGTGCCCGACACGCGCAGCACACGCGCGGCACACTCGTCCGGTGGGTGGAGGCTTTAAGATCATGACAAACCTTTCTTGCTTTATCATTCACTTTCATTACATGTATTATACATACATAGAATGTATTCTGCACACATGCTTGTCGGTTCAGGGTGCTCTTGACCTGACCTTTCTTCAGGATTTCTCCGATTTGGTCGGAAAATCCAACTGTACCATCAACTTTTCCCTCATTCACTCTCTTTGTTAATCTTCTTTGATCCATCATCTCTACATGCCCCTAAAATTATAATATAACATTAAGCTAATCCTAGAGTGGGAATAGTAATTAATAAGTCATCGTGAATTGTTTGGATGAGTTAATTAAGAAGTACCCTAAACCGACGAGCATGTACGAAGAATATCATGAAAGTGAATAAAGATCATAGCAAGTGGAACACGTCATCTCTGCCTACCCCTCCGGGAAATGAGCGTGAATGCGTGTAAGTATGTATCTATGTTGTAAACTTTTCTACCATTCATTATTGATTCAGACTCGTTGACCAGTTCTTTCCGTATCGGCCGGCTATAGGTAAAAGACCGATAACCGTCGATAAGTGGTGATAACGGATCGCAAACAAGGCAATGTTGTTGCGAAACATGTGTGTACTTATTTACCTTCAACGACTAATAGACCATTCGTTTAATAAAGACGCTGTGACGGAATGGAGTTTTTATTCACCAAAAACATGCGACATTATCAAGCTTGATATTATCAAGGCTTAGTGCTGGTTGTTTCAATTTCTTGGTAGTCGTAAGAACCGTCCATCAAAATCTGATTGCATGAGAATTTTGACAGTTTTCTTTGCGATGATAACTGAAAGTTTACCGGCTTCTAAAGTGTTTGACGCAACTAGCCATTGCTGTCCGGATTTTAAAGGAATAAAATGCGTCAATATGACTGAATTTAGAAAAAATGGGGCTACGTAGATTAATTTCCAAACTGCTATTGGTAGCAACATTATTCTAAGCTTGATACTTTCAGGTAAACAATGCTTAAATCAGCAGTGAACTGACACTTGCTCTGCTATAAATAATAGGTATTAATAAGTGTTAAAACTTAACCATCAAGTCGGTGGTAGCGATGGCCACCAGGAGGTCTTTTCTTATACTCAATCACGCTTAAACGGCTCAACCGATTTTGATGAAATTTTGCACGAAAATAGTTTGTAGCCTGGATTCAAATAAATGGTAGTTTTTATCCCGGGTCCAGTCGCGGGCGGTACCTAGTAATATTGTATGTGTCGTTTCGGAGACATCCTACATACACACAAACTTACATAAGTACCTTTTTATGATATAAGTCAACGCCAAGAACATCAACAATCAAGTAAATAATATTGAACAATAAAAGCACTCAGTAAAAGGTAAATACAAGCAGTTCTTTTAACAACAGCATATTGGCAATGCACGCAAACCTGTTGGTAATCCTTCGCTTACTGCACAAGGTCTGGAGGGCGACGATAAAATGCCGATAATGCATGCATTGTGTGCATGTGGGACAAGCTTGTTCTGCAAGAAAATACCTATTCTCGGGGCTTTATTGTGTTTTGTTTCATATGATGTTCTTTGTATAACTTGCTCTTTATTTAAGTTATGTTTAAGACTTTCTTGGATTATGCAATGAAGTTTAAACAGAATACATTTTTATATTATGTACCTTTCAGGCTTAACTCTTTTACTTCTTATGAGGAAAAAAAATCCTATTTGCACCTTAGTTTCTATGTTTTCTAATAGGATTCTGTACTTCAATACATATCTGTACCATTAACAAAAAAGCAAAGCTTGTGAAATATAAGTAATTTTTTAGTTTTGTAAGTTGTATATAGGGGTGGTGTGGGGGGCGTATATAGGGGTGATTCTCCGAAACTATACATCAAATGAAAAAAATAAAACAAAGTGACTTCCCGCCGTCTGTCCCTATGTATGCTGAGATCTTTAAAACTACGCAAAGGATTTTGATGCAGTTTTTTAAATAGATGGAGTTATTCAATACGAAGGTTTATATTAATAATATAGTACCCGTGCGAAGCCGGGGGGGGGTCGCTAGTCATAATATAAAAAAAAACAGGAAACTAACATATCACCATAAACACCACATCTTCAAAGAGCGCGGCGGAGCTAAGTATTGAAATGTATGCATTTATGGATGCATTACAATCAATTGACTTACAATCGGTGTCCATTTGCAAACCTAATGCGCGCCATTTGATTCAAGGTCCTTTGACAACGCTGCATTTGCAAGGCAGGTGCTTTTGTCACGAAGTGTTTTGGAATTAGAACAAGAACTAAGACCACGGAATTTGAATATCGAAACTGAAAAGTTGTAGTTGTAACGGTCTTATTCAAAAACGTTCATTGATCCTGTAATAGCTACAACGCCCTTAAAATTCGTTTCTTTGATGTCACTTTGAAATATTATGTTGGTGAGTAAGGGACAAACACATTTTCAACCCCCGGCGCAAAGAGAGGGGTGTTATTAAGGCCTCCACCCACCGGACGCGTGTGGTGCGCGTGTGCTGCGCTGCAGCTGCGCGGGTGCTGCGCGTGTGCCGCGTTCGATGTGTGTTTGAAGTGTAGTTTCAATGCTTTACAACTTGCGCGTGTGCTGCGCTGCAGCTGCGCGGGTGCTACGCGTGTGCCGCGCGGGTGCTGCGCTGCAGCTGCGCGTGTGCCGCGTTCGATGTGTGTTTGAAGTGTAGTTTCAATGCTTTACAACTTGCGCGTGTGCCGCGCAGCACACGCGCCGTGCAGCACACGCGCAGCACACGCGTCCGGTGGGTGGAGGCCTTTTGTTTAACGTGTCTATGTATCTGTGTATGGTATCGTACCTCCCAAACGGATGGACCGATTTGAATGCGGTTTTTTATAATATATGCTCTTGCAACTGACGTTGTTTGCAACACTATGGCACTCATCACACTGCCACTGAATCTCGCTGCGGCGTGCGGAGCGGAGGTTGCATACAACTTCACAGAAACACAGATACACAGACACGTTTAACTTATATCACCCCTCTCTTTATGTCGCGTCGGGGGTTAAAAAATAAATTCAAATATTGCGATAGTTTACATGCCTGTTGTATTTTAAATGCAAACTCGACTCTCCTGTCACACATTCTACAAAATAATACAATTAAGAAGCGTAATTGATTCTCTGTAGACTATATACCTAACTGTCATTTCTAATGTCAGATTAGCTTTAGTACGTATTATTTGTTTCATTTATTCGAAATGTTCAGGAATATCATAATTTGTCTGTATTCTAACATCCTTAAAGCCGGTATACTTCAATACAGCTCAATAAACACTAAAAGCATTCAAATTCGAATTACTTCAACACCAGCTGATTCACTTTATTCAAACTGCTATTACTTATGCTATAAAAATATCCAATCATTTAATAAAAACGATATAACTTCACAAAATTTATGAATATTAGAACATTAGAAGTGCTTTATGAAGTATCTAACAAAATGTGAAATATGTCAGAATATATGATTAAACATATTGAATTCCTTTACCCACTCAATACCTACTACTATCTCACGATACGTACGCACGAACGCAAAATCCATCTCTATCCTTGGGAAATAGGGTCTCTTTTGCTACGACAGTTGCTTTCACTGTCAACTGCTTTTTGCACTGTTTAAGATTAGGGTATACATATAATGACGGTCAGGGTATACATATGATGAAATATATTTCTACACCGAAGGCAGTGGTTTCTTTTCAAAGCTCGTTTCAAAGACAATATTTATATCAAAAACAACCTTGTATTCAACTTCGTAAGGTTGAGATTCGAAAAGATTGGAACAGATGTTTGTTTGGATAGTTTTTATTAGGCGGGAATACCGCGGTGCATTTTAGTCCCTTTTGGGTCCGCTGCGTGTTATTTGGTGGCATTTCAAAAGTTTTTCATTATTTTATTAGTTTATAAAATGAAGTTTTTGTACGTCAAGTTGTACAATACATAAAACAATGTTTATGATACAAAATTTGTTGTAAGCTAGGACTCGTATCAAGTAACCAATTATGAGACGAGTTAGTCAAATTTTATGTAGATTATTTGGTTATTTTGGGGGCTACTAAGAGTACATGTGTGTAGGGAAGGCTTTTGTGTAATGAAAACACAATTCGTAGTATTTTAGAGACTACACTTATCTTGGCCGTTGGGGCGGAAAAGTTCTCGAGTGGCGACCACGTACCGGAAGGCGCGACGTGGGTGAGCCCCACGCAAGGTAAACTGATGACCTGGTAAAGGTTGCGGGAGTCCACTGGATGCGGGTGGCGCAGGACCGGTCACTTTGGCACTCTTTGGGAGAGGCCTATGTCCAGCAGTGGCGTCTTTCGACTGATACGACGATGACGATGATGATGACTTATCTAAACCGATTCAAGCAGAGTCGAACTCAAAACCAGATTTCCGTACAAATGGGGTCACTCAAATCGGGGTTATCGATAACGAAAAAACTGACCAATGTTACAAAATACAAAAATGAGTAAGTAGTACTTAGCACAGCCGAAGTTATACACAAGTATAATTTGTATTGCACTCATTTAAGTATTTGAAATTAACACAGAACAATTTGAACGTAATAATCATTGTAGTAATATCTATACAGACAACGTTTCAAAAATATCTACACATGTGTCTTATGTCAGTAACAATAAAGTATCAGTATAGATATTGAAGAACTCGACTGTACAAGATACAGATAAACGTAATAATTAAGTAGAAATTATAGATCTCAATCTTCAAAAGGTTCTTAGTAAATTTACAATAAAATACACAGGATACATTATTACACATTATACCCACATTATACATTATCTCACTCCGTCCACAAACCCAGCATTCAACTAAATAATCTTCTAAACCTCCAAAAATGATCGACTCTATTATTAAATCAAATCAGGTAAAGAATGACAAGGAAAATGCCGAGTTTTTTGTTGACGCGCCGCTTAGTAATTTTATCCAGGTAGTTCTTCTTGAGATCATTTGAGTTGACCGTCTTGTGCCGAAATTATCCGTTCAACTACTGACTTTAATATCTATCGTAGAAGATTCAAATTGTAGAAGCAGTTTTTAAAAGCTGTCGGACAGAAAATGATTTCAAGGTATACCTTAAGCTGGTTCATCTAAGCAAGTTTGAGAGGAACAAATATTCTAAGGACGTATTGTATTAATCTTTGGTTACCACGAACAATTAAGAAATAAAGGATTATGGTTGCCTTTGTGGTTATAATTGATTTTAAGATGTGGGTTAACCTAACATCTTAGGTTATTCTCTAGGAAATATTTTTCCTTATTAGAGTTAAACTTGTATGCTATGCACATTTAGTATTTATGAAATTACAAATCGATTAGATCATGTTTTTTTTAAACAATCTATCCGCCTAGCTGCTCCTGTCCTACTGCCTATATTCATCCCCAAGGACCATTCTTAAAACAAGTGAACGAACTTTTGAAATCGGATTAAATCTAGATTACCCACTGTGAATTAACTTACGATACAAACTCGCAAAGGTACGCATTCACAAACTTTACCTATTTATAGAGTTGGTATAGAGATAGTATAGATTAATTAACAAAGTACAAATTATGTATAAATATGTTTGATACCACGTCATTTAATGAACCAGCACCAATTCAAATATTTATGTACCTGTCTATAGTGTAGATAAGTACAGTCTTGGGCATTTCCCTACAGACCGTAAAATATAAGAATATACTCCAAGAATAACTTACTTGAAGATCCTACTTCCTAGTATCTAGGATCCGAGGTGAGCGGCGCGTAAATTCCGGGGTACACTTCACTTCTATGTATTCGCTCCTCGAAGCCCGTTCCTTCGTGTTTATGTTTTAAGTCTTTATACACTCTGATGGCTAATGTATCAGTTTGTACACTTACCTACTAAAATCCATGTAACAGGTGTAGAAGGTAAAGTCTTAATGAGAATAAAGATCTAAACCCATATATATTATAAACAGGCAGGTAACCCTTCGAACGCGCTTTAGGACATTTTAACTGTTATTTTTAGGGTTCCGTAGTCAACAAGGAACCCTTATAGTTTCGCCATGTCCGTCTCTCCGTCCGTACTCGGCTTAGCTCAGTAACCATGACTACTAGAAAACTGTGATTCGGCATGGCTATATATAAATAAATGACAACGACAAAACAGTACAATAAAATCTTGAAAAAAAATTTTTTTTGGGTACCTCCCCTACACCTAAAGTGGGGTGCATTTTTTTTCTCGATAAACCTATGGTGTGGGGTATGGTTGGAGAGCTCGTTCAAAAATATCATGGGTTTTCTACAACCATTTGTCAAATCAGTGATTCGTTTGGGAGATATTGGGCTTTAAAGCCCTAATTTTGGTCGAGTCATGTGTCCCCCCCCCCCCTGCCGGCTAAGTGGCTATTACTGGGGATGTGAAAAAATTCGTGGTAGTAGTACATAATGTGTGCGTGGTAGTACAGGGTGGCCCAGAAAAACGTTGACATAGAATTATAAGAATATTATTTTATTACTTACACCAAATTCATAAAATAACATTAAATCGTAAAAATCAATATCTTAAAATAAAAAAAATTAACTGTCTTCAAAATATCCTCCTTTTGCACTGATACACAGACGCAAACGTTTGGTAAAATTATCGACGATATGCCGCAGCTCTTCCAAGGTAATTTTTTCCCACTCCTTCGTAAGTGTTGCTTTTAGAGCATCTATATTTTTGTGCTTGGACGCACAGGCTCTTGACTCTAGGATTGACCATAAACTATAATCCATTGGGTTTAGGTCAGGCGAGTAGGGTGGCCATTCTTTGGAGCTTATAAATCCGGGAAAATTGTCCCTACACCACTGCTGCACACTACGAGCCCTATGGGATGGGGCAGAGTCTTGCTGGAATATCCACGGTTGGTTACCAAAATGTTGTTGACTCCAAGGAAGAACTACGGCTTCAAGAATATCTCTTTTATATATTTCTTGATTTATTTTGATACCTTTTTCTATAAAAATAAGGGGTGTTTTGCCTGTAGAGCAAATCCCACCCCAAACCATAACGGATTCCGGCTTTTGTCGGTGAGGAATCACTGCAATTGCTCCAGGACGACTAGGATAATACATTCTATCATTTTGGTGATTATGGGCCTGTTCAATAGAAAACAGTTTTTCATCTGAAAAAAGGATGTGATTCCATTTCTCAGCCGCGGCACGCTTCTTAATTAGACGACATCTCTCGAGGCGAACTTTTTTATCTTTATCTTCAAGAAGTTGTGCTTTACGCAGTTTGTACGCCTTCAAATTGAGGTCATGTGCGACAATACGTTGCACCGTCGAACGGCTTATACCCAGGTCTCGAGCCATTTTTCGGACTTTGGTCCGTGGATTACGATCAAGTCGTTTTTTGATAACGTTTCGGAGCCTGGGAGTCCTCACAGTTCTCTTTTTTCCTCTTCCTGGGCGGTCTCCAATATGGCCGAGCTCATTAAATCGCTTAATAGTCTTAGACACAAGTTGACGACTGACACCGAGCGATCTAACTATCTCACACTGTCGTTTTCCAGCCTCGTGTAGGGAAATTATTGCTCCACGTTGCGAAGACATGGCAAAAAATATTAAATAACCAATAGTTTTAAACACGCTGTCTATTTAAAATGGCGGCAAAAACGTGTCAAAACTCGATATAAAAACCAATGAATTCGAACCGCGTTCCATTTATTTTTTTTTACTTTTTAATTTTGTCAACGTTTTATTGGGCCACGGTGTAGTTTAATGAATTTAAAAGGAAAACTATCACGGACAAGTAGGCATAAGTAGTGGCCGAGTAATATAGTCCTACATTATTATTATTGTTAGAATATATTATTTATCTCAGACCAGAGTAAAAGCCATAATCGATTTTACATGAAATTTAGAAATTGAGAAATATGCGACCTATCTCAGTTCTATAAAACATGTAGCTACTAAATATAAAATGATGCAATGTATTATTCAGTTGCAAGCGAAATACGAACAGTTTCATTGTAATAAAGGAATCTCAAAGACTAGGAAAAAGTGTTTTTTATTAAATATTACTTTCATTAAAAACATATCCTAAATACCTATATAACTTGCATTATTTATGCGCTACCCATTCATGAAAAATGCTATCTTTGTGGCCCGGTAACGGATAATGCGGACGAAACCACTAACATTCAGAAAATACAGTCCAAAAATGCTAAAACCAACGCAGAAATGCACACCATAAACTATGTCCCAAAACCGAGCTGCATTTGTCCTAGGTATGCGTACGCATTGTCACTCTACTGTATAAAGGAAGTACATTTATCCCACGTTTTGTTTCAGCTTAGCCGATAAAGTACAGTGACAACACGCACGGCGTTTTGGGGACTCGTCTCTTTTTTCCCTGTCGGCACTATGTTATTGTGAGCATGAATATTATTTAAATATATGATGTGTTATTGTTTTACATATTTATGGGCGTGTTTTGGTGATATATAACGGGTACGTCAAATTTTGACGTGGACTTCTTTATTTTCTGTACGTGTATTTTATTACAAATTAAACACATGTTTCATCGGTTACTTTTCTACGGTATTGTTTGTACGTTAGTTAGCGATAGAAAACTTTACTATACAAAGTATTGAAGATGATTACATATGAAGTATTAGGGCCCCACGTGCTTGATGATTTTACAGACTAAAAGACCTTCGGTTGAAGCAAACATTCCAAAACTGTGTAGTTTGTCTTCTTGCTTGCGTGACAACCAGAGGGGTAAACACGTAATTTTTCGAACCAACGTTAGAAAAATTCAACTGACATTTTCCCATGCAAAAAGTGTCGCACAATGCGTTACGTAATTGACTAGCAGAATGAAGAATATATTATATTGTTTACCTTTCATGTTCATGGAACAGGAAACGTTGGCAAAACACAATGTCGTTCTTGTTCTAACCCCAATAGATACAAATTAATTAAAACATAAGCTCTCATTCGGAGAAACAAATGTTTGTAAACAGTGCAGCTATAGAATCGAACCTACAATAGAAAACTATGTCACGCCTACAACGTAAAAGTTCGGCTCAATTAACTAGCACGCTGCGCGGCCGATATTGGCGTAGAGATTTACGGCCTATAACCGGGCACAAGCGGGTGTGACCGGCCGTCCGGTTATGACCGGGAACGCCCGGGCACGTGCCGGATAACCGGGGGAAAGAATTGCATTGTCGTGTAGCATGTTCTGGTACAGTTTGTTCCAATAATTCAAATGCAGCATATAAAGTAGCTTTGACAGCACAATGCAAAATTTTCTCAGAAGGGCGCTTGTTCTCTTGGTATAGATTACGTGAATCACCGACTAGGCATAGTTAATCTTTATTAATATTATAAAGAAGAAAAGTCTGTGAGATTTTTGCTATGTAAATTGTAAGTTTGTATGTAATGAGTAATCTCCGGAATAGCATATCCGATTTCAAAAACTCTTTCACCTGCGTGTTGGATGGACTTTATGGAGGCTTTATTTTATCCCGCGGGTTTACCTGCATTCTTTACTCGTTTGTTTATAAAGAAATAATAATTATACTAGCACACAGCTAGAGGTAATAGAGGAGCAGAGTTTTGTTTTAGAATTAAATGAAACAAAACAAATGCAGCTCTGTTCCAATTTCGGATAATATAATATTCCATTAAAGAGGACGCCTTTTAAGTCACCTTTTTAGGTGGCTAGAAGTTTATAGGTTAAAATATCCACATGTATAAATCTTCGTACTTAATTCTTAAGCAATACCAGCAGAAAATATATCGATAGCGCCCTAGTAGAGACTAAAAGGACAATTGGGAAGAGGAATAATTTGACTGGGAGGTTTATTATATACCTTAGGTTAGTCACCATTTATATTTTTCTACATTATATATAAATATTATATATCATCATCATCATCATCATATCAGCCGAAAGACGTCCGCTGCTGAACATAGGCCTCCCCCAAAGAGTGCCAAAGTGACCGATCCCGCGCCACCCGCATCCAGCGGTCTCCCGCAACCTTTACCAGGTCATCAGTCCACCTTGTCGGGGGCCTACCCACGCTGCGCCTTCCGGTACGTGGTCGCCACTCGATAACCTTTCCGCCCCAACGGCCATCGGTTCTACGTGCTATGTGCCCCGCCCACTGCCACTTAAGTTTAACGATCCGGAGGGCTATATCGGTTACCTTGGTTCTGCTGCGGATAGCCTCATTTCTGATGCGGTCACGCAGAGAAACTCCCAACATGGCCCTCTCCATTGCCCTTTGGGTGACTTTGAGCCTTCTTATGAGGCCCATAGTAATCGACCACGTTTCAGTGCCATATGTCATCACTGGCAACACACACTGGTCAAAGACTTTGAGGATATAGATAACCTTAATTTATAGCAATTTATCCTACCTCATAATACATAATACCTTCAGATTGAACCGTTCTTTCTCGCAACCGCAGACATAAACATGTTACCTGACTCCATTACTACCGCTTTATACCGAAAAGTTCTATATCTATATGAACATCACGTAAAATACGTCCTTTTGATGTTAGTCGGTAGAATAATATATTAAAGTGCATGCCCGCTGGTGGCTTTATAACTTTTATATCCTATTGTTAAGGTCGTGCTACGTTCTGCTGGACTTGCGCAAACAATGCTTGCTAGGGGCTCTAATCGACATGGTTTACATTATCGCTGCCATACGTTGTTGTTTTTTATTGGTTATGCGTCAGAAGATTAATCATTATTGTTGGGAAAGATAGTTAAAGTAGATAATGTATACAATCCATGTAAACAAAAGTCGTTAAAATTACCTGGTAAAATAAATAAAGAATACCTTTATCACGTCGAAAGGCTTTTTTATGTAAATAGTTCGTAAATGAGACTGAACTCATAACACGTAGAGTTGATATATATATATATATATATAAAAATATAAATTATTATATTATATAGTCAACATTAAGAAATCAAAATCAAAACATTGATTATACACATACATATTATAAACAAGGCAGTTTAGGTTATACGGATACATTTGAATCATTTCATATTAGTGTCAGATATCGATGTTGAGTTTTTAAAATCGCAGTGACGTCATTATTGGTATTATCAGATATATAATCCTTCATTGAAATCCACGTAATGTAAACTACCGCTAATGATAATTAAACATACATATTAACAACATTTCGATACAATTAGTATGATTCGTGATTAAAATGTAAAAAAAATATTATTTTACATTTACAACAAAATGAAACTACTAATGCATGCCACATAACTCGTTTCCATCTTTATATTTATGTTTGTCATTTTTATTTCAAACTATATTAAGTATAGCTAATATGTATGCAAGAAAATGTTTTTTGATTGGTACCCGTCTGTCAACACAATTTCACATGAATTAAAGTAGGAACCTCCAATACCGATATTAAATCAGCATCATAAACTTGCGGCCAGTTCGAATTTGGAAAGAAGTTCCATTTTCAAATAACCCAAATCCATCGATTCCATTCATTCGTTAGAATACGGCCCCTATTCTCGATCGATCGCTCGACAGATGGCTCGCACAATCATTAGTAATGAGATACGCGCATTGTGAGTGTGATTGGAAATGCTCGTCGACAAATGGCGAGATATCGCACAGTTTATGATTATTAGCGAACTGTATTGATTTTTATAACTATTCGTATAGTACGTGTGTTTTGTAAAATTCGCTATTTGCCAAATAAATACCCACTAATACTATTACTTACAATTGTTAGCTGCCGATACGAGTATGTAAAGATGAAGTATGTAGCTTACCTGAAAAAAAGCGTATCATTAGAAAAAATACACATAATATTATAATACAAATTGCAAGCTAATAGCTACTGACGTTGAAGTATGTCTCCTTACATAGTATCTGGTTTGTCTTAATATAAACATAACGCGTTCTATGTAAGGATGTTATGATACTTATGATATAATGAATCGAGTTAATTCCGACAGGTATGCTGCTCCGAGAAAATCACCGATTAACTTATTTTAAGCTGATAAACGTATTTAAAGGTTATGTTACAAACCATATTGAATGCTTCCATACGTGACATTCACAAAAAAAGATCGGGTTGCACTCCGGGAGTGCCGGCAGAAGTGTAAACTCAGACACACATTAAAAGCTCAATATCACTAGTTATAGGAGTCTTACATACAATGCAATCCATTCTGTCTGTATTTTAACGACAAAATTAATGTTAATGTTTGCACTCGAAATAGTTCAAAGGATGTTTTGACATAGCGCACTACAATTAAGGTTCAGTTCCGAGCAACGACTGTCTTGACGTGCACAGCGCCGCTCCCCCCGCCCCCACGCCTCGTCCCGAATATCTCACCTATATACGGTCACGTGACCTTCTAAGCTCCTACGCTCCTACATCTGTCGCGAGTTTAACAACTTTTCAAAAGATATCATGAAGAAAAATCTGGGTTTTTTTAAGGCCTGGTTTCTCTAAGAAAACCATTTTTTCTTCACCCGATATCGAATCGATTGATACTTCATTCATCAAAATAGGTTCAGTATTTTAGACGCTACGGTGGAACACATGTAAATGCAAACAATGACTGCTAAAATCTGGTGTAGTAGGGCAATGAGCGTGCGCTATTAATATACCGATTTCCATTCATTATGGTTATGGTATAGTCAAAAAGTCCCATTATGAAGTGGTTTATATTTTTAACTAACATTATCGGACATAGAATTTAAGAATAAATTGTATAAAATGCTTTGTGATGCATGTTTCTATAGGGTTAACGACTTTTTTGGACATACATTTTAATTTTTCTATAACATAATAAATGTACTTATCTAATAATCTGAACGTCAATGATCAAATGTTATAATCAATTTTATTATCAATTGTTTCATCGACCGTTATTATTATTTATGACGTAGTATGTAAGACTTTATTTTCACATGCCTGTATTGGTAGGACATATCGAGGGAAGCAAACTGTGCCTTAATCCACCTTTAACTGTACCATGTGTTCTTGTGAATAAACTTTCATAAACTTCACAAGGGACGTCCTATCAAGAATGTATATTTCGCAAAATAGCTACCAAGTAGGTACCGATCGTAAAACGTCCTGTGAACGTGTAACAGTTTATTAATCCCGAAACCTCTACCCACGGGCCCCTAACGCCGTTCCACCAGCCCTTTCACCGGTCACTGGGCCGGTGACGGACATTTTTTAGCGCCGTTTGATCGGCGCTGATCGGCGTTCGGCGTAATTGGCCTTTGTCCCGCCGCCCCGTGTGGTCACCCGAGTGCGGACGGGCCGGCAATATTTGCACGATTAATGTTTTTGGAGTCTTTTTACGGTGTGCTAGTTCATCAGTCTACCAGTTTCATTTCGATTTTCATCATCACATTTTCAAACTGAGATAATATGAAGATAAACGATAAAGTAAACGATATAGCCCTCCGAATAACTATACTTAAGTGACAGTGGGCAGGGCAAATTGCACGTGGAACCGATGGCCGTCGGGGCGGAAAGGTTCTCGAGTGGCGACCTCGTGCCAGCAGGCGCAGCGTGGGTGGGCCCCGCAAGTTGGACTGATGTCCTGGTAAAGGTCGCGGAGTCCGCTAGCCGAAGGAGGCGCAGGACGTCTTCCAGCTTGCAACAATATGCTTTAAACCTTTTATTCTGTCATACAATAAAACGTTTCAATAAGTCATTACCGCCCTAGTCCATAAACATGAATCGCTGACAGACGCCCTTGAGACCGTAGGTAATCGCTCAATGGAAACATTACTCAGAAACTCCTTTATTTACGTTCTTTGCAACTATACATTCACAAACCGTCTAGGCTCAACTGCTGACTATCGACTAGTATCACATGACCCCCGAGATTCCTGTTGTAGCTTAGATTTACACTGGTTATCCTGAGGCGAGTAAGTAAGTGATCTCTTGTGAATACCTGCACAGAATGAATCGTGCGCAGATTGTAAACACCTTGATTAGTCATCGTAGGTCTTGGCAGTGAGCCTATAGGTATTTGAAAAGTTCTAGAACTGTGCTTCCTTATACATGTATTTTCATTCTAATTCCGATTAATACCGCGTCGCGCTTTCAAACACTTGATTTTGAGCTAACGGAAGAGTCAGCCTATTAATATTCCCATGATAATAAACAGGTACAGTCACGTGCAAAACAGGTTTCGATTTAATCCTCTCATAAATATGTACCGAAACCTTAATCCGCTGATACAAGACCGACAGGACATACTAGACTAGTTGTATGCACTCATATGTTTACACTTGATTGTACATCAAAAACGCCTTCTTGACTAATTCACACTCAAAAATAAACTGAATATATTTTCCCCGAAAGAAGGTTCCAACATAATTATTGCTAAAGTATAATTCTAATGTTTAGGAAGTCATAGCAAGTTTTATTTTATGAAAATAGTACTTAATAATAAGTTCACCCACAACCACGCCACGCTCACAGTGCTACGCCGTAGTTAGTGACACTTTCGCAACCAAGAACCCGTAGTCGCTTTCCGCTACATACGAGGAAAACCACAGGATTGGCTACAAGCGTAGCGCGTAGCGATTCTCAGTAGCGAAAGTATTACAGTACGATTACTGTTAGTTAACCACTGACAGATAGTTTGCCTTCATCTAATTTTCAACTTTAATGTCATACAAACTCTGTAACATGTAACCTCTATATGCTCTGAAGCATTTGTGTCGTTATTGGCGCTGAAATGCGCGGTAACACTGCCGTAGAAATACATTATTATATCCTGAAGCTAATTATCAAAAATCAATCATTAAAAATGGTGTAACTAGTAATTCTCAATGGAAATAGTCATTCTTTAAGATGAATAACCGGGCGGTGTAACACGGACGTGTCATCACCCGATTTGAGTCATCATACTCATCATATACTAAAATGATATAATTTGCAGCGAATTTAAATTCTGACTAACATGATAAACTTAGTGAGTGAAACGATCACAACTTAGAGCGGCGGTGGGCTATGCGTTGGAGAGAGAGATCAGAGCGCGGCATCTCGCTTCCACGTATAGCGCACCGCTGCCGCCGCTCGAGATCTAAACTAAGTTAAAAAAAATATCACCTTTGGTTAGGAGCAGCGAACGAAAAAATCTTAGAACGCGAATTCCTTACATCTACCCAAACATACGCCTAAAACCCGGTATGCAAATGTTCAAACTAAGGGCCTCCACCCACCGAACGCGAATCGTGCGCGGCGCGCGTCGGGCGCGGTTGAATCGGTATATTCACACCGCAAGTGGTCGGCGTAGGTATAGCAACGCGGAGGTACGCGGAGCTTCACACGCGACGCGCACGTCACGCGGCCGCGCTGCCGAGTTGTAACTTTAGCGCCGCGGGCCCACGCGGGCCCGCGTTCGATGTGCGTTTCAATGCTTTACAACTTGCGCGGGTGCCGCGCAGCACACGCGCCGCGCACGACACTATTCGTTGGGTGGAGGCCTTAAAAGCCTGCCCTAGCATCTTTTTGACACCCCGCCCCAAACCCCGCATAATGGCAATGGCACCCATTCTTTGGGGCCATTTTGCGACGCGACTTAGTCTTCTATATTGTTTTCGGTTGCGTCAAATATTGTATTGATCATATCATCATTTTCACCCTGCAATCGGTCACAATTGACCAGAGGCCCATCATTGACTTTTGAATCCAATTCTATGACGCATCGGTATCGTTTATTTTATTGTGGTTATTTAAATAAGACAACTTAATATATTATGTTTTGTTTGACTGTACTTAATAGTAAGTTAACTCATTTAACTTCAAAGCACTTAATCAAATGTAATCCGTAAGTTAATTTACTCCAAGGTTGACAACCCTAAAGATAAGAACATTAAGAACATGTCATCAGCGAGGGTTGTCGCAAGTTAGATTGAGGCCGGCCCAATTTCTTCAACTCGTAAAAACTACTTTAAAACTTTTACAAAGGAAATGACAATAAAAAGTTTCGCATTTCAATGCGATGAAGCCGACGATGGCAGCTAGATGGAAAGGTAGATTCGTGAATTCCTGCGAAGATTCCTTCTAGTGAAGTAATGTTTTTTTTTTATTTTATAACTTTATTTAGTTTCACCTATTTGTCATCTTGCCTTGCAAGTTAAATTTGGCCCACTTCCCGGTGACCGATTGAGCTGAAATTTTGGGTATAAGTACAGTTTGGTTTGGATGACATTTCAAGATTATGGTACCATCGAGCTAATGTGATGATGGAGACAGAAGGTGGCCATGGAAATTCAGAAATGTAACTACTGTATAGACGGTTCAAATCCCTTTGCATGTAATAGAACGCGCTCCGACCCGACCCGTTCGGTGGGAATCGTACATTATTGACCATCGATATACAACACCGAACGATCGGACTACACAATAAATATTGATGTTATTGTGGTGCGGTCCTCTGTAATGTTTTCGCTGGGCTGCTCCAAATAAGAGCGAGATGACACTCCGCTGTACCCCATATTTGAGATTATTTCAGTTTTCCGAATTGACGGTTCAAATTCCTTTGCATGTAATAGAATGCGCTCCGACCCGACCCGTTCGGTGGGAATCGTACGTTATTGACCATCGATATACAACACCGAACGATCCGGACTACACAATAAATAATGGTGTTATTGTGGTGCGGTCCTCTGTAATGTTTTCGCTGGGCTGCTCCAAATTAGAGCGAGATGACACTCCGCTATACCCCATATTTGAGTTGGCCGAATTGCATCAAAGTGGTCACTCTCTCTCTCTCTCTCTCTTTCTCTCTCTCTCTCTCTCTCTCTCTCTCTCCCTCCCTCGTTAAAGGCAGAAGATTCTAATTCCACGGTTTAATATATAATCTCAATAACTATTAAATTATAAACCAGCAATAATTTTATGTAGCATTGTACAATCGTGCACGGCAAATGAAATACTCATTTCTAGTACATTATCCATTCCTTAACACATAATGGTATCGCAGATCAATTTACACCCCTACCCTAAAATACAAAGAAGCGTACCCCTTTCACTTCGGCAAAAAGTTGCGCAAAAAGCTATAGATCTACCTAAATTGGCACAGTTATAACCACAATTCGCGATAACCCTCCGATTTTTTGTCACCAGGGCTGTCACCCTCCGACAAAATTTACAATAACAATTCACACAATGAGATAAGTAAAAATACGAGCTTGTTAAACCGTAAAAAGTAATAATGGGGAGCAGAGTCAACAGTGGCAGACGCGTTGGAATTATGCACGGCCTGTAATATACGGTTTTTTCGCTGCAGCCATTTTTGATATCACAAAGTATTTTATACGTGTAATTATCATGCTACTTAAGCCCTTTTTAGCGCAAAACTACCAAATTGCCGCAGTCCACTTCGCTCACCCTAATTTTTAATAATAATTCTTGACTCTTGCATTGATCAAAATACAAATCCGTTTTGCCAGCCCTATGGGTAGGGTTGTTGAGAATATGAATTATTGTTATTGCTAATTATAGTTCCGCAATAATTTTATGAAATATTTACTTTATGAATGAGTGCAACTCCGAAATAAATTACAGTTTAATTCATACTTATAAAATTTAAACCACATGATTACACGCCTGAAATAAATTTTTTTGCTCATTTCAAGTAGACACTTAAAGTCACACCAAACGAAAACAATATTCTGGGACATTTCTTAAAAAAAAACATTATTCAAGTAACAAAACTGAGTGAAAGAGGAGTAAATCTATCAAATAAAGTCTTCAACTGGTAAGTTGCCAACTTAACGGTCCTAAACAATACACAGAGTACAGTGAAATGTTTAAATTCTTTGACACGCCGCTTATTGACCGAACTTCATTATTTCATCACGCTCAAGATGTCGACGTAAACACTTGAGCAACCAATTCCACGGAACGTCACGTATGGACTAGCTGGGCACACAGTCCAGCGTTCGATGACCCACTCAAAACTAAATAGCACCAAGTTCAATATCAAACACGTTCCAAATTTGATTTTAATGCCACGTGATTAGGTCTGTATTTGCAGTTGTTTGCTCAGTACGTTGATGTTCTTTTATTTTTGGGCAGCGGTCGAGAGTTCTAAATTCGAATTCAATTAAAATTCGATTGCGCCCGTTGGTTCGATTCCTTCCAATTTTGAAGTGAAGGACAAAGTGTGAATTATTTGTATTTTTTCTAAATTATTGAGATAGCAAGATTATCGTATTTCCCTGAATATTAGATATGTCTGGTGTAACTGAACATTGCCATAAAATCAACAATGTGCTCCACCGCAGCTAACCGATAATCCTAATCTGTGGTACGGGTCCATTCCGAACGTAGCCATCAAAGTCATCAAACGCAACCTACCATTAGATCATTACACTGGACCAATAATTACGAACGCAACTTACGGATCAAGACTGGAACACTGTGGCTGCCGTATGCTATAACCTAGTAACTGCAATTTAATGGAAATCAGTGCAAATCCCTGTAACGCATACAACTAGGTGAATCTGAAATGTAATTGAATTTTAGGGCGCATTTGCATTATTTATTAGTCAGTAAGTAAGATACCAAATAACGCGCAATTTATTCTTGATGGTCGGCTGTCGCTACCACGAACTCATTCTCATAAAAAATACGATCAAATCATTAATGGGCGTTCAGTGAAGTAAACACATAAGTCATATTATTACAGTATAATCAATTAATCAGTTCATTCAAGGGTAACCATGTTTCGCGAGCAGCGTTAAATTATTTCACCTTTGATAGATAACGTTTGTTTAGGACAAATCTAATAAACCGATTAAGTCACCTCTAATTTAGATTAACATACAATATTACGTTAATTTTATAACGAAGTCTTGATTTACATGTGACTTTCACCAGTTTCACTAGATGGCGATGCAAAAGTGAGGTCTACTCGTATGTTTCATAAACTTGTATCGGAGACCTTGTAAATTGTGTTGATACAGCCGTTTTTCTGATTTCATGTCATTAATTGTATTGTTGTATGCTAGCTAGCATGCTCGCTTTAATGTCGGATTTGAAACATTCATCCCTCTCGCACTTACATATTTGCTAGTTTGGGGCGAATGCTAATCAAAACAGGTACAGTCGAGTTCTCTAATATCTATACAGACAACCTTTCAAAAATATCCACACATTCGTCTGATCTATCACTAACAATAAAGACTGATATTTTTGAATGGTTGTCTGTACAAATATTGGGGAACTCGACTGTAATGTAACCTCAGCTATAGAACAAATATTATTTAGAAAAAAAATACTTTTACTAGGTTTTGATCTAGCGCAATTGGATATCAGAGGCGTGTCGTTCCACGTTTGAATGGCAGCTTTCTTTGTCCGATGTGAATTTGAATTAAGAATGTATTGTAACGGATTCGGAGCGTTCCATTCGTTATTTGATTTAACGATACGAAAGTGTTTGTAATGGGAAATGCCATCGACGAAATAATTGACCATTATAAACTTTATTGCAAGTATATAAGGTCTATCAATTATCCGTTTTGTGTTGCTGTAAATAAATTCATTTACTTTTTTAATCTTTCGTGCCAGTTACATGGACATGTGAATAGAACTAGTGACTCAATACAATTATAAATTCATTTGTTTTTTTATGTTCTTTGATCAGGAGTGCGTAACATTTTATCAAGTTTTCTCGAGGCATTAATTTTTAAGTGTAATTCTTATCACTTAAGTATGAATGTAAATGAGTATAACAAAGTGAGAACGCATTACCGAACGTCATTTCCATATCTCTTCACTATAAAACGATAGCTGGAAACGGGTCTTGGTAGCCGGAAAGGGTTCGTTTCGAAATGAATGCATGTGATAAACGCAATCAAATGCGATTGGAGAGATATAATTAAGGCAGCGATAAAACTATAAAAAAATATAATTATGCTAATGAATGGTGTGTTAGATATAAAGTTTTATTATTAGTTTCCTTGTGTTCCGAACGGAGGCTTAATAATCAATTCATTCTAAAAACGAAACGTCTGTAAAGGAGATTGTAGCTTTGTAAGTTTGTATGTAATGTCTAAACACAAGAACTGCTTATCCGCTTAAAAAAAACACATGCGTTACAAATAAAGTGGATTTCGTGGGTGGTTATAGGCTATATTTTTTTATGCCGCGAGTTTTCCGTTTTTTCAACACACGGGCAAAGCCGCGCGGGCATTTAGCTTATTATTAAAGAAGTGTTAAATAAATAAAGAAATATTGTGTATTCATAAGGAGTGTGTCCCGAACCTGCACTGGGCCAGCGTGGGGACTACTGCCCATTCCCTCTCTCATGAGAGGAGGCATGTGCCCAGTAGTGGGACGTGTATTGGCTGTTGATGGCGGGTGTGGTAAATATGTATGCATAGTTAATCTTAAATCTCTTAAAATTATATCAAACAAAATTCGACCAAAATGTAACCTATAAAATAAATATAATGTTGTTATGAACATATATATACCCAAGGAAACTGTCTGAGACCTAGGCTATAATGAAGATTTTATGCGCCAGCTGTTATTATGTTATCGTAAAAAATATCCATCAATTATTTATAGAAAAATGAATCGCTTCTGAAACGAACTGAGGATGGCGTCATTGTGTACGTCAATTAAGGAGACAAGATTTTCCAGATATATTTATTTGGAGTTCTGGCAATTCAAAGTACCTACTCGTGCATATAAAAGTTTTTTTTTTCTGATTATTTTCTAGTCGACTCAAAATAATATTGCAATTCCAAATGCAAAACATTTTCTATACTATAATTAAGATAGGTACTTACATTATATGGTTTTCGTTGATTGGACGACCGCTTTAGCCTAGTTGGTAGTGACCCTGCCTACGAAGCAAGAGGTCCTGGGTTCGAATCCCGGTAAGGGCAAAAAATTGTGTGATGAGCATGAACGTTTGTTTCTGAGTCATGGATATTTTCTATGTATTTAAGTATTTCTATCTATTATATATATCGTCGTCTAGTACCCATAACACAAGCCTTACTGAGCTTACTATGGGACTAGGTCGAATTGTGTAAGATTGTCCCCTTATATTATTATTATTTAAAACTTAGACACATTAAAAATATCATGATTAAATTATCATTAGTAAGTATAGAAAAATTACAAATAATAATGTTTGTGTTATTTGTTCATATTAGGAGAACAATATTTCTTTGCTATTCCGCTAAAAAGATGTTGCAAGCAACATCTCCTGCCAGCATCTCCTGATGATGCCTCGTAGAGAGGCGAAACACGTGTCGAGGTTTTTGTCATTATTGGTGGTGGTTTGCTGTAATTTTTTGCATGTTTTTACGCAAATAGTTGCATCTTATCTTCACTAATAGACCAGCACGTTTTTTAGCGGAATAGCAAAGAAATATTGTTCTCCTAATATATCATGGACTTCCGCAAAGTAACGCCTGATTCAATAAATTATTTGTTATTTGTTCGTTTAAGTGGAATCAACAGCATCACACATAGAATAACCATTTTAAATTAGGAAAATTACTACTTACGCACTATTCGGCAGGGCCTGTCGCGTCAATCACTAACCAATAAGATGAAATTTAAAAGTAAAGCTTAATAAAAAAACACTGCTACACTGCTTAGAAAGCGTCAATGAAAAAGTGACTCCTCTGTCGTAATACTCATGTAAGCTGTAACACGTCTTTTTGTAATCTACACGGGAACAGGCCTGTTCTGTGGCCAATTAAAATGAGTAAGACGGATGGTGTGCGAGGGAGTCAAAGTTTAATTGAGTGTTGCATTAACAAACGGAGAGCGATAGCCCGCGGAGAAGCTAAAGGATTACGGTTAAAAGGTTAAAACTTCAGATTTATTTAGTCCTTATTGTGAGAAGTTGGTGTACGTGTGTCTATCCCGTTCTACCTACGTTCCACTGAATTGATCGAGAGCACGGACGGATAAAATGATGAATGAATAAATGAATTTTATTACACTATGTCATAACTCCATTTTTTTACATTTGGGGGAAGGGAACCGCCAAAACCAGGGTTTTGGCGGTCAGAAGGGTCTGGCTACACCGTGGATCAGAGGTTAGCTGGAAGAGAGACAGAGATAAGTTCGCGCTTGTACTTTGATCTTTGTGCGACATATACATAAATGTACCTGTTGTTGTGTACGATGAAAAGTTTACATACATACAAACACATATTTAGGTACTGTACAAATCCAATGAAATACTATGAGACGTGTAGAATATGAAAGACAACTTACTCTCAAATAAGAGGAGGGCAATTTATAAATAATCCCGGGTGTACATTCTTTTTTTTATGTTATAGGAGGCAAACGAGCAGACGGATCACCTGATGGTAAGCGATTGACAACATTTCATATTTTCATGTAGGCCATTTTATGAAATAGTTCGCTAGAAAATGTTTTTTTAAGCGACACGTGTTTTTTTATTTCTCCCTTAATTCTAATTTTTAAAAGTAGCGAATTCCAGAAGGTTGTAAGTAAATTATGACGTCAATACTACGACTCTGTATGGCAGTTTGGACACCTTTCATATGGCAGCCATAATACTGACTTCACACACGGTGAAAACCACTTTTATACGTTTTCGCGATTTTCTTAAAAGCGAGCAGGAAAAAAACACAGAAAACTACTTTATTACGTTCAGATAACATAATTACCGAAATGCTTTTCGATTTAGGCGTCATTACATATTTTGAAATATTGTCAATTACCGCCGCCCATGGACACCTGCAACACCAGAGGTGTTGTGAGTGCGTTGCCAGCCTTTAAGATTCGATTATGTTTGAGGATTCGCCGGGTTGACAGCTGAAGGAACAAATTCCCTCGCTCTCAACACGACGCATCCTCGGGAGCTCTGGCGACCTTGCTCACCTCCAGGAACACAACACTACTACAGAGCGAGTAGTAGTGTTATAATGGCTGTGGTCTTCTGCAAGGCGGAGGTACTTCCCCAGTTGGGCTGCTCCAAATTCGAGCGGGTTGACATTTCGCTGTACCCTACCTCACGGAAAAAATTCGTCTCTTGTCTTCGATTTTACTTCGTTTCAGTTTTGCTATAGACCAGATTTTTACAAAAGAATGAATGAATAATTGAATCACCTAATCACCACGAGCTTAAATAAATACATGTAATAAAAAAAACATTGATCTTGGCAACCTCTGCCTTCGGAGTATCTAATTCTTTATTAGAGGCTGAATATTGATATCAAAAAAGTTGAGAGATGAGACAGTTTCAGTCTCAGCATAATGACAACCACAAACCTGACACGAACACTTAACATTATCCATACTTATATAATGCGAAAGTGTATCTGTCTGTCTAACTGTCTGTCTGTGTCACCTCTTCACGCTGAAACCACTGAACCGATTTACATGAAAGGTATAGAGATAATTTGAGTCCCGAGGACAGAGGGGTATGATAGTTTTTATCTTGGAAATCATCCCCTAGGGTGAAATGGTGATATAAAATTGTATGGAGCTACCATATAAGACAGTTCCACGCTGACGGAGTCGCGGGCAGAAGCTAGTTATAAATTAATGTACCTATGCCTATCGTATTGTATTGTATGAAACGTCTCCTCAAACTCCTGAAAACCAAATGAAACAGAATCTTTCATAAGTTGCTTTGTATAATGATCACAAACGCATTTACAAGGTACTCCCAAATGGCCGCATCTGTACATTTTAATATCGCAACGTGGTATCTAACTCTTTTTTATCATTAATAAAGGGACTTTATTTCACAGATTATAAGACACATCTCGCAATGTGATGCCAGGCAGGGATGTGAGGTGAGAAAGCAAATATTCGAAGTGGGCCAGCATTTACATAAGGACCGTGTTCCATTAATATTCATTACATAAGTTGTGAAGAAGTTGGGGTAATTAAAGGAATATGAAATTAAAAAATTATACCACCGTCTGAGGTTTCATCTATTTGCATAGTAAGGGAGGTATTTAGGTAGATTGTTGCTATAGCCGCTTGTTGAGCATTTCCGAAAAATAACACTTGTCTTTAAGATGGTAGTGTACGAGTAGCTAGCAGACCGCGATTTTTTTTTTTTTTTTGAAACTGACTGTTGCTATAGGACGGACCCAATATAGCGGTCGAAATGCGTGGTTGGAGGGTGGCCTGGGGAAAATCCACGGGAAGCCTCCGGCACGACCACGCGAGGTGCTCGCGATTGACAATACTGTACTTTTTATATGAAATTTCCATTTCAGGAGAAAGCGTTTTACACTAACTAAATCTTAACAAATCACTTTGTTTTTGATGTGGATCGCTTCAGCATAATAATATCTAGGTTTATAGGTTTTGCTTTTTTAAAAATAAAACTCTTTTTAGGTGCCTATAAATTCTACTTAATTGCAAATTTTGAAAAAAGGATAACCTATAAACCTTGCCATTCATTGTGTCACTGAGATCGGAAAATATTTAGAAGTGGGAACACGTTCTCTCTTTTTGTATGGACGAGTTCGTAGTGTTACAAAGTACCTCCCTCTATTTACGTCTAAGTTGTCAGCGTTCCTGACTTCGCGTTCCTGAGCAGTCTCTGGCCAATTCTTTAAAAAGGAGTCTAGCTCGTTAATATTACGTAAAATTAATTAATTTAATTTTTTGCTTATGCGAGCGCGACTGAAATCTTAGCAATGATTATTTTTAATGCAGTCATAGTATTTATCTCCTGCTCTACGTATTAAGGCTCGGTCAAACACAGGGCGCGACGCAGCGCGACGTCCGCGCCGCGTGATGCCGGCGCGATGACTAGTCAAACAGGGCGCACGTGGATCGCGCTCTCAACACGCCCTCATCGCGCGCGCGAACGCGGGCGTGACTCACGCCCGGATACAGCATGCGCGTGCGGAGGGTCGCTCATTCCTTGATGTGACCCAGCGCGGCGCAGCGTGCCCGCGCGTCCGTGCCGCGCTGCGCTGCGCTCGCGCTGAGTGGACGCAAGGCGCAGAGCGGCGCGGGGCGCGACAGGAGCGGGGCGCGATGCCGGCGGGACGCAGTCTGTTTGACGTCGCTAACCTGTTAGCATGTATTTAATGCTGCGTCGCGCCCTGTGTTTGACCGAGCCTTTATCTGATTTAATAATTTCATAACAACTGGCCGTAGTATTGCATCATGTGCAATGACATCACATCACTTATCGGCAGCGACATCGATGACTCGAACAAACAAAATACTTAGAAGTATTTTCATGGTAACTAATGGATTCTTCTCCATTTATATAATTATATATCCGATATTAAACGAGCAATATTTGTATATATATTTGCAATCACACTCTCGGAAACGGCTCTAACGATTTAAAATAAATTTGGAAGTTTACGGGGGCGAGAAATCGATTTAGCTATCTCTCATGTCTGGGAAAATTCGTTTTCTCTCTATTTCCACGTGAGCTGAGCTCGGTCGCACAGGGACTTCTAATTAAACGAGTGAGCGAAGCGAACGAAGTTCTCCGTTTTCGCTTCGGCAAAAAATATTTCGTATTTATGTCGGGCTGTTCTCCTTCGTCCTCTACAGGTCGCATTTCTGAACCGAGTGTCGTAAAATTTTGTTAACACGTTCGATGATTATATTATGTATACAATGACACTGGGATGGGACTATGGGTGCATACAACTTAGTAAATAATAAATAATGTCCCATCGCTCAGGTTTCGGAACATATTTATTGAAAAAGTTTTTTAAAGAAAATGTTTATTGTCACACAAACTGATAAACCCCCGTGTTTATCCCGTGTGGTGTCGGGTTAGAATAGCACCATCCCCTTTCCTCCTGTGGGTGTCGTAAGAGTCGACTAAGGGAACAGGGTTGAAGTGTGTTGTGGGCGATGGGCTAGCAACCTGTCACTGCAATGTTACATTTTGTCGATCTTTTATACCCATATTTATGCTAAAAGTGATACTGGAACAAAAGTTTCATGTGCTCTGCCTAACCCTTTTAGGGATAAAGGCGTGATTATATGTATGTATGTATGTATGTAAACTGATAAACCAAAATACATATACAGATAAACCTCTTTTTGCGTTCGACTGTAGAAAGTAAGTTTAACTTTAAGCTACGCTGCAACAGTCATTTCAAGCACATGTTTAGTTAAACTAACTATGATCCAATTGACATAGTTACGTGTGAAACGGCGCCGGAACCGAGCCAGTTAAAATTTAATGAACTGATCGATCCGCGCACTCCGACATTAATCTCGTCGCAATTAAAAGTTTTAACACGAACTAAAATGCATGGATTCAAGCCCACGCTACGGGAGTGGGTTATGCAATAAGGAACTTACGTGAAAAGATTATCTATACTTTTATTATACATACATACATACATACATTCACGCCTTTATTCCCAAAAGGGGTAGGCAGAGCACATTAAAAATATGTTCCAGCGCCACTTTTAGCATAAATGTGGGTATAAAAGATCGTCAAAATGTGATATTGCAGTGATAGGTTGCTATCCCATCGCCCACAACACACTTCAACCCTGGTCACTTAGTCGACTTTTACGACACCCACGGGAAGAAAGGGGGTGGTGAAATTCTAACCCGACACCACACGGGGGTTATCCACTTTTGTTATGAAGAGGATAAGTCTGTCTATCAGCTAGGCCACGAAAAGACACACCGAATGGGTGTTATTGCCATTATGCGGCGATGGGGGCGGGGTTTCAAAACGATGCCAGGCAGCCATTTAGTTCGAACATACGCATACCGGGTTTTGGGCACGTGTCTGGTTAGTTTGTAGAGTTCGCATTCTATGATTTTTTCGTTCGCTGATTACAGCTTTGTAAGTTTCTATGGAGCCGCTCCGTAACTTAGGTACTAATTTAGTTTTAATATTTATTTGAATTGCAGGTCAATCACGTAACTCATTATACGCGCTTCGGGTAGATTTAAATGCCACTTTTTGTATGAGAAAATGACAGTTGAGTCGTCCTGACGTGCGTTCGAAAATTTCTTCATTAATTTCATCTTCCGCTTCATTGATTTATGTTTTACTTGTGACTCCATCTGCTTTGAAAATAACCCGCGGGAAAAGATTATACGAAAACTCGGGTAAGTATATATTCCTGATTCCGGCACACGTATAATGGTGTCTTATTTTATTTGTCAATCGTCGAGCAACGAATGTCACCACTTACCCAAAATGTCAAACAAAAGGGTACGAGAACACGCGTATTTCGCACGCCCGTATCAAAAATCAAAACCGACGTTGCATAACGCAACTTACACAAAAAGGTCATAAACGGCTAGCGTTTCAACGCCATATACACCTCTTGAACTCAACACGTCCTAAAAAGTCGCATCTGCGTCGCGTGCCCGCGTAACATGCGTCCTTCTTACGCCAAAGGGTGTTCTGTGTTCTCAAGTAACATACGTCCTTTTTGCGTGCGAGGTTCAAGAAAGTATATCTTCTGCAATCAGCACGGTGTTGGCACGCGCGTCACGTTTACATTGATAAGTGGGCGCGACGTGCATCATTTGCATTCGCGGGTGAAGATTAGAACACTTACACGTTTCGTCCGTGTGTCTTTAAATTTCATCGGCACTCCGGAGACTGGAAGCCGGGGCCCTATTCTTGGTTCTAGAAAAGAGACTGCAATCACATTTGGAGCACACCGACTGGGGAATAAGAACATACACTGGTTTTATGTTCAAGGTGGTGAATAAAGTCGCCAGAACGTTATTGCCGACTTTACTTTTCAGAATACTGAGACGTTTTTAACGATCCCAAATGCAGTGGAGTTATGTGAGTTAAAAACAGAATCCCCATGGCTTCATGAAGATCAGCTCGATGGAACCATAGTATTGAATTGCCATCCAAACTATACAAATACCCAAAATTTAGGCTCAATCGGATAAAGGCACGTGACTGAAAAATTGTTTGCATGATGATGATGTTCACTTATCCAGCGACAGTACCTTATTCATACTTCATATACAGCAACCGTACTATATTTCAACGGCGACAGTTTTAGTATGTAGCGACTGACATAGAGATGTCAGTCACTTCACTGCGTAAGAAACGTAGAGCGTTCCTTTCCCACGATAAAAATATAAAGTCGTCTTATAAAGATTTTATAAAAGTCCGCTATTTCTAGAATGTCCAAATCTCTTATATAACCATATTTACACTGACGGAAACCGGCTACAGAAAAATCTTTTAGACAAAGCAAATACTCGTATATTATTGCCACTTTATGATGAAGTAGAGTAGCCAACATGTGTCACACACATTTACAACCACACAGGCACTCGTAAACTGGTAATGAGGATTTCCCGCGTTTTATTATTCAACTGAGGATCATTGAAGAAAGGCTGACAATGTATGTTACTCATACGTTTGTTCTTGGCACTATAGTGGCAAGAATATACAATGAAATAGCCCAGTATTGTATTGCAAATTGAGCGTTACTGTTCCTTATTACAAAATTATATACTATTTGACCTATATGGTAGACAATTGAAGTAGCCTTTGTAAAAATATTGCCTCGTTAAATTGAATTGTGTGCCTATTTTGACGACGGTTTTCAAGGGGTTTCTTAAATATTTTGAAGATGGTAGTTTATTATAAGATACTAGGTAACAGATAAAAAATATCCTGCTAATATTTTAAACGTGAATGTTTTATGATAAAGTATTTGTTATTTTCTAGTAACTGCGCAAAAACGGCTTATCGAATTTAGATTATATTTTTCACAGAGATTAGTTTATAACCTAGATTAAAACATAGGATTCTAAGTATTCCGAAGATCATCCCGAAAAGGAATTTAGTAACTACATTTTATTTCATTTCATTGTATTTGGGATGCTTACTGCCTATAGTACCTATACATTAATTACTTAACTTAATAACTAAAAGAAATTTGCAAGCTTTCACATGTTTAATGCTACGTAACTTCATATTACTATAAATATGATAACTATGGTTGTATAAAACATTAATTGTATTATAATTGTACTTAGAATAAGTTAGTAAAAGATTATAAAACACTCGGTACCTTTAATGAAGAAATTGCTTTGAGTCGAATTGGAATAAGCCATTTCCAACTTTACCAATAGAGTCACTATTTCGACCTAATTACCTCGCTTACTCGACACGCTCAGTAAACCCACAACTAAATTTAAAAAGTTGTATGTTACTGTAAAATTTGTATGCACATACGACCTTATTGCTCCGAACAGTATTCACTTGATATTTCTAAACAGCTGCAGCGCTTTCGAAAAGATTATCGTCTAGTAGTGTTAGTTTGAGTAAAGCACTGTACAGCTACATGTTAATTGGTTTATTCGCGCATTGACCCACTAACCTGCGTCTAGGTGCTACTTTCCTTGCAAGAATACGGCTTTATTCTATGCAATTTTTATAGCTAGCCAGTACTTAGCTGATCGATGGTTAATACAAAGGCAGCTTTCTGGTCACTGGGAATCATGGGTCAAGCTGTCTCGAACTGTCTACCCGGTCTAATTAGACGGACATTCAGATGTAGATACTCTCAGTAATTATTCCAAGGATAATACCTGCACTGGAAATCATAATATTATGTCAATTGTATACGTGACATGCGCATACTCAAATTTTAGAGTGAGACGCATTCAAATGGTATTGGGAATACAGATGTAATTTAAATAAAAGAAAATATTATCCACGACAAAATGTGTATTATTATGCAACAGACAAAACTCCTGTGTTATAGAAATGAACCGTTAGCTTTTTCCTTGTATTACAGAGTAGATAAGTAACAGAGTCTGTGTCTAAACAACCTCGTTAACAGTACCAACATAATAAATGTAGTGACGTTGTATAGTGCCAACATTACCAACAAATACATTGTTGAGTTTTTGCTAAATTAAAGCCCAGGTTAGAGGTTTAGGCTTAGGCTTTGCTGTATTTTATAAAATAATAAGGATTAACGAAAGAGGCTTAAAATGGGAGTCTCATAGTATTTCTCTATTGTGTGTTGATTATTTTTTCACATATTTCAAACACGCTATAGAACATTGTTTAAGCATAATAGTTACATTTATATCCGTTAAGTCATAATCTACTAATCGCTCTAACATGACTCTTCAATTTACACCTAGCAGCAACTCTTTCTACGCTCTCAAAGAAAAATGTCGCAAGTGCATACGGCCTTAGTCTTATGTGACTTTATTCTACTAACTAAATCAGTGGACACCTAGTTCTAAGAATTAGCTAGTCTATGCTAGTTAAGACTGCACAAAACTGTTCCAAGAACTGCACTTATCGGCACTCTTATTTCTATAGTAATACAGATTGATTTTGCAAAGTGTAACCGCAAAAGATTTGTAAGTAATTAAGATTCTAAGCACACCTTCTTAGGCCTTTGAAGGCTGCAGCTATATATAAAGAGCCCAATTTAGTGCTGACATACTAAGTTAGACTAATGTATGTGGAAACGGGTATCGGTATCTGTACCGAACAAGTACTATTTCAGTCAATTTGTCTAGCAGAAATTGAATTAAGTCTGAAAAGCTATAATATCAGTGTACTTATATTTAGGTGTCAGGGAAATTGCACTACCTTCTTTCTTCGCGTAAGTGGTTAAGAGGTGATTTCGGGAATATCTCAATTTCTTCATCTATCTACAATTACATTTAGTTGATTTGTGTTTCCATTCGAGTTTGAGTTGATGTGCTCTGACTAGTTTGGCGGTACAGGTGTGAGTTTATATAATTTAATATTTTGTAAATAAATAAACATATTTTAGTACAGTAATCATAATAAAAAAAATACTTTAACATTATCAAGATTTATAACCGCACGCAAAAGATCCAACGATAATATCACAACGACTTAAGATAACACAATAAAATATACTAAAACAAAGACCTTAATAGCAAAAGATCTTCATTTCACTTTTATTATGGCATTAACAAACTTTCGTTTTATATCACTTAACCGAAAAAGGGTTTTAACATTTGTTTTTAAATTTTAATTAAAAGTTCATCCCCGGGTAACTGGCAACCGACAAATTCATAAACGTAATAAAAATGAAATGTTTGTTTTAAATTTAGAACTGACATCGCCTTGACAGCTGTCGACCGCCATTACGCGCGCTGCGCAGCCTGGAAGCAAATGAACCGTTAAATCCGTGTATTACATACTCCGTAACGCGTTCATGTAATTTTTCGGTGCCCATTTAGTCACGGACTATTAGATTTGGATACAGTTTTTGTTATTTTTTATTGGTCCGGAAACAAAGCAAGGCATATGGTATGTTTATCGCTCTATCTACAATGTTTACATGGCAGCACGTGTTACTGAAAAACTTACAAAAACGAAAGTCGATTATTAGTTTTTTACCCGCTTTTTCATACCACTTTTAAACACCACCATCATTGTCGGCTAACCGCACACCTGCCGCCAGACTGCTACAACTCAGAATATCGATAAAAACCACCGTAAAACCCTGTATAAGTTAAAACCCATTAACGAAAACATTAAAAAAACGGGCTAAATAAGTAACACGCCGAAACAGGGACCGGGGGTTTTATGACTTATTTTATGCTTCTACTGTCGTATTAGGAAATTAAGAAATAATTTTTCGACGCTTTTACCGCTTTTCGTGGGCGTGGAAAAATTACCTTCAATACGAAAGTCATTATCTATGTAATTGCTGTTGAAATTCGACGTTAGTATTGAAACAAAAGTCAAACATCATTAATATTCGATTACAATCAATAGAGGCGATGAATTAACATAGTTTATTCATAAGTCGACCCCGATATTGTTCAAGCTCAGTCGTAATGCGGCACTGCCGGTGTCAAGTTCACGCGCGCATGACGTGAATAATCCGAAGAAATTACTTATCATTATAATGTTATTAACGATTAATATCCGAAATGCCCGAATGGTACCTAAATTGTATTTGTAATGATAAAATAATTGGCTTTAAAAGTCTCGAGACAGCTAAAGAGAGTTTAATAGGTCTATTGAAAAACCAATACAATTGAAAGTTAGAATTTGTACTTCATAGTGTTATGTTTAAACCCGAATGGCTTTTAAAGTTTAAGAATTTGCGACCGCAATCTCCGATTGAAATTTAATCCTCCATCCGGTTGCATTAGACCATGATGGCTTGACTCCATAAAACTAAGCACTGCTTCAAGTGTCATCCGTTGACGCACCGAATGATGTTCTTATATAAACAAAACAAACCTCTTAAGTAGAGAGCGTCAGTTGTCACGCAGTCATTTCATAATTCAACTTTCAAGCAATAAAAGCTATCTCGAAATAACATCGTCTCGGATAATTGGGTACGGAATACATACAAATAATTAAGTGTACGTTTCCCAACTGCACGGGCTTGGCTTGCATATTTTAGCGAGCACGCCACGGAAACACTCAGAGAAACTTAAGCTTAACCTACTGTCTTAAAACCAACGGTTATTAATTTGTTCGGAATTCTTATTTCGAAATTCACAGTTATGCGCTTTGCGTTTTACAACTCTTTGACGGTTTAGCTACAATATATTGAGTATATTACCTTTGAAACGTAAACATACCTAACATATAAGTGTAAGAATTTGATGTTCAGATTTGTGTTTACGAATATGGGCCAGCAAAGAGATTGAATGTGAATTCAAAGAAGGTTTTTGCTGTATATTTATATGAATGGTTTTCGTAACAGAAGCTCAAGTGATTCCACTAAGCGAAGCGTAATGTTTTGCTTCGCCGACAGAATATTTAAAGGTAAATCTCCGTCAGTGGGTCATATGTCACGACCCTGCTGCGCTCTGAAAGGCTCCGCTATAAACATAATTTGTTTCCCCGAATAATGCTCTCAAGGAATTAATTCCCAAGACGTTTCGTATAAATTAAATGGGCGTTAAGATTAGCGGCCGTTTCGTTTTTAAATAATAAGGATATTGTTACCCTCGACGTAAATACCAGAGTTAATCTTTATATAGCATCTTAGAAAGCAGAATTTAATGAGGTTTCAGGAATTTTCGCTGCACAGGAAAGTAATGCGAGAGAATATTCGGAGCGGAGTATAATGCTTTTTAGGAATTAACACATTGTGCTGAAAGAGGGATATAATATTTTACATTAAAGCCCGATTTCCAGCGTCCGAAATGTAAATTAAGGTTAGTAGAAAACGTTATTATTGTTATTTAGGCAGGATATTATTTGAAACTGCACGTATTATGTGGAGGCCGTAAATTACCTACACAGCAGTTTGCCTTAGATAAATTGCTCTTGGAACTAGATGCCTAAGATGGATATCTCTCTAATTGGATTCGGGAGAGGATCCTAGCTAGATCCGCAGAATTTAGTTTGATGTAATTCTGTTTGGACACCTTACAGCTTGTTTATTGCCTTTGATATATCACGTGAAAGAATAAAATCCAATTTTATTTTATTGAAGTCATTTTTCGAAATACTTGTACAACAAATGACGAGAATTAGTTAAAATTCGTCGATCTTGAAATTTCATGCCAAAATAAATAAAGGTATTGATTGAAAATCAAAAAAGTACGTACATCAAAAATTATAACATTTAGCTCTAAAGGTCCAGTGGATAAATAAACATCTTTATCTACACAAAATAAGTAACAGACCAAGTTCACCGGCATCGTTATCACGTTTTAAGTATTATCAATCTTTGCAAGGCTTCCTCGGAAAACTTTAGAATAACAAATCCTTTATAGACAAAGTCTATTGTTGACTTTTCCAATAGATTCCAGGTAGTTGATACTAAGAAGAGAGTTTATCAATATAATTCATTATTTTAAAATAAACTCGATTAAAAGCTTGAGTTTTCGAAGAAACAGTATTCAGGAATGTGAGGGCTTATTTGTTTCCGAGAAAAATAAGTATCTAGATATCCTACGATACAAAACGGCAAAGAGGATTCAATGCAATCAAAAACATGAATCTAATCGGCATTGAGACATGTGTAAGTGTTTCAATGAAAACTCTATTAGAAACAGCCATGAACGAATTAATCGTATTTCTTTCATTAATCGATTTATTCTGTTCAAGTTTCATATTGACCCAGATAGGTATCGGAATGGGACTGATAAATAAACCGGAGCACGAGCTACCTCTACGATCTGAACAATCGGTCTCAAGTCGTAACGATTTATAATAACTGTTTACAAACACCGACAACTCTGATAACCTTGCGGCACCTAAGAAATTCTCCGGCTAAGTAGGTGATGCTAATGAGAGACAAGAAACCTTGTACGTAAAATTATTCACAGAACAAACTCTAGCCAACGGAAAAACGTAATTTGATAATAAAATAACGCTTACTATAAATGAATAGACAACTACATCAATAAGCTTAGCTCTCATATTTACGATGAGGGCTATAAATGTTTTACTGCCTAAATAAGAATCATTTCCCTCGTAAAATATATTTGCGGATAGAGTGGAGTTCGTGTTATTAAAATTTTCTTGGATATAAATAAAATTTTAATAATTTACTGCTACTAGAATATCGATGAGCAAATTGCCTCAGACGAATTGGTACTTTATCCGTTACTTTATGGGACTTAGTTCAGCACTTTTACTGTCTCCTTAATCTAATGCGATCATCCCTAAAACGTAATAAATACTATGGTATATTGCTAGGAATGGTCACATTAAGATGGAAGGATGCTGTGGTCGGCCGCAAATGTTTGGATTTGAGCCAAAATAATCAAGTAACGGAAGGACCGCCAGTAGATCTCTATTTATTTTATATTCCCACTGTTTATTGACTATCTTGATGAGATTTGCAATCCAATTGACCTTCGATAGGAAAGTGGATCAAACCGTGATTCCGGTTCAGATATTTCTGTTTAATTGTTCGCGAAGAGTTCTCAGCGCTTTTAATGTTCGAATTGTTTTTATTCTTGTCTGATCTTTTATCTTTATTTAAAGATAGCGGATTATTGTCTGTCGACTTGATGTTTTGTTTTGAAAGATCATTCTTACTCAACGATTTCCTTAACATAATTGAGCTACTTATATTTATATTTGTTTGATTCTTCATTTCTATTATTTACCGTGCGTCTATTATCTTGATACACGCTGATTACGAAGAAACGAATACGTTGATTCATAGTTTCAGCCTTAACACACTTGAACTCATTTGGGTTTATTACACGTACAAATTAGTATAGCTATGCGAATTCATCAGTTTCATCACTGTTATTGGATTTAGCTAGCTTAGGAAGGAAATTATAATTTCAATATTCGTATTCACCTCGCGAATCTGGTTCACTATCGTTACCTTGACTCACGTACTAACACTCGCAAACATTCATCCTTATCACAAGTAACACAAACTGAGTAACGTTCCACGAAAATTAAATTTCTACTAACCTTAAAGGGAAATCTGCCTGCGAGGGATCAAAAAGATTAACGTTTCCAATTCAAAAGCACATTACATCCATTGAGTTCACTTTGGGCCAACGTTACACAGGACGGTACGCTCGTTGAGCACACATAACATCACATTTTGCACTAAAGAAAAACAATAGAGGTGAATTAACAGGAGATCCAGTTAGCAGGAACCGTTCCCGAAGAGGCACGTGAACACAGAAACCAGTTTATTTTAACAATTAAAAATATGTTCGTCGGAGACTACGACCGGGGGGTAATCTGCGGGAGACACAGGTCCGCTTGCGGCGCGGGCTGGCGAGCGACTGAGGGGGCTGCCGCGAGTGAACGAATAGGCGCATGGGGCCATGCGTGCGTTAAGTCCGCGATCCCTCGGCTTGAAATAAGTATTATTATTACGAACATTACCTCAGCTTACGCTGTCGGCCGGTGTGTCGCGTACACTTGCATTTCATTCCCTGTGTACTATGTAATTAGCGTTCCGTCGCGTGCTTCGCTCCAAATACCTAAGTCATTTTCATTAAGAATAATGTTTCGCTATCAGCCTTCTGACAGCAGTACTGTAGCTTCGTCTAAAACGGTGTTTTACAACCTTTTTTCATTATACAACCGCCTGATTTTGCGACTGACCCTAAGTTAAATTGAAAGAAAGAAAGAAAGAAAGAAATATATAATTTTTAATACTCATGAGAATTCTACCTGCTAGATATTATCGATAAGAGCCAAGATGACTTATACGAAAGGATGTATTGTACGAAATCACAATGGTTGGATAGGATCGGGCTCGAATGCAGGCAGATGTTTGGAAACGCTCGTCAATTGAGGCAGTGGAATAATATCATGACGTTATAATGGATAATATTCTATAAAATACTAGCTCCGCCTGCGTGTTGCAAAGAATCGAGCACGGCTATCACAAGACGGCGCGCAAGCTCTCTCGATTTTTCTCGCACTATCCGTCTCTCTCTTATTCGAAAACTTAAAAAGAGAGGTATAGGAAATATTGTGAGAACTCGCGCGCTGTCTAGTGATAGCCGTGCAGTCGGAGCTGTGTTCATCTACAAAGCCCATTCTATACACAGGTGAAATAATTTTTAAATCGAATGAGAAGTTCCGGAGATTACCCCTTCATACAAACTTCCAAAGCTACAACCTCACAGAATCTATCCATCGTTATAATCGAACGAGCGAGCGAGGCGAACGAAGTTCTATGCTTCGGCTTGGGCCAAAATTCGTTTAACCGGATGTCCCGGTGTCCCGCTGTTCTTTCTACAGGTTGTATTTCTCAACCGATTATCGTGATGCGAGCGAAGTTGTCGTTAATTATATAGTTTTTTTAGGATCCACTTTTTCGAACTTAACAGACCCATTAGTATTAGTAATAGAATAGTATAGGTGTGAATACCACTTAGGTGCACCTAATTATTAGCCTTTTTACTTTAATTACTAGACTGAATCTGCAAGAGTCATATATGTCTGTTATAAATATATACCTACCTTATTTATCATCATCATTTCCTCATTCATTTCGATTGACATTTAAAAATGAATTAATATTCTAACCAAAATATTCAAAGCGATACTCAAAATTGTTATAACAAAATATTTTTTATTCGAACGTATTTTTATCTTAAATCTCACAGCACACCGAGTTTTTAACGAGCAAAGTTTAATTCTCTTAAAAGTAACCGCTTTAAAAGAATAAGCATAAGAATCCCAATTAGTGAAATCTACTTTTGTTCTGCAAGCACAAAAATAATGATCCCCATTCACGAATATCATAATAAAACTGCCCCAGAGACGCGCGCCGAACAGTCCAAAGCAATAGTAATAGAGGGAATAAATCAAGTGAATTCTGGACACAATAATCGCTACCGGAAGACGGGGAAGTTACCGACAAATTTCAAACCGAACTAACTACATTGTGTTCGAATCAGATGTAAAACTGTTCGCTCATACACACAGGCTTTGTCGGCAGTTTCAAATTTTGGCTGGATGGCGTGACGGAGCAATTTGGTCTAGATTGCTATTAGCGTGGCGATTGTTGAACTTAAGTCTAGTTTTGGGATTTGCTTACAGATTAAACTGAACAATTAAAAACAGCTTAATAGTTTAAAGTTCTTTTTTTGTAACTGTAAATAGTAATATCTTTAAGTTGTATACTACTTACTATATTCTTTGTCCATAAACATTTTATTGTTGTGTTGTAATAAATCTTGCTCTTTGTTTAATAGTATCTCTTCTAGTAGCTTAAAATCTTTATTAATTATTACTTGGCTTCTAGAATTCATAACAGCATTTTAAAGCGATAAACGTGATCGCAAAAGTCTAAAGATAAATTAAATAGTTTGTACATTTTAGGTTTATTAAGCTATGTTCCAAGTTTAATTAAAAAATAGAATTACTTAATTAACAAGTAACTCTCCAGTTCCTATCAAACAACAACAACAAACTATAACTTTATCTAATTAAACCCATTTATTTTTGAAGTATAAATTTAGCAATAATAATGGCCACAGTATTGCCAACGTATCATATCCGCTAGCTTCACAGCTAAGTAAGTATATCGCGTATCGAATATATATATGCCATATTTTGGTTTAATAAAGAAGATTAGTTGGTATTCGTTGGTTTATGATCGTCATAACTTTGGCGATTCGGCTACTTGAATCATTCTTCGTCTTTAGTCATTCTTTGTTGACTATCTCAAACGAGACACATCTTTTTATTAAATGTATTGCGTCATTTTTATATTTTTAGTACTTAAATAAAAATTACATACCACAATAATTATCACAAAACAACATTGGCGAAGCTTTTAGCCATTAAAATCGTCCTGAAACTAAAATGACCTGCGACCTTCCGACATACCTAGGTACGCGACCAGTCGCTGCTACCAACTGCTCGAAACCACATTTCCTGTAATTTGAAACAAATAAAAAAAATAAGATAAATGACGTTCAGCCCACCAGCCCGTGTGTATGGAGCCTCGTATTGCGGCTGCGATGAATCTGTGAGCCGTTTCGGGCCCGGTGACAAATTGCCACTATACGCTTTATCGGGCTGCATAATAAAATCGGTCGGATGTGTCTGATCGCAATCTTGCTGTAAAAATGCGCAATGTTTTTGCGCTGACATTCTACTGAAAATGTTTGATATTTTTACTAAAACTCGTTTTGACAATATGTATTTTTTTTTGGTTACATTGCTCCAAGAAGCAATTTTGTTAATGTATGCTTTAACAACTGATTACAGAATGTGAATCCGCTTAGAAATTATTTCAAACCGTTGCATAGACTACTCACTTCAATATGCAAAAGCCTGCGCTGGCCTTCTAGGTTAGCACCATGCTGAGTCGGGGCCTTTTCGTGGACTGGCCTTTTAGGTTTACTGTGTTTTGTTTTTATACCCATTGTTTTGTCCACGAATAAATGTTTTCTTTCTTTCTTTCTTTTCTTCAAAAGGAAAAATTGACTGGAAATTAAAGCACAAAATGTAATTTACCTGATATAAAGTTAACAGCGTCGGTTTTACTATGAATAGCTTTCTTAACAATTATTTAAAACACAACTTTCATTTCGAACCAAAATTTCTCAAAACCACACAACCGTAACGAATCTCTTTTGAAGCTAATATATCGCCCGTATCCAGCTGAACGTTGTTTTAGGGGCATATTACACGAGCCCCACATACGGAGATTATTGTACTGATAGGAAATGGTGTCCAATATTTGTTTCGTATGATTTCAATAAACTCCCCTAGAATATAAATAATGCATGTCGAATTGTACGGATAGCAACACTCTACTTTAGTAAACAAAATGTCTCTTATAGGGATAATAATAAGGTTCAAGACGACGTCGAAAGCGGTGCCGCCGATTGTAAGGAGGAGATAAAGATCGATAATAATACAACGGTCAAACGAAGTTTTACGTATACCGCGCTTTCTCGTCGATAATGTCAACATCTGCTAAATTGGAGTATTCCAATATCGACCGTATTGACATCAAATAAAGCCTAAAATAGAACGAACCAGGTCCATACTCTTTAATAACCTGAGTCTGCACCTATGTTGCTCTATTTGGCATCGCTTTGTGTATATTCCTTTCCGAACTGGAATCAGAAAGTCAAGTTGATGTGTTATCGGGTTTCTTTTGTTGATACAACTTTAAATCTTGTTTTACAGCAAAAAAGTTATTCAATCCGAAAAACTTTCACCTTCATTGAATTCCAAACTTGTAATTCGTTTTACACATGTTCCACTATCAAGATTACGGTGGCGTAGTATTCAAAGAACCCCGATTATTTTTATTAAAACGATGTAGTGTTTTTATAAAAAAAACTGCTCCCTATAAAGTACGTGTATAATTTCAAACCCCAATTTTTTTCTGCTCGAACCAAGCAAACCGCAAAATGACAGACCTTTTTACGGGCTCCACATTGCCTCGCAATAAAAAAAGCTACTTAAGTGAAACAAATGAGGCAAAACGAATCGCACAATAGCGAACGCGTTATCGTCTCAAAACAAAGAGAAATGATAAAATCAAAGGTAGAGAATAACAGGCGGCGATATTCATCTCATGACGTGCGTTGGAAATTTCATTCCTATTGCGATTCGGCGTTTGAGTAGACTCCTTCGTTCACGTGTGCCGGATGTGAAATGAAAGGGACAAAAATTGAACAACCATTCAGCCCTTTTGAGTTTAACTCTCTGTTTAACGCCAAAACAAGACTAATAAAAAATAATTACAATTCCACCAACTTCAAAACAAGGTGATCCACAGGAATTCGGCCGTTATTCACAGGGGATAAAGTTAAAACTTTGACGAGGGAAAAGTTCTGTCCGCAGATATTTTCTGGTCAATTTAAAAGCAGGTACCTCTCATTGACGTGTGCTTCTATCTCGGACGCGACTCGTAAAATCGAAACGGAACAGCGGTATAAAAGAGGCAGATGAATATCGAGATGAGAAAACCGCTATTATGCACGTGACACACGGAGCGGAGGATTATCTCGCGGCGAAGCGACTTGTGGATTTTAACAAAGATTTTATCTGCAACCGATGGTGGCAATGTACCGAAAGGCGCGGCGTGGGTAGGCAAGGTGGACTGATGACCTGGTAAAGGTTGCTGGAGTCCGCTGGATGCGGGTGGCGCAGGACCGGTCACTTTGGCATTCTTTGGGGGAGGCCTATGTCCAGCAGTGGACGTCTTTCGGCTGATATGATATGATGATGGTGGCAAGGTTACGGTACGTTAGATAGATCTGACTTACTGATTTTGTATGGAGACCCCCGGTACAATGGCGCTTTTTTTGATTATCACGTATTTAAAAAACACAAAAAAAAGTAGAATGAATTCATTCAACTTCTTTTTTCTATATCAGAGATCATTTGTGTCCTGTATATTTTCGTAAGTTTTTTTTATTAGTCATGTAAACTAATTTATTTTTAATACGTATTGTCGAATAACTTATTATTTTAATAGAGCATTTCACGCATGTTTTCTAAACAAACATATTGTTCATGCAGGTGCAATTATCGCTTTGGTCAGATTAACCGTCATTTTATACGAAGAGAAAACAATTTTTAAAATATTTAAACAGGAACATTCAGGTGTCTGTTCACTCATAACATAAATGCTGCCCTTAACTAAACAAAAATATGTAGTTGTAAAAGTAAATTAACATATTATATTATCAAGAGTTATTTTTGATCTGAGATAAGTTTGAGTACCTCTATAACCTAAACAGTGTAAAACATTTCGACGGTCAATTTACTGTTACATCAGATTAAATCTGTAGCGGTCTGATCAAATATGGCGAAGATGACTGGTGAAATGCCTTTATCGCTCCAATTTCGTGTCAAGAAGTCTTTCCGTGATTTTTAAACTTCATAAGTGTCGCAAATATTGCTTAGTGCAAAGAAGTGTTTACAAAATGATAACGAAATATTTTTTCGCCTCGATAACGATTTTTGCAAATTGTCGTCAGATATAACCGGCCGTGTGTAGCGAAAAAAGAGCAAATGAAACAACGATTTTATTCTCCGGGAAAAAAGAAACGCCCGATTCCATTTTGTTCCCGCTTCCCCTGCGAAAATTCCATTGAATCGTAGGTACCTATGTTAATTATTCCTTAGTTGGCCAACTTGGAGAAAGGATTCGAGTTTCAGCACATCTTTAGTGCTATTAATCTGTCTTTTATGGGGGGAGCTAGGAGACGTGAAGTTGGCGGGACGATTTCCTCGACATGCGCGGAGGCTTCGAGACAATAGAATGACGAAGTTTTGTGATTTTTGTTGCAAAGGAAATATTCATCACTATTGATGAAAGTTCTGTGACGGAAACATATAGATCTACTTTTTTCTCAGTAACAATAAACCACTTCATAAATAAGGAAATAGAGGAAAATATGATAGACTAACAAGATGAACGAGAACATGTAAAGGAAAATAAAGAGAACGCTACCAATGACAAGCGAGCAATACCCGCAAAGTAGATTACGCGCGCAGCTAACGAACACAAGTTGCAACAACACCTGAACTAGCGAACAATGTGCGAAGTCGCTCCCGACTCGTTATCGAGGCAAAGAGAATGTTTGTTTTTGTTCATGTGGCTCTGGCATAATTGTCGGTTTGCGTAGTATACTGGAATGTTCAGTGAGTAATGTATAGTAAACGAGATTGTAACTGCTATTCTCATTTCAGGATGGTTGGTAACTATGCGTAATGAGAAGGAAATACATTTGCACTCCACGCCGCCGCATCGAAAACACACGCATTATTTCACTACAGCCATTGAACGGCTACAGACGAAACTGTTTGGCCGAGTTAAACACTTTTGCACAATGTTTGAAAGGGCAATAATCGGTCGGTTTGATGATTCCACATGGCATATGCACTAATATGTATTATCATTTCTTTCTCAACTTTCACGCTATGTGTATAATACGTGTTCTTGACAACAGAATAACGATGGGGAATAATGATCTCAATATTACAACCAACATAACCCAAGCTCGATTTAAAGAAACTGCCCTCAAATCGGGTCAGCCATTTGGGAGCTACGATGCCACAGACAGGAACACCGACACTCAAACAGCTACAGAAGCTAATAGTTTCCGACATAGATATGGATCCCATTGTATGTACAAAATATCATGTTATTCTAGCATGGCGTCTTAAAACGAGAAACAAACTACGTTTGTTTAGAAAGTTGAGCGTCCTGGCATCGTCCTGGTACCCTTCAGTAAGTAGAATCACAATAGGCATGACGACAGTAATTGAAAATCACTAAAATATGGTATTTTCTTAGTGAAATTTTCATCATAGAATTCGAAAATGGCTCATATTTTTTTATTTAGTAAGAGATTATTATTTATTTTGCTAAAATTAAACTGAAAAATGCGGACGCCCGCCATGATATGTTAAACACCAATCAGAGCGCATGACGTCACGTTTGTATAAACACATACCCATTACCCATTACGGTCATTACCACAGATTACAGAAAAAACTTACGTACTGAACGAATAGTAAGACAGGGATAGAACCATGTTATCTGTCAGATCTTCATACGTCATTGTCCCGCTGTCTCGCTCGCACGGCCGCGTAAGACTTGTAAACTCTTTAATTTATGTTCATTCAATGAGCACTTGAGCGATCTAGATAGCAAACATCAAAGGTCTGCGTTCTGTTCTGACGTCACGTTTGTATAAACAAACGTGACGTCACTCGGGACGCCATGACACTGACGCGTTTTAGCGCCAATTTGAAATTTAAAAACTAAAATGCATTTTTTTCCTACTTAATTGTTATATTCTCTTGAAAAATCTTATTTGTTGTATATAATAAATGTTTCTAAACATTATAGAACAGTTCCAAAATGTGTCATCATGCCTATTGAAACAAGATAGGTTTAAAGCAATTACAAAAACAGTCGTGTGCATTTCGTAGAAAGCCCCAAATTATCTTCAGCCGTGTTATTTCACACCTCACCTTATCACCAAATTAGATAACAAATTACTTCGTTCTTAACTATATCCTCAAAGCATGAGCCAAAGCTTTGTTAGGCACTCACTTCGAACAAAAGACGTATTTTCTTTTAAAAAGAACGTTACATATGCCATTTTAGGGTGAACGTGGACAGGTAAATGGGCCTTTTGAATCGGCCATTCAAGGAAAAGTTCTATGGGTTTTTGACGCAATAGATCTTTTGTTATCTTAATGATACCTTCGGTTTTGGGATAAATTGGTGCTGAAACCATATTGTTTGGATAAGATAATGAGTATTGGGTTTTTGCTTATACGAAGGTGTTAAACATAATGCTAGATAAAAAATGTAATACTAATTGTACTGGTTAGGGTACTAAACTAATAATCGGCACATTCTTTATCCCCGACGCAAAAAGAGGAGTGTTTGCACAAAGTAAGCTGCATTATTTACGAATTGATGTTTCATTGAGTTAACATACTATCTATTACATACCTGTTATCATCTCTCCGGAGATCCGCGTTTACCCACCGGTTAATTGAAATAACCAGATATTTATGCAATGAATATCTACATGCTATGATGTATAACTACTTGATATGTTGTAAGCTACGGTAGCCTAGTGGTTCAGGCATGCGGCTGTCAAGCGGCGGTCGTGAGTTCGAATCCTGGATCGTACCAATGAGTTTTTCGGAACTTATGTACGGAATATTTTACCGTTAGCTTTTCGGTGAAGGAAACATCGTGAGGAAACCGGTCTAATCCTAATAAGGTCTAGATTTCCCTCTGGGTTGGAAGGTCAGATGGCAGTCGCTTTCGTAATACTAGGGCCTATGCCAAATCTTGGGACTAGGTGTCAAAGCGGACCCCGGGCTCCTTTAGGGGCACAACCGGGAATAACGCTAGGAGGATGATGATGATGTATAATTAACATATATTGTCTTAACATAATGTAAGTATATGCTATTTAAATCAATAGTGTAGTTATAATCTGTCATATTAAATATTTAGTGTGAGCTGTTAAGGAAATAAGTAAGTGAATGTTACCGAAAGACGTCCACTGCTGGACATAGGCCTCCCCAAAGAGTGCCAAAGTGACCGGTCCTGCGCCACCCGCATCCAGCGGACTCCTGCAACCTTTACCAGGTCCTCAGTCCACATTGTAGGCCTACCCACGCCGCGCCTTCTGGTACGTGGTCGCCACTCCTGCCTACCTACCTTTCCGCCCCAACGGCCATCGGTTCTAAGTTTAGCGATCCGGAGGGCTATATCGGTTACCCTGGTTCTGCTGCGGATAGCCTCATTTCTGATGCGATCACGCAGATAAACTCCCAACATAGCCCTCTCCATAGCCCTTTGGGTGACTTTGAGCTTTCTTATGAGGCCCATAGTAAGCGACTACGTTTCAGTGTCATATGTCATCACTGGCAACACACACTGGTCAAAGACTCTCGTCGTGAGACACTGCGGAATATTGGACGAAAGGATGTGCCGTAGCTATGAATGTCCTTATCGCATGTGCACAAACTTTACCTCCCACTTACGAGTATTTTTCTGCTTGCTTTCCAAATAAATATACAAACTTAATGTTACGAGAACAATATTCCTTTGGAATTCCGCTAAAAACATGATTCGGAATTAAATTGTCCATCGCTGAATGCCCAAGCCCAATTCTCGAACACGGCCAATTGTTGACATGCTGAAATGTCATGTAAATCTTATCAATTCGTGCGCTTTGCGTATCACGAGTGGTAGCTCATACGCAAAACTCAGTGACTCAGTGTGAATCAACGCGACACGTTATTAATATTATATTACAAATGCGAAAGTTGGGATGTATCATGATTTGACGACCGCTTTAGCCTAGTTGGTAGTGACCCTGCCTACGAAGCAAGAGGTCCTGGGTTCGAATCCTGGTAAGGGCATTTATTTGTGTGATGAGCACGACATTTGTTCCTGAGTCCTGGATGTTTTCTATGTATTTTCTAAGACTCCCGGTCTATTGTATTTAGAAGAGACCGGGAGTCTTCTGGCTTTGATACTTGTAAGGAAGGTGGGGGCGTTCTCGTTGCAGTTAAGAAAAAGTTTAATCCTGCCAGAATGACTAGTTGGGAGTCTAATTGCGAAGATTTATGGGTGACCATTAACTTTCCCACGCATAACACAAAGAGCAGGACTAAAATAGCATTATGTGCCATATACTTGCCTCCGCCTGTAGCTAAAACTAGATTAGATTATTTTCTATCAAATTGTAATGAGGTTATTGAGTCAATTGAGATGTCGATAGTTGTGATAGGAGACTTCAATTTAGGACGTATTAACTGGGTTCAGGTTAATCATTCATTGCCTGATATCAGCATGTCACCAACGGAACAACTTCTAATAGATTTCACAAATTTAAATAACTTGGGGCAAATTAACAGTACTACTAATAAGTTCGGTAGAATACTCGACTTGGTTTTGACAGATATTTCATCTTCCGCTGTTTCTGAAGCCTGCGATATTCTCTCGAAACCTGGCCCACACCATTCGCCGATTGTCACTTCGATTCCGATTAATAGAACTAATAGTTTAAAATACTATCACTTTCCTTTGACTCCAAATTTTCGTAAGGCTGACTATGATAATATTAATAAACACCTAGATCTTAAAAACTGGGATGAACTATTTAAGCAGTGCAAGGATACAAATGATATGTTGTCAATATTCTACGAAGTACTTAGAGATGTTATTATGTTGTTTGTTCCATTTTCCAAAAAACATACCTCGAATAAATATCCTGTGTGGTTCAATCGCTGTCTGATACGGCTATTAAAAGAAAAACATAATGTAAGATTGCGCTACAAAAAATATAGAAACCCGCGAGATCAAATTGAATTTACATTACTCAGAAAAAGATGCGACTCATTGGCAATTTCTTGTTATAATTCCTATATTACTCACATAGAGACCAACATCCCTAAAAATCCAAAATTATTCTGGTCTTTCATTAAAGCAAAACGAGGAGGGACGAGTAGTTACCCAGCGTCTATGACAGACGGACATTCCGAAAGCTTAGATGGTTCAGTTATATGTAATCTGTTTGCTCAATACTTTTCATCTGTTTACTGTCGGGATGATAATATAAACAACAGGTCATCTGTCGAGCGTTCGTCCGAATGTATCACAAATATCTCCTTAGAATATGACCAAATCTACAGTAAACTAAAACATCTTGACACTACCAAAGGCGCTGGTCCTGACGGCATACCTGCAGTTTTCATATGTAATTGCGCGGGAACACTGGCGTATCCACTATATGTTATATACAATAAATCTCTTGTTACTGGGATATTCCCAGACACATGGAGAAAAGCTAAAGTCGTCCCAATACATAAAGCTGATGATGTAAGAGTAATAAAAAATTACAGACCTATTTCGATACTCAGCACTTTTGCCAAGATATTCGAATCTCTTATCTGTCCTACAATCCAATGTCATTTCCAACAATACATAACCATTCATCAACATGGTTTTGTCCCAGCGCGATCAATTTCTACCAATCTCGTCACGTTTTCTGAGTTTATTACAGAGGCTGTTGATAAAAATAAACAGACTGACATTATCTACACTGATTTCAGCAAAGCATTTGACCGAGTATCTCATATGGTCTTAATTCAGAAGCTCTCGTCATATGGTATTGCTGGTCCCTTTTTACAATGGATTAAGTCCTATCTCTGTAACAGATCATTTTATGTTGTCGCAAATGGTTTTTCATCAGACTCCTTCTACATTCCTTCCGGCGTCCCACAGGGTTCCCACCTCGGACCAATATTATTCAACATCTTTATAAACGATTTACCTGATCAATTCCTTCACTCCAGCCCTTTTTTGTACGCAGACGATCTTAAAATTGCAAGAGTTATAACATCTCCCAACGACGCAGTCCTTCTCCAAGGTGATCTAGACCGGCTCAACAATTGGTGCACAGATAATCTTATGGCCCTGAATGCAAAAAAATGTTCATCCATTACCATTACCCGTAAAATTCATACTATCTCGACATCTTACTGCATCTCTGGCGAAGAACTACCTAAAGCCGACACTGTTCGTGATCTAGGTGTTATTTTTGACACAAAACTCAGTTTTATTCCTCATATTGACTTAGCAGTTAAAAAAGCGGCACGAATGTTAGGGTTTATTATGAGGAACGGTAGGGAATTTCGAAGACTTAACACTAAAAAAATGCTATACTATAGCCTTGTACGCAGTCATCTTGAGTATGGTACTATTGTCTGGCGACCACACTTCGCAACTCATTGTCTCCGCATCGAAAGGCTACAAAAAAGATTTATGTGGCACCTGGCTCGATCTGCAGGCCTTGCGAGACGATCTTTCTCATATAAGGACAGACTCAAACATTTTAAAATGATATCACTTGAGAGTCGTAGAGATCTACTGGATCTTCAATTTCTTTTTAAACTCGTAAGAAACAAGATTGATTGTCCACAGCTCCTCAGTAGTCTTCGCTTTTCAGTGCCTCGTAAAATTCCACGTTTTGCAGCCAAACCACTGTCTTGTCCCTTGCGACGAACTGTTTTGGGCTCTTCCTCCCCTCTACCACGATTGAGCAAATTACTCAACAAATATAGCGATTCTATCGAAATAAACTTTGACTCAATATCCAAGATCAGAAATTTGTTCATTTAGCTAATTAACGTCAATTGCTTTCTTATTTTTTATTATTGAGTCCTTGTTTAAATTGGCATGCTGTGTTTACCTGTAAGTAGTTATACATTAAGCATAAGACACCTGATCTATAAACTATCTGTATTAAGTATCAATGTAATAACTGTTGGTGAACCTTTAAATAAATAAATAAATAAATATTTAAGTATTTATTTATCTATATAAGTATGTTTATCGTCGTCTAGTACCCATAGTACAAGCTTTGCTTAGTTTGGGACTAGGTCGATTTGTGTAAGATTGTCCCCTAATATTTATTTATTTAATTTTATTTATTTATTAGATGTTTGTTACTCAGACACGCTTAAACGGCTAAAACGATTTGGATGAAATTTTGCGAGAATATAGTTTATAGCCTGGATTAAAAAATAAAATAGCTTTTCTGCCGGATCCACGCTAGCGTGTAGTTATTTTTCTTGAAGTAAAATGAAATGAATTATATTTTAAAGTAGAAATCTACTTCAAAATATAATAAACTAATTGAGCAACAAACATCCAAACTTTTGCATTCATAATATTAGTAGGATTACAAACGCTAGAAATTCCGTTTGCTAACTCCATCATCACAAGCAAGATCGGAACTGGCTAATGTCTTGCGAATGGGCGACCAAGCCGCGGGCAGCTAGTCGGAACTTCCGGTATGTGCGACCCACTTATTGCTAGTATCTGCCATCTGCTTATGGCATCGAGCTGTTAATTATATTCGCGGTTTTCATTGAGACGGGTAAGAAGTAATATGATACTAGTAACTAATACACAACATACACGCAAACACACACACATGCAACATAATACTTACATTATTGTACTCGTATTGTTTATCTTTCTAACTGCTTTCTTTGTGTGAGGTGTGCAATTAAGAGTATGTGTATGGTTTTGTATTGTAATAGTGATACCGTAAGCTTAAGCGGGAGCCTGTCCTTTATTCAATATGTATTTTGAACGGTAACCTAATCCGTCGCATATTACAGTGTGATTAAGTCCATAGGGACTTAATCTTGATTGAATCAACATTTTTCCGTCGCTAGTGGCTATATTATGTCTGCTGTGATGTGCATATAAACACCAAATAGAGAGTTTTTTTAAGTTGTACCGTTTTTATTATGTTTTGACCTTACGGCTCCTGGCAAACGGAACAGAATAACAAGAAATAAGTAGTTGATTGAAAATTAACCTCATTGCATAAAATATCAATGACATTAAAGTCCCAGTTGAATAAACAATATTGATAATATCATCACAACAACCCAATCTCAAATGCCCATTAAGTTAAAGTTTCTCAAAGCGAAGCTCCCGACACTTAGTAAAATGTCTCTTCCATTCAGCATAATCCCCAACATCTATCTAGGATCTATTGTTCTGAATCAATTTCGCTTCAGAGGATTTTCTTTGTGTCCACAGAGAGCTTCTTTGACAATAAGGGCGCGAATCATTTGCAACAATAAAGGCTACGGAGAAAAGACTATATCCTGCCGTGAAGTGCGGAAGAAGTGATGGAGATTAGTAAAGATTTTACACGATGTCGCTGTATTCTTTTAAGGTGGCCTTAAACAGGGTAAGCGCCGATTGATTTAGATACTATTTACAAGCTATTTATTTTAAAATACTATTTTCGCGGGAGTCCGCTGGATGCGGGTGACGCGACGCAGGATAGAAAGCTGGTAGTGTTGCTCTAAAAGGATGTCTATTTTATCATCATAATATGCTTCTCGATGGATTTGAATTAATTTGAATTTTGAATTTTTAAATTTTAAATAAGATTTGAACTAAAACAAATAGACTCATATAGTATTTAAGTACCTACTTACAAATAGATCAAAATACCATTTTGATATCCTCGTGGTCTTGCCTTACGTACCTGAAACAAAAAATTAATAAGTAACATTTTGTGAACCACAGTTTAAACAGTAAAGAAAATACTCCATGATTAAAGCAGTTGCCAAAAAAAAAAAAAAATTACCACTAATGTCGTCACCACTTGTTCCGGGCTATACTACATAATTCCGAAAAGTAATTTAACCCAAAAGCATATTTATCCCGAAAAATTTTAGATTTTTCACGATACAATACTAATTTAACCAAAAGTATTTAAATACCCATTTTATTAAATCATGTGTGTTCCTAGAACGATCGAGATTTGGAAATTTCGGAACAATCATGGTTTCGGACAAATTAATCTCAGGATTTTTTTTGTGCTCCTCTTGTTCCTATTCCCCTATGAACTTCATAGTAACCCAGCGTTCTCGACATTTCACAAAAACTTGCTGATCTGACTATCACGACATCCCCATTGCGTTCTCCAGGCGCAACGACACGCCACTGGACTTCATAAATGTTTATTTATAAGCAACATTGTGCTTGCAAAATATTTGGCTGGCACCGAGGATGATCAGAGGGTCACATATTTGCATAGAGCAGGCGTGTTGGGACTTAACGGGATGCCCGGAGGCTTCAACGCTACCCTATATGGGTTGGAGGCCTGTTTCCATGGTGTTATTCAATTTAGTTTTTTAATTAAAGATTTTCTGGGGTGTCCGAGAGTCCGGAGCAATAGTCGTATCGTTTTTGGTCGTGACATTACTAAGCGGTAAAGTACAACATATCGCGTACTGATTCCGCTAAATCTTAATAAACTGAATGTGAAAGTGGGCTCAATTTTACAGATGTGAGCCATTGTGTCGACCTGTCAGACAGTTGTTACACTTGTTACTATGCAGCCGCAGCCAGAATGACTTCTTACATCCGTAGGCACTTGTGGCCTTTAAATAACGGCTATAATTTATTTAAGAATGTCAACAAACGGGACAGTCCACCCGGTCAGTTTCCCGGACGCCGTCCAACACTGTAGCCGAATTCTGCAGAGATCACCTCTCACTGCCCAAGGCGCTCGTAGCCCTCGAATAAAGCCTATCACTTTTTTGTAAACGACAACAACCGGGACAGTCCAGCCGGTCAGTTGCCCGGACGCCGTCCAACACTGGAGCCAAAGCCGGTAAAGATCACCTCTCACTGCCCGTAGCCCACCAATAACGCCTATCACTTTTTTGTAAACGTCAACAACCTGGACAGTCCAGACGGTCAGTTTCCCGGACGCCGTCCAACAATGGAGCCGAACTCTGCAAATATCACCTCTCCCAGCCCTGGGCGCTCGAAGCCCAGCAATAACGCCTATCACTTTTCTTGTATACGATAAAAACCGGGACAGTCCAGCCGGTCAGTTTCCCGGACGCCGTCCAACACTGGAGCCAAAGCCGGTAAAGATCACCTCACACTGCCCGTAGCCCACCAATAACGCCTATCACTTTTTTGTAAACGTCAACAACCGGGACAGTCCAGACGGTCAGTTTCCCGGACGCCGTCCAACACTGGAGCCGAACTCTGCAAAGATCACCTCTCCCAGCCCTGGGCGCTCGTGGCCCGCCAATAACGCCTATCTCTACTCTGCCGCATCACGACGCGATACTGCTATAATTTGTAATTCATAATGTGAATACTTTGATGTCTAGTGTGATGTCGGCGGGTTTGATCTGCTTATTCGAATGACGTTGAATCACTTGGGTTCAAACTGTCGTGATGAAATTGGGGTTGTAATTGAATGAAGACAGATTTTGCTTAAATCATACATCCTCCTAGCGTTTTTCAGGGTTGTACCCTAAAGGCGTCCGGAGTCATCATTTGCACCTAATCCCAAGATTTTTCGTAGGCACTTAGTATTACGTAAGCTAATCCCATCTGACTTTCCAACTCAGATGGAAAAGTAGACCTTGTTGGGATTAGACTGGTCTCCTTAAAGTGTTTTCCTTCACCGGATAGCTACTGTTAAGACTCAAAGTTTTTCGTAAAACCGTGTGGTATGAGCCGGGGTTCGAAAATACGACCTTTAAAGCAATTAAATGTAGGCGCCTAGCTCTTCAAGCACTTGCTAGAATAATCCTAGCTGAAAAGTGAAGTTGGTAGCCGTAGGTAAGCGCGTGTTCAACAGTACGTATATATATATATTATTCCCTATGGTTGACTGGTAGAAAATGCCTTGAGGCATTAAGTCCACTTTTGTCCTTGTTTTGCACTATTAAGTTTAAATAAATACATAAATATAATAAATAAGAGGCCTGTCCTAATCATCCAATTTTATTATAATGTAACGCTTTTGTATGAAGAATGGGAAGCAGCAACATTAGACTTACCCTGTACGTTCCACAGTTTACTAACCAGATAGATATCGATCGGTTGCAACATAGTTTAGGCACAGGATCTATCACGGCAAGCCCAAGGCTTTATGATAACGTCATTGTGACTGACTCGGCTCGTGATAAAGTGCTCGTGAGATCGCTGGTTTGATTCCAAGACACCGCAGGTTGATTTCGAACGGATGCCGTTTGGTTTGAGCAATGCACCTGACAATTGAGGATGTAAACACAGACATAACATAGATACGTGAATTCGAAATGGCCAGTTTCAACAGACGCAGCCAAAAACCATCTTCACTCACAAAATTCTATTATTTCCAATTGAAGAAACGAAGATATAAAACACCGATGTCTAATGAAATATTAGGGCTATACTCACCATTTACCATTGACTAAATCTGAACTAAGCTCAAAACGCGCGTGGCTTTTGATATGATATTCTGTTTCAGTCTATGTGGACCGTGCGTATTGCGTATCAATCTCTAAAATCCGTTCATCGGTGCACTTAAAGCTTACCCACGTATTACACAGAACCCAGGGAGTGCCACGGAATAAAATATACCCTGATTATATGGGTATAAATTGGTATCTAGAGACGGAAAAGAAAAAAAACTTACAAACTAACTTAACTATGTGAACCTAAACTATTTATACTTACATATTTCACCCCAAACCGCTGCGACTAGGCAGAATGCCCATAAGACTGGCTCCGTTGCTGTGCGAGGAACGAGTCACCCTACGGTCACCAGACGACCGGATGAGACTATAATCACTTAGTTTTAAGAAAAACTTAATTGTACACAGAATAACGTTTTTTTACAGCATGTAAGGGACTTACAAAAGTTACAAACTTACCAAGCTACAAACTCACAGACTTTACTCTTTGTAAATATTGGCATAGGTTACTTAGTGCAAAGTCGTTTAAAAAGAAACCTTTGTGCTTTGCTTTGTTTCCATTTCTTTGACGGGTTTTTATAAAAAGAAAAAACGAACAATAATATGTACTCTAAACTTGTAGCCACTCACTCGTAACAAACTCCAAAGGAATCCTTATGAATAAGCATTTGTGTATACTTTGATAAGCTTAATAGTTTATTTCCACTGATGAGCTCAAGAATTTGTCTTGGAGAAAAGTTGAATAAATAATTTTAAGTCCAAATTCTGAAGAAAAAATAAAACTAATAACTTATTAGTTTATTATGGTTTGGATTCCAAGTTTTGTAATAGCCTATTAGATGAAATACATATTAGAAGTTTAGCAAACAAGAACGAAATTATATGTATTTGTAATATTAAAAGTAGTACTTGCAAAACACTCTACTGGGGCCATTGGCTTGAGGGAATAATCTGTATGCAGTATTTTTGCACTTTCTCGACCGCTTACTGATATACTGATTTTACCCAAACTTACATGGCGGTACTTATTACATTTGTGCAGTATTATTTGTCATGCTTAGAAGCGGGCAGTGAATTTATAAGTTTTGGAAATGATGTTAAATACAGAAATATTCAAGTCAGAAAAACATATTGATCCTCCATTCGGTTGCATTTGAACCATGTCGCAGCCCGCAGTAATCGGACAACACCACGGAAGCACTCATTTAAATAAGCACAGTAAAGAAACTGCTCGTTCGAATGACAGTTGACTCTGACAGCTTACTGGGACTGTACCAACTCCGCACGGCCCAATGATTAGATTAAATTATTCTATTTCATTTTGAAAATGTACACGCCATTTCAACGCGGAAGTGGAATTAGTTCTGCAAAACAGATTTTGCAAGAATCTGTCTGTTACCTTTCGATGTATTAGAAGCTAATCTGAGTCCAAACAATCACCTAACCACTTGACCTAGTCTCTAGACAAACCACGTTAACCTATTCCCTTCCAAGGACGTCTGACTAAGACCCAAACAAGCTTGTAACCAACGTTCAAATTGACATTCGGTTCCTAACCAAACATTCCTTCCTATTCAACAAGTGAATTCAAAAGATTTTTCAAAAAATCCAGCTGCTTTAAAAAAAATAACCTATGTCACTCCCACGATTAAGAGGAATCCAACACCTCATATGTCGATTGTCGAAATCCGTCAAACGGTTTAGGCTGCAGGGCGAGAATAAGCCACATACATACATAGAAACAACTTTCATCAGAAGTATTAAAAAAACAAATCGATCGTAATTTGTTTTATCTCACATTAAAACCCAAAAAAAGACCGGGTTGCACTCCGGGAGTGCCGGCAGAAGTAAAAACTTGCGAATTGCTTTAAAATATACTTAAATAACTTTAATTTAGCAACTACTGGTTCACCTTTAACCAATTTCATTAAGTTATAAGCTTAAAACGAATCCGTTTTCAATTTGTGCAAACTGTTGACATCTTCTTCATTAGCATTGCAATCAGAGTGGGTGAAAATTTCCGATTTAGATGAGTGCGGAGCTTCGAGACGCGTTACTTTAGAAGTACAGTCGACTGCATACGTTCACGAGTGACCGCGGAGTCTGATTGAAACGATGCGTGTATTGGAACGTTATACACAAGCTTTCTATTCGAAATTGTTTCAAAATTAAACGTTCAGACGGTATTTATATTATAACTGCTATAATATAAAAACCGTCTGAACTTTTCATACTTGTCAGCAACACGCTATGCTTAAACTAAAATAATCCTCTCTCTCTCGTTCCCTCATGACTGAGGATCGTGGTCATCAGCAAGTGGTCCACACTTGGAGTGAACTATTTGCTTCCATCGGCTTCTGTCCATCGCGGCCCTGACGACGGAGCTAAACCTCGGGAACCTGGAGTCTTTTATTTGGTCGGTCCATCTGGTAGGAGATCGGCCGCGGGCTCGCTTGCCATTTGTGTTCCCAAAAACTACGACCAATTTCTCCAGGCTCTCATCACCCCTTCGCATTATGTGGCCAAAATACGAAAGAATTCGTTGGTGGCATATCGTGGACAGACGGGTATTTATCTTGAGCTGTGAGAGGATCGACACATTTGTTCGCTTGGCCGTCCAAGGTATCCTCAACATACGCCTCCAGCACCACATCTCCAAGGCATCAATCCTCTGCCTCTCTCGAGCCCGTATCGTCCACGACTCCACGCCATACAAAATAATCCTACTATAATAATGTTATAAATGCGACAGTTGATTTTTAGATGTGTGGATGATTGTTACTTAATCACGCTTAACCCTTTACCTGCGGGGCATTAAATAGCCCCGGCACCTCTCAATACGGGCATGTTTTGGGGAGAGTCAGCGGTTAGGCATAATTTCACTTACTTGTAACTTTTTAAGTATTACAGCTACACACTTGAAATTTCACACGCACAATAAGTATAATGTGTTTTATCAATAAATAATCACTTGGAGTAATAGTATTCACTATTTCTTCTTACATCAACCAATATATTAGTCACTAAGAAATTGAAGATTTTTAAGTAACTACTCGTATATTTCACTAGTTTATGTTTTAAAACATTAGTTCATAGTATATTTAATATAAATAAACACTTAAAGAACGATAATTATACAAATAATGCATAAATATCAAGCACTTAATACAATTTACGAGTTATGCAAAATAGTGATGTGCGTCTATCGAGACAGTTATCGATAAATCGATAACTTAGTACACCATCTACCAAGGGAAAAAATCGAGCAAAAATTTACTTTTCTGATTGTTCAATCAGTGCAAACTTAAAGTCCGCTAAAAGGTATGATTCTATGCCCGTCAACATTATTCTTAGGTACTATAATATCTTTAATAAAGATTTCATAACATGTTCAATTTCAATTTATGAACCAAAAACGGTAAAAATAACACACTTAACACCCCCGCGCCGAACTCTCACAACTAGTCAATGAAATTGAAAACAACACTTTTGTCCGCCATATTGAGTTCAATTATTTACACTCCTGCAGTACGGGTGTCAACCCCAGTTGACAGCAAAAATGTGGTAATTTTAAAAATATGTTTACGTCAGAGCCATCTACCGAAACATGATATTTTTTTCTTTGCATCTATACTAATCCCAATGCATAATGTGACCGCTATTACCAAGACACAAGGTCTCGTTTTTACTTAAAAAAATATTGAACATAACCTTCGATCAACTATAGTTGACACCCGTACTGCAGCAGTGTTGCCTTACTGGCAATATTCTGGTTGACACCCGTAGGTAAAGGGTTAAAGGGTTCAAGTGAATTGGATCAAATTTTGCACGAAGATAGTTCATAGCCCGGGCCAAAATAAAGCATCGTTTTCATCCTGGGTCTACGCAGACGAAGTCGCGGGCGGAAGCTAGTGGAGAATAAGGCTACAAAATTCGTGAAACAACAAGATCCGTTGTAGTTTCTGAATTTATCGCAAACACGGATACAGCAAACTTTTATATGAGTTATATGGATTTAAAAGTAGTAGAAGTTTAAGAGTGCATTAAGTGTAGCTTTATGTATAATTTCTCGCAAAAATGTCTCCTTGGCCAAAAGTTAAATCCGTAAAAAGATCATTAAGCATTGGTTGAATAATGTTTTGCAAATTTTGACACTGAAAAAGATTGTTAAAATTTGACACACGGCTAGTTTTGGCATTCATCAGTCCGTCTCAAATAAAACACGGAACAAGAAGGATTTACATGGCTGCTCAGCTTTTGACAGTAAAGTTATACCTTTAAGACCTGTCTAGTGTAAAAGTTGCTCACTGTACTTTGCGACGAAGCGTGGATACGAGCGCTCGTATCTGCGAGGTGCTTCGTTTTTATTGGATGCAGTATATTTTAACCGGTAAAAATGCTGAGGACCCAATGATTTATGAGTGATTATTTTATAAATGTAAACTTTATGTAAGTGATAATATTTTGAACGTTATAGTAACGAAAGAAGTTTCAATTAACTTTAAAAGTTAAAAGTAAAGTAGTATATCAAGTATATAAACATTTATTTAGTAAAACGAGTTTTTCGCATTTAGGTATTTTGATGAAATCAAAATGCTATACTAATACTACGCTTCATTCAGGATGTCTAATCGATTAAACATTGTTTTGTTGTTATTAGACTATCTGACACAAATCGACCTAGTCACAAACTAAGCAAAGCTTGTACTATGGGAACTAGACGACGATAAACATACTTATGTAGATATATAAATTCTTAAATACATAGAAAACATCCATGACTCAGGAACAAATATTCATGCTCATCACACAAATAAATGCCCTTACCGGGATTCGAACCCAGAGCCTCTTGCTTCGTAGGCAGGGTCACTACCAACTAGGCTAAAGCGGTCGTCAAAATTTATTTATTTTACAATTCAATCAAAAGTAATAATAAGAAGAAGAAACGTCTGTCGTCTGTTGTAGCTTTGTAAGTTTGTGTGTGTGAGGTTTTTCTCTGGAAATTGTTGTCCGATTGAAAAAAATATTTCATCAGTAAATAGAATGGACCTTTGAGATGAAAAAGGCAAATTTTTATCCCTTGTCTCTTCCCGAGTTCTTTGTAATAAACGCGCAGATCCGCGCTGACAGCTAGAGAACCTATTATATGTTTGCAGGTAGTAAAAATGATCACAGGACATACTTGCATTTCCTCGGCATTTAAATATATCAAAAGCATACCTAATATCAGTTACGTCAATCAAGCCTGTACCAGTCATACACATCGAATTCTCGATAAGTCTGTCTCAATTATATCTGTCTCGTCTCTGTCCCAATCACTGTATTTTTTTTAATAAAAGACTAACCAGTGATTGACTCACCTGTTAATCGATAACAGAGACTAAAATGAAGCTCAGTGATGTTGAAAGCACCTAGATCGTAATTCACAGGAGATACAGATGACGGGAGCGAACTCCATTCCTTTGCAGTTAGCATTAGGAAAGACGAGGTAAAACGCTTCTTGCGATTATAGGGTAAGTTGACAGTATTAGGTCGCATTTGCGGGTTCCTGACATTGAAAGTGTGAAGGACGGAGTCGCTACTTAAGAGCCTGTGATCTCGGCGCTCAGCTGAATCCAAGGTAGCAGTGAATAATAAAATGGATGCAAGTGTCTTTAATCCTCATACTGAGATGAGTTCTTTCATCGGGGATATTTGCCGCTGGCTGGATTAGGAGATAATGAGGGTACGTTTACTTTTCATTCCAGTGCGGGGATGTTCGTACAATAGATGCATGCATACCGATGTGCCGTTGCGAATTTTTCAATCCTAGGAATAATGTGACTGGAAATTTTGCCGGCAGTATGTACAGTATTGCTGGCAATGTTGCCGGTATCAGGAATATTCTAGGATATGATAATGTTTCGATTTCATGTAAAATACAACGGCATATACATACAATAGATGCATGTGTGGCTGATGTGTTATTGCAAATTTCCCCGAAAATATATGACACTAACAATATAACCAGTTACAAGTGTAGTGTTGTCGGGTCAAAGAACAATTGATTTGAATAGCAAAATACTGCAAATAAATATATGTGCGTTCAAGTATATCGAGTGCTAACTTTTTCCGAAGCTCGGTAACTAAAGTTTGATTATTTTCACTAAACGGGAGTCCCGTTCGATTCGGAGGGCTATATCGGTTACCTTGATTCTGCTGCGGATAGCCTTATTTCTGATGCGAACCCCCCAAGGGCCCCCCACAAGGTGGACTGATGACCTGGTAAAGGTTGCTGGAGTCCGCTGGATGCGGGTGGCGCAGGACCGGTCACTTTGGCACTCTTTGGGGGAGGCCTATATCCATGGACGTCGTTCGGCTGATATGATGAATAATAAGAGGTTTTCCGACGTTTCGGATGTGTCACAATTACACAGTGTCGACCTGCACTTAGTCTTTATCAATCACTTGTACGTTAGGGGTTTAAATTATAATATTAATGGTCGTAATTATACGCAATTAAGTCATGTTTAGTTAAAATAATGTGTGCAACGTTGGCACGCGTTGCTTAAATCCCCGGCAGCAGCACATGATCTCTATGCATGCATTTGTATATATATGCTCATATGATAAGTGCATGCGAGCTTCAAGATTGAGCAAGTTGGATGGATCTGGTGCAGTATTTCGCGAGTTTTGTATGCTATGTTTGAGCAAACTTGTAGGTGTCAGTTACAGTGCACTACAGTACAGTTCATGGAGTTAATTAGCGGCCCATTTATGTACGCAAATGTTCACATTAAATTATACGAATGGCCGAAAACACTTCATCATTAATTACTAAATCAATGCAGTTGTATCGCTCTGCTTTTTCTCATTGGCCCAATTAATTTATTTCTGCTGTTAATTGTGGTGGTGACGTCTACGGGGTCACTTTTTCAAATGGTGAGTTTATGGGTTTCAATTCACCAAATTTAAGGTAAATTTTTGTTTTTAAGCAGTAACGCTGCCAACGAAAATTATAAATTTTATTTAAAATTTATAATTTTCGTTAGCAGCGTTACTGCTTAAAAACAAAAATTAATTTAGTATGGGGTAGCGCGTCGTTACTGACGATTTCTCAATATAATTTGAGACGTTGGTGCCGTTAAGAAGCCTAAGTCTTCTGGTAGATGTCGCTACACGCCTCCCTAAGGCGTTGTATGAAGGAACTGATTGAGGGATTTGGTGCCCGAACCAGATTGTTCCGATAGCTCAGTTGGTTAGTAGCGACGGGCCATGAATGCCTGTGGTCGCCGGTTCGAATCCGGCTCGGAGCATTAAATTTTTCAATTTTTCCTTTCATTTTAAATGTATAATTTTAAGGTCTTTTTTCACCACACTCTATGTAGGACATCTTCTAATCGGCTATTATGTCCTGGCTAAAGGGACAGAAAAATTTGTTTATCTTCATTTCCTCACTTCTTCTAATTTCAAAACGGACCCTTTTACGATGTTTAGTTGCATAAGTAATTTGTCCCTTAAATATATATATGAAATTTTTCCAAGGCTTCCAAGGAATCAACTATTTCAAAGACAAACTCAAACTCTTTACTCGCAAAGGAAGGACAAGTACATAAAAAGGAAATAGTGTAACCCGTACATAATATTTCATAGTCCCATACCCCTCGGCGTTCCGACGCTAACCGACTATTTTACAAAGTAGGTAAACTTCCCTGGAGTATAAATCTGGCTGTCATATCCCGAACTGAACTTTTCCGACCAAATTCCCTATTGATAGGCTGAACTCGACCAAGAACGCGCTCGTTGTTGAGAACTTTAAATTAACATTTCGATATGTTTCTGTTAGTTTAAATTTAAATTAATGACTGTTGGAATGCAACTTGGCCGGTGTTTAGTTTTAGATAGGATAAAGTTGTTTTCGGGGTTTGTACAAATGACATCTAATTTACTCGTAATGTACCGTCCAGTGGAGCAAAATAATATAGTTTATTAACTACTACGAGGTAACGTAATGATTTGATTTGGCCAGTATTTTAACTATATCTTTAGAGATATCGATGTAAAGTACACTCGAGATTATTTCTGTTTTTAACCCCCGACGCAAATAGAGCGGTGTTATAAGTTTAACGTGTCTGTGTATCTGTCTGTGGTATCGTAGCTCCCAAACCTGAATGCGGTTTTTTTTCCAAAGTTGACGAGGTTTCGAATGTTCTTAGGCACGTTTAATGAAAATCTGTTAAGCCGTTTTTGATATATTGTACATGAAATGAAAATGTCGGGGGCTTTCAACTTTTCTAAGTTGCAGTTATACCGAAATCAAAGACTACGTGCACGTAGAACCGATGGCCGTATGGGCAGAAAGGTTCTCGAGTGGCGACCACGTACCGGAAGGCGCAGCGTGGGCAGGTCCCCCAGAAGTTGGACTGATGCCCTGGTAAAGGTCACGGGAGTCCGCTGGATGCGGGTTACGCAGGGCCAGTCATTGTGGCACTCTTTAGGGGAAGCCTATGTCCAGCCAGTGGACGTCTTTCGGCTGGTATTATGATGATTACATCAAAGTAGTCCATTCATGAAGCAACTCTACCATGATAGGATATAAGATAGGAAATTCCATGTCCAATTACAGGGTTATAAAAAGTCAGCCACATTTAATAATATCAACCTTAATTTTTTTGTAAACAAGTACAGTCAGCATCATAACTATGTTTACTGTTTTCGTTGTTCCAGGACTTTATCGCTTTTAGAGACATTAAAATTACGAATATTGCCGCCTCAATTTATTCATAGGTAAATTGAACGCAACGCATTGATTATCAATTATTCAATATTAAAGACATAGACACAATAGGTATTTAATGGCACTATTTAAAAACAACTCGGCCCGAGACCAGCGCGTATCCATTTCTCTAGTTTAGTTAACATCGACGTAGACGCTTTGACAGTCTTAAGTGGATAGGAATGTTTACAAGTTGAACTGAAAACTAAATTATTAAAAAAAAGATGGCCGAATTCCAGCGCATTTCGTTTGAATCCAGCAACTTTGTCGAGGCTCTGGGACGTGAATGAAACATCAAATAGCGGTATAACCTTGTCATGACGTATTGTCACATATAGACACACTAACTTTGCTCGTAAAATCGTCTGCGTAAACGCGTTAATCACAAAGTCGACTTAAGTTGATTCTCCATACAAACCTCGTAGTTTGGTTCTCATTTTAAAACGGCATACTTAACATGTCATTTTTGTACACCACGGGACCCACCTTTGTATGGAGTGACTAATGCTAAGTGTTCAGTCTCACCCATCAAAATTGACCAGAGAATAGGTTCAAATTATTTCCATCAGCTCCTGATACATTAAAAACTTCCCAGCAGCATCTGAAAGCTGATCTAACAATTTTCGGCTTAGTACACAGAAGTAGTTTTAACTTCAGAAAGATAAAGGCAACTAACAGGCAATTTAAGTTTTTCTTTGCGAAGTTGGTCTTCCGATGCAGCGGGCGTTTCAGCGCGTTCGGGTCGTACGAATTGTCGGACGTGCATGTGAATGCAACCTTGTCGTTTATTGGAAATAAAATAAGTACAGTTCATTTTTGACATCCAAGTCTATACTTATCCATACTAATATTATAAATTATAAATGGAAAAGTGTATGTGTGCGTTTGTTTGTTTGTCCGTCTTTCACGGCAAAACGGAGTGTCGAATTGACCTGATTATTTAAGTGGAGCCAGTTGAAGGGATAGAGAGTGACATCTAGTTTTAATCCCCGAAATCAGCCCCTAAGGGACTGAAATGGGGGGGTAAAAGTTAGTATGGAGCTGCGATATAAACGAATTCCACGCGGACGGAGTCGCGGGCAGAAGCTAGTATTATATGTAATAAAGAGGAAAATTATGCGAGATAGTAGCTTTGTAAGTTTGTATGTCGTTCGTTTCAAGATTAGTCCTAGCGTATTTCATAAAGTCCTAACACAGATCCTTAGTTGATATATACGTGTACGATAAGTACGTGAGTTTTTAAGTTGGTGTGGTCTCTGGAATAGCTCATCTAGTTTGAGTAATTATTTCATCAGTACATAGAGGCAGTTGCATCAGTATTCAAAATGTGACGCAGTGAAAACATCTGCAAAGGAAACTCGCAGACGTCTCTCCGCATGGCCGAAAACAGATTGCCTTAGAGTGTGCTAAGCGACGACCTCGTACGTGTAGTCACGACCTTCAGTCACTCTGATGCGAGAAAGAGGAGAAGATATAGAATGGACCCTAACGATAAACATAGACTACATTTTATCCCGGTCGGAGCCACGTGGCCAGCTATCATTAAATCATCATCATCATCATATCAGCCGAAAGACGTCCACTGCTGGACACAGGTCTCACCCAAAGAGAGCTAAAGTGGCCGGTCCTGCGCCAACCGCATCAGGTTGCCACCAGCCAGGCCCTATACTAGGTCATCAGCTATAAATACACCGGGGAAACTCGCAGAGCACCAGTCTTCTGCGTTTTACCATTTTAAATTTCCCAGTGAATTGTATGTTTGGATCACTTATGACATAACCGATCACAGCAAATTCACATTTTCCTGCTTCTTTTAAATTCGACACTGTGGGGCATCCATTAAAATCCCGAGTTTATTTTCTTCATTATATTCTCTACTCTATTTTCTCTGTACGTCGTTCGCTTTTACAATAGAAAGTCGGCTGAAATACGAGCTTTCGAAAGTGATCAGTATTGCGGTTTGCAACGAGGAGACATTTAAATCGTTATAATTGTGAAAGTCCCATTTATTCTATTACTGGCCGCATACAATTTATTAATTATGCAACCGGCCGCAAAAGGTTTAACGTCAGTCAGCGGTGAAAAAGTTCGCTGGGTTTGGGGAATTCTCTGAATAAATGTGGCAACCGATATTGCTGAGTGTGTGTAAATAGGCAAGTACATGCAAACATTGGGTTATATGTAACGCAAATGGAAAAATGGATCCCTTTTCGAATAGATCCACTTTTAATTTAGTAAAAGAAATCCTGTGCAAGTTTTACAATTTGACACAGCTCCATGGTGAATCATGGTTCGAATCTTTCCGATGTTTTTGTTTTTTAATAATTTGCTAATAAATTTCCGACATCGATCCTTTTTGAAAACTGTGTCATTACTCAATAACACGTGCCCCAATTATTTTTTAAACTGTGACGTCCCCAGCATATCATAAGGATATCCCTACCTTCATGTATCTGTATTTCAAAATAAGAATGAAAACATGAAGACAAGTGACAACACGAAGACTCGTCACACTTTATTATTCAAGGGTTATATGAACGTATTGTCTTATACACTCGTGTGCGTAAAGAACCGTTTCTTAATCGTCTAGCCAATTTTTCTTTGTCGTCTATTAGATAAAACGTACGGGTTTTTCACAACTGTCAAATGTTAAGTATACATTTATACGGTACACTAGGATATTATATTTAAATTGCTCAGAATCCCAATAAAGCCTGAATTCTAAACGCGACTGTATAGGAATCGTAATAACTAAATTAAAAAGAAAACTATGCAAGGTGATAACTTACATTCATCACCATCATATCAGCCGAAAGACGTCCACTGCTGGACATAGGCCTCCCCCAAAGAGTGCCAAAGTGACCTGTCCTGCGCCACTCGCGGCCTTTACCAGGTCATCAGTCCACTTTGTGGAGGGGGGCTACCCACGGCCAAGCCGCGCCTCCCGGTACGTTAAATAACATTAACTACATTAAATTAAAATTACACAATTAGATATAATTCTGGCAAATTAAAAATCCACAAGAAAATAAACATGTGGCCTAACGCAATGTAGTTTTTTTTAATCAGTCTGTGTCTAAAAAAGGAGTATTGGAAATTGATGGCAAACACAATATGTTATTTTAAAAGGCATTGTTGACCAGAATAGTTTATTAATTTGCAACGATCCTTTGTTTGTGTTCGGTTGCCGGTTGTATTTCAGTTTATTCAACGAATGCATTTTTAAAATCAAATAAGTAACAAAACACTAAATTATTGTTTGAGATTTTTTCACTGGAGATTTATGCAATTCTCGATTTCTCTTATTTAGTTACCTACTTATTCCAATCATATAATCTCCCTTTTACATATAATAAAGTAGTTTCTATGAGTAAGGTAATATCTGGATTTCCTTATTCGATTTCAGAAATTATTTCACATGCGTGCAAAATGGACTTTCTGGATAGTTATATCCTGCAGGTTTACCTGCATTCTTTGCAATAAGTGTGCGAAGCAAAGTTTTAATGCAAACTCCATACTTTTTGTATATCCATTTGTTTCGTCATGACTAAACGATCCTATTTGACAGACCCTATTTAAGGAACTTCCGAATTTTCAGCCCCGTATAAAGGAGAGCATAACTTTTTTACTGCAAAAAACACAAATACTGGAGGAAACCGGTTTCAGTTAATCGTTAATAAGTTTTTATTCAGAGGAGATTGAATCGCGATGGAAACACTTGTACGAAATAACGGAAAAGTGGAACAAAGAGCCAAATATAACAGGAGGGTTCTGTCTAGCCCGTTACCTTCGAATATTTAATTAGCAAGTACTAAATAGTGTCTCTGTGAACTTTAGAACATGCACGACTGTACTTTAAAAACAAACATTTTATTCCGATGATCAGGATCGACAAAAAATCTATAAAAATACAGAACCTGCTCACAAAATTTCACGAGACTTATTTGGAGACGAGGTTGAGAAATGCGACCTGTAAAGGAGAATTGTCGGTTATACGAAATAATTTTTGGCCAGGTTATAACAGAGGACTTCGTTAGCTGTGCTGGCTCGTTCAAATAGGCTTATTTTGTAGGCCGTAACATGGCACATTTCTTAACTCCGCTTTTCAAAAGTAACTATTGCGACACTTCTGCTGAATATATTAATTTTTCACTTCGACCTTATATGGTCGTTAGAAAAGAAAGTCTATTCAGCCCTCGTCTGCCAGCGCCGACGCCCAAATGACGGAAAAACCTGGACTCCTCATGGTTTTTGAGACGCTTTACACGTCATGTCATCACCGCCCATCAACTCCGCCCAATTTGCCTGGAGTGTGTGTACCTATGTATTTATATGAGCACCTTCCAGTTCTATTCCACCTGCACACGGGCCATAAAATAATAATCACCGCCAGCTACGCGACCGAAAAATCTCGCTTTCTATGCAAAATGTGGGAGTTTTCGTAAATATTGTACACAAATACTGGAGGAAACCTGTTTCAGTTAATCGTTAGTAAGTTTTTATTCAGATCAGATTGAATCGCGTTGGAAACACTTGTACGAAATAACGGAAAAGTGGAACAAAAAGCCAAATATAAGTAATAATAAGTCTACTCACCACGGGCGGTAATGACAAAAGCGTCGGATTGAAAATTTATCGGGCTCAGGCTTCAACTACCTGCAATCTCCGGAGTCCATCTTTTTACCGCCCTAGGTCAGTAGGTAATAAACTAATAAATCTGCTATTCCAGTTCGGCTAAAAACTTTTTATTATTTTTGAATGGAATGACAACATAATATCGTGTACCAAACAACGAGGGAACCCTAACTGAAATATAGCAGGCGTCAAATAAAAACGAGATCGCAATGAAATCGCTGTCGCTACGAATTGTTTATCCGGACGTCTTTTAGGGGTCCGTAAAGAGAGCGTACCGGAAAAATGACGTAAGTATTTTAGTGTTTCATGTACATAAACCCTTTTTAAATGGGGTAGTTACGCTTTAAACTGATCATAAGAGCGTTCGTGCTTCAATCTCGAATAATGTTGAAGAAGAAATCATCGATACAAAGAACGAACTTTGTGTTCAGCAAATAATATTATGTTTCGCGTTTAGTAAATATAATTTCGAATTAGGAATACGAAAAGGTGCGGGCTAAACAACATATTTCTATTTTCCAATTAGAATTGGTTCAATTAATTGAACAGGAGCCGAAATTATTGAATTTTCACCTCGCTAAATGCTGAATGCGTCGGACCTGAGTCCCGATTCCATATTCAATACGTGACGATCCCAGCATGTGCAATGCAAAGCGATATTTGATCTATCTTTGACTTTGAAAAAAAGAGCCCTTTCTGTCAATTAGTATGATACAATCACTGCATTGCAATGAACCCATATGTAAGCGGGCGTACCAAAGTGCCATGCTTTAAATCACACAAACAACCCCAGACCTTAACTATAAATGATAGAATGCATATCAAGCGAGATTGTGGAAAAGAAAACGATACCGACCGACTATTTGGCTACATATCCCTGGACATTTGCCGTCAACATCATTTCCACACTTGGTCACCTACAAATCCCAGTATTAACCAGTAGTAGAGTAACTTGAAATAAAAAACACCCAGAGGCCGCTCACCAACTATATCGTCGGACCAAATGTAGAATCCAGACATACCGAAATATTACACCGTCGCTAATATTCTAACTAACAGGAGCCGATGGAGACAGTTCGTCCGTTCCATACTTGCATCCCACCATGACCAAACGATCTTGAGTACTGAGTAGTGAAGGACCGACCAGAGAGAGAGAGCACATTGCGTAGATTGTAGTGTGTGGGTCTTGTGTCAACATGGCTAAGTGTGTGTAAGCGTGACTGTCTGATCGTGAAGAAGACCAAGGGTTTGGTACTTAAGCCTAAGAATGAGACTGGGCTAATGTTTTTGCTGAAGGGATTATCATCTGACATTCCAAAGAACCTCTCATTTCGGTTAGCTTTCACAAGTATGGTAGAACAACTTATACATTATCAAAGCGCCGAAGGACTCTAAGGTTTGTTTGCACCAAACCGTCTATAATCGTAAGCGGTGTTCGTAAAAATCGGAATGTAAGTATGGAAAGTTTCACAAGTTTCCATGGAATTACAGCTGCCGGCGCCATACTAAACGTTGGTCAGTCTGTAATCAGAAGTTGGTGCAACTCTGATTCTGGTGTCATAGACAACAACCAACGGTTACCGTGCTTTCCAAAGCACAACAGCGTGCAGTTGGCAAAACTCAACGGATTCAAAGTAACCGCAATACTGACAGCGGCTGACATTGTTTTACATCACGAACAGTCGCCAGTCCGCGACCGGTTTTTCACTACTGCTTTATACTATGTAATAGCTATCAGAACCGAATGCGCATACGAAAATAAACCGACTTTAACTGCAGAAACAATACTAAAAATATACACTCATCCTCTCCATATCCATAATACCGGCTGCGGAGTGTAATTCATTGGTTATTGGCCGTATTTCCCGATATTATTCGGGAATATTTTCGGGTTTTTTCGTTCTATACGCTTCGGACGCTCGTAAAAACCGGGATGATCCGGGGCTATCGATGCTTCACGGCGATATGAGAGATTCCGCCGTTAGCTTTTTAATGTTGGGCAAGACATAGGAGAGAGCGGATAGCGATAGCAATTCCTTGACAGTGTTGCCATGTACACTGCTTAGCTATGAGGCGAAGATGAAAACGATATACTGTATATTAACACTCCTAGGAAACACTATATGAATGGTACACGAAAAAAACATGTCTAATATATATTTTTTATGAGATTTAAATGTCAAGAGTTCCACTGCTACTGCTGACTACACTGAGTAGATACAGGCGAGATTGCTGGTACGGAAGAAAGGTTATGTGCCACGCAAGATTCGTGAGGCGATTGAAATTGAGCGCCGCCCAAGTTTTAATCGTGATGGTGGCTGGACCGCCAGCATGGAAAACTAGTGGATACAGTGAGTTCAGTGCGCGTATCGTCTCTCGGAGGAGACGACCTCCTGCCGCAATTTCACACTACTCCAGTGCAAGACTGTCCCCCTCCCCCCCGCCTGTCGTTCGGCGTTCGGAACGGGCGCGGGCAGTTATTTAAGCGACACCACCGCCAAAACACTCATCCTGAAGAAGAACTCCCGAAGAGTTTGAAACATGTCTCCCGTAGTGATATTTAATACGTAAGTAAGTTCAACCGTGTAGTGTCAGTATTAGTATTATTTCAAAATGTCTGAAGAAAGTTTAAATTCGATTACTCAAACAACCTTAAGTTATATATGTAGGTATACTGGTGTTATTATGTTACTGTCAGATTATGAGCACCGTAAGTTTATAATCTTACTTTTCTTATCAATTTCAAATCATCAAATTGTGAATTGAGATCAAAGTGGCATTTTACGGAACGCACCCTGCACGCTGATTGGTTGAACAAATAATTTCACTTACGTTGTGTAAGCTTGTCACCCGATATATATATTTTTCTTATTATTTCCTAAGGCTATAATGCTAATTCATGATATAACAAACTATTTTAGGTCCTCCCCGCTTTCTGCTATACGTTGCACCCAGACGCGCTGCGCTGAGTACACCGATATTTCCAATTTTTAAAGTTTAGCCTTGTTACGATGGATGAGCCTGAGACGTTGATTGAAAGTCATATGTTTCGGAATTTAATCAGTCGCTAAACCTCGGCCCGTCTCACGAATTCCGACTTTGTGTCCGCGCATTGTGACATAAAATTGAATGATGACACTTTTGTTACTCTGGAGAGAAAGGCTTTAGGTAAATCTAGGAGATTTTTTGGCATTTTCATATGTGATGTAGGATGTCGAGCTTTCATTCGTTAATACTTAGCAGTAGATGATATAGATGTCTGTTCTTTCGTTTTAACAAAAATATATTGAATAGGTACTTTACTCCACAATTTTTAATAATTCTCGAGTAAATCATGAACCAAATATAAAATGAAAACTAGTGGCTTTGTGAGCTGTAGAAGTCACGAGCCCGTCAATTTTTTTTTGTTTACGAAAAAGTGAATCGAAAAAAAATCTTTTTATTTATTGTACCTGGTCACAAAAATTCACGAGAATCGGTTGAGAAATCCGACCTGTAGAGATGGGACATTGGACGATTTTCGGCCCCCAAGCTGAAGCATAGAACTTCGTTTCCTTCGCTCGCTCGTTCAAACAATGCCAGGAATGATCATTAACCTAAACATGTGTTCCAACTTAACGCAAAAATTTAAAGAATCAGCCAGTCGGGTTCTATTCTCGTAGCGAGTTGTCGCTACGAAACGGAAAAACCATCTATTCGATAAATAGGGATGGTGGTGAATATGTTTATATATATGGTTGCTATCCTTGTGCAGACTGCAGCCTAGTGTGCAACAGAATATACAATCCGTTGCAATTTAGATTTAATTTAGATTTAAATTATAGTAAAATGTCACTTTGTTTCTTTACGGTGTTCGCTCTACGACATCTCAGAATCGTTGCATCTTAGGAGGCTATGCACTTTCCGCGTATCACGTATACGTATCATCTGTGATTCGTTACGGATTAATCATGTGGGGTAACTTGGTTGACGTACAGAGAGCCCATATTTGGCCCATGCCGACCAATATTTAAGTCCTCGCTCGCCCTGTTTATACATATATAAGATAACTAAATTATTTAAACGAAATTATTTAGCTGGCTGATTGTCATTTTTTGAATTATTAACAATTATTCCAATTTACTATTACTATCATTAACTTGTCGTATAGTAAACCTACTATACGATTCGGATTACGGATTTAATGAATTGTTATGTCTTGATGATTTGAATGTTTATGATTTACTTAAATATAAATAATAGTACATTATTGCAGCGGCCGGGAAGTAGCAATTCGTGGATGAATTAATTTTGTCAGATTAAGCGAATGTGAATCCGACAATAGAGAGGAATCCACGAATTGCCGTTCCCGCCAAGGCAAATATCCTCTGCTTTTCTCCAAAAATGTGAGGAAACCAATAATATTTTCAATAAATCTTAAAATAGCGAGTATGTCAATAACCTATCAAGTTCCCGCCCAACTTATTTTTTTAAAGTATGTATGAATACGTCACGACTTATAGTGCCAGTTTCAATTGGCATACATATACAAATTTTAAAACCATTACAATCGGTTACAATTTTAAAAGTTTTACGCAAATAAAATTATTAAAGATTTAACGGGATTGCAATCTAAATGCATTTCAGTTCGTTGTGAGTTTTATTTCTATAAATATTTTTATTACTTAATTTGAAACTATTATAGTTATATATTTTAGTCTCATATTATACGAGAAATATTTAAAAACGTCACTTTCGATCACTTTCATCAAAAGTACGCGTCTTGTCTGTGACCATTAAAAAACAAAAATTAAAGCAGGCTACAAACGGGCGTGATTTGTCACAGCAACTTGCATAGTTGGAAAGAGACAGCCATACACTACTACTAACCATTCTAACTATGGTAAGTTGTTGTGACAAATTGCAAGGTCTTTAAACAGACAAGCTAAGTGCTGTTTGTAGGTCAAAGTATATAGTTAAAAGGTTAAAAGTATACAGTAAAGGAATTTCATACAATTTCCTGGCCGCTAAAACTGTAAAGTAATGACTTTTACCTTTTTAAATCTACGTTCGTCAGTAACGAGGAACTTCACGTACTATTTTTGCTACAGAAAGGCGAACATTTCCGAGAATACATACATACATACATACATACATTCACGCCTATATCCCTAAAAGGGGATTTCCGAGAATATTGTAGAAAAAATATTTCTACGCCGATGTCGGCAGGATATGTGAAACTGACATGTGTAAAACATACATACAAATGTACCATATTCCGAGGAACAAATTTATTTTATTCTGCTCTTTGAATTTGAGCACATACTCGTACGCATGTATTTCAAGTAAATTTTCTAACTGGGTAAATTTGAGTAGCAAAAATAATTTGTATGGAGGGCGGCACGAGGATCTAAAACTTGTTTACTATCGATATTGACTAAAAGTCAAATCAATCGCGAATATGTGATTTCCACCTCGCATGCTTCGCAGCTAGATGTCAAATACATACTTAAATACGTAAACAAAGCTTCGTACATCTTCGGTGATCGTTCACCCTTAGTATGAAGTTTTTACTCGTAGTGACGTCGGCATTTTGTGTGTTCAAACAGCGTCCATTATTTTTATAAAAAAATAACCTAAACTTTAGGCGTGGCGTTTTCCAAGTATTATAGAAAATTTTGTTTGAAGGTAATGCAAGTAAATATAGGTACTTTAATTATTGTCAAATTATTTTGAAACTGTACAAATCAAAGAAATCTGTAGTCCCGCGCGTAACCTGATTTGCCCCAAATCCGGACCTTATACCGTCGAATAAGCGAAAATAATTCGTTTATCCCGACAAAATTACCTATCCGGCCAAGAAATTAGCTTCCCATACAAGTCGATGTTTCTTCGCGACTACGCCAACTTGGGGAATTAGTTTCCGGTAACGGGTGCACGTGACCGGTATGATGGCGGTAATGTTACCTCTAAATTTTGTTACACTTCACAGCAGTGTAAGGGTTTCTTGTAAACCAAGTACCTAAACCTTTTAAATAAATATAAACAAGTGAGCTTTAGAATTCCCGAGCATGTCCTACACACTTTTTTAAATAATGCTAATAATTGCTCGGTTCTACTGACGTATTAAATGTCACTCACGGGTGACATGTTTCAACGTGTCTCTCGGAAGTGTAAATTCTATTTTATATTTTTAAAAACTTAATAGGAAAATAAAATCTATATCATTATTAAACCGGCTCACAGAGTTTCACGAGATTTGAGAAAATGCGATCTGTGGAGGTCAGTTGGACAAAAGGAGATTTTCCTGCAATTTCTGGTCGGCAACTATTGCTGTCTCACGCTGACTTCGTACGCTACAGCATGATGCACATACTTGCCGGCCACACATTGCTGTAAACATTTTGCCCGTTTCTAATGGGGCTTATTAGAACACTCGGAATGAGACGGATAGTCTATCTCGCCGCAATTGAACCATTTTGACCCAAGCTGAAGCAGAGAACTTCCTGCTATATCAAGCATAGCTAAGAACCATCTCCACAGATAACACCATCTGCTTGAGACCTACAATGCCTTAGACAGACATGCCAATACACATGCTAAGCTTATTAGACGCCTCGATTGGAAAGTATCAAAAAATATTTATGGTCCATAAATGTACCTCCAGGATGGCAATTGCTCCATCTTGAAGGTCCAAACACTAGTGATTCTTTTAAATAAATTGGATGAATACTTGTGCAGTTTCCGGAGACTACACGCAAAATTACAAATTTGGTTACTAGACTATTACGTGATGATGTGTTTATCAATCACTGCACAATTTTCTTGTAACCTTTCAGCCACTTTCGATGACAGTGAGGGCAAACGAGTACGCAATTAATCACACAAAGAAAGTACTTTAAAGTCGAATAAGTTGACTTAGTTTTAAATTGGGTATCACGCCAGACCTCAGTTAACAAGGTGATATGTAGCGTATTATAAAAAGCCCATTCTAGTCCTTGGCGACCGCAGTAACAAGAGTATTATTTAAAGTTAGAAAGGTTATATACCCAGGATTCTTTTATTTTATGAGATACGATTAAGCTGTTTAAAACTAGCTAATCATAAGATGACCTTGATATTTAAAACTATACGTTTAAATGCTTAGTACGGGTCTGTGCGTTAACATTTCGGATTACAATATGTACTTAATGTTTCATATAATGTCAGAAAAACTTACATACACTTGGTATACTGTAAATTGACAAAAAAGTTATTTAATATAATGTGAAGTTTGATATAACAGTTTTTTGCTATACTTTGCTGCACTCTAATTATCGACTGATATAAAGGCGTTACTTACATAATTTACGACAGGCATTATATTTTTGTATAACGCATTTATGACATAAATATGTTTAACATACATATTATTTATAACATTTGCGCTTTCATTTAACAATGTCTTCAAAGAAGTCGACGGAGCCCCGCTTGCGTCTCTGGGACTCAGTCTCCCGCCCCCCTCCCAGACTCCCGCCAGAAACTTGCTTCGTCTGCCCTTTGTTTCACGTGCGCCCGTTGAGCTCAGGACCTCCTTCGCGAGCTTCTGGCTCCGCGGGCTTTTATATACACTCTAGGGGTAGGCCACCTGAAAGGTCGACCAGACCAGAGGTCTTGACCACGTGAAATTGCATGGGGTGTGCTGATTCGGGTTTCGGTTGCTATATAAACAAGGGATCATTTAATTTACTAGATAAAGTTGGTAACTTTTTATGTATCTCCGCAAAGTGCCTAAAGACCTTAATGATTCTTCCGTAAGCATTATGTTATGACGTAAATTTGTATGAGCGAGAGATTTCCGGACTTCTGATTTTCACATTTCGTGTCAGAGGCGAGTTCCAATTTCTGGATTTTCGTGGTCTGTATTTTTTGTGGCTCTGGAACATACGTTTCATGTGCTCTGCCTATATACCCCTTTTGGGAATAAAGGTGTGAATGTATGTATGTATGTATTTTAACAGATTCCGTTTTATACTGAATAACATAAATTCCGAATTTTCAACATTCGTATTATTCCTTGTCCTTTTTCATTTGTTCTTGTTCTGTTCTGGCGCTTCGCCGGCCGCTGCTGCAGCACGCTCGCTTCGTTCGCTCGGATCGCGCGCCGCGGGGTCGCGGTTCACCTAACACTTTTCCTCGCTTCGCTCGTCGTCGTACCTACAAAGCTGGTCAATGATGGATGATAGGTTAATGATGATCCTACAAATATATTAAATGCGAAAGTATGGATTTTTAGACGTTTTGGATTTAGGTGTATGCATGTTCGTTACTCAATCACGCTTAAACGGATCTACTGATTTTGATGAAACTTTGCACGAAAATTGTTTATAGCCTGGATTAAAATATAGGATAGCTTTCATTGCGGGTCCACGCAGACGAAGTCGCGGACGGAAGCTAGTGATGACATAAATTGTACTGGTATGACAGCTGTCAAATATTGCACGTAAGAGCATTTTCACTGTAGTCTTAGGGTGGGTTGCACCAAACCGTCTGTAATCGTAAGCGGTGTTCGTTAAAATCTGAGTGTATGGAAAGTTTGACAAGTTTCTATGGACTGACAGCTGTCAGCGCCATATTTAACGTTGATTGGTCTGTAATCGTAAATCGATGCAACCCGCCCTTAATCGACTTGTACACTAGGGTAGGTACAGACGAAACTTAAATATACACACGTTCAATTTAAATTATATAGTTTTCGAAACTTTAACATGTATAACCGCGCACATTACACTTCCAAAACTGGCGCTCATGTTACCTATTACGGCAGCCAAAAATACGGTACCAAGTTGTAAAATGCAAAGTTTCGCGACAGCCCTCCAGGGGGCGCCACTATCAAGCCGGTACGTGCGGCAACTTTGCCCGGCTGCTGGTATGCGACTGTGTACCTAATGAGTTATAACACCGTTGTAAAGCTGTTATATGGCTTGTTCAGGTATTGGGGGCTATTTTTATTTTACACAAGGTTGTATAAACGTTTGCCAGAATGTATTACTTAACTAGATTCACGTGTTCTGGGGTGATATTTATTTTACTTACTTAAGGAGTTGTATAACCGTTTGCCTAAATGTACTTTACTTTATTCCATACTAGCTGATCGGCCCGGCTTCGCACGGTTAGTTTTCCGTTTTCCCGTATGAATGAAGCATTTTCCCGCGGTAAAAAGTAGCCTATTTTCATTAGGGATAATGTCGGCTTCAAATGGTAAAAGATTTTTTCAAATCGGTTAAATAGTTTCGGAGCCTATTCAATACAAACAAACAATCAAATCTTTCCTCTTTATAATATGAGTGTAGATGTAGATAAGAGTAGAAAAATCTTGTGTTAATTGTGTAGCGATTTCAAAGGAAACCATTTCGAAACGCAAACACTTTAGAATTTTATGCTTGAAAAGCACTAAACCAGGGGTCGGCAACCTTTTAGCAACCAAGGGCCACATTGAAGCTATCAAAAATGACGCGGGTCGCACTGCTTTTGTGACTTATCATGTAGTTCCAAAATTCTGGATTGAACGACCTTTACATACAAAACAGCCAGGAAGGCTCGCGGGCCGACCCCTGCACTAAACGATCGTACCTACTTAGTAAAACTAGTACATTAGATAGACCTAGATAAACGAATACTTTAATAATATATATACATAAAACATTCCACACTAAGTATAATAATTATTTATACTAATCACATTTGTACTTACCGAGATCGAACCCAGAACCGTCCGCATCGCAACCAGTCGTGAAACGGAACTAAAGTTATCGGCTTGTTAGAACTTAAAATAATCCAACTATAATTTTTCCATATAAACATTGACAGTTAGATCTACCTAGCGTACGTACAATGGATAGAATAGAATATAATAGAATAGAATAACATTTATTCTATTCCATTCTATTCTATTCTTACAATGCGTTACGTAATCGACTTGCTGATGACATTATCAACGTTCACACGTTACTTTTTAATGTTGTAAAATTCCCTCGTATTTCTGAAATAGGTGCACTCATATTAAAACTTCTTTTACACGAGAATCTTGATAGCAATATTTTAATTTCAGCCAGAATTTCTAACTAAAAGAAAGCACGTGTGAGTAAAAATGTTCTAGACGAAACCTGGGAACTTACTCGGGAAACCGCATTTTTCTGCGCTAGGGGACTACCGTCACACGTTCTCAACACGAGTCCATCCTCCTTAGCATAATTAAGACGGAATTTTAGTAAAACGAAGAAGTTCTCTTCACACATATGATTATACACCATAACCCTTACATTATTTCATATAATCGTTGAACGACTGTCGAAGTAGTCGCTTGTTTTTCCTTAACGTACTCGTATATAACAAAAGAAGTTCACTGTTAAGTAATCTATAATTTTAAGTACAACCATGCATATATGTTTGCTTATTTGTTGTTGTAGTAATATTATCATCTATCTATCTATCTACTTATACTAAAATAAACATACAATAATGTTATTACCTTTTCAACACAATTGCTCGCAACGTACCTCTTCTTGTGTCGCTTTTAGGCTCATACTCCTGGATATTAAACACGTGTGTTTTATAACATTACAACACTTGTGTGTTATGGTTATTTCCCGATTAAGTCACGTTGGCACCTTGCAGCAAGATATATGCATGAACACGGTGCATTCTTAAATTAACCAGGTTGTACAGAATGTACAGCTTTTTTTTTAATTCTCGCCAAATGGATTCTTACTCGACTAAACAAATTAAATCCTTTTCGTTAATTAATTGACTATTTCTTTTTGCATAATTATGACACAGAAACGTTTAATTTAGTAAAACTATTCACTATTATTGATAACATTTTACATGAATTAATACAGATAACATTATAAAACGAAAATATTATTTTATTTTGTATTGGCTGTTTAATAGAGATTTCTGTGCCCGCACTGCACAAACTTCACGAAAAAAAAACTGTTGCGCCATTATAGGTTATTTCACAATAGTAGTTTATGCGACTGATCCATAATGAGAGGCCTTAAAATATTAGTGTGGTTTTATGAAACGAGCGTCAGCGAGTTTCATAATAGGATCACACGAGTGTTTTAAGGCCTAATTAAGTACAGTTGTATACACTACTTTATCTACATACATATCATAAGTAGTAGTACGTAACAGCAAAAAACGAACAATAAACTGACAACGGCAATGGGAGCAATTCGATCATCCCTCATAACGAGTCGTTTTTTTTTAAATCATAGACAAACGAATGAAGTCCCTATACTCATATCAGTCGAGATCAAATGTCGTGCGGTTTGTAATAAAAAACGTACTGAATTGACGTTTTGTATCGATAACTGATTATGCGTGTTTGGTTATTATCAAAAATGTTGACTCGTGGTGACTAGAAAAGTGATAAATAGAATGGACGCCACTGGAAATTCTTGGCGATGTGCAATTGTGAGTAAAAACCTGTTGTCATCTTAATGATTAACTTAATGTAAAGAAATTGTGCCAAATTATTGGCAGGCCTATAACATTTTCATCTTATGAAAATGATTTTTTCCTCGCAAAATGTGTTGGAAAACGTCGTATGATAAGCGTGAGCTTTGATAATTACATCCTCGGCTTCCTTATCACGCTCACCTGCGGTTCGCGTGAACAATTTCGCCTCTGATGTAACTATCAACATACCTCACTTGTATCACAATGCACTATTCTATGTATCTACTTATACTTATTTCACGCATAGGGTGTTTACAATAAATATCAACCAGAACGACAGAAGAATCGGGAATTCACTTATATTTTAGCTAACAAGCTTCTTGTTAAGCAATTGCTTAATCCTTTTAATAAAAACCTTACCAAATACACGTTAGCAGAAATAGTAAATCAATGGAGCTTGCAAACAAAATAAATCCCTATTGAAAAACACAATAACACTGAAAAGAAAACACAGAAACAACAAATTCGGCCCGAGTTTGGGGTTATTGTTATGTCTAATCAAAAGTAAATATTATATCAGCTTCCAAAATCCTGTCTGTTACATGATGTTATTTCATAGATAGGTAAATACAAGTATGTACGTACTAAAACATAGAAATTGTGAATAGTTTTTTTATCAGGACTTGGAAAGTGTCATTATATCTTACGACAACATTTTCCTAATTACAATCGCTGTTAATACAAATAAAAGCAATACACATAATAGTCAGTAATACGTTTATATATGTATGGTTGTATGTATAAAGCTATATTACAAATAGAACAGGTGGAATACAACAGGTACAGAGAAAAAAAATTCAACTAACGTGCAAAGGCGAATTTATCCCTTTAAGGGATTTCTACGACGATTTCTCTCTCCTTTCCTTGTCCTCTCCTTTCTTCTTCTTCCTTCTCCTTCACTTCGTCTTTTTTCCTTTAGACGTTTAGTTGTCAAAAAATCTTGAACTTCTAAATTATACTGAAAACCAATCACAACGGATATAAGCTGCCGTAAGTAAAATGGTGGCCAGCGCTGGTCTTCCGATGGAACCATCCGGTGATTCCACGGCGTAACACATATTTTACACTCGTACAAAATAGTTATAATAATAGTAATATAAAACAAAACAAACCGTAAAGACAAATAATAAACTTTTTTATGAACGCAACATTTATAACGAACGTTACGGATTGGACAACATATTTAATGGGCTACTTTTCAAACGGCTTGAGGGAGTCCTACATAATATGAGGCGTCGTTACATACGTTTTAGTCGTGGAAGTGTCGTAGGCTATAATATTATTAACAACAGCAGTCGATAAAAAAAATGTTCACTTGGTTCACGACGGTGGCAAATATTCTTAGGACGAAAAACTTCGAATGCGTTTTTTCATATAAAAATTGACATTAAGAGCCACCTAACGTGTTAACAATGCGTTATGTGATCGACCTACTGGAGTCACAGGCGCGTTACGGATTTTTGATTTGAGGATTCGTTTTGTTGACGGTTAGAGACAAAAGCAAGGCTAGTTTTAACAATCTTACTGTTGGCGACCTCACTCACTACTACGAAAGTAGGTAAACATCACCACATTTCTACAGAGCAAGTAGGGGTGTTGTTACGGCTGCGTGCGGTCTCCTGTAAAATGCATGTAATTCTCCAGCTTGGCTGCTTTAGGTGTGAGCGGGAAGTCATTCTGCTGTACTTCTCTTAAATGTCGTGTAAATCATCTGGGAGCCAATAATGCACGGCCCGATAATTCGCGTCCACTTTTTTGTGGACTCGGATTATTGGGTCGTGCATTATCAGCCCGGATAAAAATGGCTTCCAATTATTGAGCAGGCGTGCAGCGGGGTGGCGTCGACTTGGAGATTATCAGTCCGTACAGATAATGTACAGGCCGATAATTCGAAGCCACAGGGACTTGGGTTATTGGGCCGTGCATTAACAGCTCCTCCAAAATTAGCTTCCAATGATTGCCTCGGACCAAGTTTGCTCAGAGTGATAATACACAGCCAAATAATGCACGGCCTGATCAAATCCATGTACACAATGGACGCGGATTATTGGGCTGTACATTATTTTGGCCGTGCATTATCATAGCTGTACATTGACCGGCACTAATCGTCTTAGTTCATGTAGTCATGTGCTTATTCTTACTTTAGCTTCTACCCGCGTCTCCATCCGCGTGGAACTCGTGGGCTCCAAACAAACTTTCACCCCCTCAAAACTATCCTTTTTCCTTCCCCGGAACTCAAACTATCTCTGTACCAAATGTAATCAAAAGACAGGTACACTTTCGCATTTATAATATTAGTATGGATACTTACTTACCGTAGGTACATGCCGCATCAAGCAGCAGTGTAAACAAATCTTCCGATTGGATGAAAATAATAAATTAATATAACACTATCATAATCTCATTTATTAACTGCACACGTAATACCAATCCCAATTATTCGCCAAATTAAAATCTACCGACCAGATAATATTGATTAAACATTAAACTGGCTATTTCGAACACTAAATAACATAATAAACACTTATTATTAATTACACGCTATGCCAAGTATATAACCGGTCTTCAATACTTGACACTAGGTAGTTAATACCAAGTATTTTATGCCTTTTTTTTTGCTAAATACTTCTTTATGACTGCCACTGAAGTAATTATATGGCTCTGGAAGTCTCCGTTTACGAAAAGTCTTAAGGCGCCGTAGGTTCAGCGAAGTGAAGCGAACAGAGTTTTTGAAACAATATAATGCGTCTGTTTATAATAATATGGTTTCCAAAAAATATGCATAGTAATCTTGAGGCTTTTCTGCAGGGAGATCAGTGAATCGAAACATGATTAAACAATTTTCGCTCGATAGAAAAAAATGACGAACATAGGTCCAAAAGGGTCTAAAATACACTTAAAATATATTTAACAAATTATGCACAAAAGCTAAACATATTAAAATGGTATCGAAAAATCGGCAATATAATGTTTGAGAGAAATCAGTGAATACTTTTTTATTTATTTAAAAGGCAAAAAAAATAAAATTAAAAAACGTGATATCCGCGCTTCCGAACACGCACTTCCATCTCGCTCATGCTTATGCTCAATGAGAGGGACAGAAGACCACGAACCTACGGCGCCTTAACTGCCTTGATTTTTGTACGAATGTTGTAAAACATATATTTATCTACGCACATATCATAAGTGCTCTAAAATGCGTTCAGAAACCGTAGGAAATGACCAGCATTACTACAACCGATTTTACTATGAGAACTTTTTTGTCTGTGGTAGTAGGTAAAATCTGTACTGTAATGTCATTAAAGTACAGATTTTTGATAAATTTGTATCGTTATGAGTTTAAATCTGAAACAGCTGTCAAAACTCAAGTGGGTATTCTAGTATCCATAGATATTAAAACAGTTATCGATACGAAACGTCAATTCAGTACGTTTTTTAATACAAACCGTACGACATTTGATCTCGAGTAATATGAGTATTATAGGGACTTCAATCGTTTGTCTATGATTTAAAAAAAAACCATTCGTCATGACGGATGATCGAATTGCCGCCATTGCTGTTGTCATTTTAGTGTTGGTTTTTTGCTGCTACTTACTACTACTTATAATATGTGTGTACATAAAGTAGTGTATGCAACTGTACATAATTAGGCCTTAAAACACTCGTGTGATCCTATTATGAAACTCGCTAACGCTCGTTTCATAAAACCACACTTTTATTTTAAGGCCTCTCATTATGGATCAGTCGCATAAACTACTATTACACTATGTCTCTTATTCTTTTGTAATTGAGCGAAAAATGTGTAGGTACAGATTTTGACATGGAATGGAATTTATATCGTCGTTCATCAAAAGATAATGGAAGACCATTTTGGGTTGCGCGGAGTTTACGCACCATTCGATTGGAAGGTTATCATTAAGAATTGTACGTCAGTTGAATGGAATGCAGAAAGGGGTTAATTATTGAGTGCGGGAATGTAACGAGTGCGTTTTTAATGGATGGGTTATTCTCTGAAAATTGTAACTTTGCTGTTGAAAAGGCAACTATGGTATAATTACCTCGTAAACCTTAAGGAAAAAAAATAATGATATTTGTGTTTAAAGATCTGAGACTGCGGTTACGCCCCCAACTGACATATTAAGGTTTTGAAAAGATCCCACTGCATATTTCAACCTCTCGGCAATAAAACGACTTCTCGATTTGTTGTTACAACGGGGTCGTCCAACTACCATACCATTGTTGTCGTGCTTTTTCTGGGCGTGTGCGATAACGAATACTTTTGCTTTTGCATCAACATATCATTATGATATGGTTGATGTGATTATTGTTCTCGATACCATTTGTTTTTGAACACTTGTTCTGTGGCAATTGGCAATACATTACACATTGACATTAGCGTGAAAAGTTAATAATGAGTCAGAAAAAGTGGCTTCCGGAGTTTTTACCGGCACACGAAAAGTGATCCACGAAAATGAGTAATGCCAATCTCTATAGTATACGTGATACCCAACACGGTATCAAAATAACAATCTCCCTAAAAATCCCTAAAATGAACCCGAGCCCTTCCGTCAGAAAAGGTGTTATTTTTCTTAATAACGTCCAACAACACTTGACACCCAATATCTATCCAGTCCCATATCATTCGCAGGTCCAGTTACATCGGTCTTATTTTCTACAGATGCCAATATAAGATGGTCTTTTATGAATGTGCAACGCTGTAGTTCATGGAGCTCTACTTAAAATGGAGGGTCGAAGAAAAAACATTGTAAGGGAAAACTAGAGTGTTTATGAGTGGGAATGTTACACCTGCGACCTAAATAGGTATAAATGAATAAGAAGACAGCTACTCAGCAAATTAGTTTATTGTATTAACATAGAGAATGGATTACATTACGGTCGAGACGAGAGAAAAGACGTATAAGAAGATGAGCGGGTTGAGCCTTTTTGGATATAAAAACATCTCGTGAAATAAGTTCGCTCAAAATAAGTTAATAGTATACTTATAATGGTGTAAAAGGAATATCAAGGGTCGATCGGCAACGCCCATGTTACTCTATTGGAGTTGCATGCGTCTATAGGCTGCGGACGGGCTTGTTTGCCACCGTCGTTGTATAAATAAAAAATATAATTTACATATTTTGTTTTTTTTTAGGGCAGTTTGTCGTTGATAGTTAGACTCATCCTTGTTATGACGTAATTGTACATTAATGTTTGTTTCAATTAAATTACAAAGGTTTCCAAATCTTGTATGAATTCATACTATTATCTGAAAAAGAGTTAGTAGTTAGTAGTACACTGTAGCAAAACATTTACAAGTAAAACTTTAGGTACTTACTTATTGACGACAAGATAGAGCGTCCGTCACGGGATGACACCGTTCAACAGAACGAGACGGCCGCTGTATCTAGTCACTTATCGCGTGATAAGGCCGACCGTGTTACGGGGTCTGATTAAATTTACGCAGCAACAATCCGATTTTTTTTCTTGCACTTCCCAGAAATGCAACCGTTTAATTAACCCCAACCCGAAACACTCAACATCTCTACGTTCAAGACAGAGTTTTAAATATAATGCTTCATTCAGAAAGTTTCTGAATAAAACGTGCCCACCACCGTCAATTAAACAGTCGTGAATGTGCGTCGGCAGCGACTGCGAGTGTTTTAGCGTTAATAAAGTCGTATAAGAGCTATACAAGTCGCTGAAACGATTGCAAGCGTCTTATAGTGGCTGCCGTTAGATAAATTGAAACTTTGCGGATGGCGGCTCGATTCTAAGCGGGAATTTGTATTTTTTTAATTAAGGTTTCTACCTGTATATGCCTATATTAAATGTATGTCATTCCACTAGAATGCCTGGACAGATTGGCTTGAAATGTGATACAAGGTTTCAGTGGCGGCGCTAAAGGGGAAACCCGGAACAAACAAAGTTATGAAAGAGTTTAGAGTTTTAATAATCGTACTCTGACGGAATTCTCCACAGCAATGCGAAAATCGTCTAAGAAAGAACTCTAGGCTAGACCTGACGGAATTAAATCAGAGTTCCCGCGTGGTTCCCGCAGACGAAGTCGTGGAAAGAAGCTAGTTACAAATAGTCAAACCGAAAGTAATTGTTTGTAATGAACATGAATATAATCAAATACAATTTCCATCAAAACCACACTTTTCTCTCAAAATAATCAAAACTGTCCCCATAAACCGTCCCTACCTAGCTCATGTATTGTAAGGCACAAATTATGCAACAAAGTTGTGTTTTTTCTCCCCCGAGGCGTTGTTGTAATAAATTAACAACTTTATTGGGAGCTCTTTGTGGAAGGGTTCCGTTGTACAAGTTGAGACGTACTTGATATTTATGAGTTGTTTTTTGCATTTAAATAAGTAGTACAAAGTTTGTTTAGTCATTTAGATGGTAATGTTTACAAGAATTCCGCTTCAGCAGTTCATAAAGGGTCCGAGAATTGCTATTATACTTACAACGAAGGCGGCAATCTAGCATAGGGCATGGCTGGTAAGCGGATACCGCAGCCTAAGGACGCCAGTGACGCAAGAATTACAAGCGCGCTACCGATCCTTTATTGATTTGAGATTTGAGAGTTGATTTGAGATTTTGAGTTAGAACGAGACGGCACGCGGGCTCTCTTGAGCGCACTATCCGTCTCTCTCTTATTAGAAAACTCAGAAAGAGATGGATAGCGCGAGAAAGCTCGAGATATCGCGCGCTGTCTTGTGCTAACCGTGGTACAGTCCGTCACGGTAAAGCAGCTGAGCTGAATCAATAAAGATGCAATTTGATATGGATATAGTTTAAATCTCTGGGAAGATTACAGGATGGTTTTTATCCTTCTAATCTATCCCTTAAATAAATTAAAAAGGGAGTGTTAGTTCCTAGGGGAGAGCGATAATTGATGCTGAGCCTGTCGAAAGTCTTATAGAGTATTTGCTAATAGATTGTGTACAGACGTCGAAAAAGCCACAGGCAAACGCTAGTCACAATAGGGAAGATGCAGCTATAATATTAAGCATTGTTTTGTGAGCAAAAGGTGGAAAATACATATATTAATACGTACTTAAACCTTTTTACTTTAGTTTATATACTAATTTCAAACAATAATTACAATTTGTAGTAAAGTAAAACGGAACGGAATCCATTATAATCGTCTGATGACGTCAGTCCTGTCAAAAGTCAAAACTTAGGCAACTCCATGACATCTAGGGACTAATCACGGACATACAAATATGGCGAGTGACGTCACTGAAACTGTAATGGAAATGAAAGTAATGTCAGTTTGTAACAGGAATTTTTGACTATAAATCATAGTATTTTAATTTTTGAATACTTTCGTTGTCTATTGCGATTATTTCAAATGAAAGCAAAGTTTAAACTATTGCATCTTCCCTAAATATTATGTGACGTCTATTTCTGGAGGTCACAACTCGAGGGTGGCCAGGACATTGGACTCTTCATACAAACGTAGTTTGGTACTCATTTTAAAACGACATGCTAATAGAATGGCATGAAAAGTATACACAATGACCACCATATCTAGATTTGAAACTAGTCGACCGTAGTAGGGACTATTAAGTTTATTGCCTATAACTCTTTATAACATCAAGAGGTTACATCACAAACTTTTACTCTTACGCAGGACAAACGATAACAAAAGCTCCAATGAGTATCTTATAGGTCAAACGCATAACCTACTTTTGCTAAAGGCTTATAAATCTTATAATCCACATTAATGTTCACCCCTATCCTATTTACCGGCCCTGTTAAGCATCCGGGCCAAGGTCAACGTAAGAAGCTTTCATGACCTAATGAAAGCTCTTTGCGAACAAAGCTCTGATGTTAAAGACACCTGGTTGAGCGCAAGTTCATAATTTACACTCAAATTTTGTGGAAGTGCTGTAAAGCTTTCTGGCGAGTCGGGAGGGAAAGATTTTTAGAAGTTTGATTTTGATTTATAGCTTTAATACGTGAAATAATATATATATATATTATATGCTTGTCATCATCATCAACATTCTAGTGTTGTACCCTAAAGGAACCCGGGGTCCGTTTTATGAATAAATAAATATTTGCGGACAATCTTACACAATTTGATCTAGTCCCAACCTAAGCTTCATTTAATTTATTCAGTCACAATTTACATGATATATGGATTTTAAGTAGGTAAATAAAAATGTCATAATGAACTATCATATTAAATACACAAAAAAAATTGATATGTCGAGCTAAGTTGATAAACAAGTGTACAATTACAAATTAAAATTAATTATTACAGACAATAAAATAACAATAACTAGTTAGATGCTCTTAGAAACTATTATAATAAACATAAGTAAATAGGAAAATAAATACTTAGATACACAGAAAACATCCATTAACATTCGTGCTCATCAAACAAATAAAATGCCCTTACCGGGATTCGAACCCAGGACTTCGTAGGCAGGGTCACTACGAACTAGGCTAAACCGGTCGCCCCCGGTTGGCATCTAAGCCAAAGATATGGCGTAAGCACTAGTTTTACAAACAAAAAACACATGTTGGTACAGGTACTTAGATGAAAGGCAACATCTGCAATGCGAGATCTTTTCCAGAAAACCGTTGGATAGCGGAGAAAGGAAATTAGATTATAACATGCTGTTGAAATGATTACGAAACTTAAAAACAAATATATATTATACTTTGGTTGTATAAAGTTCAACATTGAGATTGTAATAATAATGACGAAAGGACAGTTTTAAAGTAAACTTTAACGACTTTTACATAACCCGTTGAATATAATTTTATCATCCAGGCCATCAAGAGAACTTATTCATCAAAGTCTTTAAATCTTGATTTCGGGCCAAACCAACGTAACACTCGGAACGGTTATTTGGACCCCATTTTACAACAAACATTTTCATTACAATCTCAATAGCAGTGCGTCACACTCATACATACCTGGTTACAAGCGAAGACAAAAGCGAGCGAAAGAGCTTAGACGAATCACATCATTTCGATAATTCAACAGCGCTGTTCTGAAGTGAGCTGCTTATCTGACCGAAAAGCGTTTTATTGCGACTCGACTTAACCAAATAGTCGATGTGTCAACTTATGAATGGTATCTATTGTATGGCTCGCTAGCTATAAAGTTCATTGGATTTGTAATAGATAAAAGTCATAGGATAATGATTTTGGGGACATGCTTTGAGCGTTTTAAATGTCGCTGATATTCGTTTCATACCGTTGCTATCGATATTTTTAGTTATTGCGTGGTTTTTGACATTGGCTGACTGGCATTCGTCCGATTTGCTTTGCTTGCAAATACAAATACAAATACAAATCATTTATTGTTTGAATGCGAGTGGTTATAAATGGTGGTAGGGTTAGTAAATGGTTACATCACAATCAGACAGAGTGTGGCGTACAATAATTTGACTCTCAATGTGCATGTCATTGAAATTATATAACTATTATCTATTGTTTTATTAATGTCAAATCAAAGTGTAGCAATGTCAGACTAAAGTATAAAAGTATTTGTCAATAAATAAATAATAAATAAATAAATAAATAAAGATAAATATTGAGAAGAAAAAAAAATATATATATACAAATAATAAATCAATTTGAGCATTCAAAATTGGGGTTCAAGTGAGGTACTTACGTTGTTTTATTTTTTCGGCCTACATTGCATTATTGTATAACATTTGTACATTAAATAATATATACTGTACTCAGAATAACGTTAAAATTGCATTTTCAATATTGAATATATGTTCGCAGTTATTGTATTATGTGAGAATTCTAAAATCCTAAATTTAAGTAGGTATCACACACATATCAACTTTCTACCTCAGACCAAGAAAAAAAGACAGACGGAGCGTTACGAACAGTCAAAGCCAAACCACATACAAACAAAACCAAGCTACATCAAGTATGGGAATTTCCCGGGAATATTCCCTTGTTCCCGGGAATATTCCCCAAACAGGGGAATATTGAAATACAAATTAGGAAAATTTAAGTTGTAATAAAAGTAATTAAAATGAATAGTGCCCCGACAAATGAAGTGTCATGAACTAATTCTGCCTTTTTATCTCAATTTACCATTAAATATGTGAATATTTTCATATTTTGTATTCGTACACATTTTATTGTATGTTGTTTCGTTAACTTTGTATCGTTTTTGTTACTTGCAGAAGTACTTTCGTAAAATTTGTTTTTTTCGTCTCGGGGAATATCCCCAATAACTGGGAATATTCCCATTGTTCCGGGGAATATTCCCAGGAACACTGGGAATTTACTTTTGCGGATAAATTACACTGGTTAATGTATTAGTAAAAAAATCAAGGGCCCAAGTTATCAAAGAATCCCTGATAGCAATATGTATAAAAAAACACAATTTCAATCATCATCGTCCTAGCGTTATTCCCGGTAATGCCCCTAAAGGAGCCCAGGGTCCGCTTTGACACCTAATCATAAGATTTGGCATAGGCACTAGTTTTACGAAAGCGACTGCAATCTGACCTTCCAACCCAGAGGGAAAACTAGACCTTATTGGGATTAGACCGGTTTCCTCACGATGCTTTGCTTCACCGAAAAGCTAACGGTAAATATTCCGTACATAAGTTCCGAAAAACTCATTGGTACGAGCCGGGATTCGAACCCACGACCGCCGCTTGACAGCCGCATGCCTAAACCACTAGGCTACCGTAGCTTGTCAATTTCAATATTCCCGTATATTCCTTTGTATGGGAATATTCCCGCCTGGGGAATATTCCTGGGAACGGCACATCACTAGTCGCAATGCTGTCAAGATCATTTATTTCGCGTTTTGTGCGATCGAATTTGTTTAGCGTGTGCTATAGGTACTTATGGGGCTTGTTTAAAAAACGGTTGGCTTCACTGGACTGTTCGTAACGCTCCGTCTGTATATTTTCTTGGTCTGAGCTTTCTACAAATAATATCTACGAATTCCGCAATTATTACTCATTGGTTAAGGTAATGTGCCTGACTAATTAAAACAATAACGACATGACTTTTGTATGTGATCAAGACACATCGTCTGAAAAACGTTTGTATCGATAGTCTACCGTGACCTTCATCATTCATAACATAAAGGAATATTCAACACTAAAGTGCATGTTGATTTGCTTATGTATACCTTTTTATTACGTCTGCGTTCAAGAACGACCAAATCCATCTTAAGTACCACAAGCAAGTTTCATGACTAAGTTGGTATTCTACCCTCTTATTTATCCAGAAACGGGCCGCTTTTTGTCCCTCGTAAAAACAATTCGGCATAAAACATGATGGCCCACAAATCCCGCTGACGATGGCACATAACCATTACTTTATTTTACTATCAGTCATCGTCACAGTGTGCACTAAGAAATAAATAGGTCGTCTTTTGTAAAGACAGCGAGCCCTGTATCGTAAGCTAAAAGCGACTTGGCTTTTTAACTGAGTGCCTCGGGAGGCAAAGGCATGCTTTAAAAACAAGCATACAACCTGCTTGATGGTAAGCAGATGCTGTAACCTATGTATGGTAGTGAGTTCAGAGTCATCATTGCGTTGCCGACCATTTATTAATTTGATGTGGCTCGTTAAGGTCGTAATAATGTTATCCCACCAAAAACATTACATGTACAGTGATTGCCAAGACTCCCTAGCTCATAGGTATATAGCTTTCAGCGTTAAAAAGATATCAGATCACAAGTAGCTCCAAGCTTCCTATCCTACACAGCGTAACTCTACCACTACCAGACACGCTCTACAAATTCTACATCTTGGCTAAAAAGTATAGCTTTGTTGGGCACATCCCGGTAGCCGCATAGTCACTTCGTACATTGCTGGTTCCACAAGTAACCTAGGAACCACCTTAACTTCTAGAACAAGCAATGGAGAATTGTAAGTGTCAGGTGACAATTGTCAAGTTGGTGAAATAGGGGCCAGAAATGCCAAAACTTTTGAGCAAATGAAGTTTCTAAACCAAGTTATCAAAACCGCCTATGATTTTGTCATAGTCATGCAGGCTGCAAGTTTTAACCAAGCGAACGTTCAAGTAAAATCATCCAAAGAATTCCCACTAACCAGCCTTCCGCTTATACCTTACACCCTGCGTCCATGGAAAACTTAACACAAAAAATGAAAAAACAAACTTAAGCGTAACGGCACCGTTACGTAGCCTTTGACTGTGACATTCAACCGTAATAGAAAGTACAGCTTTTGTGCCTTTGTGCAGTAATTAGTATTTACCAGAACTATTTATTTTTGTAGCTTGTTGAATGTCAAACGAACGGGATCGAACAGGAATATTGGGTACAGTCGGCAGAAGTTGGTGTGGTGTGTACCAAATGAATGTCAAGAGATGAACTGTACTCTAGATGTACCAAAAACCTCGCTTATAAATAACCTTTGCTGCCTTTGTCAAGCCTTACATAAATTTCTACAATAGGCTATGAATAATGAGTGATATGAAGTTTCCGTTTGTATCCGGTTAACCGTTTATTTCTCGTGACAAAGATAACAATTAGAGTCTGTTGGTTTTTTGGTTTGAATGAATCGAGCATGGCTTCGATAGCTTAGTTGATTAAGAGCAAATAGCCCGTTATGTCAGAATATCACTGGTTCAAATCCACCTCAAAGTTAGACACTTTGTAAAATATTCCCTTTAATTTGAAATATTTATCTCTTGTATAGAACGTTTAACTTTATAATATTCGCTTCATTTTTAATCTACAATTTAAGTTGTGATACTTTATTAATATGTCGGTCACAACCATTGTATAATAATTTTAACCATACTGGTCGGCAATAGATACACCCGAAACAATACCCTTTCCGCGCTTAAACGTTAATAATATAAAATAACTTCATTAAACCATTACTTTCGGTCCCATTATTCAGGTCAGCGCTGAAAACAGGCTAATAATAAGCTGATGTTAGGCCCCAATTCGTTAGATAATATTGCCATAGCCTTCATGGTAATATTAAGCCTTTATGTATAGCGTAATAGGAGCGTTGGCAGAAAAACGAACAATTCGGATATTACGGCATACTAAAGTTAGAAACGAGATGTAGCTAAACTCTAAATTGACTGCTTTTTAATCGAAGTCATTAAGTTTTATTGTTCATTTATTTTAAACATCCCATATATTACATATAATTTTGTAGATGTGTCACGTAAGGCTATCAAGTATAAAAGTATACACATATCTATATTAATATATTATAGAGAGGAAAAGTCAGTCATATTGTAACTTTGTACGATTGCATGTAATGGGTAATATCCGGAACCGCTCATTCGATTTCAAAAATTATTTCACTCGCGTGTCAATTGCATTTTGTGCATGGTTATAGGTTATATTTTATCAGACGAGTTTGCCTGCGTTCTTTGCAATATGCAGTCGAAGCCGCGAGGGTAGCTAGTTATTATTATTATTATATGTGTCATGTGCAAACATTCTAGGTATTAGCCTCGAAGCTCCTGTCATTTGCACCTAAATGTGTGCAAGCACATGATGTTCAAAATATTGAAAATATGAAATTAATTTATCTTACCTACACTAATATTATAAAGAGGACAGATTTTATTGTTTGTTTATTTGTATTGAATAGGCTCCGAAACTACTAGACCGATTTGAAAAATTCTTTCACCATGACAAGCCAAGATTATCCTTGATGAACATAGGCTACTTTTTACCGCACGAATATGCTTAATTCCTACGGGAAAACGGGTAATCCGTGCGAAGCCGGGCATTTCATTTATAAAGGTCATCATCATCATCATCATATCAGCCGAAAGACGTCGACTGCTGGACATAGCCCTCTCCCAAAGAGTGCCAAAGTGACCGATCCCGCGCCACCCGCATCCAGCGGACTCCCGCAACCTTTACCAGGACATCAGTCCACCTTGTCGGGGGCCTACCCACGCTGCGCCTTCCGGTACGTGGTCGCCACTCGAGAACCTTTCCGCCCCAACGGCCATCGGTTCTACGTGCTATGTACCCCGCCCACTGCCACTTAAGTTTAGCGATCCGGAGGGCTATATCGGTTACCTTGGTTCTGCTGCGGATAGCCTCATAAAGGTCAAGATAAAGTAATTTCGATAGTCGACGTAGCGACTTATACGTATCGTGGCGAATCTTGATTCCTATGGCAGCTGTCATTTCACTATAATTTTATGTTTTATGGTTATAAATTGTACAAATATTACAGCTGTCATGGTGATCAAGGTTTGACGCGATACGAAGATGTTTCCGCTTGCTGTCGGTACTGCCCACGTTTTTGGCGACGAGGCGGCTCTATTGCCAAACGGGCGTTGGTTCTTATTCCGTTTAAACCCGTGATTAGGAAAGGTACGTCACCGCACTCGTTAATTAAGACGGGGGGTTTAACTTGTGTTGTATACATTTGTAGGGATAAATAGGAGCTTTGCAACGGTAATCAAAACTACTAAGTCTATTTGCATAATTAGATCCCCAACATTTCAAGGTACTTCTTTGTATCTTAATTTAAAATTAAAGGACTAATTATACATGTAGGTAAGGCTTATGACCGGATTCGAATCGGCGACCAAGGCCGTCGCTACTAATCAACTGCCTATCGGAAGAATCTTTGTATATTGCTATTTTTTTATTATTTTATTACAATTCTACACATAACTACTACTCATAGAGAACGTAGGCAGACTATGATTCTGACAAGTCGCCAAAAGCTGTCAATAAGACGATATTATGAACCTTAAACACATCATCTGGGCTTAATTACCAACACAACATCATTGCATATTTCGGTGGTAATTATAATTAGCCACGTATAATTTTTCAAACTACCGCTAAAACATTTTTTTAATGTTATTTATTTATACCGTACATTTTATTTAGTTCTTTAGCCCGAGAAACCCCTATTAGACCCTGAGGCAGTGTCGCTGTAAACCGCATAACATATGGCAATAATGTACATACGTCACACATACACCCCCACATAGGCCCATAGGCCATAGGCCCCACCCTATTTCTGGTGATGATAAATGACGTGCCTTCGGTTGTTAGCCATGTCAAGTGCTTATTGTTTGCTGATGATCTGAAGTTGTTTTATGCCGTTGACTCATCTGCCAATTGTGATACATTGCAGAGCGATATAGACGCTGTCATGGATTGGAGTCAAACGAATAGATTACCTTTCAGCAGTAGGAGCAAAAATAAGATTAACTATACTTACCAACTTAGCGGTGAGGTTATTAGTCGCGTTGAAACTATTCGCGACTTAGGTCTAGTGCTTGACTCTAGATTAGATTTCCATAGTCACATTCAGAGTGTAGTAAAGAGCGCAAATAAAACATTGGGATTTGTAATGCGTACAGCGCCGCAGTTTACTAGCACGTCCGTAGCAGTCGTACTATATAATGCCTACGTGCGAAGCAAACTGGAATACAGCTCTCTGATATGGGATCCGGTCGAAGAAAATTACAGACTCTTACTCGAAAGAGTACAGCGGAAATTTGCACGATACTTATACAAAAAGCAGTATGGATATTATCCTTTCCTATATCCATCGCTTTTTGTAGGAGGGATGGTCGGGCTCGAGACACTTAATTTTAGGCGTCCCATCTCGCCTTACATTACAGTCTCCTACTGAGGGGACAAATTGACAACCCTGTAGCGTTGGAAGGCATCCGACTGTTCGTCCCAGAGCAGTATTCGCGGGCAGGGCGCCGCCGCCATCCGCTGTTCGCGGTGCAGACGGCGGCGGGCGCGCCGGGCCGCCGCACGCGCCGCGCCGGCAACGCGCCCGCGGCCCGTGCGCCGGCGCTACTAAATCAACTCGTGTTGAGGTAGGATGCCGACGTGTTTGCCGATAGCTGGCAAGCCCTGCTCACTAAAATAAGTGCCCTAAGTAATATGTATTGTTAGTAGGTATCAATGTGTCTAGATTAGTATGTAAGTCTGGTGATGTATTCATTTAAATTATTAAGCAAAATTTTAAATTTAGTCTAACAATGAGGGCGCCTTGGTACTTTACTGTAAGCCTATATATGTAATGTGTAAGAAATAAATAAATAAATAAATACAAACTTCTCGTAGTTATATAAATATAGTCAAATAAGAACACATATATATTTAAGAAAACAAAATTGTTATATTAACGAAACTCACAACCTGGGAGAGGACACTGACTTCTGTAACACAGGCTTCAGCCTAGCTCAGAAGTCAGAGGCTTCATAAATACAGTTGTACCATATTTTTTGGAAATAAACTTTTTATTATTTTATATTTATTATTATATTATTATAGTTGGGACAGTGTGTATTGGCATTGTGTTGTTTGTTGAATGTAAAAATTCTATAATGCTTTATAATTACTACCTATTAATCCATATCTGGTTCCAAGTACGTATTCGATATTTAAGTATTTTTCAGATTGCGACTCCGAAAACTCCGACTCTGATGTGTCGCTCTCGTCGTCTATAATTTTCATTACAATATTATTACAATAAGAAAAGATATAGTTAGTTAAATCCAACCAAACTAACCAGTTCTATCAATACCTACGACCGCACTATAAAATGTCAGTACCGGTCATGTCAACAATCAATTACAAGACATTGTTTATAGAAATACTAGACAATCGGGTATCCTTTTTTTGCTGTTAATATTTTATTATATTCAAAATAAGCTTTCTGACATCGCTATGGATAGTTTTCGGCATATTTACTGTATTTTATTTTACAATCGCGAATTATTTCGTCTTTCTTGCTGTTTGTTTATATCGCTGACAGTTGATGACTTCTAACGTCTGTTGTCAAAGAGTACTTGCCAGTAAAATAAATTAGTTCCATGAAAAACCCGCAACGTGGCTAGGGTAAAAAAGGAAAACTTGTCGGGCTATAGGTACCTTGATGTACGTTTGATGCGTTACGCAATTGACCAGCTGAATAAAAATATTTGATTCTTGTAAAATCGTTTGCATTTTTGTAGATGCATTTGAATTTGATCTCACGATTAAATGATGATGGATACGAGTTCGCGGCGGCATACTACCGCCAACATCATCAAGGAGGCGGCGTAGCAATCCTAACACAAACAAAAATCCATTATGTAGAAAGACCGGAGATAGCTGAACTGTCGCGCGAGAGTATAGTAGAGTGTTGTGGTGTAGAACTACCCGAACAAAATATAATAATAATAAATGTGTATAGACCAGATAGAGATATAAATGTATTTTTTGATTGCCTAGATAAAATCTTTACTAAAATTAAGCAAAAAATGCTCAAAAAAAGTGTAGTTGTGGTCGGTGATTTTAATATTAATATGTCTTCAAACACCACTACCACAAAGAAACTAACAGATCTAATGTTGACCCATAATTTAGAACAGATTGTTAATAAACCTACCCGAGAAACGAATAATTCTAGTTCCTGTATAGATCTCGTCTTTACCAATACGAAATCTCATACTATCGATGTAACGGACCATGGCATATCAGACCATAAAAGCGTATTGTATACAATTCAAGGTCAAACTGCAATAAAGAAACAAAAACAATTATATGTAACGAAAAGAATATTTAGCGAAAAAAATATGATATCATTTAGACTAGCTTTGCAAGACGTAAACTGGAATAAAATACTTTCCGCAAAAAACAATATAAATATAAATTATAATTTATTCGATGAAATCTTACAAAAGCTATTGAATAAACATATACCACAAAAACGCATCAAATTTCAAAACTCAAACCGGAAAAAAACATGGCTTACAAAAGGTTTACGTTTCTCTTGCAGACACAAAAGACAACTCAAAGTCATTGCGAATAAAAGTAAAAATGAAATAATTCAAAAACACTATAAGGACTATGGAAAAATCCTTAAACGCTGTATTAAAGTGTCTCGAAAAATTAACTATGCAAGGTCTATGAAAACATCAAAAAATAAAATGAAAACTATGTGGGCCCTTATAAACGATATACTTAGCCAAAAACTCAAAGGATCGCGCGTTCAAAAATATCTCATTGAAAACAGCTATTGCGATTGTAACGTCACCAGAGCAAGTGACTAACGTATTTAATGAGCACTTCGCGTCGGTAGGCGAAACCAACGTCGCAGCCGGAGCCTGCGCGGGGCGCGCGCGCCGCGTGCATACCCCCGCTGATAACTCGATATTTATACGGCCGGTCACAGAAGTTGAAATAGCTCAGGTAATTAGGAAGCTTAAAAATAAATTTAGTTTCGGAATTGATGAAATACTCCCGCCTTAATAAAACTATGTCTAACTGAGTTAACACCCCCACTCACCCGACTGGTTAATCAATCATTCAGTGAAAGACGATTCCCGGAGTTACTTAAAATCGCCAAAGTAAAACCTGTTCCTAAACCAGGTGGTGATATAAAAAATCCAAGTCTATACAGACCTATAGCACTTTTACCTACAGCATCAAAGATCTTCGAAAAATGCATGGTAAATCGTGTCTATAACTTTTTAGAAAAATATAGTATTTTAGATAAAAACCAGTATGGCTTTCGGAAACATCACTCAACGTCATTAGCAGTTTACCAATACATACTTAGTATCCTAGGTCATATAAATAATCGATCATATAGTGTAGGGCTCTTATTAGACATGACAAAAGCATATGAAAAAGTGTCCCATGAAATATTGTTGTGTAAATTGTATGGAATGGGAATACGTGGCGTAGCCCATAATTGGTTTAAATCTTACCTCGAAAATAGAAAACAATGCGTACAAATAGAGTGTATTGATAATGAATCCGCAAATATTAATATTATTACCTCAAAAATGCGAAATACGACGTGCTCTATACCCCAGGGAAGTGTATGTGGTTGTCTCCTATTTTTAGCGTACATAAACGACCTACCGAAAAGCCTAGATTCGAACACTACCTGCTTTATGTTTGCCGATGACGTCTCCCTTTTATTTAATTGTAAAAATAGCTCTGAGGGTAACTTTCTTCTTAATAACAACTTCATCACTGTAAAACAATGGCTCAGTGACCATAACTTGGAAATGAATTTAAGTAAAACAAAAACCATACAATTCAAACCTGCACAAAAAAAACCATTAGAACTAAATTTAGAAATAGATACATGTAAGATAGAAGAAGTTCAAGAATTTAACTTATTAGGCATAAAAATAGACTCCAGCGTAAATTGGAAAGCACACGTTGAAAACATTAAAACAAAAATGTCGAAATTCATATATGCGCTTTATGTATTAAAAACTAACACCGATTTGAAATGTGCATTATCTGCATACTACGCATACGCCTATTCATGGCTCCGCTATGCTGTAGTGCTGTGGGGTGACAGCACCGAGGCTGGACAACTGTATGTTATGCAAAAGAAATGTATCCGCATCCTAGCCAATGTACGTATACCAAACAGTTGCCGCCCACACTTTATTAAACTTAAATTACTAACCCTGCCTTGTATTTACATACTGCAAGCTGCACTTTTTGTTCGCGAAAATCCACATTTATTTAAATTAAAGTTAGACAAGGAAAACACCAGGGAGCAGTACAGGAATAAATTATCAGTACCAAAGACGAATTTACAGATGTGTAAAAGGAGCCCCCATCATAAATGTATTTTAATCATGAATAAAATTCCAAATTCAATAAAATTAGAACCCCGAAATTTATTATTTAAGCGAAAACTTGAAATGTTATTAATTGATAAATGTTATTACTCGGTTAAGGATTTTCTTGATGATAACAGTTTATAATATAACATGTAAATTGTAATTTAATGTAATTAAATGTTTAGTTTTTAAGTATTATTGTGTGCTCTTACAGCCCAAGTAACACAGAAAGCATTTTATCACACGATTAGTAAACTTATGTAGAACTTAAGGTTCGTATAAACTCTTATATAAGTTCACCGAGCATCTTGACGCTTTATATTGGCATTTGAAAACCATTATGATGCTTTACACTGTATACCGGTTAGATAATGGCATATCAAAATGCTTATATAAAGCCTTTAGTTTTAGTGCAGCAAACCACAACGCAATTGTACAGCTTTCAGCTGTTTTTAGTGCTATTGGATATACAATAGCATTTTTAAGTAGTAAATAAATGCTTAATGCTGTTTAATAGCATAAACGTGAACCATTATAATGCCACGTAAATCCGACATACAGCTTTCAGCTGTTTTTTATGCCTTAGGACTTACTATAGCATTTTTAAGTAATGAGATAATGCCTAAAGCTGCTTAATAGCATATTTTCTTTCCATTATAATGCAACCATATAATGAATCCATATATAACTACTTTATAGTCAATGGCACTACAGTGGTTCATAAAAAGTCTTCTCTCTGGCCTCTGGCTTAATAAGTGTTAACGTGTTTGTATTTCTACTGCTGGTGGCATTAATTAGCGTTTTTGAAGGCTCACCGGGCTGCTATAGCCCGACACCATTTTGTTAAAATTTTATAACCAAAAAATATAATCATGCGGCCCTATTTATAAAAGAAAAAGACCTTTATAATAATGATATAACTTAATTTAATACTGCCCAATAAATACTATTATGTTAATAATGCAAAACGTTCTATAACAGGAATAAAAATTTGTTTTGTTTATTTCTCACATATTTTTATAGAATATTTTATATCAATACCACAAAATATAGAAGGCGCGTGAAAATATTGAATGAAACATATATAGACATTTACAGTAAACTACATTGCGCAGTAATATTTGAAGGCATGAAATAACAAAAAAGTCAAACACTTAGGTACCTACTAAATTATAAAATTTGCAAACACTTCACTCAGTTTGAAACACTTACGCATCCATACATTATAATGCGAGATAATTAGCATTTGTACCGGCAAAGTATTAGAGCGATGTTTTTTGTTATGTTTTAGTTCTAACTGTGAACGTTTATAATTCTTTTAGTACATTTTTATGCTAGTCTAATGCTTTTGTAATGCAATTAACATTTTCATTATCAATAATATTGCCCGTTTAATGCTTCTTTAATGCGATTGATACTTTTTTTGACCACAATAATGCTTATATAATGCGCCTGTAATGCAATTAAACAACTATTGTGAACCTTTTTAGGATCTAAAGCAGTAAAAATTGTGCCCAAATAAGCATTACAATAGCCGTATAAACGTTTATAATGCTACTATAGAACTAACTCAAAATGCGAAAACGATACAGAAATGCTGTAAGTCGGCTGTTATACTGCTTTGATGTGTTACTTGGGAGGGCGTCATGGTCTGACTTATAAATAATTTAACATCGTAATTAACTATGTACATGACTATACAATTATTAAATATACAAATATACAAATAAATTCAAAATGTTACCTTGATATAGCACCATGGTCAATCATCATCATCCTCCTAGCGTTATTCCCGGTAATACCCCTAAAGGATCCCGGGGTCCGCTTTGACACCTAATCCCTAGATTTGGCATAGGCTCTAGTTTTACGAAAGCGACTGCCATCTGACCTTCCAATCCAGAAGGAAAACTAGACCTTATTGGGATTAGACCGGTTTCCTCACGATGTTTTCCTTCACCGAAAAGCTAACGGTAAATATTCCGTACATAAGTTCCGAAAAAGTCATCATCATCAGCACCATGGTCACTATGAACCTTAAATCCTATTCTTCAATAAAAATAATCTGTAATTTAACAGATCGCCAGTTAATTTGCAGATGCCTGTCACGATTAATCATATCGTTACTTTGATAAAGTCCCATGGTAGGTCAGAGTTCCAATTAGCCCATAAACATCTTCCATTCAAACGCTAACAAAACCGCAAGGGGTACTTTACAGCGTCATACATTGTTGCCCAACAGGGTTTTTGACAGGAAAACCATGTCAGTTACAATCCTGTAGGTCTATTTGGTCTCGACGTATGCGTACATATTTATATGACACTTGTTGCGAGTGCGTTCCAACCAGAGATGGGTAGTGGGTAAAAACCCATGGGTAAATACCGGGTATTTACCCGGTATTTACCCAATCTACCCGTATTTACCCGTTTCTTCCCAAAAAGGTGGGTATAAACTCTTTTGATGCGTTTTTTAAGTCAAATATTATAATGAAAATGTTGTTCTCATGGACATTATGCATGCTGTTAATAAAATAAATAAAAATTAAATTAAATGTTTGTATTTACAACCATCCGAGCTCAGAGAGAAGTGTATTAATTACTTAGTGAGTTTATATATAACTTTAGGATGGAAAAATGAAAGTTGTAGGTAAGTATATTATTTTATTTTTGTACCGCCAATCCAAACAAGATTCAATAACGTGAGCTTTTGCCTCAAACAAAACAAAATCGATATTTAAAGCATGGATCAAATATCCACACGTGGCACTTAACGCACAATAGCCGTCTCAACCAGGCAACTGATAAACATTAATTGGCCGGGTCGGACGCGGTGTAATATTCGCGCGTCGCAGATGGCACGATCGCGACGTCGCTACCTGCCAGTTAGGGCTGATCTTATTGGTTGTTGAATTGCCCAAACCTGTTAAGTGCAGCAACAAGCAGATATCTAAAATTAAGTTAAAATCCCTGAAAACCGCCGCGGGATCAAGATTCGTTCAAAACATAGAAACGTACTTTGGCACAAAAGACACTTCAAAGGTAGAAACCGAAAACGATATGTGGAACGATTTAGAAACATTCTGTAGAAAATCCGCAGAAACACATTTAGGGAGAACCAGGAGCAAGAGAGCCCCCTTCACGCTGTTTGCTGTTTTTGTGACAAGCAGTGTTCGTCCTATTTTTTGTATTTCTCTGTTGTTATATGTGTTTGTCATAAATAAATGTTTTTCTTTCTTTCTTTCTCTCTTTCTTTCTTTATTTATTTCTTTCTTTCTTTCTTTAAAGAGACTATCTGTCAAGGATGTTGTGCAGGCCAAGAAGTTTGCATTTAAGAAAACACAAAGAAACCGGTAATGATGCGGATAAAGCAGACTACAACAGAGAGAAATCCAACGCAAAACGTGAAGTGGCAAGCGCATGAGCCAAAGCCGATGCTAACTTTTACAAAGAATTAGAATCTTCTACTACAGAAATCAATATCCATCAAGTCGCAAAAGCTCGAAATAATAACAACAAAGAACTTCACTAAACTTCAGCCAAAAATATCACAGATAAAAACAATAAACTATTAACAGAAGACAATGATATAAGAAAAAGATGGGCAGAGTACTACCGCCATTTGCTTAATGTTACGAATCCCCGAAAGTTAAACCAAGCAATAATAGCAGTTACAAAGGAAGAAATCATCAAAGATATCAGAAAGATGAAAAACAACAAAGCCCAAGGCCCAGCCGAGATTCCAATAGATCTGGAAACATAATAGGGCACTCTGGCATCGGCTGGCTAAGCGAGTTGTTTAACAGACTTATGGCAGGACAGAAAATACCAGATGCTTGGAAAAAAAGTCATTTAATACCGTTTTACAAAGGAAAAGGCGACGTAGTTGACTGTGGGAATTACCGAGCAATAAAGCTCATGGATCATACCTTTAAAATATGGGAGAGGATAATCAACAGCAGACTTAATGATATCGTGAAGCTCACACCCAATCAGTGAGGGTTTGTAAATGGAAAGGGCACCTCTGACGCTACTCAGGCTATAAGAATCCTGATTGAGAAAGCCAAAGTCAACAACACAAACCTGCATATGATATTCATCGACCTTGAGAAGGCGTTTGACCATGTACCACGCGACCTTATATGGGAGGCTCTTCGCGCCCAGCTTATCCCAAAAAAATTCAAAAAAAAAAAAAAAAAAAAAATTTCTTTATTTGCCGGAATATGGTGACAGGTAAGGTCTTAAAGCTATTTTTGTTTCTCATATTCTACCTGCATGCAGGTGTGCAAAGTATTACTATGTCATAAAGCTAAATTTTCGTACATGTCATTTCATCAGATTATTCTATAATTAATAATTACCTAATTTGTATGTATGTCAAAGAGATAACTTAATTACTTATGTCTGTTGCCAAATACTCATTTACACTATAAAAACACTTCTCCTGCAGCCATTTTGTCAACTTACTTTTAAAAGAATTCTTATTTTCCAATTTAAGGTCATCAGGCAAGTTGTTATAAATGACTATGCACATATTGTAGCAGTTTTTTTTATAGATAACTGTTTGGCAGCGAGGTTGGTATAACAGGTTTTGGTACTGGGCCCTTGTATATCTAGCACTGGTGTCGTACCGATTTATAAAGAGACTAGGGTTGTCCTTAACGAAGAGACATGCGTCTCTTATGTACAGGCAAGGCAGCGGGAGTATATTAAATTTTATAAATAAAGGCTTACAGCTTTGCAAAAACCACGCGTTGTCCAAGGCCCTAATGCACCGTTTCTGAAGTTTAAATACTTTATCCGACTCTACGGAATTTCCCCACAGTAATATTCCATAGTTTAAGACCGATGAGACGTAACCGTGGTACGCAGTTATAGCTGCATCTAATGACACTGTTTGTCTCACTCTTCTGAGTGCAAAGACAAACCTGTCTAGTTTTTTGCAAACAGTGTCAACATGAAGCTTCCAATTTAAATTGGTGTCAATATTAAAACCTAAAAATTTAACAAAGTCAACTAATTCTACATTTAAATTGCCATAATTAATTTGTATAGGCAGTGGGTTTGAGTTGTATGAACAGAATTGCATTGCTATAGTTTTTGACATGTTTATTTTCAATTTGTTATTTTCGAACCATTCAACCGCTTCTGCTAATGTAATGTTAACTTTTGATTCAAATGCAGCATGACAATTGCTATCCCCTTGTATTATAAGTGTAGTGTCGTCTGCGAAAATAATGCAGTCCTGTTTTTTCCTTTAGACAATGTGGGAAATCATTGATTGCTATTAAAAATAGCAATGGTTCCAGTATACTTCCTTGCGGAACGCCGGTTTTATTAACTAGTAGATCAGACTTATATTTTTCTTTTAAGACGGTGTTATTATTTATTTTTACAATTTTTTCAATTTCTGTATACTGCGTTCTTTCCGTTAGATAACTTTGTACCCAGTCACATGCTTTACCTCTTATTCCATACATTTCCAATTTTTTCAAAAGGATTGAATGGTCGATAAGATCAAATGCTTTACTCAAGTCTAAATAAATTGCCAAGAGAGGATTTCTCCTATTTAAACCCTCTGTGACTGTTTTTACTAAGTGAAAGCCGGCTAGTGTAGTAGATCTTCCTTTGCGAAACCCAAATTGTTTTGAAGTTAAGATGTTATACTTATCTAAGAACTCATTTATTCTACGCAATATAGATTTTTCAAATACTTTTGACAAAATTGGGATTATGGTTAGGGGCCGGTAATTACCTGGGTCTGTTTTATCCCCTTTTTTGAAGAGTGGTTTGACAATAGAGAGCTTCAGTTCAGTTGGAAAGACTCCATCCATAAAGGATAAGTTGATTATGTGAAAAAGGGGGCGACAGATAATATAAGCGCACAACTTAAGAACCATTGTTGTGATTTCGTCAGGTCCAGCTGTTCTGGTATTGTTTAATGACATGAGTATTTTATAGGTTTCGTGTTCGTCTGTAGGTTTCAAAAAGATCGACTGAGTGTTGTATAATGATCTCTCCAGTTTTATGACTGGCGGTTTGGATATATTGTCATGAATGGTTTGACTGATCAGATACTTATTCAAAAAATTACATATTTCAGTAGGATCTGCAAAGGATTTATTTTCAAAAATTAAATGATCAATATCTTGTTTGAGAAACTCATTCGATAATGTTGTTGAAATGGTTTTCCAAGTGGCTTTACATACATTTTTACTACATTTGATAAACTTATTGTTGTATATTTGCTGGGCTTTTAGTAGGCACGATTTAAAAACACGGTTATACCGCTTATATGTAGTTTTGCTCCTTATACTGTTAGCACCAGTTGTCCTATATTTAAAATACCCAGAGTCGTATATAGATCTTATTATGGTCATGTACACAGACATCTCTACACAGGTGATTTGCTCAGCAGGTGCGAGTGACAGCTTCAAGCTCAAGGTCGGTGTACACCAGGGTTCGACACTTAGTCCACTTCTCTTTAATGTCACGATTGATTACCTCACACGAAAATGCCAACGGACTGTACCCTGGCACCTTCTATATGCCGATAATGTGGCCTTAATAGCAGAGACTGAGACTGACCTTCAACGCGCTTTGAATAGCTGAATGGAAGCGCTAGAAGGACGGCCTAAAAATCAGCCGGTAGAAGACCGAACACATGTCCTTTCTGTTCAACAAAACGGCTAATAACCCAGAAAATGACAAATTCTATATAGGTAATGATCGCCTGCCAACTGTTACAAAGTTTAAGCTCCGTATTCAGCAACGACGGAAAGATTGACAGCGATGTAGTCCATAGAACTCAGACAGACTGGATGAAATGGCAAGAACTCACAGGCATCCTATGCGATAGAAAAATGCCTCTAAAGGTGAAGGGTCATGTATATAAGACAGTAGTAAGACCAGCAATGTTGTACGGATCCAAGGACTGAGTTACAAATAAACCCCACCTGAACAAGCTCCACACCACTGAGATGCGCATGTTACTCTGGTCAGCGGGTGTCACCATGATGGACAAGATAAGAAACGTGTATATCCGGGGTAGTTTTAAAGCAGCGCCAATAACAGAAAAGCTGACGGAAAAACGTCTGAGGTGGTACGGTCATGTACAGGGGCGCCCAGTAGACTACATGGTTAAGGTAGCGCTCGGTATTCCAACGACGAAGCTAGGACGCGGAAGACCACCTGCCACCTGGCTGACGACGGTTCAGCGAGACCTGAAAGATCTTAATATAGACGCCGACCTTGCACTCAATCGTGCAGAATGGAGAAAAAGAACAGGGAAGGCCGACCCCAAGTAAATGGGAAAAAGGCCTAGCAAGATGATGATTTCTTGTCCAATAAGTAGAAGGCAACACTATTTCAACATTTTTCTTACATTTTTTTAAGGCTTATAGGTACTATTCTGGTAGTGGCTCCCGTTTTAATTTGATCTTATTTCGGAAAATAATACATGTGTTATTTTTAATAACAAACATTTTTTTTTTATAAACTATGCATCATAATAGATATTTTGCAATAACAAAAGTTGTTCAGAAGGCTTTAAATATTTCATTAAAAAAACTCAGCCCTGATATGTCACTTTTTGAAAAAATCCATTCGAAATACCCACCAATTTGGGTAGATACGGGTATTTACCGGGTGCATTGGGTAAATACCGGGTATTTACCCGGTATTTACCCACCCCTACCCATCTCTAGTTCCAACACGTACTTAAATGCAATGCACTCACACTCACTGATTAGAGCGAGATGGATTATCTCCCCTCCCCCAGTTAGTGATTTGCCGGTGCGGAAGCAGTACGATATCAGTAAGTTGTCAGCTGTCAGTGTCAATGTCAATTGTCAGTTGAGTCAGAACCTATGGTTTACTGTGCACCTTCGTTTAAATGAGGGTACAAAAGCGGTGCTGGAAGCGCACCACTTTTGCGTATAATATATTATTACTTCTGCCCGCGACTCCGTCCGCGTGGAACTCGTTTTACAATGTAGCTCCATACAAACTTTGATACCCAATTTCACCCACTTAACCACGGGATGATTTCCGGGATAGAAACTGTCTTATGTCCTTCCCCACTCAACCTTTTCTTATATAAAAGTGAAGCGTGAAGAGGTGGAGGAGAAATGGAAAAACAAACAGACAGACACACTTTCGCATTTATAAGAACAGTATGGATAGCCTGTGCTCTCCCACTGCTGGGCAAAGGCCTCCCGCCACTTTTTCCAATGCTTCCGATTCTGAACAGTCTTATGACCATTCTTTTGAAAAGGAGTCTAGCTGGTCTCGTCATCGCCGACGGGGTCTGCCACGTCTCCGTTTTGAGCTGTCGGGTTGCCATTCAGAATTCATCTTGGCCCACAGTTCATTCGACATGAGGCTGACATGACCAGCCCAGTCCCACTTCGACTTGGCTGACTTCCGAGCTACAATCGCATGCATGATTATCAGTACTGTGCAAATGTAAAACTGGCGGTATCCCGTCAATTTACGACACCTATACTACATCAGTAAGCTTACGTCAAAGTGCATACCGATCCTGCCCTGCCAAGTCAGAAGCGAGTGCGCAGGAATAATGTCATACTAATACCAAACCATACGTCAAGTGAAATAGACTTCCGGGCCAAGGCCGGCAATATGTCGTTCGGACATAACCGTTACATGGTTAATGGCGGGTGGGAAGCAGCGACGTATAAAACATTTAGCCTTTGGCAGGGGTTGCCAGTTGAATAAGAAAATTACGGAAAATTACATCGTGTGTTAATAAAAAAAGTATTGGCTCTATGAGCCGTCGAACTATCGAGCCAGTTTTATTGTTAATTCAATATTGGTCTCAAAAATGAAAAAATAGCATTTTTTTTGACCAATATTGAATTAACAATAAATGTGAACCTGCTTAAAAAAAACCAGACCCCGTATCATGGTTGGCCGTGGTACTTACACGATAAGTGACAAGGTAAAGCGTCCGTCACTGGTTGACACCGTTCGACAGAACGAGACGACGCACCTATCTTGTCACTTCTCGCGTGATAAAGCCGACCATGATACGAGGTCTAGCTCACGTAGCAATGATTTTATATGTAAGTAACTAGGTTTTTTGATAATATCGAAGGGAAAGTTATAATTATAAGCCTCTAATTCGCAATGTAAAGGATAATAAATTACTAACACTATTTGCAATATGTATCGCATAAAATTTCTACTTGTCGGTTGTCGGCTTGAACTCGCGTTTTAATTTCATATGCGAAGTAAACCATTAAAAAAGCTTAATGCTCCACAAACACTATGAAGGCATCATGGTTGAATCAACAGAAAAAAACACACTTTTCAAAACAGTAGATTTTTCACACACAAAATGCCCGTACACTTAAACACGAAAAGCGTTAACGTTACTAACGTTGAGATCAATACCGGTACCGGGTATCGGTATTGAAAACACGCCTCCCTAAATAAGGGTTGGCCCTCGGGACCCGCCATAAACTGGACCTACAACGTCTCTTAGGACGTAATACGTCATTCTCGGACTCTTGAATTCTAGCAACGTAGACTTTCGACGGAGTTAGTAAAAAGATGTTTCGTTTTTTCAGTAAAATGTGGTTTGTAAGATTTGGAGCCTTTGGAATGAGAGCGTCTTAACTTATGTATCTTTCGAAAGCTGGTGCTGATACTTGTGCAAAAAGATAAACGTGCATCTTCGTGATAGAAGAGAGGTAATTGCGTAACTTATAGAATGAGGGACAGGAAAACTGAACTGCCATTTTCCCATAAAAAATCGACATTTAGATCTACTAATGGGCCTCCTAAACGGGCAACATATTCCTGCAATTTCTGGCCGGCAACTTTTGCTGTCTTTAGTTGACTTTGTACGCTAGAGCAAGATGCACATACTTGCTGGCCACGCATGTTGCCCGTTTAGAAGCCCCATAAGTCCATAGTCGTTTAGTAGTCGTATGTTACGAACGAAACATTACGCAATCGATCAGCTGGACTAACCTATACTACTAACGGTTTAAGTCACGTATTAATTTTCACTACGTGCGGCACTTACTTTGGGCCTCATCGGCAGACCATGTCTTAGTCTTTGACCAGTGTGTGTTGCCAGTGATGACATATGGCACTGACACGTGGTCGCTTACTATGGGCCTCATAAGAAGGCTCAAAGTCACCCAAAGGGCAATGGAGAGGGCTATATGTTGAGAGTTTCTCTGCGTGATCGCATCAGAAATGAGGCTATCCGTAACAGAACCAAGGTAACCGATATAGCCCTCTGAATCGCTAAACTTAAGTGGCAGTGGGCGGGGCACATTGGCACATAGCACGTAGAACCGGTGGCCGTTGGGGTGGAAAGGTTCTCGAGTTGCGACCGCGTACCGGAAGGCGCAGGGTGGCTAGGCCCCCCAAAGGTTGTGGGAGTCCGCTGTATACGGGTAGCGCAGGACCGGTCACTTTGGCACTCTTTGGGGGAGACCTATGTCCAGCAGTGGACGTCTTTCGGCTGATATGATGACGTGCGGCATGTTTTCGCCAATTCTTCAGCATAAGGTGTTTTTGCGATCGTATCGCCCTCAGCCTTACACATTAGTAAGCCTAATGAAAACCTCTTCAAGTCGATTGAAAATGTAGCATAGTGGATCTCAAAATTGCCGCAAAAACATATACCTAATGTGCCAGCATTGGGATTAGACCGTTAGCCGTGCTCTCAATTCGGGTTCACTCTTTTTCATCCTAATCATATAAAAACGTGTTTCTCTCTCGCTTTCACGCGCGCTGATTTAACGCATCAGAACAAGAGCTCGAAACACTTTGAAATCCAATTGAGATGCGAAGTGACGAAGAAAGATAGACCTCCGAAAACTGTGTCAGCGAGCCTTTCTGCAAGATTACTTTCTGCGCTGTATGTGAAGACGTGTAACTGCAAAGCCTTGTGCGACAGAGATAGAAATATATCAGCCATTTTTATTAGCTTTTAAATACCACGACACGAAATAAGGATTCATGGTTGCAGTCTAGCCTGTTTTTTGTGTTTCTTGAACAATTAATAGTTAAAAAAATTGTACAAATTAAGCCCGTGGCGAATATTGTTTCAGTATTTCACTTTTATTAAAAATCACATTGAATATGATAAGATTTGCCTCATCAGCTTAGTTCATAGTAAATTCTGATGTTAATTCGACGCTATGTCTCAATGAGAGCATTTTACGAATTAAGTGCATATGTAAATGTAAACATTTGTTACTTTCTTACTTACTTATTGTTATACATTTGCTTCTGTTTCCCCAATAGATAAATAGAGTGAGTGATCATCATCAACATCATCATGAGTTGTTCCCTCAATCATGTCCTATTATTGTTGACCATACTTCTCAATATGCTCCTTTCACTTGCTTTATGTATGCAGATGTAGTTGCAAAGTGGCCATGTTGCTTCTCACTTCAAACTTCAGTAGTACCTAACTCTACGAAACGCATTCGCCGCACTTGCAGCACGATTTGAATTTGTTTCGTGTGTCTTTGTAAAGAATTCATTCTCTTTAAAGCTCAGCGATTCACTAGTCTCAACCTCAACGTACCTCTTCAGTCATCTATATACTGTATAACTTGACACAGGAATTCACAACAACATCCAGGATTCTTTGTGGCGATTATTTTTTTTTCTATGGACGTCGCGACATAAAGCTTAACTACGACTTAACTGAGGTACCTCACGTGAACGGGTTACTAGCCCTAAATACTGTCTTACTTCATGCAATAGAATAATGTTTTATTAACAGTTAATGCGATATCTAAACTAATTTATTAATTTTAATCTTACATTTGTGGCGCGCTCTCGTTTCTGCACGCACATAGCCTAACGTGTTAGAAGCGACAGAACATGGGTCTTTCGTTTCAAAATTGTGATATCCTATCCAGTAGCTAAATATGAACTAGGAACAATTTTTCAACCTGTGACCAAGCTTCAATGACTAGGTAAGTTAAGAGATGGATTTAAAGGCTTCAAATTGAGACTATTTTCCCCATTTTCAAGTAAGTTACGAAACATCATGGGAACTAAACTAGAACAAGTGCCAAGTGCAAGTAAATTAGATACCAATAAAAAAATAATTACTACTCACTTGTAAATTTAATATCAATTCAATACTCCTAGTCAAATGAACCCCAAGTCCAAGCCACAAGATTGTCGGAAGTTATTTGTGTTGAGGCCACGGAATACGGAAAGGTTGTGTTCCCTACGGCGATGCTTTTAAAGTACCTATTACTCTCTTTATGTCTATTACAAGCCTATGTCGTCACAATCTAGCATGTTATATAAATTACTTTCTTTATTATTGAACATTCCTGGCTAACATCCAGCTCATTATGTTGTGCTTCCGTCCGTCTGTATTTTTGCCTAAGTACGCAGAGTCGTAAGGATCGGATATAGTTTATGGTCTGGCAAAAATAAATCTACGGCTTAGTCTGCGCAGTTCTTTTTTAACTAAAAAAACTACGACTTGTGTTAATCATCTACAGCTGACAAACAGACAAACCAAATTAATAAAATCGATATTTCTCACATGGTATGGTATAATCGAGATAAATTGAGGTTAGGTACCTGGTCCTCCTTACTCCTTTGTCGCTGGGTTCTGCTTGACCGAAGGGCACCCGAAGGGATAGTGGCAGGTCGGTACGCTTACTTCTTGTCATACCTTATTGATTTAGACCGTTTATAACAGAAATCTTAAGATTATTTCCAATGATGTAATATAAAAAAGAGGTATCTAGATAGATTATAAGACTTATAAGCGCTCCAAAAGTGGCGCACTAAAACTGAGTCAACCACACGTTCTTTCCTCAGTTTCGCGTCGTCTATGGACACGTATGAACATCTCTCAGCTTGCAGATGTGGTGGCCGATTTTAAACACGGAATTTCGTATAGACAACGGATCCATCCCTTTTTATATTACATCACTGATTATTTAATTATAGAGTTTTGCGTTTCCCTGACATGAAGTTACAGTGGCAGTGAGTTTTCTTTTCTTCTTGCCAGCCAGGTCAACAATCAGCGCAAGGATATAAAAGTAGCCAAAAGAGTACTAACAACCTTAGAGCATAAAACCAACCGGAGTGGCCATGAGTCATTTTCTATACATAAAAAGTCTGCCGATTTTTGCGGGGGAGGGGAACGTCAAATGTATGCGTAACGTGAAAATACTTACGTCAGATAAACGTCAGTCCATACAATGGGTATGACCACTGGTCATATACTTTTGGCAGAGGGGAACACCTGTCAATGGACACTCCGGTTGGTTTAATTCTCTAAGCTAACAACAATAAGTTAAGTGTCCCAATACCCGGCATCTTAATGGCTAATAGTTGACAGTCATTGTTCACCTGTATTGTTTTGGAATTAGATTGGAACTATCATGTACCAGGCCAGTGTCCTTATATGTTAACCTTATATGTACCTACGCAGATAGATTGGTACGCGTCAAAAACAGAACTCGGACTTTACAGTCGCGCAGTAGGGTAATAAGGTAATAACAAATATTGCGATTTGAAAACATAACTTTTTTTTGTTAGCATAAAGTCTTACGGACGTATTCATAACGTTCTGCAAGCCTAGTTTAACTAAAATGGCGTTATGACTCGTTTGTCTTTATCTGTCACTTTGACATTTGTGTTCGTAAGAAAGGGGTAATAGTACATTACGTAACTAGGGCGGTGAATTCGTGAATGCCCCAGATCGCGGGTGTTTGTGCGCACATATGCGCTCTGGGGCTTTACGAATTACCGCCCGTGTTGAGTACAAAATTGTACGTCTTCATCTGGCCACAATGCGAGTTTTCCCATACGCGCAGCGTGCAGTAAAACTCGCATTATGGCCACGTGTGACGTAAAGTACATTTAGCAGGGGCATTTTAAGTTTTATGTAAAAATAACTGATAGTCAACATCCTTACAATTTTTGATCATAATTGAAGCCAACCCCTCTTCAAGTACACATTTTTTGCAACAAAAAGGCTTTTTTTAAATGATTGTTCCACAAAACAGATTCACGGTCGAAATGTACCTACCTGCGGGCCGGGACTTTCACAAGGACCTTTTAAAAATTATCGTAAAACGTTGGTAGGTAATTAAGTTGTAAAAGACTCTTTTTACGGGTAAAAATATGTTTTTTTTATTATTCCGAAGCAAAAAGTAATTTCTTCTATTATTTCATGTTAATACTTCGAAGCGTAGAACTAACTTTTTCATATCATTTGGTTTTCATTATTCTTCTGAATGTAATAAACATTTTTTTAGGGAAAAGTAACCGAAAGACACATAGATGAATGCATAGGTCCCTTTTATCTGCACAAATAACTAATCATTAATTATATTTTCCATCTTAGATCACCCTAGTTTAGGCACACGTAAAATGTAAATACGTATACTACGTATTAATATGCTAGCACAATAATGATTAACTATGGGCCGCGTATGTCTCTGGTCGCTGGTTCATATCCCGTTCGGACAGTCATTTTTTTTATTAATTTAATTTGGATTTTATTGGCATGATAAATATATAAATAAAATTTTAATAACGATAAAAATGAGAATTATTTGCGACACGATATCACGCCGCAATCGTCAATAACTAAACCATGAACCAATTCTTAAGGTGCAATCTCACAGTTTACAGCGGAGCGGAGCGATGACGCGGAATTTATCTAACGTCCTGTCTGTAGCTCTGACGCCTTACCGAGCCACTTTTGTACTAAAGGTAGTACAGCGGGCGTTCGCAGCGTTATACTGGGCGATAAACCAGACGCTTTGGTGACGAAAAATGACGTCATTAAACTCGTAAATTCCAGCTTATGAGAGTAATCTTCGTGAATGTTACGGCGGGAGTGGAATTTGATTGGTCGCGTGAATTCGATTTTTAAAGGGCGGTTTAAATTTGGCCATTTTTAACCTTAGTTGAAGTGCAAAATGAAATGGCCGGGTTATGAACCATGGAGTTATGGGCGAATGTCGATGATTATTACTATTATTAGTTAATCGGCAGTTTTGTATTTTGTTAGTTCCGTTACCTACTTCTACATTTGTCACAGGACCGCATTTATTATTCAATAAAGCCCGCATTACACTGGCGCGGCCTGTCCGCGGCGGACAATAGTAAAATTGTCATTAGCTGACAAATTTACTATTGGCCGCCAGGTTGCGCCAGTGTGTTGCAGGCCTAAGTCAATTAAGTTCGAATATTATCTATTGCCACATATGATAAACCTTTTAAATTTTTTTATTTTTATATCGAAATGCTTTTGTTTGACGTTTAAAAGGTAGTTAGTTACCTTTTACATATCCAAAATGTGTTCCGGTATTTTTATTCATGACACTTACCTTTGATGACTTTGTAAGCGCTGACATGTCCATAGCCCTGCTTGCAGATCAAATATTTGAATTTTGATTTATTATTAGTGTTTTTTACTATCCTAACGCAAGTTAAATTACGGTGTCAGAATTTTCATAATCAATTATAAATTGAATATCTTGAATACGTGCGGAACCGAATTGTGGCCTGGGGGCCTAGACAAGGTTAAAATCGACAAGCGCTAACGCCAATAGAAAAGAAATAAAATGTATGGGAATGACATATGTTGACGAAAAGTGTTTCGTCGGCATGTGTCATTCCCATACATTTTATTATTTACTATCAGCGTTAGCGCTTGTCGATTGTAACCTTGTCTACGGCCCCTGCTCTGCCCGCGCGGCTCCGCCCGAAAAAATATTGCCTCAAGCCACCCTGAATGTGTATATTCTATATACTAATCAAATATTTCTTGAAATCGGAGGACTAGTTCTGCCCCCGTTACGAAAAAGGGCGCATGTCACATTTTTGACAAAATTGAGTTATATACATTGCCGTGATCAGCAAAAAAAGGCGCGTCTGCGAGTATTTTTTATTTTATCCTAGGAAGCCTAGAAACAGAGTTACCATAAGAAAAAAGGCCGCTTTTACACCCATTTCCTCACTTAAACCACCTTAAACTAAATTGAAAAGTCGTTTGTCCGAAATACAATGAAGACCTGGAATGTAAAGGCGTAAGTGCGTATATGCGCCTATTTTTTTTGTCACTTTTACAACATTTCCATAAAATAAAAGACGCGACTTATGATCTGCTGTTTTATAAAAAGTGGAAAAGACGCAAGTGGTCACCTGCGTCTTTTTAAGTAAGTTTTAAGTTAAAAGCATTCTTGTTGACATTGACGCATCCGCCATTACCTCAACAGAAGAAAGGCGCTAGTGACCACAAGCGCCTTTTCAACTTCGCATATGACTTATATCATTAATTATATTTGAAACATCTGCAAGCGAAACAAAATAAAAAAGGCGCTAGTGGCTCCTTGTGCCTTTTAAATTAAGTACTTTTGCAAAAGTACCAGGGCTCTTGTGGTACTTGCGTCTACATTTTGCTCTAAGCTTAATTTTTGTAGTATAATACTTCTTAGAAAAGGCACTAGTACGCACAAGCGTCCTTTTTTTCCATAATCTTTTTAAAAAGCAGAGTAAGTGGGGAGGAATTCTATCGATGTTCGTTCAGTTACGCCCGAAACTTTGGCACCGGGAGACCTGCGTCTGAGCAGCTCAGCGTGTAGGCAAGTTGCAAGTTATATTGTTTTTTATTCGCGAGAGATTATTTAAGTACCTATAAGATTGTCACTGTTATATTTTTATTTATTTACAGTGCCTACATGAGGGACACTATTTTGCCGTGCACGATAACAGCAGTAACTTTATTCCTAATATTATTCAATTGTTTACTTTATTTGAATAAGAATCAGAGGGGTAAGCACGTAACGTTTCGAACGAGCGGTAGGACAACTCAACTGTAATTTTTCCATACAAAAAATGACATTTTACATATACCTGACGCGCGTGCAATGCGTTACATGATCGACCAACTGGTAAACATTTGAATACATTTTTGTTAGTCTAGCCCGAGTCCACTCCTTCTATGAAGAGCTTAGATTCCTCCACTCGTGTTGGTGTTTGGTTTTGGCGTAGGCTTCAAAAGGCCGAAATTATGGTTCCCTGCGAGAGTCCTATAAATGGTTCTGGACCTACAAAGTGATTTGTAGACCCCTTTTTGGCAAGCTCATCCGCTCTTTCGTTGCCGATGTGCCCTCGTGCCCTGGTATCCAAAATAGTTGCACCCTATTGTGCTTTCCAAGCTTGTTCAGTGCCTAGACGCCATCATAGACTAGTCTAGAAGCCACTTTCGGCGCCGTAAGCGCTTTACGGGCCGCTTGACTGTCACTGAGTATATAGATAGATGGTCTGCCCTCGGGTGGGCTTGTCTATTATAATAATTATCCTGTACACAGGCAATTATGGCGTATGTCTCCGCCTGGAAGGCGGTTGCCAAACTACATATGCTTACACTACTAGTATAGTCATTCGCATAAATGCCTGCTCCCGTACCGGATCCCATTTTTGATCCGTCCGTGTACCATATACTGTCTTCGATACCAGACCTAGGTGGTTTTAAACCTTCGGCCCATTCAGCCTGGATGGAACTTTTGTTGTGTGGTTACTAATATATAATACATACTTGGGTAGCATTTTATCGCATCTCATGTTTGTTAAGTCTAAGAAACCGTCAGTCGCCATGTTTGTGTGCTTAGTCTTTGGCTTGCTACAACTCCACAGTCCAAGGGTTCTTAATCTGTAAGTAGAGCAATTTGCGCGCCTCTGACTTAATCACCATGTGAAGTGGCTGTAGGTCCAGTAGGGACTTCCAGCGCCGCTGTAGGGGTGGTACGCCCATGTTATAGCCATGCATACCGATCTCTGCACCATCATCAGGGCATCTCTGCATGTGCTCATTAAAGTCCTTGCCACCATACCAGGCTACCGTACAATAATATGGGTCTCACCATCATGGTGTAGATCCACTTCAGTACCTTTGGGTTCAGTCCCCATGTTTTGCCATACGCTGAATTACACATTCCAAATACTTAGTACCAAATAGTTAAATGATGCTGATGACCAAATGTGTTTCTTAACGCAGTTTTACGGATCTCATTACACGTCATTTTAATATATGTAAATTTGGCAAAGTTACTTCGTACGTTATTTCATGTTTTTTTATTTTTAATATGTACTATCGAACCAACTGAATCATGACCCACCATAGAACCTTGTTACAATTAACGAACATACGTACGATCATATGAGGTTAATATGTCGGTTAATTGTAACAAGGTTCCATGGTGGGTCAGGATTCAATTTTGTCGATGGTACAAGAGTTTTCTAAAAAATAATATTTTTTGAATTGTAGCTGCAAACCGATGTTAAATTAAAACAAAACATGTAGAAGTGACTTTTATGTGAGTAAAGTCAAATCAGTCAATTATCAATTAAATCATTGAAAAGACGCTAGTGGTTACATGCGTCCGTTATTTAAGGATAAATAGGAGTAATATCTGGTAAAGACTTAATTGGGCTTAGTTAAAAGGACGTAAATGGTGACTAGTGCCTTTTTTACTAAGTATCTCGTATTTTCCAAACATTTTTTTACTAAGATGAAAAGGAAAAACGCGGAAAATAAAATAAATAAGAATAAGTTATAGAATTACTAAAAACTAAAATGTGCACAAGGTATTTACCTAACGAAAGCCGTTTACAGAACGTCTCTATCTATTTTCATTTGGAAACAGCAGATTTTTTACCATTTAATTAACTTTATATTTTTTTTCTCAGTTTCGACTTCATGTGACAAGCGCCGTTCTTCGTAACGGGGGCAGAGTTTAGCTCCCAAGATTTACCCCTACATACAAACTTACAAAATTAAAACCTCACAGACTTCCTCTTTATAATATAAGTACCTATAAACATAGCAGGCAACTTACTTTATTACTTCCAGATGGTATTCTGTGCACGGTTTCGGACCAAAGCATTTTAAGGAGTCGGCTAGGTATCCCGTGAATTCGCGCGGCGGACTCAAAGGGCTCTGCTTGAGGTAGTCTTAGCTAGGGGCACTGCGCTTCCTCTCAATTACGGGGCAAGTCTTTGACTGGAAAGTGCAGGTTTTTACGCTACAATTAAACTGTAATTGTTTAAGGTGCGACGAAGTGGTTAGCTTGGTTGGTAATACAAAGGTTCGTGCTCGTATCCCCAGTAAAGACAAATAACTGCGATAAGTACGAACAATCTGGTCGTATAATTTTGACTTATTTGTATAAATACGAGCCCACATGGCTTTCGTATAGCAAAGGACGCAGGCAAACCTGCGCCCACGGGATAAAACATACACAGGTGAAAGAAATCGTTTTTGAAATCGGATACCTGAGTAGTTCAGGAGATCAATACAAACAAACAAACTAACCAAGTTAAAATCTCAACGACTCGTTTATATTCGCATTAATCGCATTTTTTTACATTGAATGATGATGATGATCGTGATTGATGACATAGATCGCATACACATATTTTTATTACATGCATTATAAGCCACTGTAAAAAATGTTACGTGATAAAAAATAAGACACGCAATCTCAAATTTATCGCCCATGCCTCGAGTTACAAATATCTGCAGTCTGACATATTGATCACTCACATGATTGTGTCCCCAGCGGCTTGAATGGAACATAAGGCATTTAGCAAGGCGTTCAACGTGTTAATCCCTATAATTCGTCTAAAACAATAGCTTATGGTCACTACAAACATTAATTATTTCGCAACACTTCTTGCTTATGCAAGACAATATCCTGCCCGCCGCGTGGCCGACGTAAGGAATCCAGCCTTAATGACTAAGCACGGAAATGCCTTGCTAAGCGGATAGACTCTAGGCATTACGTAAAATTGAATGCTGATTGAATATTGAGTGTGCTTTGGAAGGGTTACGGGGCTAACCAACTTTGAAAAAAAAGCCTGAAATTGGGTGACAGTAAAAAGCTTCAGTTGTGGTCACTTTTACTTTTTTAAATTATCCTAAGTCCACCCAAATATGTGGTGACATCTACAATAACCTACTGATACTGCTAAAACCGATGTTGACAGTCATATGTCACATCGACTGTAGCAAGTCGATTGTGTAACGTTTCCTACGTACGTTAGGTATTTCTTTTGCATGGGAATAATGACAGTTGAGTTGAATAACGACGCTCGTTAGACAAGTTACACAATTGGTCCTTGAATCTCATGTGGATACGTTTGCACAAAAGTCTCGCAAATGTTCTGTTAAATTACCTACCTAAAATTAGGCGGGCCGTATACTAGTTTCACTCCTTGGGGGAGACCTATGTCCAGCAGTGGACGTCTTTCAGCTGATAATATTATGATGATCATGATAAGTACTTGTTAGTCATTTACGTGGTAAAAATTTAAAAACCAAAAATACACATCTTTTAATGCACCGATAGGTACATCCACGGGCTAGACACAGACCCATATGGCTGGTTAAGCAGATCATAGCTCCAGCTTAAGTAAAATTGGATATTAATTGAATATTGAACAAAGTCTGCGCTGAACGGGTTATGCGCATTTAAAAAACGGGCTGAATAGGATTCTGAATTAAAGAGTGAACTTTATGTACACTAGGTATACTATATACAGTTACAAAAAATTATACGAACGATTACATTCGGTATTGTTAGCGCAGTGGTGGCGACAGTTGTGGATATACGCAGCGGACCGGTAACCTAAATAAGACCCGCGAGGCTCGTCGCGATTAGCGGACCCACGGTAGCTCAATTGGCAGAGCGATGGACGGATTCCAGAGGTTGTGGGTTCAAATGCCGCTCGTGGCGAATAATTTTTCAATTTTCCACTTTAATCGAAATCCAATTTTTTATCTCTTAATGGTTCACAGTTAGCGGAAAGCATTTAATTTTTCAAATTAATAACGGGTTTGTAAATTATTGCAATTTTCTCGCCACTGACACATTGATTATTTTTTCGCAAAGAGGTTATCTCTGTGATGTGAAGTGACAAATAATACTCATTGACATTTCAATACTATTACTGAAATAGAGTTTTCGACCTTAATGCATTGCGAATGTCTTACATTTCAACAAAATGGGTAGGGACTGAAATTCGTTAACGGTACAATAAAGTAAAGGTATATTTTTAACCCCCGACGCAGAAAGAGGGGTGATATAAGTTTAACGTGTCTATCTGTATATCTGTCTGTTGTATCGTAGCTCCCTAACGGATGGGCCGATTTGAATGCGGTTTTTTTGAGTCATAGACAACTTTATCTCGAGTGTTCTTAGCCATGTTTCATCAATCTGTTCAGCCGTTTTTGAGATATAGGACTTTGAAATAAAAATGTCGGGGGTTTTTCAACTTTTCTAAGTTGTAGTTATTCGGAAACGTGTTTCAAAAAGCCGGGTCAGTGGTGGTTGCTTCAGTACTTCAAAGTCATCAATCTATAGGTACCTAAACAAATTATCAAATCCAATAATCTGACTAAATACCTGATTAGAGTATGTACTGTCTCAGTACATTTAATTTGGCTTTGATGCACCCGATGTTCAGCGGCATCGGATATCTAGTTCAATGTTCAGTGAGCCAGCCTGTTCATTTACTTAGGTAATCAATCAGTGAACATAACGCATATTGATGAGTGAGTGAGTGCAAGTAGAGACTTCAGCATCGTCTCGTATGCATTCCACTATTGCCCCACTATTCTGTCACTTGTTTTACGTCACACCTGGCCGTAATGCGAGTTTTACTGCACGCTGCGGGTACGGGAAAACTCGCATTGTGGCCACGTGAAGACGTAAATTTTTGTACTTAACACGGGCGGTAATTCGTAATGCCCCAACGCGCATATTTAGGGCCCTCACCTTCGGTTCGGGCCACAAACACCTGCGATCTGGGGCATTCACGAATTCACCGCCCTAGTTACGTAATGTACTATTAAGTATCTTAAGCTCTTTTTCCAGTAAAAGTGGCACGGGCTAATGCTCATTTGAAGGAGATTGATTTTAAATTCAAAATCCAGGCCTCGAATAATAATGCCTGCGGTTGACTGGTAGAGAATGCCATTAGGCATGTAGTCCACCATTTGTTTATTTTGTTTCTGCAATAAAATTTAAATAAATTAATATATGAAGCCGGCCAGGCTTCCCTTTTCAATACCCTTTCTGTCCAGTCAACGGCCCGGAGTTCATTCAGGTCTTTCGCAGTCTAGAAAGCTTACTTATTAGGATCTTACTGTTGGGATGACGAAGTGGATATTATTGCTTGTAGAAATTTCTATTGGTAAATCAAAGTCCATCAAGACATTTTGTAATCTGATGTAGGTTTTTAGAGAAACTTGGATACAAAATTCGACTTAATAAGTTACCCAGCTTACGCAATTAGTCCTCCGGTTTGTGAAGCACTTTGTAGTCGGTTAGACAATTCAATTTAAACTCTCAGACGGCGTCTTATGCACTTTGCCAACTACGCAACATATGGGCGTTGTCTGAGGTTGGTTTAGAAGGCTTTGCTAGAATAACTCATATAGATGTAAAGGATTACTGTGTGGTGGCCAACATTGTTGAAACGTTCAGCAGAGACACCAGTAATTGGATGGGCCGACGATATCTTTTAAAAGGCAAGTACTCGTAAACAGTGGGTGAGTTTGGTAAGGACCAAGGATATCCTTCTTTACTGTATAAAATACACAAAATGCTGGACACTGGAGAAAATATAGCCTACGTCAATTTTTAATTGGAAATATAATTGTTTATCAATATTGATAGGGTAGTTTCGTATAATATTCCTAATATGCAAACACACAAATTAAGAAACTTTAAAATATTAATATGGACACATTCCATGTAAGAAAAGAAACAGTGGCCGTTTTAAATCACGAAATCTTTTAAGTCCGCCTCCAGAAAAAACACCACGATGTGATTTGTGTACAATTCTTATATTTTCACTGATTTTTTTTTCATATTAAGAAGTTTCCTGATTTGGTGGGGTAAAATTTGTACGAGTATGCGGTACTGTCTACTTAGCTGAAAGGTTAGTAACCTAGATTTCACCACCTGTCGGTAACTGCCATTGGTATAATGGCGCAGTAGCGTTAAAGTGTACCAACTGAATTCGTATCGACCCGCTTCCGCAAATCCGGCATCAATCAGAAAGCTCTCATTAAAATGTAAATGGCGCAAATTTGGTGTAATGACATAGGGACTCCTTTAAAACATACAAAATTAAATGAAAATAGTATGCTCCGAGCTGGCTTATAGCCAACTGAGATATTGAACAATCTGTTTCGGTCACTAAATCATTCAATAAGTTCAATATTCATAATCGAACCATCGCCATCGCCCTAGGGAGGCCTGTAGCGAGATCTGCCTAGAACTTTTTTAAATTTGAGTTTGTGGCACAAACTCAAATTTAAAAAAGTTGAAGAAGTTGACATAGACCAAATCCCAGGGTGGAACGGCAGTTACTCCCATTTCAATATATACCAACGACAACTTGAAAACTAAGAAAACACAAGTAAACAATAAACGTTTCAATGCCTTTAAAACACACGTATTCCACTACACAAACACATTACTTTTTATTCCTAACATTTCTAGCTTCTGCTGAACAAAACTTCTCTCACGGTACATATTTCGCTCGAGCTTCCAGCTTGGGGACCACTGTAGTGCCATATAGACGTAAATGCCATAAGTTTCAAGATAAGATACGACGTTTTATAGAAACGGGCTCAGTATTTGCACGTGTGCAAAGCTCTTAACAGCTAGTTGGAGTCCGAATGATGATATTTTCAATACGTCACTGGCTTACCGCTTGTTCTCGACATGTTCTGCCGTTGAGATTTTGGGAAGCACAATTCTGTTGCTACCCAATATGGCTCAAGCAAATAATTAAAGCTATGATTCATGTAGACATCATGCCACAATTCCATTTCCGCATCTTCATTGACCTCCCGACCTTTTTCGTCTTTACATACTGTTCGTTTTTTTTTCAAAGCCTATACACAACAGTGTCCCACTGTTGGGCATGGACCTCTTGACTTTTACTCGTCCCGGCTTGGAGCATTCATTTTCTGGCCAATCGTTACAAAAATGGGTCCAGGTGACGACCTGGACGGCGGGACGCCGCCATCTTCATCTTAGCCTGCCACGTGGTCGCCGCCCATCGTTCGATTACCTTTGATAATAATTTTATCGTTGCAAAACATGGTGCTTCTTAGGAATTTGGTGAAGATCTGACGATGGGATCCATTGAACTCATGAACTCCTCTAATATCAAGAGCACGGACGCCTCTAACAAATGGTAATTACGGCAGTTTCTATAGTTATTCATGCATTTGCTCTCGGAAACCACAAATTAGAAAACGTAGAATTGATGATGACCAAAGAAAACGAACTCGTCAATTAGGTACAAAGTTCATGAGTTCCGATAAGATTAATTTGACGTAACAAATAATACTTATCAAATAACACATGTTTAAGTAAAACAGATGCTGCACCGAAGGTTTGAACGGGATCCTCGTGTATTTAACTGAACTCAAATATTGTTGGGCCATACACATCAACTTCGCTTTTTTTTTAAATAACCAACACAGTGGTTCTCTTCTCGCAAAGCGTTCTGCTATTCATATGGTGAAGTCGGAGGAAATGCGGAAATGGGCATTGTGGCACATGATAAACCTCTACTGGCATAGCACATCATAAAACTGACCTTGGTTTCTTTTGGATATCAATGAAAATAGAGAATACGTTACCTAAAACTTATTGATTTTGACAGGAACCTTAAAATGATCTAGTAATTTGCTTTTCCAACACCAATACCAAGAAAGCATTTGCTTTACACATCATTTGTTACTGTGCGAGTTGTTAAAAATTAAAACAACCCGTTGCGTCGTCGAATAGTCGTGATTCTATTGTTTTGACTTTTGCCAAAAGGAACACTTATTTGTTCTTTATTTTCCGGAAGAATGACAACCGATGGTATCGTCCCAGCGTCTGTCACGACTTAATACTCGGGTGCCGTATTCGCCGCGTTTTATGCTGGGTATAAAATCTGCTGCACCGACGTTACCCTCAGAATACGGACGTTTCCCATTTTCTTACGGGCAGTGACCTTGGGGTCAATATGGGAGTTACGCATTGCATTCCAATTGAATTTCAATGTGCTTGTTTCCAAGTCGTCTTAATTTGGCTCACCATTTCAAATATCGATATCATGATATTGACATAACGCATTGACAATCAGTGTTATTACCACTCCTACCCATGGATAACGCCTACTGTAAAGAAAATGATGAAACTACGTGATGACGCGCACGCAAATTGTAAACAGACAGATATTGACACGCATAAACAATACTACAGGGACCTTAAAGGCATTGTTAATGACGCAATGTACAGTGAAAAGTGTGCTTTTTTTAATCAACAAATAAATTACATACACAATTCTCGTAAACTATGGCAAAACATTAAAAAAAATGTTATAAATCTTAAGAAAAATGACATAGACCTGCCTACCCATTTATGTAACCCCGATAAAATTAATGAACATTTTTTAAATTTACCCATTAACAACCAAATTGAGATATCCCTTCTAACGAAATACGAGCATAATAGATATTGTAATAGTATTTTCAAACTGCAGCCTGTAAATGAAATAACTGTGTCTAAAATTATGAAGTCAATTTAAACCAATGCGCAAGGTAATGACGGTCTAAGCTTAAATATGATTCTACTCACATTATCTAGAACCTTAAATGTAATTATTAAAATAGTCAATAAATCTATTGAGACTGGGGTTTTTCCAGAGCAGTGGAAAAAGGCTGTAACCAAACCTATTCCGAAAATTCAACACCCAAGTGGTTTTAAGGATCTCCGTCCAATAAGTATCTTGCCTTTTTTGTCAAAAATCCTTGAGCGTGTAGTTGCAGACCAGATGACAGAGTACCTGAAAACAAATAATGTACTTCTTTCGAAGCAATCCGGTTTCAGGAAAGGTCACAGCACTTCCACGGCTCTGATGGACGTAGTGGATGACATTTTAGCTGCCCAAGATTGTGGAAAAGGAACGTTGCTAGTTTTACTTGACTTTTCCCGTGCCTTTGACACCATTGACTCTTCCCTACTCCTTTCTAAATTTATCTTACTATGGTTTCGTTAGTTTAACATTAAAGTGGTTTAGCAGTTATCTTACAGGTCGTTCGCAATATGTGAAGATCTGTAACCAAGACGGCTTGGAAATGCTTTCTTCTCAATTACCTGTTGTGAGAGGAGTCCCACAGGGCTCCATTTTGGGACCAATTCTCTTTATCTTGTATACCGCAGACATTATAAAAAATATACATCACTGCGATTATCACATATATGCTGATGATATACAGCTGTATATATTTTTCAACCCCAGTTCCACCGATACCGCTTTAAATTATCTAAATACTGATTTAAATAATATATCGAACTGGTGTAGTAAAAATAATCTCATGATTAACCCCGACAAATCTAAATTCATGATCTTAGGTACCCAAAAACAAATACAAAAAATTGAAGCATACAGCATGGAAGTATCCATACAAGAAGACCACCTAGAAAGGGTATATGAAGCACGTAACATAGGGCTTGTCATGGATGGAACGTTGCGCTTCGAGGGCCATGTACTTGAGCTGATGCGAAACTGTTTTTATAGGCTCAAAGTATTATACCGGATTCGCGACTGCCTTACTGTAAACATGCGCATAAACTTGTGTGAAGCCCTCATCCTCTCAAAACTAAATTACACAGATACAGTTTTTGGCGAGTGTTTGCTGATGAGAACTAGGAAAATAATACAAAAAATACAAAATGCTTGTATACGATTCTGTTTTCCTGTTCCACGTCGAGCCCGCATTACGCCTTACCTAAATCAGCATCATATGATGAACATGGACGCACGGCGATGTTTGCACTTTGCTTCATTACTTTTCGGAATAATAAAAACTAAAAAACCCTCCTACTTATATAAAAAACTAGCATTTTCTCAACGCCACGTTAGACAAGCACCACGACTTATATGCCCCTTTTTACACCGCACGTCTGCCTTTCGTGGCAGCTTTCGTTTCACTGCAACAAAGTGTTGGAACGATCTACCACCTCCAATAAGAAATTCTAGTAGCGTAGTATCGTTTAAACATTCCCTAAAGCAACATTTAATTAAAAAGCAAAAGAATAGTCAGCCATGACGTGTATCAGGGGCCAAAAAATGACAATAAAAAAAATTCTTTAATTTAAATTTACGCACCATGGTTCAAACGCTCGCAAAAACACACACACACACACACACACACACACACACACACACACACACACACACACACACACACACACACACACGCACGCACGCACGCACGCACGCACGCACGCACGCACGCACGCACGCACGCACGCACGCACGCACGCACGCACGCACGCACGCACGCACGCACGCACGCACGCACGCACGCACGCACGCACGCACACACACACACACACACACACACACACACACACACACACACACACACACACACACACACACACACACACACACACACACACACACACACACACACGCACACACGCACGCACACACACACACGCACACTAACTAATGTTTTATTTTGTGTCTTAGTTAAATTATATATAAAATTGTATTTGTAGATAAAATCAACTTAAACCATGTATTGTGACAATTACCCCGGTAGCCAGGCGCCACTGAAAATCAGCGCTGCAAAATATAACCTAACGGCTTATTTTGTGGCACAAAGCAGAGTGGCGACCATTTTAGCATGTTTTGATTATGCCTGTTATTTCTTGTCATTTATTTCTTATACTTATGCTAAATAAACATATTTTCTTTCTTTTCTTTCTTTCTTATTATGTACACCAGAAGACATTAAAGGGATCTTTAAAAAAATAGTGTCATACCCCAACTAGCAAAAACCAGGCCTACAACAGTCTCAAGACTAAAAATTTTTCACTCTTACTTTGATCCTATATCATCGTATAAGCCTGGATTTGGGCACTTATTATAAGCGTATTTGTTTTAATATCGTTCTAATATCAGTCTTATTAGATGCTGTTTGCTTTAACAGTAATCTTGCCAAAACAAATTTAAGTGCCTTAGGCTAATATCGCATTTACCTAAGTATCTTGTAAGCCTGCATGAGCTTAAATTGGTCTAACGTTAGAATATTGTGAGCCTAAACAAACTTATTATGATTTTTTGTAGGATCGTGTAAGCCTGCATGGGCTTATATTGATCTAACGTTAGAATACTGTGAGCCTACATAAGCTTATTATGATTTTTTGTAGGATCGTGTAAGCCTGCATGGGCTTATATTGATCTAACGTTAGAATACTGTGAGCCTAAAGAAGCTTATTATGATTTAGTACTTCATTATTGTAGGATCACTCGATATTTGAAACAGTCTTGAGAGTCGATTCAGTCAGTATGTTAAAGTGCAACGTGATAGTAAAAAATACAAAGGTTTGAGTGACTGTTTATTAAGTATAATTATTTTTTTAATATAATAACGTGTTTGTTTTCATCTGGTGTGTGTTTGTTTTACGGTAAGTAATTTGCATGGTAGATTTTGTTTACTGTAAAGTAGACCCTGTTTTATGCTTCAAAATTCATGCGCCTAATCAACTATGGTATTTCGTATCCTCTTTTAATTATTTTATTTCTTTATTTGTATTGACAGTGTCGCCATTGATATAGCTGCATTTCACCAGCGCACTGTTAGACTATTGTAAGATCGTTTAAACTCACATTAGCATTCTCGATACTAATGGCATGGCCATGTTGAATTAATTAGGGTTCCTTGATTCAAATCTCAAATCGATTTTATTCATCTTAATCTGACCACTTGAACTTATAAATACAAATAAACTAAGTACTTTTTTATTTAAGTGACAACGTTGGTGTGGTGAAATAGTTATATTAGATGGGTATAGACCGTTACTTAATCAAGAAAGACATCCGTATGTTATAGTATTTTATCCAACTGTTGTATAAGGGCTGTACTACCGGCGTCTTGTGAACGTTCTCATACAAAATCGTGCGTTGTGTCGACGCCGCGTTATTTTCTTCTTCGTCCATTTAGAAGGAACGTACACATTTTTCTTTTCTTCACAAACATGAATTAAATATTAACAAGTTATTAATAACTATCATATTTTTTAATAGTTATCATATTTTGTCTTTTAATTTTGAACTGGAACTTTGAAATATGACATGGTCTGTTTTGTTTTTAATTTGCTTGCACTTGTCATCCGAATGAAACTGAATAGGGATCCGAATCGAATCGAATACCAATAATTGGTAAAATATGTAGGCCCGCGACGGCGGCGCAGCGCCATTTTTATTTTAGTAAATAGTTTGTTCTACAAATGTTTCATAGTAAATAAAAACTTTTTATTTTGAAAAATTTGCTTATGAAGTTGGTACTGCTGCAATATAGCGGCTGATTAAAAAAAAGTTAGACGGTTTGACATCGTGGTAGCAGTGCTTTTATGAAAAATGTATGAACCATAAAAGTACACTAAACAGTGCGTTTATTGGCCATAGAGCATAGAGTTTTACCGGTGACTTATTACCGGTGTCATTGTATTTGAGCTAAAACCTATATAAATGACAGATAACGGTACAGGAGTAGAAAAAAGGATTTAAAATGACCTTGGAAAGAAACACACTTCCGTGACATGTTTTACTGAACAAGAAGTGTGTTTACATTACAAAAACGCCATAAATGTCAAACCTAAACATTTCATCTACACTATAATAATAATATTATAAAGAGGAAAGATTTGATTGTTTGTTTGTTTGTATTGAATAGGCTCCGAAACTACTGGACTGATTTGAAAAAATCTTTACCCATTAGAAGCCGACATTATCCTTGATGAACATAGGCTACTTTTTACCGCGGGAAAATGCTTCATTCTTACGGGAAAATGGTAAATTAATGGTGCAAAGCCAGGCCGGGCAGCTAGTTATGAATAAATAAAAACATAAGGAAACTATTCAATTGGTTTTTCAAGAAAAACCAATAACTAAGGTGTGACAATTGTTTAGTATACACTATTTATGACCACTACATTGACGACGAATGTGAACTTTGCATCTGGTGTTTTAAGTAGTGTTCGTGCGTCTTTTGTTAGAAAATTATTTAGTCTCCTGTTGTAGGTTTATTAAACGTTAACGCCCATTTCACGCCAAATCTTTTTCATAATCGGTTTCGTCTTCAGTCGACGATTCATTTTCACTAAAATCATTTTCAACACAGACTTTATCACCGTCCTCAATATCAACCTCTTGTATGCAAACAGAACCTGCAGAACCCTCACTAATATTGTTCGCAACACTACCTTGCCCTGACAGCATTAGTACAATAAAATCTTGCTATTATCTACAATTAATTTGTGTGTTCCCAAAATCGATTTAAGAACAAACCACCTTTTATCGATCTTGTCTTTTGTGTTGTAAGTATGTTGATCCAATATCACTCTAATATCTTATTAAATCACTGCTGGTATGCAATGAGTCTTCGTAAAATTTATTGTAGAAGCAAGACGGTTATAATAGTATTATAAAATGCTCTTATATACATATATAAAACGAGGCAATAAAACGGAGTGCTCTTGAGTCCGTACTAGCTAGTCTAAGACTAATATAAGAGCGTTGACATCTCCCAAAACACATATAAGAGCGCTATTAGCCTACCTGTCTTATAAAGAGCGCATTCTAAGACTATTATAAAGACAGTTTTCTCAAGTGCAATGAGTCTTCGTAAAATTTATTGTAGGAGCAAGAGGCTTATAATAGTATTATAAAATTCTCTTATATACATACATAAGACGAGGCAATAAAAGCGAGTGCTCTTGAGTCCGTACTTGCTAGTCTAGACTAATATAAGAGCGATGACATCTTCCAAAACAATTATAAGAGCGCTATAAGCTTACCATTCTTATAAAGAGCGCATTCTAAAACTATTTTAAAGACAGTTTTCTCAAGTGCAATGAGTCTTCGTAAAAGTTATTGTAAGAGCAGGAGGCTTATAATAGTATTATAAAATGCTCTTATATACATATATAAGACCAGGCAATAAAACTGAGTGCTCTTGAGTCCGTACTAGCTAGTCTAAGACTAAAATAAGAGCGATGACATCTTCCAAAACAATTATAAGAGCGCTATAAGCCTACCACTCTTATATAGTGCGCATTCTGAGACTGTTATAAGCACAGGTTTTGTTAAGTCCAATGAGGCTTCGTAAATGATATTGTAGGAGTAAGAGGCTTAAATGAGTTTTATAAAATGCTCTTATATACATGTGTAAGTCTAAGTAATAAGACTGAGCATTCTTGAGTCCGTACAAGCTTATCTAAGACGAATATAAGGGCGATGAGATGTTCCAAAACAATTATAAGAGCGCTATAAGCCTACCACTCTCATTAAGTGCGCATTCTGAGACTCTTTTGCTAGTTGGGACATAACCTTAATCTAAAATAGGTACCTTAAAGACTAACATACAACACTAACACTAGACACGAGTTTCACAGTGTTAACATAACCGGAATATTTTTCCACTGCTATGTTAATATGACATTTATTTATCCTTAATTAATTTACGCACTTCGAATTAATGTTTACAGGCCTTCAAAAACACATTCGTTTGGAAAAACAGTAATTAACCAATTAACCTCTTTTATTATTTATAGGAACATAGATTCCGGTGTTCAATGTACAAACACGAATATGCTACACTGACCGAATGTAGGTCTTATATGGTTACAATAAGGTTGAGGACAGGCTAGTTTTATAAGGTTAAGGCATAAAAACCAAAGGAGCACAATCATTGAAAAAAAATCTTAATCTTTGACATGTGAATATTAAGAACAAATATACTACGTTCAAATATAATGGGGCTTTTCACAACTTGAAATTAGCTAATAGATTCTAAACTATCAAGTGATATATTGACAATACTTTCGAGAAAAGAATTTATGAAAACACCATAGGAACCCAAATGAATATTTCTAATAGTGTAATGAATAAAAAACATTTGCACAAAGGTTCTAATAGACACCTTTTTTAATCGAGCTATCGGTTGTGTAGGCTGTGGAGAAATCTCAGACTCAGTACGATGCATTTACATCAGTTCTTCAAATCCCGATAAGAAAGTTTATTTTTATGCTGAGCTGCGTAGCAAGAATATTTGTTCCGAGTTTCGGATGTTTAATATTCTGTTTTTAACCATAATGTCAGAGTTTATAAGCACGGAACTAGGTCGAATACAGATGAGACTAACATTTTTTTTGATGCCATTCGAACTAGTTTAATTAAAATGTTTGTCTGAGAGCAACTACAATTAAATTAATAAATAAAAAAATAAAAAATACAGATTCTTCTGCTTCTTTCTTCTATTCTTCTATCTCTTACTTCTTATCTTTACTTTTAGATAATTGAAGAGTTTTTTCTAAACTTTCAAGGTCCATATACACTTTTATAGTTCTATGATTTTAATTAAATTTTTATATACATTTTATTACAATAATTTGATGGTTTACCATCCATTTAGCAACACTACGTTATCAAGTATAACATATTCCCAAAGATTTTATTTTTTCAACGTATAGTCACCAATTCCAACATGAAAAGATTACATTTAATCCATTCTGCCAGCAATGATCGTAATAGAACATAGTATGTATATGGACTGTACGTGACAGCTGACCGCACTGCGGACTCTCAACTCACAGCTGAAATGAGAACAATTAAAAACCTAACGGCAACTATTTCCCTAGGTTATTATCGGGATTTTCTTTTTCAAAATCATCAGTGTGCTATTCATGTTCAGGGTGCGCCTTTCAACCCGAAAGGTATGAGATTGAATTCATATATGCCTATAAAAATTTAAATAGTATAAAACTCTATAAGTAGATACTCTATAAGTTCCTGGGAAGGACATATAATACTTTTTATCAAGACTATAGAAATAGTCTGTAGACCTAATTAATGTATTGAAGTAAAAAAAACATGAAACTTAATTACCTTTTTATTTCTCCTGCAAAATACTTAAATGATGGAGGTGGTGTACCTGGAACGAAAATATTTATGTATTTAATATTTATCAAATTTTAAAAATATAGAGGTTTAGTGAAAAGATATAATTTATAGACACTTCACAGACTATAGCTTTTCATTATTCTAGTAAAGATATCATAGCTAATTCTGCTATACCTTCTTCTGCGGAAGGATATAAGCTGATACAAACTGAATGCAAAAAGAAAAACATCGCGCAGGATACGTTGCATCTTAATTTCCTGTGCTGACCAGCGCCTCGGGCCTACGATTTGATGCTACCATTTATTTTCATAACCTCCAATTAGTCCATACCATTCAATGGAACATGCACTTTATCATTCATTGCGTAAGATTGCATTTGTAATAACACGATTAAGTAGATTTGCCGTTTGGAGGGTAAGGTTTGTAAAGACTGAGTATGCAACTAACAGGTTTGTGCAAACGGTATGATTGTATATCACGAGTATGTAGTTTTAAAGGCAATGAATCTAAAATTACTGGAATGGGGTTTTTTTCTTATTTAATTTTGAGATAACTTATCTATACATGGGGATATAAGCATATAGTTGAACGAGCGAGCGAAGCGAACGAAGTTCTATGCTTTAAATAAAATAAATAAATAAAAATAAAAATGATTTATTTCAGACCTTGGTCCATATATTGTTAGTAGTACATTTGAAAAACTTATACGCTATGTTAGTTAGTACACATCTACACAATGTTGAATGTCAGGACTACTTGATGTAAGTTAAAGTAGTCCTGACCGTCTGGATCCAATGCCACATAATCGGGCAGTTAAATCTTCCAGCAATCACCTTCAGAATGCCGTTCTGAGTTTCCCTGACGCGACCCATCAGCGACGTGATTTTCTTTCGCATCACCGCTAGGAAACCGTCCGTGTGGGTATTGGCGAACATTTCCGACGCGCTGCACCATTTTGGGAGTCTTAACAGCATTCTGAAGGCGTTGTTATACTGAACGCGTAGGGCGCTGTAGGCTCGTTTGGTATATCGGACCCACAGACCACCAGAGTAAAACGAGTGACAATATGCCTTAAATAAGGTTATTTTTACGTCCACTGAGCATCTGGCGAATCTGCGGGCCAACATATTACCTCTCACCGACAACGCCCTACGCTCTCTCTCTATATCGCCATCATCACATAGGTCGTCTGTTATAATGTGGCCCAGGTACTTAAAACGGTCTACCACTTTAAGTACAGCCCCACCAAGAGACACCGGAGGGACAAAGTACGGCCTAACTTTACCCGCTTTGAACACCATAACTTCACTCTTGGTGGCGTTGTACATAAGTCCATGCGAGGCAGCGTACTCCTCGCACTTGGCCACTAACTGTCTAAGGGCCCCAATAGATGGACTCAGCAGCACCATGTCGTCCGCATAACTTATATTATTTACACATATGTTTTCAATGTAGCATCCGGCATGCATGCTGCTGAGTTCACCTATCAGGTCATTCATATAGAGGTTAAACAGTTTTGGAGATGTCAGGCCTCCCTGCCTCACTCCACATTCCAGTCTATACTCGGACGACAGAGTCCTTGCCCATCTTACCTGGTTTGTCTGATTTTCGTACCAATATTTTAGCAGATCCGTACAGTCATCGGGAATGCCTGCTTCCTTCATCTTCTTCCAAAGGATATTGTAGCTGACTCTGTCAAACGCCTTGGATAGATCAAGGAAACAGGCATAGATTGGTGTTTTTCTGTCCGTGTAGTAACCGACAGTGTGCTTTAGACACATGATAGCACTCTCAGTTGACAGCCCAGCTCTGAAACCAAACTGGGCGTCGTGTATATCTATGTGTTTATCAAGTGTCGAGTTTAGCACACTGTCGAGCACTTTCGCGGCAGTGGTGGCAAGAGAAATTGGTCGATAGTTCCCTTTGTCTGAGAGATCCCCAGTTTTGTTTTTAACAATGGGGACCACAATGGTCCTCATTAGGGCTGCAGGGAGATATGAATGACCCATACACAGATTGAGGAACATGGAAAGCACCCTAGGCAAGTGTACGCCAGCATACCTGTAGTGTTCAATACTGAGGCCGTCGTGGCCAGGCGACTTCCCTCTTGGCATTTGTTTAATTACATTAGCAATAACTTTTGCTGTAAATAAAGTCGTCCTGGGCTTAACAATTGCCTCAGTATTATTCACCTCCGGTACCCCTGCTGACGTATCCTGCATCAAGGATTTCACTGCGAAATGCTGCCTGAATATGTCCACGATGTCTCCATGTTTAGCTTGACCAAAAAATCCTTCACAATGTCCGGCGTCTGTCCGGCTGGTCTCCTCTACAGCTCGCATTTCTCGACCTATTTTTGTGAAATTATGTGAGCAGTTTCAATTATTATAAAGTTTTTAATTTCAATATAGATTTTGTAAAAAAAGACTGACTTTCGATTTCCACAACTCACAGCGCCACTATTTTATTTTACATTTGTATGGAGCAGGTCGCCCCAGACGGCTAACGCTCCATACAAATGTAAAAAAAAAGATTTTCTCTTAATTTTTTCTTCACAGAACACGATACCTGTTAATACCTGTTATGTCATTGATCGGTACACTCCCTATTTTTGGTACATTCTGTATAGTAGTATAGTTTTATTTTTTATTGTTATTAATATGTGGACAATGTTCCCTTGATACAAAATTGTAATGACTGGATATTTCCTCTCAACAGTTTTTGTTTTTTGTGTTTACAAATAAATAATAAAGAATACTTATATTCTTACATATACCTACATCTATATTCTTATATTTTGACTACTAATCTGTACTTTTATCTATTATCATTCAGCCTATATACGTCCCACCTCCTCCCTCATGGAGGAGAGGGAACTTTTACTTGCCAATAACATGAAGAGAAAATGTCTGTGAGACTTTGTGTGGGGTTATAGGCTATATTTTATACCGCGAATTTCCCTGCGTTCTTTGCTATATGCGTGAGAATCTGCGCAACTAGCTAGTACTATTATTATAAAGAGGTTACTTTTGTTATATTGTAACTTAGTGAGTTTGAAAGTAGGGGATAGTCTCTGGAACTATTCAAGTGATTTCAATAAATCTTTCACGAATATGAAAAGTGGACCTTCAGAATACGAGTAGATAGGGTTTATATTTTATTCCCCCCGTATATTACAAATAATCTCAATAAAAGGTACTTTTTTTTCTTATCTTTCTAACCACGTAATAAAATGGTTTGCAATTATTGCGAGACATGTTGCCTCTGCTTGATCTAATATAACTACCCAGTGCTTTGGTTACATTGACGATATTATAATCTTGCATAAGACGTATTATTATGTCTTATTATCAAAATAGCTGTCTAATCAAATCTTGCAGAGTGGTTTAATTACAAAGCATCTAAGGAAAATCAAACATTTCTGTATCTCGCTAGCTTTGCTATTTCTCATTACCAGTTTAATTGATATGATATCGAGCCATTAATACCAATCTAGTAGAAACCATGCGTAATTGGCAGGTAAGGCCCATCGTCCATGATGCTATCGAAGCTATAGCTAGCTAATCTGTCATCGGCTTGCGACTGAAATGCTAATTCCCACATTCTTAACCTAACGTTAACAAAGTTCCTATTTACACCTTCAGCAAAAGATTGTGACGCTTATATTTAAGCGAATAAAGAAGAGTTTCGAACGGATCCTGAATTCGGCAACGGCATTACTGCGGAAAATTCTTGTCTGTAATTCGAAAAACATTTTACAATCACCGAACTTTTGTTGTTTCGTGAGACAACGCTGTAAATGTCATATTCGAATGCGTTTGAGCTCTGAAAACGCACAGGTATGTTTGTAAATTAAGCGCCTTCGGCGAATTAGCAGTCAAGTAGAAACTGCGTCGATAAAGTATCTGTGCAATATGCAAATATGTTCAAGTGTTCGCATTACAGTGCCGCGGGCGATCATACGGGTGCATTAGGATCCGGAGGAACTTATAATATGTCTATCTATATGTTAATGTTAGTTATTTCTATGCTCATCTGCATTTGGTGAAGATGTATTACTGGTGCATTGGTAATTCATGAGAAACTCCAACTTGGAATACAACTTCATACGCTGTTGATGTCACTCGCGATGTATTTCCAGTTAGCATCGCCTTCTCATAGCACAGTGCAGTGGAAATAGTATATATCACGCTATAGTTTGGAGCACCCATACTAGGGAAGATACCTATAAGTACCAATACATAAATATCTATATAACTGCTTACTTATTCGCTAGCTCATAAATAAGTACCTATTGCTGGGTTTTCTGCTAAAGGATATCTGAAGCCATAAAGAAAATTATTATATACTGATATAGAGTCATCAGCTTCCTCCATGTACGAGCGACATCTATTGACCAATTCTCGAATAAACTTTAATCTGTGCTTTATGCCCTAAGGTTACCAGTATTATTATTAATTCATAATATTTTCCAATATTGTTTTTTATTAAATATATACAGGGTGTCCCAGAATTTGACGTCAAGCCGTAAACGGATGATAGACCAAGTCATAACAGTTATCATAAAAATACAAAAAAAAACCAAATCATGTTCTTTAAAAATTATGGTCACTTTAAAAATTCACTAAAAAATCCACATTAATGTGATTTATTAATCTGTTAAGTACTGAGTGAAATACCCCTGTCTGAAGCCATCAGCTATTTTTCCATCAAACAGTGACGGTAACTATTCCAAATTCAAACTTTATAACTGCCAGTATCGGTTTTGGAATGAGTTCTACAAGCGTATAGGTTTAAGAATAAGGGTTACTTTGATTGGACAGGTTACTTTGATTTGACGGGCCAACTTTGATCAATGGCTGGTTTTCCTCTGAAATCATTGGGTGACCTGTGATAGTGTATATTTTAGAATACCATCTTACTGTGTACTTACTCGGTTATAACTACACAATCAAATAGTTCTACTCTTAATACTTCAATTTAAAAAATATCAAAGTAGCCCCATTTTTTCCTAAAGTAACCCAAGTACTTAGTTGCAGCTGACTGTACTAAACTTTACCACTTAATTTCTCCTTTATGTAACATTATCGGACGCGGAACACGCCTGGTTAATTGTGCGGCTGTGTTCTATTCTATCCTGTGGCCAGTTATCTGATTAACAAGCAGTATTGAATGCACACACGCTTAAGAGGGTATCCTAGCAGCATTTTTCCATACAAACGTATTCCCCTATTTCCTTCCTGGTTTATCCCTCTAGAGGACTCGTTTTTTTTATAAAATCTAGGTCTACTGTATGTATGCCCCTGTCATTTCAGAGATGTGCCCAGCCGAGATGGCAGGTCCACACCCCCACTATGTAAACGCAGCTGTAGTGCGTGATGCAATAGCGGACCACTTCATGACTGGGCTTTCTTTAACTGGTCTATCAACTAAACAGAATAACGTGTACAACAAACTAGATAATAACATGGTGCAACAGGAGCTCACCAATATAGACTGGGAGCCTGTGTTAAGAATGAGTGACCCAAACTGTATATACGAGTTCATATGTAATAAATTCAACAACATATATAACAAATGCTCAACTCAAAAATCATTGAATAGTGATACTAAGGTAAATTGTAACTGGATAAACAATAAACTTATAGAAATGTCACATACAAAAAATAAATTACTGCAGATTCACCTAAAGGATACCAATAACAAGCAGAATGAACTGCTGTATAAAATATATAGAAATAAAACCAATAAATTAATGAATAAAGCGAAGAATAACTATACTAAGAACGAAATATGCAGTAATTTTAAAAATCCTAAAAAGCTATGGCAAATTATAAACCACTTAACAGGCAGGATTGTGAAAGCAGTTGATGAGGTATTGCTGAAGTCATTCAAGATAAAGGCAGCTGCATTATGCAACAAATTTTCCAAAGACTTTGAGAAAAATGTTATAAAAATATTAAATTCATGTGACACTCCGTTGCTTGATCAAAACACATACATAAACACTCCAAGTGTAACACTTAAAATAAACAAAATAAAAAAGGAATCCATGTGCAAAATCATAAATAATCTAAATGTCAAAAAAAGTGCAGGATACGATAAAATCAGAGCCAGAGACTTAAAATATATCAGTAAAGAAATATCACCTGTTCTCACCCACATAGTTAATCAGTGCATAAACAGCTCCACATACCCAGACAATTTAAAAATTGGCCTAATTAGACCCATTCACAAAAAAGGTACGTACACTGACACTAACAACTATAGACCTATCACAATATTACCAGTAATAGACAAAATTATAGAAAAATATCTCGGCAAAACAGTAAATGATTTTCTGTCAAGCAACGGAATAATACATGGAAAACAGTTTGGATTTCAAAAGGGGAAAAACACCACCCAACTCTTATCACAATTAACAGATGAGATAAATATGCACCTAAATAGCAAAAAACATGTATTAGTAATCATGATTGACTTCAGCAAGGCATTTGATACCTTAAATCACATGAAATTATATGATAAATTACAGCAAAATGGTATACAGGGGCCGAACCTGAACTGGCTGAAAAATTACCACACAAATAGATACAACACAGTGAGCATTGCAGGCGAGCAAAGTGAGCTGCTTATGGCCATGCATGGCACAGCACAAGGCTCAATAATCGGCCCAACTGAGTATCTAATCTACGTCAACGACATGAACAACATATTCAGCGAGGCTTCTGTGTACCAGTTTGCTGACGATACTTGCCTAATAACAGCTGACAGTGACATATCTGTGGCTGAAAGCAGAATGCAGCGCGAATTTGATACATTATGCAGATGGTCACATGATATGGGTCTATCCATTAACTACCAGAAAACTAAATTAATGCACATCCATTCATTCCATAATAAAACTAACATAATACCTAAAATAGTTGCTCACAATCACCCCTGCATGCATGACCCAAGTCCGTGCTGCGACTGCGAGCCCTTAGACTTAGTAAAACAACATACATACCTTGGATTAATAATAGATGATAAATTTAATTGGAGCCCACACATTGACCATGTATGTAAAAAACTAAGAGGGATACTAAGTAACCTAAAGATACTTAAAAATAAAATGCCATATAGCACACTTCGCCTAATATACCTGGCCATGGCTGACTCAGTGATAAATTATGGCATATCTAGTTATGGAAGAACATACAACACATACCTACAGCGTATATACAACTTACAATTAAGGCTAATTAAAACAATTGTACCACTAAAAGTTAAATATAAGCACAAAAGCAACTATGATAACCTATTCCAATACTGTAGACTCCTTAATGTATATGACAAAGTTAAAATGGCAGTGATTCTAGAATATAGACAATACCTAGGAAAGCTGAATAGGTATAGCAGACCACAGAACCTCCGGACACTAACAACCAGTAAAACATTTACAGTACCAAGAAGCAACAACTTTTATGGGCGAAGAGTCTGGTCCAGTTATGTGCCTGCTGTCCTAAACAGTCTCCCTACAAATATGATTGAAAATGTAATAGATAGTATAACAGATAAACCGCATAAGGCCAAATGTGTAACTAAGAAAGCCATACTAAGTGTGAAGAAAAAATCTTAATCTTAATTAAATAACAATATATAAAGGTCAAATCTATAATATATAACTAAAATATGCTTAGCAAATAATCTTTAAAAGTTAAGATTGTGCTAAGTAATTAAGAAAAAAAATGTATGTAAAACTATTATTGCAATAAACAGTTCAAATTTTAATTTTTTATTTTTTTTATTTACTTTTTCCCAAAAAATAATTACCAAAACAGATACGAATTTTCGAAAACCTAAAAAATACCCCATTTTTACTGTCATATTTAGATGACTACCAGACAAATATGAAAAGATTTTACGTTAAAATAAAATAAAAGAAACATAGATCTGCTCTTCCTCTAAATTTCGACACCAAACATAATTGAATCGGCGCAGGTTTGGCGGAGAAAACAGGGGAATACAAAGCATCGATCTGGTCAAGATTTTGTAGTGAAAATCGGTCTGAGCTGCAGTTGTCCCTATCGCACATTGATAGCCGGTCGCTTGGGCGCAACGCGACGGCAATAGTTTGTACAAATACCTATTTCTCAATTTTGTCGCAGACCGACTACGCTCTTAAGACACTGTTTAGTCCGCTAGGCGTTATTTTAATAGGCACCGACTAGACAGTTAAGAAGTACAGTCACCATCATATAGTTCGTAGTAGCCAAAGTAGCCTAATTATATTTAAACACGTCATTATTACTACCTATAGGAGTAACGATGTGTTATGATATATTTGGCTACCTACTTTGGCTACTAACTATATAATGCTAGCTATACCTACAATATATATATTTTTACGTCACACCTGGCCATTATGCGCGTTTTACTGCAAGCTGCGCGTACGGAAAAACTCGCATTGTGGCCAGGTGAAGACGTAAAATTTTGTACGCAACACGGGCGGTAATTCGTAAAGCCCCAGAGCGCATATTTATGGCCCTCACCTTCGGTTCGGGCCACAAACACCTGCGATCTGGGGCATTCACGAATTCACCGCCCTAGTTACGTAATGTACTATTTCAACACAATTGCTCGTAACGTACCTCTTATTGTGTCGCTTTTAGGCTCATAATCCTGGATATTAATCACGCGTGTTTTATAACATTACAACACTTGTGTGTTATGGTTATATCCCGATTAAGTCACGTTGGCAACTTGCAGCAAGATTTATGAATGAACATGGTGCATTCTTAAATTAACCGGGTTGTACAGTTTTTTTTTAATTCTCGGCAAATGGATCTCGGCACTCGACTAAACAAATTAAATCATTTTTGTTTAATTTAGTAAAACTATTCACTTTTGATAACATTTTACATAGCATTTTAAAACGATAATATTATTTTATTTTGTATTGGCTGTTTAGAGATTTCTGTGTCCGCACTGCGCAAACTTCACGAAAAAAAGACTGTTGCGCGTCATCATAGGTTATTTCACAAATATTGGTAAAATTTGTTTATGCGTGTTTGGTTATTATCAAAACAGTTGACTCGTGGTGACTTGATAAGTGATAAATAGAATGGACGCCACTGGAAATTCTTGGCGACGTGCAATTGTGAGTACAAACCTGTTGTCATCTTAATGATTTACTTAATGTGAAGAAAATAATTTGGCAGGCCTATAACATTTTCATCTTATGAACCTCATACCTCAATCTCAACCTAATAATCAACATATACCTCATTTGTATCACAATGTACTAATACTCATCTTTGCGCGCGGCTTTATCCGGTCATGCGCTTGTATAGTGAGATGTTTATAAGATGTCCGAATGGTAATAACCAGCTTATTTATATGATAATGTTTTTGTGTCCGCTGTTAGTTTTGGCTTCTATAGAATAACACGACATTGGGCATTATTGTTTAAACATTTTATGTGATGGTAACTTTCTTGCAAAAAATGGCACGTGCCGATAACACAATAGTATTGTTTAACTTAAATGCCATTGTTTTGAAAATATATAGATCAGCGCAGTTGAAACAGTTCCAACTATTAAGGTTCCTGTTCCAAATATAGCCGAACGAATGAGTCTTTAATAAACATAAACCTAGTTTGTCTATTTAAAACATGAATAGTCAAATTAAAAACAGTTATTTAATATTTTCTTTCTTTTTTATCTTACAGGCCGGATCATAAAAGGTGTTTGCTTCGGTGCCCAGTATTAAATTAATTTGTATCGTTTGCCATTATTTTTATAGCTCGTTGGGTTTTGTCTTAATTTCAACCTGTCATCTGCAGGATTCGGTGTTGCCCGGATGGAAACGAAATACACGCTAATTTAAAAAATAAGGGTCTCTATTGTTTCCCATAAAATTTAAGATCCGATTTTTACAGTCCATAACGTTTTCCACCATAATTTTTTCTGGTCATATTGTCGAAAGTCATAAAATTTAACAATATACATTGGAGTTCCGATTTTTGCAGGTCATCATTACTGTTAGTCATAAAATTGGTTAGCCATAACGTTCAATGTCCCGGTGGTATGCAATTAAATAATGTTACAGGCAATAATCTATTTTGTAACAATTGTTGTAAGGTATTTTTTCGCAGGTCATAATGATTGGTAGTCATCTGATTAGTTAGTAATCATTCAATTTCACGGTGGTGTCACTCTTCATAATGTTAAAGCCCATAAACACACTCCCAGAAAAATAATAAAATATATATTTTTTTTTAACTACCGAACGTTACTGAACGCGTTCTTCCAGACTTCTTTATAACATACCCACATACCCATTCATTATAATTAATGTGGGTACTTTGGCAAAAATAAAGAGTGATGCGATTGAAAGATATTTATGCCACTCACTGTTTTGTTTAGTGGTCAGAATACGTTAAAATAAGTATGTTTTGTTTTGAAACTTTTTTCTCTAAAATCAAAAATGGCCGAAATATTTGACCCGAAGGTTAGGAAAAATATGTACTTGTCAACATTTCGATGAATGTTGTGTCATTATTGGTTCTGGCGCTTCGCCGGCCGCTGCCGCGGCACGCTCGCTTCGCTCGCTCGGCTCGCGCGCTTAGGGTCACGGTACAATTAACACTCCTCCTCGCTTCGCTCGTCGTCGTACCTACACCGACCTGCCTTAGAAGTCCAATATCTTGGCCATTTTTAATTTCAGAGAAAAAGTTTGTAATAAAACATGCTTATTTAAACGTATTCTTTACGAAACAGTCATAAACCCTTCGCGCAGTAGTACCTAGTACCCCTTTTAAATGTATGTCTAAAAATGTTTCTGAGTAATGATCTATATGACTTTGGATGTTATAGATTTGGTCTCTTAGACGTAATTCACTTTAGGCATTAAAACGATATGAATAGCAATCATTAGTTCGTTGAAATATATGCCTTAGAATATTTATGAATAATTATCGATAGACCTTTGATCGTTATGGACATCAATTTCTGACTTTTGTGATTATAATACTTAATATTATGGGTCATTAATGTTAGAACTACAAAACGTTAAACTTAACAAAGATTATGACTACTGATGTTTATGTCTATAAATTATATGGATATCAATTTCTGACTATCGAAATTCGAAACAATAAGTTTATGGGAAACAAAGGGACCCCAAAAAATAAATTAAACAGTTTAATAGATATGATCTCGCAAATATTTAGAGCAGCACAACAAGAAAAGTACCTTCATTTTAAAGAAGACTTATGAGTTAGACGCAGCTGTAATAATACCACCATTGCTGTAGTTGCAAAATGCAGTCGAATGTGCCTTAACACACTATACAGTTTTTTTTTTAACCTAATTCGGTGTTCCACTTTTGGGCAAAGACCTCTCCCTTTGAATGCTATGACTCCCGTATCTGCACCGGCGGAAACGCGTCTAAGTCAGTCCGTCTAGGCCTGTCTGCGTCACCCTTGTAGCTTCCACTTGGTGCTCAATTCAACATTTTTAGAGGCATCATATGAAGGGATCTAATTCAGTAATCAACATTTTGGAAGTCCCATTAGTCACCCTAATACTTCATTCATCAATGCTGGAATTCCCGAGTTGGATAGCTAATTCTTTGTGGCCCATGGAGGAACCTATTTACTCAATCACTACTGGAGGCATGTGACAGACGTGACCCAGTCCCACTTGAGCCTGCCAGTTCGCCTACGTCCGTATTTAGGAGCGTAACGTCGTGTTCCGGATGCGATCTGTTCTCTTAAAACCTATAAAACTAACAATTAAAATACAAAATATGAAAGTCCTAAAATTATACAATTAAGCTCGCTCCAGGCAATTTTAATATAACTTATTGTCGATGCAAAATATAAAAGGTATCTTAAGAAAGAACATTGGATATTTCACAGCAATTTCTTAATATTTTTGCTTAGACCACAGCTGGCTGAATCTTCCTCTCAACATCTTTCACGGTGGCTGGCTGTTAATTTGAAAATGTGAGCTTTCAATTGGCCCATGCTTCGTCTCATTTTCTTTAATTTATTTTACCGTACCTAGTAGGTAGGTATTACCAATATGATCCATTTTAGTGTTCCATATTCAAAGGTTGGCGAATTTTAATGTTATTGTAAACTTTGTGCCTGAATAAAAGGCTTATGTCGAAAAGGGTACGTACCATCAAGACCGTAACTACTAAAATGTGTTTTTGAGCAATAAAAAAAGGCGATTGAATAGTTGTGTTGATGTTTCTACGAGAAATGGCTAGGTATGTTACTGTGAGCATTATCTACACCTGGAAAAATGCTACCACTTTACATATTGTGGTCAATGCAACAAGATCTAGAAGAAATCGGTCTCTGTCTTCAGCATCAAGTGTTTTCAAGATGAAATTGGTATCTTACGTCGGTAAAGCGGCCCTCGCAATGCGCCCCCAGTGGTTACGGTCTTCAGCGTAGTTAATACGGGTTGTTAGTTGCGTATGGTGTAAGAAGACGTATATACGTGTTTTATTCTTGTTATATTTGGCTAGTGATACAGGCGTTCGTGCGTTAGTTAGATTCCCACTTGATTTGTATACGATGAGGTAAATTGTGGAAAACAAGGATTAGTCTTTGAACGCTTGCAAATCTGGCATCTTACATGCCCGTCACAATTCTGCGACATTTGCACAGTAAGGAACCCGCCTAACGGGCGGCTGCGGCGTAATCGCTTTCCGCTACATACGGGGAAAGCACGAGATCTACGAGCGTAACGCGTGGCGATTATTGTAGTGGGGCAGACTTCTCGAACAAATTGTCGTTAATGTGGACACTGGAAAATTAAATATGGCCGATGGAGGAGTTGGTTCCTATCAAAAACTTAAAGCTATGAACCTTACAAGTGCCTGAAAAAAAAATGGTAATTTTGTCCAGCGACTAATAAGTGTTAAATTATGAATGGTTAAAGCAACTTCATCTATTCCTAACGCTACTAAAACAGTAAAATGAAAATTTTCGATTTGTTTACATAGTGCATTTTAGAGGTTATGTTTACATAAAACCAACTAGGTACTTGCAATATATTTGATGAATTTTAAGTGTAATAGTAACCAACGTGGAATATTTCGAGAAAGAAGAAACTGTACATTGTAATATTGAATGAAATTGGTAAACAAAACTTGTATTTAAATTACTAGCATTTTTCTAAGTACATAAATATTATAAATAATATAGAGGTAATGTTTGAGTTTGTAAAAAGCTAGTAAAAAGTGAAGCATTATCTCTAGGTCTTAGGTACTATTCAAGTTACCATATGAGCGATAGACGCCCCTATTATTTTCTTGACTTTTTCGCCAGATCTGCCTTGAGTCGAGTGCGCAGGGGACTCTTATAGGTTATCAGAAAAGTGTTTACAGCGCAAAAATGTTTCTTAGTATTCTTAGGATGCTATTGTCATTTAATGAGGTACCAAAGCACCTAAGCGGGGAACGGGGCTAAGCCTAATTGCCGACAATTTCACGCTCCCTCGACCCGGTAGCACAAACGATGTTTTGCTTCGAAAAAAGGCAAATAAAACAATTTCATTGGACTGTACTAATTAAATTCACAGTCGCTTAACGACACCAATTAAGATTTGAGACGAGATTCTTTTTATTTTAAATATTTCGTATGTTTTTAAATTTTTGGAGTTATAGAAAGCATTGTTTTACATTTCTGATGGTAACTATAGACACCCTAGCCTGCTAGCCTTGTCTAGCTTGGCATGCTGGCAATTCAAGACCTCAGCGCTTTGTTAACCCTTTATATCATTCATAGCTTTATATCACTCTTTATAGCATTTGTTGTGTTAACAGCTTGGGATAAAATATTGGTCTCTAACTCTCAACATAGCGCGTCTCCGGAAGCTCTGGTGGCTACTACTCGTATCAACATTATAATAATTATCTACAGAGCAAATAGTATTGTGAGTATTGCTATGATCTTTGATTCGGCAAAGATTCTGATGATTTCGCCATTGTACGTATTTTTACCTGTGTCCTGTGTACAATAAAGTATTAATATACATACTAAATGCTTGCAATGTGAAATTGAATTTCCTAGAAGCACAAATTAAATTAGTACCATTCTTGTTTTGGTTATATTTTACTACATCAAATTAAAAAAATTAAAAAAATGCACGTCGAATAACAAGCGTGAATATCTACGAAAGCAACATTTATATCTTTAGTACTGCTTTTACATTAAATAATATGATTTATTGTATACGCATGCGAAACTTGAAAGATCTCATTAGAAATTCCAAGAAACAAAAGACAGCTAACGGCTTGCATACAAAGTAAGTAAAAAAAATAAGTAAAAGGCATGATATCAATTATTTAAAAGTAACCATGAAGCTCCAAACAAGCACCTGTCTAAGTTACAGGCAGCTTTGAAAGCTAACTGTATGGTAATATGGCGATGGAATAGTTCAAAGTCCTTTGAATACTGATTGTAGGTGTAAAGGTGCGTTCCGACTGATATATAAAATGCCAGCAAAATGTCATTAAAAGTGCATTTGAAACTTTTTTCAGTATAACACTTGGAGGCGCGCCCAACTCCAGTCGCCTTCATTCAGCTTTTTTTCGAACGCGTGGATTTTGTTTTTTTGTAAGTATGTAAATCAAAAACGTTTTATTAGTACATATAGAAATTAAAAGATGAAAATTTAAAGATAATTTACCGTTCTTTAAGTAGTTGACAACACATATAATTGTTGTAAATTTTTTAATATAAGTAATGTTTGAAATGTAAGTATTTTGTTGACTAGTGTCGATAATTATTGAATGTGAAATGCAAAATAATTGTGTAAGGGAAAAGTTGTGCAGCTTTAACAGATATTATCGGTTTTTCCTAACCTTTTAATCGGTAGTTGTTTGATGGACAGTTTTCTTTTTTTACATTTACATTTACTTTTTTTTGGCAATATAAATGTCCTAACCATTTGATGCCAATTTTATGTTATGAGTGTGATCGCATACACACAAACACACATACATTACACACACGCACCCAACAGACCAAACGCTTAACTAAAATGGAGTGTTCCATCCAAGAGTATCCAATATTAACTCAGTAGAGAAACAAAAGGCATTAAAAGGATATATAATAATCTAGAATACACATAAGTTTATATTTTCGTGGGGTTCCAGTGCGCAAAAGTTATTTGCGGAAATCGCGAAACGTCTGGAGGACGTAACTGGTGACCGAAGAGCTAGCGGCTTTCTCGCTTAACGCATCAGCATTGCAATTCAGCGAGGAAATGCCGCCAGCATCCTCGCTACAATGCCGCGAGGGCCATTTTTAGATTTAACTTAGTTTTTAATGTAATCAATTTAATGTTAGTTATCATCTGTATATACTTTAGAAAATAAATATTATTTACTTTACAAAAATAATAAAAAAACTCGTTTTAAAATTGGGCCTCTGGCCACCACCAACCACATAAAGACCGGCCTCTACTTTGATCTGCGGTGGCAGCGGCAGCGGTGCACTATTACTGGCAGTGAGAGGCTACGCTACGATCTCTCGCTCCAACATATTCAGAGAGTGGATCCAGATGCCAGACGACGCCCGCGGCGAGATGCGTTGTTACCGTCTTACCGCTCGGCCACGACTTTGGTCTTAAGCGACCTGCGACCAGCGTTTTATCTGTTCATTGCGCGGTCGAGATGCGCAACGCACTGTGGTTAGTTGGGATCACGCGCAATGAACAGATAAAACGCTGGTCGCAGGTCGCTTAAGACCAAAGTCGTGGCCGAGCGGTAAAGTTCACGCAGCGCGCTGTCTAATTTTCGGATGGTCATTGTAGTATCGGAAATTCATCCTAAATTACTTAACGTTTTATTTCCAACGCAGTGAACCAGCTCCTAACGTCGGAAATAGCCACTCCAAGTGCCGTAAAGACTTCATGCATAAAATATCAGCCTTCCTTCCCGAGACAAACTATAATTTTCCATTTTTCATTTCACTGTATGCGGCATTTGTGCTGTCTTATGTTAGTGTTTCATTTGGAAATGTTCTATTTGTTTCATTGTCTTTTACGTGGAACGGGGTGTATTTTTTAAACCTTTTATTGAACGTAAATGTAGCTTATTCTTCTTGCTCCTTTCCTGTAGTTCTCATTAGGTCATAATTGTCGTGGTAAACAAAAGTTTAATCCTTTAAAGATCGTCCGTATTTGTACGTCCCGTACCTCACACCAAACGAAAATAACCGTATATAACCTGCAGGAAATCATTTCTTAAGATACCACTATAGCATTGTAAACTCTCCACCTCCATAGTAAATGACCTGAAAAAGTTCAACGCCACATACCTAGTTCACTCCCCGTTCAACTTATCATACAATACAACCATTACCCATCATTCATACACAGAATCACTCGTTCCATTTAAAGCATTGACTACACAGTAATCGCGGTTTCAGTCGCCCATATCCTTCGTGGGGATTGTTTTTTGGTTATAAAAAAATATCCCTGCCCCGACTTTGCTTGGAACTCAATTTATGACATACTCGTACTTGTACACGTTGCTGACTTTACAACGGTATAATACAATCAGCTGTTTTCTAAGTATAAGAAACAAATTACGGTACTGTCAGGTCGTCTATAAGCCTCTACAGTGCTCGCTGTACACCACTAATCTCAGTTTTAATTTATTCAAGCTGTCGGAAAGACTCTAAATACATTTTTTGAAGACATCAAGCAGTCTCCCCGAGGCCTCTGGGCCACGGAACTCATACTACTCGCAAAGTACTTGAATAAACGTATTAAAAAATCTTTTTTGTCTTCCTCTACATCTAAACAACTTCCCTACAGTATCTACTATTCTGCCAATGCACAGCATAAACGATGAGAATTTTCAGTTAAATGTGCGCTTTAACCTAGTTCCATATCGGAAACATCCATTACTCCAATATCCAATGTTCATTGATAATAATTTCTGTTAAACAGAAAATGAGAGTCTTGTCGAATTGTCTCCGCTTGTCGGAAAACAGACTCGGCCGAATTTTATTAGTTTTAAACTGGACCGTTGGCTCCGACCCAATTGGACACCATCTTTAGTGTCCGGTTAATTCGCTCAACTACACCATTCTGGTGGATTGCACGTGAAAACGATAAGTTTGCTGCTGCCAATGCCCTAACAGAGAATTTAAGAGCACGAGGAGAGGCTTATGCTCAGGCGGTCAATTTGCTCCAATATAAATAAGAGGAGACGTTTGTGACGTGTAGTCACGGAAACTTCTATCTACAGCTCAATCACGTAACGTATTGTACGCGTATCTGAGGGGCTAATACGCTAAGCTTTATGTCGGACATAAAGCATTCGTCTCATTCTGGCAAATATGCGAGTACAAGAGAGACCAATGCTTTACGTCGGACATAATACCTAGCGTGGTAGGGTGGCTGTTAATTTTTACATGGAAAAATAAGAGTTGGATCTACACAACCCACGTTGAAAAAGTTACGTTATTGCCCGTTCTTCTTCAAAACTTCTTTTATCAGTTATACAATACAATACAATAACATGCAAAAAAAGGCACAACAGTCATCATCCTCCTAGCGTTATTCCCGGTAATGCCCCTAAAGGAGCCAGGGGTCCGCTTTGACACCTAATCCCAAGATTTGGCATGGGCACTAGTTTTACGAAAGCGACTGCCATCTGACCTTCCAACCTCTGGGTTGGTTCCAAGCTCTGGTTTCCTCTGGGAAAACTAGTCCTTATTGGGATTAGACCGGATTCCTCACGATGTTTTCGTTCACCGAAAAGCTAACGGTAAATATTCCGACAAACTCATTGGTACGAGCCGGGATTCGAACCCACGACCGCCGCTTGACAGCCGCATGCCTGAACCACTAGGCTAAAAAAAGGAACAACAGTACAGACCATAAAGGTACGGTACAGGTATACAACAGGGTTTTTATCGATAAAGAGCGATCTCTTCCAAACAACCTTTCGGTAGCGAAGATAAAGCAAAATATTCTTGAATTTGAGTATATTTTTTATAGGTGTGTGTTTATTGATTATATATTTTTTATACGACGACAGTGGTAAACATGCATACGGCCCGCCTGATGGTAAGCAGACACCGCAGCCTATAGATGCATGCAACTCCAAAGGAGTACCATGGGCGTTGCCGACCCTTGTTTGAGGATTCGCCGTGTTGATAGCTGAAGGAACAAATTCCCTCGCTTTGAACACAACGCATCCTCGGGAGCTCTGGCGACCTTACTCACCTCCCACAACACTACTACTATTTTTTTTTGTTGTACTGATGGTGTAAACACCACCCATAAAAATGAAAACAAATAAACATACATAAACTTCTACATGCATATAATCCCAGTCAAAGAGTTACAGGGAGCATATAGTTAGTCCAAAAAGGTAATGGTAGAGAATATTCCTTAAGTCGTGATTTAAAAGCGGCAGGAGTTTTAGCACGCTCAAGTCCAAAGGTAAGCTATTCCAATTAGCCTTAAAAGTAAAATACCTATTATAAAATGATCGAATGAACCTTAATGAATAAATAAACGAACGAAAAAACCAGATAATACGACCTCCTTACAAATTTGTACCCAAATACGTGCCTAAGTGCCTGGCATCGTTTTGACACCCCGCGTTTATTCATTCATGAACAATCTTGCAATTGCATCTGAACGTAACTTACTAAAGTCTCTTAATCTAACAATTATGCAGTGTAACACATTAAAGCAGAACAATATCAGGCGTGTTTATTTTAATTAATTACGTTGACAGATTATGGAAGTAGGTCGTAAACTCTTCTATAGAATAAAAACACTCTTTCAAAGGAGATTAAGGATAGTGATATTTCTCGCCGGGAAGATTGTTGTAGAGTTGTCTGTACACTTCGAAATTCTGCACAGTGAGAAGGCTATTTTAAGTTTAGGCTGCAGTTTACAATGTAGGTATTCCCTTCTTGCACTCACGCGTATCTCTCTCTCTTCAGCGGTCTCGTACCCGTTGAGTCTTTTGACCAGGTCAGTGAGGAGCAGAAGAATGTTCTGTACATTCTTCTGCTCCTCACTGACCTGGACAGCCACGGGACAGTCAGTATCTTTAACTTTATAAAGTGTTCTTCATAATGTCAATGGCACCCAGTCTGTGGGACCATTTTGCGGAACTTCTATGGTTTTTTCGTTCGCTGGGACAAATACCTACTTAATTTTATTTTATCCCGGGGCTCCGCCTGGGTTCTCTCGGCGCTGACATCTAGGATATTATGATGTAATTCCCTCGATGACGCATAACCGTGGGACACCCTGTATAATGATGAGATGAGTCGAGGATAAAGTATTACAAAGTAACAGTGACTCACGTAACCGCCGGTTGTGGTTTGTGTTTAAATATCGCAATAAATTAAAGCGATTGTAAAATCAATCGTCATGCGACCGCCAATTTGAACCTATAAACAATCATTGTGATTCAACCTCACCAATGAACCCAAATTTCACAACTACTGTATGCAAAAAAAGCTCAGACTTTACTGGTTGGTAAAGCCCGTTGCCGGTTATCGTTGTAAATACCAACCAAGGTACAATTTGGGAAGGAAAAGGTGCGACATATAAATATGTTTAAATCAGACAAGGATAAACATCCTTAGTTTTGCTTTATGCGGGGTGAGTCAACAGATTAGTAAAACCTTTTTGAGATTTATGGGATCTTAGAAAAGCAATACAGCTGGAGTGAAATTACTTTTTCAACATGCCAGGTGAAATCCAATCTTATGGCAATGCCATAAAGACGTTTGAGATTGTAAATATTTTTCATTACAGCTATAACGGTGACTAATAAATATCTATAATTAAAAACATTTTAGCACACAGTTACGAATTCTTCGTGTCCTATCAAAAGAGATATGTAGGTACTTGTACATTTATAGAATTATGTACCTATTCGGGGAATCTATGTTGCTAACAGTGTCCAATTGTTAGAAAATCTACTAAAACGAGAGAAGAAAGGAGATATATGTCACAGTTATATTATCTCATATTTGGAGCAGCCTAACTGGAGAAGTGCAAAAGATCGCAGCGCAGGCTTATAAAGACTACTGCTTTCCCAGCGGGTATTTGATATTGTGTTCCTGATGAGTAAAGCTGCCCAAGGTCCCGATAATGCACTGCAATTGCTCTTGCTGTCGACACACCCAATTCTAAAATTAATGAAAGTTTTAGGAGTTGCAGGTGTTCATAGACGGTGTCTTGAAATATTAGGCTGGACGCAATGACGTGGACTGTAAGTATGTTTCTTTTTCAGACCAAGAAAAAAGACAGACGGAGCGTTACGAACAGTCAAGTGAAGCCAAACCACATACAAACAAAACCTAAGCTACTTCAAGTTTAGCACACGCTCACGCACACATATTCAGACAAAATTGCACAAAACTCTTCAGCCCGTGTAGCAATGCTGTCAAGATCATTTGTTTCAAGTTTTGTGCGATTTAGTTTGTTTAGCGTGTGCTAAACTTATATGGGGCTTGGTTGAAAACCGGTTGGCTTCACTACTGTTTAACGCTCCGTCTGTATATTTTCTTGGTCTGAGGTTTGTTGCCGAATTTTGTATTTTATTGTTCTTTGACGACCGGTTTAAGTAAAGGTAGTGACGCTGCCTGTGAAGGTGATAGTCTGTACCCCGATCATGGTCGGCCTTATCACACGATAAGTGACAGGATAGAGCGTCCTTCCCTGGCTGACACCGTTTGATAGAACGAAACGACGCCCCTCTTCTCATCTTGTCACTTGTCACGTGATAAGGCCGACCATGATACGGGGTCTGGGTTCGGATCCCGTTGAGGGCAAATATTTTATGTGACGAGCACGAGTATTTGTTCCTGATTCTTACATGTTTTCTATGTAATTCCGTATCTATATATTATTAGCAATAAAAGTCACACGGATCAAAGATAACAATTATAATCACTATTTCCACAAATATTAAATGAATTTACATCAAATCTACTATTTTACAATAAGAATCATAAGAAGTTTATACAGATCAACCATTACAATAATCTATAACAAAACTGACAATCTAGGCTATTCCCGCTTAAAATGACAGGAAACGTCAATCGGTCCGTTTAAGGCGTTTTTAAAACCGTCGAAGATCCAACAATATAGTCAATATATCATCATCTAGCACCCTCCTCTTATTGAGTTTATTATGGGGATACTTAGTTCAGCATGTGTAAGATTGTCCAATAATATTTCTTAATATTTATTGTGTTCGCGCTTGTGTTGTCGCCTATCGAGCTGACGTGTCAGACCAAGAAGTTAAAAAACATTGAAATATGAAAATGCGCATTAATATTTGGGTAATTAAACTGAAGCTGTCTTCTCATTTTAATTAACCAAATATTAATGCATTTCCTCACACTGTAGCTGAATTTCTCCGATACGTCTTTAATTAAGGCAGATAGTTGCCGTTAATTAGACCATGGGGTCATTAATCACGCTGGCGTCTGGAATCTGGCGTCACATATTAAATATGGCGCCGTAGTTGTTGCTTTGGCAGCTTGCTTCTGGTTATTACACTTTGTGGAGATCACAATGTAAGCGACAATAAAGTGTAATGTAAATTTTATAGTCTTTGTTCAGAGCCCAAAAAGCTTCAAGGGCGCAAAGCTTTACATGTCGTACCTGGCGCGTTTTCAAATGATTGTGTATCGTTTAGTGTGAGTAGTCAAACAAAAATAAACTCACTGTCAGTTTTGTCACGGCAATAAAGCAAAAAATCATGTGAACTAGTTTTACATTAAATGAACGTATGTAAATGCATATACTTTAAAAGAAAAAGTTGGTTTCGTACAAATTGAATATAATAATGGTCGTCATAAAACTGACACTGTTCATTTTTGTTTCACGACTCACGCTTGATTGAATTCAAAATTATTTGAAAATGCCCTATTAAACTGTAGGTAGCAGGAACAGCAAGGAGACTTACATGAAGGATAGTCACATAACTTCTCGGACGCATGTTAGGACGATGTAACTGTCATTTTTCCATATAAAAGTTGACAGTTAGATCCACTTGCTGGGCATAGGTGTATACCTCCGGATCCTTTAATACAGAGACAGTGTCCGATGTGGAACTAACATAAAAACCGGTCAAGTGCGAGTCGGACTTGCGCACGAGTATCTATTAAAACAGTAAAAAAAGTTTGTTGTATGGGAGCCCCCTTAAATATTTATTTTATTTTGTTTTTATTATTTGTTGTTATAGCGGCATCAGAAATACATAATCTGTGAAAATTTCAACTGTCTAGCTATCTCGGTTCTTGAGTTACAGCCTGGTGACAGACAGACAGACGGACAGCGAAGTCTTAGTAATAGGGTCCCATTTTTACCCTTTGGGTACGGAACCCTAAAAAAGTAGAGACTCTAATGCTAATAATTACACGGATTAAATGTCACTACAATACCACCACGAAAACATTCATCTTGAAGAAGAACTCCCGAAGTGTTCGAAACATGTCGCCTGTAGTGAGCGATTCAGCGTGTAATTATTAGCATTATTTCAATATGTCTCACGAAAATTTAAATTCAACTAGTGGCTCTATAGCTGAAGAACTACCGAGACTGTGTTTAAAAAAAAAATCGGGAAACTGAATCGACCAAAAAAGACCGGGTTGCACCCCGGGAGTGCCGGCAGAAGTGAAACCTCAATGACATTGTAACAGATTTTTGATCAGGTCATGTGTCCGTCTTACGAATTTTCAATATGTCGAATCTTACGGTCACGTGACCTATTGCGAGTTTAACATTTTTCCCTCATCACAAAAGTGCACAGTGCCGCTATAGAAGTTTTCACTTCAAACAACGACATGATAATTGAGTCGACTCACAAATTTTCACGAAAACGGTGGAGAAATACGATCAGCAAAGAAGAATAGCCGGGCAGACGCCGGATATACGAAAGCATGTTTGCCCTAGCTGTAACGGAGGAATTTGTTCGATCGCGCACTAACACGCTGTAGACTTTGCAGTGTAGAGAGATGTACAGTTTCAACAGTCAGAATAATACGTTTGTAAGCGTAAAAAAACCCATAAAATATGATATTTTTAAACCTCGAGGACTCGCTTAGTGGTGTTAATTTTATTTGCTTTCCCAGTAAAGCCAACGAGGATTCTGTCATCAATAATTATTAGCATTGGCTGAATTGGGTGTATAAATATATTCGTTGAATAGTTAAATTGATTCCATTCGCACGATGAGTTCCGAAACTTTGCTAAAATTGTGGTACGCTCAAACTTAATTAACAGTTAATCGTATAGAAATTGAGAACTCCATTGGGAGATTTGAAGGGTCAATGATCTTTTTTTTTAAAGAAATTGTGGAATTCGCAACATTTCAAAATATGTATGATGCCTAAATAGAAAACCATTTCGGTAAATGTTTTATCTAAACCTAATATTTAGTCGTTTTCAATTTAATAAAATCACTCGATTTTAAGGAAATCGCAGAAATATATAATGACAGTTAAATTTGTAATAAATGTAACTACGGGCGACATGTTTCTTTTCGGCAGGTTTTCAGGATGAGTGAGAAAATATCTGCAGATAAAAATATAGCGTGGAAATGAATGTCTAGTTACTACTAATGTGTAAATACTGTCGACAGATATTGATAATTTTATACTGTTTCTTTACCCTAAAGAGGACGCAAGCTATGTCGTAAATGTCACCACTGAACAATACATAACATTTGTATTCATTGTAGCACTCCATATACAAACACTATTACATTAAAATGTAATTTTATTTACAGCGCGCGATGCAACGTTTATTTTGTAGTGGAATTTTTAGAGCATCCGATAAATTTCCGATGCGTTCTACATAAAGTAACCGTGGATTAGCATAAACTGTTTATCGAAACGGACCGAACGTGAACCTTTGCGTTTATACGGCACGACGTGTTTACGATTGTTTACCTTTACAGCGTCGGAACGGAAGGCACTTTAAATAAAGAAATAAAATTTGGAAATTGCTTACCTATGAATTTATTGGGAGGATGCCTAATCGGACCGGTAAAATCAGTAGTACCCTAAGACAAAATAAGAATGTTTTATCGAATTGAGAATAGATTTTGGGGAAAAATAAAAATGCAATCGTGAATGTTATAGGGTACGTGAGCCACCTGAGAGCGCACCAGAGAACAGAAGAACAACACTCTACTTACAATAATTGTTAGTACCAAAGTCAAAATACGCAGTCACTGTGGCCGAAATCGGTCAGGACGACAATATCATCATTATCATGGCAACCAAACTTGTTATTGACCTCGCCGTTGAAACAATATTTTTTTTCATTATCAATTCTAAATGTTAAAATACTAGTATTTTTTTTACTTTAGAACTCCAACTGTTAATTAGCAATTTAAAACAGACATTAATGCATATATAACCAGTATTGTAAAATAATTTCAAATTCAAATAAATTAAAATAGAAAGTCGTCGGCTGTAAAAATCTTTATTCAGAGGACACTGTTTTCTTGAACCGTGTACTCAGTGAGATTATTTATTGGCAAACTTGTTACTCCGTGTATGGCCGGCTTTATTCTTTGTTGGAAATACGTGGTCTTTATGTTTAAAAGGACGTATCCGCCGAGTATTTCGTATGGGTGATACGACTTTTTCATACACAGGACAGTGTTTCTATAAATAAATATTTATTGTTTTGAATAAGTGTACTTCCGATGTCTGAATAAAATGAACGTTGTTGCGTTTTATATATGTTTAAAGAAAGAAAGAAAGAAAGAAAGAAAAGCATTTATTTGTGACAAACACATAGTACGTAACAAAAATTACAAAAATAGGACGAACACTGTTTGTCACAAAAGGGCCACAACTCAGCATGAAGCTGGCAAAGCCAGCGCTGTTCTTCCGTTGTGGCCCAGGTGCATGCCCCAGCTCGCCGACGACGCGGCTACACTTGCCGATTACTGACAATATTTCTATATTTTTTTGTTTTATTTTAGTCACAACGTGCAATGTATGCAAAAACAATCAATGCACGTGCATACTACTCTTAATCTACTCTTAAACTATTCTTAACCTTTAGTACAAACTTGCAAAAACAAAACGCAAACTACTAGGATATAATAACTGTGGATAATGCAAAACCAACCGTCACTGTCACGTCACGCCGACCAGAGAAGAGAAATTATCAAGTTTAGTTTACGGCATAATATTTAACATAAATTCCAAATGTAGTTTACTGGACAGCCTATGCTACAATTTGCAAAAAGAGAAACCAAGCAAGGCAAGGCACAAATAGCACGGATTGGCTTATGGGACATAAACTGCAGGTACATCAGAGGTTGCTTACAGAAAACTAGTATCATGTCTGAAATTTTCCTGTCTTTGCTGGTGTTCGTAAAACTCTTTTCTAAGCTTAACCTTGAAACTATGCACACTTTTCAGGTTCCTCAGAGGCGGAGAAAGGTTATTCCAACATTTAGTTGCCAAATACCTGAAACTTCCGCGAAATGCAGCTGAGCTGTGCTTATGCGTTAACAGCTGTAACCCACATTGCCGAACTCCCCGCAACTTACGGAAGGACAGCTTCTTAAACAGATATGGTGGTGTACTACCTCAAATAGAAGACATGCCAAATGAAGCTTTCGTCTATGCTTTCATTTATGTCATAATTTGTTTTCTGATACCACCTTCTAAATGAGTAAGTATAGTATTACAGGTTTTTATATAGCGTGGCCTGAGGGTAAAATCTTGGAACCGTAATTTTGAACCAGTTAACCTGAACCGATTGAGCTGAAATTTTGGGTATAAGTATAGTTTGGATGACAATTCAATATTATGGTACCATCGAACTGATCTGATGACGTAAAAAGAAGGTGGTCATGGGAATTCAGTACTTAACGTAACCCCGTAGAGTTTGGGCGTTATAGAATCGTCTCTATGAGTTGATTCTATGAGCTGGCATTAAAAGCTTGAAACATAAAATGTTATTTTGTTGCTTTTTTGTGCAAATAATATACGAGCTGCCCGCCCCGGCTTTGCACGGGTGGTGCACGATATATATTCATTATTTACTTTACCTCGTATAATATATGAGTCATGAGCATTTTTATTTGAGTAGGTAACTAAATACGTGAGCAGATGGTCACCGAACCGGTCAACCTGTCAGTTTATATACGAAACTCTTATGACTTTAATATAACCAATTTATATAACCAAATTGTTGTGGGTAGACTTAAGATTACTAATGTAGTACCCACAACTAGAAGAATAAATCAGTTGTTGTCTCGGTCTTGCGCTGTTTCATTATCACTACATGGTGACAGCGGTGTAGTTTTGCAATAAATAACGTTTTGTGCAAAAAACGAATCGGCTACTTATAGAAAAGCGTCTGCATAAAGTGTAATAAGTAATTATTAGTGTGCAGTGCGTCAGTGGGCCTTATATTTATAATGGAACACGCGAGGCCTCCACCCGAACTCAATATGGCGGGCGGACCCGTTACCCGGGCCGACTCATGGAAGCGGTGGAAACAACAATTCATATTGTTTATAAAGGCGTCTGGGGTGAGCAGTGAAGCTGGCGGGGTGCAGGCTAGCTTACTCGTCAACCTCATCGGACCGGAGGGATTTGATGTATTCCAGACGTTTACTTTCGATAGCGAGGCAGACAAGGATGACGTAAAGGCCATAATAAAAAAGTTTGACGAGTATTTCGGCGCAAAAGTTAACATAACCTTGTTAAGGTACAGATTTTTTACTCGGAATCAAGAAGACGGGGAATCGATTCAGTCTTATGTTACGGCTTTGCGTCTCCAGTCAAAAAAGTGTATGAGATTGAACAACCTGACTCATGCAGTAGTGGATCGGCGGAAGTAGAACAGTTTTATATGGACATGGTTCGCAGTGATCAGGGTAAAGAGCAATGGTCCGAGACCTGGTTGTGTGAAAATGGGGCGGAGCGATTTAAACTTGACAGTGGCGCAGACATTAACGTTATCTCTTTAGAACGATTTTTGTTACTAGGTTTTAAGGTCCAAATGTTACAATCCGCCAAAATGAAACTGGAGTCTTATACAGGCGATATGATTCCTATTAAAGGGGTCTGTAATTTAAATTGGTGGTACAAGAATAAGCAATACTGCTTACAGTTTGCAGTCGCTAACATCAAGTGTCAGAGTGTGCTGGGACGGCAATCATGTGAGGAGATAGGTTTAATTAAAAGGGTAAATGCCTTAAATTTAACTAAATACTCGGATCTATTTAGGGGTCTAGGTTGCCTACCAGGTAAATATCACATTATCGTAGATAAATCGGTTCCACCAGTCATATGTGCAAATAGAAAGATACCGCTGGGACTGAGGGACAAGTTAGCCGATGAACTAAAAAAAATGGAAGAATTAGGGGTAATCAGAAAGGTGACGCATCCTACACAATGGGTTCACCCATTAGTACTTGTAGCGAAAAAAAATAACGGAATACGCGTGTGCCTCGACCCGCGCGAACTAAACGTGGCAGTACAGCGCGCGCACTATCAGCTGCCCTCGCTGACGGAGTTGGCCACGCGCTTGCGCGGCGCCACCTGCTTCTCAGTGCTGGATGCCAACTCGGGCTTCTGGGCAGTACAGCTGGATGATGAGAGCGCTGATCTCTGTACTTTCGCTTCTCCTCTAGGTAGATATCAGTTTATACGTTTACCCTATGGAATAAACTGTGCGTCAGAGGTGTTCCACGCAAAAATGCAGCAACTGCTAGAGGATCTCGAGGGTGTGGATAATTTCATAGATGACATTATTGTATGGGGTAAAACTAGACAGGAACACGATGATAGGTTAGGTGCGTTACTAAACAGAGCGAGAGATATAAATCTTAAATTTAACAAAGACAAGTGTAAAATGGCGGTTCCGCAAGTTACTTACTTAGGGCACATTTTTGACGCTAACGGTATGCGGCCGGATAGTGAAAAAGTTAGAGCAATAAGCCAAATGCCGCCGCCGACCGATAGGAAAAGTCTGGAGCGATTTTTAGGGGTAGTAAATTATTTATCGAAATTTATACCCAACTACTCTCAACGCGCAACACCTTTAACTTGCTTACTTAAAAAAGAAAATGATTGGCAGTGGGGACTTGCAGAACAAGGTGCGTTTGATGATTTAAAAAAATGCGTGTGTAGCGCCGGCGTGCTGGCGTTTTATGACGTGCGGGCTCCGGTGCAGCTGTCCGTGGACGCGTCGCGCGACGCACTGGGCGCCGTGCTCATGCAGGGCGGGCGGCCCGTGGAGTTCGCCTCGCGCACGCTCACGGACGCGCAGCGCCGGTACGCGCAGGTTGAGAAAGAGTTATTAGCCATTGTGTTTGCTTGTGAACGATTCCACCAGTATATATTTGGCAAGGAGAAGGTTCAGGTGGAATCGGACCATAAGCCCTTAGAGAGCATTTTCAAAAAACCCCTGATGTCTGTCCCGGCACGCCTGCAGCGCATGATGTTGCGTCTACAACATTATGACTTGGTTGTCACTTATAAACCAGGAAAGTTTATGTATATAGCGGACACATTGTCTCGGGCGCCGTTACCAGACCTATACAGTGAGGAAGTTCATAAAAATAACTCATATCAAATACGAATGATAGTTAATAACATTCCAATCTCAAACGCTAAATTAACACTTATTAAGAAAGAGACTCAGCGAGATCCGGAGTTCTTAAAACTATCAGAGTACATTACTATAGGCTGGCCGGATCACAAGTCACAGGTAGTGGCCGACCTGAAAATATTTTGGTCTTACAGAGAGGAATTATTTGAAGTGGACGGAGTTATTTTTTAAAATATGTCGGTTTTAATACCGCGAGCCTTACGATCAATGATGTTAAATATAATACACGAGGGCCATATGGGTATAGACCGATGTAAACGGCGCGCGAGACAAGTCATGTACTGGCCCAGCATGTCGCGGGACATCGAGACCATGGTGAGACGCTGTGCCACCTGCCAAGAGTGCTCAAACGCCCCATCCAAAGAACCGCTTTTACAGATTGAAATCCCAATTCTTCCATGGGAGAAAGTGGGCTCGGATATCTTCGAAATAAGGAAAAAATACTTCCTTATACTTGTAGATTATTATTCGAACTTCGTGGAAGTATGTAGCTTACCCAATATCACATCAAATGCTGTAATTGCAAACATAAAGGAAATATTTTCGCGTCATGGAATACCAGAGACTCTCATAACAGACAATGGCACGTGTTATTCGAGCCGAGAATTTAAGCGTTTTGCTTCAGAATGGGATTTCAATCATGTAACTTCTTCACCAAATTACTCTCAATCTAACGGAAAAAGTGAACGAGCGGTTCAAACTGTGAAGAACATGTTGAAAAAGTCACTTATAAGTAACGGGGATTTTTATTTGGCACTTCTAAATTACCGGAACACCCCCCGGGATGGTTTGAGTTCTCCTGCGCAACTGTTGATGAGTCGCAGGTTGAGGTGTAAGCTTCCCGTACACCCAGAACTGCTCAAACCTCAGCCCGTTGACGCATCTGAACACCAAACAATGTTACGTAACCAACATAAAGCCAAAGAGAGGTATGACAAACATTGTAAAGTGTTACCCACACTCAATATAGGCGATGACGTAGTTTGTATAGACGGGAAAGCTAGAACTCGTGCTACGGTTATTGGTAAAGCAGCGACTCCTCGCTCATACATTGTTCAAAATAAGGTGGGAGGTAAATTTAGACGTAATCGTCGTCACTTAATAAAATGTACTGTGAGCGACGAGCCAGCGGCATCTTTGAATTCGAACCCGCTCCAGCCGTCAGCTGACTGCGCGGACGAGTTCAAGGACGCCTGCGAAGAAGGGGGTCACGAGGAAGCAGGCGAAAATGCACCTTTTGATCTCGATAATAAGGTAGACATTAGATCAATGACGACTTTCGCGGGACCCACTACTAGAAGCAAGGCTAAACTAATAGCAGATAAAGCAGAACAGTAATTAAATCCATTGTGCTAATAGAATTACTTACCTATAATATATTATGTCTTCGGTTAAAGTAATTTTAAAGAAATTTGTAAACAAGATAAATACCTAGCCGATCAATTGACTTATTGTAATTTTATTGCGTTCGCATATCTCATTCAAATACTTAGTAAGGTGGATAAGATTGCAGTTATTACTCTTACTAACCTACAGATAAGGTTCAAATCAAAAGATCGGATGGGTAGTGTTACTTAAAAATATTATCTAATATGTATACCTAAGTACTGATACTGATTACACTTATTCTGTGTTTTCTGACACAGATGTTTAGATATAAGTAGTCTGGTTAAGTACAAGTTATTTAGGTAAATTAGTCTATGTACGTAGTATACGAGATACCTACTTACTTACCTACTCGTTCAAATCAATGAATTAACCACATACCTATCTTTACAGAATAGCGATTTGGAACACTGGTATGTAGGTGACCACATTGATAGGGTAGCACCTAAGTATTTTTTTTCTTATAAATTTATTTTTCTCTTGTTAAAATGAAATGTATTTTTTTATATGAAAGGGAATATGGATATATATGTACCTATAGGTAGGCAGCTATAGTAGATTATATAGTTATTTCAGGAACGAGATTGTCGTAAATAATTTGTAAACAGGTAGGTACGTAGTGTTATATAAAATAAATTTAAGATTAATCTTTCTAAATCCTTTTGGGGGAGATGTTGTGGGTAGACTTAAGATTACTAATGTAGTACCCACAACTAGAAGAATAAATCAGTTGTTGTCTCGGTCTTGCGCTGTTTCATTATCACTACACAAATGTTAAGCAAAACCATACTGTAAATGCTCAAATATAAACATATTTTTCATAACACATTGGCCAGGCCTTGTTTTGGCACACCTCGTCACAACATAACTTCAAAATAAATTCAGTCTAAGCCCTCATGACACCACAAAAGCATACGAACATTATCTCCATGAAAAACAATTACCAGCGCACAACACGAACACGAAAGCGAATTCAAGAAAATTCGGGTGAATGTACAAATTAACATTGTGACTTAATTTCGGAACACCGTGTCAAAACGTAATGGGTGAGTCGCGTATTATGAGGCCCATTATTAAATGGGCGTATATTAATATGCATTAAACGGTGCATACGCTGTTCTTAGTACGATGAGAAAAACGCGCAAAACGGTGAAGTAAGCCCATAATGAAGTAAAATGTACGCGGATCTTCGTTACGAGATAATTATGAGTGATGTAAGGTTAAATTGTGTTATGAAAATTGATATTCATATTTACTTTGTAAAACACTAACTTCAGGTTTTGGTAGCGTTTAATGCTTGTGAATTTTCTATTCTAAAAAATAAAATAACAAAGAATAGAAAGGCAGATGACGGGAATACGTTGGATACAATACAATAATAGTATTTACGTCACACCTGGCCATAATGCGAGTTTTACTGCACGTTGCGCGTACGGGAAAACTCGCATTGTGGCCAGGTGAAGACATAAAATTTTGTACGCAACACGGGCGGTAATTCGTAAAGCCCTAGAGCGCATATTTATGGCCCTTACCTTCGGTTCGGACCACAAACACCTGCGATCTGGGGCATATACTAATTCACCGCCCTAGTTACGTAATGTACTATTATTGCACACCACCATTTATAAAAACAATACCGAATACCTACAAGTAGCCGAAAATAACAGGCGGTGTCATCGCTAAAAAGCGATCTCTTCCAGACAACCTTTGGGTAGTGGAGACATTGTAGCAAAAAAAAATTGAATTGTAGCAGAAATTGGTAAACGATATTCCTTCTGAGGCAGTCCTGGTAAAAATGGAAAAAAAGGAATGTACTTACGCGGATTTCAAAACGTTGCGCGCGCATGCGTCCATAAGCTGCGGTAACCCCTTACGTGATATTTAAAAATAAGGGATGACATTCCATTGTCGCGTACCTCACTAATACTGAGGACCTTTAAAGGGTGGGCACCTTGCACCAAACCGTCTATGCGGTGTTTGTGAATCGTGAATAATGAATCTATGGAAAGTTTGACAGTTCTCTATGGAATGACAGGCTAGGCACCGTATATAACGTTGAAATGAAATTAAATACATTTTTTTGCTAGAATGCAGGAACATGATGGTAGAGTCTGGCAAACTTTCGTTTGACCTGGACTTTTTTAAAAGTGGCAACATTATAATCTGTCAAAGGCACGTCGAATTCTTTGGTAAGATTTTGTTTACACAATTATTTTGCATTAATAATTGCCGTAATATGGGTAAAACAATAAAAAAGTAATGTGCGAAAGCTGCTACATACTATGATCAGTAAGTTCAAGCAAAAACAAGAGGAGAAAGAAGTTGTTTTCCAAGAGAAACAACAATGATTAGATGCGATTTCGGATTTTTTACGTTAGTATGACTTTGTAATCTTAATCCTTGTCGGCTGATTATTTGTTATAATAGTATTGACAATAATGATGATACGTTTCTTATGTTTACAGATAATCTTGAAAATATTCAAGGAATCCGTAAAAAACAAAAAATTAGTAATACGATATGTTTTTTTTTTTAATTTGCCGCGTTTTCCCAGGTCACGCTTTTGTTTGCCAGACTATATTAACAGATATATTTTGAGATCCATATACATTCAGCCACCCAGTGTATAATAATGTATGTAAGTTGGTGCAACCTGTGACCTACATTTTCTCAGCAACATGCCTCCCACCATAATTCACCTCAAAATCAAGACAAGTGCATGATATTAACGGGAGTTTTTGTTGGTACATTTTACTGAGTGCCGTTCCGTGTAAACAGAGTCGGCCCCCGGCGATCCTATGGGATTATAGCCGTTTCCACTTTTATGTGTGCGTCCTTCTAGCCGGACCACGGAAACCAACTGAATGGTTTCCTCATGTTAACATAATAGTGTCTACTTATGTATGTATAGTGTAAACCATCAATTTATGACAATAAGTATGAATTATAAAATTTTACCTAATTTTTAAAAAGGCGTTTGACTAATAAAAAAATACCAGTATAAAACATACCCGTTCAAAAACATTTATTTTTTCAAAAGTAAATTAAATTTTACCGATAGGATAAAAATAGCAAAAATGAACTTGTCCCCGTGCCTGAGATCGATTTAGCTGTCAATTACTATAGGACATTTCCAGCGGTTTCTGCAGCAATGTCTAACTTTTACTTACAGAGGGCGTAGCACGGTTGTCATTTTATCACTTATCGCTGTGGATAAGACATCCGTCACGTTCTGACAAGTATGCGAGTGCGAGAGTGACGGGTGTCTTATCCACAACGATAAGTGATAAAATGGCAACCGTGATACGTGTGTTTTATTGTGTTCAATTGTAGTTCTACTTCGGCATTTGATGCACTCTTAAAACTGTATCGAATGGTGTGAAAAAAGAAACATTGAAATGCTGGAGTTTGTTTTAATACCAATTGGTGGCAAATTTCTATAAACAGGTTTTTATGGAGGTATTTGACATCGAATCCTTATCTTGTAAAAACTACATCAATTCGCAATTCGCAGCCACAGCGAATCCCAATGGATAATAATTTAGAAATAAATTATGGTTACAAAAACTCGATTTTTATTATTCTCTTCATTTGTGTTTTATCCCAGGGTAAGTTTTTACAATAACTAAATATAAAGTAAAATATAAAACTTATATAAAAAATATAGAATTATTATAAAAACCTAACCTAGGGTGCTGCCGGCAGTGAGGCAAGGCGAGGCCTAAACCATCGGTGGGTAGGGGGACAGAGTCCTCTCTCTGTCGCTCTATCCCCACCTCCTGAATATCCTCGCAGTGTCAGGTGTAATTTTTTTTTACCATATCTTGGGACTATGGGGTCCCGGAGTTTTGGAAGCCATGCGTGGGCCCTTATAAACAAAAATAACTAATTTCTGATTACACATTTGATAGCTAAACATCGCTTGGGGAATAAGATTGTACATTTATTTTAAGCTTTTGACCACTTAGCACTTAGTTTATACCCATTTTAAATTGATATTGGCTTGGTTGTTTCTATCCAATTGCAACAGCAGCAACAGCGGCAAGTTTAATTTCAAGGGGTCCTGCCAGGTCAACGAACACTTTCGATGCAAACTCCGAATAAAACGTGATTTGAATGCGGCTTTTTCGGGTATTGATTTTTGTAACTGAATAAGCGGGGATCAAATCAAAAAGGTTGATGGGTTCTATAGAAACCTTTATATTCATACATATCAGTACATAATAAAGTAAATAAACACTTTTATTACATTCGTGTTTTTGTCGATGTTTGCGTCACTGTCAGTCAAAAAACTAACTCCGTCGTTTCTGTGGTCAATAGTTAAGAGGGGGCGTACCGCCAGGGAAAAATCAGAAATCACCCGCGCGCCCCGCACCTGCCGCGCTGATGCGTCTATTGCTACCCCGCTCCTTCTCGCATAGTATATGCCCCGACAGTCAGATGAAACATGATGAATACCTATGAATAATAGGCATGATGACTCATGTTCAAATTGATAACGTAGTGATGCTAAATGTATAGTAAACCATCAAATTACCGTAATAAAGTATAAATAATAAAATATAAGATAAGAAGAAGTAAGATGATTGCTTGATTGTTTGATTGTGTAAGATTGTCCCCTTATATTTATTTATATTTATTTATTTATTTTTTTTAATTAAAATCGTAAAAAGATATGAACCTTGAAAGTTTACAAAAAAAATTTTTTTTTATTGTACAAGAGTAAATTTAAAGGTACTAATAGAATCCTTAGGCTTTTATAGAAACAAAATTGTACAACAATTATGTACTTAAAGGCAGTATTCCGCGAATGAAACAACAATTTAAGAACCTGATTTTCCATACGACGATACATGTAGGTACTTTGTATTAACAAATGTGGGCTGTGACGTCACGCCTGTCTGTCTTTCAGTATTAAGCGTTTTGCGCTGCCGCCAGCGAGGTCAATCTTTGTCTCAAATTTTTGGGTATTTATGTTCTTTCATTGTAGTTCCTCCAATACAAACATTTGTTCCTGTCCAAAAACTGGTTCAAATGACATCATAAAAAAATTTAGTCATCATCCCTATTATAAAAAGTCGGAAGCAAGACAAAATCTGTACCTATATTTGAAGATATTATTTTCGCTATTAAGTCAGAGTTTCGAGAGCTATAACTGAAATATGACCTTCCGTTTTTTAGGGTTCCGTACCCAAAAGGTAAAAACGGGACCCTATTACTAAGACTTCTCTGTCCGTCTGTCAGTCTGTCACCAGGCTGTAACTCAAGAACCGTGATAGCTAGATAGTTGAAATTTTCACAGATGATGTATTTCTGTTGCCGCTATAACAACAAATACTAAAAAATAAAATAAAATAAATATTTAAGGGGGGCTCCCATTCAATAAACTTTTTTTTACTATTTTATAGATAATGGTACGGAACCCTTCGTGCGCGAGTCTGACTCGCACTTGGCCGGTTTTTTATTTACTAAATCACGTAAGGGTTACAATGGCTAGTAAAAACCTAAAGAAAAAAAAGTCATAATCGAATTAAAACTTTTGTGAGACATGTCTAAAATACTACTAATAAAACCACGGTTAAAGTCACGTATTAAATGTCACAACAGGTGACATGTTTCGAACTCTTCGGGAGTTCTTCTTCAAAACAATCATCGAAAACACTCATCCTGAAGAAGAACTCCCGAAGAGTTCGAAACATGTCGCCTGTCATGTCATAGAATACGTGAATTTAATTGTGAATTTATAAGTAGCATTAAAAAAAATGTTATATATTATGAAACCTTCGATCATGTCTATGAAAGTCAGATTTTCAGGCCACAGTGTTACGGCCAAATTTTTCAATTCTGATCTCGGATTCCTGCTTGGAGACAATGGAGACGCTCTGGCCCTTTAGTTATCAATTTTGAACATACTGGTAGGTACTAAAGAAAAACTGCTTAATTGTGTTCACTTTTTTTAATATAAAAATGACCAAGTTCGCAGGCAATAATTGTTGGAATCTGCACCCTCGATAACCCTAAAAGCGACACCCGTGATGACTTTAAAGAAAAACAATGTCAATAATGTCACTACGGGCGACATGTTTCGAAATCTGCGGGAGTTCTTTTTCAGGATGAATGCTTTCGCGGCGGTGTCGCTTGAATCACGACAAGATTCAAGCGAAACCGCCGCGAAAACACTCATCCTGATGAACCCCCGCAGAGTTCGAAACATGTCGCCCGTAGTGACATTTAATACGTGAGTTGAACCTTGTATTAGTATTATTTCAACATGTCTCACGAAAGTTTAAATTCGAAAAACAATGTCCGCCATCTTGGAATTCAAAATGGACATCATTTCTCGAAACGCCTGAAAACGTATGTTGTTCTTTAAAAAAAACGCGCATCGTAATTTACAACAAATATTTCAAAAATGAAAATAATGCGACCACTTTTTGAATTATTTCCGACTTCGAATTCGTATTTAGAGACCGAGAGGACATCGATTTTTAAATTAACCGGATTTATTCTCAACTAGCGATCCGCCCTGGCTTCGCTCGGATACTATATTAAATTACATTATACATATAAACCTTCCTCTTGAATCACTCTATCTGTTAAAAAAAACCGCATCTAAATCCGTTGCGTAGTTTTAAAGATCTACGCATTCATAGGGGCAGACAGCGGGAAGCGACTTTGTTTTATACGAGTACTATGTTGTAGTGATAGTGATAATCTTTCATAAAGTAAATACACGCTCGACAGAAAAAATGTTCGTGTAGTTTTGCATGTACTGCACAAATTATTCTAAGAAGCCGGTCGCCGGCCGATCGCTGCGTAATCTTATGGTTGTATTTTGAACTTTAAGGTCTACATGTTAAGGTCGACTTTTAAATATATTATTTCAAAATATACCAAAATATCTACTGGAATGTAATGATACATTCATTCACTGGACGAATATACTGGGTCACAATATTATTGAAATAATTATGTTCACCGTGCTGTCGTGAGAGCACAGAACGTAGTCCTCTCGTCTCAGCGGAGCGATTGCGATTGACTCCGCCCGCGAACGGCAACAGAAGATATACCAAACTGCACGAAACACGCGACGGGAGAAACAGTATCGCGCTAAATAAAAAAGACCTATACGCCAAATACGTTATACCTCAATAAGTCTGAAAAGGGACTACATAAAAAAACGGCGCTCGTCAAATCACTAGGCAATATCAAGAGCTATTAATACACTAAATTTTTACGTAAATTATATGCACGGGAACGGCACACAATTGAAATTAGGTAAAAATAAGACATGTTTTGGCGATTGTTTTCTATCGAGGCAATTTTGGTTTTGTATGGTTTTTTTCTGACAAATAGATTGCAAATATGATGTAGTTTCTGTATGTTCATTTTCCTGGCATTCGCTTTAGTTTGTCATAGGTAAATATTCAATCTAAGAACTCCGATTTCGCGGAGCGCCCCCTCTTAAGGGCTTATGTGAAGCGCTCATAGCCTAGCGGCGTCTGCTATTCGGAAACGATAAAGCAGGTTAGGCAAAGATGGTAGCAGTCAGTTTTTTTTTGCCGAGTTAGAGGCCTTAGGGCGGCTTAAGAACTTCTAACAGTCTAGTTGCCCACTCACTCGATAAAGGGGGGACAAATGTTACTCGCGTCCGCAGGAGCTGCCTACCACAACCCTGCACGTGTCCCCTGGGTGGTACTAAAGAGTGACAAACTTTAAAGGCCAAAATAATGTATGCCATAAGGGCTTATGTTTATAAATAATATGTTTTTATTGCATAGCATTCTAGAAGAGGCGACGCCGTTAATGCGGATTCAGAGTTCATCCAAAAATTAGGCTTTATAGCTCCTATCTTTGGGAATGTCCTCAGAAGAGACGCGAACCTAAATCTGACAATGACCCATTTATAAAAAGGAATCGTTTGACTAATACAGAGTACGAGCCAAAATATATTGGTGATAAGCATTCGGCCCTATTGATAAAGAGCCTGTCCACTGGTAAGGCACCGGAGCTTATATAATCAGTGCCATATGTGTCACAACCTATTGTGGTTGATATAAAACTTTAAACAATAAATTGTATTGTACCCAAATGTTGTCTGCGACTTAAGTGATAGGGCCTGTTGTTTAACCTTTGTATCACTGTGTTTTCTGTACCCGCTTTAGGAATTAAAAGTATTTGTATTGTATTGTATTGTATCCTATGTCTATGTGGGGCTTTTAACTATATTTATACAATACTAGCTGCCTTGGCATCGCGCGTATTGCAGAGAAATCAGGCAAACCCGCTCGATAAAATATAGCCTGTTACCATCCAGAAAGTCCATTAAATATACACGTGAAAGAATTTTTGAAATCAAATTAGTGGATCCGCCGGCAACCCAAAACATACAAACTTACAATTTTTTTAATTAGTATAGATTTTTTTAAATCATAACCCGAGAGGATGGTATAGGGATAAAAATTTGTTAGGGAGTCTTATTATTGAGTAAGTACTTACGCGGGAGTAGACTATAGATGACGGCTAGATTTTTTTTATATATCCTAACCGGTTACCGCAGCCTATTGATGCCCGCAACTCTTCAAATACTCTAAAAATACGCTTGTTCGATCTTTTAATATACATCCCAAATAAGCATAATAAAAGTGAATAATTGTTACATTTTTGAGCCTCTGATATTAACACTCAACCTAATTCAATAAAATGAATGACACCCATTGTCGCGCATTGAATGCTCTCATAAAAGTCACTCATAATGAGCTAAAATGAGGGGTAATGCTGTTCCAACGACAAAACGTTGAACTAACCATTTCTGAACCATACTGGGAAGGCAATAAAGTCTGAAATTGGATACTCCAGCGTGTCTAGGTACATGTCACATTTGCAGCTATTCACCACTTGTATCATTTCATCCCACCTTCACCCCTAGTATATCTTGACGCTGAAATTCGTAATAACGATGCGCGATCGGAGGTCTGATTTGCGGTGGTTCATCTGGCGATTGGAAGCTTTGTGAATAAAGCACAGGTTCCATTGAAAGACGTAAGTCATTTGGCAATTAATGTCATTTATGATATGATGTATATACGGAGGGGGAAAATGAGGGGTGACTTTTTTATTTAAACATCCAAATACCCTTGAATAATTAATGGATGAAAGCAATTTTTGGTCGGTTTAAATTATGGATTTTATAATTTGAAGTAACAGAGTAAGTGACGTTCCTTTTATGAACTCATTATTATTGGCTTCTTTTGTACGTTTGGGATGTGGGGCTTAATTTTAGTGACTAAACGAATTGAACTACAGTTTCTATGAAAGTTGCGTATACAGGGTGTACTCTGTATATTAGGGTCTCCTTTGTTAGACCTAACAATTTTAGCCCTAATGCTGCATTGCACCTAATGTTTCATTAGACTTAATGCATTTTTTTGTGAAACAGTAAACTTTATAGGATTATTGGAAAACATACCTAACGTCTATTAAATTTGATGATAATAGCGATGGGCGAGTCAACTCGTATAATCCGGATGATGCGAATCAAGTTTCTGCGCGATTTGGATCAACTCGCCGCTGATTCGGTCGGTCGGTTGGTCTCACTCGCACTCGCAATACAATTGAATCGGATTTTACAACTGAATGCGAATATTGCGAGTCACTCCAACTCGCTTACGAATACGAGCTACGAGTGGATACGGATAAGAAAGTCGCGAATCAAACGCCATGCGGCAGTGCCACGCAATCCCCATTCGAATGATGCGAAGACGAGTCAACTCGCATTCTGATCCGGATCGGGGGGCGATAGTTGATTCGAATCATCTGAGTTGGAAAAATTTCAACTCGTGACCTCGCTAGATGATATCACTGTTTCGCAGAATGCAATACGTCTATGTAGTAAAACATTAGGTCTGATAAACACAGTGGCGTGCGTACCATATAGGCAAATAGGCAGTGCCTACCTTCCAAAATAACTCAAATGTATTTTTCTTCTCTATGATGGTACTATAATAGTTTTTAAAACAATCTAGTTCTTAACTTACATAACGACACGCGCTGCAATTTAAATTTGCGCGCGAATCAGACTGGCTCACAGCAGGCACCGCGAACGGCGCCTAAGCCACGGCACACACTCTCACAGTGCGCTTGTGTAAATATCGTCCGTGAACTATGTACGGATTTGCTCAGTGCGCACACGTTTACGCAATTCACACCCACACATGCTTTCCAAATCCGGCCGCCGGACCTCGTCGGTCAGCGTCAGCGCTGTGCGTGATTGGCCACAAATACTCGTATTGTGACCAATCACGCTTGCGCTACCGCCGAATTCCAGCCAATCGGCGTATTGTAATCACGATTCGCCTATTAAACGATCGTGCGGCACAAAGTTACATGCGGCAAATGAAAGAAGTCCCTTTTGCTGTGATTATTACTTGTAACGTGGGGCGTTCTAATTTGTCAGGGTTGTTTGTTTGCGAAAATTTGTTTTAAATGTCCTATTTGGAGTTGTGTTGTGAAAAAAATATTCGTGTTGTTGCAGTTGCATTACATAGTTCGGTTAGAAGCGATATTCTTACGTTTTCTATTGAATTTTCCGTGTGTTTTTGTTTATTGGCCTATTCTATTCTTGTGTATTAAGCCACAAATATGTGTTTTAGCTGTGAGCGGTGTATTGACCTAGTATGTTTGCAGAAGTTAACTTTCGGTGAATTTAGCAAGTTATTGTAGTTCGATAATAAGTAAAAGGTAGGTGTAAGACACAGTTGCAATAAGTTTGAACTCGGGGTAATATTACTCGTCAATTTCATGTAGGTATAGGTATAGTATCCTAGATAGTATCACTAACACAACGCACGCTGACGGAGACTCACTTTGTCGAAAGTCGAAATAGCCTAAGGCTTAGTAACTTACACAACACGTACGTAACATTACTTTACTTCATAACAGTTTAATTATGCATTTTTCTTTCTCTTTTCTACAAGTACGACACATAGGTGACGTACGTAGGTCTCCTCAAAAAAAAACTGCCTACCCTAACTCAAAACCCTATGCACGCCACTGGATAAACATGGGGTCAAGTGACTGGATCCTGTACTAAAGCTTTTTTTTAAAGATCATCAGCATTTTCAACTACATTCAGGTGAACTACTGAACCTCGGAAGTGCGCGAAAGCCGAGTTGCGCCGAAGGGGTAAGGCCTGTCTTTGCTACTATAGATACCGCTTGTACATAAATCCGTTGACGTATTTCGATTCAGTAACGTTGTAGACAGTGTTCTGGTACCGATAGGTATTTGTGACGAACGACGGTGCATTGTGTTTACTGAATAAAGGCAACACGGCAGAAAGTGTGAACGTAAGACCATTAAACCGGCTTTGGCGCAATTCATAAGCGAGAAGCAAGTCTATTCCAAACTTTTTGCATTAAAATCAGTTTAAAATTTGCCTGCGTTCGCTAACTTCACGGCTAAGGCCTCATAAATGAGTTCCGTCCTGCTTGCCTCTAAGGTTAAACTTGGCTCCCCAACAGTGCCCCAGAGCTGTAAATTCAACCGAACATCTTGCGTGTGTGAGGCGCGCGTCCGGCGCTGACACTTTCAATGCCACACAAAATTCGATAACCTTTAAGTACACAAAAGAGAACTACGGTAGAAAGGGTACACGAGTTGAGTTTTAATTTATGGCTTCATCCAAAACTTGAAACCAATAGTGATAGTTTATAACTACATGCTTAATATAGGTTTAATACTGTTTCTTTTGGGGTCGATTGGGAACGATCGGAACAATAATAGCCAAATCAACATCCAATATGGCAATTAGCTCGTGAACTAAGTAAATTACCTATTTGACATTGATTTCAAGTTTCACCATTGGAAAACTTTTCATAAACGGGTCTTAAGCGCGTATAGTTAAACCTATTCAATTACCTGGTCATTTTGGATGTGTTGCAACATTCATAGTCGTGAAAATCTGGCGTAGAGTAGCGGGTATGGGCACCTTTTAGCTAGCCTGGTTTTTTCTGACTGTAGCTACGCCTCCATGCTATATTATGATTTAACCTTTTTGGTGCTGGCTGGATGCGACCACTGGATACAAATAAAAAAGAAATAGTGATTAAATTGCAGGCTGCGAATGCATCAATCCAAATCGTGACAGTCGAATGCAATTTTTTTTTTATCTTTACTATGTAGTGGATGCATTCAGCCAACACCAAAAAGGTTTCATTATATTATTGTAAACTAAGCAGGCGTCGCTCACACTGACTATCCAAACTTTAGTTTTTCATCACTTGTACAGTTGACCTCAAAAATGTGTATACTTTTTACCGTATTGTAAAGGAATATAAAAGGCAAAACATCTTTGACATGGACTATACTCTCAGGTTGTGGGTGTTTCCATGATCTTTGAATGTTACACTCCAATACAATCGAAGTCCGCTGCCAGCTTGTTACATAAGCCGTCACGCCCGCCTGAAAGCACATTCTACTGAACAATGCCGACCATCCATTAATACTACATCGGCTTAAGTCATTGCGGGGGAACTTGCGCTCCGATGATTTGTATGCAATATCTGGGCTAAGCTGCACTGTGCCGAAGCAGATTTACTTGAGCAGTTAGTCCTCCATAAGTACCTACTTCCGTATAATTTGATCAGATTCAGATTATCTATTGGTAATTTTAAATACATTTACAAGTCATAACATCAATTATCATAATCATACATTTACATCATTTCAGGTTTCATAACAGTTAATTGACAAACAACACACATTAATTAATGCAGTTTATTCACTATAAACATATGGTACAGGTGTTACATAATTATACACGCTAATTTTTAATTCATGTTCAGGAGTATTTTTTTCTAATTCTGTAATTGATTCTAAACACGGTTAACTCGCAGTTACCTCAAACAAACGTTTTTTTCTGAATAAAACTGAATAAGGAATCGTTTTATAATTTTAAATCATTATTATAGTATCTGTGTTTGACGTATCTACTTAACTTCAAGAAGTGTAGGGTGACGAGACATTCGGTGGATATCAGTGTTAATATTATCATTAAAATTAATTTGCTGAACTTGACTTAATTGCATGAGACCTCATCCATTGAAATCCGTTTTGGCTGTTTATCAATATTTTTCGACTCCTGATCATCGATTAAAAATCATCGTGTATATAGTGTTCCTAATATGTTTAGCCATGAATGGCATTATGTATGAAATGTGGAAATTATTGCAATTAAAAAAGTCTAACACAAATTATTAAAGTCCAAGTCAATTCCATTCATGTTAGGTAATTATAATTGATTTCAATTATATCGATTACCGTTTACTTTTTAAGCTATAACGTCATATTAATTAGTGGCAGAGCAGAATAACTCGAAGCCCGTTTAGAGAAAAATAAATAGAACTATTTAATCGACAAGAAAACTAAAAAAATTACCTACCTACTTACTAGAAATATCTCCACAGCAAAAATTTTAATCGGTTCAGTGGATTAAACATGAACAAGCAGACACATTTACATTCGTGTTTATAACATTGGTATACAGATATATACTTACGTGTTGCTGAAATAATGATAATCTCTTCGACCAAGAAAATTGGGAATCTGGGTCCCAAAATTGTACACTCATACACAAATACAATTCATTCAGCTAATGTACAAATTGAAATCAATTAAGGTAACGGCGCCTTTTACCGTGGTACGCGAGGTAGTTTTCAAATGATTATAAAAAATGATGGGTATGAAAGCTCCTTAACGTCCTAGATTATTTTTTTAATTGAAGAGTGTTTATTTAACTTTCAGAGTCGTAACTTTTTGAACCAATTTTAGTTTATTATATTTGATAAAATATATATTGAAACCACGAAAGGAGAATCTTCTATTACCGTGGTAATGGATGGGATGTGATTCTATTACCGCAAAATTAGCTTTTATTACCGAGGGTACAAAAAGCAGCAATTTTCTACCATCGGTAATAGTAACCTGATACTCAATTCGGCACCCAATATCGAGGGTTAAAATAATATTCATGACGTTGGTTCCGTACTATATAAAAAGAAAGAAAACATAAAACATACTTAAATCAACAAAATGATGTCCACTGGTTATAAGAATAACTACTACTTGCAAACATAGCAGGTAAAGACTACCTTTTATTAAATCACAGTTACATTACATTATACTATGGATTCGGTATTTTGTATTCAAAGATTAAATAAATAAAATACGGGGTATTATAAAAAACCTAATAAGTACAATACTGAGCATACTAACAGGCTAAATGACTCGAAAACAATATTTTGCGTTTTGTGTAGGTAAGTAACACCTTTATCTATACTTATGTGTCGTTTCCGGGTTGTTCGAATGTTTTAGGACTTTATTTAATTTACAAATTTTGCTGGGATATGTTATTATCTCCGTTCACCACACATCTTAATAATACGAACCAGAGAAATCAATTTTGTCATGAAATTGTACGAACGGAACCCTAGATGTGATTTATTTTAAGAGAAAACTAAAATGTCACTCGGTAATAGATACTTCTTTTTAACCTATTACCGACCCAAACAAATATTGAATGGGTCGGTAAAATATTCCCATAGTTACTATTACCGATTGTTGTGGGATCTTACCATCGGTAATAGACTTAATTTGAAATTTTGTAAAATCTAATTCCGATCCATAAAAACGTTAGCATACAATTGTATTTTCATTACAAATCAAACATACATATTACAAGCTTGATATAAAACCAAAATCACATAACTGGTAAGTAAATATAGTTAATTATTACAACATTTAAACGACATGACAAAATAAGGGTTTCCATAGAAACTGCAGATTCAGTACTAAAGTTTTGGTTAAAAATTAAGGATTTGTTGGATACTTTCCATACCACGGAAATAGTTCATTAATAGCGTCAATAGATCAAGATTCGAATAGCTGTAAGAGATTGTATAATCGATGACATATAAAAAAGATAAAGCACAAAGAAGCAAATCGCCGACTTAACTATTACCGTGGTATGCCACGGTATTAGTTTCCCTAACTAGAAATGGCGTCTATCACCGCTGTATTTTATATTCCATTTTAAATGAATTTCCAGGCCCAAAAATATATAACGAGTACGCAAAAGTTGTGCAGAAAGCTATAGATAACCATTTAAAATCCATAGCATTTGTTCAATTGTCATAGGTATATCGTGAAATAATAAATAAGATTCGGGTATACTTACCAGTGACGCCATGCGTTTGTATGACACAACCTCTTCCTACGCCGCCGTCGCAGAAACTGACGGATTGCGTGCTTGTTATTTCATTCACACACATTTGCGTAAACAGGACCGTTAGTCAACTAAATTAGGCTTCATTTGTGTAAAGTATGTTTTATTGTAAATCGAACGGTTTGCTTTTAAAATGCGTATTTGAAAATGCCACGGTAATGGTAGCCGAATTTGATACCCCCGGTAATAGGCGCCGTTACCTTACCACGCTGGGTCCCTATTCCAGGAAAAATCTTAATAGTGTGATTCAGGATTGCTCATACACGAATCAGCGACATCTAGTGAGTACTTGGCTATCTATAAAATCTAAGTAAACAAATGTGAAGTGACAGTTGGACAAAAATAATAAGAAATACTTGCAAACAGAGAAATGATTTATTAGCACAGGATTTATAGTGTCGGCGATTCAATCATATGTTTCATTGTTAAGGTCAGTTTGCACGAACATACGATTATAGACCTATAAACGTTAAATATGGCGCCGGGAGCTGTCATTGCATAGGATCTTGTCAAACTTTCCGTACATTCAGATTTTAACGAACACCGTTTACGAACAAATGCAGACGGTTTGATGCCACTCACCCTAATTGGATGCGATTTCAATTAAACCCTCACTACGGTGGCCACTAACTCCCCAAAATCTTCCTCAGAATTAGGTAACTGGAGCGAGTATATATAATATAAACGACGTAAACGTCATGTAGCATCGCCATCCGTCAGCGGCCCTAAGCAGACCCTACTCAAAGCACAGATGGCGCCCGCTTTATGAAACAGTACCAGTGCCTACATACAAATTTTAATCTTGGCATCAATTTATTATTGCCTAATATGATCGTGGAGATTGAGGAATGTTTGCAAAACACGTTATTTAATTTTCATTTAGTGCTTTTCTTTCTGGGTTCCGTAGTAAAAATAACAAAAAGTTATCTGGTGTATCGAATATTTTCGGAGACAACCCGCTCCTGAAGTCACAAGAATTGTGTCTGCCTCTAACTTTCGAACCATGGAATCAAATAATAAGAAAAAAAACATGGATGAGGTGCTTTATAAATGCTTTCAAGGGAAACTGTTTTGAAAAGATGGATCAAATGATTTTTGAGTTATCGCTGGAAATCTCTTTTCTAAAGAAAAGGACAGTGCCGTGAGTTTCCTGCAATATTAAGTTAAAGACAATATATATTTTTTTAATATTGTATCCCAATTGATTGGTTGATTAATTTTGTCATTGATACAACCATGGTAATCTTTTTATAAAGAACTTCTTATAATAATAATTATAACATAATTATAATAATATGCTGTTATTTGACATCATAATATTTTTCTACGTAACCGTAAATATTTCCGTTACAAATTATTAAAACTAACATTACAACTGAGCCGTTCGTTTTTATCAAAAGATGATGAATCTGTTTGACATCATTTATCTTTCTCGCAAATGTCGTATTAACCGCAAACATAAATCAACACTTAAATCTGAAAGCTAAACCCTTCAGTAGTTGTCAGTGGTGTATTTCATTTCCGACAAGTTGAGTCGGGGGTAATGTGCCGAAACTGATAGTTGTAACTTCAGAGGGTTTGGGCTGTCATTTGATTATGTACTGGGTTTGGTTAACTCTCCTTGCAAGCTGCTTATTGAAAATAGAACGTCCAATGAATTGGAGAGGTTTAAGTCATTGAATAAAAATCTGTTGGTTCATATGATATGGTATATAATTCCACAGACTAGGGAGACAAAGGACACCAGTGTACATAGTAATATTAATAATTTACTTTATAAACAAAGTTTAAACTGATTTCAATGTAGTATTTGGAGAAGCTACGGTAGCCCAGTGGTTCAGGCATGCGGCTGTCAAACGGCGGTCGTGGGTACGAATCCCGGCTCGTACCAATGAGTTTTTCGGAACTTATGTACGGAATATGATTTCATATTTACCGTTAGTTTTTCGGTGAAGGAAAAACATCGTGGGGAAACCTGCATACATCTGCGAAGAAATAAAAAGGTGTATGTGAAGTCCCCAATCCGCACTGGGCCAGCGTGGGGACTACTGCCCGTTCCCTCTCATACATGAGAGGAGGCCTGTGCCCAGCAGTGGGACGTATATAGGCTGATGATGTGATGTGTGTGTGATGTGATTTGGCGAAGCCACCTACTCCACCTAGGTATAAGGAAAATTCCACATTTCCTTTCCAATTTACCGCATGAACTGCTTTCCAATACTAAATGTGTTGATTATTACCGAGAAAGCCAAGTCGCTATACGTGGGCCTATAATATTTGAAGAGTTCCGTCAATTCCTCAAGGATCTCGGAATTTTCATTTCATTAGTTGCTACTTTAGCGGAATCACGTCAGAATCTTTGACGTACCTACTTGAGGAGCTCCATTTGTCATCTGTGGTCTTCATCATCAGTGCCACCTTCACTAAAATTGTGATTTCCGAGGGTAAATACACGAGTAATAATAGAAAATACCGAAATATCTACACGCGTGCCTATAAAATTTGAGGGTTGCATTTCCCTGGTCCCATCCTATCGTCAGATCCGAATTGGTGATGATGTGACCAGCTCGGGAGTATACTCTATCGAATTTTTTTTTTTTGAAAATCGATTCACAACTGACGCAGAAATCAGTGAACATACTGCATACAAATAATGAAAAATAAATACATGGAGACATAGAATCTCGTCCTTTTTTGAAGTCAGTTAAAATGAAAAGAAGTTTGTGAGATTGTAAGTATGTTTGTATATTTTAGGTAATATCAGTTTAAAAAAATTGTTTCACTTACGTGTAGAATAGACTTTCTGAATGGTTATAGGCTATATTTCACCCCGCAAGATTGCCTGACCTCTTTGCAATACGCGATCAAAGCCACGCGGATAGCTAGTTGAATTAAAAAAAAAAAAAAAATCTAACATTTGCTAACCACGCTCAAAAGGAAAATGCTGCGTAGAGACACCTCCAAGTATAAAGTATGCAGGCTAGTATATATGCGCACTATTGGACACAACAACAGGTTAACCGTTAATATCCACCGGAGGTTTTCAAGGTCGTGGAGCGGTCATCATCATCATCATCATATCAGCCGAAAGACGTCCACTGCTGGAAATGGGCCTCCCCCAAAGAGTGCCAAAGTATACTTATAGTCACAGTTACAGTTTACAGTTTATTTATTACCTACCATTAATATTAATATTAGCACTAACAGTTATAACTTACATGCTAAATGGTAAATTAATTATACTTATCACGCAAATTTGAAATGCAACATGTCAAATGATTTAATAATGAATAAAACAGAAAAAAAAATAGAAAATAAATTATTGTTAGTCAAATTACTGATTATCATTCATCATTAGTAACAGGTCCAGAAATACAGATGGTCAATAAATATTATTAAGCTAAAATTATATAATATTGAAAGGTCAAGGAATACAGATGGTCAATACAAAGGTCAATAAAAAGAAATACAGAATGTCAAGGTTATTAATATAATTCAGGTCATGCAGTTATGGAGCTAGGAGTGACAACTTTCTCTAGATACTGAGAGGCAGCTGCCAAAGTGACCGGTCCTGCGCCACCCGCATCCAGTGGACTCCCGCAACCTTTACCAGGTCATCAGTCCGCCTTGTGGGGCGCCTACCTACGCCGTGCCTTCCGGTACGCGGTCGCCACTCGAGAACCTTTCCGCCCCAACGGCCATCGGTTCTACGTGCTATGTGCCCTGCCCACTGACACTTAAGTTTAGCGATTCGGAGGGCTATATCGGTTACCTTGGTTCTGCCGCGGATAGCCTCATTTCTGATGCGATCACGCAGAGAAACTCCCAACATGGCCCTCTCGATTCCCTTCGGGTGACTTTGAGCCTTCTTATGGCCCATAGTAAGCGACCACGTTTCAGTGCCATATGTCATCAATGGCAACACACACTGGTCAAGGACTCTCGTCTTGAGACTGCGGAATGTGACCGGGAGCGTTGAGCGGTATGCGAAGAAAAATCCTTCGATAGGAACAGATGCTTGGGCGAGGCTAACAGCAATAGGTAGATACAGGGACGGCTCCCTTCGTGGTTTCGTCAAGCCACTACAAGTAAGCCAGTCACCAACTTAGTCGGCAGGTATTATAGTGGATGCCAAGCGCTGCTACCGAACGCACGCGTAATACGCTTGTACATTCAACTTTTACCAGGGGATTAACTAATCGTGAACCTTCTGCATGTAGTACTATTATAGAACGAGCGAGCGAAGCGAACGAAGTTCTATGCTTCAGCTTTTGCCGAAAATCGTTTTTCCGGTGTCCAGTGCCCCGCTGTCCGGCTGTTCTCATCTACATCGCAGTTATATAGCACACGGCGTGCGAGCACTCGGGCTCTCTCTAATTATCCGTCTTTTTCTAAGTTTTCTAATAAGAGAGAGACGGATATTGCGAGAAAGCTCGAAAGAGCTAACCGTGCAGGTCGCATTTTTCAAGCGATTTTTATTTTGCGCTCTAGCACACCACCTCTTGCCTCTTAGCCTCTAGGCTAGCACGTGGTTATGGACTGGTTGTGGTAGAAAATATCTTCAGAAAATAATTGTGAATTTGGAAACGAATAGGTGCCAAGCCCAGGCTACCTATAAACAGCCATTTTATCTCCGACCACACGCGTCCATAAAGCATTGACCCAGTAAGATTTACTCCGGTCGGTTCCGGCTTGTCTATGGCGGGCTTTAGCGATAAATATGTAGGGCTTGTTAAATTTACTGCCTCTCGGTATAAAATAATACGATTAGCTCCAATTTCAAAACGTGTTTTGCTTTAGTCTGGTCAGCCGTAGCTATTGCATAAAATTGAAAATGATGTATTGGTAAAATTCGCAAGTATGGCCCTGAATCGGTATGCGGTATTTGGTACCTTACCGAGGGCATACTGAGGCTGTCCAGATTTCATTAATTGTTGATCAGTATTATATTGTGCAAGTGTGGCGCTCCTTCACTTCCGCGCATCCTGCGCCATTTAAATGTAGGCGCACAATAAAGATACCGTAGCGAGCCCGCTCCGACGAATGGCGGAAGTGGCTGAATGTGGTAAATGCCTGAGTTTAGGTAAGTACACCAAAATGTGATAATAATAGTTATGAAGACGATAAATCGCCTCAGCAACCTATACGGGCATCACAGGACGACCCGTGAGCTGTGTCGTGGTGAGATAGACTATGCGTCTGAACACTTAGAAAGAGACGGATAGTCTATGTTGCTGCGACATCTCGCGGGCGGTCTTGTGAAAGCCGGTCGATTACTGGTCGATTTTCTGCCTCCGACGTTTGAAGCGTGTAGCGTGTACCCTCTTCGATTGACTCAACAAATATAAACTACTCCTGTCCTTCACTTGTCTAAGAAAAATGTAATAGAACCTATTGTTCGCGTAAATACTGCGCTAAGAAATGAAATGTCCCATGTGAAAAACAAGGGTCGAATGCGATTGTCGCAAAACAAACGATCTACTAAAAAGCAGTCGCTTCACTCTTCTCCCAACTAGCGACCAAATAAATACGACCTTTCAGCGCATTATGCGTAGCCCTTACCATAGCTCTTCCAATACTGGCAATTTGACGCAACCATTTTCAGAAGAACCGTTTATAGTTGTCCGTTGTGCCCAAGGCCAGATCTTTCCATGCTGGTTTTCTTTGAAATGGGATGACCGGCCGCCAGTTCCAGAAGACCTCCGGATTCGTGGAATTCCTTAAAGGCTTATGGTTCTCCGTAAATTGGTATATTCGATATGGGAAGGTCATTAGGGTTGTCAACTATAAGGTAATTCTGGCGATATATACAGGGTCCCTGGTACGGGACGGTGTAAACTGGCTGTAATGTTATAAATGTGGGACGGATGAAGATGTCGGGCATGTAGGATGCAATATTTAAAATACAGGATGTAGTTTAGAAGGGTTGGGGGTATTTCGGACGAGATATGTGATAATGATAGAGTTTTTTTTTGGGAACTCCACGTTGAAAACTTAGATATATTTTGTACGTCTAGTGAAAACGTGAAAGACATGAAAGACATGAAAGAAAAAATAAGTAACCATATATTTAACAATGCAACAATGAACCACTACAGGTCCATCACCTGACCTGACACATTGTACGTACAACATTAGGTAGATCTAAATGTCAATTTTTCTATGGAAATATGACAGTTGAATTGTCTTTACGTGTATTCCAAACCTAACTTGATTAGCCCTTTGGTTACGTTCACCGTTCAATTTGATTTGACAGAACTTAGAGTTAACTATAAAACTATTTCCTTGATCATTTTTAAAAAAGTGGAAATATACGTTTGTCTCCATTTCTTGATTTCATGATGATGGCTGCACAATAGACGATCGTTGGGACTATAAGAATCGACAAAAAAAAGTGAACGGTCACATAATATAAGTGCCAGTATACTCGGATATTGCCCACGTACGTCGAAATGCTTGCAGCTATGCATCAAATTATCGTCTTCATTGCAGAAGAATAGTTTCTCGCACAATTTGCTTTCCATCAGAGAAACAACCACTTTATCTCCATTCGAGTGCTAGAGATGGGAACGACTATAAACTTGTCGACCTCAGAAACTCATAAAGCATTATAATTTTGGATGCTTAAATATTGGACAACGCACATTCTAAGTGGCAGTGTTACCAGGGTGTAATAGTTTCTCGCACAATTTGCTTTCCATCAGAGAAACAACCACTTTGTCTTCATTCGAGTGCTAGATATGGGAACGACTATAAACTTGTCGACCTCAGAAACTCATGAGCATTATAATAAAATTTTGGATGCTGAATATTGGACAACGCACATTCTAAGTGGCAGGGTTATCAGGGTGTAATGGGATGGAGTTCCTGTTGGAAAGGCGTTTCTATGCAAACATGAACAGCTCAAAAAATGTAACTCGACAGTTTTTTTTATACAAAAGGTAGCCTTTGTCACCCGCAATATAATCTCAAATAGATCGACACCTCAATTATCAAAATCGGCTTAGTATATTAAACGCCACGGTGTAACACACTTAAATACATGTATTTATTTATTTTAACCTTATTGCACAATACAAGAAAAGTACAAATGGCGGACTAAATGCCATAAGGCATTCTCTACCAGGCAACCATTGGGCAAAACAGAAACGTTTGGTATAGGCATTTAAAAAATTAAAACTTAATCCAAGATAAACTTCAAGACAAACATTATGCACAAAAACTAAAAAATAACACATAAACATATTACTACCTTTTGTACCTAGTGAAAAATAGTATGGTGACAACAATCCTACGCGCTTATTAGTAAAATACTTGCGTAACTTGCGCTTCAAAGTCAATTTGCTTTGTGCTTGACGTATAGTTAGCGGTTCAGAGTCGAATTGCCTGAACGGTAAAAGAACCAGACATAAAACCGGAACGGCTGTTTAGATTGCTAAAAACATTTCCTTTACTTTCAGCTCTCTCGTAGTCGGGTAAAACGTCGTAAAGTAGTAGACTAATAAGAGAACAAAGATTGAAATAGAGTAATTTAATTTTTATACTCGTCGACCTTAATGTTTGAATTAAGATTCCGTACACCAAACTTAAATCACATACTTTTTACTATGGAGCTCCCAACTCAACATTTCATAACTGATGCGACAACTGAAATGAAATTGACCAATCACGTGACGCCTTTACTGAACTATAATGTATTTGACCAATAGGACGCCGTCATGAGAAATTCAAAAGGTAAATAGACATCAACGCACAAAAAAGAAAAAGTCGTTGGTTGCACTTCGTTTTCAATAAATACCAAGTTTGTTTAATCAGTTCAGTTGACTCGTAGAAAAAGTATTGTATACAATAGTTATATAATTAGCGTTTTAAGTCTCGTACCTTAATTAGGCAACTCAGCAAGCTTCGTGGCCTAAACGTGGTACTCGACTGAAAAAGCATACGTTATATAACGATTGCATAAAATACTATTGTGACGGTGATGAAAAGATGGAGATAGCAGTATTTTTTACCTTAAAATGCTAGAAAAAATAGGTTTGACCATATGCCAACCGCCAGACAATATATTCTGCATTCCTTTGTAATGGGGTAGATGAGAAATAACCTCAATAATTATTGAGGTAATTTCTCATCTACCCCATCACTACTCCCGCGGAACCGAACACACTTGACAAATGGAAACACAAACGTACTGTTTATAAGGATACAGCAAATAATATAGCACGCTGATATAGTGTCAGCGAGAATGTGTATGTCTGAGACTGTGACGTCATAGATATTTTCGAATTTTCGAATTTTCGGGGTTGAAGTGGTATAGTGTTTGTTGATTTTATTGAACATACATTTTAGTGTGTAATAGTGAAGATATATAAAAGTACTTTAGATAAAGAGCTTTCGTAAAAGCTCGTATTCGTTTCAAGTAGGTACGTATCAATAATAACAAATTGATACTGAACTAATTGTAGTATATATATTTGATATCGTATTGATTTAAACTTTGACGATTATCACTTACAAATTATTTTTATGAAACAGGACTTAATCGCATATAACTTAGTCCCTGGGCGACCGAGCTCTGCTCGGGTGAAAACAAAGAACATTACGAAGAAAACAAATTTTCCCAGACACGAGAACTAGCTAGATCGATTTCTCGGCCCATTGAACCACTGTATTCCAAATTTCACCGAAATCGTTAGAGCCGTTTCCGAGAACGTGATTGCAAATATATATTTGTAGGTATATTATATACAAATATTGCTCGTTTAATAGTAGAGGATTCTTTAACTTATTTATTTATCTATTTGAGGTTTCCCGACGTTTTGGATGTGTCGCAACATCCGTAATCGCGAGATGAGGTAAATAAAAATGTTCATTATAGTCCCGTAGTATAAGTAAATATCGGTGCCGAGCGGTTACGTGCGCGACAACCTGTATTTGTAAATTGATTTATAAGCACAAAATAGTCTGGCGGAGTGAGTTTGTAAACACATACGAGAATTATGCTGAATTATTGTTATTGGGCATTTTATGCCATTACGTCTTATAATTGCTTCGTTAGAAATATATACAAAATAAGTAGCGTGTTCTTTCTGGCATTTCCATTCATCAATTAAGCATACCTTCCGAACCAGAACCCGCTCACTTGTCAAATAAATTATTGTTAGTAAACGACTTTGAATGGGCACGTGCTGTGAATTAACTGCATGTGACACCCCTGGAGTACAGCCAGCAACGCTCATGTGACACCCTTGGATTGCATGAACATAGGCAACGATAACATTGCACGTAGAACTGGTGGCCGTTGGGGCGAAAAGGTTCTCGAGTGGCGACCACGTACCGGAAGGCGCAGCGTGGGTAGGCCTCCCACAAGGTGGACTGATGACCTGGTAAAGGTAGCGGGAGTCCGCTAGATGCGGGTGGCGCAGGACCGGTCATTGTGGCACTCTTTGGGGGGGGGGCTATGTCCAGCAGTGGACGTCTTTCGGGTGATATGATGAGGCAACGATGACATGTTACTATCAAGCACGAAGGCTTGCTTGCTACGAATTTAGTATTGGCAATCAAACCTTCGTTTCGCCGATGACATTGTTCTTTTCGCCTCTTCTGCAATAGAACTTCAGCTCATGCTCGAAGATCTGAGCTCGGCAAGCCAACAAATTGGACTAAAAATGAATCGGTCAAAGACTCAGGTAATGACCAACAGCACGAAATGTAGGGTCGAGGTAGACGGGCACATCATACATTATGTCGACGAGTATATTTACTTGGGCCAGGTAGTCTCTTTCAGCTACAGACAAGACAAGGAAGTCGAACGTCGGGTCGAAAACGCTTGGAAGAGCTACTGGTCCATGAAGGAGCTAATGAAGGGCAATCTTCCTCTGTCTCTAAAGCGGAAACTCGTCGACATGTGTATTTTGCCTGTCCTAACCTACGGTGCGCAAACATGGTCACTCACTGAGAGCCAGAAGTCCAAATTGAAGGTTTACCAACGCGCTATGGAGCGCAGTATTCTAGGTGTCAAAAGGACGTATCGGGTCCGAAACACTACACTGCGCTCCAAAACACGCATAGCTGATGTGGGTGCGAAAACTGCCAGGCTCAAGTGGGACTGGGCCGGCCACGTCTGTCGCATGCATCCAAACAGGTGGGCTAATGTGGCTACCAAGTGGGTACCACATGACGGGCGACGCAGACGGGGCCGAACTAGACGGAGATGGCGGGATCACCTGGATGTGTTCTTCAACAACTGGGCGGAAGAGGCACCTAACAGGGACGCATGGAGATCACGGGGAGAGGCCTTTGCCCAGCAGTGGAACACACAATAGGCTCGTAAAAAAAAAAGGAAAATCGTGCGTAATCAGTCTGGCCAGGGAAGTACCTTTTCTAAGATATTTTCGAAGATACTTAAGTAACCCGTTAAAAATCCAGTCTCAGATTCCAGAACCCATATCGAGCTGAGAACACCATCCACCTATTAACAATGCCCAAGACACGCGAGTGGATTTCACTACATAAAAATCTTATTACCATTGCCAGAACATTCTTACTGGCGTGTATTTCGTACCAAGATTGGACCTTTCACGAAAACACGGTAAAGCACAGATGCTCCGCATAAGATATGGCAGCATTTTTCATTCGTACCTACCCGGTGTATAAAGCGTGAAGGATGAGCATACAATTATACTACGCTATATGCTTAAAGATAGGCATTGGCAATATGAAGCTGACTTTTATCAAACAGGAATAAGGCCTTATAATGGGATGAAACGTTAAAAAAGTACGGAGTAACCTTGGATTAGAATAAACTCTTTTCGAATTGACATTTCGTGATTAAGATACTAGTTTTTTTTATGGAATTCAGAAGTGAAGTGACGCCAATGAGTTTTTTGGACTTATATAGATAGGTATGGAAGATTTACAGTTAGCTTTTCGGTGAAGGAAAACATCGTGAGGAAACCGGTCTAATCTCAATCAGGTCTAGTTTTCCCTTTGCGTTGGAAGGTCAGATGGCAGTCGCTTTCGTAAAACTAGTGCCTATGCCAAATCTTGGGATAAGGTGTCAAAGCGGACCCCGGGCTCCTTTAGGGTACAACCAGGAATAACGCTAGGAGGATGGTGATGATAGATGTATATTCATTTTATGATTTGTACCAATAATTTTATTCATTTGAATTAGTAGAGCGGCCGACGATACGCCGTTGAGGGTAATTTACATTAATCCTCAAATCAATAAACGGTCGACAACGCACTTGTCTTCGGTGGAGTTCCAAAGGTCTATAAACAAACCTAAATAGGTTACAGTGGCCGCTTAGAATCAGACAGGCAAGAAAAAAAAAACCGTGTCGGCTTTTTTACTAGGTATCTCTTATGTAAGAATAATTGTTTTCAAAATATATAAATTACCATTGAGACCATCCAATAGTTTTGTAGATACATGTAAAATTTATTATGAGCATCGGACGTCCATTTGGTGTGGCGTTAATTATGAATTCCATGTGCTGAATTCTATTTCGTAACATATTTCTTTGCTGGCATAACTAAAAAGTAATCTATATGATTTGTAAGTTTCATCTATATTCATGTGTATGTGTATGTATGTATTAATAGGTATATATTGTGGGTGCGTCCCACGAGATATAACAACAAAATATATAATTTCATATTAATAACGTTCACAAGATATAATGAACGTTAGCTATAACAACAATACCTATACTTTTATAAGGAATAACGGCCAGTTGCCATAATAATCATATTATATAACATTTTTTTCTATAAGACTCAAATTGACTAATTTCATTTAGTATAACATACATAACGTATAACGATCATACCATATAATATCTTTTCGTATAACAAACATAACGTATATACATCATACGCATATATATTTTCGTATAAGGATTATAATACGGAAAATTAAGCTAGGGCACATCATAGGGGACATCAAAGGGGGCTCGGGGGGCGAAGCCCCCCGCAGTAAAAAACAACTAATACTCTTATAAATGGTATTACTTGTAGGTTAGGTTAGGGTTGCCTTGTGTCCCTTAGAGTGGATATAGACACCCCGCGTAGCGGGGTGGCGTTGACACGCTGGCGATTGGGTAAGGTTAGGTTAAAATAATTGACGTGTTTGATCTCAAAATAAATTTAATTTCAATCTTACAAACGGTATTGTTTTTTTTTTCAAACTCAAGTTGAGACTATCGCTCTAAGAAATTCACATATTTTCTTCATACGGCATTGCTATTAAAATGGCTGAAGCTAATTATACTATACGAGCATTATACATTTTGATGTTAGATAAATTGAACAATATATGTTATAAACCTTAGGTATTATGAATATTATACGCTTTAATCGATATATCAATTGATATTATTTCTAAAGTACGTTATACTTTACGAGATTATATGTTTTGACATTATATCTTTCGTTCGTTACGTGCAATGAACGTTATACTAAACAAAGTTATATAGAGTGAGCGTATATATTATGACCCTTATATGATAAGTTGTTATAACTCGTATTACTTACCCATATATTGTTATATCATATCATATTGTTATATTATATTTCATCGTATTCTATTATATTATTTATCACATCTTTAAACATGTTAGAGAGTTTTTGTTTTAAATTAAGTTGCACTGCCCACATTTTATCTGCTTTGCCTTAAGGTTGACTGGTAGAGAATGCTTTATAGCATTAAGTCCGCCTTTTGTACCATAAGATATTCTTTTGTGCAATAAAGATTAAATAAATAAATAAAATATTGAAGGATTTATGTATGTTAGTTTTCTTGACACTTAAAGAGATTGAGAGTCTTCGCAATAACGTTTACTTGCACTTATCATTTGTCTCAACTAAGTGCATCCTATACACGTTACGCTAGCATTAGAGGCTATTTTTCCCGGACATCTGTTCGGCAACGCGTCCATTTATCAGGTCCCGGGATCCCGGGGCGGGCAATCCCGGGGAACGGCTCTATGGAGTCAATGGTTGATGCTTTCGTTTAAGTGTATCGTAAGTACGGTAAAGGCAAGGGACACTAGTGTATTGTGAAACTGTTAACTACATTTTTACGAGCAAAGTACCTACCTAAATATATATATTTCATAGATATTGGCATTTAAAAAAATAAGCGCGAGTACTTAACTTAAAACTTTGGAGCGGCCATTGACAGGCGTTCCTCTCTGCCAAAAATATATGACCAGTGGTCATACACATTGTATGGACTGACGTTTATCTGACGTAGCTATTATTTGACGTTCCCCTCCCCCGCAAAAATCGGCAGGCTTTTTATCTATAGAAAATGACACATGGCCGCTCCTGTTGATTTAATGCTCTAAGCTTAAAACTAGTAGGTACTGTCCAATTTGTGACACAACAATTAAGCATACTAATTATGTGAAAAGTAACTTATTTCACAATTATAGTAACGTGTTTATGCATATAATTTTTGTAAATTGAAAAGAAAAGCCTTTTTTCAATGCATGCTTACATTGTGACGTCAATCACAAAACTGACACTGGGTTATTATTTTTCAATACTTACGCTACACTCAATTTTGAAAACTCCCATATTAAACTATACCTATTCTCTTCAGTATGAATTATACAGGGTGTACCCAAAAAGGGGTGTGAACCGGTCAAGGGCAAAACAGGTATCTGGTTCTGATAAGAAAAAACCAAGAGATTTTTTTACGCGAGATTTTGTCCTCTGCATGCAGCGTTGGCCGACTGGGGCGACATGCTTCACACAAATGTAAAAAAAATCGTGTAATTTTTTTTTATCAGAACACGATACCTATTAAGGCCTTGATCAGTTCACATCCCATTTTTGTTACACTCCGTACATGTATGGTGACTGATTTCTACTGATAGTATTCGTACAAAAATGCAAAAGGGTTTTGCATTTCGGCAGTTGTTCGCATATTTATAGTTAGCATATAACTCAACAAACAAGCAACTAAAACAGAAGTAAGGTGCCGAAAAAATACCTTCTTAGCCTTTTCATAATGTATCACACGCACCTCAGTCCAAGTTGGCTCAGTTCGGGTTGCACAGGGCGTGTCCACAACACTTTGGGAGCTCAAATACCGCGAGCCATCCGGTTGCCTCTTGGACACGCAACTACGACTCATCTGTGAATATAAGTTTTTATCTGCAGCTGATCGATGTACGTACGTTAGGTAGATCTAAATGTAATTTTTTATATGGAAATATGACAGTTATATTGTCCAGACGCGTGTTCGAAACGTTATGTTATACCCTTTCTATCTGATTCATGTTTTGAAGTGTGCAATAAAGAGATTTTTATTGTATTGCATATTGTGATATTCCCACGTTCCTATTAAACAACGATTGTATCATTACCAATCGACAAATTGATTTCCAGAACACCAAAAACCAATACAATAACTACGAGTAATTGAGTAACAATTAAGTTGACATTCACGCGATCCGGCACAAATCGATAAGAATCGTAACTTTCGATACACTTGTGAAACTTGAAAAGTCAACGCAGGTAACATAAATTTACAGGTACATTACATCTTGTAACCTAGTGTCTCACGCTAGTTACATAATTCGTTTCCAAAAGTCGTAAGTCAAACGATGACATTCTGACTTTATAGGGTTGCGTGTACGGCATGCAAACCGGGATCCCGGAATCCCGAAATCCCGGTCACATTTTTCCAATATTCTTATACCGGAATTTAAAAGGACCAATATTGAAATCCCGGTAATCCCGGTATTGAGGTCCAATATCGGATTTCAATACCGCTTTTGAGATTTGAGACTCATCCAATATTTAATGCCCTCAGTTGCGTGTCTTAAAAGTGCAATATTTGTCTGTCGATTTGTCTTCTAGAAGTTCACCGTTTGGGCAAAAAAAAATTCGTATGTCCAGCGTCTGTCCGTTCTTCTGTACAGAGGGCCTACCGTGAAACGAATACGAACTTCGTTCGTGTATCTCCCTCTCTGTTGCACTTGCTAGTTCTAGGAAACCGCACCATTTAGTTTACATAGACAACGTTCTAGTGACGTCATTCACCGCTGTGTTACGGGCGCTACATGACGGCACCGCTATCCTAGGAAACCAGAGCTTAACGGTTCTTTATAAAGCCGGGAACCAATTTTTGACATTACGTACCGACCAAATGACTAACCGGTTTAACGGGAACCAATTTTTGACACTACAGACCGACAAAAAGAGTAACGGTTCTTTACAAAACCGGGAACCAATTTTTACATTACAGACCGACAAAAGGACTAACCGGTTCCTATTATAACCGGGAACCAGTTTCGATATTATAGACCGACAAAAAGAGTGACGGTTCTTTATAAAACCGGGTACTAATTTTCGAAAGAGCGAGCGAATGGAACAAAATTTTCCGTTTCGGCTTGGGCCAAAATTATTTCGTTCATCCGGCTGTCCCGCTGTCCAGCTGTCCTCCTCCATAGGTCGCATTTCTCAACCGATCCTTTTGAAATTTTGTGAGCCGGTTCGATAACTTTACATATTATTGATTTTTTCCGTCGATTCAGTTTTTTTTTTATAAATATACTCGTGAGCTCTACAGCTTACAGAGGCGCCACTTTTCTTTATTCTGCGGAACCCTCAGCACGTGATCCCAATTAACGCTTGGCCAATTTTTGCTAACGAGACAGGATACCCTTTAGTCCGTTACTTCACAATCCGGTTGGTCAACGCAGTGCTCTAGAAAACTGCCAAAATGTCTCACCGGCCCGCTGCGTAAATGTCAGCGATATTCGACTTTGAAGGTTAATGACCTGGCCCCTATTTCACGAATCCTTGCTAATATTATAAATTGCAAAAGTGAGTCTGTATACTGTCTGTTAACTTTTCACGCTTAAACCGATTTACATGGGAATAGAGATAGTTTGAGCTCCTGAGAAGGACATTGGATAGTTTTCATCCCGGAAATCGCACCCTGAGGGGTTGAAATGGTTGGTGAAAGTTTGTATGGAAGTAATCTCACGCCTATCATATAACTATCTATAAACGAGTTCCACGCGGACGTAGTCGCGGGAAAAAGTTAGTTTGACACTAACATTGTTACCAGTGACGTGACTTTGATTATAAAAATGACGTACTGTCAGCAGTGCCTTTGAAGATGTATGATTCATATCGAGGTTAATTGTAACATGTTATAATAACAAGAAATATGTAGTTGCGACATGTTGAATGGTAAAGTTTACATTGTCACGCAACGAGGATAAACAAGTCTAGAGCGCAATGCGTCAATGTCAGATTTTTATGCGACGAACACGCCGCGCAGCAAAGTCTGTGGCACATAATAAGCATTTTTGTAAACTTAATTGAATTTAGTGTATTGCTTTTTCTTTATCTCCACCTACTAGAGAAAAAAGTATTATGGTAAATGAAAAAGGAGTTCAATATATGTAGCCACTTAATTAAAAAAAAAACCAGACAAGTGCGAGTCGGACTCGCCCATCGAGGGTTCCGTACAAAATTAAATGTATATAGAGCACTGTACTTGTAGTAAAAGACGATATTTCTTGCCAAATCTCATAGTTCTAGGTCAACGGGAAGTACCCTACAAATTTATAAAATGATTCCCTTGAGAGTGTCGGAATATACCTACGTTTTTTTCGGCATAAATGGCCGGTATTTTTTTAAGTTAACTTAAAAGTTAATTTTTTTATAGCTTCGAGGAACTGTAGAGCTTCTTTTATACTTCCAACTATTTATATATTGACAGACAGACAGACGGACAACAAAGTGATCCTGTAAGGGTTCCGTTTTTTCCTTTTGAGGCACGGATCCCGGAAAAGTTTAAATCACCCTCTGACTCAACAAACATAGCTAAGTACTACCTTGACAGCCAAGACCTTTACCTAGAAATAGACGTATGGGAGCTACGCTGCCACAGCCAGACATACAGAATCGCATGTTAAACTCGGGGCATAAAAATTAACACGTTTAGTTGCCACGAATCTAACCAAAGATCTAAATATAAATAGTAAATTATTATTCAGAAATGCTGAAATTCTTTTCCCCAATTTCACGGCACTTGTAAAAGTCCCTCGCAACAAACTATTTCCTCCACTCCATCCAGTTCAGAACTCTCCGAAATCCCAATCCGTCAAAAAACCCTAACATTGGAACTTGCTCCATCAAACTTGTTGAAGTGGGGAGACCGGGCTGAATCCGACTAGCGAAGTGCCGGCAACAATGCCCGGCGTCCCCTAATAAGCGGCACTGCTATTTCATATCAACTTAGTTCGAAATTAAGTTCGTGGAGTGCGAATTTGACGTTTCCGTGTTGAATTTGAAGGAAGGTGTTGTCAAATTAGGTACCGAGATTTCAAACTAGATATGACTTAGACTTTCTTTCGGAAGTTTGGGCGCACATAATTATGTTCTAGATATTATTGTGTCACATGCGAAAAGTTTCATGATAGTCTGTGCAGAAAGATAATCTTTGCAGGATTTCAATGGACATTAGAAAATTACAGACAAATTCGTCGACGTATCTTCGTTTTTCTAGGATATCAAAGGGAAACAACTGTAATTACTTTGTTCACTAAGTACTTTTCAAACACCATGAGATCGCATGATGATACCTACGATTTTTCTACTGTTAGCGCTATAGAAAAAAGCGCCTCTTGTAAAGATCAAAGATCTATTCTGTGACTGTACTCCTTTCTTAAATGACTTCAAAAAAAAGTTTTATACAGGGTGAAATTTTAATCAGTGTCCAAATTTTTTGTAGACATTTGGTATCACTAAGAGACTCCATTTTTGAAATAAAAAAGGTATTTTTTAAATTATAAATTGTCTCTTCTATAAGAATTATCCGTACAGCGTGGTTACTGGGCATTCAGTACCGCGCGGAGCGGGGCGGGGACGGGTGAGGGGAGGCGTGCCGTGCGCAAACCTTACTACCCGCTGAGGTGCCCGCGCGGTAATGTTTTTTTTGGGATAACTTTAAGCAGCAATTACTAAAAATTTTGGTACTGAATGGTATGAAACAAGAAACAGGTATTTTATAATTTTTACTGAAGAATCTTATACTTGAATTTGGACACTGATTAAAATGTCACCCTGTATAAAGTACCTACATCAAAGCCGCACTACGAAATAAAGAATATGTTTTGCCGATAACTTTTAATTTTTTCATATCATTTTGAAATGCCCTTGCAAATTATAATCAGCATACTACCTACTTACCTGCAATGTACATATACTCGTAGATATAGTAGTAGGTAGTATGTAGTGCAAATCTTAGCGGCACTATATATTCCAAGTTCATTAAAAAACATAAATCTTGAAACGATTTACAACAGTCTGAAAGCATTCATTCATTCTGAAGTCATTGTAATTGCACAAGATTCGATTAGGCAAGTATTATGGATTCATCTGCACCAAAGGGAGGGCAATGAAATATTCTAATAGAATGTCGCAATGTGATTAAAAAGCAATTATCAGGGGTTAGGGTTTGATCTAATCAAGTTACAGTCTAAAGGGATTTAGTTTGAAGCAGCACTAGTAACGTTATGCAAAACTTTTCGAAAGAATTGGGTAAGAATTGCGTTGAAGATTGTGTTGGATGTTGCAGAAAGGTAAGGTTTTTTTATAACGAAATAAATAAGAGGTGTCTTCTTTCCATTAATCATTGATGACTAAATGTTTATATTATATGCTAGGGCACCTGATACGACATGACAATTACTTAAAAACTATACTTGAAGGCAAGGCAGGGGAAGGCCAAGACGTGGGTTTATGGACCAAGGTATAGAGAAGTTAATGTAATGTCGTATATCAAGAGCTCAAAGCGGTGGCAGAGAGAAGAACAGAGTCGCGATTACTCCACCGACAAGAGCCCGGCTCTAAAGTTTATGATGATCCTACTATATCCTACTACTAATATTATAAATACGAAAGTTTGGATGTTTAGATGCTTGGATGGTTGTTACTCAATCACGCTGAAACGCCTAAACCGATTAGGATATTTTTTTCAATAAGATAGTGTATAGCCTAAGAGATTAAAATATAGGATAGTGTTTAACCCGAGTCCACGCAGGTGAAGTCGCGGGCGGGAGCGAGTGATTAATAACTAAACCGTTACCTAAATGTTGCTGAAGTTTTATAAACTAACGTCAAAAATCCGAGCATGTTAACTAAAACGTAGTTCAACGGTCCGGTGTGTTAATTTAATGAGAATGAAACCGTACAAAAAAATGGTAACTTATTAATAAAACGCGAAAGGACTACTTGTATACAGATAAACGTTTAGGACCTTTTACGGCGCTCCGGAATACGCAGCTCGCTGTTACTTTCTCGCATATTTCTGTACGGAAACATTAAAAAGATTTATATTACTCGTACATCCCACTTTTATCACTTCATTCCATTTTGTTTTCTATAGCCGTATTACGGGCATCCTCATATTTTGTGGGTTTTTATAAATTTCGCTGGTGGCAGTAAAAAAGGAGACGGTTTCAACGAAAACGAATTAAATAAACAGTGGTAGTTCGGGAATCTTTATCTTTTTTCAGGCACTGACCTTATGCCGACCAAAGGCTGCCTTTAAAACATGCATTTTAATTGGAATGAGAAAGACTTGCGAAAGGATTGCTAAACTTAATGGCAATGGGCGGGTTACCAAAAATGTTTTACGAAAAAACTTTGACAAATTATCACTTCCCAAAACATTTTTCGTAGGATTTCATTTGCCAAATAATCGTTTGCCAAATTAACACTCGACAAATAATTCTTACGCAAACCTCTTATGTTTGGCATATTCATGTTAAGGCAATATCTCGTTTACCAACTGGTACTTTGACCAAATTTCAATCAGTCAAATATGTTAGTTGTCATAATATATGTTTTAAGCAAAAAACAAAATAAGGCAAATGATTTTATCATCAATATTTAATTGACCATTTCTATTCCGTCGGTTAATCAGCAGAGGAACTCTTCAATGACAAATCATTTGCATCTTTATTTCAATGGTGTATAAGATACACAATAAAATAATAACTTTTTTTGTTATGTCGGTAGGGAAAATTAATTTGTGTAGAGGTCGCAATTCTAACCTAAACCGCCAGTGTGTCGATGTCACTCCGATTCGCGGGGTGCCTATTTCCGCTCTAAGGGACACAAGCTAACCCTAACGTAACCTACCAAACAATACAATTGTTACGATTGTTTGTTTTTTACTGCTAGGAGGCTTCGCCCCCCGAGCCCCCCTTTTTTGGCTGCCCTAACCTAATTTAACGCCTTTGCCTACCGACCTACTTAACCGTGCATTTTTTTATTTAAGGGACTTTGCCGTTAAATATTATTAGTATTTTGGTAAAATGTCATAACCCAAACAATAGGGAATATTCATGTATTTTTTTTATATTTTAAAACGATTCTATAAGTAATTATTAAACCGGAAAAAATATAACACTTTCACACTATCATTAAATGAGCTAAAAAAAAAAATTAAAACTACTATCATTTTCGGACGATTGAAACGCCGCCATTTTGGCGCGCTTATTTTGTGACGTCACCGTGCACTTAGAATAAATTAACAACGAAGTGTTTGATTCACAGTTTTAATAAAAGTGAGTGATTAAAGCTTGTAAGATCAACTTATTGTAACGGAAGAGCACAAAAAAGCTTATTATAAATATTGTATTGCCCCTATGTGTGAAAATAACATTAAAACTGCACCTGACGTGATATATTTTCATATGCCCAAATATGCAAATATAAGAAAAAAGCGGCGTAAGGCGATGAGGAGAGATAATGTATCGTGCTTGAATAGTGTATATTGTTGTGAAGATCATTTCGAAGTGTGTATTAAATATGTTTGTACCTAAAATCTTTTTTATTACGACTTGCGAACAATATAAACAATAACCTAACCTAAAAATTTAATTATAGGAATAGGTACTTACTCATAAAACTATTCTGAGTCCCAATTTTTTAGTTATTAATGTTCCAAATATTATGATTGTTGTTGATCAACAGTTGACTACGTGTGTTGATTTTGATCACGAAACGTTTTAGCTAAGTTTCTTTGTTTTTGCTGAGTGCCCTACACAAATTTGTTTTATTTATAACTTTTGACGAAAACAACCTAAGTTTGTTATGTTCATAAAGATGTTCTCAACATGTAACATACCTAATACCTACATATCTTTGATTATATAATATAGGTATGTACTAGTTTGTTATTACACTTATTTAAGAAAGACACCTCTACGAGGTACCTACGTACTTAGTCATCATGAACACATTAAGTTTAGGCAGATTGTCCGACTGTGCCTTGACAAAACCGCTTCCAGACATTGTAGCGAGTCTTTTTTCACAAGGAGTCACTGCTTTCAGTTAATAATTCCCAAAAAACACTGATTATTTATCATAAACAACGCTAAACATTGCGAATAACTTTCAATAATCATACAAACGACCTGTTGACAGTAGTCACCGAGTGTACGGTGACGTCACGATTCGCTCCGCCAATGGCGTTGCGTTTTGGAAATTTGCGAGAGAATTTGAAAATTACTACTTTTAAATAATTAAATTTGTTAATAGAAACATGATTATTTGTAAAAATAATCATGTGTGTATATTTACTAAGCAATAAAGATTACTCATGTTTTTTTTTGTCCATTTCTGAATCACATGCATATTCCCTATTGTGATTTTTGTCTATTTATAATTTGCTATAACATTAACTTCACGAAATGTTTATTGTCTAATGTTTTATTGCCTTATTATAAAGCATTTGCTAAATAAAATACCACATGCCATAATGTAATTTTTCATAATAATATTTTGCTGAATGAAAGTTTGACGTAATGAAAATATTCGTCATACACAAACGTTTGGCAAACAAAATAGTTGCAAAAATTTGTTTGGGAAATAAAATTTGACTAAAATAAATTTGGTAAAACATAACAAGATCCCGGGCGGGGCACATAGCACGTAGAACCGATGGCCGTTGGGGCGGAAAGGTTCTCGAGTGGCGACCACGCACCGGAAGGCGTGGCGTGGGTAGGCCCCCGACAAGGCGGACTGATGACCTGGTAAAGGTTGCGGGAGTCCGCTGGATGCGGGTGGCGCAGGACCGGTGACTTTCGCACTGGCGACGGACCGTTTACCAGTTTGTGTTGTGAATAAATTAATTCATAACCTGGCACGTCATTTCTCCTTGGCTGGAATAGTGAAATATGTCTGTCGTATGAGTGATATTGCGCACAGAAACGTTTATTGCCTGCCCGTCCCATTGCTGCCACCGCATTTTTTAACGCGAATATTCGCAAAATGCACCACGTACAAGTGTATAATGTAGACGAACATACACATATGCGCTGTGTTGCATGAACACATATAAAAAGCAATAAAATGCTTCCTAGCGCGTTTTTAGGTACAACAGACATTACGAAACAATTTTATTAAATCTTAATTTTGATACCGTTTTTTAGGTCGCACAGTTTACAAGTGTAAACGGGATTTAGTAACAGCTTTGGAATTACGTTTTCGTTGGCAATTTGTAAAATGCATTGTTTCATTTTAAAAGACGCAGCATAATGTAATTTATAATGGTGAAAATAATGGTAACTGTTAACTGAACAAACTGAGCATTGAAGAATTTTAGAACTTGGAATGAAATAGTACATTACGTAACTAATTGAACTGAATTTGTGAATAGCCTAGATCGCAGGTGTTAGGTTGAGGGCCATAAATATGCGATCTGTGGCTTTACGAATTACCGCCCGTGTTGAGTATAAAATTTTACGTCTTCCACAATGCGAGTTTTCCCGCATGAAGACGTAAAATTTTGTTCTCACCACGGGCGGTTAATCGTAAAGCCCCAGATCGCATATTTATGGCCCTCAACCTAATACCTGCGATCTGGGCCATTCACGAATTCACCGCCCTAGGTACGTAATGTACTATTACAAAATCTCTTGCATTAACATAAATGTAGGTTTGTCACGAAGTATTTCATGTCGTTTTAACCCCCGACGAAAGAGACGGGTGTTTTAAGTTTAAGATGTGTTCTGTCTGAGGGTGCCAAACGTATTAAACCTTAAGTAAAGAGGACTACTTTATTCAAATGAACCGGGTTGCTTAATGCTAAAACCAACTTCAAATAGCTAGTTCATTCAACCCACTACATAATATTGTTACAAGCCAGTGCTCAACTAATGAATGAGAGGAAACAATACAATACGATTGTGCTTAAATGCCCAAACAATAAGCAAATCGTTCGTAAAACGGATCTTTCCGAACGCGCCTCGCCTCGGGGAGCAATATTGATGAACGGAACGGGAATAAACCGTTCCAGTTTCAAAATTCGAATAAACATGTCATTTACTACATCCTAAATGTTTCAAACTGTATAAAACCTTAATCACAAGGATAACGATTTGAATTCCCGTGACGCAGTTTGGCAGCAAATTAACGATTTGGCTGCGTTCGGTTTCTGTGCAACGAATTACTTTTATTCGTTTGGTTTTCATTATCCTATAGATGCTTACGAGTAAAATATTTATTTAATTTTATCAGACTTTAAAAAATATATAATTGGAAAAGGAGTACGTAAGGTGATAACGTTTTACGCCACACTTTTTTTTGCAGCTATGCAAAGTGGCAATGACCGCCCACTATCTATTGAATGTTGTACTCTCTAGGTCGGTAATAAAGAAATTATAAACTCTTTGATCTTGGATATTATATTTCTTACCGCCCTAGGTACATTGAGTAGTAATGGGCAATTAATAACAGTAATATTAACACTTATCACAATAATGAAATCCTATTCATTCAAAATGATGTATTTATTGCATTTCTACTATAAAACCTGTAGCTCGTTAAAATCGATAACTCACGCTCATCATACAATTTCTACTTAATTTTATCAACTAGGCACTAGACGCGACTATACCCATGTTATAAATTGTTTTCAAAACGATACAATTCCATGATTTATTTTAGATTATCTTACGGCCTGAGAATGCCGGAAGCTACGGAAGCCTAGGGGTCGTCGATTCGAATCCCGGTTCGTACCAATGAGTTTTTCGGAACTTATGTACGGTGGAATATTTACCGTTAGCTTTTCGGTGAAGGAAAACATCGTGAGGAAACGGGTCTAATCCCAATAAGGTCTAGGTTTCCCTCTGGGTTGGAAGGTCAGATGGCAGTCGCTTTCGTAAAACAAGTGCCTATGCCAATTCTTGGGATTAGGTGTCAAAGGGGCCCCCACGCTCCTTTAGGGACACAACCGGGAATAACGCTAGGAGGATGAGGATGATGATCTGACTGCCTGAGAATATCTATTTTATTTAAGGCACCCGGTACTCAGCTAATTTTTGGGGGTCAATTTTGGCTGCCTGGAAGCCTAGGCAGATTACATAAATTTTCATTTTCAGTAGCATTCTCACCAATTGTGGGTATGAGGGAGATACTGTGACATGACCGTGACAGTTACTATCCTATCGCCCACAACACAATACCCTATCCCGTTATCGATTTTTACGACAGCCATGTGAAAAAGGGGGGTATGGGGTGGGATATATTTATGCGTAAGTTATATGCTGGATTTCATGTTGACCGACAGCGTTGCATTGATGGGCATAGATCCCTCGTTAGTTTCGTTTTCTCTGGCCATTCTTTACATCCACGATGATGTGGCGGAACTAGAAGAAATCGGCTCTCAGCATATGCTTGATACGGCTGCGATGATGAACTTCCACTTGAATGATCGTCGCAGGTAGAAATCGAGCTCTAACGTTTTTTACCGTAGGTAAGTGTGACGGGTTGTTAGCGGCGTAGAGTTGTGACGGTAGGGTCTACTCTTGCGAGCCTTTTCTCCGTGGCAGCATGGATATGTTCGGTCCAGTGTCGACCAGGAAGGTAAGTTTGGTGTCTTGTTGGTCACGAAGAAGCTTTGAGATGTTTCTATAACGTCGGTTTCCGCTGCTGCAGGCGTTACTTTTAGCTTTCCGACAGCGACTCGATCGTCTAGAAATAGCGCCGTGGCATGAATATGTTCGCGCCCGTTCTGAAGCGACGGTGCACGGTGGTAGTAGCAATACGGCATGAGCGAGTTGTTGCGGCTGCATTGCCGGCGTCTTGACAATTACAAAACGTCCTTCTCGGGACAACCACAAACTGCTCTTATCTGATTTTCTATCCATATATTTGTTGCCGTTTCTTGCTGAGACAAACCACATGTCAATCATAACTATACCCATATTTTTATACTTGATTAAAACACGAAACGTCAAAAGTAAAGGTACAATAGGTATCGCTGTTTAACCACATATATCTTACCGATTTTTTTAATAAACGTGAAGTTGAATATTAAACAAACAAACCAAAACCTAATTGTTACATGGTATGTCACTAAATGAAAAGTAATTAGTAATTAAACACACGTTATTAATTTTGATTATGAACACTTCAAGTTTCTTAGCAATTTAAGATATCTGAGGAACGGACGTCTGTAGACAACAATGTCGAAATTAAGCTGTATTCTCTTTATCATATTTGTTGTTTTGAAAGTGTCAGCAAGTAAGTAATTATTTATACATCCGGCTGAAGTAAATCTTTGTTAAAAAAAATCTTTCGAAGTTCAGCACAAATCACAAAGTTTGGCTTATCATCATCGTCATTGTATCAACCAAAACACGTCCACTGCTGGACATAAGCTTCCTCCAAAAAATGCCACAATTTCCGGTCCTGGGTTACCCACGTCCAACGGACTCCCGCGACCTCTATCAGTTGTAGTAGCTTTCGTAGTCCAACCGCCATCGGTTCTACTTGCCATGAGTCCCGCCCACTGCCAAAGTGGGGGTACTAAACACGAAGTATTGTCCAGAAAAGAAGATAAAGATGGCAGTAAGGTCCCCTTTTGTTCTTTTTATATTGTGAAAGAAAATTTTGATACTTAATTTTTTTATTTTTATTTTATTTATTCATTACTAAAAATTCTACAAAAACACTAACTACTTAAAGTCCTGCAAAACTGTTTTAACAGTTTGACTGCAGGAAGACTTATTATAATAACTTATCTAATTTTCAAAACTAGTTAATAGTCGACTTAAACATAATTCTACAGTAGTAATATGTACATGCTTTGGTAATATATCGTATATCTAATGGTATGTTTATGTAGGTATGAATAAATATTTAGGGTAAGGATTCTAGAAAATGTTTTTTTAATTTTCTTTTAAATACGCGTGCATTTTGCTCAAGTCTGATGTCTTCAGGCAAGTTGTTATAGATATATGGCAAACGTTTTTTTAATGTTCTATCTCCATAGTAGTTATAAACTCTTGGCACATCAAATTTCCCAGTGGACACCGACCTAGTGCTATGAAGATGAGTAGTCCTTTGCAGGGTTTGCTCCCGATTGCTATGGTTGTTAGTGGCCAAAAGGTATTTATGTTTTAAGGATACAGTAAGGATTTTACAAATTTTATAAAGTTTTCTATAGTCGTGTTTACAAGAATTTTTTACTTTTTTGGGTACTAGTAGTTTTAAAAATCTTAACTGAAGGGATTCTAGTTTGTCTAAGTAAGTTTTAAATGTCAGGCCATAGCAGTCGAGGGCATAGCCCAGCAAAGAATCTACCAGCGCGAAGTACAAACATTTTAATGTACCGAGAGGAACCTTATAACTTAGATGGTAAAATTTACTTAGTAACAGTCTTAGTTTTTCGCATACATAATCAATGTGCTGAGACCAAGAAAAGCTAGTATCAATCCTTACGCCTAAGTAAGTTACACATTCTACTTTATGTATGGGTTCACATCTACAGTTGACTAGCTTATTATGCAAACACTGGTAACTATGGGCAACTAGACTGATAGTATAGTCGGGTAATTTTAAATATGGTGAATGAATTACGAGTAGGTTAGTTTTTTCTGCATTTAGCATGATACCATTATCATGGGACCATTGTACTATTGCATCTATTAGAAGATCAAACGAGCTTCGCAAGCGAAGTTCGATCGATATTATATGAGTAAGCTTCATTCGAAGATATAACACACATGTAGTCCTTTAATCTACCAGGCAACATTTCGCAAGTTTAAAGTACGCAGTAAAAACCATAGCTCAAACAGTTTTATCCCCACCTTTACCCCTACCCTACTTAGGGACCTCGGCTTGCCACCATTTCTCATTCTTTTTAGAGACAAAACTTTCCTAGGGGTATAGGGGCGGGCGGGAAGTTATATCTTCGAATGAAGCTTACTCATATAATATCGATCGAACTTCGCTTGCGAAGCTCGTTTGATCTTCTATTATATTTCGAAGCTTCATTCTTCAGATATAACACACATGTAGATGTTTAGAGTTGAAAGTTTTGCTGCCCTTTGTAATTGTAAAACATCATAATCATGAAATGCAATTATTATGTTTTGACAACAATCTTAGATACTCCCAATTATTAATCAAAGAGTACAATTGTAACTTCACATAATTCTACCTATACAAAAGGCAGATTGATCTGGCACAATGACCTTCGTCGATTAATTGACGATGGTAGAAACGAGCCAAAGTTTTCGATGTTCTCGACCAGCCTGCTGCCTTCCGGATAGCATCTAAAGAAATGCCTGACCGGTGTGCAGCTGACGTGGCGGCGTGGCGCGTGCTGTGAGCGCTGAACGCCGCCATGTCTTTACCGCTTTCGCCAAGCACTCGCGTAATGCACCCCGGCTAATGGATTGAGCAGATGCATTTTTATGGGGACTTTTGAAAGTCAACAAAATATGTTGTGAGCTTTTTCAGTCCTAAAACATCATTATAACAGTCACCGGGCAAATATTTCTATTAGGTATCTTCAAAATATGGAAGGCACAAAATCGGTTGTAGACGACCTACACCTGAAGTCTTAACTATATCATCAAAAATTACTTTAATACAATTTGGGCATGACTTAATATTATTCCACTTAATAAGTGACAGTGTTTGTACCCTGTGGGCAGGACATATTGCTAACAAAATCGCCAGATTCTTTGTTAGTTTTTCCAATGAAATTTCTCTATTAGGGTACCATGTTGTTATATGATTTAATACCACTTGAGGATCCCAGGTATGGCTATATTTAGGAGTTACGGGCTTTAATTTGTAAACACCTTTCGGTAATCCTTTACTTTGGTCATCTGAGCTGATACTACTCCCCCGTAGGAGCGAGGGTGCTGACCTATGATTATTTTATGAGCCATACGATGATCCTTTATTAAATTCGTGCGTTAGAAATAAAATAACAGCAGAAATGAAGCCCTTATAGAAATTGAATATCTATATTATCTATGCTAAATTTCCAGCACAACTTGTATTTAACACACGTTGTACTGTTGTAAAGTGTTGTTTGAAATTGACGCTAACATGAGATTAGATACTTCTACTAATCTCAACAAAAGCGGAAACCACGGTTGGGATGGCCATTAGGGAAATACTACTATTCCTGTGGCGTTGTCATTTATAATCTTATGTAAACACTTTAGTACGAGTGCGAGTGGTGGAAACGCTTAAAAATATTTATTATAAATACCAGCTAATAGTGAATGCGACGACGGTAAGAGCGTCCGAGTCTGGTTTCCACGAAATATATATTTCACATTTGGCAGAGGTACGAGAAGCAAAGAGGTCAATTTCGGGCACACCAAAGTGTTTACTTATTCTTTCAAAGGCTGCAATACTTAAATTTCATTAAATATCAGGATTTAGCCTTCTGGATTCTCTGTCTGCTTCTACATTATTCTTAGTGTTAATGTACGAATCGAATAACCATATGTCTCGTTCTTCACACCACTGCCAAATAGATCTAGGTAAGCTATTTAAGTGGGGAAACTGGATGTCTCCCATTCGATTAATATAGCTTATCGCGGTAGTGTTGTCGATGCGGAACAACAGAGCACAGTTTGATTTATTTCGCGCAAAACATTTTAATCCTAAGAGCGAGCAAGCTCTAAGTAATTAATATGGAATGCTAATTCTTGCTCTTCCCATGCTCCGTTTGCACACACTCCGTCACAAACTGTACCTCATCCTGATCGGGACGGATCTATAGATATTTCTGCATCGAATTTCGTGATTCCAAAATGACAAGACGTTACAAACAATATTATTAGTCCACCAAAATAAGTCAGGTAAAATTTCGCGAGGAAGTTTTACTTTTGATCATAGACATCGTATTCCTGAATAGCTCGGAATTTATATCTTTCTAACAACTTCGTGTACAACCAGCTGTATCTAGCTGTCGGGCATGCAGTGGTAAGAACTCTTAAAAAGTGCGCATACCCTGCATAAGAAGGGATATAGACATGATAATTGAATTGTAAACAAAACCTAAGAATTTACAGCATTGTTGGTAATTTTGGGATTGTATCGAGCTTTTGGTATAGTTTACCACAAATCGTAGGCACTCGAGAAACCGGAGAGTCTCCCTCCCATTATGTTTACATTCGTTAAGGTCCCTTCCAATACACAAAATACCACCCCGGTATATAATAGAAGTTAGGCCTTGTTTTTAGGTAAGTTACGACTTCTTTCATAATTTTGGTGAAGGTTCTAGGCGCCACGGAAAGTCCATAGACTAATAGGGAACAAAACTCGTAAGTAACATTGTTATGCTCGAATCTTGTCAATGGTAGCCATAAACCCGTTTTTAGGGATTAATTTAGAAGCAGTTCTATTCTTCCATTTTAAAATGGGACTTAGTTACAAATTTATTGAGCCCTTTCAGATTCAGTATGAATCTATAGCCACCATTCGATTTAGGAGTCAGAAAATCTTTGATAGCAACTGATCATTAGTCTGTTGGCATCCAGTGATGCTTTCACTGAATGCCTAGGTTAATTAAGTTCTGTACAGCTAAGCTCGTTTCATCATGCTCTTGGCATGTGAAAGTATTTACAGGTTTGACAGATTGCGTAACATGTCCTAAAAAGGAATTGGAAAGCCATTCTGTATACAGTCTAATAAATAAAGTACGATTATTCGTTACATTAAGCCAACACTTATAAAAAGCTTTAAGGCGACCGGCATGTACCTGCGTTACTGCCGCGGCGTCGCAAGTGGCTTGTTGTAGGCTGCTCGCGGCCGTATGATGGTCGACGCTGTCGGCCTACTTTTCAGTAGATTTGGAAGCTTTAATTTTCTCTGAGAGTTTGCTTCCAAAGAGAGTATCATCTCTCTCAACGTATTGTATGACTTAAGGAATACTTCGTCTAGTCCAGGAATGACTAGTTTTATCTAAAATCCGACTTCAATTAGATAGGATTTTTATCGTTAGTACCTATACCGACTCCCAATTGCTGTTGAGATGATTCGATTTTCTTGTCACGGCCTCTTTGGATGTCTGTAACTGCCGCCGAAATTACGGCGTTTAAGGACGGCGCCCATAATAATTTGCAATTTACAGGTACTCTTATAAGAGTTTATCTTTACTCTTTTTATCAATACCTTTGTGTAATATAGGTAGCCACCTTTGCGCTAAATTGGGATGAATTTTCTCCCCATATTTTGGGACATCATCAGTGGCGTCCCCTAGAGCGGTTAGTAACTCGGCATCTATTACAGGGGTCGTTTTGTCATCACAGGCCTCCACGGGAGGTGCATTTTCTTCATTTGAACGTGGGAGTGAAGTTCCCACTGCCTCATACACTTGTTCGTGGTTTATAAATTAAAATATAATATTTTGATTTTTCTAATTGAGGGTAGATATGAAATGCATTGTAAAACCACTCGTCAGGAATTTTAATGCATATATGTATCTAATGCCCCGCATCGCGAACACGGGATATACTAATCTCGATTAATGGTTGTAGAAATTGCTATCGTGTTGACTCACGGTCAACCGCCAAGCACGAGATACCTTCGTGACGACTCTCGGTCGCCTCCCAGGTTTAGTTACAAGACGTGGGCTCACGGCCCGCGCGGTATTAAATGCATTTATTAGCGATTAATATTGTTAGAAATTGCTATCGTGTTGACTCACGGTCAACCCCCAAGCATGAGATACCTTCGTGACGACTCTCGGTCGCCCCCCAGGTTTAGAATTACCAGGCGTGGGCTCACGGCCCGCGCGGTATGAAATGCATTTCTTAGCGATTAATATTGTTAAAAATTGCTATCGTGTTGACTCACGGACAACCCCCAAGCATGAGATACCTTCGTGACGACTCTCGGTCGCCCCCCAGGTTTAGAATTACCAGGCGTGGGCTCACGGCCCGCGCGGTATGAAATGCATTTCTTAGCGATTAATATTGTTAGAAATTGCTATCGTGTTGACTCACGGACAACCCCCAAGCATGAGATACCTTCGTGACGACTCTCGGTCGCCCCCCAGGTTTAGAATTACAAGGCGTGGGCTCACGGCCCGTGCGGTATTAAATGCATTTATTAGAGGCACCACAATGTAGAACTATTTATTGAAACTAATTGCACTTACCTGATTTATCTTCGGAACCTGATGAATCAGATAGCACCGCACTGTCATAACTCGTTTATAGTTCTTTGTTGCAATTTCCGTATATTAGCAGAATAATACTCTATTTTTTCCTGTGCACTGCGTTTAGGCATGATTAAATATTTTGAATTATTTTTTAATAGAATTAGTTCGTGCGTTCGTTGCCTCGCAAGAATAAAGAATGAGAAATGGTGGCAAGCCGAGGTCCCCAAGTAGGGTAGGGGTAAAGGTGGGGATAAAACTGTTTGAGCTATGGTTTTTACTGCGTACTTTAAACTTGCGAAATGTTGCCTGGTAGATTAAAGGACTACATGTGTGTTATATCTGAAGAATGAAGCTTCGAAATATAAATCTAACTGAATGTTACGACTAATATCAATGAGATCAGTTCCAGCACTCACAGTGCATAAATCGTCAGCAAACATATAAGGTGTACTGTGACGTATGACTCCACCTATGCTGTTAACGTGCATCAGATAGCATACTGGACCACATCCCGACCCCTGCGGCACTCCACAATCGACCGCCACCTCGTCGCTGAGCTCATCACCCACTTTCACACGATAAGTCCGTGACGTCAGGTAGGGGTAGGCAGAGCACATGAAACGTATGTTCCAGCGCCACTTTTTGCATAAATGTGGGTATAAAAAATCGACAAAATGTCGAACTAAATGATCGAAATGTCGAATGTGATACTTAATTATCATGTTTTATTATAGTATCAATAATGTTGATGCTTGCTTACTCAATAAAAAGAATATGCAGACGGAATACCCCTGTACCTGCCTCCTTCATTCCTTCTCTCTAGTGGTTTAAGCTTGCAGCTTGTCAAATCGGGTTTAAATCGAAATTAAAATCTTCGGGAGTTTTCTGGATTAAACGTAGGTCATTCATAATCATCATCATTTATATCAAAATTTTGCTTTTCCATGTAGAAAAATATCGTGAGGAAGCCTGCATACTCTTTTAATTCAAAGGTGTACTTATGTAAAGTCTCCAACCCGCAACTGGCCAGCGTGGGAACTGTCCATTCCCTCTCATTTACAAAGCCTGTGTCCAGCATTTGGCATACTATTTACAAGCTTACGGTGATGATACCTAATACTACACCTTACTATCTATATAAAATAGGTGTATACATGTAACACCCTCGCTCTTATAATGACTTCCTATCAGGATGAGATAGTCGTCAAATGCGTGTCTATTCTAACCCCCAACGAAAAGAGGGTTTTTTTAAAGTTTTACATCATGCACACGATAGTGTAGCTCATCTAATTTATAACTTAGGAGTATTCTTACGTATAGGTTTAGCTCCTAAATTAAACTCGCCTTGTGCCGATAAACAGCACAATTACTTACCATGATAATGGAAGAGTGGTGTCTCTCGGTACAGAGGCACCAATCTGTATATTGTCAAACCTTACCGATTTGAGAGCGTTTCTTTATTATTGAAGTCTTGTTTGTCGAGACGATTCTTAGCTATATTGGTAGTGTCAGGGTAGTTTGACATTATTGATTAATTATTAAAAATATTCTTCCTCTCCAGTTCCGCCTGCCATATGTCGCGCCGAATTCCGCTGGGACGACTGCGGTAAGCCGGCGAAACCCGTCATGTACTACTGGAAACAGGGGTCCCGCTGCGAGATAGGCTACTGGAAAGGCTGCCTCCCGAACCCGAACATGTTCGCCGACGAATACGAATGCATAAACACGTGTGTGTTCGTCGACCGACCGCCACCAACCGAAACCGAAGCTCCGGATATCATAACGGTTACTAACTCAGACAACATCAGTAGCATTGTCACCGACGGCACTACTGATATCTATGATAATGCTAGTACTACTGATATCACTAACGGGTCCACTGCCGATGCATCTACTGAAAAGAATGAAAACGAATCAAGTACTGTAGAACCAAGTCCATCATCATCAGAAGCTAATGCTAACGGAAGCGAACCCGCAAATGACACTAAATCTGACGAAGTACAAACCACTGAAACCGCTTCAAGTGAAACGCCACCTCCATAATTTTTTTTTTCTGTACTGCCTAAAGATTGAAGAGTATCATTGCAGTTTTAAATAAATGTAGCCTGTTGGAGAATTGAAACTAAGAGACATCATTTTGGGAAAGTACCCGGGTAAAGAAGTGCCAGCGTAATTTCTGAAAGTGGACAGAGATGATCATTGAAGTAAGCGCTTGACAGTGAAAATTTTAACCTATTTGAAACCCACAACAGAAATCGAGCTGGCACCCCTACGCCACGCATTTCCAAGTCCTTTGTTTTCGGACTACGTATGAAATCAGTGACAGCTTGAAGAGTGGTGAAGATTGCCCACAGCCGTCACGTCCCTCAGCCATGAGGATACGACAAGAAAAAAGCAGAGATGGGGAACGAATGGGTTACGATGTGTGTCAATAATGCAAATTTTAAAGAGAGGAAAAACTTCCTAGTGAAATATAAAAGATCCATTAAGCACAATAGTGTCCGTCTCTATACGAAAAGTCTATGAGATTCGTGCCGATATCCGTAACGCTCTAGTTAATCTTGCACTGAATTTCTTTTCTCACGTATACGTTCCTAATTTAGGTTGACCTGCACCACGCTGGACTGATGATCTAACGCGGGCTGCTGGCTTTAGGTGAACGGGAAAAATCCAGAGTCAGATATTATGAGATTATGACGCAACATAAAGAGCTACGTTCCGCATGCTTACTGCAGTGGACGGACTTTGATGAAGATAAAGATGAACTCGTTCTACCGTCATTTCTTTTCGGATACATCATTTAAGACAATTTTGTGCTTGCAATCTTTAGCTGTACTTAACAAGTTTTAAATAAATTAATTTTCGTGAAAGTATACCAATGTTTTCGATGTTTTGCTGAAAAACCCACCATTCATTCAAAAAATTAATGCACACAAACATCATGTTTTACTATAAAACCATCGCATATATGTATATTATAGTCGCAAATGAGGTGTTTAGTACTATTATTGTTATTTTTATGTAAATTATATTTATGTATCAAATTACGCATAACTCCGGCTTCTATTTTATGGTAACTTTTATTTTATTTTAATTGTTATTAGTCGTCCCTTGGACAATGACTTCCCCGTCTGAATCGACGTGCCCGTATTGCCTAGACTCGTCGCGAGTGTTTACGACGCGTGGCCTTAAAGTCCATATTACGCGTATGCATAAAGATGTTCCTCGTTCGCCCCTCCCGCAGTCCGCTCGCCCCGCCGCAGCGTCTGATGGTACCGTGCAAATACAATCGGCAACAAACCCCACACACTCAGATAGTTGTACCCTGGGTGAACTCGCTACATTTAAGGAGTCGGTAAGAGTTCTCCGTCACATTCCAAAAGGTGCGAGGAGTGCGGCGGCCAATAAGTTGTGCGGTATTATTGATAGGTGTATTATAGATAATGGGGTTAATGAGTGGTACGGTCTCCTGTCTTTTTCTTATAGGGCCCTGAAAACTCCTGAAACGTCGGGTAAAGGTTCTCTTACGTCGAAGGTCAAGGCCAACGTGGATGCTTTTTCATATTTATCTTCCGATGATTGTGAGGCGGTTTTTCGGTCGGCGTCGCTAACTAGGAAGATCGAGGCCAAGGTGTATGAGGGCGATTTGAGGGGGGCAGTTCGATTGCTTATGAGCGAGGACACGATCGCTCCATCGGGGCCGGATACTTTGGCGGCATTACAGGCAAAGCATCCGAATCCGTCTCGTACTCTCTCTTTCCCATCGGACCCGGATCCGGCCGAGCCGGTCTTATCAGTTGGAGTGGAGGATGTAGCGCTGGCAGTCAACTCTTTCCACAACGGGTCGGCCGCGGGGTTGGATGGCATACGCCCGGCTCATTTGAAAGAGTTGACATCTGGCACGGCGGGGGATGGCGGAGTGCGCTTGATGGAGGCTCTGACGAGGATGTGCAATTTCCTGCTTAGTGGGAAGTTGAATCCTGAGGTGTGCCCTTATTTATATGGGGCGAGTCTTTGCGCTTTACGGAAGAAGGAGGGAGACGTGAGACCGATAGCCGTGGGGAGCACTTTTCGGCGGCTGGTGGCCAAGCTTGGGTGCCGTGCGGTGAGAGGAGAAATGGCTTCCTATCTTTAGCCACATCAACTTGGTTTTGGGACGCGTTTAGGGTGTGAAGCGGCGATACATGCCGTGCGCACTTTTGCATTGGATCCAGCGAATGCGGGTAACGTCATTGTAAAACTGGATTTAAAAAATGCTTTCAACTCCTTGGAGAGAGACGTCCTGTTGAGCCAGGTCGTGGAGAGCATTCCAGCACTCTATCCTTTTCTTCACCAAGTCTATCACTCGCCATCTAATCTCTTTCACGGTCCGGACCGTATTCTGTCCCAAGTTGGTGCTCAGCAGGGAGACCCTCTTGGCCCTCTCACTTTCAGCCTTGCTATTCATAAGGTCATCGTCGAGCTCAAGTCCCCTCTTAACATCTGGTACCTCGATGATGGGACTATTGGAGGTAAACCAGAAGAGGTGGAGCAAGACCTACTCGTATTGTTGCCACGCTTAAAGGCTTTGGGGCTGGTGGTGAATACGGCCAAGTGCGAGTTTTTTCCCTGTGGTCCGGAGTCGTGTTCTCTTTTCACCTTCTTTTCATCTATTCTTCCGGGCCTCAAGGAATTGGGCACGGACTCTTTTTGTTTACTTGGTGCACCTATATTTCCTTCTGCAGTTCCTGAGGCTCTTAAGAATCGCAGGGGTCTGTTTTTGCTCGCCAGTGAACGTCTCAAAATGGTTAACGCGCATGTGGCTCTGGTTCTGATGCAGAAGTGTTTTGCCATCCCAAAGATAACCTACCTTCTGCGTACGGCCCCAGTGTGGTTATTTCCCGGTGACATCAGTTCATTCGACGCTACCATTAAGTCTACGATCGAGGCGATTGTTAACGTCTCCCTAAGCGAGGAGCAGTGGACGCAGGCTGCTCTACCTATTCGGTACGGGGGTATTGGGGTGCGGCGTGCCCGGGATGTTAGCCTACCGGCTTTCTTGGCGTCGGCACATGGGGTGGCAGACCTAGTCGCTAACATACTATCTGTAAATGGCGACAGGCTGAGCATACCATATGTGGCCGGCGCCTTGGTGGCGTGGTCGGCTCTCAACCCAGGGGTGGCCGTACCCGAAAACCTGAAAGTTCAGCGCGCGTGGGATGACGTAGGTTGTAAAGCCACCCTCGATCGACTTATTGGTGATGCTGCTGGGGCAGACCTTGCGAGACTTCTGGCGGTATCGCGTTCAGAATCGGGGGCGTGATTGAATGCGTTACCTTCGCCTCAATTGGGCACATTACTCGATGGTGACTCGTTGCGTGTATCCGTTGCTCTCCGCCTGGGCTGTGATGTGTGTCATCAACATGTCTGCATCTGCGGTGCGATGGTGGGTGCTGACGGCCATCACGCATTGAGTTGCCGCCGATGTACCGGTAGGCATCCGCGTCACCATGCCCTCAACGATATCGTCCAGAGAGCTCTCAGATCGGCAGGTGTTCCGTCGGTGCTGGAGCCGCTGGGGCTTAGCCGCACTGATGGGAAGCGGCCGGACGGCCTCACTTTAGTGCCGTGGGAAAGGGGGCGGTGTTTAGTGTGGGATGCTACATGTGTCAGCACATTCGCCGCCACCCATATCAGTCGCACTACGCGCGCAGCCGGAGCTGCTGCCAAGACCCAAGCGGCGGTGAAGCGGCAAAAATATGCTCCTTTGGGACCGGGTTATATTTTTGTCCCTTTGGCGGTGGAAACAGCGGGGTGTTGGGGGGCGGACGCGAAACGGTTTGTTCGCGACATAGGCCGTCGCCTCAGACAAAAAGGGGAGGACCCCCGCTCTGAGTCGTTTCTGGTGCAAAGGCTTTCCATGGCTATTCAGCGTGGAAATGCCGCCAGTATTATGGGGACTTTTGCGCCAGGAACGGCTGGGGGCGTTAAAGTTAGTTTTAGGTAATTTGTGATTTTAGTGTTGTAATATTGTTTTATTGAAAAAACAGGTTACATAACATTACAGTGTAAGCACCAATGCGTCATGAACCGAACAATGTTTATTTATACGGCGAAACGGCGTGGCCCCGTTGCGTCGACATCTCGGGTGTTGGATTTGGTAGGTTGCCCCGGAACCGACGAAACACGACACCTTTCGGCCAGAAATCAGCACACGCGATGGTCTCCTGGAGCGGCCGCGGCACGCGCACTACAAAAGAGCTGAAGTGCACGTAGTGCCGGGACCGCAGCTGGTGCACCCTCAGCGAGTAGCCGGTTTTCTGGCGAACATACTGCGTCACTTCTTCAGCGGTGGCAGTGTGATGCAGGCGCGACACGTACAGCGCCTTGCTCGGTGTGGAGACCCGCAGACCACAACAAACCGGGTCTGCAGTACCACACTGATTCTTACGTGTCTTACGCTTTCTTGACACCGTTGTGAAACCCTCCTTGTCCACATTGGTGCGAGGGGTTTCCTCTTTAGGAGGATCCCGAACTTCACGCGCTTTCGAGGGCGCAGCTTTCCGGCAGGCTGGAACAGTAGGCTCACCAGCAGAAACGACGTCAGCAAAACGACGACGTGGTTTCGATGAAGCGTTGACGGGAGGCCCCGCGAGGAGGGGGCAGGGGGGCCGCGGATCAGCATGTACAGTGACATCGCTATGCGCATTGTCAGCTACACGCGAATTGACCGAGTCGGCATTTGACGCCCGGTTACTATTCTTGAAATTTGACGCGGTCGGTGACCGCGTTTCTAGGGCACCGTCGCGCAAACGGATGATTTCTTTGCGCAATACGTCAATAACGGCCTGCGATTTGTCAAATTTCTTTAGAATTTCTGCCCTGCCTGCTTTAAGAGCCACAATTTCCTTCAGCAGGCAGCTCACGTCGACATGGTCTGGCGTATTGGACGGCAATCTGGAGACCTCCGTCGCCACGAACTCAGGCATGTCGTGTTCGTTCTCCCTTAGGACCTCAATGATGTCCCCGAGGGTCTTCCTTCCGGCTTCATCTTCTCTGCGATGAGGTACAAATGTGCCGACAATCCCAAGAGACTGGTACAGCACCATCTTCGCAGCGCAGATTTCGTCGACATTAAAACGCGACGAACAGATCTGAACAGCAGTCACCGCATCCATCTCTAATATGAAACGATTATTATAACCAATGGCAACATTCGCGGATTGTGACGTAACTAACTGCGAGCGTTTTCTCTCTCTAACAAGCAATATGAAAACAGTTGTAGTTTCGTAATTCTTTGAGATATCTGAATGGGATTTTCGTCTTTTGGAGTAATAATGGTTTTTGAATCCAGACCTGTATTATCCATAAGCATATTTTTTAATCAATAAAACGAACGTTTCCTGGCACCTGCTTTCCAGAAAACAGTCATTGTTGTCCTCAACTGAGAATTCAATTCTTCCCTTATCCTGCTTTCCAGAAAAGAGTCAAGGGATTTCACTTTTTCTCATTGAAGGTGTTAAAAGCCGTATGTGCCACTCGGTAGCAAAATTATTTCCATCATGGGCGTAATCACTTCAATCCCCTCGTTATACTCGATATTCAACCTTAGAAGTTCTCGCTACGCACAGGATTCTATGATAGAATATTTCGCTTCACTCGGGATTAAATATATACCGCCCTGGCTGTTAATATATAATTTTGCTCGCTTTAGATACAACCTCCTTTTCAGGGTTTCGCACCCAAAGGGTAAAGACGGGACCCTATTACTAAGACTTCGCTGTCTGTCCGTCTGTCCGTCCGTCTGTCCGTTCGTCTGTCTGTCACCAGGCTGTATTTCAAGAACCGCGATAGCTAGACAGTTGAAATGTTCACAGATGATGTATTTCTGTTGCCGCTGTAACAGCAAATACTAAAAACAAAATAAAATTAATATTTAAGGGAGGCTCCCATACAACAAACGTGTTTTTTTGCAGTTTTTATAGATAATGGTACGGAACCCTCCGTGCGCGAGTTTTACTCGCACTTGGCCGGTTTTTTTTTTTATTCTTTTAAGACCTGGGGACCGATTTTTGAATCTCACCAAGTGACTAATTCTCACCGATGTGAGTGATTTCCGAAAGTTCGTATTTTTGAATATCTCATCGGTGAGTTACATTTGTCATACCTATGATATCGATTTACGAGTACCCCTACCCACTCGTAATTGAAATCACCATGCGATTGTTTTTGACAGTTGACGTATGTGACATCTGCCAATTTTTTTTCTGAACTTTAATGTTCGTTTACATGACACTGACACATACGCTACGTTTTACGTTTGAATCTGTTTTAAGTTATAGTATGAGAAAATAAAAACCGGTATCAAGGACAACATCTGCGTAAAAAGGAACGTAACGGGAAGATTGTCTCTGACTGACATTGTAAAATTTCTGTGTGTTGGTAAACAGCGTGTGACTTTTAAAAATACGGCTTTTGGAAAATGGTGAAATAAAAGTCATCTGTGATAATTTTAGTCACCGGTGACTTTGATATCACCAGTGAGATTCAAAAATCGCACTCCTGAATCGCTGTTATGAAACTACACCGTCAAAGATGCACGCAAAAAAGTTCCAAGCCGGAAGCATTGTACCCACAACAAGCACTGTACTAGAAATTATTTACGACTGAGCAACATAGTTGCAGGTCGGTTTGCAAACCTTTCAGGAAATATATGGCGACATTTTATTTTATGCTCAGCCATCTCGAATATTATTTTCGTGCTTGGGTCCCGTTCTCCTGTTAAAGAGATACTAGAAATACGGAGTCACAAAACGGGCTTGGGATTAGTCGATTATGAAGAACATAATTAGGTATGTACAAACTCAAAGACTGACAATCCTATATTTATATAGAACCTTATCATCATCATCATCATATCAGCCGAAAGACGTCCACTGCTGGACATAGGCCTCCCCCAAGGAGTGCCAAAGTGACCGATCCCGCGCCACCCGCATCCAGCGGACTCCCGCAACCTTTACCAGGTCATCAGTCCACCTTGTCGGGGGCCTACCCACGCTGCGCCTTCCGGTACGTGGTCGCCACTCGAGAACCTTTCCGCCCCAACGGCCATCGGTTCTTCGTGCCATGTGCCCCGCCCACTGCCACTTAAGTTTAGCGATAAGGAGGGCTATATCGGTTACCTTGGTTCTGCTGCGGATAGCCTCATTTCTGATGCGGTCACGCAGAGAAACTCCCAACATGGCGCTCTCCATTGCCCTTTGGGTGACTTTGAGCCTTCTTATGAGGCCCATAGTAAGCGACCACGTTTCAGTGCCATATGTCATCACTGGCAACACACACTGGTCAAAGACTTTCGTCTTGAGACACTGCGGAATATTGGACGAAAAGATTTGCCGTAGCTTCCCGAACGCTGCCCAGCCGAGTCGGATTCGACGATTGACCTCTTTCTCGAAGTTGGACCTACCTAACTGGATCGTCTGAACTAGGTATACATAATCGTCTACAACTTCGAGCGTGAAGTGTCCGAATAGAACCTTATGACGATGTACATAAAATGCATGGATGTTCAGTCGGCTTTGTTGTCGATTATACATATCATATAACACTAAATTAAATTAAATATTAAATTAAATAGTCATTTATTTCAGATTTGCATCCATATTTTACACATTTAAACTAAAGAAAATGTGAATTAACTTAACTTGACTACAGCTTTTTCGTTCAATTTTCTTAAAACAAATCCTTCTAACACTTTATTTATATCCCATGTTATATTTTATACCAACTCCTCAAGGAGTAGGTTGACACTGGAACATTCTTCACTTTCGGCAGCTGTCCTGTTGATATATTGTCATTGTGTAACTACATAAACATACCAGCCTAACTAGGTCTCTCGGACAAGCTGTTTTCCTCACTCCGCTCCGGAAATAGTGATCTCTAAATTTGGAGGAGAGGCCTTGGTATGCTGGTCGCAGTGTATTGAGGTGCGATGTCGAATTGTGGGACATATCTTACGGTGCAGTGTTCGGGGTATTCAGTGTGAAATGGATGTTCTGCGGTTAATATTAGTACGGGGATTTTATCGGGAGATATATCTTAGTGAAAGTGTAAAGGTCGTTAAGATGGTTTTAGAAAAAAACATATATTGAAGAAGTTTTTTCTGAAATATCAACATCAGTAATACCATCAAAAAAGGAAATCAATAATGTCTGAGTCACGTAAAATAATCTTTAGACACGGACGAACACCTCCAAGCAGCATAAACACGAAATAACTGCAAAATTGTTATAAATCAAGTGGGGTGAGTGGATGGAAGGAAAGTAAATATAAAAATTATACAACAGCGATCATAGACGCAACTGACACCGAATGAATTTTGGAGAAAATTCAATGATATTCCTAACTATTCAGTAATTTTATTTAAAAGTATAAACTGAAAAAATCAGCACCTATTCGAATTCGCTATCAACCCTCTGGTTGAGTTGTCGATGGTGGGAGAAAAGTTCTCCTAAGAAATGCAATGCTGGTGCGTGAGATGTTATGAACTTCACAGAGCGCTGCGCTATGGCAATAGTTGTACAAGACTTGGCTGTCAGAACGTCGTGCATACATACATACATACATACATTCACGCCTTTATTCACAAAAGGGGTAGGCAGAGCACATGAAACGTATGTTCCAGCGCCACTTTTAGCATAAATGTGGGTATAAAATATCGACAAAATGTGATCGACGTCGTGCAATCTATGAAATATACTCAACCAGATAAAATACTCATAATAATGTTCATCGTCATGATTATTTAAGAGTCGTCTTTTTCCGGTGGAACAACCGCCACTGATTTCACGCTGCTGCCTCTTGACGTTTTCGCACAGTCAACAGCAATTATAGATGATCATTTTCGTACTTTAGTCCTGTTGACCTGACAACTTGTAAGTACCTATGGAAAAAATACAATTTTGGAAATAATTTAAAATAGCTTATTTTTTCTGTGTAGTGGGACTATCAATTAAATAGTCACCCAAAAACAGAATCCGACAAGTTTTAGGACTTCAAAAAATTTACTAGCTTCTGAAAAGTCAGAAAAAATGAAATTAAATATTTTTGTCTTTATTGTGGTTAATTTACATACGCACAAATAGAATGCATGCTTCATTTAAATCCACATAATACTTCCGGGTGGAAAGTTTGTCGAATTCTTGAATAACGCATCTTAGAATAGCATATTAAAATGAAATCAACAAAAAAACGTTATTTTAAAATAATGTTTTTGAAAACCGTATTTTTCCTGGAGTACTTTGTCGCACTTAACGTCCAATACAGAATACAGCGATAATTGGGATGCGTCAAACTCATCATCTCATCAATGTAGTGAAAGTGACAAGGTTCTAAAATGATCATCTAATTTTGATGTTAACTAAACCACTTGACAGCAAGTATTAGTGCGGCAGAGTGCACGAACAAACTCTCGTCAATCTGGACACGCTGGACAAAAGGACTATTTTTTTTCAGGCACTTGTTAGGTCCATAGCTTTAAATTTTTGATAGGAACCAACTCCTCCGTCGGCCATATTTATTTTATGCCAGCCATTTTTTTATTTTAGTCTTTCCCGTTCACGGGACAATGATGTCCCAGACCTTTGGGAGGCGTGCGTGGTGCTAGGTACCTACAAAGTACCAACTGAGCCAACACGTAGAGGCCCTTTTGACAATTTAATGAAATGCAAGGAGTACCCCGAGCGGATGCTGTCCCTGCCCGTGTCATGGGACGCACACAGAGACAGCACCCGCTGGGGTGTATAGGGACTATTGATGGTTGATGGAATCTAAATAAAACGGGTTATTGGGTTGAAATGATGGACTAGTGGCTGGGCTATTGGGTGAAACATCGGACGCCTGCCTAATAAAACTGTTTCAATCTTTATCTCTGGCAGACGGTGACTCGCTAAGTACTAGATGGGCCCCTATTAATAGCGACATTAAAAAATGGCCTAAGGGCCACACCGGTCAGAGAGCTGGGGGGTAGAGAGGACTGGACTTTAAACATATAGCCAACTCGCAACTTAGGTGTCCACATCTACCCTCGAGCAAAAGCTCTTGCGACTTCACTCTGGACGGCCAATAAAATTAATTATTAATATCTCGAGTTCTGAGGCACTTATAATCACAAGCTGGGTATTCACAATGCGTTACAAATATCTGCCATATTTTTGTTGAACTTATGAGCTTATATAGTTACCTAGGAGGCTAATCCAGAATTCATTAAAATAAAATTATATCAACCCTGAAAGTGCCTAAGCTATATCGAAGTAACTCCGTGCATGTTAACGACTGTATCACTTAACCGGTTCAGATTAACCTAATAGATAGCTTCAACATACACAATTTAATTAAGCAAGTTACGTAAATGACCAATTAATAACAGCCGTTTTATCACTTATCGTTGCTGTTATTAATGTTTTAATACAACAAATTTGTGACAAATATATTTAAAAACTGGCCAAGTGCGAGTCGGACTCGCGCACGAAGGGTTCCGTACCATATTATCTATAAATCCGGCATAAAAATCACGTTTGTTGTATAGATGAGCCCGTCAAATATTTATTTTATTCTGTTGCAATAGAAATACATCATCTGTGAAAATTGCAACTGTCTAACTATCACGGTTTATGAGATACAGCCTGGTGACAGACGGACGGAAGGACGGACGGACAGCGGAGCCTAAGATCCCGTTTGTACCCTTTGGGTACGGAACCCTAAAAATGAATAAGTATAGTCGGTCACTACGTACAATATAGAAAGCTTTCTGTGACCGAAAACGCGATCTGAAAGAGACTCACTTTGTCTTAGTGTGTCCCTTTCTAATACAGACCATTACTATATATATATATATATATAGCCAAGTCCTATACAACGATTTCCATGGAGCTGCGCTCAGTATAAACGAATGTTTTTACTTTTTGATATGACAATGTGTTAGAGAAGGCCATTGACAGGTATAAATTGTTCCATTCAGAATCAGGTAAAATGGTGCTGGAAATACGCGACAAAACATCTGAAAGTAACAATGTTTTTGTATTTGACAACAACAATGTTTTTTCAAATGTTCATGGTTTAATTTGTTTTTACAATTATAAATATGTTCCATGCTTCATGCATGATGCATGTGCTGGATGTCGTGAAGGCCGACATGATCAAGAACGGGCTCACAAAAGATGACGCTCAGGATCGGGCAAAGTGGCAAAGGGCAGAGACCGAGATAACGCTAGAAGAAGAAGAAGAATTATTAATATGTTCAAATAAATGACGTTCGAGTACATGACGAGTCAATGGAAAAACAAGCTGTGACTTGAACTGGATCAAAGCTGCCAACCAATACCGATCTTGAACTTATCCTGAGAATATACTTACAACTTTAAGGATCATAGTTAATTAATAATGCAAAACTAGCGTCCGTAGTTCCGTAAGTTTTCGAATGAAAATAATTTATTCATAAAATACGCTAAAAACTTCGGTCCTCTTGTATAAAGTCGGTTTGTCGCCAAAATTAATGTATCTTGTTTATAGTTTCCTAGCTGCCCGGCCCGGTTTCGCACGGATTACCCGTTTTCTTGTAGGAATAAAGCATTTTCCCGCGGTAAATAGTAGCCTATGTTCATCAGGGATAATGTCGGCTTCTAATGGTATTTTTTTTTTCAAATCGGTCTGGTAGTTTTGGAGCCTATTCAATACAAACAAACAATGAAATCTTTTTTCTCTATAATATTAGTGTAGATGTAGATAAATAGGAATTGGTAATAAGTTATAGACTAGGTCCAGAGATATCTAGACATATTGTACCATGAGAATGGGGGTTGGGCGGAGGCATCGTCATGAATTACATGATCTCATTTGGAATCTATGGTGTAGATCTATGTATAGGTATAACATGTTGATTCTATAAATATATGTTGTTTAGGTTAGCTTAGTACATACACACACCGACAGAGTCAGGAGTGGTAGCCACAGCCACTTTTGTTTAGACAACTTTGCCGATCAAGACGATCAGTTGCATAAACTACTAATATTATATATGAAAAGGCTTAAATGAGGTAGATTTCACGACAATATTCATGTTTCCTTGTATACAATTATATTTGTTGTACCTGTGCTACAAGAAAATGGTAGCTAGAACACAATCTTCGAACGGTCTTTTGCATCAAACTCCTTTGTAGCGGGTGTCTCAATAAGAGAGCTCAATTTCATTGCAAAATAAAACTTTATTTTTTTATTATTAGGGTAACTCATAGTGTACTCTTATTGAGACACCCGTTCCAAAGGAGTATGATGTGATGAGGTGTTCTACTTATTAAGGTGAAAACTGTACACACCTATCTGACGTCCAGAGTGCACAGCCTAATCCCTCGCTCAGAGTGCTAAGCCAAATTCCACACAGTCACGTTTTAGCTCCAGACCGCGGCAAGCGTGTTCTAACTGCGGCCATGGCAAACAGTGTCCGGTGTGGGACGCAGCTCCAATGTATCACGTCAGAAGAAAACGCTGCACCTACGAAATTGCCGGACGGCCAAGCAAGGAACAGTAAATCTAGTACGGGGTTACCTTGATTTGGCCGGCCACCGTGCTTCCGGCACGTATCCACACGGGCCGAAATCACGCGCCGGCCTGCATGCGGTCCTATTTCTTACGTGTAGCGTCAGAACCCACGTAACTACGTAACTTTTCGAAAGAGCGTTAGAACCACTCAACTGACGCTTACAAAAAAAAAATTGTTACCTAACTTTAGAGAGTGCTCTTTAGCAATGACTGCCTGTCGTTTTAGCACTACTGTCTGCATGTATCTCTGAGTTTTGTTTTGTAACTGATTTATCTGAGTGAGGTGTGCAATAAATAGTATTTGTATTATAGAGTAGAAGCGTTACGTGGTCGGTAAATTATCTTAAATTAAATTGGCATGACGAGCCGGAGATGATTCCGCAAAATGTATGCTGATGAAATAAAATGATATTCAACTACTAACACGTGTTAGAAATAAACACACCCTAGTAAAGTAATTAAATTATTTCGTCAATACTTTTTTATGTCCTTTTTGCGAATTATTCCTTATAGTAAGATTTATTTATGAATCAGTATTATACCGTGTGTTACCGGCAAGTGGGCTTTTTTTAAGTATGGTAAATTAACGGAGTTCTTTAACTTAATCATGACCTTAATGCAGATAATTAACTATAATTCCGACTTCATACATTTTCTAATAAAATTCAAATTGCCGGCAATGTACAGCAAAGTAAATTAACAAGTAAGTGTAAATGACAGCTCTTCATACTTTGTTTAGTACGGTCTCATACACCTAGTCCATTGAAGGTTTGTATTTTGGAAAATACAATGCGCAGTTAATTTACATAATTATGATTTGCAAATACATGCGAACAATTGCTAATGGAACATATTATTATCAGTTTTAATAAATGCCCGCATGCCGGTAACACACTGTATTGTGTATTGTTGCATTCTTTTAAAAGTCCTTGTTAGCAATTTATTTATTGTTGTATTAGCAATTTACTTAAGGTAACATAGCTTTTAAAGCAAATTGTAACTAACAATATATCGATCTATGGTCTGAAATTAAACATTTTAATTTTCGTCATGTAGTTATGCGCTAATGCTCATAGAGATCAATTGCATATCGTCACCATGGTGATCACGTCGAAAAGTTTTTCGAATGCACGTTAATACAACTGAAATGTCATAATCTCATACAAATAGTGGCATTTAGATGTACCAGACGCGCGAACAATGCCTTACGTGATTGACCTGCAGGTCCCTTTAATTCACTACCTTGAAATTAGTTATTGATAATTCGACTTACATTACTGGCTCCATAGGTAACAGTGCTGTTCATCGACCACAATAACTTGACGACCCATTAATGTACGGTCGAAAAATATATGCACGTACAAAGAGATAAAACATGTGGACACGATTTGCTTAGATATTTTTGAATCTTTGGCCTTACAAATATTTATGAACGTACAGTCGACGCTAAATTGTTATCGTCAGGTGACTATAGACCAGAGGAGTAAACTCGTAACGTGTCGAACGAGCATTAGAACAACTTAATTCCATCAATCACACATTTTCCCATACAACAATTAACATCTAAACTGACGCGCGTACAATGCGTTATGTAATCGACTAGCCTAGAATTGCTCGACAACACTGTGTATGTAAATGACGTCTGACGCATTCGCTTCTAAATGAATACCGTTTGGTAATGGAGATACGCCCAACTGTTGCCTTAAGCAAATCGCCCGACAAGACCGCTATCTGTTTGCAGCGGTTGACGACGGCTTCCATTCGATTTGTCTCAATTGTGGCCAAATCTATTCAGACATTTTGTAAAATTTAGTTAGTTTTAACATTTACTTGAGCATTTGTAAGACTAGTGATTACTAACGATTCTCAATGTAACTTGAGACGTTGGTGCCGTTTCAGAAGTTGTAATAACTTCGCGGTAGATGTCGCTACGAGCCTCCATAACTAAGGTGTAAATACAATAGTGGAAGGGATTGAAAGATTCGTCCCACGGTAGCTCAATTGGGAGAGCGATGGACGGATTCCAGAGGTTGTGGGTTCAAATCCCGCTCGTGGCGAACAATTTTTCAATTTTCCACTATGATCGAAATTTAGTAAACGAATCTTAAGAAATATCAAAATAACGCGACATCAAGTTGACGACACATTACAAGTGATTTTTGAATAAAGGCGACTAGTTAGAATGGTTTATTAAATAACATAGGTATTGTATTCGCCCACTGCAGCGCAAAGGCATCATTTCGAGTACGTCCCTATCGTGAGATAATCTTATGGACGAGTGGACCGCGATCTTCCTAATATCGTTCACCCGTCGAGCTGGTGGACGGCCGACGCTACTTTTAGCTAGAAGTGGCCATAAATCAGACACCTTTTTGGTCCACCTAAATCACTCTGCCTAACATTCGTAAAAAAGCATTTTTTTACTGTTAGAAAAAAAAAAGGGATTATATGGTCCGTTTTGATCAAACGCAAAACGGTGTTGCAGAAAGAAGCAACAAATGAACTCTGAAAATAACAATCAGCGGAATGCTGTTCGGAACAAAACTTAACGCATTAATTTGGAGTCTACAGTATATCATGCGAGTGCTCGTGCCAAAGGAACGTCTACTGGAAGTTTACAGTACGTGTAGAAGCGGCGGATAAGTCGCGACTTTCAAAGTGATTTTCAATGAAACTTTTATGATGTAATTGTGGATCAATAATGAATAAGGTGGAAAGGAATTATGTGACAAGAATTAAGTATAAAATGAATATAATCGTTTTAAAATGCACTAACTAAAATTTAAATCCACAATCGAAAATCACAGCTCGATAAGACTTTGCCGAGTTTCGGAAATGAGATATTTTCAACCAGGTCATGGAACAACGGTTTCTTTTATGCACACAAAAGGAGTTTGTGTAACATGAAAAGCTTATGTTCCGTCCTACTGCCAGAAGATTAGCTGAAGACAGAACCGAACCAGAGTTAGAATGACCACAATTAGAAAGATAGCGTTTATTTTCCAGGCGGACGGACGGAAAACGCTTCTGAAGAAGTTCTTCGGCCTGTAAAAATTCGTAAAATATATCATACTATATTGAGGTTTATTTCACGTCGTCTTCTGATATCAACAGTTAGTTCGTCGAGCAGTCAAGTAAAAAACTTTGTAAACATTAACCTATCTTTCGAATTGGCTACTTGCCAAAAAAAACATAGTGCCATTCGAACCAATTTTTGAGAGGATCAAATGTTTATATGGGACGAACTACATAGCACGTAACAAGACAATAATGAAAGTCAATACTACTACGTCTCATACTAATTGACATAGTATCATGACGTCAAAACACTATATTTGTTTAACCGCTGAATGGAAATCCTAGCAAAATGCTGTTTCTCATATGGTCGTGAAAGCGTAAGGATCCTATTAAAAATTACATATTTTAATGAAACGTTAGTCTCATATTTTTTATAACGTTAATTATTTTTAGTAATTTGATGATTAACTATCGATATGGTACCTAACAATATTACGTTATAAAGTTTAACATGAGGAAATTACCCAATTAAATTGCAATTGAAATAAGTTTGAAATCAATTACAACACTTGGTAGCCAAGAGATACAATTATGCAAAGCGAAACTAAATAAAAGCGTGTAGCAATACGTTGCCAAGCTAGCAGATTACATATTCTGTAAACATTGCCCTTATAGCACGGCGCACCCTTCGGCCTAGCATTAATTCAATCGAGCGAGGGTGCCCGTGCTAGCCGTGCACGCTCCGCGGCGTATGCGCACCGGACCGTGCCAGTGCCCGCTATGACTGTGACGCGTTATGACAGTAAAAATAATGAAACAATGCATGTATAAAGATCAAAATCAAAGCACAACTCTTAAAAGCTATCTAACTATATGTAGGTATGGTGTAGTTTGTCTAACATCGTGTTGTGTCTTGTTTCAGATATTTCAACTGAGCAAGTGTATAGCTTTCGGATAGATTTTTGAAGACTGTGTAGCGGTTAACCTTAACATTGTCATAATTGTCCCACTGGACAGTAACCAAAAATCGATCGAACTCTGTGCCCCCCAGTTTAAAAGGTTTTTTTCAGATCTGTGTCTTTTTGCGCCTGTAAAAAAATAACTTCACTTTACGATCTTTAGGTAGAATAATGAAAATGTCAATTAAAAAACCTCCCTACAAAAAACATAGGGTAATGTGTAATAAGGTTGAACTACTGTTTATCCAGTAAGTACCTAATTCTAATATGTTTTTAAGATGTTATTTACTTATTTATTTAAACTTGACTTATAGCCATAAGGCATTCTCGACCGGTCAACATTAAGGCTTCAGAAAATAATCATATCTCCTGCTGCGGGATGAAAATAACCCAGAAATAAAGAAAACGGACGTGTTATATAAATGTGTTATATATTTAATTATTTAAGTACTATTGTCTAAAAAAATAAATTTGCCAACGAAATATAGTTATTAAAGATTCAGATACAAACGATCTGATATGACCAAATAGTACATTACGTACCTAGGGCGGTGAATTCGTGAATGCCCCAGATCGCGAATATGCGATCTAAGGCTTTACGAATTACCGCCACAATTGTACGTCCTGGGTGTAAAGTGCGATTTGCCGCTGCGCACGTGGGCGGTAAATCTGAGTTACCGCCGATTGACGTAAAACAATTAAAGCTATAAAATATCAACTGGGACTCAGAGCACTGGCAAGTGCTTGGCGAATAGGATGTCACGACCTGGAATGAACCCGGACAAGCCGCGTACGCATGGCTGGCCACTGCGGTATGCTAAAGCGTGTATCTGCATCTCGCTCGATAACATCATACACGATATTGTCTACATGGAAAAGTTTTGCAGAACTGTTTAGTTTGGGTATTGTTTTTTGATTGCAGTTTTAAATTGTACATTAATCACTTAAGATGCCGTCTGTTCAAATGGCATTGAAGTATTTTTAACCCCTACGCAAAGAGAGAGGTGTTATAAGTTTAACATGTCTGTGTATCTGTGTATATGTTGGTATCGTAGCTCCCAATCGGATGGACTGATTTGAATGCGGTTATTTTTGTGGAATAGATAATTTTATTTCCATTGTTCTTAGCCATGTTTAATGCAAAACTGGTCAGCCGTTTTTGAGATATCGAACTTTGAAATGAAAATGTCGGGGGTTTTTCAACTTTTTAAGATGTAGTTATAAATAATAAAGTAGTTTCTACACACTGAATTTTTTCCCTACTTGCTACGCTGTTACGAGTATTCTACCCCAGCCTAAGTTTAATTTTAAGTCAAGTCGATTGAAAACTTATATAATGGGTATATCATGGCTTACACCGGCGTTTACATGCCGGCTTAGCCTAGTTGGTAGTGACCCTGCCTACGAAGCGAGAGGTTCGAATCCCGGTAAGGGCATTTATTTTCGTGATGAGCACGAATATTTGTTCCTAGGTAATAGATATTGTCTATTTAAGTATTTATTTATCTATATATAAGAATGAATATCGTCGTCTAGTACCCGTAATACAAAAGCTTTACTTACTTTGGGACTTAGGTCGATTTGTGTGAAATTGTCCGCAAAAAAATATTTTATTTTATTTTATACAGACTACATTCAAAAGTTGAAGATACGAATACGATAATATATAGACAATTCATAGAAATTTCTGAATATCGGGAGCATTAACAAGAGACTGAGTAGCGGGTAGTAAAACGATAACCACTGAACATACTCACAGTAGGTAATATATCAATCTACTTACCTTATTATTTCGTTGACAGAAACTTGCAGTGATCCTTATTCTGAAAAGAGAAAATTGCCTATAAATTTTTTATTTATGTAGTATCTACCATGCCAAGGACAATTTTGTACAATGTACCGTACCTAATCCTTTATCATATTGAAATTCAATTTAGAATATTAATCGCTTTTAATGAATCCACATTGTCTATTAAATATGAATAGAGACTGTGTAGGCAGCGGGCTGCCGACGATGAAAGACACACATGTTTGTGTATTTACTATTTATTTATAGCACAATATTATTTACAAACACGGAGAAAACACAGAATATTATTACATGCATACACGAGTAACTACTAATACATACCAATAACACAAAGGCGCAAATTATTATTCAAATCAACATCAACATTTCCACACTAGAAGCAGTGATAAATCAATAGGTAAGTACTATAAAATAAAACACGCGCGCTGACAGGCCCTGCTAGCGCGCGAGCGTCATGGAGGTTGGTTAGGGCATCGTCGCCTAGTAAGTAAGCTCAACATCTTGGTCGTGCTGGCTGGCATTACCTAAGAATTGAGGGCCGCGAATCAGTGAACTGTGATATGATTAACATTTGTATTGGTTTTCAGATTCGTGTGCGGTGAATTGCTGAAGAATTGCGTCTAGGTAGGCACATTGATAACGGGGATTATGAATGTTGTTAATTGCTGTTGTGAAGAATTGCGCACAATTTCGAACTGCTGGACATAGGTACCAGAAGGCGCAGCAAGATGGACTGATGTTCTAATTGTAAAGTTTTGTGGGATAGAGCAGGTAAAGGTCGCGGGAGTCCGATAATGCGGGTAGCGCAGGAGCAGTCACTGTGGCTCTCTTTGGGGGAGGCCTATGTCCAGCAGTGGATGTCTTTCGACTGATATAATGATAATGACACGATGCTAGTTTTTAAAGCTAGGGTAGCAAGCTAGATACTGTATTACACTTAGAAAATCTCAGTACTGTTCAGTTTACACGATGCCAGCCACCATATGTCACTAGCGGAACGGATACTAGATTCGCCGGTCACACTAAGCTCTTACACAACAAGCCACAGGCAGCGAAATCAGTGGTGGGTGTTACTAGATCAAAAAATTGAAAGGCAAGCTATTAAACTATCCTGGATTCAGACACTAGCTTACTAGCTTCCTCGCTAGCCTGGAAATAAAGCTAGATTTTTGTACACGAAGAGAGACGCACTAGTTTGCTAGCTTAAGTACGATTCCTACCGACAGAGTTGCGCCGGAGCGCATTAGATTGCCATGCAAAGGAATTTGAACCGTCTGTAAAGCACATACAATTCATATTTGATAATCTGTCCTCCGTACACAGCTCACTAGAAATTTCCTCCAAAATTTTAAAAATACCGCCTCAACAAGTCAACATCCCCTTTATGTCTGAGGCCATAGAGGCCTGGACCACCGCTTGTCCGAGCACTGACCTGTCTAGACACCCAAGTTCTCAACGACTGTGGGACGAGCCGCTGTGTACACTGGTACGGGATAACTTGCAACAAACGGCAACCAGTCTCCCAGAGCGCGCTCGGCTCCTTGCCGTTGTTGAATGGGAATCCGGACAGTGGCTCCAAGCTTTGCCTTCCCCGCAAATTGGGACGCTGATGGACAACTCCACATTCCGCCTTTCCATTGCTCTTCGCCTGGGAGTGACCTGCGTTGCCCCACATCGCTGTCGCTGTGGTGACCGAGTCGACCAGCTCGGCCACCATGGTCTCTCCTGCTGCAGAAGTGCAGGTCGTGCAACTCGACATGCTAGCCTGAATGATATCATCCGTCGAGCCCTAGCCAGCGCAGGAGCACCTGCCATCTTGGAGACATCCGGTCTTGCCCGAGATGATGGCAAGAGGCCCGACGGTATGACCCTCGTGCCATGGAAGATGGGTTGGCCTTTTGTAGCGACATGTGCCAATACCCTAGCGCTCTCTCATCTCCGTGGCACCTCCATGAAGGCTGGCTCTGCAGCCAACTCGGCCGAGCTCTTTAAGCGGCGCAAGTATGCAATTATTAACAGTGGTTGCATATTTGAGCCGCTTGGGGTTGAGACCCTGGGACCCTGGGGGGAAAGTGCCCACAGGGTCTTTAAGGAGTGCTCCAAGCGACTCGCCGAAATCACGCGTGACCGGAGGGCTGGCTCATACCTCGCACAGAGGATAAGCATTGCCATCCAACGTGGCATTATTTTATTTTATTGTATAAGTAGTTTAGTTTTAGATATAGTTATAATAAGTTTTGTGTATTTTGTTAGTTTAATCTGTAATTTTATTTTATTAAAATGATAGTGATAACAATCTCTTCCGACCGCGTCAGTAACTGCTGATTCAAATTCCTTTGTGTGTAATAGAACTCGACTCTGTCAGTGAGCCTCGAACTTTACTAGCACTATGGTGCTAGCTTAAGAAACTGGCCTCCATTAACGAGTCCGTTCTGACTCCGCTCATATAAATGTGATTATGATCAGAAGCGACGTACATAAATAGCCCTCTAGTCTCAACAAACACATGTCTAAATGAACACAAATAAGTATCCCTGCCCTCATTGAGGATTCCTCCGCGTCCACTCTATCTCCCCCAATCAGAGCCCTCTGGCGTGACCATAATAAATTATACATTTTAATATTCCGCCCGTGGAATTAATTATTTTATTACGACTTAATTAAAACCTAACAAATGGTCCGTAATTGAAATACATAGTATGGAAACTTCGTTATTTTGTAGCTACAATGATTTTGATGGTTTTGTTGGTAACGGAGTTCACGTTTCTGTAATAGAACGTTTTAATGTTTTATTGGTAGGTACCTACAGAACTAATTAAAATAATATCGTATTTGGATCTACCTTGTGGTGTACGAGAAATCAAAAGGACACACAAGGATGCGTAAACAAAAGAAAGGTAAAAAATTAATAAAAATGTACAGTGCCTAACGACCCTAAGACCCGCGGGTAGGTCTTCGCCCGGGCATTGAAAACAACGCAGGCCAATCCGCGTGATAAATTGTAGCCTAAACCCATCCAGAAAGCACTTTCTACACGCAGATGAAAGAATTATTGAACTGGGATAGGCGGTTCCGGAGATTACCCGTTAAATACAAACATACATTCTACAAAGCCTAATGTATTCAATATTTTTAGGCCCTATGTCGTCAATGTCCATTATTCTCTTTTGAATCGACTGAGACAGGAACTCTCTGTAACATGGCAATTGTATCTTTCAAATTGTAAACATATCATCTCAATAGCGAAATCTCTCAATTAGCCTAATAGCAAACGATCGCTTCATCAATGGCATATACAACTATAAATCAAATTAATTGGGTTCTATTTCACTAACTGCCTAGACCAATATAATATGCATCAATTTCTGGGTTCTCGTGCGCACTCATTCTAGCACGAGGCTGGGCGCGAGAGGAAGAGAGACCACGCGACTGTAAACACTAGCCCCCTTATTCATAAAACTTAAAATGCCTCTTCTAAATAAAATGTGCTTTGTCCCTTTCTTACGAACACAAATGTCAAAGTAACTGATAGGGACAAACGAATTTTTACGCCATTTTACTTAAAACCGGCTTGTAGGACGTTTATGAATACGGCCGTAAGACTTTAAAGCCTAATTTATTGGTGCCATTTTGTCGGCGTGTTAGTTTTAAATACCTAACCCATGCGGAAGTACAGCTTTCTAGTAGTAAGGGTCATTGAGCTAAGTCTCAGATGGACAAATTGACAGACGGACAGATGGACATGACAATACTATAAGGTTTACTTTAATTCTGACAATACTTATTTGTCGTGACCACTAACGTCTTGCACCTTTTCCTCCAAGCACTTCTACTTTGCGCCATAATTTGCTAACTAAGGAACCCTAAAAAGGATGTCATGTCTATACGTTAGGGCAAATAGATGTGGAAAAGTTAATTAGTGTCATTATTAGTTAGCAGGCACGAAGAGAGTATATTTTAGTAAGTAGACGTAACCACTCGGGTAAGTTTGAGTCGAGTACGCTGCAGCCAATCTCTTTCGGCAAATATGTGGCACAGTCATCTCTTAGGTACAGTAGGATAATAACGATTAATAATTTAAAAAAGGGTTCACTACATACTGTAAAACAAATTCGCTTCCTGCTGTCTGTCTGTCCCTATGTATGCTTAGATCTTTTAAACTACACAACACATTTTGATGCAGTTTTTTTAAAAGAGTGATTCTAGAGGAAGGTTTATTTGTATAAAACATGCATTATATAGTAGATCAACACTGATAATTTTAGAGGTTTCTAATGTGATGTCGTCATTTTTTTGCGCTAACATTTTAAACGGTGGCTGAACCCTACGAGATAGATCAAAATAATGTACTACAGTATTGTACACCTTAAAAAGGTCAACGAAAAAATCCGCGATGGTATATTTATGTCTATCTCTTGGAGATAACCCAAAATAACCATTTTTAAAACTTTACTTTTTACCAGAAATAATGGATTTTAAGCAATACAACATTAATCTTATTCCAATTAAGTACCTTAAATACATTATACTGATTAATATAGAACAATATGGGCCGATACAGCATGCAATTTAAATGAATATTTTCGAAGATATTACAGATTTAAAATCCAGGGACATAGCGGTTGCGGCGGTACCGGCCGGGGAGCCGGCGGCGCGTGCCTTTAAAGAATTGCTCGTCTTTTGTCCTTCTGCACCCGTACAAAGCCGGGGCGGATCGCTAGTTAGCTATATAGCATTAGATGCATGAAAAACCATACCAACATTTTCATTTCACAGCTGTACGTGAGTTGCGCGTTTAACGTATAAATAAGCAAATACCACGACCACGTCACCGCGGCATCTGCACTTTTACATCGACGGCGCAGCTACACATAACAACGTTAAATTTCATGAACCTATCCCTTAAATACCTGAGCCAATCGATTGAGCAAGATAGACGACGCTTATACGCAATAACTGTGCCGATGAATGCTTTGCTTTGCTTATTTTTTGAAACCGGTGGGTTTCAACAATACGTCAAAACTTTCTAGACATCTTGTTTTCAATGGCACGGATTAAATGATAACTAGCTTTAGCGAGTTTAAAGAATTTCGCTGTTTTTAGCAATTCACAAAATTATTTACCATATTACCTTTTTATTTTATTTTTAATGAGCCTGCGTTTGAACTTCGTCTAATCTGATGAAAAGTCATCAGAAAATGCATGCTTACTCTTGCCTTGAAGACACCAAGTTTGTATGATTCCGAAAATACAAGACGCTGAAAGACGATTCCAAATTGAGCCAGTATTGGTCGAGTTGTTAGTGAGGCTAGATTTACTGTTCTGACAATGTTCACTGCGGCGTGCATCGCTGTTTGTGTAGTTACCTGTGGCCACTGCTTTTACTAGAGAAAATATTTGAGATTCGGCCCAAAGGGTTTGATGCGGCGTGCTTTAGTGGCTTTGGCAGGGATTCGAACTGTTTGCGGCCGATCGCATTCGCTTTCAACCATTGCTGAAACTATGTAGGCTGCGGTTACTGAGTTTTTTCATCGATTTCGATGAGTACAGTCAGCAGCAGAAGTAGCCAAGTAGTTCTAGTGCTTAAAATGATCAACACACGAACTCTGATGTCAAGGGAATAAGGGTCTGAGTTAGGGGTTTTCTCAACGTGTTATTTTGCTTAGCTACATCAGATGCTGCATACATATTAGGGTGGAGCGAAAATTAATTTTTTTGGAGTTTTGTTACGGAACAGTAATAACGCAATTGGAGGCCCCTCAGAGGTGGCCACAGACGTGGGTAAGCGGCCATGTTTTTTCGCCACAGCTGAAGGGATATATATGAAAAAAAAAAATATTTTATTTAAATTGAATATTAACAATTTTATTTGTTAAATTGGTACCTAGAATGCTTGATTTTGATTTTGATTTATTATCAGAACAATTTTTAGGGCCCATTTAGATCACTTAAATGAGGCATTTCGAAAGAACGTGTGTTAAGCTGTTAATAAATTGTTAAATAATTGTTCTTATAATAAATCAAAACCGAAAAACAATCATTAATGTACCAAAAGGTGTTATTTAACACGTAAAATTGTTAAAATTAAATTTAAATAAAATATTTATTTTTTCATACATATATCGGAATTTTAAGAATCAGAATCAGAATCAGAAAATATTTATTGTTTAACTGTGTACATATAGGATGAACAAATAATAAAAGTATCAACAGTTGCCTGTTACAGGCGTACAATAATAAACTTAATACTAAACTGACAAATTATACATTAATGATTTCTTACTGGGTTTTTATAATTAAAATATTCCTTTAAATTGTAAAACACTCTTTCAATAAGCCAATTTCGCAAATAAGTTTTAAATTTATTTCCATGCAACATTTTAATTTCTACAGGAAGATTGTTGAAGATTCGTATAGCGGAAATGAAAGTACTGTTTTTATGCATCGTATTATTCACTCTTGGGAGAAGTATATCGTATTTGTATTGGGTTCTTAAGTTTTTTCTTGATGCTGATCTTTCCATAAAAAAATCAGCATTGTTTTTTACAAACAAACATAATTCTAAAATGTAGATAGAAGTAAGTGTGAGAAATTTCTGTTCTCTAAAAACATTTCGCAGTGAATGTCGAACATGCAATCGGTATATGGTTCTGATACATCTTTTTTGAAGCCTAAAAGTAGACTGTATATCATTTGAATTTCCCCAGTAAATGATTCCATATGTGAGTATAGGATAAACATTTCCAAAATAAGCATTCCTGACAATGTTTTCGGAACATGTCTCAGACAAAATGGATAGAGCATAACAGTTGCTTGAAATATTTTTATTAATAGTTGCAATATGAACCTTCCAGTTTAAGTGTGAATCAACAGTTACCCCTAAGAACTTCATACTATTAACAACTTCTATGGGTACACCGGCTTCAGAGATATTGAAACTAGAAGGGGCAGTTCTTTGATTTCTAAATTGCACTAGTTTTGTTTTGCCCAAGTTTACTTTTAAATTTAATGTTTTTAACCATTCCACAATTGTTTTAAGTGTACTGTTTATGTTTCCTTCCATAGAAGAAATATTTGAATTAGCATCTGAAAATAATACAGTGGCATCATCAGCGAATAAAACACAAAGCTCCTTGATAATAATCGGAAGGTCGTTAATATATACTAGGAACAAAAGGGGGCCAAGTACACTACCCTGAGGCACCCCTAGTTTCACTGGCTCAAAATCTGATTGAAACTGTTCTACGGTTTTATTTTCTTCGCAATATTTGGAAATTATTGTCGCTTGCTGTCTATTACATAAATAGTTTTCAAACAAATGTAGTACATGCCCTCTTATACCAACGTTTTCCAACTGTTTTAGAACTATATTATGAATAACACAGTCGAATGCCTTCGACATGTCCAAAAATAAGGCAATGCAAGCCTTCTTTTCGTTTACTTTGTCCCAAATATCTTTGAAGATTTGAAAAATTGCAAGGGAAGTAGATTTACCTTTTTGAAAACCGAATTGATTATGACTTATTATGTTATTTCTATTTAAGTATGTTTGCAATCTAGAGTACAATATTTTCTCAAATATTTTTGAAAAACTTGGTAGAAGAGCTATGGGTCTATAATTAACCATATCGTCTTTTGCTCCCTTCTTATACAATGGCTTAATAAGTGCCTTTTTTAAATCATCCGGGAAGATGGCCGTTTCTAATATAAGATTCATGATAAATACGAGGGGTTCTGCGATAAAGTCAATACATGCTTTTATTAATTGAATTGGGATGCCATCATGCCCTGAACTTTTTTTATTTTTTAGAGACTTAACGGTTTTTTTTATTTCACGTGAATCTACAGGAGTGATAAAGATACTATTACAAGAACTTGGTATTATAGTTTTATAGTCTGTGGTTTAAACTAAACTAAAAGGCTAAACTTTAGGCTACTTTAGGCTAAAAGTATATGCCTAGATTTTTTTTATTATTTTTTCTTAAACGTACATAACATCACGCAACCTTTTATTAGTGTTCCGTAACAAAACTCCAAAAATGATAATTTTCGCTCCACCCTAATACATATGCTCTAGTCCGCTTTGGTTTTCGTTTTTCGGCTCATCTAAGCGTTACTGCGTTTGCTTGCATCGGTATCCGGGTTTTTGTCCCTAACCTAAATATTTGTCCAAGGCACTAAACCTCATTAAAATTGTAACGGACAAACTCTTTTACGATTCTTCGTTTATCTAGTACGTCAAAGGGAAATATGGAACTACATAGGTTTACTTTTTTCGATCGTTAAGTGATTTTCAAACACAACCATACTAACGTTTCAAAATGGTTTTCCCTATAATTGTATGGCGATTATCGCACGATCTTCTAATCTTATATGGAATTAAACTTTTATAATAAGTTTTGGAATAAGTATATCAGTGCTAGTGGGACCATATTATATCCCATTCCATCTTTCTATCTGTCTCAGGGAACTTTTGAACCATAGTACGTAGACATATTAAGTTTTCATAGAGTTTGGTATTGTATGGTCGCTACGAGTAATACAATTTAAAAAAGGAAATAGAGAAATACGAAATAATGGTGCCGGCAGGTGTCATTCCATAGAGACTTTTCAAATTACCATACATTCGGATTTCAACCAACACCGCTTACGATTATAGATGGCTTAGGGCGGGTTGCATCGACTTACGATTACAGACCGATCAACGTTAAAAATGGCGCTGACAGCTGTCAGTCCATAGAAACTTGTCAAACGTTCCATACATTCAGCTTTTAACGAACACCGCTTACGATTATAGACGATTTGGTGCAACCCACCCTTAGTATCGGCAAGTATTTTGACCCTATTATGTCACCTGCACCAATACCCAAAGTTCGGGGTATTGTGTTGTAGACTATCGCCTTAACTAGACTAGACAGGTATAACGTGGTACGTGGAAATCTGTAATTGCTTCCCGAAGCCGGCGAACAATGTCACGTGCGCGTTTACCGGCGATGTCAATAGGCAGCAATTTACGAGAATATTGCATTTCAAGGGCGACGCAATAACTTGACCAACGGCTTATGACACGAGGTGGAATTATTGGGCGAGAGAGCGAAGCAGACAAACAAAAGAAAGAAAAGAAAGATAGAAGACTTTATTCACAGAGTTTATTCACTACGCAAAAGACACACAGAGACAAAAAATATGATACAATCACAACAAACACTGCTGTAGCTTGGGCAATATTTCTTTTGGTAGGTATGTCCAGGTGTTCAGATGTCCCGATGTCTAGTTGTCATGTTTCTCAACCGATTCTCGCGAATTTTTTTGAGGAAGTTTTACAATTATAGTATTTTTTTTGCTGATTCAGATTCCAAAATAAAATAAAGGATGACCGGCATCGCATCGGATCGCAAGGTCTACTGGGCTGTTATTCGCTACGCGCTAATGCAGCTCACCCCACCGGTCACCCGTCACGAAACCAAACCTTTACCTACGCTTAGATACTACACATCGCGGTGTCAACTCACAGATATACTAGTCATTATACTGTTAATACAAACATGATTAAGGATTTTAGCGATTTAGAAACCTAGGTGAGCGAAATCCTCGCGAATGCGAAGCCGCGACGCGGCGCGACGCAGCGCGAAAGAAACAAACAGTCCACAGCTATTGAAGTGGCTTACGTTACCAATACAGGCGCGGGATGTGGGAGGCGCGGCGCGAAGCGAAGCGATCGTGCTCAGTTGGTTTATAAAATCTTCGCGCGAATGTGTCGCGGCAGCGGCGGTGGTAGTCCTACGGTGGGGCGATCCGCGCTCACCTAGGACAAGGCCGCCGCGCCGCACCGCATCGCATTGTATTTGCGTGGCACCGCATCGGATCGCTTCGCAATTCTGTTTGCTTTGAATCATCTGCTGCGTCAGCCAGCCAGGAGGTTCACCTAGGGCACCGCGCAAGGCGAGGAACACACGGAGCGGTGCGGCACCGCGAGTGCCGCAAAAGTAATTTAGGAAAGAAATCGTTATAAATGTACTTACGAGTATTTATGTGTGGCATACTCTTGGTGTGTTAGTACGGGAAGTTTTTGGAAGTAAGTTGAAAATGAGATTTGTCACATATCGTACGTTTTCTTGTGATTCTAATGACTTCTACCGGCGTTGTCTAACCTGTTTAGATCGCCATGTTTGTTTAGTTTTTATGAAATGGGGTTTTTTGAAACCGTTTTGGGGTTATTTGGAACTGAATTCCAAATAGCCCCCTTCAAGGCTGGTGATGGTTTTACTAAGATTATAGGTGGTGTACCAAATAACCCCAAATGCAATTTTCTAGTATTTCAAGGTAAGTTATATTTTCTTGTTTCAGTTTTATGACCATGGTGCGTACATATTAGAAAATATACAAACACAAGAAACGGAAATGCATATCTGCCATATCAAAACTAGGACCTTGAGAAGCTTCAAGAAGCAGTAATATTTTATCCTGAAAATGTTACGGTTTCAGAGAAAATAAACTACTCGTATGCCCAGCAGTAGACGTATTTCGGCTGATATGATGACAATGATTATGATTGTACTTCTATAAAGAAACGACGGTCGGTCTAAGAGTCCGCAGTAAGCTCGATTCTCCACGAAAACGTAGTTACGCTCTCATGTCAAAACTACGTGTTGGATTGTAACGAAACTTTGCATGTACAATGGCATGAGGTATATCCAGGTCTGTAATTAGTTTATGTAGCTTCAGATACCATAGTAAAATAGCGAATTCAAGTTTTTCGTACAAAAATAGTTTTTGCTGTATTTCGTTAAAACTTTATAAACTGGAACCTTATAAACTAATTACAGACACAGATATACCTCATATCATTGTATGTGCAAAGTTTCGTCACAATACAACACGTAGGTAGTTTTAAAATGAGAACGAAACTTCGTTTTTATGGGAAGGTGACATTCGGCGGAGCTTACTGCGGACTCTTACAGCGAATATTTTTATTGAATAAGAAAACTACCCATGTATTTGCAAGCGGATAGGTGAGAAGTTTTGGATATTACCCCACCATCCAGCTATCGATATATACGTCAAACTAAGCAGCAACAACTCTAAATCATTTCGTTTTTAATCAACAAATGTCAATTTATTTTATACATATATACATTTTAACCCTCAGGGGTAATCTTAAAAATGAACTAAGTACCTTCTAATTAATCCAGTCGTTGGAGCTTTGCAGGAGCAAAGCTCCAAAGTGTAACTTTACAGTGTAGTTTCATAAAATAACATTAATACATAAATTGACTACCAACATTAATTGTTGAAGTTCTGAAATTTAATCCTAAATAAGGGTTTTCAAAGGTACATCGCGTTTATTAAAAGTAACAAAGATGAAAGTGAATCAAATAACTTTTATCAAGTTGTTATAAGTCTTATAAAGATGTTACTAATTTCTAAATCAAATACTTACAAAGGAAAGGAATTATTAGTTAACAACTTTTACCCCATATTTAATTTGCAGTGCTTCGGATACTTTAGATATTTTATCATCATCCTCCCGTTATTCCCGGAAATGCTCCTAAAGGAGCCCGGGGTCCGCTTTGACACCTTATTTCAAGATTTGGCATAGGCACTAGTTTTACAAAAGCGACTGCCATCTGAACTTCCAACCCAGAGGAAAAACTAGGCCTTACTGCGATTATACCTGTTTCCTCATCATGTTATTTTAGGTGATCATTTTTAGATAATTTTTGGATGTTTTCTATGTATTTAAGTATTTATTTATCTATATAAGTATGTATATCATTGTCTAGTACCCATACTACAAGTTTTGCTTAGTTTGGTACTAGGTCGATGTGTGTAAGATTGTCCCCGAATATTTATTTATTTATTTTATTTAATTATTTTTGTTACAGAAAAATAAAATAAAAATTGCTTTGTACATATTTTTGCTACGTGGCTAGATTTTGGTTTTCTGAATGAGAGGGTATGCTGAGAGTGAGGGAACTGCATATGTTTCAAGCTATCCACACAAAGAATTCTGAAATCAATAATGGATAGGTTACGCGCTTTGACTCCTATGGATCGATACTCTTCCGTCTATAGGTTACAGTGTCTGCTTACCATCAAACGAGCCGTCAAACAACGATAAAAATGAATACATAATGTAGACATTGTTCAACTATCTCTGATTGTGTTACCCAGCAACATCGGCCGTGAGCAAATGAACACTTAATTATCAAATTATCACCCCGAACAAATCAATCCTGCGCTCGGTCAACTCCTCAAACACTTGGACGTACCGATCGTAAATTTCCGAGATGACATACGTCCGTAATCTCCCATCGCGGGCAGTTCGTAATGTACAGTAAGCCAAGAATGCTGTCTACTCTATTCGACTCTATTCTTTGCTATTTAGGGTTCAAAATTGGTAGACAACTTTGTGCACTACTGTACTTGTGAGGATTTACGGACGTGTGGCACTCGGCGGGAGAGGGAAAATGAATAGTATCACGTTTAGGGGACATTATGAGCAAGAATTACAGGTATGGTTTTAAACGTCACGCAAGTTTTAAATCTTTGTAGCAGCTAGCATTTGTCTGTTAATTTGAGAGGTTGCATATATGTACATATGTCTTGCAGAAATTCTTCTTATTTTTGGGGGACTTTTTTTTTCAGGAAAAAACCTGCGAACCAAATACCCAATCACTTGGGGTATTTTTATCCACTAAAAACTCCACGGTGCCCTGCATCTGCACTCTCATGCAGGGAACTTCAGGATCTCATGCTGAACGCACTGGAGCCTCCCTCACGCCTCGCCACATATGATTCGTCCTAGGTCAAAGAACATTGTCACCTTCCCCGGGGTTCTTAAGCGAGTGCCCCGGCTCCCGCCAGAGCACTGCGACCCCGATGACCCCCTTTAGTCGCCTTCTACGTCAGGCGGGGGAGACCGTAGACCTATTCTTGTCTGAGCCTACACGGTATACGACGGTGGCCTATGGTGTGTGGTGGTGTGTAGGGATCTAATCTCTCTCGTTCCCGTTCAGCGATCTCCTTCTGAGTCATAACTACCTCACAGAAGGAGACCATGGCTCTCCAAACTGAGTCCGCTACTAGCATATTTGTGATAATTACTGGCAAGGATAAATTGGTGGCAACCACGCTGACTTGTGAGGGACCTAGAGAAAGAGCGCCTATCGGGTAGGTAGATAGACACTGAGAAAGATTCAGCATCAAACAGCGGTCAGGCTTGCGTGCGTATAGCGCAGAATAGAAATGCTTGGAGAGAACTGGTGTAAGACATCAGAGGTTGAAACGACCCTCAGCAATGAAGACGACATCTTCTTTTTATGATAGCAAAAAATATTACTCACTTGGAAGTAATATCGCCGAAAATATTGACGGCGGTTACCCGCCATGTACTAAAAACTTAGAATAGGTATCTGACCAGTATTACTGTCAATATACGGATATGAATCAAGAACAATTCCTTTGACGGAAAACCGTCAAAACGATATGGAAATTCGCTCCATCTATATCTTGAACTAAATAAATATTTAACACTCAACTTCCAACTAATCCTTCTCAAAGGGTGAAGTTGAATGCTTTCAGACTACCAGTTAGCCTAGTTCTACCCAGCCTTTATAAAAGGGTATAAGTTACTTCGACCTAGTAGTTAGTTAGATCATTTAGAACGGGGTTAGTCCGGATCTAGGACGACTTGGCTGCCTTTGAAGGCGTGGAAGTTCGTACGTATGGTATATTTAACCGGAGAGGAATATTGGAGGCAGCCGATAGATTAGAACTGGTGAAATTGAATTGCGCCTGGTTGCATACGGCTATATTCGACACGAGTAAATGGTGCAACTATAATTTCATTTACAAGAATCTTAAAGGTTTGAAAGTACGTTATTTTTGTTACCGACATTAATGAAACAGGACGTATGCAATTTAGTTCATTATTGTATCAGCATCATCATCATATCAGCCAAAAAAAGGTCCACTGCTGGACATAGCAGTGGATGGTATATAATGAAATACCAGTGATTTATTTTATTACTTCAGCATCTGGCACTATTAAATCGATGGCAAATATACCAAGAATACCTTTACTCTCATAAGAACTACGTACGTAGTTATTTTCCCTATGTACATGTGTAGTATTATTTTCCCTATGAACATGTGTAGTATTATTTTCCCTATGTACATGTTTTTCCCACTCTCATCCAGAAGAAACTCCCAAGGAGTAGGAAGTATATAAACAGATTTTTATATTATATAGAAAACCCGTTTACTAAAACTAAATTCAGTCCAACTCACTCCAAGTAAAACAATAATTTCAACAGCCTCGTTGATTCAAAATTTTCAACTTAATTGGGAAACTTTAGAGTGTTTATTATTGTTCAAACACAATTCTGAAGCCAAAAAACGTTTCAGGGCTATTTGTTAAAAGTTTAATACTTCCTATGAAAACAAGAAAAATGAATTGACTCAAATGTATTAATATAATAGCGAAGGTAAAATTACATCAAAGTTAGTGGACAGGACACGCGTGCTACGGTTCGAGACATGAGCTGTCAGGCGAGTGTAAAAACGCGTGAGCCTGGGCATAGACCGGCCCTGCGCTGCTGATCGCTCTGCTTATCTTATAAACATGGCCTTTTGTAATTCTTTTTAAACATGGGGATTGCAAAATAAACTCTGTTATTAGGCAAAATATATTCATGTCTGGATAAAAAAAGCCTAACACAATCTAAAAGGATTAGTGTCTCGAAGATAATAAATTATAGAAGCCAGACAATTTCGGCGAAATTGGAGGAAAATCTTCAATAAAATCGGATTAACGTACGATGCACTTTGAACCAACTCACAGGGCACATTTCTTAAACAAAGACCCTCAAGGCATTGTACCGAGGATGCTGGTGATTCCCTCGCTGGATAGCGTTGCGCGAGAAAATCGCCAGGTCTTCGATCATCATTTACATCAACGAGATGTTTCGTAAAATTTCCCTAAACAACTTATGCGAACCCCACGGACCAAGGGTCTCGACGCCAAAGGGTACAAAGTTGTACTCTCTGTCGGGGCCTCTATATATTTGTTAAGTTTCAGATTTTCGGCATTTTCTGCCGCTGCACCCGCATGTAGTCCGTTGGACGTGGGACAGTTCTAGTGTGTCTACACAGGTAGCGTCCCACACCAGCACCCGTCCTAAACTCCACGGAATCGGTTTTTATTTAGCACGGGTTTATATTTAGCAATACCATCGAGAGCGTAATGAAAATGAAAAATAATAATGTAAAAGGGCAACATTACGATATAAATCGCGACCCTGTGTCCTGAGCTAGGAAACCCGGTGTTAAAGGGCCCAGTTGCATCGATCCTAAGAGAGCAAAATGCAACTTACAATTTATAAATGTGCCTAGCTTTAGATGGCTAAATTGTGTGCGTGTGTGTGTGTATGGTGAGTGCGTCTGCGTATGTGTGATAGAAAGTATGCCGGGCGTAAAATTATAAACTATTATAGAGTAAAAACAATAGCACTGCAATACTGACTAAATGGTTAGTAGTTTTTTTTTTATAGTGCAAGTAGACAGAAAGAGCTCGCTGTCGTTCCACTTTGAACATAATTAACATGAGTTTACAGTGACCGTACTTGCATAACATTAAAATTCAGACTGTGTGAGTCCAGCCTAACGATCTCTTGTAATAATAAGATCGGCAGTAAGTATGAGTGCAATGGTAAGTGTAAATATACACCAAATATGATATACCTACATTTGCCTTACATATTTATAAAATAATGAACGCTTCGGGAGCTCTAATACCGCGAGCCATCCGGTTGAAACTGAAACTACGCGTCATTGCTTTAAATAATACAGGGTGCTCGTGAGGAACCCGAATAATTTGGCCAGCGTATTCCTAAGGTCGTATGGAGTAAAAAATGTTATATGAACATAGGTCGAAATATGGTTTTTTTTTTATGTTTTCATACAAGAAGTTATTTATTATGTATGAAAACATAAAAAAACCATATTTCGACCTATGTTCATATAACATTTTTTACTCCATACGACCTTAGGAATACGCTGGCCAAATTATTCGGGTTCCTCACGAGGCACCCTGTATATGGAAACAAGTTCGCATAATCACTGATGAAATAGTACTAAAATTTCCATTCACGTATTAAATATCACTACGGGTGACATGTTCCGAACTCTTTGGGAGTTCTTCAAGATAAGTGTTTTCGCGGCAGTGTCGCTTGAAGCACTCTCTCTTTCTAATAATCGAACGAGGAAGTAAGCGAACTAAAGGCCTCCATACACCGAACGCTGGTCGTGCGCGGCGCGGGTCGATATACCTCTCTCACTTCCGACGCATTTAATATCTCTCTCACTATCTCTATCACACAGTTGCGCGGGCTCGCCGCGGGCCCGCGTTGCTGCCGCGGCGGGCCCGCTCTGATGTGCGACAGAGACGCCGCGCTACTGTGCGAAAGATATAGAGATACCGCCCGACCCGCGTTCGGTGTGTGAATACCTTAAGTTCTAGGCTTCAGCTTGGGCCACAGATAACCTCCTATAGATAGAGCCTATAAGTGATTTAGTTCTATGCAAAGGTCACCACAGTTGGCGGTAAGTGCGGGTTGCGGGGAGGTCGGTAACGGCGCTGCGATTGGCTGTTTCGAAAGTAACGCGCTTTGTCACATCATGGCGCCCGAAGCGTAGTGATGGGGTGCGTTGGTCGTTAACGGTTTTTAGCGGTGCCGCAATTAATTGTTAGTAGAATATTTTACATGGCGTAGGTACCTGTTGCCAAGGTTAAACATTTTGAACGGCTGTCACTACTATATTATTATCATGTTTCGTTCATCGATTATTTTGATCACCACGTTCGTATTTATATACTTACTAGGAAAGGACGAATGCGAATGTGCTAGCTAGGCTTATGTATGATATTTTAAGATTGGTATAGCTTGGTAAGGAAGACAAATAAAAACGATGTCATAAAAAAGATCATATATTTATTCAATGTGATAAAATTATGTGGTTGATGTGATGTGATGATGTGAATCCTCATCACCATTAGAAAAAACCCAAATGCCATGGCTCTTTGGAAAGTGTTATGGGCCCTTCCAATCCCTTTCAATTAAAGACCGCAGTAATCTTGAACGTAGCTGTATATTCGTGGTTAATTGTAGAACCTTATGCAAACTATTATTACAGAGAAGTATAATTAAATTCAGAGCTTGACGCCATCTTATCGGCTATCTGTCTGTCGACTCGTTCTCGCCGTCGGCGTGCGTTTCGACGCTGCACGAGGGCGAGAGCGTTTCGTTCTAGGCACATTTGCCACAGCTCCATCACTAACCACCTCCAAGATCCCTCACACGTCCTCGAAGTCCAGCATGAGGTCCATCTCGTAACAACCACCACTACCAATGTATTCATTTTTTTTTAAATTCATTCTACTTTTTTAGCAATAGCTAAACTTCGACGCTACATAGCTATTATTCTACAATACTCTAAATTACCCAATAAATAAAATAAAACTACTTAAACCAACAAAAAACTTCCAGGACGGCTATCATGCGACGGCGAGCTCTCTCAAGTTTTCTCGCACTATCCGTCTCTTTCTTATTAGAACACTTAGAACAAGAGGTGCGAGAAAAATCGAGAGTATGTCGCGGCCGCATGATAGACGTGCTGTATGTACTACAATAATATATTCCGTTTATTAGGAAGTTCGCTCTATTTTATAGCTACCAGAGAAGAAGTCTATGGAAGCTATAAAATAGCGCGAGATAGTAATTTACTACGTCTCCCTCTACCTCATAGCTTGTAAGATGGTTGCAGTCCGCCTTGCTGCCTTCTTGGTGCAGATTAAACCTCTTTAGTACATTGTATACATTATCTATGATTTCTAACAAAATAATTTTGACAATGCAATGACAAGGATATTTAAATATAATATTGAGTCAAATTTCGTATTAAACAATCGTGTTTTGAAAGCATTCACTAGCCCATCACTAGAGTGTCACGTGCTTTCGTGAGAAAGGAACAGTATATTGCCATTTCCATTTGATGAAAAGGGACATGCATACTTCACTACTCCTTATAGACCAATGTAAAATGAACTCCGCGTGACAGAATAAAATTTACATTTATATGATGAATTTAACTTACCTGTAAAATGTTATTCCGTCGGTTGTGAAATTAGACGTTCGGGAGTTTTTCCCACACAACTTCACACAGCAATAACTCATTTTTTCAGCGCAAAATCATTTTTAATTTGTTGGTTATTTGACGCACGTATAGATCGCGTACCTGGTCGCAACTGACAATATGGCGCGGGGCAGCGGGGGGTTATCAGTGCTAGAACATATATGCTGCGTGGTGACCGCACGTCGCCCCATAGGCTCTATCTATAGAAGTTTATCTAAGGCTTGGGCCGAAAATCATTTGCATGTCCGAAGGTCCGAATTTCCCGCCTTCGCGCTGATATCCTCTATATACAGGTCGGATTTCTCAACCGATTCTCGTAAAATTTTCGGAGTACGTTCGTTTTTTTAACCGACGAAAAAAACGGAGGAGGTTCTCAAGTCAACGCGTATATTTTTTTTTTATGTATGATCACGCATAACTTTTTACAGAGTAGTCCGATTTTGATAATTCTTTTTTTATTAGAAAGGGTATACCTCGAAGTTGGTCCCATATAAATTTTAAATAAAAAATTCAACCCTAAGGGTAGGAAAACAGGGGATGATTGTTTGTTCACTTACTGATTGATATGTATGACCACGCATGTGTGTGTGTGTGTGTGTGTGTGTGTGTGTATGTGTGTGTGTGTGTGTGTGTGTGTGTGTGTGTGTGTGTGACCTGCCGTCTCGGACGCGATGAAGACTGTGGTGGTGCCCATCGTGAAAAACAAAACAGGTGACAGTAGCGACAAAACCAACTACAGACCTATTTCACTAGCTACCATTATAGCCAAGGTGTTTGATAGTGTGCTTAACTCCCACATTGATAAATATCTGAAATTACACGATAATCAATTTGGATTTAAGCCGGGATTATCCACAGAAACTGCAATTGTGGCTCTTAAAATACTGTCAAGTACTACATGGACCGACAGACAAATGTATACGCATGCTACCTTGACCTATCTAAGGCGTTCGATATGGTTAATTACGACATCCTCTGGCAGAAATTGAATGACTCTGGCGTGCCAGCTGACCTGACTAGCTCTTTCAAATTCTGGTACCTTAACCAATCCAATGTCGTAAGATGGGCGGGGGCGTTTTCGGATGCATACAGGTTGAAGAGTGGAGTAAGACAAGGAAGACTAACCTCTCCTAAGCTCTTCAACCTGTATGTAAACGAACTTATAGAGGAGCTCAGCAGCGCCCGCATCGGTTGCCATATTGACAGAGTGTGCGTAAATAATATCAGTTACGCAGATGATATGGTGCTGCTGAGTGCCTCTCCATGCGGACTTACGAAACTGATAGGCATCTGTGAACGGTACGCAATGAGTCACGGTCTGCAATACAATGTGTTGAAAAGCGAATGTATGGTCTTTAGGGTTAGGAATAAAAGTCCACAGGATGTTCCGCCGATAAAACTAAATGGGAAGGTACTGACTGTGTGGTATCACAGTTTAAGTATCTGGGGCATATTATGACGTCTGACCTTAAAGACGGTACTGACATTGAGCGGGAACGAAGAGCATTGTCTGTGAGAGCTAACATGATCGCTCGCAGGTTTGCTGGATGCTCGAGAAGGGTCAAGTTAACCCTATTCAGGGCCTACTGCACGTCCTTATATACCAGCGGCCTGTGGGCGAACTATACTCAGGCACAATACAGTGCTCTTCGTGTTCAATTTAATAACGCATTCAGGATGCTGATGGGGCTGCCCCGATATAATTGCAGCGCGTCAGGGATGTTTGCAGAAGCGAGGGTGGACTGTTTCCACACTACTATGCGCAAGCGATGTACATCCCTGGTGCGTAGTCTACGGGCCAGTGCCAACAGCATCCTGAAAATGGTCGCTGAACGTAAATATGGACTGTGTGTATATAAACCACTGCTGTATGGTGCACGCAAACACACATGTTAATTATGAGGTCACATGACATTTGACATTTTGAGATTTAAATGAATTATTAATGTAACTTGACATCCAGTGAATAATTATTATTTTTAAATTAGATTACTTCAGAAATATTTACAAATTTTTATTATTAGTTGACTGTAATGTGAATTTCAAACCGGCCTAAATCGTATTATAATTTATTACTATGTATTATCTCTTTAAATTAACTTTATGTGTGCTAACTATGAACTTTGTAATTACTAATATTAAGCTAAGTTTTACTAACAATAGTGATCCATGTTGGTCTTTGAATAAATGAATTGAATTGATAGTCAGATGCATATTGTCAATCAGTCCTTGGGGTGTGAGTTCTTAAATGTATTTTTCTCATTCGAGCAGCATTTCTTGTAGGCCTACCCATGTTGGTATATAAAGCCTCTTCTTTTAAAGAATTTATATTATACAACAAGCAATATAATTACATTAGGATTATAAAGCAATTAACAGTTTCAGTAAGGTAGGAAGCTATTTTAAAAGTAATCAAAAATATTGCATGTAACTAGAAATTAAGTTAGTTATTAACTAAAGTAAGCCACAGAAAATTGAAAAATAAAAACTTTTTAACAAAAAATTAAACCGCCGAAAAGGAACTGAAAAGCAAAAAATAATAAAACTTTTTTATTTAGTTTAATAACTAAATTCTTAAACTATTGTAAGTACTTATACCTAAGTAAGTATATAATTTTGTAATTATTTTGACTTTTTAATTACCTAACCTTAATAACTAAGTTCTTAAATTAATCTAAGTGTACCGAAGTAATTTTGAGTCGGCGCCAAACAATCAATGAGCAAAGATTACTCCAAACAAGTACAAGTTAGACCAAATCAAATGAATAATGCAATGTGAAATCTCCAGACATAAACATTAACATTCCAAAAAATGCGCTCTCCGCACGACCACTCGCTACGACGTGTGCCCTCACGTGTGGCCCGTTCGGGTTGGTGTCTCGCTGACATTAACCATAACTTCGTGAACGCTCGGCATTCAAAATTCAAATATTTATTCTGTAAGCAGGCTTTAGTTGACTGTAATGTGAATTTCAAACCGGCCTAAATCGTATTATAATTTATTACTATGTATTATCTCTTTAAATTAACTTTATGTTTGCTAACTATGAACTTTGTAATTACTAATATTAAGCTAAGTTTTACTAAAAATAGTGATCCATGTTGGTCTTTGAATAAATAAAAAAGTTTTATTAAGTTTTATTAAGTTTTTTTAAGTTTTATTAAGTTTTTAGTATTTCAAAAGAAAAGACAAAAATCCCAATCAGATATCAAAGAATTACGAAGTTACACACGTTTTCATATTGCTTGTTAGCTGAGGCTCTATTATTTAAGTTTTACTGAAACAAATGTTTACAGTGCTCTTCGTGTTCAATTTAATAACGCATTCAGGATGCTGATGGGGCTGCCCCGATATAATTGCAGCGCGTCAGGGATGTTTGCAGAAGCGAGGGTGGACTGTTTCCACACTACTATGCGCAAGCGATGTACATCCCTGGTGCGTAGTCTACGGGCCAGTGCCAACAGCATCCTGAAAATGGTCGCTGAACGTAAATATGGACTGTGTGTATATAAACCACTGCTGTATGGTGCACGCAAACACACATGTTAATTATGAGGTCACATGACATTTGACATTTTGAGATTTAAATGAATTATTAATGTAACTTGACATCCAGTGAATAATTATTATTTTTAAATTAGATTACTTCAGAAATATTTACAAATTTTTATTATTAGTTGACTGTAATGTGAATTTCAAACCGGCCTAAATCGTATTATAATTTATTACTATGTATTATCTCTTTAAATTAACTTTATGTGTGCTAACTATGAACTTTGTAATTACTAATATTAAGAGCGTAGTCGGTCTGCGACAAAATTGAGAAATAGGTATTTGTACAAACTATTGCCGTCGCGTTGCACCCAAGCGACCGGCTATCAATGTGCGATAGGGACAACTGCAGCTCAGACCGATTTTCACTACAAAATCTTGACCAGATCGATGCTTTGTATTCCCCTGTTTTCTCCGCCAAACCTGCGCCGATTCAATTATGTTTGGTGTCGAAATTTAGAGGAAGAGCAGATCTATGTTTCTTTTATTTTATTTTAACGTAAAATCTTTTCATATTTGTCTGGTAGTCATCTAATTATGACAGTAAAAATGGGGTATTTTTTAGGTTTTCGAAAATTCTTATCTGTTTTGGTAATTATTTTTTGGGAAAAAGTAAATGACAGGGGCATACATACAGTAGACCTAGATTTTATAAAAAAAAACGAGTCCTCTAGAGGGATAAACCAGGAAGGAAATAGGGGAATACGTTTGTATGGAAAAATGCTGCTAGGATACCCTCTTAAGCTAAGTTTTACTAACAATAGTGATCCATGTTGGTCTTTGAATAAATGAATTGAATTGATAGTCAGATGCATATTGTCAATCAGTCCTTGGGGTGTGAGTTCTTAAATGTATTTTTCTCATTCGAGCAGCATTTCTTGTAGGCCTACCCATGTTGGTATATAAAGCCTCTTCTTTTAAAGAATTTATATTATACAACAAGCAATATAATTACATTAGGATTATAAAGCAATTAACAGTTTCAGTAAGGTAGGAAGCTATTTTAAAAGTAATCAAAAATATTGCATGTAACTAGAAATTAAGTTAGTAATTAACTAAAGTAAGCCACAGAAAATTGAAAAATAAAAACTTTTTAACAAAAAATTAAACCGCCGAAAAGGAACTGAAAAGCAAAAAATAATAAAACTTTTTTATTTAGTTTAATAACTAAATTCTTAAACTATTGTAAGTACTTATACCTAAGTAAGTATATAATTTTGTAATTATTTTGACTTTTTAATTACCTAACCTTAATAACTAAGTTCTTAAATTAATCTAAGTGTACCGAAGTAATTTTGAGTCGGCGCCAAACAATCAATGAACAAAGATTACTCCAAACAAGTACAAGTTAGACCAAATCAAATGAATAATGCAATGTGAAATCTCCAGACATAAACATTAACATTCCAAAAAATGCGCTCTCCGCACGACCACTCGCTACGACGTGTGCCCTCACGTGTGGCCCGTTCGGGTTGGTGTCTCGCTGACATTAACCATAACTTCGTGAACGCTCGGCATTCAAAATTCAAATATTTATTCTGTAAGCAGGCTTCAAGGGCTCTTTCACATGTCCGATCAAATCAAATCAAATGGGTAATATATCATTGTCCTTTACATAATTAATTAATATGCTTGTTTGGCGCCGACTCAAAATTACTTCGGTACACTTAGATTAATTTAAGAACTTAGTTATTAAGGTTAGGTAATTAAAAAGTCAAAATAATTACAAAATTATATACTTACTTAGGTATAAGTACTTACAATAGTTTAAGAATTTAGTTATTAAACTAAATAAAAAAGTTTTATTATTTTTTGCTTTTCAGTTCCTTTTCGGCGGTTAAATTTTTTGTTAAAAAGTTTTTTTTATTGATGAAAAGGGCTATGAGTACGTTCGTCAATTATATTTTGTCCTTATTGTTGTCTTCGATATTCAAAAAAAAAATGGAAAGAAGGCAGGTCCGCGATTTCTACAGCTCAAAGAGCTACTAATAATTATTCGTTGAAAAATCTAGGTCCATCGCCTTCATCAAAGTGCATTCCGTAAATCGCTTCCCTATCATGGCATTTAGTAGGTACTCCACTGGTATTGTATTGGGTACGAAGATCAACGCCAGCTTTCTAAGATCAAGTACTATCATCACTAATAAATAGATGGCAAGTTCTATTACTACTTATAGTTTGCATTCACTTCGGCAAGAGCATTCGATTGCAGGCTTTGAGTTGGATAGTTGGCTGGCAAGTTGTATTCCTACTTTTAAAAGGACATAACTTCAGGGAAACACAGTTTAATACGCCCTTTTGTGCCCAGTAAGCCAAGATAGAGTTTAGAGAAGTACTTGTAAAATTATGTACTGGGTTTGGACGGGGAAAATAGTGCTTTATTCGCATTGTGCGAATTAGTGCTTTGTGTATGCGGAAGTATTTATTTTACGAGAAAGAAGAATTTTGATCGAGCGAGCAAAGCGACTTAAGTTACCCGTTTCAGCTTGGGCAAAAATGCTTTCGTATTGTTTGTCCGGATTGCCGGCCGTTATAACATTTTAAACTCCTTTTTTGGATGTTCTAATTCGTTCTCGTTAAAGATATGTATAGTCCAATGTGTCACAAACACAAATGTCAAGGGGACAAAACATATTTATCCAAACGAACTAAGTATGTTTGTATAAGGGCATTGTAGCTAAAATAGATTTGACTAACGCTAATGAATCCTTATTCATGAGGAAAATTAAAAGCATGCAAATTGACGAACTTAATTGCTCCTAATGACAAAGTTTCCTCTATTTCTATTCTGTTCCATTAATAGTCTTACAATTAAAGTAACTGCTTAGCAAGAATAAGTAACAGTTTTCCACACGGGAAGTTATTGACTCGGATTGTTCCAGTTTGCTATTCCCGCTTCAACTAGTCACAAGACTTGTCTTAACTACCTTAGTAAAACGAGGATACATATTCCCTTTTTCTATTAGAACGTCTGAATTATGCCGTCAATTCAAACTTCGCAGAATTTTGGCTGGATTTCGACTATAGTCTTGATCTTTGTGTTAGACTGGTTAAGTTTAGTGGTTGCAGGCAAGGTGTCAAACTCGCTTCGTCAATAGAAGTTGTGGTATTACTTTGACCTCTTGGCATCCAGAAATGATAGAGTGAAATATATAGTATATATATAACAATAGCGGTGAAAAATATGGTTGAAACACGAGTGAAATGGCAAAATAATACTCTAACGATTAGAAAATTATAACTAAGCAAAGTTACCTTTGAAACAAGTGCTTTCTCCTGGCTACGTCTCGGCGTTTGCCAACATGACAACGTTACACCTTTAAATTTTATTGACAATACTATTACATATGTCACCTTGTACAATGACATATTATACCACAGTACTTTCTCTGCCTAAACAACGTTTTAAATCAAATGCCATATTTATAAATTTTTAGGGTTCCGTTCCTCAAAAGGAAAAAAAAACGGAACCCTTAAATAGGATCACTTTCTTGTCTGTCTGTCTGTCACGACCCTTTATCTCGGGAAGGTGCATATAATATTTTTTACTCCTTTGACCTCAGGAATGCGTGGTTAAAATCTGTCGGTACACTCTCGCCCACCGTGTATATACGGAAATTTTTAAGGCCTCACCCCACCGGACGCGTGTGCTGCGCGTGTGCTGCGCGTGTGCTGCGCGTGTGCTGCGCGTGTGCTGCGCGTGTGCTGCGCGTGTGCTGCGCGTGTGCTGCGCATGTGCTGCGCGTGTGCTGCGCGTGTGCTGCGCTGCAGCTGCGCGGGTGCTGCGCGTGTGCCGCGTTCGATGTGTGTTTGAAGTGTAGTTTCAATGCTTTACAACTTGCGCGTGTGCTGCGCTGCAGCTGCGCGGGTGCTGCGCGTGTGCCGCGTTCGATGTGTGTTTGAAGTGTAGTTTCAATGCTTTACAACTTGCGCGTGTGCCGCGCAGCACACGCGCCGCGCAGCACACGCGTCCGGTGGGTGGAGGCCTTACATCCGTGATCGGAGGGGTAATCACGTTACGTTTAGAACGCGCATTAGGACAGTTTCACTGTTATTTTTCCATATACAATTGACATGACATTTAGATCTACCTACCAAACGTGCGTGCAATGCGTCAAGTGATCGACCTGATGGAGTCTGAAATATGAATAACCAGTCAAAATATATATCAATGGACGAGGTCTCTTACAATTACATCACTATAAGTTACATTTCTTGAACTTAAACAGATACAAGTTTCTGGCAATAAAATCGTTTTTGGTAAGTACAACCTTTTATTGCCGGCTGTACTTTTCTGTATACCATCATAAACTCATTGAGACGATTCTAACGAGCCCAAACTCAACGGGGTTACGTCGGTTAAGTTGTGAATTTCCATGGCCACCTTCTGTCTCCATCATCAGATCATCAGTACCATAATATTGAATTGTCATCCAAACTATACTTACACCCAAAATTTCAGTTCAATCGGTCACAGGGAAGTACTTAAGTGAACAGGTGAAACTAATTAAAAGCATGTAACATACGTCAAATTGCAGCGCAAAATTTGATAGGTCTTGTTAATATAACTCCTCTTTACATCGCGGCGACGACGTGCTCGCTGGCCGGCGAGTGTTCCTGACATTCCTTTTGCTATTAAATTATGAAACTGTCATAAGGAAATGTTCTTGAAAATACTTTGGGTGTCATAAGAAGAAATAATATTATAATTTAATTACTGTAAACTTGCACGCAATAAATGTACGGACTGAAGTAATGGACTGTCGAAATCTATCTATGGAAATCTATCGGCCAACTCTACATAAAATAATGTCCTGCATTGACAATTGCCAGTTGACAGTTTATTAAGTGCTCTTAATTTAATAATTCTAGGGAAACGGATACAAAGGTTTTTAGGTTGATCTATGAAACTAGTTTTTCAAGGAGGTTTGGTTTTAGATTTTGATCTGCTGTTATTGGGGTGATAATGTTTTTTAACTAAAGGGTTATTTTTATTTATATTCAGGAACAAAAGAACGTTTATTAAAACTCGTATTACGAGTTAATCGTGTTAGGCATTGATTAATGAATTAGAGAAATCGATTCCTGATTACGAAATAAAAATCACCGTTGTATAGCCACGCTTGCAAGACTGGGCAGTTATTCGCTACGCGCTAATGCAGCTCACCCCGCCGGTCACCCGTCACGAAACTAGACCTCTACCTACGCTTAGTTACTACGCATTGCGGTGTCAAGATATATTTGTGGGTGAGCGTTGAGGTGAGCTTAAAACCAGTTACATAATAGTGGGGCTTATCAGGAAAAAAAAGACTTCGCTAAGGTGGCTAACGACACCCGCTAGGAAATGGCATATGAACTTTAAATTTAATATTTCTTACCATTTATTTATATATGTAACATAAAAATCTTAAAAGTAAGGTTAAAAAAAGGTATCAGTCCAAATGCGGGGGGAGAGCAGCACCGTCGTCAAAGCCGAGCCATCTGGCTATGAACTTACTAACCAACAACGCTTATTAAAGAAGCGCACATACGAGTAATGACGTCAACCATACAGTCCATATCGTCTAAATATATAAATTTCAAAGCATAAGCCCCACAAGACGGCACCCGGGTATAGTCTGGTAAGCGTCACCCGGGTATTGGCCGGGCAAACGTCACTCGGGCGTCACTGTCCCAGTGATTGGCATGCCGACTGACCCAGGCAAATGAGGTCGTAAATAGACCGAGATTAACCGTATGCGTCCCTGATGGTCCGTTTAAAAATAAATCGGGGATTAAGTTTAACTGGTTGTGTGATTATGGTATTAATTTCATTTTTATGATGGCGTTTAACGTGATTAGGCTTTTTTTGTCTTCTCCGTTTGCAGTAGAGTGTAGAATTATGTTGTAAAGGGTTCAAGGTTGTTCTACCAAGTACAAGCAATACATTCCATATGGAATATAAATATGAATGCTACTGAACTTAGGCCGAAGACTGTCGACAGTCTTAGGTACTCGTAAGGCAGACGCTGACACTGACACTGACATCCCGTTTCTCGCTGAGTGCATCTGTTACGTTAGCAAATCCTGAACAGAAAAATTATGAGTGAGCTATTTGTTCCGTTATATCAATAGCCAGATGAACCAAAGTGCGGCTACCTTGATTCATCTTGCTATCATGCATAATATAATACGTTATTTCTCCATGATGCGCCGCTTTCGTGACAATCCCAACAGCTTCCTTAGGGCAATTGCAAAATTAATGTCAACAGCCCACTATAGGCACTGGTTCATTCACATGGTGTCCATGGTGTACATCATTCACATGGTGTGCGCGTGTCGCGGCCGCTGCAGGAGACCATCGCGTGTGCTGATTTCTGGCCGAAGGGTATCGTGTTTCGGCGGTTCCGGGGCAACCTACCGAACTCTACACCGAACATGATGACGCAACGGAGCCACACTGATTCGTCGCCTAAATAATAATTGGTGTTTTAATAATGTATGATATATGAGTGTGTATGTATGTTAGTCTTTAAGGTATTTGTAACATGGGGCCTTGTTGCCTGATTTAAATAGATAAATAAATATTTATCACTTAATTAATAAAATTCCAAGTTTTGTTTATTATTTAAAATAATATGTAGATATCACTTATCATACTGACATGTTTTTATTTATATTTTATTATTTATGTTTAATATTGTTATTGTTTGAAATAAGTATTTAAATATTGATTATGTTGCATGTTTGTGTTGTGATATGGGCAGTGCCTGAAATAAAGAATGCTAATTATTATTTTTTGTAGCAAGTGAGACTTGGCACACAATAAGTTCGTTTACTAATCGGGTGTTACAATCATCCTCATAGCGTATTCCTCTCCGCTGGCTGGCACCCTTCTTCACCCCAAGATTTGGCGTAGGCATTAGTTTTTCGATTACGACTGCTATCTGACCTTTCGACCAGAGGGAAAGTAGACCTTGTTGAGTTACACCGGTTCCAGTTCGACATGAGGTAGATATATGAAAGGAAAAATGTATAGACGATTCGACATAATTATTCAAGAAATCCGAAGATGTATGATTTTTATCCCTTGCTGCCAGTGATATTAGCCAAATGGTATAAGGTCTTGCTATTATAACTATACTAGCTTCTGCCCGCGATTCCGTCTGCGTGGAACTCGTTTATATCGCAGCTCCATACACACTTTTACCGCCCCCATTTCACTCCCTTAGGGGATGATTTCGGGGATAATAGTAGATTGTATAACAAGGGTCTAAAGTAAGCCATATTACCACGAGATGGATATTTTCCCGAACGAAGTGAGGGGAAATAGTTCGAGGGGTAATATGGCTTTTAGACCAGAGTTATACACTCTACTATTCACTTCGACTGCGAGAAAATAGTAAAAACAAAGATATCCATCCACAATCAACAATTCTACCAAGGCGAAAAGATTGTTCAATTTGGCGCCATTCTTTTTAATAAACTGTTTTGACACAGATACAAAATATTCACAAGACGAATAAACGCCTCTGACCGTCTAATAGCGGCGTAGTCTATCCCGCTCAATCTTCATAGCTTATGTCATGTAATTACATCCACCAATCACAACTCTTTAAAATAACATTAGTAGGTATTTGCTGTCTACTAACCAGAATACAGTTAGACATTAAAATCGACCAATCAGGAAACAGAATTCAATTCAAACATTAGGAGTTTTTCATTCCCTAATTTACAATAATTACAAAAATAAACGCCTCTGACCGACTATAGCTCCATCCAAACGTTCAAGCGTGGTTAACTGCATACATGACTCATGTATGCAGTTAACCACGCTTGAAAAACACCCAATGTTTGAATTGAATTCTGTTTCCTGATTGGTCGATTTTAATGTCTAGCTGTATTCTGGTTCGTAGATAGCAAATACTAATCTATTTTTAAAGAGTTGTGATTGGTGGATGTAATATTGAACTGCTGTGAGTGGTCAAATTAAAATGTTTTATAAATCATAAATATGTATACATATTTTCCCTAGGGGCTAAATGTACTACTTTAGCCCCGCTTGCCAAGTCTAATATGATGCACTTTTTGAGCATGAGAAGTGAAAAAACTATCCTATGTCACTCTTCATCCCTTCAACTATCTCTACTTAAAAAATCACGTCATGTCGTCCCTCCGTATTGCCGTGAAAGACGGACAAACAAACAAACATACACTTTCCCATTTATAATATTAGTAATAGATATGGATTGCGCAACGAAAAACTGAATAGGTGAATGCACCTGTACATGATAGTATCCATTAATGTGCAAGCTTTCGACACAATACAGACAATACTAGCTTAAAACTCGAATAGCCTATTTCCCAAGTCATGCCGTTCAAAATTGTGTTCTATCGATGTAACAAAAGGGTTCAATGTCAAATTAAATAATGCAAACATATCCATCTGTTGTGGATTTAAGTCCGCGTACCTTAAGGCGAAAAACTAGAAAGTACCCCCTAGTCCGGTAACCCAGTGCAAACATAGCAAGCTGTAATTTGCAGCCATACAGCACAAGTAATTGATCCTCCGGGCCGATGTGTACAGGCTTTATTGTATGTTATTTGCAAGTTTGAATGTTTAGGAGTGAGGAAGAAGGTGAGGGGGTGAGGGTGAAGGAATGAGAGCGTGGCAAGTGGGTGCCGGTGTAATGAGAGAAATGTACAAAGGTGTATGAACATGAACCAAATGATTCCTGTTTACTGCAAAATTGAGAGCCGAAACGACACTTCACACTGCAGAATTTGAAAAAGACTCCCAAGAAAACTCTTTTGTTTTAGGCTTAGAAAGAGAAAATTAATAAACACTATAAGTCGTAATCTTGAATGGGATTTTGCAAAATACGCTTGACTGTTCCCACAAACGAGCGTATTTTTCAAAATTGGGTTTGTCATCCCTGTAAGGACTTTAAATCCTCTATGAATAAAAGCTGGACATAAATAAAGTGAAAAAAATGTGTTTTTTTATCATCAATTTCCACAAAAATGTACTGGCGATTTTCAGCAACATTTACCTTATAATCGCTCAAATTTTAATTTCCGTATTTCCAAGCGAAAAAACCTTAGTACAAAATGTAAAGCGTGTACTTTCATTATTCAAGAACGATCCGCTAGCCGACAATAGCGGCGAAAAGTAGCCGGGCCAGAGGTGCGCAACCATTGAGGAACGAATTTATAAGCGAAAAGCGATTGAAAGTATCCAACTTTATTTTATTTTATGACCGGCTTACGAGATGCAGCCTAGGTTAGTGTTAAAAATATAATTATGATATGCCCCAAATATGCACCAGTTATTATGTAAGAGGAGCATTTCTTAAGTTTTGTTATTGGCACCTACCTTTCCAGCTACGGGAAAAATGGATTAGGTACTTCCTACTACAACCACGCATTAAAACGTGGCTTGATCCGAGTGCGGGCGACAATGTAATGTTACACCAATATTATTATCGATAAGTGAAGTCAATATACTCATTATAAAAAAAAACATCCCCAAACCAACAAAAGTAGCTAAGACCCTTCTCGATAAACAATTCTAACGATTAAAAAAACACAATCAAGTCGGATTATCCGCTTAAGAGTCACACATGTTAAACTAACACCATTCGTTTAGGAAGACTTTTTTTGAAGATACCTAAAAAGCGCTGGGCCTAGCTCATGCTGAAATCCGCTCCCATTGTCACACCTATATTTACTAGAATTAAAGTATGTGATTATCTGATTGTACATACTTTTTAGTTTCCTTTTCCTTTCTGATTTTGTTTCATATTTTAAGGTGGTAGGAATATAGATAGATAGATTCTAATAAAAGATTGCAGACCACGTCTTTATAAAATAAAGGTCGCTTCAGCTTACACCTTGCACTCAGCCTTACAAGTAGCCCTCGAGCCCAAGATAACCATTTAGCAGTTGCAACAAACCTACCCATTAGTGCAGATGCGCTATTGTTCGCGTGAAATAATAACCGGGTAAAAATTACCCGGGAAAAATTACCCAGCTCGCCCCGAGCGTAGACGGTGATTCTTGTCGGAGCCTTGGCGTTGTGCGGCTTTCTGGCTGTTAAGACGAGTTTACACTGGCGGTAAGGTTTAAAAGGCATGTTTGTGTAGGTATAGTTGAGATTATTAACGTGGCCAATTTTTCATAAAATTATTTATTGGAATTGTTATTGGAATTGGAATCGTCTGCATTGGACAGTTGAGTTGATTTTTGAATGAACTACTTTTGATGTAATTCGGCCAACTTACATAATCTCAACTACTTACCTATAGGTACTATTGTTGTTCTAAAATGTGGCTGTATGGATTGCATTTCTCGAACTGATGTTTTAATTTAAAGTCTAAACTGTCTAATTGCCATGAGGCCCGCTGAACCTTGGAAATTAAATTGAAACGTGAAATGGATTTGTAACTATACTAAGGTCAGAGTAATTATCTGTGAGAGGGCAAAGGGGGCGCCAATTTAATAAAAGTTTTTTTTTGACTAATTAAGTTTATATAAGATTATTTAACTTGGCAGAATTGCATCAAAATAGTCCATTCAAATATCAACTCTAGCATCCAGGGTAAAATCCGATTCTAATGACAGTTTTATAAAAAGTCGGCCTCGTTAAATAATCGCAACCTTGCCTAGGTCGTAAAACCTCACCGTTACTATGAATTTATTTTGGTTAAAAAATTCAACCCTCATGAATTTGAGTACATGCATCAAACGTAAGCCTTTAATTTAAAATCATCGCCGTAACCAATTCAACCTGAAACTTATAATTGCGACTGAAACCAATTTCCCCGAGCTCGCAAATTAACCCTGCAAGTACCTTACCCGGGAAAATGTAAAAAAATACTAAAAACGGGCCTCATTTGCCACTCCACGCACGTAACGCGAGTATGTAAAAACGTGAAATGTTCCCCGAGTATGTTCGCCAGAGTGTACAGAACTAGGTCAATAGACTTGCAAATTACTCGAATCACACGAAATTATGTTGCATTTATTTATATGGCTACTTGAAGAGTTTTAAATGTGAGTTAATTATTGAAACGGCAACGGAACGGAAACGAAAAGCTATGACGGCGAATCCACAAACATAATTATCAAGGGCCGGTAACGCTCATGTTACTCCTTTGAAGTTACATGAGTCTATAGGCTGCGGTGTCCGCTTACCATCAGGCGGGCCGTACGCTTGTTTGCCACTGTCGTTGTATTAAAAAAAAACAGGGCGTCTAATATTGATACCTATTTTATACACAGAATTTGTTCCAACCACCAAGACAATTCGGGCCATTTAAATACGACTAGGGTCAGATATCCCAAGTGTATTTAACAATACTTTCCATACAACACTACTTGTACTGTTTTACTCAACTTTGGAACATCCTAATCCATGTTCATCCCCACCTTTATCCCACCGAATTAAGTGAATTGCACTCTAAACTATGTACTTAACACAAACTGGGAAGCAAACTTCAGAATGTACAAGTTTCGATGCAATCTCTAAAGACATTGCTTGTGATTGACTAAACCAATTAAGAAGACCCCTGGAATACCCTTAATTGTCTCCTCAGAGACCTGTTTTGGGCGCGCTGCAGAGAGAGGGGGAGCCCAAGCTACGCTGGAGAACTACCCTAACGAGGTCGGGATAGCATCAAGTTTTAGAATATGCATTCTATAAACATTATGCTAAAGCTGCTATAGAAACCATGTTTCTTGGAGTAAAAGTATGTGGAGCTCGAGAATTGGGGCAGCTAAGTAAGCGATAAGGTTATTCACGAAGTTTTGAGCGTCATTAAGGAAGTTGGGGAGACAGTGACCGTGAAGTTGGTGCGAATTGTGGGCGAGAACCAACGTAGCGTGTTCACAAGTGACAATGGCACGGTGAAGTCGAGATTACAGACAAGTTAGTGTAGTGTGAAATTAAGTTTGCTTTGCATTGGCCAAATGACAGTCAAGTAGATATGCTACGTACTAGGAGTCATATCAGTGCCAATCGTAATGTCGTAATCGCAAAGTCGTAATTCGGTTACGACAGCTCTCCGTGTGCAGTGTGTTTGCGACCAAGGATGTTGTGACACTTCCGGAATGTCGAGTGATCTCAAAGCGTTAAACTTAAACTTATGCGCGATTAACTCCCGTAAAATAAACATGTCCGAAAATAGTGAAACATTTAATCAGTTTAAGTAATTGTAGATTATCCTTTTTGAGACATGCGATATACATAACAATAAGCTTGCATTGCGGTTTTAGTAAGTAAGTAATAATTAGGGTTTAAGCTTTAATTGCGGATGTTCACACGTATGAGATCTGATAACGCGAGAGTCGATGTACGTTAACTGTGAGAAGTCCATTGTTGCCTGCACTTCCCTGATTAACCTCCTATATATTATATCACTCTATCCTACTAATATTATAAATGCGAAAGTGCGGATGTTTGTTACTCAATCACGCTTAAACGGCTGAACAGATTTCAGTGAAATTTAGCAAACATAGTATATATATTAGGCTTTATTAAAATAAAGGACAGTCATCCCGGTTCACACAGACGAAGTCGCGGGCGGAAGCTAGTTGTTATAACTTTTTTTTTGTGGTCACCGAACACTTTTATTTTATTTTACGTCACACCTGGCCATAATGCGAGTTTTACTGCACGCTGCGCGTACGGGAAAACTCGCATTGTGGCCAGGTGAAGACGTAAAATTTTGTACGCAACACTGGCGGTAATTCGTAAAGCCCCAGAGCGCATATTTATGGCCCTCGCCTTCGGTTCGAGCCACAATCACCTGCGATCTGGGACATTCACGAATTCACTGCCCTAGTTACGTAATGTACGTACTATTAAGCTATAAATAAGTACTTTCATGTAACAAATAAACAACAACTGTATTTTTTGTTGAGGAACGGGTATTTCTGACACGGGTATTTTTACCTACTAGGAAGACCCAACCCTGTTGTCAGTTTTAAGGCGGTTGGAAATTATCGCGTGCTTTGTAACGCCGTTCTGACTAGATTAAGAAACAATAAGGTCTGATTTTTAAATATAATTATGATTCTTGGCTATGTGATTGTTTATCTAATTTGATCAATACATGATTGCTTGAGTATATACAAGATGATAACTATAACATTAACTAAATTAAATTAAAGCTAAGTTAAATCTAAAAAAGGCCCTCAAGGCATTGTACCGAGGATGCTGGCGGCATTTCCTCGCTGAATTGCAATGCTGATGCGTTGCGCGAGAAAACCGCCAGCTCTTCGGTCACCAGTTACGTCAACCAGACATTTCGCGATTTCCGCAAATAACTTTTGCGTACTGGGACCCCATGGACCGAGGGTCTCGACGCCAAAAGCTACAAAGTTGTACTCTCTGCCGAGGCCTCTATGTTTAATGATTGCTTTAAATGTCCTGGATAGAAAAAAAATAGAAGATCAAACGAGCTTCGCAAGCGAAGTTCGATCGATATTATATGAGTAAGCTTCATTCGAAGATATAACACACATGTAGTCCTTTAATCTACCAGGCAACATTTCGCAAGTTTAAAGTACGCAGTAAAAACCATAGCTCAAACAGTTTTATCCCCACCTTTACCCCTACCCTACTTAGGGACCTCGGCTTGCCACCATTTCTCATTCTTTTTAGAGACAAAACTTTCCTAGGGGTATAGGGGCGGGCGGGAAGTTATATCTTCGAATGAAGCTTACTCATATAATATCGATCGAACTTCGCTTGCGAAGCTCGTTTGATCTTCTATTATATTTCGAAGCTTCATTCTTCAGATATAACACACATGTAGATGTTTAGAGTTGAAAGTTTTGCTGCCCTTTGTAATTGTAAAACATCATAATCATGAAATGCAATTATTATGTTTTGACAACAATCTTAGATACTCCCAATTATTAATCAAAGAGTACAATTGTAACTTCACATAATTCTACCTATACAAAAGGCAGATTGATCTGGCACAATGACCTTCGTCGATTAATTGACGATGGTAGAAACGAGCCAAAGTTTTCGATGTTCTCGACCAGCCTGCTGCCTTCCGGATAGCATCTAAAGAAATGCCTGACCGGTGTGCAGCTGACGTGGCGGCGTGGCGCGTGCTGTGAGCGCTGAACGCCGCCATGTCTTTACCGCTTTCGCCAAGCACTCGCGTAATGCACCCCGGCTAATGGATTGAGCAGATGCATTTTTATGGGGACTTTTGAAAGTCAACAAAATATGTTGTGAGCTTTTTCAGCCCTAAAACATCATTATAACAGTCACCGGGCAAATATTTCTATTAGGTATCTTCAAAATATGGAAGGCACAAAATCGGTTGTAGACGACCTACACCTGAAGTCTTAACTATATCATCAAAAATTACTTTAATACAATTTGGGCATGACTTAATATTATTCCACTTAATAAGTGACAGTGTTTGTACCCTGTGGGCAGGACATATTGCTAACAAAATCGCCAGATTCTTTGTTAGTTTTTCCAATGAAATTTCTCTATTAGGGTACCATGTTGTTATATGATTTAATACCACTTGAGGATCCCAGGTATGGCTATATTTAGGAGTTACGGGCTTTAATTTGTAAACACCTTTCGGTAATCCTTTACTTTGGTCATCTGAGCTGATACTACTCCCCCGTAGGAGCGAGGGTGCTGACCTATGATTATTTAATGAGCCATACGACGATCCTTTATTAAATTCGTGCGTTAGAAATAAAATAACAGCAGAAATGAAGCCCTTATAGAAATTGAATATCTATATTATCTATGCTAAATTTCCAGCACAACTTGTATTTAACACACGTTGTACTGTTGTAAAGTGTTGTTTGAAATTGACGCTAACATGAGATTAGATACTTTTACTAATCTCAACAAAAGCGGAAACCACGGTTGGGATGGCCATTAGGGAAATACTACTATTCCTGTGGCGTTGTCATTTATAATCTTATGTAAACACTTTAGTACGAGTGCGAGTGGTGGAAACGCTTAAAAATATTTATTATAAATACCAGCTAATAGTGAATGCGACGACGGTAAGAGCGTCCGAGTCTGGCTTCCACGAAATATATATTTCACATTTGGCAGAGGTACGAGAAGCAAAGAGGTCAATTTCGGGCACACCAAAGTGTTTACTTATTCTTTCAAAGGCTGCAATACTTAAATTTCATTAAATATCAGGATTTAGCCTTCTGGATTCTCTGTCTGCTCCTACATTATTCTTAGTGTTAATGTACGAATCGAATAACCATATGTCTCGTTCTTCACACCACTGCCAAATAGATCTAGGTAAGCTATTTAAGTGGGGAAACTGGATGTCTCCCATTCGATTAATATAGCTTATCGCGGTAGTGTTGTCGATGCGGAACAACAGAGCACAGTTTGATTTATTTCGCGCAAAACATTTTAATCCTAAGAGCGAGCAAGCTCTAAGTAATTAATATGGAATGCTAATTCTTGCTCTTCCCATGCTCCGTTTGCACACACTCCGTCACAAACTGTACCTCATCCTGATCGGGACGGATCTATAGATATTTCTGCATCGAATTTCGTGATTCCAAAATGACAAGACGTTACAAATAATATTATTAGTCCTCCAAAATAAGTCAGGTAAAATTTCGCGAGGAAGTTTTACTTTTGATCATAGACATCGTATTCCTGAATAGCTCGGAATTTATATCTTTCTAACAACTTCGTGTACAACCAGCTGTATCTAGCTGTCGGGCATGCAGTGGTAAGAACTCTTAAAAAGTGCGCATACCCTGCATAAGAAGGGATATAGACATGATAATTGAATTGTAAACAAAACCTAAGAATTTACAGCATTGTTGGTAATTTTGGGATTTTATCGAGCTTTTGGTATAGTTTACCACAAATCGTAGGCACTCGAGAAACCGGAGAGTCTCCCTCCCATTATGTTTACATTCGTTAAGGTCCCTTCCAATACACAAAATGCCACCCCGGTATATAATAGAAGTTAGGCCTTGTTTTTAGGTAAGTTACGACTTCTTTCATAATTCTGGTGAAGGTTCTAGGCGCCACGGAAAGTCCATAGACTAATAGGGAACAAAACTCGTAAGTAACATTGTTATGCTCGAATCTTGTCAATGGTAGCCATAAACCCGTCTTTAGGGATTAATTTAGAAGCAGTTCTAGTCTTCCATTTTAAAATGGGACTTAGTTACAAATTTATTGAGCCCTTTCAGATTCAGTATGAATCTATAGCCACCATTCGATTTAGGAGTCAGAAAATCTTTGATAGAAACTGATCATTAGTCTGTTGGCATCCAGTGATGCTTTCACTGAATGCCTAGGTTAATTAAGTTCTGTACAGCTAAGCTCGTTTCATCATGCTCTTGGCATGTGAAAGTATTTACAGGTTTGACAGATTGCGTAACATGTCCTAAAAAGGAATTGGAAAGCCATTCTGTATACAGTCTAATAAATAAAGTACGATTATTCGTTACATTAAGCCAACACTTATAAAAAGCTTTAAGGCGACCGGCATGTACCTGCGTTACTGCCGCGGCGTCGCAAGTGGCTTGTTGTAGGCTGCTCGCGGCCGTATGATGGTCGACGCTGTCGGCCTACTTTTCAGTAGATTTGGAAGCTTTAATTTTCTCTGAGAGTTTGCTTCCAAAGAGAGTATCATCTCTCTCAACGTATTGTATGACTTAAGGAATACTTCGTCTAGTCCAGGAATGACTAGTTTTATCTAAAATCCGACATCAATTAGATAGGATTTTTATCGTTAGTACCTATACCGACTCCCAATTGCTGTTGAGATGATTCGATTTTCTTGTCACGGCCTCTTTGGATGTCTGTAACTGCCGCCGAAATTACGGCGTTTAAGGACGGCGCCCATAATAATTTGCAATTTACAGGTACTCTTATAAGAGTTTATCTTTACTCTTTTTATCAATACCTTTGTGTAATATAGGTAGCCACCTTTGCGCTAAATTGGGATGAATTTTCTCCCCATATTTTGGGACATCATCAGTGGCGTCCCCTAGAGCGGTTAGTAACTCGGCATCTATTACAGGGGTCGTTTTGTCATCACAGGCCTCCACGGGAGGTGCATTTTCTTCATTTGAACGTGGGAGTGAAGTTTCCACTGCCTCATACACTTGTTCGTGGTTTATAAATTAAAATATAATATTTTGATTTTTCTAATTGAGGGTAGATATGAAATGCATTGTAAAACCACTCGTCAGGAATTTTAATGCATATATGTATCTAGTGCCCCGCATCGCGAACACGGGATATACTAATCTCGATTAATGGTTGTAGAAATTGCTATCGTGTTGACTCACGGTCAACCGCCAAGCACGAGATACCTTCGTGACGACTCTCGGTCGCCTCCCAGGTTTAGTTACAAGACGTGGGCTCACGGCCCGCGCGGTATTAAATGCATTTATTAGCGATTAATATTGTTAGAAATTGCTATCGTGTTGACTCACGGTCAACCTTCAAGCATGAGATACTTTCGTCACGACTCTCGGTCGCCCCCCAGGTTTAGTTACAAGGCATGGGCTTACGATTAATATTGTTAGAAATTGCTATCGTGTTGACTCACGGTCAACCCCCAAGCATGAGATACCTTCGTGACGACTCTCGGTCGCCCCCCAGGTTTAGAATTACCAGGCGTGGGCTCACGGCCCGCGCGGTATGAAATGCATTTCTTAGCGATTAATATTGTTAGAAATTGCTATCGTGTTGACTCACGGACAACCCCCAAGCATGAGATACCTTCGTGACGACTCTCGGTCGCCCCCCAGGTTTAGAATTACCAGGCGTGGGCTCACGGCCCGCGCGGTATGAAATGCATTTCTTAGCGATTAATATTGTTAGAAATTGCTATCGTGTTGACTCACGGACAACCCCCAAGCATGAGATACCTTCGTGAAGACTCTCGGTCGCCCCCCAGGTTTAGAATTACAAGGCGTGGGCTCACGGCCCGTGCGGTATTAAATGCATTTATTAGAGGCACCACAATGTAGAACTATTTATTGAAACTAATTGCACTTACCTGATTTATCTTCGGAACCTGATGAATCAGATAGCACCGCACTGTCATAACTCGTTTATAGTTTTTTGTTGCAATTTCCGTATATTAGCAGAATAATACTCTATTTTTTCCTGTGCACTGCGTTTAGGCATGATTAAATATTTTGAATTATTTTTTAATAGAATTAGTGCGTGCGTTCGTTGCCTCGCAAGAATAAAGAATGAGAAATGGTGGCAAGCCGAGGTCCCTAAGTAGGGTAGGGGTAAAGGTGGGGATAAAACTGTTTGAGCTATGGTTTTTACTGCGTACTTTAAACTTGCGAAATGTTGCCTGGTAGATTAAAGGACTACATGTGTGTTATATCTGAAGAATGAAGCTTCGAAATATAATACAAAGTTGGGTCTGTGTTTTCCTTTTTTACTCAGCCTACTCAAACGATAAATTATTTTTCGACAGAATCAAGTTAATAGTATAGTATTTTATCTCATCTAAAATCTCTCTTTATGAAATGTAAATTAAACATCACCAAGTTAGGTATTTATCGAGACCAAAAAAGTCATTCCCGAAGAGGAGATTTCCTTTTTCTCGTGCGCGGAAGGCGTAAGCGTGTCTCTGTATAGGGGGCGTGTTCGACTCAAATCAAGGCATCCCCTTAAATCGCAATTTATGAAAACCATTTTCATTCCCATTTTCACTAACGGCGTTCATTGTCCATCTATCAGATGCAGTTTTTTATATCAAGACTAATTGTCTAATTCTTTCACTAGTCAAACGAAGCGAACGAAGTTATCTGATACATCTTGGGCCGAAAATCGTTCGTATGTCCGTAGTCTGTCCAGCTGTCATGCTGTCCCGCTATTCTCCTCTGCAGGTCTCACTTTCAACCGATTCTCGTGAAACTTTGAGACCATGTTCGTTAACTGTATTTTTTGTTTATAATCACAATACATCTTTTTTTTTAAATGACAACTGATAAATATAATTGTCCTTTGGGGTAGACAAAAGATATGTTATCCCGTAGCTCTGACTGGGTTCTTTGTCATATTTTAAACGGCAAAGTCACTCCATAAAACACTTATCGTAATTTTAAAAGTGAATATAAAAATAACCCAACGGTTTTACAGAATTATAATTACCAGCCAATTAAAATCTCCGCAAAAGGGTCTTAAACAGTAGGTAATAGCCTTATATAACGTCTCAGAGTACGACAGCTCTAATCCAAATAAGGCCCATAAAACGAGAAGTCTGCGTGGGGTCATAAAATGTCGACCTGCCGCAACCTTGGTAAGATGAATAATAGGTACAGTGGCCATCAGATATATCGGAGCGGCCAAAGTGCTCACAAATATCTGAACACATCTCTAATGCCTCGACAAAAGATATTGAGAATTCCTTGGACAGCCATGAGAACTTATATTAATAACTCCATCTTAGGGGAACTCACAATCACCAGACGGCTCTCGGACATCTGCCAAGAAACTCTTTGTTTCTTTGGACATATCATGCGTGCATATCGTCATGATATAGAGAAAAGAGAAACAAATAATTCTATGTTCTGTGCAAGGCTAACGCATTAGAGGAAGGATTCGTTTGTCCCAAGGTCAGCATGCGGTTACGAATTCACGATGAGTCAGACAGGCGTAAGTAATCATCATTACGCACAACTGACAAAAGTCATAAATTAGTTTACATATTTTTTTTTACCATAAAATTTGAGAGCATACATAACAATTATCATAAATTTATTGCGCACAAAAGCTTTGAGCATAAATGCCACAATTTATGAATTGCAATAATGTGACTAAAAATAAAAATTATCTTCAATAATAAACATTAAGTGTGATATTCAACTTTATGGTTTAAAAATTATGATATAGTACAATTATTATGATACTGAAACTATTATGCGCAGAATCGTTAATGACAAAAGACTTTTATGAGAAACAGCTTTATGCGTAAAGTTGTATGACAATCGAAATTATGACAATAGTCATTAGACTAGATGGGCACCCGGTCAGGATTATAAGTCATGAAGTCAATCTATCCCTCATGACTTAGGATTCTCTACTAATAAGAAGAAGAAGATAACAGAATGGAGAAATACTTACTATGTATGGTCGCGGCAGAATCCTGTCACAATTCATCTATATTTAAATGATGCAAATATTGTGACGAGGTAAAGTTTGTGAGTTAATAGTTACATTAAAGAATCATCAACATACATTATATCAAAGATTCCAGGTTACAAAGTGAATTCATAAAGGCAATGCGTAAAACAAAATATCATAGATAAGTTCAGTTATTGCCATATCTTAAATTACGTAAGCTATTAACGGATTTAGTTCTCTAAAACACTAAACACATTATTCCATCCCCAGTGAGCCAATCCGTTCCGCGCGTCCCCGGAGCGCACTACATCAGAAGCTTCGAAGTCCGCCTTATTAGCATTTAAATTAATTTCATTTCATTTTAATAAAATCCCGCTTGTAAAGCGGACTCCGTTTTTTCTTTTGGAAAGCTGTGTTAATGTTTTGACTTAGGCCTTTCATCGCCTGGCGCGGCCGTGACGGTTAATAGTAAACTTGACATTAAATGTCAAGTTTACTATTGACCGCTTTTGCAGGCTTCGTCACCACTTTAAAATATATAGTCGTTGATATATCTCTGCCTAAACAAACTTCACATAAATAGGCATAGTTTTCCTTCAATGGATATTGTGCTGCCTATAAACCAGTCCCCATTACCGTCTTACCATCAACTGAACTTTCGTCCTGAACAACGTATTTAATAACCTTATTTCGTAAGGACACCAAATTAAAAGGCCGCAGAAAAAAGTTTCTTAAACAAGAACAGTAGCAACGGAATCCTCAGAATTATTGGGAAAAATAAGTTAGCCAAGTTAAGGGCGATGGCAATTTCGGGGACGCAAGATAAGTATTGAAATCAGGATATTGAAAACATCATTGAATCTTTTACAAATGTATAATAAAACCTATGGTTTGTGTTACGAGTAAGAAATGTCCAAGGTGTTCATGACTATTAACACATCGTTTATCAGCAGGTCGATTACGCATTTACGCCCGTTAGGTAGATCTAAATGTCAAAATTTATATGGATAAATGACAGTTAAACTGTCCTTACCGGCGGCGTTCTAAAAGTTGCGTGGTTACCCCTCAGGATTAATCGTATGCAAGTTCGTCAACTTCATAGACACGATAATTGTCAAATGTGACATTGTATCTAGAATTACAGGTTATCACAGTGATCAAATTCAGTGGCGATCGGCTTCTAATCAGTGGGAAAATACGGAGACGCGTTGTCTCGCGTTGTTATAAGCTATCCATGTCATTACATGCGACAGTGACCCTTTATTACTTTGGGAAATGCTATTACGCTTACCGCCCGGCTGGTGTAGCCAGAGCGGGTACAACATAGTCCCGGGAAGTGCCCGGAGTACCTTCCTGAACCGCCCGTAACTCGTCATCGTGTTGCCGGGTCACACTGCGCCGCATCTCCGGACGGAGGTAAGGAGCTCGTTGTATGCAAGTACCTACCTCAGTTTGTATATAATTCCGGATGATACGACACACTGCACCGTTCCTCCGTCCGGCGAAATTTGTATGCAGCTCCGCACCTCCGTCCGGGTGAGATCGTATGCACGTTTGAGATTTTTCGTTCTCCATGTACATATTGCGTGGCACGGAATTTACGAGTAAAACTATCACTCAAAGCCTTTCTGCAAGCACCGAGTTCGCTATTACTGATGCTTGTACAAAGGTAATGTACTGAGAAAATGTACACCATAGCTTCAATTCGGCATGAAGGGCCGGGCCAGAGCAGAATAACTAAAATAATCAAAGCTTTGTTAAGAGTTTAAAGGTAAACGCAAGTTTGTTTTATTGTTAAATTGTGCCCTGATTCCATTACAATAGGGCTGAATTAATTTGTGGCGTAGTAAGTTTGTTTTTCATTTGTTGTCAATTTTTTATTGGGAAATTATGAAATAAAAGTTAATTAAGTAGGTTATTTTCTGGGCACAATTTATTGATTGTAGAATTGTCACAAGAAAAGTTTGATTGGTGACAAATAACGTTGATTTAAAAATGAAATTAGATTGGAATTCATACTTAAAAGAACATTGATCACTCATGCTTTATTTACGAGAATAGATTGAAGTGTGACTGTAGGCTGCATAAAATGGCTAATTATGGCTTCTTAGTAAAAATATATGTTTCCAAAACCCATTTTATGCACTTGTGTAGGTTGTAATGTACTGTTTGGTTCTTAAATTAACGTAGGTTTAAATAAAATAAGAACAGTAATAAATCATTTAGTACGCCGACCTTTATCCAGCGGGCCATGTTATCGCATGTCAACAATCTGAGCGGTGCGATATTAATCCTCCCGGAGGGCTGTACTCAGAGATTCTTTGAGCACGCAACATTGTTGCCCTAAGGCTGGATTCTCGTAACATTACCGAAATAATAACATAAATATGTTACATCTATTTTGTACATACATTCGTAGACTGTTTTCCCAAACGGGGTAGACACATGCCATTTCAAATTCCAGTGTCACTGGCACCCGGCTTTGCCCGCAAATCAAAAACAAAAAAAAAACAAAAAAAAAGAATTCCTTTCGCAGGATCTAATCCGCAATCTCTTGAATACAAAATAACCGTCAAGTCAACTGTCTAGGAGTTACTGTCTACTAGACATGTGCAAAGCTCTATTTTCACTTATATATGTGAGTTCCAGCTATTAGGCATGCAAGATGTCTAATATACAAAAACAAATATTGGCACATCTCTGGTAAATATTCAATTTAAGCACTCGACACACGCGATGCCTTTTATTTAAGTGGCGGAGGTAGCGGGTTGTATGGGCTGTTTGTAACACACACTTGCATTTGATGAGTGCGAGTTCATAATAAAATTAGCTCCAAGTGCAAGTAGCTTTACTATGGAGTCGTACTAATCACTAATCAATGTGTAAACAGGCCTTTATGTACGATTTTCACCGACCGGGCGAGACCGGAGCGCGCCTGAGCGCATTTTACAAGTTGCTAAAGCTTCAAATTGCTTTAATACAGACGTTAGATTTCATATTTGAATAGATTTACGGCGGGCTCCTCATGGACGTGAACAGCTGTGCTCTGTTGTCGTCGCATCTGACCAGCTCGGCCCGGCTTTTGTCTATAATGTACTCCATTAAAACGCCGCGCGGTCGGCTACCGCCGGGTGCTTTCGCATCCGTTGGGATGCGGCGCCATGTAACGCTGATTTGCTGGGATCGTATATTGTAAAGGACCAAATTCTTGGCCAGCTTGACTCACTCAATTTTCCCGTTGTGACACGACGAAAATTAACCATACGTTTATATGGTAAATTTTTGTGTCACAAAGGAACTTTGTTCACTTCTTCAGTTTCTATGGCTAACTACCGACTATTAGTTAGTCTGAACTGTTGGCCAAGAATTTGGTTCGAAGAGCGGAGCGTGGCTCGCTTTTTCGTACTGTGCACCGTTTCCGCTGTCGCTGCCGCTCGTGGTCGTGGCTGAGCATGAGTCGGCATTTCAACTTTTCACTGCTAACCTCATTTTCTAAACTCAATAGTCGACATTTGAATGTCTGGTAGTTTGTTTTGCTAACGATCGTGTTTAGGGCCAGAAAATATATTTGTTTTGTTTCAAACAAATGCAAATTCGAACATGCCTGCTGCTATGCCAAAGCTGTGTAGTGCTCAAATTGGAATTTGTTTTGCTTCGACTAAAACTACATTGCAGAGGGGCTTTTTGCTTATATATTTTTTCTTAAACGAAATTCTTCAAATACACATACAAGATTTTACGTCCATTCTAGATAAGAGGGGTATTTTACCTATCATCATCATCGTCATCATAAAAAAATCTACGGTAGCCCTGTGGTTCAGTTCAGGCATGCGGATGTTAAGCGGCGGTCGTGGGTTCGAGTACCAATGAGTACCAATTCGGAATTGATGTACGGAATATTTTTCGGTGAAGGAAAACATCGTGAGAAACCCGGTCCCAATAAGGTCTAGTTTTCCCTCTGGGTAGGAAGGCCAAATAGCAGTCGCTTTCGAAAAACTAGTGCCCATTGTCAAATCTTGCGATAAGGTCCTCAACCTCCTAGCGCTATTCCCGTCAAAGCGGACCCCGGGATCCTTTAGGGCCCAACCGGGAGTAGCGCTAGGGGGATGATAATCATCATCATTATATCAGCTGAACTAGACATAGGCTTCCCCCAAAGAGTGCCACAATGACCGGTTCTGCTCCACCCGCATCCAGCGGACTTCGCCACCTTTACCAGGACATTAGTTCACCTTGGTCTTCGCACGCTGCGCCTTTCGGTACATGGTCGCCAGTTAAGAACCTTTCCGCCCCAACGGCCGTCGCTTCTACGTTTTCTATTCTTTAAGTACTTGTAAGTAAACTTGTTGTAAAAAAACACCTATTTTAATTTTTACTTTAGGAGCGAACCATGTGTATTTAATTCTGCCGCAACAAGATTAATTTTAGTTAAGTAGTTTGGTATTTATTGTTTGTTATAACCTTTACTATAAGCTGTGGGCTGTTTGCTGTGAGTTTTAAGATAAAATACCTAAGCAGGCTTAGTACTGAAACACTATTAAATTTGTGCTACATGATTTTGTAAAGGTTATTTATAATGTTATTCAAAATATAATTAACGGTAATATTTGGTATCGCATTCTCGCAATTGCTGACCGATTTATAGAGTTGGCGCCGCGCATGCGAGTCTCTTGAAATAGCAAGCGTCCACAGACTACAACGACGGTTTCCTCATACTACCACACAGGCTCACGATAATATGCCAACACAACACTGATAAGATTCTTGTTCTACAAAGACCGTATAAACAGCAGTCCCAACGACATTATTGGCTGCTGTCTATGACAGCAGTCGTTAAGCCGAGTTAGATGCCTTCGGGTGGCTTAAGAACTCCTAACAGTCGAGTTGCCCACTCACTTGACACAAGGGAGACAACTGTTACTCGCGTCCGCAACCCTGCACGTGTCCCCTGGGTCGTACTAAAAAGTGACAAACTTAAAGGCCAAAAAAATGTATGCCTTACGATTAAATAAAACGACTTGACGAAAGCTGAAGAAATCGTCCAATACTTTGCTTGTGAAGATCAACTTCACCCTGAGGCTCGAACGGTTATAGTCACAGTAAAGTGAATTTCAATTCATTTGTGGTAAGAGTGCCAACTGACAATCTCTTGACCTTCATGAAGGAGGAGTTCTGGGCTAAGGGTGTAGTTTTCCGGCGATTTTGAGACCGGCTATTTAACACCCAAACATTCGCATCGCATCGCCGACATATCGTGATATTGTGCTACTTATCAGTTTTATACATTGATATGGTTGTATGTTATTCGGTAGGGTATTTGTGAAAATTGTAAATATGGGCCTTGTTTCCTGAGATAAATAAATAAATAAAATAAAATGAGCAGTTCGTACACAGACGAATACAATCGAATCCAAGTCGAATACAGACGGGTCAAGTCTGTATATGCCTCAGTCGAATCTTAGCTTAGCTTCGTGGGGTTAGCATTTTAATTGAAATCTAGAATCCTTATACGTCATTCCATCTAACATAAGAATTTTAAAGGATAAAATCATCTTCTTTTATATAGGGTATAAAAGGGTATCAAAGGGAAACTTTTTTTGATAATTAAGTGCCTTTTGAACATAAGGAATAAATAAAGGAAATCCTACTAACTCATACGAGTACATCCACATTATTTAAAACCGCACACTCAAATACATTAAGAAATAATTTACTATATATTTATTTATTCAAAATATAAGTAAAAGATATGGTACAACAACAATAAAATTACAAAAATGACTACAACTAACTTAACCTATGGGGTAGAAATAATTATAGTTTAATACATAAATACATATATACAAATTATAATAAATATATTACAAGACAAAAAGGCAACTTAAGGCAGCAACAAGTAATATTGTTTTTGAAAAGATTTTTCTAATGGTATATGGAATGGTATATAAAAGTAACTAAAATTAATATAGTTTTGCCAGAATTACACGAGCACACTGTATTCACCCTGTATGTTTTTTGAATTTGCAGTTAAGGGCATTAGTACCTCAAGCCGCCGGCGATTGCTCCCCAGTAATAGGGCCGGAACGTAATCATGAATTACAAGGTCGGGGATGACACAAGCCCGAACAGCTACTAAAACGGTATATAATGTTTAACTAGCTGGCAGCTCGGCTTTGGCCGCGGATTGCAAAGAACGCAGGCAAACCTATAGGATAAAATACTGTCTATGTCCATCCAGAAAGTTGAGTATCATCCTCCTGAAGTCGCTTCATCTATCACGAAAATACTCCGATAACGTCACGCCACATGTCGTTCTGCTGTGCCCTGCCTCTCTTGTTCATCTCAAAATATCTCCATACCCAGCTATGATGGATAAGGATATCATAGTATCAGATTAGTTCCGGAGACCCACACCATAGGAACAGTCATGGGTAGTAATATACGTCCATAAATAAGGACGTAAGTATATATGCAGACCTCTATTGTCAATGTCATTAAGGCGTGCATATATATTTATGTCTTTATTCAGGTACGTATATACTGACTGTACTAACTTGCAGTCTTCTAAACCTTACAGACTCTTTACCGAGGGATGTTCGTCAGCTAAACTACCTACCTAACTACCGAATACTAAATAACACATTGCACCTCGTAAGGAATGTTGGTGTAGAGTTTATGATTGTTGGAAACGAGATTGTTCTTTTTGCGAGTCCCAATCAAATCGCTTGTACTCTAAGTAAGTCAGAAATAGGTACTACCCGAGTTGTTAGTTGCTTGCTCCTTACTATTTAGTGGCTGTCCCTAAGCTCGCACTCGACCGGTGCCCGTGTCATTATGTACAGGCTCGATTAAACTGAGCCGACAGCGCGTTCGAGCCGCACTAATACAATCCTGGAAATTGAGTTAACGGTGCAGATATTTGGTTAAACACCTACGCATGATTGCGGGGATTCCAGAAGACTAAAACTACCTGCCTGGATGGTCATAGGTAAATGCCTATTCTAACAAAAATCTGAAACGTAAAATATAGGAGCTCGCTCGGCAGAGAGTACAACCCGGTCGTCAAGACATTCGCTCAGTGGGGTTTCCAGCGCGCATAAGTTATATGCGGAAATCGCGAAACGTCTGGTTGATGTAACTGGTGACCGAAGAGCTGGCGGTTTCTTCGCGCAACGCATCAGCATTGCAATTCAGCGAGGAAATGCCACTAGCACTGGCGGCATTTCGTCGCTGAATTGCAATTGGCTGGCCTCGAGGGCTTTTTTAGATTTAATTTAGTTTAAATTTAATTTACATACATACATACATTCACGCCTTTATTCCGAAAAGGGGTAGGCAGAGCACATGAAACGTATGTTCCAGTGCCACTTTTAGCATAAATTTGGGTATAACAGATCGACAAAATGTGATATTTCAGTGATAGCTTGCACACTTCAACCCTGGTCCCTTAGTCGACTTTTACAACACCCACGGGAAGAAAGGGGGTGGTGAAATTCTAATCCGCCACCACACGGGGGCGATTTAATGTTCTTAATGTAAATCATCTCGTTTATATGTACTTACTTAAGAAAATTCATTGTAATATAAAAGAAAAGGGATATCCTAAATATGGTCCCGTCTGTCACTGAGACTTTTATGCCGGAAAGTTAAGTGTTAATGTAGGTACTCGTGTACTGTCGGTATTTCACTAAATTTAACCAGTGATCAGTGATTAAAAGTGCCCATTCTAAGAAGATTACTTACAGCTCATTAATTTTGGGTAACCGGGCATTTTGAGAACTCTGATTGAATTCTAAATGTGATGTTCATACGAGTATAAAAGTAATAAAGCAGACGGATCACCTGATGGTAAGCGATTACCGCCACCCATGGACACCTGCAACACCAGAGGTGTTATAAGCGCGTTGCCGGCCTTTAAGATGTGAGTACGCTCTTTTCGGGGGGGTTGGGGGTGGCTAGTTGAGAGTGACTCGTGAGAGTGATCTTCCTAATATCGTCAACCCATCAAGCTGGTGGAGGATTGGGTTATTAAAAATGATGCTGACTACTAAAATATTTTAAGCCTGCTTAATTAAATGTCTCAGTATATTGCAGATTAACTTTTGAGGCTATCCGTTGTGTCGTAAAAGTTTGAATTAAGCACATACTACTTTTGTATATTTTGTACGTGTATTAAAGCTGAAGGTTTTAAATAAAAATATTATCTTAATGTAAGTTTTTATAGCAATAATAAAAAATATCACTAGGCTGTAAAATTGTTGATAAGAATAATTATTCACGTTCGCAGTGCGTGCGTCATCAACTATTACGTAATTTACGAGTTTACGTAGGTTACTTTTTTTTGTAATAACCTGGCATAACCTTATTAATGTACGTGATAATAAAGAAAATTAAAAGCCTGAAACCTTAAATTAAGCACTAGGTGATGCTTTTTTGCAATGAAAACATTTATAGGACGAAAAATCACGCGCAAAAGGATCATTTGATTCGGAACGCGTATAATTTTTACACAGTAAGCAATCGAATACAACTATGATTATTTAGGTATCTGCTATTTTTTTTACACGTTCAGAGAGCAAAGTCGCCGTCTTAACGTGTTTTTGTGTATTAGCGTTATAATAATTTTTGTATATTGTTATGTATGTTAGTCTAGTGTAAGGTATTTTAAAATATGAGTCAGGCAACTCAAATAAATAAATAAGAATAGTAGTATAGGTACTAAGTAGCAGCCAAGGTCGCCAAATATACTGTAACGCATCCTTACTCTTAGAGTAATAAAGACGTGTAGCGAAATATTTGGGTACTTTGGCTGACACTAACTACTATAATATATGATAGGGACTGCAAAACAAACATACCTACATACTAGAAAAGAAAATTCAACTATACATAGTATAATTAAATATTAAATATAACACGATATAACCCGAGCATTACAGCATTCAGTGCAGCGAGCCGAGCCGCTCCACGCTGAGCTAATTTTAAATGTCATTTTCACCTTTTAAAAAAAAAAAGTTGATATGTCCTTTTGCCAAAGTGTCCGGTCCTGCGCCTCCCGCATCCAGCGGACTCCAGTGACCTTCACCAGGTCACTTTAGCAGTCTAAAGGGGAGGCATATGTCCAGCAGTGGACGTCTTCCGGCTGATTTGATGTACTTTTGAGCGTTCGGATAGTAATTACGTAATTTTTACTCATCAGCCTCCTAGCGTTATTCCCGGTAATGCCCCTCAAGGAGACCGGGGTCCACTTTGACACCTAATCCCAAGATTTGGCATAGGCACTAGTTTTACGAAAGCGACTGGACCTTATTGGGATTATACCGGTTTCACCACGATGTTTTCCTTCACCTAACAGCTAAGGTAAAATATTCCGTAGACAAATTCCGAAAAACTCATTGGTAAGAGCCGGGATTCGGACCCGGATGGATGGATTTCGGGCATGCCTGAACCACTAGGCTACATAGCTAGTTACGCAATTTTTACTGCTGCAGCAAAACATGATCGCTACGCAATTAAAGCGACAAGAAGACTAATGAATCTTCAGTCCACACTACCTATTTATACCCTCATTTTGTTTCGTTAGTTGTCCAGCGTAGTTGGAGCCCCGTCCGTGTGGCGTTGGTCGCTTGTGGGGGTCGAGTTAGGCTGGTGATTTCGGCTTTGCTTCTGTGTTTGCTTAGCTACATGTAGGACGCGACTTACTTTGGATGAGGCGTGTCTGAAGCGGAGACGGTTTAGTGTATGGTGCAATGTAGGAGCGAATGGCTACGGTAATACGGTAGTTTGACAACAGTAAGGGCTGCCCATACATTGAAGTCGCTCGAATGTATGAATTGCCGCGCCTTGCCCCGCTGCCCCCTGGCGTCCAGTCCGCAGCCTAAACCATGTGCGCACAAGCGTTTCAAACACACTGAAAGTTTGGGGCCGTTGTAAGCCGTGTAGACAACAGAGCTTCTATCTCGCTTCTACCAAGGTCACGTGGCCGGTGATTGTATGCCGTGTAGCACATGCCTAAGTGTACGGCCTGAGGGCACGCTCCGCTATGAGTAGTGGGTTTAAAAAAAATGCAACTTACATGGATACTTCACGCCTTGCTAGTACCTACCGAGGCGTGCACTCATCCCTTACGCTAAGAGTGAATTATTCACGCATTACCAATAAACAAACCTAACGTAAAACCTAACGAACAAACCTAACGTAAATTGGAGAAATTTTAACAAAAGGCCAGGTCAAAAGTACCCTAAACCGACGAGCATGTATGAGAAATATTATGAAAGTGAGTGAAGCGAAAGCGGTTTGCCAGGATCGTAGCAAATGGATATCCGTGATCGCTGCCTACCCCTCTGGGAAAGAGGCGTGATTATATGTATGTATGTATGTAAACCTAACGTGAATAGTCAGAGTGAAGGGCCAACTTATTTTTGCTATTTTTTTTTAAGTAGGTACTTAAATAAAGGTTTAAGAAATAACGCTTATTCACCACTTTAAAAACTACGGTGTCTGCTTACCACCAGGCGTGCCATATCCTTAATTGCCACCGTTTTAGCATTAATAAAAAAAGAGTCCCAAATAATTGTACTTAGTTTTAATCTAAATAAAAATGTCAACTCGATAATTTATTTTAAAAACAAAGTTTTAACCGACTTCAATTTAGTACTCCGTCAAGCCATGAGAACATTTCATATTTTTTTTTACAATTTACCACATGAACTGATTTCCGATAGCAAATGCGTTGATTACTATAGAAAAAAAGCCGAATCGCAGTATGTGGGCCGATAATATTTGAGGACTTCCATCGATTCCGCAAGATCATCACCTATGGAACTTCATTAGTTCCTATTTCAACGGAATCTTATCAGAACCTGTGACGTACTTTTGTACTTTTAAGTACATAATTGAGGAATTCGATAAGTCATCTGTGGTCTTCATCATCAATTCCTCGCCACCAAATTTATGATTCCGGATGTAAATACACGAGTTATAACAGAAAATACCAAAATCACTACACGCGAGCCTAATAAAATTGAGGAGTCCCCTCAATTCCTCATGGATCCCATCATCTAACTGAATTTTGATAAAAATGGGACCCACCTGGAAGTATATACACACGAACAAAAAAAAAATTTCGGCTCGGCTCATCAATGACGGAGTTCTGAGGTAACAAACATTGAAAGAAAAAAAAAATACAGCCGAATTGAGAACCTCCTCCTTTTTGAAGTCTGTTAAAAACAGCACGGCTATCGCAGGACGGCCAGCGAGCTGTGCAGCGGCGCCAAACACCATCTGTCTCTTTCTAAGCATTCTCATCGCTCACCGCTTCTGACTTGAGGGTGTTGTGTTCAGTGTACATGTTTTATATGTGTTTTGTTTGTCTTAAGAAGACGGCATGATGAGGCGAAGTTTTAGTAATGTATACCGTCGTTTTCAGTATGGCTAATTTCCTTGGAATAGTCTAAGTTCTTCATTACACTCTGATTCAAGAACATTCCTTGAGAATTTGCGATCATGTAGACCTATTATTGGACTATTTACCCATCCTAATAGATTTCTGAGACAGACAAAACATAAACCATTTACTAAAGTGCATTTATTCTGACAATATTCTTTAACATGATAATTAAATACAGCAGTATAATATCATTATTACATGTAGACAGTTAATTATATGATTTTATTCAAATTATATACTTACGAATTTAGTCTAGATACTTCAAAATAATGATAATATTCAAGTAATGCTTCTGAGAATTTTAAATTCAATTTCATCCCGCTACTTTCATATATTATCATTTTATTAAAAAAGCTGAGCTTGGAATAATAGTAGTAATATAAATATTGTATGGTATGAGTAAATAATCGTCAGACGATATGATTTATGGATTAAATTTTTTTCTAAATTTTTTGTCTAATAAATCCCTATACACATGTTTATATGTTTATCTAACAGAGGTTTAAAGCTAAATCTTTCAGTAACATGATATCTTAAAAGCATTAACGTGACGCAAGTGGAACTTGAATAAATATGGCCAAGGCTGTTTCATAACCCTCATCAACCGCCTTAGACGAACCAGCATAAATCTGACCTGCGATCACATGGTTAATTTTATATTAAGACGATGGCAAACACGGTTCCTAAGGTGTCTTATATACACATGTACACCTTAGGTCCACATAACTATTACGTCACACAAAATTCCGACTGTTTGGGACCCCTTTAACATGTTCACGTTTGGCATGGCCCCCCCTCCTCCCTATTGCTGCTACTTAATATGTGGATGGTCCGTTACGGACGCTTGCCTCATTTTCATACGCTTTGTGGAAACTTACAAAAGTCAGTACTAAAGAAGCTGCTATACGGGCATATCATGGCTACATTTGTTCTTTACTTAGGTATGGCATTCTTCTCTGGGGCAATTCTAGCCATGTGAGACGTGTATTGCTTGCGCAGAAACAATGTGTAAGAGCTTTATGTAATGTAAATATGCTGACATGTTGTAAGCCACTATTTAGAGACTTAAAACTATTGACTGTACCGTGCATAAACATTTATGAAGTTTGTTTATTTGTAAAATCTAATCCAAACTTCTTTAATAAAAAAGAGACTTCTGTAAATTTAACACCAGATACCTTGATCGACTGGCTATCCCGCATAAAAGAACCAAATTGTATGGCAATAATGCATATTGTATGTCAATTAGTATATATAATTGCATGATGACATTAAAGAATTACCACTTACTTTATTTAAATGTAGACTAAAAAAATGGTTGATACAGGAATGTTTTTACAGCGTCAATGATTATTTTGAATATTATAAATCTTGACATGTTTATTTTTATTTTATACGTATAGGTTATGCAGTGACATTTTATCTGAATTGCATGCCAGCTACTGGTGAAATGTGTGTTTCAATTGTTTGTATACTGACCATCTTTATGTACCATGTTTTATGCAAAATAAATGAATTATGAATTATGAATTGCCGCTGGGTCCCAAGACCGTTACCAACCGCGTCACCCATTCAAGGCCCATGACACATATAATATAACTCATGCCTATACGAGCGATTTCCACTACAAGGCTAAATAATGCAGCTATCCGCTACGGCGTAGCACACGTTGATTTGCTTGGCCTCGAACGGGTTAACACTTTCACTGCCAGGAACCCCTAGCGGGTGCCTACACGCGTAGGTGCTTTCCGCTACGAGCGTAGCCCGTACTGCATTAGTCACGCGTGGTTAGTCGTGTCGAGATAAGTGAGCGAATGTTCCTGCAAACATTCATACAGTCATGTATTTGAATACCCCCCTAAAGAGGAAGATATTTATGATTACTGTGGAGGTGAATAAAAGTATGGACTGAATTTAGTTTCGTTTATAAAACGTTTTTAGGATTCCACGAACGAGTATAACAACAAGCCTATTTACCTAGTAGCTCAGGGTATTAACTTTCTCATTAAGGCGTCGTAGGTTCGTGGTCTTCTCTCCCTCTCATAAGCGTAAGCGAGATGGAAATGCGTGCTCAGAAGCGTGTATATCATGTTTTTTTATATTATTTTCTTGGCCGTTTAAATAAATGAAAAAAGTAATCACTGAGTTCTCTCAAACACGATATTGCCGATTTTTAGAAGCAATGTTAATATTTTGGCTAGTGTGCACAATTTGTTAAGAATATTTTAAGTGTATTTTAGACCTATATTCGTGTTTTTTTTTTCTATAGAACGAAAATTGCTTAACGCGTTCGCTGACAGTACGTCGACAGGCGGGCCATATGTAGGCTTAACAACTCTTAATTGAAGGTACTGTGAACGAACGTGTCATGTTTCGAATCACTGGTCTCGCTGCAGAAAAGCCTCAAGATTTCTATTCGTATTTTTGAAACCGTATTATTATAAACAGACGCATACTATTGTTTCAATCACTCTGCGCGCTTAACTTCGCTTAACCTACGGCGCCTTAATTCGGTAGTTTCGTAATTTTGTATACTTATATGAGCATTAAAAATAATCTCTTGATTCAAACGCGCCGTGGGTATATCACGTACGTTGGGTATCTACTATACCCTAACGCGCGTTTGAAAAGCTTTGCGACACCATTCCGCTTTCTATAACTTTATTGATATCAACGAAACACATTTCATCTCATTACATTTCATCGTTATTGAGAACATTCCAGAACTGGACCACTCAAATTTCCCTAGCTTCAGATATTCAGATAACTATAATTTCATCACAAAAGGTATTATATCATCGAAACAACCAACTCCAATAAGTCTTTGTTAGAACCATCGAATACTATACGAAATTTAAAAGGTCTAATAAACACTCGAATAAAGGGGTGAGTTACGACATTTGGACGCGGTATCCTTATATGGTAATTTCCATTGTATGGATTAGAGTATTCACCTTATTTACATGGGATGTGGTAAACACTTTGCAAATGTGAGATGAATCTGAGATTGATTTACTGAATCCGTATATTTCTGGAACATTCAGCTATGTTTTCTATTTACTTCTCAAGATATTTACGATGTAATTACAGGTTCGTTCCTTCAGATACGAGTGAAAAGAAAAATATGTATGTAGTAATATTATTGGTTTGTTTTCTATCTAAGCTGGTACATTTAACTGATACAAATGTTATTTCTATTGCTTGTTACTCAATTGGCATCATGTTAATAGATTTTTGGTTAAACGCGGTGCATTTTTGTTTCCAAAATAATTTTCTGGAGGTTACATCTATCCGATTTTCTTGTCCGAATAAAGGTAAAAAAATTTTACTGTCTAGTTCAGAGCAGGTTGTGGACTACATCATAATTTGCATATTAATGCAGGTTTCCTGAAGATGGTTTCTATCTATGCTCGAAAAGCCAATGGCAAATATCAAGTGGTATTATTTTTTATAGCCTGTAGAGTTTCCTACTGCCTTTGCCCATCTCTTTTCGATTTCCACTTGTCCCGTTCTGAGAAATCTCTGGCCGTTGCGAAATAAACGAATCCAACGGTTAGGTCAGCCTTTACAAATAATTGCTGTTCAAATATAAATCACAAGAGTTGGTTTCTAAAAAAAAAACAATGTGTAGGTACAGTCAGCGTCATATACATCTGTACTGTTCAGGGTGTTCATTAGAATGTAACGGTATTTTATCGCAGGCTCAGCACGGGTTCAGACGAGGGCGGAGCACCGCCACGGCCTTGACCCACTTCTCTAACTATGTAAACAGCAGCCTCGGCGGCGGACAGCAGGTCCTGGCGGTGTTCATAGACTTCCGGAACACACTGGATCATGAACAGCTGTTGCAGGCTATGGACGAGTGCGGCATACGCGGACCCACAAACCAGTGGTTTAGGGAATACCTAAACAATAGGACCTTGCGTACTGTCATAAATGGGACGACCGGAGCCGAAGCCTGCGTCAGTCTTGGTGTGCCGACCGGCTCAGTATACGGGCCCGTGGGCTATGTCATGCATGTGAACAGTGTGTCGAATGTTGTCCGGCACTGCAAGGTCTATATGTACGCGGACGACATGTGCCTGCTGTTCGCCGACAGGGATGTTATGTAGTGGACATGGTTACCAAGGTGCAGGATGATTTTGAGAACATTACCAAGTGGGCGCATGATAATGGAATAATATTGAATATCAGCAAAACTAAATGTATGAGAATCTATTCACCGTATAATAAAAAAGCAAAACAAATAGCATCAAACGACATTAGCATTACAGGACATACTTATGAATGCCTGCACGAGAATAAAAATAATTGCACATGTAGTAAAATAGAATTAGTTGAAAGCTTCAGATACTTGGGATTATTAATTAATAAACATTTTAATTGGAAATTGCACATTAATCAAGTATGTAATAGATTGAGATCTGTATTGAGCCAATTTTATCACTTAAGCAGAATAGTCAATAAACGCACCCTGCACATTGTTTACCATGCACTTGCTGACTCATTGTTAAGTTATGGACTCAGTTGCTATGGACGTACCTTCAAAACATATTTGGATCAAATAAAGCAACTGCAAATTAGGTTAATGAAATATTTATAGAATAGGTATAAACACCAGTATGATTCACTGTTCTCAATTTGTAAAATTCTCCCAGTGCATTGTAAAGTTACTTACTTAAATGTAATTAGTACTTATTACACAGATGACTTTAAAGTACAAAAGAAAAATAAACGTGTGACTCGATCCTCTAAAATAGTACAATTAGAACAACCTGTAGCCAAAAATTATTATGGACGAAGAACTCAAGAATACTTGATCCCGAAAATGTATAATGAGAGTCCTATGTTATTAGATAACCCTAAATTAAAAATAGGTAGCTTGAAAGCAAGATTTAAACAAGTATTATTAGATAAATTCGATAACTCCATAAAACAGCAGCAGTAAGTAACTATAAGTTAAGTTAGTATTACATTGTATTAAAGATTAATTACAGTCACATTACTATTACGATATACTGTGACGAGTTGTTAGTTTAATTAGTTAGCTAATTAGTTAGTTATATAAAAAAAAAACAGCATTAAAACAAGGTAGTTTATAAGCACCGTTTTACTCCTGTCCTGCCAGTGGCTCAGTCATCTTATTTGCACTTAATGCACAATATGTTATCAGTTATGAGTTATGAATGGGCTACGTCGGGCTGGTAGTACAGTGTAATTTCTATGTATACCTACTTTTGTCGTAGAAGGAGTGAGCTCATCGCCAAGAAACTGCTCTGCAGTTTGGCGAAATGATGTAATTACGGTACACATATTTTATATTTTCATGTTAAAACAATAAAAAAAAAATATATCTGAACATGCACTCTATGGCTTTGACAATAAAGTCGTGTTCAGATGTTTGTGAATACCTTGACCGCTCAGATGTATGTGATGGCGACTGTACATTCACGCGAGTAGTGGTCGGAATTAACAAACTAAACGCTATGGCACTCGTAATAGGCGGTCCATTTGATACCGAGTTTCAAAAATCGTTCGAATAATAAACAAAAACGGAGTATATGACTATTATGACTATTAGAGCGTTTAATTCGTTGATGCAACAAAAATGTTGATTTGTGTATTTTGTAAAAAAGACTGGTGCATAATTTTTATTACATAACGAAGTTTACATAATTCTTTCAAGTGACGACATGTCGCTGGATTCAAATACTTAATAATTGGGCAATAGAAGCGTTTTTTTAACCCCAAAACTGTTGAGTACATAGTTTATCATGCCTAGAATCGATCTGCATTTATAGTATTTTATTCACTTTTGTCGCTTAATTCGTTGTTACATAACGCAGTCCAATTCTGCTCTCATTAATGAATCGAATGCGTTGTTTGCGACGGTTGTTTCGTGATGGCTGACAGTCGGAAACATGGTAGGTAATTGGTTCACATACTGTCGGGGTCGAGATGTGGTTAAACTGGTGACAGCTACAATTTACCAGCTGTTCAATTAACTTTTCAGTGTTTTCGAAAATGATGTCTTTTTGAGGTTCCGTACCTCAAAAGGAAAAAAACGGAACCCTTATAGGATCATTTTGTTGTCCGTCTGTCAAGACCCTTTTTCTCAGGAACGCCTAGAGGTATCAAGCAAATATTTATACTAAATACTCAGGTCTACTGTTCCTTGGAGCTGTGAAAAAATCAAACTTCTAAACCAACGCAATCAGAAGACACAGCCGTTTATGCCGCAAATTTCCGCAAATTTTCGAAACTCGCAAGGGAATCAAAACCTACAGGGTACTTCCCGTGAACTCAGAATCATGAAATTTGGTACGAAGCAACGTCTTATAGCACAGATATTTTTTTGTACGGAACCCTCGGTGCGCGAATCCGACTCGCATTTGGCTGTTTTTTTTTTATTAGTGGTAATCTTTATATGTATGTTGCATAAGACCTCATTGCTAAGACTCATTTCACGATGCCTCATACGGGCGTCCGTGAAAAATTAAAACAAAGAATGCGGAGCCAGAATACGGATTGCAACATGGGTTTTTTTCAACAAAATGTAACCGATGTGACCGAGTTAAACATAGATCTGTTCAATGACTTATACTCTCCTAACTCAAAGAGGAGCTCGATCTTTATCACTTAAAAGTTCTTAGCACCCGATGATAAAATGACCTAGCTGAGGCTGACCCACATAACGTAGCTACAAATCCTACTTCTGTTCATAAAACACAGAAACAAAAGACTACGCGAGTTCGGACTCGGCTGATTTATCACTGAGTACGTGGGCTGAGAGTTTAAAGGTTGAGAAATATGATGAATGGATTCAGGGAGGAAATGGAGGGGTTAGGAAGTTTGGTAGCGTGTTAATCGTTTGGAATTTAATTGATAGGGTTGAAAAGCTGGCATTAAGTCTGCCATTTGTATCATAAGTTATTGTTTTGTTCAAAGAAGATCAAATAAATAAATGAAATTGTAGGTTGAATCAGAGTGAGAAATGAAAATTCTTGGAACATACCAATCGTGTAATAAATAATCCATACTCATATTATAAATGGGAAAGTGTATGTGTTTGTTTGTTTATCTGTCTTTCAGGGCAAAACGTAGCGACGAATTGAAGTGATTTTTTAAGTGGAGATAGTTGAAGGGATGGAGAGTGACATAGGATAGTTTTTATCCCCGAAATCATCCCCTAAGGGGTAATAAACGAGTTCCACGCGGACCGAGTCGTGGGCAGAACCTAGTATAATTATATTTAGAACGCTGCTTCATTTGAGTATCAAAATATTTATAACTTAAGCACTACGAATGTAAGTAGGTGACTAAAATTATATACTTTAACATTCTAAATTATGAAACTTGCGTAGTACATCTACATAGGTATACAAATATAGAAAATATACCAAAAAGTGGTCCTTATTCCAAAATTGAAAAAAGTCCTTTGTAATAATTTACCCACTGAATACCTACTGCCCATTCCCTCTAATATCTACGGGAAAGAGACAGCCATGATGAGTTTATAAGCTGATGACGAAGATCTTAACTGTTATATACTCTTCAAAAGTATTTAAAAAATCAATTTTTTTTATTCAACAAAAACACGTAAAGAATGATCAAAGGGATGGAGCCCGCAAAAAATGCTTGGGTTGGGAGGCAATTACCATATCGTAGGACAAAATACCACGCTTGTTGCTTCTGGTATGAATTCTCATTAAGCTCTCTTTTTTAAATAAAACTATAGAAGAAGTCCCAGACGGGTATACGAGTCGCATTAAAACATTAAATGTTTAAAAATAAAATAACAGAAATACCCAAAATTACGAGTACAATATTACTAGACATAGTAAAATCCTCCTTTCATGAAAGCCGACCCCTCACCGCTTCCGCGACAATCACCTATCTCATACAATAACAACAGATACAAACACCACTCAACTGCTCAGCTATCATTCAAAACACTACCCTAATTATATCACATATTTACCGAAACAGCCCGAACCATAACGACATCCGTTGATTTAAACCCAACAAAGGCTGAACAAAGGGTCCAGTGGAAAACGGCCATTTCCTATTAGCTGAGGGACCGGGGACGCAAAATTTTGAGGATGGAACAATTTGCATGTTAACACAACCCCACGATGTGATAATTGAATGCTCAGATTTTCGCGTAATCCAGAATATTCCGGTTTGAGCCAATCTGTCCGCCGTCAATTTTTAATTTGACCGAATACTCGGACCCTTATTGAGATTGTGTAAATTTTGGTGGAGGGTCTTGATATCTTTCTTATTAATTTTGAATGATTCAATCTGCGTTTGTGCTTGAGGACTGTGTTTGGAATGTCCACGTGGATGTTCGTTTAAGATTTAGGCCAAAATTAACGATAATTTATAGCACTCAAAATCAATGATCAACGATATTCATCTCCATCCAAAAAAGAGAGATATGACGGTGATGTTCAGATGGTACAGTATGATATAAGATCATAATTCCACGTGTACGTTTGAGAGGTTAGGCTATTCGCAACAAGAATACAACACACAATGGTAAATAGATTTAAAAAAAATGTTATTATTCTTTCTGTGCGCACATATTTCGAGTTATAGTCCAGATCCGAACATAATTCTTGTATAATTTGTATTATTCTATAGACTTTAACTTGTTTTGTGAGCCTAATTAAAGTGCATTCATCCTTACTTGTCTTATTTGGTAAACAATATTCTAACCTCAAAATGCATCATTTGAGGATAGAATAGCAATTTTGTGAGTAAGATCATGCCGAGACGACTTTTCGGACATCACTTCACGATTTTTTGTCTAGCAACGCTTTTTTACAATAAAATAGCTGCTATAGTCTAAATAGATACCGTTTGATGTTAGATTAGATTAGATTTATTTGATAAAAAATTACATTACAGAATAAATGTTAGAATGACTGTTGTTTACCAAATAAGACAAGTAAGGATGATTGCACTTTAAATAAATAAATTATAAGAATACATAAATTATCAAAATTGCACAAATCTTGTAAATGTTTTCGAAACTTATTGCAAAATATCAATCATGCCCATCTGTTGTAGCGGGTGAAGCTTATTGAAACAAATCATATCAATCTGGGCCCAGACGGTGGCAGCGAGTGGGTTAAGGGTCAAGCGTAAAACACATTATATATGTATATCGTTGAGATTATTTAATGTTACCGACTTTTTATAATTCTGTCACTGGAATTTGAATCTTTCACTTTGTACTGTAGACTTGCTTTTTCAATTAACATAATTTGATGCAATTCGTTCAGCTTATTCAATCTCAATTGATATCCAAATATTATATTGCGTGGTGGCTTCTTTTTAGAAGTGACAAACCGGTGGGTGGGTAGATCGTTTAAAATTTTTGTGTATGAACAACACTTCTTCAGACTTCTATTTAGCAGAGTCATCCCTCCGATAATGCAAGACCCAATAATCCGGGTCTCTTTTAGCATGGGTTACAGCATGGGTTACAAGCAGACAGAGATATAGCAAGTGCACATTTTTGGAGGCTGCTAAATTAATTTTTATTGGTGACTAGCGACCCGCCCCGGCTTCGCACAGGTACTATATTATACATATAAACCTTCCTCTTGAATCACTCCATCTATTTAAAAAAAAACCGCCTCAAAATTCGTTGCGTAGTTTTAAAGACCTAAGCATACATAGGGACAGACAGCGGGAAGCGACTTTGTTTTATACTATCATAATCTGTAGTAATTAAGGCCAATGATGATGACGGTCCTAATGCATAATTGACCAAAATTGTTCAGTTGATTTTGCCTCGAGAAACGAATTTGATTTCTGCATGTCATGAGAAAAATAACTGCCAAAAAGCAGAAACATGTTTTGCAAAATTTTGTTAGGTATTTTTAATTTTTAGCTTTAGTTATTTTAATTGTAATTAGCTTTAGTTTTATATTCAAGTTATGTGTTTTCATAAGTAGTTTAGTTTGTATATTGTTATTGTTAATAAATTTTATATTTATACAAAAATAATGCCTATTTATCCATTTATCTGTGTAAACTCCATATAGTCAATTTATAAAATTTCCATGAGTACCGTCTCCCGATGCTTGCACCAACTGGCTCTGTGACCCACATATCCGATAATTAAGTGCACGCCGAAAGCTGGCACCGACAGTAATGAGTCCTCGAGTTACCACTTTGATTGCAAATGCAATAAATAAGCTTTCATCAAAGACTTTTAAGTCTTTGATGAAAGCTCAATCAAAGGCTTAAAAACACGCATCATGTTAGTAATAATACATAAAAGGAATTTTGACTGCCACTAAAGCTGTTATAAAAATGTTGTTGCGTACTCACACCGATATTCGAATTCCATATTTTTTAGACAAGGCGTCAAGAGTATTTGAAACGAATGGTCTAGGATTTTTAGTCAAAATTTACATCTTTTTTGCTTTCGAGTGTTCATCAATTCGTAAAAATAACTCGATGAGGGTTCTCTTTTTGGAACATAATAACGTACCAAATGCGTAACCTTCTGTAGAATATCACACTAATATTATAGTGGTTTTATATTTTCCTTAAAACGATATTCTATAAAAAACCAAGACAGATATCAAAGTGAAATGTAGTTTAAGATCGCACGAATGCACCCGCTTTGCAACAATATATTTTACTGGCAGCCATTTGACAGTATACCTATTTGTCTGGGATTCCAGCTTCCCATTTTGACGTGGAATGAAATTAGCCTCGTCAAAGTTTCAAGAAAGATATTTGTGTAACTGTTTAAATGGTAGTTTAATAGTTAATACTTTAGAAATCCACGGCAGTACGGTATTTGAAAAAAGTCAAATCAGTTTATTTGTATGAACCGTCAAAAACACTCCGTAAGTATGGTATTTGTAGCAAACAAGAACAAGCAAGTAATCACGCTTGTGACGTCACAATCAAACAACATCCTTATGTTAGTTTATAAGAATTGAAAAATCTTAATATTGCAAACATAAATGAAGGGTCTGGTTGACGTAACTGGTGACCGAAGAGCTGGCGGCTTTCTCGCGCAACGCATCAGCATTGCAATTCAGCGAGGAAATGCCGCCAGCATCCTCGGTACAATGCCTCGAGGGCCTTTTTTAGATTTAACTTAGCTTTAATTAATGAAAAAGAATAGTTTATTCGTTGAAAATAGAATGATTACGGTCCATAAGATATCCGCAACGCAGGCTTCGTTAATTGCGTACAAACAAACATACATCCCCCTAGGCACTTAACTAACAACGAAAGAATCCGCAACAGGCTTCGTCAAAAACACGTTATACCTAACCTAAACCAACAAAAAGGACCGCCCCGGATCGCTGGTGGTCCAAAAGTTCCCATGACACTGGCGGCGTTGCCACGCTGAATGGCCAAAGAAATCTGTTGAACCAGGAACGATCCGGAACGAGGATCACAGCCCCTATCCCTAAGCCGCCGACCCAACTCCCGTATGAAATCTTTAGCCTCCGTACCCCAAGGTCCCGCAGTCTCTACCGCCACTGGTACAAAGTCGTACATCGGTTCCAAGGCAGACAGATCGCGCGGCGAGAGTTTGGCTTTGACCTTCAGGTGGAGGGGTACCCCGCACCACCGCTTATGGGCAATAAGCGGGGTGCGGGGTACCCCTCCACCTGAAGGTCAAAGCCAAACTCTCGCCGCGCGATCTGTACTTTGCGTGTTTCATCCGAGCCGCCGTCTCGGCGGCCGACGCCGCGGATCTGATGGTGTGGCTCAAATGGGACGGGGCAAATGTACTTACACATGTCGCGTCCCACAAGAGGCACCGTCCCTTCTGCCATGGAACCAACGTCAGACCATCCGGCCGTTTCCCATCCGTACGGCATAACCCCGGAGGCTCAAGGACACAAGGCACGTTGGCCGAAACTAAAGCCCGACGAACCAGATCATTTATGGCGTGGTGCCTCGGAAAACGCCCCGCACACCTCTGACAGCTCAAACCATGGTGCCCGTTTCCTCAACCACCACCCCACAAATGCAACGGTGCGCCTCACAGACCTTACACCCCAACCGCAACGCAACCGCGATTCGAAGGGAATCGTCATCCAACAGCGTGCCTATGTGAGGGGAGGGTAGTGCGTGCAACCACACTCCCGCCTCGAGGGCAGATGCAGCCTTCAGGCACGCTATATTAACTCCTACTGCCCCCCCTAATAACCCCGCCAAAATTCTTTTGCACAGAATGTCGTCCCAACCCCTCTGTACCACAAGACTCTTAGGCCGTTCATCCCCTTGACAAATGGTAGACCACTTAGCCAATGCCTCGGCGACAAATGGTACCCGGGTATTGCCACCATCACTTGGTAAAATCCGAGTGAGAAGACCCAAAGTCCCATGCGCCGAGGCAAGGAAGGCAACCAGACCGACATCCTGACAACGACGTACTCCCAGCCCACCGTGACGGACCGGAAGAGCCGCCTGACTCCACTGCGTTTCACCTAAATCAACATTTAATAAGGACTCCAGAGCTAACTTAAGTGCTGCATCCACCTTTGCCACATCGTCCTCGAACAACCAGGTGGGTGACGTCCTTAAAATGTACATCATCCGCGGTAAAGCAAAACAATTCCGCAACAATACGAGAGAGACGTGTGAAGATAAATTACTCAATCGCTCCGAAGCCCTCTCAAACGCCAAACGCTTCTCTTCCAACGCCAAACTGACTCCTTCTGGGAAGATAGGAGCACCTAGGAGAGACAAAGATGATTTTTGAAGGCGCCGCAGCCCAGGCAACACCGACTCAAAGCTTGACACTTGCTTTAATTTAGTTAATGTTATAGTTATCATCTTGTATATACCTACTTTAGAAAAAAAATATTGTATCAAGTATATTTATAAAGACAAAAAAATGAAGGGTTGATGCTATCCGGGTATTTTCGAATGTTTATCTGTTGCTAATGAAAAATTTATCTCACTATTGTCACATACCCTATAAGTATAAGTACGTAGGTAAAAAGCGGCCAAGTGCGTGTCGGGCCACGCGCAGGCTAGGGGGTGCCGTAGTTGCCCGTCTGTCACAGAATGCGGACTTAAAAGGGGCTTTTGGGGTTTTTATTATAACTTACCCTCGTAAATAATCGTAAATTATTTTTATAACACACCAATGTATAGGGTCGTTTCGCCGGTTACGCGACCACCTTCGGTTAGCGACCACCTGAAGGACAAGGTTTTTTCTATTGAAGATAACGTGCCGTGAAAAAGCAACTCTACCGTTCACGGTAAAAGGTTCAAATTCCAATGACAATGTACGAGTATATGCACCAGAAATTAAGTCCATTTCTTACCAGTTAACTAGTTATGTCTACTACTCGTTAACTAGTTATGTCTACTTAACTGTGATAGTTTTCCTTTTAAATTCATTATATGTTCTACTGCCACGCATTTTTGCACGTCCCCAGTAGTTGCCATTTAGCCCATTATCTCGCAAACCATAACTGAGTTGAAAAATAGTTTTAAAAACCCATAATATTTTTGAACAAGCTATACCCCACCCTAATAGGTTTAATGAGAAAAAAAATACATCACCAATTTACATGTAGGGGAGGTACCTACCCTAAAAAAATTTTTTTTCCAGGATTTTATTCTACTGTTTTGTCGGCGTGAATGGTTTATATACCCACGCCGAATTGCAGTTTTCTAGTTGTAAGGGTTACTGAGCTAAGCCGAAGACGGACAGACGGACAGACGGACGGACATGGCGAAACTATAAGGGTTCCTTGTTGACTACGGAACCCTAAGTTGTTTCGAGAGTGAGGGACACGGGAGATATCAAAAGAATGAATCCTCAAATCAATAAAGGGTCTGCAAAGCGCTTGTAATTCTTCTGGTATTGTTAGCGTCCGTAGGCTGAGGTGTCTGCTTAATCGGTTCAGTTTCTTAAACGCTACCAGTGGAACACGTAAATAATTAGAATGCTAAAATTAGGTCGCTTTCTTTCGGATCTGCCATGGTCAGGGAAAAGATCCATCCTTTTTATATAGGTACGATTTTTTCGCATCGATCATGGCTGTATTTTGGTCAGGATATTTTTATACTATTATCTCAAAAAGACCGCTTCATAAAGAATCAAAAAACTTCGAGAGACAAGTCGCTGGTTGTCTGACGTCACGTCAGTTTTGACGCGCGACAGTATGAAATATGGCGCGCCCCGACGCGGTCACGTCATCCGTCAATTGCCCACTTTTTGCCCCGTGTTCCATTTTCGAAATTATTCCTAAACGCGAACGATCCGTTTTCGTTGACGTGAGAGTGGATTGGTATGTCTGGTGGCAGTGACTAGTTTAATAGACTTTATACTATTAAGACTTTCGCTGCCATGAATCGCTACGCGCTATGCACGTAGCCGATCCTGTGGTTTTCCTCGTATGTAGTGGAAAGCGAATACGGCGTAGGCGGCTGGGTCTCACACAGGTTGAGTAGCTGACGTATTCCACAGACCGACGCACTCAGTCACTCATTTGAATTCTATATTACTTTACTATTAATCGAGCAACATTTTGAAGTTCTCGAAAACGGCTTTAACGATTTCGATAAAGTTTGAAATGTAGGGGGTATATGGGGGAGATAATGCACCTAGCTAGGTCTCATGTCTGGAAAATTAGTTAAATCCATATTTTCTCTATTTTCACCCGAGCAGAGCTCGGTCGCCCAGGCACATGGGCGGGAACATGACTCGAGCAAAAATGAGGGCTTTATAGCCCAATCTTGCAAACGAATTACTGAGTTGAAAAATGCTCTTTAAGAAACCCACATTATTTTAATCAAGCTATCGAAAGACAAGCACTATCGATTTAACGACAAAATAAACAAAATGTTGGTGCCGTTTCAGAAGTTGTAATAACTTCGCGGTAGATGTCGCTACGAGCCTCCCTAAGGTGTAAATACAATAGTGGAAGAGATTGAAGGATTCGTCGCCATTAGCGGACCCACGGTAGCTCAATTGGGAGAGCGATGGACGGATTCCAGAGGTTGTGGGTTCAAATCCCGCTCGTGGCGAATAATTTTTCAATTTTCCACTATGATCGAAATTTGGAATTTCGTTAGCGGACGTTTCTGCTTCATAAACATTTAATGTTAAAAATGGGGTAGCGCATTGTTACTAACAATTCTCAATGTAACTTGAGACGTTGGTGCCGTTTCAGAAGTTGTAATAACTTCGCGGTAGATGTCGCTACGAGCCTCCCTAAGGTGTAAATACAATAGTGGAAGAGATTGAAGGATTCGTCGCCATTAGCGGACCCACGGTAGCTCAATTGGGAGAGCGATGGACGGATTCCAGAGGTTGTGGGTTCAAATCCCGCTCGTGGCGAATAATTTTTCAATTTTCCACTATGATCGAAATTTGGAATTTCGTTAGCGGACGTTTCTGCTTCATAAACATTTAATGTTAAAATAAACAACATTTAATAATACTGTTTTGTCGACGGACGTGGTGGATTTATTTACCCATGGCGAATTACAGTTTTCTATTAGTAAAGGGTTACTGAACCAAGCCGCAGACGGACAGACGAACATGGTTGTTGACTACGGAACACTAAAAACCCATTGAAAAAGAGAACATTATTTAGGTGAGACATTTAGCGATATAATTTACTACGTTCCTATGTTTAAAAATCCTACGCACTAAATTTATTTAATGGTGTTTTTATTCTTTGGCATTTTAAGATTTAAAATTACAAACTACACTTTTTCATTCCACGATCTTGACGAAAACATTTCAGACCATTTACATTTCCATCCCCTTAATTGAGAAGATGACAAACTTTTATTAACTACCTACTACATATAAACCAATCACCAAAATAATTAAACGCAAACTTCAATCACAATATTCAATTACAGTCTTGTACCATTTCGCTCGATATTTCTGCTCGGCCAAAATCGATACAGTCATATTGAAAGTGCGAATAGCACCCTAGGGAGTAATAATTGGCCTTTGCGGCCCGGAATTGGGTTAGTAACCTATGTACAGAACGATATTGAATGACATGTGTTCGTTGCGAGGTTAGTTCCATTACCTTAAATTCAAAATGGCCGGTTGACCTTGGATTCATACGTAGTTCGTTCAGACTGTCAGATACCGAATTTAAACGCAATTGAGGGTTAAATAATTAGTTTCCAAAATGCATTGTTTGAGCATTGATGGCAGTTTAAGGAAAATAAGTTAATTCAGATAAAGTACGCAATAACAATAATAACATCATTTAATAAAACATATTATTGACGACATCTGTAGTCTAGTTGGTAGTGACCCTGGCTATGAAGCCGGAGGTCCCGGGTTCGAATCCCGGTACCTCCGGCTACGGTAGTAATAGTAAAATACGGTAATAATAAATACTAACATAAGTAAACTTTAACCCTCTTAATAACTGAATGACAAATCCCCCTGATTAATAAAGTGTGGTTTGTCTCTGTCTTACGAACACAAATGTCAAAGTGGCAGACAAAGAAAACTAATTTTAACGGCAATTTAGCTAAAATAGGTTTGTTGAACGTTTATGAATATGTCAAAAAATATGCCATTATGATAATATGTCCTGCAACATTTGGAATAACATTATTATTTCAATAGAATTAGTATAGGCACATATTTATTAGTCGTAAATTTCCACACGCGGCAATGTTGCAGACAGCGTTGCCGGGAGTATTCCCACCTAGGGCGATGTTCCGGTCAACGGCACATCAATACGTGGGACTCAAAGGGAACATCGTGACCAATATTCAATATGGTTCGCATTCAATTTCACCAGTGCGAGAATTGCTGCTAAGTACATTTAAGTGTATAAAAATAGGTGTATACAACTTACGCATACTCGTAAATATAGCCCATCACTCATATGTAGGCGGATTAAGGTTTCGGTACATATTAATGAGAGGATTAAATCGATACATATTTTTGCACTTGACTGTTAGTGCAATAAGCCAAGTACAAGTTCAAAAGAGGTAGACCACCTTTTTTGCCTTCTGTACTATTTAGGCTTCATGATAGTTTAGTTAGATCACCAACCCATTGGACCGACGCGGTAAAGGAAATCTGCAAAGGAAACTTGCAGACATCTATCCGGATGGCTGAATACCGATTGGCCTGGAGAGCATTAGTGCGCAAAATAACGACCTCGTGTAGTCACGACCCTCAGTCATGAGAATGCGACGAAGAAGAAGCCTATTTAGGCAATGTTACTAGTTTTTGCCAGAGGTCAGCGAACGAAAAAAAGAATCGGGTTGTGTCGGAGATGCAACCGTTAATTATGTTTGAGTGGATGCTTCTTTGTTGGTTATGTAACCCTTATAAAAATACCGGCCAAGTGCGAGTCTGACTCGCGAACCGAGGCTTCCGTACTGAGCATACTGTAATCAAAAAAATGTAAATAAGTAAAGTGACCTCTGTCGGTATCTACCTATGTATTTAAAGGTGGTTTGTTTATCATCGATAATTCGTTGCAATAAGTGTAATAACACGTGAACCAAGTTTAATAAAATTATAAAATTACGAATTAATATATATCTGAATAAATTCACTAAAATCAGTATAAGTACAGATAAATCGGTATATATGGCAACATTGACTGACGTAGCTCATTTGACTCGCTCATTGAAAATGGCGGTCATTTCATCATTATTTTCATGACCGCCACATAAACTAAATAACATTTTGTGATTAACAACTAATGGCAAATAAAGAAGGATTAAAAAATGTAACAACAAACGATTATTTGAAATCAGATTAGGCTTTTCTACAAAAAGTTATTCCGGAAGTCACGTGATACATTTTGCACTGTACCCTATACAAGAACGCGAGCAAATAAGTATCCACTTCAAAACCATAAAATGCAAGCACCTTACTCTACCCAAACACATAGCTAAAACCCGGTATTTGCATGTTTGAACTAAACGACTGCCTTGCATCCTTTTGATACCCCGCACCCACCCCAGTTCCATCGTTGCCTGAGGCAGATTGTTTCTTTGGAGGTCTACAAATTATTGTTCAATATTATTACGTGTGAAATATTAATTAAGTAGTACGCAGACGACATAAATCTAGTGAGGTTAAGACCTCCCTTTTTGTTCTACTAACCACTAAATTTTTCTACAAAGTACCTAGCTCATAATCATATATCCATGATTTAAAAAAGCGAATTATCCTACTACTATTAATATTATAAATCCGAAATTTTGGATGTTTGGACGTTAGGATGTTTGTACGTTTAGATGTTTGGATGTTTGCTACTCAATCACACTCAAACGACTTATCCGATTGGGATGACATTTGGCCCGAAGATAGTTTATAGCCTGGATGAAAATATAAGACAGTTTTAATCCCTGGTACACGCAGACGAAAACACATTACCTAAATTGAGATTACTTTTCATGTAATGAAATCATTGTTTACAAAAACTCAAGAAAACTGCACAGTTCACCTTACCTTATTACACTGGAACTACTTCTAACACGATAATGATAAGTATGTCTATAATTTTTCGCAGAACATCTTCATTTTTATTTTCAGTTAAAGTTTGAAACTTACGGGGTAATCGTGTAACTTTTCGTACGCGCGTCTGGAGATGTCAGCTGACATTTTTTTAAAGGCGCTCGAATGCGCGTTTCTAACGCATCAGTCACATACACGCTGTCATATGCAAAACCTTGTCATAAATATACTGAAACCTTAATCCGCCATGGGGCATATTTATAAGTTGCATGCATCCATATTTCTGCTTGACTGTACTGTATAAATTAAAAAACTTTATGATGTCAGTAAGTACCCATTTCGTAAATTCTGCCTCCGATTTTTTCCCGCCCAAAGAAATGCCGCCGTAATGTTATTTTGCAACCCCAGCGATTACAACGACAATTTAAATATACAATTCCAGAGATATTTTAGTTCAGAAAACATTTCAGTTACGTGGTTACCTAAAGAAAACAAATTAAACACTTCACTGCCAGGAACCTGCCTAAGGGACGGGCGTCTACGCCGTAGTCGCTTTCCGCTACATACGAAGAAAACCAAGGGATCAGCTACGAGCGTAACGCGTAGCGATTTTTCCAGTGAGTGTTTTAAGTCTTGACGTGTGAGGTCACGAAATGAATGTAACATAGACACCTAAATCTTATCCCAACGTACGAATTATTATAGTAAATGTATATAGTGAATGCGAATTATTATAGTGTATGTATACCTACACTAAAAGTGCAATAATTCCTGACGTTATCATTTCAACGTAAGAGTATGTACAGTTTCAAGTCATATGAACTCAACGTGTAAAATATGAAAACTCACCAGCGAAGCAGTCAAAAACTTTCTCACAACTAAAAAATAAACACTGAAAAACACTCAAAAACCACAAAATTGTACAATGAAAAGTTACGAAATAAAGTGAGGCATTGAGTGACGTTAACAAGTAGGAACTAATAGGGGTATCAGTCACGAAGTCCGTTTCAGAGTCACGACGCGTGAAGGCTTTTGGGGGAGGTTTGCGCGGCGTGCGTCCGTCTGGGCGGGCAGAAAGCGACTGGCGTTCGCCGCCCGCCCAAGTTGCACTTGCAATTTGTTGCATTTCAGTGCTTTTGCACTCATTTTCAACCCCTAATTAGACGAATTAAAAAATGTCCATTGATGATGCCTTAAAGGCATTGGGTATAGTTTAAATAATTCTGGTAAAGTAAAAATAAACAAGGCCAAAGAATATCTCTAGCCGACTGGACGTTGTCAAATGAAAGATATACGTTACAAAATAAAGGTGAACGTTGTTAAATATAACTATTTTCGAGTCGATTTGCATGAAAAGGTTCAATAAACAGCAGAAACTGTGTAGTATAGAAACTGGACTCTTTTGTAAACAGTGCTCTAAGTAAGTAGATTGATCAATCACGTTTCATTGTTTCGAACGGTCATACACAAAGCAGTGTTACAATTTCTTCTCTAAGGTCTCGACCAGAGTTTCCATTATTAAATTATTAAAAACATTTATATGCAACGCACGAGAAAACAAATTACCTATACAAAATAAAGAAATTGCCAAGTAATTGCTAATTGTCGTCTTGTGTGTAATTCCTTGTTTTATAACAAGTACCTATTTCAATGCTAATTATCAATGATCACTGTATCCAATTGTATCCAGTATCTGTCATTTTTAACGTCACAAACGCCTCCGATAATATCAACTGTAGATAGATAAGCTTCTCATTATCTAGGATAGCCTAGCCCTTACGGCTCTCTATAAATAACGATTTGTTAATACAACAAGCTTCCTCACCCATTGTTAAGAACTAATTACATCACCCGTAGTTTTCTCATTCACTCAATCCTTAAAAAACTTTCGAAACTCACTCAGCACCATTACTTATCCTAGGCCGAGATAATCGTAATCCGTATTGTTGCCTCTTTTTGCTTCTTTCTTGCGTGTTTCTTTCCAGGAGCGGTGACAGGCCGCTAATGGAAAGGCTACAGTAACAGTTCTTTCTTGCCCGTGAGCAATGGAAGTCTTCCTCCATTTTGTTGCTTTTGTTGTTCATACTATTGTTCGGTTTAATTTGCGCAACGATTAAAGTATTCGCGTTTTACGGGGACTTTATTGTTACGGCTCAAACATGTTATATTGGTAGTATTAGCTATGTGAAAATGGGTTGATAGATTTTCAGTAATTATAGTGTCGGTGTCGTAAATTAGGTAGGTAATATTTGATAAGAGAGAAAGGTGTTTTGATTAGTTCCTAGTTGAATTCATTTTGATAATTAACTTTTGTGGCTCTTTGATACTGTCAAAATATGATCAAGAGCCTGAGAACACATTTTTTCAAATATCTTTCATACATCTGCGAAGAAATTCAAAGGTGTATGTGAATTCCCCAATCCGCACTGGGCCAGCGTGGGGACTACTGCCCATTCCCTCTCATACATGAGAGGAGGCCTGTGCCCAGCAGTGGGATGTATATAGGCTGATGATGTGATTATGTGCGCGTAGTTTTATGAGTATCAATTTTTGCCAAGTAATTATTGCAATAATTATATCAAATATGCTCTTAAGCATAAATAAAAACATTTTGATTAGTTAGATTAGTATGATAAAGTTGAACGAGCAAACGAAGGGAATGAAGTTCACCGTTTCAGGCTGTCCCACTGACCCGCTGTCCGGCTGTACGGCTGTTCGCCTCTACAGGTAGCATTCCTCGACCGATTCTCGTGAAATTTTGAGCGCAAATTCTTTATTTATGTAGATTGCTTTTATTTATTCAGTTATAGGATTTTTTTTTTCGAGAAAAATACTTAATTTTAAAACTTAAAGCAACTAAACTATTATTTTTTTACTAAAATGGTCCCGTTTCAGAGCCCACCATATAGGTATGTACTAGATGCACTAGATAGGTATGTAAAGTCTTAAAAATAGTTTTGAAGTGCTGTCCACACTACATTGTTCGGAAACAATCCATACCCTCGAAAAGGCGATTGATGCCCGATATTCCCCGCATAACTCACGAGCCGATACCCGAAAATCCCAATTCCCTAATTCCTGGACGCACTCAAGCCGCGGCAAAGCACGGGGTTTACTTACAAACATAAATTAGGTGATGGCGATAAATCCAGTCGCACCTAATGCGCGCGATCAGAGCAGGCGTAAGCAGGCCCGAATAAATATGAACCGGGATTTATCGGCTGCAGGACGATTTGCATTCTTAAAGCGTTGACGGTACGATGTCGGAGGATAGTGGTAGAATTAGATTTTCATTGATTCTAGGTTTTTACTTAGTTCAATGAGAAATTAGGCTAACCGCAGCAGAACTACGGTAAACGACATAGCCCTCCGAATTGCTAAAGAACCAATGGCCGTTGGGGCAGGAAGGTGAACGAAACGTGAATTCATTTTATTTATATATATACAAAGGAAGTTTGTAAAGTATACTGCCAATTTTCGATAAGCAATAAAAATTATGAATATGAATCTGAATCGGTCACTTCAGCACTCTTTGGAGGAGGCCTGTGCCCAGCAGTGGAAGTCTCTCGGCTGATATGAGGATTATAAAAAAAAACTAAACTTTGAAAGAATATTGTACGGATCTCGACGAGCGATGGTGTGGTTGACTAATGTAATTATTACAGTTTATTTGTCTCGATACCAAAAGGCTAAGGGACTTGAATTTATTGATTTACTTACTATCTCTGATCTACGCTACGCTAGAGCTACTGTAGCCTAGTCAGCTGTCAAGCGGCGGTCGTGGATTCGAATCCCGGCTCGTACCAATGAGTTTTTCGGAACTTATGTACGGAATATTTACCGTTAGCTTTCCGGTGAAGGAAAACATCGTGAGGAAACCGGTCTAATCCCAATAAGGTCTAGTTTTCCCTCTTGGTTGGAAGGTTAGATGGCAGTCGCTTTCGTAAAACTAGTGCCTATGCCAAATCTTGGGATTAGGTGTCAAAGCGGACCCCGGGCTCCTTTAGGGGCATTACCGGAAATAACGCTAGGAGGATGATGATGACTTAATCTTATCTCTGATATACCGGGTGGAAAGGCACGACGATCCTTCCCGCAAAGGGGGGTTAGTTTAAGTGATGGAAAATCGATTCGTAATGTTTAGATTTTTTTTTACGATCAATTATTAAAAATAATAAAATTAATTAATGTTCTTCTGTGACAACCCTACTATTACTATACGTACTAATTATCGTTTATACGTATTGATAAAGGTCACTGACTCTTGTGTAATTGTTAAAATGTTACTGACCCTAATGAGGGTGGTCACTTGCAGTATTTTGCATTAAAAGTTAACTGCCTATAACTTCAAAACGGTTATGAATAGCCTAGTTTCTTTAGAGGAAATACTGTACTCAGTCTAAACAATCCCCCTTTTGCGGAAGGGATCGTCGTGCCTTTCCACCCGGTATATCTTGTAATCTTGTTTTACTTATCTTTGATCTATCGTGTGACATGTATATTCTTTCACCTGTTATTGTTTGCAATAAAGTACTTACGTGAATATATATATAAATATTTGCTGAAATTAATCCATTGCATCCGTCGCGTTGTCTATTTAATCTCATCTTATCTATCATGTATAAATTAAAATATTTCATTACCCAAAAATTTAAATATTTTACGTAAGCAGATAAAGTTAACCTGTACAAAAAAAGTGGTATATAATTAATCAGAGATAACAATGGAAACGGAATAGTACTAATTAGCTACCTAATAAATGTAGCGTCATACAGATTAATTTATTTCTTATTCATACCAAACCAACCCTCACTGAATAACGATGTTCCCTACACCTCCAAAATTAATATCAGCTAATAAAATTAGGCTTGCGGTATCAACAAATTAGTGTCTAAACCTCATATCTTAATTGGCGTTAACATTCCAATATCAACCTTACGTTGAAGATTTCAGATTCAATTTTAAATTAAACTTGGGAATAGATAGGGGTTCGAATGAATAAGTGCTCGATATCTCAGCCAATTTATTCACATCAAAGTAAAGGCGATAAGGCAAGAGTGCTCGAAACCGAAGGGCAATGGAATACCTGTAGGTTTCTGTTGCTAACAATCCTTTGATGTTGTAGTATTTGAGGTTAGATAGGTTTATTTTACGCCTGTATCCTTAGGCGACAGTTTAAAATCGACATGGATAAAAATGTAATAAGTTAAATGTTGTGTTCCATGATTTAGTCCTTAGCCATTTGATTGCACCTGGTTTTACCCGAATGCTGCAAAAAGTATAACCTATTTTCCAACTAAGTAAATCCTGTGTCATGGTTACTTATGTACACCTAAACAAAAACCTATTTTCATTTCCACAGGAACAAAGATTCGCGCTCATCACACGAATAAATGCCGTCACTTTCTAGTGACGGCAAAACGTTCGAACCACTAGCTTAGACAAAGTCACGACCAATCAGGCTAAACTAGTAGTTGACGACCGCTATAGCCTAGTTGGTAGTGACCTACGAAGAAAGAGGTCCTGGGTTGAAATCCCGCTAACGGCATTTATATGTTTGACTAGCACGAATATTTGTTTCTGAGTCATGGATGTTTTCTACGTATTTAAGTATTCATTTCTTTATATATATATATATATATCTGCCGCCTTAAGGAAAAAAACCTTAAGTGACAAAAAGTATGTTTCGAGAAAAAGCCAAAAAACTTTGCACTCCTGCTAAAATAGGATTAATTCAAAGTACAAAGTTAAAACTTTTGTTTATGAATAAAATAACACTGTAGAATTTTTATACAATGTAAATTATTCGATTATCTATTTATTTTAATAAGTTATTGACAAAAAACAGTTACTGCCTCTTAGAATAAATAAAAATAATATATCGTTTCTAATAAGAAATATCATAAGTGCGTACTTATGTTTTTTGTGACAGTATTTCATTACGATGACTAAGAAAGAAAAACACATGTACACAGTTATGCTTATGTTACTAAACAATCTAGAAGCCGAAAAAGCACAATTGCGTACTTGTGTTTTTTTTGCTTAGTTAAGATAGTAAAATTATCATTTATCTCTTTAAAGGAATTCATAAAAATACAAGTAAGAATCATAATTATTTCTTTAAAAAAACAAATGAGATGTTTGTGACTCGTCATTATTTTCTTGCATTTCACCTCTCGCCATTAGAAGCAACCGTCTGCTCCTGGATGACTGCCGCATTGTTATTTATCTGATAACCAAAACAAAAACAAGAAGCAAAGACACACACGGCCTTTGAGTTATAGTGAGGTAGAATGTGGGTAGAATGTAGTTAGGTAGAGTTTTAGTTATAGCTCAATCACTCAAAAAAATCAAAACTTTAAAAAATCATGCAACCATAAAAATAACAACACAGCGATAGAATGTAATAAGTGTTATGAAAATAAGGAGTTAGGAAAACCCTGTTTTATTTTATAAACAAGCATGACTTGAAGATGACGCCCGCCCGGTGCATCGTGCCACGTACCGATGTAAAACCAACTTTACTGTGCTCATTATTTTTCTGTGCGTGTTTAGCGACATAAAATTCGGTGGCACCAAAGCCACGTTATGTTAAAACATTGTATGTTGAATCCCATTAAACGCATAAGCTATTTAACACCCAAAGTATCGTGGTTAGAATAGAATAGAATAGAATAGAATAGAATTTATTTGCATAGAATAAGTAGGTACATCCGTGTCATTAGGCGGTAGGTGACAAAAAGTAGCTTATTCTGCTATTTGTACTAAATACTAGCATGCAAATATCTTTCGGAATCTTATTGTTCAATCTTTTGAGAGAGGTAATCCTTTATACTATAATAGTTCCTTTCAGTTAGGAGCTTACATAATTTATTTTTAAATCTATTTAGAGGTAGCTCTTGTATACATTTTGGTAACTTGTTGAAAACTTTCATGCACATTAGAAAGCAGTGTTTTGAGTACAATTTTATCCTTGGAACGTAATTATGAACCAACCGTCCAGGATTACGTTGAATTCTAGTAGAATTGGCTGCAGCTGTTGTAAATAGATACATATGTCTCTTTACAAACATGCAGATTTCTAGAATATATAAGCAAGGTAGAGGTAGTATATTAAGTTTTTTGAAAAGTGGTTTACATGATATATAAGGGGCTTTGCCGCAAATAGCACGTATACATTTTTTCTGTGCTATGAATGCAGTGCTAAAATGTGTAGTTTCCCCATAAAATAAGCCCGTATCTTAAAATTGAGCCCACATATCCATGATATGCAGCTAAAGTGGCTGGCAAACCTGAAGTACGCCTTAGCTTACGTAAAACATATTCAAATTTATTGAGTTTACATCGGATCTTTTGTATTTGTGCTTGCCAGTCCAAATGATTATCTAAAGTAAGTCCCAAAAAAAGAACACTTTGCATTTCTTGTATTTTGTTATTCCTATATTGTAAATTTAGTCTTACATTTTTACCTCTTTTTGTGTTGAACTGTACATAGTTGGTTTTATTAATATTAATCTGTAAGTTATGTCTCTCTAACCATTTAATAACACTGTCAAGTACGTTATTTACTTTACATTCATGTTCCTCGATATTTTTATTCTTATTTGATGATTTAATAAAGGATATATATCATCTGCAAACATAATTGATTTACATGGAATTATATCGGGTAGTTCATTTATATAGTTAAGTAACGAGTAGGTATATAAGTATATAGAATAGGTACACCTCAGGACAAAACTATGAAAACAAGTTACTTATTATCGGTAGAAAAACATAATGTAGTCGATAGGGATATTAATAGAAATAATAAATACGTATGTTACGATCGAAAAAAACACTTTTTAACTAAACATCAGAGTTTTTTTTTAGGTAAGTACCTATTTTAAACTTGTTTTCATACGTTTGGCCTGGGGTGTAGATAATTAACACCAACCTCAGTAGATGCATAACTAAACACCAGAATAACCAATATAATAAGTAGGTAATGTTAATTTCAGGAACGTATAAGTACACATTTGAATACGCGCGCCAAGCCAAATTGCAAGTAAAAGATTAACCGCGACGAATTGGTATACAGTTATTCAAAAGTTAAAGGTTAGAAACGTAGTATCTATGTAAGTATACTTACGAATAGTTTTTGATACTTTATAACAGTCACCATATAAGTACACGTTAACCACTTCTCGTATTTTAAACGTAAGCAGCAGAGTACATTAATTACGTGAGACGTACGCGCAGCTCTCCCAAAGGCAAGTAAAGTAACCGATCGAGCCGCGTGCGCCGAGTGAACCTGTCCTTGAGGAGTGGAGGGGGGCTATCTACTAGCATGATAAAGCATAACTGACAGCAATTTTTACGAAATAAACCACAACTACACTTTATTGAAACCGACACTAAGCAGAAAAAGCATAAGTAAGAGTCGTACAAGATAGAAAAAACATAACTGACAACTTATGGTTTTTCAACCTCCGAGTGTTACGACTAAATAATTGTTTTATACTAACAAGAATGGACTTTTTAGTGAAATTAAGGTTATTTTTCATAGAAATGTCATAAAATGGTTTTTCATCTTATGAAATAAATACACATCATCACATCATCAGCCTATATACGTCCCACTGCTGGGCACGGGCCTCCTCTCATGTATGAGAGGGAACGGGCAGTAGTCCCCACGCTGGCCCAGTGCGGATTGGGGACTTCACATACACCTTTGAATTTCTTCGCAGATGTATGCAGGTTTCCTCACGATGTTTTTCCTTCACCGAAAAGCTAACGGTAAATATGAAATCATATTCCGTACATAAGTTCCGAAAAACTCATTGGTACGAGCCGGGATTCGAACCCACGACCGCCGTTTGACAGCCGCATGCCTGAACCACTGGGCTACCGTAGCTTAAATAAATGTTTGGCTCAAATTCAAGACTAAATATAAAGACACAAGGCGTCAGTTAAGAACTTTTCTATCTAGGAATAGCTACTTATGCTTTTTCTTTCTCTGACAGGAAGTCATTTTACCAAAATGCCGTGTAGTTATGCTTGTCTAAATCATGACGTTTGATATACAGAAATAACTGTTGAATAGAAAAATCACATTTTTTTTCCTGATTTCGAGGGTGTCAATAACTCAATTTCGCAAAAATTGTCACTTAAGGTTTTTTTCCTTAAGGCGGCAGATATGTTCAGCATCGCATAGTTGAAGCTTTGCTTAATTTGGGACTAGGTCGATTTGTGTAAGATTGTCCGCAAATATTTATTATTTATTATTAGTTAAAAGTATGGCAAGACTAAAGCGACATCCCTTTCTAACGCCCTACGCCCACGCTTAGGCTCGTTCGGCATACCTGGGATTTGTTAACAGAGAACCACTATCATTTTGTTTGTCAACAGAGAACCACTATTATGTTATTTGTTAACAGAGAACCACTATCATTTTATTTGTTAACAGATAACCATTATCAGTTTATATGTTAACAGAGAACCACTATTATTTTATTTGTTAACAGAGAACCACTATTATTTTATTTGTTAACCAGAACAACTATTATTTTATTCTGTTATATAGGGAACTTTTAAAAGATGTGAATGTATTAGGGGACAATCTTACACAAATGGACCTAGTCCCAAACTAAGCAAAGGTTGTACTATGGGTACTAAACGACGATAAACATATATATAGACAAATAAATACTTAAATACATAGAGAACATCCATGACTCAGGAACAAATATTCATGCTCATCACACAAATAAATGCCCTACCGGGATTCGAACCAACGACCTCTTGCTTCGTAGGCAGGGTCACTACCAACTAGGCTAAAGCGGTCGTCTGCAACGCATACACATTTGACTCACATTACTAGCCGGGTTTCGTGCCAGTAGGCACATTACTCAGTTATTGACGTAAATACAAAGGCCTCTTTGTGTCGCATGCTAAACGTGTCCTCATGACATATTAGGTAAATTTAATGATAGCTACGGTGGGACGGCTATTTGAGTTTGTTTAACGGCATTTATTTGATAATCCATCTTTGATGGAAACGTGGAAATTTGGTAGAAAGAACTATCAGACACGAGCTGATTGAAACACGGACATTTAGCGAATTGCCATATGCATTTTGCCATAAAAATAAGATATTATCAATAAATTTACACTAAAATAATAATGTTCAGAAAGCCACAAACTGTCATGAAAACAAGATGAATTTGGTTTCTAAAAACGCATCATAAAAACCAGTAACAAAATCGGCATTTTTTCACCGAAACAAAAACAAAATGCGACGCGCCGACTGATATCAACTAACGAAACAAAACACAGTATACAAAACATATGAAATTCGTTTCGTAAATGATGCGCGCGTGAAACAAACACAATATGATGTATTAAATACGCTCACATATTTAACGGTGTACATTACAATAAACAATGACAAGACAAACTTATGTAATAATATGACTTGTGTCATACACATTACCTTACATTAAGTTAAGATATTCCTCTATTTGCAAACACTGAAATGGCTATTAAATCAAGCTATGTACGTGGTATACTTTGCCTAAACATCTCATCGTTACCACATCTAACCATTATTCACTGCACCCCAGAACCCAAATATTGTACAGTCAAGATCAAGATACTGAATTTATCGTATTAATCACGGAAATTAATACTTTTGGGTTGGTTCAATTAGATCCTTGTATTTCCTCGTTTGTTTAGCTTATTTAAGTATGTTAAAAGACAAAACGTCATAGTCTTTCATATACCTACATTTTCTTATCTTCTGTCTAAAATACAGGTTAACAACTAACATACAATGCTTCCCATCTTCTATTACGTTTCATTATTATCTAGAACGTGTTAGTAAAATAACACAAAACCTGAAAACAGTTTGTTCAGAATCGAGAGTAGAATGTGAAAAAAAAATAGAAAACTAATTTTTGACGAGATTATTTTTTTACATTTGTATGGAGCAGGTTGCCCCAGTCCGCCAACACTCCATACAAAGGTAAAAAAAAACTCGTCAATTTTTTGTTAGTTTATCTTGTTCACCAAACGGATTTGCAAGAAATAAATTATTCCATAGAATCAAGAACGTAAGAATTCTTCAAAAACTTTCGAGCATCGGGTAAAAGTAATATTGTACCATTAAACTTCAAGCACCAAACACACGTTTATTTTATCCCGTGGTAGACTGGCAGAGAATGTCAATTGCTCATGGGTTAACTGGAAGAGATTCCTCCAGGGATGAGATCGCCTGTCTACCAATTTAACCTATTTTGTCTATATTTTACCTGCGTCTTGTGTAAATACAAAACATTAACTAGCGAACCGCCCTACCATTAACGTACGCGTTAGAACGTATACTCGATCTCTCTTACTCCCTCGATAGACGGTACAAAACAGCGTCTTTATCTGTCATGACAGGTGACATATTACAGACATAGCCGCGGGGTTACGCAAATAGTGACACGAGTCTGATGCGAGATGTTTGTGAGATAATACCGCCTTTACTTTAGCCTCCGGTTATTATGAGTTTGAACGGATGCCCTATGGCCTACTGATGACTAAGATAGGTATATTTTTAAATTAAAATTGATGTGGTATATATAAGGGGACAATCTCACTCAAATCGACCTAGTCCCAAACTAAGCAAAACTGGTAATATGGGTACTAGACGACGATAAACATAGTTATATAGATAAATAAATACTTATATTTATGTATAGAAAACATCCATGACTCAGGAACAAATATTCGTGCTCATCACACAAATGCCTTAACCGGGTTTCGAACTTGGGACCAGAGCTTACTACTAGGCTAAAACGGTCTTCGGTGTGATAAAGAATTAATATTAGAGAGTAAGAGATTACATAATTCATACTTCCAAAGATATTACGCGTGATATTTAATTCCTGCTGAGGTCCCGATACACCTATTCCGCCATTTACATACACTTAATCAGTTTAGTTTTAGCGTTAGAGTATAATACATAGTTATACATTTTATAAAACTAGAGGCTTTGTATCTGTAAGACCTTGTATATTCCAAAAACCTTATTACAAAAAAAACTATAAAATAATTAAACCTGCTTACAAGAATCGATTAAGAACTGTGACCTACCTGGCAGCCGGGCGTACGAAAGAGAACACACACAAACAGAGATCTTCATCGCATCGCTCGCTTGTTCCAAAATGTATACCTTTGTAATTTATACGATCGAAATGTCCCATAACACTTAACAGACAACTTCGAGTACATTAGTCATAAATTATTAATTCTATTTTGTGAATCTCAAAAGAAAGCAATGTAAAATTCTTCTTCAATCCTCTTTTCTTAATATAAAAATACTCGAAGGCAGCGAGAATTAGCGATGTCACTTTTTGTAACGTGAAATTGTGAATTTACTCCCTTGTCACTTAATAAAAACACCAACTGTCCCCCTTACACTTCGAAAACTCCCGTATTGTAGCTAAACACACATATAACGTAACATTTACAGTACCATGTTTTCAAATAAACGTCAAAACAGACAGCATATACGCATACGGGTCTATTCTAAGCAAAAAATATATGTCACTCTGTGAGCGACGTCCGCTCTCGGCGGCGTCGGCTGGGCGAGTGAGCGCGCGCGCTACCGGCCGCGGCAATGCTCGCCCCTCACAGTCACCTAAGAATGACCTAGTGCCGAGACACAAGTCGGCGACGGACGAGCTCCGCCCCTATGTGCTCGGACAGTGCGTCGACCACGCTCCGTGACACAAGTCGGCGACGGACGAGCTCCGCCCCTATGTGTACGGACAGCGCGTACTACCACTCGGCGCCCGAATGGTGTGTTTGGGCTTCGCCCGTGTCCTCAGACACTTTGGGTAATCGATGTTACCAAAATAAAAGAAGGAATAACGAGAAATAGACTTTTTATTTACTTTTCCCTAACTGCCCTATCACTGCCCTAAGTGACTTGATTTCAAGTCCCTAACTTCCTATTACTTTGTAGTTTTTCTTCTTCTTCTTGTTGTGACTTCCAGGAGGCTCCGTTTGACACTGATTTGCTCCGGGCCGTACCTGCTATTTATACCTGCTAGCGGGTGAGCAAGACGTGCTGAGTGAGACAATAAAGGTTACGCCCACTTTGACTTGACTAATTTACATTGCAAGATGTTATTGGGATGTTATACATTTAAATGGGTGGAAGACTAAGCTGATTTACAAAGTTCTAATATGGCTTGAGATCTTATAAGTACAGTAGGGTTCGTAAATATTTTCTTATCTGAATAATCGTACATGGAAATCGGGCAAACCGTAATTCGGTCCCTTTCTTAACACTTATTCATCATTTGCGCTGAACCTACTGAGTTTACTTATTTGTAAGTTTAAACATTTAATAGAACTTTTAATAAGCTTTCTGACAATATATAAATCATTCTGATACGATGAGCCGTTGTAAAGGTATAAATGTAAACATATTAAATACAAAGTGAAAATGCGCCGTACTAAGTTCTAATTCAGGCTCGGTGGCCGCGGCTCTCGTTACGGTCATGTTGGCGCGATACACCCCTCCCCTCCATGGCGGCCAGTCTGCGCTGCGCTCGCGCATAGGCAACATCTCCTCTCTCTTTCTAATACAATTTGTATTGGGATTTTACTTTAATGTTTACAATATCAAATGAATGCTATGAGAGGGTGTTTTATGTAAATAATTGCTATGGGGATTCTAACTACTGGGTTCTTTATTTACTCTAAACAATCTAAGTCTTTATAAATAATCACATATTTCTCTTACGTATAATTTTCGTATGACGCGATGCGTAGCTCTGCCGTCGCGTGTTGATGTTGTCGTCCATACACTCAATGATTTGTATTCCCATGTGCGTCACGTTCTGACTTTGAATTAATATAAGTACTGCTCTCCATTATAATAAGCTTTTCATCAAAAACTACTTAAGAACCACTAATTGAGCAAAACGTCAAACCACGCGATGTATCTCTGCCTAAAATTATAAATTATATTTGTTTTAAAGGGCATCTGCGCTGTTGGTTTCGGTTCCACGCATGCCTTCCAAAATTCTTTAGGTCGTAAGGTTATGTATGGAAAAAACATACAATAATAATAATAACCATTATTTCAGGCAACTAAGGCCCAAAGTTACAAATACCTGACAGACTAACATACATACAATATAATATTAAAAAACTATTTATTATTTAGGCGACGAAACAGCGTGGCTCGGTTGCGTCGTCAAGTCCGGTGTAGAATTCGGTGACAACCGGGCAACCCTCGGAACCCCGGAAACATGACACCCTTCGTCTAGAAATCAGCACACGCGACGGCCTCCTGCAGCGGCCGCATTATGCTCGATGTCTTAGACCGGAGTTAACCAAACAGTAACTAATAAAAACTTACTCGGCGGATAATCTTCTGAAGAAAACACAAACTTCTACACAAGGCTGCACAAAAGTCTAGTCAAATTTAAAGGTGTGAGTCAAGAACAAATATAATATAGGTTTTCATTTTTTTACTTAAGTATTAGAAAGGAAAAGGGTACAAAGGTGTAAACATAATATGAGCCATCGTCCGTCCTAATTGAGTATATTTGTATCTGTGTTGAAACTTCGATGTAAGATAATATCAAATCAATGTACTGTCTAAACTTTATTATTATATTGTCATACGACAGATACGAAGGAGACGTCTACCAAGAATTTAATATCTCAGGATCGATTCAAGCGAAATGGTGAATTCTGATTTTTAGCGATTCTTGCATGCAGGCATTCATGTATTCCCTCAGAATCGCATTCGTTTTAGTTTGACCGTTAGAATAAGCGGTTGTGTTTTGTTGGAATATTTTATGTTTGGAATGGCGAGGAATTTTAGTCTTATGTTTTTGAAATAAATAATTTATTAAAAGTGCATAGATTGACGGGGTATGGTTTCTTCTTGCTTCAAATTCGGTTTTTTATATTATTTATTTAAAGTTTTTTATATAAAGTTTTGATTTGAAACTAATAATAAATGGCACATCGCCAATCCAACGCATATAAAAAAAAAATGAATTTAATGGTAATTTTCGGAGAGGTTTATTGACATTGTTAAGTTATATGTAAGAATTGTATTTATTTTCATTTTGCAACCACATAAATTAAGACCTTATACACGTAAGTATAAACATATATTCCTGATATTAATAGGATCTAGACGAGACACAAAGGAACGTTTAGACGCTGAGGTTAACCTAAAGGACATTTTCTCATAAAAATGCCCTAGTGTCCGTTACTAGAATCGACTGGAATCGACCAAAAGGAAATAGGACTTAATCTGACGTTAATCGTCGAAAATGTATGGGCTAGTCTTGGAATTTTGAATAAACTCGTTTGTTCAAATTGTAACCTAATAAGTTACAAAAATTATTATACCCTAAATTATTTTACCCTAGCAGAAACTACTATCGCAAATGAACTTTTCCCAACTAACCCCGCAGACAGCGTAAAATAGTATCACGAGACAACAGTATCATTATGTAGAAGCACGAGTATATTACACGCATCGCAAAAACAATTCCGGGTACAACAGGCCTGTCGAGTGAGCCTGCGGCGAGCTGTTGATAAGCTGGCCCGGGAGCGGCCGAGGAAACCAAAAGTCATTTGTTTAAGGAAATAAATTATCTTTGTCCCATTGGGTTAGTGGCAGCTAACAGTGAAAAGTCCCACTTTGTGGTCAGGGAACATGTAAAACTTACTTACCACAGCCGTAAATTGCGAACAGGAAGAATCGATATTGGCATGAACATCGATTAGTCCGTAATAAAGAAAGCCTTAGATCGCGTATTTATCGCTTGTGCGCTATGTGCTTGTGTGTAGTTGCATAAAATACTATTATGCAACTGTTGTATAAGTAGAGTTTTAAAACGCGAGCGACGTGAGTTGTGATGCGAGCCTTGTCGAGCATCGCAATTAAAGACGCCACGAGCGTTTTAAGATCAAGTTATACACCGTTGCATACAATACTTTTTCTACGACAAATTTTAAATAAATAGCGTTTGACTTTTTAGGCAGTAAGTTTTCCGTTAGTTCTATTACTACTCACGCAATTTCTTCAGCGATGCAGTTATTTTCTTCTTCCCTTCTTCGTCAATTTTAAAAGGAACGTACACATTTTTCTTCACTTCACAAACACGAATCAAATCTTAAGAAGTTATTAATAACGAATAGTTATCATATTTCGTCTTTTAATTTTGAACTGGAACTTGGTGGTTGGTGGGAAATTGGAAACATGACACCTCTTGTTTATGGTCTGTTTTGTTCTTAATTTAACTTGCCAGTACTGTCATATTAAGAATAAGGTTTTTCTTAAGTTGGCAGCAATGCCTTTAGTACAATAATTTTTTCGAAGTAAAAACATTCAGTGGTTTGTTAAGTTGGTAGTACCTAATATATTTTTTTGTTAAATTAGTGTTGATCACGTAATACTACCCAGGTTTAGAAGCGTATGGCTGCTAAACGTATCGTTTTGGCGACAAAACAGCACGGTTGTGCCGTACTGTTATGGGGAATAGAGTATAGACTTTTCTGCAGACTTATTTTGTATACGGGATTTCTTATATTAGTGTACGGGACTATGTAAATGACAGATAAAAGTACAGGAGTAGAAAAACTTATTTATTTACCTCTTTTAGGTTTTCCTAAGGATGTAGGGACACTTTTGAAACGTCCTCAGAAATGTAAAAAAAGTTAATTCTACTTCGCGAGTAAAGGTTGTATAAACACCTTACACTCTAGTATTGGAAAAAGTATACTCTTAAAGAAACCGTGGCGCCATAATTTGTAAAATTACACTAAATTCATGCATTTTCAACATTGCAAAGGAAATCGTGAAAATTTAAATTCATGTTCCAGCTACCGCTCTCCAGCTACATTTCAGTAAATTAAATGACGAAATGAGGAAACCGAAATAAAGCCACGTTTCTCACAATTATATTTTATTTTTTAGTACGCTTTTGACCACTATCTCACCTGATGCTAAGTGATGATGAGGTCGAGGGTGTTACATGCATACCTATATTCACTCTCGTCTTGAAAGGCTTTAGAAGAAATTACGAATGTCATGAACATATTGAAATTACCACAGAAATAGGTAACAATTTGGCTACAATAATGACAGTAATTATGTATGTATGTAAAAAGAAAGTCGCTGGTTTGTTCCTAGATCTCAGTTCAGCGTTTGACAAGGTCGATCATAGCATTCTACTCGCAAAGTTGGAACACTACGGCGTCAGAGGCAAATCCTTGTTACTTATTCAGTCATATTTAACAAATAGGAAGCAGTTTGTACAAATTAAAACCACGGCAAACTATGATGAAAAGATTCATAACTCCAAGATGGCCAGTCTAACTAGAGGAGTTCCGCAAGGATCCATACTGGGCCCCATATTCTTTATTATTTTCACAAACGATTTACCAGCTTACATGGAGGCTGCGATTACAAATACACATTTGGTTCTCTTTGCAGACGACACCAACGCCATTATATCTGCAGACAGCACACCGTTACTTAACGACAGAGTTAACGAGGCCCTCATAAGTTTTCACAAGTGGTTTAGTGTCAATAATTTGCAACTAAACTGCAGTAAAACTAATGTTATACTTTTTAAATCTACTGCCAAAAATAAAGACGTGTTACAAGTTTTTTCTAACGGTACAGCGATATATCAAGTAGAAACAGTGAAATTTTTAGGAGTTCATATCGATTGTAACCTAAATTGGAAGAACGAAGTACAATCTATAGCTAACTCTGTAAGTTGCGCTTGCTATGCGATCAGAAGTCTAAGAGAGGAGATAATACTGCCCCAACTCAGAATGGTATACCACGCATTAGTTGAATCCAAACTACGGTACAGCATTAAGTTTTGGGGAAACAGCTATAAATACAATATACACACAGCTTTCGTCGCACAAAAACGGGCGATTCGAGCCATCGCTAGAATCCCACAGACAACGTCCTGTAAAAACTACTTTGTGGAATATGAGATTCTCACTGTTCCCAGTCTATATATTCTCGTTGTTCTGGTAGACCTTATAAAGTCCATCTTTGAAATAGAAACCACAGAAGACAGGGAACGGCGGTTAGCCACACGGAGAAAAGACTTGCCTCAGAAAATTGTACCAAAAATGAAAATTGTTAAGAACTCTGCTGGTTATCAGGCGATAGGACTCTTCAATAGACTACCCGTTAAATTAAAGGAAATCTTAAATGTTAATGTTTTTAAAACTAAGTTGAAGGCATTTTTACTAAAAGGGTGTTTTTATACAATAGAGGAATTTAAGGAAAGGAATTATGGTAACTCTACTAATCTAATGTAAAACTATTATGATTCTAAATTTTGACATGTTTATTGATTATTATATTAATAATATTAACTTCTAGTTATTAAATTATTTTGTTCCGACTGTTATAAAATTATTAATATTGTTTGTGAGTTACTCATTTAAGTTAAGTTATGCATGACATGTTTATCTAATTTTTCATCTATAAATTTGTAATTAATTGTAATGTACCTACCTATTCGACACAATGTATATTGTTAAGAATTAAATAAATGAAATGAAAAAATGAAATATCCCGGCTCCCGGTCTCCTACAAAACACTACACGTCACAACCAATAATCGCACATTTACTATCCGTCTCCTTCCCTTCCCCATCCCCGCCATCTATCTCTCCCTGTCGTGTATGTTTGTCATAATCCCCAGGGCACGCGCTAGAAACACATAAACAACATTATTCACCTTAATTAGTAAATAGATCATTGGTATGGTTAGTAATTTTGGAGTTCAAAGGGGTTTGGAGATGCTCGTATATCTGTGGATACTTAACGGTGGTGACAATATTGCCCACTTACTCTATCTGAATCTTGTTTCTTACCCTTTATTTGAAAATTATAAACTTTCATGAGTTGATGTGTATCAAGGCCTATCAAGAAAAAAAATGTACCAACAAAATAATATTCTTAGAGCGTCCAAAAATGTAACAAGATTCGCATGAGAATGGTATAATAGTTATTTACGACACAAGTGCCGAAAATAGGAAATTCGCAACGAGTGGTGATGAATTAAAACACGACCGAAGGGAGTGTTTTAAATCGACACGAGTTGCGAATTACCTATTCGCAAGTGTATCGTACAACGTTTTACTGTACATATGGCTCTTTAAAGTTTTGACATACGCACGGAAAGTGCTCTTTTCCGCACTAGTGCGGAAAAGTAGCACCATATGTACTGTAAAGGTTTTTTGCACTTTATTATCCTCATCTCACCTTCTTGGTAAAAGAAACCTTGAAACTTGATGTTGACTATGGCATCAAATGCAGCGCAAGCTTCATCAACAATCACGTAGAAAAATACTAGTGTCTCTGTTACCTGAAAATTCTCGAAACAGTCTTCTTACAATTTTTTTTTTAACAAAATCAAAAAACTTGACAGCAAAAATCTATTTAGTTAACGAACGTGCTCACAAAATTTCACGAGAGTTTGTTGAGCAGCCGGACATACGAACGCGATTTTGCCCATGAAATAATGTTCAATGAATTTTAAAATACATTCCGGGTCATAGTCAAACATGTTTAAACTTTTTGTACAAATCTTAGACAAAAAATAAATACTTGGTGAGGGTATTTTAATTTGACGTGAATTTGAACCGTTACATGTTCAAACTGTGGAAATGATATATAATGATAGTTATCTATTTACTAATTTTCCAGTAGTATGGCTTATAACCTCAATATATAACATGTAAACTATCCATACTAATATTTTAAATGCGAAAGTGTGTGTATGTGTGTGTGCCTCTTCACATTTAAACCGCTTTACAGATTTAGATGAGTATAAAAACAGTTTGAGTCCCAAGAAAGGCCATATTTATAATAGGTTTTATCCTGGAAATCATCCCCTAAGGGGGTGAAATGGGGGTCAGAGTTTGTATGGAACTACAATATAACCGAGTTCCACGCGGACAGAGTAGCAGGCAGAAGCTAGTAATTTACATTCGGAATATAACCTACCATGAGTAGTCACCCCTCTAAACGCGTTTGTTTCAATTCATTGCTCGCGCTAAGTCACTTAAATAGGTAAGTGTGTAAGTGCCGCCAACTTTGACCGACAATTCCCGTGAATTTGCGGAGAAGGCATTGGACATGTTTGTTCAGTCTCATGGAAAGGATGGAGCAGTAGCAGCTCAGGTCTGTCCCAAAATGTAAGGTTCAGCCACAAGATCATTCTAATTCCAAGTTCTTTAGGACTCTCCATCTTCTGTCTTTTCATTGCTTTGGGCCGTGAATTTTATGAAAATCTTTCTTTTGGCGACTAGTAACATGATATATTATGTTCTTTAAGTGTCAGTGTATTATAATAAAAAAACATTTATTGTGTGTGTGTGTTTGTTTGTGTGTGATTAAAACACATACTCCGCCGCCGCGGCGTTTGCGAAACAGCGTGGCTCCGTTGCGTCTTCAACTCTAGTATAGGATTCGATCCGGTCACTAAAGCGATGACGTGACTTCGGGGAGGCGACCAGGCTTCGCATCCATACTTAAGAATTGGTCGTACTATTTTTGTCTTATAAATACGGATTTTAGCAGATATAAGAAGTTTGGAGACTAACACTTACTTTAGAGTTAGCGCAGAACCGTGAAAACTCTCGTTTCGATTCAATTTGGATCACTGAGGCAACTGAGTAACTCACAGGTAAAATCTTGTTTTTTTTGGAGTCAAGCTTTGATGATAGTTCATTCGGTGTACTGTCATAAACAATGCATCGGAGCGAAACTTGTTAAGGTTGCACGGTTGTGTTGTATTACCTGCTTAGGTCTCATTACGGCGTTATTTAAATTTTCTGGACCTCGTAACAATATGTTCATTCATAAACATACACCGAGCCTATTTTACCGAGCCGGGCTTCTTTAGCATAACCAGGAATAACGCTAGGAGGCTGACGATGATGGTGTTATAAAAAAATCCTAAAAACTCCTAGAACTCAACAGCCACATCCACTATTTAGTAGCTCCACTGTCAATTGGTCCGTGATTAATTATTCGCTCACACGTGTCGAACGAGCGAGACGACAGCATTACGGCTCTTTCTTTCGTTTCTACCGTTCAATTTATCTATTTTCAGCCACTTGTTCAAAAAGGTCGTAAGTACTCTATGTGTTTTATAGAATCTTACTACTGCTCTTTAGAGTGGTGATGCTTGCTAATGGGGTATGTTTATGGTGAGATGACAGATTTAAAGTATAGTTTGTAAGTGTAAGTGTATTATTAAAGACAACTATTAACACTGTTGTCTACATAGTAACGGATATATTGAAGGTGCCGGGACAATAACACGACTTTTAATTTCATGTTGACTATTATTCACTTCAATTCAATTTATTAAGTAATATGTTTTACTTTACGAAAAATATCCTAATACTTATCATTACACTAAACATTATTAGATAACTATTAGTAACCATAATACAAATGAGAATTCAAGTTATATTAAAATTTGATAAGCCGGTAGTCGGAACTCACGGAATAATTGTCATTATTAGTATCATGTTTCGAACTTGAGTTTATAGGAAACTTAGTCTCATTATTATCAACCCAACGGATGTTTTCAATGATTTCGAAATACGTCATCCACAGTTATTACGTAAGTTTCAGCGTACTGTTATTTAATAATTTATATAGGTAGCTACAAGGTGGCCTAAAATGTGTTAAGTGGAAAGCGAAATCGCGGATGACCTGGTGAGAATTCTCTACATCAACATCATCATCATTTATTTAAGAGCTTGGATCTTGTCGGTGGAGTAATCCATTACTCCTTTTTTGAGGAAGCTTAGTGTGGTGGTTTCCCCCTTGCCTTCCACACCGCAGTACACAAACCGAGGTTCACCCGCTCCGTGATGTCCAAATAAGAGCCCTTCCAGATTCCTATCTTCGTTCTCCAGTCGGTACTAGTGCTACTGCTGCCTGCCACTAGAGGATTGCTTATTTAATGGCGGCAACTACTCGCCGTGTCACAGAATCGTCGTCGGATATTGTAACTTTTTATAGAGTAGCCCCTCCTACAAGCCTACCCACTACATCCTGATAACCCTGCCGCTGTGTGATGGGGGACTGCTTATTCAGTATATTCGCAGCTACCCATCATATCTGGGCATTTTCCAAATTAAATATTTGAGTCAAATATCGCTGTCCCATAACTTTGGAGTACTTTTTTCCATTAAATATTGTTCTAAAGTATAATGTTTGTTTGCAAAAACGGTAAAATAACTCGTTTACTGTATAATTGTGGTGAATAGTCCCTATAAAGCCTACTAAAAGTATTGTTTTTATCAAAAAAACCGAAGAAAAGGTGCAGATTTTTGGGTGTCCCACGTACACTTTGCTAACTTTGAGGCGAAGTTTACCTATATCTGTCTCCTTTTAGGCCTGAACATGGCTGTTGTGTGAATCGATCATATTATCGTTTACAAATTTTGAACCTTATTTTTTAACGTTTAGAGTAAAAATATCATAAAATCACAATTTATTTGCTGTCCCCCAAAACCGACGTGGTGGAAAATTCCACCTACGTAACGGCATTTTTACCAATTAAACAACAAAAAACTACCAAAACAGTTGTGTTTTTATATTACTGGCAACATTTTGAGCCTAATTATTAACCGTTGTTTAGGTTAAATGTCAGTTTCGCTTCAAAAATGCGATAAGTTGAGCGTGCGTCACGCTGTGCCAAAAAAAAATTTCCACCACGAACTGGATATACTGAAGGTGCGAAGCCACTTTGAGATTAAACGTTTATGAATTCAGACATATTGATAAGTGCGCTAACATGTAAAGAAGTTAGAAGTAGTAAATTGCAAGGAATCAAAGCACTTTTTCACTTTATTTAACAACTGGCATACTTACGTCACATCCACTACGATACGTTATGTATTAGTGGAACAATAAACGTGACGTATGGAAGGAGCTATTTTCATTCCAAACGTCACGTTTTTTGTTCTATTACGTATCATGTAGTTTCTATACGTGACGTATAATTCATTTACGTCACTTTGTCCTACTGTGGCTATGATGATTCTTTCAAGAATTCATATTAATTATTAAGAATAACTGATACTATTTGGATTCATTTGTTAGAATACTATCAGCCAATTCTGATAAATATAACTGTTGATAGTTGTTTTCAATATGTCGCAAGTTAAGATGATTGTTAGATATGATGAAAACCAAAAAGTTACGTAAGGGAAAGATTTTGTTAAATAATATTATTGTGACGCTTAGTGTTGCAAATGTTATTCATTTTTATAAGAATGTTATTGTGTTAAATGTTATTTAATAAAGACTGGTTTGCAAACAACACTCTGAACTTCACTTAAAACACACCTAAAGTTCGTATCGTAATGGAATGTGACAGCAGTAGTCATTAGGTTCAAAGTACAATATTATCCATACTAAGCAATTTATATTGAACAAGTATTATTTTCAAAGAATATCAGGAGAAGGAGAATTCATTAATAAGCGTTTCTTCTAAAATAAATATTTTTTTATTGGGTGGAATTCCATTACGTCACGGAACTTATTTTGGAAATTGCCCATCTGATGGCCATTCCACTATCCGCCGCCTGTGGACCCCGGTAGTAGCCTACAGTTCAGCCCTACCACCAGAATACCAGATACCAGAATTCTCTAAACAATTATATATTTTGTGACGGCGGCATCGCAAGCCTTCAACTCACTGCCTATTCTGTAACTTGTTTTAAGTTCACCTCAACGCTCACCCACAAAAATATCCTGAAAGCGTGATGAGCCGCAATAGTGCGTAACGAATAACAGCCCTGATCACTTCACCTCTCAGTCCTCTCACCTCACCTGTCACCTCATGCCTCACGCCTTATGTGATAGCCAAGATAAACTTAACCAATATGTCACATGATTTTAATTTAACAAAAATGGGCTCTGTGCTCATGTGAGCACTCTGCCATGTGGCAGAGAACAGTCGAGAGTGAGCTGCGAGCGGTTGGACTGAGCTGCGAGCAGTCGGACTGAGCTGTCCCGCTATTCCGTAACTTGTCTTGAGCCCACCTCTCCCCTCACCCACAAATATATCTTGATGCCATCATTCGTAGCAACGAAGCTAAAATCAGAAATCTAGTCTCGGTTGGCGCGGCAGGTGAGGTGAGGCATTCATGTGCCAAATATTGAGTTTAGGTGCCAAAACGGGCCCCGGGCTCATTCGCTCCGCGACCGGCAAAAACACTAGGAGGATGATGATGTTTAAGAACTCCTAACTTGGAGGTCGCTTCGTTTGTCAATATTAAGTGTTCTTGAAGTTTCGAAACAATAAAAAAACGTTTGAAAAATAATATACTATTTTGGCTCAGTGATCCAAAAAGAACCTTGGCCTCCGAAACGAGAGCACGCCACTTATCCCGATCCTACGCCACTTACTCGTACTGCCAATTACTTTCAGGTTGAAGATGACGCAGATCCGCCTGCACGCTATCTCCCCAGCGATACCAGGGCCCGACCAGTCGGTCGGCCTAAGTACGCTCTAGTGACTGCCCGTTCCTCTCCTATTCGCAGTAGATGACCGAACCAGCGAAGTCTGTGTGATTTCGTTTCGCCGATGATATTCGGCTCGACTCGGCTGTTCCATCGTCTCCCTTGACAGGTCCCAAGATCTTCCCGAAAACTTTCCTCTCCGTTACAAGTAGTTGATTTTCCTCTTTTTGTGTTAGTGTCCAGGCCTCACAGCCGTGCATATTAAGGATGGGTCTTAAGAGTGTCTTATACACCCGCAGCTTTGTGTGTCTGCTGAGAAGCCTAGACACCAAGACTTTGTGAAGGACTGCACTGCATGGCAGGGTGTTTTGGATGCGTATATTAATCTCCTCCTCCCTGGTTTTACTGTCGGCAATGGTGCATCCTAGGTATCGATACTTGTCAACCCCCTCATAAACGGTACCTCCAACATGAAGACTAAGCAGAAAAATCTGGTCTGTCGTGCTGCGATTGTTACGGAAGCCACACTGATAATCCCCTAGTTTTTTTTCAGCGTAGGGTTCCAACCTCTTTAGCAACACGTTAGAGAGGATTTTGTACGCTGTAGAAAGCGCTTTAAATAACTATATATTAATTGTCATAGCTTAAATATTAGCCTTCTCTAATTGCTGTGCCCTTGCAGGGCGTCACATGTACCTTAATTCCTTCTGTTCCATCTCATGTAAAATGTGATACGCAATAAATATTTGACTTTGACTTTGACTTTGACTTTGACTATTCCTCGGTAGTTTGTGCACTTCTTATTTGAGTCTTTTTTATGGACTGGACAGATCGTATATATAGAATATACGAATATACGATATAACTTAAAAATAATATAAAATGTGGGGTGTCTTCTGGAGAAAGTCCTATGTTTTTTCTTACATTTTCGTCTATATGAGCATGTCTCAAGTGTATCAATTGAACACGAGAGTGTGTTCCGAATAAGTAACAGCCTTAGGTCAGGGACGTCGCTGAGAACAGGAAAGCGTGGCGTGAACTTATGAAGGCCCTTTGCAACTCTGGGATGCCCTAGGACAACAAGAACAACAACAAAAAGATAGCTAAAGTCTACAGGGATGCCTTAGAACAGATAGTGTCGTAAATAATAATGTAGTATTAGTAGGGGTGTCTATTTGAAAAGCACTAACTTCTTGACCAAACTTACAACACTTACAAAATGCAGTCGCGTTTCGCTAGTAACTTAATTTTTCACGCTTAACATTTCCTTCCATGTTCTCAAAGTTCTTTCTTGAGTGAATTGAAGTTTCTTCTCCTTGCTTACTGTAACAGCCTATTCTAGTTGGATATTTATAGCTGTTAAGACATTCTGTAGTTTCAAACTTTGGGTAATAACTGCGAAAACTGTTTCCCAGTTAAATCCTGGTAATTAGAGTTATTCAGGTTTAAAGTATACCTATTTTTGAGTTGGAGGGTTTGCAACTTTGTTATTAAAAACTGGGGCTTTCCGTTCAAGTGTTTACGGTTCTTTTTTATGTTTCCGGGGGATTTAATTGCCGTTTAAGTCCGGTAATAGGTGCAGTTTGTATAGTAATTTCATTTGTCGCACTTTTTATTAACTTTTTGGAACTTGGACTTCTAGTAGTTGTTAAAATTGGACGTGCATGTAACAACTGGACTGGGAGAGGTCACGGGAGTCCGCTAGATGCGAGTGGCGCAGTACCAATCACTTTGGCACTCTTTGAGGACAACTTATATTACATATGATAGGCCCCGTACCAAGTCGGCATGGTCGGCTTTATCACACGATAAGTGACAATATAGAGCGTTCGTCACTGGCTGACACCGTTCGATAGAACGAGACTGACGCTCTATCTTGTCACTTATCGCGTGATAAGGCCGACCATGATACGAGGATAATAAATATGTTGCGCTGTTGGTTTTCCATATATTAATAAATACACATAGAAACTTGGAAGGGCTATTAATTCGTTACGTGAGATAAAAACCACTTTCTGACTATCGTAAGAAAAACTATGTGACTTTGTTGAACATACATGTTTGGAAGATTGTGTTATTGACGCAGTTTTTCGTTCATCTCAGGTTCTCAGGTTTTCTGGTATTCGTTTAACTGCTTCGTTGGTCAAGTTTTTACCTACCGTGTAAGGGTATTGGTGTGTAGAAAAGAATAAAAAATCAAATAACGTACGTGACTGACCCGCGAATATTCCGTTTCGCGTGTTTTTAATAAGCCATAGCAAACTTCCTTTCCCACGCCACGTTATTAGGGATTTGCTGGTAATATTATCAGATGGAAAGTATTGTAGGAGGAAAAGAGCCCGGCCCATAGGGTGATGTGTTGCACTTGGGACCGGAATACTTGTACTAGGCTACAAAAAATAACCATGCATTCTATGAGTGGGTTACGGATAGTGTCTTAGTGCCCGACACTAGCCTAATACCTACATGACATTTTCAATTTTGTAATAGCAATAGAGGTGAACAATAATACGGGTGTAGACTCAACATTTATTAATAATCCAAAAGAAAGAAGGCAGTGAAATATGCCTAGTGACGAAAATCCCATTCAGATATCTCAAATAATTACGAAGCTTCAACCATTTTAATTGTTAGAGCGAGAAAACGCTCGCAGTTAGTGACGCCACAAACTGCAAGGCTCATACTGAATGACAATCGTTTTATATGAAGTTGCGTTTTGCGGAAAAGGGACAGAACATACCCCTTAAAACTTTGGACACTTTCATCATCACCATCATCATCATATCAGCCGAAAGACGTCCATCCAGCCCCCCCATCCCCCCGCATCCAGCGGACTCCCGCCACCTTTACCAGGTCATCAGTCCACCTTGTCGGGGGCCACTTGGACACTTTACTTTGTGATTATTTAAGCTCTTGCGTTGCTCTATTCAGCATTTGACTACATTTAGGCATTAAGATTTACCTTCATTGCTACATAAATAAAATACAGCTTATTGTTACAGCTTACTCGTAGTGCACGTAGCGGTGTTCTCGTCCATCAGTGTTTCTCCATAATCCTGAGATTAATATTGAGATTATTGTGTTTTATAGGTTAATGTGCGAATTACACCACAATTTTATCATTTCATTGACACACTATTTCAATTGCAATGAGAACGCTTTGTGAACTCGTTTAATTTAGTTTACCGATCCACTACGTACCTCTTTGTTTCCGCTGCTGCGCCGATTTTGAAAATCAGGTACAACAAAGTTGTCAAAAGAACAAAACTAGACAAATTTTAACACTACTGGTGTTGCAATCGTCCACAGGCTTCAGGGTGGAAAACCTATATCCATAGCAGACCATATGACCGCTGCATTACTCGCAGCAAATGTATGAACTCGCTCTAATCTAATCACTAATCAAGTGAATACAGGCCCTTGGTGGGTCTGTAATGGTAGGTTTGTGCAACTCGCGCTTAGGGTCAATAGTCCGGTTAAAAGTGACATACACCAGTGAATCTCAGCGAGCTTTTAAATATTTCCGGCGCTGATTTATCGCGCGCCTTATAGGAGCCTCCCGCCGCGCCTACGGCCCGCAGTTTTTCGCTTTAATAAGAATCGTTTCTTCAGTTTGTTACGTTAGAATTTTAATTTTTCCGCCCAAAAGGAATTTCTGTATTGGACATTTATCATTGGCGCAATTTTCTTCTTTGGTAATTATTTTCTGCTATGTGCAGCGGCATATTACGTGTGCTCCTGTTTTTATTTACGTTTACGGTTAGTAATTAATATAGTAGGTATATGGACGTAAACATTTTGACGAAATGCTTTTGTCAAATATTAAGCCTGTCACTCACACCTCACACGAGAGGAATCCAACCACATCTCATATCTCAAAATTCATCAAGGGGTTTGTACTGCAGCCCGAGAAACAGATATTTCTTGTCCACATACCCACATACGTTCGAAAAATATAACCCTCATGACGCACTACTCATTGTACATATATGAGGTATTGATGCTCTTCAGAAAGAATCTGCCTATGTTCAAGCATGTTGAGGTCACGGGCAAACAACTCCGATCAACTCAGAATCAGAACGGTCCCGCGTCGCATGGCACTTTCATGTAGGAATCCTCGAGCGATAGGCCCAACCTATTACGAACGCCAACTAAGAATCTTTTTATTGAAAAATCCATTATGTTCATTAAAGGAAAATATATGGACATACATTGGGGTCCCAGTGCGCAAAAGCTATTTGCGGAAATCGCGAAACGTCTGGTTGACGTAACTGGTGACCGAAGAGCTGCAGGCGGCTTTCTCGCGCAACACATCAACATTGCAATTCAGCGAGGAAATGCTGCCAGCATCCTCGGTACATTGCCTCGAGGGCCTTTTTTAGATTTAACTTAGCTTTAATTTAATTTAGTTAATGTTATAGTTATCATCTTGTATATACCTATTTTAGAAAATAAATATATTAACTATGTAAAAAAAAATGGACATTAAACATTAATAATATCACTGTTTTTGACATTGTTAAGTATTATGTCGTTATTTGTACTTTTTAATTTTTCGTTTATTTTAGATTTTGTTTGCTATCTGACGATCTTTGTGATACTAAACTTAGTAATTTATTAACTTTGCCTAGTCATTAATTAATTGTAACTATATTTGAATTATATGTAACTTGCCATTTTATTACAACTCATATTCTATTTGACGATCATAATTTCATAATATAAATTCATATAGATTAAGCTAGCTTTAATTTGTATTGTAATTGTACCTATATTGTGAAATAATAAAATCGAAATCTAATCTATCTAAATCATGAGGCAGTAGGGTACAAAGACAGATGGAGAATGTCAGTATGACTTAACAGTTTTATAAAGAATTTGACATTAGGTTGGTTGACGTCACCGGGAGGGACCAGGAAAGCTGGCAGCTTCTTCTCTCAACGCATAAGCATTGCTATTCAGTGAAGAAATGCTGTCATGGTCCTTGGTAACTTGCCAAAGCGGGACATTTTAGAATTCGATTTTTAGTTTTATACTTACCTACCTACTTGCGTAGGTCAGATGGCAGTCACTTTTTGGCTGTCAAGCGGCGGTCGTGGGTTCAAATCCCGGCTCGAACCAATTAGTTTTTCGGAACCTTTGTACGGAATATTTACCGTTAGCTTTTCGGTGAAGGAAAACACTGGTCTAGTTAATCCCAATAAGGTCTAGTTTTCCCTCTGGGTTTGAAGGTCAGATGGCAGTCGCTTTCGTAAAATTAGTGCCTATGCCAAATCCTGGGATTAGGTGTCAAAGCGGACCCCGGGCCTTTAGGGGCATTACCGGGAATAACGCTAGGAGGATGATGACTTACCTACCTACTTATGTATATTTATTTTGTAGAATGTTAATGTTATTTGAGACCTAGTTACCAATTGTTTCGTAATAAATTGTTCATATACTCAATATGTAATATATGTTATACATTATTATACATATTAATAGCAAAACGTGAAATCATTTCACTTTTAGGTACCTACATTTTTTATTGCCATAAAAGTAAAAGGTTGCACTTAACATCCAAATTTTATTGACTTTAAATATTCCATAGGTTTGGATTTGCCAATGCTGCACTACCACAACATAATTAAATACAAAAACTATCACTTAACTCATTTGCACCGGTTGAGAACACCACTTTTCGAGAAATAACTGCGTTCCCAAAAACCAACATAATTATGCAGTCAGAAAAAACCTCAACAAAGCACATACAGTCGAATATTGGTGACCAATGTGTTTTGCCAGCTGCAAAACGTTATTGTCGAAAACGCGGATTCGAGCCACGGATACGCTCAATTCATTCGACTCTTCCATTCGAATTACTCCTTTGATTCAATTTTCGAACGCGGGCTTAACGGGTGCGTGTTCGGTTTTTAATTAATAATAGATACACGGGCGAATCGTTCCGCTTGTCGGCGACAGTGCGACGAAAAAGTCGCGGTTTTCGAAAGTAATTTGATTGTGCAGTGGGCATCGGTAATTGTTAAAGGTGAATAAAATTGTTTTGAGTGCAGTGCGTTTGTGATGTGAAAAAGGTAGCTTGTTGTTCGAGATTGTTTTTATACAGGCGGGCGGGTTCCTGGCAGTGAATGTGGTAAACTCGATTTGTAAAAAGCCAAAATATTTTGTTAAAACAGTCGAATTACGCCTATGTGTCGATTTCATATTGAAATATAATGAAACTTTATAAATTTATTCTATTCTGCCTTTCCAAAGTGGTACCAAAAAAATCTAAACTTACAACACTCAGATCCCGCATCGTTCGACCCCATTTTGATTTCGACAAAAAGCAGAGATTTTGTCAGAAACTTTTTCAGGATTATTACAAAACAGAACTCATCTAACCTAATGGATTATTTACGATGAGTGTTTAAAAATAACCAAATTCATTGCGCTCTTCGCGAAAACTGGCTTTTCGCCGAAATGAAAATCCGTAAATACGACACAGCTGTACCTACCCGTAATATCACCACTTTTGACATATAGAAAAACCAGTCGAAAACCCCGGACGTACTTTAGTTCTGGGTGAAATATTATCGCTAGCTTAACAAAGAGTGCTGTGACTTGATAAAGCAATGGGATAAGTTTTATACCGAGTCAAAGACAATAGTCGTCTGGGTCCACAATCTATAACCAACATTACATACGTATTACATCTATTTATCATTGCGTCTCGCTTACTCTCGCGTTATCAAATGTATAAGAGCGATGAACACTGAAAACGCACTAGAATAAGTAGGAGATACGTGAATTGTTCCAATTAACACGCTAATATTTGAAAAAGTCTTAGAGAAGACCGCCACTATAATAAAACCACATAGTTTATCAATAAAAAAGGTAGAGGGTAATTTGCTATAAAAGATGACAGAAATGTCAATGTTAATCGTATATTTGTAGAACACAGGTGCACTGTATGTTTACAGAGTTATTAAACACATTATGTGATTCGGTGTCTTTCCAATGGGCGTACAAAAATATGAATAAAATAAAATATAAGGTAACATGAATATAGTAAGCAATAATAATAATTTTATAATGATTTATTAGACGTAGAAAATTAAATTGAGCATTCATTAAAAATTATAAATAAAAATTGAAATTGAACTGACTGGATTGCGTTTAGAATAAACCATCAATTATAAAACTGTAATTGAAATGATTTGAAACAGAGATGTGAACTGTATTTCCAAATAGAAATGACACAGACATCAAATTGAAAATACTTGTATTGATCTCCGATATCAACGGAATAGATAGGCAACGTCCGTGGAATCTGCAATATCTTAAAATTTTCATAAACAGCGTACCTATCATATTCAAGATCCGCGTATATCGAAAGGGTCTAAAATAAGCATGAAACACTATTGCACTTGTGACCATATTTCCATAGCCTACAGTGTACTCTTATGTTTAATCGGGCCATATAGTTTGTTTCAAGTTGAACAAGCGAGCGAAGCAAACGAAGTTCTATGCTTAAGCTTGGGCTGAAAATCATTCGTATGTCCGTTGTCCCGCTGTTCGGCTATTCCATCTTACTTCTTCGTCGTTTCTCTCTTGACAGAGTGATCGTGGTCATCATTTCAGGTGTTGGTAGCAAGCTTCACAACACGCCGCCATTTCTCTCTGACAGTCGCCCTCCTTATGCTTGCGTGTAGTGATGCATCCACTGCAGCTTTTATCTGGTCTGTCCATCTCATTGGCGACCTGCCTCGCGGTCTGGTGCCCTCGATCTTTCCCTGGATCACGAATCGCTCGATAGCTACGTCTCCTCGACGACACACGTGCCCAAAAAACGTTGGGATGCGAGACTTCTCCTATACAGGGTGCAATTCTCAAACGATTCTCGTGAAATTGGTAACAGGTTAGATGATAATATAGATTTTTTGTCGGATTAGTTTTTTTTTTATAAAACACTGATAGTTCCACAGCTCACAGCATCACTAGTATATAAATTGTATTAAGAAGGAGTTCTGGCCGACGTATGTCCTTTTCCAGAAGTTTCGGAGCCGGTTATTTGACTGCCAGAAAATGCAAAGTCCGTCGCTGTCTTAACCTGTTATTGTGTTATTAAATTTTGTATAATGATGTTTCTTACTTCTTGTTCTTTTGTAACGTATGTTTGTATAGATAAGCGCCTTGTTGCTTGACGTTATTAAAAAAGAAATCCAAATAAAAACGAGTTGCAAACCTTTAAATGGTTGTCGCAGAATAGAGGCCCTGGCGCGATGCCCGCAACTCACGAAACCTATGTTAGCATTAATGGTCGTTCTTCTTGCTTTTCTATAGAACAAGGAAAAACATGATTGAGTTCATTGATTGCGGAATCCTAATAACAAAAAATAAGCTGATTTTGAATAACTTGCGAGACGGTATGGCAACCGTCTTCCATCCAGCGGATAATGCTTTTTGAAATGAAACTGTATTTTATGAACAAAACAAAAACACACATATAATTTAAACCGTCGTCGTCGTTCGCTTGTCCTTATTCCAGTTACTTGGGGTCGGCGCAGCATGTTTTTTTCTTCCGTACCTCTCTATCGCCCGTCAACTCATCACACACATCTTTCCTGTTCATATCGTCTCTCACGTAGTCCATCCACCTTTTCCTTGGTCTACCTCTTCTCTTACACCTCTCCACATTCATACTTAATGCCCTTCTAGTAACATGACTATCATCCCTCCGCATAACATGTCCATACCACCGTAAACGATTGCTCTCAGCTTTTCAGCTACTATGCTGCTACGGGTGCTTTGCTATGGGTGCTACTTTCAGGCTTCCTCTTATATACTCATTCCTTATACGATCCAATCTCGTCACGTCACTCATCCACCTCAACATTCTCATCTCCGCAACATGCAATCTCGTTTCATCCGTCATCTTTGCGGCCCAACATTCCGCTCCGTACATGACGACAGGTCTTATAATGGTCTTGTATATTTTGCTTTTCACTCGAAGGGGCATTCGGTCGTCGCAGATTGTTCCCGTAACCTGTCGCCATTTCATCCATCCTGCGCTGATTCGGTTTCTAACGTCACGGTCAATATCGCCATTACATTGTATAAGTGACCCGAGGCATCTAAAATCGGAGCAGACCGGCAGCGTTACACCATCGAGCTCTATGGGCGTAAAATTGGAGAGACCGCCGAAATCGCAAAACATCTGCTGATTTTCAAACTACATTCTCCAATCTTTGCCGCCACTGCTCTAGTCTGCTCTCAACCCCGAGTCCATCTTCACAATATTTTTAATTTGTAATTAATTTGTATATTTTTTACTTAAGTGAACGGTACTTAACCGCGTAAAATAAACTAATTTGTTTACCTCTTTGCGTGTGCCGACGTTTCGGATGTGTCGCAATATCCATGGTCACGGGACAAGTCCAGTTTCATTAAATTAACGTGTGAGTATCTTGAAAGTTTACATCAATATAAACATGTATTTGTATCGCATAGCAAAAAACTCCTATCGACTAGATACATTCCATAGACAATGCGTGATTAAAAAAAAATACTAATAGGATTACTATCACCTACTATACGAGTAGATGTTCTTGAGTTACATCAAACAGTTTCTATTATTTTTTCTATAAATTGCACGAAACAGCTATGTATATCATTCAGAATGCTTACCGAAAACTGTTGAATCCCCTTAAACGTCGTCTGCAATCAACTGCAGCGAGGCATTGTACCATCGACAAAACATTTAACTGGCCATTTTAAGCCTTATTTCAACGGAACAAGGTCTACTATCGAACTCTCCAGCTTGTTTTCGTTTGTTCCGAAACAGCCATAAGCATATTTCCAATCACACCCGCCAGCGGAATCGAGACAGATATTCCCGTTCTTAATAAAATGCGTTCGAAAATTTCGAATTTCGAACCGCTTTGACAATAACCCCCTTCCTCGAAAAAATCTAAATTCAACTTTAAAACAATTGATCTAAGGTTGATTTTCGTTTGTGAATGTTGCAGCATAAGATCTTTATACAGGGTGTAAGGTAAACATTGGATCGCGTCTTGTAGGGAGCCTTCAAGAGTATAAATAACGTTGCACAATAACTGGGGGCGAATCAAGGAGCATTGTCGAAGGCCTTGTTAGAGGTTCGGGCGACCGCTGATTTTTTATTTGATATCTCAATAAACCCCTGGCACAGATGGGAGCAGATGACGCATTAGATGATCGTTTTGTTCTATCAGAGTTATAGGATGTCTGGCAATAATTAAGCAGGGGAGGTTAAGGCTAAAACTATTCATCAAAATAAATGTTGGTATTTGAACAAAGACGAGTAACATGTGTACACAACACAAATAGATGTTTTTATCATTTAAGATACCTACATTCCAAGAAAGCATTTTTTTGGGTCGTATTATGTCGCATGCATCTTAAGATTATACCCGCGGTTATAATGCATTTTTCTCAAAAATCATCGGCAAAGTTGACTTTATTGGTAAAAAATCAGGACGTGAAGTGCATAGTTTATGGTTAGTCAAAATTTTAAAAATAAAAAACCTTGCCGGCTCGATTTTGCTCGACTACAATGTTGCATACAAATTCCATTATTTGTCGTGGTACAAACTTTTTAAAAAGTTAAAACGGCCATATAAATAAAAGGCATAGGTCCTAAACAGCCACAACAGAAGATCAGTAGCTGTGACTTATCGCGACTTTTAAGTTGTCTCAAATAGCTTATGGCGTTTTCGGAAGAAAAATACACTTCCAACTTATTATTTAAAAAAATAAAAGGCGGCAATGCAAATGCAAAACATATTCCGTTTTGACATACAGTGGCTCATTGTTTTTACGGAAAATATAGAAAATTGACGTGAAAATCATTCGAGATCTAAAAGAAGCTGCAAGGGCAGTTATTGATTATTTGTTAAGTGTAAGTTGCAAAGCCAAAAGACAAATATCGAAAGGCGTACTACAATTTCATAAAGCGGCGAGAAGAAATGCATGCCTTATCATTTTCAGAAAGTACATTTTTGTTTCCTTGCACATTTTTTGAGAAAAGCACTATATTTGTCTTAGCCGGAAGGGCAATTGCTGGCTTCGTATTAAATTAAACGGACTCCCAAGGTCGTCCGTTTAAAATAAATACTCAGCCAGCAATTGCCTACTTCCCTTGCTTCAACAATAATGTACTATAGCAATCTACCTAAGATGTACTTTTTTTAGTCTTGCATCTTTATCTAAGAATTTCAATACTTTCGTTTCATAACCAGACTTTAATAAATACTGCAATGGAACTTCTAACAGTCAAGTTGCCCACTCACTTACAAAAGGTGGAAATTGGTACTCGCGTCCGCAGGAGCTTACCTACCACAGCCCTGCACATGTCCCCTGGGTGGTACTAAAGAGGGACATACTTTAAAGGCCAAAATAATATATGCCATACAATTAAATAAATAAACCATGGAATTAAGAAAGCTTTTATATTTGTGTTTATTTTATCTTGCGTTTATATTATCACAAATCAAGATAATTATGTAGTGGATGGGAAGTTAGGTGTGTAAACAAAGTCAGTCAAACGTATCAAAACACGCTAGCTAGGTCGTGTTTTTGTTGTGTATTTTGTGAGGAGTCTGCCCCCCTATTCCGTAACTTGTTTTAAGCTCACCTCAACGCTCACCCGCAAATATATCTTGACACCGCGATGCGTAGTAACTAAGGGTAGGTAGAGTACTAATTGGAATCTTCTACCGGTAGAGTTAGGTTTTGAATGACTAGTTTGATGCAATTCGGGCATCTGAAATAACCTCAAGAGGCAAGCCAGCGCGAGTGGGATGCCATTTTCTGAATTGTATAGTTGTACGTAAGTAATTCCCCTCCCTGCATCGGTTTCCTTCACTACATAGTATAAAACAAAGTCGCTTCAGGCTGTGTGTCCTTATGTATGCTTAGATCTTCAAAACTACGCAATTGATTTTGATGCGGCTCTTCTTAATAGATAGAGTGATTCAAGAGGAAGGTGTACATGTATACTAAACAATAAATAATAATATATTAGACAAACACTGATAATTTTAGAGGTTTCTTATGTGATGTCGTAAATAAACACATTTTTTTTGCTTTTACGTTGCAAACGCTGGCTGAACCCTACGAGATAGATCGAAATAATGTACTACAGTATTTTACACTTTAAAAAGGTCTACAAAAAGATCTGCGATGGTATCTTGAAATTGAAATTGAAAACATTTATTTCAGAACAAGTTCCATATCGTTTAGTAACAGTTTCACTTAACCTATTGTTAATATACAATTCTTATTTTTTAACTCATTTCAATATTATTATTATATATCTATCTCTTAGGGATAACCCGAATAAATCGTTTTTTATCATTTACTTTTTACGAGAAATAATGGCCTATTTACCAAGCGATTTTAAGCAATAAAACATTTAATCCTTATCCAATTAAGTACCTAAAATACATTGTGCATTTAATATAGATCAATATGGCAGTGTACAGCATGTAATTTGAATGAATATTTTCGAAGATATTACAGATTCAAAATGCAAGGACATCATTGCACCCGTGCGAAGCCGAGGCGTGTCGCTAGTAATCAATAAAAGTTTGTATGTTATGGGGGCCATTGTTATTTATGTCTCTGGAACATTTTTTCTCTGTGCCAATAGCGAGACATCTAAATAACGTCCAATAAAATGCTGCATCTGTTCCGCATTGGCTGTACCACAAGGGTTCCAATCCGGTTAGTGAGACTGAGACCCCAAGTTTTTTTCTCAAAAATATTTTTGACTATTGTAAAAGGGTGTTTGATTTATAATTTTACTGTGGGTTTTGTCAAAAGTTCGTGGGCCGCGAGGAATAATAAAACCTTTTGAACGTTTTTTGTCTTCTATTGATATTATACTGTCAGTAATAAAATGACGGTAAGCACTTTACTGTGTATTTATTAAAAGGTTTAAGTTTAGCATACGCTTCATGTAACGTAGAAAAGCAAGTGCATTTTATTCAAAATTCATAAAAAACAACAAAACGAGCAATCAATTTACACCAAATAGTTTTGCACGTCCGAAGTACACCGTTACAAAAAATACATGGACATGTAATGAAACTTTCACGTTCTGCAATCCTAAAAAAAACAAGTCCTTTGCAGTACAAGTTCTTGTTGGTATTTTTATCATGTTCTACTTGTCCCTAACTACGTATCTTACCATAGACGAATAAATCAAGAGTATCACCGAGGTCTATACAATGCCGTGTTCCTAATATGGGCCTAGTACTCGTAGTTTTAGTTTGAGTTTGTTACCATCGATTTCGTACGACCTTTACCATTGCTTAAGATAATAACGCCACTGTGAACTCACGTTAGCAAGAAAATCCGCAATGTTCAAAATAACTAAACACGCTTTTGCAAATGAAAATCATTTACTGGACCACTCTGTATAGCATGGAATAGACCAGTAGTTCAAACAGGTGCTTCGTGTCACGGATATGAACCATACTTCCGTGGATATCTAGAGTGGCGCTGAAGGGCCATATTAGGGACTCTATCGTTTTAAGATTTTTAAGATATTTGCATGCTAGTATTACTCAATACAAATAGCAGAATAAGATACTTATTGTCATATAACAGCTAAGGACACCGATGTACCTACTTATTCTAAGCAAATAAAGATTCTATTCTATTCTATTCTACATCTCCTGGAAAGTAAGGGTTTTTCATATCCCTACGACCCTTTAGCTTGAGGCCTTCGATATATTTATGAACAACACTGTTAAATAAAGTTCTTATACACAAACAGCCTGGAGTTTGAATCGGACAGTTAAAACAAGTGCAACACGCATGTACCACAATAAATTTCGAAAAAAGAACAAAGGCTAAACCGCACCGCATGCCACTTTCGCCACGAGCGATAATCGAGATGTAGGCGTATCGGATAAATAAACTCGAATCGATATTTCGCTCACGTACCCGAGCCGTCCTTTGCAGTGCAACTGAAGCTGTGAGGTGAATGAAATGCGGGGAGGTGACCAGTATATTTGTCGTTGCCATAGTTACGTCTCCTGGTAGACCCTTTATACCTACGATTAAAGTAGGGGTTTCAATCCACTAAACAAATGTTTTCTATGAAAGTCTTTCACTGTTGTGCTCTGGCTTACCGGGACAGAATATTTAACAACAAGAAAAAGTTGATTGACAAATAAACCTACAGGTAATTTTAACGCAAAGGTTAAAACATAGTTGCACCATACGAGTCGCGTGGCGTTACTAATTTGTAAGTATGTAGATTTCCACGATATCACGTCGTTCCCTAATACCTCGTAAAAAATAGTAAAATATTCCATAACTACTTGGTGCTAGTGCGGTTGAAGAGTAAGTTTGATAATTTGAAATAACCCACCCATGTACCCCACGAATGAACCAGGTAAGGTTTGGTGTTCAAAAGACCTTCTCTGTAGGTACCCTTCTATATAGTACTTCTGGAAGTCTCTCGTAAATTCGAACACAGTGTAAACTCCAAGCTCCAAAGCTCGAATAACGATTTTCTCCGCAGCTATGTACTCTGTGGCAGTCTTCCACACGAGCGCGAACTTGAACAGTGCGGAGCGCGTTGCAGCTCGCACTCGATACCGCGCGTGAGGAGCGTAGCAATCGACGGGGTCTCAACTCAATGACGCTTTATAACAGCTGGGATTCCGCAATATCAAGATTTTTACCTAGAAACTAAAAAAAAAGGAGAGTACAGATTATTAAAGCGAATATATCACTTTGTTTTGCATTGTAAAGGCCCATTTAGATTATGCAAGTTTCTTGTACAAGAATCGGCAATAATTGCATGCAATTATTGTGTTTCAATAAAAGTATTCAAGAATTGCACGAAAGATTTTACACACGGGCAATATTCACAAAGTTGAATACAATTATTTAATACAACTATTGACAGGAAATAATTGCTACCCTCTTTTCTTTACATTTATGCAATTATTGCAAGGAAAGAATTGCATTCAAGTATTGACAAGTCTAAACCTTTTGTTGTACAACATATTACGTTAAGTTAAAACTTGCTCTTGAAGAGGTAGAGTAGGCAATTTGCTGGTCAATGATGCCACAGCCCCTTTTAAGATGATAATTTGGTTGAGGCTAACATTTTACTAACTTCTCCGCAGCTATATGGTCCGTGGCAGTCTTCCACACGAGCGCGAACTTGAACAGTGCGGAGCGCGTTGCAGCTCGCACTCGATACCGCGCGTGAGGAGCGTAGCAATCGACCGGTAGGGTCTCAATGAGGATTAATTACAGCTGGGATTCCGCGGTCTCTTAACGTTTTTTTTCTAAGTTTTATTTGAATAAACACCTTTTAGGCTGGGCACGACCAACGATCCATTATGGGTTAGTAAACATCTATTCAAGTTTGTTATTCAAAACTTTAGTGTCCAGGAAACTTGACTCTCCATACAAGCGTAGTTTCGCTCTCTGTGAAATTGTATACACAATGAGATACACGATACTTAAGTCGAAAACTAAGTAGATTATGTTGCTAGAAATCATAATAGAAAAATAAGAAGCGAAAAAAGTTTACTTTCAAAAACTTCTGTCTCTAATTTTATTCTAGGAGCTGCTGAACTCACATAGAGTTACGCGTAGTGGTGTACTGAATTTCACTGTACTAAGTACCGAGCAACGAGCCTTATTGTCTACATGACCCGATTTCAAACATATAAATTCGTATTTCGAACACTTTTAACGAATTGGTAAAGGATCTTTTATTTATTTTCTTGCTTTCAGCGAAAATCAGTGGCCAGTATCATACGTGCATTATGCGATTCAATTTCCACAAGCTCGTATCTCTCATTGTTTCTAACTAGGAACTAAAACTATAATGTGTCGTAGTAAAGTTGAAAATTGTGTGATAATGTAACCATGAATACGATGCAAAAAAAATATCAGTATTTGTTCTTATTTCAAATGTAGTAGTGTAAGATTTTCATTAGTGCTTCAAGAGTGGGATAACAATACGATACTCTTTTATTAGGTTAAATTACAAATAACATATTGCTCCAATTGTATTCGTAGATTTTTGAATGCAATGAATGTTTAACATCCTTTTGAGTTTTAATGATGTTAATATATATTCACGGTGCATTTCCAAACGGTAATATAATTTCACCATACATCAAGTAACTTTTTTTTTAATTTAGGGAATAAGATAACAAATTCTACGTAAGTATAGTTAAAATTATTTAAACTAAGCTCATGAATGGCCATTGTCCTGAGCTCATGAATAGCCTTTGTTTGCGGTCGACACTTGCAAATACAATGCACATTTTATGTGGCGCTAACCTTTTTCTTGCAAAAAATGGCACGCGTCCGACCACAGTCGTATTGTTAGACTTGAATGCTATTGTTCTGAATATAAGAAGTCAGTGGTCTTCTGCCGCAAACAAAGGCTATTCATGAGCTCAGGACAATGGCCATTCATGAGCTTAGTTTAAATAATTTTAACTATACCAACAGTAGATACTTAGTGTCACATACTCCGAAAGGTGAGGGTGCTCATAATGTATGAACACACTCTTACGTCCTCATTATAATATACCTACCTAATATTTCGACCATTTAAAAAGTGAACGCCCATATAACTTTAACTACTGCTAGGTATTCAATTTTTAATTTATTTTAACTAAATTGTTCCAATTTTAATTACAAAGTTAAAGATCGGTTCATTTATAACCGTCAAAATTATTTTTATCCGGTCACGTGCTGATAGCGCACTAACATCGTTTAATAACCAGATAAGACATCATTTATCAATCATACATAATACTCAAATTCCCCTTCAACCAACCCTTTACATCAAGATACATTTCTTCCGAGCCAACCCTATTAAAATGATCTCCATCTTTATCTATCCAGCAAAGTGCGAAAAAGACGGAAAAGGTTCGAACGTTAAGTCTAAATCGAGGGTTCATAATTCGAACGCAAGAATTAAATCCACAAAAGCGTATCATGCTCATAAATCACTATTCCCGCCACGAATTATTTAAATGCCATAATGAGTCATGAGTAAAAGTTAAAGGAGTACCCTGAATTGTACTGCAAAATTAAAAAGTCATAAGTGTCTTCGTAATTTGAGCCTATTTAATCCTTTTCTGCTAGAACTCCATTTATCACGCGGTCCGGGATTACAGTAGGGTTAATAAATGCCGGTTGCGACCAGCCATTTTGTTTTTTATCAGCTTTCCCAATTCGAATTATGAACGGCGATTCGTCTCTGTGACTTTTTTTTATTCTAGAATGATCGATTGCTCGGGTTTTGAGTTGTTTTTTCGGGATGTTTTCTGTGTGGCCAGTGTCGACGTCATTTATTGGTATTTGCGGAGTCATGGCGGGAAGGGCAGAATAAATGTTTACTTGTTTAGTTGGTTGGTGATATTTTTTGATTTATTTATTCACGATGGTTGTTGTCGTGTCAGATCAATGTAGAAAATATATTTTAAAAAACCGTTTCCATAGGTCAGGTGGATTTCAATATTATGTCAATGTCATAAAGACTAACAGGGAAACACTTTTACTACTTTGTTAATAATATTCATAATGCAAAAAATTGGTAATCCATAAAAATACTCTAGCTTGATGTAATAAAATTGCAATAAGTTTGGTCTTTGTTCACGCAATTTTTGTTTGATGTTTTGTAGCCTTAGACTAGGTTCACACGGCATTGTCCTGCACGTTTTTTTGCAGTATACGTCTTAACGATACATAGTGGCACATATAAAATGTTGTTTACAGTACATATGGTCCTAAATTACTCTCAGTAATTAGCTTAAGATTATGTTTCTACCTGACGATTTGAAAGTGCTTGTTACTGGGCCTACTTGAATAAAAAATAAAAAAAAACGTTTAAACGAATACTCACCGGACTTGTCAAGCAAACATACTGCATAAAAACGTGCAGGACAATGCCGTGTGAACGAAGCCTTAGGGCTAGTACGCAAGCTTTTCTTTATAAGGTTCAGTCAATCACCAACCCAATGGACAGACATTATTAAAGCTCTAATAGCGACACTCAAAAAACGCTTGCCATACTGCCAATAGAAATCGGTGGCGACGGATCGCGAAAGCTGTAGACAGCAAAATGTGATCTCCCTTATATATATATATAGAACAGCCTAACTGAAGTATACTTGAGATTATTCGAGTTGGTCGAATTGCATCAAAGTATTACAGTCAAAAAGCAACTCTACCGTCTATGGTATACAAGATTCCAATTCCGATGGCAGTTTTATAATACAGTCGGCCACATAAAATATTTTCAACCATCACTTCACCGATCAGAAGGAAAAAGCCGAACTTGTGTTTCTGATGGTGACTAAGGTCGCCACCGCTCCCAAAGATGCACAGTGTCAAATGAGGGGTATTTGTCGCTTGCTGTTAACATAGCGAATCCTCAATTCAATGAAGCGTCGGCAGCGCGCTTATCGCTCTTCTGGTGTACCAACGTACGTAAGCTGCAATATGCCCAAGGTGTGGCTGGATGTGTGACTATTTGCGACCGTAATAGTATTAAAAAAAACAGCGACTGCGGTTATGGTCGACCACCCATGACCACCTCTCTGTCAATGGTGAGCGACAACTACATAAGTTCTACACAAAAAGTATTGATTTCTATACCTATAGTTTGCGAAATTACTGGTACAGAACTTGGAACAGTATGAAGTAGAAGTATCGTGTCACCTCACGCAAAGAAAATTGCAACGTAGCTCGCTGGGAACTTACAAAGTGGCTGGTCTCGGCGAAACAGCCAATTAAAAGGACACGCATGGATGTCCTACAAAAATACTTGAACAAAGACATACGAGTAGTCGTTCTACACGCTAATAAACATCGTATCTCGTTACCCAGCACATAGTAACATACGATTTTTTGGAAACGACTAGGGTTTTTAAAGAGCGGCGTATCGGATGGTTGATGGCGCTTGTTGCCCTTTGTGTGTGAGCAGGACAGAAGTCATGACAGTCATTTAGCCATGTCGTTTGAGGTCCTTTGTATGAAACGCCTGGGGCGTCTGCCTTTCGGAGCAGCCGCGGGGACTTAAGGGCCAGGTCTGTCTCTAACATTTTTTTGAGATTCCAGAAAATACACCGATTTCCATAAAATAGTTCGGGAGGGACCTAAGTATTTTACTATTTTCAAGTGTTGTAGGTACCTACTACTAGTAACAGCAAACTTTAAAACTTTGAGGGCATATATATTAATATTATTACATTGTTATTGAAAAGATTGCCCTTTTAATAATTTTAAAATATCTTCAAACCAAATTCAATACAACTATCGCCTGTGATTTTAATATTAATGAAAGTGTAACAAACCAAAAACTGGTTGGACCTTGAGTCGGCACTTACAGAATACAACCTTGGAGTGCACGAGAATCATACTAATATTATAGGTAAATGGGAAAGGTGTGTTCCGCCAGCGCGCTTCTTCTTAAATAAAAATTGTCCTACACCGTCGCAAAAACCCGCATTCTGAATAAACGTAATTGTGCCAATAATTGGCCCTTTCTACGGAACAGTGACCGCAAAAGTAAGGCGTGCCCCACAATTAGATAATAGGGTGTCGTTTAGAAAATGATGGATGCCTTTAATGAGCCCCATTGACCGGTTGACTTTTTCAAATTACAGGGTATCTGTAATTGATGAGCAAAAAGACGTAAATTTTGGCTTGTGGAAGTCCATAATTAGAGCGGTTACGCTTACTGGTCCGAATCAGATTAGAATCTGAAAAAGCGTCAAGTTTTACTAGGGGTCATCCGACCGGAACCTTAGTGGAGAGGTGCCCAGTGGAAAGGAGCCGCACAAAAGGGTATGTACCTCCACCTCAGAAGACCGCACAGCCATAATAACAACCACAGCAGAATCAAGGTAACAGATATAGCCGACCCAATCGCTAAACTTAAGTGAACGCTCAAGGGGGCGGGGCACATTGCACGTAGAACCGATGCCTGTTCAGGCGGAAAGGTTCTCGAGCGGCGACCACGTATCAGAAGGTACAGCGTCAGTAGGCCCTCACAAGGTGAACTGACGACCCGGTAAAGGTCGCGGGAGTCCGCAGGACCGGTCATTGTAGCACTCATTGGGGGAGGCCTATGTCCAGCAGTTGATGTCTTTTGGCTGATATGATGATGATGATCATCTGCTTTGTGGTATTGTATTCCTACTGGTGAGAAAGGTCGCCAGAGCCGTGTTGGGACGAGAATTAGTTTCTCTGTAAGGAGAATTTTCAGTAGGGCTGTTCCAAATATGAGCAAAATAATACCCCGCTTGAGTTAATTTACGAACTTGGGGCGGACAAAGTTGCAGACGAAACCTAGTAAGCTATTTAGCGATGAAATGCTTTATACTTATAGATTCCATGACACATCCACGCCCATCGCAGACGTTTGGCAGCCGAATAAAACAACCATAATGGACCCGCATCCGGCGGGGCAAATTGTAACAAATGTCCTGAGTGTTCCAGTTAGGGATGGGTAATTATACCCGCAGATTTTGATTTTCGATCTGGATTCATTGGTTGACAAACAGTTTTAATTTGCGATTATTAAAAAAAGCGGTCGTCTTTCTATCGTTTTGGCCCGACTGCCAAGTATGGTAGCTTTTTGCGCGTAATGTAATAATTCTGTTTTCTCGTGTTTTTATCGATTTGGCCTGACTGCCACTGTAGTTTTTCGCGTGTATCTATGTGAGTACGCATATATGTATCGTCATAGAATAAATTATGTATACAAAATATTGTTTACATCAATACTTGTTTTTGGATTCGTTTCGATGCCCATTAAAGTACTGGACTTTATTAGCGATATTCGAAATGAGTAATGAAAAGTTCCTCTGTATGTTTAGTTCAGATCAACATTAAAACAGCTACGCAAACAGATTCAAAGATAAAAAGAAACAAAATAAAACAAGTGCTAAACAATCGAATTTACTAAAACCGCAAATGATCTAATCTGTTATTTAAAAGTAAAAGCCTGTAACAATTTAAACCGTATCGAATAAAACACTTGCGGTCCCAAATCAGTAGCAACCCCTAACTTTTTACCCAAAATCCGAGCGATATTTGCGTCTATTTTGCACCCGATTGATTTATACGCGAGTTTAAGTGATACTGATGCTTCACCCCTTTTCTTTCAGTTTTATTGTGGTTTTGTATTCAGTATAGTCCTCTATTAAACTATCGCTGTTATTGCACTTTGAATCTTCTCGTTCAGACATTAAAATGGTTTTTACAACGGGTTAATTTGTTAAAATTCGAGAACCTTAAATTATTTTTAATCTTTTGTATAGCTAGTGGTCCTGTGAGCTATACAGTTCGCAATACTGTCCTTTTTTCAAGTTTTTTTTTAATTACCAAGATAAATATTGAACCCGCCCACGACCGGACATACGATTTTTTTTAAACTTAATCTGGAACTTCATTCTCTTCTCTCGTACGTACAATTAAATGCCCTACGCTGGCCCAATATAGTTGGCGTCTTTAATCTTAAGTCAAACATTGAGACTTACTTTATTTACGTAGATACTAAAAACATGTCACACAAAACCGTGTAACGAAATTCAATTTTCAGAGCCAGTGGCACAAACATACGATTACCGACCGATCGGAACTTGGTGAAACCATCGTGGTGGAAGGATTAGCCGGCCACCATAAGTGTTGACCGTTGCCCGGAGTGCGCCAGACGCTTAGATATATGTAATCAGTTGCTAAGAGTACGTCGTACGGGGAGACTCCTGCGAGACCCATGCACACCGCGTGTAAGGAAAACTTAATAATATAACTACAACTTAGAAAAGTCGAGAAACCCCCGACATTTTCATTTCAAAGTTCTATATCTTAAAAAGGGCTCAACAGATTTTCATGAAACATGGCTACAAACACTTGAGATCAAATTATGTATGACTCAAAAAACCGCATTCAAATCGATCTATCCGCTTGGGAGCTACGATACCAATGACAGATACACAGATACATAGATACACAGACAGAGAGGGGTGTTACAAGTTTAACGTCGTCCCTTTGCGTCGGGGGTTAAAAATGGGGTACCCTGAGCGGGTCAGACGCCCGGTGTATGTGTGCGAGACGACTCCTCAAACTATAGCGCATATATGCTGTCATACCCGCCGTGCCCGTACTCATGCTCCAGACAAGACCTCCGCGACGCAACAGATAGGGCTTTAACTATCGCCAATTTCTGGTCCCGTACAATCTAAAGCAAGGAAAAAGGAAACTAGAAACTTGTAAATTTCATACATTCAGATTTTAACGAAAGATTACGATTACGGACCACCGAACCACCAGACCATCAGGAATCGTAAGAGGTGTTCGTTAAAATCGAAATGTATTGAAAGTTTGAGAGGGTTCCATGCCGCACCATATTTAACGTTGATCGGTCGGTAATCGTAAGTTGGTCCTATAAGTATATCGAGAAACACAGTCCGTGTTTACCAATTTCTCCAGTGTTGAGAAGAAAGTAATACAGATATACCTAAGGCTTTTATTATGTCGGTGTGTGCTAACCCAATCGTAAAAGCTGAACCGCCCAATACTGTCTATAAGGGCTCATAATACCACCAAAGCTGCTTTGCGATTCATAAACGATTCGATTTAATTCACCTGTTCTTATACCAAGTTTCTTAATATTTTAAAATTTTACACCGTCGTATATGCGTGAAGCACATGAGTGTGTATTTGTATTTGTATTTGTATTATCTCGAGTGGCGACCACATACCGGCAGGTAGACACACACCCACCCGCACAAGGTGGACTGATGTCCAGATTAAGGACGCGGGAGTCCGCTGGGTGCGGGTGGGGTAGGACCGGTTATTGTGGCACTCTTCTGGGGAGGCCTATGTCCACTGGACATCTTTCAGCTGATATGATGATGATATCATGATAATTTATTTATTTATTTAAAAGAGAACCAACAGCTGTAAAACTAATTACTAATATCAATTAAAGGACATCACAGAGCGCTATATTATGCAAATCTTACTTATCACAGTGTGAACTAGCTCAAACACAATAACGCGAGCAAACAGAACAAGAATCATACGATTTTTTGATCTTTACCTCACTTTCCCATTCAGTGGTGCGGATTCGGTGCGGTGTCAGTATGTTGTCACCGTCACAGTTCCAGAAGCAACATTTGCTTGAAATTGCACTGAAAACAAAATTCCCCTGCTTTTCCTATCCCTTTTGAACTACAGGCAGTCTATGTGAAAGTTACACTGGTTCAACGGTAAGCGAGTTTCAAGCTTCGTGAATACCTGCCCTGATTATACGCGCCCTCGGGCCCTAGAGGGCAATATCATTGACCTTGGACCGTAGACGCATTAAGCTCTAAGGGCACATTCCGATAGCTTTAGACCTCCTGAGGGACCTCGGATATGGCTCGAATATAGGAGGCTTCCGCTTCGGGGTCAAGTCTGTTAAGCGAAGATGTCATAAAATGTAACCCGACAACTTTCAAGTATAAGTTTTTGCTAATAAGGCTTGTAAGTAGCACATAGATTAAAACCCTGATGAGTTATGAGACTCAAACGTATTAATTTTTATAAATAAAACAGACGTTTGCTGTTATGGACAAAACATCTAGAAGTCGAGGCAGTTGGTTTCGTCTGCTTAACTGTTTTGATTGGCAATCAAACTAGATTGCTCAACACTAAGTCAATCAGTCTCTCAAAACATGGTTGAGATGCACATAGACTCTACACAAATAAATATCTCGACTGTTTTGGAGAACTACTTACTGAAATAAATACTATTCATTTCACTATCAATAGTACATTGTTTAACGAGGGGCGTAAGTGGAATATTGCTAACAAGAGTCTATCAGAAGCCCGACGCCGAAGGCGGAGGGCTTTTGATGACTCGAGTTTGCAATATTCTTACGCCCGTGTTATACACAATGTTTTTCATCACATTTGCGAGGAAACAAATTAGTTTTAGATGAAATTAATACGAATCGTAATAAAAACTGCACCATGTCAGTCGTCCATTTTGTTGAATTTGACGTGAGGCGCGTATGGCAAAAGCCCTTCGGTATACAGCCACAATTTGAAAGCATTTAAAAACATTTAAAATTATTTGTAATAAATACTAAACATTAAATTGCAGTTAAATTTAATATAAAGATATGTTTAATACGTATTAAAAGTTGGTTGTAGCAAACCTTTGAAGATATGAAATACACCTTGGCTGATTGGAAACATCCTCAGTCCGAAGTGAAGTATGAGTGGGTTCTATATTTTAAAACTAAACTTAACACCCCGTGGGAGGTAAAACGGCTATAACTGCTCTGTACGCTCGCAAGTAATAACGCCATTGACGAGCAAGTGTGATGAAAATAAATATAAGACAATCAAGCTACGAGAAACTCATTGGTAGAGATTAACTGCCGTATTCATAAACGTACTGCAAGCCTGTTTTAACAAAAACGGCGTTAAAACTCGTTTGTCCTTATCTGTCACTTTGACTTTTGTTTTCGTAAGAAAGGGACAAAGCACTTTATTTAGCAGAGGCATCTTAAGTTTTATGAAAAAGAGGGACTGTCCCCAGTATCAACATGAGCCATAACAAAGTGGGGAAAAGTATCTGACACGTCGTTACAGGCCTTATTTTTCGTGGAGAAAACCTGCAAACCAGATACCTAATAACCGGGGGATAACTGGGTTATGTAGTATTTCTATCCACTAAAAACTCCACGGTGCCCTGCATCTGCGCTCTCATGCAGGGGACTCCAGGATCTCATACTGAACACACTGGAGCCCCTCTCGCGCCTCGCCATATTTGGCTCGCCCTAGGGCAAAGAACATTGCCACCTTCCCTGGGGTTCTTAAGCGAGTGCCCCAGCCCCCGCCAGAACACTGCGACCCCGATGACCCCCTTTAGTCGCCTTCTACGACAGGCGGGGGAGACCGTAGACCTATTCTTGTCCGAGCCTACACGGTAGTCGTTACGGCCCTATAAGTAGTCATATCCGGGCTGTTATTTGGAACGCGCTAATGCGCATCACCTCACCCGCCTAACGGAACTAGAAGTCTGATTACGCTTACGCTTAGTTACTACGAAACGCGGTGTCAATATTATATGTGTGGGTGAACTGTGAGGCGAGGTGAAAATCAGTTACAGAATACAGGGGCTGGTAATCTTCGAGCTTTGTTGTGGCATATAACTATTATTAAGGGGGTGAATTGGAAATTATCACGTGCTTCAAAACGCCTTTCTGACTAGATAAAGAAACAATAAAGGGCTGATTTTGAGATATACAATTCTTGACTATATTATTGTTTCTGATTTGATCGATACATGATTGCCTAAAATTTCCTCGATTCAAAATAATTCTAGAGTTGGGTGTTTATTTTCTTTATTTTACTCAGCCTACTCAAACAATACTTACATAAATTTTCGACAGCATCAAGTTCAATTTCAAACTATACCTAGTATTTTATCTCATCTAAATTCTCACTTAATGAAATATAAATTAGTCCAAAAAAGCCATTCCCGAAGAGTGTTACATCTCTTTTTCTCGTGCGTGGAAGCCATAAGCGTTTCTCTGTCAAGGGGCGTGTCGAATCAAGGCATCCCCTTAACGCTTGTGACTGTATTGAAGATTTCAAAATAACGACAATCGTCAGAACCACTCGCCTACACTTATTAAGTAAATTATAAACGTTTTAATAGTACAAAAGGTATGTCCATTATTGCCCGTATAAAACATGGTCCAACGGGAATCTCCAAATCGTGTAGTAGGCCATAAAACGTTGAAGATTACTCTATATAGAACAATAAAATTGGCTGTATAATCATTGAGTCATAAAATAAAATTGATTGCGCTATTAAAGTTAGTCGTAAACCCCACTTGGCGTTATAATTTTAAATGGTAAGCTTTGAAATGAAAAGTATGTTGTGTTAATGTGTCCGTAAGTGCTGAGGGTATTTAAAGTAAGTGAAACACAAGTACTGAGTTGGTGGTCGTTGGTATAGAGTTATTTTTTTTTATTGATGTACCACGGTGGCAAACTGCTTGGTGGAAAGCGGACACTGTAGCCTATAGACCCAAAGGATTTACGTAATAGTCGCAGTTCCAGTCTTTTAGTTTTTTTTTAAATCTTTGTTTCTCTTTCTTATTTAAAACAGTTTTGGACATGTTTCCTTGTAGAACAAAAAAAAATGATAATTTTTCCTCTGTATCCATATTCCGTTTTTCTTATTTTAAGTAGGTTAAGCACTTAAAGCAAGAAAATTACTGACTGTTGAGGTTGTTTCGGCATTTATTCTTAACAGTGGTCTTCTTTTTCAAAAATCCTGGTAGTATTTAGACTTTTAAAAATGCCATTACGGGTTACTTGCAGAACAAAATGTATTTATTTTCATTTATTGGCGACGTCCTTATCCTCCCCTGGCGTCTCTTCTTTAAAGAAATGAAAAAAAAATCGTTAAAACAAAATAAGTACAATACATACACAAATATTATTGATTTGAAGGAACACCGTTTCAACAGAAGAGAGACAAAAGCAGGTCCCGCTATAAACATTTAAAAAAGCAAGTCCCTCACTCTCAATATGGCGGATCCTCGGTCATTGCAGCAGCTTTTGTGACCATAAACAAAATAAGAAGACCACACGCATAGTTTGGAAGTGTTAGCAATAGGTGGTTACTTATTCTTTATGTGGCTATCCTATTAAAACTTACGATAATTTCAATGACGTACCACCTAAAAATAGCTAAAAAATATCAAACGACTAGCTTTTGCCCGTGACTCCGTCCGCGTGTAACTCGTTTATATCGTAGCTCCATGCAAAGTTTCACCCCCTATTTCAGGTGAGTTCCGGTAGAAAGACTGACCTATGTACTTCCCTGGGGCTCAAACTATCTTGGTACCAAATTTCATCTAAATCGGTTCAAGCGTGAAAAGGTAACAGACAGACACATTTTCGCATTTATAATATTGGATAGGATTCATTCCATGCACGAGCTCCTTCTTGGTTACTTTGTGGACGATATGCAAAGCAGTGACGTCTAGAACACTCTAAATTACCTTCAAAAGAAAATTCGAGGGGAAACCGAAGAGACACAATACCAATGTGAAATTAAGTGGCTCTGGAAAAAGTTGCAAAAACTCCGCAACAGATGGCAGGCGGGAGATGCAAAATTAAAACCATTGTGACGTCACATGCAAACGTACCGCACAGTACATATAGGCAGCTGTGTCGTTTAGACTAGCTTGAGCTCGTCTGCATTGAAAACTTTCTCACATTCGAATAAATAATCGATCAATAATTAGCCCATATACATCCCACTGCTTTTTTTTTACTTGTATTTATTCAAAATATAAACTTATGCATACATTTATTGCTGTATTCTTACTGAAGCCTCAAGTAGGCTTATTTGCAAGAATCAGTTGCGACTTAATTATCCTAGTATGTTTCGTGTTTACTAATGGGGTGTGGGAACCGGTAGTGGTCCCCACGCTGCGCAGTGCGGGTAGGGGACTTGTCATTCTTTTTAACTTCTTCTGCGATGTATGCAACTTTCCTAACGATGTGTTTCCTGCACCGAAAAGCCAACAGTAAATATCAAATGATATTCCGTACATACGTTCCGGAAAACTCATCACAAACCACAGCGGCTATTTGGCAGCCGCATGCGTGAGCCACTAGGCTACCGTAGATACCTACTCAAATAAATATGTCAAAACACTTCTTGAAAAGAGACTATAATTTCATTCGACTCCATCAAACACGCTACAGTGTGACATTTTCGTGGATGTTTCGAAAAAATATTCGTTATGCATTTAACTAAAAAGCTGAAGGTCCGTGCTTGTTCCGAAATAATGATTTGTTTTGACGATATGATTTTGTATTCAGACGTTGCAAGTTGGCTCGGCTCGCGCGGGTGCAAAGAGCCCAACATTATCAAGTTAAAAAAAAACCATTCGCGTGTTGAACTATACGGGTACAATATATTGATTTAAACTTTCACGATTCTCACACATTATTTATACTAAACGGGACTTAATCGCGTGTTAACTTATTTATTTACCTCACTGAGGTCTCCCGACGTTTCGGATGTGTTGCAACATCCATGGTCACGGGACAACTGGCTTGTGCGGGTATCAACATCTTCTTGCTGCGCGGGTTTTCCGAACTACCCGCATTTGGTCTTTTTGAACCACTTGTACACTAGGGTTGTCACCCGGCCGACACACGACACTAACAATGTCCGGTGATATAACGGACGATGTTCTCTGACGCTGGCATTTACTTATGATAGGATTCCACGAAGATGAAATCTTAAAACCGTCATCCCGATTGAAATTACGATGTTTCCTGATTTCAACGGCTTCACGTATTTTTCTACTATAGAAATGACGTTCCGTAGACAGGACTTTCGGTTTATGGAGCTCAATCCAGTGGTTTGGTCCTGACTCCAACAAATGCTCGGCTATCGCAGACTTATTCACCTGCCGATTTTTTACAGCCGCAATATGTTCCTTGACCCTTTCCGCGATGGTTCGCTTGGTCGGGAGACCTCAGTGAGGTAAATAAATAAGTTAACACGCGATTAAGTCCCGTTTAGTATAAATAATGTATACGGGTACAGTTATAAAAAACATTAAGTAAAAATAATCCTCATAATATAACTTGATCGCTAATCATCTCAAACCACACCGATTTACTTAAATAGAATACCGCAAAATATTACGAAAATACGATAATCACATACTAACATTTCAATTCGGCAATGCTTTCGAGAAATTCAATCTATCACTCAAAATTAAAAGGTCGTATGTGTACAAAAACGACATGGCATTTGTAACTTTTTTATAGCGAGGTTGTTTAACAGTAAACCACAGACAGGTGTGTTCGCAGATGTCGGATGAATTTGAACCACAAATTATACCATTTATTTCCGCTCACGGAAAGACCGGAACGTCACAGGTAGTGAGCAAAAAACAGTAAGAAGTGTGGCCTATTATCTTGACTTATTGAAATTATGTGTATGTGCATTGCTCGGACATTATGTTGCATGGTGACGACAGACTTGAACATTCACATGTAACACAACATCGCGTATTCACTGTTCGAAAATTTGTCGAACTGCAGGTCGATTACGTCACGCTTTGTACGTGCGTCAGGTAGATCTAAACGTCACTTTTAGTATGGAAAAATTACAGTTGAATTGTCATAACGTACGTTTAGAAATGAATGACTGAAATATCATAGAGCCAAAGAACGTGACGAAAATTTTGTGCGCTCATCCTAAAGCATGTTATACACACGTAGTTATTTATTACAACTTTGGCATAAGACATCATCATCATCATCATCAGCCTGTCAACGTCCCACTGCTGGGCACAGGCCTCCTCTCATGTATAAGAGGGAACGGGCAGTAGTCCCCACGCTGGCTCAGTGCGGATTGGGGACTTCACATACACCTTTGAATTTCTTCGCAGATGTATGCAGGTTTCCTTTCATACGACGTACCTTTCTTTTAATTTAAAATATTTATAAAACTATAAAAACCTTTCATACTGATGTTACCATGCTACTGTTGTTGCAAAGGGGGATTGAAAATATGATACAATGACGCTTGGACCGATTATCACTCCATTCGTGTGGCGTTTGATCGCAATCTGTTTGCATGGACGTGACGGCAGTTACTGCGTTATTGATTTTGTAATATTTAGTGTGGTTATGAAGAAAAAGTGGTTTAGGGAGAATATTATCTTTTAATAATTTCTTGTAGTTAAATTATCGGTCAAACGCAAGATGGACACGTATACCGAAGGTTCCATACTGTGCTGTATTTTCATTTAATTTCGTAATACAAACAGGGCCACGATTCCATATAGCTTATTTGACAGAGGGACAACCCTTTTATATCGCTTTGGTTTCATATCTCTGTAATCATGATTTTGAAAGACAGAGGTAGTTAGTGGTGTTAATGTGTCTGACTTGCCACACTCACGTCACATTTTCCCTTTTTTCTTTCGTTTTTAACTGTATACAGAAAAAGGTCTCCCCACGATTTGGATGAAATTAGATATTTATGTCAGTAATCAAACACACTATGTTATACCTCCACATTTCCATTAATTAGTGTTAAAAAATCTCTCTAAAAAGCCACGATACCAACGTAAAGCGACCAATTACACGAGATACCTACCAAAGAAGTCACCACACAACGCCAGAGGTTGCTTCTAATTACATTAATTACATCTACCAACTTAACTTTGCTATCGCACAAGGCGTCAGTGACAAACAACTTGTCTAAAGTTGGAAGACGGGCTACATACTTCGAGGTTTGACTGACAGCAAAGATAAGTTTGCTCTCGTATATTGCTCGAGTCTTTTGTTTTTGAGTGAGTTTTAAATTGTCGTCCAAGATGAAAATAGATAAAGAAGTTTAAGAGACGATGGTGATGTTTGACTTTTTTAATTTGTTACTGTTTGAGTTAAGTATTTCTGACGCTTACAAAAATATTTTTATAGAGTTTGGTCCCGGAAAAATGTCAAATAAACTCATTTAGTTTTAGTCATGTAAATGTGTGTATGTAAATACTTTATTGTACACAAGACACAGGAAAAAATACAGACAAAAAAGGTTAAATCGGTACAAAGGCGAACTTATCTCCGTAAGGGATCTCTTCCAGTTAACCTTTGAGCAATTGAATTGAGATCAGGAACAAAAAAATAATAGTACAAACTCACACGTGTGCAGACGTAAATTGTACCCAGACAGAGAGACTATTCGTTGTATTAATCTCGTCATGTGTTTCATATCGATTAATGATGACGAATAGTGAGATTCGATTTAGGATAAGATAAGAAAATAAAAGATAATTATTTATTAACACCACAATAAACGATGACACAAAACATATCAATATAAAAACAAGCGACGCTAAAAACTCCCCTCAGCATATAGCCACGACAAGCCGTGGCGCTGATTTTTACTGGGGCCCTAACTGAAAACTACTTAAAAAAGAATAAGAAAGAAAAGAAAAGAATAAAAAAAGTACAGAGGAAAAGGAGATTACATGTATTGACTATGTCGATTAGTTAACGTCGGATATGCCATTACCAAACTCAAGCGGACCTTGCCAGGTATAGCTATGGTAGGTGGACCAAAATGGTGTAGGATTGGCCACTTAACAGCGGTGTCAACCATCTACCAATCTCCATGTGGACGATGTTATGGCGATCGCGGCTCACTAAATGATACTAGTTCAGGTCCTGAGGCGGGTAATCGATGAGAGGCCTATGGGCAGTAGTGAGCGATTGCAGAAAAATATGCCATTGTAAACGTATGTATAAAGAGGCGGTTGGGCAGCTGCTTCTCGCCACGTGATACTTTCCGACGGACCATATACTTTATTAAACTCTGCCTTTCCAAATTCTTCTTCCTCTTCAGCATAATTTCAACCACTGCTGGACATATGCCTCTTTCAAAGATTTCCAATATGATCTAGATACAGCGGCCCTGATTCACGCTGGCTATAACCACGAACTTCGAATGTCGAAGTTTGGATATACTATCGCACTTACTAAATTCGAGTGATAGGGATGCAAGTACACAAAAATTTCGAGATTCGATTTTCGTGGTAGCACCGCTGCTGCCTTTTTAATATCGGCAGACCATCTGACTGGCGGTCTCTCCATCCACCGGTTCCCTTGCCTTTTATTCGCTACGCGCTAAAGCGACCCCGCCGGTCACCCGTCACGAAATTAGAGCTGTACCTACGCTTAGTTACAACGCATCGCGGTGCCAAGATATATTTGTGGATGAGCGTTGAGGTGAGCTTAAAACAAGTTACAGAATAGGGGAGCTGCTCGAGACCTCCAAGCAACACTAGCTGGCTCACGATACCACAGAATACATTATTTGAATTTCCCACCGAGTCCCGAAAGGTTCTATCTTAAAATTGTTCTTACTAAAAATTCTAAAATTAACCACGTCTTTTAAGGGGATTGTCGGTTGTAAACCTGGCTCGTGAGTAATCTTACAGTATAGTAAAACATTATGAAAATGTAAAAAGTCACCTATTCACCTAGTTAACATTTAGTACGTGTGGAGAATAAGAATGGCGGCCAAGGCGTCGCGGTACTTAATATCACTGCGATAAAATTGAATTACGCCATGTCCCTACCTGAGGAGCGATAGCAGAAAAACATGTAAGTACTTCAACTATACTACCTCCTAATAATAAAGAGGTAATGTCTGTGAAACGTAAGTTGTTATATAGATTACCCCTTACTACTTATATGCAGAAATCTCCGAAACTGCCCATCTGATAAAAAAACTTGCATCAATGTATAAATGGTTCTTCGGGAAACTTTGGATACATCCCGTAACTTTGCTGGAGTTCTTTGTAATACGCGGGTGAGCAAAATTAAAGGCGCGGACAGGAAGCCAACGGGATTAGTGCCACCCAAGTCGGGCCTAACTGACTTTCTTCCTGGACTCTTCTCAGCTAGGCTAGGTTTTAGCGAACCAGCGATAAAACTTCCAGTAGTTCGACACCATCCACACCCCAGATTCGGTTGATACCGTTCAACCAATCTCACAGGAGCGCAAACTCGTAAAGTATTCCATTGTATAAACTTCCCCGCGTGATCATGCCAGAGGCTTCCCCTGGATTTTCCCCAGGCTATCCTCAAATCACGCAATTCAACCGCTATATTGGGTCCGTCCTATTAAAGCAACAGTCAGGTTCAAAAAAAGTCTTAAAAACAGCAGCAAATGCCGATAGGTTACGGATTTGACTTGCCATTGAGAAGACCCATGGAACCGAATCTCTGCCTCAGTTTAAACTAACAAAACGTTCCAGAGGCATCACATACCTAAATAAGAAATTCTTATAGCAAAGAAGAGATAGGAGCTAAGCTGGCTATATTTTAAAATGTCAGCAAAACAAGCCGTATTCAAATGCGATCCAATACCTAGTTCCGGAACACGTTTTTAACTTACTAGAATCATACGTGAATCATCTTAGCGGATAGTCTCCTTTTTGCTTTATTGTGTGGCCCACTGTGCGTGAGCGAGACGCATTGATCTTGAGATGGTGTGGGAACAAGATTTAAATAAAATTTTGAATAGCAAAAATGGAGCTTTGGTCTGCTGACTCTACGGCCGTCCCTCTTTCGATTCAGCGCGAGTATTTTAGCTGTATTTTAAATTAAGTTCAAAAATTGATTTATCTCAGCTTAGATGTCCTTGCAAGCTACAGCTGTATTTTACAAGAAGTTTCTTATGACCTCCCATAAATTGTGAAGCGCACGATACAAAATGTTCTGATGTTGTTTGTTCGGTAGATGTGGACCGAGGTAGTCGACCGAGGCAGTGGACTGAGGCAGTTCACCAAGCTAGTGGACTCAGGCCGAGGTAGTGGGTATGGGCATAAGGCCTGTCAAAGGCATTTGACGTCGCGGACCATGGCGTGCTCGCTATGAAACTTTGCCACTACGGCATCGAAGGCAAAACGCATGCACTAATGCTACACGGCAGGTGGGAATGTTAGGTCCGAACCATTATCCACCACAATGGGAGTTGCGCAGGGATCATCGATATCCAACATCCTTTTCTCGCTACTTCTTAACGACCTTCCGGATGCTATCCAAGCGAGGGACATATACAAGTACGCTGACGATGTCGCCGCCGTGGTTTGTGCGCCCGATATTAACAAGCTCGAGCAATGTCTGAATGAAGTAGCAACTGAGTTATGGACATATTTTGAAAACAATGGTTCGGTCCTGAATAAAAAAAACGAATTTCCATCTAGGTGGCAGGACTCCATGTTGAGCGCTCGTGCTACTTTGCCACAGTGCACGCGCTCCTACAATTAAATATGGCGCAGAGTTGTGGGGCCGCGCTGCCGACTGGGAGCGTGTCTTCATAAGGCAGAAGAGAGCCGTGCGAGAAATTTTACAGGCAGACCAGGGTACCTCCGCGAGACCGTATTTCAAGGAGCTACGGATATTGACGCTACCTTCCGTGGTAATTTGTCAGGTGGCCTTGTATGTGCGAGGACATCCCGACGAAAACGTTAGGCGAGCTGACGGCCAAACTAAAAACATGCAATATGGCCACAGAATCGTGGGCGTGACGCACAGACTGGCGAAGTCCACCAAGCTCACCCACATAATGGGCCTGCCGGCGCGAGTTACGGAAGCACCCCCTCTGGCCAGCTTCAAATCGCAGCTCAAACGATGGCTTATCGAGCACACATTCTATAGTTTTAATGAATTTACTAAGTACGAAAACGTACTTAATTATTTTCAGATTATTTAACTTGACAATTTTTTTTTAATAATATTTACTCATTCATTCTACATTTCTTAGGTAGGTACGATATGTATAGTACGTATTGTACTATTGATTGTGAAATTATGATGTGCCAATGTGAATTACATGTATTAGCATGAATTATTATTGATAAATGAATATTAATATGCATAAGCTTAACACAATATGTAGGTACTAGGAATAAGAAAAGTAGCATATAAAGAAATGGTACCTACCGATTTAGTTATTATGCTTTCAATAAAGTCGTTTTCTTTTTTTTCATATTTAAGAGTTGACGGGAAAGCCGGGGGTGATACAAAACATAAAGACAACCAGTCAAACGCCTCAACACAACTAGACTAAACAACCGGACATGTGCAAGGCACACTCGTCCACCGAGAATTAAGGCCTCCACCCACCGGACGCGTGTGCTGCGCGTGTGCTGCGTGGCACACGCGCAAGTTGTAAAGCATTGAAACTACACTTCAAACACACATCGAACGCGGCACACGCGCAGCACCCGCGCATCTGCAGCGCAGCACACGCGCAAGTTGTAAAGCATTGAAACTACACTTCAAACACACATCGAACGCGGCACACGCGCAGCACCCGCGCATCTGCAGCGCAGCACACGCGCAAGTTGTAAAGCATTGAAACTACACTTCAAACACACATCGAACGCGGCACACGCGCAGCACCCGCGCAGCTGCAGCGCAGCACACCCGCAGCACACGCGTCCGGTGGGTGGAGGCCTTAAGACGATATTACTTGTCAAATTTTATAGTTCTAGGTCAACGGGAAGTACCTATGCTAAAAATGTTGATTCCCTTGAGAGTGTCGAAATATACGTTTTTTGCGTCATAAACGGCCGTATCTTTTTTTTACGTTGACTTAGAAGTTCGTTTTTTTCACAGCTCCAAGAGACAATCTTCTTCAGTAAATGGTTTTAATTTTAAATCGATACCTTAAGGCGATCTCGAGATAAAGGCTCTTGACAAACATGCAGACGGACAACAAAGTGATCTTATAAGGTTTACGTTTTTCTTTTTGAGGTACGAAACTCTAGCAACGGAACTCATGATTACCGACTGTTTGAAACATCTAAAAAGTAAAAGTGGGCTCTACGTTCTATTTATTTAGGCCTAGCCTTATATACCCAGTAATATAGTATTCCACTCATTTCATCTCGGCAGGTGATAATAATTTCTTTAGAGAGTGAACCGATTTGAATTTTAAATGCGTGGTATTACGCGGTTACTTGCCGTATTAAAGTATCTTCTTGTCTGGGATATTTATGATGTCTGTTTTATTACTGGACTTTGACTTCATAATTTAGAATAAATGAATTTTAAGGCGGTGTGTTTTGTTTAAGTTCCAGCCTACAGTGTAACTTGCTGTTAGTAAACTCGCTTTTTTGTTGGATCAGGAAGCCTTTTATAAGAAGCAAGTGCCCAATTTCACCAACTCTCATCCCCCGATGAAGTACCTATCTTACCTTTTCTCTTTACCAATATTGTCTGCATAGCGGGCCGATTGTGGCTGACTAGTTTCGGCGGGTCGGTCTTTCATTCCCATCCAAGAGCGAGTCACTCCCCACAATTTATATCTGGCTCGTCCGTTCAGGCTTGCTTCCTGGCTGGGTGTGGAACCTATGTTGATGTTCATACTTTTTGTTGGATCAGGATGCAATCGGCAACTGTGTATTAGAAATGTAGGCCTTGCATATTTATTTATTTAAATAGTAAGATCATCATTTTAAGTAATACCACAGAATAGATAATAGTACAAGTGCAGAAGGGACATTTGATCTTTACAAAAGGCGCTTTTTTCTCAGCCAAAACATTAAGATTTACGGACGTTCATCGCTACAAGTACGTGCCGTTTCCCCAACGTTGGGGCACCGGCATGTACTTGTAGCGATGAACGTAAATCGCGGAGTGTCCGCCCCTTGGTAATACACAGTAACTTAAAACGATAGTGACAGTAAGCTAATAACAGATCCTTACCGATCTATAAAGAAAAAAGCGTCTGGCGGCGTGAGATGGCCCTTAGGGGGCCTGGAACATCTTACCTCAAAGTTGCGTCACGTTAGCACCATCTGTCTTATTCGCACTGAGCTAATTAGAAAGACTCGGGGAGATTCTCCTGTCGCGTCGCACCGCCGCGTGAATTGCGCTAGCTCCGCTGTTGTCTATGGAAACGCTCTCATGCCTGTAGAGTTGAGGTTATTTGTGTTGACCAAAAAGCAACTCTTTTGTAGAATATCAGTTTTATAAATAGTCGGCCACTAAATAATCTCAACCATAGGTACTTATAACGACACTTCCACGCACGGCTATCATGCGACAGCGCGCGAGCTCTGTCGATTTTTCTCGCAATGTCCGTCTCTTTCTTATTAGAACACTTAGAACAAGAGGCATAGTGCGAGAAAAATCGAGAGTAGGTATGTCGCGGCTGTCGCGTGATAGCCGTGCTGTTGGGCGGATTTGTCGCGTGCCGCCTGTACGCGGCCTAAGGACTCTGCCACAACTTATAACTCGGCCACTACTTAGATTAGCAGCGGGCAGCGGCAGAGGATGTCCGTGAAGTTAGCGTAACAAGTTCCAGCAGATCAAGTTTTTGTTGGAGTTCTATTCGCATCCAACATAGTTCTATAGTTCCTGATACTTTTTAGGAATAGTTCTGGCCGCACACCAAAAAAAATTGGTATTATGGTTTTCAACCAAATGATATGCTAACTTAGCGTAGCATATCACGTTCTTCTTAATGGGCTATAAATTAATATTCTGTCTTAATATAAGGTTCTCAATAGTTCCTGATACTTTTTATACATAGTTCTAGCAAAAAAAAATAAAAAAAATATCATTAATTTACCCAATGATACCTATGCTAACTTCGCATGTGATATGCTGATAGTTTTTGAAGAGTTCTAGGCTTATTTAAGGTCTCGATTAATAGTTCTAGCCCAGTCCAGTACAGAACTCCGGAGTTACAGCCTGAAGTGTCACAGCTAACCTTTTTTTTTCGATTTCGTCATTGTACTATAAGATGATGAAATAATTTCAAATGACCCTAGCTCGTTTGCAGACAAAAAATTAAGCTATATCACAACAGAATAACAAATTCAACATCGTCTAACCTGTTACCGACAGAGGTGTACCATAAGCGGGAGCGGGAAATCAGGTCGCAGAGAGAGATGGAAGGCATGTGGCTATACCCTTGCAGCGGTAGCGGTAAAGGTGGACCATAGGCAGGAGCAAGGTGCTGATAATGATGCTATTCTGATTTCTCGCTCACACGTAGGCCTGTTGACGAATGCCGTGCTGGGTACCTACGTACATTATGTGTTATCTATGCACAATTAAAAGAAACATAATTAAATCAATTATGTATGAAGCAGTAACGCTGCTAACGAAATTATTTTAAAATTAAAGGAAAAAACGAAAAATTTAACGGAACCGGGAACAACAGGCATTCATGGTCCGTCGCTACTAACCAACTGAGCTATCGGAACAATCTGTCTCGGCCACTAAATCTTTCAATCAGTTCCTTCCCACAACGCCTTAGGGAGGCGAGTAGCGACATCTACCTTCGGGTAGGACTTAGGCTTCTTAACGGCACCAACGTCTGAAATTATATTTATTTATTTATTTATTTATTTATTTATTGATACATGGAAAACCAACAGCGCAACATATTTCTAGATACCAGATATATTCCAGATATATTTCTAGTAATCGTCAGTAATCGTCGTTCTAAGGCGCTGTAGTAAGGAAATAGGACAGGTTGTTCCGATTGCTCAGTTGGTTAGTAGTGACGGGCCATGAATGCCTGTGGTCGCCGGTTCGAATCCGGCTTGGGTCATTACAGTTTTCAATATTTCATTCAATTTAAAATCTTGAAATAAATAAATACTTGAAATTAAAATATTTCCCAACCCAATCACTGCTTGTTTCAATCCACTGGTGACCACGATTTATTATGAATTCATTAATGTTATCAATTAAATCATCGGCGTAATTATCCACCTGGGCAATAAGCTGGAAGATAATTTTAATGAGATAAAACAAATTATACATTAACGTGGCGAAATGATGACCTCTCCGGAGCGTGAAATGGGATCCAATTCCTCGGATTTGAGTTGTGTTTTGTTAATAATTTGCCCACGTCTGCGTCCGCGTGAACTCCCGTATCAACTGCCATCCCTAATTGTATCCCTTAAGAGGTGATTACGGGGATGAAAAGTATCCTATGTCTAAATCCAGGTTATAAACTATATCCATGCTAATTTTCATCTCAACCCCTTCAGCCGTTTTACGCCATTGAGTAACAAACATCCAAACATCAGAACTTTAGCATTTGCAATATTAGTAGGATAAATAACAATAGACCAAAGCCTCTAGGCAAGCATGCTTGTGCCTTGTATAATGTTTTCTGCTGCGAAGAACTACCTATTTGACATGATCACTACCAGAACTATAACCACGAACTTCAAAATTCGAACTTAGGGTATTTCCATCTCTATCGCACTCACCGTATTCGAGTGACAGGGACGCCCGTATACGAACTCCGAGTTTTGATTTTCGTGGTAGCTCAGAAGGATCTACCATCGCATCGCTCTCTGTCCCTTGAAACGCGCATCTTGCGCACAGCGCGGATTATTTTTTCTATTTCAGAGTAGGTCAGATTCTTATTTTGTCGGATATGCATATAGGGCCGGGACTAGGGTCGCATTGAAATTAATGAGTAAACGTCTTGATAAAAAAAAATCATAGATGTATCTACATTAGTTCGATAAAATGAAGCATAAGATTTTTTCTTAGTAAAACGAGAAAAAACATGACGTGTTGTTTCGTTGAAGTTTTTCACAAGCATCCAATCCAAAATAAAAACGTTACGTTCCGTTTCAAGTGCCCCATCGCAATTAATTCCACGCAATGCTAATTCGCAACTACCGTCCACTTTAAACCAGTAACCAGTTTAAACCAAACACTAGATCCCGTATATTTGTTACGAATGTATGGCTCAAATTATACTATTATTCACAGTTGAGGTGAACATGTTGGTGAATATCTAGTCTGCTCTCAACCGTTTTGCGAATGTCCGACTTTGATCAAACAGCGATGGTCAAAATTGGAGTAGTGAGACAATTTGCCTCGGTTTTATTAAAAAGGCTGACGTGATGACTTAAAAAAATATACCTGGAAGGGGTGTTTTTATTTACGTTATTTTGTTTGTTGAAATACGTTGGGAATACATGCAGAAAGCAGCGAACTTCGAAGACAACTCAACTTCGATTTTAGTAGGCATATTAAATAAGTGGGTAGATATCAAATCGATTTTCATACAAAACTTTTATTAATTCTCATGATATCGTGTCTTTCACATCTGTTTATTGAATCTATAAAATAGGGCTTTTTCCATTAAAAAAAACCGGGTTGCACTCCGAGAGTGCGGGCAGAAGTGAAAACTTGCGAATTGCCTAAAAAAAACTTGAATAATTTTAATTTTCCAAAAACCAAAACATATTCCACAAATCCGCATTTTCATTTAAAAATCCGCGTTTTGAAGCGCAACTCCCGCTTTTTTTATTCCGGCAATTGGCAACACTAAATCCCACCCCCCTACACGTCACGTGACCTCCTACGCTCCGACTACACCTGTCGCGAGTTTAACTATTTTTCTCTATCCCAAAAAGTGCACAGCGCCGCTAAAGAAGTTTTCACTTCAAAAACTTCTTATTTGTCATTTTATTTATAAACTGTACTTATTTATCTGATCTTTTGTTAATTGCAACTAAAATCATGTCTCTGTCGCATAAAGTTAAAATTTAATAACTAAGCAAATACTGCCCGTTCCCCCTCATACATGAGAGAGGAGGCCTGTGCCCAGCAGTGGGACGTATATAGGCTGATGATGATGATGATGAACTAAGCAAATATTTTCATCGTTAACCATTTTTTTCAGAATCAGCAAACTTTTTAGGATGCTATAAAATACTTAGCTGTACCGTAAGTAAAGCTCGATACTACCAACTGCCACTATCGTTTCAAACAACGTGCTTCTATAACATTTATTTTTACCAACCTCTTTAATTAAAAGTGTAATAAGTCACCTAACCCCCCCAACGCCCGGACATTTCGCTCTATTTGTAGCAAACATGTAAATATTTTAAATCACTGTTGTGAAACTAAGTCGTGCCAGGCTCAATTAAAGATACCGCCCGCCATTTTGGAAGTTTGCTCCACTTTGATCTGTGTACGAATTTATCTTAAATAATGTTGGATTAATAAATGCGTGGGTATGAAATTATAATTTAAAAATAAATAGGAAAACTGTTCGCATCAAGTATGTTCCTTTTTTAAACTTTCCAAAGTTATTTTCTTACGGTTAACGGTGGAATGATATTTTTTTGGTAATTAAGGTTTAGGTTGGTGACAACAACAGGTTATGAATACACTTTTCATTAAATTTTTATACACTGTGCCGTTGGGACAAAAGTGATATAATAGGCACCATCGTATTGGACGAAGGCGATTTTTACGATTTTCTCTGAAGAGTGCGTTTATCGTTCGCCGTACACCTGTGCGGTACACTGTCACGACGGCTAATCATGCTACGCACGGGCTGTGCGTCCAGAGGGATAATTGCATTGAGACGTTAGGACACCTCAACTATCATTTTCCCATACAAAAAATTAAGACAGTTCGATCTACCTGACATACTTTACAACGTATTGATTTTAATTTAATTAGCACGCAATCAACCAGCGGGTGTTCCAGCCGCGAGCTTGTAAAAGAAGCTACACTTTTCTCACCTTAAATCAATAACTAGAATATTATTTACACTAAACCGGACTTAATCGCGTATTAACTTATTTATTTACCTCACTGAGTTAAGTCCTGCTTAGAAAGTATAAATAATGTGTGAGAATCGTGAAAGTTTAAATCAATATCTACAACTTAGAAAAGTTGAAAACCCCCGTCATTTTCATTTCAAAGTACAAAATCTCAAAAACGGCTGAATAGATTCTTATACAACTACGAACACTCGGCATAAAATTATCTATGACAATAAAAAACTGCATTCAAATCGGTTCATTCGTTTGGGAGCTACGATACCACATACAGTTACACCCCTCTCTTTGCGTCGGGGGTTAAAAAAATGTATAATAACAACTTCATAAGCCGCTGACAAAAACTGGGTCAACACAACCAGTGCTAGGCGGAGTGCACGCGCCATTTTGCCCGTGACGGATGGCTCCCCTGGGCTGTGTGCGCTAGCCCTTACCGCGTAAACTAACTTGGGGCCAGCACATTCGGGAGTGCTCGGGTGGTTTCGAGTTCTATTTCAGAAATACATATATTTAATAAGGTAAACGTCCCAGTGCTCGACACCTTAATTCAAAGTTGACACCCTATCAAAGTCAAAGTCAATTTAGGCATATTACATGCACCTATGAATCTCGATAAACCGCTACCGGTTCGGAAAGAAAACCTCTGCCTCGAGATCGAGAAGTCAAGAACCGGTGTCAATAACACGGCGAGGTATATTTTTTTGTAATTTTATTTCATAATTCCGAAAACCATGTTCCGCTGACATTTGGTTTGTTCTTTCAGGATGTAATACTTACCTAATCTATTTATGGATTTCATTCATCTGTGACCAAATTTTCGTTAAGCGGTAAATAGCGTTCGGAATATTTAAATTTCCGAGCTGCTTTCGGGCAAATTAGTTTTGGAAATTTTGTGTGATCCCCTGCGTGTAATGCTGGTGATGATGCTGGATTCGAATCCCGGTAAGGGCAAATATTTGTTTCCGATGCTTAGATGTTCTCTATGTACTTACTTTAGTAATTAAATCTGATAAAAAATCTATGCATAGTTGTCTATACTCGAAAACCTAATTCAAGACCAACGTGGGTTGCCACTAAAATAAAATAATATGTTTACTGTGGTATATTTTCACTTTTTAAAAGGCCGCATCAAGAAAATTTATTTATTGGTAGTTTTAAACCTACGCTTAAAATAAACAAGTTAATTCAACTTATTTACAAAAATACAAGATGCCCTATTAAATATTCAACCATAGAAGATTTTTGGTAGAAAAACTGTTATTGCACTTGTAATACTTCAGGTGTTCATAACATTTGGTACGATTTATAAACAAAGGTCGTGACCAACGTTAGATGTAATTTAAATATTATGCCATGCGTTCAGCTATTCGATGCATATGTGGTTGGATTGTTACATCTATATGACACACCCAATTATGACTTCGACATGTTGTACTGACAAACTGTGGTGAAATCATATAATCTGTAGACCCCTACAGCCATGACCCCATAGATTAGTAATTGTCAATCTGTCATTTTATTTCTAAATAGATTTATGAAATTTTTAACAAGTAATTTTTGTTTTGGGATATTGTAATTGATTTTGGACGATATCCGGTAGAAAAAACAATTACTTTTAATAATGCGTATTGTTGAATGTAACTTTTTTGATATTGAAAATGTTGGCCATATCCACGAATATTTACTATGAATTGATGATCAATGCAAAAAGGTTGGCTACATCTGACATGTTCGATTGACAATGACATAAGTGACTTTGACACTTAATGACAGTGACATATCTGTCGTAGTTTTTTTGGTCTTGAATTAGGGTTCCGAGTATAGTACCCGTGACACCTTATTGAGCTTACTATAAAGCTAGTTCGATTAATGTGATGTTTTATCCATATTTTTTTAAATTTAAACTAGCGTCCCGCCCCGGCTTCGCACGGGTACTATATTATACTATACATATAAACCTTCCTTTTGAATCACTATCTATCAAAAAAACCGCATCAAAATCCGTTGCGTAGTTTTAAAGATCTAAGCATACATACACAGACAGTGATAAGAATGCCATTTTTTCGTTCTAGCCATGATTTCATGAGTATTGAACTAAAAATCTCTGGATCGTACTAGAAAATATACTCAATAGTCCTTTTTAGATTTTATCTGAATATAATATATGAAAGTACCTCAAATATGTTAAATATCATGAAAAAGTAAGCCGATTGGCTTTTTTTGGATAAATTACTTGATACAGATGCTTGATACTTAAAAACTACAATATAAACACAGCAGTCAGCGCATTAACGTCAGCTCTTGATATATTTTCTGGACATTATGTATCATCCTTGCAATACTCTTCTTCTATCTCGAATTTTTTGCAAGCATTGCCAAAGGAACTGGTGACATAAAATGGGAAAAATGTTTTTAAATAAAAATATGGCCACTAAGTAGGAAGGAAGAGGCAGCCGTCCAAAGTACGATTCCCACTTACAACTTACAGAGTCGGGCCGGAGCGCATTCTATTACATGCAAAGGAATTTGAAACATCTGTACAGCAGATACAATCCATATTTGATTACAATCCCCACCGAACGCGTCGATAGCTGCCGCCTCGCAATGCATTCACGATTCATTCAGATATGAAATGTAACTTCTGTTTAGACGCTTCAAATTCCTTTGCATGTCATAGAATGCCCTGCGGCCCGACTCTGTCGGTGGGAATCGTACTCAACGCGCTGGTCTGACCCGATCAGCAAATCGCTATTCATCCAGATCCGTGATTCTTTAGAAGTCGTAAGACACCGAAAAGCCTGGAAATCGGTCATAGAGGACAAAGTGACCCATGGGCGAGATCACGACCCTCTGCGCTGATGCGAACGAAGCACGGAGGATGTCGATGAATACTCAAAGAGTACATCTGAGACTGCGTTAATCCAGACCAGTTTCACAGGGACTTGCTTCCCACGACGCAACTTGATCTCTTATTACAATCGATACAACAGATCGTTATCACGAATTTCTCGTCACTGATAATTCAAAATTAAAAGTGACTTCGGTAATGATCAAAATTCTCATAATCCTGTTTTTTTTTTCAAGCATACGAAGTCGGTGGATAATTATGTTGATTGTCAATATTTTCTTTGATGATCAATGACAATCCTTTGATGGTATCTTTGGATTGAATGGTGGAGATGGCGGCAGCCGTACAAATAAAATAGTGAAACATTTATTTGTGAGCTTATTTACTGGTATATATAATAACATGTTTCAATCATTTATCATGATTATATTTATATTTTACCAATAAAGGGTGTATTTACACGAGCTTGTATGATTTTTAATGAATAAAATAAAAAAATGAGTGAATACATATTGGTGCCCATGAATGTATTATGTTAATCAATTAACTACTTTCTTAATAAAATATTTAGCCAGCGAACGAAAATTTACGCATGTTATTTAATATTCCGTTCGATATACGGGCTGGAAAGGCACGACGATCCTTTCCGCAAAGGGGGGTTAGTTTATGTGATGGGGAATCGATTCGTAATGTTTAGATTTTTGTTACAAACAATTAGTAAAAAAATATCAAAATTAATTAATGTTCTTCTTAGTGACAACCCTACTATTTCTACGTAATAATAATTGCATATAAGTATTGATAAAGGTCACTGACCCTTGTGTTATTGTTAAAAAGTTACAGTACCTAATGAGGGTTGTCACTTGCAGTATTTTGCATTAACAGGTAACTGCCTATAACTTCAAAACGCTTACGCAAATGAATCTAGTTTCTATAGAGGAAATACAGTTCTAAATCTAAACAATCCCCCTTTTGCGGAACGGATTGTCGTGCCTTTCCACCCGGTATATAATTGTAAACTAAGTAACAAAGTGAAGTAAAAAAACACGACAAATAACATGTTTCAAAAATTTGTTAAGAACAATTGCAATAAGTATGTCAGTGTGTAGAAAGCTCTCTTGTTGATTGAACTTGTTAAAAGTACTTAGAAGACCAATTACTAAACGCAAACTCGCACTCATCATCAAAATTAAATACATTTGTACAACAGCCGCTTACAAACACGATCCACTTAAAAAGTCATCCTTGATCCCTAATTCATTCAAAGATTAATATCTACAAGTGTCCGGTGTCCATAAACAATTTGGGACGCCCTGAAGTTTTTACTGCCGGCCGCGGGGGGTTAAAAAGGCTCCGGAATGCCGAGGACGGAGACTGCGTCACAGGTATCGAGGATATGTTTTTGAATGTTTTATAAGCCAGCTGTATTGTTAATTTAATAAAATGAAGTAACAATTTTAATGAACACTATTGTACTTGCTTAGTGCCAAACCTCAAATATTAAGTTAGAGTTAATTTTACTTTTGGTTAAATTATACATTAGTAACATAGGAACTGCCAAAGAAATACCTTTTTAACCTCCGGCGCAAAAAGAGAGGTGTTATAAGTTTGAAGTGTCTGTGTGTCTATGTTTAAATTCATGTCTAATGTGCTTTTTTTGTCCAAAAACTGAAGTGATCGATTTTGTTCTCAGCTACATTTCATAAAAATCGGTCCATCTGGTTTTATTGAACTTGGAAATGAAAATGTAGACCTAATTTCTATATGGAAAAATTACCCTGGATCTTACCTAACGCACGTTCAAAACGTTACGTGATTACCCCTCTGGATGACCCGTCTGAAAATTATGTTGCGTTATAAACAAGACACTGTCTATTGGTTAGGTTAAATTTAGATGTGTTCCGACGCTTTTTAGCAACGCCTACTTACAATTCTTGTCAAAAATTCCTGTTTCCCAAAGGTTGTCCGAAAGGGATGACTTTAAAGCGATAAGACCGCCATACCAATCCGCGTTACCATATTATTAACTTTACCTGATCTTGTAAAAATGTTTGTTATTTGTGGTACAATAAAGAATATTGTTATGTACGTCTTTCCCGTTCACGGGACACTGATGTCCGCGACCTTTGGGAGGCGTGCGTGGAGCTCCAAAGTACCAACTGAGCCAACACGGAGAGGCCCTTTTGACAATTTAATGAAATGCAAGGAGTACACCGAGCGGATGCTGTCCCTGCCCGTGTCATGGGACGCACACAGAGACAGCATCCGCTGGGGTGTATAGGGACTATTGATGGTTGATGGAATCTAAATAAAATATGTATTGGGTTGAAATGATGGACTAGTGGCTGGGCTATTGGGTGAAACATCGGACGCCTGCCTAATAAAACTGTTTCAATCTTTATTTCTGGCAGACGGTGACTCGCTAAATGCTAGATGGGCCCCTATTAATAGCGACATTAAAAAATAGCCTAAGGGCAACACCGGTCAGAGAGCTGAGGGGTAGAGAGGTGGCACTGGACTTTAAACATATAGCCAACTCGCCACTTAGGTGTCCACATCTACCCTCGAGCAACAGCTCTTGCGACTCCACTCTGGACGGCCAATAAAGGCAAGCCAGAGGCGGAGGGCCTGTCCAACCAACCACCCGATAGGCTCAGCCTGACCACAGGACACCCCCAGGAGCACTCAGGTACGTAGGGTCGCTACAACCTAACAGCCCGCCACAAGCTGCCTTACGTTGACTGATTACACCAGAAATCTGGTGGGCGATGGGGCCGTATATATATTATTATTATTACTGTCATCATCATAATCACCATGCCAAAAGACGTCCACTGCTGGTCATAGAACATAACAAGCGCCAGTCACATCCAGCGGACTCCCGCGACCTTTCCCAAATCTTCAGTCCCCTTATCAGGGTCAACGCTGCGTTGTCATGGTACTGTATTATGTGTATACTGTGACCGTGTAAATAATATTTAGGTCTAAGTTTATACCTGGACCTGAGTGCGCAAAAGGTATTTACCAAATGCTTTCATGTTGAGTAGAAATATTCCACGTGGCCTCTTTGTGCGTAAAAATGCGGAGGTTGTAAAAGGTTTTATATTTAGCACTCAGGTTATACATACTTAGGAATCCAGAGATATGAATTCAATTTATCGTTCTACGCTTCTCGTGTTATTTTTATTTATACATAATGAATAATATTTTTTTATTAATGAATAATGTGTTATGGTTATGAAATACTAGCAACCCACGTGGCTGTGCCCGCGCATTGCAAATAACGCAGGGAAACCCGCGGGATAAAACATAGTCATCCAGAAAAGCGATTCTACAGGCAGGTGACAGAATTTTTGAAAATGGATAAGTGATTCCCGATGTGTTCCATGGATTGTAAGTATGTTGTTTGTATGTAATGACATACAAACTTATAAACTTACAAAGCTACACTCTCACAGACGTTTCCACTTGTAATAAATATTATTAGTATAAATGTACACGTAAGACGGGACTTAATCGCGAGAATAACATTTTGTTAGATATGTTTTGCTAAATCCTTAGTCGCGAAAAAACGGCCCTATATCTCAAACGCCGATCTAATTAAAATAATGTTATAAATACGCGATTAATTTTAGATTAAAACCTGTCGGAACTTGCTTAAGCAATCAGTTAGTTCAATTAATTAAAGTTGGGTAAGGTCAAAGTTGAAACTCTTCATTGCCACCCTAAATGACAAGCAACTCCCAATTTTTAGGGTTCCATAGTCAACAAGGAACCCTTATAGTTTCGCCATGTCCGTCCGTCTGTCTATCTGTCTGTCTGTCTGTCTGTCCGTCTTCGGCTTAGCTCAGTAACCCTTACAACTAGAAAACTGCAATTCGGCGTGGGTATATAAACCAACCGAATTATTATTATTATTATATTATTATACATTGTCATTGGAATTTGAACCTTTTATCGTGGATGGTAGAGTTGCTTTTCACGGTACGTTACCTTCAATAGAAAAAACCTTGTTCTTCAGGTGGTCGCTAAACGAAGGTGGCCGCGTAACCGGCGAAAAGACCCCATACATTGGTGTGTTATAAGTTATAAAAATAATCATATTTACGACTATTACCGAGGGTAAGCTATAATAAAAACCCCAAAAGCCTTAGCCCTTTTAACCCTACCCTGCGCGTGGCCCGACACGCACTTGGCCGCTTTTTACTATTACTTTAATTTCACCGCTATGTCCTGGAAATAAGCGTGAATGTAATTGAAAATATGTCTACATTCTGCGATTTTACCTAATTCATTAATTTAATTTATTGCTGCATAGTCAAAGCCCGTAATAAGAAATCATTTATGAAATTCCAAAATAACTATCCTTTGATGCTCTGATATCAGTAATATTATAAGGTAGTTAGGGAATACTCTTAAAATAATGCTATTGATTATAAGAGTATTCGTTACCTACTTTAACATTTCCACCTATATCAGGAGTGCCAGATATTCCCGGCTTAATTAAAATTGTTACGAACGTCTACGCTATGATTTATTTGACAGCCATAAAGTGAGGTGCGCACGTTTGAAACGGGTGTGACTCTTGTAGTCAAAATGGTCTTAGTTCGTGGGGAGAAGCATGCTTATTTATTCCTGGTTTTATATTACACAAGTTATACATAGGTTATACAGAACTAAACTCTCGCGTGCGCGACTTCGTCTGCGTAGCAGGGATAAAAACTGTCCCATATTTTTAATTTAGGCAAAAAACCATCTACGTGCAAAATGTAATCCATGTCGGTGAAGCCGAAGATACGACCGACGAGTGATTGAGTAACAAACATCGAAACTTTCGCATTTATAATATTGAGCAGGATAATCTCTGTATAACCCTGCTATGCTATTCAAATGATTCTGACCAAAATGGAAAGATTCTGGTTGAAACGTAGGTACTCTCTCGTAACCGGTTAAATCATTGTTTTGAAAACCGGAGAAATAAGACTTTAAACACATACATATATTTATATTTTTATTTTACACGCTTCTTTTATTAAATATATTTAAAGATATGAGTACGAGTATGTCCGTAAGACCGAGGACTCTTAATACTCTACTCTCTAAAATTCTAATAAGCTACAAATTGTGCTGGAGTGCTAGAGTTACGGTAGTCCAGTGGTTCAGGCATACGGCTGTCAAGCGGCGGTCGTCGGTTCCAATCCCGGCTCGTACCAATCAGTTTTTCGGAACTTATGTCCGGAATAAGCGTAAGCTTTTCGGTGAAGGAAAACATCGTGAGGAAACCGTTCTAATCCCAGTTAGGTCTAGTTTCCCCTTGGGGTTGGAAGGTCAGATGGCCGTCGCTTTCGTAAGACTAAGTAGTGCCTATGCCACATCTTGGGATTAGGTGTCAAAGCGGACCCGGGCTCCTTTAGGGCCTCCTTTTATTTCACTACCGGGAATAACGCTAGGAGGATGATGATGAAGGTATAGATTGTGCTTTAATCCGTAGTATAAGAAAAGGTAACCCTAGGTCAGATTGGAAATGTGAAACTCTTTACTTACAAAAGATGTTGAGTTTCAGAGAGAAGAGACTAGTGTATCTCAGTAGTATTTAGAAATATTTAAAATTACTCCTGTCTCTTTGCGGCTGTTCCATCGCTTGTATTGGTTGTGCTCCGAAGAACTGTTCGACATGAGCCCACAGGTGCTTTCTACCACCGCACCGTTCGCCGTCGGCAGAGCATTCATCCTCACACCCTAAAACCTAAATGGTCGCGTAAGGCACGGCTTCCTCCGGTTATGGAATTAGCTCCTGCCAAGGTTTTCCCGAGGGATAACAGTATAGGGTTCTTCAGGAAATGAATGTTAGTTAGTTACTAACATTCATTTATTATTCATACTGGACGTTATCCGCAACTTGACATCCAGTTGTGCCTATTTTGCGTGAATCGGTGGGGTAGCGCTACTCTAACCACCCCAGCTCCTCCAGAAAGTTTGTGAGTGCCTTAGTTTTGCTGAATGCGTCCCGTAGTGTGTCCGGAGACCCTAGGTGCTTTCTTTTATATCAGACAGCCCCATGTGCAGAGCGTGCACAAGAAGAAAAAACCAAACACATTCTACTGGACTGTAAGCAGGTAGAAGTAAAGATGCAGTTTTTATTTTTAGTTACTTTGTTTTTTACTAGAAAACAGTCCCCGCGAAGGATACGTGATTGAATCCGCAATTACTTTAAGGTAAATGATTTGTAATGAAATAAGTGATTTTGTGTATGAATGATGATTGGTTGTAATGGATGATGTGTGAAATGAAGAATGAACTATGTGCCACTGAACTTCTTCAGGTTCTTAACTATGGGTTATATGAGCTATACGAGGTAGTACTAGTGGTTTGCTAAAACGCACTAATTCATCATCATCAACGTACTGCGCAGTCTTAATGAGCGGCGGGCTTGTTTGTCGACATCTAATTAAGGTCGCCGAGCTGCAATAGTTAGTGTTTGTGCGAAACTTCAGGAATAACTCAGCCGTTATTAGTATTATATTACTAATGTTACTTGTTGGCTATGTTTAAAGCTCATTAGAGTATTCCTTAAATATTGTTGAGAAAAAGCTGTCCCTTGGGAATGCTCCATATTCTGTCTCTCTCTGTTTCTGTCAGTCACTGTTTGTTTACGCGCGAAAAATGGATTTTAAATACCATATATATAAAAAAAAAAAGAAATAAGCCTAGCTTGTTTCAACATTAAGATTTTTTCACTAACTAACAAGAATGTGAGAGTGAGAGGGACGGGCGCTTGATAACTGACATTAACTTGATTAAATGACAGAATAATTAGATTTTTTATCAGCCGATATTTGACGGCTGGCATCCCAGTACAATAAACGTCAATTATGACATAATATATGTTGACATAAATTGTACTGGGATGGCAGCTGTCAAACATTGGATGTAAGAGCTGTTTCACTATAAATTGGTTATTTGATTCGGCCAACTGAAATAGTCTCAAGTAAAGGTAAGTACCGATGGTAGACTTACGAGAATATTATTAACAAATAAATAAGGCGTCTGTAAAATCACTCTTAAATAAAAATAAAAATAAATAATATGCAATTAGGCCACAAGGGCACTTTTACATGTCAAACGGTAATTACCAATAAAAGAATAATAATTTTACACAATAATCATATAAAATAAACAGAATTGCAAAATATGACCATTACATTTTATATAAGGTTTGTATCAGCATTAACAAGAAGTTAATGATATATATAGGTATTATTAATATATATCCTTTGTCAAAGTGTGTAGGTTTTCTTTGGAAATCAGGATTAATAGCTAGTTTTCGTGGTCACCCTACCTTTTTGTGTATTGCCTAATTAACAGCACGTGTTAACGTGGGGGCGTGACGTCACGTCTGTGACGTCTGCGTTACCTATTCGTCATCTATTTCTGATAATTATCAAGCTATAATTATAACGTCAAAGGTCAGGATTAGGGCAAAGCAAGGGTGAATATTTTTGGACGTAATTGACTGATACTAATAGAATTTATTAATGTCAAAACGAAACATGAACCGTTACAAATGTGTAAAAAAAATTTTGACACTTCTCGCAATGGTTACGTCTCTTTGGTAATTTATGTAATACTAACTGCCAGCGTAATCCAAAAAACGCAGCCTAACCCGCAAGATGAATTAGCCTAAGTATAAACATCCAGAAAGTCTATTCTACACGCAGATGAAAGAATTTTTGGAATCGGATAAGCGGTTCCGGAGATTACTCAAAACATATATACTTACCAATCTACAATCTCACAAACACTTCCTCTTTGTAATGTTATTAAAGATTATTTAACGGGTATTAAATCCACTACTAAATAATATGGGTTTTGTTGAAATTTTCAACCTCATTTTTCGTGGGTTTCTAAGCTGTTGTTGTTGTTGTTGTTGTTGTAAGTTGTTGTAACAAAATTTCTGAGAAATCCTGTCATGTTGTGTCTACCTATAGGTACCTAGAAAATAACAATACAGGACAGAATTAGCAGACGGTCAAATTACAGATAAAAAAACATTTATTATACGGAATAAGACGGAATTTGGCATCTCTTTGTGATGAGATAAGATAAGATCAGATAAGATAATGTTTATTGCAGAAAAAGGGTTAATTACATGTCTTAATATTATGTTAAATATTGTTCCACGTTTTTCAGCTGTCTTCATACAGCATGCAATGTATAAATTATATCTCTACATATTAGATTCAAACAATTACTTAGGCTACGTTATATATTTATATTAACAATCAAAGTCAGCGGTTCCTGTCAAATGCATGTCAATTATAACAATATTCTATATGTTTGTAGTTGTATAGTCGACAAAGTGAAATAATATATTATATAATAGTTACAAATTTATGTCATTCTATCCCTATAAGTCATAAATTCTTAAACGCTATAAAAACAGTTTTCAAGGAGCCAACATCTTAGTTTACGTTTGAATGCATTGCCTTCGAGCGTTTTTACTTCTACAGGTAAGTTGTTGAAAATCAGAATGCACATATTATAGCTGTTTCTTTTATAAATATCCTTTTTACAGCGTGGCTGATACAAGAGATACCTATATTGCTCCCTCACATAATTTGAATGTGTATCTGATCGTTGTTGTAAATATATAGGGAAATTCTTAACAAAATTACAAATTTTATAAATATATATACAGGCTAGTGGCAAAATACTCAGTTTTTTAAATATGATTTTTCAACACAATTGCTCGTAACGTACCTCTTATCGTGTCGCTTTTAGGCTCATAATCCTGGATATTAAAAACGCGTGTTTTATAACATTACAACACTTGTGTGTTATGGTTATATCCCGATTAAGTTACGTTGGCACCTTGCAGCAAGATATATGCATGAACACGGTGCATTCTTAAATTAACCAGGTTGTACAGAATGTACAGCTTTTTTTTTAATTTTCGGCAAATGGATTCTTACTCGACTAAACCAATTAAATCCTTTTTGTTAATTATTTGACTATTTCTTTTTGTATATGATATGGAAACGTATAATTTAGTAAAACTATTCACTTTTCATAACATTTTACATGAATTCAATACAGATAACATTTTAAAACGAAAATATAATTTTATTTTGTATTGGCTGTTTAGAGATTTCTGTGCGCACACTGCGCAAACTTCACGAAAAAAAAACTGTTGGCGGCCATTATAGGTTATTTATTTCACAAATATTTGTAAAGTTTGTTTATGCGTGTTTGGTTGACTCGTGGTGACTAGAAAATGGACGCATCTGGAAATTCTTGGCGATGTGCAATTGTGAGTAAAAGCCTGTTGTCATCTTAATGATTTGCTTAATGTAAAGTAAATAATTTGACAGGCCTATAACATTTTCATCTTATGAAAATGTTTTTTTCCTCGCAAAATGTGTTGAAAAACGTCGTATGATACGCGTGAGCTTTGATAATTACATCCTCGGCTTCCTTATCACGCTCACCTGCGGTTCGCGTGAACAATTTCGCCTCTGATGTAATTATCAACCTACCTCACTTGTATCACAATGTACTATTACAGCTGCACCCCATCCAAGCATTCGATATTGCACGGACACATTTCTTCTGTAGTAGAAATACCCTGTCAACACTCACAGAATTACCCCACAACGTTAGGCCATAATTTAGAATAGAAGATACATGTCCATGGTATGCTGTAATTGCAGCTTCTTGAGATACATTTTGCCTAAGTTTTCTCAACGCATAGACGAAACGATCTAGCCTAAGGCATACAAAGTCGACGTGTCCCTTCCAATTTAAGTGAGGGTCTATATTTAAACCCAAAAACTTTACACTATTAGCTTCCTGTAAATCAATGTCTTCAATTCTAATATTAAGCTTAGACGGTTTGGCCTTGACTGAGCTAAACTGCATAAAATTCGTTTTGCTATGGTTTATTACAAGATCATTGTCATTTATCCAGAGATTTATGTCAGATAAGGCTTTATTAATATCTGCTTCATACGTACGAGGATTTTCTCCTCTCACAATGATGGTCGTGTCATCTGCAAAAAGTATTGATTTGGGCTTTGTAGCCATTGGAAGGTCATTAATAAATAGCAGAAACAACAATGGACCCAGGTTACTGCCCTGCGGTACTCCTGCAACTACAGTCCTATCAGATGATCGATATACCACTTTACGAATTTGGTTGTTATCTTCTTGAATTTTTGTTATTTCTGTACATTGCTTTCTGTTGGATAAATAAGATTGAAGCCAATCATTTGCTTGAGCTCTGACTCCATATGAATCCAATTTATGTCCATAGTTGCAAAGAGTTTCTATTGTTTTTAAAGGTTTACAAACAAACAGACAGGCAAGACAGGAACCTGTAAACACCATTTTACACGCAACTATAAAAATGGCAAGGTAATAAGACGTCTCAGGAATAATAGGTAAGCTAACGGTATTTCCCCCTTTTTTATGGAATTTATTAAAAACTAGCTTCTGCCTGCGACTCCGTCCGCATGGAACTCGTTTATATCGCGGCTCCATACAAACTTTCACCCCCCATTTCACCCCCTTAGGAGATGACCTTGGGGATAAAAACTATCCTATGTCCCTCCCCGGGACTCAAACTATCTCTATACAAAATTTCACCTAAATCGGTTCAGCGGTTTAAGCGTGAAGAGGTAACAGACAGACAGACAGACACCCTTTCGCAGTTATGATATTAGTACGGATAGTAAAGTAATATAGTAATAGTATAGTATAGTATGGATAAAATATTATTATACCTAAAGTTAATCAAAAACCCCATAAAAAATACAGGTACATTACATAACCTTATAATTAGAACCATAATCCTGTCAAAGTTATTGTCATGAATACTAACCAAAACACATTTATGTTTACTTAACGCACGTAACGATAAAAACAACACAATTTTACGCTTTCACCATAATCACTACTTTACACCTAACAGTGGACTTAAAGGGCAGTTAATTACATTTCTAAAAACACAAACACGATAACCAACACGTTACATTTTAATTTAAGCCTAAAACAGTCGGGAATCAAACCCATTACCCAGCCCACATGAAACTAATTCCATTCACAGCTGGGTCATAAAGTGTAATATAAAAAAATCACACCGCTCATTGCGCCCCGCTGCTTCGAAAACGACCCTTATTTTTATTCCGACCAAGCATTTAATAGACAAAATGATTAGATATTGTTTGCATTCGTAATAAGCGATTTAGCAGCCGGGTGCATACTGCATACACGCTGTTTTAAACCATGTGATATACAATCGTACGGGCCACGGGGGCAAACGAAAACTTAGTACCCTGATGTAGTCTTCGTTTGACACTTTACTACGTCAACTAGAAGGTAACAAATTATCGTATCGTCATTATTGGAGGTGTACACTGCATACTTGCAACGATTTAGGATACGACTAATAATAGATATGGGGAAAAATGACGATCCATATTTGACTATACTGTTCTATATTGTTAGCCTAGTGGGTACCTATAGTGATGCTGTCGACAAAACTGATGGTCCCTGGTTTCGAATCCCGGCAAGGGCAAATGGGTCATACTCAAATTTAGGTTCGCGTCTTTCCTGTGAACACTAAAAGTTAAGGGCTACGAAGCCTAATTTTGGTTTGGACTCTTAATCCGCATAAACAGTGTGCACGTCCACGGGAAAGACGCGAACCTAAATTTGAGTATGACCCAAATGTTTGTGTGATGAGCATGAATGTTTGTTCATGAGTCTTTGATGTTTATCTATTAAATATATCGTCGCCCAATACAACACAAGCCTTTTTGATTTTACTAGCTCGATTTGTATAAGGTTCTTCCTTAATATGTAATGTTTATTTATATATACTTACACGTTATACTTCGTTAAAGAAAGAGTTGATATTAAGGTTTATTAAAAGATACTAAAGTTTGTGCCCTAACAGGGATAAAAAAACATGGAACATTGGTCCAAAATAGACTAGACTAGCTGAAGGAATTCTAAAAGACTAAAATGACAACCACAAATGTCAAACGTAGAAATAATGTGACCAGCTATATACAAACAGTGCTGATCTTTGATATCGGTTTGTGAATAACCGATAAAATCTTGAATTAGTTTTAGATTTAAAAAAAAAAACAACTACTCACAAAATGATACGAAATAAACAATAAATAAAGTCTACTCACTACTAATGTACTCAAACATTTAAAATGACATTGACGTTTCGCCGACCTGACGCGGCGCCGTTTTGGTTTACGTATTTGGCATTCGTTATTTTATTCTTATAGTGATCGGATGTTTTCAGTGCGTTCTATTCATTGTGTTAAAGACGCTTCATCAACAAATATAAGTACCTCCCAATCGTTTATTTTCGGTTAGTACCGGTTGTGGCACATCACTATTTATAAGACGTAAGAAGCTAGCAATACATGAAATGTTATTTTAGTCTACGGAATAAAAAATAGACTATAGTTTTGGCTAGCACATGCATTGCTTACTCTTACGAAAAGTATAAGCAAAAGGTATAAGCACTAAGCATATTCAGTTGCGGCTTTACAAAGACTTGTTTTATTCCGTGCGTACAGTATTTTATGGCATATTTGGATCAACCCACTCGCACCCATATATACTCCAAACCCAAAAAGTCGTATGTCCATTGAAACTACTATTTCTTACATCTTTCTTAACCCAAAAATATCCGTCACGTTTTATAAAACAATGTGGCGGTTACCCACGTGTATCATCTCGGGTGACACTGATACAGACCCAGATACGTTTAGATGACATATCAAAACGTGCCGGTAAATTATAGTGGTCAGTCACCGATAGGACCTTGTCATCTTGAGTTGGTATTTGGCTGTGATGTGGGAGTGCTGGGCGAGATACAATGATAAGTGATAAAAGAGATTGTAATTTAGTAGTTCGCGTGAAATGAATTTTAAGAGGGAATTCTGGAAGGTGCTGCCTGTAGCGAGAATAGAGTATTATAGTTTGGAACTTAGTTTTTGTTTTGTTCTGGCTTCATAAAATCAAATCATATACAGGTATGAAGCGCTCATGGCCTAGCCGTATCAGCTCGATCGCATCTATCTATTGTGGGCGGCTCCTTTTGGTCGGCAAAAATGCAACAAACATTTTTTTTAAGAATATTTTTTGCGCTATCCCGTAACGCAAAAATGACTTTTAATCAAACTATTTTTTTTTGTTATTGAAAAAATATGTCTTCATATTTGGACAGAGAAATTAAAGTTTACAAAAAATATTTAGATTCGGGGGATCGTATGATGATATCCTATTTTGTATTATTAATAGCTACAGGCTGAAAATAATAAATGAAGGTGAAGATTCGCATTTTTTGAACGAGCGAGCGAAGCGACCGAGGTCATCCGTTTCAACTTAGGCAAATATATTTCGTATGTATTTTCGGCGGTTTTCCTTTCCAGGTTGCATTTCTACCAATTGTAAAGATTTCTGTGTCGAGAGAGTTTTTCGAAATGATTATATTAGCTAGCCATTTTATTTTAAAAAAGCCCTCGAGCTCTACAGCGTGCAAATGAAAAAAAAATAAAATGTAATGAAACCACAAAGACGTACGTATTAAGCCTTTTACAGTATATTATCATGTCTGAAACTCACGGGAGTTTTCTATATAAAATATGACGTTCATCCATACTAATATTATAAATGGGAAAGTATATGTGTGTTTGTTTGTTTGTGTGTTTGTCCGTCTTTCACGGCAAAACGGAGCGACGAATTGACGTGATTTTTTAAGTGGAGATAGTTGAAGGGATGAAGAGTAACATAGGATAGTTTTTATCCCCGAAATCATCCCGTAAGGGGATGAAATGGGGGGGGGGTAAAAGTTTGTATGGAGCTGCGATATAAACGAGTTCCACGCGGACGGAGTCGCGGGCAGAAGCTAATATTTTTATAAATTTTAACTAAGTTAGTAAAAGTACGTGAAGTTACATATGCAGAACCCCTTCATCGCGCTCCCACCTGATACGGCATTTCAAACTACTTACCATCATTGTAATCACGAGAATGACAATGCCAACCGAAACGAGGAAAACCGATAACTATTGCACGTTTGTCCGCAAATTCGCTTGCAATTTCCGCCGACGCCGAATTGATTGTGACGCCGAACGGCGAACGCCGACTTTGCCTCGATGATTCCACGTATTTGCACGGCCCAGGGCTGATTTGTGGGCGCGCGTTACGACGGGCAGATTCGATATTGTTTTGAAATTGAATTGAGTATTGGCGCTCGGCGTACTCGCTTTATAGTTGTTCCAATTGGATACTTTCCTCGTGTTAGGATTGATAACTTGGTGTCACTTTATGTATGGTAAGGAAGCGACCACACTGGTGCGAAACGCTGAGTACGAGTATACGCGGTGACGTGTCGTAATGCGTCACGTCTTATTTTGCTGCGTTTACGGTGTGTCAGCAATTCAGCATGTACTACTACGCACTAGTAATACTTTTTATTTTTGTCATGATTTAATTCTTGGTCCTATATGTCACTCTTAGCCAATATGAGAAAAACAAATTGTCGGATTATTTAAAGTATATAGTTGAGATTATTAAATGTGGCCGACATTTTTTATAAAACTGTCAATGGAATAGGAATCTCCTACCCTAGACAGAGAAGTTGATTTTTGATTGAACTATGAAGTAATTCGACCAACTCTAATCTCAAGTGTACAGGGTGGCCCAGAAAAACGTTGACATAGAATTATAAGAATATTATTTTATTACTTACACCAAATTCATAAAATAACATTAAATAGTAAAATTCAATATCTTGAAATAAAAAAAAAAATTACTGTCTTCAAAATATCCTCCTTTTGCACTGATACACAGACGCAAACGTTTGGTAAAATTATCGACGATATGCCGCAGCTCTTCCGAGGTAATTTTTTCCCACTCCTTCGTAAGTGTTGCTTTTAGAGCATCTATATTTTTGTGCTTGGACGCACAGGCTCTTGACTCTAGGATTGACCATAAACTATAATCCATTGGGTTTAGGTCAGGCGAGTAGGGTGGCCATTCTTTGGAGCTTATAAATCCGGGAAAATAGTCCCTACACCACTGCTGCACACTACGAGCCCTATGGGATGGGGCAGAGTCTTGCTGGAATATCCACGGTTGGTTACCAAAATGTTGTTGACTCCAAGGAAGAACTACGGCTTCAAGAATATCTCTTTTATATATTTCTTGATTTATTTTGACACCTTTTTCTATAAAAATAAGGGGTGTTTTGCCTGTAGAGCAAATCCCACCCCAAACCATAACGGATTCCGGCTTTTGTCGGTGAGGAATCACTGCAATTGATCCAGGACGACTAGGATAATACATTCTATCATTTTGGTGATTATGAGCCTGTTCAATAGAAAACAGTTTTTCATTTGAAAAAAAGATGTGATTCCATTTCTCAGCCGCGGCACGCTTCTTAATTAGACGACATCTCTCGAGGCGAACTTTTTTATCTTTATCTTCAAGAAGTTGTGCCTTACGCAGTTTGTACGCCTTCAAATTGAGGTCATGTGCGACAATACGTTGCATCGTCGAACGGCTTATACCCAGGTCTCGAGCCATTTTTCGGACTTTGGTCCGTGGATTACGATCAAGTCGTTTTTTGATAACGTTTCGGAGCCTGGGAGTCCTCACAGTCCTCTTTTTTCCTCTTCCTGGGTGGTCTCCAATATGGCCGAGCTCATTAAATCGCTTAATAGTCTTAGACACAAGTTGACGACTGACACCGAGTGATCTAACTATCTCACACTGTCGTTTTCCAGCCTCGTGTAGGGAAATTATTGCTCCACGTTGCGAAGACATGGCAAAAATATTTAATAACCAATAGTTTTAATCACGCTGTCTATTTTAAATGGCGGCAAAAACGTGTCATATCGCAATATAAAAACAAATGAATTCGAACCGCGTTCCATTTTATTTTTTTTTACTTTTTAATTTTGTCAACGTTTTATTGGGCCACGGTGTACTAGAGTCGTAAACTCGTACATTTCAGTCTTTTGAAATTCTCCGAGACGGTTCTTAGGCAATTAGATGCATTCATTTTTTTTAAATTTATGTTAGTGTACTTCTTTTAAACATCTAAGATAAGTATCTATTTTTTTAAGAATTATAAAAGTTTAACGCTTAGCCATACAGCTGTCTCGTCCACGTACACACTCTTACCGGTTATCGTTAGTATCGCCATCCAGGTCCTCACCTGCGGCTCGGACCTCGAACCCACTCATCCATCTAGTGCCTACTTTTTAGCCTTTACAACAATGTACTAGGCTATTTGTTTTTAGTCGAGTTTATCCTTAGTTCAGCAAATATGTTTGGTTTTTTGCAGAAATCGTTTTTTTGAGTTTCTTAATCAGTATCCTTGATACTATCGATCCTTAAACAAGAAAAATATTGTCCCAGTTTTTTTAAGTATTTTTTTTCTTCCATTGCATCACGCATCTATGTACCTATATAAAAAAGACAGCATACAAAAATGTGACTATATCTGGAATGGAATATTTGAGACATATTTTTCTCCTATGAGGATTGTCCATAACTAACGATTCTGAGTATCAAAACTCGACAAAATTGGTACTTAAAATAAAAATATAAATATTAGTATGCTGCATTGTAACTTCTTGGTCATGCCATATAACGTGAATTTCCAAATAACGGAGCAGCATCGCTCGACGATTTTTCACAGGAAATGTGTGACCGTTGTGTGTGACAACCTTGCAAAATTTTATGAAAGTCTCCTTTTACCGTCGCCGCGTTATATTCCAAAATATATAGTGTACCAAAAATAGGGAGTGAACCGATCAAGGGTATAACAGGTAACGTGTTCTGATAAGAAAAAAAAAATAAAAAAAATGACGCTTTTTTGGAGCAGGTCGCCCCAGTCGGTCAACGTCGATATATTTTGTAATTTACACTTTATTTAAGTAACTTGATACACACTGTCAATATAGCTACGTTATATATCTTAACATGAGAAAAGTGCCTAATTAGTGAATTTTGAGAGCTGAATCCATCAACATCAACATGTGTGTAACAGCGCTCCTAGCATTTGGTATTTCACCCGATAAGCGCTCGCTGTCCCGAGGGCAGACACAAGAACCCGAATATATTGTACCAAGATACTGATATGTTTGGTCTTTCCTTATAATCATGGGTACGTTGGAATAATGTCTGGACCACATTTAGTGAATTTTGAGCACTGAATCCTTCAACATCAACGTGCACTCCTAGCATTTGGAATTCACCCAATGAGCACCCGCTGTCCCGAGGGCAGACACAAGAACCCGAATCATCGGTTGCCTGAAAATATTCTACAAAGATACTGATATGGTTGGTCTTTTCTTATAATCATGGAGTTGGTTAGAATAAGCCGGTAGTTAAGTATAATTGACCACGTATTAAAAAAATATACAATATAGGTTATCTGGGTTATTTATTGTGAATGTTGAAGAGTCGAACTTGATAACGAAATGATTATTAAATCCATTTGCTACGGGTAGTTTTTTTTGGCCAATTTTTAAACTATTATAAAAGGCGAGGTTAAAAATATAATACATATTGCATCATAAATACTTTATTGCGTCAATACAAATAAGACACATTATTTTAGAGAAAACATAAATTGTAGACTGTTATATCAATAAGCAGTAAAATATTCTAAATATTAATTTGAAGATACATGTGTAAATGTTATTACGCAAATATTTAAGCGTATTTTAAATGATCTTAATACAATACGATAATCTGGATTTTCGATAAAAAAACGCACTCTAATCGGATAACGGGATAACCCGTTTGGGAGGTACAATGCCACAGACAGAACACATGTTAAAGTTATACCACGCCTCGTCGGGGATAAAAATAAGTAAACACACGAATGTTGCTAGTGGCATATCAGATGTTCTTGACACTGATTGTTGTTACCTACTTTCATAGCACTGTGTACTTTAGTCTATAGACGAAAATTCCCAACAATATCCTACCGAAACCCTGTCCCTTCAAGCCAGCGATAAGTTCTCGCCCTCCGGCCACATCCCTTCCCAAACTTCTTACAAAATTATTTGAACAAGACCCTCGCGAACTTTTTAAACCGAACACCACACGCAAATTCAACCCCTGGGGACTGCAAACACGGCGCCCGAATATGATGAATGGTCGCCAGGCATCAAGGGCGAGTTTGGCGTGACGCGAAAAATCAGGAAAAGGGAAAGAGTGGAAATAAAATACTAGGTTAAATTGCCAGTACTTACACAGTGACTGGCGGGACGTGTGAGACAAATACTGAGTATGGTGACGCGGTTGACGGATCATTCTAAAACAGACTTTAGCGTCGTCATTCTTTGGTTGATTTTCGTTTGTGGGGTGTCCGTTTTCAGTATATTGACGTTAGAAGTTTCGCGGCTGAATTATTGTGATCCAAGTGCGTTCTTCTTTTTCCATTTAGTTCCATGCGTTTCGTCGTCAATATCTTTCATGAATGTATGTCTTCGTTCTTCGTTTGTGGGGAATACAATTTGTGGAAACGCTTTTATGGCGTTATTAGGGGTTTTATTGGGATAACTTGTACTTCGTGGTTCATTAAAATAAGATGGATACCATTATTATTTTGGGCTTATGTGTATATGTTTAAAAGCAGTAGTAGCTACTAGTAGTAGTTCTTTATTTAACATAAATTTTATATACAGTACAATCATACCGTATGATGGCAATCAAGCCAACAATAACATGGTAGGTATAAAAAATGAATATCAATATACTTACCAATAAGAGTGTGGAATATTTCTAATAGTCGATGGTATCGTACCTTTATTGTTTTACTTACCTATTTAATTCAAAAACATAAATCATTGACCTCATTGTGAAGCATCAGTATATTTATGTTCCATGAAAGTTTTTTGTTTATCTGTATAATCTGTTAATATTCAGCCAGTAACAGGACTATTCATTAATTCCCCCCCAAACACCTCCAAATCTGATTTACCTAGCAACGAACTATACTACACCATATCCAAGGATTTAGCATTTTCGTTTGCACTCATCAAATTTAAATAAACGTAACACTAACCTTATCAAATCGCAACCTGTCGCCGCTGCAACCTCCCAACTTCCTTATCACTCGACAAGCACAATTTGAACCTTAAGTCCTTACATGAAGCACTACAGCAACTGCATTACGAAAGTATGCCTCTAGTATTCAGCCAATCTCCTTATCACTCGGATCGATCGAATTGAACCTTAACAGGGTGGGGTAAGGACTAGAGCGAATGCATTGTGGTGTTATAGGTAATAGGTAATTGTGCACGGTAGCGTTTTCGCGCCATCTCGGGTTAACGCAGGGTTAAACGCGACGTGGGAAGATAAAGGGAATCCGTTCTCACGACATCGGACTAGGGCTGGTCTCTGGTAGAACAATCTAGATTCTCTAGTAAGTAAAGTACTAGTCAAGCAGATATAAAATATTGAGCTCTGTAACACCAAAATGCAGTCCACTGCTTTGGCATACTTTTTTGCGAAAACCAACCGATTTCAAAAACGGAGGAGGTTCTCAATGCATCGGGTTTTTTTATGTATGTTCCCTGATTATCCGAAGGCATTTGGCTGGACACAAAAAAAATATATATCGACTTTACGGACGTCTTCCGATATCCTTATTGGTAATGAGAAGACTGGCCAACGATGTTACGTACGGGTTTCAAACTATGTACGCTTGGCGCGCAAATGGAAAGCCAATTTATGAAAGATTGTTACATTAGTTTCTTAAAATATCACGCCGTTAGCCTGTGAATGTCGAAAGGCGTTTTGCATGGTCGTCGAACCAATTTAATATAAATTCCATAATTGAAGCACTAAGTTCATGTTCATTGCAGCTACTAAATATCACAAGGTTTTAGTAACAAATAACTAAACAAACAATGCAACCAATTTTGCAGCCCTACTCCCAATAGCTTAAACTGTACACTGTTCCCTTACTACATCTGTCCTTATCATCAAACCCTCCTTTGTAAAGGACAACGATATGCGATCGAACAATCGCGAATCGGAATAGGAATAACAGGCTCATTTACATGAGAGGCTAACAATAATATCGGAGATCTGTTGGAGGATTCTAGATGGTAAGGTCATATTTAAATTAGCGCTGGTGTTGTTGGTGTAAATTGAAGTTTATTTAGTGTTTGAACGATGTGCTCAAAGGTCATGGTGTGCTTAACATACGAAGGGATGCTTGTGGATTCAGATATGATATATGATATTTTGGTGTGGTAGGGCACAGCGAAATGTCATCCCGCTCGAATGTGGAGCAGCCCAACTGGGGAAGTAGGTACCTCCGCCTTGCAGAAAACCACAGCCATAATAACACTAGTACTTGCTAGTACTTCTTTGGAGTTGCATGCGTTTATAGGCTGCGGTGTCCGCTTACCATCAGGCGGGCAGTACGCTTGTTTACCACTGTCGTTATATAAAAAAGAGAATTGCAGATATGAAATGTTTTCAGCAGATCACACTTTAGATATTTGAATGGAAGCAATTTAAAGTGTCGGCTGAGCCTACGGTTGTGGTATCAAAACGGTTTGCGGTAGACTGCTGTTTTTTGTGGTGAAGAAAGCAAAACCGGCCAACTGCGAGTCTGACTAGCGCACCGAGGGTTCCGTGCAAACTTTCATACAACCTGCACGTCTATTAATTCTGGAAAAATGTTAAGACCGCATAGTATAGTTACCTTCATGGGTACAGAGCGCCATTTTTATCGGTGCATTTTGTAACGAACATGGGCGACCATGGAACTTGGTATGTATGTTGGTTTTACAGCGATAATTTTTGGTCACATGAACCGATTTCAATGTCTTTTTTACTTTATATGAAAAGGAGGTCATTCTTCATTTCCAAAATAATAGGAACGAGTATTTGAACATAAAAAATAACATACGAAGGTGATAAAGTTCGTAAAAAAACTTAGTTCTGGGATGATTTTTGAGACACAGTTACCTACCGTTAAATTTTTCCTGTAATATTAATAATAATGTAACATTACTTCATAATTAAGAAAAAAATGCTTTGTAAACTTCGATGTATAATTTGCTTTTCAACTAATATGACTATGACATATCGAAATTTAATCACCGTAAAAAAAACTGTTTCAGAATGTGGATCTAAAGCCCTTTCATTAGACACCCCACTTGACCTTATTACTAGACTTTGAATTTTAGTATATTTGTATTAAAAACACTACGGTAAATTAACCGTAGTCAGGAAAGAAATAAAATGGTTGACTATAATTAATAATTATTAGAAAATCAACCAATGTTTTCTCGTTTCATCTGAATAACTGTGTAATCAGCTGTCTCAGGTTCAAAAAGTAAAAAGCATTCCAACATACCAACAAGCTCATCAGTGAGAGGTGATATGCCGTGTAAAGTAACGTTTTGTCACCTATGAATTTTTATCAATGGTTTTTTTTTCTATGCATCAAATCATAGCTCAAATAAAGAACAATGAAATCCACATTTTTCACGGTTAAACAAATGTAGCTAGCTGCTATAAAAAAAGTCCTAGCACAATCCTAAAAGGCGTCCCCGGGATTGCTAAAAAACTTTTCACTGTTTTTAATCTGCACACTCCTTTTCCCCCGCGGCCATTTTAATCTGTTCCCTCAGACAGACAAACAAAGTTGCTGACAAAGTCGTTTATCGCGCGAAATTAACTGTATGTGATATAATCGTTTCCTTTCTTTCGTAACCTATGATGTGATTTAAAGGCTTAAATTAGTAAAAGTTAACATTATGCTTCATCGACACACTCACTTTGCGTACCACGGAAATCGGTCTTTGACCACTAATAGATTTAAATATTTACTACAGACATTGTTAATAAGGAAATGCTATTATGGTTTAAGTAAGTACTTTAACGACATTGATATATAAATTTAGGAACTTGATTATTCCTACCTATTATTCCTACCTTTCTTGATTACTATTTATATAGGATTGACATTTGTTAGTTATATTCAATGCCCCTATATAGTGTTTCTCTATCATTCAATGCCTCCTTGTTTTGTTTTTAAAATTCGTTTTTGCCATTTATCATTTTATTGACATTTTACTACTGTACCTATTTGACATTCTTTATTGTGTTTTTTTTTAATCATTAATTTGCACGCCTGCATGCAGGCTGGATACACCGGACTTCAAAACATTGTACACCTATATAACTGTATTCAGCAAATAAACAATTTGTATTTGTATTTGACATTTACAGGGTATTTCATACCATGAAATTTCATTTAATAAACGTGTTATTTTTATAGGCTAACCTTATTGGATAAAAGAAGAATTGTGGACCAACTTTTGAGCTGAGTAATTAATATTTCCACACCCTTATGAATGAAAAAAGGATTGTGCAAATCTATTCTTGGCTGCACGCCCGGTTCCCTAAATGGACGCTGTTCGACACAAAAAAATTGTCTTATCTGTTCCACTTTCCTCACAAACATAGTAACAAAGCATCTAAATGACGTTTAATAAAAAGTTGTTGATTTGACAATCAATCAAAACACGCAATGTATCAATTTACATAATAACATGACTGGTTTCTACTTACATTAATTTGATACAGATTCTTGAATGTAGTTCTTTATAAATTGATTTAAACTTCCACGATTCTCACACATAATTTTTACTAAACGGGACCCAATCGGGTATAATTAATTAATCTATTTACCTCACTGAGGTCTCCCGACGTTTCGAATGTGTCGCAACATCCATCCATGTTCACGGGACAAATCGGGGCAGTTAAGTATTCATGATTCAAAAATCAAACCATATCCAATGTCCCTATATTTCACCCTCCGGCCACGTGGTCCTACTTCATAGTTTCCAGTTCCCTCAAACTGACCCATTTGCATCGCTTACCCTGTATAAGACTGCGCAACATCCTGTATTAGTTTGGATAGCAATATTTGAGGGTAGTAGCGAAATGATAGATTTTAATTGAGCCAGCTAGGACAGGCCGAGCGGCCTTGTTTCACATACACAATAATATTTTTCAGGGCTAGCATGCTTCTTAGAACACTAAACTTGAAATTTGTGTGTAGCTCGGCGGTTGCAAACAGCCCAGTCACCCACACGATGGTGAGCAGGCACTGCCTATGCTGGTGCCTATGGACGCTTGTGATTGCATTTATGTTGCTTGAATCAGCACCAAACAGTTATTTATTTGCTAGCATATGGATAGATGTGTGTGGTGAAAGTTTGACGATCTGCGACAAGATGGATGCACGATATTCTTCTGTGTTTTTTTTTATTTCACAGTGTTTCCGTACTACCTACTACTGCAATGCTGTCATATTTTTTTGTGTGTATAAAAAATCATATAATAAATAATTAGAATCAAAAGCGCATTGCCATCACCATCATCCAGTAGCAATGTTTCGTACCGTTTGTCAAGTACTTTGAGCCATTTCAGAACAGACCACCTTAAATTTACTGTCTCTACAATTAAAGGTTTAAATGATGCCACGTGTTTCACTGATGTTACACATGACGTAATATTTACCATTAAATTTTGAAAGGGGGGATTTTCTCAAATTTCCGTGCAATATTTAATGTGCGATAATCTTCTGATCCTCGCCCAACACAACTTTTCCGACCGTGTGCCACGCACTTTATCGTGATGTCATAAAACTTAGGCATTTTGGGAGCGGGCTCTCGGACTATTAGTAATACCGGGTAGCTAGTATATTTTACACAGCGTGTTTTTTAACCGTCTTAGAGCCGAAGCCCACTTAAAGTATCCAGAACGTACTAATCATTCGTGTTTTTTTTTTATATTAGATAAGCTTTTAGAAATATAAGGTAATTACGTTTGAAAAATCCTGTGTGGCGCGAGGTAAGAAGTTCATTCACCCGGTTAAATAGAGTTCGTACCTATCTACAAAAGATGGCGGCTAGTGGTTACTGCGGTGACTCGGCTAGATGATTAAAATTAATATTAATACAAAAAAAAACGATATTAATACATAAAAAAACCCCTTTTCAAGTTCTTCGTAATGTCTACATTAATAGGGCTTCGGTCTAAAAGGGTTAAAAAAACACGTTGTATTGATGAAAAATGTTTGGAATCACCATGCTAGCACGGCTCGGCCGAACCGGCCATGTCGCATGTCGCCCCGCGGCCGCGCTGTCGGCGACATGGCGCGACACAATTATCCGACAACTATACCCATGGCTTTGGACCTCGGGCATTCAGTGGCTTAGAATAACTTGCACGACATTATTGGACGTAGATGTTAGTTGAACTTGATAGATGTCACATAAAAATGTGTTTAAAACCACTACCTTACCTACCCCGCCTTCTTAAAGTAGGGTTGCGTAACATAATCCATACTAATATTATAAATGGGAAAGTGTATGAGTGAGTTTGTTTGTTCGTCCTCGTCCGTCTTTCACGGCAAAACGCAGCGACGAATTGACGTGATTTTTAAGTGGAGATAGTTGAAGGGATGGAGAGTGACATAGGATAACTATCAAAACCCGAAATCATCCCCTGAGGGGGTGAAATGGGGGGGGGACGTAAAAGTTTATATGGAGCTGCGATATAAACGAGTTCCACGCGGACGGAGTCGCGGGCAGAAGCTAGTTGGATATTTTATAATATTAGTTGAACTTAATAGTAGTCACATAAAAATTGTATGGTTGCATGGCAATATGTATGGACATAGATGTTACTTTAACTTCATAGTTGTCACATAAACATATGTTGTTTCCGTAGGCTGTAGTCTGAGGTATTAGTTTCGCCATGACTGGCTGTCAAGTCATCTTTTACGCGGCTTAGCTCAGTGACCATTACACCGTGGAAACTGTAATTTGGGTTGGATGTTATTTAACACGTTGATAAAGTAGTAACATGATAGTTTTAACTCTGTTTTAAGGAAAGAAGTGGCAAAATATCGCTTAGCTTCTTATATAGTCAACGGCAAAAGTTGATGATCATTTTGCTACCGTCACTTTTATGACTTTGGCGCATCCCAACTGTCGCATTATTGTTACGTTAAGTGCGACAAAGTACTAAAATTATGATCTATGTTTGCTGTTGGCCGAGCCGAAGTTTAGAAGCAGAAGCGACTTTGAAGAGAAAATAAAGTTTCATTTGATTTTTTTACAGTCTCTATTGTATTCTTCTAAAGGAAGTGCAAACAATGAAATAGTGATTTTAAAAGTTAAACGTTCTAAAAGTTAAAGTTAGTTAAGTTCATGATGATGATTATGGAACTAGTGTAGCACATCGGCGGTTAATGTAAAAGTTACATAGCTTAAATTCACATGAAAAGGAATCCTCTCAGTCCGAAATTAATGCATATTGCTTTAACATGAAGTGCCTATGTTATACACTAGTGGAACGTCGAGGACTAGGACATTTAAGGTAGTCCAAAGAGGTGTATTATTTTACTGAATTTTTGGTAGCTTTAGATCCTTTAAAATATAAAGCGTCATCACCATCCTCCTAGCGTTATTCCAGGAAATGCCCCTAAAGCAGCCCGGGGTCCGCTTTGACACCTAATCCCAAGATTTGGCATAGCCACTAGTTTTACGAAAGCGACTGCCATCTGACCTTCCAACCCAGAGGGAAAACTAGACCTTATTGGGATAAGACCGGTTTCCTCACGATGTTTTCCTGCATCGAAAAGCTAACGGTAAATATTCCGTACATAAGTTCCGAGAAACTCATTGGTACGACCCGGGATTCGAACCCACGACCGCCGCTTGACAGCCGCATGCCTGAACCAATAGGCTACTGTAGCTCTTTAAAAAATGTATCGCGTAATAAAATTAAAATAGATGTAAGATTTCAAGTTCATGTAAGTATAGCATTGGTAATGTTATAATTTAGGGTGGTACCACACAATCGGCGTCTATTATTATAATCAGGTTAAGGGCACAATGAAAGGGAACAATAACGTGTGTTTAATGAGCACAAAAGGCAGAGCCGTGGCTTAAGTAAGGGTTCACAATGGAATGGAACAATACAGCACTGGTGTATCGAGATTAAGCGATGAAATATGGGAAAAGATGGCAATGTTACTAGTGTTCTCTATATTCAATCTATAATTAGCTCTCTGTGCTGTACTGATCTTGAGACCGCAAGTACAGGAGGGCTTGATATTACTTGAGGCATTTTTCTGAATAATTATTAGGTATGCTAATTTTCGAAACGGCCAACGGGCAGACCACCAGCTCGATGGACCGATGCTATCTGCCGAACAGGAGGCAAACATTGGATGAGATTAGCACAGGACCGAGGCGTAATAAAGACGAAGCCTATACTCAACAGTGGGTGGATACGGAGTGAATAGATAGATCGATAGATGCTATTTTTTACCTCTTAAACTTTAAAATCCTGAGCTAGGTATTAGTGGCACTTTGTTTCGTTCGTAATATATTATATCCTCCTAGCGTTATTCCCAATTTTGCCCTAAAAGAGCCCGGAGTCCGCTTTCTAGTCACTATAGGCACTAGTAGGCACTATAGTCTTACGAAAGTGAGGGCCATCTGACCTTCCAACCCAGAGGGAAAACTAGACCTTATTGGGATTAGACACGATTTTTTCCTTCACAGAAAGCCACTGTTAAATATCCAATTAAATTTCGTACATAAGGTTTTGAAAAACCCCGTGGTACGATTAGTTATTGCCCACTTTTATTATTAAATATTAAAAGAAATCAACTTTTGTAACTTACCGTATCGGACTAAATTGATCGTCACGGACGCATGACCGAAACAGAAAAATCTGAAATATGATAATGCAAGTGCAAATGTAAATCCAACAAAAGGACGACCTTAAAAATGTTCCAGTCTCGTGGACGGGGTCAATGACCGACTAAATGGCCGAGACCTGAGACCTGGGAGTTCGCGTGATTCGCGTCTGCCCGGGAAGCTGTGACGAGGGAATTTGGAGACAGTGATGTATTTATAGTAAAGTGCCGTGAGACATAACGGTGGCAAAACCTGGAATCCCTGTAAAATTGAATGGATTTTCGTGAAGTCGTTTCGATCGCAAAAAGCTATACCCATAATGCTTATCTCGTTTACAACAACATTTTTTTCCGTGCATTTTATTTTGTATATAATTTACTTTACGTCACACCTGGCCATAATGCGAGTTTTACTGCTACGGGAAAACTCGCATTGTGGCCAGGTGAAGACGTAAAATTTTGTACTTAACACGGGCGGTAATTCGTAAAGCCCCAGAGCGCATATTTACGGCCCTCACCTTCGGTTCGCGCCACAAACACCTGCGATCTTGGGCATTGATTCACGAATTCACCGCCCTAGTTACTTTATGTACTATTATAAAAAAAACATGAGTCAAGAACTACTGAACCTAGAAGCTTAATTTTACAGCACGCTAATAATATACGTACTATATTTATACGCATGGTAAACTTTCAAAACAAATGGGGGAGGGGAAAAGTTATTTTAATTCAACATTTGGATCGGTTACTATCCAAATAACTTAAAATTGAGATCGTCAAAAATAAATGACGTCTAGAGAGAGGAAAATCCGATAAAAATAGATGGGGGTTTAAAAGGCTTAAATACCTTAAACATAACGGCTCTCCACAATATGGTTCAAAGACGGAAGGAGAAAAATATTGAAAATTTAAAGATAAATTGAAGAAGCTAGTCGGGTTCATTCTCGGTATGGACAAGTATTTGTGCGACGTGTTTGCGAGTCTAGGATTTTTTCTATGTATTTAAGTGTTTTTATCTATTCAATATATCGTTGTCGACAGCAATTATAGATGATCATTTAAGTACTATTGCGCACTTAACAACACTGCGACAGTTGGGATGCGACAAAGTAGTGATGCGTCAAGTTTAGACTAAAATTATTTTCTAATTTCGCTGCTGCCTATGCCCATAACATTGCTTACTGAGCCTCCTTCATCAACAGTCCGGTTTTTGCTAATATAAAACTGTTTACGGAATCCATTTTTTTTGTGTAAATAAAGTTATTTTCTAAAGTAAACATATTTATGCATCCATGAGTATATCTGCATCTACGTTCCTATTGACTTGTTGACAAACAGAGTTTTATTTAATAAATATCCGTCGCATACATCCTGTAGTACAGTCAGCATTAAAAGTAACTGTGCAATTGATACACTTATTCCCTTATATATGTAGACTTTTGACGTCTTCGTTTGCGCAATTACTTTCGACGCTGACTGTACACTGGCAACGAAGAAGTACAGTCCCCTGCCACGAGCTGAGGTGACTTCGTGACAGCGCGTAATCCCCAAAAGCTGCGGACTTTATTCTGTTCGGGGGGAATCAAATTATTAAGAACGGGACGTACAATAAATAGATACGTAATATAAGCAGTCCTTACATTGTTTGGATTGTCACTCGAATTCCGTGTTTGAATTGAAACGTAGTAAACGTATACTTGTGGAATAAAATAAGTTTTTTTTACGCACTCAAAAATACGAACACGGTTGTTAAGGTAATTTTGCTTGGATATTCTTTAACGTTTGGGATCGTACTTATATTTATGAACTCTACTGTAACTACTTGATGTCTATTTATGAGACACACACACGCAAACACACACACACACAACCACACGCACACGCACACGAAAACACACACCCACACACACAACAGCACGCACACGTTTTAATACTGTTTTAATAAGAGACCCACTTGAGTTTTGACAGCTGTTCCAAATTTAAACTCATAACGTTACAAAAATCTGTACGGTTATAACATTAAAGTACAGATTTTATCCAAACACAGACAAGAAAGTTCTCATAGTAAAATCGGTTGTACTAATGCTGGTCATTCTCTATGGTTTCTGAACGCATTTTAGAGCACTAATGTATTACGTTAAATGAAGTACCTACCTATCTCCGCTACGGGACAAGCTATGACTAGTTTAAGATAAGTGTGTGTGCATAATTGTAATAGGCTATGCTTTAAAACTAAAATATAAGTAAATACAAATAGACATAAACATACTCGTTAACCATCTCGCGAACATAAAAATAAAAGTCGTCGGGCTCTCGTCGATACTTTCAACTAAACAAATATCGATCAGCCTCCAATAAAAATAAACAACACATCGATCCCAATTAAATGCAGTAGAAGAATTCGACTACTCAGGGTTCGGATGTGGGTCCAAGATAGCATCTGGTTTAGATAAGTAACAACTCACTTGCTCGTAGTTGGCTTGAGAGCATAGATGGAGGGTCATGTTTAAATTGAATTAGAATTAGAATTAGTTTAGTAACGACACTCCCGCTCTTGTTAACATATTAGTATTACAAATGCGAAAGTTTGTCTATTGCTTAAACCGCTAAACCGATTTAGATTCAATTTGGTATAGAAATAGTTTGAGTCATGAGGAAGGAGAAAGGATAGTTTTTATATGAAAGTTTGTATAGAACTACATTAACGAATTGTCTCGCAGATGGAAAGCTTTGAAAAACGAATTCACATTTATTTCTACTTACCTTAATTAGAGAATATAATTAATAACATTACACGTCAGCATTGTAAAATAACGTTGTCAATGATATTAGATATAGAAACTAAAAGGTTTTAACCACAGCGAAATCTTCAAAGGGAAATCGACCGTGAAATAAACGACACAAGATTCAAATTACTGTAACCTTACATCCCCAGATCGTGGTATTACATTATTCTCAGCAACCCCAAATGTAAGGAAATGACGAGCATCTTTTAAATATAAATATAGTAATCAAATTAATGTTGAGGGTCTTTGACAGATGACAGGAAAGCATGGGGGACTATGGCAAAATGGCGAGCACGCGTCAAGATGGCTTTGTGGTTGTAATGGTTTAAAATTTTACATGGATGATAATTTGAATACAATTGGGTTCGGATTATTTTTTATAAAAATATAGTATCGGACTGTTGGTATTACATAAAAAAAATGTTATACTACCTTTATTTTACTACTTTTATAACTATAAGAACGTACAAATGGTATACTTACTCCAGCAATAGAGATCAGAAACTTTTTATGAAACGTCAAAAATGCTTTACCAGTATGAGTACTTACTTATAAGAATAACGTATAGTACAAAAGGCGGACTTGATGCTGTAAAGCCGTCTCTACCAGTTAACCTTAAGGCAGAGCAATTAAATTGTGGGCAGAGCAACTTAATGTAAACAAAACATCTTTAGCTTTAATAATATAAAAAAATACGACATTATATAATAATATAGGATTGTAGGGAAACAAACAAGTGAAGTCCATTTTATATTTAAAAATCTTTTTCTCCAACATGCTCGGAAATGTTCACCTTATTGTAGCAAAAATAGCACGTGAAGTACCTCGTTACTGTACAACGCTAAAAAGTTAAAAGTCATTACTGTACAGTTTTAGCGGCCAGGAAATTATATGAAATTTCTTTAAGTACTGTATAGTTAATTAATCTAATCGCTTTTCGTCCCTTACACATCAGACCATTTATCAATTCGACGATTCGTTTTGTGTAATTATCTGATGTTCCTTCATCGAATAATGTATGTATCTAAAAACCTCGATCATAGATAATGATAAACATTTAATCCTCTATATTTTACATAAATAAGAGGGCACGAGAAAATAGTGATCATTTAAATCACATCTACTCGTAATTTCCAACCTTCGATTTCCCCGAAACCACAAAAGCCTCTCCAAACACCGTTAATAAATAGCCCGTCACTCGAACGCGTTCTAAATATTTTCAAATTTCGAACACCACAAAAGAGGTCGCAACAAAGAGTATCTATATCCAGCCAGAGTCAATTAAGCCCATTCTTCCATAGCCTAAAGCAGATAGAATAAATAAAGACAACAATGACCAAAAAACGGAAAATATATTAAGGGCTCGTTGAAGGATATAGGTAACGGGGCGATCAAAGCCATACCTTTACTTCGAAACTTGGTCAGAATTAAGAAAACTCCAGTCACTAATGCTGTCTTAGTCTCGCCTCTAAGCGTTCAATGAGACGGGAAAAAGATTTCGTATTTTTTATAGTGACTTTGGATGGAGGCTCAAAAGTGGCCAGTCATCGCCAAATGATTACGCAGCGGCTGTCAGATCTCCTTTGACGATATTGGGTGAAAAAAAAGTATTCCAGCGTAGATTGAACAAACCATGCAGTCGGAGATGATTATCAATGATATTTGTATTTAATATGGGATTATACCAGTGATTCGTCCCATATTAAGAGCTTTTTTAGTTTAGTTAACTTTTGTTATGTTGCTAGGGAAGATATCGTAGACCTAGGTACTTAATTAAAATATCCTTACAAAAAATAATCGTGATTTTACGGAGACGGATCTAACGGAGTGAAATCTATGAGTGTATGGGGTATCTAAAAGTTTGTATGGAGCTACGATATAAACGAGTTCCACGCTGACGGAGTCGCGAACTGAAGCGCGTATTGAAATAAAATGGTAGGCGTACAAATAAAGGTATAAAAGAAGTAGGTACCTACCTTATATTTTCCTTAGACATTAAATTTTTTTTTTACCGTCGTCAGTCGTTCTTGCACAAATGACGATAACTGTCAGACGCATTCAGTTCAATCAGAAAACTGACTTTAATGCCTGCAACACACTGGCGCGGCCTGCGGTGGCGGACAATAGAGACAGCGGCGGACAAGTTTACTATCACGGCACAGCCAGGCCGCGCCAGTCTGAGAGAGGCCTAAATTGAGCTCTATATTGTAAATTAAATGAAAACGCCAATTTCGAATCAGTTGTATATATGTCTTATGTTACATATGTCATAGATTCATATAGTAAATTGTATTCATGTGTTATACTTATGTCAAAAATAAATTGAAGATTTTTAGGGTTCCGTAACAAAAAGGTAAAATGGAACCCTTATGTCCGTTTGTCCGTCTGTCTGTCACAACGTTATATTATCACAAGAACGACTTGTGCTATCAATATTTGTATATTCTATGAAAATTAAAGTATGTGAGGGGGTGCGGGGGGGGGGGGGTAAAATTTTGTAAAGTGGGGTATCAAATGGAAGAGCTTTAGATGCACATTCCAGGGCCATTTTTTTACAGTGTACCAATTTATGAAGGAAGATGGTGGAAAAAAACTATTCCCCCCCTTTATTTCCGAAGTTTACCAAGCGTTTTTTTTATTATTACATGAGATTAACAGTATTAAAATATGTTACAGGCAAAACAAAACGGTATCTCTACCTAGGTTTTTTTTTAATCATTAAATATAATTTAAATAAATAAATAAATAACAATAAATATTTGGGGAGAATCGGACACAAATCGACCTAGTCCCAAACTAAGCAAAGCTTGTACTATGGGTACTAGACGACGATAAACATACTTACGAGTATATAGATAAAAAAATACTTAAATACATATAAAACATCCATGACTTAGAAACAAATATTCATGCTCATCACACAAATAAATGCCCTTACCGGGATTCGAACCCAAGACCTCTTGCTTCGTAGGCAGGGTCACTACCAACTAGGCTAAAGCAAACCACCAGGCTAGGCAAACCACCAGGCTTGGCTTTCTGGACAAATTTTGTAATTTAATCCCACTTGTATGTTTTTATTTATTCGCAAATTCCCATTATACAGAGTGTAGCAAAAATGGAGCGTTGGCCGACTAGGGCGACCTGCTCCATATAAATCAAAAAAAAATCGCGATAAAAAGAAAATCTTTTCGTTTTTTTTCTTATCAGAACACGATACCTACCTGTTATACCCATGATCGGTTCACACCGCATTTTTGACTGCTTTAATAAGTTTTTACAGTACATATGGTGTTACTTTCCCGCACTAGTCCGGAAAAGAGCACTTTCCGTGCATATGTCGAAACTTTAAAGAGCCATTGTACACATGTAACACATGTACAGTAAAACGTTCTACGATACACGTGCGAATAGGTAATTCGCAACTGGTGTCGATTTAAAACACTCCCTTCGGTCGTGTCTTAATTTATCACCACTCGTTGCGAATTTCCTAATTTCGGCACTTGTATCTTAATAGTACATTAAAGCTAATAATCACAGCTCGGACAGGTCATCGCAAAAACAGATATGGAAATAGAACAAGACTCTATAGAGTCGATACTTTAGATTATGATTAACATTAATTGATCAATTTACTTTATAATGAAATGAAAATAGTGAATATAAATAACACAATCCATTCAAGAAAAACATTGATTTGTTTCAGAAAATGCAGTAGTTGACGGTTGGTTGCATATGTTCAATGCAACGATCAGCATTAAAAAAAATGTTAATGGAAATACCTTCACAAACATATGGTTAACTAGCTTCTGCCCGCGACTCCGTCCGCGTGGAACTCAGTTATATCGTAGCTCCATACAAACTTTCACCCCCCATTTCACCCCTTTAGGGCCTTAAGGGATGATTTCCGGGATAAAAACTATCCTATGTCCTTCTAAACTATGTCTATACCAAATTTCATCCAAATCGGTCCAGCGGTTTAAGCGTGAAGAGGTAGCAGACAGACAGACACACTTTCGCATTTATAATATTACTATGTATTTTGGGTTACCGTTATAAATGTATTGAAAAATAGAATTAAATAATACTGTACATAATGCGACTCTATTAATCTTGTTCTATTACCGTGTTACGATTGTTTTGCGATGAGCTGTCCGAGCTCTGCTAATAATAATAATATAAGCCCCAGAGCGCATATTTATGGCCCTCATCTTCGGTTCGGGCCACAAACACCTGCGATCTGGGCCATTCACGAATTCACCGCCCGTGTTGCGTACAAAATTTTACGTCTTCACCTGGCCACAATGCGAGTTTTCCCGTACGCGCAGTGTGCAGTAAAACTCGCATTATGGCCACGTGTGACGTAAATAAGTATTCCGAAATTAATAGCCGGGTAAAGACGGTTATATGTTCTGTGAAAATTTGTACGGAACCCTCGTCGCGCGAGTCTAACTCGCACTTGACCGGTTTTTTTATTTCCAATACAAACCCCGTGCCTACAAGGTTCTGACAGACACTCGTAACAAAAACAAGATTAAAGCAATCCAGCTACTACAGCAAAATGGCCCTTATATCAAAGGTATGAAGTCTTCAAGAAGTGCTGCAATATTGTGGTATTTCTGAACGTTCATTTACTTAACAATGTTTTCTATTATGGCAAAAATTAAGGTTAGGGTCGACACAATGTAAGCTTCACGAATGTTATCTCACTTCAGCGCCAGCAGCTTTTTCAGGTGACACAATACACCTTAAATGAGGTTTTCTGATATAATTTTGATGTAATAAAGTATTTTGCGGGTATAAAATGTAAATAACGGTCGTGGTTTTTGGTTAAGGTTTTCTCGTGAAATTTTAAAATTAATGAACGTTCGGTTATTATATATAACTAGCTTCCGCCCGCGACTCCGTCTGCGGGGACCCGGAATACCTATTGGAAACTAAGCGAATAAACTAACAACTTGCGTAGCTATACATAGTGCTAACAATGTAGTCACGAAATTGATCGCCATTTTCAAATGCTTGTGTCTGTCACAAAACGGACAGGTTGGACGTGACATAAATATAACTTAAGTAAGACTTAACCGAACATCAGAAAATGAAAATGGCAGTGGGAACCGATGACGTCACGGTTTTATATGATCAAAGCGTCAATATTTAATCATTCATCATCATTATATCAGGGGGTGGGCCTACCCAAGCTGCGCCTAATATTATATCATATTTCAAAGACTAGAGATGCAACGGATATCCGGTTGCTATCCGGTATCCGGCCATTATTTTACTATCCGGCCGAATACCGGATAGTTGTGCACTAACCGGCCGAATACCGAATAGTGATTCTGTTTGGTATTTAACTTTGAAAAATGGTTAGTGTTCAAGAAAACAACAACAAATTATTAATATTCGTTTATTAGTATTACCTTTAACGTACAATTTAAACGTTTAGACTACTATACACATTAAACACAAAAAAAATATCTATTCATCAAAATAGGCGGGCGCACGTGTACTGCATACGAAATAGTTCCGTACACTGACCTAATAAAACTCGTCTCTTGCCTAGAAAACGGTCCGCGCGAACGCCGCGTACCCACAATGCGTAACAGGTTGAAACCTGCACGACGCGCCCACCGCTAAACTAAAATGTAGGTATTGTTTGGCCGGCCAAACATTTGGCGGCCGGATACCAGATACGCGGCCGGATACCGGATATTCGGCCGGTGATCAGGCCGAATATCCTGTATCCGGTATCCGGCCGAACAACTATCCGTTGCATCTCTATCAAAGACCAATTCCTCAAAAACGCCTTAACAGAGTTTGATGAAACATGGGTAAGAAAGAACACTCGAGATAAAATTATCTATGACACAAAAAAACCGCATTCAAATCGGTCCATCCATTTGGGAGCAACGATACCACAGACAGATACACAGAAACACAGACAGACACCCCTCTTTTTTCGTCAGGGGTTAAAATGAAGTTGAAGCGTTATTTTTTCGGGACTTTTGTTTATTGGTAAGATTAATAGATTTTCATTGTTGTCAACTACTAAATTGTCTGTAACATTTCCCTTGCCCGTGTTAAATGAATAAGTAATACATTCATTTCTCACTCAATCCAATTTTAAGACTTTAGTACACGATTTACACTTTCTCCAACAAATTGGAACCTAAAGTCAAGTAAACTCGATGTCTATAACACAATAGTGTATAATTTAAGCTGTTTATCAAACTTAAACAGAATTATAAATACTACAAAACCCCAACTCTCTCAAACATTCATAGTCTACTCAAAGTAATTTACAGAATCTGTAGGCCGCCCCCACCTTACTGGGCATAAATAGTTAATGAACAATTTAAACTTCAGATGCCCGTTAATTATATACCTTGACATTAGGCTGGGTGAATATAAAATAACATATACGTCGTTCTAGAGTTAAATACTCTTCTGCGGGCATATGGCCTCGTTAAGCCTGAATTACACTGGCGCGACCTACCTACGGTGGCGGTCAAGCTTGAAATTAACTGTTACTATATTGACCGCCACCGTCGCATGCCGCGTCAGTGTAATCCAGGCCTTAATCATGGCATGCTTTTTGGCGATTACAGAGAATCATCCTCATAATCATTTGTAATAACCTAGAATTTATCAGATACGTACAATCAGCTGCTTATAAAGGCGGTCGTCACACTGCTCCGGATCTCGCAGCGGCGTCCGTTGATGCGTTTTTTAACTATGTATGTAGAATCTTGATTTTGTATAGAAAAATCACACGGTACGACACACTGGCTCGCAGACGCACGACGACTCGCGCGCTCGGACGGAAACGCGGTGCGTGCCGCAGGGTATGTAACACCGCGCTCCGTAGTGCCGTACGGATTTTAGTACTGGAACGCGGGACGTCGCGCATCGCAGCTCCGCACGGAGATGCGGAGAAAACTCGGGACGTTGGTGCGTTGTCTCCGCATGCGAGTCCGTTGCTCCGCGTCTCGCAACGAGACGCGGCGGCAGTGTGACATCCACCTTAACGTGATTCGTCCGCATACCAGAGTGGGTCACGTTTCTTTTCGGTTGACTGTACTTTACCTGAAGAGTTTGTACACAAAATGGCATCAAGCCTCTACTTTACTTAAGTAGGATTAAATTCTAATTCTCAAGAAACTTGGTCAATTGATACAAAAAATCCTACCAGAGACACTGAAGCAATGACTCGCACATAAGTTTTAATTCAAACCCACTTCTTACCAACGGAACTTACTCTATTAAACTACCTCAAACAAGTTTCCTACAAATTGATTTCAGAATTGAAGCTTTTCCAAGCCACAGCGTCGTTTAGGACGTTTAACACGCTATTAATATGAGGTAACATGGCAAAAGGTCCTAAGCGCCGTTGGTTCTATTCCTTTTTGATAGTTTCTGTGAAATATGATCGTTTGTTGGAAAAATTCGGCTAAGGCACAGCGTCTAAGTTGGAGTGGGCCCAAATCGCCTGAGTTATAGCTTCACCGACCTCTGGCGGGTAAATCCATGTCAGAGCTAATTTGATTTTATTTTGCCAGCATCTGTTCTTGAATTTGTATTAAGTGGGGCTAATAACAAAAGTTCGAGATACCTAAATAAAATATGAGTTATCCGGGCATAAATCACACCTCTCAATCCTCACCTCTATTGCACATATTTTCGTCCAATATTCCGCAGTGTCTCAAGACGAGAGTCTTTGACCAGTGTGGGTTGCCAGTATGACACTGAAATGTGGGCGCTTACTATGGGCCTCATAAGACAGCTTAGTCACCCAAAGGGCTATGGAGAGGGCTAAGTTGCGAGTTTCTCTGCGTAATCGCATCAGAAATGAGGCTATCCGCAGCAGAACCAAGATAACCGATATAGCCGTCCGGATCGCTAAACTTAAGTGGCAGTGCGCCGGGCACATAACACGTAGAACCGATGGAAAGGTTCTCGAGTGGCGACCACGTACCGGAAGGCGCGGCGTGGGTAGGCCCCCACAAGGTGGACTGATGACTTGGTAAAGGTTGCTGGAGTCCACTGGATGCGGGTGGCGCAGACCGGTCACTTTGGCACTCTTTGGGAGAGGTCTATGTCCAGCAGTGGACGTCTTTCGGCTGATATTATGATGATGATGGGCATAAATGGGTTGAACACCCATGACCCATGACACATGTCTTATTTTATCTAGACAGACACATGTCTTATTTAATCTAGACAGACAAGACTGTAGATTAAAAGAAACCGCACTCAAAATGGTTTATTCGTTTAGGACCTAGGATACCACAGACAGACACAGATGTTACAGATACACATGTTAAACTTATAATAGGTACTCCTCGTGTACATATTGAGAAACTTGTTACAAACTGGTGTGAATGACTAATAAAACCAAGATCCTACGAAAAAGCTCTTGAAAAGGGACAAAATACTCATTAAAGGTTGAAGTAGAACAAGGAAGCTGCAATACACGAAATCTGCAGATTTGTAGGGAGTAGGGACCACAGTACGAGTAAGTTGGCGGAGCCCCTCTAATGGGGAAGCTCCTTCTTTTCGATCTTATACCATAGGAAACGAACGACAATGGCATGGCACCAGGTCGAGAACTCGGGACGTCGGTATCTCTTGGAAGTACACCCACACAGGACAGCTGCTTTTACAGGCAGTTTCCGTTATCTTGCAACCAAATTCTGGAATAACAGTTCTCCACCAATAAGATGCTTACCATCGAAACTTTCATTTAAATCGCATTTTAAGAAGATTCCGCATGGTTGCAGATTTCGTTGTGTGACATGTGCATTCAAACCAACGTTGACTCTCCTTTCTTCCTCTTTTCCTCCTTTACGCCGACCGGTATACGTTTTTATTAAATTTTCTTCTTTTTTACCGTGTTACCACGTTTTGTCACAGATAATTGTTTTAACACAGATTGTTTAACTGCCATTACTGACTTTAGTATAGAATATAATTTGTATAAAGGCACCAAGCAGGCAAGGAATTTAGTATGCATGATAGTAGCTATAAGGTAAGTTCAAAGTTTTTGTACGCCTATTGGCAAACATAGTGAAACTGTAAAAAAATACCACCTCTGTAATTACCCATGTTTACAAATAAAACATTTACTTACTAACTTACTTACTTTGTCGCCATTATTGCCACACATCATTATTTTTCTATTTGACGGCTTAGAGCCAGGGATAGACTCCTTAAGTTGCTCGGTATCGGACATGTGGGCGTGTAAGGTGGCAGATTATCAGGCAGTAGTTAATTAAACAAGGATCACTTTCACTGATTTATATTAATGGAAACTAATAACAACTCGGTATTCTAATGATCAACATGACATAATCACTTGAGGCACGACGATCCGTCGGAGGCCTGCAATTGTGACCGCTCCGAAGTTTCGTTAGGTGCGCTTGTGGCGCTCTCTGGTCTGAAGCGCACCTTAGCCTCAAATAAGTCGATTGACGAACTTATTTTGTTTTGCCGACATATTTGTTCTGTTAGCGAATCTTTGTTTGTATAAAAAGAAAAAAAACATTATTCTGTAGAGTGCTTTCTACATACATATATCAGACGCGCTTGCGTATGTAGTACCTAATCTTCTAGTAGTGTAAGTAACTTTTCTCCCTCCGTATAATGTTTCCCTTCCACTTCATGAATATGACCTTAATTTTCTCGCATTTATCATTATATTCGCACGTAGCTCGGACTCTAGACTAACTTTAATTTGTTTTTGAAAGCTCATACGAGTTGTGCCAAAGAGTATAATGGTACTCGAACTTTTGAGGTTAATGGGCACAGTTGTGTAGTTTAGGTGTGGTGTTGTGATAAATTTGAATAGTCTTTGAAATCTCGCTTCAAGGGATCTACACAGGAAGCTTAGAATAAATTTTAAATGAAAGGAAAAATTGAAAAAAAAATAATGCTCCGGATTCGAACCGGCGACCACAGGCATTCATGGCCCGCCGCTACTAACCAACTGAGCTATGGGAACAATCCGGTTCGGGCACCAAATCCTTCAATCAGTTCTTTCATACAACGCCTTAGGGAGGCGTGTAGCGACATCTACCAGAAGACTTAGGCTTCTTAACGGCACCAACGTCTCAAATTATATTGAGAAATCGTCAGTAACGACGCGCTACCCCATACTAAATTAATTTTTGTTTTTAAGCAGTAACGCTGCTAACGAAAATTATAAATTTTAAATGAAAGGAAAAATTGAAAAATTTAATGCTCCGAGCCGGATTCGAACCGGTGACCACAGGCATTCATGGCCCGTCGCTACTAACCAACTGAACTAAGCTAAGAATATTATTATGCTGACGCCACGTTCACGTGACGCGACGGTGACGAGCATTAGTCCATAGTAAAACACTTTGACGCTGTACGCGGCGTGCAGCCAGTGGTGAGTGTATAGTCCATGTAGCGCACTCGGCGCCCCCAGGGCCGCTGCGCCCGTGTGCAACGCAGACTCTGCACCATAGGTCGTTTAAGCCGTAGACGTAAGAGTCAATTGAGTTGAATCAAAATAACAAGTATTGGTCGAACACATCCTTGGTGGGAATTCACCCGAACGTATAGTTATTACACTATCGTTTGCAAATCTCGGCAGGCGTTTGTCATATTATGTGTAGGGGGTATAATCTCAGAGCCATTTATTTGAACGTTTAAAACTTGTTCTAACGAGCTCAGACTCAACGGGGTTACGTCGATTAAGTACTGAATTTCCATTCCAAATCCATCCATACTATATTATACATCAATCGGTTGAGATTAACTGCTTCAAAATTCAGTTCCAAGATTTGTCGCACACTAACTAACTAACAAACAAACGAACTGAGAGTTGACAACGTTTCAAACGTGCTTTAGAACAACTTTCGCCGTCGGCAGAGCATTCATCCTCACACCCTGGAACCTAAATGGTCGCGTTCCGTACGGTTGTGTTGTGGAAGGAGCTCTCTGCCGAGGTTTTCCCGAGGGTATAGTATAGGGTTCTTCAAAAAGGAGTGTATAAATTCTTAAAGGGTCGGCAACGCACATGTAGCACCCCTGGAGTTGCAAGCGTCCATAGGCTACGGTAACCACTTACCATCAGGTGGGCCGTAAGCTTGTTTGCCACCGGCGTGGTATAAAAAAAGTTACATTTAGATCGGGAAATTATAAGTGTAGTGACTAAAGTTTTCATTAGCAACTGCAACATAACGTCTTTTTATGTGTGTATGCCATCATTACTATCCCAACAGAATATGAAAATCCAACGCCAATTTACAAAAAACGATTCACATAACTCGGCTACCAATAATAGGACATTGTATGACAATGGTCTAAAATAAGCCATATTACCACGAGATGGTTGTTTTCCGGAATGAAATGTTGAGAAATAGTTCGAGGAGTAATATTTAAACCAGAGTTATACTTACACTCTACTTTTCACTTACTTCAACTTACAATTATTGTAAGACATAAGTGTGATTGTAAGTGAGATATATATAAGATGTGTAATATAGGACATGCAATTATTACATGTCGTACACTACACATCCCCTGAGCTTATCAACCCATTGCTTTTGGATGCCACATTGACACATTCTTTCAGCAATCATATTCAGAATGCTGTTGTGACTTCCCCTTATTCGCCTTCTTAGTGATGCATATTTAATGGGAAACAATCATTTTACCGAAAATAGTTTCATCGATTATCGTTTCCCATAACACTATTCGCAGAATTTCATCATCACACAGGAATCATTCATCGAACTTCGTTAGATCGCTCATACATTTGATCGAAATACCATTTACACAAAAATTAACTCATCGAATTTCACTTCAATATTTTATTTGTTCATCGACATAGTCGTTCATCGAATCGCCGTTACTATAATTTTGTTTTAACATAAGTTTCAGTTCCCAAAATTCTTATTACATAGAAAATCGTTTCATCTGTGTTTGTCACTTGATAATATTTACCTTTCAACGAACTGAGTAGGTACATTTCACCGAGACTGGACGTATACATAGAGCTCTAAGCCTACCCACCTCTCCCTCTAGATATTGGATTACCTTCCTATTCTACTTTAAGGCAGGCCAGTGTAGGTACGACGACGAGCGAAGCGAGGAGGAGTGTTAGGTGAACTGTGATCCTATAGCGCGCGAGCCGAGCGAGCGCAGCGAGCGAGCCGCGGCAGCGGCCGGCGAAGCGCCAGAACCGTTTTTTTAATATCACTTACTTAGGCTTAATATTACGTCTACATCGTATACGAAGCGTATATGAGTCAATGTGGACCCATTTTATCCATTAGGTATTATATACTTAGACGAAATGACCTATAGGTAAACAGCGTGGTAGAAAAATGAAATATTGATCGTGGCAACAAAAATATATGGAACGTACCAACATTGAACCGTGTTTCGATAAATTAATACTATACACAACTGACTATTCTATGAAAAGTAAATTCGATGAATCGTTACGCTACGATTTGAGACAAATTCGAAACGATTAACGATGAAAAGTTGTTCGATGAAATAAAAAACTATGAATTGATGATTATGTGAACAAGAAATACAACGAAATGAAATTCGTGGAATAGTTTTCGGCGAAATGTAAATCGACGTAATGCGTTTCGATAAAATGATAGACACCCATATTTAATCGTGCATCCTATGCCATGAACGCAGCCAACCATCACCAACCACGCTTGAACGTTTGAACGTGGTTATACACGGTCAGAGGCGTTTATTTTTTTTAATGTTTGTGAATTAGGAAATAAAAACACCTAACGTTTGAAATGAATTACTAAATTCAATACAGCTAAATATTAATAAAATCGACCAATCACGAAACGGTTCCTGATTGGTAGATTTTAATATTTAGCTTGTATTCTGGTTAGATGATAGCAATTAAAATGTGTTTTAAAAGAGTTGTGATTATATATTACGTCCACCATAATACGGTGAACTGTTTTGATTAGTCAAATTAAAATATTTTATAAGTAAATCATACATGTTTTCCCTAGAGGCTAAGTATCTACTACTTTAGCCCCGCTTGCTAAGCCTCATATGACGCACTTTTTGATCATGAAAAGTGAAAAGATAGTAACATTGTCTCCAAACTCTTCTGTAATAAAATGAATTCTTTTAAGAAACCGATCTGTAACCGCCCGCCCATCTTCACACCGAAACAAAAAAACATCAAGAAGTGAAAGAAACTTGGGTGGAGGTCTATTTTAATCCGTTGCGTCGGATCACAATCGAATTGCAATTTTTTTGGCACTCGTTTCAATGCCCTCCAAGCTATGCGGAGGGCTATCACGAGCTATATTATATTTAATGCCACGAATGGTGGCAAATACGCCAAGAGGTAAGTTTACATACAAAAAGTGACATTTAGATCTACCTAACGTGCGTACAATGCGTTACGTGATCGACCTGATGGAACACTCGCTGTTGTTATGGCTTCGGTCATCAGTGTTTGTAACGGAACGGACATACTCGTCGGTGTGTTTCTGTATAAATAAAGCAACCAACTACATCATCATTGATGTAAAAAAGAGAGAGGATGACAAGTTTTATTTCACGCCAAAAGTTGGGGAATTGAGTTAATAAGTAAGGGGGAAAAGGAAATCAATAATTAGGCTAGCATTTAATAGTGTAGTTAGTCAGTATCAAAACATTACTTCATTTAAAGAACATTGTATGGGTTTATTCCACGTAATGACAGTGGTTACAAGGGTTTATAAGAGTTCCATGTGAACTAGAATTATAATAGTCATTCAATATACTATGGGAAAAGTAATATTTCTACTCTGGCAATATTTGTCTTTCTGGAAGCGTAGGGCGACCATACGGATTTCAATCTTAATACCTAGAGCGTTAGGAGCTAAATTAAATGGGCGATACGACCATTGTCGGGGAGTGGGATAGATGAAATCACGTGTTTATTGCAAACCGAGTATTGGCACGTGAATACGTACAACTGATTTTCGACCTTATTACCAAAGAGTTTAAGTGTTTCAAAGATAATGATGATACTATTATCAATCAATCAATTGAGCAATTATTTATTCTGCAAATGGGCCACGTTGGCATTTTTATATGTCAAACGGTAAATTACAATAAAATGACAATAATCGTACCTTATAATAGTTATAATCATTTTCAATGTGTAGATTAAGGACTGATATAAACGGTTAACAAAATCGGTGGTGTCTGAGAATGGCGGGTATCAAGGTGCATGCGGGAGAAGTATTGATTTGGAGTGATGATTGTTTCCGAAACTTAGTTGGGGTTAATTATTACTACCTAATCAACCGGAACACTGTCCAGGTTTACAGTATACCTGAGGGGTCACGCTAGCGTATAACGGTGTCAATTAGCGTGATCCAGAGTCTTTTGCTACCAGATTTGAGGTGTGATCTGGCGTCTACCTTTTTTATTAACACAGGAGACGAAACTCTTAACCAGGGCCCTCGCGTCTCTCAAAACAACTGACGGTGGAAACGTGGCTTGAGCATTTATGTGACGATAAGCATAGGAGGATATCTCCGCTCGTGGAAACCGCAACCGATCGGTTTCCACGAGCGGGGTCGTTCAGTGTTAAATATACTTATATATCAACATACCGTATGTCCAGTTAGTGCATCTTACTCGCTGTTTCCCTTTAGCCTACGGGCACAGCGGGGGGAGATGAATTACACAGGCTGCTAGAGGGTTGTCATCTCAGTTTCGCCGACTGAACTAATTACAGCTTCAATAGGGATACATTCTTGCTTCTGAAATAAGGTATGGTTCCAGGAGTAAGCAGAATAGGGACTGTGGGGTAGACGTTAGGGATAAATTCACGCGTTATGGGATGATAGGTTTATAACTGTATTTACTACAACGAAAGATACTCCAATAACTTGTTTTGATTAGCTAAAACTAATCATTATTCTGAATGGTTTTCATGAAGACCACATTGTAAGGATAGCTGAGGTTACTTCAATAATAATAATTAATCTAAATGAATGTCTAGTTTCTGTGAAATGCATGTGAGGTATTGTAACGGTGTGGCATTTATCAACCATCATAGTAAGGTAACGTTTCTATTCATAACATTGAGATATCAGGGTTGCTTCAGAAAGATGAAATAACTCTGGTTTTGATGACAGGCAGAGCAGTTCATCAAATCCATTTAAAGTATCTTAATATTATGAGTAGATATTCTCCACTCAAGGCAATTTATTGTTGTGAGTGGACTCTCTTCATTTATGGTACGCTTTAGGACAAATATTTCACATGTAAGGTACGGTTTGCATTGGCATTATTCCAATAGCCATAGGTATAGAATGGTCTAGGTATATATTGGCCATATGTGTTGTAAAACTTGTAAATACAACAATTATTAACATAAAAAGATGTCAGTCCAGTTTGTCTCGGTGTATCTTCTCGAAACTGACCGCTAGGTTGGAGACACTGGTAGATTCATTGTCAGAGTCTTAAACTCATAGGTAGCTAGGAAGGTAACTTGGATAGGACGCTCTTTCCCCATCCTAGACTTGAGAAGTAGCATGTGTGAGTACAAGAAGTCCACACAACCCGTCGATAGTGCTTTTGTTCCAAAAAACCAAGTATTTAGGACAAGCGACTAGTTTACTTTAGGTTCAAATAAATAATATTAATTTATGTTTTATAAAAGCTACTTCCAAGTCCAACCGAGCGTGTAATAAGTGGTAGGGGATTTTCTAGCCAAAAATAAAAATATTTATAATCATAAAATAGCGTTTATAATCTTAAATTAACTAATACTTAATGTATAATTATAATTTTAAGATACCTACAGCGAATGAATTATTCTTCCAAACCTTAGGACTTCATTATCATTAAAAATAGGAGATTAGTAGCTGAAAGCAGCGTTCAGATAGGTTCATTTATTGCGCGGAATAGACTAGCTTTAATTTAATGATGAAGAGTCCAAAACCTGTCAAGCTTTCATAAAAGGACATGGGTTATTACGGTACACAACACTTCAGGGTTCTACCACTAGACGATCACATTTGGCCAAATCTTCAGGTATTCGTAATAAAAGCACGCAACAAAAGTAGGTTTATTAAGTAAGTAAATAGAGGGCGAGCTACAATAGGGGTTAGTGTTAGAACTTGATTAGCTTTTTGTGGGAGTAATTTATTCAGTATTTCCGAGCTTCGGCGTGGAGCTTCTTCAGTAGGTTTTAGTGCGTAGAGTTTTCATGTCGGGGTAGTTGGGGTTTCACTGCATTCCGACCAGGAAGATAGTTTAGTTGTTACAATGTGGTGCGCGATGACCAGGACGTTCGGTAGCTTTATTTTCGGTAGTTGAGGTGTTACATGTTGTGCTTCCACGGGCGCCAAATATGAGTGAGATCACATTCCAACGTGAAAATGAAAAGTATTGGAATCTGGTTGGAATTGGAAGCGGCGGAGCAAAATAGGCCTCTTGCTTCAATCGTCCGGGCACGCTTATTGGAAAACTTTGTGCCGGTCGCGCTTGTAATGATCGTCGAGACATTGATAGTGACATTTGGATTCTTCGGTAAAATTTCAATGTGGATTCTTAAATCGGATTCTTTATGCTGGAAATGAAATTTTTTAGTGCCTTTTTTTTTATGCTTATGCTCGAAATTAACGTCTATTACTACTATTATTTTAGACGACGGGTTAGCCTAGTCACTAGGCCCTAGTGGGTAGTGACGCTGCCTACGAAGCTGATGGTTCCAGGTTCGAATCCCGGTAAGGGCAAAAATTTGTCTGATGAGCATGAATATTTGTTACTGAATCTTGGATATTTCCTATGTACATGAAACATTTTATCAAGTCGAACCGTACGTTTTTAGTAAAACGCAACCCTTTTACTAAGACTCCATTGTCCGTCCGTCTGTCTGATTGTCGGTCCGACCGTCTGTCACCAGGCTGTATCTCATGAAGCGTGATAGTTAGTTGTTGAAATTTTCACAGATCAGCACTAGTAGATTAACAGTTGAAATTTTCACAGATGATGTATTTCTGTTGCCGTTATAACAACAAATACTAAAAAACGAAATAAAACTAATATTTAAGGGAGTTCCCATACAATAAACGCATTTTTTTTTGCCGTTTTTATCAGCAGCTAGAAGCTAGTTACATAACTAGCTTCTGCCCGCGACTCCGTCCGCGTGGAACTCGTTTATATCGCAGCTCCATACAAACATAACCCCCCCATTTCACCCCCTTAGGGGATTATTTCTGAGAAAAAAACTATCCTATGTCACTCTCCATCCCTTCAACTATCTCCATTTGAAAAATCACGTCAATTCGTCGCGCCGTTTTGCCGTGAAAGACGGACAAACAAACACACACATACGCTTTCCCATTTATAAATGTTAGAATGGATATGGATGGTACGGAACCCTTTGTGCGCGAGTCCAACTCGCACTTGGCTGGTTTTTTTAAAAGTAAAATTTGCGCAAGAACGCATGCGGAGTCGCAGGATCTAATATAGCTATTGTCCAGCCGGAAGGCATCATCATCATCATTATTGAAGAGCTAGGCTCTAGTCGGTGGAGGAACCGCCACTGATTTTTATTCTCTGCCGGCCTCTTGACGACTTCCTTTACTTGTTCTATACTATAGGTATAGTCACCAGCAATAAGATCTGCCACAACATAGCACGCATAAATATCTGACACGGCTCTATGTCTAATGCCATAAGCACGTGTCAGATATTTTTGCCACCTTTGTTTCGGCAGATATTGATCCCGGTGACTGTACTGGGGAATAAAAGATTATGAGAAGTTTCGGAGGGCAACCTTTTACATGCAAAGTTATAGTTACTAAACTTTCTTGGACACCCTGAAACAAAACTAGTTCACACGTTACCTAAAACAATCATCATATCAGCCGAAAGACGTCCACTGCTGGTCATAGGCATTAGGTTACCTATAACAATAATATGTATAGTATATTTGCGGACAATCGTACACAAATCGACCTAGTCCCAAGCTAAGCGAAGCTTGTACTATGGGTACTACAATACCCTTGAAAGTAATTTTACTTCTCATGCTTGTAAAGTTATTATGTACGGGCTGCACAAAATGAAGCTACGCTCTACCATTGTATGGGATACAAAGTAAAAAAAAACTGCTAAATAAAATTTAATCTGCAAGTAGACCGTAATGTCACTTAAACAAGCCAAATTCGACTATAAATTCGAACATCACCGAAACAAACTCAAGGGACAGTTTTTTTTTCAAAAAGTTATTAGATTGAGTGGATGTACTTTTGCTTTTGTGAAAGGTTTTACAACGACAGCAGATCACGTAATATGAATACCTGAATATGAACACAAAAAAAAAACTACATAAATCGATATTCTAAAATAAAACATGTCAACATTATATGTATACTTATATCGTTTTCTGACTTAATTTTTCCTGTTAACAGCTGTACAAACAACTACTGACCAAGACGGGCGCCATTCGACCTGTTTTATTGACATTGTGACATGGCAATCACATAGAAGTCTTAAACATATGCTGAATTTCGTCATTAAGGTCATGGTCGCCAAATTGAACCTGAAATAGTGAACAAAATGAACAAAAAAGAGTCCATACTATTTAGATATTTAATATTTTTGAAGAGATCAAAACAATATCCTAAAGGGCATCGCAAAAGCATTAATCGCTTAATTCTCTACTATTTTAATGTTGTGAAGCGATAACGAAATCAATATAATTATGTTAATGTATATGGTGTTAATCACTTCCAGATAAGTTATGATAGAAACTACGTGCAATAATTTTATGTAACTATCGATCTTATTTGTCTGATTAGTTCAATAATTCGTTATCGCAATTAATAACACAAAAATATTGATACCACACATTCGCATTGACCGGGTGACGTCATCCTACACACGGGATGAGCGTCGTAGAGGCCAAAGCATAATTTCGCGTAATAAATCATCGCCTCCGTGGCGCAATTGGTTAGCGCGTTCGGCTGTTAACCGAAAGGTTGGTGGTTCGAGTCCACCCGGGGGCGTTTATTTTTACTTTTTGTAATTTTTTTTGTATTCACTTTTTTTAATGACTCCGTTGTGTATTTTTGTTTTTTTTGTTAAGGTAATATTAACAAATCATGCCGTCAGCAGTGAATGTCAAAAGACGTTTTGAATGGAATGTGAACCACCTTAAATAATGTAGGTAGTTTAAAAACTGTTACTTTTATGAGAGAGTTCAGTACAAATATTTCAGAAGCCTAGTTTAGAACTCCGCTAGCTTCTATAGCTTATTAGAACGGGGAAAACTAAGTCTAACTACAGATTTACTGGGTCAGGACACGTAGCTCAGGTCAGGTTAATCTACAGCAACAGTACGAAATAACTTCTAAGTAAATCGATTAAACAAAAAGAAGTATAATTATAAGATTTATAAGTATTAAATGTTTGTTTGCGTCTATACCAGTAAACGCCTTTGAACGGTAAAGTTTACTCAATAAGAGGTCAAGGCAAATTAATTTGTAATATATGCTATTATGTGCGACTGGTTGTTTCATTGACAATTTTAATATATAGAGAGCGTAAGAGCGCCCTTTTTGACAGTTACGTGTACAAACAATGTTTATTCAGGCCTCCTCTAGTGAGGCTTGTGCGCGCTCTGTCACTGAGCGGATCGCTCCATACTAGTACAATCGCTCAAATGTACTAGTTCGGTCTTTTAGTTCACTAGTACACTAATCCAGTTCAAACAGTTTTCGTTCCTTGCCGCTCGCGTACGCCGAGAGCAATTCGGATACGTTCGGCCGCTCGGTCATTCATTCGGATCGCATCGTTTTGCTGTCAGTGTCACTGCTCGCTCTTCTCTCTCTCTCTCTGGGTCTCGCTCCGGGTGAACTAAACGCGCTAAAGAGCGGAACCGTTGCGGAATAGTTTGGTCTAGTAGTGTCGGGAATTAGGTCTTTTTATTAGTTATTAGTACATGTAGTACACAAGCCTACCTCTAGTTGTGGGCTCTTCAAACAGGCGGAGACACAAGTGTAACTACACCTGTTAAATTAAATTATGTATATTGTAGGTCTCAACCTCAGAACATTGTTCTGAGGTCTCAACTATATATAGCTAAGGCCTTACTTTTTTATTTATATCTCAAACTTATTTTGAAAAGGACGAGTACCTATGTCTTTGGTAATTTTTTTTTCATGTACGTTCTGACATTGAGATAAACAACGTGTTTTTGTTACTTACCGTCTTAGAGCCGAAGCCCACTTAAAGTATCCAAAACGTACTCATCATTCGTGGAAAAAAGTAGTTAAGTTTTTATTAGTGAGTAATAAAAGGTAATTAAGTTTGATAAATCCTGTATGACGCGCGGTGCGAAGTTCATTCACCCGTGTAGAGTTCGCACTTATCTACATGATGGCGCAGCTGTCACTGCGGTCACTCGGTTGGATAATATGTTTAAAACTAATATTAATACAAAAAGTATACATAAAAAAAACACAAAAAATGTAAGTATACATCAACTGGGCTTCGGGTCTAAGACGGTTAAAAAAACACCGTGTACTCGTATAGTCAAGAGCAAAAGTTTCAGGTACAGTTTGTACTGAAATTCTATACAAAGTGCACCCGAAACTTTTGCTCTTGAGTATTAATAGACCGATGTTGTAGTACATCATTTAGGAAGTATTTCTTAACAGCTTGCTAACATCAGATCAACAATAGTATGTGTGGGCACAAGTTGTATTCAATTCAGCTGCAAATAGAGACAATAGGGTTGTCAATCTGAACCTACGACTGTCTGAAAAAAAGTCCTGTGGGAAATTTGGATAGCCCCCGGGGACGATTTGACAAAGTTTCCAGCCGCTGACTTTTTAAACTATTTTTATTCTTAATATTTGGCCTGTCGAGATGCGACCGTGAAATATTTTGTTAAAAAGTTTTGATTGTGTTAATATTTTAGTGAAAAAGTTTTAAGTTTTCATCTAGGTAGGATTAGGATTTTACAGTGATATTATTTTTGTATTTCATTTTATTCGGTCACATTATCCGATTTAATAAAAAAACAATGAATATGAAATACTCATATGATATGTATGAAGTTGGCGAATATTTATTACCTATGAATGAATATTAAACTTGACAGTTGAAACAATTGGTGAAACTAAACGATTTATGCATATACCTACAATACAAGGAGCATTATTATTTTATCGAAATATTGAATTAAACTTATATTTTTCTACTATAATACGGCTTGAAACTATTATGTACATGTATCTATACCTATCTGATGGTGATAGTCAGCTATATAAGGTGCCATCGAATTAGGTATTACCAATATTTTAAGAGGTTTTACATTACATCAAAACAATTAACTTTAAGTAGAAATTAAGATAACTTTCTATATGATATTTTTGTTTTAATTTTTAGAACAAAATAAATAATTTAAAATTTCGTTCAAAAATAACCATCCTGTGTATTTAACAGACAAGGTGTTTAACACTTGCTGTCAAATGAACATCGCTGTGTGTGACACACGCATGGACGTACACTAATCTGGACTGAGTACTGCGATTAAAAAAGCGTAGCCGACAGAGAAGTCATACTAGAGAATTGCATCTCGTTCTAATTAGGGTGACCAAGTACCTATGCGGATATTAGGATTTATAAAAATTCTTGTTTAGAGAGTGATGAACTGGTAAACGTGCCGGGAATCCTCTGGATGCGCGTGGTGCAGAACCGTTCGCTTTGGCAAGTAATACAGTCCAAATAAATTATTCTTCTATTACAAATAAATAAAACTCACGAATAAACTCCTAATAAAAACATCATGTTCCTACATATATATTTTATTTAAACATAAATACATGTTTACTAACGTCCGTTTGACACTTAGCGGACTTCGGTCTCGTTTAGGGCACAACTGGGATTACCGAGAATAACGGTAGGGGAGGAGGACGATGATGATGACATTTTTACTAAATGTTTACTGACGTCTTATGACTCCATAAAATTCTGACGTCATTTAGGTTTTTGATGTTTCATTAAAAGTTTCTAATTAGATTTTATCAGTAGAATGCCGAAATACTTAATGAAATAACAACATATCTTGTAGAAATATTTATTAATTCGTCGCTTCGTTTTGCCATGGGAGACGGACAAACAAACAAACACACACACTTTCCCATTTATAACATTAGTATGAACACAGTATAGAAGAATATGGAAGTATGGATAGTACATTTTTAAAATATTAAATGAAATAATTTAACATAATTGCTCTGCCGACTTATCTACGACATTGCATTCTCACACCGGCCCAAATCATAGTCACCCTAATAAGTTTGGCATATGGTTTTGTCGTTTTATCGTAAAATAAAGCAAAATGTTCCTTACCTGTGAAATGATATTCCACAATTATTAAAGCTTTCGCTTTTACATCCCTTTATACAACATATTTTCACCATTTTTTACTAAAACAAGGCAACAAGAGTCCAATGATAATATTTGAAAAATAGATGTCAACGTTGGGGATACAAGTCAATATTTAAAATTACCACTTGATTACCTCAATATTTAATGCGTTACCATGTTTTAATAAGTAAATTAAAACTTAGGTATAAAGTAACATCTCCTATATAATGTCGGCTCGTAATTATGAGCAGGTATTTTTTTTCAGTATAATTTAATACCTGTTAATACCACTATATTTATCATTATTATTTTTACATTGGCAACTCGTGCGAGTGGGACACCATCCTCGGGTTGGTTGCTCTCGCTCGGAACGCTTTCTCTAGTAGTCTTTTATCATACAATTGTGTACCTACCTCGTTCGGTAATATGGTTCAATTTTGATTGACTAATAAAACTTAGTACTCAGTCCAGATTAGTGTACGTCCATGGACACACGTCAATGATTCGCGGTAAAATTGTTAAATATCTCATTAACAGGGTGTTTTACGCAGTAATGTTGTTTCCTTATTTATCTTAAAAAATTAACACAATCTATTAAATATTTCTTATATAAATAGACTCCTAGAGACGAGTACTATCAATTCTAAAAGTATTGGTACCTAATTCAAATGCACCTTATTTATATGTTATATAATATATGCTTGTTTGGACGTGAGTCACTTTCTATTTAATTCCCATAACTGCCACCAATTCATCAAATAACACCAACAATTACTAATTTACCCCATAATCTAGTAATTCACTAACACCCGCATTCCCATGAAAACATGATAAATGTCGACATTGCCCCGCCTCGTTTTTACCCCGTTTAATTTTTTACGTCCGAAAATTTTAACCAACCAAATGAATTGGGGTAATTGCGTGATTTATGCTCGTGTGTGGAATGCTTTTAAATTATGACGCGCTATCAATCAGAAAGTACGGCCAACTCTAAAATATATACCTACACGATTTTGAGACTGTTCCAGCCCCAGTCGAGACATATTGGGGCCTTTTATTTCTGTGTGGTATTTGTTAAGAAGTTTAAATGCCAGTTCACTATTAGAGTAGAAGGAAGTAATTTTCCCGTGTCTTGTTTTACAAATATAATATTAAAACATCGAGCGGAGAGATCCAAATATCGCGAAGTTATAGTTTTTTATGTCAGTAAAAAGGCGTGTGACAACAAAATAGTTTGTGAGCAGGTTCAGGTGTTATAATTAGTACATTACTGCAGAGGCCGTGAAGTAAGGGATTGCTGGACGAGCTTGGGGTAGACCAGTCCAGTAATCCCTGTTCCGGCTGAGGATTTGCTTTTCTCAAACGCTGTGAGGAAATATTAAAATTAAAATAAATAGAAGTGGATCAATTAAATAATGCTTCGTTGAAATTACAATCGGAACGAAAGTTCGGAAAACAATTGTGTAATTTGCCGCCTTTTTTATTTTTTAAACATGGCATTTGAACAAGCCGTCGAGCACCATGTTTAACCGCACATAAGTATAGCACCATAGATTTGGTTTTTTTAGGTCGCAAGTATGCTTACAGAGTCTAGTGGTAGTTGGCAGTATGTAACTTTTCTTTAATATTAGTAAGCAAATTTAAAAAGTTAGAGAAGCGGATAATAATGTTTTTAGTTAGGGTTTTCATAAACAAGCAAGTTTTCATAGCCACAAACAAGAAACTTCTTGCCTTCATTTCGTGATATAAACGCATACATTCAGAGCATGTTTGAGAAAATTGTATTTTTGACAACTCTTTTTTTTCACACCGAGCATAAATCACCTGACCGAGCCTGTTATTAACAGTTATTAATAGCTCACAGAGCCACTAATGTCATAGATTAAGTGCATAGTTTTAATAAATAGGAATTTTTCCAGCTACTTAACCTTTGAGCAATTGAGTGGAAGGCATGTATATGTTATTGAAAGAGGAAAAACATTATAACTGTACACTCCGCTCATTATTTAACAATCCGAAAACGAAAGACTACAATAGAAACACTTAAATTTTATTTCCCCCTTCAAAAAATATCCGAAGCTAACATTTAAATTAACAGAAATGGTGTTTAGAACGGTCCCCAATTAATTATCGAGCTACCTATTTTGTCCCGTTTTTTCCCACAGGAGAAAACGGGACGGGTGATGAAGAATTCGAAACTAATTAGACCGCCCGTGGATGTTTTTAATTATTAATATCCTTATAGTTTTTTCGTTTGTATTAATTGTTATTAGGGTACGGCTTGAGTAGCGTTGTGGGTTTATGTTTTTTGTGGAGTTCCTTTTGATATCTCTATCTTTTTTTGAACGCGCGAGCGTAGCGGACGAATTTCGCCGTTTCAGCTTGAGACAAAATGCTTTCGTATGCCGGTTGTCTGTCTGTCCAGCTGTTATCCACAGGAGACATTTCACAGCCGATTCTCGTGAAATGTTGTGGGTCCAATAATTACAGTTTTTTTGTCGATCCGGTTTTTCTAAAAATTCAAATAAAAACTTGTTTTGGAATAATGAAGCTCGCGAGTACTACTAGAAGAGAATAATAATAATATGCCATTTTTTCAGACATGTAAGGCCCATAGGCATCGCTATAAACTATATAAGCTTAGCTGCCGTGAAAGTTATACTTTAAGGTGATTTTCCACAGACTAAGCTGCGCAGCTAAGGATATGATGAAATTTAGTGTAGTGAGTAATGATCTGCCCGCGAAGCTGACAGTCCTGGTTTTAATTCTCGGTAGCGGCAAATGTATGTATATACTTTACTGTATACAAAACACAGGTAAAATGGTCGACTGGATGCGGGTGGCGCAGGACTGGTCATTGTGGCACTCTTTGGGGGAGGCAGCAGTGGATGCTTTTCGGCTGACATGATGATGACATATATAAATATCTTTTAAATAATAATATAAATAAGTTGTCACGAATTTCAAAGTCAAGCCAGCGACGGCATGGGGTAAAGTAAGACAGGTTAAGGCGCCGTAGGTTCATGGTCTTCTCTCCCTCTCACTGAGCTTAAGCGTGAGCGAGATGGAAGTGCGTGCTCGGAAGCGCGGAAATCATGTTTTTTAATTTTAGTTTTTTTGGCGTTTAAATAAATAATAAAGTAAACACTGATTTCTCTCAAACATGATATTGCCAATTTTTAGAAGCCATTTTAATATTTTTAGCTTTTGTGCATAAATTGTAAGACTTATTTTAAGTGTATTTTAGACCCTTTTAGACCTATGTTCGTGTTTTTTTTCTATCGAGCGAAAATTGCTTAATCATGTTTCTAAACACTGATCTCCCTGCAGAAAAGCCTCAAGATTACTATTCGTATTTTTTTAAAACCATATTATTATAAACAGACGCATAATATTGTTTCAAAAAATCTGTTCGCTCAACTTCGCTGAACCTACGGGGCCTTAACGAATGGCTTGACAGGTGGTTGGGGCAAGAACCGCTGCCCACGGTCTTGCCCCAACCACAGTTGGCGGTGAAAGAAGCACCATCTGCTCGTGACAAGTGCGAATTTATAGCGGCCGTTTGGCTCACATACAGCTTAGGCAGCTATAAGTAGGCGTGTTAGGGACAAAACCCACGATAGATGGGAAATTAATTAAATACAAACAAAAAAAAGAAATACTCTACAAGTAAAAAAAATGCCCCAGATCGCTGCCAGGCGGTTGTGTTTCACCCCGCCGGTCACCCGTCACGAAACTAGACCTCTACCTACGCTTGGTTACTACCTACGCATCGCGGTGTCAAGATATATTTGTGGGTGAGCGTTGAGGTGAGCTTAAAACACAAACTTTTTTTTTTTAAACAAGTTACAGAAAAGGCATGATGTTGAAATTGATAACGTAGTGATGCTAAATGGAGTAAACCATCAAATTATCGTAATAAAGTATAAATTTTAATTAAAATCGCAAAAAGATATATACCTTGAAAGTTTAGAAAAAGTTACCAATATAATCCTTACGCTTTTATAGACACAAAATTGTATAACAACTATGCACTTAAACGCAGTATTTCGCGACCGAATCTACAATTTAGCTGATTTTCCATACAACGATACATATATGTACCTACTTTGTACTAACAAATTATGTCTTATTCTGTGCTATCAGTATGAAGCGTTTTGCATTGCCGCCTGGGAGGTCAATCTTGGTCTCAAATGTTTGGGTACCATTTCGTCCTATTACTGCAAATACCAACTAAGTGACTTTTTGCCGAAGTGCCTTTTATTATATCAAAAGAAATATGTTTTCAATATCTACAGACTGGTAAAACCCCTGTTTCGCTACGACGCCGCGTTCAGGAGATAGCTAAAGTATAAAGCGACATAATTACTAATTTTGCGGCATTTAAACAGGCAAAACTCGATATGTGTATGTTAATACGCTTATTTTTGTTTTTAACTTCAGATAAAAACTGTTATAGGCATATAGTGTTTTTTTGCATTAACATTTTATTGAACATGACCCAATATATATTCTCAGGAAATATGTTCTATTTATACTTAATTGTTTTTAGCATACACATGTATCTACTAACTTATATTTTTTAACGCCAGGAAATATAGATCAAATATCGTTATCACGTTTTTCCAGAACATTTTTATAGTCATTAACGACAATATCTTACTGCCATGATATTGTACGGCACCTTAATTGGTTTTACCCGTACAATTTTACTCCGACTAAACACTAAGTTGTACAGGAAGAAACGACTAAGTGCGCATACGAGCTTCGCGCCGCAGCTAACATCACTCAGTTGCTGCTCACACGCCGATTTGACGGTTTGTTAATTGTGTTTAAATATCGAAAAAGAGTTAAATTGCCTGTTTTATGACGGTGTACGTTAAAAATGAGTTCAAGAAGCAGAAGACTCGTTAGACTTCAAACCTGAGACCCTGGGTGAGGTAGAGCGATTTTACGGACAGCTATATACGGCAACGAGCAGACCCGAAGTTCGTCAGGCGGAAGACCCTAGAGCTAGACTAACCCGACACTCTACCGACGACATCCCGGACATCAGCCTGTACGAGATTGTAATGGCTCTTAAGCAGCTCAAAAACAACAACGCACCCGGTGAAGACGGAATAACAGCCGAACTTTTAGCCGTGGAAAACCGGTCCTTACGGCCCTTCAGAAGTTGTTCTGTTCTGTTGTTTCTGCACGAACGTAGTTTATAGCCTGGATTAAAATATAGGATAGTTTTTATCCTAGGTCCACATAGACAAAGCCGCGAAGTCGCGAGCGGAAGCTAGTGAAGAATAAAAGTAGGTAATAATAATGTCGTAATTAAGTATAGTGAATTTAATAAAATCTCCGACTATAAAGGAAACAAAAAGATAATAAAAAAAGACTTGTTTGTTAGTGAGGTAACAAGCCCACAAAATGCGTCGGGGGTTGCCGTTGCCTGGACGATTATTACAGGACGCGGCGAGATAGACTATCTGTCTTTTTCTAATTAGAACACTGAGAAAGAGACAGATAGTCTATCTCGCCGTGACACAGCTCGCGGACGGTTTGTTATGGCGGTGCTACACATAGACAAATATTTTGAACAAAGACTCCGAAAGACTTTGCTCACACATTTGAAAAAATGTTTATGTACACTGCCACACTTGCTTCAAATGCATGTTCAGTCTACAGTGTTCGCGAAGTCAACAAACAAGATGGACGACGGATTTGTTGACGCGGTCTAGCTATATTATTTAGCCGCTTGTAATTATTACTTACTCCATGCGCGACAAAAACTAAATTGGCCTAGGAGAAGGCGCGAGTTGATGTGTGAAATGTATCGTAACAGAACAAGGTAGGTATATTTCATGAGAGAGTAACTAAACTTTGTGGCAGCCTACCCAACATTTGACCTTTGAACGCTTTGATGTGCGCTCGAAAAACCGACAACGCATGGCGAAGTTCAAATGTGTGATCAAATAAGCAAATAGCGGTGCTTCACATGTGATCAAATATGTGTTCAAACATTTGTGCTATAATTGGCGTCGGCTTAATTAACTAGCTGACATGATATCAACTAAGATGTTGTAGGGATTTGTTTGAATCGTCTGTTGCCGGCTACACACATAGCACAAATGTTTGAAAACATATTTGAACACATATTCAATTCAATTGAACAAATTAGCAAATTCCGGTGCTTCACGTATGATCAAATGTGTTTTTAAACATTTGTGCTAGGTAGTATGTGTGGCGCCGGTATATCACTAATTATTAATTAAGCTTTAGAAATAATAGATAAGTAAATAGCAATGAAAATGCTGTGGTTTCTCTTCAATTGCGAGGATCAAAAAAATAAATAAATAAGGCTAATGGAATTAATCAAACACCAAACTCAATTGATGACCTCGTTGAATATACATATGTAACATGTAGGATTGTTTTGTAAATATAAATATAATTAAGTTTAACAATAAAACTATTCATTTATTCCATAGTCGAGTGCAGCACAAACAAAAATGAACGTGGTCCTCACGAATTTTACAAATCTCATTACATCGTATCTTAAATTCACTTACTCGTATCATTTAAATTTCAACTTTCATTGTAAGTTATAAGGTATGTTTTCTGTTTTCAATGACTGGTTAAATAAGAGTTATTGTAGGTTACACGTCGATTTATTTGTTATGCTAACGAAGCATACAAAATAATTAAATTCGAATGTGTGTAACGAGGTCGTTGTTTATTTTTATTATGTGTAACGAGGTCTTATCGCAGTCAGAGTGCATTTTCAATTAAGTTTGAATAACCAATTGTGGAACATGCAGTGACTTCGGGTAAGTGAAAATGTAGGTGCCCACTATTGTGGGACAGTCGAATGCATGTTAACACTTTCGCAACCAAGAACCCGCGGGTGCCTACGCCGTAGTTGCTTTCCGCTACATACGAGGAAAACCACAGGATCGGCTACGAGCGTAGCGCGCAGCGATTCTTGGTAGCGAAAGGGTTCAATTAACGACGGGTAAAGTAGTTGGAGGCGACCTGCAAGCTACCAAAAGGTACCTAACTCGGTTACGGATTTTTAAAAAGTTAGCCTATGTTTCTTTATTTTTTTTTATCAAGGCCATACTTCGCTTGGTACCCATAAAAGAAGCAATTTAGGTGTGCACGAAATTAATAACTATGGCTACAGCAAGCAAGTGAGTAGGTATGTAGTGACGCGGTCACCCAGCCTGCCTTTCGGACGGACAATATTAACTGCGTGAGAAATGAGCAACTAATACAAGATGTGGTGGAGGTGAATGGAGATTTGCTGGAGAGAGAGTAACCAATGAAGTAGTACTGAATAGAGGTGGGGCAAACCGGGCAGTTAGGAGAGAAACTAAGAAAACAGAAAAGGGAAGATGATAGGACGCCTCATACGAAATGATAACTTCTCAACAGATATAAAAAAAAATTAAAACGTCGCATACGACAAAAAATTGTGTATATCAATTAAAACACCACTACATAACATCAAACATTACGTTGTTATACAAACTTTAAATTTATATTTAAAAGGGTGCACACTAATAGCGTCCGCGCACATGTCAAACATAAATTTCCCCACTTACTCTCTAAACCTCCTATCTATTCAATTTCTATCATTGCAAAACTAACCGTATTACTATGAATTTAACGTTCATGTTCTTAAACAAAAGAAGACAGTTGTGAGGTATTACGTCCAGTATACAGAATTCAGACAGGACAACCATAAATTACATGTACACTATAAAGGACTCCCGCTGTTTCCTACTTACCTGCTTGTTTTAAATAAATATTAAAGTCGTTAAGATAGTTCTACACCTGGTTTCGCGTTTAAGAACTTAAATAGTCCACCAGAAACGCTTATGGTCGCAGTATAGTTTAAAGCAAAATACAAAGAACGTATGGGTACCTACGCATTTGACCACTATCTCGCCTTATGTTAAGTGATGATGAGGTCGAGGGTGTTACACGCATACCTAGATAATGCCTATTCACACTCGTCTTGATATTAAGACGAAATTGAAGACGCATTGTATTGCATTCCTGCACAAGTTTTTTGAAATATCTTGTTGTACACTCAGCAACAAAAGTAGCTACGCGGCCCGAGTGCTCAAAATGACCTCGACTCTAATGTCAAGCGGATAAGTACTGCGCAGATCATTTTGACCGCGTTATTTTGCGTAGCTAACTTCCGTTGCTAACTGTACGAGCCAAGAGTCAAACCCACCACCAACTTTGAAGTCAACTTACCCTAGGCTAAATAAACGTTAAGACGATAATTAGTTAAACTAATATAACTAATTTAAAAGACCAGTGGGCGGGGCACTTAGCACGTAGAACCGATGGCCGTTGGGGCGGAAAGGTTCTCGAGTGGCGACCACGTACCGGAAGGCGCAGCGTGGGTAGGCCCCCGACAAGGTGGACTGATGACCTGGTAAAGGTTGCGGGAGTCCGCTGGATGCCGGTGGCGCGGGATCGGTCACTTTGGCACTCTTTGGGGGAGGCCTATGTCCAGCAGTGGACGTCTTTCGGCTGATATGATGGTGATGATAATGATGAAAAGACCATCGCCCATCAGAAATCATGAGCCAAACCTCTCTTTAAAATGTATTTTAAGTCCAGATAAAAATTATAAAATACAACCAATTATGTCATTAAATTGCTTCACCGTACCCATAAAACATCTAAACCGGCCCATTCATCTACATTTTACTATCCAATGGGCTCTATACACTCAGCACTAAAATGGCTGTACGTTTTTAAATATATTTCTGGTTTTATCGGCCTTTGTTATCATGACTTTGAAGACAAAATTATGTCACGAATTTAAAAACAGTGTGTTTGCTTTTATAAAAATCGTATAGAATGCTTCATTAGTTCGCTCGTTTGTAGGTGAAAGTTGACTTACTTACCAAAGTCTAATTGAGTAGAAATTAATGCAAGTCGGATGACAATGATATTACTATGGTACCATAAAGCTTGTCCGATGATGGAGACGGAAGATGATAGGAATTGCACAATAACAGTGGATAAATTTGTAGTTAGTGGCTCCTGGGAACGAGTAGTTTCTGCACAAACAGTCGGCAACAAAAGCCAAAGCCAAAAATGCAATACTTTGACCGAAACATAGTGTAGAAGCTATTTTGGCATATTTGTTTTAAATTTGGCGAATTTTAAGTATGATTACAAGGGCCGAACATACAGGCTGGATTCCAAGACCGAAATCCACCACCGAATTCGTTTCCATAATTTACGACCTCTGTAGCCTAGTTGGTAGTGACCCTGCCTACGAAGCCGGAGGTCCCGAGGTTGGAACCCGATTTGTTTGATGAGCATGGATATTTGTTCCTGAGTCATAGATGTTTTGTATCCTTTTACAACCGAAGAATCGTAATTTACAAAGTCAAAAATGAACTTAATGACAATTGTTAAAAAAACAATACAATGTAATTATCTGGCACTACGATCGTACCAGGGTGTAAAGGGTTAAATATTTATGTATTTATTTATCTATATAACTATGTATATCGTCGTCTAGTACCCATAGTACAAGCTTTGTTTAGTTTGGGACTAAGTAGATTTGTGTAAGATTGTCCCCAAATATTTATTTATTTTTATTCCTGTGGGCGTAGCGTGATTGACATTTCATCACTTATCGCTGTCGATAAGACATGCGAGAAAGACGGATGTCTTATCCTCAACGATTAGTCTGTATTTCCTGAGAACTAAGATCTAAGTACCTTCAAAACAAGAGTCAATAGGCTATTGGTTCAGTAATAGCCTATTCACTTGTGAGCGAGCTTCATCTTAGGCTCTGTCTTCGCTTGTAACTTTCAATTCGAGAGGAATCAGAAACACAATACGTCTTTTGGACTTCAGTGGAAAAATTGTCTTTCTTTATGTGCTTACTACTTTTTGCTGTGTTAAACTCGTTAACAGGACTCTTACAAATTCGTCCCCTACACATCACACACACATCTTAGGGGATGAATGTTAGGACCAAACCACAAATATATCCTTAAATAAACATTGCCTTTTATTAAGTTACTTTCTGAGTTTAAGTAAGCCCTCTTTTGTTATAACACATACGCGTATAGTTATAGATTGATTTCATTTAATATGTTAGGTATCCGAGCGCAATTTAAGTCCAAAAAGACTATGCTTTTTGCCTCAAACCATTATTCATTCAAAATCGTCTAAATCACTTATTCTCTTTTTTCTGCCATTCTAATTGATGTGTATGATAAGTATTGGTTTCATTTAGGACCCGCGGGCAATAATTACGGTGGTATGTAATCCCTTTGTAATTTGACTTATTTTAATCTAAGGGCACGTTTGTGATTTATTGTTGTAAATTGACGGGATTGTAATAATGATTATTGTCTGGATTACTTTGGCATCTAGAAGGTTTGAGCCACAAAGGAGATGCCCAGTTGACGAGATTGTAATATTGATTATGAATTACTTTAGCATTTAAAAGTTTTGAGCCACAAAGGAGGGCATTTCAACCTAGAGGATGGTCGGGAATAACCGGAATGTGACTAACAAAATTCGTGTAAAATTCCAAACATATAACTCAGACAGCCGCTTAACTAAATTGGCACTGGGCCGGGCACGTCTACCGCATTGGCAGAAGCGTTACGGGCTACAATTACCACCAAGTGTCCCCCAGGACCGAATTCGCGTTTAGGTAGACCACGTAGGAGATGGCGAGACGAGCTTGACGTCTTTGACCAAACTTGGTGGGAGGCTGCCCTGGGCTGTTACCGGCCCATCCGGTCGCCCGTCACTAAGACGAATGTCACACCGCGCCGCATCTCCGGACGGAGATGCGGAACTCGTTGTATGCAAGTACCTCAGTTTGTATATAAATTCCGTGTGATACGACACACTGCACTGCACCTCCGTCCGCCGAAATTAGTATGCAGCTCCGCACCTCCGTCCGGAGATGCGGCGCAGTGTGACATCCGCCTAAACTAGAGCTCTACCAACACTTAGTTACTACGAATCGCGGTGTCAAGATATATTTGTAGGTGAGCATTGAGGTGAGCTTAAAACAAGTAACAGAATAGGGGGGCAGGACAGGGAGATGTGGAAGAAAAGAGGTAGGCCTTTGCCCAGTAGTGGGACACTTAAAGCTCTTGATATTTATAATATAACTAAAACATTGCCTACCGAACTCATTGGCAACATTGACGAAAAGTGACAAATAATAATAAAAAAACAGTGTTCCATATTTACGTATTTCTTTTACTGTGTACATATTGATATAGTTGGTAAGTACCTATAGTTTTAGTGTTGTAGTTATAGTGTTTTCACTGTTGTAATAAAACAGTAACCCGATTTTCATATACAGCGTCATAAAAAACTGGCATTTTTTACAGTTTTAACTAAAAACACATGAAGCCACACACAATCAATAACAGTAAAAATGGGTATGTACATATGCGTACGTTGTATGGAGTTATATTATGGGGTAATCTCGCAGATGTATGGATACTTGTCAAATCTGTTGATCGGAACAAGCAAGCCAGTTCTTTGTATACACGCTGCATAGCCATTCTTCCGATCTATTTTGGACTCTTCACTCCACTTTGCGAAGCCGGCTTCCTCGAGCGTATTACCTGGTTAAACGGTGGATAAGAAAATTGATTACCAATTTAGAGGAGTGATGAAGTAAAGTGGAACTTCAATGAATTATAGGTAAAAAACTTTAATTAAAGCTGTTGCATAAAGCGGGTGAGGCAGTTGTTATGTCAGTGTCAGACAATTTAAATACCTGTGTAAAGTCTATTCGAACCACGGCACCACTACAATACAAGAAGGGCTTTACTTAACTTTTTTTTTCTTTGCGTTTACAGCATAATTCAACAACGTTTTTTTGATAGCACAACTGTGGAAAACTACAAGCATTCGACCTAGTCGAGATATCGAGAGAGTCTACAGCTAGGGACAAATAAAAATAGTTCCCTCACTTTCAACACAACATCCTCAAGAGCTCTGCACGGCTATCACAAGACGGCGCGCGACCTCTCTCGATTTTTCTCGCACTATTCTTCTCTCTTTTATTTGAAAAATTAGAATGAGACGTAAGAGAAAAATCGAGAGAGGTCGCGCGACATCTTGTGATAGCCGGGCAGGAGGTCTTATAAACTTGCATATACCTCCCCGTGTGGTGTGAGTTAATATCACTACCCACTTTGTACCCTCACGGCTACCCCCATTGTGGGTGTAGTAAGAGTCCAAGGGAACAGGGTTAAAGTGTGTTGTGGGCGATGTGCTAGCATTCTATCACTGCAACATCGCATTTATGCTAAAAGTGGCACTGGAACATAAGTTTAATGTGCTCTACCTGCCCCTTATTAGAACGTAGGCGTGAATCTATGCATGATATATCTACAGAGCAAGTGAGCATAAGTACCTAGAGGTTTATATAATTTTTGATGTAACTTTATTGTAATTAATGTATTCGTGTTTTTTGTGGCAATAAATTACGAGTATTTTCATTCTTTATATATTTATAGAATGACTTAAGATTAGGAGTGCGTTTGCGTAATCACATAATAATGTGACCGTGACCTCAGATATACTGCCCAGCAAGAGCAGATAAATTTCTTAAAAATATTTAAATAAACACAATCGGTGTAAAAGATTAAAACAATATCATTTGTTATTAAAAACTTTGACATTATTTGATATCAACATTAATCATGCGTATAATATATGTAGAGCTCACTGAAATTATACATCTCATTTATTAAATTCTGCAATTTCATACTGAATTTATTTTGAAGTCATTGTACCATATCAATTATTGATTTGTACCTTAATTTTAATCCGTGATAATACGTTAATTCATATGGTTGGTGTAATATATTTTGAGAAATACGAGAATGTACGTTATTTCTCATCATTCTTAAGAGTACATGCTCTCATATTTCCATCCTTGTCATAATTCACCTATTGATTTGCTCAACCTTTTTTCTCAGTTCTTTCCTAACGTGCCACTTCAAGTTAGAAAACAAATTACAAAAGCGTCTCACTAGTCCTTACCATGTACAGTCTCCCACTCGCCATTGAAACCATTCCACTGCCAGACGCCAATCATAGCAAAGTCAGTATTTTCAGCCTCAACAATCGTGTCGTTGGGGTTCTTCTCAAAAATGTCTTGAACCACTTGAGACTCCGTGTCACTGTTGATGACAGCAAGATGGCCGCCCTCGGCGTGGCACACCCTGGCGGCGCGGTGCCACGTCAGGGGGATCCGGTGGAACTTGTAGCAGCTGCCAGTTCGGGGCTCAAGTTTGTATCCTGTCGACAATATAAAACGTATTACTGGTTCTTGGTTGAATTCGTTTCTACTGCCATTCAAGAAGAACCTGGCTGTCTGGAACAGGTAGCCCTTAAAAGCGATACGGCCGCCTATTGTTTATCTCTACTTTTAAGGTTATGTTCTGTATTGGTTTCACATACGCAGGTGTCAACTAAAGAGTGTTTGTCTTGTATTCGTGCAAAGTCTAGCACCACCTTTCATTTCCTGATGATATATATGCTTTCACGCGCGTTGATTTTGAGGATGTATGTGACACAAATCTTTAAAGATTTAGGGCTCCAGGAAAAAGAAACGAATTTAAATTTTAAAATGGGTTTATTGATACGTGATCCAAAAACATGAAACATACTACGCTAAAAATCGTGACATAACCGACAAAATGTATTTTATGATTTTTGTATATAACAACAGCACCTGTCAACGGTTTAACTCTTAGTTTTCTTAGATTTCTGGTGTAGCCGAGATGTAAGCCCAGTTACGCCAGTCATGATAGTTTGACAAAATCAATCATTATTGTTACCCAGAGGGGTAATTACGTAAATGGTGAACAAGCGTTAGGACAAATGAATTGTCATTTTCCCACACTAAATATACCTAAGGCCTTAGCACGATAGGTTTTATCGTCACGTTCAAAAACTTCACGTGAAACATAACTATACAACGTATCGTGCTAGCTGGGCTGATGCACGTGACAAGCGTGACATAATAGACCAGCTGGTTACGCTAATGCCGGGCCTCCCCTATTCCGCAGATCATGGGATTCTTACCGCGGACGGTAGTATCACACACGTGGCTCGCGTTCATAAAGGCGGTTTCCTTGCGGCAGAAGTATGGGTAGTTGTCACTGCAACTCACGTCATTGACTTTGCCTGTGGCGTTCAGTACCACGCAGTGGTCCGGGCGAAGGTAAAGTTTGTAAGGCTTGTCGTTGGCCCAATCAAGCGGAATTTCAGCAGGAAGCACTCCTACAAAATAAATCAAAGTAGTGAGGTTAATTTTATAGTCATATTTAGGAGAAACGGTACAACTTGACATGGTTGTAAAACATAATCTAACTTAACTATATTAAATGTTAATTTTATATGGCAAAATATATCGAATTACCATCCAGACAGATTTGTCTGTGTTTATTTAAATTTTATATCCGAACATGACCGTTCTTTGGAGTACATACATATATATATATATATATATATATATTTAATTTATTGTCCAAAATATTAACTTCCACTCACCATCCAAGGACTCATATTCGCCCTCGGTGATGAGCGCATGTATGCCTATGAATGCCTCACGGACTTTATGCGAGGACATTATGCGTAGCATTGCTTCGGCCAATTCAGTGGTCGAAGGGGTAGCTAGAAGCCCACCTGCAAACATAGCCTAATTTAAATACACGAATTCGCAACATTTGTGCCAGACACGCTCGTCATCAGTAACGAATCAATACTTTTTTTCCTCGTATTCTTCATACGTTGCTGCTACCATTGTCTTCGTAATTCCATAATATCTTCGTTCGTACAGAATGCCCTCTGACTAACAGAACCGACGTTTGACAGCTACAAAACTCAAATCTTCGCATCTCGCTCTACCGCGTAGGTAGCACCTGCTCTTTCCTCCAAACAGGGTCGTCATGTTTGCGTGTCATCCTCGTGGTACGAGCATTTTCGCGAGAAGAGATGCATCGTTATTGAAGTCATAAGTTAAAAATGTTCCATTTTATAACCTAAATTGACCATACAATTGGTATAGCAAAAAAGTTACATCACATCATCAGCCTATATACGTCCCACTGCTGGGCACAGGCCTCCTCTCATGTATGAGGGAATGGGCAGTAGTCCCCACGCTGGCCCAGTGCGGATTGGGGACTTCACATATAAGTACACCTTTGAATTTCTTGGCAGATGTATTCAGGTTTCCTCACGATGTTTTTCCTTCACCGAAAAGCTAACGGTAAATATGAAATCATATTCCGTACATAAGTTCCGAAAAACTCATTGGTACGACCCGGGATTCGAACCCACGACCACCGCCGTTTGACAGCCGCATGCCTGAACCACTGGGCTACCGTAGCTTAAAAAACGTAGTTACATAATGGAACACTTATAACTACTACTACTTTTTTTTTAGTGACTCGGTGACGTCACTAACGATGCATCTCTTCTCGCCACAATGCCCGCACATCCCCTTTGGCGGTAGGTAAAGGTGCGTAAGAGCGTCGATTATCCAAAACAGCAAGAGGGACATATACCTTCAAGTTTGCACAAATGACGAGCGTCTGTCCAGTGGTCGCGCAACATGTGCAGGCGCAACCACGTGTCCGCCTCTTCGACGTACTCGTAGTCATGATCTAGGAAGCCAACAGCATAATGCTGACCTGCAAGTATTAAGTAGTCGCCAAAGTCCAGTTTTAAAGTGGATGAATAGTCCGTTTCCGTCACTTGACTCTACCTAAAAAATCCTACCCAACGATATGCCAACCCTGCCTTTAAAGAGAAAAAAAATGACATGCCCACTGTACGTGTAGGGGATTTACCGTAAAATGGGGTGAGTAGGGATCGCGAGAAGAGTTGGGTTATGAATGGGATTTTAAGGATGTATTCCAATTTAAAATGGCGCTACTTATAGTAATATTTGTGATACAAAAAAAACGATCCAACAATCTTCCAAAATCACCTTTGTGTGAAATCCCATCTCACCCCAACTACGAGGGACTACGAGGTGAGGTGGGATTTCGTGTTTATCGTTAAAGTTATGCAATGGAAATACTCAAAATCATAAAAAAACTAAATTACAAACGTCCGGAACACTTATTATACACAACATTCAGTTTGCATATGTAAATATAAAATGTTGTCGAGGTTTGAGTTTGAATGCCGGTTTTGTCCCTACTCACCCCGTTTTACGGTACCCTGTAAAAAAATATTCTGCTGTTTTATCGGCGTGATTGATTTATATAACCATGCCGAATTACAGCTTTCTAGTAGGTTAGGGTTACTGAGCTAAGCCGCAGACGGGCAGACGGACATGGCGAAACTATAAGAGTTCATTGTTGAATACGGAACTCTATTTAAAAAGGTTAAAAAGTTTTTTTACTCGTTAGCATTCAGTTTTTTTCTGTACACATTGCTAGTTTTCTGTGAGCTGCCTGTCAAGGTTTTTGCACGCAAACAAATGTCTACTGTTTTCCTGTATTCATTATAATTCAACTAGCTTCCGCCCGTGACTTCGTCTGCGTGGATCCGGGATAAAAGCTATCCTATATAATATTAGATCTGAAAGATCACGCAGACATCCAGAGGCAAAGACGAGCTATCGCAGTGCGAGCGAATATGCTAGCCAGGAGATTCGCTAAATGTGGCAAGGGCGTCAAAAGGCAGCTATTCCTGAGCTTCTGTACCAGCGTATAAACAGTGGAATTGTGGTCAAACTATACATGCGCTGCCGCTCGAGACATGCGCGTGCAGTATAACGACGCGTGGCCCGCCTTGTTCCGGCTACCGTGCTGGTGCAGCGCGAGCGCGATGTTCGCGGAGGGGCGCGCGCCGGGCTGGCCCGCGCTGCTGCGCGCGAGGACCGCCACCGCCAGAAAGGCAATTTACACTTCCTCCAACACACTGCTCTCTGCGGTGAGAGAGTGGGATGCCAGCCCGCTGCACGAGCGCTGGAGGGAGTACCACAGGCCGGTCGTCGCGGGATCGGGGTGAGCCGCGACGTTCAACAAGCCCAGCCCATATGGTTTTTTAATGTTTTAATAAAAATAAATAAATATTAATAATAATAATTTGTAAGATTTAAGAATAATTTAATTTCATTTAATTCACGTATATTATTTGCTATTATGGACTTGTTCCGGAATAAATTATTTTCATTTCATATTTTCATTTCACTTCATTAATCCCGGCTATAAACTATCTCATATTTCATCAAAATCGGTTGAGCCGTTTAAGCGTGATTCAGTAACAAACATTCAAACTTTCGCGTTTATAGCATTAGTAGGATATTATCTTGAAGGACGATGTCTCTATTTAACACATGCATTTGCGACTTATTACTGCATTATCAAACAAATACTTAATTTTTACGTCACACCTTGCCATAATGCGAGTTTTACTACACGCTGCGCGTACGGGAACGTTGTGGCCAGGTGAAGACGTAAAATTTTGTACTCAACACGGGTGGTAATTCGTAAAACCCCAGAGCGCATATTTATGGCCATCACCTTCGGTTCGGGCCACAAACACCTGCGATCTGAGGCATTCACGAATTCACCGCCCTAGTTACGTAATGTACTAATTACCTGCCGAAATTGTAAACTATTGTAGAAAACTACAGGATTTTGACCCAAAACTGCTTTCCTAGAGAAATCTCATAGGGAATTTTCAGTAATGCTTATTTAACACAATGTGGTTATTTTCAATTTCCAATCATTAAATTTTACGTTGTTTAATTTTGCAATACAAATAGTGACAACAGTGACAAAACCAACAAACGAGTAAAAAAAACTAATCGTCGTCAGTATTTTGACATTATACCCAGCGCTGCGACTCTGATCATCTATTATTAGAACCAATATGTCATTCCATAATGATATGTCAATGACTTTAACTACACACATTAGAAGAACAATCAGAAATTCAAGCATCTTTGTTGAAATAAATCTTCATAACTTACCCGTAAACAAAATTAAACACATGAATGTAAATTTGGACATGTTCAAAAATGCTTATATTATACTATTATTATTTTTATTAGTATTACACTGGTGTCTTAATGCAGGACCTGAAGTAGTGTAGAATAAAATATTTGCACGACTTTATACCATCAAATTTTATCTTTGAAGTGCAAGTAAGGTCACCTCTCTGATTACGGATTATTCATAAATATTACGAATATCGCTATCTCTATCGCACTTGCTCGGTTCGAGTGACAGAGACACACGAACTTCGATCGTCGAGCAACTCCAAAGGGGTGGGGTATAAAAGTGGTTAGTGACATAGCTGAACGGAATGCAAGTTGTCTGTGACATTGCGTCATACGATCATAGGCCATCATTTCGGCTCTCTTAGACATCCGAGCAGCTAAGTCACACAAATGCAACAACGAAATGTCAAAAATCCAAAAAGATAGAGACAAAGAAATTTAGGAATTATGACAATGGAACTCAAGTGATCACGTAACGTTTTGGACGTACGTGAGGACAATGAAACTGTCATTAGGGTTCCGTACCAAAAATGGTAAAAAAAGGAACCCTTATGGTGCGACTCCGTCCGTCGGTCTGTCTGTCACAAAGTGAAATATCTCACGAACTACTTAGGCTATCAATTTGAAATTTGGAATGCTTTATAAATGAGAGTTATCCGCGTGCATGGAAAATGAAAAATTTAAATATACATTTACTATGAAAAATTACGAATTTGAGAAGGGGGCAAAAAATTAACCAAAATTTGGACGCAGATGCTTTAAGGAATACAACTAGGTTCGATAACGTACGTATTACTTACATCCTGAAAATTCGAAAATTCCTTCAGTGAATATGGGTTTAACTGATTATGAAATTCGGAAAAAAATACTTTTGAACAAATTACTTCGGAATTATCCAGTAACATCACAGAACTATATCAAGATAGAAGGAAAGAGCTCGTCGATTAGTATGGGAACCGAGCGTATAACATTTTGCGTAGTACTTTGACGTCACGAGTGTAATTTAGTAACGGGAAACATAAGCCGCGCGAAATCGATTCGTCAACATCGATTAGCACGGGATAGTTATAATCATAATCATAATCAATCATTTATTTGCTATAAGCACATTCATAAATGCATGCAAATATAGTTTTAACACACAAAATAAAACTAACAAGCAAATACAAAATTCAATTAAACAAATATTAAGTATTAACTTACATTAATGTCACAAAAGCAAAATAATAATTTAAATATTAATAATGATAATGCAATACGAGGTCGGTAGGGATAAATAAAAAGTAAAACAATAAATAATTGGAGCAATAAATGTCACAGAATTTTGTCGTAAATTCTTGCATAATATTCTTTGATTGAGTAGAATGGTCGGATCAGAAAATATTCCTTTACTTTTTTGTCAAAGGATCTTAAATCTAGAATATTTTTTAGGTCGTCAGGAAGTAAATTGTACACTCTAATGGCAGTATTATTTAAACTTTTGTCAAAATGAATATACTTCACATCGTTTAAATGTAGTCTATTTCTTTGTCTAAGATTATGATTCGTAGTCTTACCCTGCTGAACATATAGGTTTCTATTGTTAAAAACATAAATACAAAAAAAATTGGAAAAATTGGGGCAAAGTGGTGTACAGGGGCCACCCTTAGAACTTGTTAAAAACTACCATACAAATAGGTATAATATGGTCAGGATAGCAGATGAGCAGAGTGAGATGGCTCAATCGCTACAAGGCACAGCCCAAGGCTCAATAATCGGCCCTACCGAATACATAATTTATGTCAACGATATGTGTAACATATTTAGGGAGCCCTCCGTATACCAGTTCGCCGATGACACCTGTTTAATAACTGCAGACAGGGATGAATATACCGCAGAAAGTAAGATGCAGAGTGAGTTCGATATACTGTGTAAATGGGCCCATGATGCTGGACTATCTATAAATTATCAAAAAACTAAGCTAATGCATATACATTCTCCTTACATCAAAACTAATATGATACCCAGGATTGTGGCTCATGGTCACTCTTGCATGCATACCACTCACATTTCCTGTAGCTGCGACACCCTAGAAGTTGTATCACATCACACTTACCTTGGACTTACAATAGACAATAAATTTAATTGGAATAATCACATAGAACTAGTTTGTAAAAAACTTAGAGCCATCCTATGTAACTTGAATATACTCAAACATAAAATGCCATATAATACTTTGCGACTACTGTACATGGCAATGGCGGATTCAATCATAAGCTATGGAATCTCTAGCTACGGGAGAACCTACAAAACTTATTTACAACGTATTTATAACCTGCAAATTAGACTACTAAAAACAATAGTCCCGTTAAAAATTAAATATAAACATAGAGATAATTACCATAGACTATTTAAATACTGCAGAATTATGAATGTATTTAATAAAGTGAAAATGGCAATTGTAATGCAATATAAACATAAATTGGGAGACTTGGTCAAATGCACAAGGAAAGGCAATCTAAGAATTCTCACTAGCAAGAAAACATACGTAGTCAACAAATATAACAACATATATGGTCAAAGAGTATGGTCTAGCTACCTCCCTGGTGTCTTGAACAGCTTTCCCAAAATTATCTTAAGTGATATAAAGAGTAAACCTGCACAAACTAAAACTATAATGAAGAAAATGTTCATTGAGGCCCCCAGTGATATATAGATAATTATAATTAGTTAGTAAGAATAAAGTTTAGTAAATAATCTTAAATAATAAAGATTGTACTAAACATAACCCACCATGTATTTAAATAATAGTTAAAAATAAACAGTTTAAATTTTAAATTTTTTTTTTTTTTACATAAACGGTACAAATAGAGAGAAATTACAGTCAAAATTTTATTGTCAACAAATATACTACGGTGAGAGTCAGGAACATTAGCACATTTTTCTATTAATCTCAGAGCTTTTTTTTGTTTGAGGAGCACTTGGTTAATGTTAGTTCCATTTCCCCAAACCTCGATGCAATATCTTATTATGCTTTCAAAATGAAAAATACGTGGTAAGTAATACTTCTTTGGTAGCTATGTTCATCAGCGATTTCATTGCATAGCAAGCACCCGCTAGTTTCTTATTAACCTTATTGATCTGGTCATTCCACCTCAAGTGTAGTTGCAATAACTTGTAGGTTTATTTTGTATCGATTCGAAATATCGATGAGACCCGACAGAGGAAATGATAATTAGATTCTATACATGAAATAAAAAATAGTATTAATAAAAAGTTCTTAGTTTTTTTACACACAGAAGGCAATAACTCGTCGAGACTTTTAGTATGTTCAGTCCCTAAGCATCCAAACAAATTTCTGAATCTGAATGGATTGCTTAAGTTCCTGCTCACAGACGCTACACTTTAATGGCCGAGCTATATCATAAGTCCTCTAAATATGCGACTAGTTACTGTAGGCAATGGCCAGAATTAAACCAAAAAATGTAGGAAACCATTTTTTACGACCCATTTATTTTTTATATCAGGATCATTCGGAAAACTGAAATAATTGCAATATACTACTTCTACCATAACCTGTTTGTTAATAATATTTGCTCTGCACTACGTACATTATATAGCTGCACAATAATATAAGAACGTAATTATCATTTCCTCTGTTTTCAAAACCGATTTTAAATAATTGAGTAATAAAATCGCAGTGTACAGCACTATTCTTTGTGTTGACAGAAAAAATGAGAAATCGGCCTTGAACGTGACTCGACAGTTTGAATAGCTTATTTTTACATCGCTGGTTTTGAACGCACGCCAAGTCTGGCTCGTCAAATTAAAGCCGAAATGGAAAACTAGCGCTGGCACACAATCGCACGCTACTGTTTTGATGAAAATAATAAAACAAATCGTTTTTTATTTAATAACAGCTATTTAAGGACAAATTGTACCTACCGATGAAAGGAAATACCTCGATTAACAGCTGCAAATTTATTGGATGTGTTTGAATTGAACAATTAATTATCGCCCAACAAACCATTTTGTTTTTAAGACCTGACGTCGCACGCAGATCGCGGTCGGGAGTCGGGAGCAGACTGAAGCTCGCGGCGAGCATTTCTACCACTTTGTCATAATTTCGCCACGCGGAGTACATACACTCTTTCCTTCTATCTTGATATATTTCTGTGAGTAACATCTGCAAGGACTCGAATGCGTCATGGTTTTCCTAATTTCACGCATTTTTGCCCTAGTATTCTAATGATGCTGTTTGACAGTATACGTATTGATACGCATTTTATTTCCGTTGAATGCCTGAGGGATCAAGTGTTAGCTAAGCCCTCACATAAATTAACGTGCCCTTTTCCCCACCCCATCTAAACACATTCGTTAGCCATTGTCCAAGGCCGTGCGAAGTCTATGGTGTACCATGACACAGATGCACTCAGCTTGGGCACTTCCTGCTCCTAGTGTTTTCCCCGATTCTGCCTGTCGAATACGTAATGCATTGTACGTACGTCATGTAGATCTAAAAGTCATTTTTGTATCGGGAAATTACAGTTGAGTTGCCATAACGTGCGTTAGAATATTTTCGTGATCTTAAGGAGCCGAGGGTTCGCTTCGTCGCGTAATCCCAATATTTGATCTAGGCACTTCAATGAATAATAATACTAATAATTATAAAAAAATATTCTTTATTGCACCACGACAAGAGAGAAACATGTTACAAAAAATATGCTTTGTAAATAATGGTAACAACAGGCGGTCTTATCGCTTTAAATCGATCTCTTCCAGACAACCTTTGTACAGCAGGAAACATTTAAACTAGAATTTTTAACAGGTAGTGCAGGAAGTCATCATGAAGAGTAAACTAACACATCAATCTTTCAAATATTTTTAAACAGGACACTTTAAAAAAAAAACCTAATAAATTAATAAATACACAGACATATATACAACCATACATACATACATACATACAATACACTGAAAATTAACTGACAATGAACTGAAAATCAAAGGACCAGAATCAATACAAAGGGACTATTTATAATACTCGTATGAACAACATCTTACTACAGTTTACAAATGAAACTACTACTTGAAACTAATGGGTGTCATGGCATCATAATTTTCTTGCCCTTATCACAATTATTTGGAGTCAGTGCCGCTTTTTTTTTTTATCTCTGTCTCCCGACGTCTCGCCACTCACTTCCTTTCCTTTCACATCATCTCACACAGTCTCTCCACCTTTTATTCTAGCTTATTACTCCATCCATCACCTTCTCTAATCGACGCGTCTAATATTTCAGCGTCATTTAATACAATTTTGGAATACTGAAAAAAATCGTAAATGGACAATAGTACATTGTTGTAAAGGCTAGATAGTAGGCAATAGCTGGACGAGTGGGTTCGAGGTCCGAGCCGAAGGTGAGGACCTAGGAGACGAGTCCATCTATTGCACTTTTGGGCGAGACATTACATAGTGCTTTTCACGCCTACTGCGAGGAAATTTGGGAATAATTATGATTGTAAGTAAACATTTAGCACCTTACTAAAGATGAAAATATGAAGCAAATGAGCGCGGCCCCGGTTTTTTTTTCTGATAATATTCAAGTTTTCACTTCCGGAGTGCAACTCGTTCTTTTTTTAATACTGGTGTAAAAGTGAGTAACTGTGCGAGGCAATCTAGCGGTGTACGAGGATAAGATCACCATGATCAATCTCCTCGCATCATTTCATATTAGTGGACTTTTCCTGGTGGATACTGGGTGAGATTTTGTTTTATAACTTATACACGGGGTTGTTTATAGAATAATACCCATGGGCTAAGGTAATCATAAGAGTTAGCATTCTCCAAAATTCGTTACTCTCGGTGGAATTAACTGACTTGGTACCAACTTTGTCCATTGTTAGTCGTATTTGTTTTCTGTCATATTATTTTTATCCGAATATTATGATGAATGATAACGGTATTCTATTCACTTCAACCCTACGTTTTTCTATTAATTACATAATTTTACTATCCTACATGACCTGCATTCGCTGTAATGTACTAGTATGCGCTCCAACCTCCCCTAAAGCCTACACATTTAAAAGACGACACAGGGTTTATGCGTTGTGAGAAAGTGTCGTAGAAAATTGCCATCGCGATGTATCTCTCACACCTTTGTAAAGATATGCTTGTGGAGGTGGGACAGTAACAATATCAAAACATATTTCCTTTATTACACACTTTAACACTTTTTTTTTTTATTATTATAAAACATTAAAAATCACTCTCTCACACATAATCATGCGACGACTAAATTCCAAAACAATATGGGTCTAATTTGATTATTGCTCCAAAAAACTATGTGACTATTTATTCTCTTTTGTTACCTACTTTATATTAGTAAAGATTTTAAGTCGCAATAGGTCGTTTAAGTCGATCTATGTATTCATATACCAGGCAGCGAAACTTTGGTGCCGATGACATCATTCTGACGCATATAAATTGGCATATAGGATGTTTTTATAAATTATACACAACATAATTATTAACCTTTACCACGCTTTGACCGATGCAACATTCGTTACTAGCACGCTGAGTTAATAGCAATATGAAACTTAATATTCAACCTTACACAAATAAATTAAGGACGTTTTCGGCTCGCGTGATTCGATGCATTATAACAGTCGTTAGCGTTGAACCTGCGGTGCCGATAAACAGGGTGACATTTTAATCAGCGTCCAAATTCAAGTATAAGATTCTTCAGCAAAATACGTTTTTTTTTTGTTTCATGTCATTCAGTACAATAAAAATTAGTAATTGCTGCTTAAAGTTATCCCAAACAAAACCTTACCGCGCGGGCACCTCAGCGGCTAGTAAGGTTTGCGGACGGCATGCCTCCCCTCCCCTCGGCCCCGCCCTGCTCCGCCCGGTACTGAATGCCCAGCAACCACGCTGTACGGATAATTCTTTTGGGATAGACATTTTTTAAATTTTTTAAAATACCCACCAGTTTTTTTCAAAAATGGTGTCTAATAGTGATTACAAATGCCTACAAAAAATTTGGACAATGATTAAAATGTCATCCTGTATATCTTTCCATCGTTGGCGAAAAAAATAGTTACATGGAAGGCTTTTTATTTTTTTTTTAAATAAAAAAATAAAAAGCCACCTAAATACAACATGTTTTTATAAGTACTGGCCGTCTCAAGTGTATAGTCAACAGCAAAAGTAGATGATCATTTTAGTAGCTTGTCACTTTCACTACTTAGACGCGTTCCAAGTGTCGCAGTATTGTTACGTTTAGTGCGACAAAGTACTAAAATGATCATCTAATTTTGCTGTTGACTGTACGTGTAACGTGTACTAAAGAGGCCAATAAGTAAAATAATAAGCAAAATAGTTGGTAAAATTTGTTTGGGAAATGAAATTTGACCAAAATAAATTTGGTAAAACAACAGGATCCCTTGTGCGGCTGATTACGTCGGGCGCTGAGCCGTTCCCACAGCACGCGTCAGCCTGTATCCGCCTGTCGTTACCGTCTACTAGATTTCGTTTCGTTCGTCTACTCCATAACGTGTATGTTCGCGTGATCGCCACCACTGGTGAAATGAATGAGTTAGAACGGACGCAGGCGCGCCCTTACAGGCCGCGACAGGTGCCGTCGCGCCACGCCACGCCTTTGAAGTAACCGACTCCCGATGGATAGGACGGGCGACGACAGGCCACCGCAGGCCTCATCGGATGCGACGGTTCCTTCGGGCCGTCGATCCGGCCTGGCGCGGCAGGGCCTGTGGGAAATCGGGCCGTGGATCCCGACTGGACACGGTATGGGCACTGTACGGCATACGCTGAATCACTTTTATGTGCGAAATGAATAAATGCAGTTTAAAATAACTTCAGAAATAAACGTCTAAAGCAAAGCACACGCAAGCTACTTCTGAGTATGGAGCATTTTGTTAGAATACCTCTTATGTTCTTCCGTAAAAAATATTTATAACCATGTAATTTTTCGTATTAATTAATGTAGAACACTATAGGTTTATTTGCCATAGCTAAGGGATCAGATTTTGAATGCACATTCCGAAAACAAAAATAAAAGAAAAAACGTTGCTCGATTTCTAAAAGTTATAAAGATACTTATTTAAGTTCTTTAAGAATAAATATTATAAGGACTTTCGCCATATTTTGTTATCAATTGAAACATTGGAGTCGCTAAAATTATATATTTCGTTCAACTCTCGCTCGCACTTTAGAATGACCTGCAATTGTGAAAGAGATTCGGGGTGATATTTTGTAAGTCCATTGGCACATTAATCTAGCCTGATTTTCTTGAGTAAGTGAACAACCCACAGACATATCCACAAACGTGTAGAGTTTCTCCGCAACATTGATATTAGATTATCAGAAGCAGATTTCATTAAGCGTGACTCCTGATAGAGACGGTTATTAAAAAAATAAATCACCCAAGGCTTTTACGACCTTTGTGCATTCCGTAATCAAACCTTACATGGCTGTAAGACTGTTACGCACGATACTAACATGTTTAAGCATATCAAAATGTGTAACAACAAAGGAGATGACGGGCTTTATAGTTGGAGGTAATTTCTCTGTCATAGAAGATTTTCCACATGTGGCATTTCTTCAAATAAGATGCAAGAAAAATATGACTTCGTATTGTGGTGCTTCTATACTAAACCAAGTTTTGCTATTAACCGCTGCACACTGTCTCATAAGCTGCATAGATGTAGAGACATATAATATCAAAGCTTATACAGGACATGTGAAAAAATATAAAGGTGATGAAAGTAAAGCCATAGGTTTCAAAATTCACGAGAAGTACAACCACAAAAAATTTACCAACGACATAGCAATGTTGATATTACAAGAGGACCTGACATTCAAAAACGGTGTCAAAAGGATCTTGTTGATGAAGAACCTGCCAGAGTACACAATCGCCAGGATTGCGGGGTGGGGATGGATAGACGTAAGTATCTAAGCTATATACATAGCATAAATAAGATCACGCCAGAATTCATATTAGGAGTAGACAGATCTAGTGTTTGTAGAATGGAAGGTCCCTAAAATGTGCTTATTGAATGATACGTTGGTAGCCCAACGCCTTTATATGTAGTAGTTGTATAAAATTTATTGTATTGGAAAAGGAAATATGAATAGAGGAAACACGCGATTCTGGACTAGCAAACACCCATCGGCTTCGGTTTCTGCTTACCATCACAAAAGAAAGTCATGCTTATTTAGCACCGTCGGGTATTCTTATCTAATTTCCTTAAGGTCTATACAGACAGTACAGAACCTGAGATAAACTATTAAGGTCACATAATTTCCTTATCTCGATTTATCTTATAGGCCTTATTGCTTTCCGGGCTGATTTACAGAATCATGGATGCGCCTTCACTAAGCTTCATGTAAGCGTGATTGATACTAAGTAAACATTACATGTATTGGTTCATGCGTTTTAGGACCATAGCACGAAGACGGATGTTCTTAAACACACCGAGCAGACAATCTTAAACTATGAGGAGTGCTTCGAGAAGCTCCATTGGATACCTGCTGGGACGATCTGCGGTTACCATCCTAGTGGGAGCCATCCTCAGAGGTAAAGTAAAGCCATAAAATATGATAAACACTGTCACTGGCGTCACTGTTCCATCATATGGTCATCAATTTTAAAAACAATACTCTTGTCGACGGTGTATCTTCCTATAACTTAAGTCCGTCTCTTTGACTTTGCGATACTAATAAGACTCGAGTTTTTTTCCATTCTTAACCAACTTCAAAAAAAGGAGGAGGTTCTCAATTCGGTTGTATTTTTTTACGTTTTTTTTTTCAATGTTTGTTACCTCAGAACTCCGTCATTTATAAGCAGATTCGATTTTTTTTTTCGTTTGCATGTGTATGGGTCCCATTTTTACAAAAATACAGTTTGATCATGGGATCCATGAGGAATTGAGGGAACTCCTCAATTATATTAGGCACGCGTGTAGTGATTTTGGTATTTTCTGATATAACTCGTGTATTTACACCCGGAAATCATAAATTTGGTGGAGTGGAATTGATGATGATAACCATAGATGACTTATGGAATTCCTCAATTATGTACTTAACAGTACAAAGGTACAGTACAGATTCTGATAAGAATCCGTTGAAATACCAACTAATGAAGTGCCAAAGGTGATCCTTGTGGAATTGATGGAAGTCCTAAAATATTATCGGGCTACATACAGCGATTGTTTTTTTTTTCTCTATTAATCAACGCATTTGCTCTTGGAAATCAGTTCATGTGTGGTAAACTGGAAAAGAAATGTGGAAATGTTCTCGTGGTTTGGCGGAGTACTAAATGAAGTCGGTTAAAACTTAAAACTTTGTTTTTAAAGTTAATAATATTGAAATACAATCACAATTTTTATTGTGTGTAGAGATCATAATTCACTTCTTTCATTTAATAAGATAGTAAGGTATATACTGCTTCGCCTTTTCATCTTAGATAGTAGAAAGAATGGAATTAAGCAAATGACGATTTAGATAATAATGACGGCGTTATGATTTAATCAAGTATTTTTTAGTCTGTACTTGATAACGGATTTGTGTGGGTTTATGCTGCTCACTTCGGCATCTGATGCGCCTCATTTAAAAACAAACTAGTCTTATTTCAGAAAAAAATGTCCCTAAAGCTGCTACAACGTAACTGAAAAGACTAACGATTTTTATTTTTCTTTCTTTTTGGTCGATTTGTGTCAAATTGTCCCCAAATATTTATTTTATTTTATTTATTTTATATAAGCTAGGTGGATTACCCTTGTTTGGACTAACAACGTTTTGCCTAAATTCGGTTTGCCTAATGGTATTTAGACTAATCTTGTTTCGCATAATAGCTCGATTTTTATTTTGCCTAATTTCGTTCCACCTAATTTTAATTGGTATAATCTTATCTTCGTATACCGTTTGACTGATATAACTACATTTTGTGTAACATTCATTTCGCATAACTTCATTTTTTCTAATCACTCCCCGCCCACCGCTCGGACTGTCGCCAGAAACTAATAATGGAGGTTTTGAATAAACGCTTTCGCTAAGTCAATTCTTTAAAAAAAATGTTTCTGGCGCTTCGCAGGCCGCTACCGCGGCACGCTCGCTTCGCTTGCTTGGCTCGCGCGCTGAGGGTCACATTTCAACCTAACACTCCTCCTCGCTTCGCTCGTCGTCGTACCTACACCGACCTGACTTAAGATAAGTTTATGAAATAGGTACAGTGAGTCCTTCAATATCTATTCCGACAACCTTTCAAAAATATCTACATGTGTCTTATGTCAGTAACAATAAAGTATCTGTATACATATTGTTGAAAGGTTGTCTGTTTAGATATTGGGTGTTTCGCTCAGAGCAGCTGGACCGAAAGTAGGCAAAAAGTTATTTAGTATAACAACATAAAAAAATGCATGGTAAACCTTCTTTTGTATAATGACTACTTTTTAACAAGTGAATATTATAATGATTCAGTTTTAAACAAAAAATCTAATTAAAATCGTTATTCGGCAAAGTGATGATTAGTTAAAATAAGAATCGACAAACTGATTTTTAGATAAATTAATATTCGGTAAAACAAGCGTTATAAAAATCGTCATTTAGGGTAAACGTATTTCGAACAAACGATTATTATGAAAAAGAAAATTATACAAATTGACTTTAGACGAACAATGCATTATACTAAAAGCTTTTAGATTAATAGAAATTAGACAAAACGTTATTAGGCCAAACAAGGGAATCCCAAGCTAGGTACTTATAAATTAGTGCATGGGGGTTTTTGTACTTGTTCCTGCTTCTAGCGTTTAAGAGAGTTGATTACTAAGTTTGTACTGTTATTATTATCAAGATAGTTTTTTCTCTTTCACAGAGGGGACTCCGGCAGTGCGCTTGTGATACATCACAATATACAAATTGGTATCGCTTCCTATTTTCGACGACAATACTCCAATGATACACTGGTTTACACCTATGTACCACACTTCTATGATTGGATACTAAATACTGCAAAGGACATGCACTGCCAATATAAGAATAAGAATATTTTCAAAGAAGACATAGCAGTTAAAAATCAAACTCGTGTAAAGGTGCTATATTACAAGAAAATACAAGAATCCTTCATTGTGAAGGACATCTATTATGGAAGATAAATTTATATTCGACCAAAAAACTTACACTATTTACTATGAAAGCGAAATAAGTAAGAACGTACACCATTTTAACTTTCTTCCGTGGTATGGATGGAAATGTACATAATATAATTACAATCACACTTGAATTCTTTTGGGATTCCAACAGTAGTTAACCTATATTTGTTCCACTGATTGCCATGGGAGTCATTGAACATAATCTCATTTCAAGCGCACTTGAATTCCTCATTTCATTATGGGTTACTTTGATTTGCGGGTCGACTTTGATAACAACTTCCATGTACTACTAAAATACTTGTATTAAAGAGTTTAAACGCACCTTAGTAATTTCTTTCGCATTAAGTGCAACACTGGTAGTTGCTTCGTCACATAGTCAACTGGTACGTGCGTATTGCAATTATTTCATGGAGGAAAAAAATGTTAACGGCAAGGACACTTTTCCTCTTTGCTAAAAAACTTCGACTATGCATAATTATGTCAAGAATAAAATATGCAAATGATTTGTTCGGTATCTTAAGTTACTCACTGGTTAGTAGTGAGTTACAAAAAAAAATCTTCAATCCTACAACTGCACCCTTAGCCGGGGAATCCATTGATAGGGTTGTCTTTGATCACCTATATGTGGTGAAATTGATCTAACGATTAAGCCTCAGGAATTTGTTTTCTGGCGCTTTTTGTTGTTCATATCAATTAAAACTTAGTGTAAATGGTTTTTTGTAGTAACAATAGCACAATGGACAAGAGAAAAATTGAGTCATATAGTTATAAGTTTTTCCTTGAAAAATCCGTAAAAAAAGGCTGATTATGTCTGTGATCAAAAGGTATAAAAAGGTAAAGGTACTTTTATACCTGTATAAGTCAACTTCCTGCGTATTTTCTAGTTAATACGCTAATAAATCGCTTAAAATTTTTGGCTTGTAACATTTGGTGCGCCCAGGCAAGACAAAGTAACCCAGGCAAGACATTTAATATATATATAACTTAAAAAGTACTCAAGCGATTTTTATTTTTTATTTTTTACAATCTTTATAGCGGGTTTATTTTATATTGGCAGCAAAAAAATAGTGGTTTCAAAGTTCTATAACTTTGGTCGTGCGGTTTTTTTTTGTTAAAACTGCAAGGTTTAGGTTTAAAAAAGAAAAAAAAAACCCGATGACTGTATTTTAATTTTACATTATTACGTTTATTAGGATCGTCAAAAAATGGTATCAAATTCTAAAATTGATCAAAGTAACTCCAGTTTACGGTATCAATTTTTAGATCACATGAACCGAGAGTTTTCTAGGAAACCTAAAATTGAGCGTTCAGATTCCTGGTTTCCAAACGATTATTGAACCTAATCTGGTCTTGTGCTCTCATTTCCAAGAACAATATTGACAGGAAGTCTTAAAAAGGATGTCACCATCAACGTCTTCATCACTCACATTCCATCATTAATTGCAAGCCGGTTTATTAACTTATCTACGCACATATCATTAGTGCTCTAAAATGCGTTCAGAAACCGTAGGAAATGACCAGCTTACTACAACCGATTTTACTATGAGAACTTTCTTGTCTGTGGTATTAGGTAAAATACAGATTTTTGATAAATTTGTATCGTTATGAGTTTAAATTTGGAACAGCTGTCAAAACTCAAGTGGGTCTCTATTCTAGTATCCATAGATATTAAAACAGTTATCGATACGAAACGTCAATTCAGTACGTTTTTTAATACAAATCGCACGACATTTGATCTCGAAAATATGAGTATAGGGACTTCATTCGTTTGTCTGTGATTTAAAAAAAAACCATTCGCCATGACGGATGATCGAATTGCCGCCATTGCTGTTGTCATTTTATTGTTGGTTTTTTGCTGTTACTTACTACTATTCATGATATGTGTGTAGATGGTGTACCCTTGTTTTGTCGACAATCTTTTCATCTAATATTATTTCATCGACAACGATTCATCGAAACTTTAGTACTAGTAATATTGTTTGGCATTATTTTATTTCAACTACTATTCATTTAAATTTATCTTCCTACGTAGAAATACAATTCAACGAATATTACTTAATCGCTGATTTGTTTCAAATTATATTAATTGGCACAAATACATAACATTGCAATTCATTTCTTACATACAATTTTATATGTCCTACTGCACATTTATACATTATTCAAATTATGTAAGTACCTAGTTAATTGTGTGACATACAAATATGTATAATATGTATGTATGTATAATAAAACTAAGAATCATTAGTGTAAATCGTTTATAAAAAAAAAATATCAGGGCGGACAAAAATGGCTTGTCATAAGCGAAATCTGTTTTAGGTTGGTTAGGTTAGGGTTCACTTATGTCCCTCAGACCAGAAATAGACACCCCGCGCAGCGGGGTGGCGTCGACTCGCTGCACGGCTATAACAAGACGGCACGCGAGCTCTGATCATCATGATAAATGATGAAATGTATAATATGTATGTATAATAAAACTAAGAAAAATTGGTGTAAATCGTTTATTACAAAAAAACACACCCTAATGCAGGAGCAGGATCTATTTATCGATTAAAATAATAAAAAAAAACAAAAATCAACATGACATAAGTCTGAAGAGATAATATAAGACTTAAACTACCCACATATCTATAATCTCGCAGAGTGAGCCGAGAGACGTGATTGCGTTTAGTTTCGATTACGAATATTACCAATCGAAATAATTTTATGGGTAATAAATATTATTACAAGTAAAAAAAACCCGTGTGGTGTCGGGTTAGAATTTCACCACCCCCTTTCTTCCCGCGGGTGTCGTAATAGTCGACTAAGGGACCAGGGTTGAAGTGTGTTGTGGGCGATAGGCTAGCAACCTATCACTGCAATATCACATTTGTCGATATATTATACCCACATTTATGCTAAAAGTGGCGCTGGAACATACGTTTCATGTACTCTGCCTACCCCTTTTGGGAATAAAGGCGTGAATGTATGTATATATGTATGATGTAAAAAAATTGTATAAAAAAAACCCGAAATGAAAAGCCATGACATGAATTTGATTGAAATAAGTCAACTACCAATTAAAAGACCTCGGTTCAAATAACCTAGTATCGAGTTTTCGACGGGATGACCTGTCGATGAAATGAAAATACTTGAAACGTTGTCTTTGAAATAATGTTCGATGAAATGTTTGTCGGCAATTCAATGGTAAACCGTGTAGATAAAGTAGTGTATGCAACTGTACATAATTAGGCCTTAAAACACTCGTGTGATACTAATATGAAACTCGCTGACGCTCGTTTCATAAAACCACACTCATATTTTAAGGCCTCTCATTATGTATCAGTCGCATAAACTACCCTACCCTACTAGTTTCATTACTCATCAAAATATTTAGCTAGAAATTATACCTCCCCCCCCCCCGTGTGGTGTCGGGTTAGAATTTCACCACCCCCTTTCTTCTCGTGGGTGTCGTAAAAGTCGACTAAGGGACCAGGGTTGAAGTGTGTTGTGGGCGATAGGCTAGCAACCTATCACTGCAATATCACATTTTGTCGATATTTTGTACCCACATTTATGCTAAAAGTGGCGCTGGAACATACGTTTCATGTGCTCTACCTACCCCTTTTGGGAATTAAGGCGTGAATGTATATATGTATGTATGTAAATTATACCTTAATAGGGTGATCGCACTATCATTAGTATGACCTACTCAAGTTGAAATAAATGATTTTATTAATATTATTTATTATATGAGGACCTTCTCACGATATTTCGACCGTTTGTTTGGCCCAATTTTGTATGGAGCAGCAACGTCTGCTAACGAAACGTATACATACTTCAAATTAAAGGCTTCCTCTTACAGCGTCTTAGGGAGGTTTGTAGCGACATCTACCGAGAAAACTCAGGCTTCCTAATGCCACCAGATTATATTGTGAAATCGTCAGTAACGTTGCGCCACCCCATACTCAATCATTTTTGTATTAGTGGCCTTTACAGATTGTTCCGATAGCTGAATTGGTTAGAACGCCAGGAGCGTTTTTTTTTTCCTTCAACTTGTTTATTTGGCCGTTACGAATAAAATAATTACGGAGTTTAGGTATACTAAAGTTAAGGGGTTTTTACCTGACACACGAACTTTAAACAAGCAGAACAGAAGCCGCTAATTAAATATAAATTTTGGTATTTTGAAACAGCAATATTTGTATTAAAAATAGTTTTCACTAAATAGAGAGAATTAATAAATAAAAGAGAACATTACAACATAAATGTATCAAATTTTAATAACAGCCAAAATCATCCATATTGAATAGAGCAAACAACAGTACTTTGCATGGTTCATTGACTAAACGGGGTAATCTCGCAGATGAACGGCTCTCGGTCGTAAGGAGCTAAGTCGTCATAACCGCCGCCTCGCTGTATGGAGCCACAGGTTTGCACGCCTCCGTAGTTGTTGGGCTGGTCCTTGCCCCACTGGTCGTAACCAGCTCCCGCGAGCGTTTGACCTGTTAGTAATAAGACGTGAATCGCTGGCTCTACCGGAAGGCAAGAAAGGAAGAGGACTGCCTCCCTGACGTGGTGGACCAGTATAGCCAAACTCATGAAGAAGCCCGATCACCCGACCCGACAACCCAGGACAGATAATGTCTTGGGGCCGTAGATTAAGGAGATCCGACCTCACCTAAATTGGGATAAGGTCAAGAAAGACAAAGAAGTAGAAGATTACCCGTAAATAAACTATCGTATGAGATCTTACCACCTATGGTTAACCACTCTTCATCCTCGTCCCATTTCCAAAATCCAATGATGGCAACATCATCATGTTTTGCGCCAATAACAGTATCTGCTGGATTCTTTTTGAAGATGTCTTTGATCAGTTTAGCTTCTGTGTTACTATTCATGATGGCTAGATGCCCTCCCTCAGCGTGACACACCATGGCAGCGTCAAGCCAATTTTTGGCGTGGTGGTGGAACTTGTAGCAGCTGCCAGTGAGAGAAAAGTATTCGTATCCTGGAATAAATATTAATAGTAGTAGAAAGTATTAAGTGGTAGTTTGTAAAGGCCGTTATCAAATATTCAGTTATTTGCATGTCACTTCTTTGGTTGTAAACAAGGGCCAATTATAAATGAAGTAAAACTCTACGAGTCTTAAATGTAACGTGGATTTTATAATCGTACTATGAGCCATTCCAAACGCATAGAGATTCCTTTCGTCGTCATTTTTACGCGATAATCAAATTCAATGACGTCACTTGATTTTGATCAGGTTTACTTACCAGTGGCGGTGGTCTCACATTGTTGGTTGAATCGCGTCGTGACATTCTCCTTGCGACAGAAGTAGGGGTGGACGCCGGTGCAGCTCACATCGGCGACATCGCCTGTGGGGTTCATAACCACACATTTTTTTCCTGCATTCTGATCGCTAGGTTCACCCTGAGCCCAGTCGAGATCGATTTTCTCCAGAGAGACGCCTGAAAATTGGAAACAACCTGGTAAACTCTGCGTGCGTCTGCGAAGAAATTCTAAGGTCACAAAGTCAGGGAAGTCACTGCATTGACCGGAGGAGGAAAATACCGTGATGAAACCTGTCTAATCCTAACAAAGTCTAGTTTAACTTTGAAATTTTTGGTTACAAGTGTGTTAGAGAGTATTTTCTAAATTTCGAAAACATGCATTTTGTGAAGATTGCATAATATCAAAAATGTCAAAATACCCTTACTATATTAGAGATGGAGGGCTCAGTTTTAGAAAGAGATTGTTATATTTTGTTAATTAAGCATTAAGTACGAGAATGATATGGAAGAGCTGGATCTGCTGTCACAGATCTGTATTGTATGATTACTAGGAGATCCCAACATTTGTGTATTTTACCTATTTTGTTTAAAGACAATAAACAACCTTTCATGTTCAATTTCATATCTGAAAGACAATGGCTGGAAAAAGTTTCTTTTATTCACCGACTCACTTACCATCCAAGGACATAAAGTCACCCTTTGTAATCAGGCCGTGTATGCCTGTGAATACCTGACGGTGTACCTTATGGTTGGTCATCATTGCCAGCATGGCTTTGGCCAATGCACCAGTCGAAGGTGAGGCTAAAATACCACCTGAAAAAACATAATCTTTAAAAATTTGTGATCTTGAAACATTAATATCTCTTGAGCAGTTTATTCATCTCGGTTATGGTGTCAATATTTGGGGAAGATTTAGAAGAGAAGACACATCGAACTAGTCCCATAGTAAGCTCAATAAGGCTTGTGTTGTGGATACTAGGCGAAAATGTCCGTACGTATGTAGATAAATACACATAGAAAGAATCCAAGATTCCAAACTCATCACAAAAATATTTTCCCTTACCGGGATTCGAACCCAGGACCACTAGCTTCGAAAGCAGATCGTAATCGTCTATCAGTGGTCAACAGAATACTTCATCATCCTCCTAGCATTATTCCCGGTTATGCCCTTACAAGAGCCCGGGGTCCGCTTGGACACCTAATCCCAAGATTTGGCATAGGCACTAGTTTTACGAAAGCGACTGCCATCTGACTTTCCAACCATGAGGGTAAACTAGACCTTATTGGGATGTAAACTAGACCTTATTGGGATTAAACCGGTTTCCTCACGATGATTTCCTTCACCGAAAAGCTAACGGTAAATATTCCATACATAAGTTCCAAAAAACTCATTGGTACGAGCCGGGATTCGAACCCGCGACCGCCGCTTAGCAGCCGCATGCCTGAACCACTAGGCTACCGTAGCTAGTTAACAGAATACATATGGACAGATATTTCACTTTTGAATCGCCAAGGCTTTTGAATGAGCTTATAAATAAATCTGAAAAAAATGTACATATGTATGATGTAAGGTTTTCTGTAAGATATTGCATTTAGCGATAAGACCGCCCTTTCTACCTTTACTGTAATCTTTATGTTCTGTACGGTATTTTTTGAGGTGTGTAGAGTAAAGTGTATTTGTTTTGTATTGTATTGTATGTTGAGATTCCGTTTTTCATATGAACTTTCGAATTTCTTGAAGAAATTTAATAATATGTCAAAAAATCTTATAATAAAGTTGTGTTTTACTAAAATCTCCGAAATAATCATTTGTTTTGACACTACGAATAAATTAATAACTTTTCCGAGCGCGGTCTTTGTGCACAACATAGTGAACTAACATTTATAATATTGCTTTTGCATGGCGAATGGTAGCTAGCCCATTCACCATAAAATGATAAAAGCAATCTACTGACCTTCAAACTGGCATTGCCGACGCGCCTGTTGCCAGGTGGCCGGCACGACGTGAAGGCGCAGCCACGTATCCGCCTCTGACACGTACTCATAGCCTGGAGAAAGGACGCCAGCAGCATATTGCTTGCCTGTAACAATAGGCATGATGACACATTTTGAAAAACTGTTCTATAATGTTTAGAAACATTAATTATGTACAACGAATAAGATTTTTCAAGAGAATATAAGAATGGTGGTGTCGGGTTAGAATTTCACCACCCCCTTTCTTCCCGTGGGTGTCGTAAAAGTCGACTAAGGGACCAGGGTTGAAGTGTGTTGTGGGCGATGGGCTAGCAACCTATCACTGCAATATCACATTTTGTCGATATTTTATACCCAAATTTATGCTAAAAGTGGCGCTGGAACATACGTTTCATGTGCTCTGCCTACCCCTTTTGGGAATAAAGGCGTGAATGTATGTATGTATGTATGTAATAAAAGAATTAAGTAGGAAAAAAATGCATTTTAGTTTTTAAATTTCAAATTGGCGCTAAAACGCTTGTCAGTGTCATGGCGTCCCGAGTGACGTCACGTATGTATAAAAAGAACGCAGACCTTTGACGTTTGCTACCTAGATCGCTCAATTGCTCATTGAATGAACATAAATTAAAACGTTTACAAGTCTTGCGCGGCCGTGCGAGCGAGAAAGCGGGACAATGACGCTAACAAGATCTGACAGATAACATGGTTCTATCCCTGTCTTACTATTCGTTCAGTACGTAAGTTTTCTCTGTAATCTGTGGTAATGACCGCTATGGGTATTTGTTTATACACACGTGACGTCATGCGCTCTGATTGGTGTTTAACATATCATGGCGGGCGTCCGTATTTTTCAGTTTAATTTTATCAAAATAAATAATAATCTCTTACTTAATAAAAAAATATGAGCAATTTTCGAATTCTATGATTAAAAATGCACTAAGAAAATACCATATTTTAGTGATTTTCAATTACTGTCATCATGCCTATTAAGCATCAGTCCTGACGGTCGTGACGTGGTGTATGGAAATGTGTCCTTAACCATCGGCCCCAGCCCCTGCCAGAGCACTGCGACCCCGATGACCCCCTTAGTCACAATAGGTACCTAGTTTTTATAACATCAGTACCCACTAGGATGGGATTCTTGAAAATTCGACCGTCAAGGGGATAAAAAGGAAATACTCTGCGGGATGGAGTAAAATTTCAAGTGAGAGACTTAAAACTTTGTGTGTTCACTCCTTATTACAAATACAAGAAAATAAATTTTAGTGTTTTGAAAAACCTGCCCCTAAACGGGTCAAACAGGGGTCCAAAGTTTGTACGGGTGAAATTTAGTATAGAGATAGTTTGAGTCCTGGGGAAGGCTCCAGGAAATCAGTCCCTAAGGGGGTGAAATGGGGAGTGAAACTTTGTATGGAGCTACGATAAAAACGACTTCCACGCGGATGGAGTCGCGGGCAGAAGCTAGCAGACCCAGCAGTTATACATATTGGGCGTACCTATCAAAGAATTATGTATCTTATCTCCTTAACTTCAAGAAATGTAGAGCGACCATACATTGAGTAGATTAGTGTTAACACTATGGTTAAATTTCGTTAGCTAAACAGTAGCGTAATTGCATGAGACCTCATTCATTAATTAGGTTTCGGCTGTTTATTAATATTTCTTGACTCCTGAACAGGGATTACAAAATCATTGTTTATATTTATAAAATGAGTATAAATTATTTAAGAAATACAACTCGTTACATGAGTATAATTAATTATTTCTAGATTTAATAGGGTATAATTATTTACTTGGCACTAATGTGCGAAACGAAAAAATATTGAAAACGAAAAAAGTCAAAATGTATGTTAGATCTGCCGGTCAGCTCTGATTTTCGATACCTCGGGTCACTTTTACAATGTAATGGCGATATTGACCTTGACGTTAGAAACCGAATCTGCGCAGGATGGATGAAATGGCGACAGGTTACGGGAACAATCTGCGACGACCGAATGCCCCTTCGACTGAAGGGCAACATATACAAGACCATTATAAGACCTGTCCTCATGTACGGAGCGGAATGTTGGGCCGCAAAGATGACGGATGAAACGAGATTGCATGTTGCGGAGATGAGAATGTTGGATCGTTTAAGGAATGAGTACCTATATAAGAGGTAGCCTGAAAGTAGCACCGATGACTGAAAAGCTGAGAGCAAATCATTTACGGTCGGTGGTATGGACATGTTATGCGGAGGGATGATAGTCATGTTACTACAAGGGCATTAAGTATGAATGTGGAGGGATGTAACAGAAGAGGTAGACCAAGGAAAAGGTGGATGGACTGCGTGAGAGACGATATGAACAGGAAAGATGTGTGTGATGAGTTGACGGGCGATAGAGAGGTATGGAAGAAAAAAACATGCTGCGCCGACCCCAAGTAAATGGGATAAGGACAAGCGAACAATGATATAACCCCTCGCAGCAAACTTGAAAGGACTGCAAGCTATCGCATATAATTGTGTTCCTACGTTTTAATGATGAACCATTAATTACTAAAACATAAAAGACACTTACCCGTAAAAAAAATAATGCATAAAAATAGAAAATTTGACATGTTTGCGTTAACTTGTGCCAATATTTAAAAAACACAATACGAGTCACACCACCAGAAGAGTACTAGCGCTCAGTTACCGAAGCGGTATGGACCAAATACATAACCGCGTCATTTTTATAGGGTCCTGATAATGTTTTATCAGAAAATACGCAGAAAATGATAGTAAATTTTTTTTTAAATCGTAAATTGACGATTACACAAGATACTCGTATGGGAGAGAAGAGTAAGGCCATCTGTAGAATAGGCGAATACATAGATTATTTTGTAGTAGCGAGTAGGACACTCATGCAACATTCGAAAAAAGTAGTGTTGCGTGTGGCTTCTGCCTACAGAATCGGCAGTCCTGGATTAATTTAGCGATTTTGAATTTGGAACCATTTAAATGAAACTTTTTTTTTATTTGCTCCTTCCCCTTTTTAGAGTTCCGTAGTCAACAAGGAACCCTTATAGCCTCTCCATGTCCGTCTGGTCGCCCGTCTTTGGCTTAGCTCAGTAACCATTACTACTAGTAAACTGTTATTCGGCTAGGGTATATAAATCAATCATGCCGACTAAACAGAAGAATAAAATCTTGAAAATGTTTTTTCGGGGTGGCTCCCCTACACCTAAAGTGGGGATGTAATATTTTTTTCTCGTTAAACCACAGTGTGGGGTATCGTTAGATTACTTGTTCAAAAATATTATGAGGTTTTACAACGCTTTTTCAAATTAGTGATTCGTTTTAACTAAGAAAGACAGGCAACTACGGAACGCTACACTGCGCGTGGCCCGACACGCACTTGGCCGATTTTTCACTTTATTTTCCCTCAATCATTGTTATCACTTAGTCAGCGTGGCGCGTCCTAACATATATCCAGTCCTTTTTTTAACTCTTTTTTACCCAACTGCACGACGCAAAGGAGAGTACCAGTCTATTATGTTTGGAGACGGACCGTATATGGTCGTGATCCTCAGCATTGACTGAACGAGAAAGAAGAGGAAAAATACGACGGCAATGATATACTATAGGTATTATTTTTGTCGAGAATTTCCACGAACACAAAAACCCAGCTACTTAATTAAGTCACCGTGATAAAATAACTGATAAAAATACACGACGTTCATGAGTTCATGACCCGAGTAATTCACGAAACTAGATATGTATATTACAGCACAGTAAAATTATAATAACCAAAAATATTTTTGTTTTACTTCCGATATTCTCGGAAATGTGTATGCTATCTAGTAAAAAGTCTGTCTTTCTATGTTACCTGTTGTCAGCTCACCTAACCCGTCATCACTAGTTTGTTTTGACACCGAAATTCGTAGTAACAAAACGAAATTAAGAGTCTTGTTTACACCGGTTTCTTTTGGGGTGTTGTGAGGTGGGGGGAACCGTTGCACACAGCTGTACAAAACATTAAAAACAAACACAATACTGTCTTCAATAGGGCCACTTCTTTATAAAAAGTTGTAAACAATGCTAAATCACGTGTATAGAAAATGAAAACTAAATATACGTTTTTTTATTTTCCATGAAAAATTACGGAAATGACGGAAGACGAAAATGTGAAGTCTAGTTATTAATCCAAGTGGGGTATCCAATGAAAGGGCTTTGGTTTCACATGGTAGTACAGTTTTTATACCGTAAGTTTAATTTATGAAGAAAATTTTTGAATCAAATAGGTTCCCTTCCTTCTCAAATTTACAAAGCGAACATTTTGTAATTGTTACGTAAGATTAACACTGAACATTGCACACACATAATAACGGTATCTTCAATTAATTACAGGCCAGCAATATGTTTGCGGCGTCCTTTCTACTGGCTACGAGTACGTGCCAAGGGCTGGCACATGGCTGCGTCTGCACTTTGCGCCCGACACCTGGCAAGGCGCGCGCCAGCGATGCCAGCTCGAAGGTCAGTCATCGTATCTGCAGTCGGAAGACGTCCACTGCTGGACAAATGCCTGCCCCAAAAAGAGCTACAATTAGAGAGCTACAAAGAGTTCATGGGCCATTAAATTACTCTGTATTACAATTGTAATAACGTAATATGTAGAGTAAATATAAATAAGTAAAAATATAAATAACGTGTTATAAATACCGTTGTTATGTTGTTACCGTTGTTGTTATGATTTCATATTTACCGTTAGCTTTTCGGTGAAGGAAAAACATCGTGAGGAAACCTGCATACATCTGCGAAGAAATTCAAAGGTGTATGTGAAGTCCCCAATCCGCACTGGGCCAGCGTGGGGACTACTGCCCGTTCCCTCTCATACATGAGAGGAGGCCAGTGCCCAGCAGTGGGACGTATATAGGCTGACGATGTGAGGTTAGCTCACTACATGTTGCTACACCCTAGCAGGGTCCATGTCTGTACTGATTAGATTTTAAGGACACCTGTGAATACCATGGTTGCAACAAATAAATGAATATGAATATATCCTGCGTCACCCGCATCCAGCGGACAGGTGGTCGACAACGTAACGCATTGTACGTGCGTCACGTGGATCTATACGCTTACCATGAGTTTGACAATGACGGCTTACGCTAACGAGTATCGAGTTTTTTTATCTGTGCATCCCGCTCGTACTGTCAAAGTGCAATAGAGATGCACAGATAGAAAACTCGATACTCGTTAGCGTAAGCCGTCATTGTCAAACTCATGGTAAGCGTACTGATGTAAGATTCCCACCGAACGTGCCAGGCCGGGTCGCCTGGCGTGGCGCCGCGACGCAACTGGTGCGCACCGTACCGCGTTTTAATAGAGTGCAGTAGGCAAAAGCCCGACGGAGGCGAGGCGGTCACATGTGACCAGGGACTGATTTCGGTTACGGTTTTACCGGTATGAAACCTGTATTCTATTACGATACCGTAATGGCGTAAAGGTTACGCTCGCCGCGCCAACATAACGGTACCGTAACCGTTTGGAAATATCGGTTATCGCTATTCGATTTAAAGGTAACCGAAACCTTTATAATACCGGTTCGAAACCGGTATTATAACGGTTACCGAAAAAAATAAGCGAGCTGGCATCGCCTGCCGATGCCGCCGCGGCCGCCGTCAGGTCAGGTCACGCCGTGCCGCGCCGTTTCATTCATTGCGTGTGCTTCACTGCGCAGTGCTTGTGTACTGCGTTAGGTATTTTGTTAGCGATAATCACGTCATGTGATAAAGATAATTTAAAATGGAATCGTTATTATACTTCGTAATTTCATATGGCAAATTAATTGATTGATTACGGGTTCGATTCCCGTTCTGCTCCGCTGGTGTGCGCGCGTAATGTACTATTATTCGTACTTTGATTGAGCTTGGTATCAAATGTTGTCCGTCGGCCGATATTTTTAATTACCTAACTAATTTCCAACACAAGGTGTAAATAAAGTATGAAAGAATTTAAAAGATAATAGAATCTTCCGCGGCATGATAAATGCAATGGCCGGGGAACGGGGGACGGGGAGCGAGCGGTAGTAGAGGCGTGCGGGGGGGGGGCGCGGGTCCTCGGCATGATAAACAGAATGGCTCGGGGCGCGACGCACAGTGAGGAACGGTGGACGGGCAGCGAGCGGTAGTAGAGGCGTGCGGGGGGGGGGGGGGGGGCGCGGGTCCTCGGCATGATAAACAGAATGGCTCGGGGCGCGGCGCACAGTGAGGAACGGTGGACGGGCAGCGAGCGGTAGTAGAGGTGGGGGGGGGGTCCGCGTCATGATAAACGGAATGGCGCGGGCCGCGTCGCACACACAGTGAGGAACGAGGGACGGGGAGCAAGCGGTAGTAGTGGCGTGCGGGGGGGGGGGGGGCGGGTCCTCGGCATGATAAACAGAAAGGCTCGGGGCGCGGCGCACAGTGAGGAACGGTGGACGGGCAGCGAGCGGTAGTAGAGGTGGGGAGGGGTCCTCAGCATGATAAACGGAATGGCGCGGGCTGCGGCGCACAGTGAGGAACGGGGGGGGGGGAGCGAGCGGTAGAAGAGGCGTGCGGGGGGGGGGTCCGCGGCATGATAAACGGAATGGCGCGGGCCGCGGCGCACAGTGACGAACGGGGGACGGGAAGCGAGCGGTAGTAGAGGCGTGAGGGGGGGAGGAGGCGGGTCTGCGGCATGATAAATGGAATGGCGCGGGCTGCGGTGCACAGTGAGGAACGGGGGACGGGGAGCGAGCGGTAGTAGAGGCGTGCGGGGGGGGGGGGGGCGCGGGTCCTCGGCATGATAAACAGAATGGCTCGGGGCGCGACGCACAGTGAGGAACGGTGGACGGGCAGCGAGCGGTAGTAGAGGCGTGCGGGGCGGGGGGGGGGCGTCGATACGGGCGCGGGCGAAACGGCAGCGGCATATCATACCTTCTTTGATGCTCACCGACAACGACACTTGACAGTGCAAACGCGAGCTATTCGATTCGAATTCAATATAAAAATTAAAATCTACAATTTTAAGAAAACGAAAGAACGCCGTGTATGCTTTCTTTTCTTTTGATAATGAAGCGAAAACATCATCCTGTTTGGTATCTGGTTGTACATCTGTCATCATAGCTCCGCACTCTCCGAGTCCCCGCCCGCACAGCCGCACCTCACGCTATGTTGCTGTGCCAATCTACTGAATGTAATGTTCCTACTGACGATGCGACGATTTCGCGGAAAGAAAGACAAAACGGCAGCGCCGGCGGTTTGGCAACGACGCCAAAATCTAAATATCGGTAACCTTTAAAAACCGGTTAAGGTACCGAAAAAAATAAAGGTTACCGTTATATTTCGATAGCGAAATATAAAGGTTCCGCTACCGAAACCGCTATTTCAAAACCGATATGACGTCATATCGGTTATGAATAATACCGGTATTTTTCGGTTATGCAGGCCCTGCATGTGACGACAGCTGACCACAGCTGGAGTCTGATTCAGTAATATAATAATATATTTCGAGACGGCGTTCCACGACATCACCTGACAGGTCACCCCACCTCTCACCTCACCTATCACTCTCGCCTCTCGCCTAATGCGAGAGACAAGATAATGTTACCCCGATACGTCATCTACCTTTGATTTGAGAAAATATTGGCTTTGTACTTATGTTTCACACATACGATTAGCAAACCTCAATTGTTACTTCAATTTATAAATTTTTGTTGCTTATAAGCCGCTTAAACTACTCAAATTAGAATAGTTTTAATACATACATTGCATGTTTGACAAATAAAGTTGTGCACGGTGATGTAGAGTGGAGAAGGCACGCTGGTGCTGCAGTTCTTGACAGACTGTCAGAAGGTCACAAGCTGCATCGTGCGCAACAATACTTTCCTCCTACCAGGGTCTTCCCTTAATGGCCTCAATCTTCAGCTTATTTTTCCCATTTGATTGGGAGATGTGTATCGACCAGTGTCGGACGTGGTCCTTCGTATTTTAAGGACAGCGGAAAAAAACAGTCTTTATATTTATATAACGTAAACAACCATTTCTCGAATAAAATAATACTATTTATGTACGCACATGTCATTGGTATATCGATTGGTATTTCGCTATATCGAAGTGCTGAAGTGTTTGTACGAGAACGCCATTATGTCAGTCCGACTCCAGGACCAGAACTCGAAACCTATTCCGCTGCAGCGGGGAGTCAGGCAAGGAGATGTTATTTCTCCAAAACTGTTCACCGCTGCACTGGAGGACGTTTTCAAGACGAAGACTAGGCAGACTGGAGAAGGCTAGGCATCAGCATCAACGGCGAGTACATCACTCACCTTCGGTTTGCTGACGATATAGTAGTCTTGGCTGAGACCATGGAGGACTTAAGTACGATGCTCGATGACCTCAGTAAAGCATCCGAGCGAGTTGGTCTAAGAATGAACATGTATAAGACGAAGATTATGTCAAATGCCCATGTAGTACCAACTCCCATTACAATCGGACACTTCACGCTCGAAGTTGTAGACGATTATGTATACCTAGGACAGACGATCCAGTTAGGTAGGTCCAACTTCGAGAAAGAGGTCAATCGTCGAATCCGACTCGGCTGGGCAGCGTTCGGGAAGCTAGGTACGGCCAATCTTCGCAGTGTCTCAAGACGAAAGTCTTTGACCAGTGTGTGTTGCCAGTGATGACATATGGCACTGAAACGTGGTTGCTTACTATGGGCCTCATAAGAAGGCTCAAAGTCACCCAAAGGGCAATGGAGAGGGCCATGTTGGGAGTTTCTCTGCGTGACCGCATCAGAAATGAGGCTATCCGCAGCAGAACCAAGGAAACCGATATAGCCCTCCGTATCGCTAAACTTAAGTGGCAATGGGCGGGGCACATAGCACGAAGAACCGATGGCCGTTGGGGCGGAAATGTTCTCGAGTGGCAACCACGTACCGGAAGGCGCAGCGTGGGTAGTCCCCCGACAAGGTGGACTGATGACTTGGTAAAGGTTGCGGGAGTCCGCTGGATGCGGGTGGCGCGGGATCGGTCACTTTGGCACTCTTTGGGGGAGGCCTATGTCCAGCAGTGGACGTCTTTCGGCTGATATGATGATGATGATGATGATGATGTCATTGGTGCTCTAAAATGCGTTCAGAAACCGTAGTAGGAAATGACTAGCATTACTACAAACGATTTTATTATAAGTACTTTCTTGTCTGTGGTAGTAGGAAAATCTGTACTGTAATGACATTACAGTACAGATTTTTGATAAATTTGTATCGTTATGAGTTTAAATTTGGAATAGCTGTCAAAACTCAAGTGGGTCTCTATTCTAGTATCCATAGATATTAAAACAGTTACGATACGAAACGTCAATTCAGTACGTTTTTTAATACAAACCGCACGACATTTGATCTCGAGTGATATGAGTGTAGGGACTTCATTCGTTTGTCTATGATTTAAAAAAAAACCATTCGCCATGACGGATGATCGAATTGCCGCCATTGCTGTTGTCATTTTATTGTTGGGTTTTTGCTGTTACTTAGGGTAATTCCGGGGTAGTTGGCCATAGTTTTTTTTGTGCAGAATAAAAAAAAAAGTATACGAGTTATCAAAGAAATATTTATTTATGTATAAACTTTGAACAATCAACGATAGATAATTAAACAAACAAAAAATATTTTCTCTTGAGAACAGATTAAAAATTCGTTTTTAAAAAAAATCACAATTGGCCATCTCTCCCGGGGTATCTGGGTATGATGACCATACCATTATGGGAAAGATGGCCATAACCTAACGCTAAATTATTGTATGTCTTCAGTCTTATTTTTTGGTCCTGAGGCGCTTCTTCTTTTCCTGGCCACATTTGGAGCATGCATCGTCGAATTCGGTGCAATTTTCATGAACCCAAAACATACAAATCGTGCATTGGAGCCAATCTTCAACGAGAAGAGTCTCGTAATAATTTTCTCCGCATCCACGACAGTTATCCTTCCCTTTCAAGTTCTTTTTCTTCTTGTTTTTCGATATTATGGCAAGGGGGACATCGCCACTGCTATCCGACAGCCTTCGTATAGCCTTTCTTTTGTTTACCCGAACCGTATTTTTTTTTGCCTGTCCTTCCTTCTTAATGGATTTTCCGGGCATTTTCTTGTTCTCCTTTTTAATTTTCTTTTCCTCGGCGCATTTTCTAGCACTGATATGTGCTTCCGAAGTCAGTAGTGTTCCCACTTGCTTAGCTCGTTTGCGAATTTCAGCGAGTCTTTGTGGGATAGGTGATATATCCTGTAAAATTCGTGATGGGGTGTAGTCTGGATCATTATTGAGTGGACGTTCTTCCGGAGTGCCAGGCTTTGAAACATTAGACTCGATGGTATTGTTCACTAAGGTTTCTGATGTCCTGGGAGCGATTTCGGGCCTATAGCTCATATCTCGTCTTGGCTCATTAGAACAACCCGGAATGAAGGCATCTTCATCGCTGTCTTCCTCCACTGCAGATGGAGTAGGTGGAATAGCTCGTGCAACAGTAGCATCATTCGATACTGGTGCAGCAGCACCTGCAGGTTCTTCAATAAATGCGTAGTCTGGTACCGCTGCTGGATTTAATGGATATGCTCCAGTCGCCCTAAAGCTTGAAATTGCATTTTCTGCTGACGCTGCTTTTCCCCAAGCCTTGTTAAGCAAAGCTCCGAAAGAAAGTCTTGTTATACGACGTCCTGGGTTTTGAATTAGCCAAAGTCTGCACTGTTCATAAAAATGTGTTTTAAGTGACTTAAACACCGAACGATCCAAGGGCTGGAGATAATGGGACGTATGACTCGGCATAGATATCAAAATGATATCGTTTTCATTTGCATATTCCAGCATTTCCACAGAGTTACAATGAGTTGAGTGGCCGTCTAGAAGAAGAACAAACTTTTCCAGCAGGTTTTCTAGGAACAAAGTGTGTCTTTAACCATTCCAAGAATATCTCTGAAGTGATGTACGCTGACTTTTGAGACATGAACAGCCTTGTTCCTGGTGGCATCCCATCTTCAAATTCAGGCTTTTTGTTTTTGCCCTTCATGATACAAGCAGGAGGCAAAAAAGTACCTTCAGCATTGCAGCAGGCTATAATGGTTATCGTCTCCCCTTTTTCGGTTGATGTTACTGTGGAAACCGCTTTAGATCCTTTTTGAGCAAGTACATGCCCTGGACGACTGTTTAACTGCAAGCCTGACTCATCCATGTTAAATACGCAATTTTGTGCTAACATCTCATTATCCTGTATTAAGACGCTTTCTGGAAGTTGAAAATAAGCATTTACTTCTGTTTTATTCATGGCACTGGCCCTGGCCAATGATACACCTTCTGACTTTCTAAGTGTAATATCTTTGTGTCTACTTAGGAACATTTGCAACCAGTCATATCCTGCTTTCTGGGTTTCTGTATTAAATCTGTGCTTTAGTTGTAAATGCTCTGCAAAATCGTAAGCTATTCTTCTAACATCCGTTATTGTCAATGGAAAACCTTTAGCTTGCATTGCTTTGATGTGAGCTACCAGTTTATCCTCATTTTCTTTTCCAAACATAGAAGATGGTCCCATAGGCCCCTTTTTGTCATTATTCTTCTTCAATCTTCTTTCTAAAGTTTTTCGAGGTATTTGGTGCTGGATAGCCGCCATTCGCACGGATAACCCATCATTTTTCACAGCACCAATAGCAGCCTTAAGTGAAACTTCTGACCAATTACCTCTGACAGCTACTGCTTTTCTCTTGTACTTGTTTGGCATCTATAAAACAAATGAATTATTTGAATAAGGCATCATTTTTGCACCATCAGTGTATGATGGCCATATGGCCATGACATACCGACTTAAACTGGCCATCTCTCCTTTTCTTCCGGGAGAGATGACCACACCTAAAAAGAAAACAAGTCAAAACTCGATCTGCATAATTTTGAGGTTAGAACATAACGACAACCGTATACTTTGTAATAAAAACAAAAAACACCAATATTATCAGAAACTGACATCACCACAAGTTAAAATATGAACCTCCTTTGAAATATTTTCACTTGTCAAAACAATTAACACAGATTTTACTTACTTTTTAATTTTTTTTCGCCAAAATATTTGCCGTACCCTTGCTTCCACTCACGACGCGCGGCGAACTAAACAAAAACTAGCGACATCTAGCCGTTAGAACCATGAAATATTTCGATTGGCCATCTCGCCCTTATGGCCATCTACCCCGGAATTACCCTACTACTACATATGATATGTGTGTACATAAAGTAGTGTATGCAACTGTACATAATTAGGCCTTAAAACACTCGTGTGATCCTATTATCGCTGACGCTCGTTTTATAAAACCACTCACGTATTTTAAGGCCTCTCATTATGGATCAGTCGCATAAACTACTATTTCATCCAAATATAGCGTGGATTGCATGGATCGCGCTTTACTAATCGCTACACGTTACCGTGAAACATGCCTTCTTTGCCCGCTTTTTTCGGAAAAACACGAATATCTCATATTCCCATATCCCCAGCAAAGCTGCATGCCTTACTTTAAGTCCCTAAAGTTACTGACATTCCCATGTCTATACATTTTCGAGTGTTGTATTTTTGTCAAAAGTAATTCGATTTTTTTTCAGTTTAGAGAACAAAAGCAAACTTGCAACATTCGCCCAAGGAAACCAGCGTTGGTATTTAGTAAGACTAAGACAGCTTTGATGCAAAAGAGTGTAGGTACTTGTAATGGCACCAAAATTGTTTGATAAATTGCCAGAAGCGTGGCAGACGGCCACAATACACAAGTTTAAATCCTTATTATTTAATTTCTTACTGTCTAAGTGTTATTATAGTGTAGCGGATTATTTGAATGATCTTTGACATAATATTCTGAATTTAATATATTGAATAAGAATAAGAATAAGAATAAGAATTTATTTATTTAGCACACAAAACACGGAAAAAAGAAATACACTCAAAAACGTAACCTTAAGTGCTAAACGGGAGCCTCACTCAGCATGTTGTCACGGGGGCCGTGACGCTGGTTCTCAGTGAGAGCCCCAAAAATAAATAAAACGACTAAACTAAACAAACAATTTAATAATTTTTAGGCACTGTATGTCTAAAAATTACAAAAGTGAACTTAAAAACTAGCGGGTAACATTAGAATCATTCGACAGTGATTTATATGCATGCAACACTGAAATGTAATTGACTCTGTTCGTACTAAAAAATATGAAAATAAAAAAGTGGTAATAACCAAGCGTAAAACTACTATTACAATGAACAAAATCTTATACAGATAATAAATAATAATAATAATAGCTATGTGTTATGTAGCAATAAGATAAGTAAGCAGCCTACTGCAACAGTCGGATTGTAGGTACCTGTGTAAACGGTAAAAGTAAGTACCTATCTACCCACAGATTCATTTTATAAGTAACAAGTATTCAAATATTCAACGACCAATTTGTACATTAAAAAGATGTATCCGGTGTTTTAATTTAAAGCTATGAATGGACTTTAAGGCGCGGAGAGGAGGAGGAATGATGTTCCAGCACTTAGTTGCTGCGTAGCGGAAGCTACCTCGGAATGCTGCCGTGTGCGGCCTTGGACAAACAAGCTGAAGGAATCTCGTTGACCTGACTCCCGAAGACCTGGAGTTACTACTACTACTACTACTATATTGCACATGTAATCTAGTATTAGAGATAGACTTTTCATTGTTAGATTACTTAGATTAGAATGTAATTAAGAACCAATTGTTTCGTACGCCAGAAGCCACGTCATAGCTGTTCCTTTGAATATTATGTTACCACCTCATGTACCTATGATGAACGAATAAATATATTGATTGATTGATTTTTTATATGGTAGGATGGTTTTTTTTTGCTTTACGATTCCTTCGTGGGCATGTGTTCATGAGGAGAATAGTAGATTGTGTCACAAGGGAGCAAAATAGCATATTTATGGCGAGGGCGTAAATTGAATCCCGAATGAAGCGAAGGTTTCCAGAATAGAATCCCGAACGTAGTGAGGGATTCTAACGTGGAATCCTAAGCGTAGTGAGGGATTCAAGTGTTCACGCCCAAGTTGGAAATAATTTTGCTTCCGTGTGACTCATACTGCTTTTCACATCACCTATGAGGATAATGAAATATGTCAGTAATAAAACACATGTATTAGGTCAGTACCTGTATTAAATTATTTATTATAAACCTACTGATTAAAGTGTTACTTTGAATAATATATAATTACTTGTATTTTATTACGTTAGTAGTAGTAACAATAGTAGTCAAGATAAAAAAAATGCAAGTAATCGATTTTAAAAAATAATTATCGATTATGTGTAGGCATACTATTTTCATGTATTCATTGGGTTTTTTATTTTTTATTTTGGCAACAATATGTCCTGGAACAGAAAAGAGCCACTTTGATCCCTCCTAGCAGGGACGAAAAAGCCCTTATCCGAATAGCTGATGTGAATATTTTTTTTTAATCAACACTTATTCCAAATTTTTATCGTTTTTTATCGCGGGTAAAGTTATCTGGACCTTTGCCAACATTGACCATGTCCTATTATTGACGCAAGTATACTAGTAGCTCTTACGATGTTGAGACAAGACTCGTTTCAAAATTTTGGGCAAACATGGTGTTCCATTTTAACATCTTAGTTTTAACTACGAAAAGTTTTACACAGTAGAGATGGACAATGTTACCTAGGTATTTTAAACTTTGCCATACAAATCCATACACCGCACATTCCACAATTAGCTGCAAGCTCCTGGCTGAAGTTAAAGACATGTATGACTCAAAGTAAAGTCACAAATATAATCTAGTTTCTACAAAAATAGTAATGTTGTCATAAATATGTTGTCTTTTCGTTCAATACCAGATTTGATTAAAATTAGCTTTGTGGGGCAAGTAGACGTGTTTCACGATAAATATAGCGCTTCAAGCTGTCATCTCATAAATGACTTTCGAATATACCATACAAGCAGACTCGGACGGGCATACGATACTTACGATAACTGATCGACACGATCTTTTTCTTCACCGGTCAATACGGTTACTCTATAGTCTATATACACTTTCACTGGGCCGCATGCAGGGTTTACCACGATGTTTTGAATTTTCAGCCGTCCCGCTCAAGAACATTTATCTCGACTGGGATCAGGGTGAACCTGATGATCACAATGCTGACGGAAACTGCCTGGTGCTGACTCCCTATGCCGAAGTGGCCGATGTGAGCTGCGCCGGCGTCCACCCCTACTTCTGTCGCAAGGAGAACGCCACGATGTGGTTCAATCAACAATGCGGGACCACTGCCACTGGTATGTGAAATATAATTTTCCATAAGTATTTTTATCAATAAAGAGTTCTGGTCGTCAACTGAGAGCGTCTAGCATAATTCTGGCGTCTAACTACGCATTGCAAATCCCGGGTTCAAGTTTTTTTAGGTACGAGCTCATTTTGATTTGACACTTTCATACAAATCAATAAAACTTGTGTTAACTATATCTCCTTTTTTATTTACTTACGTAAAGGTATCTCTCTATTCAAACATTTTACATTATATCATTTTGTGTACTCTGAGGGCAAACGGTCGCTTCATCCATTCTAACCCCAAAGATTAATATCATCAGAGTAACCGATTTTATGTGCACATTGTGTCAACTGTATTGTTTCTGCTCCCTTTGTCTCTGTGTGTCTTTTGTGTAGTGAATAAATGTCTTCTTTCTTTCTTGCTTTTATTTTCCTAAAAATAAATACATTTTATAATTTCTGACCAGCGCTATCTTTAAAGTTAAATTGTTTTTCAGGATATGAGTACTTTCCTGTCACAGGCAGCTGCCACAAGTTCCACAGTCACGCCACGACCTGGCATCAGGCAGCCAGGGCGTGTCACGCTGAGGGAGGTCATCTAGCCGTCATCAACAGTGACACAGAAGCCGAACTGATTAAAGACATCTTAAAAAATAATCCCGCAGATACTGTTAAGGGTGCAAAATATAATGATAATATGGTCATCATTGGGTTTTTGAAATTGCAACTTAATAACAATGAAATGTTTCTGACTATTCATGGTAGGATCTTAATTTTTTATCTTTTATTACTGCTGTTTGTACGATAGGTTTTTCTGTTGTGCAATATAGTTTACATAAATAAATAAATATGTAAAACAAGCAAGCTTAGGCCTGTCTGGTGGTAAGCACACACCGTAGCCTATGGACGATAGACGTAATATTTTCAGAGATACAGGGTCAATAACAATAAAACGTGTCAAGATCAGAATGATGTCTCGTCGTCGTTATTTTTTTAGGTACCTAACAAACGGTTCTTATTTCTTACGAGTTACAACTTGTCATCTTTCTTTAATTGGCATTGACACACAAAGGTAATTGGTTGAAGGGACTTCCATACGCCAATGACTTTAGATCTGAATCCCTTAGTTTTCTAATGTTTTTGTAGCTTATTTTATTAACAACAACGGCTTTAAGCAACATAGTATCCCATATTTACTTCAAAGTTCAGTGTTTTCGAGGTATGTGGCATCGAAGTTGAACAATTTTAGTCAAAAAAACTGGTTTTCTGGTCATAACTTTTGTGTTAGTTAGTTTAATAGGAAAACACTAGACACTGTTTTAGAGACGTCATAGACGTACCCAAATATGTAGATACGTATATGTTCGATCTTGAGTTAATTAATTATAATTAAATAAGTGTTCATACGAGATTAAGTATTCATTTCTTTCAAAATTCGGTAGACAAAAATGAAGATAAAAGATTGATGAACCGTTAGCCGTTTGAGTTATAATTCTATCTGTTGTGCAAAAGTATTCAGAACGATTCAAAACTTGTCAAAAATCGATGAAAACCTCGGGTAGCCCCTTAACCTTAATCCTGGAGATAGCGATTGTGCCTAAACAAATCAGTGCAAAATCAAAGTCCAAATGTCCACAAAATTAGTAAAAAAACATGGTTTTCCCCTCACAAAACTGATCGCTGATTGGCCACTTGTGAGTCGGTGTTTATTTTTCAGGCTGACAGTTTCGTTTGGAAACGTTCTGACTGTAGATTTTTTTAAATGTTATGCCTCAAGTGATGACCTGGGGATCAAGGAGGTTAAGTTAATGATCGCCTTATTAATGTTTATCAGGTCAATCTCTGAAGGAAGCCGGATATGAAAAGTGGGCCAAGAACGAGCCCAACAACGATGGCGGCAAGGAATTCTACGGCGCCATACGGCGTGATGCCTACTTCAATGACATCGCTGATTTCGACCGAGAACCGTACATCTGCGAGATTACCCCGTAAAATAAATCCCCGCGCCTTTTTGTCTATGAAATATGCAAAGTACTTACCATTGTTTGCTATACTATTTATGGAAGTTTTTGATTGCTAATTGACTCTTTAAATGTTTAGCAATTGCAAACGTCTCGGCATGTTAAATATTACATATTTGAACCATTTCCAATGCTTTTTTTAAAGTAAAATAAGTATCCCTATAGTTACGAAATTATTTTGAACTAGCGGCTTTTGTTCTGCTTGTTTCTAGTTATTATGTCAGTTCGGTTAGACTTTTATGTAAAAGTTCCAGTTTTTGACGTTGCACTAGCATATGACATGGGCGCTTTTGATCAGGACACTTACACTAGTAAAGGAATTCTAAATAAGCTCATAAACATCAACACATGTTCCAAAAGGATTCAATCATCCGGAAATAACGTATTAAAAGAGCTATATTAAAAATTTACTAACCTCTCGTAATATCCAGCCATTTGAAAAATATCGGTCTACCAAAACCTTGTAATTATTCAAAGCGGCCAAATAAACGGTCGAAATATCCCCTATAATACATTGTCCACGTCCCGTTTCAAGGCAAATTGAGTCTTATTTGCTTGGTGTGTGGATTGTTATTAATTTGAAGGGTGATGTCCAAAAATGGGTGCTGTTGAATGGACAATACATGGACGCCGAGGATTGTTCGAATATTAAAAATCATTCGAGCATTATTGAATTGCTCTTTGCTATTAATTTGTAGTGGTGTAGCTTCAGTGTAGGAGGTACGAGTTTGCGAACACAATTCTCACTGCGTGCTTCCGATCTATTTTACAAATTGTACTTCGATTGACACAGTGCCATAAAAGCTAGGCATTTAGACTGCGGGTTTTAATAACTATATGGGTCCTCATATATAAATAGAACTATATAATTATATACACACTTACCTATTTAAAGACTTGGACACACTTAAACACCTACCTATGTAATGAAGTGAGCTACCTAGTAAAGATTTCACGAATATTTACCTTTACCGGGACTCCAACCCAAATCTAGTTTTGCAAATTGTATCCCTATGTAATAAGTAAGCTTAAGTTAATTTGCACAAAATGGCTTCATTCCCATCAAATGCCAAACGTATGTCGGTGGAATAAAGTTGAAAATTGAACTTGAAACTATCAGTCTTTTGATACTTTTCAATTTTGTCAGGTTAATTTAAATCCCTTTCGGGCATTCGCTGGTATTCCATCTAAGCAATTCTCTATCTACGAAATTGTATGGCCCTCATTAAGTTATAGAATACTAGCTTCTGCCTGCGACTCCGTCCGCGTGGAACTCGTTTATATCGCAGCTTCATACAAACTTTCACCCCCCATTCCACCCCCTTAGGGGATGATTTCGGCGATACAAACTATTATATGACCTTCCCCGGGACTCAAACTATCTCTATACCAAATTTTACCTAAATCCGTTCAGCGGTTTCAGCGTGGAGAGATAACAGACAGACAGACAGACAGACAGACAGACACACTTTCGCATTCATAATATTAAAATAATTAAAAGTATATGGATGGATAGTATGGATTCCGCTGAAACTAGGCCACAACCCATCGCATGCTATTGTGAAGTTCGTAGAGTGGTTCCGATCAAAGGTATAATGGTTTTTAAAGGCATTATAGGTAAGGATTTCTCCAATATGTTATGCGGGACTGTAACCTTTCAATTATTTGATAGCTTTATTTACTAACTGACAGGCTACAAACTGATTATCCTTTTATTCAATCATATATTTTACCGGTTATTGACGTAGTAAGTGCAGTGGAAGAACAACAAAGAACTAGGACGAAAACAAGTGATAAAAAAAACACAAAACAAAATCTAAATCGATCTATCTCTCTCAAGCTCATGTTTCTTAATGTTAAGTCAAAGAAAACATAACTTTGAGACAAAAGCATGAAAACCTATTTTCAAACATCAACTACTCGTCCGAACTCGCAGTAAATTTTCTACTAACTTGCTTATTCGCACAACAACCATTTAAGCGAAAACTGGGTCATTTTTTTACACCAAGCAGCCTTTCAGAGTGACCACAAAAGGTGATCGGTGCTGGGATTTCCTTTGACCGTCTTACTTTAGAAATAATGCAATTAAATTTTTCCACTAGCTATAATTTCCAAGGCTTAAAGTTTGCAAAGGAAGTCTTTGCGATAGTTCACGAGCTCGTTAGTGCGGTCACCATATTTATGCTTTCTAGTTAAATATTTGGTTCAGTGATGAATTATACTTGCAGTTTATGAAGGGAAGTGTGTTAATAATATGACGATGATGATGATGATGAACTTGTTCTACACATCGTATCTCATTCCGTGCAAAAACTTCATCAGATTTCCTACAAATCTCGTTGTTAGTGTGATGTAACTGATGTAAAACAAGCGAAACAGGAGGTTTTTCAAAAAATCCAAATACTGTTTTCAAATATTATATGCCTACGAGTATTTCTATGACCCACGCGATTATTAGGAATCCAACGACACCTCACATGTCAAAATCCATCAAGTTTGAACAGTAACCCGTGAAATAGGATTCATACATTATTATTATACTGAAGCGCTCATATCCCAGCGGCGCCTGCGAGTCGTAAACGATAACGCAGGTTAAGCAAAGACGGCAGCGGTCAGTCTTTGCATAAGTGACCGCCTGATGTTGACAGTACTCGTTAAGTCAAGTTAGAGGCCTTCGGGCGGCTTAAGAACTTCTACCGTGAGCAATATCTGGCCAGTCTTTTAAAAGAAACCGGTTAATTGCGAGTCTGACTCGCGCACGAAGGGTTCCGTACCGTTATCTATAAAAACAGTTTAAAAAAAAGTTTGATGTATGGGAGCCCCCCTTAAATATTTATTTTATTTTGTTTTTATTACTTGTTGTTATAGCGGCAATAGAAATACATAATATACATACACGGTTCTTGAGTTACAGCCTGGTGACAGACAGACAGACGGACAGCGAAGTCTTAGTAATAGGGTCCCGTTTTTACCCTTTAGCTACGGAACCCTAAAAAGGACTCCAAGTTATCCCACCATCGCCAACAAGGTCTACCGCGTCTCCTTTTTAAGTTTTGGGGCTACATACATACGTTCGAATAACATAACCCTTCTTCTGAGGCTGTCGGGTAAAAATAGAGTGAATGACTACATCGGAATCAGTAGAACGAACATAATAGGATACCTATGATTGGTAAGTTTCAACGAATTCAAGCGCTGTTTTGATGCATAATTTTGTTTATTGTGACACGTCACAATTTCGTCTATACCACGTGGTAAAATAATGTTATTTGATCACACATCGTAAGTTAGATGATCCCACGGCAAGTACTATTAATGTATTTATTGTCTTCTATCATAAGAATATATCAAAAGTTGTTTTTGCCGCATATAAGTTAAGTTATTTTATAATTTATATTTAGTTTTTCAGATTTCATTAAGTTTCGAAAATCCAGCTAGTTCCTGGCTAGAAAAACGATATACATATTATACAATATTTATATTTTTCTACAAATGTACGCTTCCATCATTTCCATTATCGGGTGCAATTTCTTTTTCTAGCAATACTTTCTTATTCTTATATTGGCAGTACATGTCGTTCGCAGTTTTTAGTATCCAATCATAAAAGTATGGGATAGAGGTGTAAACCAGTGTATCGTTGGAGTATTGTCGTCGAAAGTAAGAAACGATACCAATCTGTATATTGTTGTGTATCACAAGTGCACTGCCGGAGTCACCACTGCGAAAGAAAAATATCAATTTCAAAGTTAAAAATGCTACAAACTTAACATAAGCAATTAGATTTTAGTACGAGTACAACCTTTTATTTGTCAAGTGTACTTTTCTGTTGACCGTCATCAACTATTCATTGAGACGATCTAACGAGCCCAAACTCAACGGGGTTACGTCGGTTAAGTACTAAAATCCCATGGCCACCTTCTGTCTCCATCATCAAATCAGCTCGATGGTTCCATAATATTGAATTGTCATTCATACTATTTTTATAGCCAAAATTTCAGCTCATCAATCGGTTGAGGTTAACTTGTTCAAAATTCAGTTCCAAGATTTGTCCCTCGCGCTAACAAACAAACAAACAGGTCAAGTTAAATAAAAGCTTGAAATAAATATTTTTTATACTAGTGAGATCCTTAGTCTTTCCAGTTACATTCTACCACCATTCTAATCATAATCACCTAATTTATAATCAGCCTTTGACAAGTAATAAGCCTCGAAATGACGTGCATAAGAGCCATCAAGTCCAGCAATAATACCAAGTTGCAGTATGAAGGCTTTGATAATACCGTCATTATCATCATCTTCTTCACTATCATCAGCATTATTCGCTTGCTATACGATTTGTACATCTATGTATACCCTATACTTATAATTACTATTATAAAGAGGAAAAATTTGTGTTTATGTGTGTGTGTATGTTTGCAATGAATAAACTCAAGAACTACTGTGCCAATTTCAAAAATTCTTTCGCCATTGGTAAGCTACATTCACCCTGAGTGACAAAGGACACTTTTTGCCGCGAGAAAATGCTTCATTCCTACGGGAAAACACATAGCACGAAGAACCAATGGCCGTTGGGGCGGAAAGGTTCTCGAGTGGCGACCATGTACCGGAAGGCGCGGCGTGGGTAGGTCCCCCACAAGGTGGACTGATGATCTGGTAAAGGTTGCTGGAGTCCGCTGGTTGCGGGTGGCGCAGGACCGGTATCTTAGGCAATCTTTGGGGGAGGCCTATGTCCAGCAGTGGACGTCTTTCGGCTGATTTGATGATAATGATGATGCTACGGGAAAACGGGTTATCCGTGCGAAGCCGGGCCGGGCAGCTAGTATCCAATATAATTAAAGGAAAAATGGTGGAGAAGCGAGTAAGAGGAAGACCTAGAAAATACTACACAGAGCAGCTCAAAAAAAAGAGTTGATGTTAGGTCGCATCGAAATGTGAAAGAGGTTCCCTGGGATCGAAGTAAATGAAAAACCTACTTTGAGCTGCACCGACAAGAGTTAAGCTCTTGAATAAGCTGAAGAAGATCCGATTTGTGTCTGAGACGAGAACGCCAAGCAATCAAGAGTTCTTACATCATGGAAGGAGTGAAAATACGAAGGCTATCCTACTATCATTGTGTCCTCATTGCTGAGGACCGTGATTTATTTGTTACGGAAGCAACTTTTTAAGATCAGATTTGTATCCTGACAGAGTATTTCAAAATTTACCTTGTTGTCTTAAGACATCAGAAGCCTAGGGGTACAGACTGTGGCCAGAGTCGATGTACCCGGGTTCGGGAAACATCCAATAGACTTCATTTTCACGGCATCGCTTACCGCTGAGGATGGCTCCCACTAGGATGGTGTCCGCAGATCGTCCCAGCGGGTATCCAATGCAGCTTTTCGAAGCACGCCTCATAGTTTATGATTGCCTGGTCAGTGTGTTTTAGCACATCCGTCCTCGTATGAAGGTCCTAAAACGCATTTAACAAATAGGTACTTGTAATATTTACTGGGGTATCTATCCTGCCGTGTCTCTGCTATCAGTCCCGCTTGCGCGAAGACAAAAGGTGCATCCACAATATCCACATAGGTCTAAAAGGCATTCCAGAAGCTATGAGATAGTTAATGAATAATTAAGTCAAATCAACAGAAAAGTAAGTTTACCACCTTATATACAGGATGAAGTTTAATGCATGATACGAAATAGCAGAATGTGAATCTATTCATGATTCTGAGATATTTCTATAAGCAAAGTTTAGAAAACAAAGGTATGAATACTAAAGATTCCTGATGATATGCAAGCACTGAGCCAAACGGGTGTTTGTGACTCCAGAATGGTCAGTTGCCTTTATACGTGTTTACTTGCCCGATGCCATAAATAGGGCTAATATTATTTTATTTAATGTCTACACAGTGACTTCATAAAATAATCAATAATGTCGTATTATGTCTAAAAAACCGGCCAAGTGCGAGTCGGACTCGCGCACCGAGGGTTCCCTACGAACCTATAACAAGCAAAAGTTGTACTTAGTATGCTTATTACTAAATGATAAATGAAAATGGAATCCGTAACATTACAATGTGGAAAGCTGGGGGAGCATAAATTTAAACAGGGTCACTTTATCAATTTAGTAATCATTCTTTAGGCTTTGATTTCCTTACGAGTAGAACTACTCGCAAGGAAATCAAAGTTGCGAACGGCAAAATAAGCGGATTACTTAAATTGCTGTTTCTTTTGAAAGCTGAGTTCACGGGAAAGTAACTTTAGGTTTTGATACCCTTGAGATTACCTATAATATGTAATAATATAAACCAGCCTATATACGTCCCACTGCTGGGCACAGGCCTCCTCCCATGGATGAGAGGGAACGGGCAGTAGTCTCCACGCTGGCCGATTGCGGGTTGGGGACTTCACATACACCTTTTTCAGTTTTAAATTATGCGGCTTATATTGCTATTTCTTATGATTGCGTGGACATAAAACTTTCGTTTTGCTACAACTGAAAGGTATTATAGACATGAGTATTTGACATGAATTTCAATTTAATACCTCTACACATTTACGATAAAAAAGGTAGTAAATTTAAAATATAAAAAAAATATTTTTGTATGATTTTACTAAAAATGTCTACTTTTCGTAATTTTTCCTTTGTCTGTGCTATATGAAGTTTCTTCGTGCCAAGTTCAAGTTTCTGTGTTAACGGGAAGTACCCTTTAGGTTTTGAGTTTGTTGCGAGTACTCAATTTCAAAATATGCGACTTAAATTGCCATTTCTTTTGATTGCGTTGACATAAAAGTTTGGATTTGCTACATCTGATGGGTCATATAGCCCTAAGTATTTGACATGAATTTCACTTTAATACCACCACATGTTTATGAGGAAGAAGGTATTAAGTTTAAAATTTAAAAAATGTTTTTTTTTATGATTTAACTAAAAATGTCTACTTTTTGTAATTTTTCCTCTGTCTGTGCTATATGACAATGCTTCGTGCTAAATTTCAAGTTTCTGAGTTGACGGGAAGTACCCCGTAGGTTTTGCGAGTGTCGAAAAACTCTAAAATTTGCAGCATAAACGACTGTATCTTTTGATTGCGTTGGCTTTTAAGTTTGATTTTTTTACAGCTCTAAAAGACAATAGACCTGAGTATCTGATATAAATTTAAGCTTGATACCTCCACGCATTCCTGAGAAAAATGGTCTTGACATACAGACAGACACACACGGACAACAAAGTGATCCTATAAGGGTTCCGTTTTTTTCCTTTTGAGGTACGGAACCCTAAAACGACATAAAATGTAGTCAAATGGAGAAATAAGCACCGCAAGCGGTTAAATAATCACGAAGTTATAAGTGTCCAAAGTTTTCAGAAGGGGTCCCTTTTCCGCAAAACGCAACTTCATATGAAACGATGGACATTTACTATGACGCTCGCAATTTGTGACGTAACTAACTGCGAGCGTTATCTCTCTCTAACAAGCAATATTAAAAGGGTTGTGGCTTCGTATTTCTTTGAGATATCTAAATGGCATTTTCGTCAGTAGGGATATTTTTTAGTTACTTTCTTTTGGAGTAATAATGTTTTTTCGAGTCTACACCCGTATTGACTACCTCGAAGTAGGTACTGGGTACACGGGGTGTGGGCTGGGGATTTTGTTAGTAGGTAATTAACAAAAAAAATTATGACAGTGCCATGCGAACCACTTTTCTGAGTGTATCAAATGTTTGTATGGGGTCTAACTACAACTAGAGAACGTAAAGAGACAAAAAAGACGCTGGCGACACCCGAAAAGTGATATACAACATCATAATGACATCACGGCACTATCTTCGTACTAACCGCTATACAAAATTCAGCAAATCAAGTGAATTGCTGTTTTTGTCGTATAAAAAGTTCATTCGTCTTTTTTTTTTCCGCCCTTAGCCTATTCTTTATAGCAAACAGTGTTGAACTCATCAGTTTTTTTGTTGTTTTCATGTCTGTATTTTTGTTTCTACTTTTGTTTTGTAATGTTTGCTTTATTTGAACAACCCTTTTCTATTATATTCTAATTACATAGCTACAACACTTACGTCTATCCATCCCCACCCCGCAATCCTGGCGATGGTGTACTCAGGCAAGTTCTTCATCAACAAGATCCTTTTGACACCGCTTTTAAAAGTCAGGTCCTCTTGTAATATCAACATGGCTACGTCATTGGTAAAATTGTTGTGATTGTAGTTCTCGTGAATTTTGAAACCTATGACTATACTTTTATCGCCTTTATATTTTTTTCACATTTCCTGTATAAGCTTCGATAGAAAATGTCGTTTTATCTTTGCAATCAATGAGGCAGTGTGCAGCAGTTAAAAGTAAGACTTGGTTTAGTATAGAAGCACCACAATATGAAGTAACATTTTCTTTGCATTTTATTTGAAGGAATGCCACGTGTGAAAAATTATCTATGACAGATAAATTACCCCCAACTATAAATCCTGTCATTTCTTTTGTGGTCACACATGTTGATATACTCAAAAATGTTGATATTTTGAGTAACAGGATTAAAACCATGCTTGGTTTGATTATGGAATACACGGCAGTCGTCAAATCTGAACCTAATTAAATGTTTTAATGACCGTCTCAATCACGAGTTACGCTAAATTAAATCTGCTTTTGATAATCTAATTTCAACTGGTGGACTTTAAACTCTTAATGTTTATGGACTTATATACTCGGTGTTTTTTTAACCGTCTTAGAGCCGAAGCCCAGTTAATGTGTAAATTTCAAATAACTTATAAAAATGTTTTTTTTTTGTATTAATATTAATTCTAATCATCCAGCCGAGTGACCGCAGTGAACACTAGCCGCCATCTTATGTAGATAGGTACGTACTCTAACCGGGTGAATGGACTTCGCACCGCGCGCCATACTGGATTTTTCAAACTTAATTACCTTTTATTACTAAAAACTTAACTATTTTTTTTTTGTTCACGAATGCTTAGTAACCTACCTTTTGGATACTTTTAGTGGGCTTCGGCTCTAAGACGGTTAAAAAAATGACGTTGTATATACATATATACAGGGTGTGTCATCACTATCAAAATGGGGTGTGAACCGATCAAGGGCATGTTCGGTAGCGTATACGATTCCAAAATAGCGCTATTTCTTTTAATGTTATTTGTTTAAATTTACATTGTAGCGTTTGTTTTTGTTTGCTTGCTTGTGTCTTACCTGCGTGTCAAAAAACATACTTACATAAAACATTTGTTTTCATAACGAAACGGTTGAAAATGAAGCAAACCCTCTCATGCGTAACTCTTACTTTTCTGCAGTCAGAGGATTCATGCAAGGCTGTGACCGTCACCGTCCCCGGTCGGGGCCAGGTTTTGGTTGCTGGAGCAAAACCTCTAGAAAAGGTTACAATGGGAACTGAGAGGACGAATTCGGAATATCTATCACCCTCTGGTGGCGTAGAGGTTTTGGACGTGAACCTGCATGCTTAGAACGGTAGGGGGAACTTTTGCCTCAGTAGTGAGGGCAGATGGAAAGTAGACGTTGAGCACCCAATTACGGTCTAATTCACAGATGGATCAAGAAGGAAATAAACAAAGCTAGCTAGAGCCGTTATAGTTATACCCAAACTACATGAACGACTATCGATCCCACTGTGGAGGTATGCCAGCATTTTTAAATCTGGTGAAACTGGGTTAGAGCAACCCGAGGTTGCTGACTATTACCGTAACTGTTCACAATACCCTAAATAAACGCTTAAAGGTAATAGGCATCAGTAACGATGCTTGCTGGACAATTTAAGTACCTAAGTATGATGTATTTCAATGGGTTGAAATTGACATTTTAATTTCTAAACTTCAGGTCAAATATACTTTGGTATAATTTATGGATTCTTCCCTAACAATTGTAAGAAAAAACATATCAAAAACTTGTTCTTGGTCACGGCTCGAATGTTAAACAGGGTGTTTCAAGTGTACTCGTACATCGCAAATGTACGCGATGATGCGATTCCGGGCAGGTCGGCGTGTGATTGGCCATTACCCCACCTCAGCTGCCACCTGGTACACGGCTTCGACAATATTCTTCATTTAAAATGGCCACCCGCAGGCTTCTAGCTTGATTTTTTTTTTAAGTAAGTTGTTTGTTTTGCAAATGAGAGACAAATACTACCAATCCTACTAATATTATAAATACGAAAGTTTGAATGTTGGGATATTTGGATGTTTGTTACTCAATGATGCTTAAGCGGCTCAACCGATTTGGATGCACCTTAGCACGAATATAGTGACTTGAACAGTTTTTATCCCCGGTCCACGCATACGAAGTCGCGGGCGGAAGCTAGTTATAGTTATAAAAGAGCTCATTATTTTCCAATTTATTGACAGGCAGACTGACAGAAAGTGAAAGTTTGTAAAATAACTTGGAACACAGTTAACTTAAGGTAGACACCTTAGCGAGGGCAAGTAGTGTTATGCGAAAGAGTGACGAGGAAATGCGAAAGAGTGAATGGTTTCTTATTTAGTTACACACTGGCCTATCTGGCTTTTTCCAGAAATTGGTCCCTCTGGATTTAATACTTCGTTTTCCGTGGTTATAGTCTGTCGACTGATAGACAACAACACTAATATGTAGTGTAGGGGGTAATCCCAGGAACTACACATTCGATAAAAAAAACCTAATACATAGAATGGACCTTCGGGATACACAACGGCTGTATTTCATCCCTCGGCTTTGCCTGGTTTCTTTGGGTACTGCCTATGCAAAGACCCTTTTCTCAAACACGCTATGAAATATTGACGTTGTGTTCCTAATGGGCTTGGAAGTGTCGCGTTACGGGCGCAGCGAGACAGGAGATCAGTAATAGGCATTTCATACAAAATTGGAGGCCTGGGCCTGCAAGACGGTCTTTTTAGGGTTACGTACCTCAAAAGGAAAAAACGGAACCCTTATAGGATCACTTTGTTGTCCGTCTGTCTGTCTGTCTGTCTGTCAAGACCCTTTTTCTCAGGAACGAGTGGAGGTATCAAGCTGAAATTTATATAAAACTCTCTCTACTCAAGACTATTGTCCCTTGAAGCTGTGAAAAAATCAAACTTAAAAGCCAACGCAATCGAAAGATACAATCGTTTATGCTGCAAATTTTTGAGTTTTTCGACACTCGCAAAACCTACGGGGTACTTCCCGTGAACTCAGAAACTTGAAATTTGGCATGAAGCAACGTCATATATCACAGACAAAGGAAAAATTACGAAATGTAGACATTTTTTGTAAAATCATACAAAAAAATGCTTTTTTAAATTTTAAACTTAACACCTTTTTCCTCGTAAACGTGTGGATGTATTGAATTGAAATTCATGTCAAATACTCAGAGCTATAGGACCTTTCAGATGTAGCAAAACCAAACTTTTATGTCAACGCAATCAAAAGAAATTGCAATTTAAGTCGCATATTTTGAAACTGAGTACTCACAACAAACTCAAAACCTAAAGGGTACTTCCCGTTAACTCAGAAACTTGAAACTTGGCACGAAGAAATTTCATATAGCATAAACACAGGAAAAATTACGAAACAAAGACATTTGTATTAAAATCATACAAATATCATTTTTTGAAATTTTAAACTTACTACCTTTTTCCTCGTAAATGCGTAGAGGTATTAAAATGAAATTCATGTCAAATACTCAGGGCTATAGGACCTTTCAGATGTAGCAAAACCAAACTTGTATGTCAACGCAATCAAAAGAAATAGAAATTTAAGTCGTATAGTTTGAAACGGAGTACCCGCAAGAAACTCAAAACCTAAAGGGTACTTCCCGTTTACACAGAAACTTGAAACTTGGCACGAAGAAACTCCATATAGCACAGACAAAGGAAAAATTACGAAAAGTAGACGTTTTTAGTAAAATCATACAAAAAACATTTTTTGAAATTTTAAACTTACTACGTTTTTCCTCGTAAACACGTCTAGAGGTATTAAATTGAAATTCATATCAAATACTCATGTCTATAATACCTTTCAGCTGTAGCAAAACGAAAGTTTTACAAGTCCACGCAATCATAAGAAATAGCAATATAAGTCGCATAATTTAAAACTGAAAAAGGTATATGTGAAGTCTCCAACCCGCACTGGGCCAGCGTAGGTATACGTAAGGGTATCAAAACCTAAAGGTACTTTCCCGTGAACTCAGTTTTATATCAACGCAATAAAAAGAAACAGCAATATAAGTAATCCGCTTATTTTGGCGTTCGCAACTACTCGCAAGGAATAAATCAAGGCCTAAAGGATGATTACTAAATTGATAAAGTGACCCTGTTTAAATTTATGCTCCCTCAGCTTTCCACATTGTAATGTTACGGATTCCATTTTCATTTATCATTTAGTAATAAACATACAACAACTTTTGCTTGTTATAGATTTGTAGTACGGAACCCTCGGTGCGCGAGTCTGACTCGTACTTGGCCGGTTTTTTTTAATTTCCATTCCAGAATTTGTGGCACAGCATCACGGCGTTCAGCCATGAAAATTAATGTTTGATTTCTTGGGTTTTTTTAAAATTCAATATCATGTTTGAGAAAACACTCGGGTTGGCAGTTGGGCAAAAGGGGTTGCCAACCTCATAACTATGTACTCGACCGGCAACCACTAACTTCCCGGCCTCTGTATTAATTTACTATTACAACACTGTACATGGGCAGCAAGAAAGTAAATAAAAGACTAGGCTTTGTAATAATATTTTTATATATATGTGTAAAATGAGCAATTTACTTGCGAAGTTGAATTGGAGTTTATCTCCGGATGAGTCTTGGTACCGATTGCGTGTGAACAAAGCAATTCATCTGCTTTCTCTTTTATCCAGTCGTAGTAGTAAGGGACGTAAGTGTATACGATGGTGTCATTTGAGTACGGTCTCCGTTTGAAGGATACGAGGCCGATTTGAATGAAGTTGTGAATCACGAGGGCGCTGCCGGAGTCTCCTCTGTGAAACAATATTAAAAAAATATTAGAAACGATATCAACAACATTTGGCATTGGCATTCTTTGCATATAATAACGTTGCAATTGTTCTCCTTAAACTTCCTTATATTTATTCAGAATTGAAAATTACATTTACAATGGCAATTTTGAGGGACATGTTGCCATGTGGACAAGTCATAACTGTCACATATTAATGGAAGCAATGATGGCATAACGATGGCAGTAATTAATTTATGGCGAATGTGCTAGGTATACAAGGAAAAAACGATAATGACATAGGTTTCAACCGCGACATTGGTTAACATATGTTTAAAAACAAGAAATAATGCTATAGCCGATTTCTATATCACAGATGAACAACGCGAAGATCAAAATCATCACGATTATAGAAATCGTCTTTGTCATTATTTTTTAAACCGACTTCAAAATAGTTCTCGAATCGTCGTAATCTATTTTTCAAGTATGTCCGATTAGTCTAAAACGACTGGACAGATTTGAAAATAATAATTTTGAAATTTTGAATTGTTAATTTGTAGATATTTTTGAAAAAGTATCCTTCCGTTCCCGCGTGGTCCCATGATTATCAGGTCAGGTTTTGAAGATGGGGTGATGTCACCTTGGAGGAATCGAGGGAACTCTTCAAATATGGCGAAATACTGAATTGAAGTGAGTGTTATAAAAGTAAATTATTAATAAATTAGCCCGATACTTTTAATTCAGACACGAAAAGATTGACTTACTTTTCAGGATAGCTGACCCCGCCCTTTTCTCTTCCGCAAACAGTCCCATTGGGTAAAACATCCAAAACCACAGCACACGCTTCATGATCCAGGATCAGCTGATGGGCATGCTTCAGATGATTACCTCGCGTACCTTTAGACTAATAAAAAGGGAATTCAATGAAAATTAATAGTGAGATTACAATACAAATACTCTGTATTAATCTCACTCGGAATCTTGAAATGCAAAACACACTTTCCAGATCTAGGAAGCACATGTAAGGATGCCGTCGGTGGTCAGAGCTTTTTTCCTGGAGTTATCTTGCAGCTATATCATCAATAGTTCCTCCGCAAAGGTGGAACCCACGTTGAGTTTTTAACAGATGTCGTTCAGCTAACTCATATACATGCGGAATGAAGAATTTGTACTTGGGTAAGTACATTAGGCAGCTATTCGTGCTATGCAGTTTCATTATCAGGTCTGAACTACTATGCTTAGTTAAATGTGTGCAAATCTGACTGGCGCTAAAGAGAAACGATATACCTCGGTAAGAGCTGCAATCCTACATCTCCCTTCTATTTGTACAGCTTATAAATAACCGCATCCCTCCAGACCTGTGGCACATCATCAGTATCCAACACTCTTAAGACAAAATAGTACAGCCTGTTAACAATGTTTTTTTCCACTTATTTATAAATTTCAGCTGGAAGCTGGTGTTTTGGAATATTTAATATTATGCTTAAATGCCTTTACAAAGGCTTTAAAAATTGGTGGGTCATCCAGCCGTTGACCAACTGGTAATCCTTCAAGCGAGTATACATATAATATCGACGGTGGAAATTTCAAATGTCGTAAGGGACAAATGCATACTTTTGAGGGGAGCCAAAAAACAAAACTCCATTTAAAAAAAAAATATAACTTTGAAACTACTCATCCTATAAAGATGAATCTTAGATGTATACTTTTCAAATAACGTCATCTACACTAACCTATTAGTCGCATAGCAATAAATGCAGTAGTTTAGAAAATAGTGTCCCTTACGACAAAAAAATATGAAGAAAATGTGTGTTACGCGTCTGAAAAACCAATATTTATGTGACAAAATCTCTTACGCCTTCCAACTAAATTATAATTTTATGTCATAACTGCGTTAATACTAACGTCTACTACGAATTTCTTGTTGTAAAGTCATTAAAGTTTCGAGGTAAGTGAAGTAAGTACGTAGTTTACTGTATGAAAATAAAGATTTTACTACTAAATTTATTGATTTCTAAGCTTTTCGGATGCGGGAAAGTATAAAAATGTTAATAAGTCTGATTAATGTTTTTATTTTTCCAAATAAATGTGTGGAAACAATTAAACATAACGAAACGTAATGAAACAAATTTGTGCTATAAGCTACATCTTACATTTATATAACAGCACTAAAAAAGTAGTATTCACGAGGCGTTCGAGATTTTCCATAAGAAATTCCACAGGATGTATTTATTGACCTTATTGAATCTTAGAGCGCCTCGAACAGTTGTCTCGAGAGTGGGTTTCAAGCAGCAGCTGCAGTGCTATTATAAGCTATTCAAAATCACAATCAAGCTAATCAAATGCTTAACTAAACACCTAGTGTTCTGCATCAAGTCAGAAACAGGTGTATTTCTTTGTTACATTATTGGTAACAAGTAAAAAGTACACATATCTAAACAACATTATAATTATATGCATCATACAGATTTTAATATATATTAATGATTTGTATTTTGCTTTGCATTGCTCACAGGAATGACGTTTATTTGAAATCTGTATGACCTTTCTTTATAACTAAAAGGAACTTTCTACACGAGTATCACAAGTGAATTCTTTTGTATTTTAAGATTGAGATAAATGGGAATGTCATTTCTTTTTAGTGCCTTACAACATAGGAATTTCAAAATTATTGAGACATACGACCTTGCGCTTAAGACCACGAGACGACAAGAAAGTATATTTGACCGATACAACACAGTATTTTAAATACGAAGCAGTTACGACAAACTTAACCATCTCATAACTTTTTTATTAGGAGTCGTTTCGAGAGACCGATACTACAGACGGATAGAAAAAAATATACTGATTCCAATGGTATATTTAGTGTACTTACGACAAAATGTCCTTTACGACATTTGAAATTTCCACCGTCGATATAGAGATTAAATTCAATCCCGTTAGTTGTACAGAAGATTTAATTCAACGTTTAGGTATGCCAGCACATATACTTATGATTTACAAATGTAAATAAATCAGTGAACTATGCTAGTATAAGGTGTCCCACAGGGGCGTGTACTGGGGATTTATTTTTAAAACTCGATGAGACTTTGCTTTACGACTATTAGGCGTTTACATCATTTTCCTAGTAGTGAAAAATAAACGGTTATAATTATAACTCAAAAAGAAGACTTACATCAACCCAACCCCATCCAGCTACTACAGCTTCTTTGGCTTCTGGTGGCGTCTTCATCACCGCCACTCTTTTCACTGCATTTGCAAATGTCAGAGCAAATTCTAATTTCAAAAGAGCAATGTCGTTAGCTTTTGTTACGGGATGGTACTCTGCATGTATCCTGAAATCGACAACTTTGCTTTCGGAGCCGTGAAATTTTTCTACTGCACCCGTATACGCGTTGAGACTAAAAGGCACGTGGCATTTGAAATAACAATGTGCCGCACTTAACAATAATTCTTGAGTTAGTATAGACGCTCCACAGCTTGAATTCCTATTGCTACAATTCTTACTAATATATACTGCGTAAGGAAAATCTTCTATTGCCGAATAATTTCCTCCGACAATAAAACCTTTCATGCTACTTGTATCTATAACCTTAACTAAAGTATATGCGAAAATTGCAAACGCGATTTTTACTGCCATTGCTCTAATTCTACGTTACGATGTGAGTTAGTAAACTTATCAATAATCACTGAACTGAAACTTGGCTTATTACGCACGATAAATCTACCATTAAAAGAACAGTTAATGTTCAATCGATGTAATCCAGTTCAATTCTTAGAAATCAAATTTGAAGGTTGAGAAAACACTGGTACAAGCTTTGGAGTAATGAGATTTTTTTTTAATCATTTTTGGAAGGCAATAGAGGTGTTTGCAATTTGTGGAAACCAAATAAAATAACCAATAATTTTGAATCATCCGGAAAGAACATTTAAAATGTTATCAAACGGAGATGAACGTAAGGCAGGGGATTAAAAAATCACATATTTGTGAGTGTTCAAAGTTTTAAGAGTATATTTTGTCCCTTTTACGTTAAACGCACCTTCATATGAAACGATTCTCAGTTATTAGTTTTCTCTCTCTAACAAGCAATATTAAAACGGTTGTAGCTTCGTGATTCGTTGAGATATCCTAATGGGATTTTCGTCACTAGGCATATATTTGGCCTTCTTGTTTTTGGATTTACAATTTTACAAGCTTTCATTTAAAATGCCCTGTTAGTAGGTATGTATGTATGTATGTATTTTAATATGGGACCAATCTCGCGAGTTAAATTTGACCCACTTCCCAGTGACCGCTTGAGCTGAAATTTTGGGTATAAGCATAGTTTGGATGACAATTTAATATTATGGTACCATCGAACTGATCTGATGATGGAGACAGAAGGTGGCTATGGGAATTCCGTACTTAACCGACGTAACCTCGTTGAGTTTGAGCTCGTTAGACTCGTCTCAATGAGTAGTTGATGAAGGTATACAGAAAAGTACAGTCGGCAATAAAAGCTTGTATACCAAAAACGAAATTTTTGACAGAAACGTATTTGAGACTGCATCCGTATTGGGGAAACCATCACATTAATATGGAGTGAGACATTGGCTGAGAAGCGAATAGAATAGCGATTACTCCATCGACGACATCTGAGCTCTTAATTATAATATGATGGTAAAGTGTACCATTTCTTTTTTTTTATATTATGAGGATGATAAATTGGGTAAAAAATGGCTATGATATATAAATAAATACAATATTGTCCCGTAAAAATATTTTTTAAACGTATCCATATCCATACTTAATATTATAAATGCAAAGATATGTCTGTCTGCTACTTCTTCGCCCTCTTCAAGCTTAAACCGCCGAATCGAATTAGATAAAATTTGGTGAAAAGATGCTTGAGTCCCGGGGAAGGACATAAAACAGTTATTGCCCCGGAAACCACTATAAGGCGGTGAAATGGGGGTGAAATTTTGTATCGAGCTACGATATAAAAGAGATCCACGCGGACCGAATCGCAGGCAGAAGCTAGTAATAACGGTGATGGCGTGAAGATGGTACAGCTACGAGTAAATTCGATTAATAAAACACTACCTTGCTCTCAAAAGCTGCTCCAGTATTCACAATCTATACCAAATACTCTTCCCAGAAAACCAGTGTAAGTCAGACCTCCAATTTACGGTACCATTACGGTGCTCACAGTCAAGATAGACTAAAGGGCGGTGTGCTGGATCGATTATATTGTGAATAGCATACCTGGTAGTGCCTAAATTGAGACGCTAAGTTTGTTCATTAACTCTAACAAGATTTCTCCTTTGAAAGCGGAAAATATAATGAATGTACAAAAAGGATGTGTTTAAAAAGATTTTTCTAAGACCTGCTGGTAATAAACTTACTCAGTTTAACGATAGTCTAATGACGTAACTTTATTATTTGGTAGAACTCAAGAAGGAATTAGTTTTCAACTCAAACTGTTTTACAACCACCATCACCATTCTGCTGTTCATGTGTAACAAGAAAAATGCGTAAAGACAGGGTAAATTGGACACAGAGTCGTCACTGCGAGATTGGTTTAGTTTATCAATTTATCATCTTAAAGAAATTGTCATATTTCTTGATTCCACACCTTATTTTAGAAATATTGATATGCAAATATATTTGTGGTGCTAGCTTCTGCCCGCGATTCCGTCCGCGTGGAGTTCGTTTATATCGTAGAAAATAAAAAAATCATCCGCCCATTTCACTCCTTTAGGGGGTGATTTCCGGGATAAAAACTATCCTATATCCTTTACCAAGACTTAAACTATCTTTGTACCAAATTCCATCTTAACCGGTTCAGCGGTTTAAGCGTGAAGAGACAGACAGGCACACTTTCGCATTTATATTATACGAGCTTCCGCCCGCGAGTTCGTTTGCGTCAACCCGTGATAAAAACTATCCCAAGGAATATATTGTAATCTAGGCTTAACTATCTTCGTGCAAAATTTCATCCAAATCTATTTGCCGTTTAATGTGATTGAGTAACAAACATCTAAACATCCAAACTTTGGCATTTATAATATTAGTTGGATTGAATAAATGCGAAAATGTGTCTGTCCGTCTGTCTTTCCTAGATGTGTATGGATTATATTTACTATAAAATTGCATCTGAATTCAAATGCGACATAATACTAAACAACATCAAAGCGAAAGGAGGTGCCACAGAAACTAACCTGATTTGAATAAAATATACATCAAACAAAGGACTTCATGTATGAAATTACAATTTAAAATATCATCTACTTTAACTGTGGAAACAGTTGCATAGATATTGGACATTATTCGAGGTATTTTGAAATAAGTAAAAAAAAATTTGGAAAATTTTGCTTTCGGTAATTTAGTGTTGAAATGTAAAATACGTTTGGAGTGATAGCTTAGTGTAGAAGATCAAAATGAATTTGAAATTCTCTCGAGCTTCACATCACCAATTCTTCCCTGGAGGGACATTGAGGGAAACTCTCATAATGTGTATTCGTTTTTCTCCATAAAGACACGTGTTCTCGTCAAATTTGTGTCTGCAAGTTTGTGCAGAATTGATTTAGCTTTAATGTTGCTCTAGAACATGTTTTCATCAAGATCCGGGTACTTTTGAGACAGAAAATTCTTACCTAACTCCCGGGGATTTCGAGGTTTGACAATCTCGACTATACTATGATTGAAGTGAGCAATTGATCAATTTGGATTTGGAACGTAATGTATCTAAAACTCTCTTGCTTTGTTGGTATCGGTATGTCTGTATACAACTTTTAGTAAAATAGGTGTCATTCTTAGGTCATATACTACATTTAAGGGCGGTCATGTTATTCTTAGTAATAGCTACATTCAAGTAAAATAGCTACTGAATCTGAGCCTACTGACTCTACTGAGTCTTTATGCCCTTCTTCTGAATATACATAATACGTTGAACAGAAATTGTCTAGATTAAAAGTTTTTAATGTTTTATTATCATTGCATTCCCAAATAAACGGGTTATCTTTGACTGTAAAATCTGAAGAAACAACCACTCACCGTCTAGATGAAGCCACTGGTTATAATCTTTTTAACGATGTTTTTATGAATTCATTTACAACTTTTTTTAATCAATCATGCATTTATATTTAAAAATAATTTTATGGGAAGGTATTTGAGGGTGTATTTTTAATGAAAGTAATCTTTACTTTTTATTTCTCAAACTAGCTTCTGCCCGCGACTCCGTCCTCGTGGAACTCGTTTATATCGCAAACCCCCCCCCCCCATTTCATCCCCTTAGGTGATGATTTTGGGGATAAAAACTATCCTGTCACTCTCCATCCTTTTAACTATCTCCACTTAAAAAATCACGTCAATTCGTCGCTCCGTTTTGCCGTGAAAGACGGATACACAAACAAACGCACTTTCATATTTATAATATTAGTATGGATAATAATGACCTTATTTTTAATTATCCATGAAACCTAAGATAAGCAATTTTTTTTTTTAGTTTTTAGTTAAGTACTTCAATATTTGTGGATTGACAACTAGTTAAATAAGCATAGTTGGTAGCGGTCCGGCAAAGACTGGTCCTGTGGTTTCCAAACCATGGGGCTAATTGTGTAACTTTTCGAACGAGCGTTAGCACTACTCAACTGTCATTTTCCCGTACAAAACAATTACATTTATACCTACCTAACGTACGTACAAAAAGTAACGAAAGCGACTATCCAGTTAGGGCAAATAATTATTGATTTGTGTGATATTTTTCTATAGGTGTGACAAACAGACAGAGGGCAGTTTAAGCATAGTGGGTCGTGACCCTGCCTACGAAGCTGAAGTTCCCGAATCCATATGGACAAATATTAGTGCGACAAGCATGAATATTTGTTTCTTAGTCCTGGATGATTTTAGGGTTCCGTACCTCAAAAGGAAAAAAACGGAACCTTTATAGGATCACTTTGTTGTCCGTCCGTCCATCCGCCCGACCGTCTGTCAAGACCCTTTTTCTCAGGAACGCGTGGAGGTATCAAGCTAAAATTTATACCAAATACTCAAGTCTACTGTCCCATGGAGCTGTGAAAAAATCAAACTTCTAAACCAACACCATCAAAAGATACCGCCGTTTATGCCGCAAATTTTTGCAAATTTTCGAAACTCGCAAGGGAATCAAAACCTACAGGGTACTTCCCGTGAATTTATAATCTTGGTACGAAGCAACGTCTTATAGCACAAATAAAGAAAAAAATGCGAAAACCGTAAATTTTTGTACGGAACCCTCGGTGCACGAGTCCGACTCGCACTTGGCCGGTTTTTTTTTGTATTTAAGTATATAAATAAATAAATTAAATATGTATATCTTCATCAAATGCCCATAACACTAGCCACATTGCCCTTATGAATAGAAAGTTCTTTAAGCAATAATTGACGACCGATTTAGCCTAGTTGGTAGTGCCCCCGCCTACGAAGCAAGAGGGTTCGAATCCCGGTAAGGGCATATGTGTGATGAGCACGAATATTTGTTCCTGAGTCATGGATCTTTTCCATGTATTTAAGTATTTATTTATCTAAATAAGTATGTATATCGTCGTCTAGTACCTACCCATTTTGTTTGGGACTAGGTCGATATGTGTAAGATTGTCTGCAAATATTATAGTAAATAAATGAATTATGAATGAAGAATAATTATGTGTAACACAAAAATATAACTAACAAGCAGCATATTAATATTTTCACTCTTGCCAGAGTGGTCGTGGTCAACATTATAGTATTCCTGGGATGGCCGCTGTTGTTCGCCTCACGACATGGCGCCATTTCCCGCTATTGGCGTTTAACTTATTATTTACAACTAAAGCATTTAATAACAATTAAAACCAAAGCCTGCTTGATTTCCGCGTACGTCAAAGTTCTTTGCGCGTGGGTAGTCGGAGTAAAAATATGTTGAGCACGGAAATCAAAGAGGCTTCTTAAAACGAGCAATATGTTTACATTGTTAAAGAAGTTTGTTATTACATAGTCATTTATCGAATAATCTTTATCGAAATAACAATTACTTATATTATTATTAACGAGTAAGACGTAGGTGTTTGATATAACTTAATGTTTTCTTATTCCATTCCTACATTTCTGCGTATATTGACATGGCCTTTCTGTGCTTAGAGCATTAAACCAACAGGAGCGGCCACGAGTCATTTTCTATACATACAAAGTCTGCCGATTTTTGCGGGGGAGGGGAACGTCAAATGTATGCGTAACGTGAAAATAGCTACGTCAGATAAACGTCAGTCCATACAATGTGTATCGCCACTGGTCATATAATTTTGGCAGAGGGGAACGCCTGTCAATGGCCGCTCCGGTTGGTTTAATGCTCTAAGTTTCTGTGCACAAAAAATAACTTTGACTTTGACCTTTACGCCCGTCATCGCCTTTATTTGATCGGACCATCGCAACAGTGATCGTTCCCGCAATGTAGAACGTCACATGACTGAGAAGAGCTATTAAGGCCCTGCCAAGCGACAACATAAGGTATTTTAGGCCACGCCCTAACACCCGCCCGCGCCCTGCACCCCGCATTAAAAGTCTCGTATTTATACATGTTACACACACAAACATGCGTTCCGCTCACGTCGCGTCACCACCCGTGACAGTAAAGAACGACGTTACTACGCATGCACGATGCACAGGAAATTTATACAAAAATAAGATAGATGGCGTACATTCATCAACACGAATTCTAAAATTTATTATTAAACGATATGATACCGAGAGAAAGAATATAATGGAAAAAAGAACCATCTTCGTCTGTAGCCCCCGACAGGATAAACAAAAATATTTAATTAAATAATTTGTTTCGTTATAAAAAGGTATAAAATTGAATATTGTTCAAATTGAGCATTAAAATAAAAAGCAATTCTAATTTAGCTTGCAAGATTTGACCTAAACGAACATACTGAGAAACATACATTGCAAGTTAAATATAAGCGTTCAGAAATATTTATGGTTATCTTGATAAGATTACTGGCTTATATTACCTTAATTTCGTTATCATAGTCATATGACTCAATGGTGTAGAGAATAAATTATTGACTACCAATCTTGTGATAGTGGGTTCAAATCTACCGGGACTGAAATGCGTTAAAAGTTTTTTTTTTCTTTTTATATTTACTTTTTACTTTGAGTAAAAAATCTTTCGTAATGAAGTTTAACAACATCAGTTTTGGTTTCAAATTACGAAAACATTGGAAGCGCATTCACAGCGCACAGGTTCGAGTAATGTACCGCCAAGGTAATGAATGCACGTCCAATATAATGTACATGCACATGAATTGTACTGAGCAATATAGGTCCGGGGCTGATACTGCTATGCACGACAAAAATTAGATTATAGTGCCGTAGGGGAGACCGGGGCAAGATGAGACGCTTAAGAGAAAAAGCGTCATAATTTGAAAATTAAACTGTTTATTATAAATCTCTTATAACAAAAGCAACACTCATAGTTTTATTTCAGTTCCCCTGTTTTTTTAGTAATACTTTTATTTGTCATTATGTATGTAGGCATAATTGACTTTGCGCATAAACTGTTTTGGCAGAATCGAGAGTCGCATAGTTCGATTACGCCGAATTACAATAGTCCGTATATTATTTGTGCATAATTTTAATCCGAATCATGTACACGCATAAAATAGATGAGCATTTTTTTGTTAATTTCAACCTAACCTAACCTAATCGTCAGCGTGTCGACGTGGGGTGCCTGTTTCCGCTATTTCGTTTTTTTTATTGCGGGTGGCTTTGCCCCCCGAAAACTCCTTCCCCCCCTTTTTCTAGCTGCCCTAACCTAATCTACTATAATTATTATAATCCTTATCCAAATATAATTATATTGATGTTATATCTCGTGAGACGCACCCCGTTTTAAGTACACTTAGTAAGTTTCAGACAATCGATAATATGCTTAATCAAATTATGCGTAAATATATTCGGCCATAACTAAAGTATGCAAATTTAAATTCGGCCAAACACATTTTCGGGATTTTAGAAATTATATGAAGTAAGATTCGGCGAAAACCGAATATGCGAAGTCTGTTATGCGAAAACCTTTCCGGACAGTCAAAGTTACGCCAAATAGAGGGAACCCTTTTAATTCGTATAATTGTTACCTTTTACGGCTCTAAACCATTTTTTTTTAAATAGGAATAAAATCATAGTAGAAAGAGTGTAAAGTAGGTTATCTTCTACAAACGCACCGCATGCGGCTTGTATGTGTGCGTCATTAGTACCTATGCGTCGCGCACGCACACTATAACAAAATCTCGACCCGTTTCTCAGTGCGCCTGTAGACATTTTGTTTGAGTGTGCGTGCGGCGACGCGTAGATACTAATGGCTTTTCATTTTCATTTTCATAAAAAGCACAATTGAAAAATCCCGTCTTGCCCTATGACTCGGGGCAAGACGGGAAACACAATGGGGCAAAATGAGTACCTACATATTTTAATCAGGTTGGCAACGTGCACAAATATGTGCCTCTTCATCGTCATCGTCTACACCTGCGAAGGAATAATGGGCCCAGCCATGGCACAAGCTACAAATTATAACCCATCCTTCAGTGGACTGTGAATATCCTTTACATAAACCCACAATATATGTAAGCACAACCATTTTCATCGTCTTCAGATATACTAATATCCGTGTCAATTTCTTATTTGCGTTTTTGTTTTTTTTTTAGGATTTTTTTTCAGTCATTTTCTAGTCAGGTCATAAAACAGGTTAACACACAAGTATGAAACATTATTCTAACTACACATACGAGGTAAGACGGGATAGTATCCCAATATGCCCCGACCATTCTGCCCCAACAGAGACATTTTACATACTTATCAACAGTCCGATCCAGGGTCTGATTTCGGCTACTGTTTTACCGGTATGCAACCGGTATTCCATTACGGTGCTGTAATGGTATAAAGGTTACGCGCACCGTGCCAATATAACGGTATCGTAACGGTTTGGAAATATCTGTTACCGTTATCGATTTAAAGGTAACCGAAACCTTTGTAAAACCGGTTCAAAACCTGTATAATAAAGGTTACCTAAAAAATAAACGAACTTACACTTACACAGACAACTTCTTCCAAACACATATACAACATACCGGTATTTTTCGGTTCGGTCCGGTAGTCCCTGGTTCTAACCTACAAAATAATTGTACGAAATAGCAACCAAAATTCGATAGTTTTACATTGCTGCAACAAGTATGTGGTAAAGTATACCTGATCTGATACCTACCTTGGTGCACATCGATTCAAAACGGAAAACTTCATAAGAATCCTCCAAAATCAGCTTTTACTCGCCACGCAGCCAAAACAGGTAGTGACACGCACGCGCCGCTCTGACTCGCGTGAGGTGACTGAAGTTCGCGCGAATGGTGCCGTCTTCGGCTCTGTTGTGTTCACCAGTTACGCACTTCATCTAGCCCCGGTCTCCCCTACATTACTTGGCCGTGCATTATTGAATGTTGATTTCTTCAATCAAATCATTCTTCTGTACATTCGGTACTCAATTCTGTGGTTTTTTAATCAGATTTTATTTTACTTATTGTCGCTTTCGAAATAGCTCTAAATCAAAAATTAAAAATGTATCAAACTAAGGGCATATTTTAATTTTATTACGAAATAACGATAAATGAACTACGACAATACCTATATATACGTTTTACTAAATAATAAACAAAAGGTAAACACTGGTAAGTACCTAGTACCTATTCTTTTCACTTTTTTGAAAAAATATTTACAATATTTTTGGATAAACATAATAGGTGGAAGTGACAAATAATACATAGAAAAATAAAAGTTCTGTGCAATTTTTACATATTTGGTTTAAAAAATATGTTCGAAAAACTCAATTCAAAAATATAAAAACTCTTTTCAACCACGAGATTTGAACCCGATACAGCAGGACACATTTTGTTACCGATATGCATGCATCACTCACAGGACTACAAGAACGCTACTTATCATGTCGAAAATTGTAACTGCTTAGTACACATTATACATTTATTGCGCATGTGTGAGTGCGATTTTAGGAGCGCTCACGACCATTACAAAAAGACCTCCGGCACGTTTCGTGTTGAATGGCGCCGTATGCCTAAATAATTATACTAGTGTATAATTATAATTCGTAAGTAATTTTGCGGCGCTAAGTGACGTAGATCCTGCTTCGATCACGGCTGACTGCCGAATGGACTCCGCGCGTAAGAAACAAACTTATGCCACTAACGTTTGACAGACAAGGAAACAACATCCTCAGAAAGGGGCGTTTGCTTTCAAAAACGCGAAATCAGTAATCATGGGATTATTATAAATATTATTATGAAGGGAGTATAATTATTTTATAAAGTGAGATTCAAGACGAGTAATAGATCATCATTTCAACTAAGTTTCGCCGCTTGATTTCATGTTGCTTACTCACACTGGTTAAAAATCTAAAAACTAGGACGCAACTTTGGATTTTTTTTCTATCGAGGAAATTTCAAGCAATCGCGAATCGATCTAGTTGGAAGAACAAACATATAATCAAGAATCATATATCTGAAAATCAGGCCTCATTGTCTCCTAGAATGGTCAGAATGGCGTGTCAAACAACTCAATATTTTTCAATACAGCCCCTTAATATTATTGTAGGCAATAGAGATATCTCTCAGGGTCGAAGTCCAATGTGAGGTGTTACGATGTTATATTTATGCAACTGATTTTATAAACTTCGATAGCGCAATGCCGAATACGTCAGCTTTGAGAGCTGACAGGACTGACGCCACGATAAGAATAAGGTGTATGTATCATATACTTATCTAACTTGCGATGTATTAAATACCTAAAATCACTTCGTATATCTTCGATGGATTTCACCTTAAGTTCCCTTTGGCCAAACCACAACAACGTTTCAACAGGCACGTCTGCCTTTTTTAGCGTTGCGTGAATTCGGGACAAGAAATATGAAACAAGTTGCGGCATAAATAAAAGTTTGCGAGAACCAGCTGTCAGATAAGCATGCAACAAATACTTTACTAAGGATATTAATAACATGTTTTGAAAACGTGATGATATGAAGTCGGTCGCGTTGGTGTATGTAGAGTAAATTATTAGTCGGCGTGAGTTTAATGTTTGAAATATTAGGCTTTAGGAATTTTTGAGGTTATTTCAAAACCAAAATGTGTGATATGTTTTATTTTATGCAGCTGCTCGCGCGATTTCGCCCACGTATTGTAAATAATGAATATTATGTATTTATTAAACAATGTCAATTACGAAAATCGATTTTACACGGATCAGTAGTTCTGGAGATTACCCCGACGTACAAACATAATACGAGTATAGAAAATACTCTAACTTTAGGCAGGATATAATATTTAGAAACAGCTGTCACTATTAGAGACGGTAGCTCGGCAAGCTCTATGACGTAATAGGGTAGAGCGATGGACGAATTCCAAAGGTCGCGGATTCACATCCCGCCCGTGGCGAATATTTTTTCAATTTAAGGTTATTTAAATTAAAAATAAAGTTTCTACATGTTCTACACTTAAAAATGTATCATTACAAAAGTTGCTAGGAAAACGAGAAACAACGTTTTTAGTTGACCAACCCAACACATTAAACTAAGTGATCGCTATCCGGCGCCACAGCAACTTTTCCTAACATTTCCCAGTCAATGATGTCTAAAATTAATGATGCGCGACTTTGAATGACACTAATTCGATTAGTCGATTATTATAATCATTCAACTAAGTCGACTAATTCGGAAATCATTCGATTATTTGTAATCGTCGCCCGGTCACCCGCCCGAGGCGACTTGCCTTTAACATTAGTAGCTAATGTCACTGTCACTTACTCAGCAACGATTAGTTACTACTAATTAGTAGTCATCATTCGATTATTAGCATTATACTAATAATTTCCAATTTGAATATTGATATTAGTAATCGCTAGCTAATTATTCGAATAGGCAAATCATTCGAAGTCACTATCTATTATTATCACTATCTAAAAATCCTAATTTAAACAACGTAGTAACTAAATCTACGGCCTTTTCACAAAGCCAAGGAATTTGCACGATAAAGTGCAACATTGTATATTTCCAGATCGTTCGATTACTTTGTTCAGGGCCGTCAAAGGTCGGACGTGTCGGAACCTTATTACTGGCCGTGGAATGACTTCGGAACTCAACTTCTCCAACTGGCTGCAATTTCAAACAAACTTCTAAAATGGAACGTTACCAGATTCTTAATTGAAATAGTTGAGTCTTTCGAACGCAAAAAAAACTTTAATTTTTCAAATCTCGAACGTAAATTAACTACGCTGGGAAATATTGAATTTATAGCTTGGTGCAAAAATAATTGTAAAACGGTTACATTTATATGACGCTGCGTATTAAAATTTGGAACGTTTTTATTATTTGTGGCGGGCACTGTTCGAATTTCAAATTCGCTGAATTGACGTGAGTGACTGGACACGTCTTTGGGCGTTTTTCAGAGCAAAACCAACTAAACGCTGGGTCCTCGCTTGTAAATAAATCTAGAAGTGGGTTCGTCTTCTTCATACATCTTTAATGTGGCGTTATTTATGTTCTTGAGCGGCGTACCAGAGGCTTTATTCTCTGAAATGTCCGGGAAAGAAAAATGAAACAAGTTTTCGCATAAATAAAAGTTTTACCTTAGACGTTGCTGCGATGACGCGCAAACATTTTCGTGCATTGCTCTTATGAGTTGCGGCTATTTTGTTTTTATGTTTTCTTTTTTAAACGGCAGGCCATTAGGGGAATGCTTCGCGGGAAATGAGCTTCGTTTTTAACGCTAAAAGCAAGGTTTATTGGATACTTTGACTACTTTGAGTAACTTTCCAAAGTACTATTTTGTACGAAATGTTCCAGATTAAGCAAAGCCTGGGAATATTTATGAGATCATTATTTTTATGACCTCTTTCCTCATTTCCATACAGGTAGAGATCAAAGTCTTCGTCTTTATTATTTTGATATTTCTGTTAGTGTTTACTCCTCATCTTCAAGTAGGTACCCAAGAAAGCATATTTTTCTCGGCCTAATATCATAACGTTAAAATAATACATTTAATAAGCATAGATATTAAGTATACATACAACCAAAATAAATAAAAACGAAAGTTACCTCACCGTTCACATACAAGTATAATTATTGAAGCCGCGATTCGTACAGGTCGACACACGTAAAAAGAGCCCTGGCGGCCATATAAAATGTATGGCCGCCAGGGTTCTTTTTACATGTGTCGACCCCTAGTAACTATGCGTAATCAGACGCTTAGTTTCGTTAAGCGTGGCGTGTGAGTGGAGGTATATTGGCGCGTTATGCACAGCCGCGTCGCTGCACGCGTCTCCAATGAAACAACAAGAATCTTTTTTTTTTTTTAAAAAAAGACCGGGTTGCACTCCGGGAGTGCCGGCAGAAGTGAGAACTTGAATAATATTAATTTTGCAAAAAAAAACCATTCCTCCCCCCTCCCTCCCCCTGCGTGCCAATATATCTAATAACAACCTTAGGAGACGATAACACTTCTGACACGTAAACTCAGCGCGCGTTGATTAGCGCGCGCGATAAACCTTCTATATATAAGGTGATATGTATACAATAAGGTACCTTATAAGGTGAGTAGAGCTTGTGATGCTGTGGAATATTTACATTTATTTTTGACGATCGGTTTAGCTTAGTTGGTAGTGACACTAGTGACCTACGAAGCTAGAGGTCCCAGGTTCGAATCCCGGTAAGGGAATTTATTTGTATGTATGTATGTATGTAAATACTTTATTGTACACAAGGCACAGGTAAACATACAGACAAAAAAGTTTAATCGTTACAAAGGCGAATTTGTGTGATGAGCACGAATATTTGTTCCTGAGTCATGGATGTTTTCAAGTATGTATTTAAGTATTTACTAGATGTAAGTATGTTTATCGTCCTCTAGCCGGTACCCATAGTACAAGCTTTGCTTAGTTTGGGACTAGATCGATTTGTGTAAGATTGTCCGCAAATATTTATTTTTATTTTATATTTTTACAATGTCCTACAATTTAATTACATTAATACTTTCACTGACAGGAACCCGCCTAGCGGGCGCCTGTGTCGTAGTCGTTGTCCGCTAAATACGGGGAATCCACGAGATCGAGTAGCGTTCCTTGGAATGCAAAGTTTATTACGAAGTTTTTCGGCACTAAGTCAAAGTAAACCATTTTTATTCCCCAATTTTGGCGTTTTACACGCATCTCTCATATATAACATGTAAATTAACTATCACCAGTTCTTAAGGAACCAGAGGCAGCGGCGTAAAATACTCGGCAATGTCCTTACATATTTTCAAAACAGTATACATTACATATAAAATTACAGTAATATAAAACTACCTTATTAGGATACTGTATTATTTTATAGTTGTACTAAAGAGGTTAAGCTCTTTCTACCTACCCACATTTACCCTAATACCTATGTGAAAATTAAAAATCGTCAAGATAATAAATATCCCTAAATCTCGACTGGGATTGGAAGCGACGAATGAAAATCGGTCTCCCGTCGATCGGGCAACTTTTATTGGCCGCTGACAATGTTGGCCTGCGATTGAAACTTCCTCCGCGCTGCATCTTGAATGAGGAATGCACAACTCTTTTTTTTCTATAGGGTTCGGAAAGTGAAGTCAATTCCATTTTTATACAAGTGCCCAACGAAAAGGGGTGTAGTGTTTACAATGCGACTGCCCAGCGTAATGTTTATTTGGGCATATGCAGACTTTCCTTTAGGCATTTATCTATCCCATTATCCGATCCCTGTTTTGAAACAATACTTTACTTACAATACAATACAAATACTCTTTACTGCACACCTCTCACAAACAAATCAGTAAGAAAGAGAAACAATTCGGAAACAGTAGTTTGACGTAACAGGCGGTGTTATCGCTGAAGAGCGATCTCTTCCAGACAACCTTAATGAACAACTTATGTCCTACTTTTTAGTATACGCTTTTATCAAGGGCAGGTCTGTTTATTTTTTATTAATTAAAGATGGCTTGATTTTTTTTTACAATAGGGACTATACAAAAGGTGTCTCAGGAAACATAACCATGGCGCCTAGTGTCAGAAAAAAGTTGATCCACCCAGTTATTTGAAGTAGAAAGTAGATTAAATAAAGTCACAATATGGCCAAATACATGTTCAAAATATTCATAGTATGGAGATCTCACTCGATGGGCCATATTTGGTACAGAACTCACCTTTTAACTGTGGCAAATATTCGTTTGGGTAGGTATGTATAGAATGCGGTTAACCACTTTATCCCCAACACATTCATTTTGCCTAAATATTGTATGTACCTACCTTTTTTCAAAGCCTATGTCTTTCGCGTTTGTCATAAAACAAGCCTAACCTAACCAAAGCGTTTTATGCGAATGGACTCTATGCGATTATTTTCAAAGCCCTGTAAAGTTTACAGTTCTATCGCAAGGGGAATGAAAAATAGGTGCCCATGCAAAGTCTAAAATATGCGCAACCAGCGCTCAAAGAGCCAAGGGTCATTTTGATAGAAACTCAAAAAAAAACACTCCGATACGAGTTCGTGAAAAGTAATCGAAAACATAAATCAAACTTTCCATCCGACTCCCAACTTTATTTATCTCAATGTTTGTGGAAACTCATTGTGAGACACTAACTTTCCTTCGTCGAAATTAAGTAAAAACGAAATTAAAAGAAGGCAAGCACTTCTCCGAGAAATTCCTGATGAAGAAACTTTTGAATTAGTCCGACTAAGGAACCTCTAAAGGTAGTAAGTGCCACTGATCTTGTCTAACATGTACCTTTTTAGACTAAGCCGCACCCAAAGAAGTGAACAATATTTTTACAGTCCAGGATACGCTGTCACGATCGCTAAACGTCACTTTTGTCAAGTTTCTACACTCGCAATGCCTTGCATTGACCTCTCATCAACGCAAAGGTAAGGTAAGGTAAAGTATTATAGGGATAATGCTCCTCCTAGCGTTAATCCCGGTTATGCCCTAAAGGAGGTTGGGGGCCCTAATATTTGGCATAGGCACTAGTTTTACAAAAGCGACTGCCATCTGACCATCCAACTAAGAGGGAAAAATAGTCCTTTATTGGGATTAGACCGGTTTCCTCACGGTGTTTTCCTTCACTGAAGAGCAAACGGTAAATTTTCCGTACATAAAGATCCCAAATATCGGCTGCTTATCGAGAGAAATTGAGATTCAGTTCTCTGAAACATATCCAGTTTGATGACGCTGTTCCGTATATAATTGAGAAGAGTCTGAACTGAGGCATGGTGCAGGGGTGACTGAGATAGAGCATGTTCGTGTCGCCGGGTCAGTAAATAGAGTGCGGCGACGGGGCAGAGTTGAACACCGGGGATAAGAATGTACGGACACGATAATGCATGCTCCAATGTACTTATATTATTAGGCCGTACAGAAATGGCCTCGCATTATTATCCTGAATCTTGGTATGGGGCAATAATTGGAAACAACTTTTGTACGGGCTGATAATGCACGGCCTCATAATTCACGACCAAAAAAGTGAACGCGGATTATCGGGCCGTACATTATTCTCCGTAGCTTGAAATCAATCAAACAACTGTTTTCGTCGTTAAATTACAGAACAACTAGTTACAACGGATTGTGTCAACAACGTGTCGCAAAGACTTCGCTTCGGGCGGGTGTCGCTACGGAAGTGCTCGGTTGACAACGGCTTGGACAGGGCTAGGGCAAATGAAAAGTTTACGTTTTTTAATGATTCCCAAATATTTGTAGGCATGATACAATTAAATTACTTGTTTACTCACATCTTTAAAAAAAACCGGCCAAGTGGGAGTCGGACTCGCGCACCGAGGGTTCCGTACAAACCTATAACAAGCAAAAGTTGTACTGAGTATTTATTTTATTTATTTATTTAAACTTTATTGCACAAAAGAAAACTTATCGTACAAAAGGCGGACTTAATGCCATATGGCATTCTCTACCAGTCAAACCTTAAGGTAAAGCGGAAAAAGATTGTAGGCAGTGCAAGTAACAACAAAAAAAGTTATATTACGGTATTACTATATACATACAACATATTTACACAAATACATATACAATTATACATAAACAAAATAAATAAATACATATCCAAATAAATATATACATAAATATACACTACATGCATACTTACAAGCGAAATTTTCAAACTTGAAACCTACTACTACTCGGATCTGCCAGCAAAAAAATTACGCACAGATTTCTAGGGTATGTTTATTACTAAATGATAAATGAAAATGGAATCCGTAACATTATAATGTGGAAAGCTGGAGGAGCATAAATTTAAACAGGGTCACTTTATCAATTTAGTAATCATTCTTTAGGCTTTGATTTCCTTGCGAGTAGAACTACTCGCAAGGAAATCAAAGTTGCGAACGGCAAAATAAGCGGATTACTTAAATTGCTGTTTCTTTTGAAAGCTGAGTTCACGGGAAAGTAACTTTAGGTTTTGATACCCTTGAGATTGCCTATAATATATAATAATATAAACCAGCCTATATACGTCCCACTGCTGGGCACAGGCATCCTCCCATGGATGAGAGGGAACGGGCAGTAGTACCCACGCTGGCCGAGTGCGGGTTGGGGACTTCACATACACCTGTTTCAGTTTTAAATTATGCGACTTATATTGCTATTTCTTATGATTGCGTGGACATAAAACTTTCCTTTTGCTACAGCTGAAAGGTATTATAGACATGAGTATTTGACATGAATTTCAATTTAATACCTCAACACATTTACGAGAAAAAAGGTAGCAAGTTGAAAATTAAAAAAAATGATTTTTGTATGATTTAACTAAAAATGTCTACTTTTCGTAATTTTTCCTCTGTCTCTGCTATATGACAATGCTTCGTGCCAAATTTCAAGTTTCTGAGTTCACGGGAAGTACCCCGTAGGTTTTGCGAGTGTCGAAAAACTCTAAAATTTGCAGCATAAACGACTGTATCTTTTGATTGCGTTGGCTTTTAAGCTTGATTTTTTTACAGCTCCAAGAAACAATAGACCTGAGTATTCGATATAAATTTCAGCTTGATACCTCCACGTGTTCCTGAGAAAAATGGTCTTGACAGACAGACAGACGGACAACAAAGTGATCCTATAAGGGTTCCGTTTTTTCCTTTTGAGGTACGGAACCCTAAAAAATAGTAGATTGTATCTCAAGGGAGCAAAGTTATATTAATATTTACAGTGAGGACGGTAAATTGAAGCCTGAGTGAAACGAAAAATTCCACAATCGAATCCCGGAGCTTAGCGATTCTAAAGTAGAATCTTGAGCATAACGCCGGGATTCAAGCGTAAAAGCCCGAGACGGAAATAATTTTGCGACCGAGTGGCACATACTGCATTTCACATCGTCTATGAGGAAAATTAAAAACCCTCACTTTAGGGCAAGAATAAATATTTTCTGAATAGCAGGTGTGAAATAGTACATTATTGCAGAGGCCGGGAAGTAGCAATTCGTGAAATCAAATAATATTTTCAATCAGCAATAATGTTTCCAAACAGCGTGTATGTCAGTAACCTATCAAGTTTCCGCCCAACTTATTTTTTCAATTGACATAAATAAAAATAATGAAATCATCGAAATCGTTCACAATTTTAAATATTGTTATTTATTTATTTATTTATTTGAGTCAGGCAACAAGGCCCATATTTACAAATACCTTACAGACTAACATACATATCAATATACAAAACTTATAACATAAGACAAATACACGTTAAGACGGCGACGCGCGACGCAAGTTCTGGGTGTCAAATAACCGGGGTTCTGGGTGTATTATGTTTTTATGATTAAATAGTCCACGGGATTGAGATTCAATTCTCTATGAATGTTATATTATATCGTTAATATTTTTATTTCGTAATTTAAAACTATTTGATGTACCTTTGATCAATTATAAAAGCTATGTATAAAAGTAAGCGTCTTGTCTAAGACAATTTAAGAAAAGAAAACGCGGGAAACTTTTAGCCCTCTACAAACGGGTGCAATTGACAAACTTGTCACACCAACTTGCAATAGTTGGAAAGAGACAGCCGTACAGCAGTACATTACTAACCAGTCTAACTATAACAAGTTCTTGTGACAAATTCCTAGGCCTCTAAATGTACGAGCATTTGGCTGTTTGTAGTAATTTGTCTTAGTCAAAACATATGGTTAAAAGGAAAATAAGTTGACAGTAATTTAATTTCATACATTTTCCTGACCGCTAAATCTGTACAACTGTACAGTAAGGCGCACATTTCCAACCATATTGAAGAAAAACGAGTTACAAATCTATTTCTGTTGTAACAGAGTGCAAAAATCGAATGAATTGGTTTTTGTGTCCCTGAAGATGGGGATAGGGACCCAAAAATGACTGGAAAAAAACTGATACTCAGAACTTACATGTACTATTCACGAAGAAACCCACATTACCTCTCTCATATGACTACCCACAACTTAGTTTTCGTGATGTATATGACATACATCCTGAGGTGAAGAATTGATGCACACCTCGTTTTCCGGCACCCACTGCTTGAGCTCATCGTCCATATCCCTGAATACTATGTTGTTATCCTTATCAAATACGAAAGGGTGCGTCCCACGAGATATAACAACAATATATATAATTTCATATTAATAACGTTCACATAATGAACGTTAGCTATAACAACAATAGCAATACTTTTATAAGGAATAACGGTCAAATGCCATAATAATCATATAATATAACGTTTTTTTCTATAACACTCAAATTGACTAATTTAATTTCGTATAACATACATAACGTATAACGATCATGACATATAATATCTTTTCGTATAACATACATAACGTATAACGATCATAACGCATAGTACATTTTCCTATAAAGATTAAAATACCGAAAATTAGGTTAAGGCAGCCAGGAAGGGGGGGGGGGGGTGGAGCCACCTACAAGGGGGGCTCGGGGGGCGACGCCCCTCGCAGTAAAAAAACAACAAATACTCTTAACAATGGTATTACTTGTAGGTTAGGTTAGGGTTGCCTTGTGTCCCTTAGTACGGAAATAGACACCCCGCGAAGCGGGGTGGCGTCGACACGCTGGCGGTTAGGTAAGGTTAGATTAAAATAATTGGCGTGTTTGATATCAAAATAAATTTAAGTTCAATCCTACAAACGTTTAATGCAGTTGCAGTCTTCTCGCCGGATTATCTCGCAAATCCAATAGAATTTGTTATTTACTTGTCTGTTTTTACTTAAACTGTAACCATTCTCGTGCAATTTAATTGCTCCTTTTGCACTTATGGACTTACCTACAGGACATTAAAATAACAGAATTAAAATAACTGAAGGCGATTATACCTACTATACGAGCAGTATACCGTTTGATGTTAGATAAATTGAATAATATATGTTATAAACCTTAGGTGTTATGAATATTATACGCTTTAATCGATATATCAATTGATATTATATCTAAAGTACGTTATACTTTACGAAATTTAATATTCTGACATTATATCTTTCGTTCGTTATGTGCAATGAACTTTATACTAAACAAACTTATACACAGTGAGCGTATATATTATGACCGTTATATGATAAGTTGTTATACCTCGTATTACTTACCCAATACGAAATCTTTAATCGAACCAGACTTAAAATAAGCATATTCTTCTAATTTCTCTGTCATATTATCTCGTTTATATATAATTCTTTGAGACGAATCTACAAAGTAAACGTCACCGTATTTATCTGTGACAAAACCTGTTTGTCTTTGCAAATAAGCTGCGTTGATCCATCATCCCAATCAAACTTGTAAACATCGTTATTGACGATTAATAATGTTGTTGCATTCACTTTAATCATGGCTACCATCTCGTAATCTTCTAAAGGATCATAGGCTATTGTAGTGTTATCATATACAATGTGGCATCGTAAAGAAGTTTATACGCAATATATGGTCCCATCGTAAAGCTATCTATACTGTAATTCTGTTTATACTTATATCGATTTATAACGCCAAATTGGCTTGTATATAAGTCTTGCGTATTTTGATCGACGACCATGCCCGATGTCCTCTTTTTATGTATCAATCGGGGTACAGAGACGTTTAGTTCGTTGAGATTCAACGCTGTGTTAAGGTTGTAGTTCAACTGGGCGTACAGGATGTTGTTGATGCGGTCGATAGCCAGCTGGTCGGTGACGCGATATCCTTGGATCAGGGTGTTTCGTGAGTGGCAGATGCCGGCAATGCAGGCGTGGCAGTCGGCGCGGGCGCTGGCTACGAGCCCGCATATAAGCAGCAGCAGCCACGTGTTCACTTGCTGAAAAAGAAAGAAACAAATGCATCAGACAGAAGAATCAAAAAATGAAGGCTCAGCAGAATACCGTCTTGGTCATATTTGAAGCAACGCAACTTGGGTATTAGATATCTTTTACGTAATTTACAAAAGATGATGCGGCCATAATAACAATACTACTAGTAGGTACGGCTGCCCTGTCATTGTATTGTCATGGGTTATATTAACTTTTATTGAGTTCTATCCGTGAGACGCTTTAATTGATAGAGATTGTTTAGTCTATTTATAATATAATAATGTTTACTTTCGGCACAGCACACGAACTATATTAATCAGAGTGACTTCTAGCAATGGCAGGTTTTAGGGTGAATATCGACCCGAGATGTTGTGGCGTGCGAAGTTGTTTTCATATATTTAAACCCTAAATTTCATACTTGACCTTTAGTGGTCAAATATAAAAAAAACCCAGACAAATATTTGGAGACACATGTAAAATATATTCAGCACAAAGATGGAGCAAATGTGATATTGCATTGATATGCCCCAGTTTGGCATAACTTTTTTAGTAAGAATTCTATTAAGCATGATCTATGTAGGCATAATTAACTTTGCGCAGAAACTGTTTTGGCAGAATTGAGATTCGAATAGTTCGATTACGCCGAATTTAAATTGTCCGAATATTATTTGTGCATAATTTTGATGCTCCGAATCATGTTCACGCATAAAATATACGAGTTTTTTTTTGTTGAACACTATTCTCGCAGAAATATTATATTGCCAATTATGTTCACCTAACCTAACCGCCAGCGCGTCGATGTCTATTCCGCTCTAAAGGACAAATGAACCCTAACCTAACCTTATAAGAATACCATTGTTACGATTATTTGTTGTTTTTTACTGCCCCCTTTTTCTAGCTGCCCCTACCTATTATACCATATTATAATCCCTATCGAAATCATATAATTATATCGTTATTATATCTCGCGAGACACACCTCGTTTTAATTATGCTTAGTATAGTAAGTATCAGACAATCGATAACATGCCGAATAAAATTATGCTAAATGCAAATTATGCGTAAATATAATCGGCCATAACAATAGTATGCTTTAAATTCGACCAAACACATTTTCGGAATTTTAGAAATTCTATTAAGTAAGGTTTCTGCCACATTAACATTCGGCGAAAACCGAATATGCCAAGTCTGTTATGCGGGAAAACGTTTCGGACAATTAAAGTTATGCCAAATAGAGGGAACCCATAAAAAAATTATGTATTATAAAAAAAAATACTTACCCAGTAATCCCCAAAAAAATATGTGAAATGAATACCAAGGTGGCAAATCAACACCGTTTTTATTTCTTAAAGAAGCTAGAAGCGCAAAAACTGACCACTTACCACAAACGTGTGTTTGTTTTTAAGCAGTAACGCTGCTAAAGAAAATTATAAATTTTTAAATGAAAGGAAAAATTGAAAAATTTAATGCTCCGAGCCGGATTCGAACCGGCGACCACAAGCATTCATGGCCCGTCGCTACTACCAACTGAGCTATCGGAACAATCTGGTTCGGGCACCAAATCCTTCAATCAGTTCCTTCATATAACGCCTTAGGGAGGCGTATGTAGCGACATCTACCAGAAGACTTAGGCTTCTTTACGGCACCAACGTCTCAAATTATGTTGAGAAATCGTCAGTAACGATGCGCCACCCCATACTAAATTAATATTTGTTTTTAAGCAGTAACGCTGCTAAAGAAAATTATAAATTTTTAAATGAAAGGAAATTTTGAAAAATTTAATGCTCCGAGCCGGATTCGAATTGTTCCGATAGCTCAGTTGGTAGTAGCGACGGGCCATGAATGCCTGTGGTCGCCGGTTCGAATCCGGCTCGGAGCATTAAATTTTTCAATTTTTCCTTTCATTTAAAAATTTACAAACGTGTGTATTTGTTATTTTATGAGCAAAAACAGAACTATAAGTCACAAATATATTATCACTAGTTAATTCAGTGTTAGTAACTGATTCAACAAAGTAACATCAAGTACACGCTGGAGTATGTAACAGACTGAGATGGTACATAGGTCAAACTATTTACGTACCTTGCACCGTCGGAATATAATATTACAAACGCAAACAAGATTATAAACCTTGTGTCGACACAATAAGGTTGACAATTGGCCTGTAAACTGTGTCCTCGATTGTACATTATGTTTATTAAAGTAATAGCTGCGCACGCGCATCCACGCGTATAACAAAGAAAGCAGGCAGAACCGCGGGACGCAATATAGCACTTATATAGTCTTGAAGTCAACGACGTTCAAAGAACTATTAGTTTGTTGACAGAACTATTTTTTAAAACAAATAGTAGATCCGGAGATTAACTCCGACAAATAAAACTTATAAACATTACCTCGTCATAGTATTCAAAAATACAGCGTTATTTCTAAAAATTGAACCGAATAGACCTTGTGCAACGAGGTCGGTAAAAGTATTTTAACTAACGAGATTATAATTTTAATAGGTTTCCAAATACCTTATTTGAATTAAAAGCTTCTTGCTTTGTAACTGAGTTATAAGTGACAAGTACGATTAAAAAAAAAAACATTACAGCCATGGTCGTCATTTTAACTTTGAATGTCTACGCAAAATCAAGCTATTTACAAGCAAGTGTGATGAAATGTAACTTACGATTATGACACAGCTCGAAAGTAGGCAAAGCAGCTCACAAATGGCCTTCGTTTTCATGCCAAAATTAGCAAAATGTAGTACCAAGAAAAAAATCAGGTGAGGCTGAGGCAGGTCGTTGGTTTAACGTGAAAAACTTATAAAGATGCCCTATGAGGTTTAAACAGTTAATTAGTGAAATAAATGAGTGTTTATGAAGCAGAAACGTCCGCTTACAAAATTCCAAATTTCGATCATAATGGAAAATTGAAAATTAAAAAAAAAAATACAATAGTGGAAGGGATTGAAAGATTCGTCGCCATTAGCGGGCCCACGGTGGCTCAATTGGGAGAGCGATGGACGGATTCCAGAGGTTGTGGGTTCAAATCCCGCTCGTGGCGAATAATTTCATCATAATTGGTATAAAGAATTTCAATCATACCTAATTACGGTTAATAACGTTAATATCAACCTTAATTAACAATTTTGACTGATATTGTCTATGCCAATTCCGTTAATAAAACTACGCTGCACCAAAAATGCTACAAAAGTTACGATCACTGGAGATATCAGATACACTGGAGACATTAAACTGATTAGACTAGAGATATTGTAGAATAAGCAATTGACATGTAAAATTATATATTTTATTAATAAACAATTGAATTGAATTGAATTGAATAACGCCCACTAGACCGTTCCGGCACCGGCCAAATCGGAGCGACCAAGGCCCGTCCGGCTATTCACGCCCACGTCCCATGTTGGTCAGTAGTTGCTTGGCAGTGCAGGAATTCAACTGCGTTGATTCACCCTCTCATTTATGCGCTTAAGTTTATTTCGGTTGTATGTTGTAAATAATGTCCAATATTCTCCGTCCGTTTTTCATTATCTACGAGCATCGTGATTCCAGCAACAGTGTAATTTTCAGATTTTCTTCATGTTTTCTTTTCAAGCCCAGAATAATGATTATCATTTAAAAGTTCCTGAAAAGTCCTAATAATTTGTATATTATTACTTCTTAAGTTAACAACACTGTAAATTTAATAAATAAGTGGAATGAATGAATCAATATATTGTAACTGGGCATCAGCTGTTATGTTAGTAAGTGAAAGATTTTTTCCTTGCTGAACTGAACGAAGTTTACGTCAAAATAGTAAGATCAATAATTTATAAAAATAATTTAACGATCGCGTCCGTCCAGTCTCACTGTTTGTCGACGTATTTGCCTAAATTAATTTTATATTTTGTTAGATGCTTATTGGGTAAAACAAGTTAGTCCAGAATTTAAGACAATTACATGATTCTAACTCGGACCTCGCCATGGTTATAAATACCCATTTTTTCATGGAAAATAAGTTAGGTTAACTCATAACGCGGTTTATATTGCAGGTAATTGGTGATTGCTTTTTATAACGATATTTACAACCTTTATTTTGTTCAGTTTAGGTAGCTCACGCGTAGTTTGATTGAAATTGAGCAATGTTATTTGATGGCAATACAATCTTAAAAAGTAACTACCGATTTTGCTAAGTATGACTTTGCTGGGTTGCCTATAAGTAAACCTATTTGATGTCGAAATGACGTTTAAAATAACACTACTTATACTAAAATTAATTACTACCGCCAAATCTACAAAAACTCAATTATCTGGCCATATAGTTGGAGGAGAATTTTCTAAAATAGAAAATTTTCCATACTCTGCCCATGTATCAATAAACTGTAGTGGTAAAAGTTCGTCTTGTGGAGCATCTATACTAAACCAAGTGTTACTACTAACTGCTGCACATTGTGTTTTTAAATGCAAGGATGAATTCAAGATCAAGGCTTATACGGGTTCAGTAAACAGACATAAAGGTTTTGTCAACTATGTTGTGCATTTCATAATTCACGAAGAATACAATGCAAACAGTAAATTGAATGACATCGCTGTATTGAAATTGGAGAAGCCTCTAATATTTGGACCGAAAGTTAAAAGAATAGCGCTGGTGAAGGAGCCACCAGATTACGAAAGTGCCGTGGTTGCTGGATGGGGTTGGGTTGATGTAAGTCCATCTTGATTTTATCTATAGTTTCTATTAAAGGTGAAAACCTAGGCTATCATCACGGGTATATTAAGTAGAATATTAAGAGTATGGCCAATCAAAGGTATATGTACGTTAGCAATCATTCGACACCTTCAGAAAATAATATATTTAAATTCATGTCGATTTGATAACACATTATTAGTAAGTATTATGGGAATGTAGTGTTCCTCAATGTAGAGCCACGACAATTTATTATGGGGGTAGGTAACTTCTTCAATGATACTCAAAAGTTATCATTATGATTGATTATAATAAATAAAAGTATAATTCAGCGTCTGCAACCATGCAAAGAGCAGAATCAATCTACAAAACAAATTGTTTAAGCGAAAGCTATCTTAATAAGCTTAGCTCTTAATTTATCTTTAAACATAGCAGCCGTTCTTTTTGCATGGCCAGCCCGCTAAAGTCCAAAGTAGAACAGAACAGAACAGTTATAAAAAACAATTTAAACATCATAATCACACGTATATTCTTGCGACTATACTTCAGTCTATGGTCGTAACTAAAATTCGTTGAATCCGAGCATTCGGTGAAACGATTGTGGGTGCAACGGGATTCCGTTCTAAATTGATATTTGTGAGTGTTGATCAAGGATTGACCACTTTTGTACTTTTATCAGTCCGTGGGCACAAAAAGTACGATTTTGAAGCACACCAGCCAGCAAGTCTTTAACTGGTCGACATGCACCGGAATGCTGAATAGGATTCCCGTCGGAACAATTTGCGGACGAGAGCTAGAAGGTCAGAGTTATCCTGAAAGGTAACTACAACTTTAGGCCGGCGTCACACAGAACGGAATTCAGTTACTGAATCATAATCTGAATCTCAGAGCAAGTAAAATGGTTCACGTTATGCAGAATTTCCACCAAAGAGTGTCCCTTTTTTGCTTTTAAGTGGGCCAGATACAGAATTCAGTACATTGATTCAGACTGTGTGTGCCCAGCGTTAGAACCCTTAATTTATACAACTTAGAATCATCATAAATTTAAGAGTTAGACTCTTGTCGGAGTAGCTCCCTCCATCTGATTAATGTCTAGGGCCGCCTCCTTGACCTCTTTATCCGACGTGACTACTACTTTTTCTTTTATTATTGTTCACCTAACATATTCTTGGACTTTCACTTCCTAGCTTGCCTTCTATCTTGCCTTCTGTGATGTTATAATAAAAGCGTCATGTCGTATAAGGTGACCAATCATTTTCCTTCTCTTATTCTTTACCGTTTTTATCTGTTTCCTTTACTCTCCTACTCTCCAACATTTATCATCATATCAGCCGAAAGACATCCACTCCAGGACATAGGCTTCCCCCAAAGAGTGCCACAATGACCGGTCCTGCGCCACCCGCATCCAGCGGACTTACGCGACCTTTACCAAGTCATCAGTCCACCTTATATGGGGTGCCTACCCACGCCGCGCCTTCCGGTACGTGGCTGCCACTCGAGGACCTTTTTACCCCAACGACCATCGGCTCTACATGCAATTTACGTATACACTAATTAAAACACTTCGTTAACATAAATTGCTGTCTTAAAGATATAAACTAGAAATGTATAAAAAAAAAAAAAAAAAACACAAAGTTAGCCTTTGTTAATTCGTTTTACTGTCTTTTTCAGAGGAGACTCCGGTAGTGCTCTGGTTATCCATGATTATATTCAGATCGGAATTGTTTCCTTCAAGAAGAGAGGATATTCTAACCAGACAATCGTGTACACTGATGTCTCTTACTACTACGATTGGATAAAGAAGAAAGCAGAGGAAATGTGCTGCGGTAATGAAGTTTATGAAGAAATAAGACGAATGCAAAATAGGAAACAAAAAGTAGAAAGAGTGAATAAAAACAGAAAGAAGATAATGAAGAAGAGGAGTGCAGTGCGTTGTAAGCTTTTAATGCTATAATAAATAAAACATATCGTTCAAAATTATTTGTTCTAAATAAGTTCGTAACTGTGGTCTAAGTCGTTTTGTTTTGGTATTGAACCCATTATTGCCAACTAAATCTTGTTTATTCCCAAAAAATATAACAGAACAGTTGCTGGGTTACGAATTTTAGGGAATAGACACAACCCCCTGTTCTTATATTGTTAGAAAGCAATAAAAGTGCATTCGATAATGCTTGTCTCATTAATTTTTGACCGTAGGTGTCAATTTACATAATTTATAGAAAAATAACACAAAATACAAAAATGTCTGACTCTGGCCCGCCATCGCCATTGAGCTATCAAACAGGATCAAGTAGCTTGTCAAATGTACGTGAATACATTTAAATAATCAATCGACTTTCATTTTTTTAGGTCCAAGTGTGGTGTAGGTTTAGAATTTCACCACCCCCTTTCTTCCCGTGGGTGTCGTAAAAGTTGACTAAGGGAGCAGGGTTGAAGTGTGTTGTGGGCGATGGGCTAGCAACCTCTCACTGCGGTATCTCATTTTGTAAATTTTTTATACCCACATTTATGCTAGAAGAGGCATTGGAACATAAGTTTAATGTGCTCGGTCTATCCGTTTTGGAAATAAATGCCTGAATCTATGTGGTTTTTTTTAGGTTCCGTTGATATAATTATGTCGATCACATGTCAAGTTTCTACCTAATCTTAAATTACATGATATGTCCGCCAAAACGTTTTCATATATACTTAAAAATTTAATACTTTGCTGACCGGCGTGGCGTAGACTCTACCTGGATCACGAGGAATTGATGTAATTTCCTCAAACTACAACTTGCAACTATTATCTATAGATAATATTATATATGGATATAATCTAATGATGCACTTAAAGAAAGTAATAACGGCAACTCCTGAACATCACAACTAGTACTGTACAAAAAAAACCTCTTAATGAGTCCTGTACATAATCGGCAATAAAAGTTTGTAGGTACATAATGCTATTTTGACAACTTATTTTATGGTTGAAATTATAAGAATAAAAGCATAAGACCTCATGACGAGACCCTCGTGAAGGCTGAAAGGGACAAAGCCAGCAAGTACTTATACTACCTAGTGTCACCCTCACTCTCGCTAGACGAGAAAATGGTCAGATACCAACAGAAGGTAGTAGGTACTCCTGGACACTGCGCAGATAGTAAGGAAACCTCCTTTGTCGCCCTGGCTACCGGTAGCTTAGGCTGGGGGGCACTGCTGCTGGCTGCTGGTAAGGTTGGTTGTTTTTCTATAAGTCGTTTTCGTAATTTATATTTTTTATTTTACTTTTGTAATTATACTGTAGTAGACTTGACGTAGGTAAGAGGAGAGATTAATGATTTTTTTGTAATTACTTATAAATTTTACAAGTTTAGTTTATAATAATAGTTTTTTTTGTCAAACAGTCAAAGCCGTTCTGGATTAATGCAAATTTTGCCAGATGTTTACTTTTAACCTTTAACTGATGACGTGATTTTAGAGTAACAGTTACAAGGTGGTAATGTCTGCCGATCGATTAAAAAAATCCTTTTTACATGGGGTAGTTATATCAGGTAGTTTAAAATGAGATATAAAATGTTCAAAACGCCCTGAAGGGTCATTGAATGCCTCACGATGCGTGGGAACTGATATTTATAACCACTTAAAATTACGTAATCCTCATTTGACAAAACTTCAACACTTACTGCGTGTGCCGGCGGTTTCGCTTCAATACGGGCAAATCTGTCACTAAAGTAAGGTCAAGTCATCTGTCGAGTACCAGTTAATCGTCGTCCGCCGGTTTCCGGATAGGCCTGCGGGGCCCGCCGCATGCCGCGTAGAACTTCCCTTCTTGCGGAGCTGCCTTCGACACCAAATATCACTCTCGCGCTTAGCGCGGACAAAATACTAAGAACCATAAGATAGGCCCAACGCCCACGAGTAATTCGTCCAATGCGGTGGCCCGCCACGGGCAATCGCGGGCCACCGTGCCTTAGTCTTAAGCTGTCACAGTGTGTCAAGTGAATATTGTTCGGACAGGCGTATCTTTACTTTCGATACCATTACTAAGAACTCTGAACCCAGATTAGGTTTTCCAACAGATTCTACCAACTATTCCAACAAAACTATAAACGCCCAGTGGCGAACCAAGTTAGGTTATGTTACCAGCCCGTGCCGGTGCAAAAATCATTCTGTCCAACTGACAGCTCAGCTGTCACTCAACTTTTTAATAATCCTTAAGGGTCCTTCACCCGGGCCCACACACCGCATGAACAACTTAAGGGCCCCGCACCCGGGCCCGAATATACAATACAATAATACAATACAATTCTGTATTGATAACATTAGTTACAGGTCAATTGGCATGTTACAAACACTTTAAATAAAAACTTATCAAAATACGTTAGATTCAACTCCAAAAATTTACAATATTTTACAGGTGGTCAATTCAGAGGGCAAATAAAAACTAAATAACTTCAATCATTCTAACAAAAGTTTCCTATTGAGTACGAAGTCACAGATTTTGTCTTACTAATTTTATGTTCAAGCCTCGATAGCAATGTACCATAGCAAAGAATGCAAATGCTAAAACGTCTGCATTTAGGGTTGACATTACCCAGAAATCGCAAATGAAACAAAATTCCCTCTAAACCTTTTGCGAGTTTTCAACACTTACGACTTATTAGGTACACATCGATACGGATGACATGGATAAATAGAGGAGCTAAAGCGTTTGCTAATTATTATTAGAGGTATTATTACGTAAGACTAGGTTCGGTTTAGAGAGAGAGAGAGTGAAGACACCGCGGAATGTCAATTCGCTGATAGTTTGGAGCAGCCTTCGAGAAATACCTAATAGTAATACTCTACAGAATACTGTAAAAACTCGTTCCAACTACGGATTTCGGTTGGAACGAGTTTTTACAGTATTCTGTAGAGTATTCCGGACCGACATCCGATTTCGGATGTCGGTCCGGATTTTAAGCGGTCGTTCCAGTGGCATAACATTTTATATGAAGCTAATCACACTTGTCGGACACCAATTTGTATGAGGCGCCGACACCCGATAAAAAATCGGGCCCGACAGCCGACAAGTGGGAACCGGGGGTTAGTAGGTACATAAGGTTTCCCTAAATATTCTAGAGACTTTGTGGTGTATATATAGTGGTTCAGGCATGCGGCTGTTAAGCGGAATATTAACGAAACACCTTTACCTTTTCGGTGAAGGGAAACATCGTGAGGAAACCGGTCTAATCCTAATAAGGTCCAGTTTTCCTTCAGGGTTGGAAGGTCAGATGGCAGTCGTTTTCGTAAAACTAGTCCTTATGCTAAATCTTGGGATTTGTCGTAGGTCAAGGGCACCAATATGTATACACCACAAAGTCTCCGAAATATTTAGGGAGACCTTATTCCTCCAACAATAAGATTGCATAATACATATTAATGAAACTTTTGTTGTATTCCAGAGGCTCTAGTATATGTTTTACCGATACAAAACTTTACGATCGCGTTTGGGTTTTACCTTCAATAAGTATGGGATTTGACAGCTATACCCCAGGAAAATTACGTTTTTTTCAAACATTAATTTATAACAGCGTTTTTTTTGTTTGTTTAATTTTCAAATGTTATTCTAAGATGCCTTATCCAAGAATCCACCAAAATTTCCATCGGGAAGTAAATATATAAAAATAAATGACACATCCATTAAGTTTTTTGTGTGATTTATTTATTATTGCTCTTCAAGAATAATAAATCCTTTAAATTAACCAAAACAAAAATTAAAATATCTATTAATATTTTTCCTCTTTTTTCAGGAATTGGTTAAATATCGATCTTTTTGATGACTACTCTTTTGGTGGATTTTAGTCTACGTAATTACTAAAATGATAATATATCAGTTACACACAAAAAACCTGCTGTTATGAATTATTTCCAAATTTCCATTTTTTCCATACTAATGAAAATAAAGTGCTTGGGTTACTAAACGCGAACGCGGTCGTAACGTTTTGTTTCGGTAAAACTTATACTAGAGCCTCTGGTGGTAAGTAAGGTCGCCAGAGCTGTTGCTGCGTATGCGATGTGTTGAAAATTAAAGACAATTCTTGTAATGACTATAGTTATTTGTGTCACAAGGGAGAAAAATAGCATAGTTACGCCGAGGCGGTGCATTGAATCCTGTTGAAGTTAAAACTTGAAATATGTTCGTTTTAAATCAATTACGTAGAAATTACAGTCGATTATTTTATTAAGATCTGTGTTCAATTGGCACGTTGAGTAAATGCTTACTGCCAATGAATAATTTAGAAATGTGCTTGAACAGAAAAGTAGCATTTGAGCCCTCTCGTCGTGGAGCAAAATCTATTTTTTTCGAAGGCGAAAGGTGTGAACAATATATTTCATGTTTAGGTTATCACTAACCATCAGTTGCAAACTAATTAATTTACTAAATGCTACTTACGATCTACTAAGTACTAACTCTGCTACCTTCCTAATGCTAATGTTTTTTTTAATATAAAATTATTATGCTATGGTGTGCAGACAATTGAATAAAACAAGATAATAGTTTTAATAATTCATATTAGTTTCTGAGAGCTTATGAGCTCTCAGAAACGAGTATAAAGTTCGAGTGTAAAAAAACTTTATCCACTTAAACAAACCATCGCCATTAATAAGAAGAAATCAAAAACTTCGACATTAGACTTGAATTATCACAGGCGAATAAATAATTTCACTATCTAGTAAAAACTTTAACTGCAATCAAAAGTCGTAACAGGGGTCCATTATATATGTAACTCCATCTTTTGGAACTTACATTCTTATAGTACCACCCATTTTCCCATTCAGACGAAAACAGAAGTAAGTGCAAACGTTTTTCATATTTAACGGAGCACTTTAAGATTTGAGCTAGTCTGTAATGTTTGGAGAAAGGAATTGGAGGTCTCAGTGAAGTGGTTAAGTTGAATACATTAATTTTCAGTCCACAGACGCTGTAGTGTCAGTATAATTAATTAATTGGAGACAGCGAGGCAGCAGAAGAGAAAAGACAACACTAGGGTAGTAATAAAACAACGGACATGAGTAGTCTAGTGGCTTTAGTTTTTAACATCAAGGCTTTCAAACGTCTAAAGGGTTCCAGCGTCTAAATTCACTCACAAACTGTATGTTTTTAGTAAAAATTAGTTGTGTATTTAGCAAGGAAAGCCGCAAATACGCGATACGCCCGTATGCCCGTATGAGATACGCCGATTACGTGGTCGCCACTCGAGAACCACTGGTGGGTGTTGCCAGTAATGACGTTTGGCACTAAAACGTGGCCTCATAAGAAGGCGCGAACTCACCCAAAGGGCAATGGAGGGGGCTATGCTCGGAGTGTCACTGATCGCATCAGAAATGATGCTATCCGTAGCGAAACCAAGGTGACCGGTATAACTCTTCAAATTGCTAAACTTAAGCGGCAGTGGGAGGGGTTTTTTTACCGAAAAGTAAAGATATTCTCATTCAAGAACACAGAATAACAGGGTATTTGTTGGATATTTTATAGTCAATCGCACACAAAAGGTGATTTAAATAAAATTTTGCAGACGCATTCATTTTTTTATCTACGCACATATCATTAGTGCTCTAAAATGCGTTCAGAAACCGTAGGAAATGACCAGCTTTACTACAACCGATTTTACTATGAGAACTTTCTTGTCTGTGGTAGTAGGTAAAATCTGTTACAGTACAGATTTTTGATTGTATCGTTATGAGTTTAGCAACAGCTGTCAAAACTCAAGTGGGTCTATTCTAGTATCCATAGATATTAAAACAGTTATCGATACGAAACGTCAATTCAATACGTTTTTTTTTAATACAAACCGTACGACATTTTTGATCTCGAGTGATATGAGTATAGGGACTTCATTCGTTTATCTATGATTAAAAAAAAAAACCATTCGTCATGACGGATGATCGAATTGCCGCCACTGTTGTTGTCATTTTATTGTTGGTTTACTTATGATATGTGTGTAGATAAAGTAGTGTATGCAACTGTACATAATTAGGCCTTAAAACACTCGTGTGATCCTATTATGAAATTCGCTGACGCTCGTTTCATAAAACCACACTCGTATTTTAAGGCCTCTCATTATGGATCAGTCGCATAAACTACTATTACTTTTAACGAATTCAAATCATACACATTATTTTATTACTGATACCGTCCTAGAGATTATACTTTTCACGTAGCTGAAGTCATGGACGAAAACTAGTGCAAAATGTTATCCAAAACCTATTTATAAAATGAGTCTTAAATTTCCGGAAACGTTCTTAAATTACCAATTTAATAGCTACTTAAAGACCATATCATTGTGGTATTTCAATCTACTAGTTACTCGTAAAAAAAAAAATACATTTTCCGTCCCCTGTAACGGGCTGTTTCCTGGGCTGTTGACGTTAAAATGACGGCAAAAATAAAGTTGCTAATATTAACGTATATTAGCGTGATAAGATTTATTAAAGCTGAATTAACAGGTTTTATAGTTGGAGGGAATTTTACGAACATAAAAGAGTATCCACATTCTGTATTCCTTCACATAAGCCCTGATAAGGTTTGTGGCGGTTCTATACTGAACCAAGTGACAATTTTAACCGCCGCTCATTGTGTCCGGTCATGTAAAGGACCGTCTTGTAAAATAACAGCTTATACAGGTTCTGACCGGAGATACAAGGGTTTTGCGAGCAAGGTCAGCAGTTTCAAAATGCACCAAAAATATGATGAAAGAAAGAAAACCAATGACATCGCTTTGTTGAGATTAGCGAAAAATTTTAAATTAGGAGAAACGGTTAAAAGAATAATAGTCGTGAGAAATCCACCGAAGTACAAAACTGCTAAAGTCGCTGGGTGGGGTCGTGTTACACATGTAAGTTTAAGTTTATGCAAGTTAATAAAACAAACCCAAGCATTTCTTGAAGTAGATAAATAATTTTTCTAATATGCAATAAGGGTAACAGATTCCTTAATATTCCAATTTTGTCAGTTCGATGGCTCTGGCTCTCTTATCCTGAAACACACGAACCAGCGGGTTTTAGACAGAAGGACATGTAAAGCCATGGTGAAAAAATTACCCCCTGGAACATTTTGCGGCCAAGAGTTTAGCTATCCCCACAGGTAAGTTTGCATTTACTTAAATTACAATTGATATAACAAGCTTTAAATGATGATGAAACAAAGATTGAATTAAAACGTTCAATTCCTAAAACTTCTTGACCATTCAATTCCATCCATAAAATGCTTCCTTTATCATAAACCTTGCCAACGCTCTGTCAAAGAGAAAAGTTGTAAATCACACGCTACGTCAACGTGACATTTTAGTGCGGAGTTGAACTTCATTGAAGTTAGTCTCGTTAGTTGTACAGCTCACAGCGATCCACTAGTATATTATGTTCATGATTAATACATGGCTAAAGTCAAACTCTCCGACGAGTGAGGATTTTTCGAATTCTAGTTGGAAAAGTAACCGTATGGAAACGTGCAATAAAAAACAGTCGACAGGCGCAATAGACGAACGCTGCGCATACGCAATCACGACACCAACGCTAGTGCGCACGTAACTTGGTATTTTCCCATCCTGTTATCTCATTAAGAGTTTCTTAGGACTCTAGGATGTTATTGTTTAATTCTACTTTAAATTTTAAGACATTAAAACAGATGTTTTAAAACCTTGTTTTGCAGAGGGGACTCGGGCAGTGCTCTCGTGATCATTAGAGAGACAATACAGATAGGAATAGTCTCCTTCAAGAAAATAAGGTATTCAAACAATACTGAAGTATACACGAACGTCTCTTATTTCTACGACTGGATCATTAACACCGCACGAAAGTTGTCTTGCGAGACGAAATGTTAAAAATTACAAGAAATTTATATATGGCAAAGAAGAAGAGAAAACCAAGCTTAGGTAGAATTCCAAGAACAGGACAAAAGAGAAGAGCCCAGGCTATAGGGTGCTATGAATGAATGATGTATTTTAACCATTTACTTTGCCCAGAGTCGGTTCCTCAGTACCTACTTGTACCTATGTCAGAGGGTTTTTTGTAAATTAATAAACGTTGTCTCATGTTTCCCGGATCGAATTTTGTTGTATACTCTATAAGTAATAGGATTATAAATTAGGTAATGAAACAGAAAAAAAAAACCGTAAAACCACGATAGAAAATAAATTATTCCCAGAAGTGTAGACGCCCATCACGTTCGCGGCATTATCACGTTGAAATTCGATGGACAACCTTTTAATCAGGAGCCAAAGGGAGGGACAAGGCTATTTTTAAAACGTCATCGCCCTTGAAGGTATAAAAAAATCTCGCCTCCAGACACCAACCTCCCTACATTTCCATGGCTAATGGGATAAAAAAGTAATTTATAAGCGACTAGCATTTGTCTCTTTTTCTAACTGTTGCCATCTGAGCCCCTCCTCCTGGCGTCCGAAGTGTGCGAAGCAGCAAAAGTACTCACGCACTTGGTTGTCCTAAAGCAAGCACGTGCCTTTCTCCCAGGGCACGAGAATCTATTTTCATCCGACCAACTTAGGGCGGCCAAGTCGGAATGCCGTTTGGTATTGGAAACTTTGAACGGAAAAATATTGCATGTACGAGTATATCGCAGGTCCATAGATTTGTATCGATTAACAGCGTTCGGAAATCCCTATTATCCATATTACAAATCGTCTTTCAGAAATTCCAACTGTATGAGGACGCCCTTAGACCAAGTGGTTCCAATATACACGGGACATTGGCACACAAAAGAGCTCTTTTTATAATGCCATTAAGGGCATAGTGACGCGGAAATCTCCCCGCACATTGGCAACAACTCACCACGTGGTGACCTTACTCTCCACCATGGTGCCACACCACCCACAGGTGCATGTGTAGGGTTCGCAAACATCGCAGGCTAGGCAAAGAGCGAGAGCTATGCGCATCGAGTTGTTGAAAAGGGTACCCAAATGCGGAAAGGAAAGCGCATGAAGCCATGCCCCAGCTTCAGGCCTAGAACCAGCATCCAGCCTTGCCTTGTCTGCTTTTAGTTTTTTCTTAAGTTTACCGAAGACTCGTTTTACGCATATGCCATCCCGTAAGCGTTGACGGTTAGGTTTATCAGGCATTATCGCACTGTTTTCTTTAGGGGAGGCCTATGCCCAGCAGTGGACGTCTTTCAGCTGATATTATGATAAAGATGATGATCGCACTCGGGTTGAGAGCCCTACTATGCAAGTGGGTTATAACGTTCAATATTTGATCTGACATAAATAAGCGGTTAATAAGGCTTACAATATCTATAGTTTGTTCGAAATAGTGATAGAAAGCTTACAATGTCTATAGTTCAACGTGTCCCTATAGGCTACAAGTTGCCAAAACGGCAATCGAAAAAATGTTATTTAATTCAACAACATCATCATCATCATCATATCAGCCAAAAGACGTCCACTGCTGGATATCTGCCTCCCCCAAAGCGTGCCAAAGTGACCGGTCCTGCGCCACCCGCATCCAGCGGACTCCCGCAACCTTTACCAGGTTATCAGTCCACCTTGTGGGGGTCCTACCCACGCTGCGCCTTCCGGTACGTGGAATTCAACAACATAATTATGCCGTTGTAATGAACGATTGTTTACCAGCCATAATCATATGTATGTGTATTACATAATTTAAACCTGTATGAAATGAAGTACTTAGATGACCTACCTTAATTAATATATGTATAAAATAAATAATAAAAGGAACGTATATATGAGTCTGCGGGCATAAAAAGTAAGGGCTTAATTGTCCAGCAATACCCATAAAATCTAATTGGTTTTTTTATCCTTAAAGAAACGTTATTAAATAAGCAAATTGATACTTAAAAACCTGTTCATTGTAGTTACTTCGAATCAAACCTTATCAATTAATTAAACAACAATAATAGTGCTTCACATTTAATATCTACCATAAGGGTCCTTGACGTTGAAATGACGGTGAATATCACGTTGATAATATTGACATTTATTTTCGTGGTCTTTACTAAAGCTGAATTAACCGGTTTTATAGTAGGAGGGGAATTCACGACAATAGTTAAATATCCACATTCTGTATTTCTTTTCATAAGCCCGAAGGACTTTATGTGTGGTGCGTCTATACTGAACCAAGCGTTACTTTTAACTGCGGCACACTGTGTCTATATATGCCTAGGACAATCTTGTTTAATTACAGCATATACAGGTTCTACAGTCAGATCTAAGGGTTCAGTGGATAATGTCACTAATTTCGAGGTGCACGAAAAATATGAAGACATAACGAAAGCCAATGACATCGCTTTATTGAGATTGGCGAAAGATCTGACGCTAGGAAAAACGCTTAAAAGAATAATAATCATGAAATACCCACCAACGTCCAATCGTGCCACCGTCGCTGGGTGGGGTCGGGTTAATCATGTAAGTCTATTTTATTTCGTTTGCGCATTTTGAAAAGACCAATTCCCATGTCGGCCTTATCACACGACAAGTAACAAGATAGAGCGTCAGTCACCTGCTGACACCATTCGATAGAACGAGGCGACGCTCCTATCTTGTCACTTCCTATCCTATCGGGTCAGCACGGCTATCAGAGGACTGCCTGGAAGCTGTGTCGCGGTGACAGACTATCCATCTCGTTCTCATTAGAACGCTTAGAAAGAGATGGATAGTCTATATCGTGTTGTGAAACTTGTGAATGCTTTAGACAGCGTGATATTGCGATTGCGATTTCAAAAAGTGAAACTATGTTTTTATTTTTATTTTTCTTATTAAAGTATTTGTATTATATAAACAGGTTGCATGTTTTCCATGAATCCTAATGAAAATATTTTGTCGTCAAGGGCAGTAGAATAGAATAGTGATAATTACACAAATACGGCGAAAATTATATTAAATTATGAATTAAATGATAGCCCTAATTTTAATCACCTTTCTAACTGTTTGTTTACCATGACAGACTTGCTTCTCGATAATTTGCCAATTTCACTGTTACTTATTCAGGATTCAAGTAAAATTTGACAGTAATTCCTGTCATCCCTTAAAAGATTATACAAATACAAATTATTTATTCTGCAAATAGGCCACAAGGGCACTTTTTATTTGATTGTTTACCAGTGATGGCGTTGACCTTATTCTCCGTTAGAGTTGAAATAAGCATGCAGATTTTTGTACAAAGGTTTGATAAACTCTAAAATAGAAACGGTCAGAAATATAAACATGGTTTATTTGGAAAACTGTAAGCACTAACGCTAAACTACCCTTCTCTTGCTTGTTCTTGTCCACGCTGTATATATTTACCTATCTGTTTTTCATATAAAGTATTTATTTTCTTATTGTCGATTCTATTCAAATAAAACGGTAACATTTGCATTTCTTAAAGCAACTCCATTAAATAATTTTCATTGTGCAATGAGACAATAATGAACAGATTGCCTTATTTTTCCTTATTATCAGTCCGTAGGATCAAGCTCTTTTGCCCTGAAGCACACAGAACAGACAGTTTTAGATAGACATACATGTCAATCCATAATCGGGAAGATACCCAAGGGAACCTTTTGTGGACAAGCGTATAGCTATCCTCACAGGTGAGAGTTAGTGTATGAGTGCACGCTGCGCTCCGAGCGGGCCGGCAGCGTGCATATAAAACAGATGCAATTTATATGGACGCTCCACGCCCCGCTCGTAGCGGAGCGTGCTATCAGGCCGTACACATTGCATCTGCTCATCCCATTCGTTGTTTAAGGCACCGTAGGTTCAGCGAAGTTAAGCGAACAGTGTTTTTGAAACAATATAATGCGTCTGTTTATAATAATATGGTTTTAAAAAAATACGAATAGTAATCTTGAGGCTTTTCTGCAGGGAAATCAGTGTTTAGAAACATGATTAAGCATTTTTCGCTCGATAGAAAACAATCACGAACATAGGTCTAAAAGGGTCTAAAATACACTTAAAATATTTGTTACAAATTACGAAAAAAAGCTAAAAATATTAAAATGGCTTCTAAAAATCGGCATTATCATGTTTGAGGGAAATCAGTGTTTAATTTTTTATTTAAACGGCCAAAAAATTAAAATTAAAAAACATGATTTCCGCTCTTCCGAGCACGCACTTCCATCTCGCTCACGCTTATGCTCAGTGAGAGGGAGAGAAGACCATGAACCTACGGCGCCTTAATTCTAGTTTTAAATTTAAGACATTAAAACAGATGTTTAAAAACCTTGTTTTGCAGAGGAGACTCGGGCAGTGCTCTCGTGATCTATAAGCGTATTATCCAAGTAGGAATCGTCTCCTTCAAGAAACCATCCCGTTCAACCAACACGGAAGTGTACACGAACGTCTCTTACTTCTACGACTGGATAATGGTCAACGCTCGCAGATTGTATTGCGAGAGAATAAAAATTAATATTGGTAGAGAAAAAGTAACAGCGATACCAAATGAAGAAAAGGGAAAACCGTGCTTTCGTGGAATTCACAATACGATTTAAATCGAATAACACGTTGAACACAAAATACACGTCAAGCACAAAAAAAATGGGAAGAGAAATGAGGTCAAATTTGTAACTCTACAAGGTTTTTTAGAAACATTACTTCTACATTTACAATCAACACTATATAAAATTAATTTTTGTTTTTAAGCAGTAACGCTGCTAACGAAAATGTATAATTTTCGTTAGCAGCGTTACTGCTTCAAAACAAAAATTAACTTAGTATGGGGTGGCGCATCGTTACCGACGATTTCTCAATATAATTTGAGACGTTGGTGCCGTTAAGAAGCCTGAGTCTTCTGGTAGATGTCGCTACACAGGCGTGTAGGGAGACCCCCAAGGCGTCTTGTATGAAGGAACTGATTGTGGGATTTGGTGCCCGAACCGGATTGTTCCGATAGCTCAGTTGGTTAGTAGCGACGGGCCATGAATGTCTGTGGTCGCCGGTGCAAACCCGGCTCGGAGCATTAAATTTTTCAATTTTTCCTTTGATTTAAAATTTATAACACTTTATAAATTATAAGTATAAGATATGGTACAACAACAATAAAATTACAAAAATCACTAAAACTAACTTAACCTATGGGGTTTACACTATATTTACATATATCCTCAAAATCAATACCACTCGGTAGGGTGCCCATAAGGCTGGCTGCATTACCTCGCTGAATGGCAAAGCCAATGCGTTGAGCGAGGAACGAGCCAGCCCTATGGTCACCAGTGGAGCGGATGAGCATTTTCGAAATTTGGTTAAATAATTTTAATGCCTCCGGTCCCCATGGACCCAAGGTCTCCACGGCAAACGCCGCAAATACGTAAATGTCACCTAAAGATGCGTATTTTCGGCGCTTTGCAGCTTCAGCAACAGCGGCCGCACTGCCCGCCTTCAACGACGTGGTGCCGAGGTGGGACGGCGCTAGGGTGTCAATATTTTGAATAAATAATCAATTGTCATATAAATTATATTTCCACATTAAAGTCAATTGATGCAGTTTTTCTCATAACTAAAATGGAAGGAATAATAAATAAAAAACTGGTCATGAATGCCTGTGGTTGCCGGTTCGAATCCGCGTTGCATTATTTTTCCTTTAATTTAAATTTATAATTTGTGCAGTGTTAGCTTAATGGGTAGGGGTCGGGTTGCTTAAAGTTTAATGTCATATTTTTGGTAGGCATACGTGGATTCGTCATACATGAGTATTACGCATAGCTGTAAATAGTCATACATTTATGCGCATAACGTTTTTAGTCATAATGTTTAAGAACATATTGTGTAATGCCCATAAAATAAGCATAAAATTATTTAAGCATTCATTATAATGGACATAAATTGGTTGCTCATAAAACAATTTAACCATACTGTATAAACGCTTAAACTGCAAAACGCACAAGCCTGTTTTTCTTAGTAGTAAATGAAGATCTCGAATCAGAAGCAAGTAAGTTACAAGTTGTCTTTTATGTTGGGTCACAGTAGCAAAGGGCGATCAGTATAAAAGTTTTATCTAATAACAAGTTTTTCCGCTCTTTTAAACAAAAAAAACCTAAACTATCCGCGATCCAAGTCGGTTTTGCCACTAAGGCCCTGTTCCATACTGCCTACGTGAAAACTTGAACTTTATACACCACTATTAGCATTGGCTGATTTCAGAGAAAAGTTTATTTGACGGCCACCCTTTGTTTTGTTTTTTGATCGAATGTCAAATTTTATTATCTTCAATATTAATATAATGCATGACATTTACAATTATTACTAAGAATGATTATAATTATCAATATCATGACTAAGTAAATGTACGACATTCTACATTATGGTTAAATAAATTATAACTCCGTATAATTATGACAGGGAACAATTATGCCATAGTATAATTTATGCCAAAAAAAAACATGAGCATCAACTTTATGCGTAATGTTGTATGACAATCGATATTATGACAATAGTTGTTACGCCACTAGACGGCTACCCTAGCTTAATACAAGAATAATAATTTGCCTCGGAATGACCTTTGATGATATTTCACTATTAACACTACGATAATAAATAGGACTCGATGACTGGGTGTCGAAAACGGGAGAGCGGAGGCCTACGTCCAGCAATACACTGCAATAGGCTGATGTGATGTGAATAAACAGGTAAAGTTTGTGAGTTCGTAACTTCGTAAGTTTCTATGTAAGGGGTAATATTTCCCGAGAGCAACGTGGAGCTATCTTACGTCCTTAACTTACCCATTTTCTTGTTCAACCTGTTACGTTGATGGAATATACATTCAAGACACTTGCGGCTTAGCGTTTTAGACTTAATCTACTAACAAACAATCTTCAACACTTTCACTGCTAGGAACCCGCCTAGAGGGCGCCGACGTCGTAGTCGCTTTCCGCTACATTCAAGGAAAACTACGGAATCGGCTACGAGCGTAGCGATTCTTGGCAGTGAATGTGTTAACACTTTCACTGCCAAGAACCTGCCTAAGTGTGCACCTACGCCGTAGTCGGTTTACGCTACAGAAATGAGGAAATCCACGGGATAGGCTACGAAGTGCGAGCGTAGCGCGTAGCGATTCTTGGCAGTGAATGTGTTTACACTTTCACTGCCAAGAACCTGCCTAGCGTGCACCTACGCCGTAGTCGGTTTACGCTACAGAAATGAGGAAATCCACGGGATAGGCTACGAAGTACGAGCGTAGCGCGTAGCGATTCTTGGCAGTGAATGTGTTAACACTTTCACTGCCAAGAACCTGCCTAGCGTGCACCTACGCCGTAGTCGGTTTACGCTACAGAAATGAGGAAATCCACGGGATAGGCTACGAAGTGCGAGCGTAGCGCGTAGCGATTCTTGGCAGTGAATGTGTTAACACTTTCACTGCCAAGAACCTGCCTAGCGTGCACCTACGCCGTAGTCGGTTTACGCTACAGAAATGAGGAAATCCACGGGATAGGCTACGAAGTACGAGCGTAGCGCGTAGCGATTCTTGGCAGTGAATGTGTTAACACTTTCACTGCCAAGAACCTGCCTAGCGTGCACCTACGCCGTAGTCGGTTTACGCTACAGAAATGAGGAAATCCACGGGATAGGCTACGAAGTACGAGCGTAGCGCGTAGCGATTCTTGGCAGTGAATGTGTTAACACTTTCACTGCCAAGAACCTGCCTAAGTGTGCACCTACGCCGTAGTCGGTTTCCGCTACAGAAATGAGGAAATCCACGGGATAGGCTACGAAGTACGAGCGTAGCGCGTAGCGATTCTTGGCAGTGAATGTGTTAACACTTTCACTGCCAAGAACCTGCCTAGCGTGCACCTACGCCGTAGTCGGTTTACGCTACAGAAATGAGGAAATCCACGGGATAGGCTACGAAGTACGAGCGTAGCGCGTAGCAATTTTTGGCGTTTTGTGATGATGAAGAATTCTGAGAGCCTTATATAACAGCTTGAAAGCAATCTTACATACCAATACTCACAATAATTTATTTAAAAAAAAAATGTTACATGTCAAAAATAGTGTAATTTAGGACATGGTCCACTCGTTAAACAGCTGTCTCTCGGTAAATCAAAGTTTCCTTTCACCAAGGTCATCCTACAGAAATTAATATCACTTGTGACCTTGCGAATTCATGTTTTTTCAATAAACTAAGTCAACAAAAAAAACTTAGTGCAAACAAAGTTTTTTGCACGATTTAGCAATAGGAATACTTTACACCGCCATCTCTCGGTAAATTAGAATCACTATCGACTACAGACTACACTGATCTGTATTAATCGCGCCGGCAAAGGGATAAATTAAGGATTTGAATGCCAACGTAAAGCTCGCACGCCATTTATCGAACGAACCATAAAATTTTCGCCCTATCATCGAATATTCCTAATTCTAGCATTTGTTTGGTACAAACAGAAGCGAAAAGCGTTGCTAATATTACGCACATGAAACTATTGAATCGTAGTTACTAGCAAACCTGCGGGGGTTGCGGGGTACCTAATTGCGTAACATATCAGACGAGCCTTAACTATATGACATATTGGTGGGCCTAAGACCGTTTTCATTTTATCACTGATCGCTGTCGACAGGACGGCCGTCACTTTCTGACAAGTGTGCGAGCGTAGCGGTGTTTTATGCACCACGATAAGTGATAAAATGACAACCATCTTTGCCCCGCGGTTGTCATTATACCCTACAAAAAATGACAGCTGATGTGTCCTAGTTAATTCTCGTTCGAAACGTTACGCAACTACTCTACTAAGTCGTTAATCGCTCCTGTCTCTATGTGATACTCAGAAAGAGACTTATCAGACTTATCTTGACCTTTTTCATTTTATTCAATGAATGATCTATTTTATTAGGTACATTGTTATTTAATGTTACGGTCTTACGGAATAAAACTTGAAACTGATATTTTTTGGATAAGGAAACCAATATATTTAAGAAGGCGAGCGATTGCGTTGTTAATTATGAATATGTAAGGCCAGATATCAAATTATTCCCCAGGTATATTTATGGTCTCCTTCGCACTATAATTATTCAAGATTAAGCATTTGTCTTTTTAATAGTCACACACATTTAAAATGCACAAATACATTAAACGTCATAATATTCATAAATTCGCAGAGAAAATTATGGAATGTAGAATCCTGTTGGTAGCCTAGCGTAGTGTAGCAAAAATATAACAGCACGACGCTCTGACGAATGAATCGTCATGTTAAAGCCTATTAACAAATGAATCCTGCCTATTTCACTTTTTTCTGTTTCCCTTTTGCAGGGAGCAGCTGCCCGCTGTCCGCTTAACACTTCGACCACCCGCGTGACGGCTCACATCGCCATAACTCACCATTCCGAACGATTAACCGGACTCAAATGTAGTGAGGGGGTTAATGAAGTATCCACGTGATAGGGACGGTGACGTGTTGACAGACTAGGAATGCTTTGTAGGGTTCAATTCGGTGGCTGAATTAAAGGGAAAAAAATGGTTGGTATCAATACTAGGTGCCCGCGCAGCTTCCCCCGCGCATTGCAAAGAACGCATGCAACCCCGCGGTACAAAATTATAACTTGTTACCATTCGTAAAGTCCATTCAGAACGCAGGTGAAATATTTTTTTAAAGAATAAGCGCCGTATCCGCTTAGATTTCACAAAACATACAAACATGTAAATTCACAGACACTTCCACTTTATGACACTAGTATACATAAGTATAGATATTATTTATATATCCAGTAGGATATATATTTAGCCTAAACTAATATCCTACTAATATTATAAATGCGAAAGTTGGGATGTTTAAATGTTTGTTACTCAATCACGCTTAAACTGCTTAACCGATTGGGATAAAGTTTTGCACGAAGATAGATTATAGCCTAGATTTAAATATATTCTTATCCCGGGTCCTCGCAGACAAAGTTGCGGGCGGAAACTAGTAATATTATAAATGCGAAAGTTTAGAAGTTTGTTACTCAATAACGCTTACGAATGATGCTTGGATGTCATTGTGCAGGAAGATAGTTTATAACCTGGATTATAATAAAGGATAGTTTTTATCCCGCGTCTACGCAGCCGAAGTCGCGGGCTGAAGCTAGTATCATATTATATCCACGTGACAGGAACGGTGACTACTATAATAATAGTATAATACTAATACTTGGAAAACGGTCAGTTTCATCTCCTACAAACCACCATCACTCAGTTACTGACGATTTCTCAGTATAATTTGAGACGTTGGTGCCGTTACAGAAGCTTAAGTCTTCTTGTAGATATCGCTACACACCTCCCTAAGGCGTTGTAAGAAGGAACTGATTGAAAGATTTAGTGACCGAGACAGATTGTTCCGATAGCTCAGTTGGTTAGTAGCGACGGGCCGTGAATACCTGTCACCGGTTCCAATCTGGCTCCAAGCGTAAAATTAAAAAATAATAATAATTTACAGAGCAAGTAAATCAGGCATTGACAAATCATATTGCTGTTGCGCGTCAACCCACCATAACAACAAGTTATAGATACCCTCCTTTATTAACAAGTTGGTACAATTTGTACTCCTCCAGAGAGTTTCTTGCAAGTGCAACGCTAACGAAGCCCCGCGGCTTACTAACTCAATATTTAGCTTGATTGTAAACTTCATTAGCAATTTATGAATGAATCGCTCATGCACGATATCCTTTCTCAACGCTTTCCAGAAGTCGTATTACAGACACAGATATCATGTGATAAACGACGAAGATACTGTAAAATAAATCGCACCTTTCGAACCTTGGTAATCCCTCCGGCCAACCGCTGAGCAAAGAATCTTAACCGTAAATAACTCCCTGCATGCTGAATTAGGCCTAAAATACACATTCTCCCACATGTGCTACAATTTCATTTGTGAGTTCTCCCGTCGTACGCAAAAGACAAACGAAAGTCAGACAAAACACGAACGGGCAGAGGATATTACAGTCTGCGGCTAGACAGGACGATGCCAGGGGCGCAATATAGTTGGTTCTAGGTGTAGGTTTTAATCGTCATTGCATACCTAGGGTGGTAAAGTAAATATTTTTTCAGGTTATTTGCTGTCTAAACCGAAAGCAATATTCAATCTGACACTTTCTTTACTACTTACTACCAGTCGTTGTGTAACATTTAACAAACTTTTCGCTTTCCTTTTGTTTCAAACTGCTAGATTTGAAGCATGAGTTGACAGATATAACACATTACATACATATGGACGACAACATCAACACGCGACGGCAGAGCTACGCATCGCGTCATACGAAGATTATACGTAAGAGAAATATGTGATTATTTATAAAGACTTAGATTGTTTAGAGTAAATAAAGAACCCAGTAGTTAGAATCCCCATAGTAATTATTTACATAAAACACCCTCTCATAGCATTCATTTGATATTGTAAACATTAAAGTAAAATCCCAGTACAAATTGTATTAGAAAGAGAGAGGTGATGTTGCCTATGCGCGAGCGCAGCGCAGACTGGCCGCCATGTAGGGGAGGGGTGTATCGCGCCAACATGACCGTAACGAGAGCCACGGCCACCGAGCCTGAATTAGAACTTAGTACCCCTGGATTCGCCGCGCTTGGTAGGAGCACCACCACCGCCGCCCCGCCCGGATCGCACCCGACGTCAACCCACTGTCCGCGCCGCTGTACCGCTCGTCAAGTTCCGACCAGCCCCGGCCTCCCACAAGCGGGTCTCACCGGGGTCTGGCCGCGAATGAGGCGGGTAAGGGCAGCCGCGCTGCCGCGATCGCGCGCCTAGCGCCCTAGGGAGCCCTAGACAGGGCCCCCCCAACCGCCCTCTACCCCTCACCTGGTGAGGGTAGAGAGCAAAATCGTGTGGGCTAACTACCCACACGAAACTTCGAGATGCCCCCGCCGCCCCCGCTCCCCTCGGGAGCCGCACCCCAGCGCATACCTACGCGCCCCCGGACCTTCCGCCGAACCCGCGGCCTAGCCGACGCGTCCAGAGCCGCCCGCGACCCACGCATCCAGCAGGCCTTCAGGAGCGCCCTGATAGCGTCCGCGGCAGCCTACAAGACCGCGTCGACCCCCAGCAGCCCAGGAACGCCCACCAGCGAGGGCGCTGGAGAAGCCCCGTTCCCCCGGCCGAAAGACTTCGTCCGGGAGATCATCGGCCAGCTCGCCCCGCCCACCCGAGGCGGCCCCCTTTTGGCCGCCAAAAAGCCGACCGCCGCCGCGCCGCCCGCGCAGGCCGCAGTCCCCCGCACCACCGCCCCCGCGACGCCCACGTACGCGGCCGCTACCACCGCGTCGGCCAACAAAAAGGCCGCGCCCGTACCACAACGCCAGACCGCGCCCCCTAAACCCGTGTCGCGTCCGCCACCCGCCCTCGGAGCGGGCAAGGCGAGCCCAGCGCTCCGCGCAGCGCCCGTGTCGCGTACGCCGCCCGCCCTCGGAGCGGGCCAGGCGAACCGCGGCGGTACATCTGCGCCGAAGAACGCCGCGCCCCGTGCGGCGCGGCAATCATCAACAACGACGACCATGACACAGCAGCAGCAGACCTCCCCGCTGCACAGAACGCCGCCCCACGGAGGGCTCACTGTGCACCGGACGCCCGCCACTATCTCGCCTCCGCTGGTGCAAACGCCAGCGCAGGCACCACCTGCGACAGCCGCGCCCCTCTCGCCACTGAACCTCCCCCGCCTGGACCTGTCCCCGATGGACGTCCAGGACGAGAGCGCTGAGGACAGTGACGACGACGACCGCCGGGACGAGGCCACCACCGCACCGTCCACGAATCCCACGCCACCAGCGATACCCGCAGCAACGCCGACCACGACCCAGCCGCCCCAGAAGAAGCCGCGGCCAATCACGGTTGACAGCTTCCCGGATTGGCCCGCGCACTTCAAGCGCATACGGGAGCGACTGGGACGCTACCCAAACGCCAGACCGTACGGAAACGGAGTCCGCTTCCGCCCCGACGACCACGAGGAGTACAGGGTGGTGCAGGCCTACCTCGAGGCCCTCGGGGACTCCGTTTCCTGGTCGGCACTGCAGCCGAAAGATGAGATCCCCCTGAAGGTGTGCATCAGGGGGCTCCCCGCCAACACCAACCCGCAGCACATCACAGATGACCTGGTGGCGAAAGGTTTCGCCCCAATCTACACGCGCCACGTGGACGCGCGTGCAGGACGACCCGGCTGCGTATTTTATACGCAGCTCATCAAGACCAGCAACCTCATCCCGGCGATCTACGGCGTCCGGGAACTACTGGGGATGACGGGAGTGGCGGTGGAAGCATGGCGCGGCAGGAAGGGGCCGGCGCAGTGCCACCGCTGCCAGGCCTTTCGTCACTCCTCGCACGGCTGCCGCCGCCCGATAAGGTGTGTCCGCTGCGCGGGGCCACACTTTGCGGGCCAGTGCGAGCGGCCACGCGACCACGAGGGGACCTGCGCAAACTGCGGCGGCCCCCATCCAGCGAACAGTCTAGCGTGCCCAGCTTTCCAGCGGGAGGCACGCGCAAGGAAGATCGGCACCGCCCCCTTCACAAACCGCCGAGGGCAGACCGTGCCCCAGCCCGAAACCATCCAAGCCGCCGAGAACGCCCCCAACTCCCTCATGGCGAGAGCGAACGATGCGGCGCCATCGCGCCGCCGCCGCCGAGGGAGGGGCCGACGAGGCAAAGGGCACCCCACCGCCCCCGCTGAAGCCGAACACCAGATCCCCGCCGCCGCCACCCAGACCGCCGCCGCCTGCACCAACGTCGTACCAGCGCCCGTTGTAGCAGCGCCACCCGGACCACCGCACGACACTGCTCCCCTCCCCCTACCGGCAAGCCAAGATGGCATTAGGGAGAGAGAGATAGAGCAGTGCATGCGAATCCTGCAGAGCTGCCTCGGCGCCCTGCAGGAAGGAGCGAATCCCTCCTCCATCATCCTCAGGGGGCTGGCTGACCTGTATGGCTAGCCCCCCCTGAGACCCACCGGACCGGACCGCGGACGTTCCTGCAGCGCCGTCGGCTCGCAGGTCGCTCGCCGGGCCTCTCCTAATGGAGTCCCACCCGGCAGGGCTTGACCTCGCCGACGGACGAATCAGATGATCCCGCAACACCACCGGACCTGACGGGCGTCACGCCCACCACAGTCACCCGTCCGTAGTAGCGGACGGCGCCCGATCCCGCTAAAAGCAGCGCCAGCTGCGTCCGGCTTCTCCGTGCCCCCAGCAGGGCGCGTGAGATTACCGTCAGGCGCGCTACCCGGCTCGCCCGGCCGACGCCGCCGAGAGCGGACGTCGCTCACAGTCGTTTTTGGTCCTTCGAACCGGATCCGCTGGATCCAGATTGTGTTTGACGTACCAACAGGACGTCAGAAGTTTTCAGGGCACCAGGTTACGGGCCCATTATACCGCCCGGGAGGCGTACGCGCAGGTCAGAGCGCATCATAAGAGGATTATTCACCACGATGTCAGGCACCAGGAGGAGATTGACACGATCAATGACATCGGGTAATGAAGATGATGAAGAAAGGAAACGATTCCTGCAACAAGGAGCCGAAGCTGCACAAGAACGAGTGCGACGCAACTCTGCCGATAAGGCAAAGAAACGGTTCGCTGAACCGTCCACCAGCGACACGTTAGCTAAGCGTGTCCATCAAGCCGGCCCAAGAGAAGGGCCCGCAAAGGCGACGTCCGACGCCGTCGAGACGTCAACACCGGTAGTAGACACCCCGGTACTTTTAGGTAATAATGACACTGCCCAAGCATCCAAGAAAGCAGCACCTGCCCGTCTGTTAGATATGGGCGTACCAAAGTCTCCATCCATGGACACCACTGTATTATGGCGGCATGAATTAGAAAAACGGCTACGCAAGCCACCGGTAAACATACCTCTGGACACTCACTTAGGACGAGTGATACGGGTACCCCCCACCGCGGAGGAACAAGCTAACAAAACAGGCACCGAAAAGGAAGTTACGTTTGCTGAAACGTTGACGCCCCATAGACCCGCGTCCATACGATCAACTGAAAGCCGCCTAACGGAAATCCGTCAGCAAGAATTAGAGTTAGAAGAAAGTGAGCAGTTAGCCGCCTTAACAGAGGAGGAATTAAAACAACAAGCGGAAGACGAACAGAAACAAATAAAAATGGAATCCGAACGACGGCTGCGACAGAAATTATTTGATATACGAAGGAAGCTCATTAAACAGCGTGCTATGGTAAAGAGGACCCGGGAGGAGTCCGAATGTTCTATTAGGGACGAACGATCTAGCGGTGGCACCGTGGCAAGATGGATCGACGAAAGTAAGGAGAAAGCACGCGAACCTACAGTGGCGCAGCCTGACGAAAGATACAGAGATCGCTCACCGCCACGAGCATACGAGGCACGAAGAGAATGGCAATATCAAGAGCCACAAACGCCACATACAAAATGCACAAATGAAACCTCACCTGAAGTAATGGTACAATTATTCGAACGCATGCAGATGGCAGCTAGGCCATCACCCAAGGAAGTATATGAGTTACCTCCATTTTACGGAGACATCTCAGAGTGGCGGAGCTTTATAAATACCAACGAAGAATCGAACCGAAGATACAAGTTTAGTGAATATGAAAATGTAGCCCGATTGCGCGCAGCAATACGAGGAGAAGCTAAAACATGCGTGCAGCACATATTATCAACGGCAACCAGGCCGGAATTAATAATCAAAGTATTAGCCAAACAGTATGGAAGGAGTGACTTTCTGGTGGACAAGGCATTAGAAGATTTGAAAAGGATGCCTCCCGTGGGTGAGAGCACCCACGATCTTAACCAATTCGCAATAAAAATCGTGAACATCGTAAGTACGCTAATAGATTTAAATCAGCGATACTACGCTGATAATCCCATGATAATACGGGAGATTACGGACCGATTGAGTCCACATTTACGTAGTAGATGGTGCGAATACGCTCGCCAATATGCACGCACAGGAAAAGCAGAAATACAGCAGATAGCAGATTTTCTTATGGAAGAATCGGACTTACAAATGTCCTTCACACATGCTCGAGCACCGGTTCGACGTTATCCCAACCAAGTAAACCGGGAACTCCCTTCGCGAACGCCGAATCAAGGAAACAGGGCACGAGGACCTCCGCGCCCTCAGGGTCGAGTCACCCAGCCATATTTTAATAAACCGGTCTACCCACAATACTCGCGCGTTACTTACGCCACTCAAGATACGAATAGACCAAATGTAACCTGTTTGTACTGCGGAGGAAGGCATTTAACCTCAGAATGCTTGAAACTTAAAGCGCAGCACGTCGGAGCCCGATGGGACTGGGCGCGAGATAACAGAGTCTGTTTTAGATGTTTAAACGCCAGACACGATAGCACGATGTGCAAAAAGAAAACATGTGGGATATTAGGATGTAAATACTTGCATCACAGATTGTTGCACGGAGCGATGAGACAATACGAAGAGCCCCCGCAAGCCCCACAAACTATGGAGGCGACAACAGCCACCACAGCTTACGAGCACCAACCAGCAAGGATCTCCGAGCAGGCGGAGCCTCCTGCTGAAATAAATGATATCGAAGAAAATACATACGCATCCTCGTCAAGTACGACGCAAGTACTTTTAAAAGTGATCCCGGTAACACTAACCGGACCTAAGGGAGAAGTAAACGTATACGCGCTTCTGGACGAAGCATCAACAATCAGTATGATTGAAGAAGAGATCGCCGATCAAATAGGGGCAACAGGTCCCGAAGAAAAGATGCGAGTAAGAGGAATAGGCGCCATTTGCCACGAATCCAATAGTAAGACGGTCAACATTTCAATACGGGCCCCCGAAGGGGGCAATAATCACCCTATAAAGTTGCGAACAGTACCCGCGCTGAAGATAAAAGGTCAAAGGGTGATCAAAGAACTGCTCAACAAATATGAGCACCTGAGAGACGCACATGGAGCATGCTTCGAGTTAGGAGTACCTCAGTTATTAATCGGAGCCGATCATTGGCAGTTGATGATCCCAGAGGAGATAAGAATCGGCCCCAAGGAAGCCCCCGTAGCAGTTAAGTGCGCTATAGGTTGGGCTATATATGGTTCTGTGCCTAAGAATCTAAGCACCATCGAGCACTCCACATACCATGTGCAAAGCGAAGCGGACATAGAATTGCACGAGCTAGTAAAACGTCACTTCGCAGTAGACTCATTGGGAGTGAGTCTAAAGGATAACGTCAAACCTTTGGAAGAAAGGGCTACGAAAATATTCGACACGACCGTCAAGAAAAAGAGAGGCCAATTCGAAGTCGGACAGTTATGGAAAGAAGATACGCCGCGATTACCATCAAGTTATAATATGGCGTTTACACGTTTACGCAACCTCGAAAACAAAATGGATCGCAATAAAGAATTCGCCGAAGAATACTGTAAGCAAATAGAAAATTTGCTGGAAAAGGGGTACGCACACCGATTACCGGGAGTACCGAATAGCCCGTTGAATTATTTCTTACCGCATTTCGCTACATATAATAAAAATAAGAAGAAATATCGACAAGTCTTTGATGCGGCAGCAAAAAACGGAGGATTATGCTTGAATGATTTCGTCCTGGATGGACCCGCCTTATTGCAATCATTGCTAGGTATATTACTTAGATTTCGCGAAGGACCCTTCGCAGTATGTGCTGACATCCAAGAGATGTTCCTGCAAGTCAGGATTCGTGATGAAGACATGCCATCACAACTATTTTTATGGCGAGGAGCCCGACGAGAGGGCAAACCTGATGTATATGTGATGAATAGAGTGTGTTTTGGAATAGCCAGCTCGCCATGCCTGGCACAAATGACAAAAAATCACAACGCTACGATGAATGCAGTTAAGTACCCAGCCGCCGTGAAAGAGATTCACGATAATCACTATATGGATGACTTCGTATCCAGTTTTCATACAGAAGAGGAAATGATAAGTACGGCAAAACAAGTAAAGATGTCTCACGCAGAGGGCGGTTTGAACTTACGCGGCTGGGCAACCAATAGTGCCAAATTGCTTAAAGCTACACCAGTCGAAGATAGAGCCATCGAGCCTACAAGCCTGGGCGATAAAGAACAAAAAGTGCTCGGGCTAACTTGGGACCCTGTCACAGACACCCTAGGTTTTAATACCAAATTACTCCGAGTCTCAGAAGAGGTAAAACAAAGTAAACGCGCACCTTCGAAAAGAGAATTATTATCTACGGTAATGTCAATTTATGACCCTATGGGATTAATCGCGCAATATGTAGTAACCGCTAAAATTATCATGCAATCTATATGGAAAACAGTGGATTGGGACAAGCCCCTTCCAGCTGAAGCAACGAAGCAATTTCAGCAATGGTTGAACGCATTGAAATATGTGGGAGCCCTTCGAATTCCGAGAAAACACCCAGCACTCAATGGGACAACGATAATCGAATTACACATGTTTGTAGACGCTTCAGAACAAGCGTACGCCGCCATAGGATATTGGAGGTTTAAAAATAATGGGCAGACAACAGTTAGTCTGGCAGCAGCCAAGTCGCGAGTAACGCCACTAAGGGCGGTAAGCGTCCCACGCATGGAGTTAAACGCAGCAGTAATGGGGACTCGACTCGCGCAGACGTTAAAAAAGGAACACCGTTATAAAATAAATAAAATTACATTCTGGACGGATTCCAGAACAGTATTATCGTAGATAAGAGATGACGCGCATCGATACTCACCTTTTGTATCACATCGGCTATCAGAAATAGCAGAGAAAACAGAACGTCAATCGTGGAGATGGCTGGAGACTAAATTAAATCCAGCTGACGATGCCACTAGATCCAAACCGGAACAAAGAATAAACATAGAAGATAGATGGTATCAAGGACCTACATTCCTGAAATTAAGCGAAGAACACTGGCCAAAAATAATAGAAAAATTGGACGTCGAACCCAGTGAACTCAGGAAAATACACACCGTCTGTATAACCGTCAAATGCGAGCCGTCAGCAGTTTTACCAGACATAGAACGCTTCAGTAAATACGAAAAGTTGATACGAGCCACCGCATATGTGTTATTATTCATAGAAAAATTAAAGAAGAAACAGAAAACAATTGAACTAGAACTTCGCCATATAAAGGCAGCAGAAAATATGTGGATCCAACACAGTCAACGGAACAGTTTTCCGAATGAGCTACGCGCTTTGAATAAAAAGGAGGAAATAAACCGAAACTCAAGATTGTACACACTAGCTCCTGAATTAGACGCCGACGGCGTTATAAAAATGAAGACACGTCTAAGTCAAGCACCTGTCCGCTACATAGTGGACAAACCCATCATATTAGACGGAAAAGATACGTTCGTAAGACTATTAATTTCAAACGCCCACAGAAAAGGGGCGCACGTAAACAACGAGGCCATTGTTAATGCCCTCCGGCAATCCTACTGGATTCTGCACCTCCGACCAAGCGTAAAGGCAATCGCACACGCATGTGGATTATGTAAATTACGTCGAGCCAGGCCACATGCACAACCCTTTGGGGACTTGCCTTCAGAAAGACTAGAAGCCTATCAGCGAGGGTTCACTTACTCCGCTCAAGATTACTTCGGACCATGTTGGGTCACCGTCGGAAGACGACGCGAAAAGCGCTGGGTAGCGCTATATACATGTCTAGCAACGCGCGCTGTGCATCTAGAAGTAGTGCACAGCCTATCCACAGACAGTGCAATAAACGCCCTGCGGCGATTTGCTGCCCGCCGCGGATGGCCACGAGTAATGTGGAGCGACAATCAAACATCATTCCGCGCCGCCGCATTGGAGCTCAAGGCCGCTCACAACGAATGGATGCCGGCCTTGCGAGACTACGGACTACGGCAACGAATGGAATGGAAGTTTATTCCTCCCGGCAACCCGTCAGCCGGAGGAGCCTGGGAGCGCATGGTTAAAACAGTTAAAAACGCGCTCACCTACACACTACATGAAAGGGCACCGTCTCAGGAAGCCTTTGAAACCTTGCTCGCCGAGATAGAAAATATAATCAATTCTAGGCCATTGACTCATGTTTCTGTCAATCCCAACGACGAACATGCGCTAACGCCTAACCACTTTCTTTTACTTAGTGCACCCGATCAACCATTGATCGGTCTCTGCGATATTGATGATAGACGACGCTGGCGACAAGTGCAAGCCCTAGCCAACCACTTCTGGCAAAGATGGTGTAAAGAATACTTCCCTCTCCTTGCACCCAAGAGGTCGTCAAACGATGGAGGGAGACAGATTGAAGTCAGCGACTGCGTGATTATCGCCGACCCAGCCAACCCCCGCAACGTATGGCCAAAAGGATTGGTCATGAAAGTCAACCCGGGACCTGATGGGAAAGCCAGGTCCGCCGACGTGAAGACAAAGCATGGGATCTTCCGCCGACCTACATCACGATTAGTAGTGTTAGAATCAGTGAAAGAAAAGTCAATCAGTGAAAGTGCCTAAGTGATAACACCGTTGCAACCAATAGTGCGAGGCTTCGCCTCACACTAAAGGGGGAGAATTATGGACGACAACATCAACACGCGACGGCAGAGCTACGCATCGCGTCATACGAAGATTATACGTAAGAGAAATATGTGATTATTTATAAAGACTTAGATTGTTTAGAGTAAATAAAGAACCCAGTAGTTAGAATCCCCATAGTAATTATTTACATAAAACACCCTCTCATAGCATTCATTTGATATTGTAAACATTAAAGTAAAATCCCAGTACAAATTGTATTAGAAAGAGAGAGGAGATGTTGCCTATGCGCGAGCGCAGCGCAGACTGGCCGCCATGGAGGGGAGGGGTGTATCGCGCCAACATGACCGTAACGAGAGCCGCGGCCACCGAGCCTGAATTAGAACTTAGTACGGCGCATTTTCACTTTGCAATTAATATGTTTACGTTTATACCTTTACAACGGCTCATCGTATCAGAATGATTTATATATTGTTAGAAAGCTAATTAAAAGTTCTATTAAATGTTTAAACTTACAAATAAGTAAACTCAGTAGGTTCAGCGCAAATGATGAATAAGTGTTAAGAAAGGGACCGAATTACGGTTTGCCCGATTTCCATGTACGATTATTCAGATAAGAAAATATTTACGAACCCTACTGTACTTATAAGATCTCAAGCCATATTAGAACTTTGTAAATCAGCTTAGTCTTCCGCCCATTAATATGTATAACATCCCAATAACATCTTGCAATGTAAATTAGTCAAGTCAAAGTGGGCGTAACCTTTATTGTCTCACTCAGCACGTCTTGCTCGCCCACTAGCAGGTATAAATAGCAGGTACGGCCTGGAGCAAATCAGTGTCAATCGGAGCCTCCTGGAAGTCACAACAAGAAGAAGAAGAAGACTACAAAGTAATAGGAAGTTAGGGACTTGTAATCAAGTCACTTAGGGCAGTGATAGGGCAGTTAGGGAAAAGTAAATAAAAAGTCTATTTCTCGTTATTCATTCTTTTATTTTGGTAACATCGTTTACCCAAAGTGTCTGAGGACACGGGCGAAGCCCAAACACACCATTCGGGCGCCGAGTGGTATTACGCGCTGTCCGTACACATAGGGGCGGAGCTCGTCCGTCGCCGACTTGTGTCACGGGGCGTGGTCGACGCACTGTCCGAGCACATAGGGGCGGAGCTCGTCCGTCGCCGACTTGTGTCTCGGCACTAGGTCACTCTTAGGTGACTGTGAGGGGCGAGCATTGCCGCAGCCGGTAGCGCGCGCGCTCACTCGCCCGGCCGACGCCGCCGAGAGCGGACGTCGCTCACAATACATATACTAGTGGCTATGTAAGCTGTAGACCTAAACGAGTCTGTCGTTTCATGTTCGTTTTTTTTTAAAACGACCTAATCGGCAAAAATAAACCATATAAATATCGATCCTCCTGAAAAAAAAAACAAGTGAATACGTTGCAATTACCAATTGGAACAGGAGGAAAGCCAGACAGCGGATAGCCGGACACCCGGACATATAAAAAAATGTCCAAGGTGAAACTGAGAACTTGGCTTACTTCGCTCGCTCTTTCAATGAAGACTGGCCAAATAATACAAAACAACAAATACTTATCCATCCCGTTCTTAAAAGTCACACTAGAGCCTTGTTTCACATTAAGGAGCCTGATGATTTTGGCCAATGATAAAAGCATTTTATAATTTAATACTCTGAAGTCCACTAAATTAATGCAAATAAATTCCAAATCATGTATAGGACAGATTAAAAGAGCGTCATAAGCTTAACAGCGAAAAAGTCAGCGACGACTTCGGGTAACTTTTGTTATCTCAATATTTGATGAAAATAAATAGATTTTTAAGAACGAATTACCGAAGAAAGTCTGTCATTTGATACTAACGTCTTTTCATAAAGTTCTGACGTTAGTAAATAAACCAATATTTGTTTTTTTGTAACTAAGCTTACCTACCAATAAAACAAATCATACAGGACTTTTCTGACATGCAGTGCGATGAAATTGTATTAACAACGAAACAGACCAACTTCAATCTCAAAACAAAAGTTTTCTTAATAAAGTCCAATCAAACAATTCCAAATACAAACAACGTTCCGTTTAAAATTTTAATTCAGATTCGGGATGTTCCCGACGCCTGCCTCCTTATTCTTAGATCGGTGTAAACTCGTTTGAGAGCGCATGGCTAGTAAAGCTTGGCCTCTTGGCTGGTATCAATTAAGTTCCATCCAAGATCGGAGTTAAACCGGTCCGTTCGGATATATTCGTGAATAGGAGCCTTGCACCGATCGCAAATAATTAATAACTGCTTGCTTGTTCATTGGACGCGCTTCGCTAATCGGATCGCAGGCTTCGCGAGTTAAGCGTTCGCTTTTTGTTTTCGAGCGGCGATTGTTTTGTTTGCTGCCAGTGATTTTAGAATGTTCTTGAACAAATCTGTTAAACGAGTTAAACAAAGAGCTCAATTCAAACTACCCAACAATTATATTTTAGTACCTATATTCCTGACTCTTTTTACTATCGGTTTTTTATCGCTAATTTTTGGCTACCCGCTAAGGCAAGAGAACGCTAGTTATAGAACTAGCGCAGATATTAATCACTTTTTGTCGGAGAATAGAGATGGGTCAAAATTAAAAATAAAAACATACCTTGCGTCAGTGTTCGATCATTCCAGAGGATACATCGAAAGTTTAAAGGCCTATGAAGGCTTATATCCATCCATACTAATATTTTAACCGGAAAGTGTTTGTGTGTGTTTGTCCGTCTTTCACGGCAAAACGGAGCGACGAATTGACCTGATTTTTTAAAGTGGCGTTAGTTGAAGGGATGGAGAGTGACATAGGATAGTTTTCATCCCCGAAATCATCCCCAAAGGGGGTTAAATTAGGGGATAAAAGTCAGTATGGAGCTGCGATATAAACGAGTTCCACGCGGACGGAGTCGCGGGCAGAAGCTAGTAATTTTATAAAAGGTCCCATACTTGTAGTACCTACATAAGTATTGTACATACAAACCAGGCCAACCCTGGAGGGAACAAAATCGGACGCGATACGCGCCACTATACTTAAAACTAACTTAATCTAGATAACCACTCACCTTCTTTCTTGGACCTTTCTGCCCCAACGACCAGCAAGGATGTGTTAGTGTTTGTGTAAGTGTTTGTGTGTGTGTGTGTCTCGACGAGGTCTGCTGGCCCTCCCTTCTCACGATGATGGCAGCTCCGTACTGCATTCAGCAAATCGTCAGGCACCACTCAAGCTCGACGCCCCTGCTTGGGCGCGACCGTCCGAGCTCCAAAACTTATATCTCGGTGCCTCCGCAGGCACAACGAAACGAGATCGAATCCGTAATCTAATTAATTGAGGTACGTGCGTGCGTCGTCGTCCTGTTAACCTCCCGTCTAAGGTATGACTCCCACGCCGCGCGCGCCGCCGCGCCCCCACCCCCGGCGCAGGCACGCCCCGACTGCATCCGAATGCAACCGAATACTTCCTGTCGCGCGCGGCGCCACAAATCTACAACTAGGCTATCGATTCTAAACACAGGTAGAGACCTAATACTGGCATTTTGACCAGTGTTGCCATTTTAGACCGAAAGTTGTAGCTTCATGTATTGTCGCTTTCAATTCTGTAAGGCAGTTTAAGAATGACGTGAAACAGTGCAAAAGTGTCCCTTATTCGACCGAACCGAAGTTGTGTAAAACTTAGTAAACGCCTCGTTTCGAGCCGATCACAGTAACAGACGAGCTCAGTTCCTAGTGTAATTACGCACGGAAGGTGTGAAAGCACTCCGTCCCATGTTTACTTCGACTCGCTACTTGGGACGGAAAACTCGCTAACTCTCCGAATAGGCTTGGACGAATTGCGGCGCTAAATACGTGTCATGGCAATGGGTCTTCATTCGTTTCTTCTTTTAATAATTATCTGTCAATTTTTTTTTTGTACAAGCTTTTATTGCCAACTGTACTACTTGTTGAGACGATTCTAATGAGCCGAAACTCAACGGGGTTATGTCGGTTAAGTACTGAATTCCCATGGCCACCTTCTGTTTCCATCATCAGTTCAGCTCGTTGGTGCCATAGTCATCAAAACTATACTTATATGCCAAAATTTCAACTCAATCGGTTTAGGTTAACTGGTTCAAAATTCAATTCGAAGATTTGTCCCACACTAACAATCAAGTTAAATAAAATCTTGTTAACAAAAATGGCTTCCATCAAGGGTAAACTTGTCTCGTGCGAAGCCAGCACCATCTAGCCTGTCTAATTTGTCAGGCATTCAAATGTACCCTAGGAGTCAAAGCGGACCCCGGGCTCCTTTAAGGTACATCCCGAAATAACGACTTTTCGGAAGGCAATATTCAGGGGCGCTACTGCGAAACGAAAACGAAGTTCATTCGTGTAGCTCCTTCTCTATCGCACTTGCTAATTCGAGCGACAGAGAACTTCGTTTCGCGGTAGGGCCACAGAATCGAAGGACGCGGGCTGGTTGGTCGAAAATCATCGGCATGTAATAATACTCGTTTGGCGCGATGAGTCACCCAATCAGAAATAAACACAACATCAGAAATCAGAAGCTACCTATTTGTAAAGGAAAGTATCACTAACATTAATTGCTATCGCTATTCTTTTGACACGTATTCCATCTGTAAGTTTACGTACAGGCTCGTTAGTAAGATACAACTGTACGGAGCTTTTAATTCAGTTAAATGCGAACTTGTTCTGAAGCTGCCATCTTTGTTTTCCTGTAAGTTGCAATCCCGTCACGGCACTGACGCGCTTTTACTGAGCTTCTGCTCCACTTTGTATGCGAGTTGAAATCTCGAGATGAAATCTTATTATCTACCTATAGGAAGAAAATTAACTGTTTTACGAAGGTCTACCTGACTTGACTTATTGGTAAAATTCGGGGTTACCTATCTGAATAACTAATTTTTTTTGTCCTATTTTCATTTCGGCATTTACGATTCGACAAACTTCGTTTGCCTTTTTTTTCGTTTGTCCGACACTATAGTTCGCGACGTTTACGGCTGGTCATTTTATGGTTTAGCTTTTGTAATTGTTTGACAAATCCATGATTCCCAATTATTGGTCTACCCGCAATATCGTTATACCGACGTAATGATTCGGTTGATAATCTGTTCGTATTTTATCAAATCGGTTTTATTATATTTGACATAATATTATTGTTTATACGAAGCACACATATGTTACTAATTCATATGTTTGTTTATGAAAATGGTTGTTACCTTATGCATTTGCAATATTAAAAACACGAGCAAAAATTTTAAAATTAAACTAAGGTTATCCTCCTAAAGCTGTATTTATGGTAAATAATGTATATATCGGCGGGCGATTGTAAAAGGCGCCAGATCACGAAATTCCGAGACATATCGCATACGTAAATGAAAAAAAGGAGTGCGGACTGATAATCTCCAGCGAGTCGACGCCACCCCGCTGCGCGGGGTGTCTATTTCTGGTCTGAGGGGCACAAGTGAACTAACCTTTTTTTTTTTTTTTTTAGAGGGGAAAATGCGTTGCGCATACCACCGGGGTGCGGGGACGGACCCTGGTGGTTATGTGGGACTCCCATGTCGGCTAATGAGGCCAATGGTTTACCCACTAAAAACCCCTCTATGTGCCGCCTCCACGCTATAAGGCGAGGCCACGGGAACGCCCTGGGCACACTTCCGCAACCTCGCCAGCGACTGTCCGCGCTGCGGACTCATCTCTGGGGAGATGATTCTCCCCCTACCTCCACAAGGGGGCGCACCGAGAAACGGCACGCCCGCCACTCGGGGACCATCGTGTAGGCGACAGACGTCCCCGTGTCTGCCGCCCACAGGTACCCTTATGGGGGAAATCGGCGGTCATACGCTAACCGCCGTCGCCCCACGCGTTTACGAGCGTGGGAGGGAGGCCCGATCGTCCTCCCTCCCACGCTCTGCTGCCTCCTTCTGCGCCATCACGTCCTCGCAGAAGGAGGCCGCCGCCTTCCATGACCTGTCGCTCCCCACCATGACTTCTACCACAGCGGGCAGGGAGAGGTCATGCCCGACCACGGCCACGAGTGTGGCCCGCTGCTCTGCCCAAGCTGGGCACACCGCCAGCGTGTGCTGAGCCGTATCTTCGGCGTCGCCGCACTCGTGGCATTCCGCCGTCGGTTCCCGGCCCGCCACCCTACACAGATATCTCCCAAAGCAACCGTGCCCCGAGAGAATCTGCGCAAGGTGGAAGGAGAGGAATCCCCCTTTTCTACCGACCCATCTTTCCAAGACGGGCCGGATCGCTCCGATGGTCCAGTGGCCGGCACTAGGCACCTCCAACCTTTCTTTCCACTTCTGAAGAAGGACACGACGGGAGTCAAGTCTCCACCGCCTGATCTCCTCCAGGAGTGGTTGGACCCCCCTGGCCCGCGCCTCGGTGACACGCCAATACACATCGGCCAGAACCAAGGCGTCGAGGTCCCAGGGTGGGGTCCCCGCCAGCACGCAAGCCGCCTCGTACGAGACGGTGCGGTATGCCCTCACCATCCTAACCGCCATAACCCGCTGCGGCCTTCGCAGCTGGGCTTGATTTTGGGCGGTCAGGGATCCGGCCCAAATGGGCGCCCCGTACAGGGCCATTGACCGCACCACCCCTGCGTACAATTTGCGACAGCTCGCATTCGGCCCGCCCAAGTTGGGTAGCAGCCGGCTGAGTGCCGACGCCGCCCCGACTAATTTCGGAGCAAGGCACCTGAAGTGCTCCTTGAACGTCCAACGGCTGTCAAGCACTATGCCTAGATACCGCATTGTCGACTTGACACCGATGGACGCTCCTCCAACAACCAGGTTGGAACCTGCTGGAGGGGCCTTCCGGGGCCCGTGAAAACACAGGGCCTCGGATTTGTTCAGGGCCACCTCCAGCCCCAACCTTCTGATTCGGGCCACCACCGTTGCCACGCCAGCCGTGGCTCGAATCACCGCCTCCCGGTACGTGCTACCGCGGGCTGTCACCAGGGTGTCGTCGGCGTAGCACGTCACCTTGATCCCCGGCAGATTGTGCCCCCTCAGCACCCAGTCGTACCCGATGTTCCACAGGAGTGGACCAAAACTAACTAACTAACCTAACCTAACCTAACCTAACCTAACCTAACCAACCTAAGACAGAGTTCGCTTATGACAAGCCATTTTTGTCCGCCCTGATTATTGGCTCCCAACAAACACGGCCGCCATCGCGTACGCAGCGCCACCAGTGGCCAAGAAAGAAACTACTTTTCGATGTGCCTGGTATAGAGCTAGGAATATCGACGAATGCGTTGTTCTCATGATCTGCCGTATTGTTTATCAGGGACATCGTGATAAGCCTGGCCAACTTTTAGGCATATCATGAAATGGCGGCGTTTCAAGTTATTTCTTCCGACCTGACCCATACTTATACAGTACATATGTAAGCATTAGGTAGTAAAAAAGTGTTCGGTTCTGGCTCTTCGGTGGCCGCTGCCGCGGCACGCTCGCTACGCTCGCTCGGCTCGCGCGCTGTAGGGTCGCAGTTCACCGGACACTCCTCCTCACTTCGCTCGTCGTCGTAGGTACCTACACCGACCTGCCTTAGAGTCTCAGTAAAACTACTTTTGAATTTCCCTCAAAATGAACATTTGGCTAAACGTATGAAATGCGGAAAGTAATAATGGATAAGTAAAAAATTGGCAGTGAAACAAAAGTTGTAACAAGCCAAAGCCCAAATGACTGTAGCGGTAAAAGTTTTTCGGACAACTGAAACATTTGGATAACATCAAATGGTAAATGAAAAAAGTAATGAATTGTATATTCGGAGAACTCATAATAATACGAAAGGTTTTCGGACAAACGATATTCGGTCAATAAATTTTAGTTATTGCGATAGGTTACCATAATTCGGGTTGTTCATTTTTTAACCCCCCATTTATATTTTATTTTTTGAAGATACAGAGTAATTCAAGAAACTAATTTCAATATTTTAGCAATTCATGGCTTCGCTTTTTTTTAATAAGAATTTATTAAAATATGATTTACGACTTCTCGTAAATTACATGTAGCGGCTGAATCTATGTATAGCACACGCCCAAAATAGAAAAAAAAGTTTTAAATGTCAATAGATGGTTGATCTTGAATACGGTGGTTGACACTTGACAGCTAATCCTTGTTTGACTGAGAGTCCCATGTCAAAGGCAATGTAGACTTTCTACTTTATTTCTTTTTTGACACAAGTTATATAGACTTCAATGCCAGTACCATAGTGTCTATAAGGTCAAACTAAGGCCAAACAAACATTTGTTAAAATATAGCTTACATGAATGTATTTTTGAACCACAATTAGAAATACTTGTTGTTAAGCTCTATCCCTCGAAACAGTTTTCGAATTAGACTTCATTGTACATTTGTAAGCGAAGTCAATTGGTTGTGCATCCATGGTTGCCTACAATAACCTCGAAATATGTCCTGCTTACGTAGTTGACACTCAAAATACCGGTTAGGACCACTATTTATTTGATGACTATAGATACTTTATTCTTGAGTCTTGGATGTCTTTGTGCATCTATTAAATATATCTTCGTCTAGTACCTTCAACGTCTAGTAGCCTTATTAAGTTGTAATGTAGTAGGGCTAGCTCGATTTGTGTCAGATCGTCTTCCAATATTTATTTATCTAAGATCCTTTTCAGTAGTCGGTATAAGTATCATACATAATCACACCATTAATAACTACTTACAACTTAGAAAAGTTGAAAAACCCCCGACATTTTCATTTTAAAGTCTAATATCTCAAAAACGGCTGAACAGATGTTATAAAATTATGTATGAAAAAAAAACCCGCATTCAAATCGGTCCATAAGTTTGGGAGCTACGATACCACAGACAGATACACAGACAGACACCTTAATTAAACATATCTCCCCTCTTTTTTCGTCGGGGGTTAAAAAGCCCACATTTCGTAATGAATTATTTCCTTATAGGTAATAGGTATGTATTGAATAAATCGTGACGCTATCCTTATCGGATTGTATCAGCCGTGACGTTCGAATTTTAAATTCCCGTGACTGACCGCGGTCGTAAATCAATGTGCGTGCGCAGAAAAACGGATGGCGGTTAGCTGATGAACTTGCCGTACCTATTTCCGTATTTATTATGATGATTATGATGAGAGACGAATTCAATGTAAATTTAATTCATTAGTCGATTAATCAGTTCATGCAAAAAAATCGAGACAGTTGTAACAAGTTCGAATTAGAAGGGCTACATCTCTAGTGGATCTTTTACAGTACTTACATGGTCAACTTGCTTCAAGTCATTCTCACGACATCACTTAGGATTTTTATTTTATTTTCAATGTCCAAGATCGTTCTGACACTTAAAGATTAGCATGAAAGCGAGCGTGCGACAAACACTGAAATCAAAGGAGGATGAGAAATCTTCGAGATTAAGTACATGCAATTCTTAATTTATTAATTAAGTTTGCCTGGTCCTCAATAGTCGATATCACACCCCGCACGTACGTGTCCCGGGGTGGTGCTAAAGAGTGTCAAACTTTAAAGGCGAAATTTAGTATCCCATACGTGAGTCACTACGAAAGTTTTGAGATACTCAAAATTTATAAAAAGAACGCAACGAGTTTGAACCTTTTTTAAAAGATAAATTATTTGTAATTCGAACATAGAAAACCATTTGATCAAATATTTAAAAATAAAAAAATGACGGTAGTTTTTTGTTTCAATTCCGCGGGCTTTTATCGTCAACTATGGATTTTAAGCGAGAACATTTTCGTGCGATGATTTTTTACGATTATAAATTTGGATTAAATGAATGTGAGTGCAGAGAGCGATTAGTTTCGGCGTTTGAGGACTATGCACCATCGCGTGCAACAGTTTTCAGATGGTTTGCTCAATTTAAACGAGGGATTTTTTCCTTAAATGATGATGAAAGAAATGGCCGACCCGCGACTTCAGTTACAGAAGAAAACGTCCTAGCTGTGAAAAAAAATGATTAAGGAAGACCCAAAAGTGACTTACAAACAAATAGAAGAGGTCGTGAAGATTTCATCGCCAGCTATTAATGAATTTTTACACAACCGGCTTGGAGTCAGGAAATTATGTTCACGATGGGTGCCTTACTCGCTGACTGCAGAACAAAAAGAAGCTCGCGTGACATGGTGCAAAGATATGCTCAGAAAATTTGATCAAGGAGAAGGACGGTCAATTTTTAACATTATTACTGGAGACGAGAGTTGGATTTACCAATATGATCCACCGACTAAACGGCAATCGACAATTTGGGTGTTTCCCGATGATGAACCTCCAACGAAGGTGAAACGCGGGCGAAGTGTTGGGAAAAAAATGGTGGCCACATTTTTTTCTGCAAGTCGTCATGTGACCACAATTTCCTTAGACGACCAAAAAACTGTGAATGCTAAGTGGTATATTGAAGTGTGTTTACCTACTGTATTTAATAATTTAAAACAAAAACAACCTAAAACTGGTTTGAGGAAGCCCTTTTTGCATCATGACAATGCCTCGCCGCACAAGGCCATTGTCACCAAGGATTTTTTGAAGAGTACAGAGATTGAAGAATTGTGTCATCCTCCGTATAGCCCCGATTTAGCTCCTTGTGATTTCTTCCTCTTTCCGAAAATCAAACTCCGACTTCGTGACACGCGATTTAACAGTCCTGAGGACGCACGGAATGCCTACTTGCAGGCCGTAGAAGACCTCCCTAAAGAAGAGTACCGGGAATGCTATAAATCATGGTTTAGGCGGATGAATCGATGCATAGAAGCTAATGGAGAGTACTTTGAGAAACTGTAATAAAAAAATATTGAATAACTTTTATACTTTTTTTGTATCTCAAAACTTTCGTAGTGACCTAAGGTACGATAAAATAAATATCACAGAATAGTAGATTTACCCCTCGGCCTAATGCTAACTACCCGGCTTAAGGCTACTCTAACCGTTCCAAAAAACGCAGGGTATATCTGTTCAGATTGCCGCCAACCTTTATGTTTGACAGAATCCTGGAATCTGCGGTGAGTAACGAGAGCAACAAATTGGACTGCAATCCGTCACTGCACGCCGTTTGACTGCGGATTATTTTACTGTCTGATGTATAAAAATCTTTTTACGATTCTAGATTTTATTTCACTTGCAATTAAAAATAGAAAGTACTTTACATACCTCGTTAAAACAAAACTGCGTAGGCAGCGGGCCGCTGGCGGCGATGTGACACGACGCATCGGAGAATCACAAAATATACACAAGTACACTATTTACCAAACACAGAAAGAACACAGAATACGAGTAAAACTGCTAAACGCGCCTGCAACACGTGTGATCATGACTAGGAACCGCAATTCGGTTCGAAAAATGTCGAGCGATTATCGACCAATAAGTGACATTCGTTTACATTATATTTTAATACAGAATATAACGATTACTCTTTACACAATATAGATTATTAAGGGTGCAAAGAGACAACAGAACGACAAAACAACACCTTAGCAACAACACAAAGACCTTAGGGAAAAATTGTAATAAAAAAACAAAAGACGCGCAATGCTGCCAGCGCGCGTGCACCATAGAGGTTGGTATAGTTAAAATTATACAATCTGTCCGTTTAGCACTTGAAAGCTTATCTTTTGAACAATGCACTGTTTCCTATTGTATAAGCCCACCGCAAATCCTCCAACCAGTTAAAATTATACAAGTAACAATAAAACTCCTACAAATAGCTACCATCTTCTCTAAGTCACAAGGTTGAAATTGCTATACCTTAAGAAAGTAATTTTGTTCATAATAATCTTTGTGGTCGCACTACAACGTCGGTGACTTACCTGACTGCGGCTTTCAATGTCCAAGTGTCACTATCAAAAGTCTCAGCTTAAATAATCTTAACTATAAGCGCGTCGGCTGGGTTTTTTTATTGATAGCTGAAACTTCTTCGAATGGGACCTGTAACTTGTCTCTGAGAGTCTTGTTGTAGAGGACAGTCTCTCAGCTAGTCCTTAAGGGCGGATCACAGGCCATGTTTATGGACAGAGTCGCGTGCTGTCAGGCGTTCAGAAACATTCTAGGGCCTGAATCACACTGACGATGACGCGGCCTGCGGTGGCGGTCAATAGTAAAATTTACAATTATTGTCAAATTTGCTAATGACCGCCACCGCAGGCCGCGCCAGTCTGTGAGAGGCTTAACTCAACATGCAACTCCGTGTGAATGTGTGTCCCAAACGCCAGGACCTCTTTAAAAAAACTAATAATATCATCAATGCAAGTACTATATATCTACATAAGTAATTCCGCTCCATTCTCGCTCAATCGAGTCAATCTGCAAACTAATCGTCCGGAAGTTTGTTCAGGAGACGAAACAAGATATAGAAGTTAATGGAACTGCTCGGGATTCGTTTAAAGTCACAATTGATGCCGTACTAAGAGTGTAAAGGACATCTACAATAAAATAAATCTGTCCAGTTAATCTTCGTTTGACAACCCTATTGAGTTAAAAGTATAGGTACTTATAATTATACGTATTAACGGTCGGCAGGCTGTTCGACCTATCCATACAAACGTAGTTTGGTCCTCATTTTAAAACCATATCGCCAATAGTGACGTTTCATACGAGAGTTTAAGTGACGAGTGTCATAATTTAATGCGACGAAGTTATAACAAAAAAACCCGGCCAAGTGCGTGTCGGGCTACGCGCGGTGTAGGGTTCCGTAGTTGCCTGTCCGTCTTAGTTAGGTACATCGACGTTCGGTGCGGTTGCGTCGACCAAATTTGTACGAAAATTGGCCTTTTAAATTGGTCGACTATTACTCGGTAACTACTTATGCCTACTTGTCCGTGATAGTTTTCCTTTTAAATTCATGATACTCGTATGTACTACTACCACGATTTTTTTTACATCCCCAGTAGTAGCCATTTAGCCGGCAGGGTGGGACACATGACTCGAACAAAAATTAGTGCTTAAAAGCCCAATATCTAGCATAAGAATCACTGATATGAAAAATAGTGTTACAAAAGCCATAACATTTTTAAGCGAGCTATCCAACGATGCCCCACACGATGGGTTTAACGAGAAAAAAAATTACATCGTAGCTTTAGGTGTAGGGGAGGCATCATAAAAAAAAAAAAAAGATTTTATTTTACTGTTTTGTCGACGTGATTGATTTATACACCCATGCCGAATCACAGCTTTCTAGTATTACTGGTTACTGGGATAAGCCGAAGACGGACGGACGGACGGACGGACAGACGGACTTTGCGAAACTATAATGGTTCCTTGTTGACTAAAGAACCCTAAAAAGACCGGGTTGCACTCCGGGAGTGGCGGCAGAAGTGAAAAATTTATAATTTTGCAAAAAAACACCCCCTAAGCGTTATATAAAATAGTTCACAGAAAATTCTCACCGTAGCTCCGTAGTAAGAGTAAACCTTGCTTTATCCGAACAATCCTTCGACAAATGCCACCGGAAGAGGCTTCCATTTCCGCCCTGAACCATCTTTAAAAGACGTCGTTAATGATGTTATCGTCTAGACTTTGTATTGGCTGTAGAGGGTGGCTAATATTGAATGAATGATAAATGAAATGATGAATGAATAAGCTTGCTTTCTTAGAGCGAGTTGCACCTACTTACGATTACAGACCGATCAACGTTAAATATGAAGCTGACAGCTGTCATTCCGTAGAAACTTGTCAAACGTTCGATACATTCAGATTTTAACGAACACCGCTTACGATTACAGATTGTTTGGTGCAACCCTTAGACTCCGAGAAATATTTTAGATCTATCTTAAAGACAAATCAGGGAAAATAACGAAAAACTTGTGTTTAAACATTTAAAACTTTTGAAATAATCATTAACTAAAGGAGATAAATAGACGCAGACTGTCTGTGACTTAAAAACGTGCGACTTCTTTACTAATCTCATAGTAGGAAATGGTTTTAAAGACAAGTAAGTATATTTATTTATAGATATCTTATGTTCGTTAACAAAAACTTCATTTATTGATACTTATTTGGTACTTTTTATTCTTTGTGACCAGATGAAATGGAAGCTGATTGCTTAAACGTTATTAAACAACCTTCATCTAAAAAAATGTCGTCCTTTGCTATCGCTTTGTATAAAAACCTATCGAAATTAACATAACCTTAATTAATTTTGTACCTGCGTTCAAAGCATCTGAGTTAACCCTAATACTGCCGCGGGCTCCGCCGAGATAACCACGGATTTATGCGAAGCGATTTTTAACCCTTCACAGCTTAACATGATGAATGGCTTTGCGTGCCCTAAATTAGTTTGTTACATGTCAGTTTTATCTCGGTTTTGTCACTGTTAATGTTGGAAATTACATTTTGGACAATTAAAATACAAAATCATATGGCGTGTTCATGTAATGCCCGTGGCTTAGTATAATGTAGCTCATTAATTATCGTCCTTTAAAAATTATCACCCACAGTTTTTAGGTCAAAATCACTTTGAAAGCGGTTTATTTATAGCGATATTACCACCCGAAACTAAGCTCAAGTTGTCTCATTACGGAACACGAGAAGCAATGTGTGGACTAACCCCATAGCATAACCCCGTACGCTGGACGTGCAGGTGAGTGTGCATAGTCAGCTCGGGGATACCTAATATCTGCATTTTTTCAAATCTACGGTATTCATTCACCGAATCACCAATATGTATTATATTTCTAGCTTCTGCCCGCCACTTCGTCTGCCTATATTTAAATACAGGCTATAAACTATATTCGTGCAAAATTTCATCCAAATCAGTTGAGGCGTTCAAGCGTGTTTGAGTAACAAACATCTAAACATCCAAACTTTCGCATTTATAATATTAGTAGGATTATATAAAGCCTCCCTATTTTTCCACTGCTCTCGGTTTTTAACTTAATCATTCCAGTCCTTTAAGAATGAGTCCAACAACCCTTGAGCAAATATAAATAATGAATATACCTAAACCCATTCCGATACCTAAACCCGGGCGAGACGGGCTGAGGCCTATATCACTATTGTCGTGTCTATGTAAAGTATTTCATTCAGTTATTAACAAACGATTGGAGTGGTTTCTTGAAAGTAACAATGTATTTTCTAACTATACCGTAGGCTTCAGAAAATCGAGGTCGTGCTTAGATAATTTAAGTTTTTTAGTGACTATGATACAAACGGCATTCGCAAAAAAACACGCATCCTTGTTTCCTTGACATTAATAACGCATACAATGACGTCAACATTGGGGAGTTATTATTAATATTAGATAGACTTGATGCGGGTAGGTCAATATGTAATTACCTATGGAACTTTCTTACATATAGACATTTACATGTCAGATTCGAAAACTCGTCTGTAAGTAGAAGTGCATGTCAGGGACTAGCACAGGGGGACCCTCTGTCTCCGCTTCTATTTAATGTGGCGACAATGGACATCTGTAATCGTATCGACAACGTATTCATTTCACAGTACGCTGATGATTTTGCTGTAATTGTTAGTGGTGCTAGCATAGAGGATTCCTTATCTAGACTGCAGGCCGCATTAAATGCTATTACAATTATGTTACGTAATCTCGGATTGGAGATTTCACCCGAAAAAAGTAAAGTATGTCTGTTTAATACCGGAAGAAAAGCGTTAACTCGTTGTATTGATTTGAACATTAATAACTCATGTTTGGAGTTAGTGGAATGTGTCAAATATCTTGGTCTTTGGCTGGATCGCTCCTTGAGGTGGGGCAAGCATGTCAATGAACTGTGCCAAAAATTAACTAGACATATAAATTTATTTAAAGTTTTATCCGGTTCAGGGTGGGGAGTACACCACAAACACCTTCGGCGTTTGTATATCGCACTAATTCGAAGTCGAATAGATTACGCTAGCTTTTTATATGGCAATAGCTGCAAAACTAATCTCTTTAAACTAGACAGGTTGCAGAATCAGGCCATGAGAGTAATAGGAGGATACATAAAAACGACACCGATTCATGTTATGGAAGTGGAGCTACATCTCACTCCTCTGGAGATACGCAGACACTATTTAGCAGGGAAATTTAATTTGAAGGCAAAATCCATGACTAACAGTCCAGTAAACATAGCCATAAACCAGTTACATTCAATACAGGACGGTAGCTATTGGAGAAATAAAAAAACACCGTTACTCATAACGTCACATAATCAATTAAAGGATGTTCTTATTCACACCAGTGCGCAATTAGAAATGTTTACACTGAATACCTGGGTCCAAAATATAGACTTGAGTGGCGTTATACACTTTATTGAACCTTTTAAAAAAGCCAAGCGAAACTATAGTAGATCCGAGTTGAATATTATTTGTAGCGAGGTACTTACAAAATATTCTACATTTTATAAAATATTTACCGATGGCTCTAAAGAAAATAATAATAGTGCAAGCATTGGCGCAGCCTTTTTTGACGGGCAAATAATCACCACATAAAATTAAAAATAAACTGCAATTTATCTATAATGCAAGGGGAAATAATTGCTATCGCTGAAGCCCTGTCGTATGCAAAAGCTATAAATTCAAATAAATTCGTGATTTTTACAGACTCAAAAAGTGCCCTGCAACACTTGGCTCGGTGCACCTCGACCTTTCGAGGAGTTCCGATAGCCTACACAATAATCAAAATTATTTTGGAGCTTAAATCTATGTCAAAAGATATCATATTGCAGTGGGTCCCATCACATGTAGGTATTAGAGGTAACGAGACAGCTGATTTATTAGCTAAGCAGGCGTGCAGCGATGGCATTGATTTTCCCTTTCTACCCTCACATAGTGACTGTTTATATTTAGTCAAGGTTAGGTGTCGCAAGTTATGGAAGGAATACTTTGATGAAAGATCCCGAGACAAAGGTATTTGGTATAAGACAATACAGCCGCAGCCCCTAAATATTCCTTGGATCGATAACAGTCCTCTGAATAGACAGGATCTCGTTCTTTTTTTGCGATTGCGTTCTGGACACATCCCATTGAATAAGTTTGCATATCTCATGCGCAAAGTAAATTCGCCGTTATGCAATGCGTGTAACCGCGTAGAAGATGTGTACCATGTATTGATGGAATGTGTCCGGAATGATGCAGTTAGGCGACATATATTCAGGGACAGTTCCATCGGATTATGTAATAGCTATTTAGCCAATCCAATGTCTGAGATGGTCGAAAAGTTATAAGCCCTAGTAAAATATGGTTTGAAGGACAGATAAATTTGTTTTTAGTATAAGTTAATTAAGTAGTAGTAGACTGTAGGTACTTATATTATAACTCTGTTAATTAAGAGGCATTTATTGAGCGATATATTCGCAATAGCGAAAAAGCTCATAAATAAATTAAAAAAAAATATAAATAATCGTCTCAGCAACTTGCTTGAAGCATTTTGCAACTGAAAATACAAGTTGTTTGTAGGAGCTCAAATTACTCAACCTCCTAAAGCCCCCGCATGACTCATTTTACAACAGCGTAAAACGATGCGTGCGTGACGTCATAGCAGGGGTATCCTTAACAATTTTAAAAGGCCTATGTTCATAAGGGTAAAAGGGAACTTACGTCATTTTAAATTGAAATGGCTGTGTTGCCCCTGGGAGTCGTAAATAGGACAAGTTTATTGGACACTGGATTGCATGTCAGCTGTTACTATTAGTGAAAAACGCAGTGTTTAATGGGCGGGTAAAATGCGTCGTATTTAAAATATAAAATAAAATATCATTTCATCACCATCATTATTTCCGGCCCGTAATCGCTCAATGGGCATAGGCTTCAAACGGCAATTTGCATGCGACTACAATTTTGAATAAGTTGCACTCAATTGATGCGGACAAACAGCAGAAATATAATAGTAGATTGTATGACAAGGGTCTAAAGTAAGCCATATTACCACGAGATGGATATTTTCTCGAACGAAGTGAGGGGAAATAGTTCGAGGGGTAATATGGCTTTTAGACCAGAGTTATACACTCTACTTTTCACTTCGACTGCGAGAAAATAGTAAAAACAAAGATTATCCATCCACAATCAACAATTCTACCAAGGCGAAAAGATTGTTCAATTTGGCGCCATTCTTTTTAATAAACTGTTTTGACACAGATACAAAATATTCACAAGACGAATAAACGCCTCTGACCGTCTAATAGCGGCGTAGTCTATCCCGCTCAATCTTCATAGCTTATGTCATGTAATTACATCCACCAACCACAACTCTTTAAAAATACATTAGTATTTGCTATCTACGAACCAGAATACAGCTAGACATTAAAATCGACCAATCAGGAAACAGAATTCAATTCAAACATTGGGTGTTTTCCAAGCGTGGTTAACTGCATACATGAGTCATGTATGCAGTTAACCACGCTTGAACGTTTGGATGGAGCTATAGTCGGTCAGAGGCGTTTATTTTTGTAATTATTGTAAATTAGGGAATGAAAAACTCCTAATGTTTGAATTGAATTCTGTTTCCTGATTGGTCGATTTTAATGTCTTACTGTATTCTGGTTAGTAGACAGCAAATACTAATGTTATTTTAAAGAGTTGTGATTGGTGGATGTAATTACATAAGCTATGAAGATTGAGCGGGATAGACTACGCCGTTATTAGACGGTCAGAGGCGTTTATTCATCTTGTGAATATTTTGTATCTGTGTCAAAACAGTTTAGTAAAAAGAATGGCGCCAAATTGAACAATCTTGTCGCCTTGGTAGAATTGTTGATTGTGGATGGATAATCTTTGTTTTTACCATTTTCTCGCAGTCGAAGTGAAAAGTAGAGTGTATAACTCTGGTCTAAAAGCCATATTACCCCTCGAACTATTTCCCCTCACTTCGTTCGGGAAAATATCCATCTCGTGGTAATATGGCTTACTTTAGACCCTTGTCATACAATCTACTATTTTTCATCAGTTTTATCTCACGTTAAAAGCCCGAAAAGCAATTTTATATTTTTCATTTCTCTATAGTTGTTCCCCCCTAGTTGTCTGAAATAAACCATTTTTTATAAACTCTATTACACGGTCCTGTGCTACTCTTAACCAGGATTGACCCGTGAACTTCCTAAAATTAAGGAAAAGAAAACGTTTGCGGTGTCTGGATTCTTTAGTTCGTCCGACCATCTAGATATCGAAAACGAACTACTTAAGTTGGTTTTCGAGGCAGTCTCCGCATTTCATTAAGGATCCCTTCTTTCCCAAGTAGCCGAACCATCTTCCTACATATCTTAAAGTTAGATACAATGTTTCTTGCACATGAATACATTAGAATAGAGGGACACACATACACACATGAGTGACAAGGATGTAAGCATACACAATACCACAAGTAGGAACGAGATACAATGTCAAATCTCCCGATAAGCTTTTTTTCCCCCGTGTGGTGTCGGTTTAGAATTTCACCACCCCCTTTCTTCCCGTGGGTGTCGTAAAAGTCGACTAAGGGACCAGGGTTGAAGTGTGTTGTGGGCGATGGGCTAGCAACCTATCACTGCAATATCACATTTACTCGATCTTTTATACCCACATTTATAATTTATTGAATCAGGCGTTACTTTGCGGAAGTCCATGATATATTAGGAGAACAATATTTCTTTGCTATTCCGCTAAAAAACGTGCTGGTCTATTAGTGAAGATAAGATGCAACTATTTGCGTAAAAACATGCAAAAAAATTACAGCAAACCACCACCAATAATGACAAAAACCTCGACACGTGTTTCGCCTCTCTACGAGGCATCATCAGGAGATGCTGGCAGGAGATGTTGCTTGCGCCACGTCCACTGAGCAAATGACCCGCCCGGAGCCATCCGCCATATTTATATTCTGTCCCCCCATACTACCGTTCATGCGTGTTCTTCCATCTCTTTCATCTTCCATATCTTATCTTCACTAATAGACCAGCACGTTTTTTAGCGGAATAGCAAAGAAATTTTGTTCTCCTAATACCCACATTTATGCTAAAAGTGGCGCTGGAACATACGTTTCATGTGCTCTGCCTACCCCTTTTGGGAATAAAGGCGTGAATGTATGTATGTATGTATGTAAGCTTTTTTTGTTTGCCACCACCTGTCAAAATATTGTACTGAAACTTTCACCGTGATGTCACCGATATAACACCATAAACGAACGTCAAGAATGTATATCTCAATTAAGGGAGGTTAATTTACCATCGGCCTTTTCGGGCATACGCTAGGACGCTACCTATTAAATCCTCTGTATACCTACGCATGAATTTAACTGACCATCCTATTTTTATATTGAACCTTATTACAATGTAACTACATAAAGTGCACGGATGGTCAGTTAACTGTATTGTCGACGGTACCAATGTGTAGCAATATTCTTAATGGTGAGTATATAAGGTCCCCAGAGCTCAGGATTATGCACTTTGCTGAGAGTAAGGATCCTGCATTTGTGTCTAGCTATCAACATGATAAATCCTCAAAACAATAAAGGGTCGACAACGCGCTTGTGATTCTTCCGGAATCGCTAGCGTTCATAGACTACGGTGTCTGCTTATAGCCGTATGCTAGGTTGCCACTGTCGTTGTATAAAAAAAAACAGGTCAAGTGCGAGTCTGACTGACGCACCGAGGGTTCCGTACACTAACTAACTCAAGATTTGTTAAATTACTTATTTTAACCCAACACAATAGAATTCAATTTGAAACAACGAGTAACTTTTACACCAAGACAATTGAATCGCGATCTTTTTTTGACCTGCTATTGAAAATAAATATACGCGTCCCAATCCCAACCCCATAATTCTAGGAAAATCTTAACAGCGCGAATGGGGTCAGCGCCATCTATCGGCCCCATTTGGTACTAACGTCCAAGGGCAATCGGCTTCGTATGTATGTTGGTCTTTTAGCGATTATTGTTTATCACGTGAACTGATCTCGATTATTATTGTTTTATTTGATAGAGAGTACTTCTATTTATAGATTTATAGGAATTTCAAAACAAAAAAAAACTTTAAAGTTGATTAAATTGCAAATCTAACTAGGAAATGATTTTTGAAAATAAAACAAAAAATATGCTAGATACAGAAAAATAAAACTTTTCCCGTAATATATATGTTTATCTTAATCACAAGGAATTATTTCAAATTTTTCGCTTGAATAACTTCGGAGATAAGGGGGGGGAATGGCATTTTTTTTTGCATTTTCCTTCATGGATCAAAAATTTCCGAGTTTAGAAAAAAAAAGAAAAACTGCTTCAAAAAGTGCAACTCAAGCCCTTTCGAATGATACCCCACTTGACCCTATAGTCGAATTTTTTTTTTGCCCCCTCCTCATATTCGTAAGTTTTTATAGAAAAATTAAATGTATATTTAAATTTTTCATTTTCCATGCACGCGGATAACTCTCATTTATAACCATACCAAGTTTCAAGTTGATAGCTTGAGTAGTTCGTGAGATATTTCACTTTGTGACAGACAGACAGACGGACGGAGTCGCACCATAAGGGTTCCTTTGTTACCATTTTTGGTACGGAACCCTAATACGTAAGAGTACATAAAGGTTATTAAACACCAACAAAGCGGTACTTTTTCACCCGGGATTGAGAAAATATGTATAATATCCTTTTTTTAATATTTTCATGTACTTAACCCGTCGAACGCGCGTCGTCTGTAGAACAATGTCTAAAGGGATTATGACTCAACTCCGCTCCCTAATTAGGGTGCTAAATTCAGGTAAGTGTTATAAGCTCTTTACTATTTTCCGTTAGTAACACACGTGTGTTACTAGCGCGCTCGACGGGTTAATGAAACACATACCCGATACATAAATATCCATTTTCTTTGACATAGATTTTCCAACGATTTTCACATCTTCCAGTTTTTTTTTACCATTTATTTTCAGTATATTACATTCAATACTACACACTACAATACAATATTAATACAAACATATCTGAGTGGCCAAAGTGCTCACAAATATCTGAACACCTCTCTAATGCCTCGACAATGGAGAATAAGTGTTCAGATACTTGTGAGCACTTTAGCCGCTCCGATATATATCATCATCATCCTCCTAGCGTTATTCCTGGTTATGCCCCTAAAGGAGCCCGGGGTCCGCTTTGACATCTAATCCCAAGATTTGGCATAGGCACTGGTTTTACGAAAGCCATCTGACCTTCCAACCCAGAGGGAAAACAAGGCCTTATTGGGATTAGACCGGTTTCCTCACGATGTTTTCCTTCACCGAAAAGCTAACGGTAAATATTCCGTACATAAGTTCCGAAAAACTCATTGGTACGAGCCGGGATTCGAACCCACGACCGCCGCTTGACAGCCGCATGCCTAAACCACTAGGCTACCGTAGCTGTATATATATCTGCTCCGATATATATATCAGATATATATATATATGAAAGTCATTACGGTAAATCATATTATTCTCTCCAACCTAAACAAAACGTTGCACGTCTATGTAACAGACTCTCAGATAATTCAATCAATGATACGTAAACCAATTCCATTGACATCAAAGACTCAACTCCCATTAACTAAATTGAAAACAAAAAACGCCCAATTCACCCAAACAAGACACTGATTTAAAAGAAATAAAAATACATTTTTAATTCGCCGACATCCATTTTCGTAAATCGAACGCGTCATCAATTAAATTACTTACCCTATTGTGACGTACAAAAGTGTACGTTATTACATCCTTATCGAATACACCCGTGACAACCAGAAAGCAGCTTTAATTGTACAGTCTAAGAGTTATTTGGTATTGTTTTGTAAGTTTGTATTGAGGGGAGACGGCAGTGAGACGATGAACAGAATTTCCCCCAAATTCTTGCGGAGGGGAAGTTGGGGCTATAAAGAGTGCCTCCTGGGACGTGCTGTATGCAACCGATGTGTTCTTGCATTTGCCTCGCATGTTTGTTTTCGTACAAAGGGGAAGCTGGGCCGAAATGTGTTTGGACGAATAACAAATTGAGAATCTTAAATAATAAAATATTTTGAATTGTTAAGTGTTTTTGTTGCAACATATCCATGAAATATGTTTGAATATCTAATAAAACAAAATAAATACTTAGTAATTTCTCAAACGATTACTTTTGTACTTCGATTAATTAAAATAGCCTAAGTATTATCAAAGGTTGTAAAAAATGTGTTCCATCTAAGAGGAAAAGTCGGTGAGATTGTAAGTTTGTATGTTTTTAGTAATCTCCGGAGCCACTAAAAATTATTTCTCCTGCGTGTAACCTTTCTGGGTGGTTATAGGTTATATTTTATCCAGCCGGGTTGCCTGCGTGTTTTGCTATACGCGGGCGACGCGCGCCCAGTTATAGTCTCTAATATAATAAAGAACGACATGGTCACATTTTGTATCTATTACTTACATATTGAATAAATAATTAAGGTTTATGTCAATACTATTTCGGGGTTTAGAAATATTTTTTTTTTGTACTAGTCGATTAAAATCTGTGTATTAAGATTTCATAGAGAATACTGCAACGTCACTCGTTTCATCATTGAATAGTCTATGTTACTTCCGAAACAACCGAAATAACTGTTTCGATACGCTCTAGACAATCGAAAAAAAATTGAAAATAGAACTTCGTATTTCAATTATATGTGTCCTTGATCCGATACAAAATTGCCAATCTATGGCGTTTCGGTACGATGCAGCGTCGCGTCGTCTGTCAAAAATCTACTTAAACTGGCTGCTGTATCCAGGGCATGAAAAAAATAAAAGTAAACTACGCCTTGTGATTGGCCAATCACAGCACAGTACTGCAACATTACGGACGCCGGTGGTGTGATTATCTATGGATTATCTTGTGTAATAGAATAGAAGTCGGATAGGTATTAGAACTAGACAATATAGTACTTACAAAGCGATATTTAGTTTTCGTATAAATGACTTAAATTATTAATTTTAATGAACTTGTACAAAAAGTATTGTTCACAATACTGTCATAATCAAGCTTTTTAATCTCGTACCTTATTTAGGCCACTCAGCAAGCTTCGTGGCCTAAACACGGTACTTGACTAAAAAGCTCTCTATTATAACACGATTGTGAAAAATACTATTTTTGATCTCAGTTGATAAATAAAACACGCAGCTCAGAGACATAAAAAAAAGAAAAAAGGAGAGGAGAATTGAGAAACTGCCTCATTTTGTTGGAAGTCAATTGAAAATAACGTCAAAGTGACTGGCGTTGTTCTTAAAATGGCATTACGATGGGCACTTAATCTCAATAAGCTGGGCCATTGACAGATCACCTGTCCCCTCGGCTATGGGCAGATCATGTCCACTTCACGCCCTAGAGACCCAAAGTGAGCGATAAGTCTTTTATTGCGCTTTTTTGGAGGGGACGCGAATTTTCGCAAAAAGAACGTATGGCACTTTGCTTGATTGCACGACGGGAGATTTACTTTCAGCCTATTCGATAAAGATTGAATTTTATGGCCATTTGCGCCGGTCTATCACCAAAATAAAGAATAACCCTGTTAGAAAACAGCCCTTATGAAAAATAAGATTAATAAAAACACTACAGTAACATTCAGATGTAATGTATGGAAAACAATTTAAACAATTGATTTCTTGACAGTAATATTACTGAAACCCCCCGATGTAACGAAGTTACATGGGGTCGAAAATCGCCTGAACTGCTTCGAGAAAAGGATGGTACGGCTGTGCCTCTCTTTTGCTCGACTTGGCAGATATTTACATGTTAGCAGCGTTACTGCTTAGTAACAAAATTAATATTTAATTAAATTTTGACTTATCCTTGATAAAACATAGTTTTACATGTATTTTGATTTTTGTCCAGGTCGTTCTTAAGGCGCCGTAGGTTCATGGTCTTCTCTCCCTCTCACTGAGCATAAGCGTGAGCGAGATGGAAGTGCGTGCTCGGAAGCGCGGAAATCATGTTTTTTAATTTTAATTTTTTGGCCTTTTAAATAAATAAAAAAGTAAACACTGATTTCCCTCAAACATGATATTGCCCATTTTTAGAAGCCATTTTAATATTTTTAGCTTTTGTTCGTAATTTGTAACAAATATTTTAAGTGTATTTTAGACCCTTTTAGACCTATGTTCGTGATTTTTTTCTATCGAGCGAAAAATGCTTAATCATGTTGCTAAACACTGATTTCCCTGCAGAAAAGCCTCAAGATTACTATTCGTATTTTTTTAAAACCATATTATTATAAACAGACGCATTATATTTTTTCAAAAACACTGTTCGCTTAACTTCGCTGAACCTACGGCGCCTTAAATAGCATTAGGTTCATAATAATGATATCAGATTTATAACAAGTAGGTTTGGTTTGGTTGGTTTAATATTATTTTTAGTTGGTAGGTACATACATACATACATATAATCACGCCTTTATCCCTAAAAGGGTTAGGCAGAGCACATGAAACTTTTGTTCCAGTGCCACTTTTAGCATAAATATGGGTATAAAAGATCGATAGTTGGTAGGTAATGTATAATTAGTCATGTTTTTAGGAAAACAGTTGTTTTATTTTATCGTAGGTCCTTAAACGAATTATTAGAATATCAATTGAGTGGGTAGCGACTGCGAGCCAGTTGAAAAGTTGTTTGGCCATCAGTGCACATAATTCAGAAATTCGTCTATGGAATACGCATGCATCAGATGCTTGGATAGTATACTCGTATTTATATAAGTAATATATGAGTTCATCCTGTCACGTGTAGTTGCTTAGGAACGTTTTTTGTTTCTACTTTATTACTTATGGTTGGATAAAGTCGATTTTGCTACTTAAAGTTGCAGGTTTTAATTATCACTGAATAAGACGCAATAGTGCTTATATATGGCCCAAAAGCCCCTCTACGCAACTTTTACATATAAGTGGGAACATACCCATATTTTGACCTTTTAATTAAAAATGACTAGTATAGATATATACTTAAGATATAGGGGGGATATCGCTGTAGGGATATGTGGAATAGGCGAATTTTACGGCCCTTTCGGAACCTAAAGCGACTGCAACTTTAAGGCCTATGAAATCCACCAAATAACAAACACAGGAACTAAAAATAGTTATCATTTTGCATGTTCAGTTAAGGGTACATTACACTGAAAAAAAGGATCAACCAAACTAGTTTTGTTAGTTGAAAGTTTCGTTGTAGGGAAACTAACTTTAGTTAAATTTAAAAAATCAGTTTAGTAATCGGTCTAAAACTAGTTTTGTAGATTTATATTTGGTATTTAGTAACTTAAGTTTTTGTTAATGTTAACTGATTTTACGTAAACTAACTACCGAGATTTTGTTACTGATAACCAGTAGTTCGCAAGTCCCTAGTCCCTAGATTACGACCTACTGGCTACCAGTAAAATGTAAATGGTTAACTGTAACTTTGGTTACAGTTAACCATTTTTTTTCAGTGTAACGACCCTCTCTCACTCTATGATTGCGTATCGCAAAAAAATTACAGCTAACACAGCGTCATCACGCAGTGGACCTTCTGTACCTTTAGGTACCATTAATTATTCTGTTCTAATGCCACGATTTGGCGTAGGCACTAGTTTTACGGCGATTGCCTAACCTAGGAAAAGCAGATTTAAGACAACTCAATAAAAAAAACATTTTAGACGTACCTAACGCGCGTACAATGCGTAACATGATCGACTTGTTGGTCCCATTGATATGAATGAACTCAAAACAAAACAAATCTAGTACCAAATTAATTTAAAAGCGATTCCACAACTGTTCTACACGCTCAACTACTAATCCCATTAAACATAACACGACCACGTCCCATTCATAAATCGGCCGGATCCGAAACGACTCGCCCCGGGCGCCATTAAGAAATACAGAAACACGTCGGCTGCCGCATGCACGAACTTCTTCAGTACTCTGCATCTGAATTACCCGGGGGAGTACATGGATGGCGTGTTACTGGATAGACCATCTATGGACCCGAGTCTACGTGGCTTAAATAGCCTTAAAGTAAATTGTCTAATTTTTTGACATAATTTAGGCGGCAGATTAAAAACTACATATTTAGAATAGCATTTAGGCAGATAAGCTAAGTTGAATAGACCGCCTAAAATAAGAAACGTCAGATTCAAATTAGCGCTGTAATTTGATTATGACAGCTGCTCATAGAATAGCAAAGTGGTTTAGAGGCACCTAAACAATATTAGGAAGTTTAGAGGCCACTGCAGAATCGGGTCCTTTATAACCTATCGACATGTTTAGAGCCCGGATATTTGACACCCTGAAAATGTGCCGCGCGTCGCCGTCTTAACGTGGTAATGTGTTTTATGTAAGTAAAAGTATTATGTAGTATTAAGCACCTTTTCCAGTCACACTTTAACCATATATGTGAGTAATCTGAGAGCATTTGTATACTCGCGGGACGATATTTGCAAGCAGTGAGCAAAGAGTGTGGTTGGCAAAGGACTGAGGTGGCGAAATCAAGAAAAGGACAAATTGATACAGTCTGAATGGATAAATGTGTCTTACTTTGCAAAAAAAATATTATTATCAAAAAGTATTTTATTATATTATTTGCTAAGTAAAATCATACAAAACATTAAAGTTATACCGGTTATGACATCCGATTGCAACATAGAAAAAGAATACTAGCTTTTGCCCGTGACTTCGTCCGCGTGAAACTCGCTTATATAGCACTTCTATACAAACTTCCGCCCTCCAGTTAGTCATAGTAATAGTCATAGCATTTATTGCAACCATAGTGTAGGTAGTAACCAGTTCACCCCCTTAGGGGATAACTTCCGGGATGAAAAGTATCCTTTGTGGTTCCCGGGAGGGGATTAAAACTATCTCCATACCAAATTTCCTCTCAATCGCTTCAGCGGTTCAAGAAGCGTGTAAAGGTTACAGACACACAGACTTACTTTCGTATTTATAATATTAACATGGATGGATATTTACTTTGTTAAAAGCACAGTAAATGTGCTTTGTAAAAGCGCCTGGAAAACATATCTAGGCAATTACATCAGTGTGATGCAGCTACAAAATTCACCGTGTACCCTAATAGTAGGCACTTTCCCTCATTTTTTATCTCAATCAAATGAAGTGTGCTTCTCTATCGTTTTGTAATTCATCATTCACATAATACTTGATTGAAATAATGGATTAAAAGTCTTGAGTTTGACAAAGTGAAAAAAAAACGGCGAGTGGTGAGGAAAAAATTCTTGGCCTGTAGTGAGCCTGGTTAATAGGTATTACTTTTTTTTTTTTATACTACGACGGTGGCAAACAAGCGTACGGCCCGCCTGATGGTAAGCGGACATGCAACTCCAAAGGAGTAACATGGGCGTTGCCGACCCTTGATATGTTTGAGGATACGCTGTGTTGACAGCTGAAGGAACAAGTTCCCTCGCTCTCAACACAACGCATCCTCGGGAGCTCTGGCGACCTTGCTCACCTCCAGGAACACAACACTAGGTACTACAGAGCAAGTAGTAGTGTTATTATGTCTTCTGCAAGGCGGAGGTACTTCCCCAGTTGGGCTGCTCCAAATTCGAGCGGGATGACATTTCGCTGTGCCCTACCTCAGTTCCGTTGTGATACAAAAATTGGGTCTCACCCAAGAATGCTTTTAATTAATTTTCGGTGTCATGTCGATCGGCTTATTTATTTTTTAGATTATAATAATTCCAAATACTTATGTTACCTAATAAATATACAGAAATATTACTCTAGTGATGAGTTAAAACTAGTCGAACTTATAAGGGTCATACAGATTGAGTAAAACAAAAGTCGTATTTCCGGTGGTCATTAGTTCAGGGCTTCCGTGCATGTAAAAAAAAACCTGCTTAAATCGTAGGTTCATCTTCCTTCTGGCTCTGCCGTGGTCGAGCAAATAATAACAGGTTTATACCACTTTTAAACCTCGTAAAATATCTCAGAGCCATCATCCTACCAATTAAATATTATAAATGCGAAAGTTTGGATTTTTTGATGTTTGTTACTCAATCACGCATAACCGCTCAACCGACGAAGATAAAATTTTGCACGAAGATAGTTTGTAGCCTGGATCAAAATTAATAATAGTTCTTGTACCGGGTCCACGCAGACGAAGTCGCAGGCAGAAGCTAGTTATTACATAAATTGTGCAATTTATGAGACAAATGCTATTAAACTTTTAAATTAGTTGCCATTTGTTCGATCATCAAACAACGCCAATATTCGGCAAACATGTCAAAATAATTACAAAATATTTCAAGCCACGGGGGATTGTCATTTTCTTTTATACGCTTTTTTACACGCTAGGGGATCCTTTTTAACGGTTCTGGGGCCATTTAACTAAATACATTAGCAAGGAAAGGGTGGGGACTGATCAAGTGTAGTCTAATGTTTTTATTTGCCCCATTTGCGACGGGGTATAGCGTCGTGTGCTATTAATTTGCACGGAATTACCCCTTTTTTATTGCTTTTATAAAGTGGGGTTAATTAATTAGGGTATACGTTGAAATGTATTGCAGATAAGTTGACAAAAAGTAAAATTCACTGAAGGCCAAAAAACGTATTGTGGAAATTGTATGCCAAACGTAGGCGGTTTATTTAATGCCCCTGGCTATCCTTTGAAAAAATTCGTCCCTTCATCGAATTTAATTATTGATTAATGTACCTCAATAATTAAATGTCTGTCTCATCTATTGATGGGCAGTTAAACAAACCACACTTAACATAGATTTTTTTTATCAACACAACAATTTCTCATGGTCGTTATGAATATAGCTTGTCAAAAAAGTCTAGAAACGGAACTATTGTTTTTCGACCCTGGTAACTGCGTTAAACATGTGATGCGCTAGTAGACTTATGTCAGCTGTGTTGTTATTTTACAGCTTTTATTAAATTTCGCGGATTTATTAGTAATCAAATGCAACAAAAATACATGCAATACGCAGTTCCACTCGGGAAGTACCTAATTTATAATGTATACAAGCAATGTTTACATGGCATTATATATTCTGCGAATAAGCCACAAGGGCACATTTACATGTCAAATTCATTTCGTTAAATTGAGAAAACATATACATGTCAATGACTAGCATTCTGTCTATATATATATATAGACTATAAAGAAGTTAATGTTTGTGAGTTTTTATGTCTATAGCAGATATGTATTGTGTTGTTGTAATTGTCATTTTTCTAAATTAGGAACCAAATAAAAATAAAGTCCTAGTAAAAAGTGAAATATTTAAATCTCTAGGTCTTACTATTCGAGTTGCCATGTTAGCGGTAATGGGGCCTCTATTATTTTCTGACTGACTGTTTTGCCAGACTATAGTGATTAAATAGATACCTATTCATTTAAAACAGACTTGTGTGACTACACATGGTGACTTTTTGCTGTGTTACAAGTACAAAGGCGATACAAATGCTACACAGTATCGATGTAAGTGATTTTGACAGGTAGTTTAAGACTGCGTTCACGTACACACTAGGGCCACTGGTAAATAATTGATATTACATCAATTTAACGATAGATATTAAAAATAGGGGCCGCTGCACACTGTATTTTGTATTTAACGTGTACGTTGTGAATACATCAAACTAGTGTTATGAACTCAAAAGAAGAACGGCCGTTTTAACTTTTGACGCATAGATTGACGAATCCAGCAACAAAAAAACTAGTTTAATGTATTCACAAGGTACTTAAATACAAAATACAGTGTATAGCGGCCTCCTTTTTTTAAAATCTATCGTTAAATTTAAATAATCACAATTATAATACCAGTGGCGCTAGTGAGCACGTGAACGCAGCCTTAAGGCAAGTGTCGCGTGACAATCGCGCGTTCGTAAAGCGCGCGCTTTTATCGGTCCTAAATGTGCCGCGTATAACCGCTTTTCATATCCCAAACTTTCAATTGTAAGAAACATCACCATTCCCATTCAACCAGACACCACAACAACACTCAATACTTAACCAATACCTATTCGTATTCTCCAGTCCAGCCGTCTTTAAGATTCCACCAACGCGCTAACACCCGACTTTAATGGATAGTGGGCCTTATTATTCCATTCGTGAACCTGCCTTTAGCTTGGGTAAATAAAATGCATGCAATTACTTAAAAACGCAGGTCCAAGATGAATGCAAATATAGAAATACCCCACTTTGCTCCCTTGGGCAAAGGCAGAAGGGTGCACGGGGGACGGAAAGTGCGGAGAAGGTTAAGATATTTTGAGACGTCATGCTGCGTCACGGTTGAATCAAAGCGTCGTGATCGAAAACAGTTTTTTTCTGATTTTATTCAGCAACTGATTTTGGAGATTTTCCCCCGATATTGTTACTAAAAAGGTATATTGCTGCGTACTTACGTATGTTTTTACATTGTAAAATTACACATGTTTAAATACACAAGCTATATATATAAATATAAACCTCATAATATACTAAAAACTACCACACTTTTGTACAAACGCCAACTCAGTTCACGACCTGTATTTATATTGAACCATATTACAATGCATATAAAGTGTACGGTTGGCCAGTTAACTGTGTTGGTGATAATATCACTGTGTTTCAAAACAGGAAAAGAGGGAAGTCATTTATGTTTATGTTATGTTTACATGTCAAGTTATGTTTACATATTTCACCTACCTACCTACAATAGATTAGGCAGCAAAAGTACATACGTTGGCATGATTTTAGCAGGTCACTATAGTGATGAGGATTTTTTGAAATTTTTGTGGAATTTTTTACCTAGAGTTCTCATCACATTGCCGCCAGTTGGTGAGCCTTATTGGAGAAAAGTTGATTACAAAAATATTTATGCTAGCATGCCGATTTGATGATTTCAGCTCACTATTTGTCAATTTTACACTGAAAGATTATAAACCAATGAAAAATAATACTTTAAATTGTAAATGATTTTGACAGTTCTCAGTTTTTCGACAGTTTATAATATCGTGAGTAAGATTATAAACTGTGGTGTTCATAATCTAACGGTGTGATATCCAGTGTTCCTCCTAGGGGTAATAACTTGAAAAAGTGGATTTTTTTTTGTAGTCAACCGTATATGGCTCGTTTAAACTAGGCGTGCCGCCTAAGTTGACGGACCTGGTTCAGGCAAGTGGAAACTGGGCACTGGACATATGTATTAAACCATGGAGGGATAATTTTCGTCGCTAAAGTACAAAAAAATAAGAATATTAATTAATTTATATACGTCAGTATTTTATCAAAATGTAAGAGGACTCAGGTCCAAAACTGAATGGTTTTATAATAACCTACTTATTTCCGATAGTGACATTATTGCACTTACTGAAACCTTTTTAAATAGCTCCGTCCACGACGCTGAATTATTTCCTCCTGGTTATGTGGTGTTACGAAAGGACCGCGCGGGGGACGCCGGATGGGGGGGCGTATTACTTGCGGTGCGAAGTAACTATTCTGCGCGCCTAATTACTGACATTGATGGTATGTGTGATGATATGGAAGTCCTAATAGTCAAATTAGAGTACAAGTGTACACAGTTGTTATGTTGTGTTGTTTACCTTCCGCCGAGTTATAAAGATGTTCAGTATTTAAATGTTTTGAATTGTCTAGAAAATGCAATATGTAAATATTCAGAGCTGGATGTGTTAGTGTTAGGTGACTTCAACCTTAATTCATGTAGTGTCCACGTCTGCCAAATACACCAATACAACAGCATTCACAACAATCAAGATGGCTTACTAGATTTGGTTCTTAGTGATCTGGGCGAGGGGCGGGTGCACGTGTCGCGCGCTGCCACAGCGCTGGTGCCGCCCGACAACTACCACCCGCCACTCGAGGTGACGCTGTCGCTACCGCGTGCGCGGGCGCGTGCGCGGGCCAATACCGTACATGTCCCCGCAGAGCCTTGTAATATATCTCTCTCACTACAATGGAACTTTCGCAAGGCGGACTTTAGTGCACTATATGCCAGTATAGCTGAAATTGACTGGAGATCCGTGTTAAATTCTAGATGTGTTGAAAGCGCGACGGAGGCATTATATCTTAAATTAAATGAATGTCTCTCTAAGCATGTCCCGATTAAAAGCCGCCGACCACCTGTTACAGGAAAATACGTCTATCCGACTTGGTACACTCCTAAAATTGTACACACTCTACAAAATAAATATTTCCATTTTAAAAAGCATAAGGAAACCGGTTCCGAATTTAATAGAGAAATGTTTAAATATTATAGAGGCCATGCTAAGTTTTTGATCGATATGGAGTATAAAAGATATAAGGAAAAAATTGAACGAGACATAACTGACGATCCGACAACGTTCTGGAAATACGTAAAAAGCAAACGCAAAGACTTGAAACGACAGGAAGACTACACTTACTTTGATAGAACAGTTACAGGACAAGATGCCGCGAATGCTTTTGCAGATTATTTTAGCTCTGTGGTCCATAGTCAGGTACCTCATTTAAACGCTGAAGAAGCAGCACGGGACAGCGCAGCGAGGAGTGGAGGCGTGCCAGACTCGGCGCGGGTCGCCGTGGACGCCATCAGTGTCGCTGACCTGCGACGTGCCGCCAAGCGACTCAAGCCGCGCTCTTCGGTAGGGCCGGATGGAATACCTCCATTTTTGGCAAGGGATTGTATATGTGTCTTAGAAATACCACTTGTTTATATATACAATCTTTCCCTGCAATGCGCCGTATATCCGTCGTGCTGGAAGTTATCTAGAGTAACGCCTGTACCAAAGAGCAGCGAAGGATCCGACGTGACAGGGTATCGGCCTATTGCAGTGCTGTCCGTGTTTGGCAAATTATTTGAATCCATTGTGGACCATCTTATCACACAACAGATCACAATTAAACTGGATGACGCTCAGCATGGTTTTCGTCGAGGTCGGTCGACAACGACGAATCACGTCGTCTTGGTCGACTACGTAGCTGAAGCTTTGGATGCTCGAATGCAGGTAGATGCAGCTTACTTCGACTTTCGCAAGGCTTTCGATCTTGTAGATAACGATATCCTCCTGCGCAAATTCGCAGATATAGGATTTGTACCTAGGCTCTTAAAATTCTTTGCCAGTTATCTACAAGATCGAAAACAGTATGTCAAACTTACTGGATTCGAGTCTCAAACATACTTCACTCGTTCTGGTGTGAGTCAAGGCAGCACGCTAGGACCTACCCAGTTTTTAATAATGATTAATGACTTGCCAAGAGCCGTCAGCACGGCTAAGTGTTTAATGTTCGCAGACGATATAAAACTATTCCACAGTGTTAGGGACAACAATGACCGAGTACGTTTACAGAATGACATAGACGCTATTGCAGAATGGAGTGAGAACAATCGACTGGACTTTAACGCATCGAAATGTGAATATATTACTTTTTCTAGACTCCGCCAACCAATTGCTACCGAGTATAGCCTTCGCGGCATGCCACGTTGTATGGCAATGCTGCCAGCCTTCTGGGCACGCTGCCCTCAGAAGGTGATTTGGGCCATTTTTTTATTTATAGTTATTTTAATCCTAGTTTATAATTAAGTGTTTAGTTTTGTATTTTACTTTAAGGCTGTTACACTACCCAAATGAAATCTAAAATCGAGCCCCTCCACACGCCACCCGTCCCGCCCCTCGACACAGTGACGATACAACAGCGCCACGTAAGAAGTGACGACTTAATGAACTAACAGGACACTGATTTGTAAAACGTAGTACTAAAGAGCGAAAAAAAGCATAGTGGTTGTTATAGATGGCGTTAAAGTTAAATTGGAATAATAAAATAAAACCAAGTGTATAAAATTATATAATTATATTATTTTATTGAAAACAACTCTTATTTCAAGAACATTAAAGTTTTTAAAGGGTAAATAATATCAAAAATGAAACTTCTATAAGTTGGTACAGTTTTCATTTAAACAAATCGGCAAGTTTTATATAATATCATTATTAGGTACACCTAATAATGATATAAAAACTATAGGTAACCTCTGCAGGTATATCGACGATATTTATAAAAAGTTCATCAGTGGGCATCAATAAAATCTAGTATTTTTTACGGTTCCTAAGGATCGTAGGATCACTTTGTTGTCTGTCTATTTGCCGGTTCAAATAACACAGTTAATTACATTCTACTTATTTCCCTTCCAACGAAGTGTAATATCAGGTAAATATTGAGTTTTGATATGTTGATATGTATGTTTTGATAAATATGAGTTCTTTATATCCCGTATTATTTAATTTAGTTTTGTTATAAAGGAGATTCTGTTAATAATTCAACATAATTTGTCAAAGGCTTTTTAAGCATAAATGCACATTAATATCGATATCCCGGGATTGGCAATCAATATCGGAAATCAATCCCGGGATTGAGAAATGTCCTATCCTTGCTTGCCCTGCCCATGTTTTAACCTAACAACAAATAATAAATCCCGGGATTTGATGATGAGTGATTTTAATTTATATTTATTTTTTATATACCTTGAAAAAATATCAAATGTTGTTACAGCGAATGAAATTATAAGTACTATTTATTTTTCAAGTCAAGAAAGCGCAAGCCGCGAAAGACTCAGTGTGGTACAGCCACAGATATAGGAAATTTAGTATTTTATGTTCTGAGGGTACCTACAGCAGAGCCAGTTGGTTCTGGTCAGCGGGTTGCCACACCTTGTACTCTTCGCGCCTGCATTACTCCGCCACGGCTGATGACATGGTGGAGTATATTTACCAGAAGACTGGCTACTCGCTGGGGGTTTTCCAGCTGCATTTGCGCCACTACGTGCACTTCACCTCGTTTGTGGTGCGCGTGCCGCGGCCGCTGCAGGAGACCATCGCGTGCGCTGACTTCTGGCCGAAGGGTGTCGTGTTTCGGCGGTTCCGGTTACCGTTAGCTTTTCGGTGAAGGAAAACATCGTGAGGAAACCGGTCTAATCCCAATAAGGTCTAGTTTTCCCTCCTGGTTGGAAGGTCAGATGGCAGTCGCTTGCGTAAAAACTAGTGCCTATGCCAAATCTTGGGATTAGGTGTCAAAGCGGACCCCGTGCTCCTACAGGGGCATTACCGGGAATAACGCTAAGAGGTAAATCTATAGGAATTATTACTATGATCGTCATAATTGATAATAAAAAATAAAATCATACAAATTAATAGCACTGCATGACTTCTCAGCCTTACGGCTTCATGAATTCGTCCATGCAATATATTGTTATGATGATACCTGCCGCACCATCACCGGATGCCTCAAGCCTACTCCACTCAACAAGCTGTACCCACTCGAGGGAATCGCCCTCCCCCCCCCCCTGAAATCCGTAGAGAGTAGGCAAGTGCCGTGGAAAAGGGGAAACAGGAGACTGACAGGCGACCACTGTGCGGTTATAATCCGCCATCTGCCCGTCTCAAGAGCCGCAGGAGTTTCATGCGGAACACTAGCCCCCTGCAAAGCGACCTCTCAGATGCTCGCTGCCTGTTATGGCGGACTCGATGCCCACCGCCCGACGTCTACGTGCTAGCTTCGGAACAACTGCCACCCGGCCACAAGGAGCCATGGCCCATCTGGAGGGCGCTAAATAGGCTCAGATCGCATGTAGGCCGCTATAAGGAAGACATGGCCAGATGGGGACTGCATCGTGGCCAATCAACGGCGCAAACCATGGTGCACCTGATGGCGTGCCCCACATGCCCACACTCCTGCTTGGAACACGACCTGAGAGACGCGACTGGCAGAGCTGTCCACACCGCTGGGCACTCTTATTTGAGGAACCTCGACACGAAGAAGAAGAATATATTGTACTTTCCAAAAGTTTTTTTTTATTGGGACTGGAATTTCGAGACACAGGCCCCGTCTTTCAATCCCTTCAGTAGTTTTTCATATAGGGTAGGCGTAGGCCCCATCACATATGTTCAATAATCAACAGAATTTCCTTTCTAATTAAAGTAATGTCCCCATGACCCATCTTTTTCATTTTGATGGTGCTAGCCAACTGACAATATCTTCATAAAAAGAAATGCCGAATTTCTCTAGGTGATCCCTTAATACTGTTATAAGTAGTAGTAATATCCTTAAAATGACGAAAATGTACTACAAGTACCTAAGGGATTATTGACACTGGGTTGTCTTTTCAGTTGGGATCAGTTTTATTTTATTGTTAAAATAGAAAACTAGTCAACACTCTCAAGAAAAGGAAATCCTTCACTTTTGTGTAGGGTATAATAATATATAAACTACCTATCAGTTTATAAAAAATGACGATAGTATGGATATAAGGTAAGGCCCGGGATTTAATTTCCGGGACTTACACAGGCAACCCTATTGCATTTTATCAGTGTACATTTACCTCTTCAATAATCTTGGTCAATATGAAATGACTGATGAGGGGCCTTTATTCCTTATAATGTAGGTAGGTATCTCGTATGATATCATTGATGACATTTTATTTCGTTTCGGCAATCATTTACTAAGTAGGTGTACTTGTAGCAATTTAAGAAAATAAGTACAAAACATGCCCAAATATTTGAGAAGATCAATTCGAAGTTCGAAACATAAAGAAATAAGCATCCGCGCCGATGGAAAATCATTTAGGTATCTAACCAAGCTTCGTACGGCGCGCCGCCGCTATGGGTAGGGAGGTATATATATTTATCACAACGCACGAAGTTACGCGCGACATAGGCAGGAATTTTTATATTTATAAAGATAAATAAAGTCTATTTGAACTTATTCGTTACCTACTTTAAGTGTCAGCGGTCGATAAAATCGGAGATTCCATTTGCAGTCTGTACCTAAATAAAGATAAATTGTATTGTTTTACGTAGGTAGGGGTAAAAGAGCATATAAATCAAATAATTATACTCACTCGATGTAGTCCGAAGAATAAAAAATACAAAAAGTATAAACTCGCTGAGATTCGAACTCTCGGCACAATTGAAGGTCGCCTTTATTCCTATCGCTGAAACCATTGCGCTGCCAATGCTTACCTTGGGCAGGTGAAATTCAAAAGTATATGCGTATTGAGGATTGTAATGTTTATGCTTAGTAATTATGAAGCTAACCAAAAACTCTTTTCACTGTTTGGGTCATTGTCAGATTTAGGTTCGCGTCTTTTCGGTGGACATTGCCAAAGTTAAGGGCTTTAAAGCCTAATTTTTGGTTGAACTCTGAATACGCATAAACGGCGTCGCCTCTTCTATAATTCTATACGATAAAAACATATTATATCTAAACTTAAGCCCTTAACTATTGACCACTGAAAAGACGATTTTTGTTTTACCGACTGACAATGACCCGTTTAGTAAACATAAATTTTTACTTACGTTAGAACCATTGCTTTTTGGAATCTAATAAATATCTTAAATTACATTTTTTTGCGAAAAAGTAGTACAGGTCCGTCTGGCACGACCGCTCAGCGATCACTGTCACATTTCGAAAGAGTGACGGAGAAAGACATTGGAGGCCGTAAGTCGATATCTTTATACGATTGAATTTTACGATGTTTATGTATTATAAAAATATTGCCTCAAATTATTGAAATTCGGAAGCTGTCAAATTATTATTTTGATCATGACTGATTTTGTTCCTTGTTTTGTTTCATAGTGTCACGTAGTAAATAAACAAGTAAAGTTGAAATAAACTTTCAAATTGGAGGTTACTTTGGGAAAGAATTGTATCGAGCGAAGTGTTACGAATCGAATATCGAAAGCTGTGCTATTGAAGATAATATAATCAAGAATGATATATATTTTTCACAGATCTAGAAACATCATCGTTTCGTAGAAAAATAGAATAATTCTTGGGGTATTTTCGCATATCTGGCTCTATGAGCGGCCTTAAGGTATATTATGTTTTTCTTGCTTTTACACTAGCTACATGTTCGATTTAGAACTAAAATTCATAAAAATGATATCTCCATCGACTTCAAGACGCAGTGGCAGGCTGAATTAAAATTATAACGAATGAAATATGTAAGCGCGCGCACACCGTATCTCCGGCAGCTTTCATATTTCTTTGAGTGAGCTTTTGGAAAGTTTACACTCGACACAGATCACTCTAAATTAATATAGACGGAAAGCAATCTTCTAAATGTGTTGCGAAGGCTTTTCAGCATACACCTTTACTCTTTCTTTACAAAATGTATGTTAGATAATGTTATGATACAATATTGCAACGTGTCTACGCAATACCTTACGTAATGAACATACTGCAAGTGCAAAAATCGGTTTAAGGCAAGTCAAGCTCACACCGATTTGTGATATTTACAATACGATTATGTACCAGAGGAAACGTGTGGGCGATTGGCTAGCAACCTGTCACTGTGATATCTAATTTTGTCGATCTTTTATACCCACATTTATGCTAAAATCGGTACTGCAACACAAGGTTACGCAAGCTAGCAATTACTACTAGTTTTTACCCGATTGCCGAAGAAGAAACCGATGAAAAACTGGGTCCCAAATACACTGTCAATACACTGCTTCATACACCAATACGATTTATTCAGTTAATGTACAAATTGAAATAGGAAAAATCTTAACAGCGTGTTTTAGGATTGCTCATATATGTGACAGCGACATCTAGTTGTGCATAAAATGGAACAGTCTTTTTTTACGTGGAAAAAGTCGAGGTTTCGTTTTTTAATAAATTTTAAATAAAAGCCAAGATTTTTGGGTTCATTTTTAGTGCGAAAATAAAACGATGAATACGTCAAATATACAAACTTCTTAACTTATATACATGAAGTAAATGCAAAGTCGTGGGACACTGCAAAATGTGCTAGTGGCAAAATAAAGAGAAACGCTCATGTGCCGTACGACTGTTAGTAATGATGCACAAATCTGTGAATTATAATAACAAGACGATTAGGAAATATCCCTTGAGGAACACAAAAGTGTTACTAATAAGTGATTCATATGATTATTGGCACTGAATAACGGGAAATTAAAAAAATATGTATCAGTTAGCGTGTATTAACAAAAATTAGCCCCGTGTCAGTTCTGTGACGACACTTAGGTATTCAGTATTTATGAAAGTAATTTTTTCTTTTTAATTTCTAAATGATATGCATAATCGGGTTATTTAAGAGTCCGCAGTAAGCTCGATTCTCAATACAAACGTAGTTACGCTCTCATTTTAAAACTACGTGTTGAATTGTAACGAAACTTTTCATGTACAATGACATGAAGTATTATCCAGTTCTGTAATTAAAGCATTTCTCGGCCTTAAGGCGCCGTAGGTTCAGCGAAGTGAACCGAACAGAGTTTTTGAAACAATATAATGCGTCTGTTTACAAAAATATGGTTAACAAATACGAATAGTAATCTTGAGGCTTTTCTACAGGGAGATCAGTGAATCGAAACATGATTAGGCAATTTTTATTTTATTTTAGCAATATTTCCACAGCGTCATGTCTTACAGGATATTATTATGGGGCAAAGCCGCTGACATAAATTCAATTTTTGTTTTACAGAAACGTACTGTACGTAACATATATAATTTAGGAACACGAGTGTCTCTAAAAGACAAATTCAAAGAAAAGAATATTCTCACTGTTGCTTCCCAATATATCTACGAAAATATAATGTATATATAAGGAAAAATATGCACATGTATAAATTGAATAGTGACATACACAATTATAATACTAGAAATAAAAATAAATTGACGATTCCGAGATTACGTTTAAATAGAGTAAATAATTTGTCATTTATGGGGAACAGTGTGCGCTTTTATAATAAGTTACCATCTAATTTAACGAAATTGTCAATGAATAAATTCAGGTCAGCTTTGAAACGACAGCTTTTACAGAAAGCTTATTATAATGTAAAGGAATTCGTAGAAGATAAGGATGCATTTATGTTAAAATAGAATATATACATATAAATATATAGTCATAAGCTGACACGTAAAAGAGCTAGCATAAGCCTATTTACAGAATAAATGTTTTGATTTGATTCGCTTAACAGAAAAAATCTAATAAAATAAAATAAAATATAATATTTGTAACAAATTAAACACAAAAGCTAAAAATATTAAAATTGCTTCTAAAAATCGGGAATATCATGTAAATCATGTTTGAGAGAACTCAGTGATTACTTTTTTATCTATGTATTTTTATTTATAGGACCAAAAAATTAAATTTAAAACATATTCGCGCTTCCGAGCACGCACTTCCATCTCGCTCACGCTTATGCTCAGTGAAGACCATGAATCTACGGCGCCTTAAACTCAAAATATGTCTTCAGATTGAACCTGCAAACCAAAGCGGAGTTCGTCGTTCTTTGTTTGTCCTAAAATGTTTTTAATGTCACTCAAGTCACATCCGTCTTCAAAATATTTTTTCTCATGATTCACAAACACGTAACTAGCCAAAAAATGTGCCTCGCTAGTTTCCTCTTCCTGTAACATACTTTTTATAACAGCAATAGCAAACCTTTGTTTACTGTAGTCAAACGATGTGTAGTCAATAAAAGTTATAAAATAGTCCATTATCTCTTTTCTATATATTTCCTTTAAACTTTGAAAGTATTTCCCTTGTAATTCTTGATAATCACGAGCTATGAACTTCCCAAAGATTGCTCCAAACATTTCTATTCCTCTGTCGAGATTCTGTGTATTCCCAGTGTAAAAATCAGGCTTCTGACTAATACAAAGTCTGGCTACTTTGTAATATAGCATTGTTAAATGTAACTCAATGTACACATCAAACCATTTTTCAATAGGCATCATAGTGTGCATCCAATCTAGCACTCTTTCAAATAAAGGCATACACGACACATATTTGGCATTCATAAATACCTTATTATATTTTAGGGCTTGCAAAAATGTTTGCAATGGCGCCGTCAATATGTTTTTATTATCCATGGACCCCTTCCACCATCCCTCAAACCGTTGGAAAAAAGTTTCTTCTAGTGCGTTTATTCTTTCTCTTTGAGTTTCTTCGGAATCACAAAGAAGTAAGTACTTTGCGATGAGCCTTACATACAGATAAATTTTTTGTTTGTTGTCATCATTATCTTCTAATAATTCATCATGCAATAAATCCTTTACGATACTAGAGAAAAATTCTTCATCTATCTCGTTACATACATTTTCTATATAAAAAAGCATGCGCAGTACCTTTCTCGCAGTGTCTTTATTTTTCGTGTCTTTATCTATTTTTAAAAAAGCTTTATAAACAAGAACACAATACTCAGATTTAATTAATGCAGGCACTGATTTGACATCTCCTAGACTTTTGGAGAGTCTTTCGCGTTTTGAATAATCTATTTCAGTAATTAACGTTTTCACTGTATCCCAGATAGTATCAAATTCACCACCACATTTTCCGAGTTTTAGGTACCGTAAAAACATTTTGAGAGCTGCGCCAGGTCTTGATTCAACCATTTTTTTATAAGCAGAGCATTTTGATTCTTGGTTTTCTGTCAAGGCAAGTGCTAAACGTATTGTTTTAGACCCCCATGTTATTAACTCTTTAACAATTACTTCCCGGCGGTTTCGGGGGCAGACGGAAACTAAATTAGCTATTGCTTTTACTCCGGCCGCATGCCAGCCGAAGACTTTCAAATCAACCCGGGGTCGAGTGTTATGGATGTTTGCCCTTAATGCAGCCGCTAGACTTTTTTCTGGTGATTTTTTCGGAGCATTATCAAAGGTTTTTAAAAAGAAAGTAAAGTCTTTTCCAGCCAGTAATGATAAGGGCTTTGCAAGGCAGTTATGTGGACGCGTCCCTGCTAAGGTTTTAAAAAACGTATAGAACTGCTCCGCCAAACCCGCGGGCTCGCCAAAATATATAACTAACTTTCTAAAATATTGCTCGAAACTTGAAGCAGACTCATATTCCAAAACTTCCTTCAATCTATTAAAGTTTATAACTGAGATATCATGACGTAAGGCATTCATGTAAGACTCATTATTTTGTATAAAATTAAATATTTCTTTGAAAAATCGTCTACGGGCAACGCGTGCATTAAATAATCGAATTAAAAACCATTCAGAAGAATCTGGAACTTCTTGAATAAATGTTGCTATAGCGTCAATGAAACCAGGAAATTCGTCAAATGGGATCTTGTACACATCAAGTACGTGTACTAACTGTTCCAAGCGTGTCTCTTTCTCGGATGCAGCCCCAAACACAGCTGCAGCAAGCAATAATTTGGGTAAACTAGTTCGGACTAAGCTGCGTTCCGTTCCGTTTAATGAATACTCGGTAAAGTACGTAAAGTTATCAAAGAATAACTTTGTAGCTACCTGATTACATTTCGAATTGGTAAGGAGGTGTCGCAAAACGACGGCATGCAGTCCTTCAGTGCAGTTAATTTCTGAGGGCCAACCATCTAAGCCCATTCCATGGGCCCATTCTAGCAAATAAGTCCATAAATCATCAGGCAAACGCCACACGAATGCTCTTTTTACCAAGCTTCGGACGATAGCCGCACGAAAATGTACAGGCTCGTTCCTGTATCGAGACAAGAGCTCCAACAAAGCCCTAAGACTATCTTCTCGTCCGCCTGTCTTGCTAATCAGTACGAGCATCATATATTCCCGGTTTTGAAGATTACTCTCAGCCCTTAGACGTTTTCGAAGCTCAGAGAATGTAGCTTCGAAACCCACAAAACGATAACGATCAAAAAGTTCATCAAGTAGTGTTCTACATTTTGTGATTTTTTCGTTGAGTGAGCGTTTACAGCATTTTTTCATAATTAAACGCTTTGGCTTACCTGAGTTAACGAAACCGTATTCTTTGTCCAGAAAAATACTATATCCTGGAATCTCTTCAAGAATTGGCGACCTAGGTGGAGTGAACGGCCAGTGTTTTATTTTGTCTCCTAAGGTTTTATCGACGAAAACAAGTTTTTTAAATGCTGACCTTTCGTCCTTATCAAGCCTTTTGATCAAAGGTTCTACCTTTTGATACGTGAACCAGTTAGTCATATACTCTGATCTTGCTAATTTTAGAACAACATCTCTAACTTCTTCGTGGCTCAAGTACTTCGCTAAAATATTCATATCTAGTAACCATCCTGTGTACAACTCAGGCTTACGAAAGAATTGATTTCGATGATTAACCATTATATGCTTTGTGATATCTGGTCCATAAGCTTGAAATTTATTTACATTAAAATATTTTTCAGTAACTTCAAAAAATGTATCGGGATCAGATTTAAGAACGTATTTTAAATTATGGAAGTATGACTTTTCATCGTCAAGATAACGTTTTAAAACACTTTTATTTTGTTCTAATTTTCCATAAAATATCTTGTTTAATTGTGGGCATCTTTCGCTGAGTACTTTTAGATTGAATGCATCAATTTTATCTATAATTTTCTCAAATTCCTCAAGAACATATTCGTTGGAGCAATGCCAAAGAAATTTGATGGCTATTTTAAACTCATTTTCTTTGTAATACATGTAAAAATCTTTACATCTTTCTTGGTCGCGCAAGTGATGTTGTATCCAGTTCTGCATTTTATTGACGGCAGTTGATGTCATCTCCGGAAATAGCTCACTCTCCAGATAGTTTGCATTTACGATATTTTTGTATTCAGATTCCAATAGCCACGTACATTTTAGAGATCTGGAAACAAATAGCGGGTCTGCATCCTTCAGATTTTCGATGACGTAATCGAGGTTTCTGTATTTTGAAGCCAGATCGATTTTAAAGAGTCTATCCACCGGTAATGTTTCGGGAATATCTTGTATAGTCTCAAATGGCACTGATGAATGGAAAGCATCTCTCACTAGTGAATTCAAATGACGATGTCGCTCTCCCAAATTGTTTCCCGATAAAAATAGCGGGATAAATTGCGTCATCTGAAAGTAAAAAATTGCAACTTAAGTATAGTTTGAATTTTTATTTCTCTTATTTTCTATCCTGACGTGAGTGAGATGAAACAAATATAAATAATTGAATGACGATGGTTCGGTTTAATAAGGATCCATTAGCCTTTATATCAGATTTAATATTTGTATATTACTTACAGCAGGCAAAGTATAACGGATATTTATAAACAGTCGGATTTCAATTAGGACACTGCAATAGAATTACTCATAATTACTCTTAAATAATGTCGTTTAAAAACATGTTATTGTACAAATTCCACAGCAAACATTTCTTAGATTACGTCAACATACAATTCAATCATTCTTACCTTGAGAAATCAAAAACACATAAATAATGATTGTCTGTTCTAAAAAAAATCAGTAACACATCACAATTTACTCTTTCTTACAGTCTAAATATAGAAACGACTTTTCTGTACAAGAACTACAGCTCACTAACGATTTTAGTCGCCTTTATGATTCAGACGCCGTCAAGGTCGACAGTGTTTTTATAAACACTATGTTTACATAGAATCTAGATGCTATGCGATTCAAATAACAAGGTTAGGACTTTTATTAGCGTACTCGTATCTTGGCAACTCCAACACAGTTATAGAGTGACCGGAACGCCTATTCATTCCGGCAGCATCTATACATTCATTCATTCAGTCTCTGGAATCACAAGAGTCCATAGGCTACCCGGTCTGCTCAGGCAGAACCAATCAAGTTTGCCACCGTCAGTTTATAAATTAAATTTTTCTTTTAATTTTTTTTGACTTTTATAAACACGTTTTAAATGTGCAACTATACTTATATAGCTAATTTTCCCATAATTTATATGCTTAATTTCCGTCACAAAACTGACACTTAGTTGTTTTTTGTTAACGGGTCATGCTAATTGGGTACACATTATTTGAAAATGCCCACTGTTATGACATTTATTTCGAGTCATGACATGAGCATTAATTATATTGTTAGACGAGCTTTGGGAATGGATCTCAGTTATAAATAATTTTCTGTTTCTGTTTCTGTTTTAGAGTAAAACTAATTGACAGTTATCCTTATCGTGGTCAAATAATATCTACTGACAATAGATTTTATGCAGCTGATGAAGTCATTTTAACACATGCATTTTTATGCATTCGCCTTTGTTTATGTGACTAACAATTTATTACATATTCATAATGATCATACGTCGAGCAATTTCATGCGGATGACGTCAAACCACTCATAGGTGATTTCAAATAGTGTTTTCATAAAGCACTTATCATCTATCAACCTCTTTAATTAAACAATATCGTCACTTGAAATGACCCGAGTGCAAGAATAACATAAATTGTCGGTTTTGATTTTTTATAATATATATATATACTTTTATTAGAAGCTACGGTAGCCCAGTGGTTCAGGCGTCAAGCGGCGGTCGTGGGTTCGAATCCCGGCTCGCACCAATGAGTTTTTCGGAACTTATGTACGGAATATTTACCGTTAGCTTTTCGGTGAAGGAAAATATGAGGAAACCGGTCTAATCCCAATAAGGTCTAGTTTTCCCTCTGGGTTGGAAGGTCAGATGGCATTCGCTTTCGTAAAACTAGTGCCTATGTCAAATCTTGGGATTAGGTGTCAAAGCGGACCCCGGGCTCCGTTGGGGGCATTACCGGGAATAACGCTAGGAGGATGATGATTAATACTTTTATTATAAATAGTCGTAGGGTATACAGCAGTAACATTTATTTTTTTACGACTTCATCCCGTCATCCTTTATAAATACATTATTCACGATTATTTTGTTACTTCGTCCGATATTTCAAACGGAAGTTTAAAACAAAACATCATCTTGTGTGCAAAAGTATGTAATTTTTACGTCATCCGCATGAATTGTTCGAGCCCTGATAATGATAGATGTTTATTATTGCTTAAAGAGTTGACGGAGTGGCTGGACTTTTTATGCGCTAAATATTGAATGGAGGTTACAATGGGGAGCGCAAAGTAATACCTCATCTACATCATAAGCCATATACGTCCCACTGCTTGGCAAAGGCCTCCCCCCCTCATAATAATTCGCTTTAAGGAGAATCTTGTACAGTCAAGTACAAAAATATGTATCTATAATATCCTCTCATAAATAAGTACCAAAACCAACCAACCAACCAAATTATTATAAACAGACGCATTATATTGTTTCAAAAACTCTGTTCGCTTGACTTCGCTGAACCCACGGCGCCTTAATCCCCTGACTTAAGAGTTATGGGACATATTTATGAGTAAGTTGTATGCACCTATATTTTTACACTTGACTGTACCAAAAGTAACAAAGCATTTTAAGGTATTATAGTTAGGATCGAATAGATATGAAATAAGACGTACAATATGTACAAAAGATGTTCGTTACAATCAGATGTTAGCGTAGTGTAGTTTAATTCTTTATTTCTTACTAACTTTAGAGAAGTTTCTCTTCAAACCGTACCGTCATAATCATAAGGCAAGTCCCGGCAGTTCATTGGCTACACGATCGGCGGGTGAACCACGATAAGTTATTGAACAGGTGTGAGGAGCGTGCGTTATTGGTTCCACGATGAAAATAGCTCTTGAGAATGTATTTACATGACCTAATTATCTTTGTTTGGGGAGGCCCTAATTTCATGACGCGGTTTTTCGAAATTATAGGATGTCATTAGATTTGTCTCGAGCCCCTAGCCTTCCCAAGTTCCCACTTAGCCATTCCCAAGAACTCTGACGTGAAAACTGAACCGCTAATTTATCAGTTTTAATATGTGCATTATTGCATTGGAGTTATTTAAATAAAGAATTGCTTTATGCTTACCATTTATTTCCAACTTGTTTAGATTTATCGATATATTAGTGGAAAAAGTTATACTTAACAATCCCAGTTCTCGAAGCTCAACAGTAGATTGTGTCTCAAGGGAGCAAAATTATTATATTGACAGCTAGGGCGTGAATTCGTTCGTTCATTCGTGGATTTTGAATCCTGACCCGTACCATGGTCGGCCTTATCACGCGATAAGTGACGTCGTCTCGTTCTATCGAACGGTGTCGGACGCTCTATCTTGTCACTTATCATGTGATAAGGCCAACCATGATACGGGGTCTGAATGAAACGAAAGATTCGTCGCCTAAGATGGAAATTATTTTGGTACCGAGTGGCACGTGCTTTTCACACCTTCTATGAAGGAAATTGAAATCAATGAGGGGCAACAATACTCTTTTCTGAATAGCAAAAACAGGGAAGAAAGTACGAATTTGATCACTCATTTGATGGCAATGACTCTTTTCTGAACAGTAGCAAGTCTATCACATAACGCATATTGCGTCAGTCATCGTGAGGTAGATTTAAATAAAACTTTTGGTATGGGAAAATTGAGTTGTCCTTACATGCGTTCGAAAATTTGCGTGATCACCCCTCTGGTGTGAAAAAACTTTATCTCCACAGGAAGATATTCGTTCCGTATATTTTGAGAACTTCGGACAGCTTTTATACAACACTTTTTTCCACCCCTAACTATCTAAACCTTGTTAAATATTATCGATTCATTATCGAATCCATTACCAACCAATAGTTATTCACATGGTGTGTCTTTGGGGTACCACCCTCCGTTTAAAAACTGATCGCTTCCGCTATTTTACTTGTTATTCCTAATAATTGGTGTTTGCGCGTCTGTCAATGTGTCTGGAACACGCAAACTACATCCTTGTTGTTTTTGGGGTACGGCCTTTAATATTGGAAGGGGATGGATAGTGATAAATTGTGAGCAGACTTCACAAAGAGCTGTGAATTTCTATCTACCTGTTTTTATGCATGCCATAATTATGATTGATCATTCTTTACCAACTTAAGTGGCAGTGGGCAGGGCACATAACACGTAGAACCGAAGGCCGTTGGGGCGGAAAGGTTCTCGAGTGGCGACCGAGTACCGGAAGGCGCGGCGTAGGTAGGCCCCCCACAAGGTGGACTGATGACCTGGTAAAGGTTGCCGGAGTCCACTGGATGCGGGTGGCGCAGGACCGGTCACTTTGGCATTCTTTGGGGGAGGCCTATGTCCAGCAGTGGACGTCTTTCGGCTGATATGATTATTTACCATGCTGACCATTTAAATGTCACTTTTTAAGTTAAAAGTAGTAAGATATAGTTAAGAGGCATTCCCGTTTAAATAACAAGGTTTGATAATTGAAGTGCGAGTTGGACTAATGTACAGTTTTTGATTTTTCCCTGTACTTGTATAAAATGAAACGAAATGAAATCTTATTTATTTGCGTTAAGGCTGCTTTCACTTGCACACTAGGGCCACTGGTAAATAATTGTGATTATTTAAATTTAACGATAGATATTAAAAAGCTGCTATGCACTGTATTTTGTATTTAAGTACCTTGTGAATACATCAAACTAGTTTTTTATGTTTCTGGGACAGTTGATCTCTGAACTCAAAAGAAAAACGGCCGTTTTAACTTTGGACGCATATATTGACGAATCCAGCAACATAAAAACTAGTTTGTTGTATTCACAAGGTACTTGAATACAGAATACAGTGCATAGCAGCCTCCTTTTTTTAATATTTGTCGTTAAATTTAAATAATCACAATTATTTACCAGTGGCGCTAGTGCGCACGTGAAAGCAGCCTTAAGTGCGATCACTTAAGGCTCGCATGAGAGTTATGTGAAATCGTCCAACACATGCTTATTCCAGCATGCAAATATTACGGCGTCACAAAATTATTACATTCACTTTAAACCTACAATACATTCATATTCATATTCATATTCATAATTTTATTGAAAAAGCAGGTAGTTGTTTAGATATCAATTAATGTCAACACTTCAGATTATTATTTAATTCAATAAGACGATATTTACTTGCCGAATTCCATAGATCTGGGTCACGGGAAAGCACCTACCCTATTAATTTTGATTCACTTGAGATTGTCAAAATATTATTTTTTTGGCATAAACGGCTTTTCACGTTACTCAGAAGTTTTTTTTTCACCACTTTAAGGGACTGTAGACCTGAGTAGAGGGTTTTAATTTGAACTCGATACGTAAACGCGTTCTCGAGATGAAGGGTCTTGACAGACAGACACACAAGAACGAGGTATCATAGTACTATACATTGTCTTTCAAAGAATAGGACAAATAAATAACAAATTACATCTTAACGATTTACCAGAGTTGAATGGATAAGAACTATTATGTTAAAACTACATCGTAATTGACCTTCGACGTGAAATGTCTCTAGCGCTTAACGGTTGAGACCAGATACATATCGAAATCGATTCCTTTTCGTCGCTGGCGCTTGTAAACTTACTTCGAACCTGAGTGCTAGAGATAGCTTCTATAGCACGACTTGAAAGTCTTGAAACGCAACGGCCACTAACCACAATTCGTTGCGCGTCTCGACCGCGCAATGAACAGATAAAACGCTTGCCGCGCCTAATTTTCCGCATAGGCTTGAATAAAAATTTTGCGGTCGAATAACGTCAGGTGAGGTAAAACGAAGTATCACATTGGTATTAATTGAAACCTATTTATTAAAATAAACATAAGATACAAATCTACTCAGTCCTAATAAATCAGAGCCTCTTATAGAACATGAGCTCCTACTACATGAGCTTGGCGATTGGGGCATCTCCGGCGACGGACTTGCCTCGTTTGTACTCCCTGAAGATTTGCCCGTCAATAAACATAAGTTACAAATCTACTCGGTCCTAATAAAGCCGAGTCTCTTGTAGAACATGAGCTCCCACCGCATGAGCTTGGCGATGGGGGCATCTCCGGCGACGGACTTGCCCCGTTTGTACTTCCTGAAGAACTGCCCGTCGACTTTGATGCGTTGGTCTGAGTTGTCCCGGGCTCCTGTAGTTTATAGAAAGGGATAAAGACAATCGTCATACAACGCAAAAGCAAATAGGTACTTTTCTCATTTTAAAGTGAAAGAATAACTAACGCAGTGTCTGTATTGATAGGTAAAACATCAAACTCAACAAATCAAAAGATATGATAGACTTGAAAGCTTCAAAAAATATGTTTTTTAATCGGTCAAAGGCAAATTTATTCTATTACTATCTATAGACTGAATGCACTTAAAAAAACAACTATTTAGGTACTCAAACGCAGTATTTCATGACCAAAACAGCAATTTTCGTGATTTTCCAAACAAAGATTATGACAATGTTAATCCTGCTTTCACAATTTCTTTATCGAATTCGTAAAAGGCTTTTGGAAAATACCCAAGCCAATCATGAATGAATGAATGAATGAATAAGATTTATTTTGAAACAACAAATATAAAACAGTGTAAAGAAGTCTTATATCTAAAAGTATTAGTTGTCTCACAAAAGGAACCCACTCAGCATGAGTCGAGGCAGACGGGGCCCCGACGCTGATTTTCAGTGGGTCCTGTAATGAGTACCTAACCTAAACCTAAAATTAAGGAATCGCGTTTAATGAACAGGCATTCATCATTTTCAGCCTGTAATCGCCCACTCCTGAGCATAGGCCTCTCTTCGCGTACGCCACCCTTCCCTATCCAGAAGTGACCCGCAATCGTCCTAATATCGTGCACCCATCGAGCTGGTGAACGGCCGACGCTCCTTTCGCCTAGAAGTGGCCACCAATCGGACACCCTTTTTGGTCCACCTATCATCATTCCTCCTGTCCCCTCCACAGAGTTTGATAATGGTATCTCCGACGCCCAAGCCAATGCCAAGGTGAATACCACAAACCTGCCACTTCCCCAGCGTCAGGTTCGCTGGTGGTATTGGAGGCTCGCGGGTAAAAAAGCCACCTCTTGGAGCCAAGGCCGTCGCTCTTCAGGATTTCCTCGATGTGGTTCTGTCTCTTCCTCGTTGCGAGATACTTTGGAGTGCTTTTTTTGGTTTTAGTGCTGGCTGGAAAGAAAAATGATTGACGCTCAGTTTGACCTGATACTTACTCAATTACCTCTGCGATCAAAATATGGACATAACCTGTAATTAAACGTCGTTATTGGAATGATTATTGAGGATGAGACTGGGTATAAATGATTATTTAATTAAGTCCGGAAAAGCGAGAGAATTTAGTATGAATGCAGAAATAAGTTGGAACAGACAAACGAAAAGTAAAGTGTTCCAAATGATGACTATTATCAAGTGAACCAGTAACACATATCTTCAGGTTTCTCAGATTATTCAGCTTTAGCATGTTACTTACTTCGCTTAATACCCCAGGCCCCGTATCATGGTCGGCCTTATCACGCGATAAGTGACATGATAGAGCGCCCGTCACTGGCTGACACCGTTCGATAGAACGAGACTGACGCTCTATCTTGTCACTTATTGCGTGCTAAGGCCGACCATGATGCGGGGTCAAAGTTGCTAACTTTAGACATTCCAAAGGTGGATTACTCTGTAGTATAATCAACCTCCTAGCGTTATTCCTATTGTGCCCTTGAAGAGCCCGGGCTCCGCTTTGGTACCTAATCACAAGATTTATCACAGGCACTAGTTTTATAAAAGCGACTGCCACCTGACCTTCTAGGCCAGTTATATTTGACCAGCAGCCAACGATACCCGTCATGTTCGACTTTTTACAATATAGCGTCTGGTGGCCGCCATTTTGAAAAAGTTTTGGAGAGTTCTATCTCGGTAAGTATTGAACCTAAAAAGCTGGTTCAGGTCTCAAATTCGAGCAACGTCTACATTTTTATAAAAAAAACTGCAAAGTTAAGGATTTATCTCGAGTTGAATGTATAAACAAATTATGGAATCGTTTACTCATAGAGTACATGTGACTGTTGAAAATACCAAAAAAAAGTGTTAAAATGTCGTGTTCTTTCGAGTGCTGCAAACTACTGGTAGTGGTCCTAACAACACATAAAAAAATCACAACTAGCAGGTTTGCGATTTTAATGTGTGATATTCTCACTGACCTATTCGAATCAGAGGAAAAACTAGACCTTATTGGAATTAGACCGGTTTCCTCACGATGTTTCCTTTCAATGTATTCCAATGTTATACCTATGTCAAATGATATTTCGTACAAAAGTTTTTTGAAAAACTCAGTGGTACAAGCTGGGGTTCGAACCCGCAACCTCGAGATTGCAAGTCACGTGCCATACCGCTCGACTACTACGGTGGCTGATGTCTGAAGTTTTTTTTTAATTTGGCAAAGCAGATGATAATCTTTGCTGGTTGGATGCAAATAATCAGAAAAGTAGTCAAATGAACTCACATGTCAAATACAAAACCCGGAACGCGTCCAAGAAACTTGGATCCCTCAAGTTACCGCGTCGCAGGCTTCGAGCGCTGTGCGTCGACTGGACCGAATGAGACCGAGATCTCGACCCCGAGTGAGACCGTGATCTCGACTTCGATCGAGATTTGGAGCGTGTTCGGTCAACACTGGCGCTCCGGGACCGCCTGCCTCGATGTCGGTAGCGGTGTTTTGGTGCACTAAAACAAACATCGTAATCATCAGGTCACATAACTTTGTGACTCGTAAAGAAACACTGTGAAACGTAGTAGAGCTATTAGTTCGTTCAAACAATGAAGTAGCTTCTATTTGCATTGGGCTGTTATTATTTACGCGTTCATGTGTGTCATCTCACCTCTCGCCTAACGAAACTAGACCTCTACCTACGCTTAGTAACTAAGAATCGCCCCCTCAAATTATATTTGTGGGTGAGCTTTCAGGTGAACTTAAAACAAGTTACAGAACTGGACAACCAGAACGCAATATTTAAGTAATTGAGCACTTGTTTACAAGATTTACAGATGGCAATAAAAGCTTGTACTAAAAATGATTTTACTGACAGTAACTTATTATGGTGTTATTGCTGAAACTACCTTGTGTTCCTAGTGGTCAATGGCTGCATATTATAGTAGTCGACGGCATCCCCATGATCCTGGCCTCCTGGCATGGGGTACACGTAGGGAGTCCCGTAGCCCTCCATGAAGATATATATACAAAAAAGTTGTTTTTATTTTGATGACATTGAATTTTGCTTGCGGGTGACACTGTCAAATTTTGTTTTCTTTGTCAGAAAGGAAGGAGTTTGTATGTATTCTTGTATAGACTATCAAGCGTACTCTTTCACTTATGGCCATCGGCCCTCCTCAGCCTCCAATTAACAAGTTATGGTATTTTTTTATAGTATGGTAGTGGTGAACAAGCATACGGCTTGCCTGGTGGTGAACAGACACCACGACTGTAATAAAATTGCAGACAAGCTTACTCCAATTTACATAGTACCAAACTAAGCAAAGCTTGTAGGTACTAGGTAAATAATAACGACGATAACCATACTTGTATAAATAAATAAATACTTAAACAAATAGGAAACATCCATGACTAAAGAAAAAATATTCGTGCTCATCACACAAATAAATGCCTTTACCGCTCGAACCCAGGACCTCTTGTATCTTAGGCTGGGTCACTGGCAAGACTAGCGTCCTCAATATAATATGCTAAGTTAAATACGCCAATAACTAGTGCGTTCTGGAATTGGTTTATCTTTATTCTAATGTGTGTAATGTTCCCTCTCATACATGAGAGGAGGCCTGTGCCCAGCAGTGGGATGTATATAGGCTGATGATGTGTGTATGTGTGATGTGTGTAATGTTAACTAACGAATCACAAACTTATTAATTGCTACTATACGACAGTTGATTGCTAGCGCATTAAATAATAACAACAGAATCAGAAATACCGGGGAATACCTAAAACAACACTGATAATCCAAATTTTTAATTTCCGGATATAAATCAAATTACGACAATATTATCGTTAAGACTAACGACATTTGAAACTTCAATTCCGAATCGAAAAAACTCCTATTAATTTGCCGATGGCAAAAAGAACAATTAAAAGTAAAGATAAATTAGGAATCTATTCTTGCCTAATGGTTCGCTCCATTAGAGGGTTCTGTAGTACTTTGAAAAGAGATTTTTTTGCCCCCGTCTGAAGTTTAAGGGGAACACTGGGATGTAGATCTGTGACTCAATGGTCGTCTGGAAGAGACATTCATACAATATAAATATACTAGCAAGGAAAAAATAATTGATAGGATTAGTTACAATAGTACATTGTGATACAATACAAGTGAGGTATGTTGATAATTACATCAGAGGCGAAATTGTTCACGCGAACCGCAGGTGGCGTGATAAGGAAGCCGAGGATGTAATTATCAAAGCTCACGCTTATCATACGACGTTTTTCAACACATTTTGGGAGGAAAAAACATTTTCATAAGATGAAAATGTTATAGGCCTGCCAAATTATTTTCTTTACATTAAGTAAATCATTAAGATGACAACACGTTTTTACTCACAATTGCACATCGCCAAGAATTTCCAGTGGCGTCCATTCTATTTATCACTTTTCTAGTCACCACGAGTCAACATTTTTGATAATAACCAAACACGCATAAACAAATTTTACAAATATTTGTGAAATAACCAGTGCTGGTTAATGTACAGCCATGATAATGCACGGCCAAATAATGTACAGCCCAATAATCCGCGTCCATACTGTACGTGGATTATCAGGCTGTACATTATTGGGCCGTGCATTATCACCCTGAGCAAACTTGGTCCGGGGCAATAAATTGGAAGCCAATTTCGTCCGGGCTGATAATGCACGACTCTATAATCCGAGTCCACAAAAAGTGAACGCAGATTATCAGGCTGTACATTATTGGGCCGTGCATTATTGGCTCCCAAATAACCTATAATGGCGCGCAACAGTTTTTTTCGTGAAGTTTGCGCAGTGCGGGCCCAGAAATCTCTAAACAGCCAATACAAAATAAAATAATATTTTCGTTTTAAAATGTTATCTGTATTTAATTCATGTAAAATGTTATCAACAGTGAATAGTTTTACTAAATTAAACGTTTTTATATCATATACAAAAATAAATAGTCAATTAATTAACAAAAAGGATTTAAGTTGGTTAGTCGAGTAAGAATCCATTTGCCGAGAATTAAAAAAAAAACTGTAAATTCTGTACAACCCGGGTTAATTTAAGAATGCACCGTGTTCATGCATATATATCTTGCTGCAAGGTGCCAATTTGACTTAATCGGTTGTAATGTTATACAACACGCGTGTTTAATATCCGGGATTGTGAGCCTAAAAGCGAAACAATAAGAGGTACGTTACGAGCAATTGTGTTGAAAAAATATTTTTACAAACTTTTTTTTAGTTTCACCTGTCCGTAATTAAATCCTGCAAGTTTTATTTTATCCACTTCCCGGTTTCCGATTGAGCTGAAATTTTGCAAGCATGTATAAATCGGATGACAGTGCAATATTATTATGACATAGAGCTGATCTGATGATGGAGCTGGAAGGTGGACATAGGAACTCCTTAATTAAACGACGCAACCTCATCGAGTTTGGGCTTGTTAGAATCGTCTCAATGAGTAGTGTACAGAAAAATACAGTTGGCAATAAAAGCATTTACCAAAATATATTTTTTGATCTCTTTAGTGAGAGAGTTTTTAAAACCAGTTCTTCTCGAGGCAGAGGTTTTCTTTCATGACCGGGGGTCTTTTATTGCACAAAACAAAAAAGTACAAAAGGCGGACTTAATACATCAAGGCATACTCTTTCTCTACATGAATAGGTTTTTTAATTTTCATAGGTGCATGTAATAGGCATATTAATTGAAGAATAAAATAACTTTGACTTTGACTTTGAAAAGTTTCTCCCATGTTTCTCCACGTCATTTTTTAATGACATTTATTTAACATTTCATTTCACCAGCAAACATCTAGTTGATGTCAGACAAAAAGCATTGCATAATTACAAGTAAATAAAGGACATACTCGTATGCTTTATGGTCGACAAAAACGCGACCATGGTAGCTAGCCTGGCCTGTGGAAAAGGTACTTTTACTATGCCATTTACACCAGCACAGTCATTGGACTATGCATATGTAAATGACATGGCGCGAGCCATGTCACACGCCTGCACGTCTGTTTTTTATTTTATTTATTTAAACTAGTTACACAGCATAACAGAAATGTCTAAAAAACTGTGAGACTATAGAAGAATATTTACAACATAATTTAAATTATAAATATTACACAACAATATATTACATAGCAAACAAATCGCACTCGGGAGCTGATGCAATGCAAGGAGCCCATTCAGAAGCTGCAAAGGGTGAACTAGCAGAGAACTCCTACGCGCCACAGTTCGTGACGTTGGCACTGCCAGTAGACAGCGTTCACGAGGGCGGAGGCAAGTTTTGGTCAGTATAGGAGTATATAGGCGTACTAATTGCGCCACCAAAATCAGCACAGTCAGACTCGCTGCATCAATCGCCTCTATCATGAGACGGCCGCGACTTACCCTCGATTTTTCTCGCACTATACCTATTGGTCTGAGTGTTCTAATAAGATAGAGACGGAGGTGGAGGGGCGCGGCATAGCTAAAGCTGCGAACTTTGGAAGAGGCACTACAGCGACGGAGACCATACACACCATAAATAAATCTACAAAATTACTTTTGTTGTCACCGAATACTTAACTTAAGTATACTTAAAAAGCATCGTTGGTCAGGCTCTAAGGCGTAAAACATAGGGATAATTGCGTCACTTTTCGAAGGAGCGTTAGGAAAACTGCCATTTACCTTCGCGAAAATTGCATTTAGATCTACTTGGCGTATGTAAGCGTTACACAATGGACCAGTTATTATCGTTCAGCAATCGACCATTAAGGCGGTGCATTAAAAATTATCGCGTGCTTTGAAACGCCGTTCTGACTAGATTAAGACACAATAAGGTCTGATTTTCTGATAATAATATATATATGATTCTTGACTCTATGATTGTTTATCTGATTAGATCGATACGTGATTGCTTAAAATTTCCACGATAGAAAAACTCTAAAGTTGGGTCTGTATTGTCTTTTCCTTACTCAGCCTACTCATACGTTACATTAATTCACGACACAATCAATATAGAATTGTATCTCATCTAAAATCTCACTTCATGAAAAAATAAACATTCACTAAGTTAGGTATTTATCGAAATTTGTCCAAGAAACCCATTGCCGAAGAGTGTCACATCTCTTTTTCTCATGCGCGGAAGGCATAAGCGTGTTTCTGTCTAGGGGGCGTGTTCGGCTGAAATCAAGGCATCCCCTTAAGTCAGTAGCCGCAAGCAACACGTTGCGCACGTGTGCGCACCGCAATAGTGGAAAGACGATCATAGTCGGCCGCGGCCGTACTGAAATCGTATATTTACTCAAGTACATACATGTCTTCTCCCATAATTATGCTGATCCAGCCATTCTACATCCGTCACGCAAATGTTCGCCCGTTCCTTAACTTTGCTTTGAGTGGTCCATTCTTCATTCCACTCCTTAATATTCCGCGAGTTAGTGCTAAGCATGCTTTGCTGCTGTGTTTAAAAGTTTCAGCTTAATATTCACACGCTAGTTTTTAGTTGTGAGTTGAACCAATACATTTTAGATGCGAGAGTCTGAACATACGGCATGGAAAACGTACGTATTCTTGCGATTCCCGCTTAGTAATTATAGGCCACTTGATCTTCCAATGCGTTCGAAACATGTCGCCTGCATCACTGTAGATGAAGGGATGTTTATGAAATAACGAGCCCGCATGGCAAAGAAACCACGTGGACCCACCGGCTATAATGTATGTAACGTATGTTTAAACTGTGACTTACTCTCGGAGGTCAAGATCCCCTTAGGGTCCCTGGGCCAGTGTAGTAAGTAATGTCAAGGCCTCCACACACCGGCCGCGATTGCGGGTCGGGCGCGGGCCCGCGCAAGTTGTAAAACATTGAAACTACACTTCAAACACACATCGAACGCGGGCCTGCGGCGCTAAATTATGACTCGGGCAACACGGTCGCGGGTCGGGAGCGGCTCGGGTCGGGCGATTGATATCTATCTCACTACCAACGCTTTTAATATCTCTATCACACAGTAGCGCGGACCCACATTTCTGCCGCCCCGGACACGCGTTCCTGCCGCGGCGGGCCCGCGCTACTGTGTGATAGAGACAGCGCTCGCCTGCGGCGTGAATATATACCGCTTCAACCGCACCCGACCCGCGCCGCGCCCGCCCCACGCACACGCTGCGCACAACCCGCGTTCGATGTGTGGAAGCCTTAAGTATGTTCATCCTAGCAGGGAGTTGCAGCGAGGCGGTACGCATGTAGTACCGCATCCGTACCGTCCGTAAAGCAAACATTTAAATGTAGGTGCGCTGTAAAGAATCTGTATCGACTCGACATTCAGTGGTGACCGACACTTAACGAGATCACTCCGGCCCCGCACTGCCAAACACGGAAGTAGCCTACTCTCAAGATTTTATTAATTCGTCTCTAAAATAACATACATTTACTCAATCCAAACTACTCCAAACGAAACAAACTTTCAACTGCAGGTTTCAGGTGGGTATTTTAAAAACTGAAAATTCTAACTAAGTAATTGAAAGACTGTCAAAGGCAATACATTCGTTATTATTTACATGGAATGTGTAGATTAAGGCTGGGTTGTAACTTGCACCAAACCGTCTATAATCGTAAGCGGTGTTCGTTAAAATCTGAATGTATGGAAAGTTTCAAAACGCTCTGACAGCGGTGGTAGAGCGGCCCGGCGGCCGGTTGTAATGTTTTAACGAATACGAAGGGGTACCTACGCACAGAATACCGCACCGCGCCGCGCCGCTCTGTGCGGATCCCTTCATAACTAGCTCGAACAGTAACGCCGCCGTCGCTGTAAATCCGTTTCGGCCTTAAGGCGCCGTAGGTTCAGGGTCTTCTCTCCCTCTAACTGAGCAGCGTGAGCGAGATGGAAATGCGTGCTCGGAAGCGCGGAAATCATGTTTTTTAATTTTAATTTTTTAGCTGTTTAAATAAATAAAAAAGTAAACACTGATTTCCCTCAAACATGATATTGCCGATTTTTAGAAGCCATTTTAATATTTTTAGCTTTTGTTCGTAATTTCTAACAAATATTTTAAGTGTATTTTAGACCCTTTTAGACCTATGTTCGTGATTTTTTTCTATCGAGCGAAAAATGCTTAATCATGTTTCTAAACACTGATTTCCCTGCAGAAAAGCCTCAAGATTACTATTCAATTTTTTTTAAACCATCTTAATATAAACAGACGCATTATATTGTTTCAAAAACACTGTTCGCTTAACTTCGCTGAACCTACGGCGCCTTAAATATCAACCTAGGTAATTGTGGTTCAACATTATGGTGTAGTTTGGTACAGCAAAATCATTGTTTTAGGATATCTATTATCACATTTTATAAACGTGAAAGGCCGTGCTGATTTTCGGTCTTCTTACAATTCGCATAACTACCAAACAGATGTTGACGATACTATACACTTACAGCAATTGTATAGCTACAATTTATACACATACAAAGTCGCAGTAGTATCATTATAGTATTTTATGAAAGTTTTGATGCTTATGTTTTGGATTTATTATGAAATTATACCTAAGTAAAATATTTTTCAGACAGATGGCAGTGCTTAAGCAGGAATGACGAGACTTATTGAAATACTAACTTTAAGACTTTTGATATTCCATTTCTAACAAGTCAATGCCGCGATCATTAAAAAATAAAAAAAATTGAATAGGCAGTCGTTCGAATACCAGCACGAACATCAAACAAAATAACACGGTGGCAATAGCCTCGAAAGTTCTCGAATCGAGTGGCAAACTGAACGAAACTGAGACGCACTTTCCACAATCCTCGAGTGTTTTCCAACGGTACTTTGGACCGAGTTAAAAGGGTCCCTTTCTACCCCCTGTCGTCTGAAAGGGACGTAAGCGACATCGAAAGACATATTAATTTATTGCTTTTTAAGCTGGCTAAAGGCGTTGTGGTTTAAATCGATAGCGGAATGGGAATAAATTGAGATTTTTTTCGAGAGTTTTGTGGATAAGGCGGTGGAGTTTTAAATCTAGAGCTCGATCTGGCTCGACGTATCGATATCATGTTATTATTGTGATATATGTTAATGAACCAATAAATTTTACTTTCCTTATTTTTTTAGCATTATTTCAAAAGCGTTTACACAAAAAAATCACTTAAACGTTATCGCATAAAATCAAAATGGGAAGCAATTAAACAACCCCCTTAGGTACTGTTACTCGAAAGAAACTCGACTCGAGCCCAACTTACCACTTACTTCACAAGGCATTGTACTCGCAACTTTTTCATCCGACTTACATACATGAATATGGCTTTTGCGGCTTCCATTAGTAACCTTTTCTGAAGGTGGCGTTAGAATTTTGACTTTCAGTGGAAGCTATAAAGCGTCGTGTTCGAATGGGTTGGTTTATTTACGTTTTCATAATGGCTATTGATATTTATAAGTGGAATAATTTTATTGCGTAATAAGTTTGCTATCAGCGGGCCTAAGAAGAGCGTTGTGTAGAAAGGCAGGATTCGGCACAAGCATATTCAATACAAAAATGCTTGTGCGGCACAGTGCCGCACACCGGTGGAATCCCGCCTTTAGATCCGTCTATCTCGAACTCGCATACTTGCCAGAACGAGACGGATGTCTTATCCACAGCGATATAAGTTCAAACCATGCGACGCCCAAAGCTAAGAACTGATGGAATTTCGTGGTACGTACAGAATTCTAAAACCATGTACCGTAAACAAATCTACCTGACAATGCCCAGGCAATAGAACCGAACATCTCACTCACACAATGCGGCACGGATCCGACACGACAGCCACCCATGTCACGCCAACAACAGACCGCCGTGACAAATTCTAAACGTCTTTTATATTCTAATCTGCGGCTGATAAAATAAAATGCAATCTAAAATCAACCATAAAAATATGGGGTTAAAGATGGTGGTTGTGATTGAGCAGCGCACAGTGAAGTTGGTTTTGTTTTTTCTTTCGTGCATACCTTGAAGTTGCGAAATGTTTTCGGTTTTTTGTTGTGTCAAGATTTATGGTTTTTGAGGAGAATATTTTATACTAACATTATATTTTAATGGAAACAATAAATTTGGTTGTTATTTTGTGTTGTTTATTCCCATTTGGATTTATTCGATTGCTGCATTATCGGAATTATCAAAGAATACTTACCTACCCCTGTTTTTAAGAAAACCGCGGGTGTAGATAACTAATATTTAATATATTTACTCACAATCCTTAAAACTGAGGTCTTAAAAATAGGGGACAATCAAACCAAACTCAGGTTCTTTTGTTAAGGAATGGCAGTTTTTCAGCTTTAGCTCAAAAATCTTTAATGCTTATTTATGAAAGTCACAAAAATATACACCATTTATTAGATTTTCGGAAGGATTAACTCCGAATACATTCAGTGTATTAAAAAAAAATTATGAAACTACTACTTCCGTCATTCATTATCCTACTAATATTATAAATCCGAAAGTTTGGATGTTTCGATGTTTAGATGTTTGTTACTCAATGACTCTTAAGCGGGTCAACCGATTTTACGCGAAGACCGTTTATAGCCTGTACTGTACTATTTAGGTACCGTTGTAACTTTTTTTATGTTATAGGAGGCAAACGAGCAGACGGATCACCTGATGGTAAGCGATTACCGCCGCCCATGGACACCTGCAACACCAGAGGTGTTGTGAGTGCGTTGCCGGCCTTAAGATATGTTTGAGGATTCGCCGTGTTGACAGCTGAAGGAACAAATTCCCTCGCTCTCAACACGACGCATCCTCGGGAGCTCTGGCGACCTTGCTCACCTCCAGGAACACAACACTACTACAGAGCGAGTAGTAGTGTTATTATGGCTGTGGTCTTCTGCAAGGCGGAGGTACTTCCCCAGTTGTGCTGCTACAAATTCGAGCGGGATGACATTTCGCTGTACCCTACCTCACGGATATTATTCATATTGTATGCCCGAAATGGGTTGCGTTGTGTTACTCACATACTTTATTTTTACCTAATTGGTTAACGTTACATGTTTTCTTTCTTTCTTTCCTGGATTAAAATAAAGTATAGATTTTATAAAATAAAGCAGACGAAGTCGGGCGGACCTAGTAAATCATATTTCGCTACCCAAGTCCAATCCATTATAACGTAATCATTCGACTGAGCCTCAGAAATGTGTTTTTCTAGTAAGAAAAATAATTTGTACGCTCACGCAAGCTCCAGCTCCGTCGTAAATGACAGGACAATTAACAGAAGCAAAACGGGAAACATTGGATCATGTTATTATAATTAACAGTGATCGTAACTTTTGTAGCATTTTTGGTGCCGTAGTGTTGTTAACGGAATTGTTATAAAGAATTTCAATCCTAATGCTTAATTAGCGTTAATTACGTTAATATTAACCTTAATTAGCACTGATAATTAACTAGATGTGCCCACAGCTCCGCCTCCTTAGAGAAACCCCCGACATTTTCATTTCAAAGTCCAATATCTCAAAAACGGCAAAACAGATTTTCATCAAACATGGGTAAGAACACTCGGGATAAAATTATCTATGGCACAAAAAAATCGCATTCAAATCCGTTTGGGAGCTACGATACCCCAGACAGATACACAGTTTTCTTTGTTTATATTAAATCATTATTGTTTTTGTTTGTTGTGTTAAGTTCGAGGCAATAAACACTTTTTTATTTATTATTTTATTTTATTTATTACACCCCTTTCTTGCGTCGGGGGTTAAAAATGTTGTCTCACTCGCTCGCTAATGATCCTGATATGCTTTGCTCTTAATGGGTCGGCAGTCCGCTCGACTCTCTGTACAAACGTAGTTTGGTTCTTTTAAAATAACATGCTAGAACAACATGAAACTTTGTATACACAATGGACACCATATCTAGGTTGTAAACTAGTTTCTGGTACTAGAAAAAAATCGGGTGTAGTACGTTTTTCGTCTCTAGCCGCTTAATTTTTTAGAGTTGAACGGTGACCAGTTACTAGCTATTTACCCTATGTCCATATATGGGCATATGCTCGTGTGGCTTCACCCTTACACGTACACGAAAACTTGCGAAATGTATAGACCTGTATACTTGCAAAAATAAAAAGCGTATTTATAAAACATCATTTATCGCACAACAGGCACCAATCTGTTATACTAGTTGTACTTGGCCGGTCGTTAATCATGGCAGTAATAATGTGATTAATATTAATTTAGTAAAGGTGTCGGGTGGCCACACTGGCGCTTGAGAACAAGGCTTCTACCCGGTTCATCTTCTTCGTATCCTAAATACATTGAACGGTTAATCCACGGCGACTTTTGCAGCGTAACAGGCACGATATAAACGCGATACAGGCTTTGACAGGTAATCTATGGCTTTTGTCACGTGGCAGTCGCTCGTTTGTATCGCTGCAAAGTAGCCATGTGTAGCTATTTATATCATGGTTCATTGTTTTATGTCCGCGCATTTGTTTTGATTCTCGGCACGCAAACAGATTGAAATGTGACTACGACCAGAAGCAGTTCAAGTATGGACCTCTCTGTTTTTATGAATCAGGCTAATTTTGGAAGTGATAAAATATTTTTCCTGATCACTCTCGGTGACCAGCATCATCATAATATGATGTCATATTGTAGTACTCATACTATGTAGATCTACTGGTGTAATCAATTGATTTAGAAACATTACTGAAGTCTAGATCTGTCTAGGTTCCGACAGGAAGATAGGGTTGAAAAGTAAGTATAACCTTGTAAAAACGTGTCTTGCATTGAATAATTATTGATAACATGGTGGTATAATGCAATAAGATGCGTTACACTTTATACTATACGCTATTTTGAATGGCTGATTGGTCAAGTCATGTGGGTACAGTTGTTAACGCCTTAAAGTACAGACTATGAGAATTTCAGTAATCCCACAAAATCATTATCATTACAAATCGACGTCTCACAAACATACACCAATCTCGAAAACTATTAATACAAAACTCCGACGTGACAGCGAACCATTTGGTCATTTATCACAGGACAAGTCCCGCGATATTTCAGGGCGTGTGGTCACCCTAGTGCCTATGATGGATAGCCGCCATATTGCCCAATGCTGGCCTGCAATAAATCAAGCACCGTGGACGTAACAGGACGAAAAATTTGGCCGAGAATTTCGGGATGTCATGTGATTTTTAATGGAAATGATAACGCCTTGGAACTCGTGTAGTCAACATTTTATAATAAGAGTCATTCACGTTAAATTAAATTCGTGAGGAAACCGGTCTTATCCCAATAAGGTCTAGTTTTTAAGATAAGATGGCAGTCACTTTCGTAAAACTAATGTCCACACCAAATACCCTGGGATCAGGTACCAAAGCGGACCCTGGACTCCTTCGTTGACGTTAGAAGAATGATGGTCATCTACCTTAATTTCATAAAGGATTGTGTTAAGAAAGCTAGTTTTATTCCATTTTCTACGTGAACGATGTGTGTCCCTCGCTCCCAACGCAACCTATCTTCGATAGCTTTCACGACCTTACTTACCTTCTAAAACACAACTACACAGCAAGTAGTAGGCCTACTCTAAATGTGAACGAGATAAGACAATATTTATTATCGTCACTTTCGTGAATGTTACCCATTAAATAAAATTATTTGAACAGATTTTATCGCATAGTCATCATCCTCCTATTGTTTTTCCGGATAGTGCTCAAAAGAGTCCGGAGTCCGATTTGCCACGGAATCCCAAGATTAGCGAGGCACTAGTTCTACGAAAGCGACTCTCATCTGACCTTCTATCCCAGAGGGAAAACTACACCTTCTTGGGATAATTGTATAATTCATTGATTGCAATTGATTTTATCGCATATCATCATCATCATATCCCTCCCTCAAAGAGTGCCAAAGTGACCGGTCCTGCGCCACCCGCATCCAGTGGACTCCCGCAACCTTTACCAGGTCATCAGTCCACCCTGTATCGCATATGTTGAGAATTAAATACGTCCCGACGTTTTGAGTCCTTTTCCGCACTCGTGGACCAGGATTCAAACGGGTAGACACAATAGAGACGGGTTTTTATTAAATAAAACAACATTTCGCTACGCTCTACAATACTGCAATGAATATGTCATTCGTATAATAGAGGTCTTCGTCTGTCTGCAAAGATGCTTTGACCCCAGTCTAAGTCTGTAACAATAAATCTCGGCTAAGCCTACTGTCATGTCACGCCGAATAATTGTTCTGGATTTCGTTTATCTGTAACGACGCGAAAGACTGGAAAAATTGAGGGTTCTGTATATGGGTTTCTAATATAATAACAAAGCATTTTAGTACAAGATGAACGTCACACATTTTGAGTGTTAAGTACTCTAATGTGCCTGTGGTGCACGTAATATTTTTCGACAGTGGTTGGAGCCTATCAATAACGTTATATATATTATGCGCTGTGTCATTCGGAGGACTTCAAAACAAAATCTGCACCAAAATCCTCTACATGAGACTAGTTCTAAGGCCACTTACAAGCTTCTTTGGGGTATTTGGCCAAGTGCTATGGAACCCTCCATAAGAGCACTGACTCCCAAGATCTTCTTAAGTCGCCTTCTAAAGATAAGAAGACCCATGCAAAATATTCAGATCACATTAACCAATGTTCGAAACGTTACTCAAACGGAAACGGTTGCGGAAAAGACAACCTTCATGTACTTAAAACTTAAAGCTATGTGCCTAAAAAGTACCTGAAAAAAAATTGGTGCCTTTGTGTAGCGTGGCCACATTTACGACAATTTGTTTGAGCACTCTGCCCCACTATGACATATATCTGGGTCCATAAAATTCGTGATCCTATTTTTTTTTGTATTAACGTATTGTAGTCATAATCATCGCTAGTCCTAATTTTTTTCGTCCTAACTTTTTTGTTCCTAACATTCTGTAACTATCATTGGAAGTCATAATAATCAGTTGTCCTAAAATTTTTCTTCCTAATTTCATTACTAAGCACCTGCTTGAAGTCATAATTTTGTTAATCATAACAATTTTCTTCATAACGGACATAAATCATAATTTTGTTAGTCCTAATATAAAAACTAAGAACATACTTCAACTCCTAATATTATTTTTCCAAATGAATAAACGCTTTCACTAAGCAAATAAAAAAATCGGTTCTGGCGCTTCGCCGGCCGCTGCCGCGGCACGCTCGCTTCGCTCGCTCGGCTCGCGCGCGTAGGGTCGCGGTACAACTAACACTCCTCCTCGCTTCGCTCGTCGTCGTACCCACACGGACCTGCCTTAGGTCGTCCGTCCGCACAGACAGGCGGCTTGCTTAGCGTCTAGCTAGAGTCTTGTGACCACGTCTTGTACCAGGCGATAAAAAACCACACGTTTATTTACTTCGATAAGGCCAGGTAACATTTGTGATGAGAAATATTATGAAAAACAAATTTAGGATTAAAAAATGTACGACTAGTGTCATTATCAATTTAAATAAAACGGACAAGTGAATGTTATGATGAAAAAAATTATGAAAATCAACATTAGGATTTGAGAAATTTATGATTATTGTCATTATGACTTCGAGTAGTTATGACTTACGATCGTTAGGAATAAGAATTATTAGGACTAACGATTATTATGGCGTAAAATTTTATGAAGAACATTTTCGGACTTCCGATAATAGGACTTAAAAAATTAGGTGAACAAAATCGCCCCCCGATATATCTTAACTACGGCAATAAGTGGTACTGATATAATTTACTTTAAAAACAAAGGTTTAACCGACTTCAATTCAGTCCTCCGCCAAGCCACATTGAACATTTTTACATTTCCTTCCACTTTACCACAAAAAAACCAAATCGCTGTATGTGGGCCATTAATATGTATTCATCAACAAAGACCTTTGGCACTCCATTAGTTGCTATTTCAAAGGAATCATATCAGAATCTGTTACGTACTTTTATAGTTTTAAGTACTTACATCATTGGGTAGTATTGCAGGAGACATCTGTGGTCTTCATTATCAGTTTCACTTCATCACATCTGTGATTTTCGGTTGTGAATACATTAGTTATAATAGAATATACCGCTATATAATAATTACTACACGCGTGCGTAATATATTTGAGGAGATTTTTGAAAATAACGGGACCAATCAAGCATACATATTGTAACAAAAAATTTATTGTAAACTAAAACTCATAAATTACCGTCTTCTTCTTTTAAGTCGGTTATTAATGCCAACCATGCTACGCCCGGTCTATTCTAGTTCGATACTAGGTACTGCGACACGTTTACCCATAACGAAGGCTAACTCTCCAACCTGCCAATAAAAGGCGAACCACGGAACCCTAGGCCGCAGTCCGTCCGTCCGTCTGTCTTATAAATCGCTTTACATCTCCACGCGCAAACTTTTCAATTACAAGCGTCGAGTGGAGATTTTACGGAACACAGAACCATGACCCGTGGATGCGGTACGTTTGGGGTCTCTATAATGTCTATTTAATCAGCCCGTATGTACCCACTGCTGAGTAGCTATAGGCCTCTTCTTTATTAAGCCACTCTAAGGTACGTGGACGGGAATTATTGGGCCTTATGAAAATTCCTCGTATTTTTAACCGACTTCAAAAAAAGGTGGAGGTTCTCAATTGGACTGTTTGAGTTGAGAGTTGTCAAGCCTTGTTTATGGAGAGGCAATGTCTGCGGTTGCGGTACGAGACGCAGGTTGGCTGACAACTATGGAACGCCATAATATTTTTTGTATTCCGGAGACTTCTGATCAGTTCTAATGCGGATCCCGCACCCCCAATCGCTCCGCTCGTCACCACCGTCTCTGAAGACATGAAGAATATTTGAGCAAGCGTTTCGGCAGAATATTTTTTAAGCAAACGCTTTGAGCGCTGGGGCTCATATTATACTCAGACATATTTTGAATGTATTCCAACAAATAAACGATTTGATTGATTGATTTATTGATTACAGTTCGTGATGCCGTAAATAAGCACAAATCGTGGAAGTTAAACATTTGTCGATGGAAACATAGGAACTCGAGGATAACCGCTGCGAAAAGCACAAAAAATGTGTCCCCTCTGACTTTTGAATCACGGAATCGAACAATATATGCAAAAAAACGTAGGCGTTGTACTTATTTAGTACTTTAAACAAAATTTGTTTTGAATAAGATATGTCCCAAGGTTTTTAGTACCTAATCGGTGAAAAACTGCCTTTCCTAAACAAAACTGCCGCAAGTGTCCTATGAATACTATAATTTGTTACCCTTTACTGTTTCCTTTACTTTACGTTTTGGTGGTAAAATTTATACCGCATCCAAAGTTCTGACTTATCCAAATCTGCTCATAGCAATCTCAAGGAACACAGGCCTAATAGAAATTTGAATAAAATCAATTTATTTTAAAGCGAAACGCGTTATCGTGCCCTTAATAGATTGTTGTTAGAAAAACTTCAGGCCATTTCAAGTTAGTTCAATCAGAGATTTATGGATGACAGTCCATTTAGGATTTCCTGTTAATAAGTAATGTATTTAATGACTTATCTCGAGTACAATTGACAAATGACGCGGAGAAAAACCAGGAAAAAAGAGCCGGAAAATCACTTGGGATCAAATGCCATTCGACATTTGGCAAAGTGGCGCAAGGTGTTGCATGCGAATCCCCTGGAGTTGCAATCTTCCATAGGCTACGGTAGCCGCTTACCAGCAGGCAGGCCGTACGCTTATTTGCCACTGACGTGGTATACATTTAGGTTTATACAGAAACATTCTTAAAACAAATATAGGTAGTTAAAATAAATGAATAACTATGGATTTATTTTCTAAAAGACGATATGAAGACTATATTTAGGTAAATAGATAAATAGGTACATAGAAAAGATCGAAGTCCCGGGGACAAATTCGTGCACTAATAAATGCCGATACGGATTCGAACCCGGGACCACCACCTACAACTGGGTCACTACCACATAGCCTAATTACCATACCTAAATTGTATTATTTTAGTTAGTAACTGTTTTATTTAGCATACATAGATTATTTTCAGTCAAACATTTGTACGCCTGCGTGCAGGCTGAATACATGAACTATGTACACTATAGCTTAAGACCATCTATATATACTGTATTCTTACAAATAATTTTTTTGAATTTTGAATTTTAGGCCAAATGGCCGAAAATGTTACTAATAGATCAAATTATATTAACAATACTATATAGTTTTATTACTATATTAGTATTACTATTATTATAACTATTTTGTACGAGTGTAAAATATGTGTTACGCCGTGGAATCACCGGATGGTTCCATCGGAAGACCAGCGCTGGCCACCAGGCCAGCACAACGCTGAGATGGAACCATTTCGTGGCAATTTGTCTACCATTCTGTTTTTTGATTTATGTACATGTATGTGCTGTTGCCATGAATAAATATGATTCTATTCTATTCTATTCTATTCTATAGTAATAAATAGGGCTACAAATTAAACAATTAATTAAACCTGAGACAATGCTATAAACTAACCGATATAAATTAGAGCAGATGTTTCGTAACCGCGCGATAGTTCGTGCAAGATAAGCCAATGGCCTAGGGAGGTAAATTACAATTTCTCCTCGCCTACCTACCATTGGCTTGAGACTGTACTTATATTTATGAAATCTACCGTAAATAGACCTCAATATTTGATGTCGTGTAACGAGTTATATAGAGGAATTATTGCACAAGTCTGGAGCTATTTATTAAGTACTAAACCAACCTACATCATCATCATCATCCCATAGCGTTGTTCCCGGTTGTGCCCCTATAGGAGCTCCGCTTTGACACCTAATCTCAAGATTTGGCATAGGCACTAGTTTTACAGGCGTTATACAGGCGGTATTTTCTCTTTACACATCTACATACACTATACAGAGGAAAGATTTGATTGTTTGTATTGAATAGGCTCCGAAACTACTGAACCGATTTGAAAAATTCTTTTACCAATAGAAGTCAACATTGTCCCTGATGAACATAGGCTACTTTTTAAATTCATTCCTACGGGAAAACGGGTAATCCGTGCGAAGCCGGGCCGGTCAGCTAGTTACTATTATAAAAAGGTCTGTGAGATTGAACGTTTGTTTGTAGGACAGTCTTGAGTTTATTTTTTTCAAGTCACCTATGTAGAATGAAGCTGCCGAATAGACAAAGGCTATAATTTATACCGTGGCCCCCTTTTTTTTAACCCGGGCAAAACCGCGCAGAAAGCTAGTCTCTGACACAAAATAATTATACCACGGTTGATGCAATTTCAAGTTAACCCCTCAACTGCCCCGCGGCGTACAATAGTGCCCTAATTGCGTTTGCGCCGCTATTTATTTACTCAAACGATTATCCAAACTGCGTTAATAGCATCTGGCCCGTTCGCACGCGGAAATGACAGTGTGTGTTGCAAGGTGTGGATAGAGTTAGAACGGGGCAGAAGTTTCATTAAATAGCTTAAGAAGATTTCAGCAACAGTAACCCTTACATCACACGCAGCCATAAAGTGGTAGTTCCCGCTTGCAAGGCATGTGGAAAATCCTCCTAGCCAGAAGGAGGCGTTAAATGTTCTACTCATCACAAGCGGTAATAACAAAAGCCTCAAATTGCAGCCTTAATTGACCTTGCCTTTGGGCACCAAATACCTGTGATACCATCATCACTAATGGCCTTTAAGTCTATTATATACAGACTATACAAAGCAGAGTCGAGAAGGAGACATACACTACAAAATTTATTCATTTAATTAGACCAAAGAAAAAAATAATATCGCATACAAACATATACCCTGAAACCATTACACGCCGTTTGTTGAACATTTTCGTAAAAGTTAGTTTGGATCGCTAACTATCATGTCAACTTACGATAAATCTTTTTTTCTTCAATAAAAAATCTAAAAAAATATGTTCTACTTACAATTTTTGAAAGTATGAAGATAAAAATAACATTTTCTTATGACCAATTGTGTAGATTCGGTCTAAGTAAATGAGTACATTAACGACTCACTTTCCGCCCTTAGCCATCTCATTTCTTTATATTACATTCCTCGCTCTACACTGACAAACCTTCCAGTGTTAGAAATGCAATTTGTGTTATTGGAGAATTATGATCTACCCTTAGTACCCTTGGCTCTTAGCCCTTGCCCTGTAGAAAGAAGTATGGATTATGTAGGGAGCTTTTATTGCTCCTTAGCTCATATTGGGCCCCTCTTAATACAAAATTGTGGCTGAATGGTATGTGTTTAAGTGTTAGGGTTCTTTTGTTTCCCTGGACGAAAATGGATTTATAATGCTGATACAATAGAGATTAGTGTATAGTATTGCATTTTATTAAGCTCCAGGTGGAGAAGCTCAAGTCGATAAGTTATAGCGCAGTGACTACCATATGGCCTTCTGAACCATAAAGACTCCTCATATGTCATGTCTAAGCAAATGGCTACTGATTTCTTAAGTTTCGACAACAAGTATACGAGACCCCAGAGTTGCAAGCTTTCATAAGCTAAGGTCAACAGCTTACCATTAAGTGGACCGTATGACTGTTTGTTACCGAAGTGTTAGTAAAAAAGTAAACCTTTTAAAGGCATCCGGTTATTCATATCACATCATCAGCCTATATACGTCCCCCACTGCTGGGCACAGGCCTCCTCTCATGTATGAGAGGGAACGGGCAGTAGTCCCCACGCTGGCCCAGGCTGGTTATTAATATACTTGAACCGTATTAAATAGAAATTAAATTTATTCATGGTGGAAATATATTTCCCTCTCCGTTATAAAGGGTGAAGTTAATTATGACTACAATGTAATTTCTTGAACACACTACGTCATGCATCTCTCGAAAAAAAAAACAGTATTCTGATAAGATTAAGTTCATTGGTTTAACATATACTTCACGGTGTCATTTAACCTAACTGTGTCGGCACTGGAGATGAGGTACCTAAATGGTAATGACAGCAGCGGGATCTTGAAATTAGTGATCTTTTTCCGTACTGAGCCCGCAAGAGCTACAACAAACTACAGGTTTCTTCAAGGGATTAACTACCAATTATTTTCTAGTTTTTTTTGTCAGAAACTTGTTACAAGCTCGTGTCTTACTTTCTGAAGTGCCAGTAAACACAGAGATAATAATAAACTCTCAACGCTTACTTGCCCCACTAGCGGAATAAATAGTTAAATTGTAACTCATGAGCCCTCAAACATTAGAATTATCTAATGGCATTAAAATGATAATCTATTTAAACAGTGCAGTAATTTGGCAAATACATGGCTGTATCAGTTTACAGCAGCCGTTTGTCATTTGTGGTCCAATTTGATACCCACATGTGGTTCCGGTTGGACCACATTAATATGAGAACAGCGGAAACCCTGGTTGATAAAAATTTCATCCATTTCACAATCTTCACCCATTCATGGCAAATGATTCACCTATGAGCCAAGCCTCTACTCGTACGTGCGATTTCTGCTACAGCGCGGAATAACGTAGTAATGGGTTGACGCATTTGATGCCACGCAAGCTACGTGAGTCGGGACGCTACGCTCAGTAGCGGAAATTGCAAATAAGGGCGTGGCTCATATGCGAGTCGTTGGCCGTTGTTGCCAAAGGTTTCGTAACGGTTCGCTAGTAACGGTTAGCATTAACACCGCTTGTAGAAGAAAGAGCCAGCGAATTGAGCGTTCTTGCACCAACAATGGACCGCGAGCTAGCAACAGAATTTCGTGACCAATCGACCCTCGTGCGATATTTTGTGAGAAGGTTCAGAATGTTGTATCATGAAGCTCCGTGCAAGTCAGCTGGGGCTCCGTCGGGGGGTGGACCAGCAGCAGCCTCCCAAACTCGCAAGAAAAAGAAGAAAATTTTGCCATTTACTTTCGATTCGTATTATCGTATTATCCTTGAAATCATTACTCATAGAGTACATCTGAACGTTACTTTCGATTCATTTTATCATCAAATGATGGTTAATCCAATATTATGAATAAAAATAATCGTCAGCTGACTGTACAGTGGTGGAAAACCCGTCAGCTGGTCACACGAATACGTTAATAGTTATTTGTGTCACAAGGGAGCAAAATAGTATATTTACGGCGAGGGCGGTGTACTGAATCCTGAACGTAGCGAGGGATGCTACAATAGAATCCTGAGCGTAGCGAGGGATTCTAACGTAGGATCCTGAGCGTAGTGAGGGATACAAGTGTTTACGCCCGAGACGAAAATAATTTTGCTACCGAGTGACACATACTATTTTTCACACCGACTATGAGGAAATTTAAAAAAAGCTATTGTTAAAATATATCTAAATTATCTTAATTTTTATTACTAATTTTTAAATATTACGAAATATTTATAAATTTTTATACAACATTGTTATAGTTAAAACTTGAAATATGTTCGTTTTGAATCGACTACGATGAAATTACAATCGATTATTTTATTAACATCTGTGTTCAATTGGCACATTGCGTACAAATGTTCCAATGCCAATGTATAAATTAAAAAAGTAGCTTGAACAGAAAAGTAGCGTTTTGGTCCCTCTCGTCGTGGAGCAAAACTTACTTTTCCGAATGAAAGGTATGAAAAATGTATTCCTACTATAAACGCGCTTTCTTTACTATAAACGCGCGGCTTTTATAGCAGGAGTATATTTTAACATGTTCGTGTGACCAGCTGACGGGTTTTCCACCACTGTACAGCCAGCTGACGAGTTTGTTTCGTCATAATATTGGATTAACCATCATTTGATGATAAAATGAATCGAGGGTAAATGGCAAAATTCTCTTCTTTTTCTTACGTGTTTGGGAGGCTGCTGCTGGTCCACCCCCCCCGAAGGAGCCCCAGCTGACTTGCACGGGGCTTCATGATACAACATTCTGAACCTTCTCACAAGTAATCCCTCGGGGGTAAGTGACTGACAAAAAAAGTTCCTGGCTCGCGGTCTACAAGTGATCTAGAGCTACAAAATATGCTGAAACGACAGGTGACAATAACGCCTTCTACTCTGCTGAGGTGCCCCTTATGGCTATCTTACTCGTAGGTAGGCAATACCTGCATGAGTATTTAGACATGTGTGCTTAATTGTTTTAGTGTCCAATGTGGTGTATGGCGTAGATAGTGAAAATGAAGGATGAAGGGAAGGGCCTTCTATAATTTGTTAGTTAGTGTTGCCAGCCATGGCACACGTGCAAAAACTAAAACACATCGATATATCGGCCCTTCACATTTAATCAGCTGCAGAATAAACTAAAGCAGAACAGCTACCGGAAACGCCAATTTCGTTCGATCGTGTATCTCTAATCTCTATCTCGTTAATGCACATGGAATGTAATGGTCATATTTTGCAATTTTGTTTTCCTTTCATTAACTTCGTGACGTTTAGTTTGTTAACCGTTTATATCGGTCCTTAATCTGCAATTTTTAAATTATTATTGGTTCAGAATATTATTATTTTATTGTAAGATTATAATTTTTAGTGTAAATTACCGTTTGAAATGTAAAATTGCCCTTGTGTCCTATTTGCAGATCAAATAATTGATTTTGCTTTTTGATTATATTTTTTGCTCTAGTCTATTCGAGCAAAGAAGGGGAAATACCAGCAAAAAAAGCTATCGTTTCGCAATAGCTGCTTAGGGAGGCACGCCTGTCGTATCCGTAAACAGAGCGACATCGTGTCAGAATGTGTGGAAATCAACAGCGTTTAACAGAGCGCGAAATTAAGCCTGTGCACACTGTCTACCGGTCAGACCAAGACATTGCGCAGCGGCGGCAGTTTGTTTAATTCATTGCGTGTGATCTCAACTAACCACAATTCTGTGCGCGTCTCGACCGCGCAATGAATATAAAACGCTTACCGCGCCGAAATCTACACAATGTGGCCAGGCCGTTACGAATCCGCTCCCGCTCCACTCATCACCCACACCCCTATGCCGGCCAATGTTAGTAATACACATAAGCGAACCACTTATTTGTCTCACACGATCACGTGCCAATTTTATGGCATAGCCAATCGTAAATTGAAATTGGTGCACGCTGTACGGATGCCGCGTATATCATTTAGTATCAGGATTTCGGCCGGGATTAACCCAGTTTATGCTCCTTTTTCACAAGAAAGTAAAAGACGGTATTACGAGCGTGATGTTGGGAAATGGGAGATGCGATGTTTACGTACGTCGTGTACTGAAGGAATATTGTGAGATAAAAGTAAGGAAAAACGGGTTGTTTTAAGAATATAAAAAGCGACCAAGTGCGTGTCGGGCCATGCGCAGGGTAGGGTTCCGTAGTTGCCCGTCTGTCACAGAATGCGGACTTAAAAGGGGCTTTTGGGGTTTTTATTATAGCTTACCCTCGTAAATAATCGTAATGATTATTGTTATAACACACCAATGTATAGGGTCGTTTCGCTTCTTCGGTTAGCGACCACCTGAAGGACAAGGTTTTTTCTATTAAATATAACGTGCCGTGAAAAAGCAACTCTACCATCCACGGTAAAAGGTTCAAATTCCAATGACAATGTATATGCACCCGAAATTAAGTGCATTTCTTACCAGTTAACTAGTTATGTCTACTACTCATTAACTAGTTATGTCTACTTAACTGTGATAGTTTTCCTTTTAAATTCATTTTAATTTTTTCACATCCCCAGTAGTTTTAGCCGGCAGGGGGGGAGGGACACATAACTGAGTTGAAAAATAGTTTTAGAAACCCCATAATATTTTTGAACAAGCTATCCAACGATACCCCACACTATAGGTTTAAGGGGAAAAAAAATACATCACCAATTTACATGTAGGGGAGGTAGGAACCCTAAAAAAAATTTTTTTTCAGGATTTTATTCTACTGTTTTGTCGGCGTGATTTGTTTATATACCCACGCCGAATTGCAGTTTTCTAGTTGTAAGGGTTACTGAGCTACGCCGAAGACGGACAGACAGACGGACGGACATGGCGAAACTATAAGGGTTCCTTGTTGACTACGGAACCCTAAAAATAATGAAAGAAAGATGTAGCAAGCTTTTCAATCTTGCACCATTTTTGTAACTAAGGTATATGTATATAATAGAAAATAGGTAAGTACTTATTTGCTTTTCGGAAAGATTACATTAGATTCAACCAACGCAGCAGGCTAAATTAATTGAGAAACTAAAACCTTTAAGGCATTTAAAGTTCGCCTTTGAACATTAATTATGTTTTTTTTTGTATCTGCTGTTTTCCACCTATTTTATACATTAATACCTCCATACAAAATTATCAATTAAAATCAAACCCAACCTAAAAACCTTTACAGTCCCTAAACAACACAAACTACCCAATTCCCCATCAAACTAAAATTATTCCCGAATCAACCCGGACGGCAATATTGTGAGTTGTAAAATTATTCACCCCGGGTGGGAAATGTGGGAATTGTTGTTTAATTTGCCGTTAAGTTTCACGGCGGTTGCTAATTTATGGCGATGCGACACCCCGAGGCTTTAAGGGCTTAGATGCAGAGGTAGATCCGTCAGTGGAATGGGAAATGAGTTTGTATGAAATGGGGTTGGTTTTTGTTTTCACGCTGATTGGGGCTTTAGCTCGTTATCTAAGCCTTTATAATATTCATACCGTGTTAAAATAGCTTACCTCATATTTTTCCATATTATTTGTTTCCAGTTTCCCTTATAACTGTGTCCTTTGTGTAATCATGTCTTTTACAGAGTACTCGTAATAAGAAATTGAAAGGATTTTTTTTGAATTAACTACGGCCCTGTTGCACAGTAGTATGTCAACCCACATATTTTCAAAACTCTTAAATGTACCTTGTGCTTTATTTTAAAGTTATTATCTTCATTTTCAAGTTCTTGCGGGTTGGCCGAGTGTCCAGTTTCCTAAAATCATAACAGGCACTGCAGAACGGTGCGCGAGTTTTTGGATGGCTGCATCATCATCATATCAGCCGAAAGACATCCACTGCTGGACGTAGGCCTCCCACAAACAGTGCCAAAGTGACCGGTCCTGCGCCACCCGCATCCAGCGGACTCCCGCCGCCTTTACCAGGTCATCAGTCCACCTTGTGTGGGGCCTACCCACGTGCTATGTACCTGTACCATCTACGTGCTATGTACCTACCCCGCCCACTCGTTTATCGATTCGGAGGGCTATATCGGCAGGGTGAATGCAATCATGATATAATAAGACTTTGGCCCAGAAAGTGGGAAATCGAGCATTAAAGCGGTTTTTAATGAACGAAACGACCTCTGTATAACTATCATATGAGTGTACCTATGTGCGTTGTTTTGGCTGTAATATGCATTTTACCTACTAAACGGCCAATCTTCAATCATTGCTCAAGGGACGGAGACGTTTAGATTTTTACCTAACGTCCGTACAAAACGTTACGCAATCGACCTTGCAGCAGGGTAACACGTAACGTACACGCGCTAGGACAGTTTAACTGACATTATACCATGTGTGACATTTAGATCTCTACCTTACGTCACAGATTATATAATAGTTCAAACTCAAACTCAAACTCAAAATTATATTTATTGAAGTAGGCCCAGTAACAAGCACTTTCAAATCGTCAGGTAGAAACATAATCTTAAGCTAATTACTTAGAGTAATTTATTAAACATAAAAAGTAAAATTTATATGAAGTATTTAATTTTTTTTACAAAAAAATAGTAGTCTAGAATGTTTCTAGAAAGACAATCTAATGTCAAAAATAAATAAAACGAGAAAATTAATTAAAAACACAATGTCAAAATTTTCCAAAAGGAATAAATAAATTATGAATCCAGTCAAAATTAGTCCCAAGAGGTTTTATCATTCATGTAGTCTTGTGCGCTATAATATTCTAGGAACTAACGTACGAATACGTTACGTGATCGACAACGCATGTCCGCACTGATCCGCACGTTAGGTCTTAAGTTTAGAAAAGTAACGTTTAGACTCTAAACGTTACTTTTTGTTCGGGAAAATGACATTTGAGTTCGAAAAGTTACGTGCTCCTTTCCAGTGTTGATTTTGCGGTGCCAACTATGTTTCTCTTAAGTTAGCCGTCGCATCTAAATTTGCCGCCATCTACAAGCAATCGATGCGATATCGTCATCTTTCTATGTTGCGCCGGCTGCCGGCGACGGCTAATAAATGACTGTAGCACGGTTGCGGGTTCGAATCCGTTGGGGTCAAATATTAGCTCGCAAGAACATTGCCAATTTATAGTTAGGTACTTAGTGTTTATCCATTATATAGGTCAGTACAGTTATCACAGGACTGCCCTCGAGCTATGTCGCGGCGACACGGACTATCCGTCATGTCTACCGTCTCGGATAAAGCGTTTGTCTCTCGCAAACGCTATATGGATTTCAGATTTCTGAATCACATAAGGTAGGTTGCCTCTGTCTGTTAGAAAATGTAACCTAACGTGCTACCATCCTGAAATTAGTTTTCTTACGTGACAGACCACTCAAAAATAATGATTCCGTAAAAAAATAACGCATATTCAAGGGAAACTTCGACACACACTCCACACACAAATCTAAACAACACACAGCAGAAACACTTCAGCGATAACTCAAAAACCTATGAAGCTAATTGTTCAAAACTATTTTCTTTAAAAGCATTTGATGAGCACTATATTCCAACCCTTTGTCGTCATCTCAAAACTATTATTCGACCATAATAAAGCCTCTCCCAGACTGATGCAGCTTGCGGTGGCGGCCAATAGTTTTGAGAGTTATTGTCAATTTTTTTGAAAGATAATTTTAGGTAGGTTAATAAACCTTGACAAACTAAAATGATGCCAAATGATAATTTGGCCAAATCAATAAAATGCGATGTGTGAAGGTGCTAAAGATTCGCTTGGGAAATGAGACTACTGCAAAAGTATTTTGGGAAGTAAAAGTCGAATTATTTTTTTGCCCAAACGGCGGTACACTGATGCTAATTTAATGTTAACCATGCCACACCCGTAACCAAGTCTCAAAAATATTGACACACTCCTCGATCGATACAGGCAGAGCTATTAATCGCCAGACATGAGTTCGCATAATCGGGCGCCCACACTACGGCCATTTGCATTTTTATTTGATTTTTTGACGAGCTAAAGCATGCGTGCGACAGAAATTGCTTATTTCGTGTAATTTATGAAAAACACGGAAATGTTCAAGTTTTAGATTAACTTTTAGGGTTTGGTTTGTTGTATTTTTCTTTACTTTTAATCTTTGTACGTGTTAAGAGTCCGCAGCACGGTCGACTCAAGTCGGCTCCCCATGCAAATGTAGTTTTGTTTGGTTTAGCTCTTTTTAAAACGGCATGTTGGAATAACATGATTTTTTTATATACAATGAGATCCGCCATATCTAGGACGGAAACTAGTCGATAAATTATAATAGGAACAAAAAAAAAGCAACCTCGTACGAAAAACGTTTTTGTTCCATTTTAATTTCTAGGAACATAAAATAGTGTCCGACCAACAAAACTATGTCGGATCCCATTGTGTACACAAAGTTCCGTGTTATTCTAGAATTTCGTTTTAAAATGAGAACCTAACTAAGTTTGTTTGGAGAGTGGAGCGCCTGGCGACCTGTATTATTTCAGATACATGTAAAGTATTTCAATCAGTTAATATTTTGAATTACAAATAAACTTTTAAAAAAAGACCAGAAGCACTCATAGCCCAGCGGCGCCTGCGAGTCGGAAACGATAACGCAGGTTAAGCAAAGATGGCAGCGGTCAGCCTTTGGATGGGTGACCGCTTGATGTTTGAGTGGTTAATATAAATGAGCGCTTCCGTGCTTTGGACGGCACGCTAAGCAGTTGATCCCGGTTGCTGTCTATGACAGTAATCGTTAAGCCGAGTTAGAGGCCTTCGGGCGGTTTAAGAACTTCTAACAGTCGAGTTGCCCACTCACTGGACACAGGGGGGACAACTGATACTCGCGTCCGCAGGAGCTACCTACCACAACCCTGCACGTGTCTCCTGGGTGGTACTAAAGAGTGACAAACTTTAAAGGCCAAAATAATGTATGCCATACGATTAAATAAAGAACAAAGACCATATTTCATCCAGGAAAATTTATTCCCTAACAAAAGAATTCGTAAGCGTTTAATGATTATGAGACACGTTAACGTAGTCGCGGGCAAAAGCAGAAATTAAATCATGTTTAACAACATTTCACGGAATTCTCAATTTATATTATTTATTCATAGACATAAAACTGACCGCAAAAGTCGACAAACTCAATTACGCCGGCACAAGGCAGTGAAAAACTACATTATTTCCCTTGTTACGCGTACACAACAATTCTGGGACGGTCGCTTATTTCCGCGCCCCGTCTGTGGATTTATAGCTCTGCGGAAATTGACTGGAGACCATCCTTTATCATCCACCATATTGTATGTTACAGTAATGTTTCATTTACACGTTACTATGTTTAAGCTATTTGAGGCTACGCTTTAACGTGTAGCAGCATTTTTACGCCCTGTAGCGTAATTTGCTCGTAGAGGCAAGACTTATATTATAGTAGGTCATGGGCTTTAAATGGGTTAGCACATTAGGCGTCATCGATTTCGTAGCGTTACGCGCGTAGCTGATAACATGCGAAAATCCAGCAGCAAAAAACGAATACTGCTATCATTTTTACACTGTGTTGCGTAAATCGCTCGTAGAGGCATAACATAATATATGTGGAATGTGGATCATGTATCTAGAATGTATTAGCACATTCAGACCGATACGTTTCGTAGCAGATAACAGCATCAAAAGCACCTATGACAAAGGGCGCCCAGTTAGCACACCCTCCTACATGGGCCTTGCACAATTGTAGTGCCACAAATGTGCAAGGCAAAGCAACGCTGCGTGCGCTACGCCGTAGCGTGTAGCAGTTTTCTTCCTTATATCGGAGCTCGTAGAGGAATTATGACTCATATTGTGTATACGCTTAAGAGTCTTAAGGGAGCGGGAGGTACCAGAGAATTAGTTTTTGGATCACAGCGGTGCTATAGAACGGACTGGCCCGCCTGCCAGTAATGAACCAAATGTGAGTCTTGGACCATTATTTTTAGGGAAGTGCCCGAGTAATTTTGTGGACCACAGTGTTGCCAGTCAGCGTATGTCCACTTGATATGTTCTGGCTATATTTATGACAAGCTGACACCCAGGGAAACACAGGGGGGAAGGGGGGAAGTGAAACTCAGGGTTTAACTTACAGTGGCCAACGTGCCACCTCTCGCTCCTCTGATGGGCAATTTGGACGCGATGGACTGTGCTACATGCAAATGTATGTTATAAAGAGGTTTGTGACTATGTAAGCCTGTAGGTATGTTAATAAGTTTGTATGTTACGAGTCAAGAAATACCCCTTAACTGATAACAAAAAAAATCTCTCGTTTATAATACATCGAATGAAGATAAATTATGCTACATATTTTAATACGCAAGCTTGTTAATGTAAATAGAGTCAGATAACCCTTCGTGTCAATCTCAATTTAAATTTTCATAAAGTTACTCATTAAACTGGGATTTACCAAACCCCTAACCGTGTTTATTCTTATAAAACGTAATAACACGCAATCATTAATCACAATGGCAATCATAAACAATATTTCCTACAATTTCATCCCCTCGTCGTCCCCTCTTAGAAAAATTCCAGACGTGAGCCTGTTCGTAATTGTGCAGGGAAATTTATAGTTTCGGAGGTTAACCAAAGTAGGATATAAGTGGTGTTCTTTTTCCGCCAGTTATTGTATTCCTGTCGTGTGTTCGAGCTAGAACAATGAGATACTTAACATTTTTGTAAGGTTAGCTTTTTAGTGAAAGGGGAACTTTATAACATAAATTGTGTGACAATATGAGGAAATCAATGCACCTATGAGGCACCTAGGCCACTTCTGTTAACACGAAATAAAATACTAATGCGCCAATATAATATTGACAAGTAAGGCACAGCGAGGGTAGACTCCCCACGAGTGGACTTATGACCTGCAGGTCGATCACATAACGCATTATACGCACATTAGGTAAATCTAAATGTGAACTTTTATATGGTAACATGACAGTTAAACTTTCCTAACGCGCGCTTCGTTACGTGGTACTCTGGTAAAGATCGCGGTAGTTCGCTGGATGCGGGTGGCGCCGGACCGGATTTTGTACTCAATTTTAAAAAAGGCTTTGCGCATCACCCTGTTGTTAACGTTTAACACATTAAACACAGGAGGCTATACAGGGTGGAATTGTGAGCGATTAGAGACGACTTGAGGGTCCGTGATGTTTATTTATGTGTGGTCGCTTTGGAGGGCCGAATGGTTTTATTATACGTCACGGCAATGTCGCGAAATGATAAATGTCATGGTATTTTACAGCTGGCTTTTCTATAACTGCGGCAAAGTTATTTACTAAGCGTTGGTCCAGGGTAAGCTTGTCGATGTTATATTTTCGCCTTTAGATCTTTATGTGAAATGAAACCACATAATCATAATCATAAGAGAAAAAAGAAGCGGGTTGTGTCGAAGATACAACCGTTAATTATGTTTAAGTGGATACTTCTTTGTCGGCTATGAAACTCTAATAAAAAATACCTGCCAAATGTCTAATTTTTGAATTCAAAGTGTTTTGATAATTTAATTTGAAGGAATCTGCTATTATGGTGTACCCGTAAAATATATGTCTGAATTAATTCACTAAAATCTGTATACGTACAGATAAATCGGTATATATGGCAACATTGACTGACGTAGCTCATTTGAATCGCGATACATTGAAAATGGCGGTCGTTTCAGCATTAATGCACAGCTTTTAGCTTTTAGTTTCAGCACTAATATCCGAAAAGTCGTTACGGTCCGTATATTTTTCACATTTCCACTCCTTAATATCATACGGTATAGTGATATGGGGCAATTCTACGGACGCCAAGCGAGTATTCATACTCCAAAAACGCGCTATCCGAATACTGGCTGGAGTAAAACACAGACATCCGTGTAAGAAACTTTTTGAAAGTAACGGCCTCATGACACACTACTATATGAGGTATTGATGTTCGTGAGAAAGAATTTGCCAATGTTCAAGCGTGTTGAGGTCACGGGCAAACAACTCCGATCTACAGGGAGACTCAGCACGGTCCCGCGTCGCATGACACTTTCACGTAGGAATCCCCGAGTTATAGGCCCAACCTATTACGAACGACTAATACCCGCCGAATTGCGAACAGAGTCATCTGACGAAACATTTGAACGCAAACTGAGAAACTTTTTATTGAAAACCGCATTATATTCGGTAATAGTACATTACGTAACTAGGGCGGTGAATTCGTGAATGCCCCAGATCGTAGGTGTTTGTGGCCCGAACCGAAGGTGAGGGCCATAAATATGCGCTCTGGGGCTTTACGAATTACCGCCCGTGTTGGGTACAAAATTTTACGTCTTCACCTGGCCACAATGCGAGTTTTCCCGTACGCGCAGCGTGCAGTAAAACTCGCATTATGGCCAGGTGTGACGTAAAGGAATTTATGGACATTAAACATTAATATTATCACTGTTTTTGACATAGTAAATTATATCGTTATTTGTACTTTTATTTTTCGTTTATTAATGTATATTCTGTTATCTGACGATCCTTATGTGATATCTTCGTAATTTATTTAAATGGACTATAATTTGAATTTTATTGACATTTTGTTACAATTCTTAATTCTCTTTGACGATCATAATATAAATTCATATAGATTAAGCTAGGTTTAATTTATATTGTAAATTGTATATTATGAAATAAATAAATCCGTCCGCCGTAGTCCGCCATATAAACTAAATAACATTTTGTGATTAACAACTAATGGCAAATAAAGAAGGATTATAAGATGTAACAAACAATTATTTGAAATCAGATTAGGCTTCTCTACAGAAAGTTATTCCGGAAGTCACGTGATACATTTTGAACTGTACCCTATACAAGAACGCGACCAAAGAAGTTTCCACTTCAAAAAAGTTCTTCATGGTTTTAAAGTTTTATATATAATCCTGACATATTTTTTTCTCCTAGCTGTAATAATATTTATCTCTTTGACATTGTGAAAAAAGCATTTATGTTTGTAAGTTAACATGTCTTAATTGCAAATTTTAAATGAACTTTGACCTTCAATAAGTGTTCTCTATGAATCTAGATTGAATAAAATGTTATGATTTGATTTTGATTTGACATGTCAATGGAGATTTACAACTTAATTCCAAGTTTTTGGCTAAGCGTCTGTAATCGTGAAGACGGAAAACTAACTAGACCTTTTTAACACCATTTAAGCTTTGATAAGGGGCAACTTAACTTAGACTTGACTGTAAACTTAGAAATTTAAAAGACACCGAAATCCGCCCAACTCAATTAACCACTGCAAATAAATGCCGTTCTAGCTACTGATTATTATTTATATTATTTCAATTTCCTGAAATACCCTTAATAATAGTAAGGTATATTAAGAAATACTCCTAATACCCTCTGGGAATATTGCCGGGAGCACTGCCTGTGTTGCCAGCAATTTGGCGGTACATAAAAAAATAATCAATTTATTAAAATCGCAAAATACTGTAAAGGTTAGGGTGTGTGTGTGGTTGCGTACACCTTGGTATTGCGAACTCTTCGCCGTCACTCCACACGCACTTCGCACAAAACGGCAAGCGAGCTGTCTCGCGGCGAGATAGACTATCCTCCTCTTTTAAATGTTCTAATTAGAAAGAAATGAATTGTCTATCTCGTACGTCGTCTTGCGCTAACCCTGCTAGCTCAGTATTTAAGTAAAATATAAAGATTTCAATAAAGTGCACCGACAGTTAAAGTAGACAGCATAACAGGCGATAATTATGGATATTATCCATAAAAGTAGACCTCCTGGTCTTACTTTAGCGTCGTAAACAACCCTTGATCGCGAACAGCTCTTGAGTGCATCAATGACACCGCAAAGAAATCCTTTGAAATTTCACACACCGGAATTCCCATCTAGTGCATTTATTGTATGTCTAGACCGCGCTAGGAGTAGGTTTTCAAACGAGTGATGCCGTGAAATAGGATTTTGAGACGAATGTTTTCCTCAGGGGTAAGCTTGATATTTGACAAATATCGAATTGTTTATTTCAACAGGCAGAGAGAGATTGGATTGCATGCAAAAGTACGCAATTTTGGATTTAAACTTTAGCAATTTTTACTTAACAGGACTTACTTGCACATAATTAAAATGTATGTACTTGCATTTTTGTTATTACTCGACCTTTTTATGAGTTTCAACATTTTTAACTGCTCGCTAAGGATGTTGCATTATGTTACACTGCAGAAGGTCGTTCTGGAGACCTATTTTTCATACAACGACAGTGGCAAACAAGCGTACAGCCCGCCTGATGGTAAGCGGACACCGCAGCCTATAGACGCATGCAACTCCAAAGGAGTAACATGGGCGTTGCCGACCCTTGATATCTTTGAGGAATCGCCATGAAGGAACATATTGCCAACTGAAGGAACATATTCCCTCGCTCTCAACACAACGGATCCTCGGGAGCTCTGGCGACCTTGCTCTCCTCGAGGAACACAACACTACTACGGAGCAAGTAGTAGTGTTATTACGGATGTGGTCTTCTGAAAGGACTCCTCCAGTATTTCCCCAGTTGGGCTGCTCCAAATTCGAGCAGGATGACATTTTGCTGTGCCCGACCTCACCAAAAACAGATCTCATAATCGACATTTGTCACGTATCAAGCCAACTGAACCGGTCTATCGCGATCGACATCTGCCGAGATGGGCGTCTCTAAGCGGCCAAGTTTCGGCAAGTTTTCGCATAAATTACAAGCGATAAGCGAAAATATTGTCTTCGGCGGCATATTTTCCGAGTATCTTCGCCGAAAGATAATAAAGTTTCGCCCAAACAATGGAGTCTGTAACTCGATTAGGAATTGTTCCCTTAATACGTCCCGATGTGGAATTTATTGGCATTTGTTTTTTTGTTGTATTGAATCTCGCTGACCTTTGTCAGTCTACTAAAGGGAAATATTGTAAAAAATGGTTAAATCTATCGCCATCCAATAATAGTGGAGCGCAAGATGCTCATAAATATCTGACCATTTATTGGCAAGGTTAGAGTGCTCGTTCAGATATTATTTGACGGTGATTGCCACGAAATAGGACGGTGTTACTATTGTCCCACCGCCGGCGAGCGAGTACTCTCATATTAATTCTTACTCGCTTTTACTCGCGCGAGTAAGAATTACTATGAGAGTACTCGCTACTCGCCGGCGGTAGGACAAGTGCCTAAATGGAACCTCGGTTATCCATTATTTTGTTAGTGCGTATGTTTCATCATCATCATCATCATCATATCAGCCGAAAGACGTCCACTGCTGGACATAGGCCTCCCCCAAAGAGTTCCAAAGTGACCGATCCCGCGCCACCCGCATCCAGCGGACTCCCGCAACCTTTACCAGGTCATCAGTCCACCTTGTCGGGTGCCTACCCACGCTGCGCCTTCCGGTAAGTGGTCGCCACTCGAGAACCTTTCCGCCCCAACGGCCATCGGCATATGTTTAACAATCATTAACTTTAAAGCATTCAAAAGTCAAAGAATATAGTATGATTGCGATGAGGTTCTGAGGAAAATACTTTTTAATCAACTGACAAGATTTTTAATAACGTCCACCGACTGCAGAGTAACACAGAACCAACAACGTGTATTCATTTTATACAGCAACGTATAATATAAACATTTCGTATTACCAACGCATAAAAACGCAAGTCCGCAAACCTAACAAAAATAACTCACGTTCACAACGGCCATCTCAAAGCGACGCTCACATTACACAAAATTACTCGCATAATGCGACCATTAAAACTAAAACCTGCACCACGCATGCAACGCGATAATCTCATGCAAACAAAGCTATGCTAATATGGCCTTTGTTTCCAAAGGAATATGGCTTTTGGACGTCGACGTTGACAATTAATTACGGGCATACATGTCTGTGCCGTCAAATAATTCTATTTCGCGTCAGTGGTGGAACTAACGGACTTGGCGGAGCTCTGCCGCGCAGATTATAATAGTGGTTTTGATATGGTGTAATGTAAAAATAGAAGTACTGAGCTGTAACCTGTAACAGCCTTATTCATAAAACTGAACAGTTAGTGATAACATTTTATTTAATCGTATGGCACACATTGTTTTGGCCTTTGTTAAAGTTTGTCACTCTTTAGTATTCAGGGGACACTTTCAGGGTTGTGGTAGGTAGCTCACTGCGGACGCGGGTGACAGTTGTCCCCCCTTTGTCAAGTGAGTGGGCAACTCGACTGTTAGAAGGTCTTAAGCCGCCCGAAGGCCTCTAATTCGGCTTAACGACTACTGTCATAGACAGCAGCCGGGACCAACTGCTTAGCGTGCCTTCCAGACGGAAGCGCTCATTTATATTAACACACTCACACGCGGCACGCAGCCACTCAGGCGGTCACCCATCCAAAGACTGACCGCTGCCATCGTTGCTTAACCTCTGTTACCGTTTCCGACTCGCAGGCGCCGCTAGGCTATGAGCGCTTCGGAGGCTATGGAGCGCTTCATAACAGTGATAACAGTTATAGTATAGTTATATATATAGTTAATAACAGCACTGTCAGCGTCAAAATAGTGACGGATCATTGCTATACCTATATTACATTATTATAATCATTGCTTTCCTTTAACAGGAGGCATATATTGCACATTTAGATGCACGTCTTTTCCCTTTGGTCATTTGACTAACTAATATTATTTGTTTTATGGAGTTAATCACGGTACCTACTTGTAAATATGACGAATCCACAATATTTATAAAACTACCATAAATGCCTATTTCAATAATTTGAAATGGCCATATAACACTAGTTCGGTGTCTGATGGAAAGAAGACGAAGGATGTGTTTTCGAAAATAAACCTTTTTTATATTTAACACGAATAGGTGATACAATAATATACAATACTATTTCAAATTCAATTACACCAGAAATGCACACATTGTTTTATGGATTCGAATTATGCTTATATACGTGAATTAAACAACCATCGAAAAAAGGTTTTGTAAATATCGTAACAAAAAAAGTAAATCAGGAATTTATTTTCATAACAAAGGTATTTTTACGGGCCATAGAATACAAGTTACGCAAACCCTTAAGCTCCTTTTTGTAAACGAAATGTCACAAAACGTTTCCCCTTAGCGAATAATCTCCCAACAGGCTAGATATAATTACGCCGCATTATGTCACCTATAGACCGGCGCGCGGGCACGCCACGGGCACGCGACCGCATTTGTCACGGACTCAACCGCACCCGCGCCCCATATGTCACATGCTCTTGAGTTGTTGCGGAATGGGACAAAGAGCAGAATAATACAGACACGCCATCTAGTTTTAGAAACTCGCAACGCAAAGACTAAAGCTGACACATTATTGAATACGAAGGCTATGAAATATTAAAAAATGCCCTGGCTTATAATATAAGTACAATAACGATTGTGATTTTACATGCAATTAAAAGGTGACAAAGTTACATTGTAAGTATGAAAATGTGCGAAACTGTGAGAAACAGTTAAATACCGAGTGATTAGGTTGGTTATGCACACAAGTGTCACTCTTCCAAGGCTCTCATATAAACATTAAAACCTAACAGACAACAATAACCTGTAAATATATTTAAATTACAAATAGATAACAATTTACAAACGACGTTAAAAAGCAGTACCTCACAAGTGTCGAAAGAGATCTACATCTATACTAATATTATTAAGAAGGAAGGTCTGTGGGACTATACATTTGTATTTAGAGGGAATCTCCGGAACTACTCTTCAGATTAAAAAAATCTATGACTAGTATATAGAATTGGCATAAGCTACATGTTTTCCCGTGGCTTCACTTGCATTATTTGTAATACGCGGGTGGAACCACGCAGGCAGCTAAAATTCCTCGAAGGGCAGAGATCACAGATTCCCAAACTTTCATCACTTTCATATTGTTATTAACCAATGGCTTCTGAACTGTAAAACTCGCGAGCCTATAATAAAAAACAAATTTTGAAACACTGAGTCGACAAAAGAAAAGCAATAAAGAACCTACTTGCTTACAAAATTTCACAAGAATCGTTGAAGAAATGCGACTTGTACTAAGGCGGACATCTGGAAATCCGGACATACGAAAGAATTTTGACCGAACCTGAAACGGAGAATTTCATTCGCTTACCTCGCTAGTTCAATAAAATGTTCTTAGGTCGAGTTGCACTTAGCTTACGATTAAAGACCGATCAACGTTAAATATGGCACCGGCAGCTGTCAGTTCATAGAAACTTGTCAAACTTTCCATACATTCCGATTCTAATGAACACCCACCCTTAGCCGGAAAAAGTTCGCCGCGACCATCAACCAACTGTCCACTCTGCCATATCTAACCTCCCACCCCCTCAAGTAGCCGTCTGCCTGATTATCGCCATTCCGGCGTCCATTGCCGCGTTAAAATATCGCCGAATATTACGCCTCGTGCCGAATATTACGCGCTATTACATGTAATTCGAGCGCTTCTGTAATTCAAGTGCTGTAATAAGCAGTTATGAGTGACGGTGTGTTTTATGTTGGCTTCTTGACCTGCGCAAGGGTGTTGGGGCGATTTGTAATGGGACATATATAATGTATCAGTATGTGAGGGCCTGAGGGTATATGGTGAAATGGTTTACTTACCAGGCTTTAGTAGTCGCGTGTGAATACTTTTAGTATCATACGTTCACGCTCATGTTCCCAGAAGGGATAGGCAGAGCACATTATAATTTCCAGTGCTTCTTATGTGTGGGTTTAACGACGGAGATAATGTGATGATGTATACATACCATTCTTGACAAAATTGATAACGTAATTATGAACCTTGGAAAAACGTCAAATAATGAGACCACCGATATCAAAAAGGCTGAAATGCACTGAGAAGCGCCCGACGGGCTAGGTGATATCCTAATATTCCTAATAGGCTCACTTTACTTTTCGTTTTTATGTTTGTCCTAGATAGAAAGAACTTTAGATGAAATTCATCCCCGCTAAACAAAGTACAAACTTTATTATCATATCGTATCGCTTACCATTTTATGCTGCAATTGCGGACAATATAAGTGCCACACTTAATAAAAACAAGATTAAGGCTGTAAAAGCATAAAACCTGACGTGTCTATAAAAAATCAATTTGCCTCGCTTGTCGTTTTTTTGTCCTGGAGTGTACAATGAAATGGACGCATCTAGAGCCGAGATTCGGTATCGGCGAAATACCAAGAAAAATTAAATTATTGTTTTGCTATTAAGACACGATGAAAAAGTCGATAGCAACAGGCTTTCCTCAGCATAAAAACTACGAGGTATAGTTTGATAAAAACATAATAAGTAGGTACAGACTCATGAAATTGAAGCTGTATGTGCGATGGCAAATTCCATATCGGAATGTTATGTAAGGTCCATAATACCCTGCACTCAAATGACAAAGGGAAAGTCTATAAATGTTGATGAGGTCACGCGGTTATTGTTACAAGCTTTTATTTAGAAATTCGCTCATACATACATACATACATACATTCACGCCTTTATTCCCAAAAGGGGTAGGCAGAGCACATGAAACGTATGTTCCAGCGCCACTTTTAGCATAAATGTGGGTATAAAAGATCGACGAAATGTGATATAGCAGTGATAGGTTGCTAGCCCATCGCCCACAACACACTTCAACCCTGGTCCCTTAGTCGACTTTTACGACACCCACGGGTAGAAAGGGGGTGGTGAAATTCTAACCCGACACCACACGGGTTAGAAATTCGTGTCAGCCGGTAATAGGTTAATAGGTTAGGGTAATAGGTTTTTTTTTTATATTATGTAACTATTATTTTTTGATACCTTACTTTACATCGTGTTTTTTATGTGGCAATAAACGAATTCTATTCTATTCTATTCTAATATGTGGGATACTTTAGGATAAATAGGGCTACTTTGGTGATTTAGAATGTAGTATTAAACCAAAACGATTTAAAATTAAGTATTATTAATCAAGTACGCATCAAGACAGTACACTAATCGATATGATATAAAGTATAGTACAGTAATGTTTCCACTGCCGCCCAAGAATAAATTCACCCGATTTTATCAAAGTCCCCCTCGAAACCGCTCCTCTCTCGCTGGCGCATATGTGCGTCAGCATTTAGTATGGCGAACAAATAATTTATAGCCCGGGAGAAGGAACCGGATCAAAAATTAAGAAAATAATCTATACAGTGTAAACTATATTTTAATTCATGGTCTAACTACCAGTGCGGCACGCTCGCGTACACTCAGCTACTATTCTCAACAAGTATGAGTATCTTGATTCAGGCATTTGCGCACGCAAACTCCAATGTCAACGATCCTTATTCTCGACGAATTTGATTTTAGTCAGCTTTTTATACATAGTGAACGATTGATACCAACAATCGTTCGCCGAAAATTCGGTTTCGGCGAACCCCCGCACCCGCGTCCCGCACCCACAAGCCGCATCTATTAGTATTTGCATTGCACTGAAAGCAATCTGCAATGCAAACTCGCTTATGTAATACCGGTGCTACAATAGAAATCCGTGTCGGTACTTACGGCCGTAATCCTGTAATCGGACGGACAAATAGTGTTGGGAAGCACTGGTGGGTTTGCCTTGGTACTTGATATACGTTGGACACGGTATCTGTTGGGTGATAACCCAACAACTGGGTTTTTTCGGACTAGCGTTAGGGAAGATACTATATAGTAGTAGTATTATTATTTAATGTACAAAATAAGCGTGCTAATTTATCCCTCTGATGGATACCTCCCAGTTAACCTTTGAATAAATTAGATTATATAATTTAACAAAAGTAGGTACATCAAACAAAAATATAGTTCAGTCAGTAAATAGGTAGGGTAGGTAAATACTAAAACCCAATTATAAAAATTACGGTAGACAAATGCAAAATAAATATCAGAAAAATCCTCGGAAAATTTCACGAGATTGTAAAAACAAGTTTCTGATGAGAAGTTTCCGATGGGATTTTTTAATGGATATAATCATAAATGACAATATGGAATAATTCACCACGACGCGTATTTATAACGTCACCTACTCGTGACGTAACATTTGGTGTATTTTACCCAGCAATTTCATTTCCGGACAAATACGTCATGCTGTTGACAGCCGACATTTTATTTGTCATTTCTTAAGTACGCGGAAACTCGCCAAGTATTCGTACATACATACATAGTACGACACTTACATTGTGTGGTAAAAGGATATGATAGATAGAAAATGGAAAAGGAGTGGAACAATATTTGCGTTGCGGCAGTTTATATTTAGAATGTTGTTGTGTACTCATCATGTACTAATCATTTCATTAGGGCATTCGTTTTCAAGCTTAAGTTTAGTGCCACAAAAACCAGTATAAGTGTGGCCTTAAATTACATCTAATCGTTATGAATCTTTGTGGTGATGGCGTTTCCAGTAGGAAACTAGTCGTGCATCATACGATTCGAGACAAATTGTGAATAACGAACACAATGCGACGGGAATCATCGACTCTTGCGCACTTAAATAGACCAACGGTGATGCTAGAAAGAAAACATTATGAAGATAAATTGGTATTTTCACAACCCGAGTCGACAAAAAAAAGTATTTTCTACTGAAACTGTTCACAAAATTTCACGAGAATCGGTTGAGAAATGCGACCTGTAGAGGGGAATAGCCGAACATCTGAACATCTGGGCATACGAAAGACTTTTAGCCCGAGCTGAAATGGAGAGCTTCGTTCGATTCACTCGCTCCTTCAATAAATGAGCGTGCCCTTTCGGCCAATTATTAACTACATTTATTTTTACGCTCGAAATCATAACTAAGATTACTAAGAATCTTACCAATTAACAATGTAATCATTTCCTCCCACATCCAAGTGGCTAGCGGACAGAATTCCTCAACTTACAGCTAAAACTTATACATAAATCAATTAGTCCAAACCGCATATCATACCTATAACAAGGGGTCAGACATACAATGGGTGTATTTGCATTTTCACTGAACTGCCCAATCTGCAATGCAAACTTGGACTATGCTGTGTAAACTTTTACCAACCTAACTATACCATCGATTGGTTACTCTTCAGCCTTATCCTCTTGTAATAGAGCTTCACCTTTATTGTTTTCCAAATTGGTGACGGCATCGTTTCATAAGTTTGTGAAACGATAATGCGTTGGCATGTCATGCATTGGCTTGACGCGATCAAAATGACATGCACGCTGTGGAGTTTATACATCGTTGTGTGGATTTACGCCTCAATTTTGCTGGCATTCTGACTAGATGTTAGTTTGATATGATTTGGCTTGTTTGTGTACAATGTCGGGATTACTCTGTCGGGTTTACAAGGGTTAGAATATGTTTAGAATACATTATGCTGAATATACAAGTAAATAATATAGACATACCTAATAATGAAGAGTAAGCTTTTATGATTGTGTATTCTTACTCCCCGTCCCGTCCCGTGTGGTGTCGTCGGGTTAGAATTTCACCACCCCCTTTCTTCCCGTGGGTGTCGTAAAAGTCGACTAAGGGACCAGGGTTAAAGTGTGTTGTGGACGATGGGCTATCAACCTATCACTGCAATATCACATTTTGTCGATATTTTATACCCACATTTATGCTAAAAGTGGCGCTGGAACATACGTTTCATGTGCTCTGCCTACCCCTTTTGGGAATAAAGGCGTGAATGTATGTATGTATGTATTCTTACTAAACTGGCATGGCTGATTCTGATTACCATACGAACCTTTTTCAGGACTCAAATCTTAATACCATTTAGAGACCATAATTGTTCACTTTTCAGGATTGAGAAATGCCTAGATATTAAAGCGATTCCTACCCCTATGGTGCCTATGTCCATGTTATTTTAGTCAAAGCTAAAGTAAACTGATCAATTTAAACGCTGAAATTGCAAACATCCTAATTAAAGGTTTACAAAATGATCATAGTTATACAGATTGAGTCGTCAGGCTATACTTTTCTAAAGGCGCTGTCAACTGTCAAATTCACCAGACCAAATGTAAATCAGGCCTTAGTGAACGACCCCACAGAAGCACGCCGTAAGCCATCGAACCGAGAACCACCGCGAGGTACCGCGATTATTATGTAAAATCCCCACTTTGTCTTATACACGGACATAAGGACTCTGCGAAAGGACAACTAGTAGCCGTATACAGTGCGTTACCGGTAGGCGGGTTTTTTTTTAAATAGGGTAAATTAACGGAGTTCTTTAACTTAATCATGACCTTAATAATACATATAATTAACTAGATACGACGACTTCATAAATTTTCTAACAAAATTTAAATTGCCAGCAACGTACAGCAAAGTAAATTGACAAGTGAATGTAAATGACAGCTCTGCATACTTGGTTTAGTACGGCGTCATACACCTTTATTAATTGCGCAGTTAATTTACATAATTATGATTTGTAATCAGTCTACCTTGTGGGGGGGGGGTCTACCCACGCTGCGCCTTCCGGTACGTGGCCGCCACTATAGAACCTAGTGTGTACTGAATACCTAATAAGTTGTATGTCCTTTGCCCCCGTATGTAGTTCTGTCACCTGGGTCCTTGAGTCGATTCCAGGATCAGCGCTGGGCCGTTCATTTGTTATCATTAGGCCGAGCGCGTTCCGCCCGCCGCGACTCAAGTTAGCTTTACTGTTATTGCGAAAATATATGTTTGGGCCGACATACACCTGCAAGGTCTGCGTGTTGTTCATGTAATTATACGTGTGAATAATGAGACAATGTTTGTTTCATAAATGGGGACTTGAATATATCTATAAAATAAAAAATCTAATTACAAAGTTTTTCAGAGCGTCTTGTGGCAATCAAAACATTCACGACACTCAGCACTACATAAACACACCAATTTGAAATTTCCCAAATAAAGAATATATCCTGCGGGCACACTCGCTAAAGCGGTCGTCAGGTATCCATAATTATATTATTATTAAATGCAATAAAGTTGAGTGATTGCCAAGTTGCAGAAGAGATAAACAAGCAGCTTCATCGAGACTTGGCTAGTTTTTTACAGAATGTTTTTGTTGGGTAATTATTTGTAGAACACAGGTAAAAATAAAGTATTATGCAAATGTTAAAGATCTCCGTACCTTTCCTACAGGGCGTACAACTTTTTACTTCAGAAGAAACATTTTGTCCGTTTATATATTTTCGAACTCGGCTGTACAATTGAAACTTGCATACCAACGCTTATAAAATTGACGAACTCCAATTAATCCAATAAGACCAGAAAAGTCAATTCAGCGTCTGCAGTCTACAGCAAATACATTATATTCAGAACGAAAAAGAGCCTCTGTGTATACGAAAAACCAAGTCACTTACGCCCTTTTATGTAAGACTAGTAATGTTTGCCTAAATTTAGTTAATCCAACGCGGGTTTGCTCAGTCGGTTCATCATCGTCTAATTGTATGCGAATTGCTAATTCAGAGAATTATGCGAATATGTATTGGGTAAGCATTTGGCGTAAGGATTTGCGATCCGATCGATTTCAAAATAAGCAGACTGTTACCAATACTGAACTGGCAAACCTAGCTATCTATTCTTAGCGGGTCTAAATAGTAATAATACGAGTATGTAAGTACTCGTAGTATATTACTTGCCTACCTAGGGGTAAAGGTCGCGCGAGTCCGCTAGATGCGGGTTGCGCAGAACCAGTCACTTTGGCACTCTTGGGGGCAGGCCTATATCCAGCAGTGGACGTCTTTCGGCTGATATAAGGTTTTTTTTATGTTATAGTAGGCAAACGAGCAAACGGATCACCTGATGGTAAGATTGGTAAGCGATTACCGCCGCCCATGGACACCTGCAACACCAGAGGTGTTGTGAGTGCGTTGCCGGCCTTCAAGATGGGAGTACGCTCTTTTCTTGAAGGTTTGAAGGTCGTATCGGTCCGGAAATACCGCAGGCGACAATCCATTCGACAGATTAGCTGTGCGAGGCAGGAAGTCTCTGGAGAAGCGCACAGTTGAGGACTGCCAACCATCTAAGTGGTGAGGATGGTAATGTTGTCGCGTTGGACGGTTGATGATGACTTACCTAGTAGGATGATAAAACAAATGAATGTTTCAGGTGGCAGGTATTTGGCCGAGTTTTCCTGCTCCCTTTTTCCCACGCGGCTTATAATTGCCACTTGTATTTTAGGTGTTTTTCTGGGTTGATACTATGCGCTGCTTATAGCAGGCCCTCTGTGTCACCACCTTAGCTTGGGGCAGGCTGAAAATCAGCGCTGAAGCGACGCGAGGCGATGTTGCAATGCTGAGATGTTCCCTTTGTCACCTTTTTTTAACATCTTGTTTTTATTTACATTTTAATGCTACTCTTTGGCATGTAACTTTATCGTTATTAATATATTGTGTTTTCGGTTACTCACGGCGACTTTTTCCAACGATATCGTGACAATAGCCATATTTCCTGTCAAAATCACCAGCACGGCTAACACAAAAAGGCGCGCGAGTTCTTTTGATTTAGTGCGACATCGAGAGAGCTTGCGCGCCGTCTTGTGATAGGCGTGCTTTATCAACGTGTCGTGTTTGTAAAGGGCCATTGACATGGTGCAACAAATGGTATGCGAATTTCATTACATTGCGGCGCTACCAAAATACGACGAATTCAATCAAACCCTGCAATGTAACTGTCTCACATTGTGCACTAGCACTTTACAGCCTTTAGAACATGAAAACTTGAGTGCAAAATAATTGGCACACTCGTCACGTCCGCAATCGATTACTGAGCGTGATCGTAAACTCGCCACGTTGCAAGCCAGTGTAAATCTAAACTACGCCCATGCAGCTGAGACAGGCCATTTTCAACCTTAAGAGGATTAGGTTAAGGGTGGACCGTCTGAATGTTATAAGGATGTTGGTATTTGATTTTTATGGGTTTCCGCTAGCTTATGCAGTTTTAATCAAATTATTCTAATGGCTAGTAATGTTTCTGTTAAAATGAAATTGAGGGTGTATAGAAATTATTTCTTTATACGCGACTGCTGTAGAGTTTTATTTCTATAGTAGTTTCTCATTTAATGTCTTAAAATATGAAGTTTATATGAAACATAGCTTGATTTAGCTTCGGTGGAAAGCAGCCTTATACGCATAAAATACAATTCGCAAATTCGCTAGGTTCAATTATTAGGTCAGATACATTTTGTGTCACGTTTTAAATATCAACCTTATCATATGTATAATATAATATAGTTCTGAGGTCTGTCAGCAGTGGAATGAATATCGACTGATGATTATTATAGTCTAATAAACGCTATGTAAGATAAAAAAACAGCATCTATTTTCACGTAAATAAAAGAAAACAATAAATCGGCCTTAGATATATAACGTCCCTCAACTGGGCCCACTCCTCTCATATACGAGAGAGAACGGGCAGTAGTCCCCACGCAAGCGTTTCCCACACTAGTGCGGTAAATTTTAACATTCCTTTCCTAAAAAACTTAAACCCGTTTTAAAATCCGGTCAAACAATTGAAAGTATGATTTTAGCGCACATCAGCCAGGCTAAAAGCATCATGCCGACCGAACACTTCACATAAACCATTGTAAGCTTGACTGTGGAACACGCACAGTTGTCATCGAACTCGAGGTCAGATTGTACTGGAGGGTTGATGAGGTTATGAATGGTATGCAGGTATATTTTTAAATGTTGCCAGATTAATTCGTAGTTTTAATGGAGAAGCCATTAGCGTTGCGAATCAAGCTTTGCGCGTTTTTAATCCTAGTTTTTAGGGCTTTAGTGTTATCTTTGACGGTAACGCTATTGTTTCAGGGATTGTATGGTTATGTGTGTGTGTGTGTACTTACTTTATTTTGTGAATTATTATTACATATTTGTCTTATTTGTGCATGTGGGAGGCTACGGTATCCCATTAGTGGTCCAGGAATGCGGCATGGCAGTCGCTTTTGTAAAACTAGGGCCTATGCCAAATCTGTAGAGATCATTCCCGCCAAACTGCCGAAAGAGTTTGTTGACAAGATCTGATTTTGTTGAAATTGATGTTATTTTAGCAGTTTTTTTAAAAAACTAATCATTTTAACACATCAAAAAAAACATCATAATATTTCAGACTGATGTGGACGGACTTGGTACATAATTGGACGAAATCGGCTCGATGGAAAATAATTGCAAAGATTGGTCTTAAAATCACCATTAAACGGTTCTGTCTTTATTTTTTTGACGTATGGGTGTGCAATTAAAAACATGAAGTCAATATATTCATACCTAAACCGCTTACAAGTCATATTTCACATTTTTTTATTTCAATATATATTTATTATTATCTTCTAAAACCTGGTCGCCCAATAATACTCGCTCTCGTTTACTCCGATACAAATTAGACAGAGTGCGCCGTATCCCGAATCGTCAGGGGCATTTTGGTGTTGACAGCTTCTTACTAGTATTTATCTACACTGTGTCTCTATATTGACTATTCTAGACACATGCAACGAGTGTTACAAATGTATGCGAGAATAACAAAAATGAAATATTTCCTTATTCCTATTTGGCTATACGTATAACCCGACCAACCGAAGTAGACCACTGGCATGAAAGAAAAGCTATAAATTTCGTTCGTCAATCGCCTCGGTCGGTTAATATGCTTTACACTCACGCTACATTAGTTTACACGAAAATGAGGGATGCGAGTCGACTTGCATGATATAACACCTCGGGAGTGACCACAGTCTGAGCAGGGGCGCAGCACTGTGGGTTCACTTTATATTATCAATAGCTGTCCGTGGTCGAGGGCAAAGTGGAAGGCAAAAGACCAGGGATATCGCGGATGCGTTTTTTTTGACATCCGCGGATGAGGATATTGCAAGGCTCACAGACGCGGATGCGGATTTTGGACAGCAAAAATCGTAATCATAATTAGTACATAATCTGGTTTCTCGGCGCATTGGGTCGCTGCAATGCCGAATTAACAAAATAAATCATAAATTAATAAATTAGAAGAAGAAGCTAACCGCGCGGCTCCGTGCGCGTGTAACAGAGAACCCAGACGGAACCGCGAGATCAAACATACCTTTAAGGTCCATTCAATACACTGATGGTGAAAGAACTTATGAAATCGGACCGCTCTAGTTCCTAAAACAGCAAGTTTATCAAAAATTGAAATCAATATAAGATGCTTATTTTAATGTATTCTTATAAGTTATAAGTTCTAATTTAAAAGCAACCATACATATTAACATAACGTTCGATTAAACATTCGTTTTATAGATATAATCCCTTTATACAGCCGTTTATAGCGAATGACAGAGAACTAACTTATGCATGATAGAACACTTCGCCAATGACCGCAGTCAGACCACGTCAGGGGTCCGGCACTGTTGGTTCAATTTGCTTGTTGATATACATAATTATATAATCACCTTTAGAGAATGACAGTGAAATAACTTGTAAATGATACAACAGCTCGGGAGTAACCGCAGTCTGACCACTGCAGGGGCGCTATACGGTTGGTATAATTTATAACTGTATTGATGATGTTATCTTTTATACAGTCGTTTATAGAAAATTATAGTGAAACTGGTTTTTAATGGCTTGGGAGTAACCACATTCTGACCAGGTCAGGGGGCTGGAACTGTTGGTCACCTCAAAATAATTTAACTTGTTGTGTACGTATATAGTCCTCCATATAGTAACTTTTAAAAGCCGTGCCCGCAGTCTTAATTACCTAAAGATCGCATACAAGTCAACTTCAAGGTACGAAGTAAGTCGGTTTTGTGACCAGTTCAAGTGTAACTTAGTTAAAATCAACCCAGATCAAATTGTAAACATGGTATTAAGAGAATAGTAAAATATATTTGAATACCGCAATAAGTATAAGTAATGTAAGATACGATAAGATAATTATTTATTGCCGTCCGTCGAGTGTATAATGCACTCGATTATATAAAACATATCAAAAATTCATTTAGGTACGTAATTTTAACACAAAGAAATACAAACACAGACTGCTGAAATCATTTTTTTTTTCGGCATTTCGGCTCTGCCGTAGTTGGGCAAAAAACGTCATGCACGTTGTCAAAGTGCAGCACAGTGAGAAATCAAATATCAATAAACAATGTGCATGTGCAGAGTTACATGAGCAGTGAATATATATTTAAAACTCGCATTAAACAATGCCGAACGTTCCGGACCCCTGGCTATTCGCGTGGCCAAGGAACCATTTAAATTTATGGTCCTCCCTTTCTGATCTGCACCGAATGTTCCAGAATGCTATTATTGCGCAGAATTATTCACGAGAAATTAGCTCTAGAGTACAGTCAATATTAATCTAACACGACGAGGATCTTACGCGGTTGGGATAGAGACTAATTTCGTGTGGCGTATTTGTAAACCGCACTACGCTGGTCAGTAGAAAATTAAACTGATGTTTATGGGTATTTCAGGAAAAGCGGGATGCAGGTTTTTCACGGGGGAATGGTAGGATGTCCCCACGCTCGCTTGGTGCGGGTTAGGGACTATTACTTTTATACACACGAAGTGTGAGTTACTGCGTAACAAAAACTGATACCCTGGCTTCGGGCTATTATTGTGAACTGAAAAATATTGAACAAAAGCATTCATGGTTTTTTTTTAAAACGTTCTCAATCTCTTAGCAAGCAGTAAATAGGAGAGAATCAATGTACCACGAACAGTGAAACTTTCTTCTCGAGTTTAAAAAAACGTTCTTGTTGATTTCGATCCCCGGTCCGTTTATTTTACACCATTAGGTGCTTACTGGTAGTACCTACTTAAAACTGAATTCAATATATTTCTGAGCTAAAGTTACTCTAATTAAGTTTTCGGACGTAAGCCATTGTGAGCGACGTCCGCTCTCGGCGGCGTCGGCCGGGCGAGTGAGCGCGCGCGCTACCGGCCGCGGCAATGCTCGCCCCTCACAGTCACCTAAGAATGACCTAGTGCCGAGACACAAGTCGGCGACGGACGAGCTCCGCCCCTATGTGCTCGGACAGTGCGTCGACCACGCTCCGTGACACAAGTCGGCGACGGACGAGCTCCGCCCCTATGTGTACGGACAGCGCGTACTACCACTCGGCGCCCGAATGGTGTGTTTGGGCTTCGCCCGTGTCCTCAGACACTTTGGGTAAACGATGTTACCAAAATAAAAGAAGGAATAACGAGAAATAGACTTTTTATTTACTTTTCCCTAACTGCCCTAAGTGACTTGATTACAAGTCCCTAACTTCCTATTACTTTGTAGTTTTCTTCTTCTTCTTGTTGTGACTTCCAGGAGGCTCCGATTGACACTGATTTGCTCCGGGCCGTACCTGCTATTTATACCTGCTAGTGGGTGAGCAAGACGTGCTGAGTGAGACAATAAAGGTTACGCCCACTTTGACTTGACTAATTTACATTGCAAGATGTTATTGGGATGTTATACATATTAATGGGTGGAAGACTAAGCTGATTTACAAAGTTCTAATATGGCCTGAGATCTTATAAGTACAGTAGGGTTCGTAAATATTTTCTTATATGAATAATCGTACATGGAAATCGGGCAAACCGTAATTCGGTCCCTTTCTTAACACTTATTCATCATTTGCGCTGAACCTACTGAGTTTACTTATTTGTAAGTTTAAACATTTAATAGAACTTTTAATTAGCTTTCTAACAATATATAAACCATTCTGATACGATGAGCCGTTGTAAAGGTATAAACGTAAACATATTAATTGCAAAGTGAAAATGCGCCGTACTAAATTCTAATTCAGGCTCGGTGGCCGCGGCTCTCGTTACGGTCATGTTGGCGCGATACACCCCTCCCCTCCATGGCGGCCAGTCCGCGCTGCGCTCGCGCATAGGCAACATCTCCTCTCTCTTTCTAATACAATTTGTACTGGGATTTTACTTTAATGTTTACAATATCAAATGAATGCTATGAGAGGGTGTTTCGTGTAAATAATTACTATGGGGATTCTAACTACTGGGTTCTTTATTACTTTAAACAATCTAAGTCTTTATAAATAATCACATATTTCTCTTACGTATAATCTCCGTATGACGCGATGCGTAGCTCTGCCGTCGCGTGTTGATGTTGTCGTCCATAGCCATGTTACATTTTTAAAATACCCCATCAGGTAAAAGTATGATTAAAAAAATCACCAACTTTTTCTCCCATGCAAATAATGCCAATTGAAATATTCATCTATTTTAGCAACTCTAAACGCGGTAGTCAACCCTAGCCGCGTGAAACTTTTAATTACCTACCTACATTCAGCCATTATTCAGGGCTGCCCCAAGCTATGCAAAAAAATTGGAAAAGTTTAAAATTTATATCGATATAGGTAATTAGCGACGATAAGTTTAATGGAGGTCGTTCAACTCGGTTCAAAATTAAAAGTTTAATGGTGATTCTGATTGGCTATTGTGGAAGTTGGAGGGGTATTGTTTGGCTAAAGCGCTTTCAAAACGAAAATGTTGGGGAAAGGCACTTTTAAAAATAATAAATGAAAATTGTTTGAATACTTAGAGTTGCCAATTCATATTTACGTTTATGAAATTAGAGCATTAATAATCACAAAAAACATTAAGTATTCCAAGTATGGAATTCGACCAAAATAGTGAAATGGAAGGGGTAATGTACACATTCGTACATTTCGCATTCCAATTTCTATTAGTTGTTTTGTCTTGTCAGTGGGTCAAAAGAAAAAAAAATTAAGTACAGCGCATTGTTTTATAACTTGATGCATTTTTGCATAGTGCATTATACAATCATAGATGAGGCAATTAATCCCTACAACCCCTCAAGGGGATGCCTCGATTCGAGTCGAAAGCCACAGACACACTTATGCCTTCACACGAGCACACGAGAAAAAGAGATGCAACAATCTTCAGGATTGGCGTTTTTTGACAATAAATATGTAACATAGTGAATTTTTATTCATAATTCGTGAAGTGAAATTTTTGATGCGGTAAAATACCATGATATAAACTTGACTGCGTCGTAAAATATTGTACTCGTATAGTTTGAGTAGGCTGATGAGTCAAAAAAGGAAAATAATGACCCAACTTTGAACTTTTTTCCATAGAGAAAATTCTCAGCAATTATGTATCGATTAAATCAAATATACAAACTTATTATAGTCAAGACTCACGCATCTGAAAACCAATCCTTATTGTTTCCTAATCTAATCAGGACGATGTTTCAATAACTACAACTTAGAAAAGTTGAAAAACCCCCGACATTTTCATTTAAAAGTCCAATATCTCGAAAACGGCTGTACAGATTTTGATGAAACATAGCTAAGAACACTCGAGATAAAGTTATCTAAGATACAAAAAAAACACATTCAAATCGGTCTATCTGTTTGGGAGCTACGATACCACAGACAGATACACTGAGTTAAAAAAATCCATCGTTTGAGTAACAACGACTCTTTTCTGAATAGCAGGATCGGGAAGAAAAGTGTAACTTATATCCCTCATTTGACGGCAAAAATTACTCTTTTCCTAATCGGAATCAGATATGAGTCAGTATTTTAGCCACCAACACCTTATAACTGGACATTTCCATCTGTCAACAAAAATCCTCCCATATCAATACCAAAGCCGTTCGACATTCGGCATCCCGCCGACATTCAGCCGCGTACTCAAACATCCATTAGGGTTTCTGTGTGCCGAAATGAATGACAGCGGAGATGCAACAAATTGCATAGTCACTCAACCGCGCACAAAGCAAGGCGCGACTTGTCATCCATTTTAAAATCTGCCGCGGCGAACGCGAATACTGCGAACTGTTTCGAGAACGAGTTATATGTTATCACGATGGTCGTTAAGGCGGAAAGGTTCTCGAGTGGCGACCACGTACCGGAAAAGGCGCAGCGTGGGTAGGCCCTAGGCAGTGACGGACACTCTATCTTGTCACTTATCGCGTGATAAGGCCGACCATGATACGGAGCCAGGTCGTATGCTGGCTTGCTACCGTTATGGTATTAAAGACGTCACTTACGTAATTAATACACGTCCTTACGATTCTGGCATTACATTCAAATATCAAGATCGGCCGCTTCAGTGAACTCGCTCTAGTTTCATGGGACTTTTGGTATTTATGTGGTGTAACAGTTTAGTTTCCGACCTAGGGACTCTTGGTTTTGAATCGTACCTTCTAATAATTATTAAAACGTTCAACGAAGCTACTTTCATAGTGCTTCTCTTGACATTGGATTTCGTAAAATTGATAAAGTTTCTTTCCTACTTATCCATTCTGATTTATTTAATAGTGTACCTAATCTAATGGCGATTCTTATTAGGGGACGTAATATGACCTTAGGGCTCAGCCAAGACTTCCAGCGGCAGCCGACGAGGCACTCCGATCTCTCTCTCCCACTTATGGCGCATCGCTGCCGCTGCCGCCGCCTTCGCGAGCCGCTCCAGAGACCAGAGCACCGCCATCACAAATAGTTGTGAATTATATGAAAAAACTTTCATCATCATCAGTAGTTCTCTTAAAGATCGTGGCTTCATGGCCTATTCTTGATGACCAGACTTCTCTATAGGCTCCGGTCACCCGCTTTATGTATCGTGCAGATGTAGTTTCAAGAGTGATTTATCTGCTCCTTCTCCATCCATCGGGTCGGCCCTAAGACCTCTGGGCCTCAACTTTGCCCGTCATAATCCTCTCCAGGTTATCCTAAGAACATCGTGAAATATGTGTGTGTATGAAATGATTTTATAACCTTAGCCAGACTATGCTCATCTGCAGCGAAGTTGCTCTCTCTAACCACACACTGCTCTACTCACGCGATTAATCGCGACGCTCCGGACTAGGTTACTTGCCTTTATTGCCGCTCCTTTGACTGGCGTCTAAAAACTGACACAACAGGGAGCAGTGGGCATGACGAAAAGCAAGATGAACCACATGACAAGTAACGTTGCGACACTATGTCACATCACATCATCAGCCTATATACGTCCCACTGCCCATGAGAGGGCAGTAGTCCCCACGCTGGCCCAGTGCGGATTGGGGACTTCACATACACCTTTGAATTTCTTCGCAGACACTACGCGACACAATGTATCTGCTTCCTTTCCTCGCTATTTCCCACGTCACTCGACTGTGTGTCAGGGGTAAGAGAGGAGTAAAAAAATCTAACTACTTAAATACTAGTGTTATTATTATCGTATTGCCAAGAAAAATCATTCTGATATTGACACGTTTTATTGTTATTGGCCCTAGATATTTCTGACATGTATTACATTCACGTTCCTTTTTTTGACGTTTAGAGACCGTATACATCTCTATGAACATTGGAATAATTATTTGTATTTGGACGCTCAGAGACCTTATACATCTCTGGAATAATGAACTTCATGTAAATTCTGATACAGGCTATATATATCGAATGTAATGGTCATATTTTGCAATTCTGTTATGGTTTCATTAACTTAGTGAGATTTTGTTTGTTGTATTAAATAATCTCCATATTCTTTTAATGTACATATTGCCGTTTGACATTTAAAAGTGCCATTGTGGCCCATTTGTAGAATAAATAATTGATTATGATTTTTGATTTGAACTACAATTTTCAGTTATATTCGCTCAAGTCCGCAGCGTCAGTGCTTGCGCATGATTTATGGAATGGTGGAAATGGGTTACGGCGACAGCGTGTGCGCAATTATGCAGGGAGCCGTGAGCGCGGACTGGGTCGAGGGCCCAAACACAGGGAACAGGGACTTCCTAATGCTATGCCACAAACGTACGTTTTGACGACCGGTAAGTTTAATGGGTAGGTATTTTCTGTAGCGTGGTTAGTCACAGATATGCTACGGCATAACCTCAATGGGCCACTCAGGTGGAAATCTAGTTGGTAGTGACGCTGCCTGTGGAGCTGAAGGTCCTGGGTTCGAGGCCCGGTAAGGGCAAAGAGTGATAAGCATGAATATTGGTTGCTCACCCATGGATGTTTTCCATGTATTTTAGAATTAAAAATACATCGTCGTCTGGTATCCCTAACCTTTTCGAGCTTACCATACTTCGAATTTGTGTGAGATTGTCCCCTGATATTTATTTGTACTTCCAAAGCAGATATACACAACTAGGTGGGTAGGGTTCCCGGTACCCCGTAACGCCCTTCAAAATCGCGTACGTAGGTAACAATATAAACATGAAGTAAATGTCCCAATGCTCAACAATTTAATGCCTAATAACTGGCACCTTTTATTCACCTCTATCGTTTTGACATTATGATTGTAAGTAATGTAAGTGTCGTGTATTAGGCCAGTGGGCCTTGTTATATATATTACATTACTTGAGCGGCGAAATATGTGACGCGGTGAGTACTTCCGTACAGCTTTTAAAAGCTCATAAAGCATTTTTAACACACCATTATAAAAATGAAAACTCAAATTTTTAGCTAAGCGCAGCTAACCAACCCGGCCGCAAGCTAATGCGGAGCTTTCGGCCGCGGGCTTTTAGCGGACGCCATTTTGGATTTTGGATGGTGTTTATGAGGTCGGCGCTTGAAAGCTTCCCTGGACAGTTTCAAAAGACAAGTTTAGGTTTAAATTGAACGCGTTTCCTTCTAATACTTGTGCAGTACATACGTCATATTCAATTTCGAAGTTGAGGGCCTTTTATGTTGCCCTTTGGAAATCTAGTTTTACTTTAGCAATAAGAAATTGCCACGCCCTTACAGGGTTCCCATGTACTTAACATTTAAGATTTCTACCACCTTATGTAACCATGGTTTTGCAATAAATATATATGAGTATGAAAAAAATCAAGTTCTTGACTCTTGATGTCTTGATACTAGTTACATACAATTTAAAGACGCATAATAAATTGTAAAGCCTTATTAAACGACAAATATCTGTGTCATCATCATCAGCCGTAAGACGTCCACTGCTGAACATAGGCCTCCCCTAAAGAGTGCCAAAGTGATCGGTCCTGCGCCACCCACATCCAGCGAACTCCAGCAACCTTTACCAGGTCATCAGTCCACCTTGTTGGGGGCCTACCCACGCCGCGCCTTCCGGTACGTGGTCGCCACTCGAGAACCTTTCCGCTCCAACGGCCATCGGTTCTACGTGATATGTGCCCTGCCCACTGCCACTTAAGTTTAGCGATCCAGAGGGCTATGTCGGTTACCTTGGTTCTGCTGCGGATAACCTCATTTCTGATGCGATCACCCAGAGAAACTCCCAACATGGCCCTCTCCATTGCCCTTTGGGTGACTTTGAGCCTTCTTATGAGGCCCATAGTAAGCGACCACGTGTCAGTGCCATATGTCATCACTGGCAACTCTCGTCTTGAGACACTGCGGAATATTGGAAAAGGTGTCTATGTTCGTAAATGGATTGTCGAAAACGGTTGCAACGAAATCAACGATACTCAAAAGACAGAAAAAAATCGGGGATAGGGCTGCGGTACTTAATGTCAAGTTTACCACCACATGCCTCGCTGATTAAGGCATAACTCTTCGGTTTGAACCCTCTTACCATCACTGCAGTGCAATTTATGAATGCAATGAAATGTCAAGTTTACCACCACATGCCTCGCTGATTAAGGCATAACTCTTCGGTTTGAACCCTCTTACCATCACTGCAGTGCAATTTATGAATGCCTAGCTTTGGCCTCACGTCGTTTTTCCAACATCGCGGCGAGCAACCTCGCTGTTGAAAAGCACCTTAACTATAATGACTATGGACGCGACTCCGAAATGCAAGCAGAGTGAAGACTTCTAAGCTTTAAATCTTCCCCGTAAATAATCACCCCCTCCCGCGGTTGCATCCTGCTGCGCTGTCTGACTCCCCCATCTTCTAAAGCGGCTAAGAAGGGATGCTGAGCGAAATCTAAGGATTAAGAGAGCCCCGCACTTTGGTTTTAGGTCGCGTGCACACTGAATTCATTCTTTAAGATTAAGTACCTATTTGTTATGCTTCGTCAATCAGGAACAAACACTAGGCACATCTGTGGACAATGCAGGTACTTATTAAATATGTTCCGGTCATACGAATCATAGGTCAACAAGAGAGATTTGTCCACAAGAGATACTGAATACTAACTAATTATTCGCTATACGAAGATTATGCGTAGGCCGTAGGCTAGGGTTCCTAGCAGTAAAAGTGTTAAAAAATGTTTTAACCCACATATGACCAAGGAATTCAGGGCAAATTTTTACACTAAAAAATTTGACACTAAACAAGAATATAATAATTTTTATTTGTTTCAAACAAAAAGTTTACAGTCATCATCATCCTACTAACGCTATTCCCATATTGCCGTATGGGTTCCGTTTTGACACCTAAATCCCAAGATTTGGCATAGGCATTAGTTTTACAAAAGCGACAGCCACCTGACCTTCCAACCCAAAAGGAAAACTAGACCTTATTGGGATTAGACCGCTTTCCTCACGATGTTTTGCCTTCACCGAAAAGCTAATGGTAAATATTCCGTACATAAGTTCCGAAAAACTCATTGGTACGAGCCGGGATTCAACCCACGAACGCCGCTTTACAGCCGCATGCCTGAACCACGAGGCTACCGTGCTTTATAAAATCTGCACTATAAACTTTAAATCACCATTATAATGGGTAACCGCAAACGGTCACAATGATTTTAGCTCAAACGATTGCCATCATCGTTTTAAAATCGCCGATTTTCATTAACTGACATCAAACCTAAAACATTCTGACCGCAATAAAATAACACATTTGGTTCGCAAATAACTCGAAACATTCAAACACCCTGTATATTCTTCACGAGGCACAAAGTGATATGAACCTTATAATTGCAGCATATAGTTTATTTTCTTTTGGCTTTGAGTCTGACATACAACGTTCGGTATATTTGCGTGAAATGTTATGCCAATGACTATTTGTGGTTGCAAAATATAGCAACATTTTCCGATGGACAAACAATTATATAATCACTGAGTTGTGAAATGTATGGGTAGTAAAAATATGGAATCGTTTATAAATACATTGACTAGGTGGTTTAGGTACTGGTAAATATTCCTATTGCTGAGAAATTTTGATTGAGCTTGTGTTCGAGAGTGATGCCTGCATTTGTCTCTAACTAACTGAGAAGGCCCACAGCTCGGACAGGTCATCGCAAAAACAGATATGGAAATAGAACAAGACTCTATAGAGTCGATACTTAAGATTATAATTAATTCTCTTTTTCAGCCCTGAGGGTACCAGATAAGACTGAAAAGAAATCGTTGACGACTAAAGTTAAAAATAATATCAATGACTCTAATTTGTACTTCGCTATTTTACAGTCCCCAATAAAACAAACTTCGATATATCGTTCCATCGAAGCCAAAGTACACGACGGAGACTTAAAAGGAGCGGTTCGTTTGCTCCTTTCCGACGCTACTCTCGCTCCTGTGAATGAAACTACACTACATGCTTTGAAAGACAAACACCCCAGCCCATCGAGGTCAATAATCTTACCACCTGAACCGAGTTTAACAAGCCCTTTCCTTTCTGTTACAACTTCGGACGTAGCCAACGCAATTGCGTCTTTCTACAATGGGTCTGCATCCGGTCTAGATGGTCTGCGACCGCAGCATCTCAAAGAGTTGACTTCACCCTCCGCAGGAAATAATGGTCCCCGATTGTTAGAATCACTCACAAAATTATGCAATTTTTTACTGAGAGGTATGCTAAACTTGGAGGTGAGACCGTTCCTATATGGTGCTTCGTTATGTGCCTTATCTAAAAAAGATGGTGGTATTAGACCAATTGCGGTGGGCAGCTTTTTTCGTCGTCTTACGGCTAAGCTCTGTTGCCAATCTGTTAGAGAAGCTATGTCTGACTATCTGCAACCAATTCAAATGGGCTTCGGTACCAGACTTGGTTGTGAGGCGGCAATACATGCCACCCGGTCTTTTGCTTTACATCGCAGATCATCCAATACCATAATCGTTAAAATCGATATCAAAAACGCTTTCAATAGCCTAGAAAGGGACACTATTCTCAACGAAACCTTAGAGCAAACTCCTTCTCTTTACCCTTTCATTTACCAATGTTACGCCTCCTCAAGTAATCTTTTCTTCTCAGGCAGTTTAATACAGTCGCAAGTTGGTGCCCAGCAGGGCGACCCATTAGGGCCCTTGATGTTTTGTCTCGGCATCCAAAAGATTATTTCTGGATTAAAGGCGCCCCTTAACGTGTGGTATCTGGATGATGGCACTATAGGAGGAAGTCCAGAAGTGGTCTTAAACGACTTGAAAACATTGATACCTGCCTTGAAGAAAATTGGTCTTGAAATAAACCCGTCTAAGTGCGAGTTTTATACTTGCAGTTTTTTAGACACCAACTCTCTCGCAGAAATAGAGTCACTTTTACCTGGCATTAGACAAATACACGAACATTCTTTCAATTTACTGGGTGCTCCAATTTTCACCGAGGGTGTTAGTTCGGCCCTTCAAGCCAAAAGACAAGCACTTTCGGCGGCACAGGAACATTTGACACAATTGTCGGGACATGTTTCCCTTATCTTGCTGCGAAACTGCTTTGCTCTGCCTCGCATGGTGTATATGTTACGGACGTCTCCAACTTGGCTTTATGACACGGATTTGAAATCGTTCGATGACACTATTAAATCTTGTTTAGAGTCAATACTCAATGTGAGTTTAGACGACAAACAATGGTGTCAGGCGGCTCTGCCAGTTCGGTACGGTGGCTTGGGCGTGCGTCGGGTCCAGGACATAGGTCTGGTAGCCTTTTTAGCGTCGGCACATGGTTCGTCGGATCTTGTTACTCGAATATTATCATTTGATGGCAGCAGCATTCGAGTTCCATTCGTAACCGAGGCCCTGGCTAGGTGGGCGACACTATGTCCGTCCAATGATCATCCGGATAGCTTAACGGTCCAAAGAGGATGGGACGATATTCTATGTCAGCAAACGTTTTCTCATTTGTTGAGTGATGCCTCGGGGACTGACCTAGCACGTCTCAAGGCTCTCACAAAGCCCGAATCCGGTGCGTGGCTGCATGCCTTGCCTTCCCCTCAACTCGGCACTTTGCTCGACAACGACTCCCTGAGGATAGCAGTTGCTTTAAGGCTGGGGAGCAAGGTATGCGAAGCGCACCGATGCGTTTGTGGGACAATGGTGGAGGAGAATGGCCACCACGGGCTAAGCTGCAAAAGATGTGCGGGTCGGTTCCCTAGACACCATTCTATCAATGAGATCGTGCGTCGGGCTATGGTGTCCGCCAACGTACCGTGCATCCTGGAGCCCCCGGGTCTGTCTCGGACTGACGGAAAAAGACCGGACGGGTTGACGTTGGTTCCCTGGCAGAGAGGGCGGTGCCTCCTATGGGATGCAACTTGTGTTAGCACTTTTGCAGCGTCCCATCTAAAGCACACAATTAAGTCAGCTGGTTCGGCGGCCGAAAATGCCGCCAAGCTCAAACACGCAAAGTACTCTGCCTTGGAACCGACTTATGATTTCGTTCCGGTTGCTGTGGAGACAGCTGGGCCCTGGGGCAGTGAGGCTCTCGGGCTGTGCAAGGAGTTAGGCAGACGATTAAGGGACAGGGGCCTTGACCCCCGCTCCGGGTCATGGCTCGTCCAACAGGTCTCCATTGCTGTTCAGCGAGGCAATGCCGCTAGCATTTTGGGGACCTTTGGTTCGGGCTTGACGCAGAGCGGGATGTACTCGTAGTATTACTTTTATTTATTTTTACGTATTTTAATTTTATCATTCTTTACACCATTGTATTCCAACTTGATTTGTAATTCATATTATGATAATGTCCATATTGTTATTTTAAACTAATTAAAGATACTTTTATATACATATATATTTAAGTGCAATATTTTAAAACTAAATATAATTAATATTAATTGATCAATTTACTTTATAATGAAATGAAAATAGTGAATAAAAATAACGCAATCCATCCATAAAATAAAAACAATGGTTTGTTTCAGAAAATGCAGTAGTTGATGGTTGGTTGCATATGTTCAATGCAACGATCAGCATTAAAAAAAAATGTTAATGGAAATACCTTCAAAAACATATGGTTAACTAGCTTCTGCCCGCGACTCCGTCCGCGTGGAACTCGGTTATATCGTAGCTCCATACAAACTTTCACCCCCCATTTCACCCCCTTAGGGGATGATTTCCGGGATAAAAACTATCCTATGTCCTTCTAAACTATCTCTATACCAAATTTCATCCAAATCGGTCCAGCGGTTTAAGCGTGAAGAGGTAACAGACAGACAGACACACTTTCGCATTTATTATATTAGTATGGATTTTGGGTTACCGTTATAAATGTATTGAAAAATTGACTGTACATAATGCGACTCTATTAATATTGTTCTATTACCGTGTTACGATTGTTTTGCGATGACCTGTCCGAGCTCTGCGTGAGATCAGAACGAAGCCTCAAATCATTAAAATGTCGGTAACGCACTTTACATCTTTCTGCAGTCACAAGCATACGTAGGCTACGGTGTCTGCTTTCCAACGGGCAGGCCACATGATGAAAAAATTGAGGGCCAAATGTTTATCTATTAGGTCATATCCAATCGCAAAACGGTGTACTTACAAAGTTTTCCAAACATCCAAACTTTCGCATTTATAATTAGTATTATAAAATCTAGTGCTTCCGCCCGCGACTTCGTCTGCGTAAACCCGGGATGAAACTATCCCATATTTTAATCCTGCCTATGAAGTATCTTTGTGCGAAATTGCATCCCAATCGGTTGATCAGTTTTAGCGTGGTTGAGTAACAAACATGTAGTTGTCGGGTTTGTGACTCGGGCGTAGACATAAATAAACGTCCGAATGTTCCAACAATCACTTTTAATTTGCACAAACACGGTACAAAGATAGAAGGAGAAAGTTTATAATTTTGCCATAGAATGTCCGAAAGCACATAGAAGAAAGTCACAAGCAGTACAAGCACAAAGCACAATAATTAAAGGCTAAATGTAAGCGCAAGCGTATAGCGGGAGCGAGTACAATAATTTGCATACGAGCGGCGTGCGCACAGAGGTGAAGCGACATAAGTACTGGCGCGGGCGCGCGACCGGCCACCGGCCGCCGCCGTCCGCGCAGATAACGGGACACCGCATCTAATATGAAATCGGTTTGCTTGTCCGCGTGTACATACAAAATATTACATGTAAATATTAAGTTTAGTTATTTAGCTAGTATTAATGTTACATATTTAAGTGCATGTTGTAAATACCTAATTATAGATTTGTTTATATAATAATAAGTTTTTAGAATTACGTTTAGTTTTAAGTTTTATATTAAGTTAACACGTTTAATCAATAAAACTTATTTAATAATTATTATATCTAAGAGTAGGTACTAAGTACACTACATCACCCCTCCCCAGAGACCGTCAAGGGCGATAATAGTCGGGAAACTGAATACGGCGTCCTGACCGCGTCGTTTTGACAGTGTCATTTTTGGCACTTGGTAGTGCCTGGTGATCCTTGGGTGAACTTGAGTGATGGAAATGTGTGTTGTTTGGTGATGTGTGATGTGGGGTGTCTGGGTCACGCAGTATGAAGGCCGGCTTAAGGCGGTCTATCGATACTGAAACCAGTTTACCATTTAACGTTATTTTGAAGACCTTGTCACCTCTGGCAATAACCTCGTAAGGTCCGGTGTACGCAGGTTTTAGGGATCCGCCTATCGTGTCGTCCCGGAGGAAAACATAGGCTGAAGAAGATAGGTCTTTGAAGACGAAAGTTGTACGCCTACCACTGTGCCGTGCGGCTGGTGATGGGCGCAAGTCTCTGACGAAACCTCGCAGGCGTGACATGTAGTCCGTCACGTCAATGGTCTCGTCTACCTGGGGGTTGAAAAAATCTCCTGGGAGGCGCAAAGGTTGACCATAAAGAAGTTCAGCCGTGGAAGCCTGAATGTCTTCTTTGTAGGCGCTTCGTACTCCCAGTAAAACGAGTGGAAGTGTTTCCACCCAGCTGTTACCACCGTGGCAGGTTATGGCAGCCTTAAGTTGCCTGTGGAATCTCTCCACGAGACCGTTACAGGCTGGATGGTACGCTGTCGTCCTTCGGTGTTGGAACCCTGCGATGGATGATAAATGCTGGAATAGGGCCGACTCAAACTGACGTCCTCTATCCGTAACTATATCCGTTGGGCAACCAAACCGGGATATCCAGCCGGTCAACAATGCCCGTGCCACCGTCTCGGCCGTCATGTCTGCCAACGGTATTGCCTCTGGCCATCGCGTGAACCTGTCGACGGCTGTGAGGCAATATCGAAACCCTTGGCACAATGGTAAGGGGCCTATTAGGTCTATGTGGACAAATGCCAGTCTGGCCCTGGGTACTTTAAAGTTACCTAACGGGGCAGAGACGTGGCGAGTGACCTTAGAGCGTTGGCAAGCGAGGCAGGTACGTACCCACTCACGGCAGTCTTTTTTGACACCTGGCCAGACGTAACGCTCCGCGACCAATCTGGCGGTGGCGTTGGCGCCAGGGTGGCTTAAGGAGTGGAGACTGTCGAACACCGCCTTGCGTAGCTCCTTTGGTATAAATGGCCTCTCGGTAGTGCCGCTGACGTCACAGTACAGGTAATCTTGCGACCCGGGGATTTTTACCTTGTCCAGCCGCAGTGACGACCCTGCTTCCCTTAGTTGTTGAAGCTCCCGGTCAGCCTGTTGCGCAGAAGCGATTCTCTCAGCAGTCACAGGTTGCGAGATTTCCTCTATGCGCGAAAGTGTATCCGCCACGACATTATCCTTACCTGATATGTGCCTTATATCAGTCGTAAACTGGGCTATCAGGTCAAGGTGCCTAAACTGTCGTGGAGAGCAGTTCTCTTTACGAGAGTGGAAGGCAAAAGTGAGTGGCTTGTGATCGGTGTAGATCACAAAGTCACGAGCCTCCACCATATGCCGAAAATACTTCACACTCTCGTAAATCGCTAGAAGTTCGCGATCATAGGGCGAATATTTTACCTGAGCTGGACTCAGCTTCCGTGAGAAGAATGCCAACGGCTGCCACTCGTTCTGCTTCATCTGCTGGAGTACTGCACCCATAGCCGTGTCCGAAGCGTCTGTCACTAAAGCGAGTTTCGCGTGGCAGTCTGGGTGTGCCAGCATAGTCGCATGGCAAAGACCGTCCTTACAGGCCTGAAAGGCATCTGCCTCCTGTGTGGAAAACTGAACGGGATGTGAACCTTTCACGGATCCTACCAGCAGAGCGTTAAGGGGTGCCTGATGCTTAGCCGCGCCTGGAATAAACCTGCGGTAAAAATTGAGCATCCCCAAGAAACGTCGCAACTCTTTCACTGTCTTTGGCGTAGGGAAGCTCTGTATAGCCTCGACCTTGGAAGGCAGTGGTGTGGTCCCTTCGGCTGTTATACGGTACCCGAGGAAGGTAACTTCAGGTACGCCGAAGACACACTTTGCTGCATTCACCACCATGCCAAAATCTTTGAGCCTGCGAAAGAGCTGATGTAGGTGTTGCTCGTGGGTCTCCCGATCCTGCGAAAAGACTAAAAAGTCGTCGAGGTAGGCGTACACAAAGTCTAGTCCCCTGACCATCTCATCGACGAAGCGCTGAAACGTCTGACCGGCATTACGAAGTCCAAACGTCATGTAAGGAAATTCGTAAAGGCCGAAGGGCGTCGTAATGGCGGTCTTCGCGATGTCGTCAGGGTTCAGGGGAATCTGGTTATACGCCTTGACCAGATCAATGGTTGAAAAAATTGTACAACCGGCAAGACTGTGTGCAAAGTCCTGGATGTGACGGATAGGGTACATGTCCGGTATGGTTCTCGCGTTCAGCATGCGATAATCCCCACACGGACGCCATCCATCATTCTTCTTCGGGGCTAGGTGTAGTGGAGAAGACCAAGGGGACTCAGATGGCCGGCAGATGCCGCTCTTCAACATAGCGTCAAACTCTGCCTTGGCTATCTTCAATTTGTCCGGCGCCAGGCGGCGAGGTGTACTCGATACAGGTGGCCCAGGTGTAGTGCGTATGTGGTGTACTGTACTGTGTGTAGGTGTGTGGTGTATACCATGTGGGCGTGTTATTTCGGGATAGTGTTCGAGTATAATGTGATATGTAGAATCACCAGACATTACCTTCACCGAAGTGACGTCCACCGATTTTCGCGCGAGCAACGCCGGGGTCGCAAGCGATGTCGTGCCGTCGATGAGGCGTTGATTCCTCACGTCGACGACGAGACCATAATGCGATAAAAAATCCACACCTATTATCGCCCTCGTCACATCTGCAATAATAAATCGCCAAGCGTAGTCACGGCGCAAGCCTAGGTTTAAAATAAAATTTACGTAACCGTACGTGTTGATTTTAGTACCGTTCGCTGCGCTTAAAACTAAATCAGTTTTTATACATCGCGTTTTTAATTGTGAACGAGGGAATACACAAAGGTCACTACCGGTGTCTACTAAAAACTGTGTTTTTGAATGCTGGTCCGTTATAATAAGGCGACCTGTGCTCGGGCAGTCGTCGGCCGCCATTACAGATTGCCCCGCCCGTTTCCCGCGAAATCGCAGGGCTGCACACACCGAGTAGCCTTGTCCCCGAACTTATGGTGGTACCAACACGTCGGAAATTTCCTATAATTGGAGTTCGACCTTCGTGCTGATGATGAGCGTCCACGTCCATTTTGTCTACGAGGTGTCCTGGATCGCCCGTGCTCGCGCGACATTCTGTCCACCTTTAGCATTAATGTCTGCATCTGCTGGGATAATGCCGCTACTTCCTGGCTCAAGGAATGTGGTGCTGATGATGACGTTGATGCTGCTGTCATCGATGCTGCTGCTATTTGCGGTCGGTGTGGGACGACTTCGTGGATACGGTCGGCCAGCTCAGCTACTTCGTCCAACGGTAACCTTGACTGGGATGCGATGATGGTCTGCGTACTTGTGGGTAACCTGCTGGTCCATATGGAACGCATGAAGTCTTCAGGCACGCCTGCCCCAGCCAAACTCTTCAAATGCCGAAGGAACTGCGTCGGCTTCCGGTCTCCCAACTCTTCGTTGGTAAGGAGCTGGTGGATCCTTTTCTCCCGTGAAACCGATAACCGTTTGATGAGTTCGATTTTTAACTGCTGGTACTTATCTGCCGCTGCCGGTGAGGTAATGATATCCTCTACGATTGATGCTGTAGCCGAATCCAGCTGGGCCAAAGCGTAATGAAATTTGGTGGCATCCGTTGTTATATTGGCCAACACAAATTGACTCTCCAGCTGCATGAACCAAAGCGCCGGTTTATCGGGGTAAAATGGCGGTACCCGCACTCCAACTCTGCTTATTTCGGCCTCGTTATCTGGCATGATGTGTTTTTTCTCGGGGTCACCACTGTAGTTGTCGGGTTTGTGACTCGGGCGTAGACATAAATAAACGTCCGAATGTTCCAACAATCACTTTTAATTTGCACAAACACGGTACAAAGATAGAAGGAGAAAGTTTATAATTTTGCCATAGAATGTCCGAAAGCACATAGAAGAAAGTCACAAGCAGTACAAGCACAAAGCACAATAATTAAAGGCTAAATGTAAGCGCAAGCGTATAGCGGGAGCGAGTACAATAATTTGCACACGAGCGGCGTGCGCACAGAGGTGAAGCGACATAAGTACTGGCGCGGGCGCGCGACCGGCCACCGGCCGCCGCCGTCCGCGCAGATAACGGGACACCGCATCTAATATGAAATCGGTTTGCTTGTCCGCGTGTACATACAAAATATTACATGTAAATATTAAGTTTAGTTATTTAGCTAGTATTAATGTTACATATTTAAGTGCATGTTGTAAATACCTAATTATAGATTTGTTTATATAATAATAAGTTTTTAGAATTACGTTTAGTTTTAAGTTTTATATTAAGTTAACACGTTTAATCAATAAAACTTATTTAATAATTATTATATCTAAGAGTAGGTACTAAGTACACTACAAACATCCAAATATCCACACTTTCGGATTTAGATATAATATCAGTAGGATAAAATCTGAAACGCATTAAATATAGAGGCCTCGGCAGAGAGTACAACTTTGTACCTTTTGGCGTCGAGACCCTCGGTCCGTGGGGTCCCAGTGCGCAAAAGCTATTTGCGGAAATCGCGAAACGTCTGGTTGACGTAACTGGTGACCGAAGAGCTGGCGGCTTTCTCGCGCAACGCATCAGCATTGCAATTCAGCGAGGAAATGCCGCCAGCATCCTCGGTACAATGCCTCGAGGGCCTTTTTTAGATTTAACTTAGCTTTAATTTAATTTAGTTAATGTTATAGTTATCATCGTGTATATACCTACTTTATAAAATAAATATTACACCCCTCATATCAGTAGCATTGGTAGGATAGGATATTAGTAGGATTTTAAATGCAATTTTGTAAAGCGTCGGTGTGTACTTCGCTTAAAATCATCGTTAAGGCCGCTCACAGACGCTCCTTGAATAAATGAATAGGATCGCTTGTTCGCGGCCAGCCTACTTAATAAGTAATGAACAATGTCCGTTTTGTGTAAAACTGCTCTTTTTCATAGATTTTTTTGTAAAAAGTAGCCCTCAAACGGATGAACTGATGTGAGTGCGTTTTTTAACGAATTGATGAAAGGACAAGCTTTTCAATTCGTTATTAACTACGTTTGTTGAGTCTAGTGGATTCACATCTAATTCTGTTTTAGTTTGACCCAGGTGGTTCCATGGTGGGGTCCTAGAGAAATCGAGGAAACTTTTCAAATAAGGCAAAGTACTGCATTAAATTTGGTTAAAACTTGTCAAACTTGTTTGTTGCTTTCTTTTTTTATATACAACGACGGTGGCAAACAAGATGGTAAGCGGACACCGCAGGCTATAGACGCATGCAACTCCAAAGGAGTAACATGGGCGTTGCCGACCCTTGATATGTTTGAGGATTCGCTGTGTTGACTTGAGCTGAAGGAACAAATGCCCTCGCTCTCAACACAACGAGTTCTGGCGACCTTGCTCACCTCCAGGAACACAACACTACTACAGAGCAAGTAGTAGTGTTATTATGGTTGTGGTCTTCTGCAAGGCGGAAGTACTTCCCCAGTTGGGCTGCTTCACATTGGACATTTAGCTGTGCCCTAACAAAAACTTGCTTGCAGAATGCTTGTTTTTAAAATTAAAATTATTTACTTTCCCCTTTTTTCCGATGTGGCTATCTTCCGTACGAATGCAATGACTTGTAAAGCAGGCCTATTCTAGCTATTCATTCAGTTTATATGGCGTGCCCATTTCATCCCACTCGGAACACCATTCAAACTTACGTCCAAGTACCCTTGACCTCCTTTCAGCCCGGCTGAAAAAGTAGATGAATGAACTTTTTTCATTACGTCTTGGTGTTACCACTTCAGCCGCCTTTTGGCCCGCGGCAAATAATGTTTAGAGTTGGGCATAAATTAGATGTGGACCTGCATATATATGTATATTGGGTATCTGTAGGCCTTAGGCGTAGGGTTTTATGTTATTCAAACTTTTCAGCAGTAAATTAGAGCTCTGTTGAATAGAAACTCGAGTTATTTTTACCTTTAATATAAAGAGGGTGAGGTGTACTGGGTGAGACAAATAATTATAAGGACGCTTCTTTAGAATATCCGCTAACGATACAAATGTTGCTTTTCATCTTTTTCGCTTCAGTGGTTAGTGTATTTTATACGTATAACCCATATGAAAGGACCACGGGAAAAATAGATCAAAATTCAACAGAGCTGAGAGATCATTAAAAAGGTCTGCTAATCTGCTTTATTTCGTTCTATGGGCATACATTTGAATTCCATTGCAGAACTAGATATATATATTTTATAAATACAGAGTGAATATGGTCTAATTGGTATATGAGATAACTACAACTTAGAAAAGTTGAAAAACCCCGTCATTTTCATTTCAAAGTCCAATATCTCAAAAACGGCTAAACAGATTTTGATAAAACATAGCTAAGAACGCCCGGGATAAAATTATCTACGACACAAAAAAATCGCATTCAAATCGATCCATCCGTTTGAGAGCTACGATACCACAGACAGATACACAGACAGACACGTTAAACTTATAACACCCCTCTTTTTCGTCGGGGTTTAAAAACGGGTTTCATTTGTAGAATACACCTTATTCTGTATTTAACCATCCTGCAGTGACTTAATTATTGTTATCCTGTTTAAATAACTTAAAATGAGATAACAACTTGCTGTTAACAAAATGACATAGCGCTCCGTTCTGTTGGTCCACGATTCATACAAAGTTGCCTATGGTCCTTTGATATCACAATATCATAGCTGAACAAAGGCCTCACCCGAAGAGTGCCAAAGTGATCGATCCTGAGGGCCTATGTCCAGCAGTGGACGTCTATGGCTGATATGTTGATGATGATGATAGTCATATAAATGAAGAAAGATCATGCAATTTTTGTTATTCTAAATTGGAACCTTAATATGCGTTTTAATTATTATTACCTACCTGTTAAATTGGGAAAAGACATTGCAACGCCAGCCCCTGACGAAATTTTATAGTTTTGTAATTATGTGCAGACTTACTGATGTGCCGGGGGATATTCCCGGGAACGGGAATATATGGTCCGTATGAAAGACCAATGTCCAGCAGTGGACGGACATAGGCCTCCTCCAAAGAGTGCCGCAATGACCCTGCGCCACCCGCATCCAGCGGACTCCCGCGACCTAACCAGGTCATCAGAACCATCAAGACAACATATTTTCTTGTAATCTTCTTTTTAACAGCAAGTAGTAGAAACGAGGAGGACACTAAAAAGTTGATTCACCCACCTACTTCCAATACAATACATGTACACTTAATTGCCAACCTCAAAAAAATACACAGAACACTACACTTCATAATTGGGATCATATATCTTCCTCGAACGGACGCTCAACATTCTAGAAGCGACTAGAAGTTTCGAAGCTACGGCTAACTTTTACAACTTTAGATATACGGTGCAAACAAGTTGATTTGTTTTCGAGTGTGACCACATTCGTGTTTCTCGTGTGTTACGTTTATTCTAAACTAGTTTTAACCCGCGTGAATTTCCATATCAATATATTCCATATAATGTTCCAAATAATAGTGTTTGTCAATGGGATAAAATTGGAGTTTCATCCCATTGACAAAAAGTATTCTTCAGTAAGCTTTCGGTAAAGTAAGAAATGCCGCATAGGTACAGAGTCCACCCCGTCGAATGTTGCCCCGCTCTTCTGTAACTTGTTTTAACCACAAGTCACCCGTCAACCTCAAATACATAATAAATAAATTCAACTTAGAAAAGTTGAAAAACCTCCGACATTTTCATCTCAAAGCCCATATCTCAAAAACGACTGAACATATTTTAATGAAACATAGCTAAGAACACTCGGGATAAAATTATCTATGACACCAAAAAACCGCATTCAAATCGGTCCATCCGCTTGGGAGCTACGATACCATAGACAGATACTCAGATACACAGACGCACAGATACGCAGATACACAGACAGACACGTTAAACTAATAACACCCCATTAGTCGTCATTTAATACGTTAGTTGTTTAACCGTGGATTTATAAGTAGTATTTTAATAACTGTTAGCTCAGTCAGAGGTCTGCTTTCGTTAGGCGTGACGGGTGAGGTTAGGCGCGAGCACGTTCCGAATAACACCCCCAGAAGTGACCTAATGCTTCACTTCAATGGGTTAAACAAATACATAAATAAGAGTAGGACACACTGAATGAATGAAGCCAATAAACAGTTCCACTCCAAATGTTCTAGTGTTATTCCAGAACAGAATACGTGACAAGAACGTATGAATGTGTTTGGTTCCTATGCCATTTTGGAGTGGAAAAGAATGCATCTACTCTTTTAACGTCGCACGTTTCTCTTGTGATATACAGGGTAACTTGAGAACATGGTGAAAAGATAAAATGGCCTGTTTATACCCGTCATTCAACATGCAAAAAGCATTAGCTAGGTGCAGTTGGCGACCTCAATTTCACTAGAAGGCTGTAAAAAACTACGGAATGCTTTGTAACAGTTAAAAAGTAAGTGCCTACAACTTTGACGCTACAATCGTATGACTAGTATTTATTTTTCGAGCGCACTAAAGTGAAACATTGGCCGCCAGGCCTGTTTGTGTTCGTCGCTTCCGATGTCAATCATGATATTCATGGTGCAGTTTATTTCGCGCGGTCGGTCCATGTCCGTGCGTTCATTTAATGTCAGCGTTCGAATCACATTCAAATGCGATTCGAATTGAGACTGTTGAATAAAAAAATACCTGTATTATACGACATTATTTGTAGATCTGTATAAACATTTGTTGCGGTAAAATCGTCAAATCTAGAAAGTTTGTGGTTTTTTTCGGATCATGGTTTGCAAAATCATAAAATTTGGAAATAACATGCTTTTGGGCACCCTACCGCCTGGCATCGACCTGGGGATTTTTTGTACCTTTAGTTGTAGTTTTTTTTTTTTTTTAGCTTATCATGATATCAATTTCTTATTATTTCTACTACAACACTATTTCCTGTATAAAAGTATATCTACGGAAATATGTAGTATACCCTCAAAATAGTAAAATTATAAATGAGTTACAGAACTTACCACATCCTCAGCCACCCTGTATAACACAAAGACATATTTGTAATAGACCATGCAAAAGATATATTTGTACTAGACTCGCGGTTCCTAAAGCGAATTTCCCGGCACATTAGCCGCCCCTTGTTTTATGACCCGGGGCAAACGTTTCGCAACTTCCAAGTGAAATTGCTAGTGTTTTGGACGTGTTGAGAGTTTTACTTCTTTTAAATATATTCAGTCTTTGTGAAAGAATTTAGAAGAGGGCATAATAATGAATACGTTTATGGTAACTTTCCCATTTTTGGTAAAATGTTTTTTTCTTTATTTAAGTAGAGTTCGATATCATTCGGCAAAATTCGAACTTTAGTATAAAATAACTCGGTATGGTTGACATTGTTTGAAGTGGAAGTATTTTTATAAAAATTTCATTGCAATTGGAATCTTCTATCATTGACGGTAGAGTTACTTTTTGAATGAATACTTTGATGCAATTCGGCCAACTGAAATAATCTCAAGTATAATTATCTATTTACATTATTTTGAATAAAGTTCCCTTTCAGTTTATATGTGCAATAGAACAAAGTTGTTAATATTTCTTGGCATTTGTATTGAACACAAAAAATAGGCTTATGTATATTTTAATGTAGGCTTAATGCCTTACGCTACAGATCAATGAAAATTTCACTAATCTAACCTAACCTAACCCTACCATTTATATATAGCTTACCGCCACTTACTTGTTCTAGATATTAACTATCATCTGTTTTGTCTTTTTCTCACAAACGAAAAATTCAAAGTGACAAATAAAGAAATAGAACTGAAAATGACATTTTAGCCAAAATAGGTTCGATTAACTTTTAAATTAATTTCATTAACAAAGGGCGTAAATAATACCTACTTATAATTACACGGTTCAACTCACATATTATTAAATGTCACTACGGGCGACTTCTTTCGAACTCTTCGGGAGTTCTTCTTCAGGATGAGTGTTTTCGCGGCAGTGTCGTTTGAATCACTGCCCGCGCCCGTTCCGAACGCCGTGCAGCGTGCGGCCGTGTAATTATTAGTATTATTTCAACATGTCTCACGAAAGTTTAAATTCGATTAAGGGCGTAAATCTTCTGAAAAATCCTGCAGAAATGTGTATGTGATTCAACTATTTAAAATTCTCGAGCTCAAACACCGTTTGCTACAAAATCACCTTGCAAACGCTTTTAACATGCAAATGCAACTCGTCCATCACCGCACTTTGAGTTTTCTACGAGATACTATCGCGGTAGGTGTTGCTTCAAGTGGGCTTGCTATTTGCTGTTAAAGCCAGGGATACACTGGGGCCAAATGTCTTGAGCGAAGTCAACGAATGCCCGAGGGAAGTCCGGCCAAATATCCCGATCGAAGTCCAAAAACAACACCGCAAGTGTCGAGCGAGATAGGATTTGTATTCGGACATGATAGTTAGTTCGGGATTTCTTAACCTGACAAAGCCACTGGCATTTATTAATTATAAAAAGTATATATACGAAACTCATATGCATACATTTTATTAGGGCACCGGTACATTGTACGACGGGACAAAACAAAGGGACAAAACTCACGAATTTGTCTCCGCACGAAACAACTGTTACTTGTGTATCGCTGCGATTGTGTAGAGGTGGAACATGAAAATACCTTCCCAATTCTCTTACTTTAAAAATTGTGTTTGTTTTAAACCTTAAACAATCTATACCAATATTATAAAAACTTTACTTGTTTTTATGCCGGGGTAATCTTCGGACCCTCACATCCGATTTCAGAGAGCCGCCCTTTACCTGCCCGGTCTTCCCTCGTGACCTGAGGCCCTACCGCGAAACGAATACGAATTTCTATCGTGTATCTCCCTCTCTATTGCACTTGCTAGTTCGAGCGACAGAGCGGGTGATACACGAACGTTGATTTCGTTTTGCGGTAGCCCCTTTGCATTTCCTGCCTATGACGATAGGCTACCGTACCTAGTTGAGAAATATATTAAGAGTCCGCAGTAAGCTCGATTCTCCATACAAACGTAGGTACGCGCGCGTACGCTCTCATTTTAAAACTACGTGTTGGATTGTAACGAAACTTTGCATGGACAATTATATGAGGTATATCTATTTCTGTAATTAGTTTATGTAGCTTCACATACTATAGTAAAAAAAATACAGCGAATTTAAGTTTTTCATACAAAACTTGTTTTTGCGGTATTTCATTTGTTTTATAAACAGGAATTTCATTCTATATGCAAAGTTTCGTCACAATCCAACGAGTAGTTTTAAAATGAGAGCGTAACTACGTTTGTATGGGAAGGTGAAATTCGGCCGAGCTTACTGCGGCCTCTTAAGGGGCTCCCAGAATTGGCGTATGGGATCGTACCTTCGATCTGAATCTCTTAGTTTTCTTAGGTTTTTTGTAGCTTATTATGTTAACAACAACGGCTTTAGGCAATATAGTATCCCATATTTACTTCAAAGTTCATTGTTTTCGAGATATTTGGCATCAAAGATGAACAATTTTAGGCCAAAAAACCGGTTTCTGGCCATAACTTTTGTGTTATTGGTTTAGAAAGAAAACCCTAGACCAGTTTTTAGGGACGTCACAGACGAACCCAAATATGTAGATTTCGTATGTGTTAGATCTTTCACGTCAATAGAGATACAAAATTAGTGTTATTTTAGACCATGTTTAAAAAGATCATACAAAATTAAGTATTCATTTGTTTCAAAATCCGGTAGACCAGAATGGAGATAAAAGATTGAAGAACCGATAACCGTTTGATTTATACTTCTATCTGTAGTGCAAAAATAGGAGATACGATTCAAAACTTGTCAAAAATCGATGGAAACCTCGGGTAGCCCCTTAAGTATATCCCACCACAAAATTATAGGCAGTAATTGTTTAATATCACATAGCTCAAGCTTAAAAAACGTTTTGATCTTAATGCTTAGTTTGTGGTTATGATAGAAACTGACTGCGACGGTAGATCGATTTCGTTTGTATCACACCAGTGTTCGTTCAAACGTCAGTACAATTTCTTCTCTTCTATATTTGAGATAAGATTGTTATTGAACCCAAAAAGAATAGAAATAAGCAGTTAAAAATAATGCCAGAGAGAGTAGAGTTGTGAGAATGCCAGTAGACAGGGCGGAGAAGAGAGCCTACGTAGGACGGCCGAGCGGTCGAAGGCCGGTTGGGCGACCTAGATATCGTTGGAGGGACGAGGTTGAGAAAGACTTTCGCAACCTGCACGCAGAAAACTGGGAGGAGATCGCAGAGAACCGGGCGCGCTGGCGCCAACTCGTATCGGAGGCCAAGATCCACTTCGGGTAAGTAAGTAAGTAAGTTAAAAAAAACTCGTATCAGTAAGTAGCAGCCAAAGTAGCCAAATAACTCGTATAACACATACTTACTGTTACAGTAATAAAGACGTACCTATTATACCGAAACTTTGGCTGCTTTTAATTAAATGATGCCGACTGTACACTCTATATTGAGCGATTTTGCCAGTTCTACCACCGCCTCAGTCTGCAAGGTAGAAAATGAGCCAAGTCCCGATGCAGCGGAACAACTTTCCCGGCGCATATATTTCCTGGAAAAATTCCGTAGAGCGCCACGTGTTCTAAAACTGTTGAATCTTACGATTGTTCCACGGATTGTTTCCTTGCGCGGAAAACTGAACAAGAACAACATTTATTTAATGGATAGTGCGAGATAGAACATGGAGATAGCGGGGTAAAAAATGGTAACAAATGTTGCTGTTTCAGTGTTAGGGTTCTTAGGTCAGGGATTAAACAAAAAATATTCTGTACCTATTAACTTTTTTCGCGTCAATCACGAACACAATACGTTACGCTCGTATCGATAAGGGCCATTTACAGCGAGCAAGAGATTGCATGCAAGTTTAACTACATTGCAGGATTTGATAGATAAAACGCAGTATAAATGCCTCGGTAACCCGCAATGTAACGAAACTCGCATGCAATTTCTTGCATCTGTAAATTGCGCTATATGCCGTAGTCTGTATAGAAGCTTAGGGCTGGTTGTACTAATTTACGATTATAGACGGATCAACGTTAAATATGCCGCAGGCAGCTGTCGCTCCATAGAAACTTGTCAAATTGAACTCAGACACTCGCTCCATAGAAAATTACCACTTACAATAGGGATGTAGACAGTAATTAAATTAATCAATAATTATGTTCTTTCTTGAAAAAGGATTAACAATCTATCATTTTATCGAAACGCATTACGTCGATTTACATTTCGCCGAAAACTATTCCACAAATTTCATTTCGTTGTATTTCTTGTTCACATAATCATCAATTCATAGTTTTTTATTTCATCGAACAACTTTTCATCGTTAATCGTTTCGAATTTGTCTCAAATCGTAGCGTAACGATTCATCGAATTAGTCTGATATTAGATCAGTTGTGTATAGTATTAATTTATCGAAACACGGTTCAATGTTGGTACGTTCCATATATTTTTGTTAACACGATCAATATTTCATTTTTCTACCAAGCTGTTTACCTATAGGTCATTTCTTCTAAGTATATAATACGTAATGGATAAAATGGGTCCACATTGACTCATACGAGTATGTACGCTTCATATACGATGTAGACGTAATATTAAGCCTAAGTAAGTAATATTAAAAAAACGGTTCTGGCGCTTCGCCGGCCGCTGCCGCGACACGCTCGCTGCGCTCGGTCGGCTCGCGCGCTATAGGATCACAGTTCACCTAACTCTCCTCCTCGCTTCGCTCGTCGTCGTACCTACACTGCCCTGCCTTAAAGTAGAATAGGAAGGTAATCCGATATCCAGAGGGACAGGTGGGTATGCTTAGAGCTCTATGTATACGTCCAAAGTCTCGGTGAAATGTAAATATTATCAAGTAAAAAACACTGATGAAACGATTTTCTATGTAATAAGAAGTTTGGGAACTGAAAGTTATGTTAAAACAAAATTATAGTAACGGCGATTCGATGAACGACTATGTCGATGAACAAATAAAATATTGAAGTGAAATTCGATGAGTTCATTTTTGTGTAAATGGTAATTCGAGCAAATGTATTAGCGATCTAACGAAGTTCGATGAATGATTCCTGTGTGATGATGAAATTCTGCGAATAGTGTTATGGGAAACGATAATCGATGAAACTATTTTCGGTAAAATGATGGATTCCCTTAACAATGTCATCAAATGGAGAAAAAGCAACGCAAAAAATTATCACCAAGTTATAAGTTTCCAAAGATTTAAGAGGGGGTATTGTCTGTCCCTTTTCCGAGAAACGCACCTTCATAGGAAACGAATATCATTTACTATGACGCTCTAGGAGCGTGACGTAACGATCTGCTAGCGTTCTCTCTCTAACAAGCGACATTAAAGCGGTGGAAGCTTGGTCATTTTTTGAGATGTTTGAATGGGATTTTCGTCATTAGGTATAATTTTAGCTATCACTATTTCCAGTAATAATCTATTTAGAATCTACAGAAGACGGTTTGGTGCCCGTGGTTAAGAATAACTCTATTTCTTTTACTTTATTGCACAAGACAAAAAGAAGTACAATTGGCGTAGTTAATGCCATAAGGCATTCACTGCCAGTCAACTATAAGACTAACCAGAAACCTATAATGCAGGTATTTCACTGTAGGTATAGGAGAACACATCTCCAACTAAACATTATTCTTAATATTAATTCTAAACAAGAAAGTAACTAACATAACATAACGTATACTTTTTATCCCGATATTCGGCGAAAATTTGTATGGAGCTACGGTATTAAACGAGTTCCACGCGGACGGAGTCGCGAGCAGAAACTAGTTCTCTATAAGTTATAATAATTCCATACGAGGCAAGCCAGGGGTAAAATGCTTATGTCATAACGAACTTAACATTAATAGGATGGGAATTAAAAGTCGCCAGTCAATCTAGGGGTTGTTACTGGCCCCGGGAGGCGCGGGACGATTGGGTCGTTTGGTATGCGGTACTGGGCGCTGACGTCAGCTTCAAGGGGTACTTAATATGTTAAACTCTGCCTGGTCAGCCATTGGTGTAAGAAAGTGTCTTGAATATACCTTATTACATTGAATTAATAAAATAAAAAAATAGTTGAATTCACTCTCATCTAACTCTCAACATTTAAGTTTAGAACATAGTTATTTAAGTTAATTTGTAACACTAACTTCTAGTGTTAGTGTACTTTCTGAAATAAAGGATTTTTGTTTTCTATTCGTACATCACAGTTGTTACCTATATTGTGTTTTTGTTGTATTTATAGTAAGTAAGCCCACTCCCAATACATCTACGTCTCATGACAACATGATAAAATGCATGACGGCTGGCCGAAAAACTTGTGCAGAACAAGAGAAAAAAAAAATGGCCGAAAGTTTGAAAATCCTTCATTCGGTCAAAATGTATGGGTATAATATATATTTACGTCACGTTTATATTTCATTAATGTTAGTCTGTAAGGTATATGTAAAAGGATCGAATCCAAGTCCGCCAGACTGAAAGTCGCTGGCCTTACCTCGTGGCTGCAACAGCTTCTCAAGTCCAGAAAAAAACTGTCTGTCACAACCACCAAACAGGGATGCCGCGGATGCGATTTTTTTTGGGTGTGTAAGGATCGGTATAAAAACAAATAATATAATTTCATTGGATATAACCATTTTTGATATAATTTCAAAGGGTAGAATCATTCCTTGTATATAATAAACGTTTGGTATAATATATTCATATTCATTTTATTGATAATATAAATTCCAATAAAATGAATATGGATATGAATATGAATATACTATACCAAACGTTTATAATATCAACATACATTTTTTTACTTAGTATAACTATCATTCGGTATAGCGTTTATTTCTTATATTAACCATCATAGAGTATAATTCTTATTTAATATACATCTCATATTGTATAATGATCCAGCAGAATATATTTTTCCGTTCAAACCTAACGTAAACCTAACTCAACCGCCAGCGTGTCGACGTCACCCCGCTTCACGGGGTGTCTATTTCCGCTCTAAGGGACACAAGTGAACCCTAACCTAACCCACTAATAGGACAATTGTTGCCAGTGTTTTTTTACTGCCGGGGATTCGCCCCCCTTTCCCCCCCTTTTCTGGCTGCCCTTGCTTGATTATATCAACTGTACATTAGACGGAATGAGCATTATATACAATGTTCAATATAGCAAATATGCATTATACTTAATGTATGTTATACTAAATATTATTATATCAAATGATCGTTATATAAAATGATAATTATGTCAACTGAAATATATTAAGTGTTGTTATAGAACTTGAGAATTATATCAGATGAGCGTTATTGCGAGTAATATTATATCAAAAATATTTATAGCCATCGTTACGCACCCATTTTTTTTACATCCGCGGACGCGGATGCGGCTTTTGCGATCAAACACTAAAAATCGTAAAAAAAGAACAGCCATTTTGTTACTTTAGTTAATTACTAGCTAAATTACTAGTTACTTACATGCAATATTTGTGATTACTCTTTGCATATGTGGTCATACATTTCAATCAGTAAGTGAACAATAAATCATCCCCTGTTTTCCTACCCTCAGGGTTAGAATTTTTATTTAAAATTTATGTGGGACCAATTTCGAGGTATACTCTTTCTAATAAAAAAATAAATATCAAAATCGGACTACTCTCTAAAAAGTTATGCGTGGTCATACATAAAAAAAAATATATTTATTGACTTGAGAACCTCCTCCGTTTCTATCGGTTAAAAACTCCGCATTGACTTGGCGTATGCGGATGAAATTTGCGCGTAACTTCTGCGGTTGCGGACGCAAATGTCTGCAACATCCCTGCAACCAAAGCTGGTATAAAAAAAACACGGCCCCGCGTCCCGCATACATGATTGACACGTTTTAACGTATCAATTGTCATGTTGTTCTTGCACTAAACCCATACGGCCCGCATCGCTCCAGTATGCAGATTGTTCATCAGCTATTCACTGTTTGGACATTCGTTATGCGCGTCCAGCGTCCGTGGCTGTCGTTGCGCGGGCGCAGGGCACGGGCGGCGGCGATTCACGCGGCTGGTTGGTTTACAATGCAAAATCATAATAGAGAAAAGACGTGGGTAGTGAAGAAGCTGAATGTCCTGGGTTCGAATCCCGGTTGGCAAATATTTGTACAACGAGCATGAATATTTGTTTCGGAATGTTGGATGTTTTCTATGTATATAAATATATAACATCATCGTCTAGTAACCATAACACAAGCCTTATTGAGCTTACTATGGCACCACGCGATTTGTGTAATATAGTTGCCTAATATTTATTTATTTAAAAGAAGTTAAGTATGACAACCTTCCGTCTCCATATTTTGAGAACCGAATAACGCATGTATAGAGAGTTGAGTTTGATGAGTGAACTCTTAATGTTATGTTAGGTGACAATCAAAATAGTTAAAGCGGCGCGGTAATCGGTGATGCAACTACAGGAGCATGCAGATGCACGCAGCGCGCGAAGAGCGGCAAGCACGTTTAGAATGCTGCTTTGAGCTGTGGCAAAGAACAACTATATTTAGATCTATTGCAAATCTTGTCTACAAGATTTGCAAAAGGTGACCATTTTGTTCATTTAAAGGTAAAGCGACGACTACGGAGTTACTAAAGCTAACTTAGACATGCAAGTATTAGTACTGTATTCTATAGGCTGCGGTCGCTGTTAGCGTTAAGGCCTGTACACAAGCAGCGGTTTGTCCGCATGCATTTTCTCGCAGGCCAACTAGCTACTGGGTATGTTTAATTTATATTCATGGATATAGTTCACTTTTTAACCGACGAAAAAAACGAAGGAGGTTCTCAAGTCAACACGTATATAATTTTTTTTATGTATGACCACGCATTACTTTTTACAGAGTAGTCCGATTTTGATAATTCTTTTTTTAATAAAACCTTAATCACAACCTCAAAATTGGTCTCACAAATTTTTAAAATAAAAATTTCAATCCCAAGGGTAGGAAAAAGGGGCATGATTGATTGTTCACTTACCGATTGCAATGTATGACCACATATTATGCAGAGAGTAATCAGAAATATTGCATGTAACTAGTAATTACGTTAGTAATTAATTAAGTAAGCCACAGAAAATTGAAAATAAAAACTTTTTAACAAAAAAATTAAACCGCCGAAAAAACCTCAAAAGCAAATAATAGTTAACCTTTTTTATTTAGTTTAATAACTAAGTTCTTAAATTAATCTAAATGTACCTAAGTAATTTTGAGTCGGCGCCAACTCAAAATTACTTAGGTACACTTAGATTAATTTAAGAACTTAGTTATTAAGGTTAATAAAAAAGGTTGAATATTTATATGCTTGTTGGGCGCCGACTCAAAATTACTTAGGTACATTTAGATTAATTTAAGAACTTAGTTATGAAACTAAATAAAAAAGGTTTATTATTTTTTTGCTGTTGAGTTTTTTTCGGCGGTTTAATTTTTTTGTTAAAAAGTTTTTATTTTTCAATTTTCTGTGGCTTACTTAATTAATTACTAACGTAATTACTAGTTACATGCAATATTTCTGATTAGTCTCTGCATAATATGTGGTCATACATTGCAATCGGTAAGTGAACAATCAATCATGCCCTTTTTTCCTACCCTTGGGATTGAAATTTTTATTTAAAATTTTTGTGAGACCAATTTCGAGGTTGTTATTAAGGTTTTATTAAAAAAAGAATTATCAAAATCGGACTACTCTGTAAAAAGTAATGCGTGGTCATACATAAAAAAAAAATGCGCGTTGACTTGAGAACCTCCTCCGTTTCTTTCGGTTAAAAACTCCGCATTGACTTGGCGTATGCGGATGAAATTTGCGCGGAACTTCCGCGGTTGCGGACGCAAATGTCTGCAACATCCCTGTAACCAAAGCTGGTATAAAAGAAACACGGCCCCGCGTCCCGCATACATGATTGACACGTTTTAACGTATCAATTGTCATGTTGTTCTTGGACTAAACCCATACGGCCCGCATCGCTCCAGTATGCAGATTGTTCATCAGCTATTCACTGTTTGGACATTGACTGTTTTTTGTTAAAAAGTTTTTTTTGTGTGTTTTAGTTTGTATGTTAGTTAAATAGTAGTTCATTTTTTTATTATCTTCTGTGTTTAGATATATATGTTACTGTCACTTTCTTATTTCATTTCGTGCATGTGTCGTTGCTGCATACCGTGCCTTCATCGAACGGACCCAGCGGAAGACCAGGGCTATAAACACGCACTCCGAAATCCGAAGGTCGGGTATGTCCATCTCTATCGCACTCACAGTCTCACAGTACTCAATTGACAGGGATGCATATATACGAACTTCGAGTTTCGGAGTTCGTGGTAGTGCAAAGCTAGCAACATCCTGAGCTGGGTACATTTCGCAAAAACTAAGGGTGTCATTGTATTTTTATTTGTTGTTTGTGTATGTCGAGAATAAATGTTTGAATTTGAAATTGTTTTTTTCTTGCAAGTGTTTCGCCCGTCCCCCCAGACTCGGGCCCCAAGTTGTCGGCTCTAAACGGAATGTGCGATGTCCGGCAAAACGAATATCTAAACGCTTTATTGGCGCCCAGCTATTTATTGCGATACCGGCTAACGAGGATTTGCCACACTTTGCGACTCAAAGGTTCTCAAACCATGATGATTAGCTAGTACCTAATCATATTGAGTACGAGACGAGTAATGACGCATTTTCTGTTTAAATAATTTGGCACTCAGCTGGGGTTACATTCAAGCTTTTTAGGGTTCCGTAGTCAACAAGGAACTCTAATAGTTTCGCCATGTCCGTCTGTCCGTCCGTCCTCGGCTTAGCTCAGTTACCATTACTACTAGAAAACTGTAATTTGGCATGGGTATATAAATTAATGGGTATATAAATTAATGACGCCGACAAAACTGTACAACAAAATCTTGAAAAAAGAACGATTAGGGTAGAGGCGATATTAGAGGTTTTTGAGATCTCGTTATGTTGCAAATAAACATCATTAATAAGAGATGGAAGAGCGATATCCTAGGGACATTATCTTTTGTCAATTAAATCAGATGGAATTGCAGCCTGCGAAAAAAACGTAACGTGTTCTAATCTTGTTTAGCTTTATTAACTACTAGCTACGGTGGCCTAGTGGTTCAGGCATGCGGCTGTCAAGCGAGGGTCTCGGGTTCGAATCCCGGCTCGTACCAATGAGTTTTTCGGAACTTATGTGCGGAATATATACCGTTAGCTTTTCGGGGAAGGAAAACATCGTGAGGAAACCGGTCTAATCCCAATAAGGTCTAGTTTTCCCTCTGGGTTGGAAGGTCAGATGGCAGTCGCTTTCGTAAAACTAGTGCCTATGCCAAATCTTGGGATTAGGTGTCAAAGCGGACCCCGGGCTCCTTTAGGGGCACTACACGGGAATAACGCTAGGAGAATGATGAACTACTACCTGCCGGCCCGGCTCCGCACGGATTACCCGTATTCCCGTAGGAATGAGCATTTTCCCGCGGTAAAAAGTAGCCTATGTTCATTAGGGATAATGTCGGCTTCTAATGGTAAAATAATTTTTCAAATCGGTCCAGTAGTTTCGGAGCCTATTCAATACAAACAAACAAACAATCAAATATTTCCTCTTTAAATAATATTATTATATATAGTATAGAAGTGTGCACTAGCTGGCCGAATACTACAGTTTAGCCAGACAGAGAGAGAGCGAGGGAGCCGTGTGATAAAATACATACCTGAAGATTCATACTACGTACTGGTGTAATTTTTTTAAGGGGCTACCCGAGGTTTCCATCGATTTTTGACAAGTTTCGAATCGTATCTCCTACTTTTGCACTACAGATAGAAGTATAAATCAAACGGTTATCGGTTCTTCAATCTTTTATCTCCATTTTGGTTTACCGGATTTTGAAACAAATGAATACTTCATTTTGTATGATCTTTTTAAACATTGTCTGAAATAACACTTATTTTGTATCTCTATTGACGTGAAAGATCTAACACATACGAAATCTACATATTTGGGTTCGTCTGTGACGTCCCTAAAATAACAACTGGTCAAGGGTTTTCATTTTAAACCAATTAACACAAAAGTTATGGCCAAAAACCGGTTTTTTGGCCTAAAATTGTTCAACTTTGATGCCAAATATCTCGAAAACAATGAACTTTGAAGTAAATATGGGATACTATATTGGTTAAAGCCGTTGTTGTTAACATAATAAGGTACAAAAAACCTAAGAAAACTAAGAGATTCAGATCGAAGGTACGATCCCATACGCCAATTATGGGAGCCCCTTAAGCTACAATCTCACAATATTTTCCTTTTCATACTGCAAAGAATGCAGGCAGACCTCCGGGCTAAAATATAGCCTATGCTCATCCAGAAAATCTATTCCATTCACCGATAAAAACAAATCGTATATGTGGAATATTTTATTTTACATATACACATATTAAAAAGCTACGGTAGCCCAGTGGTTCAGGCATGCGGCTGTCAAACGGCGGTCGTGGGTTGAAATCCCGGCTCGTACCAATGAGTTTTTCGGAACTTATGTACGGAATATGATTTCATATTTACCGTTAGCTTTTCGGTGAAGGAAAAACATCGTGAGGAAACCTGCATACATCTGCGAAGAAATTCAAAGGTGTATGTGAAGTCCCCAATCCGCACTGGGCCAGCGTGGGGACTACTGCCCGTTCCCTCTCATACATGAGAGGAGGCCTGTGCCCAGCAGTGGGACGTATATAGGCTGATGATGATGATGATACACATATTACACATACAACGCTACAATGTCACAGACTTTTCCTATTTATTAAATTGGTATAGGTTAAGCGGTTACGAAGCTAACGGTAGCCTAGTGGTTCTGGCATGCGGCTGTCAAGCGGCGGTCGTAGGTAGTTACGAATCCCGGCTCGTACCAATGAGTTCTTCGGGATATTTATCGTAAGCTTTTCGGTGACGGGAAACATCGTGAGGAAACCGGTCTAATCCCAATAATTCAATTCAATTTTACTTATTTGTTTTTCGCAGCTGGTTTAAGCAGCATGAAGCCATGTTGGTTCATGTCACCTTTTGAAAGTGTTCGGTAGATAGCGAAAAGTGAAATTAAGTTCCGGAAGGCATACATTGCAATAGCTCTATGATTTATCGCATCATACGAAATTGCGACTAGTCTCACAGTTAAAATATTATTACCCGTATATTCATTTCATACGAATATCTTTCCTATGAATAACTTCGAGTCCGTCTCCATAATTATATCGCTCTATATTAAGAAGAATGTACTTTTCTCCGATACTGCGATTCATTACAGTTTTTACTACCCATAGCATAAATCTAAATATTTGGCGTGAAGAAACATGACCGGTTTCACTCAGGTTTTTTACTTTTCAAAATATTCATTTGTTTTTGACGCATGCTTCACTTTTTTGCTTGCACACATACAATACTCGTACAAGCCGTGCCGTTAGATGGAAATTTTCAAAATGACCCTTATACCATTTTAATGCAGTGAGGAAACCGGTGTAATCCTAATAAGGTATTATAGTTTTCCCTTTGGTTAGGAATGGAAGGTCAGATGGCAGTCGCTTCCGTACAACTAGTGCCTGTGCCAAATCTTGGGATTAGGTGTCAAAGCGGACCCCGGGCTCCTTTAGGGGCACAACCGGGAATAACGCTAGGAGGATTGTGTGTATAGTTTACTAGTAATCTAGCATGGTAACAGGGGAGTAATATTTCATGAACCATAATATAACCAGACACCGCCACGGCCGCTTGTCACAGGAGAGCAATCCCGGCCAAGTTGCCGGACCACACCCATTCGGCGTCGGATCCGCTACTACTTCTTAATTAAGGATACATCAAAACTATGCTACTTATACTTAGGAATTTAAAGTTGCGCGATTTCCACCCATTACCATCCCCCTGGAATTATTCCCGGATTTATTCTCTAAAGGAGCCCGGGGTCCGCTTTGACTGATTTTTATGGCATTTTAGCAAAGAATAAAACTCATTAAATATTCGGAAATCATCACGAAACTTTTTATTTTTGCTAGCATAGGAGAGAAGAGGGATTATTAAATACAATAAATCAAAAATTGATGATCTTTAGCCATATAAGAACACGTCATTTCTTGTTCCTGGTGATCTGCCTGGTCTCCGAAGTTTTATGTCCGAATTTCACTTGCCAACCAACATTCCGCCAGTGATTTATTTCGATCACTAACTATTGGCAATTTTTTTTTACGTTTAATTTTTAGGTTTGTATCGAGTAACAAAACTTAATATGTACTTGGAAAGTCCAATTTTCATACAAATTCGGCCGACGCAACCGCATTCGTCGATGTAACTAAGGCAGGCAGGCAACTACGGAACCCTGCACTGCGCGTGGCCCGACACACAATTGGCCGGCTTTTTAGAATTATTTTAAAGTATGTTAGTATGACTCAAACTTTTGGAGTACCTATTGCTAGAAGTTTTATTGGTTGTGAAATGATAATCTTCAATAAAAATGTCGGCAATCAATTAGAGAACCCTTGGTCCTAATTTCCCTACAACAGCGTTCTGACGTGACAGAGTTTTGAGGTTTCATAAAAAGTTCCCGTCACCGCCGTATAAACGGACGCATTTTCTCTAAGTGAAATTCCAATGAAATACTTAACAGTGAATTTCCGTGAAACGTCTTGTTCCACTTCGTTTGTTCCACCTTCTGTCGACGTGTCCCGGCAGATGTCGCCACACAGAGAAATGTGTCGGAGAAAGGCATTCATACGTGCTAACTAACATTTTACACCCACGGGACTTATTCGAGAAAGTTATTTAATTACCACAATTATTAGGTACCATGAGATCATAGTACAAACAGTCAATGCAGATTTGATTTCATGTACCAACATGTACCTAATGAGTCATAATAATAATAAGAATAAATAATAATTTTTTATTTCTTGAAAACAACTTAAGAGGCCGCAGTAAGCTCGGCCGAATTTCACCTTCCCATACAAACGTAGTTACGCTCTCACTTTAAAACCACGTGTTGGATTGTGACGAAACTTTGCACATACAATGACATGAGGCATATATATGTCTGTAATTAGTTTATACGGTTCCAATTTATAAAACAAACTAAATACAGCAAAAACTAGTTTTGTATGAAAAACTTAAATTCGCAGTATTTTTTTATTATGGTATCTGAAGCTACATAAACTAATTACAGACATAGATATACCTCATTTCATTGAACATGCAAAGTTTCGTTACAATCCAAAACGTAGTTTTAAAATGAGAGCGTAACTACATTTGTATGGAGAATCGAGCTTACTGCGGACTCATTAACAATAGTTACAAATTTAGAGACCGCCTTTTAGGTATGTAGACACCTGTGTCAGGAGGACTCGCTCTTCCTGAGTTGGTAAGTAACTATATCTTGCTTTTTTACCCACTAGTTACTAAACAATTTATATTAAATTTAATTAGTTATAAACAATGTGTGTATGTGTATGTGTGCATGTGTGCGTGTCTGTGTGTGAGCGTGGTAACAGAATTTCTTAATTAATAAAAACTACATTTTCAATTTACAAGTATCACATCATCAGCCTACGTCCCACTGCTGGGCACAGGCCTCCTCTCATGTATGAGAGGGAACGGGCAGTAGTCCCCACGCTGGCCCAGTGCGGATTGGGGATTTACAAGTATTTTGTACATTAATTTAGTTTACTTTATTATATGTTAAGTAGTCTTACTTATAAGAAAAAGCGTAGATATTTTTGTTTATGATATGTGATTCTGCCTCATATTCTTACAGGTACAGGGTACAGTGCACAGAGATCAGCAGATTAACTCTAGCAAATAATACCGCCGTCAAACAAGTATTTAGATCTCAGCCTAAAGTTAATCATACTGGTGTCCCTCAAGGTAGCATTTTAGGTCCGCTCCTCTTTGTTATCTATATTAACGATCTACCAAATGCCACCCGTCATAAAGTGGTCATGTTTGCCGACGATACCACCATTATGGTAAAATGTGATAACTCTTTGACATTCAATCAAGATATCAATAATTCTTTATATGACATAATTAATTGGATGGACATGAATGATTTAAAAATTAATATTAGTAAGACTAAATTTATGCAAATACAATCCTATAATTCAAATAGATTACCGATGACAATCGAATACGAAAATGAGAAAGTAGAGGAAGCATCCTCCATCAAGTTTCTTGGCTTTACGCTAGACAAACACTTACACTGGAAGGACCACATTGAGCAAGTATGTAACAGACTCAACCGATTTGTTTTTGCTCTACGGAGACTGAGAGACACAGTGTCAGTGGAGGCCGCGTTAACGGCATATCATGGATATGTGTCGTCGGTGCTTCGTTATGGCCTAATCTTGTGGGGCAACTCGGTCGATGTAGAGAGAGTCCTCATTATCCAAAAAAAATGTATCCGTGTGATCTGTAATGCTTGGTCTGATGATTCTTGCGTCCCCTTATTTAAAAAACTACGTATTCTCCCGTTACCCTGTCTCTATATAAAGGAAATATGTATCTTCGTTGACACCCACCGACATCTATTTAAAAAACGAGCAGAAGTACTGGACAGACAGACCCGACAGACCATTATGAATTTACTTTTTAAGCCACGTGTTCATAAAATGATTTACGGCAAAAATGTGTTTAATATGTGCTTAGTTATATATAATAAACTACCTAAGGACATTAAATTACTAAAAGGAAATAGTTTTAAATCAAAATTGACTGCCTGGCTCTTGGACAAATGTTTTTATAGCGTTAAAAAATATTTAGATTATGACATTTATACCTAACTGACATTTCATAATAATTAATTGTTTGCTTGTTTTATTTTTATTACTATATAACTATTTCAATTGACTTTTTAACTTTGACTATTGTATTTATTATTTTGTCTTTAACATGTATTATTTAGCATCGCCCCTGCAAATGTTTGCATGCTTGTACGCAGGCTGAATACACAGCACGCATTGTATTTTACCACCTAAGCTTACTGTATTCAGAGCAAATAAATATTTAGAATCTTTGAATCTTTGAATCTTGAATCTTTGAATCTTTGAATCTTTGAATCTTTGTAACAGCTCTTCTATTTCATCGTCCTTCAGCCAAGTTAGCCAGCCTTTAAGAGTCACTTTACACTCATAATATTTTAACGCATATATATTGAGCTTTTTGTGTATCAAATTATACAAGTGTGCAGCTGGCGCTTCAAACTGTGTAGCTGCAAATGCAGATTTACTAACAGGTACAGGAGCAACGGCGCGAGCTCTTCTTTAATTCACAGCGACGGTTTTGTAAGGTTTTTTATGAAGTCTTAAAACTACGGCTACAACATATAATTTTCGTATACTAAAGAGTTGACATTCATTATAAAGATCGGATGTCGGATATCGATATGGTTTAAAGAACATTGTTTTCAGTAGGCTCCTCTGCCCTCTTTCCACTTCTAAGTATTTGACTTTAGTTGCTCCTCCCCATACCTTTATGCAATAAGTCATGATAGATTGTGCTAAAGCTGTATAAATCTGTTTAAGTAAGGACGTGTTAGTGATATATGTCTGAGTATTTTAAAAATCCATGTGAGCTTACGTATTCGGTTGTTAATGTTTTCAATGTGTTGGTGCCAAGATAGTCTCTGGTCAATGACGACACCTAAGTATTTCGTAGAAGTTAATTTTTTAATGGTTTACATTCACACGATGTGATAGTTGTGGGACTAGCTGTGTATTTTTAAGTCTAATTCAGAAGTAGGCTGTCCACTATTTGTTTTTGAGAAACAAATACAATAGTTTTTGCATTTTTGTTTTTAAAAGACTTTTATGTAATTTTTCAATTTATTTGTGTATTTAAAATAAAATGAAACACTAATGTCAACCCGGAAGAGCAAAAAATACACGTAAACTTTCTTAAAAAAAAAAAAAAACACTTCAAAAAAGTTGCTGCGAGCAACTTTTTTGAGGTGTTTTTTTTTTTAAGCAATAATCTACCGTTCATTTTTTTGCTCCTGTTACGGGGCCCACCCTGTATGTACCTACAAGGCCAATTGAGATTACCCTCTACGTATAAAAATTACAGAGCAACACAGTCACAAACTTTACCTCTCTATAATATTGCTATATAGATAAAGGACGTGTGAAGTAAAATTTTGCCCGGCTCCCTCAAGGTCCAATCTTGGTAAATAAAAACTAGCGCAGACCGGCCGCCCGGTGCCGGCGTAATATCCGGCGGGGAACGAGTCGCGGCCGGCCGGAAATTTCATCAAATCTGCCGGACCGGCTTTGATAGCCACTTATGTGTTCGGATTTAATTGATATAGCCGTTAACTTTATATGAATGTGTTGGGAATACTTATCTTGATATAAATAAGGATTATGTTTAACCTTTATTTTTATAGATTATATTTATAGCTCTCCTCTTTAGTCGACTAAGTGAGCAGGGTTAAAGTGTGTTGTCGGCGATGGGCTAGCAACCTGTCACTGCAATATCACATTTTGTCGATCTTTTATACCCACATTTATGCTAAAAGTGGCACTGGAACATAAGTTTCATGTGCTCTGCCTACCCTTTTTTAGGGATAAAGGCGTGAATGTATGTATGTATGTAATGTATGTATGTATTTATACCTCTTAAACACATTCACTGATAAGAATCGCTACACGCTACGCCCGTAGCCGATCCCGTGGTTTTCTCATATGTAGCGGAAATCAACTACGGCGTAGGCGCCCGCTAGATAGGTACCTGGCAGTGAAAGTGTAATCTTTCTCAATCATGCAAAGAAATATTGACGTTGTGTTCTTCAACTTCGTCTTTTCTAATTTCCATTTCACGATTTGTGGCACAGCACGGCCCTCAGCCATGAAAATTAATGTTTCATATCTTGGAGGTTTTTTAATTTATTTCATTGCATGTTTGAGGAACGCACTGTACATACCTCGGCGTGAAAAGAGATTGCCAGCCTCATAACTATCCGACCTCGCTACGCTCGGCCGTCTATATGTCTATATGTACTTGGCTGGCAACCCCTAACTTCCCGGCCTCTGTAGTAATGTACTGTTATAAAATATTATTGTGTCAGGCTTCATCAGTCAATGTCTGAGTAGTTCAGTTGGAAGAGCGCTGTGCCGGCAATAGAGATGGTGCAGGTTCGAGTCCTATCTTGGGCTTCAGACGATGATGGGTCATTTTTCCATTATATTTTGTTCTCTGTATCCTTCCAAGAATTGCCACACTTCTTCTCTTGGGCCCCATTTTCACAGTGATATCACGCAATACCCGTAATCATCATCATATCCGCCGAAAGACTTCCACTGCTGGACATTAGCCTCCCCCAAAGAATGCCACCATATAAATATTATAATATCACGTTTAAACTGAATATAAAAGCATTATTTTACGAACGGTTAGCCTAGTTGGTAGTGGCTCTGCCTACGAAGCAAGAGGTCCTGGGTTCGAATCCCGGTAAGGGCAAATATTTGTGTGATGACCATGAATATTTGTTTCTGAGTCCTGGATGTTTTATATGTATATAAGTACTTATTTTTATTAAATAATAAATAATAAATATTTGCGGACAATCTTACACAAATCGACCTAGCCCCAAACTAAGCAAAGCTTGTACTATGGGTGCTAGACGACGATAAACATAATTATATAGATAAATACATACTTAAATAGATAGAAAACATCCATGACTCAGGAACAAATATTCGTGCTCATCACACAAATAAATGCCCTTACCGGGATTCGAACCCAGGACCTCCAGCTTCGTAGGCAGGGTCACTACCAACTAGGCTAAAGCGGTCGTCAAATATATCGTCGTCTAGTACCCATAACACAAGCTAGCCTTATTGAGCATAGGTACTGTGGGGCTTTCAATATGTGCATTATTTATTTAAGTATATAGCATATTGAAGCAAAATCATAACATAAATAACAACTTGAAATAAAATCTATCAAATCACTATCCTAGTATCGATTTTTGTACCCTAAGGGAGCCCAGAGTCCGCTTTGACACCTAATCCTAAGACTTGGTGGCAAAGTAGATCTTGTTGCGATCATAGGTACTTAGACCTAGCAACTCTTAAATATCAAATCATGAACTAGCTCGCTCACATAAAAAACGGACGGTTATTAAGGACGCAGCCACGCTCACAAGACTGGCCGAGAATAGGAAAGACTTTGCAAAGGTGGTCACCGACGCCCAACAGGGCATGGCAGATAAAAAAGAAGAAATATCAAAGGATATTTCGTACACAACCGTTTTGAAAAACACAGTGTTACTGTAAAAATGAATCCAAAGCACAAAAAAACACAAATCTAAATAATTGAAACAAAACAGAAGAACAAATAATTTTAATTAAAAAACCTCAAAAACATTCCCATCCAAAACGCAGTTTGCAAGCGCAATTACTTACCCTATTCCATTCCACAACAGAAAACAAAAAGGCTTTGTTTCTCCACAGATAGGAAGTTTCTTTTAAAGTGGAGCTCCGTGGAGTGGTAGACGTAAAAAATGGCAACCAATTTCACTCGCGGCCGCGGATTGTCATGAATATTAACCATTTTGCGCCAGCCCGGAGAGTGAATGAGCAGAGGGGCCAGAGGACTATTCGTTTTAATAAAAAAAAAAAAACAACATATGTCCCACTGCTGGGCACAGGCCTTGTCTCATGGATGAGAGGAGGCCTATTCGGTTTAGTTTAACGCTATTAGGTTAATAGCCTTTCCAAGCATGCTATCCCTTACCCAAAACACTCGTTTCCAGAAACACCCGTTCCAAAAACAATCGTTCCCACCACTATTTCCTGAATAAACCGTTTCCCGATATATGCGTTTCCCATAGTGCGCTTTTCCCAATAGATACGTTTGGCTTGATATCCGATTCCCAAACTACCCGTTTCCGTCACGGCGTCACGGGTATCTTGTGAAACGGATCTTTTGACATACGGATGCTATGAGAACTGGGTGTTTTGACATACGCAAGCGATCAGAACCGGGTGTTTTGATATACATATGCGATGAGAAATAGGACTTTTGGGCATACAGGTATACTCCTAATGAGAGACGGACCTTTTGGCATACGGTCATTGGAAACTGCTGTTCTGGAACGGGTGCTTTGGGAAAAGGATATGTCCCAAAACCGTTAATAGGAGTGTTGACTGATGGTCAAACCCGATACTTTTTATGAAACATAAAAACGCTATATAAGTATGAAGTTCGTAAAGCAGGAACATGTGATCTCTCGATTTTCTGTTATTAGACAGCCTCCATTTTATGACCTTAATGTGTTTAAAAAGTGTAAAGTAGTAAAAATATATGATGATGACTTGATGCTCTCCCAATACTTCTTTGATTTATTTTTACTAGTGTCAATGTCAAATACCGTATTTGGAAGCCTTCACTATTAGTGAATACTACATTAATAGTAAGAAAACACTTCGGTGCCTTCATTACTAAGGTGTATCTATTTTCAAAGGATAGCCAAACTTCGCAAATCGGACTGGCGGTAAACAAACTGGTAATCTTCATGTGTTTGAATCAGCGCATGAGAAAAAGTTAAGATTTTGTACAATTTCGTGTTCTTGAGTGAGTGTATATTGTCAAATATCTATATTGTCTCATAGGTACTGCTTGTATCTCCGTGCTAGCGATAGCGTCTAAAATTATTCACAATGATATTCGGCTGGCGCGTCTACCGCTCCAATCTTTGCCCGGGGAACGGTAACGACCCTTCAGGGTCGTATTTCAGCGGCACTGCCGCGCTACAGATTACTCCCAATTTTCTTAGCTGCTACATTGAAAACACCTCAATAGCCGCTATTGAGGACAGGACACCAAATATCTTTGACTTGTCGAATGTTACCGGGTTTCGTATGTGATTTGCCATCCTTGTATTTGGAATTTCGTTAGCGGATGTTTCTGCTTCGTAAACATTTAATGTTAAAAATGGGGTAGCGCATTGTTATTAACGATTCTCAATGTAACTTCAGATTGAGACGTTACTGCCGTTTCAGAAGTTGTAATAACTTCGCGGTAGCCACCCTAAGGTGTAAATACCAATAGTGGAAGGGGTTGAAAGATTCGTCGCCATTAGCGGACCTACGGTAGCTCAATTGGGAGAGCGATGGACGGATTCCAGAGGTTGTGGGTTCAAATCCCGCTCGTGGCGAATAGTTTTTCAATTGTCCACTATGATCGAAATCTATACTGTATGGGTTTTGATTTTTTTTAGCGATGTCGATAGAAATTTGTGTTTTTATTTCGTCGATGTTTTAAAGCAGGTGAGGTAGAGTAGCTAAAATGTTATGTCTTCTTACTACAGGGTGAATTTGTAGTCGTGAAGCGCCTTACGAAATTATGACTATTGACTATTACTATCATCATTATCATCATATCAGTCATAAGACGTCCAATGCTGGCCAAAGGCCCCAAAGAGTGCCAAAGTGATCGGTGCTATGCCACTCGGACTCCCGCGACTTTTACCAGGTCATATCATCAGTCCAAATAAGTTTGTTCTTTGTAAGTGATAAATTACTAACCTATATTTTTTGTAGTTTCATTAAAAGAGATAAGAGACATGGTGATTATCAGTGTTGAAAAAAAAGGTACGGCATCGCAATAATTTACTGAGTCAGAAAATGTTAGTCGTGTTCAAAACTCACCCTGTATATTTGAGTTGTCAAATATAACCGAGTTTTGTATGTGATTCGGGTAACGATTTTTTGCGATTTGGATACTTTATTCCATACCTCTACATAAAGACCTCATTCGAGTGCCTATAAAGAATGGAACTTCGTGATCGACATAGGTTAAAATTTATTCGTGTAATATACGTGGAGAGAGACGTGTGGGTAGCCACATATATACATTTACGTCACACATGGCCATAAAGCGAGTTTTACTGCACGCTGCGCGTACGGGAAAACTCACATTGTGGCCAGATGAAGACGTAAAATTTTGTACTCAACACGGGCGGTAATTCGTAAAGCACCTGCACAAACACCTGCGATCTGGGGCATTCACGAATTCACCGCCCTAGTTACGTAATGTACTATTACAGTTAAGATATGGGTTAACCCCATTCATCAGAGCTCGACCTTTTTCAACATCTACTTACATAAAAATACTGTCATTAAAACCACAAACATGTCCCCATCAGAGAGATACAAAATAAACCCCAAATCACTTAACATCCGACCTAATCAAGGAAAAACCTCATAAACACGGCTCGATAAATCGCATCCTTCCATTAATTTTTAATTCCCTCGAACGTCCGTCCGGCACCGCGGCCGAACGGAGACTGATGTCTTGCGGCGCGCGGGCGGACCGCGCCGCTTAGTTACGCCGCCTACCCTCATTTGTCAGTGACCTTTAAAGTAGTGAAGTTTTAGCCTGATCAGAAGCAGAATGGGTAAGGCAGGTGATTAGGTTGTGGGGAAGGTTCTCTTGATTCAAAGGCTACAAGAATAAGTTTTGTGTAATAGTAGTGTGTCTTGAAAAGTATACAAAATGTATACTTACATTTAACGTGCACTGAGTGTTTTATATTCATCGTTGTGTTAATGGTGGAATGCTCGGCTATCATATTACTAACGGTATATTTTAAGGTTCTTAATAGTACATTTTGGGAAGAATAGTAAAAAAAAACTTCTGAGTAGGATAGCAGTCGCTTTCGCAAAACTAGTGCTTACACCGAATCTCGGAATTCGGTGCCGAGGCACATTTCGAGCTCCTATAGAGTACGACCAGGAAAATACTAGGAATCCTCCTAGCATTTTCCCCGTTTCATCATCCAAAGATGATGATGATGAGTAAAATAATAATTTCATTGAAATCGCATCATCAGGATCAGGCGCGATCAGGGTGCAGAATGAGTACCAATACACGGAGGCTGATTAATACAGTAAGCCAAGAAAATGTATCAAATCATTTTTTTAAATTAAAGTTCAAAGGTGGCAAAAGACAAAAGACCTGTTTCTGGGCCGACTGTACCTCGTTGACAACGTCATTCGAAGTTTCACGGAGAGACGATACCAGGAAATCATGAACGTAAGGAGCTCCATACGTTATGCATGTTAATACCAACTAATCAAACCTATCCTACTAACTGCGCCAACACTTTGCATATTCCACAATATCGCGCCCTCGAGACCCATCCCGTGATGTCTTGACAACGTCGGATTATCATTTTATGGTCGGCGTTATAGCTCCAATGATTTCGGAGCCTGCGAGATTGTGTTGCGAAAAATACTATGTGTATCCGGTTTTATGTGTGAAGTATATAACATGGTCGTAAGTGTTTTATACGGCGACGTGGGCCGTTTGGGAGCTGACGCGGAAGGATAGGTGAGTGTGTTCGGAGGTCTATTCGTACGTATCCCTTTGCAATAGAGAAATCGTGATTCGCCAAATCAAAAATGAACTTCTTTAAACACACTTTAAAAGCAAACACAGTTCAATGTAACATATGCTCACAATCGCTCAAAACCGGCTGTACATCACAATAATAATAATAACCATTTATTTCAGGCAACTACCAAATACCTTCGAGACTAAAATACATACAATATACCTAATAATAAAACACTAATTGTGATTTGTTCAAAGAGTACTTACAAGCATTTACCCGCTACTTCGGCCGCGTATCAATATCCATTCCCAATTTGACGACTGCTTTAGCCTAGTTGGCAGTGACCCTGCCTATTATGAAGCAAGAGGTCCTGGGTTCGAATCCCGGGAAGGGCATTTACTTGTGTGATGAGCACGAACATTTGTTCCTGAGTATCCATGATGTTTTTCTATGTATTTATGTATTTATTTATCTATATAAGTATATTTATCGTCGTCTAGTACCCATAGTACAGGCTTTACTTAGTTTGGGACTAGGTCGATGTGTGTTACATTGTCCCCTAATATTTATTTATTTATTATTTATTTAATTTCATCCCCCTTAAAAGGATGATTCTATATAGAGATATAGTTTTCTATATTTTAATCCTGGTTATGAACTATTTTTATGACTTTCACCTCAATCCGTTTGCATCCAAGCTGTCACATTTATAGCAAGCAATTTTAGTAGGTTAGTTGGATTCTATTAGTATTTCATTTAAAGCTCAGCCAAATAAAAGACTAGCATGACGAACCACCTAGTGAAGCCGGTTTGCAACTGAGCTAAATAAGTTTAGCAAACGCAAACAAATCTCTTCAGCACGCGTCGCAATGCTGCAAGATCATCTATTTTTAGTTTTGTGCAAATTAACTGGCTTCATAACTTTATTCGTAATGCTTTTTCTTGGTTCGTCATCTTTTTTCTTGGTTCCAGATCTAAAACTAGATTTTAATATAATTTGGGGTTTTCACATTGACCTCAATCGACTCCACACGGTCTCTTAAGGCGCCGTAGTTTCATGGTCTTCCCTCCTTCTCACTGAGCATAAGCGCGGATATCATGTTTTTTTAATTTAAATGTTGTGGCCGTATAAATAAATAAAAAGTAAACACTGAGTTCTCTTAAACATGATATTGCCGATTTTTAGAAGCCATTCTAATATTATTAGCTGTTGTGCATAATTTGTAACGAATATTTTATTTTAGACCCTTTTAGACCTATATTCGTGTTTTTTTTCTAATTGCGAAAATTGCTTAGTCATGTTTCTAAACACTGATTTCCCTGCAGAAAAGCCTCAAGATTACTATTCGTATTTTTTTTAAACCATATTATTATAAATAGACGCATTATATTGTTTCAAAAACTCTGTTCGCTTTAACTTCGCTGAACCTACGGCGCCTTAAGCACGAAATGGAAACGTACCGATTCCTTACGACCCGTTGAAGCCGAAGGCACAGATTCTGAATTGCTGAGATGGATACCTCACATTGTTGAACGGTGAACGGAGTTTCTAGGAAAGACGTTCTTGGCTAGTCAACTAGATAGTTACTGGAGACAACGGGAACATTTTCAACCCCCGCCGGAAGTTTAACATGCGGGTATTATAATTATATATATCTATATATATTGTAATATGATACTTAAGTAATCCATACTATCCATACTTCCATACTAATATTATAAATGCAAAAGTGTGTCTGTCTGTTACTTTTTCACGCTTAAACCGCTGAACCGATTGAGATAAAACTTGGTATGGAGCTTGAATCCCGGGGAAGGACAAATAGGATAGTTTTTATCCCGGAAATCTTCCCCTAAGCGGGTGAAATCGGGGGTGAAAGTTTGTATGGAGCTACGATATAAACGAGTTCCACGCGGACGGAGTCGCGGGCAGAAGCTAGTATTAAATATATCGTCCTCTAGTACCCATAACACAAGCCTTCTGCAACTTACTGTGGGTCTAGTTCAATTTGTGTAAGATCGTCCTCTAATATTTATTCACTATGTATGTCTTTCCCGCTCACGGGACAATGATGTCCCGGACCTTTGGGAGGCGTGCGTGGAGCTAGGTACCTACAAAGTACCAACTGAGCTAACACGTAGAGGCCATTTTGACAATTTAATGAAATGCAAGGAGCACACCGAGCGGATGCTGCCCCTGCCCGTGTCATGGGACGCACACAGAGACAGCACCCACTCGGGTGTATAGGGTCTATTGGTGGTTGATGGAATCTAAATAAAACGGGTTATTGGGTTAAAATGATGGACTAGTGGCTGGGCTATTGGGTGAAACACCGGACGCCTACCTAATAAAACTGTTTCAATCTTTATCTCTGGCAGACGGTGACTCGCTAACTGCTAGATGGGCCCCTATTAATAGCGACATTACAAAATGGTCTAAGGACAACACCGGTCAGAGAGCTCGAGAGGTAATTTTAACCCAATACTTCCCATGCGTCCACAAAAATTATGTTTTCATAATTGTATTGGGTTCCCTCTCATCCATGGGAGGAGGCCTGTGCCCAGCAGTGGGATGTATAGATAGGCTGATTTTTTTATTATTCTTTTTTTATTGGAGACGTATAACGTCCTACTCTTACCAAGTCACAATTTTGTTTACGGAAATAAAATTTCCGTCTAACCAAGTCTCCGCACGCATTCAAATTCTCGCAACGCCCGAAAACCCCCGCCAAAGAACGCATTAAGTCCTCCCCCTTACCGAAGGACATAACCTTTTTCGCCGAAACTCAACCGCAGAATACAAGGTAAGTAAATAGATGATCAAAGCTTGACAAACGGGCGGCCGGCAAACCGGTGTAACCCAAGTTATAACAAAAACTGGGATATTGCGTTCAGTAACGCGAGCACGTAGCCGCCAAAATTCGCCTTCTCAGATCAACAAGAAGATCTCAACGAAAATCATCGGCGCGAAAAAACATCAGATCCGCAGTTATGACGGGTGAGCGGGAGCGGTGTGGCGCAAGAATAAAGAATTCGGGTTTCGATGAAATCCGTACTAATATTATAAGTGGGAATATGTATGTGTGTGTTTGTTTCTTTGTCCGTCTTTCACGGCAAAACGGAGCGACCAATTGACGTGATTTTTGAAGTGGAGATAGTTGAAGGGATGGAGAGTGACAAAGGATAGTATTGATCTCCGAAATCATCCCCTAAAGTAGAGGTAAAAGATTGTATGGAGCTGCGATATAAACGAGTTCCACGCGGACGGAGTCGTGGGCAGAAGCTAGTCGATTTATAAATCGCAAGTCGCAAAGGCGTTTTACATTTGTGTGGGTCCAGCGACATCATTAAACCTTTGACTTAATGTCCTGTGTCCCCTAGGTGGGACAGAGGGCTTCCACAGTGCCTCGCCATCGCGTTTTGTCGTGTCATCGAGTGCCGTTAAGCCTTTAAAAGGCCTCAAAATTTTGAACGTGTCCTCGGAAAAGACTAAAAACTTACTCATACTAAAATACTAATATTCTTACACAAATCGACATAGTCACAAACTGAGCAAAGCTTGTACTATGGTTACTAGACGACGATAAACATACCTATATCCATATATATTATATAGATAAATAATACTTGAATACGTAGAAAATATCCATGACTCAGGAACAAATATTCATGCTCATCACACAAGTAAATGCCCTTACCGGGATTCGAACCCGGGATCTCTTGCTTCGTAGGTAGTGTCACTACCAACTCGGCTAAACAAGTCGTTATATATAATATAAAAACACATCATTATCGCTTTCCATCTGTTTAGTCTAGAGGAATATAATTTCATGACCTTTCGTAACTCTTGGCTATGCATTAAATATCAAGACTCGGTCACGACTTGCAGTGACAGCGGAAGCAGTAGCGGTGCACCTTATGTGGAAACGAGATGCTGCGTTCTGATTCCTCGCTCGCACTTAAGGCGCCGTAGGTTCATGGTCTTCTCTCCCTCTCACTGAGCATAAGCGTGAGCGAGATGGAAGTGCGTGCTCGGAAGCGCGGAAATCATGTTTTTTAATTTAAATATTTTGGCCGTTTAAATAAATAAAAAAGTAAACACTGAGTTCTCTCAAACATGATATTGCCGATTTCAAAAGCCATTTTAATATTTTTAGATTTTGTGCATAATTTGCAACAAATATTTTAAGTGTATTTTAGACCCTTTTAGACCTATGTTCGTGATTTTTTTCTCGTTGAGCGAAAATTGCTTAATCATGTTTCTAAACACTGATTTCCCTGCAGAAAAGCCTCAAGATTACTATTCGTATTTTTTTGAAACCATATTTTTATAAACAGACGCATTATATTGTTTCAAACACTGTTCGCTTAACTTCGCTGAACCTACGGCGCCTTAAGTATCAAGACTCGGTCACGACTTGCAGTGACGGCGGAAGCAGTAGCGGTGCACCTCATGTGAAAACGAGATGCTGCGTTCTGATTCCTCGCTCGCACTTAAGGTGCCGCTCAAACTCTAAGAATATAGCGGTAAAATCCCCTCTATATCCCCATCCCTTGGCCCACCCCGGAATTCCCATCACGTCGGCAAAGGTATCCCGGTCAAAAAGTTAACTCGTGCGCGGCCGCCGGCTGACAAACATCCCTTTGAGAAATCATGGATTTTTTACTTATGCGTCTTCTGTTTCGGCCGCTGGCGTGATAAATGTTCGTTTGCTTGGAAGGTGTGAATTGGAGGTGGCATTTTGATTTTGGCTACGGTTGAAGATGTTTGGAGTATCGTTAAGCAATTAGCAGAATACGCATATTTGTGACTCCACACAAAAAAGCTCAATCGCTGAACTTAAGGGGATGCCTTGATTCGAGTCGACCACGCCCCATTGACAGATACGTTTAGCCCTTGGTGTAATAACTTAGTGAAATTTTATTTATATTTCATTAGGTGAGATTTTAGATGAGATTAAATAGTATGGTAGGTTTGAGTAGGCTGAGTAAAAAAAGGAAAATAAAAACCCATATTTGGTTTTTTTTCAATCGAGGAAACTTTAGGCAATCACGTATCGATTAAATCAGATAAACAGTCATATTGACAAGAATCATATATCTGAATATCAGACCTTATTAATTCAGAACGGCGTTTCTAAGCACGGGATCATTTCCAATGCACCCCCTTAAGGGCAGTGGGTGGGGTTTAATTAGCAATTCGTGCAAAATTATTCCCTAACCGTTCCAAAATATCAGAAATGCACACCGTTAATATTCAAGTTTTCACTTCTGCCGGCACTCCCAGAGTGCAACCCGGTCATTTTTTCAGTTAGTATCATACAAAACAGTTACTATTCATTCTAAACAAATCCTAATAAACATAAACTACCCTTAATAAAACTCTATTTCTAACGCAAACTAACTACCTCTAAATACCTTCAGAGTCGGTACAACCCGCAAGGCCTGAGAAGCACATTTGGCATAAATTACAAATACCCCTGCTTTAACAACCATAGGGCGTATCTGAGTAGCATGTGTACGAATCATACGATCTTTTGGAAATAAGCTCGCTATACTGCGAATTGCTACTGAAATTTAAGGAGCCCCGCATTATATCTTAATTTCGTCGCATTTCGTGAATTTGCATTTAAACATTTGAAATTATAGGGTACGGCGAACTGTAGGTACAATAGTATTTACAATTTGTAAGTATTTTGTTCAATGTATTATGTAAGTGTATTTTTTATAGTTAAGTTGTTTATATTCTGTTTTTCTGTTTTCACCTACTCAAATCATATTTTTTCTTGCATCGTCTCCACCAACCAAAGGTTGTCTGGAAGAGATAGCTTTTCAGCGATAAGACCCCCTGTTTTCTACTATTATGTGTGTTTCATTTACCACTATTTTTCTATTATCTACTATATTTCTGGTGAGCAATAATGAATATTTGTATTGTTTGTATTGTTATTGTGGACTTAGAAAGTAGGTCAATGTGGCTATGGACTTTAGATGTCAAATTAAAACAGTTATGATTTTCTTTTGTATGTTGGTCCCATGCAGACATGCTTGAATTACAAAATACAGAAGGTCAAAAGACTAAACTTAAGGGGCAGATGACCTGAGGCTTTATAGTATAAGTTTTACCGAAACAAAACTTTATGATTGCGTTTGCGATTTACCCTCAATTTGTATGGGATTTGACAGCTAAACGCGAACGCGGTCGAAACGTTTTGTTTCGGTAAAACTTAAACTAGAGCCTCTGGTCCTATAGGTCCGCTGGATGGTTAAACTCACGTATTAAATGCCACTACGGTTGCCATATTTCGAACTCTTCGGGAGTTCTTCTTCACGATGAGTGTTTTCGCGGCAGTCTCGCGACAATCAAAACAAAAATCATCACAAAACACCTGTCCTGGAGAATATTTCCAGAAGTGTTCGAAACATGGCTCCCGTGGTTACATTTAATATGTGTACGTCTGTTTAATGTGTCTTTAGTAGTACCTCCAAATGGTCATATCTATAATAATATTGTGGAATTCAGTAACTGGCACGCTTACCCTGCCGCGCTGAGAACGCACTAATGGTTCCCGCGAAGGTTTGAACAATGGTTCTAAGTTACAAATGTAATAAAACAATGTTTATGCCTGCGCGACCCGGCGTTGTTCGGCCACCGGATTACGTTCGACTGTCTGTTCCGTTTTGTGTTATTGTGTTAATGTGGATATTTTCTATGTATTTAAGTATTTATATCTATTATATATATCGTCGTCTAGTACCCATAACACAAGCCTTACTGAGCTTACTATGGGACTAGGTCGATTTGTGTAAGATTGTCCCCTTATATTTATTTATTTATTTATTTATTTTTATGTGTTAATTGTAGAGGAAACATGACATAAATTTGAGGCAGGGAATCTACTTTAAAATACCAATGCCATACCTTTAAAATACCATGTGCCTGACGGGACGGGCGCGGCGCGGGTCGGTATATCTCTCTCACTACCAACGCATTTAATATCTCTCTGACTATCTCTCTCACCGAGTGGCGCGGGCCCGTGCTACTGTGCGATAGAGATGCCGCGCTACTGTGCGAAAGAGATAGAGATACCTCTCGAGTCTCCCGACCCACGCCGCGCACGACCCGCGTTCGATGTGTGGAGGCCTTAAGTTGGGCTGTAACGCATTCGCCCCGATGGCGCGCACTTGCAGGTCAGATAAATTAAATGAAAAACGGTAAATAATAATTTTTAAAATAATTTATAATTTTAAAAGCTACGGTAGCCTAGTGGTTCAGGCATGCGGCTGTCAAGCGGCGGTCGTGGGTTCGAATCCCGGCTCGTACCAATGAGTTTTTCGGAACTTATGTACGGAATATTTACCGTTAGCTTTTCGGTGAAGGAAAACATCGTGATGAAACCGGTCTAATCCCAATAAGGTCTAGTTTTCCCTCTGGGTTGGAAGGTCAGATGGCAGTCGCTTTCGTAAAACTAGTGCCTATGTCAAATCTTGGGATTTGGTGTCAAAGCGGACCCCGGGCTCCTTTAGGGGCATTACCGGGAATAACGCTAGGAGGATGATGGTCAATAATAATTTATAGTCTGTTCATATTTTTCTGCGGACACATCCGGAGTTAGTCTGGCAAAGAAGCCTAGAAAATAATAGGGGCGCCACTGTCGCTAGTATGGTAACACCGTACGACCCAGAGATTTTGATACTTCACTTTTTACTAGTAAGTACTTTATTTTTATTTGGTTACTAATAGACTATATTATAATGATAGTCAAATACCATAATGGCACATATACAGATAAACTCACGAACATTACCTCTAAGTAAATAGTGATTATGTAGACAGAAGGCTAGTAATTCAATTTTATTAAATAGTACACTATATAGAGTTTCTTCCCCCTCCCTAATATTCATCAAATAAGTATATTGCAAGTACCAAGTTGGTTTTACGTAAACATAACCTCTAAAATGTACAATGTTAACAAAACGAAAATTAACAAATTACTGTAGTTAGTAATTGTAGCGTAAGGAATAAATAAAATTAATATAAACATTCATAGATAATTTAACACTAGTTTATTAGTAGTCTGCAATCATTATTCATTAATAACCTGTAATTTCAGCAGTTCAAACATTGTCGAATTAGTAAAGCAATGACGACCTCCGTAGCCTAGTTGGTAGTGACCCTGCCTACGAAGCCGGTTGTCCCGGGTTCGAATCCCGGTAAGGGCTTTTAGTGTTGTGATGCGCACGAATATTGATTTCTGACTGGATGATTGCAATATATTTATTTAGTAAGTACGTTACATTTATTTATTTATTTAAAGCTCTTGACTTGTACTTCAATGACCAGAGGAGTAATCACGTAACGTTTAGAAAGCGCGTTAGGTTAACTGTCATTTTTCCATATAAAAATTGACATATTTAGATCTACCTAACGTATTTACAATGCGTCAGGTGATCGACCTGCTGAACTTAATTTATGTGTAAGTACTTAAACCGTTAACTAGATAATCCAGTCCTCCTATCCCGTAGTCTGCAGGACCTTGTTCTATGTACATACATACATACATACATACATTCACGCCTTTATTCCCAAAAGGGGTAGGCAGTCACATGAAACGTATGTTCCCGCGCCACTTTGAGCATAAATGTGGGTATAAAAGATCGACTAAATGTGATATTGCAGTGATAGGTTGCTAGCCCATCGCCCACAACACACTTCAACCCTGGTCCCTTAGTCGACTTTTACGACACCCACGGGAAGAAAGGGGGTGGTGAAATTCTAACCCGACACCACACGGGTTGTTGTTCTATGTTCTTGTTCTTTGTAAGTAACTATTTACTTATTTTACGTCACTTTGCGGCGCGTCTCATTAAGTGATGTTGCCTAGGAAGTTGTATGCGTGAGCGTTTTCATAGTTGCCTGACAGACCGCGTGTCACGATGTTGCACGTCGCACTGTTCAAGATACAGGTGTTTAAGCTTGAGGGACAGGTAAAATAAAATACATATGTACGTACGCATTGCTTTATTTGTACAACATGGACATACCTACATAAAATATTGCAAAGTGAAAACAGAAACAAAATAAAACGAAGTACCTACAAAGGTGAGCTTATCCCTTTCAGGGATCTTTTAGGGATATGATATGTATGTAATTTGTAATACCGACAAGAATATACCTACATGTATGTATACAGTGCTTAATAAATTAAGAACAAGATATTGTTGTCAAAAAAGAGGCCGTTCTACACAAGCTCCCGGCGAAAAATTTTTTTTTGTTCTCTATGTACTTGTATCGAATCGATCGATACTATCGATTAACTGACGTAAGAATCGATATTGTGATTAGGATTGGAAGCGATCCACACAAACATACCCTTTATAACTCTGTAAAAAACGACCAACCTAATCCACCCACCATTCAAACCTTTCAGCGTTTTTCCAATACCTTTACAAAACCCCAATCAGCCCCCTTTAAGTGCAGAAACAAAAGCTCAAACAAATGACTACCATAGATCGTGCCTTTATCGCCCCTCTATAAATGACTTTCGAAGCATTCCATCAATTTCAGGGGCCACATCAGTCAGCGGAGTTTAAACTTGCTAAAAATGGAGATATGGGGGTGCTGTATAAATCAGGGGGTAGAGTGCTTGGTGTTGGAAAACCTCCTGCTTCGTGGAATAGTCTGTTACTGTTTGACTGCGTTTGTGTGGGTTGACATATGTTTGATTAGACTGTAGTGTCACAGCGAAGTAAATATGTTGTGCGCGCGCACCAAATATTGCACTAATTATGAACATTTATTTCCGAATTCAGAATTCCGAAAACCATATTCCACTGTAGTTTTAGATTTTTTCCGGATACTGGCTTCACGCACTTCCATCAGTTAATATCGCCACTTTACTGGACGATAATTATTTCAGGGTGGCTGTTGGCCTCCAGATCTAGACATCGTCGTACGTTGTACCACACCAATGTCGCTACGGATAGGTAAGGTAGATCATTTAGGCCACCACGCACTGAGCTGCCCTAAAGGCGCCGGCAGACTCCCCCCCCCCCCCACCACGCTTGTCTAAAGGTCATAGCTCACTAGAGCCACCCGTCGCCCACTCCTCACCGCCTCTCCTCGAGCGGTTAGGTATTCTTTATATGGATTAGTACGGGCATGCGCTCTAGGGGCGGCTTTACCTATAGTGCACGGGGTGCGTTGCACCCGGTCGCATGGTTCTAGGGGGTGCCGAGCGCCTCTCGCCTCGACTCGGGCGCTAGCGCGCGCTAGGGGAGGTAAGTGCTAGAGGGCGCTACGGTAATGATTTGATGAATGATAAATTGCACCCGGGCGCGACATGGGCTAGAGACGCCTCTGTGCGCTCACTATACTACATCAACTCCGTAGTTAGTACATTTACGAGGCGAGGCGGTGAGGAGCGGGCGACGGGTGGCTCAAGTGAGCCATGACCTTTAAAAACATCGTACGGTCAATTGTTGGTCCATTCAGGTGTCAACTAATTAGCTTTGAGGTGTCCAGTATAAAGTGAGCTCTAAATGGCTCAACAATTAAAATATGTACGTCGGGCTCTTGTTAACAACGTGTCAAAAACGGCAAAAACCCGGAGCATGGATGGGTGACCAACCTTTGTGCCCTTAAAGAACTATAAAGTCGTATTCACATATTTTTGATCACTTTGACCGTGCACATATTTTCGAACTCGACTGTACCTAATAAATACCCAACCGTAGTTCGTTAAGCGCAAATTGGCGTTCAGAATAATGATGGTATCGGACAAATGCCTCTATTGTGTTCCCACTAATTATACTTATCTAGTACCTATAATCTAATAGTTTCACGGAAAGTTCTCACATACAAAATTATATGCAGCTAGCATAGCATGAACATGAAGGAAAAGATCGGAAATGTAAAGAGTTTTGAAAAAAATTAAGTGTCCACCTGCGCGTAGGTTCTGAGTTTTCTTTTTAACCGACTTCAAAAAAAGAAGGAGGTTCTCAATTCGGCTGTATTTTTTTTATTCACATTAAACCCATGATGTGGCGTTAAATAGGTTGTTCGATAACGAGTACCTATTTTGGGATTGAGAGATCCGTTACATTTTCAAGTGAAGTGTTGCCGCGAGCGTGTCGATGTAACAAAGACTGACTTGTTTATTTTGAAGCACACAACACGCTTAATATAATTTATCATTATCAATGAACTCCGGTTTTTCAATGTGTGGATATTTATTTTAGCGCCACCTGGCGGAACTCTTTGTAACTACAACAGCCAACATGCTGACTGGGTCAGGTGCTAGGGTCAAGATTGCATTTGTAAAACGTACCATTTAGTTATATGAAAATTGTATAGGTGACGCTGTAGTCAAAGATACACAATTTTATATAATAAATGTAAATATTTTCATTTTAGGAATTATAGTTGTTGTTAAATTACATTTTTAATAACTAGTCATGTGGTCCACGTTACAAATACCAAAAATATATAAATCTTAACATTCAGAAAATTTTGAGTAATTAGAACAACTTATCATCAATAAATAAAAACTAAATAAATAGGTTGCAAAAGTAATCATCAAAAAAACTACAAAAAGTAAATAATGCGACCGTGACAGGACTCGAACCTGCAATCTTCGGATCCGAAGTCCGACGCCTTATCCATTAGGCCACACGGTCCTTATAATGTGTAAGCGAAATTATGCTTGTAATACTAAAATAATCGATCCAACATTAATTTGATATTTTATTACCCTACTGATGAAGGAAGGGTAATGTCTTTCAAATGACTGTGTGTGCAATCGAAATCACATAATTATGTCTTATTACTTAGGAATCTGCGGTTAGATAGGTATTGAACGAGCGAGCAAAACGAGCCTTTATTTTATTCCCAAAAGGGATAGGCAGAGCACATGAAACGTCTATGTTCCAGTGCCAGTTTTGGCATTAATGTGGATTAAAAGATCGACAAAACGTTATATCGCAGTGATAGGTTGCTAGATCATAGCCCACACACTTCGACCCTTCTCCGTTTCAGGTTAACCTTTCGTCTGTGTTGGGTTAACAAAATAGTGGGTTCAAGCCTCGGTCGCGCCGCATTAGAAATAATAAATTATGTATTAAAAAAATGCAAAAAGGTGACCAAAAATTCGGGTAAGGATCCAGCCAAAATTCTTTCGTATGAATCGGATGTCCGGATGTGCCCCTATTCGGCTGGTCTCCTCTCTACAGTCTATACGAGGTACAGGTCGCATTTTCTCAACCGATTCTCGTGTGGTGAGCTGGTACAAAAAAAACTAGTGGGTCTATGAGCTGCAGATATCTCGAACCTAACTTTAAAAAAATGTGAATCTGCATAACTTAGGGAAAATCGGTTGAGAAATGCGACCCGTAGCGTTGAACGGCTGGACAGCGGAACAGAGGGACAGACATCGGACCAACGAACGATTTTCGGGCCAAGCTGAAGCATAGAAGTTCGTTCGTTCCGCTCGCTCGTTCGATTAAGTACCTACCTATAAATAATATTTTTGGAGATGTGGAAAAAGACCTATTAGAAACAGTAGGAAAGGATTGGAAAGAAATAGCAATGGACCAGCAATCCAGCAAAAATGGAAGAACATGCTTGACAAATACCTAGCAAGAATAGAAAACGGAGGTTCGGAAGAGGCCTAGGTTTTAAAAGAACCATACAAACATTATATGAAATATTAATATATATTTAATTTTAAATGTGTCAACGAAAGCAATCAGTTTGTATAATAAAGGCCTAAATAAAAAATAATAATATTTTACCCACTCAGATTGTCGAAATTAAAAATCCTTATTAATAATTGAGATAGTTACCTGTCTGGTTTGCGACGTCTCAGAATGCCATAGATTGGACCACAAGATTAAAAAAAATACTTATTATACTTATACTTATATCACAAGTACACACTCGTTAGCAACCTTATTGCACCACAATACGGGCTGTACACTACCTACACCTATTGTTACCTCGCCTGATGCGAACCAGTGTAAGCCTGACCTCTGGTTAAACGAAGTCGTAGTGATCAAGTTACAATAGCACACAATAGGTTGAGAGGAGAGGCGAGTCAAGACGGGTAGTGAATATTATAATGTCACGCTGTACCTACACCTTGGGCCAAAGTTGGCGTGTGAGCAGGATGCATCAATGTGTTAGAAGGAGAAGGAGAGGGCTATAATTCGATCTCTTTAATAGCATAGCATTTAAGATCTCTGTTAGTACGGGGCGTGTCGTCGCGTCGCTGGTTATGCTACGTGGATTTATAATTTATAATTAGGTAGTTTTCATGATTTAGTTCAATGTTAATAAGTACGTCTGTACAACTTGCAAATGTAGTTAAATGAGCATCAGTCGCCATCAAACTGAATACAGTTTTGGGAATCAAAATCTGTTCCTATAAGACTTAAGTTGGTATTTTTTGAGTTCAATAAATAGAATTATCGTGGGTTTTTGGTAAAGTATCAGGAGCTCAAACTGACGAACTCACAGAACTACAAACATAATCTCTTTATGATAATATTCGTAACTAAATAAGTACCTTTTGTACCTGTAAGTAGCTTTTTCTTAACAAGAAATATGTCTGCGAAAAAAATGCAAAAAGAGCATCATAAAATGTGCATAATAGAAAGGGGAAAGATAAATTCAGCGAAATATCTCAGAAAGGTTTTGCTTTTTAACGCCATCTACCGTTGCCTTCACTAACTACTGCGTGGCTCAAACAACTACTAGCTACTCTGTAGTCAGGTATGTAGCATCATTCACTGGTAGCGCATAACGTATGCTATAGATGGCGCTGCAATCAAAACATGAAATAGTTACATATAATTTCACTAGATGGGGTTGGTATGGTCGTCGGGTACGTGCTCGACCTCTGTGAATGTTGATTAATGATTACCATAGAAGTGATAATGATAAGGCAAACGGCTTTATGTAATGTCAATTAAATGTTTTGAGCTAGGAATGTAATAGTTGATATGATGTTAGCAACGAATTGGTATAAAAACCGAGGATCAGAATTGTATTGTAATGCAATTGTATTTTATTGTAGTGTAATTGTATGTAATTTGTAAGTGATTAAAACTAAAATAGTTAGGCAAGTAATGAGTAGATTTTTGATAGCTACGGGATTGTTTGCTTGCCTGAATGCATTAATTATTATTACAAACATTAATAATAAAAAATCGTTAACTGCTTAAAAATGGTTTTATATTATTTTATTTTCTTGAATATCACGGTGGTGGCGAACATCAAGCATAGGTAGGTACTTACGTTCACCCTATAAGAAAAAGGACACCCTAGCCTATGGATGTTTTTACGTTGACCAAATGAGGGTACCTAAAGATTTTCCTTCATGTTAAAAATTATGATAAGCTGTGGCAGTATTCGACTTTCAGAATGTGACGTAGGTGTACCTACCTATCTATCTAACTTATTGAACGAACGAGCGAAGCGAACGAAGTTCTATGCTTCAGTTTGGGCCGCAAATCGTTCGCATGTCCGATGTCCCGCTGTCCCGCTGTCCAGTTGGTCTCCTCTACAGGTCTCATTTCACAACCGATCCTCGTGGAATGTTGTGAGCGGACCGATTTTTAACTTTCGAGCGCTCGAACTTAAAAGCGAGCGGTAGAAAATATTCGCACACGAATTATTTTCGCATGAAACCAATAATACCTGTTTTTGAAATCATCACTCGAAAGCTAGGGATTGGTTGTGTGTTGGCTGTCAATACTTTTGCGTTTCGTTGTATGCAAAAAGTAGATAATTACCGGTTTTTCAAATTTAAATTTTCATCTTACCTACTATAGAGAATAGTCCTTTATTGGACGTTTTGTATGTATAATATAGTAAATTGATTCATTTTGAATATAGGTATTATGCGTTTCATAACAGAAAAAAAATCAAAAGTCAGTTGTGAATAAAAGTAAACGAAACGCTTATTTTCCCGCCAATAGACTAACCATCTTGGTTTTCAACCACAAAATTCGGCAAGAAATTAAATAATCGTACACCAGCCAATCACTTTGCATCGAATCAAAATATGTTATTTAATATATATATCTATTAAATTAATGGTCAATCCAAAATTAAATAGGTACAGTCACCAGCAATAAGATCTGCCACAACATAGCACGCATAAATATCTGACACGACTCTATGTCTAATGCCATAAGGACGTGTCAGATATTTTTGCCGGCTTTGTTTCGGCAGATATTGATGCCGGTGACTGTACACCTGAATTGTCAAATTTTCTACCGATAGAATTGAATACGAGTGGTCAATACCACTCATTTTTAAATTTTCTATCACTCTTAACACTTTCACTGCCAGGAACCCGCCTAGCGGGCGCCTACGCTGTAGTCGCTTTCCGCTACATACGAGGAAAACCACAGGATCGGCTCCGAGCGTAGCGCGTAGCGATTCTTGGCAGTGAATGTGTTAATTCAAACATAGCATTTCATCGTTTTCGACCGTTTTCGAGTGAAAGAGTCGAGCGCTCGAAAGTCAAAAAACGTTCCCCAGGTTCGATAATTAGGTATATGTATAGGTATTAAAAATTTTAGGTCGTTTAAAATAGTTTTAGGTATACTTACAGTTTCTTCTCTTTTTTAGACTTTCTGACAGTAAAGTATGCACGTACAGAGTTAAAATAGGCTTCTGTTCTACAAGCCTCTTTTATAAATAAGTACGGCCATTCATAAAACAGGCTTGTAGAACCTATTTTCACTAAAATGGCGTTATAATTGGTTTTTCTTCTTCTGTCACTTTGTTATTAGTGTTCGTAAGAAAGGGACGAAGCACATTTACTTAACAGAGGGATTTCAAGGTTTATTTATAAGGAGTTAGCTGTTTAGTCCCTAAATAAAATAAACATATAAAACAAAATAAAAACATTCCCAACATCTTGGAGCGCTTAAACGCTCACAATGTCAAAACTCCCGTACACTTGAAGCCCTCAATCATTAGTCCAATTTGCGCACTCGATGCCCCCGCCAGTGTACGGGGACGAGGACCTTCTAATGGTCTCAAGTGTAGGATTTGGCTGCGAAAACGTCTACTTGAGAGGGTTAGTTATTTCTGTTGCATTAGACGAAGTGGTCCAATATACCTACCTAAGATTAGGGAGGAACCTACCGAACTTCTTGGCATATTTTCAGATTTCGCCTCCGTTATGTAAAGCGGTTGGGTGATTTTATACAACCTAACTCTTTAACAAGTTTCTGTCAAAAATATAATTTCTAGTACAAGCTTTTATTGCCGACTGTACTTTTCCTCATACCATCATCAACTCATTGAGACGATTTCTATCGAGCCCAAACTCAACGCGGTTACGTCGGTTAAGTACTATCCCATGGCCACCTTCTATCTCCATCATCAGATAAGCTTGGTGATACCATGCTATTGAATTGTCATCCTAACTATACTTACTTATAACCAAAATTTCAGCTCACTCGGTCACCGGGAAGTGTGTAAAGCTTAACTTGCAAGATTTGATGACAAACTATGTAAAAGATTTGTTGTGAAACTAAATAAAAGCTCGTAACAAATAATGATAAATAAATCAATCAATCAAAAAATATTACGTGACAAACTTACACTAATCGAGCCCCATAGTAAGCTCAATAAGGCTTGTGTTACAGGTACAAGACGATGATACATTTAATAGATATATATACTTAAAAACAGAAAACATACAAGACTCAGAAACAAATAGTCATGCTCATGACACAAAAATTTGCCCTTACCGGGATTCGAACCCAGGACCTTCAGATTCGTATGTAGGGTCACAACCCACTAGGCTAACCAGTCGTCAACACACACACACAAACACAAATACACAATCAAATACACACAGACAAATGGTTTGGCAACACCACTCTTTAAATGCCATGTTTTTTTGGAAATTGATGGTCAACGTGGCATTAATTTTGAAAAAAATATAATACCTTGTTTTTTATCAATAATATCAATTTTAGTTACCCAGCGACAGAATCCGACAAAATTGCAGTCATCAAAAAATAATAATTATAACTTCTAAAAAGTCAGACATATATAAATTAATAAATATTTTTGTCTCTAATTTGGTGTTTACATTTGCTCTATAAAATCCATGATAAATCTGCTGAATGCATGGTTCATTTTTCCTGGAGTATCTGTATGTGTACCAAATAGTGACTTTCATTTATTCATATGCAGAAGTAAGAAAATTAAGAGCAAGTGGCTAGCTAACTTTAAATATTAAGGCCGAAATTCTTCGAGCCTTGTTCGGTCGCGGCATTGTTTAACTGCTCTGGCGAACCTCTTCGATAAGGCCGCGATTCGAGCACAATGCGGGCGCGCGGATCGATATCATTGTCTGGCGTCCCCGGCCGCGCGTCTGGCCCGCCGTGCTGTTACATTGTTCACTTTTTTAGTCCTGCAATTATTGTAAGAAGCTTGGTTAAGTTATCTGTAGTGTTCGGAGTTTCGGTGGCAAATTTCACAGAGGTGAAATGGAGTCGCCTAACATTTTTTTTGATTAAACGAATAACGATTAAACGGTTAATTTTGCATAATACTCCTTATAAATTATCTTGCGAGCATTACCTACTTATACCACGACTACTAATAACACAAGTATGTAGGTAAACATTGTTTAATAAATTTATGTATTTTTATTTATTACATACGTACAAACATGTCACCTAAATAGTCAGTATAATGTTTGTACCTGCTGCCAATTATACAATTCGGTAAATAAATAATTTATTTATTATTGGCCTGTAATCGTAAGTTGGACCCGATCTAAGGCTAATTCCAGTCAATGAACTGACAGCTTGTATGGCTTATTTTTAATGTGTATCGGATATATTATCAATTAAATAGTTACCCAGCGACATAATCCGACAGAATTTCAGACATCTAAAAAATGATAAATTAACTAGCTTCTGAAAAGTCAGAAAAAAACAATTTTTTTTTTCTCTATTTTGTTTCATTCACATTTTCTCTATAATAATTAAGATAAATGATACAAAAAAGACAATGCATGCTTCATTTAATTCTACAAAATTACTTCCGGATTACTTGTTAGATTAACTTTTTAAATGAAAAACAAACGCTATCATAATTAATTTACTTTAAAAACCGTATTTTCCTGGAGTACCTACCTACCTATGACACTGAAAGACTCACAAGCAAATAAAATGGTACAGTCACCGGCATCAATATCCGCCGAAACAAAGCCGGCAAAAATATCTGACACGTCCTTATGGCATTAGACATAGAGTCGTGTCAGATATTTATGCGTGCTATGCTGTGGCAGATCTTATTGCTGGTGACTGTACCTTCTTACACTTTGTGCAGAATTGCTACCAGAGGGTTTACTTATTTATACCTTTTTTCAGATTATAAATATTAGGAGTCAGTGTATGAGTTCAGACTGTGTGAGCTTTGCCTAAGTTCTACACTTTGATCTAAGTAAATATGCGTGGTCTTAAAGTATATCATAATGGTAGCTAACAAGAGTAGGCTAAGCCTGGTGAGTGGATATTAATTAATGTATTTAAACTTTATTGCACAAATAAGAAGTGCAAATGGCGGACTTAATGCCTTAAGGCATTCTCTACCTGTCAACCGCAGGGCTAATCAGAATACAGGTGCAGGCAGCAGACCAAGAAAAACACAAAAAAGTAAACGTACTTAGCTAATGAAATACATTTCCTAATATAATAAATAAATACATTTACATACACAACTACAACGATATAATACATACCTACATACATTATTACTTTGCGTACCCAGTGCAAAAAACTATGCCACTAAACTAACCAGAGACATCGTTGAGAAAATGCTTGCGCAACACGCGATATCGCAACCTATGGACGCTAGCAGTCAACACTTAATCAGCCACTATGTAAAGAATGGCTACTTACCTAATTATTCATATGCAGTATAGGTACGCATTTAGAATTCCAGTATTTCCCACAGCATTTATGATTTGAATAATAGATGTTGACCATTGGTCTCTATCTACTTAAGATAGAGTACCTACACTCATCTACAATGCAGATTATTTGCAATAAATGTTTTTAATTAGGTAGTAAAAAAACGGTAGGCAGTTAATTTTCTCTGCAACTGATGTTACCTGATTTTTAATTTCATTATTTAAGATATGCCTCAAAATGTAGCTAGCAGCACTATTTAGCAAGGTAACTACTAATTTGACAACGAATTGTAACACCTGTACGTATACATGGTACCTAATGTTTATAGCAATAAATAATTATATTCTATTCTATTCAATCGTAACATAGATAGGTACTTAATACTTACGTTGGTATTAAGACTAGGATGTCTACTGCAAAGCGACTGGCTGGTTTAAAAATAACGTTCCAAAACGCTTTAGGCACCCGAGAATTCGAATTTGGAACACCACTCCACCAATCAAAATCCCGCATTTCTAAAAACAAAAATTTCAGCACACACACTAGCCACACCTCCTTGCAAGCCGCTCGCCGCCCACGCCAACAATGGGCCAACAATGGGGCGAACAAAGCGTACAAAGGGAGCGACTGTCTTCCCATTGTACGGAACAAAGCAGGCCACGCCCCCCTCTTTGTTTCATCTCACCGCGACCCGCGCGATTGGTCGAGACGATACCAACCTAATTGACCACCCGTAGTTTGAAGAATGTTTGAAAAAAGATCGTATCTTTGAGCTACCCACTTAAGTTTATCCAGCCAATCGATTTTGAATTGAACTGTGACGGTGTTTGGTTTATTTTTGATTGGCACGGTTACGATAGCAGATGGTTAGAATCCAACCGGCAGCTTTGATCGGTTTTAAATTGACAGTTGTCTATGAATATGTTTTTTTTTCTGTGTGGGTTGTTTATATGGATGCATTGTGCGCGTGTTGGATGCTTCGATATTAAATGAGTTGGTTGAACACCTTTGACATTATACGTTGTGAGTACTCTAAACGAGGTTGCTGCAGTTTTTCTTAACTTGACTCTAGCATGGACGTAATATAAATCAAAAGGTCCGACATGTCTGCCTGTTTTGACTTCCGCTTAAACATTGGCGGCCAATCCAATGAAGTAATAAAGTTCAGAAACTTTTTTTTTTAACAAGTACTGTTAAGCAGTAGATAGTGAAAGATAAATAGGGAATATGTTTTTAAAAGACTAGCCATTAGCTGGTGTCAGATAAGTGTACTCTTTATCATTGGCCCATAGACAAACACGTTGATAAGGCGGGCGACAGCGGTTGGACTGGCGTGACCTTAGGTAGCCCTATCCTTATCAAACCGTCTCGCCTTTCAAGTGACGTCATCCACTGTTGAATAATTGTGATTGTAATTGGTTAATTTAACGTTGGTGTCATTGCCAAAACCAGTGCACGGTTTGAATTAAGGCGCCGTAGTTCCACGGTCTTCTCTCCCTCTCATTGGGCATAAGCGCGAGCGAGATGGAAATGTGTGTTCGGAAGCGCGGATATAATGTTTTGTCATTTTCATTTTCATGCCGTTCAAATAAATAAAAATGTAATCACTGATTTCTCTCAAACGTTGCCGAGTTTTAGAAGCCATTTTAATATTTTTAGCTTTTGTGCATAATTTGTTACGAAGTTTCAAGTGTATTTTAGACCAATGTTCGCGATTTTTTTCTGACGAGCGAAAATTGCTTAATCATGTTTCGAATCACTGATCTCCCTGCAGAAAAGCCTCGAGAATACTAATCATTTTTTTTTTAAACCATATTATTATAAACAGACGCATTATATTGTTTCAAAAACTCTGTTCGCTTAATTTCGCTGAACCTACGGCGCCTTAAGAGACATATACCTTATGTGTAATTACTAGAGCATTATTTTCTTTGGCGTAAATTATGTACATAACAGATTGGACAATAACACCGACGTAATATTGCCAGGAACTGGGGTGTTTTTTTTTATTGACTCTACCATGGACGAATACATTAAAATTACTGCCATTGTCTGCCTCTTTTAACGTTAGTGCCATCTTTAGAAGCTTTTTAATTGAGATCATAGGTGATCCATGACTCTATCTGTTTTCGATTTTAAGCCAAAGAGCTAAATTCTTTAAGCAGCAGAGAGCGACAGATAAACAGTCAATATGTTGTTAAAGGACTAGCCTCTAGCCGCTGACTGATAAGTGTAGTCCTTATAATTGGCTTTTACCCTATAATACTGATAAGGCGGGCGACAGTGGTTGGACTAGCGTGACCTTAGTCACCCACACCAGGTATCACACCCTCTCGCCTTTCAAGTGACGTCATCCACTGTTGAATAATTGTGATTGGTTAATATTGTCAGAAACTAGTGCACCTACGTAGGAATAAATATACTCTACCAATAGACGGATACATCGAAAGGACCGCTCATGTCTGTCTCTTTTGACTCCAGCTTAAACATTAGTGCCTTCTTCACCTCATACCCAAGCCATGGGCTCAAGACTCATGGTCATAGTACCATATTTACATTAATTCTTCACGCCCGTGTTCGCAGAAGGGGTAGAGCAGAGCACATTTAATTTAAGTTTCAGTGCAATTGTGGAATAAGGATTGCGATAGTGTTATATAATAGTGACACGTGACTAGCCGATCGCCCACATCAAACGTCCCATCGACTTATGACACCTACTGGATGAAAATGAATGGTGTTATTCTACCATACACATAATAGCATGAATTCTAATTTTAATTTCCCTCCACCACTATTATAAAACCTACACTTTTCTTGGTTCCCTATTCAAGGAAGCTAAACAAAACGGCAATTAAAAAATGGTTTAATTATCGTGGCGCCGTCGACAAAGGCGTGCTCGGCCGATAATTGGCGAGCTCGAGCCAATCAAAGTTTAGAACAACGGACCAGTAATTGCTTCCTTTCTGCCCCCTAAAGAGACCTAAGTAACAAACGTGCCTTAGTGACATAAGACCTACTTTTCGTAACGGACGTCACGGATAAGTTTGTTTTGATTTCAACAAAGACACGCAAACAAGGTTTGGTACGGTGATGACTTCATTGTAAATGTCGTTCACAAATGTTTAAGCATACCTATTTTATTTAGGTACATAACTATATCGGAAGACTTGCGGGATGTAGGTAGTGCTATTGAGTCGTTTGTGGCCCAGGGAAAAGTTGAAAGCAACGCTGTCGGCTACATCGCCTTCGTTCTAAATTCGATTTGGTTTCAAAACAGGTCGATATCGGAAGTGTGGCATGGCGCGATGTTTTCCATTATATTCTTTTATCATGTTGGCCTACCATTTTTATTGAAATATCGCTCCCGACCAAAACTATAGTTCTGTCTAAATGTCAAAAAAAACTGTAAGTACAAGAACAACAACGACGCGTGCAACAGCGATTATAGCGTGTTTTTGTAAATGAAGGTACTCGACGAAAGTTAATTGTGCATTATCTATAATCCTATAATAAATAGATATTGCGTACAAAGGTTAGGTGCAAATCGGCGTTCAAAGAACACCAAAACGCCACCTTTTTCACAGACTAAAGCATTCATCTTGCGGTACCAATAAAGGGCCTCATTGACAACAAAACTGCCTAACAACCCACCGTTTGCCTAATCACCCCGACACCTGCCTATTTATTACACCATTTATTACAAAAAACACCTAAAAGACCAGGAAGTTATAAAAAAACATAACCCTTGTAACACTATAAATTCGTAAGCGGCCATCTTGCCTTAACTTTTTAAATTCATTGACAAAAATTTTACGTCAGCGCGCGGCCAGCTCGATTTTCGACTTTAATAAATTGGTATCAAAACTTTTTGCTGCGTCATTTTGGGAGTTAGTGTTTGAAATGTTTTTTGAGGTTATAAAAAGGGGCATTCATGGTGAATGGTGGCAAGGAATGCCCGATCCCATGGTTTTTTGGGCAGCCGTGGCAAATGTCCTTGTGGCTAACTTTGACGCTATTCAACTGAAATAGATTGGGAATAATGCCGTATTTGAAGGCAATAAAAATGTTGAGGAGTGTAGTGGTTTTAATTATCTGTACCACAATGGCATTCTCCGTTTGTAACTACTAAATTAAGTGTGTAAAGTGTAACAAATGACAAAATATTCAGAGTCGATTGAGTTTTGTTTTATTTTTTCCAATCTGTTGATCAGAATAATGAGGGCGAGTTTAATAAAATGTATTTAAATCTAAGTAAAATTAAAACCTTACCTCTTTGGGACAACAATCTTTACTCATTGGTTCTTATTTTTAAAGCCAATCATATATGTAGATATATTTATGACAATATAAATCTAGTAGGTATAATCCAGACATTACCAGTCGCACTACGTGTCAATAACTGACACATTTCCTTTCAACTGGATGACACTTCGATTCCAAAATCAAATGTAATGTAAAAAGTGGTGGCGAATCCCGCAGAACAACAATGAAGGCACACTCGCGATAAAGGCGCGCGCACACCGGCGGGGTTTTAAATTTAATTAATGGCAAGTGGCGCCGCCGATTATATTATTGCGGCATTGTGCTACTGGCGCTAGGGTGTATGTGAGGTTGGGAAAATTCAAGACAGTCTATTACACATTTGTTTTTCTGTATTAATAACGATAGATTCGATTTTTAAATCTTGGGTCTCCACAGCCCGGTGGTTAAGGCTTGTGTGGATACAGATAACAGACTCTACACGCAGAGGTCCTTTGGAGAAGTTAAACGCTAGAACCCATTTACACACACATCAATAGATTCCTATTACCTATATTTTATAAAAATTACCTAAATTGTTGGTTTGTAAGTACATTTAATGAAAAACTACAGAGCCTAAGGATTTAGAACGTAAAAATCGTGAAATATTTATTGCTGTTGCATATCAATAGGCTATAATTAGACACGGATGAAATGATCTATCTATCCTCACCTTCAGGTTTTGTTATGAGACTTTTTAGTTTTTATTGGCCTGTAATGTCCCGTCGATGAAAATACAGCATTATCTTAGGGTTCCGTAGCCAAAGGGTAAAAACAGGACCCTATTACTAAGACTTCGCTGTCTGTCCGTCCGTCTGTCTGATTGTAACCGTAACCAGGCTGTATCTCAAGAATCGCGATAGCTGCACGGTTGAAATTTCTGTTGCCGCTATAACAGCAAATACTAAAAACAAAATAAAATAAATATTTAAGGGGGGCTCCCATACAGCAAATGCGTTTTTTTTTTCGGAACCCTCCGTGCGCGACTCCGACTCGCACGTGGCCGGTTTTTTTCTGTACTCAAAGCAAATATTGAAACCAAAAGTGTGACGTTAAGATTTCGGTCAGTACTCAATAGGTCCCGTATCCGTGGGCCCGTGGGTTGCATGATCGTCACATCGATCAGGGGGGATATTTTCTATATTCCGCGGGACAGTCTCGAATGCTCGCGAATCGTGGTCCCCCGAGTGTCGCCGAGACGCGTCGGGCGCTTTGTCAGGCAAATCCGCGTCGCCTTGGTTATAGCTGCCTACATATTGTGTGTCTCTATGTATGTATGTATGTATGTGTGTAGATAGATAATAAACGCCTGCGACGCAGTCACATGTGGGGTAGGCTGAGTAGGTACTACAGACATTACATTTTCTGTCTACTTACGATTGAAACATGGTTTTGAAGGAACGTACATGTGTTGGAAAAGTGTAATAATTTTTATCTTCACCACTTGACTCCAGCATACAAGAATAACTAAAAACATATAGTCTCTCTCTCTCACTCGTATGTACGCTTCGATTGTTTGTTTACCTGCATTACGTTAACACATTCACAGCCAAGAATCGCTACGCTCGTAGTCGATCCCGCGGTTTCCCTCTTATGTAGCGAAAAGCGACCACGGCGACGGCGCCCGCTAGGCGGGTTCCTGGCAGTGAAGGAAAGTGTTAATATTTAATAATATAATTAACATAAACATACGATACAACTTCCTGTATAGTTAAATTGAAAACAAAACAGATTTCTGAAGCGTTATACACGAATGATGATATTTTATAATCATCCAGATGATGCCTGATCGCTTGACCAAATCGAAACACCTAATTAAAAAAAAAATACTCATACTTATTTTATCAATGAATTGATTGGCATTGCAAAAATACGAGTCTCGTTAGGTGGTTTACACAACGCTTCGGGAGCTCTAATACCGCGAGCCATCCGGTTGCCTCGCGGATACCGAAATTATACGCGTCATCCCTTTGTAGTCCCTTGTATAAGTCGGCTAAAAGCGGCCCCTAACGTGTTATTTACATTATAATTGACACAATCTTGCACAAGTTTATTCAGCGCTGTATCGCCCGCGACAGACAGACGGACGCCACGCCGCGATGCTATCTCTTTTTAATTATGTTTTGGCTCACCCCCACGTATTTGGTTACTTATTTATGCAAAAGTGTATATCTGATTACCGCAACAAGGTATAGTTTACTATGCTATAGGGGGTTGTAACGGATTGTAGCTTCCGAATAATTAGTGCCTACGCCAATGATTACGTAGTAAGTGGAGCCCGAACGACTTTAGGATGTGAACGGTATAACGATGAGTGCTTAGAATCATATTATTTTAATTTCGAGAAGGTGCTCAGAGGTAGAGTAACCACACAATTAGACTTGTAACACGTTTATTCAAGTACGTTTTAAGAAGTAAAGCCTGACCGGGAAAATAAAAAACTTCGCCATATTGCGGAAAAATCATCACCCTCCTAGCGTTATTCCCGGTAATGCCCCTAAAGGAGCCCGGGGTCCGCTTTGACACCTAATCCCCAGATTTGTCATAGGCGGTAAATATTCCGTACATAAGTTCCGAAAAACTCATTGGTACGAGCCGGGATTCGAACCCACGAACGCCGCTTGACAGCCGCATGCCTGAACCGAAAGGCTACCGTAGCATATTGCGGAAAAATATTGGAACTAATTTCTTGAACTGGCAACAGTAAATTTGAAGACGTCATTAATGCCATCTGTCAATTGCTGTCAAAGTTTTAGCTTTTGTGAGTATTTATGCGTTAAAATGCCGAAAACTCTTAAAAGTGACTTCAGAAAAGTGATATACATATATGACGAAGAATTTGTCGGAGAGAAAATCTGAAGGATTAGACTCTATTTCTCTAAATAACATAACAACCTTGATGCCAATATGTCTGGTAGGTACATCACATAGTATGTGCAATGTAAATGAATTAGTGTTGCCATAATTATTGCTAAATTAGCGCCCCCAGAGCAGGTTTTTTCTCTTCCCGGTCGGCCTTTACAACATATTAAAAGTCCCCAGCGGGGGGCACTCGCTTTTGTGGGGGGCCAATAAGTCATTTTTTTTGGTTTTTGTGATTTTCTCAAAAGCAGTCTGTTTTGGTGACTAGTTTATGAAGGTAAGCACTTAGTATAGATCGTTCAGTAGGTACATGAGGTTTGTATACGTATATAGCGTTTGTGGATCTATAACTCTAGGTACTCGAGTGTTCTCACGGAGAAAGGCAACCTAAGGAGCCTATTTTCTGCTAGCCGATACTCGCAATTTCGTTCGTATAACGTTTCGCAAGTTCACCCATATACCACTCTATATTTCCGTCTCTTTCATGAGCCCTCGATGATACAGTTGGCTTTAAAGATGTCTATCCGCCTTGTTACAAAGCCCGAAGGACATATCTTAGACTTTTGCTCTACAGTCTTCAAAATTCATGGTATACGGAGATTATTAGAGTTGGCCGATTTGATTGAAAGTAGTCCATTCAATTGCAACTGTACCGCCCAAGGCAGAAGATTCAAATCCCAATGGCAGTTCAACAAAAAGTCGGAATTAAATTATCTCAATCACAAATGCAGCCCAATCGAAATCAAGTTACACTAGAGGCTTTATCTGTCTGTGCCGCATTAGCTAATAAATATAAATTGTATTTGTAACGCACAATACCGTGTGGGTGAATCAAAAGATAGATCCAGCCTCTCAGTTTATAGCACTGTTACATAAATATACATACAATGCCGGTGTGCTCTTTTGTTCAATTGTGCTTTCGTATGACCGGAATATTTGGAGCAAAGCGTCGGGAGGAAAATGACTACTTACTGTAGATTGTCTAGGATCTCTACGTATGGACTATATAACTATCTTACCCATGAGTGAGCCTGTATATATAAACCTCGTTTTTGGGAGAAATTATGCATGTAGGTATGTAAATACTTTATAGTACACAAGACAGGTAAACATTCAGACAAAATAGGTTAAATCGGTACAAAGGCGAACTTATCGGATCTCTTCCAGTTAACCTTTATTGATTAATTATGTCTATTTTGTCTGATGTGTTGTGTAATATTTGATAATTGAAAAAAATATGATCATGATAATAGTGAGTATTAGTTGAACGAGCTTGCAAAGCGACCGAAGTTCTTCATTTCAGCTTGGGCCAAGATTGTTTCGTATCGTATAGGAGATCATCCGGACCTCCTGTATACAGTATACAGGTCGCATTTCTCAACCGATTCACGTGAAATCTTGTAAGCAGGGTCGTTAATAATACATTGGCCGACTGGGGCAACGAGCTCTATACAAATGTAAAAAGAAAAATCGCGTAAAAAAACTTCTTTTTCCAGTTTTTTCTTAACACGATACCTGTTAAGCCTTTGATCGGTTCACTCCACGTTTTTGGTACATCCTGTACAGTTTTATTGTCAGAAAATGGTACATTTTGTTTTTTTCCAAAAAAGACCCCCATGCGTCCCACAGCTCACAGTGCCACTAGCTAACATAAATTCGGTAACATTTTGACACTAGTATAACGCTCTATATGTATACAAAGATAAATAAATAAAAAACATCGAAGACTAGCGGGAAAATCGTGCTTACCCTACAAATATGTATGCACTAAATGATCGCCAACTTCGTACTACGAAGTTCGTAGTATCAATTAGGATTTTTTTTTTTAATGTTTGGGGAAATGCGTTTGCGCATCGCGTCCTATCCGGGTAGGCAGGACGGGAGTGACGGACTAACCAAAGCTGAACTAGACCTAGAGGGGATGCGTAAAATCCACGAAAATAAAATACCGTTGGAATGGTCAGCAGAACTGAAATCTAAATTTTTCTAAATCATCCTAACACAATCAGGTAATCCACTTTGACAAGACTTAGTATGTTTATAGGTCCCTATCAGCAACATTAAAATAACCAAGACACATCAAACCTTAATGATAGTCATTACGTTGTCACCACTAATAATCTCACTCATAATAATGAGTGATATTATTTCAGTTGGCCGAATTGCTTCAAAGTAGTTCATTTAAAAAGCAACTCTACCGTCTTAGGTAGAAGATTCAAATTCCGATGAAAGTTTTATAAAAAGTCGGCCACACTAACGTATTTCGAAAGTACAAACGTCAAGTGATTCTCAACGATATTTCTAACACCGTAGCGGATATCTATATAGTTAAAATGCTTTACAGTGCATGTTTGAGACTGCTGTGTTCTGTTTTATTTGGACTTGGTGTTATTTGAACGAGCGAGCGAGGCGAACGTAGTTTTCTGTTTCAGCTTTGGAAAAAATCTTACGTATGTCCAGCCAACCAGCTGTTTTTCTCTGCAGAACGTCTACCATGGGACGGCCGCGACATACTCTTGATTTTTCTCGCACCATACCTCTCGTTCTAATAAGACAGAGACGGATAGTGCGAGAAAAATCGAGAGAGCTCGCGCACCGTCGCGTGTAAGACGTGCTGGTCGCATTTCTTAACCGATTCTCGCGAGATTTCGTGATCAGCAATATTTATATAAGAAGCCGATACCATCACTTCAGGGAAGTATGCATCCGACTTAATGATCACACAGCGACATTTGACATTCACTTCCAAAAGTTCCAAATGAAACTAAACCTCAAGTCAGCGAGTCCGTAACCTTGCCCGCAGCCGACACAAGCGTCAAACTCCCATAAATTGTCCACCGACTTGCGACGAGTCGGGGAAAACACATAATTTACCTCCTGTCAAAGTTGGATAGGGCTGCCGCTGATTGCTGGCTTCATATACTAGCGGCTACGTGAGTACTAACACTCGCTTTTCAAAAAAAATTTTTTTTTAGAGACGCTTAAAAAAAAAAAAAGACCGGGTTGCACTCCGGGAGTGCCAGCAGAAGTGAAAACTCAATGGCGTTGTAACAGGTTTTCGATCAGGTCTTACGAATTTTGACATCTTAAGGTCACGTGACCTGTTGCGAGTTTAACATTTTTTCCCCATCACAAAAGTGCACAGCGCCGCTAAAGAAGTTTTCTCTTCAGAAATTTCGAAAGAGTGACTCGACAAAAAAAACTAGTAATTAATGAACCTGCTCACAAAATTTCACGAGAAACGGCTGGGAAATGCGACCTTAGTAAAGGACAGACAAACAATTGAAGGATAGAACTTCGTTCGCTTCGATCCCTCGTTCGATCAAGCCATTTTACCGCTTCGTAGCGGTAATCGCTCGTAGAGGCCTGATTCACAAATAAGTCATCGGCCTTGAATAAGTCACGGAACCATTTCACCAAACACGTTTAGGCAAATTACAACATCATGAACACGGACCGTGGTCCCATATTCGTATCACGCACGTGGCGTCTATAGATGTCGATTCACTGACTTACCAGCCAATGATCTGGTCCTAATTTTACAGATCTTGTAGGAAAAGTAATATCCTAATACTTTCTCTAATTAAATTAGCTGCTGCATGTCTAAGGATATGTTTGAGTAGTTTACTTGTTTGGTACCTTGAGGCATTGTACCGAGGATGCTGGCGGCATTTCTTAGCTGAATTGCAATGCTGATACGTTGCGTTGTGAGAAAGCGGCTAGCACTTTGGTCACTTTGGTTACATCAACCAGTTAGATTGTTTAGGTGAAATCTTGCAAAAAAAGACCTTATCCCGAAAGTCCTATCGATGAAATTTTGTAGGCACACTTTTGTAAATTGTACGAGTAAATGTAGGTTTTTGAAGTTATATCAGCCCTCGTGATCGCTACAGATACACTCTGTAATCGGTTATACCTTTATGTATGCCCGTATATTATATCGATTTTTCCGTTTGACAACCCTAAAGCCGTGTATTGTCCCCTGTTTATATGAAAAATACCCATTGTTGACAACCCTCACTGGAATTTTAAAGTAAAGGGGGCTTTCTTTAAGATCCCCTGTCAATTGGAATATTGATATTGTTGTCTCCGAGGAATTATTGGATGGAGTTTTCACTTTTCAACATAATCTTACCTAGATGATGTATCACGTTCGAGTATTTTACTTTTTTGGAAGATGTTTTTGTTATACTGTCGCCATCAGATATATGCTGGGAGCGGCCAACGTGCTCACAAATATCTGAACAGGACTCTATTGTCGAGGCATTAAAGGCGTGTTCAGATATTTGTGAGGACTACTACCGCTCCGATATATCTGATGGCGACTATACAAAAGTAAAATTTCGATTCGGGGCTCAAAAATGGACCAAGTTTAATATTTTGCTTTTTGTTGGTTATTTTAGTTTCTAGAATGAATATGGGTGTGTTGATTGAATAACTTGTGTTGTAGGTACAATATTTGCACATTTTCCTGCAGTGTCAAAATGAGTGACCAAAATATGGGATTTTCATAGCTCATTGGAATTCATAGACACAAATCGTACTAGAATACACGTACGTATTAGAATATAGTATTTAAATGTATTGCACATAATCAATTTTGACGAGAAATAAAAACCTGCAATAGAATTCTAATGAAAAGACAGCTATGTAAATATCTCCTGCACCTAGCTACTAAGACAGTGTTAAATGAATGAATGAATGAATGAAAGCATTTATTTCGGATATGGTACAAGTACATCCATATTATGTTAGTAATAACTTATATAGGTGTGTTAGTGGAAAGTATAATTATAATTACTATAGACATGCAAGGACATCCAATGCGCGAGGATAGGGCTGTCCATCCTCACAGCGATCACCTTCAGGAGGGTGTTGGTGCGCCGTTGACTGAGGGGCTCAGCAACACCATGTCGTCTGCGTTGCTTATGTTGTTCACAGAACAACCATCCACCGAGCATCCGACACCCGCGCTGCTGAGCCCCTCAATCAAGCCGTTAATGTACATGTTGAACAAAGTGGACGAAGTTAACCCCCCCTGTCTAACTCCGAACAACGAAATATGTTTGATTGGTTGTCATACCAGTACTTTGAAATTTCTATGACTTCAGCTGGTAAACTTGAGCTCACGCTTAACTTGTTCCATAACACTTGGTATGACACCAGGTCAAATGCCTTCGACAAGAAGACACTTAAAACGTTGTTTGCGTTTCATGTGTAACAAAGTTCAAAGGTAAACTCGAATATCTCTAAACTCTCAAACTTCAAGGGTGGATTGGACAATGGTCACAATTACACCGCCCCCGAACAGTTTACGGCACGTGCTTGACAGTTGACAGTTGACAGGCCTGTCAACGTGGCGGCTGGCCAGCGTTTTGTTTGGATAATCGACTTTGACCAAAGGTTACTTTGAAAGCAGCTTATTACAAAGTCGCACGGTGTCGGTTTGGGGTCATTTTATCCGATTACTGATAAGGTTAGAAAATATTTCCCGGTCAAGAAGTCTCTGTACTCTCTATGTCTTTATAAAAGTTTATTTACCTGTACCGAGAGTAACTATTTTATCCTGGAACACATCTCTGACGTATGGCACAGATCACATTATTATAAAAATAGATATAGATATGTCAATATTATTTTTAAAAATGTTTGATTTTGTCAATACCTACCTATGCATCAATATTCATGTGATGCTACTTCAATATAACGCGTATTGCGTGATAAAAATGACTGCGTAGTCTACGCAATTAAAATGGTACGTGGTTCGTATAGGCACGTAAGCCTAGGTATAGACAAGTATGCATGAGCGCGACAAATGTTTTTGTATCAAATTAAACATTTGCAAAGTAGCACTCTCATCTAATGATTGATCCAAAAGCAGAAACAAGTAAATTATACGAGAAGATTTTGTATAGAGCTGTAACTTAGGAACCATGACCCCCTCAAAACTATAACCATCAGGTAAGAAAAAAAAACAATTGTACTGAATCCTACAAAGTTATTTCCTATAATCAATACTTATTGTATCTATTATTTGCTATAGGTAATGCCAGACATATCGTCTAACAAATTAAAAAGAGTCCTAACCTATAATTGCCTTACTTTGCAGTGTTGGTACACCTTAATCAATGGACGAGTAACTATTATGTATATAAGTGTAATTATCGGTTACACAGTCCACACACGACAATCTTGGGTCTAACTACCATTTTCCCATTAGCCGTAATTACGCCTTTTGGCAGACATTACGACTATCGCGCAATACTTTGTTAAGATACTACTAATAAATGCACAGTTAAAGTCACGTATCAAATGTAACGACAGGCGGCATGTTTCGAACTCTTCGGGTGTTTCTTCAGTTGTTTTCGCGGCAATGACGCTTGAAGCATATTCGATTAGTTTGTAATGTTAAGGACGTTGCAGAAGCCTTTAGTAATTTGAGGATTCGCTGCCCAAAGACATTACGCATATCGTGGAACACTCTGTTAAGATACTACTAATAAATCCACTTAATTAAATGTCACTATGGGCGACAGGTTTCGAACTCTTCGGGCGTTCTTCTTCAGGGTGAGTGTTCTAACGGCAATGTTTTCTTGAAACACACATTACATTGTTAAAGTTTGCATCACTGCTTATTTCTAAAATGGAAAAAATAGCTACGGGCGTTGTTGAACCTTTGGAAGTTTGAGGAGTCGTCGATTTAACAGCTAGAGACAAACGCGGGGCTCTGGCGACCTTAGTCACCACCAGGAACACACGAGGGCGCCTCCCTCACGTCGCCCGCGCCCCTTTATCGTCCTACCCCCAGCGCGCCGCGCAGCGTCGTGAGGAATCTGCCTTTCGCGCCTCAGCCGAGAACAGCACGGCTATCACAAGACAGCGCGCGAGCTATCTCGATTTTTCTCGCACTATCCGTGTCTCTCTTGTTAAAAATTTAGACAGAGAGAGGTGTAGTGGATGTAATCTCCCAGTTGAACTGCGCTCTTAATACGAGCCGCGTTGCCCCTCTCTTAAAACAAAGTCTCAATTAATCCGTACCAAGATTTAAATGCGAAAATGTGTCAGTCTGTCTGTTGCTACTTCACGCGAACGCTGAACCGACTTAGATGAAATTTGGCATTTACGAAACCCGAGGAAGGACATAGGATAGTTTTTATCCCGGAAATCATCCCCTGAGGGCACCCCCTTGGGGGTGTAACTTTGTATGAAGCAAGTTAAGATCGTATTCGAGTCAGGATTCAGTTACAATCCAGCGGCCATGGCAGAAGTGGCCGGTAAATGAACGCGTATTTATGCGTCAGTTTGGAGTGCACAGCGCCTGCGTCGGACGGATTGTTTGCTTTCCTTCGTTTTGTGTTCGCTACAGGATGCTCCGATAATGGTGACCGACAATCTGTTCTCGAGTGATTAATGTCACAAGTTATTTTATTACACGTATTAGCTAAGGCCTCCACACATCTAACGCGAGTCGTTGCGCGGCTAGGGTCGGGCGGTATCTCTCTATCTTTTTCGCACAGTAGCGCGGCGTCTCTATCGCACAGCAGCACGGGCCCGCGCCACTCTGTGCTAGAGATAGTGAGAGAGATATTAAATGCGTTGGTAGTTAGAGAGATATACCGACCCGCGCCACCTCAGAGCATAAAATACTATAGAGCGGACCAGCCGCCGGCGGTTGTGTCGCACATGTCAGCTCATTGGGCATACTCCGCCATACACATTTAGCGTCCGTTGTCCACCGAGAAAGTTCAGTTTTTTGCCGAAATGCCGAGTTGTGCAATAATTACTTGCAAACATCGCAGTGATTTGATTAATTTCCACACCAATGGATCACTTTTCAGAGGTAAATACTATAAATATTATTTATTTCAAATAAAACCACGAATTCAAGAACTTGCGACAGGCATATTCAATACAAATCGCGCGGCATGTCCGATCTCCTTATTTCCTATATCTGTGCGCGCCACCCACGACCCGCGCCCGCCCCGCGCCGCACACGACCCGCGTTCGATCTGTGGAGGCCTTTGCTGTAGCACAAGGCAGCTTTTGCAGCGATACAGCATCGATGCAGCTGACTATGACACATGATCAATGAGCAATGGTTGTATCGTGAAACGCGCATTTGTATAGCTTGCGAAAGTTCGCCAATGTGTCACCGGTTTTATTCCGTTTAACTATTTACTAAGTGTGATCAAGAAGTTTTCATCGGTGAGAAGGAGCGGGGCATAATGGGAAATAAGACATTTGTTTTTCCGCCTGCAGCCTGATTTATCAAGAGTCGGCAACGCCCATGTTACTCCTTTGGAGCGGCATGCGTCTATAGGCTGCGGTGTCTGCTTACCATCAGGCGGGCCGTACGCTTGTTTGCCACCGTCGTTGTATAAAAAAAAATGAACCAGTGGATATACAAACTTGCAGTGATGTAAATCGTCTTTTCTATATCTACGGTAGTATATACTAGTTTGTATGTTTTAAGGACAAGAGGTTTAGGTAAATACTGGAAAAACAATTAAAGTGATGGAGTGATGGTCACGGTTCTGGATGATAGTTTCGTAGAATTTCCGTATCAAAACCAAGTATTATATCGAATAAAAAAAGATACATTAACGGACATTTTTAATATCAAAGCGATGCATCACTCAAAAAAGGACTTTCCTAGTTTCTGGAAAAATAACGGCAAATTGAGCCCCAAGTCGAGTCTCCCTGTGAGCGTAGGGGGTATTAGCGAGCCTTACCAAATTGCTGAACAGTTCAGGAAACATTTTAAAGTCGCGTCTCCAATGGGTAAGGGAGGGGAGGTCCTTCAGGTTGATCGGCAGTCTGGTGGGTCTTGTATGCGGATCACAGCGAAAGAGGTCGAGACAGTGGTGGAGAACATGAAGCGCGGAAAATCACCTGGCCACGACTCTCTTAGTATAGAACATCTACAGAACGCCGGAGTGCACCTGCCAAGAGTACTCGCCTTGCTCTTCACCTTCTGTGTCGGCCATTCGTATTTACCAGATGATATGATGAGGACCGTTGTAGTGCCCATAGTCAAGAACAGGACAGGAGACTACCATTCATCCATTCCATTTCGTTGGCTACCATTGTGGCAAAAGTGCTGGACAGTGTGTTGGACAGGGAACTGGGGAAACACCTGAGTCTTCAAGATGCTCAGTTCGGTTTTAGGTCCGGACTCTCCACGGAGACTGCAGTTCTTTGTCTCAAGCACACTGTCCGATACTACACAGACAGGGAAACACCTGTGTACGCGTGTTTCCTTGACCTGTCAAAAGCCTTCGACTTGGTGCACTATGATAAACTGTGGCAGAAACTGTACCAGGATACCAGCCTGCCCTGTGAGTTGACTGAATTGTTTAGGTACTGGTATTGTCACCAGCCCCAAACTACGGTAGCCCAGTGGTTCAGGCATGCGGCTATCAAACGGCGGTCGTGGGTTCGAATTAGGGTTTGCATTATTCGTCCGTTTTTAGTATTCGAATAATATGAATAGTAAAAATTTCATTATTCGAATATTCGAATATTTCGAATAATATGAATATTTGAGAAAATGGAACAAAATTTTCGATTTGAAGTCATGTAATATCAATTATAAAATTAGATTTCAATAAAGTACTCCATTTAAGACCATAATACAAATTAACATTACTGAAATTGTACTATTCGGTATCAAATTTCAAGTCACAAAGTTTTTTTCTTTATTAGAAGTTTCATATTCGGTAAAGTCACTATTATTCTCCATTTAAAGCATTTCTTGCTCAACATGAGTAAACGAAGTCAACCTGCCAAAGGAAAAACGAATAAGTAAGAATATTTTCACTGATTCATTTTGAATTTTTCTGAATAGTTTTCGTATAGCTGAATTTGTGGATAATCAATAGGATTGTTTTGATTATGATCATGCCTGAATAAATACGTGTAACATAATACAACGTGTCCCAAAACTCAACGATAAGCCGGCACCAGAGGATGGAGCTGCTTATGATTAGTCGAGAAAAAATAAGGAAAAAAATATATCTCAAAAAAAAAAAAAAATATCTTTTGAAAATAATTGCCATAGTGGTGTCAATACTATTTTTTTACACCATGATGATTGAAAGTGGACTGTAAGAAAAAATCTTTCAAAATTGTAGGGACAAAATGAATTTTGATTATTTTTTGTGTAAAAACTACGTGTATTATGGTATTTTTAAGAACTGTGTTAGATAGCAGGGCTACTTAAGTTTCCAAAAACAAAAAAAAACAGTAATATTTGATGAATTTCGATTTTCGATGAATTTCATTTTTTTTCTGTAATTTCTAAAATAATTGAGATATATTTTTTTCCTTATTTTTTCTCGACTAATCATAAGCAGCTCCATCCTCTGGTGCCGGCTTATCGTTGAGTTATGGGACACGTTGTATATGTAATACTGTTTTTGATTAACTGGTGCAATAAAAGTAAAAATAATGTTTTCAGACGTGATACCTTTTATCGCTAGCTAGCTAGAATACAAATTGAATATGTAGTAATGTAAAATCATACTAGATCATAATTTGCACGTAAAATAGGTATCAGTTTAATGTTTAATTATTTTCACCAAAGTACACAGGCGTATATTGACATCATCCGAGATATGTTCCGCAACTCGGTTTCTCTAGAGAGGACCGCCGTTGGTGACACAAAACCCTTCCCTATTACAGTGGGTGTACACCAAGGCTCGGCCCTAAGTCCATTTCTGTTTAGTGTGGTGCTTGACGCCGTCACGTCGGAAATACAAGATCCGCCGCCGTGGCTGCTCATGTATGCAGATGACAAAGTCAAGTTCAAGTACCTAGGATCAGTACTGTATGTGTCCGGGACCATTGATCACTACATCCGAGCCCGAATCAGCGCGGCTTGGTCTAAATGGCGAGAGGTCACAGGAGTCATCTGCGATCGCAGAATACCACTTCGACTCAAAGGGCTAGTGTACAAGTGCGTCATACGACCAGTCCTCTGTTATATGGCAGCGAGACGTGGCCAGGTCTTGGAAGGCACATTCAGGAGCTTCGCGGTACGGTGAAATGAAGATGTTGCGGTGATTCTGCGGCGTTACGCGTGCGGATTGCATTCGTAACGAGTACATCCGTGGCAGCCTCGGACTTCGTGACGTAGCGAATAAGCTCCAGGAATGTCGCCTTCGTTGGTTCGGTCACGTCTCTCGCAGGCCCTCGGACTACGTGGGGAACAAATGCCTTGGCCTAGTTCTCGACGGCCCTCGACTCCGCGGCAGACCTAAGAAGCGATGGCTGGATGTCGTGAAGGCCTGAGCGAAAACGGGCTCACAAAAGAAGACGCCCAGAATCGTGCAGAATGGAGGAAATCGAGTAGGAAAGCGGACCCTGGCAAAGGCCGGGATAACGCCAGGTAGAAGAAGAAGATAAACTTAAAGTAATATTAATTATTTAGCAGATAGAAAAAGGGACCCGGGATTCTCGCTTATGCATTTAAATTTTAACACGTGGAGTTGCCGACTTTCCCAGTATCATTACGAGTTCTTCTAGATAAGGAGAAAATTTATTAAGTTTTGGGTCTTTCATATTTGTGTTTTATATCAATTCCTTATAAATCTAATGTGACATTCACCTGCAAAAACAGATTCCTAAGGTTTTATTAAGTGTAACAGTATTTTTTTTTATAGTATACATAATATTCGAATGATTCGAATAGTTCGTGTTGTATTATTCGAATAATATTTATACGAATATCATATAGTATGAATATTCGAATATTCGAATTGCAAACCCTAGTTCGAATCCCGGCTCGTACCACTGAGTTTTTCGGAACTTATGTACGGAATATGATTTCATATTTACCGTTAGCTTTTCGGTGAAGGAAAAACATCGTGATCGTGAGGAAACCTGCATACACCTGCGAAGAAATTCAAAGGTGTATGTGAAGTCCCCAATCCACACTGGGCCAGCGTGGGGACTACTGCCCGTTCCCTCTCATACATGTATAGGCTGATGATGTGATGGTCACCAGAAAAATGTTGTCAGATGGTCCGACTCGCTTTCTGATTCGTACAGGCTGGAGTGTGGAGTGAGACAGGGGGGTTTGTCATCGCCCAAACTCTTCAGTCTGTATGTTAATCGGTTGATTGATGAGCTCAGCAACACTTTAACTGGATGATCAGTTTTCATACTACATACTTTCAACTAATGTTATTCACATTTGTGAATCAGTGAACAGTGCTCACCCTGTATGCCAATTTACACCTTCCAATACAAGAGGGTGCTGTGTTTATTGTTCCATCGCATTTCGCCACCCGTGTTTACTTTATGCCAAATCACTACCCCAGTGATATCTATCAACGCATATTTTATTAAAAAACCTAAATAAAAAATAAAAACAGTGGGGACGGCGCGCTCTTAACTAATTTTTACGTACAATATTCTCAGTCGACTATCAAGCAAATTTGAGTTCAACGTTTATACCGCTACGGTTTAAAGTGGCTTGCTGTTTGTAGCGACAGTCGATTGTTTTATTAAAGGGGTTGTCGGTGTTATTACAACGGTTTAAAAATAATTGATAGGTGATAATGACAGGGTAAATATTGCTGTATTATGGCTTGTGAAAATAGTTTTCAAGTGGGAGCCCTGGGGGTTTTATAATTTTACGCACTTGGAGTATGAAATGGGTTTAGCTCAAATTGCACTTGAATTATACTTACATACTTTATAGTTAAGTGTTAGGTGCCCATTGCACTTGGGTTTCGGTCGGAGCGAATATTAAATAAATAGTAGTAGTATAACTAGTAGTATAACTAGTAGTTTTTATGAAGAATGAAGAATGAAGGATAATATACCTAATAAAATCTGAAACAATTTCAACAGCGCGCACTTTTTTAAAGAGGCGGGGCGCCGGGAGCCGTTCGCAAATGTTCATCGTTTATAAAATTTAAGATTGTTAAAACTATAATTATTAATTAGCTAGCGTAAATAAAATTCATGTTTACCTTTATTATGAAAAACATAGTTTATTCAGTATTGATTTTATTAAAATATTCTTAAATCTTATTTAAAAGAATTCTTTTGAATATAATTTAAACTTGTTAATTTGATAGTTTTCGAACGTGTTACTTGTTTCGTGCTTTTTTGGGGGTCTACTTTGAAATTCGATGGTGGAACTAAGTATGTCTCCCATTGTATTTTTTCGTAATGAAATTAAAGGGACAGACAGACAGAAATAATAAAGTTCAAATATTCTAAATTTGTGACCCAACATGATTAAATGTGATTGCTCTGCATCAAAATTAAAAAGCTACTTTGTCTCACGGGGTGAGCAATATCGCATTTTGTGCACTGTTTTCACGCAGCAAAATATACTTGTTCGAGCTGCTCAGGTGAAAATAACAATTAACCTAACTAACTATTATAACTATTTTCACCTCAGCAGAACAAGAGTCGAATATTTATCATTATCACATAGGGCACACATTAGCATATTACGCGTATCTCGCGTGCACACCAAAAACTAGCCGTATCTACTGTTGTTAAAATACTGCCTCCGTCACGTCCCTGACTTCTCTATATTTCCTAGTTAGATAGAGAATTGTTTATCCTAGTAGTTATTATATTTAAAACCAATATCAAATAACGCAAGAATGACGAATGATATACATAATCAAATCTCAAACAAATTAACAGCTCGCAACTTTTTAAAAGGGGCGGGGCCCCGCGCTTGCGTTCGGAAACTGCATCTGTGGTATACGTTCATAGAATTTAAATTGTATAAAGTAGTATTTTTAATAAGCTACCATAATAAAATTCATGTTTACCTATTTGTTATAAAAAACGGAGTTTATTCTTAGATCTTTTATTTACATATTCTTCAATTTAAAATTCCTTTGAATACTTATTTTGGTAATTTAAACTTGTTAATTAGATAGTTTTCGAACGTGTTAGATGTTATCCGCTTTTTTGGGGGTCTACTTTGAAATTCGATGGTCGAACTATGGATCAACCTATATCTGCCATTTTCTTTTTTCGTAATTGAATGAAAGGGACAGTGCTAATAAAGTTCAAATATTCTGAACTTGTAATAGACCCCATACGACGAAATGTCAGTCAAAATTAAAAAGTTACTTTGTCTCACGGAGTGAGCAAAATCGCATTTTGCACACTGTTAACACGCAGCAAAATATGCTTGTTCGAGCTGCTGAGGTAAAATATAATTTTAGTACTTAGATATAAAATAACAATAAAAACAACTATGTTTTCCGTTTTGCTTTGGAGTTATTCATTAATATAACCCATAGATATGAGCTACGAACACTCGGTACTTACCTAGGTATATAAGTGACACATACTAGGCATAGCTCGCTATACTAGGCCGTAACTCGAAACCTATGCCGCTGCAGCGGGGAGTCAGGCAAGGAGATGTTGTTTCTCAAAACTGTTCACCGCTGCACTTGAGGACGTTTTCAATAAGACTCTGGACTGGAGTATGCTAGGCATCAACATAAACGGCGAGTACATCACTCACTTTCGGTTTGCTAACGATATAGTAGTCTTGGCTGAGACCATGGAGGACTTAAGTATGATGCTCGATGACTTCAGTAAAGCTTTCGAGCGAGTTAGTCTAAGAATGAACATGGATAAGACGAAAATCATGTCGAATGCCCATGTATTTAGTACCAACTCCCATTAAAATCGGACACTTAAGACACTTTACGCTCGAAGTTGTAGACGATTATGTATACTCTAGGATCTGTCCTACTCTTCTGGATCTGTCCTGTCTTACTCTTGGACCTACCTTACTGGATAGTCTGCTATCCAGTAAGGTAGGTCCAACTTCGAGAAAGAGGTCAATCCTCGAATCCGACTCGGCTGGGCAGCGTTCGGGAAGCTACGGCACATCTTTTCGTCCAATATTCCGCAGTGTCTCAAGACGAGAGTCTTTGACCAGTGTATGTTGCCAGTGATGACATATGGCACTGAACTATGGGCCCCATAAGAAAGCTCAAAGTCACCCAAAGGGCTATGGAGAGGGCTATGTTGGGAGTTTCTCTGCGTGATCGCATCAGAAATGAGTCTATCCGCAGCCGAACCAAGATAACCCATATAGCCCTCCGGATCGCTAAACGTAAGTGGCAGTGGGCGGGGCACATAACGCGTAGAACCGATGGAAAGGTTCTCGAGTGGCGACTACGTACTGGAAGGTGCGGCGTGGGTAGGCCTCCCTCAAGGTGGACTGATGACCTGGTTAAGGTTGCTGGAGTCCGCTGGATGAGGGTGGCGCAGGACCGGTCACTTTGGCACTCTTTGGGAGAGGCCTATGTCCAGCAGTGGACATCCTTCGGCTGATATGATTATGATGATGACTAGGCATTTACACTTTCAACAACATATTCGGTGGTTTATGTTGAAAGATCTCAACAAGTCATACTTAAGTCAAACTTGGCTGAAAAAAGTGTAGCAAGTAGGTAATTAAGTACTTGAAAGACTTACGAACGCTCTCGCCAGAAACGAACTTTTCCCTTATAGCCAAATTCTTAATTAATTCACGAAGGTCGTGACCCTGAAAGTTAGCGGCGGCATTTTGTTCAATCTGTTGTTAATTCGGTCGGGTTTTGGCTTCTTCTAAAACAATTTTTTAAAAGAACTCTTATTGTACCTACATTTGTTACTATCCTAAAAACATAGTATTTGTGGGTGGCCAGTGAGGTGAGGTTAAAACAAGGTCCCTGCGCGCACTCACACTTAAGGGTGAGTTAGCCCAGAGCTTAGCGAGACAGCGGAGCCGCGTGTGAGGATAAAAAACAAGAATAGCGTTGCTGGCCTCGATCATGCATCTTATGCTATTGGGATTTTTCCTGGCACACCGCTCCTCTTGGAATGTTGTGCTCAAGGCCGCACTGACAAGGTTGCCATGTAATGTGAGAGATGAATGACGTTTGAATCATCTCTCACTTAACATGGCGAACTTTTAAGAGTTAATAAATACAGCGTTTCTAAGAGTCCTATATATGGTGCATTACAGGGCTTATTTATTAACATTATAGAGTATTGATATACTAGAGACTACACACATGCAGATACGTAAGAGGGTATAGTACGTATCACACTACACACTGCTGTGGTGTATAGCTCAGTTACTCACCCTTGGATTGGTGCCACAAAGATCACGAACAGTAGTGCTTGCAGGACCAACGACCACTGATGGCACACTGTTATCTCTTTTAAACTTAACATGGTTTTGCAAGTGTAATTAAGAGAAAGTAATTTTTGTTTGACAGTTTCTGGCAACTTTAGCCCCACTGCGATTGTAATAGCAAGGCAAAACTTTTTTTACCTACAAGTCTTTTTCCGAGAGAATAGAAGGATCGATCGGACACACCACGGTTAGCACAAGATGCAGTCTCGCACTAACATTATCTCTTTTATTTGAAAACTTAGAGACGGATAGTGCGAGAGAGCTCCCGCGCAGTCTTGTGTTAACCGGGCAGAGAGCTCCCGCGCAGTCTTGTGTTAACCGGGCAGAGAGCTCCCGCGCAGTCTTGTGTTAACCGGGCAGAGAGCTCCCGCGCAGTCTTGTGTTAACCGGGCAGAAGCTCAAAATATATGCACGAACGCTGGCGAAGTCGTGACGCATATGACGCGTCTGGTGTCAAGATCGGGTGTTGCATGACCATGTTCATCACCATACATTTCTATAACGATTCGCACGCGACAGAGCGGCTCCTGTCTCACTCGCACTATCTGGATTAGGGAGAACACGGTAGATTTCCACGTCTCGCGTCGCGCTGCGACTTCGGTTGTGCTAGCCCCGCAGGGTCTCATACAATCTCTTGGTACCTATTTCAAATTATATCTGAATCGGTTCAGCGGAAAAACAGACAAAGTTACGTTTTCATTTATAATATTTAGTATGGGTTATTAAAAATGGTTGCAGGCAGGTTGTCAAAATAAAATAAGGAAATAGATTTTCCAATAGTTACGTATTTATTATAGTTTTTAATCAAGTTCTAGTATACATCTATACATTCGACTTTAATATACAACAATTCGCCTTTACAAAATCAGCCAGGTTTATAAAAAAAGGATTTAGGTATCTACTCTAACGAGGCAAGATCGAAATGATCAAAGTGTTGAAATATTTAATGGTATTTTTTTTTGTTTCAAAATAATTTCAATTAGTGCGCATGGGTCACATTAAAACAGAAACAAACATAATTGAAATTTTAACAAAACAAAGTATAAAATCATCAAAAATTACTAACACAAAGCAATGATTTGTATTTTAAGTTAGGACAGTGGTGAAAAGTAGTACCAAAACCATCACAATGTGCTAGGTAACTATAAAAAAAAAAACATGTTAACTGACATATCATTAACTATATGTAGGTACCCTTACTTCAAAAAAGAAATAAAACATATTTTCCATAGAAGAATTGCATTTTGCAATCCTCACACTATCAGTTATAAATTATGGATGTGATATAAATGTATGGCAACACATAAATGCAAGGGCATGGCCACATGACTCTAAAAACCGCTGCGTTTTTAAAATCGCTTCGAAGGCCTTAATCTTACATAATATCTAGAGACGAAACTATTAATTTAAGTTACCTACTCCTTTATTATGTACAAATTGACAGTACTGCCAAAATATTTTTTATACATTCAGTTACCATATATTATCGTTGTGAGTGAAATTGGACACATTCTATAGAGTAATTCTTAGCTTATATTAATTTACTCGCAGTTTGAAAAAAAAACTGCAAAATTTAATCTGATCAAGTGGACATCAAGATCTGACACTTACGTACTTAACGTACTTAATAAATTTTGGTGACCATTACCATCAATAATAATGACCTTTTTATGTTTAATTAGTCCAAAATTTTATAAAATGGCAGTAAAGACGATTTAGGTCAGGCAAGTTAAAAACAGTGTAACAATAGTGTATCCGTACTTCCCCCCTTCCCATATAACCCCACCTGAACATACTTATATTATTGTTAAGGCCAAAATAATATATATGCCATACGATTAAATAAATTGTTGACAATATCTCACTACAACCCTGGTTTGAACTTTGATACAACTTCGTATAATAAATACGACAGGCTTAAAACTCTGAATAATATTGGACTATAAATATCTACCAATATTTTACATTTACTTACGCACTAGAAACTTCCATATTTACAATATACATGAATTTCTAAGGTACAGTATAATTTCTAATACTACAAGAGGAAACCGAAGAGGAACTTTGGAAAACACGATAATCGTGAAAAATAGGAAAACAAAGACGTGCGTAATGGCCATAAACATAAAATGTAACTTACGGCCAATATTTGCAGTAAACTATATCGCTATATTGCCAACATTATTGCAATATTTACCCATCACATGTACCTACTAAATAAAAATGAGATAGGTAATAGGTACGCGACATTGTCACTAGGTGTGTCAAAATCTACTGAAAACATTGTCCGCTGTTACCCCAGGACTAACCTAACCTAACTGCAGCAACGAACGCTGTAACAAAAAACCAATAAATAAATTCGCTCGAAACTTTTAACGAACGCTTACGTATCAGGTCAGAATATGACTGTTAGTGGCCGTCGGAACTCGCCCCCTTGGGCGCTCTGCGCGTACTGAGCCGGGTACTGGGGCATGAGGATCCCAGGGGAGCCCTGGTAGTAAGGAAGGGAGGGAGAAGGGTTGGAACCTGAGGACGAACTGCCTTCAGCACGGTCATGCCCCTTGACTGCGGTGTCGGGGGACTCTGCGGGCGACCGGGGCGACAGACTCGACGGCGCGGGCGCCACGGAGTTCAAGCCGGCCATGGCAGCCGCTGACGCCTCGGAGTACATCTTGCTGATGTCCATGGGGTAAGAGCGTTGCTGCTGCTGATCCATGTACATGTACGCCTTGGAGAGAGCGGCTGAGTCGATGTACCCTCGCGAGGGGTCGGGGTACATGCCGTAGCTCCTGTACTTTTCGGCCTCGAGGGAGTACTTGGACATGTCCATTGTGGAGCCCACCTGTAACAAGGAGATGTTTGGCTTAGTGTCTTTGTAAAATGTCATAATGGACCTAGTATGTACATAAAAGGACCTGTTTATGGACAACCAGGACCATCCCAAAGGTATACTGGTGAAAGTTATTTTTAATAAGTTGTTTATTTTTGGAGACTTTAAACTCACATACTTTTCCTCTTTACAACGAGTATTAGTACAGATATAGATACGAGTATACTCTTAATGGTGATACAATTTCCTAATGATGTTTGTTCATATACCAAGTGAGCCAACCAGAGGTCATGCAATGGTCGGAGAAAAATAAATAGTTATCTATGATTTATATTCCGTTCCGTATAGAAAGAAAGTCAATAAATTGACGGCGATAATATGCTTCTAATTGTCAATATAAAATATACAGTGCCTTTGACACACGGATTACAGTATCACACAATTCAGACAGCACTATAAAAAGCAATCTCCATGTCGAAATATTTTCCAATCGCCACCTTCACAGCACAATAAGTTTAAAAACGTACTTAAATTTATTTAAATTATTATCAAATTGAATGACCACGGCCGGTAATCCGGCTTTGCATTAAGCACCTCATTAATAACTTCATTCAAAATATAATTTATTTATAAACTCTTCATACAAAATGACACCTACAAAATTGACCTTTACGCCCCTGTACAATAAAAGTAATATTTTTTCCCTGTAAAAGCCTTTGACCTTTACATAAGATTGAATTTCACTTGGCCTGAAGGCGACACTAACTACGAAGTATCGAAAGCTTGGACATACATCATCTCACACCTTTGTCCACTCGCTCAATGTAAAATCTTGGTTCGAAAAGTGTGTGATTGTGTGTCTACAAATCACCGCGACAACCGCACAAATATATCGATTATTTGGAATTTAATGAAGTGTGTCGGGTATTGTGGTTAAAATATTTTATTGGTGACACACACAGCTCATGCGCTCGGTGGACACAATGCTTGTTGCGGACAAAATGACTCCACCTATTCGACACCGCTGAATGGGAAAGTTCTTTAGCATATGTTACTGCTTCGTACATTTTATTTAATATGGGGTGGGGATGGCGCATCGTTACTGACAATTTCTTAATGTAATTTGAGACGTTGGTGCCGTTAAGAAGCCAGAGTCTTCTAGGTACTTATAGATGTCGCTGCACTCCCTAAGGCGTTGTAAGAGGGAGCAAATGTAAGGATTTCGTGACCGAATCGGATTGTTCTGATAGCTCAGTTGGTGAGTAGTGACGGGCCATGTATGCCTGTGGTCGCCGGTTCTGAACATACAATTTTCCCTTTAATTTGAAATTTATAAATTTAATTGACAGACGTATTGCTGCCTAATATTAAATTAACATAATCATTTATTCGTTGCAACTTGCATTTACGTGTTCAAGGTTTGTTTGCCTTGTAAAATCGGCATAGCTTAATGGGTCAATTTTCTACCGTATAATAACTTATTTGCCACTTTTCATTATTTCTTAACTCCTTCCGGCCTAGTACGAAATGTAAATAATACAACAGAAAAGACAAAAACCCGGCCAAGTGCGAGTCGGACTCTATAAAAAAGGGCAAGAAAATATGTTGCTTGTCATTCATTATTATTAATTTTATTCTGTTTTGTGGTATTTGTTATACATCATCTGTGAAAATTTCAACTGTCTAACTATCACAGTGCATGAGATACAGCCTTGTGACAGACAGACGCCCGGACGGACAGCGGGGTCTTAGTAATAGGGTCCCGTTTTACCGTTTGGGTATGGAACCCTAAAAAACAAAAGTGAATAAATACGCAAGTACAGCTAATATTTAAGTAAGCTGGTCCAATACTAGAGTACGCTGGCTCGTGTCTCCTGCCAGTCCTGTGTATCGCATTACCGTATAACGTACGACACTCGCAGCGCTAAATCAGACTTATCCAGCGACAGCACTTTACGCACAATACGCCGCTATTTTATGGCGCCATAAACTGGTGACGCTGCTATAAGCTGTGTCCGAGCGTTAAAATTTTAAATTGTTTACGAGTTGCATTATCCTTTTGAAAAGGAATTGTGGCTCGTTTTTTAAGCAGATAAGTGAGTCTATTTCTAAAGTTACGCTTATATATGTATTTAAGCACTTCATTGTATACACAATACAGTGTAATGCAACACATAGGTAATTGAGTAAACATTAAGATTCATGCCCAAAATTCACATTTTATCCTTATCCAAAACATGTGTGTAACTATATAATTTGCTAATACGGTATTGGTCTGATTGAATAGCACAACTTAGCCACACAAATGAAAACTACTAGAAAGTTCCCTTTCGGAAACTATAATTGCTGTCAATCTAAGATATAAACAAATAATAGATTAATTGAAAGCGTATTGTACGCCTTCACCCTTTGTCCAAACTATGACATAACTAACAGACATTCTAAAGTTATTTTAATTGAACCCAAACAAGATTACGAATGAATTGAATCAATTAATTGAATGTGTTATAATAGTGGCTTACCGGGCATCGGCTTCGCTTTCGAAAGGATTGAGCGAAAGTTCTCAACAAAGTTCGCGAATAACTACGCACAATTAGACATATTAATAGTTAGTAGAGTGCCTGTAGAGTGGCACTTTATTGTTTAAATTAGATAAAATGACCAGGTAGATACTCATTTACTTACCAACTAGACGATTAAGCTAAGAATTATTCGAGAAGTACCTATGTCGCAATATTTTTAGACTCTGTAGGTTATAGTGAAAAACATATACTATGAGACACGCCACGAAAAAATAAAAAATCTGTTCGATAAATCCGGTTCAGTTAAGTTTTCAAAGCACATAAACACAAAAAAAAACTTGAATCAAGAAATAAATTAGGAAGACCGTCAATATCTTGAATTAAACAAATTGAATAAACTGTAAATCTATGAAGTAGAATAATATCCGTACCTACGATAAATAATTAAACAGGTATACTCTTGAATTAAGATGATTCTCTCGAACCAACAGGAAAAATTCTTGGCTCAAGATAATTTTGTATCATTGGAAATCATTTACCATCTTCTTAATTACATTCTTGGTTCAAGAATACTTACCTGGCATCAAGTATGTACTTTTTTTTATCTGTAACATGATTTATCTAGTATTCATTGCAATTTCGATTGCAGTTGAATTGAAATATCCCTTAGATGAATATACAATAGAGATGCCTCTCTATTTTTTAATATCTCAATTAAAAAATAGAGAGGCATCTCTATTGTTTAATATCTCAAAATAGAGTAAGTACAACATAATACACCCCAAGCGACTTAATCCAAAACCTCCTATCAGATTCACAAAATTACTTTCTCCTACGAAGACAGTTATTGTACGGGCTATTACTAAACTGAAAAGAAAAACCTATCAGTAGCTCGCCCCTCGATCCATCACCCATTGTGCTACCTTAATAGACCCCCAAACTATCGAATGAAACGCATTTTTTTCGATTAACGCTCGGAATCGACCCCCAACAAGAAACAATATAATCAGCTACCATTCTTAGTGCCATAAACAGTATTTTACCTGTATTAAAAATGGTGATAGTGCATTTTGGACGTATAACGAACCATTGTGAGTTCCGATTCGATTATGGTTCGGTAGCAAGGGATGGGTTAGTTTTGACTGTGGGTTAGTTTAGCGGGTCAGCGGGTTAGTTTAGTTTGCTTGAGGCTGCGGCTAGTTGGCCGAGCTATTTACGTAGGTATAGTTCGATTATGACATACATATATGTTTAAACTAACGAGCTAAGCGAACGAAGTTCTCCGTTTCAGCTGTCCGGCTGTTATCCTCTAAAGATCGCATTTCTCAACCGTTTCTCGTGAAATTTTTTTGAGCCGGTTCGATAATTACATACTTTCTTCGATTTTATTGGTCGAGTCAGGATTTGAAACTTTAAAAATAAAATGATTAACTTTAAAAGTCTTGAGGTCTACAGCTCTCACAACCACTACGGATTGACTATCAGAATATAGGTACATTGACTGAACATTGTTGCATACATACAATACATACGTACATTCACGCCTTTATTCCCAAAAGGGGTAGGCAGAGCACATGAAACGTATGTTCCAGCGCCACTTTTAGCATAAATGTGGGTATAAAAGATCGACTAAATGTGATATTGCAGTGATAGGTTGCTAGCCCATCGCCCACAACACACTTCAACCCTGGTCCCTTAGTCGACTTTTACGCCCACGGGAAGAAAGGGGGTGGTGAAATTCTAACCCGACACCACACGGGGGCACACCAAATTGTTTCATTTATTTAAATGGGGGAAATCTCTTATTACAACGAGCATCAATGCATCTTAAATATTTTTTTCTGAAGGCGTTCTTGAGTAGGAACACTAGGAACCTGGCGTGTAAACTCGTATGTCTGGACTGATAGATTTTAATAAAAGTACAAACCTATGTGGTAATCATTCAACTTCGTTAGTTATGAAAAAAACACACATGTTTACATTTAGTTTCGACTGAAATTGTATATTGTGACATAAATAAATCATATCCTATCATACCATTCACGCCCCTGTTCCCAGAAGGTGTAGGTAGGACACATTCAATGTGATCCTCAGTGGAGAAAATGTTATATTGCAGGTTGTTAGCCTATTTACCACTGTATGATGGCTAAATCTTATACCCTATCTAAAATACTCATGTTTGGGCCATAGCTATTCAAAACTTCCATAAAACGATCTCGTTCGGAATGTAACTATCCGTTCCTGGTTATTAGTGCATAAAGTTGGGCACTAAAATAACAGAAACACTATAAAATACCTTTCCGATAGCGCGACCACACGCCGTCAATCGTAAAATCCAGTTCCAGTGTCTATGGCACTCGCATTTGACATACTTATCTTTAATGATAGTGCAATTGTAATATATTATTGGCATTATTGTTTAACGTGAACACTTCTTGGTCGGGCGTTTTAACCAAATGAAGTCTGGATAGGACACTCCATCTCTTTATACGGTTGAGATTATAAAGACCATTTCTACAAAAATGTCATTGGAATTGGAATCTTCTAATTTGGACAGCATGGTTGCTTTTTGAATGAAGTAGTTTGATGCAATTCGGCAATCAAATAATGTCTAAACCTGTATGGCTCCAGCGACAATTACACATTAAGAAGACTTCAAAATGTGGTTGTGTTAATAAGAAAGTCTGAACACTTACTTATATCTACAAAAAAATGTTTTTGACCCGCATATGAAAAAAAGCTTTGGAATCATTAAAGCGTGATGACAAAATAACTGGCTGTGATAATGCCTAAATCCCAGAATGCCATTTATTAACCCCCGAAGCAAAAAGAGGGGTGTTATAGGGGTGTCTGTGTACATGTCTGTGGTATCGTAGCTCCCTAACGAATGGACCGATTTGAATGCGGTTTTTTTGTGTCATAGATAATTTTATCCAGAGTGTTCTTAGTTATGTTTCATAGAAATCTGTTCAGCCGTTTTTGAGATAGTGGACTTTGAAATAAAAATGTCGAAGGTTTTTTAACTTTTTTAACTTGTAGTTATTTGTCAAAATACCGGATTCTTATGAACGTGTGGTGTTTTGCAATATAAGCCATGATAAGCTTTGTAATTATAAGACTAAAATATTCTATCATACAGACAGTTTTGAGAAAAATAATAAGGCATTCAGGGTTTAGGCGTTTTGACACTCAGTTATTTATCACATTTAGAAGTCTTAAAGTAAAATTTTACATTTTATCAATAAATGAGTATGATTAGGCAAAATGAAATAACGCTGTAATTGACCCAAATAAAAACAGACCAGTACGAGCCAAACAGCATAAGTACGGAACCCTAAATGCCTACTTAAACCGAAAGAAATCTCCGAAGTATCTGAAGTTTAAAAAATCAGATCTCAATCCTCTAAATCAGTGTTCAACTGAGAGATAAATCTGCACACCCCAGCCACTTGACACTAACTTGTACAATTAATTCCGCCACTACCCTCCTACCCTCTGTTTGGCGTTTAATCTCCCGGAGATGTGTTTAACACTACCTTATTCACCCAGAACGCGGTAAGTCGCGGGCTGTAACGAAGCGCTTTCGTCCCTTGGGCTACGGAGAGTGTAATACGAGGGTCCCACCCCCGACTGGTTTATTGGATTAACATTGCTTTTTGCCATTTTTTAATTGTAATTTTTGATTGATTTTAATCTGGTGGGTTGTTAGGTTTAAATGTATTTTGTTTATCTTGAGTGGGCGCGCATATGGTTTGGATTATGTTGTTTATGGGTGAGAAGCAGAATTGACTTAAAAATTTGGTTAGGGTTTTATTTCTTAAGTGATTTCTTGTAACTTAATATTATTTACGTATTTAGTTTAATATATTAACAAATTATAGTCTGAGTTAGGTTTAGATAGTTTCTAAGTTTAAGTAAGTTTATACTTGTATAACTTCATTAATATTATTTAATATTGCCATATAGGTACATTGTAAAACTAAGGTTACCAATTATCATTAGACAGCGACCTGAAGAGACCAGAGCCTCACAAATATTTTTTTATATTTATTTTGCGCCATCCTTCGATATAAGAATATGAACTTATCTGTAAAACATTCACTTAATTCATTTTAAGTAACAACAGGCACAAATCGTCGAGTAGATATATTAAGTAATCTAACTGGGCATATGTAATAACCAAGTAAAGGCCCCTTATTGAGAATAACTCCCTAGTGCGGCAATGTTTGTTTACGCCAGGACTTCGCAGTCGAGCGAACGGCGCCCTCCGATGAACAGATTAATGAGATCGAATCGAGTGGTTAGAGGATCGCCCCCCGACTTAGTCACTGATTCTTTCTAGTCGGGGTGAATTAGTATCTATTAGAGACAGCGCCAATTTTAGTAAACATCTTGAATGCATGGGCAGTTAAATATATGTATTCAATTAGCAATGTGTTCATAACTAAAGAGTTGCAGAGTAACCATTTGTGAAATACGACACCAGATTCGTGGGCGCGTATTCAATTTACGATATTTGATAGAAGGGTAACTTCATTCCCTACTTTTATTTCTCTGTAAGTCCTCTTCTGTAAAAAAACGCGGGACACCCGCGTTAAAACTACTACTACACAATGAAGGTATATTATTTTCCTGAATAAATGAAATGAAATAAAAAAGAATACTTTTTTGAGTGAAGGAAAACTTGTTTTTAATCCTAACATAATTGTCTTTACAGCAGTACAAACCAAACGATAAAAAAAAGTTGTTTTCCATAATCTATAGACACTTGAAAGACAATATTAGCACTCCAAACGGATCGTAGGTACAACCAATGAATTAAACCTAATAAATAATGGTAGACAGGTGTAATGGTGACATTTGTTCCCGCAAATCGGTGCTTGTTAGAGTTGTTAGACGAACCGTGTTCGCACCCTCCCTCCTAAGCTGCAGATTAATGATAATAATAATGATATCGTATCGAGTGGTCTGAAGATCGCACCCAAATTGGCGTTACTGACATATTTATTTCAGGATAATAGGGTTGACGCAATTTAGCCACTTGTTTTAGGTTATTTATCAACATGTTTATCTAGATTTAGCCCTATCACCTGTTTTTTGCTCTGCACAACACAACCTCAGCCGTACAGGTTGAATGCACGCTATTTTTTATTTTGCCAAGTTTGGGAGACATTTTAAGATTTTTGGCCGTCGGTTATAGTAGTTTATGCGACTGATCCATAATGAGAGGCCTTAAAATACGAGTGTGGTTTTATGAAACGAGCGTCAGCGAGTTTCATAATAGGATCACACGAGTGTTTTAGGGCCTAATTATTTACAGTTGCATACACTACTTTATCCAAACACATGGCATAAGTAGTAGTAAGTCACGCCAAAAAACCAACAAAAAAAAAATACAACAGCAATGGCGGCAATTCGATCATCCATCATGACAAATGGGTTTTTTTTAATCATAGACAAACGAATGAAGTCCCTATACTCATATCACTCGAGATCAAATGTCGTGCGGTTTGTATTAAAAAACGTACTGAATTGACGTTTCTTATCGATAACTGTTTTACCTAATATCTATGGATACTAGAATAGAGACCCACTTGAGTTTTGACAGCTGTTCCAAATTTAAACTCATAACGATACAAATTTATCAAAAATCTGTACTGTAATGACATTACAGTACAGATTTTACCTACTACCACAGACAAGAAAGTTCTCATAGTAAAATCGGTTGTTGTAATGCTAGTCATTTCCTACAGTTTCTGAACGCATTTTAGAGCTCTAATGATATGTGCGTAGATAAAGAACATTATGTGTTAGCAAAATGGATCTGGAAAGTCGCAACCGACAAGACGACCTATTTCATTCATTTTAACATAACTTTTCGATTCCCAATCTCTACAGGATAAACTTGACCCACAGACTAGAGGAGTAGGTATTTGCGTAACTTTACAAACGAGCGTTTGGACATTACTTTAATTTTCCGATACAAATGACATCTACATAGATCTACCTAACATACGTACGAAATGTAACGCAATCAACCGGTAGGTGAAATTCATTCAGCCGATGTGATAAAAAGGTGAAAACTTTTCTCACTTAATCTGTAAAAAACAGCAGGTAATCCTTATAATATGTTTAAAGTTAACTAATAACATCAAAAATTTTTACACGCATCGAATGCATTTAAGGCACGTAATGATCTTGTTAACAATATCGTTTTTTATCGCATTTTAAAAGAACCGAACAGCTAAAAAACTTGATAAAAATGAAGACAATATCTCTCGTTCATTACACGCCTGTCCAAGAATGGGATGTAACGCTCCAGAAGTGTATAATTTATTAACATGCTATTACAGGTAGTCCTGTGCTGGCCTCCAGCTGGTTAAGAGGGAGCGCTCCGCGAAATCGGAGTTCTTAGATTGAATATTTACCTATGACAAACTAAAGCGAATGCCAGGAAAATGAACATACAGAAACCACATCATATTTGCAATCTATTTGTCTGATAAAAACCATACAAAACCAAAATTGCCTCGATAGAAAACAATCGCCAAAACATGTCTTATTTTTACCTAATTTCAATTGTGTGCCGTTCCCGTGCATATAATTTACGTAAAAATTTAGTGTATAATAGCTCTTGATATTGCCTAGTGATTTGACGAGCGGCGTTTTTTTATGTAGTCCCTTATCAGACTTATTGAGGTATAACGTATTTGGCGTATAGGTCTTTTTTATTTAGCGCGATACTGTTTCTCCCGTCGCGTGTTTCGTGCAGTTTGGTATATCTTCTGTTGCCGTTCGCGGGCGGAGTCAATCGCAATCGCTCCGCTGAGACGAGAGGACTACGTTCTGTGCTCTCACGACAGCACGGTGAACATAATTATTTCAATAATATTGTGACCCAGTATATTCGTCCAGTGAATGAATGTATCATTACATTCCAGTAGATATTTTGGTATATTTTGAAATAATATATTTAAAAGTCGACCTTAACATGTAGACCTTAAAGTTCAAAATACAACCATAAGATTACGCAGCGATCGGCCGGCGACCGGCTTCTTAGAATAATTTGTGCAGTACATGCAAAACTACACGAACATTTTTTCTGTCGAGCGTGTATTTACTTTATGAAAGATTATCACTATCACTACAACATAGCACTCATATAAAACAAAGTCGCTTCCCGCTGTCTGCCCCTATGAATGCGTAGATCTTTAAAACTACGCAACGGATTTAGATGCGGTTTTTTTAACAGATAGAGTGATTCAAGAGGAAGGTTTATATGTATAATATAATTTAATATAGTATCCGAGCGAAGCCAGGGCGGATCGCTAGTTGAGAATAAATCCGGTTAATTTCAAAATCGATGTCCTCTCGGTCTCTAAATACGAATTCGAAGTCGGAAATAATTCAAAAAGTGGTCGCATTATTTTCATTTTTGAAATATTTGTTGTAAATTACGATGCGCGTTTTTTTTAAAAGAACAACATACGTTTTCAGGCTTTTCGAGAAATGATGTCCATTTTGAATTCCAAGATGGCGGACATTGTTTTTCGAATTTAAACTTTCGTGATACATGTTGAAATAATACTAATACAAGGTTCAACTCACGTATTAAATGTCACTACGGGCGACATGTTTCGAACTCTGCGGGGGTTCATCAGGATGAGTGTTTTCGCGGCGGTTTCGCTTGAATCTTGTCGTGATTCAAGCGACACCGCCGCGAAAGCCTTCATCCTGAAAAAGAACTCCCGAAGATTTCGAAACATGTCGCCTGTCGTGACATTTAATACGTGAATTTAACCGTGGTTTTATTAGTAGTATTTTAGACATGTCGCACAAAAGTTTTAATTCGATTATGGCTTTTTTTTGCTTTAGGTTTTTACTAGCCATTGTAACCCTTACGTGATTTAGTAAATAAAAAACCGGCCAAGTGCGAGTCAGACTCGCGCACGAAGGGTTCCGTACCATTATCTATAAAACAGTAAAAAAAGTTTATTGTATGGGAGCCCCCCTTAAATATTTATTTTATTTTGTTTTTTAGTATTTGTTGTTATAGCGGCAACATAAATACATCATCTGTGAAAATTTCAACTATCTAGCTATCACGGTTTTTGAGTTACAGCCTGGTGACAGACAGACAGACGGACAGAGAAGTCTTAGTAATAGGGTCCCGTTTTTACCTTTTGGGTACGGAACCCTAAAAAACGGAAGGTCATATTTCAGTTATAGCTCTCGAAACTCTGACTTAATAGCGAAAATAATATCTTCAAATATAGGTAGGTACAGATTTTGTCTTGCTTCCCACTATTTATAATAGGGATGATGACTAAATTTTTTTATGATGTCATTTGAACCAGTTTTTGGACAGGAACAAATGTTTGTATTGGAGGAACTACAATGAAAGAACATAAATGCCCAAAAATTTGAGACAAAGATTGACCTCGCAGGCGGCAGCGCAAAACGCTTAATACTGAAAGACAGACAGGCGTGACGTCACAGCCGACATTAGTTAATACAAAGTACCTACCTACATGTATCGTCGTATGGAAAATCATCAGGTTCTTAAATTGTTGTTTCATTCGCGGAATACTGCCTTTAAATACATAATTGTTGTACAATTTTGTTTCTATAAAAGCCTAAGGATTCTATTGGTACCTTTAAATTTACTCTTGTACAAAAAAAAAATCTGTTCTAAACTTTCAAGGTTCATATCTTTTTACGATTTTAATTATATTTTATTATTTATACTTTATTACGGTAATTTGATGGTTTACTATACATTTAGCATCACTACGTTATCAATTTGAACATGAGTCATCATGCCTATTATTCATAGGTATTCATCATGTTTCATCTGACTGTCGGGGCATATACTATGCGAGAAGGAGCGGGGCAGCAATAGACGCATCAGCGCGGCAGGTGCGGGGCGCGCGGGTGATTTCTGTTTTTTCCCTGGCGGTACGCCCCCTCTTAAGGCATAATATGCCATAAAAGGTACCGTATTATAATTTATTTTTTAACACGAACAGTTCGCATAAACAATGTACACTATCCAATATTTATGCCAGCTGAAAATTGTAGACGAGACTCATTATGTAACTTTTAGAAACGAGCGGCGGACAACTCAACTGTAATTTTGCCATAGAAAAAAAAATACAGCCGAATTGAGAACCTCCTCCTTTTTTTTTAAGTCGGTTAAAAATGACATTATTTCTATACCTAGATACATTACGATAAACAGACTTACATTAGACAAATGAATACTTAAATACATAGGAAACATCTGACTCAGGAATTAATATTCGTGCTCATCACACAAATAAATGCCCTTACCGGGATTCGAACGCAGGGCCTCTTGCTTCGTAGGCAGGGTAACTAGCGTGTTTACTGTCTGGTTAGAGTGGACCGTTAGATTTAGATTGCAAACTATATCAATTACGTGTACTTCACTATCATGTTGAAGACACGTTTTATTACACATACATCAGTTTATGACACGAGAATTTAAGGTGAGTTTCCATCATGAAGCTCCCAAAAACTTGTTAGGAATAGTTCTAAAACTACACATAAAGTTTTGCAACGCATCTATTTCACTTAGCAGTTTATTCGCAGGTACACCTCCACACACGGACTCCCTATTTCACGGGTATTAGCGGACCTACTGACTAGGTGTAAAAGTGATTTCACCGTGCCGCCTTTTAGCGCTGTTAATTATAATGTGCTCGATCATCGGGTCGGGTAATTATGGAAGTTATCCATTAACATGATATTTTACGCCTTAAAAAACAATCTGAAAAAATGGATGATGGCTTTGTGATGTATGGGGCTGCAGATTACGGCGAAGTTATTGCCAAGTTAACAGTGTTCGTTTCATTTATAAATAATATAGGTTATTCCTTACTTAATTTATGCCGCTCGAAATATGCACTGTCAGTTTTGGTCTACCGAAAATTACTGGATACCTATCCAGTTAAGGTTTCTTAAGAAAAAGGCTCAAAAGTGATGAAGACTACGTAATAGTTATCACAGCGATTTAGTCGACAAAGTTAGTGCACATGTGCCCTGAAGACACCTTGTAGTAGAACAGAAATGTTAAGATTGTATCAATCTGCGTTCTGCTGCTTGGCAGGTTGCCGCTGTCGCCATACTGGCTCCAAGCGTTCCGTACCTACGCTGCGGCATAGTGGCTGCCTATCTATCTATATGCCTGCTAAAGTGCAATTACCTGTGGGTTCGGCGTGAGCGCGGCAGAGATGGCGTTCTGCTGCGCGGCAGCCGCTGCCGCCGCCGCCATGCTGGCACCAAGCGGACCGTACGCCGCGCCATAGTAGCCGCCCATCTGGCCCATACCGCCGCCCATACCTGTAAAAGAAGAAACGGTTAACATCATAGCAGTTACCATCATTTAACCAGATGACAGCATAGAGTTGTCTCCAGAAAATTTCACGGAGAATGGGATGTAGGTATTGACATGAACATACTGTTTTACTTTTCAAAGTAGATTATATTACACGTACACGTTATGTATGAATTCAGATGAAGTCTCAAAGTATACACATTATGGAAATGAACATTGTCGTTCAGAATAGACTCCAGTATAAGGCCAACCCGCTTTGTTTTTCTTTCATTTCAGATTGGAGTAAGGAGCGATTTCTATTATTCCAGGCATACTTGGCAGAAAAACGAAGTTAATGCATTATTCCAAGTCTGTTATGATACTTAGTCGTATTGTTGGTTAGTTTGCAGCACATTCCAGTTCAAACCACTCGCAATAGCAATATTATAACTTATTTCCAAACTAAAACGAAAACTTTACAACCATACACTTGGCAGCGTATCTTTAAATACACACATTTTTATGCTCTTTTAGCACAACCGAGGCTTGAACGTACGATTTATTCAAATTTTGCCAAGTTTACGGTTAAAGGGTAGGTTAAGAAGACAATATTTGACAGACAATGAATTCCAAATTCGAACGCTTCCAAATTCAAAATAGTTCGAAACATTCCTAATTCGAATTCACACCTCGGACAGCCCATTGAGCCCACTCCTAACGGCCGGTCTGAGTACCAATTAATTATTTCATTGTGCCCGAATACCGCTTGTGTACCACAGAATAGTAAAGACGTAACAGACAGTTGATCCCGTAGTAAATTGGGACGTTTTGGGCGAGTCGGGTCTAGAGGACCATTAACTACCGGTCAGTTCCTTAGAGGTGTTTATCAAACATGACTTAGTTAGCGGAGTTCATTTGAGGTTAAATGTAGGTGTAGTGCGGATTTAATTGGTGCCGAGTTAACTGACGCTGAATGCTTGCTTTGTATCGAGTGGCACTTGAGAGATGGAAGAGTTATTTCTTAAGTTCCTGTAGTGTTGTTTTCTACGTGTAGGTTGGGGCATGACGGAAAAACTTATCACTAGGGCGCGCGGTTGTTTTGTGCGTTAAACGCTGCGATTCCATAGATACCTGCGTTTACTGCGAATCGCAGCGTTTAACGCATAAAACAACCGCGCGCCTTAGTTTTGTTACTCATCATAACAATTTGGGTTGATGAGTGAATGAAGCTCATTGAAATGGTGACGTCTCATGGGATCTATTTCACGAAAATTAGACTGGTAAACCTGATGTAACTTCGTGGGATAGTAATAATAAATTTAATTCGTGACGCAAAATAGCAATATGTGAATTTATACATGATTCTGAACAACTTTTAGTATGGCGTCAACGTTCTATTATGCCAAAAAAACAGTTTATTTTTAATTTTTTTGCGAAATAAAATGTATAGCCGGGTTCGTTGGTCCCATTGGCCAACTTTGTGTTATGCTAAAAAAACAGCTATTTCACACACTTTCCGCGTAAAAGTGTCTCAGAATTGTGGTTAGATTCAAATGATGCTATTATGTATCTCGAATAAAATTTCATCTGTATTTACACACAGCCTTTGAATTACAAAGTACCTATCGTCGATTTAAATTTTCGCCTAATCGCTACCCATTATCTAATCGAGACGACAACACATTTTGCTGGTTATTCATAGTTATTCCCCGAAACGTATTTATTGAACTGAACAATTACAGCGTCGTTTAATTGGCAATCTCCGAAAGTAACACCTACAGAATAATCAACAAGAAAATCGCGGGATTCATTATAGCGAAGGAGCTCAGATTCCCGAGAATCAGTCTTCGCAACCTATTTCGGCTCGCCTAGTCTAACTTGGACTTGGCTTCGTAACAAATATGCACGATCAAAGGTAATACTTACAATGGTTTGGCTTCAGCATGTTGTTGATAAGCGTTCTGGATACCAGCAGTTAATTTATTTACACTTGAAGTCCTTTAATCGGCAATCGACGTCAGCTCTGCTCTATTATAAATAATTCGCCGAGCACCCGTGGCACTCCACGCATTAGATTAGAATACAACCGAATTAGGATGTCACGCCGAACACTCATTCGAATATAGAACGCAAGATTCGAATTTTGAATTTAAATAAAAATATGACGCCCTCACGATGACGTCGAGTCTACAATTTATTACGAGCGTCGCCAATTTATATTTTGCGGTCACGTAAACGGAAAAAGTGTGAGTGGTTGAGGAATTAAGGTCGAGAATCGTTCGATTGCGCTGTCGGGGTGTTTGTAAGGGACGATCGGGGTTTTTTATTATTATATTTTATAATTAAATTCGCTGTCATCTCTGTGGTATTTTCTAGTCTGTCTGTTATTGGCGTGAAAGTGATGAATTTTCTCCTTCAATCTATTGAAGGGTTTTATTAATTTTCAACGGGACGTTTTCTAATGGTCCCGGGATCTGCTTAATGAAGAGTTCCGTGAAGTGCTCCAGTGCGGATGCTCCCGTTTCCTATTGATGGCGGAGATGCTGATACCTAACCTTGTGTTTGTTTACAAAAAGTATTTAAACTGTTTACCAGTTTACTTTTTGATTGTGTATATTTTTTATATCACGAGAGTGGCAAAAATCATACGGCCTGCCCGATGGGAAGCAGACACCCGTAGCCTATAGACGATTGCGTTTTACCTTTTTATTTTAACTACCTACTGTATACGCTCATGTGATATGGACGTTACTCTATGTTGCGCATTGATCTTTGCATATTTGTTTTAAAGTCTTTTTTCACTCGTTCAATATCAATACCTATACCTATACTTCATTTTTTTTAAAGAATAAGTTTCCGTCTCAAAAAAAACATTTTTGGTTCAAGCTTTTATACAGCTGTCTGGTATTTTCTGTATACCACCATCAACTACTTATTGAGGCGATTCAAACGAGCCCAAACTCAACGGGGTTACGTCGTTCAAATACTGAATTCCCAAGGGCACATTCTGTCTCCATCATCAAAACAGCTCGATGGTACCATAATATTGAATTGTCATCAAAACTATACGAATACCCAAAACTTCAGTTCAATCGTATAACGGCAAGTGACCGAAAAATGTATTGAGAATTTGACGGACAACTTACATACTTATATACTTACATTCATGTTTACTAAGTATAAAGCTTGTAAAAAGCAAGTAACTTATAAACTAGCATATCATACGAGTAGCAATATCTACGTAAAACTCCCAAAACTCGCCCAACAATGTGACATTGCAGTCCTAGAGATTCAGAGCGGTATCTGTCCATCCGGAGTATAATGACGGCCGCCCCACACAACGAACCTATTATAACACACCTTATATTATAACGGGCAGTAATGCAAGCTTACCTCCCGGGTATGAAAGGGTCTCCTTTCGGGGTTCTTTTCAATTATTGTGGGGCGAATGTGTTAAATTTCACGGAAACCGGACATTTTCTGGACGATCGGCTGTTTTTTATGCTCTTTGTATGCAAATCACGTTCAGACTGTTCAGAGGGTGGGATAATGAGAATGGGTAAAGTAACATTATAGACCTTTTAAAATGCGGAAACATGTAGGAGGGTTATATGTTTTTCTTTTCAGGATTAAGATTGCGATAACGATACTTACACACATACATCTATTACAAAAACTAAAATAATAAGTCTTTTTTTTTTTTTCAAAAATCCTAACAGTCTTTTTCTAAATATAGCCTATGTCACATGATTAAGCCGTTTGGACGGAGCGCGTGAAATAGAATTTTCTTATCATACAACATACATACATACGCTCGAAAACATAACCCTCCTTCCGGGTAAGTCGGGTAATTAACGCTTCCCAAAGTAAAATTATTCACAAAAACAGCAAGCTAATTCGGCGGCCGCATTTGATTGTAAAAGTTAAAAGTACACGCGCATTCATAACCGGAAATTCTAAACAGGGACCGAAACTTGAATCAAGGATCCAGAAAACAAAACCCTTTAAAGTTACTTTTACTCGCGGGTAAAAACGGGAGTGGACTCCAAATTGTAATCTCAAATGAAAACATAAAAACTTTCCTGGACAACTTTTCTATTTCACGGACTGCGTAGATTTAAAACTCAAAGTCTTGAGAGGCGAGCCCAGTCGAAAATGCGCCTTAAAACTATAGCTATAGAGTTGTAGATTTATTACAGTGCTTCTCAGGTGTATTTTCCGTTTGAAATTAAAGTAAAACCTTTGGTTAATTAAATTTATCCATTCAAAGCTACACTTTTGATTCTACATTTTTGAGGTTTCGCTAGTAAATTTAACCCTTTCTTGCGGGAATTAATTGAGTTTTTGTCGTCATTGTGCGACGGAGACGATCGAAGTTCGCCAGCTATTTTAGGGTTAATAATGGGCTGCAGCTTTTGAGTTTTGTAAGGGTTCTGCAAATCAAATTAACTATCAATGGTTCGATTTTGAGCCGAAGTTTGGCTTTGAACAGTGGTTTTGAAATTTGAGAGCTCGGTTTAATTTCCCACTTTTATGCAGTTTGTTTACGTCAAAATGTTCGTACAAATATATTATTATTTGTATATAAACAGTTCCCTTCGTGTTGAAACAGCCTGGGAGTATTATAATAGAGTCGGGTGGTACAATAGTAAAGACAATTACAGAAATATTTGGCTACTTTGGTTGCTACTAACCATTATGGTGCTGACTGTACCTTACCTGTTTGAGTATTCATCATGCAACACATCATGTAGAGTAGGCAAACAAAGACGCAGACCGGAATACTTATTATATCAACTGAACCACATGATCCATTTAAAAAAAAATCATCCTCGATTATTTTACACCACAGCAATAAATAACCGAACCATGATTAGCATGTCACGGCGGAAGTGTCCAATCGCGTGCGTTCCGGAAGTACCCCCCAGTCCCTGCTTCCGGTCGCGTGACGTCATTTACATGACAGTTGCGCGCGGGCCGCCGGCGCGGGCGGACGTGCGCTAGTGTTCTGTTTATGAGGGAGACGATGGAATGGCATGTCATTGTTGTTTATGCGTTTAATGTTGGGAAAATAATGGATATTAGTCATTGGTTAGTTAGGCATGAAATGTGTTTCAAGAATTCAAACGAGGGAAATTAACTATAGAACTCTCTCCATATAAGTAGCGTGTACCTTGTCGTCACTTTTTGTCACTGTGGAAAATATTATAAATAAATAAATATATAAGGGGACAATCTTACACAAATCGACCTAGTCCCATAGTAAGCTCAGTAAGGCTTGTGTTATGGGTACTAGACGACCATATATATAATAGATATAAATACTTAAATACATAGAAAATATCCATGACTCAGAAACAAATATTCATGCTCATCACATAAATTTTTGCTCTTACCGGGATTCGAACCCAGGACCTCTTGCTTCGTAGGCAGGGTCACTACCAACTAGGCTAAAGCGGTCGTCGGTGGTCGTATGAATGAACACGTATTCTCACAATTTTATTATCTGTTGTAGATTGTCAAACATAAGGTTATAATATCCTCAGTCCTCGGTAATTCTACGACATCACAATAGCTATAAAAAAACCGGAATCGAATATTGACATATAAGTATGTAGGTATGGCAGTATGCTATTTCAATGGCAGGTATTTTAACTCACTGACGCATAATTACATTCCAATAGAGCTCTTATCTTTTCTAGATACGTTAATTACCACTCAAGATTCCCCGAAATTACCGAAAAGCAATAACAAGCACAATGCAAACATTAAGCGTGTCGTGATTTGCAGAACTGCCACTAATCTATCAATTTAACCATGGTTTGTTAGGCGCATACTACCTCAAACACCCAAAAGGCGTAATTACACTAACATTACTGTCGCATACGACTTTTCTCCCCAACGAAGTTTGTGGGCGAATTTTCGCTTGTCATTTGTTGGATGTCGGACGGTTGGTGATCTATTTGGAGGGTGACGAATCTATACATTTAAGGGATGAAGTGGCTGGGTTCGTAAACACGGGTGTTTTGGAAGACGGGTACTGAGTCTTGCGATTAGTCATTTAGGACCTAAAATACCATCAGTGCAGTAAAAAACAATGTCGTTCCCGACGATGTATCCCGCCTACGGCACAGAAATACCTATTGCCCTCGTGAAACACAAATGCTACCATTGACTGACATCTTTCATACAAACAAGGAGTTGATTAGTTGAGTTGTTAAAGTTTAATTTAATTTACAAAAATAATGCTGATTTAACTATTTATTTAGGATGAAACTTTATACTTACATTAATTGTATGCAGTATTTCTTTAAATATATTTGTTTGCAATATTCACGCTAAACTACGAAATATTAGTAGTTTGGCGTAAATTTTAATTAAAAGCAAGTACCTAAGTGAAAAACGTAAAAATAAAATGGAATGGAATGCAATTTACTAGTTTAAGTTACTTGCACAGTGGCAACACTGACAGTTTACCATCTTTAGGATGCTGATGACGTAAAATGCATATTAAAACTCAATACTTTTCTCACTCTAGTGTGTAGGTATCATAACAGCGTTCCATTTCAGGCTTGTCTGATTTTCAAATGCATCCAACGCTCGAACATATTGGTGTTGAGTCGTCTCCCCAGTCAGCATTGATACATTCCAGTTGACATTTTTACAAGTCCTATTTCGTACATAATAACTCGCATATTAAATATTATGTCGTGTTTTAATAACAGTTGTTAGATTTAACAATAATCAATGACACTAATTACAATAACAATGCTATTTTTCCCTCTAGGCCGGAAGGTCGGATATTAGGTGGAAGGTATTTTGTGTTTGCGCAGCACATTCTGTGTGTAGAAGTTCCGATCGGGGACAATGGCGTGCATACCCGGTGTGTCGTTTGATGCGACGGTACAGTCGGACCAGATTATCAAACAATTTAAGTATTTTAAGTAAATTAAATAAACCCCCATTATTATCAATAAATTAAAAAAAGCAACACTGCCTTCCATGGTAGAATAATCTAATTACAATAAAAAGTTTTATAAAAAGTCGTTCACATCAACTAATTTCAACTCGTAAACACTGTTTAAGGTGGTTCGATTTCCATACAAAACATTCGCAGGCTAACGGCGTGATGTTTTAAGAAACTTATGTATTTAACAAACTTTAACTAATTAGCTTTCCACATGCGTGAAATTCCCATTTCTAGATAAGACTCGTATAAGCATTACATGGCGAAAAGCGAATTATAACTGTCACACAATGCCTTTGGCCAGGATCTCTTCAAACATATTGTACAGATGTTGCGGCCGACTGTACAGCCACTCGCCGCGTTGACACAGGTGCACGTTATTGGTCCGATTGTACTTGCCACTTGTTTGTTATACTAACGATGTGACCTACACATTCAGGGACAACGGTTTCGATACCGCTGCACTCGCCGGTAACGTACGAAAAGCCGTATGTAGAGGAAAGCGCCTACCAAAAGTGCCACCTAGCGGGTACCTGACACTGCAAGTCTGGAGTCTAGATTATAGCTGGAGCCCTTGCTCTGCTTGACTCACGGAATTAACCCTAAACGGAGGTCAAATTGTCATAGTGTTTTATTTTTCTTCATTAAAATACAGGATTGTTTTAGAATAATACATTACAATACGATACAAATGGTTGTATAGCACACCTCAAAACATGAATCGAATAGACATAAAAACTTAAAAATCGAGGTTATCGCTAAAGAGCTATCTCATCCAGACAACCAGATAGCGGAGAAATTGCAACAAAAAATTACGAGTAGGTACCTAGGTGGCATGAAGTAACCTAACTTACAACATACACAATTACATCAATAATAAACATACAAAGATAATCCTACGAAAATTAAAATATAAATATATTTGGGGACTAAGCTTGTACTATGGGTACTAGACGACGATATACATACTTAAATAGATAAATAAATACATAGAAAACATCCATGACTCAAAAACAAATATTCTTGCTCATCACACAAATAAATGCCCTTACCGAGATTCGAACCCGGGGCCTCCGGCTTCGTAGGCAGGGTCACTACCAACTAGGCTACAGAGGTCGTGGGTTTTTTAAACATAGAGTGTGTGTTTTTAAGTCAGCTAAAAATAGTAATCCACTGTATAAAATTGTATCACTACTAAATACGCAACGTCTGGGTAGTGAGACACCGTCTCCTATGGAGTCTCAGACGGCTACAGGCTACGGTATCCGCAGTCCACAGTCGTGATATTTATAAAAATCATGTGCAGGTCTATATCAGGCGAGGAAGCGTAGAGTTTTGCCTTGAGCCCCTCCTTTCTATAATCCTTGTTATCAGGATTGTCAACGACAGACGTACTGAATTATATATAACCAAAGTATTTAACTAAAAAGACTTTATTTAGACTTTTATCAAGTGACACGTCTCTCGAGTCTTTGTAATATTCCAAGTCAACATTGCTCAGATATTTCAAGTTCTTTCACATAAACATTCCATGGATCATAACGACCACATTTAAATTCCGAACAAAAGGCTGAATGCTTTTCTCCTAGCCACATTTTTCAATACAGAGTAATTGTTCCAATTCAATTTATAAATTCAAAACAATTGAATACGCTGTTGTCTTGCGATTCTAAAAGGTTACATCTGTGTTTAAAGTCGGGGAGAAAAATAACTCTTTACCGCATGGTAGAGTAAGGTTGTGTACACAATACTCGTCTGATCAAACTGTTTCATAATTAGGTTATTGTTTCGTAACTGTGTAGTTCGGACCACATGTTTGTAGTGTAAATTAAATGAACAATGTGCTACGCAGGTACACTTGTTTTTAATGTTACAACATATGTAATGATACTAATTGACGCAGTTTGCTCGATTATTCTGATGTTTGTTCAGCATTGTTGCGAGAACAATTGCTCTGAATGATTTATGTCTTTTCATTAATTATAAATATCATTTTTCTGTTATTTCATTTCATTTTATTGTTAACAAACTGTTTATTGTCGTTATTGTGTTGTTAAGCATACATATAAAGCGCTATATGTTTTTGTTCAAAATAAGAATGTTCCGCCGAGATAGATCGCTTGCTAAAAAAATCTGAATTCCGCGACCGAGTTCCGCCCCGTCGAATTCCGCCCGCAGCTGCCACATACAAAATCTATGACACTTCCACAGACATCAGGCGGGCGAATTTAAATGACTTGATCACCTACTGAGGAAAGTTTATGTCAAAAACACATCTCATTACGAACGCATGGCCTATTTGCCAAAAACCTACTAATTATGGTCAAATTGGCGTTGTGGAGCGTGCGTCCTCGCCCTCAGTTCACCTCAATGTGTACCGAGCCTAATGTGGCGGTCTGAACCGACCCTAATATTAGTGCTAATGTGTCAGTGTGTGCGCGCCTTTAGCGACACGTGGCTGTCACGTGTGCAGTGGCCCTTTTTAAAGAGCTTTTTGTAAATAGCTATATATAAATACATATAAAATACGACTGGATTGAATAGTAAGTACAAAATGAGGCCACAATGTATACAAAGTAAAAAAAAAATTTAGAAGTTTTAGCTATCGGTAAGGGACCGACCTACGAATCTGTGGATTAGTTTTCTTATCTCTGCTATTACTGAGTTGTTTGGAAGTGATCGCTCTTTAGCGATAAGTCCTAGACATTTTGGGAGCTAATGTATTTTTCTGAATTGTGAAGAGAATTTAAATTGATTACACTCATATTCGTATCAATTGTACCCAACCATACATAATTAAGTATGATCTTGTAGAACATCGGTAAATGAAGACATGGGTCTATCGAAAAACAAAGAACTTTGTTCCAATATTTATAATATGCAATTGTGATAAATAATATGTGACCTGTAATATTTATATATAATAGTGTGAATAAATGAGTATGAGAATTAACCAAACCTAAACTATGACCGTACGAGTGTACGTACTCAGAGATAATAAATTAAATCAATTGCAAATGTACCTACTCATAAAAATGCATACCTAAAGTATGCATTTAAACCCTGTTATTACCGTCGGATAAAATCGGTTAACAGTCCAAGAACAATAAAACTACACTAAAACCCGAACGCAACACACTACATTACACCACCGAAATTAAATTTTAAAAATTAATTATTCACCCCAATGGCGACATCAATTAACTTAAAAGCCAGTGTACGGCCGCCCTTAGCTAAGGGCCGTTGCACACGCGCCGCCCCGCCCACCGACCGCAGTCGCAATGAAATATAACTTGACAGTTCGGTGATTTGGAAATGTTATCAAAACAAATAGGATACTTATTATTATATGACATCTTACTATCGAAGGCTACATTCATATAGTTTACTTACTTATTATTCTTGAAGAGCTCCTGTAAATTAACCAAAACAAAAAACTTACTAATGTTTAAAAATTGCTCCCCAAAGTTATATTATATACCTACTCTGTTTGTTTCAACTTTGATTTACGGACCGCACTTTATTCGGTCAAGTCTATGTGTTTGGTTTACGTTTGACTTCCATGATAGAGGCCTAGCCTAGTACATATGGGTCATTTCATTTTTTGGACTGAATCTTTCTGGTAATAAAATTTTACTTTAATTCAATTTCCGGAAAACTTTTATTGCTTACGGTGGTATTCATAAACGTTCTACAAGCCTGTTTTAACTAAAATGTTGTTAAAATTATTTTGTCTTTATCTGTCATTTTGACATTTGTGTGACAAAGAGAGGCGTTATAAGTTTTATGAATAAAGGAAGCTAAACTTGATTGCACAAATCTAATTAGTAATACAAAGCACGGACTACATGTAATTCTTTACCAGTCTCCCTAGAACCAAAAATAAACTTGATAAGATGGGTGAAGTAACAAAAAAACCGGCCAAGTGCGAGTCGGACTCCCGTGCTATAAAAACGGCAAAATAATCGCGTTTGTTGTGTGGGAGCCCCCTTTAATATACATTTTTTATTTGTTGTTATAGCAAAAACAGATACATCATCTGTGAAAATTTCAACTAAATGAGAAACAGCCTGGTGACAGGCGGACCGACAGCGGAGCTATTGTAAAAGGGTCCACTTTAAAAAAAAAATTTGAGCATACACCAGGAAAACGTAATAGCTAATTTCCTTCACTTCCGGTCTAGAATTTAAACTAAGCTCGTTTCATATACCATGTACCTACTTTATCGTACCTACACATAGCATGAGAAAATGAAAATAATGGAAGAACTACAAGCCTATCCCTTTTAAATGGGATCTCTTCCAGCTAAACTTTGAGCTATGTAGTTAGATTCGCGACACCAATTAACTTAAAAGCCAGTGTGTAACCGCCCTTACATTAGGCCCGGCGCACACGTGCCGCCCCGCCCACGATTACTCCGCTAACCGCGGGGTCAGATAAAGCTGCCAGTTAAACTTAACTATGAATCATTAAGTCGATGTAAATAATGTAAACGAGTTACAAGTGTTACAACTATGTATCCATACCAATATCATATTAAAAAATGCAAAAGTGTGCCTGTCTGTCTGTTACCTGGGGCCGTAGACAAGGTTACAATCGACAAGCGCTAACGCCAATAGAAAACGAATAAAATGTATGGGAATGACAGATGTCAACGAAAAGTGTTTCGTCGGCATCTGTCATTCTCATACATTTTATTCGTTTTCTATTGGCGTTAGCGCTTGTCGATTGTAACCTTGTCTACGGCCCCTGGTTACCTGGTAGTTTTTAACCCGGAGTGCATCCCCCAAGGGGGTGAAATTGGGGTTGAAAGTTTGTAAGGAGCTTCGATTTAAACGACTTCCACGCGAACGGAGTCGTAGGCAGAAGCTAGTCATTTATAATTAACGATGCTAAGTTTCCATTTAAATCAGGAGAAATATTTCACACTAACATTTCTACAATACGAACACTAAATTACTAACAAATTCACTGGACAAAATGCGTGGGCAGGTGTCGGCCGTCAGCCATTTTGGCGCGGGCTTTCATTATGTATTGTAAAGGTTTACGATCGCTGTGATACTTTATAAACCGTGCCAACTGTTTATTACTGCGTTTGTAACATTGTCGGTAGATTTGGGTTTATTCCGTGTAATTAGTGGAAGTTTGGAGTTGAATGTTTGATTCTTTAACTGTATTTTTACAACCGCCATTCGGCTGAACATGGTAAATTGGATAGGGTATGGATACCATCATCATGTCAGCCAAGAGACGTCCACTACTGGACATAGGCCTCCCCCAAAGAGTGCCACAACGCCCGGTCCCGCGCCCGCATCCAGCGGACTCCCGCGACCTTTACCAGGTCATCAGTCCACCTTGTCTACCCACGCTGCGTCTTCCGGTACGTGGTCGCCACTCGAGAACCTTTCCGCCCCAACGGCCATCGGTTCCACGTGCAATCGGTCCCGCCCACTGCCACTTAAGTAAAGCGATTCGGAGTGCTATAAAGGTACCTTGGCTTTTTTGCTAAATACATACAAAAAACCAAAAATATCCTTACCGGGATTCGAACCCGGGACCTTTGGCTTAGTAGACAAGGTCACTATAAGTATGTATATTGTATCACTGCTGTATAAGTTCGCTACAAAACTTCGCACATGTAACAATTAGCCCTCTACTCATCATCATCATCCTCCTAGCGTTATTCCCGGTAGTGTCCCTAAAGGAGCCCGGGGTCCGCTTTGACATCTAATCCCATGATTTGGCATAGGCACTAGTTTTTCCGAAAGCGACCGCCATCTGACCTTCCAACCCAGAGGGAAAACTAGACCTTATTGGGATCAGACCGGTTTCCTCACGATGTTTTTCCTTCACCGAAAAGCTAACGGTAAATATTCCGTACATAAATTCCGAAAACTCATTGGTACGAGCCGGGATTCGAACCCACGACCGCCGTTCAAGCCGCATGCCTGAACCACTAGGCTACCGTAGCTTGCTTATAAAACTTAGCCCTCTACTGCAGAATTTAATTTAGTTTAGTTATGTAGACAATGGCGTCGTACAAAACGGTCCATTCATGGGATGTCATCGAAATGCGGCACATTACGATGATTACACAATTGGGTGCTGCGTTTAGAAAGGCCGAGTAACTAACTAGTCGAGTGGACTGACTGACTGAGCAGGCAATGGTGTACGATTAGCGAACGGAGAAACCTTAGAATGCGAGCTCCTTACAAATTTTTACCCACACGTGCCTTAAACCAGGTATGCGCTGTTCGAACAACGGCTGCCTGGCATGAATTTGCGGCGCTACTTATGGGGCTGGGGCCTCCCCCCAGCCCCATAAGTAGCGCCGCAAATTCATGCCAGGCTTCTATGTTTTTTTCGTTCGTTGTGTACGAGACTTTTTTTTTATTACAACAATTGTACCTATGTAGCAAGCTGTCAATACCTCTTTCTTGCTCCTATTCATTCTGAGTATAGAAATGAACTCATAATAGGTATAATTTTCGATTTCTTTACTCGCTTTACTTACATCGCCTTTCTTGTTACGGAGAAGTGGACCACGATAAAAAGGTTATGATAATAATATAATAAGGTTAAGGATTTAGATTAGATTTTGTGTAATCGCAGGCATTTAATGTGTTTGATTACCTATGAATTAGTTTCAAGTACACAGAGGGCACAAGTTCTCTCTCTCGGTAAATTTGTTCTCTGTATAATGTTCTTTATGATCGTGGTAACTTCCACCTTAAATTGACACGTAACGAAATATATTTAATAACATAATTTGTTTCGTTAAGAGGTTGTAGTCTTTATTTACTTTATAGTCAAGCCTCTTAATAAAAGGATTTCCCGACAATTCAAATATAAAAATACTGTGACGATATATTTAAATCTTCACATCTTGCTATAAAAAATCAGCAGTCTAATTTTGTGACGACACCGACCACCTTCGATTACTCAATATGTTTGTAGGGAGTGTGTTCGAGTAACTGGACTTAACCACTCACCAAGCAACTGGAAAGCACTGAAGGCAGCACATCGTGCTCGCCCATTGCGACAACACGCAGTCACGACTTATCTCCGTGACTTCGATACGTTTTTTTTTTTAATCTAAACAGAAACAGCTGTTTTTGTGTGCTTTATTTCGATAACGGTATTCTTTATTGCGTTATTCGTAACAAAATGGGTGCGAAGTGAGATGACATAAAGTGAGATTTTGTGAGCTGTTTTTATTGATTTATTTGAAGAATTTTGAATAGTGAATCTAGTTTTGTATCAAATCTAACAGTATTATTACAATCATTTCCTGATCTTCATAGCGTTAATGTGAGTCCAAAATAGTCAAATACTTTGTCAGGCTATAAAGTAGCGATTACCGCTACACGTGCTGGAAATTCCGCTACCTTGCCCGGCAGAGACATTTTTATGTTTACCACGGACGGTAATAAGAAAGCCTCAGATCGCATATACATACAGCTAGCCTTCGGCTCGAGCGTCAAAGCCAGTGATCAGAGACATTCTTTGTTTTATCGCGCTAGGTGAGTGTGTAATCTTGATGTACAATAAGAGAGAGTGAAATATGGATAATGTTTCATGAAAATCATGAAGCTCATATAAACGTTTGTTAGCGATTCGAACCCGGTACCGGTACCGCTTCTTAACCATGATGCCTGTCGCGAGGCACCATTTTGATTAACGTGTGACTGCCTTATATTATTAGTTATTACACACTTATATTATAAATACGAAACTGTATATGTGTGCCTGTCTGTACCACTTAACCGATTTAGATGAAATTTGGTATAGAGATAGTTATGGATAGTTTGGAATAGGTGGTGAAAATTTGAACGGAGCTACGTTATGGGCAGGAACTAGTTTAAAATAACTTAAGCATTACGAACGCAAACTTCACTTAAACCATTATTAAGTTGCACTAGTATTAAAGCTCCTCAAAGCCCTCGCCCCACGATGTGAAAGCTTGCATAGTTTAAGTTGACTGCTTTTGACAGTTGACAGTCCACAACAATGCGTAGTGGGGGTGCGTCATTCGCGCCCTCTGTCGTATTGACAGGCGATTTAAATTATTGAAAGATCTTTGTAAAGGGTTTTTAGGGATGTTGTTCGCGGTGAATGGGGGTTGGGGTCAACGACTTTGGGTCTGACCTCTTGTTGAAATTGCTTCCTTCGTGTTGCATCGTTCTTATTCTTGAGAAGTTTTTTTTAAATTTTAATTCATTGGTTCTTTGAATTAGCTTCGCTTTGTTCTAGACAGGACAGTGTCAATACCTCTTACGTAGTTTTACTTATAGTGCATTCATCCTTACTTGTCTTATTTGGTAAACAACATTCTAACCTCAAAATGTATCTTTTTAGACTATAGCAGCTATTTTATCGTAAAAAAAGCGTTGCTAGACATAATATCCTGATGTACATACATACATACAATCACGCCTTTATCCCTAAAAGGGGTAGGCAGAGCACATGAAACTTATGTTCCAGCGCCACTTTTAGCATAAATGTGGGTATAAAAGATCGACAAAATGTGATATCGCAGTGACAGGTTGCTAGCCCATCGCCCGCAACACACTTCGACCCTGTTCCCTTAGTCGGCTCTTACGACACCCACAGGAAGAAAGGGGGAGGTGCTATTCTAGCCCGACACCACACGGGAAAATCCTGATGTGATGTCTGAAAAGTCGTCTCGGCATGATCTAATACTCACAAAATTGCTATTCTATCCTAAAAAGATGTATTTTGAGGTTAGAATCTTGTTTACCAAATAAGACAAGTAAGGATGAATGCACGGTAGTTTATCGGATCCACTGAAAATCAGCGTTGTTGCGCTCTAAATTATTTTTCTATATTTAATATAAGCCTTATGCGATGTATATTCCTATTTTTGTTTCAAAATAAATTTATTCTATTCTACTTTTTCCCAATCTAATATTTTCACCACTAAGGTTATCCGGAAACTTAGGGTAGACCGGGGTAAATAGTACCACGGGTCAAAAGTACCATCGCCTATAACTCTGCAACCACATCAAAATATAAATGTGTGTGTATACACCAGTGTGCTTTGAGCGTGTTTCTACCTGCTCACTAGTCGGCGACTCGCTGCCGTGCGAAAAGCATGTGCTACACGACGATTTGCATTTTTGACTGACCAAAGTAAATATTTACGATTTACGTTTTGTACTAGTGTTTATAATTTAATAGTCGTAGTGTGAAAATTGTACTGAATTGCGATTCTCTAGTTATTAAAGTTTTTAATGTGTCACAGTGTGGGGGTCAGTTAGATATAGAAATCGAGATTTGTGACGGTTAGTGAGGTCGAGTAAAAAAGGACAATTGTATCATGGCACTCGGGGTTAATTGTAACGTTACAATTGACCCCGTGCTACAATTGACCCAAAGTTTGTACACGACTGCTAAAATAAGACAATTGAAACTAATTATTTTTGAAACAAGTTAAATCTCAGGTATTTTATGTTATACCTATGATTCATCCCGATGATTCATACAATACTTCGGGATGTATATACATTATAATACACGCAATGCCATCCGTTTCAGTGGTATTATTTAAAATTTATTTGTGGTGAAGGATGGGGTTGATTGTACCAGGGGTCAATTGTAACTGTATGGGATTATTAATTGTTAAGGAATTCGTTATTTTGTTGCATTGAGATGTTGTTATTGCTTGTAAGGTGTGTGCTATGAGCACCCCTAAGTATTTATTTTATAATAAGTCATAATATGTTTCAAAAACTTGGAAAATATTATATTACGTTTTGTTCAACTGCAATGCTACCTTTGTCTAGTGTAAATATGAGTCTCTATAATTTAGACTGATGTAACGTAACAGACTGATTCGTTTTAAGAAATTAACAATAATTACTGATTGATTAAAACATTATTTTGGGTTAATTGACCTCTGATTATCTGGTACAATTGACCCGTACTAGGGGTCAATTGTAACACAAGGACTTCATGGACAAAAACTCAATTTACACCATTCTGGTGCGATTAAATGAAAATATATTTCTAGATTCTGATAGCCAATGAGACGAGAATGTTATATCCTAAGCGATTTTTACGTCGTAGCTTTATAGTCTGAGTTATAGGTCATTATTTCTAAAGTGGTACCATTGCCCCCGGTCTCCCCTATATAATCCCTCACGTCACCTGTCGACTCAAGACGTAGTGCATTTTGCATTCATCATAACTGTCAAAATCGCCATCTTGATATCGATCGACCTATAAAGAACTTTCTTACTTGCCTCGTACCTATTCCTCGTAAACTTCACACTTATTATGTGACTAAGAATATCAGCGTCCATCGACGATAGATGACAACTTCGCCTCTTCGAAAACAAAAGAGTAACGCATTGCTCAGTCATGGATGCTGTAGGCTATAGCAATAGATCGTGTAATGCTCCCACGTTTTTCCGAAGAGAATAAACAATGTTCAAATTAAAATGAACGGGAGCATAGCCAAAGATATAGTTAATAGTCCCATTTCCATTCCTTTCGTTTTTTTTAGCCTTGTAACAAAGTTTCGGACACGTTTTGTTGTAGAACAACGCATTTAGATTTTTTTTCATTGTATTCGTACCTAGTCAGTTTTACTTATTTTAAGCAGGTTAAGTACTAGGTACATAAGTATCATTCTAATAAGTTTTTTTAGGAAAATCGCTGGTAGAATTTAGACCCCCAAATGTGCATTGCACATAGTACATTATAGATCGGCTGTTGTTTCATAAGCATCACTTTAAGCCGCTTCATTCGTTCGTAGCGAAGCAACCGATTATCGAATAAGCGACCGCTTCGCTTCTTGGAAGAGCATCGAAATTGTGTGTTACTAAGACGGTGAAATAAACTCACCAGCTCGCAGCGCGTCCATGGGTACACTAGGATACGGTATGGAGTACGGGTAACCCTCCTTCCTCAGCGTCTTGGGTTTCCGCCGCGGCCGGTACTTGTAGTCCGGGTGTTCCTTCATGTGCATTGCTCGGAGACGCTTCGCTTCGTCGATGAACGGCCGCTTCGCGTCTTCGGAGAGGAGCTTCCATTCCGCTCCTAGGGAGGAAAGTGGTTGGTTAGATTAGGCGTGTCAATGTCAAGGAATTATTATTATTTGGTTAGTGGCTGTGGATTGTGAGAGCGACCATTGGTGATCCATAATGATATTATGAACTACAATAGACATGATGACAGTAATTGAAAATCACTAAAATATGGTATTTTCTTAGTGAAATTTTAATCATAGAATTCGAAAAATGCTCATGTTTTTTTTATTGAGTAAGAGCTTATTATTTATTATGATACAATTAAACTGAAAAATACGGACGCCCGCCATGATATGTTAAACACCAATCAGAGCGTATGACGTCACGTTTGTATAAACAAATACCCATAACGGTCATTACCATTGTATGCGAATCTATATTGTAATTTTTATCTCGAAATAAATAAATCTAAATCTAAATCTACCACAGATTACAGAGAAAACTTACGTAGGTACTGAACGAATAGTAAGACAGGGATAGAACCATGTTATCTGTCAGATCTTCATACGTCATTGTCCCGCTTTCTCGCTCGCACGGCCGCGCAAGACTTGTAAACTTTTGAATTTTTTTTTTATTTTTTATTTATGTGATAGGAGGCAAACGAGCAGGCGGATCACCTGATGGTAAGCGATTACCGCCGCCCATGGGCACCTGCAACACCAGAGGTGTTGTGAGTGCGTTGCCGGCCTTTAAGATGGGAGTACGCTCTTTTCTTGAAGGTTTGAAGGTCGTATCGGTCCGGAAATACCGCAGGCGACAATCCATTCCACAGATTAGCTGTGCGAGGCAGGAAGCTTCTGGAGAAGCGCACAGTTGAGGACTGCCAACCATCTAAGTGGTGAGGATGGTAATGTTGTCGCGTTGGACGATGGCGAAAAGAAGCGGTAGGGATTAATCCGAACAATTCCTCGGAGCACTCCCCGTTATACATGCGATAGAAAATGCAGAGCGAAGCCACATCTCTACGCAGCGCCAAGGAGTCAAGCCGATCCGAAATATGCTGGCAGTCAACAATTCGAGTTGCTCGTCGTTGGATGCGGTCCAGAGGGAGAAGCTGGTATTGGGGTGCCCCTGCCCATAGATGAGAACAGTATTCCATGTGTGGGTGGACCTGCGACTTATAAAGCTGCAGGCGGTGGGCCGGTGTGAAATACTGTCTCGATCTGTTGAGCACACTGAGCTTTTTTGAGGCTAATTTGGCCTTACCCTCTAAATGCCCGCGGAACTGGACTTCACTCGAAATGTCGACGCCAAGGATTCCGATACTGGCTGCGGCAGTCAGGGGAGTGCTCTCAAAACGAGGTGACACGACAAACTTTAACTTTTTCGCGGTAAACGCGCAAACCTGTGTCTTGGTAGGGTTAAAACGGACTAAGTTAATTCGACCCCATTCAGAGATTTCATTTAGGGAAGTCTCAATTTCAGACACAAGTTTGTTCCGGCTCTCGATGACAATTTCCCGAGAGATGTTGGTACGGCCGGTGTAAGAGGCATCACCTGTACTATCATCAGCATAACAATGAATACCGCTGATTTTCAGCATGTCATTAATATGCATAAGGAATAGCGTGGGTGATAGCACACAGCCTTGAAGGACACCAGCATTTACAGACATGGAGTCGGAACATTCACCGTCAACTACGACCTTAATGCTTCTGTCTGCTAGAAAACTACTGACCCATACACATAATCTCTCAGGAAGCCCATAGGATGGTAGCTTCGAAAGAAGTGCTTTGTGCCAAACCCGATCAAAGGCCTTCGCTATATCCAAACTAACAGCCAATGCTTCACCCTTAGTCTCGATCGCCTGTGCCTGTGTAATTTATGTTCATTCAATGAGCGATTGAGCGATCTAGGTAGCAAACGTCAAAGGTCTACGTTCTGTTTATACAAACGTGACGTCACTCGGGACGCCATGAGCCATGACACTGACAAGTGCTTTAGCGCCAATTTGAAATTAAAAAACTAAAATGCATTTTTTTCCTACTTAACTGTTATATTCTCTAGAAAAATCTTATTCATTGTACATAAAAAATGTTTCTAAACATTATAGAACAGCTTTTCAAAATGTGGCATCATGCCTATTCTTGGAGAACTTCTGCAATCTAAAATAATTGCAGGATTTTGCTGATGGCTAGGAATACTTAAAGCGAAGGTCTGTGAAATGTCTGTATCTATGAAAATGAACTTAAATTCAATCCTCCTCGTTTATAAAATCTTTTACCAGTGTATAAAACGGAGCTTGAAAGAGGTAAGGTTTGTGACGTTTGCGATTTCGTAATGTAATCTGGAATGGAACTACTTGTCCGATTTCAAAATTTCTTTCAACAGTATGTAAGTACGTATAGTTGACCCGGGATGGATACAATATACATGCATGTTATATTTCATACCGCAGCTCTTCCTGCGATCATTGTAATTGCAAGCGGAGCCGCGTGGACATAAATATAACGTTACCTAAAAGTAGAGAGAAGGCGCACTCCCTGTGAGACGAGATATCAAAAGCGCAGTTTCCGACTCGCCTTTTCTTGGCGTTACAACGAAGTGACTATAACAATCATTGAGATAGGCAAACATGTTTATGACAATTACGTTTTTATACATCCATAGGTTTATCAAATCTAATGTTACTAATATGAAGCAATTATTGTAAAATACAAATCCGAAGGAATGAGATAAACCCTTAACTCGCACTCAAATCATCGCACGCTGCAATTTTACCGCGGCGGCTTATTTAAATAGGGGCGAATTGCATTGAGCTCAAGAGCTTTCCAGTAGGAGTCACACGAAGCTATTACCACCAAAGGACGACTGAATATTGGTTAATAGTCTATTGAAAACAAAAGAACGTTTCCAACCCATAGACACTGAGAAAAGGACCAATGGTCAGCCAGAGTCCACGCTAAGCATTGTCTATAAATGACGCCATTATCGCCTCTTCCAACATCTACCAATGCCTGACTAGCAGTTGATTATGCCACCACAATACCACTGTCATAAACCACCATTAAGAAACAAAAACAGTAAAGTAATTTGCTCTAACCATCCCCCATTCCTCAGACAATGGCATTGAATCGATACAACATAATCGAAAGCCCGAACGACCCGTCTCCCACTGCGATTCAAGAGACCAACCCTTTGTCTCCCCCCATTTATGGAAGGCTGTATTCATCGCATCGATACCGTGGAGGGGAGACCGGCCATTCAAAGAGACAAGACAATCCCGATTCAGGGTAGCACAAAGCGAAAACAATGTCGCCAACACAGAAAGGAACAATCCGGCTCGGAGGACCAGTCGGTGTCTCGCTCCTGCCGCGGCGCGGTGCGGCTAGAGGGAAGAGGATGGCAACAACAATGGCGGAAAGCGCCGCCTAATGACGAATTTGCGATTTTCATTCCGCTACAGAAGTTTTTCCCGTTTCGTCATTATTGTCGATACTTGGAAGGGTAGTCCTTTTGTAGGTCTGGATGATAAGGATCATGTACTTAGCGACATAATGCCCAACACTGCGGTGACGGCTGGAGATTTTAACAAATGAGATTTCGCTTTTTAATTTCCTTGAAATGGCGTGCGTTTTCAATAAATATTTTGTAGTTCGGTGCAGATAAATGGGTATATATGACAGCTGGTGATTGTGCCGGTGTGGTGACGTTTTACATTATTGGTTATTTTAATCGAAGGTAAAGTTATTGATTTACTCTTAGGTGCGTTTTTACTTATCAAAACGTGCCATCCACCGAAGGTTTTCCGGATACATAATCAGGTGTAGATAAGTATAACTTATTTGTAAAAAAAAAATATTATCCTTTTTACAAGAACCACTCTCAGCCCTCAAACTGACACGTTCCCCACACACTTGTTGTCAACACAGTAACTGCTAATACTCGTATCAATAAAAGGGTCAGCAACCCGCGTATTCACGTCCACGCGCTACGGTATCCGCTTTCTATCAGGCAGACCTTGTGCTTCTTAGCCACCAACATACAACTCGTATTATAAGAAAAGCTAAGTGTACAAATATTTAGTCAGAAAAATGCAGTGATGCGATTCTGCCTGTATCATTGACAACTCGTGACATGACGAGCGTAAGACTACAGTTGTGAAAAACGGTGATTTTACCGAATAACGAACTGACGGATTTATAAATAAAATAAAAATAACGAATTACTCTCACACTGAAGATAAACCGAAGAAAAGTCCACGTGCATAAAAACCATGAACCATATTCACATGATTATCCACACTGACAGTCGTGTCGAATTAACGGCATCTATTTAAAGTATGCATTTGTATGCTGGCTGCAAGGTTTAAAACAAATGTTCCTTTTGTGCGTACGACAATGCGCTCGGAACGACAGTTTTGCAAAGAGCTCTTTGAGCTAGGGTTACCATGCTGCAAGGGAAATTTCTTTGTGTACTTAGATATTTTTCGCGAAACGCGATGGGGGTGTTTATATGTAAGCATACTAGGGGCTCAGTGAACAGTAGAACGCGACAGGCTGTCTTTTAGAACACAACTGAGAATAACGCTAGGAGGATGATGATTAGACCTTATAGGATTGTTGTTTGTACAAAACGAAATTAATTAACATATTCATTACGTGAAAATTATATAAACAGTATTAGATATTTTTTCCAGCTATTACACTTAACACTTCCGCTACCAAGAATCGTTCGTAGCCGATCCTGTGGTTTGTAGCGGAAAGCGACTACGGCGTAGGCGCCCGCTAGACAGGTCCTTGGTTGTGAAAGTGTTATACACCAGCATGAAAGGGGTTGGATTCTAAAGGATACGGTACATCATTATTAGCCACTTATCAATTAGTCTCAAGGAACCCAGAACCGATGGCTCCCGTACTTCGTGTCCTATACATCAACTGTCACATTCTGCATCTTTGTCCATCGCTACAATGAGTGATTGTGATGTAAATACGAAACGACATTGAGATCTAGTGTTGTGCCTCGCGAATCGCGAGGCACAAGACAAAAGCTTTTCTAAGATAATGAGCTGCTTTGTTTAATGGCAGTGTACTAGTGTCTGTGAGTGAAATATGACGTGAAACGAGTCATTTCTAAAAGGGGCACTATTCGACTTGTCTTGTGACAGCTCGTGGCATCGCCAAGCTTGTGACTTGGCGCTAGCACGCCAACCGACTTGACAGCCTTAGCCCAAGCACTTTATTTTCATTAGTATGGAAAAAAATGTAATTTTGGAAATAATTCATAACAGCAACTTTTTTGTGTGTAACTGATATATTATCATTTAAGTGATTACGTAGACTCTAAATCCACCAAAATATTAGACATCAAAAAAAAGGATATTTAACCAATTCCTGAAAAAACAGGAATTTTTTCAATAGATATTTTAAATTTTGTTTTGGTTAATTTACAGGAGCTCTTCAAGAATAATTAACAAATCACACAAAAACATAATGGATGTCACTTATTTTTATATATTTACTTCCCGATGAAAATTTTGGTGGATTCTTGGATAAGGCATCTAGAATAATACATGAAAATTAAACAAACAAAAAAAACGCTGTTATAAATTAATATTTTAAAAAAACGCAACTTCCTGGGAGCGGGAGTAGAGCGCGATAGCGACACAGCGACTTCTGTCTCGATCAGCACGGCTATCACGCGACGGCGCGCGAGCTCTCTCGATTTTTCTCGCACTATCCGTCTTGCTCTTATTAGAACACTTAGAACAAGAGGTAAAGTGCGAGAAAAATCGAGAGTACGTCGCGGCCTTCCCATGATAGACGTGCTGATTCGCTTTAACCATGCAGATTAAGTAAGCTTACATGTAGGAGGCCGTGTGACCTATTTCCGGTGATATTATAAAATAACGTTTTTTACCCGACTGCCGAAAGAGAGGAGGGTTATGTTTTTCGAGCGTATGTATGTACGTGTGTATGTCTTATTCTTGTACTGCGCTACTCATGTGACATACAAGTATACGGCTTGCGTCTTAGTAAGCGGGACGGTGTCGGCTTCGGCTGACAAAGTCGCAGGCTACCGACACTTGCGACTAAGCCCCCCTATTCTGTAACTTGTTTTAAGCTCACTTCAACGCTCACCCACAAATAAGTATATCTTGACACCGCGATGCGTAGTAACTAAGCGTCGGTAGAGGTCTATATAGTTTCGGGACGGGTGACCGGCGGGGTGAGCCGTATTAGCGCTTAGCGAATAACAGCCAAGATGTCCCAAGCGCGTTGCCGACCCTTTATTGATTTGAGGGTTCATTGTGATGACACCGAGAGTCCCTCACTTTATGACCGAAATAGTCCCGTACGGCAAGGTTCCAAAGTTTACTCCTTCAAACGCTCCGGGTGCGGAATAAACCGCCAAGTTTTCCCGAGAGTCCAAAATATGGGGTTTTTCAAGAAACGAGTGTGTACATTCTTAAAGCGTCGACATCGCGCGTGTGACACACATGGAGTTGCAAGCTTCCATAGGCTATGGCGACCGCTTACCATCAGCCGACTTCAGCTCTTAAGTATGAACCAGGTGACATTACTTAATCCTACTTCTTTACCAATTGCACGAGCAAAAAGCAAAGCAAAATTTAGATTGCAATTGCAATCCTCAGCAAGTAACATCAAACGCATTGTCTTATTCCCTTTGCTTTGGAGTCACTGTCCCCTCAACCGGTGCAGTTAAAGGCTTTTAGGGTTCTGTAAATAATGGAAACCTTTTCGAGCCATACGGTTGTCAGTCTTTAGCGACTCGGCAAACTTGTGTAAATAAATACCCAATGGTGGTAATCGCACACACGGCAATTGCTTAAACATTCTAGGCTTCAAGTTTGCTTGATTGGCGTCCGATTTTTATGTTGTAACGGCAGTTCAAATACGGGATCTTCTTTCGTCGGGTGCGATTCTGCGTTGGCCGTTTTGGAGATTCCGTGGCAAAATGGTGATTGCTTGAATAATCTCCAAATTAAGCTAAATGTGTATAAAAGCGGAAAGAAGTTACTTGGTCATTTTTATTGAAAGTTAACCACAATGCTTAGTGTCTCACTATTATAAATCGTGATCAAAACTATTAACTGTTTACCGAATTATTTTTCAACTTTTTTACATTCATTAAAACTGAATTAGTTACCGTCCGATTTAACCGGCTTTATTTATGTATTGTGTTATGGCAAAAAGGGGTAAGGAAACAAATTACTTGCCTACATACTACTTTCGTACCTAATATGCAGCAAATATCGTAAGATTTTTTACAGTAGGTACATATGGTGCTACTTTCCCGCACTAGTGCGGAAAAGAGCACTTTTCATGCATATGTCGAAACTTTAAAGAGCCATATGTACAGTAAAACGTTGTACGATACACGTGCGAATAGGTAATTTGCAACTCGTGTCGATTTAAAACACTTCCTTCGGTCGTATTTTAATTTATCACCAGTCGTTGCGAATTTCCTATTTTCGGCACTTGTATCGTAAATAACTATTTCTTTAAAATAGCCAGCATATGCATATGTAATTTAAGTTACTTATTATCAATGCCGATGATTTTGCTATACATGTTTAAAACTTAAAATGGTTTTTATGAGTAGTTATTAGACAGTCTCATCGGGGGTATATATATATTAAATATTAACCAAAACTTATTTAAATTCGAATTAGTTTGCTTTCACATTTAAACCTTCGCGTTTGGAAGTAATCAACATGCTTAATACAAATCGACTTGAATACCATCTTGTCTCAAATAATCCTTTCCAGATAGTCGGCTACATCACCACGTAGAAACCGCCTAAAAAGCACAGCTACACCGCCGCACAGGAATCTATTAACATTTAATAAAATCATGACCCAAATAACGTTTCTTACCATTTCAATTTTCCGGGTAAGGGGGGTGGGCGCCTTCATGCGTCTTTGTGTCCCTCCCCCGAGGGTGGAAAGGGGGGTTTTCCACCATTGTCGTATGGCACACAAGCTTTCAGAGTAATGAAGAGCATTTTGGTCCGATTCCGAGCACAATGTGCTTTAATACAGCACACAGAGACGCAAGTCCTTTGTTACGATTTGTATTGTGCCTAACGTGTGTGTATTGTGATGTATGTTTGTTTGTTTTTACGATTGTGCAAGACAATGGGTTTGTTGGTGAAAAAGTGCTTCCGCGGATGTAACTGGCTGCGTTATCGATGCCGGCTTTCGTGTATTTGTGAACGGTATGGGAAAGCGGGAAATGAAACTAAGTACATACCATAATACACTACTATAATACTACATGATATAACACTACTATAATACTACATTATATAACTCTCGCGCTTTGTACACATATTTAAGTTATTATTTGACACGAGTCTAGCGCGATATTTATTTACCTTTATTTGAAACTACATACAAGTTAATAGAAAGTCTCTTTGACGATAAGCATCACTTTTTTCGGACTACATTGATAGTTACAAAACAATTTAATGCTTTAATTTTTTTTTGTTATTTACATCTAACTACAGCGGAATTGAGGGACAATTTTGGATAGTATTTATTTAGCGTTTTAAAACTGTCCTAACGATCAATATTGCCATATATTTCACACAATGCGGACAACGTTTCATATTCGCGGAAATCAAGTAAATAATTGAAAATACAAGACAATAACAAACTCAAAATGCTATGTAATTGAGCAGTGCAGTCTGAAAAACTTTATTTCCCAGTAGCGCACAAACGAGCCCGAAGTCAGCTTAGTTTTACTTTCCAACCAAGGGGAAAAACTAGACCTTATTTTTTTGGGATTAGATTGATTTCTTCACGATGTTTTCCTTCACCGAAAAGCCACTGTTTCATATCAAATGATATTGCCAATCTTAGTAACGAACTAGGGAATAATTATCGCAACACGTGTTTCGTTATTGCCAAGAAATAGTTAATCAACGAGTAGTTAATTTAGATGAACGAGTAATAGATTTTATTAGTGAGGTAACTTTTAAGACTTCGGTAGATCTAAGTTGTAATGAATTTTAAAGCTTTGAAATGGCTTTGAAGTAGTAATTACGGTAATTAATATTAGCTAACGAAGTAATACAATATACTCGTAGTCGATGAGAAAGTTATGTTTACTTACAGTTTGACGACGTGTTTGTTTGATGTTTTCTTCTAGAACAAGGAATTATGTTTTTTTTCTTTGTATTAATAATCAGGTTTAATTATTTTAAGTAGGTTAAGTACCTACATCATTGTAATAAGCTTGCTTTAATAACTCAACAGTCAGTCATGTTTCTGGCAAAAAAATATTGACTGTTGAATTTGTTTCGGCGTTTCTTCTTGACAATGGTCTTCATTTTCAGAAACCCTGGTAGAATTTTGACTTATCTTAGTGCCATTGCGGCCTACTTGCAGAAAATTTATTTCTGTCGTCCACTGCACAAATAAAGGGATGTCACAAAATGTCTTAGATAGCAGGCAGGTTATATGTTATGCATCAATTGTCATTAAACCTACCCTACCAACCTCATAGTATGCAATTGCATACTCTGTACCGTACGTAGGTACACATACGTGAAATAAGTCTTCCATAAAAAGAAAACAAATAGTCCAAGAGCCGACACAAAAAGTAATAAGTAATTAAACAAGGCCACAAGAGACGTTTTCCCCCGAGGGAACAAGGGCGGATGTGACGCGGGTTCACTTATGACTTGTGTCGTTTTGTGTATGTGCAATATTTGTGTCCCCTACGGCTGCGCGGGGCAGATAAGCCTGCGTAAGTAGACGACAGCATGGCGGTTTACAAAATAAAAACAGACATGTTTTTTCAGTGTTTTTAAGACTGATGTGTAGGTAAAGTAACTTTTAAAGTGGAATAGTTATTTACGATACTGTCGTGCCAAAAATAGGAAATTCGCAACAACACGCAAAAACGACCGAAGGGAGTGTTTTAAATCGACACGAGTTACGAATTACCTAATCGCACGTGTATCGTACAACGTTTTACTGTACATATGGCTCTTTAAAGTTTCGACATATGCACGGAAAGTGCTCTTTTCCGCACTAGTGCGGGAAAATAGCACCATATGTATGTCAAAATTATTTTTCATCTTTCGTACTCTGAAAGTAAGTCATTGTTTATCTAACGGATTGAAAGTGAGGCACGTCGCCCCTAGGGCTGAAAAAAGTTATGACAGAGACCTGTAAGTACAGCCACAGTTTCTAAAAAAAGTGTTGATTTTTGAAACTTGTTGACAATCATGAGTAATTTTTTTTTAATATTGCCCGTAAATTAATTCTTGTATGACTATTATTGGTAAGTATTTGAAGACTATTGAATATGTTTTGAGTGTTCGTAATTTAAAGTAACCGCCTCAGAACCGCGTCCTAAAGTTAAAATAAGCTAAACCTAAAACCTATAATGTCACAAAGTGGTGTTGATTTTTGATGCTTGTTGATAATTATGATGGTTTCAATTCCTTATTACTATATGGTATATGGTATGGGGTTCTATAGAATCTGGCTGATTTAGAAAATATTTATTTCATTTCAGCCTCGAACTATTCGAATGGGTGGCTTTCAACCCTCGGTTAACAATTAACTATTTTTTTTTTTATGTGCATGTATGTGTTGTTGTCATTAATAAATGTTATTCTATTCTATTCTATTCTAAAATATAAAAAAAGTATCAATTTCAATTCAGAGAAATACTTTTTTAAATTAACTAATGTGCGCACACATAAACTCCTTGGTACGCAAACAATTAAAATAAGTATTTATTTATTATTAAAACAACCAAGATGGTCATGACTCATGACGTCAAATGTTTAATGTACTTAACAAACCTCTCTTGAAGTATAATACCTCTGTTTAGTCCAAAGTACTTAAGTATTACGTTTTTTTTTACAATAGGTGGTAAAAAGGTAACTCCCTCGAAGCTAGTCCTCTGTTAGTCCGAAATAAGAATTGCGTTACGCAATTCTGAATGGCTGAGCTCTAACCTTTACAATAGGTATTCACCGTTGACATTTGCACTTCAGTTCAATGATCTATCGATCTAGCTCAAAAAACTGATAAAGAAGACCTATTACAAAACACAACGGTACCGGTATCACATAAACTAGAAAAAAAGTAAAAAAATAACAACGCTCCCGGCCTACCCGAAAAACAGTCGGTCATTCTTTATTATTCTGTAAAATTTAACGCAATAGTCACTTTAATAGATTCCATGGCAACAATACCTATAGTTGCATAGAAGGTATACATTAAATATAGTTAAAAAGTACCTTTATGGTCGCTTTATACGATTATGAGCGGTGTTTGCTTCAAACGAAAATGGCTATAAAAATGTTCGAAACTACTGCGCGGTTGTGCTGTTTTTCCTGTGAAGTGCTAGACTGCGGGTTCAGCAGCCAATAGCAAGTTACGGTTCTTTAATTACTCCATCTGTTACAAAAAGTTGAAACAAAAAATGGCTTTTAAAGGGGAAACTGGTCTATGTAAGGAGCGGGGCGAATCGCTGTAAATTGATTGCGGGCATATGTTGTTACGATATCTTTCAAAAGTCATCTCTCTTCCAGTTTGAACTTTAGTGGGTCGAAATAAAGTTGCAGTTGGCACGAAGTTGAGATGCGGCATCGTGTAAGTTGCCGGATTATGTAATTTTCGTGTGAAGCGAACGCGTGAATAATGTGGTATATATTTAACTGATGACTTGGTACTTTCTTTGACGTGATCTTTGACTATGTAATTGACTTCTATGCACATAGTGTGGAGGAAAAGGTAATCGTGTCGATTTTATAACTGTAAAAAACGAATACATCCTTGAAAGTAATGGCAGAGAAGACAAATATTGGAATTTGGAATATGGGAAAATCATCGTCGCTTGAGCCTCTTTAAATCAGCGTAGCTGTGCAGTAACTGGAGACATGAAGTACTTATTATGTAGGTGCGTATTGCCTTTGTATCTCTGTAATTAATATTTAACACAAAATCCTTACAGTGAGGTGTTATGATCGCACATCTTAGGGTGGGCACCAAACCGTCTGTAATCGTAAGCGGCGTTCGTTAAAATCTGAATGTATTTATGGAAAGTTATTTATGACAGCTGCCGGCGCTATATTTGACGTTGATCGGCCTGTAATCGTAAGTTGGCACTCGCCCTTAGCATTTGTAAGGTGATTAAGGCCAGTTCCAGCTTTCGCGGCGCGGAGTCGGTACGGTATCAGCAAGCTGTCAGTATCAATCATCAGGCTTTTTGAAATCAACCGAGTAGTTCCAGAGATTACCCCTATATATAAACAGTACCAACTAACAAAGCTATATTACCTCGTATTTATTAAGCAACTAAAAAAAGAACTTACGTGTTAGTAGAAGTTCAAGTAAATTATGGTATTAGTTTAAACGTTTACTTGGGATTTGCTGAGCTCATCCACATAGAATCACCATCAAAATCCATATTTTTCACCAAATACTAACCCTGCCTACCCCTCTAAAGTTAAAGGCGTGAATGTACACTCGTACTCAAACGTAGGTAATCGTAAAGCCATTATGGTAACCTGAGACACGTCGCCATAGGGAGCACCCCTGTTAATTAATATTAACAGAGCGTTCGACGCGATGGGGAAGGTGCATCAGACTAAACAAATAGAGGTGGATAGGGGGGCAGAGGGCAGCGAGCGTGTTGGCGAACATGTTAGAGGAAAAAAACGGGGAGCCCCGGTAGAATGATCCCACGGAAAGTAAATAGAATTCAGTACAGAAGCAGCTATGCAAATAATAGGCTCGAAATTATCTAGACAGTTCTAATCCTCTCGGCATTAGAGTCATGTGAAGGTCATTCCGAGCATTTTGCCCGCTTAGCTACTGCTGCTGTACCATATTGGAGAATAATTTATCCAGTTGTGACGCTGATGCCTGACGCCTGCCTGCCTCTCGACTGCCTTATAATGACTACGGTGTATCAGACTCAAAACAAATAGAAGGTATTATAGCAGCGGCTAGGATCCAAGCATGTTGGCGAACATATTGGACAAGGAATCTCGCTCTTGGTGGTGTTGCAGACTTCTGAGGAGCTCAATTATTTAAAGCAGCGTCGTTAACCTACTTATGTTTACTCATAAGTATCTTATTATTCCAAAGAAGACGTTAGGTCAAGAGTACCCGACACTGACGAGCATGTATAACAGATGTCATGAAAGTGAATTTCAATGATGAGGTTTGTCAAGATAGCAAGTGGAAATCCGTGATCCCTGCCTACTCTTTCGGGAAACCGTGATCATTACATGTTATACATGTTAGGGAAACTCTTACTTTCGTTCCCCATCCGCCTTCCCCGTGTGTCCCCTAAGTCCAGCAACTTTCGCCGCCATTGTACACCTACCCGAAGCGACATTTCGATTGATTCCGCAAACAAAACCGTTTTGTTCGCCGATTTATTAGTGTTGTGTGTACAATACGCCGCCGACCAACTAGCATGCACCTTATCCAGTTGCAATAGGGGTGATTTTAGCGTGTGAGAGAGCTGTTTTAAAGTTTGTGATAGGATATTGACAGGTGGACAGATGTAGGGGGTTATTACGGTCTCTAGAGTGTACTATTGTTTTTATTGACAATAAGTGAGTTAATTTGGAGTGGGTTTGATATCCTGTTATTATGCTGTCTTGTTTGTGAATTATTATTCGCTTTAATAATCTACTGCAGTTTGATTACTTACTTTTTATTATTAAAACAGAAGTGACAGAGATTTTTATTTTTACTAAACGGGACATCATCGCTCTTAATCAGACTCTCTATGTTGCGACACATCCGAAACGACGAGCAACGTAAAAGAAGTAAATAAAGTAAATTTTACACACGATTCAATCCCGTTTAGTAAAAATTATGTGTGAATATCGTGCATGTTTAAATAAATAAAGCTGTGATGGAGTTTTTTTCTTATTGATTTGGACTGTAATTGTCTGGACAAATCAGTGGTTATCTTAGGGGACGGTATCTGGTTTTAGGGGAGGTAGGTACCTAATCTGCGCTGGGCTTTATGGTGGGACCAGAGAACCCACGTCGGTCCACATTTCACACTTAATATCAAAAATCAACTCTGCCCACGGAGTTTTCAAATACTTACATTGTTCTTATACCATCCAAATGACAAATGTCCTACAATTTGCATACCTAGTGGTTAGAGCTCCCGTTGCACGAAACCCTACCTCACAAGGTGGCAGATCAGAAATGCAATATAGTGATAGATACTACTTACTTAAACGCTGGCAGGTTTCAAGATCAGCCATGTTAATGGGGTCAATACCATGGCTGATCTTCAAACCTGCCAGCGTTTGGGCAGGCAACCCATGCGGGTTGTTATCTACAAATGTGTCCCTTTCGATGAGTAAACGTTTCGATCTGCCACCGAATGCTGTAATAGTAGAAACGAAAAAAAAAATTCTAAGTACCAGGATATGGTATGGCAACCAACAAAAATCCAGTGTTCCTAAGTAGTATCTATCACTATATTGCATTTCTGATCTGCCACCTTGTGAGGTAGGGTTTCGTGCAACGGGAGCTCTAACCATAGTGCGTAATTCTTAAACAAAGTACAATCGACAGCATATATAAGTATACATTTTTCTGCTTGTCACAAAGGGATCACGTGCCAAATTGTAAGCTGCGCATTTGTCGTTCACTGTACAAACTCAACAAAATGGCGAGAACCGTGAACAAAGCATTTCTCGCCCATCCGTCAAAGCGAAGAACAAATTCTTCTAACAAACATCCGTTCACCGAAAGAGGTCCATGAATAAAACATTATTTGTATTTTTGTATGGGACAATAGTGTACTTTTACGTAAGCGCGGCTTTGTCACCCTACTCTGCGAATGGCAACTGTTACTGACTGTTTTCCAATAGGACGGTGACAACCTTTTTGTCAAGAGCCGGGACAGTCTCAGGTTGTTGGATTATACTTACGTTTGCAATCGTTTTAGTATTCCACGTATTTGAATGTATCCGTTATTTATGTGGTGCTAAATTCCGAAAGCGCAAATATCAATATGATTTCAAAGTAGTGTTAATTCGTCAGTAGCGCGTCTGCGAAGTTGGTCGGTATAGGGAAAAAAACCTAGTTTCTACTGTGGATGTGATGCTGAATCTTATGCTAATAGATATTAACAAAGAAAACTAGGGTACATCCTAAAAAAATGGTTTTTAACGCTGAATAATTACATATAATTTAAGTAAGTAATTACATTTTTTGTTGTTGTTGTTTCCATTATTTACAGATTACAATCAGCAGTTCCGAATTCCCCGGCTTTATATTTTTCTCCTCTCAGCTCGTATAAAAACATTCAAACTCCAATCGAACACGCTTTAATAGTTTAGGGTAATGTAGTAAATTGCCTTGGTTCTACAATATCCACTAAACACTGAGTTTTCAGTATTCACACAACCTAGAGCACACGCGCCAATCCACACAGAATAAAAAAATAGAAAATGCCACCGTCACTGGCAGAATGAGTTTAATTTTCTATCACTGTCTCACACTGGCCAGTGTGACACAGTGTCGCAAATAAGAACAAACCTGCACCGCAGACGGTAGCTGGAAAACGGCCAGTATTCCTTCACCAACGCTCACCACGCATCTGTATAGTAAAACCAGTATACGTGTGATCAGCGACTGCGTAGTTTTTATAGAACTCGGGATCAAGATATGTTTGGGTTGAGTTGTCGAGTTAAAGTGTTTTTTGAATACATAGCCAGGTTTTTAAGGTTTTGGCTGTTGATTAATTCGGTGGCCAGTCCCCTGCTGTGTCGTCGGTTGATTGCGTTCACTTTTTTTTGTTGGACCGTTTTTTGTCGGTATAAAATTTTCAAAAGCTCTCAAGGCATACTTTAAGGCCGGAGTTACAGACTCTTTTCTTATGAGAATACTGGTGAAGTTAGTGCTGTGCTGATTCATCCTCAGAATCAGAATCAGAATCAGAAATAATGTTTATTGTAGAACATAGAACCTAGAGGGATAGGTGTAATGAAATTTAATTTTAACTAAAAAAGTATCTGATTTTATTCTGATTCTGATTCTATATATGTAGCCATAGTACAAGCTTTGCTTTGTTTGAGACTAGGTCGATTAGTGTAAGATTGTCCCTAAAATATTGGTAATATGTAGATAGGTACCTGTAAATAAAGTTAATTGAGTTGAATTTTTTTCGTCTATATATGTATATTCATATAATTTGTTTATTTTATATCCGTACTAGGTTCCGCCCGCGACTTCATCCACGTAGACACGAGATAAAAAAATATCCTATATTTTATTCCAGGCTATAAACCACGTTTGTACAAAATTTCATCCAAATCGGTTGAGCCGTGTGCTTGAGTAACAAACATCTAAACATCCAAACCTTCGCAATTATAATATTAGTAGTATTTTCTCACCCGGCAAATGTGTCATTCTTGGGGTAAACCGGCATCATTCATTTCCTTAAAACGGTCAAGTTGACTTCGACTAATCCCTATTAGCTATATCTTGTTTAAAATTGCGTATTTATTTAGGAAACTCATATTGCTTCGATCATTTAATCACCAATCTCTTCGATACAGCTGTAGGTATTGTCAGTAATCACCACCAAAACCGCGTTAGCGCATTTTGTTTCCATAAACAGCACAAATGGACGGACCCTAACATTAAGGGATCCAAAAACTATAAACAACTCCAAATTAAGACGCCTCACTAAATAAATATCTTGCAAATTAGCGTTTCCGCGGCTTTTGCATATAAATACTGATATTTGGCGCGAATTTAACCATATTTACTTAAATAACTGCAAGGTGTATTGCAGGGAGTTGGTAGTTTCACACAATTTGTGACAACTACTCTTCGTTTTTTTTATCCCCGACTGTACTTCTCTTTGCACGATGATCAACTTATTGATAAATATAAAGATAAGAAGTTCAATGTTATTTTCAGCCAGCAGCGGAAGTAGGTACCACATGCAACTTACATAATTATCTATTATTTTAAAGAGCGAGCGAAGCGAACGAAGCTCTCCGCTTGAAAAAAAAATGTATGTCCGTTCCCAACCGTCAAACCAAAGTCTCATTTCTCAACCGGTTCTCGTGAAATTTTGTGGCCAGGTTTAATAATTATATACAATTATTAGATGGATTCAGTTTTTCGAAATTAAAAAATAAATAAAAAGAGAGTAGCGAGTTCCACAGCTGTCAGAGCCACTAGTAAAAAAGACAGTAAAAGCTTGTGTTGTTCATTTTAAGCACTTGTCCCGCTTAAGCGCTTTTGCTGCTGACTTACCAACGCAGAAAAACTAGGCACTATAGGCTATTATTTTATTGTTGAAGCGGTACAAAATTAAAAAGCTGCCGTAACGTATTTGAAATGCAAGCTCAATAAAAATCAAGAAACAGGTAAAAATTATAAGAAGATATTTGTTTCAATCTACAAGTCCAACAGGTACTTGAGACATTCAAAATTATTAAAAACTAGCGTCCGCCTGCGAGTTAGCCTGCGTGAACCGGGGATAAAAACTATCGTATATTCTATTTGATTTAAAGATTTTAACCCAAAATCAGTTGAGCCGTTTATGCGTGATTGAGAAACAAAGACGCATCGCATTTATAGTTTTAGTAGGATAGATTATCTCTCTCTTTCTCTCTCTCGCTCTCACGCTTCACCGTGTCAGCCAATTCAAATGATATCAATTGTAGATTGCGTTATGTATTTTACACATATTCATTATATTTACCAAGACATCTCGTAACTAATTAAACGAAATCATTCAAACACAAATCCCGCTCCAAGAGCTGAATGGTCAATTTGCAATCAAATGAGCCCCTTTTCAACGCTGGGAGCAATCTCAGGTGCTTTCCATCACAATGGGACCTTATCTCATGATAAGATCACGGGTAAAGGATTCATGTATAAGACAATGGCTTTCGTAGGTATTGATGGCTATTAACTTCAGATATAAAGCTACTTGGAAAATCTTCAAAAGTTGTAAATTTCAAGAAAAAATCCTTCAAATTAACCGACTATAATAAGCATTAAATCAAAGCACTATTTAAGCCAACTGATTTATCTGCAATAATACACGGTGATTCTTTATTCGTGATCAGGCACCAATTTTTCTAATATTTACCCGTACAGTTATTGATGCCAAACACGATTAACTCATCAAACGATTTTTTTTCGAATAAAACTGAATTAGAATGTACTTTTTAACTAAAAACCATTGTCACCCTAACGGTAGTTTAAATGTAGGAAACAACCTCCATGAAACATTCGCTTCGTAAACTAACCTCATAACCCTTTTGTCCAGTTAATCAATTAAGAATTATAATTATAAACCGTCAATTGTCACACGCGTGAAAAGTAGATGTTAGTTAGAGTTTATTGACGTAACGTATATTTCTATCCCTATCTTTCCCGCCAAAGCTCAGATATGGGGTGACCATGATCAGTGGATATGCGTGTTAACATCATTACAGGTTAATGAAGTAAACAGTGTTGTAATTGCATGAGACCCCGTCCATTGAAATCTGTTTTGGCTGTTTATGAATATTTTCGGCTCCTGATCTCGGATTAAAAGCTATCGGCGGCGGCGGTCATGGATTCGAATCCCGGCTCGTCTCGGAGTTGAGTGAGTCTCGGAACTTATGTAAGGCATATTTACCTTGGAAGGACGTAAGGAAAACATTGTGAGGAAACCGGTCTAATCGCAATAAGGTCTAGTTTTCCCTCTGGGTTGAAAGGTCAGATGGCAGTGGCTTTCGTAAAACTAGTACCTATGCTAAATCTTGGGTTTAGGTGTCAAAGCGGACCCCGGGCTTTAGGGGCATTTCCGGGAATAGCGCTAGGAGGATGTTGATGACCTCTATTTTTATCTGTCGAAGCAAAGTCCTGGAGGCTGCGATACTTATTCACTATCCAAAAAACTACATACCCAGCCTCTTGGAGATCTCAGAGTTATGCATCTTCGGGTTGTCCTGCGCGATCTTCCTGCGCTGCAGCCGGCTCCACACCATGAACGCATTCATGGGCCGCTTGATGTGCTCCTCGGGAGACTTCTTCTGCATCATGGGCATGGAGCTGATGGAGCCCATGGACATGCTCATGGGGAAACCCATGGAGCCGCCGAAGCTGGCGCGGTCGCACATGGCGCCAGCGGCACTGGGGAGAAAGAGACGGGGTGTCAGTTCAATTTTGTGAGGCAGGGCACTGTGGAGTGTCATCCCGCTCGAATTTGGAGCAGCCCAACTGGGCAAGTACCTTGCAGAAGACATAGCCGAAGTGTAAGGCCTGAGTGGACGCCCCGCTCAGAGCGGGGCGTCGAGTGTCCATATAAATTACGTTTGATTTATATGGACGCTGCACGCTCCCACCCACGTCCACTCATCAGGCCTTACACTTAGGCACTGGTCCCACCACCGGCTTTTAGTTAAGTGCATGTTAGCTGCCCGGTTAAGACGATGGGTTTTATAGTCACCTTATATGGCCTAAATGTAAGTACTGAAGAGGCAGTAAAAAGAATTTTTTTTGCTACTAGGCTTGATCGTCCATTGTTTGTTTTTTGCTGGATTAAGTACAACCCGTTTACCAAAAGATTGGACCTCGCTGGAACCGACCGTCGTCGATGATCGACGCCAGCCCCCCTATTCTGTAACTTGTTTTAAGCTCACCTCAACGCTCACGCACAATTATATCTTGACACCGCGATGCGTAGTAACTAAGCGTAGGCAGAGGTCTAGTTTCGTGACGGGTGACCGGCCGGGTGAGCCGCTTTAGCATGAATAACAGCTCTAGTGCAAAGTTGTAGCCAACGGGTTGTAGGTATAACATCGCCACTACTTAAACTAGGTAAGTATTCAGTTAATAATCGGTTTGCGTATTGACTGTAGGCAATAATAGTACATAACGTAACTAGGGCGGTGAATTCGTGAATGCCCCAGAGCGCAGGTGTTTGTGGCCCGAACCGAAGGTGAGGGTCATAAATATGCGCTCTGGGGCTTTACGAATTACCGCCCGTGTTGAGTACAAAACTTTACGTCTTCACCTGGCCACAATGCGAGTTTTCCCGTACGCGCAGCGTGCAGGAAAACTCGCATTATGGCCAGTTGTGACTTAAAATATCTTACAGCTACTTATCTTTTATTTCACAAACCAAGAAATCGTTGACTGGTTAAGAGAAATCTAAATGACGCCTCAGGGCGGGTGTAATTCTATTATTATTATTATGCCGGAAAAAAAAATTGAAGGTGCAATAATAACATAAAACAAAACTTAACTTATTAAGGACAAAAACATTATCATCATGAAATGAGGACTAAAGGGCTTGCACTTAGTTTTTATGTCACGGAGAAATCCAGATACATTTATCATCTGTTTGTCTCTAAATGATTTTCAGTTTAGAACCCGGTCATTTCGTAACAGCTAACAGCTGGGCTTGCGAGCGAATTACTTTTCAACATGCATCTCACCACAGCAATAAACAAGTACAATATTTACACAAACTTCGCATTTCGTCCAGCTTCATTAAAACCACTAACAAACCTCCAAATAGAACTAAACTCAATCCGCAGTCAAAAAAGGTTTATAAACGTCCGAAACGCTCTCTTTTGGGACCTTTTTCCGCGCACGTATTGTACAACAAAACCGCATTTCTGCACGTAATTACCCCTCAAATTTGCATTAACATCCAACAAATTACCGCAGACGACTAAATTAATGTTCTATTTTCTATCCCGCCCTAATAGATATGGTATAATTTGTCAGCGGGTGTAAAATGGGTGACGGTTTTTGCGAGTCACTTGCACTTACCGGCAGTATTTATTTCGGTGATTATTGATTTTTCGAGTATTACCTATGTCGACCCTCGTAGCTACCCTGACGCTGAATTAGATTGTTTATTAATCTAGTTTGTCTACTATTCAACGTTGATCGGTCTGTAATCGTATTACTGTAAATATTTATTGTAAAAATTCAGACAAAATAAATTAAGTATACATGTAAAAGCTACAACACAAATAAAATAAAAATATAGGTAGGTACACATACTATGCTTATGTGTTACACGAAATAAATGATCTTTTATTACACATACTATAGATAAACATATATTATATATACTTACTTTTAGTTCTTTTTTTTTAGTTTATCATGTCAAATGGTATAACTAAATAATGTAATTATGTAATTATTATACCAAAAGTAACACTTGTGTTATATGAATAAATAAATAGTAATCGCAAGTTGGTCTCGTCCTAAACCAAGTTAAGAATATGTATTACAACTGGTACAAGTCTACAACATTCTCCAAGAACGTAATAAAACCCATACCCGGAATGTACTAGACAGCACAATAAAATACTTTGCGACGTCATAAATCCATACTAATTGTCGCGAAATACCTTCCCGAGGGTCTTGAGATGAGCCAATTAAAAACAAGTTCGAATCCGGCCCCCAGTATCATATTAATATTTTCCACCTTTATGCGCTCCGTAATTGTCGCAAGTATTAAAAGTTGCAATTTGCCGAATAAAGACACAAGTCGCATCATCGACAATCTAAATGTAACTATTACCACATAGCAATAAGGTTGAAAATTAAATTAAAGCATTTTGGAATGAGTGTTTATTTTTTTGTAATTTGAACACGTGGATTATCGTATCGTGTGCTGGGAGATATTAATTTTTAACATAGGGATAACGAGTTTGGCACAATTATTGAGAATGAGTATGGTAATGTGTTTTGGCCGATGTGACATAAATAAAACATGTTTTGATTCAATGTAATTATGTATTAAATAGGTGCTCAATACACGCATTACACGTGTCACGACTAGGCGGTATTGTGATTCGTTATTTTGAAAAAAGACCTTGATTTATAATTGTTATGACTTCTGTATTATTCAATCAGGGTACTTAAGTAGGTACATATGGACGACAACATCAACACGCGACGGCAGAGCTACGCATCGCGTCATACGGAGATTATACGTAAGAGAAATATGTGATTATTTATAAAGACTTAGATTGTTTAGAGTAAATAAAGAACCCAGTAGTTAGAATCCCCATAGTAATTATTTATATAAAACACCCTCTCATAGCATTCATTTGATATTGTAAACATTAAAGTAAAATCCCAGTACAAATTGTATTAGAAAGAGAGAGGAGATGTTGCCTATGCGCGAGCGCAGCGCGGACTGGCCGCCATGGAGGGGAGGGGTGTATCGCGCCAACATGACCGTAACGAGAGCCGCGGCCACCGAGCCTGAATTAGAACTTAGTACGGCGCATTTTCACTTTGCAATTAACATGTTTACGTTTATACCTTTACAACGGCTCATCGTATCAGAATGATTTATATATTGTTAGAAAGCTAATTAAAAGTTCTATTAAATGTTTAAACTTACAAATAACTAAACTCAGTAGGTTCAGCGCAAATGATGAATAAGTGTTAAGAAAGGGACCGAATTACGGTTTGCCCGATTTCCATGTACGATTATTCATCATCATCATCATCATCATCAGCCTATATACGTCCCACTGCTGGGCACAGGCCTCCTCTCACGTATGAGAGGGAACGGGCAGTAGGTAGTCCCCACGCTGGCCCAGTGCGGATTGGGGACTTCACATACACCTTTGAATTTCTTCGCAGATGTATGCAGGTTTCCTCACGATGTTTTTCCTTCACCGAAAAGCTAACGGTAAATATGAAATCATATTCCGTACGTAAGTTCCGAAAAACTCATTGGTACGAGCCGGGATTCGAACCCACGACCGCCGTTTGACAGCCGCATGCCTGAACCACTGGGCTACCGTAGCTGTTACGGGCTACGATTATTCAGATAAGAAAATATTTACGAACCCTACTGTACTTATAAGATCTCAAGCCATATTAGAACTTTGTAAATCAGCTTAGTCTTCCGCCCATTAATATGTATAACATCCCAATAACGTCTTGCAATGTAAATTAGTCAAGTCAAAGTGGGCGTAACCTTTATTGTCTCACTCAGCACGTCTTGCTCACCCACTAGCAGGTATAAATAGCAGGTACGGCCCGGAGCAAATCAGTGAGTCCTTAAAATGGCGGTGAGAGTGGAGACTCCCAAAAAGAGGACCCACCTCTCACAGTGCCACAACTGCCAGCGGTTTGGCCACGGCGCCCGTGGCTGCCACTCTCCCCCCCGTTGCGTCAAGTGCGCTGGGGATCACGCGACTCGCGATTGCGAGCGCCCAAAAGGCTGCAAGGACCCGAACGGCATACGGTGCTGCAACTGTTTGGGTCGCAAGCTCCCCCATGGGCACACTGCCAATTATGGGGGATGCCCTTGCCGCCCAAAGAGTCGCGACACCGGGGCAAAGTCGAAGTCCTCGCCTCCCTCTGGGCGCAAGCAAAGCGCGGGCCGGGGTGCTCCCCATAGCACTCCGCAAAACTTCCCCGCCCTTCCGGCCGTAGGGTTAGGAGCCCCTAGGAACCCGCCGCCTTCAGCGGCCGTAGGTCCCCGCCCGGTGCCTTCTGCACCCCAATCCCAGGCGGGCCCCTCTGCATGGGGACCCGCCGCCAGTCAAGCGGGCCGGCCCGCTATGGACCCACTCTATGCGTTTATGCAGTTAGTACAGGTACTCCCACCGGAGGTGGCGAGCGGCCTGTCTACCCACATATTCGCATCAGCTACTCGCTATCTCGCCGCACCAAGCGGCAGCCAGGTTAACGGTGCCTATTAGTATGGATAGTACATCCCAGAAGCTTAAACCTGCTTCGATTACCATTGGCATTTATAATGCCAATGGTCTAAGGGGTATGAAGGACCAGGTGATGAACTTCCTTCGCGATCACTCAGTAGATTTACTTCTGGTCCAAGAGACCTTTTATCGTCCCGGCATTAGAGCCTTTCGCGTCCCTGGATACGTTCAGATTAGAGATGATAGGCAAGATGGTAGGCCATTCGGGGGCACGCTCATTTTCTACAAACGTAACTTACATTGCATAAGTCTCAATCCACCGCCCCTGACTAATATGGAAGTGTCGGTCTGTCGCATCTCGATGGAGGGGCACCCCCCGATATCGATTGCGTCAACCTACCTTTCACCTCAACGAGACTTACTTCTGACTGACCTCAACTCTTTAGCCTCCCTAGGTCCTTCGGTCATCGTGGCCGGGGACCTAAATAGTAAGCATATCAGCTGGGGATGCGTAGCATCCAATCCCAACGGCAATCGGCTTCATCACCTTTTGATCGATAGCCTCCCTTTCGATCTCCTCGCTCCCTTAGAGCCGACTCACTTCCCTCATAACGTAGACCACCGACCTGACATACTCGACATAGCTCTACTAAAGAACGTAGCGTTAACTCTGCGTTCTATAGAAGTGCTACACGAACTAGACTCGGATCATAGGCCAGTCCTCTTGAGACTAGGCCCTCACCCCAATAGTACTCCTCGAACCAGGACACTCGTGGACTGGGACAAGGTACAATCAGGTCTCCTACAGACGGACTCCCCCCTGCTTAGAGATATCCCAGACAATATAACTACAACCGAACAGACAGACCAAGCGATCGATTCTTTCACCAACTACCTCAACGCTGTTCGAAGCGAAGCCTCAAGGGAGGTGTCGGCGGAGGACATCCAAAACCGACCTCTACCTACGGAACTGAGAGAGTTGGTGACAAGGAAAAATCGCGCCATACGTACCTATTCAAATCACCCTTCTGCCGAAAATCGGCAAATCCTGAGGGACTTGTCTAACGAGTCCAAACAGAGGATTGCCGAATTTCGGGAGAACTCGTTCAGGGATCTGATGGGGGAGATAACGCCTAGTCACCTGGCTTACTGGAAACTAGCGAGATCTCTCAAATCCGATGCCGGTTGGACCATCCCTCCCTTGGATCGACCGGATCACTCAACCCCCGCGTTCGAGGACAGTGAGAAAGCCGAATGCCTTGCGAGTAGTTTAGAGTCCCAATGTTCGCCCAACCTCCTCAACACCGACGAAGCCCACATTAGTAGGGTCGATTCCGAGGTGGACAGGAGATCGCGTCTCCCCGTAACTTCACCCATTTTACCGGTGTCGGTTAAGGAAGTCAGTGACCTTGTCAGGCGTCTCCGTATTAGGAAGGCTCCGGGTGCGGATGGTCTATCCAATCGCATCCTGAAACTTCTCCCCGAAACCCTCCTCCTCCTTTTGGTCGGCATCTTCAATGCCGCACTGACCAATGCTCACTTTCCAGCCGCGTGGAAATGTGCAACGGTCATAGGGATAGCGAAGCCCGGCAAACCCCGGACCTCGCCTGCCTCTTATAGGCCGATCAGCTTACTTAGCTCCCTTGGAAAGCTATATGAGCGGATCCTTCTCACGAGAATTCTCAGATTTACGGCTGAGAATAACCTCCTCATCGATGAGCAGTTCGGTTTTAGATCCGGACACTCATGCGTCCAACAGGTGCACCGCGTCACGGAGCACGTGTTGGATGGTTTCTCTCGATTCCAGGGGCTCAAGACCGGTGCGATCTTTCTCGACGTAGCGAAAGCCTTCGACAAGGTCTGGCATAACGGGCTTGTATACAAGTTATACCAGCTCGGAATGCCGGACAGACTCGTACTCACAATACGAGATTTTCTCAGTGACCGAAGCTTTCGATACCGACTGGAGGGAACGTATTCGGACCCACACCCCATCCGGGCCGGAGTCCCGCAAGGCTCCGTGCTCTCTCCCACTCTCTACTCGTTATTCACAAACGACATTCCCAGGCACCCTAAGGTGCAACTGGGGTTGTTTGCGGATGACACCGCGCTCTTTACGACTCATTGTAAGTACGCTACTATCCGGCGATACCTCCAAGAGGCAATCTCCGACCTAGGTCGTTGGTTTAATCTTTGGCGTATCGAAGTCAACCCGGAGAAAAGCACTGCAATAGTCTTTCATCCGTCGGACTGCATTAGTACAGAAAGGCGGGTGGCTCCGATCCAGATGTTTGACCGACCCATCCCCTGGGTCAACGAGGCCAAATATCTTGGAGTGACCCTCGACAGGAGACTGACTTTCCGTAGCCACATCCGTAGGGTACGCAACCGCGCGTTGTTCGTGCTAGGAAGGCTAGGGCCGATGATCAACAAGTTTAGTAAAATGTCACTTAGGAATAAGCTGACACTCTACAAGACTTGTGTTCGTCCAATAATGACATATGCAAGTGTAGCATTCGCTCACGTGCCTATGTCATCGCTCAAGCCGCTTCAGGTCATTCAGAATCGTTTTCTCCGAAGGGCGACTGGTGCCCCGTGGTACCAATCGAACCTCAGCCTGCACCACGACATGGAGATTAGCACCATGTATGGTTTCTTTAAGCAGGCTGCCAGACGTTATTTTGATAACGCTCCCCACCATAGGAATCCGTTAGTTAGGAAGGCTGCTGACTACGTCCCCATCCCTCCCCCCTCTGTCGTTACTCGGCGCTCACTGATTAGGGGCCGCACGGTCCGGCGTCCTAGGCACACTCTCACGGACCCGGACGACGAAATCACAGCGTCCATCGAAAGATGGAACGCTGCGCTTTCGGCGTCCAACACATCGCGTACACTTCAGCGTTCCCGCCGGCGGGGACGTCCACCGCGAGACAACACAGACACATACAGTCCGCTTTCGTCCCGGTACCGCCGCATACCGGGTAGAGTCAGTCCGACGCAAGTCGGGCCTAGCTGAGTTTCTTGCTGGACTCTTCTCAGCTAGGCTAGGTTTTAGCGAACCAGCGATAAAACTCCCAGTAGTTCGATACCACTTACACCCCAGATTCGGTTGATACCGTTCAACCAATCTCACTGGAGCGCAAACTCTTAGAGTATTCCAGTGTACAAACTTCCCCGCGTGGTCGTGCCGGAGGCTTCCCCTGGATTTTCCCCAGGCCACCCTCCAACCACGCAGTTCGACCGCTATATTGGGTCCGTCCTATTATAGCAACAGTCAGGGTCAAAAAAAAAAAAAAAAAAAAGAGCAAATCAGTGTCAGTCGGAGCCTCCTGGAAGTCACAACAAGAAGAAGAAGAAAACTACAAAGTAATAGGAAGTTAGGGACTTGTAATCAAGTCACTTAGGGCAGTGATAGGGCAGTTAGGGAAAAGTAAATAAAAAGTCTATTTCTCGTTATTCCTTCTTTTATTTTGGTAACATCGTTTACCCAAAGTGTCTGAGGACACGGGCGAAGCCCAAACACACCATTCGGGCGCCGAGTGGTAGTACGCGCTGTCCGTACACATAGGGGCGGAGCTCGTCCGTCGCCGACTTGTGTCACGGAGCGTGGTCGACGCACTGTCCGAGCACATAGGGGCGGAGCTCGTCCGTCGCCGACTTGTGTCTCGGCACTAGGTCACTCTTAGGTGACTGTGAGGGGCGAGCATTGCCGCGGCCGGTAGCGCGCGCGCTCACTCGCCCGGCCGACGCCGCCGAGAGCGGACGTCGCTCACAGTACAGTTTATATGGCAAAGATAAAAATAAATAAATAAATATAAGGGAACAATCTTACACAAATCGACCTAGTCCCATAGTAAGCTCAGTAAGGCTTGTGTTATGGGTACTAAACGACGATATATATATAATAGATATAAATACTTAAATAGGTACATAGAAAATATCCATGACTCAGAAACAAATATTCATGCTCATCGCACAAGTGTTTGCCCTTACCGGGATTCGAACCCAGGACCTCTTGCTTCGTAGGCAGGGTCACTACCAACTAGGCTAAAGCGGTCGTCAAAGATATGTATACATTATGCTCTTTTTTACGAAGCAATAAGGAGCAAAAGTGTAAATATTTTTTCGTCGACTGTACTTCACAACACTATAGTTTCTTGTGTGTAGGTACCTTTAAAAGTGACTGTCTTGATATTGTATTAAAGAATGTTCAGAATCATACGTCTACCTATACTCGTAGTAGGATTTACGAATTATTCTAATAAAGCGCACCTACCTACTGGTATAAGATAGTGATTAAACCCAAAAATTTATATTTTAAATAAGCAGTTGAAATATTTTTTTCACGCTTAAACGACTACACCGATTTGGATGCGATTTTGCACGAAGATAGTTTATAGCCTTGATTAAAATACAGAATACTTTACATCCCGGGTCCACGGAGACGAAGTCACGGGCGGACGCTAGTATTATAAATGCGAAAGTTGCGATGATGTTTGAAACCGATTCGGATGAAATTTTGCACGAAGACAGTTTATAACCTGGATTAAAACATAGGGTAGTATTTATGGAAGCTAGTATACTATTTAGCCTGGTATCTCCAATTTAAACGGCTGTCCCCATCGATTGCCGGTAGCCAAGCGACAAATATTGACTCGCAAGCACAAATAACACCCACTCACAAGCCTTCTCGGAACCAAGTAAAACTATCAGCTAAAAGGATTTCACGGTCTTGAAGTTAAAGGCATTGGGATGATCAGGAAAAATAGCCTATGGGTGCCCTGCCCTATTCAATACAAGATTAGATAAATCGTGCGTTAACGACCAAGGAAAATCATTTTGAAAACGATAAGCGTTGGTATTGTTGTTTGATAATTAATAACTTAGAAAAGTTTGTAAACCGCCGCCATTATTATTTCAAAGTTCTCTGAAACGTACCTAAGGAGCATTTCGATCACGTCTGCTTTCAGACAAAAAAAAGCGTTAAAATCGGTCCATTCGTTTATTAGCTACAATGCCACAGATACACAGACACGTCAAACTTATAAGACCCCTTTTTGGGTCGGGGATTTAAAAGCACTCAATGATCGAAATAAGTTAAACTAGTAGGTACAATACTGTTCTTTGATAAACAAATAAACGTAATAATTTGTTCGTTAAAATTCTAATGTTATCGACAGGTCGATCACGTAATGCATTGTACGTATGTTAGGTAGAGATCTGTCACATTTTATATGAAAAAGTGACAGCTAAACTATCCTAACGCACGTCCGAAACGTTACGTGACTACCCCTCTAGCATAAGGTACCTACACTTAATAGAGTTTCTATGTATGTGTTTCTAAGTTTGAGGATACTAAAGTTACACAAGCAAGTTTAACTTACTTCCCTTACGTTTACTGTCTCAAAATATTGCCTTACAAAATTGTTTTTCTTTATGTTATAGGAGGCAAACGAGCAGACGGATCACCTGATGGTAAGCGATATGCTCGGACCTCCAAAACAAGAGCAATTATTCAATAAGTTGAGCAAAGCTTTATCCCATCAAAAACATAAATGTGAAAGGCTGCCAAGTTCGATACTATGGGAATGCTTCGCCTATAAAAGAAGTGAGATCTGAATAAGTACCAAGTTCCATAAAAATACCTCAAATCATAAATAGTTATAGGAATGCACAATTGATTTCCAGCCGTTTTTAAGGTACATTTTGAATAAGTATCACGTTACATAGAAATACCTAAAATTATAATAGTCAGAGAAACGCACACCGGTTTTTTTTAGCAGTTTCCTGATAACATTTATTATTTTCAGTACTTTTTAATGATGTTACTTGGCAAGTTTTCACACACCACACACCTTTTCAATGCAATTAATCGACACCTTTGGACTGCAATGTGTCAAGTATATAATTTTCTATTAAAACTTTTTATTTGATGGAGACAGAAGGTGGTCATGGGAATTCCGTATTTAACCGACGTAACCCCGTTGAGTTTGGGCTCGTTTGAATCGCCTCAATAAGTAGTTGATGGTGGTATACAGAGAAGACCAGACAGCTATAAAAGCTTTAACCAAAAATGGATTATTTGCGACGGAAACTTATTCTTTTAAATCTTAGTGAGACAGTAAATTATATTTTATAAGTAGGTATAGGTATTGATATTGAACGAGTGACAAAATACTTTAAAACAAATATATGCAAAGATTAATGCGCAACATAGAGGCACAGACCAAGAAAAAAAGACAGACGGAGCGTTACGAACAGTCAAGTGAAGCCAAACCACATACAAACAAAACCAAGCTACTTCAAGTTTAGCACACGCTCACGCACACATATACAAACAAAATTGCACAAAACTCTTCAGCACGTGTCGCAATGCTGTCAAGATCAATTTTTTCGAGTTTTGTGCGATTTAATTTGTTTAGCGTGTGCTAAACTTATGGGGCTTGGTTGAAAACCGGTTGGCTTCACTAGACTGTTCGTAACGCTCCGTCTGTATATTTTCTTGGTCTGAGGTATTCAATATAACATTAAAAACTACTTCACCTTATTTCTTGAATTTGCTCTTGTAATGTAAAATCCGATTAGACTTAAAATATTCTAATAAGAAAAATTATGCATGATGTAATTCTTAGATCTTTTCTTTTTACTTAATGTTTGTATTTATGAACCTCCAGGTCTGTTTTTATATAATTTTGTAACTAACCTCTATCTTTTTATGCATGGTATGTGTTCTGAAAAACAAAAATAAAAAAATAAAAAAAATTATACCTGCATGTCGATCACGTAACGCATTGTACGCAGTAGGTAGATCTAACTGTCAAAATTACAGTAAAACTGTCCTAGCGCGCGTACCTACGTAACGTGGTGAAAATGGAGATAGTTTAATAGTCCAGGCAATGAACTGACAATTGGTATGGAAAAAATGACAATTTTGGAAATAATTTATAAGTACTTATTTTTTCTGTGTAACGGATTTACTATCAATTGAATCAACCCAGCGACAGAATACGACAAAATTTCAGACACCAAAAAAACGATAATTTAACTAGCCCCTGAAAAGTCAGAAAAAATAATAATAAATATTTTTGTGTTTGTTTTGGTTCATTAATATTTGCTCTATAATATTCAAGATAAATCTTACAAAAAAAGACAATGCGTGATTCATTTAAATCTACTTAATTACTTTAATAACATTTTAAAATGAAATCAACAAAAAAAAAGCTATTTTAATTTAATGTTCTTCAAAACTGTATTTTGCTTGGAGTATAAGTCCCCAAGACTCCTATAGGGAGACCTCGTTCGGGAGGCTTGGTTTCAATGCACAATTATTAAACTTAAAAACGTGAAACTCTAAATTAAAAACTATTTAGCAAACCTCAACAACATACTAACTAATGGCTTTGTGCAGCTGTAGATCTCGCGCGACTAGATTTTTTGAAAAATATACAAAAACTACTACTAGCGTTAGTATCTCAAAGGAGCCTGGGGTCCTCTTTGACACCTAGATTTGGCATAGGCACTAGTTTTACGAAAGCGACTGCCATCTGACCTTCCAACAGGGAAAACTAGACACCGGTTTCCTCACGATGTTTTCCTTCACCGAAATGCTAACGGTAAATATTCCCCATACATAAGTTCCGAAAAACGTATTGCTACGAGCTAGGATTCGAACCCACGACCTCCGCTTGACAGCCGCATGCCTATAGTCTAAACCACTAGGCTACATGAGCTAAAAAACTCGCTAAGTATATGATTATTATTGAACCTGCACAAAATTTCACGAGAATCGGTTGACAAAGGCGACCTGTAGTGAACAGCCGGGACAGCGGGACATCGGGACACACGAAAGAACTTTACCCAAGCTGAAACAGAGAACTTAGTTCGCTGCGCTCGCTCGTTAAATAATATTAAAAATCCTTTCGTCAAACGAGAGCTAAAACAAATCCATTTGCTAGCAAGTCACAGAAATAACAAGTCTGCTTTGACAAGCAAACACTACCGCATTACGCGCTCCAAATAGGTCGTAAGTCGCGAGTAAAAGAGCACCACTTACGTCCCCTGTCGAAGGTTAGAGAGGGACAGGCAAGCATTACCCAACCAATTAACGAGAGTCTTGTCCGACAGAAAGACGGACTCGTTTGAAATGTCAAAGGCTGTTAGACTGGAATGCGAGCTAGTTGGACAGGCGATATTTTTTTTATCAAGCCGGTGGCAAATTAGCATACGGCCTATTCGATGGGAAACAGACGCTGTAGCCTATCAATCGCTTTTAGGCTAGTTTTTGCATTTACATACTTACTAGTGGCTCTGTAAAGGCTCCCCTACACAATCGACCATCATGGCCGATCACACAGGAGGAACTATGCGTTTAGACGGAGAAAAATATACTTCCATCGCATAACTTGTGTCCTTGTCTTGCGCCCATATAGAGGAGCCATAAGCCGTTATCTCGAGCTAGTCTGTTTTTTAAACTGTGAGTCGACCAAAGAAAAGTAACAACAATAATCGATGAACTTTTTTTTTTTTTTGTTCCCAAGCTGAAGCATAGAACTTCGTTCGCTAGGCTCCCTTCGTTACTAAATTAAGAACTATTACATACTTTACTTACATGTAGGGCACTTTTTGCAAGACACCAGATACACATGCTCTTCCATGAAAATGCATGGCCTACGCGCGTGTACTACGCATCAACGAATTCAATGAGTGAATGACGACCGGTTAGCCTAGTGGGTAGTGACGCTGCCTACGAAGCTGGAGGTCCTGGGTTCGAATCCCGGTAAGGGCAAATATTTGTGTGATGAACATGAATATTTGTTTCTGAGTCATGGATATTTTCTATGTACCTATTTAAGTATTTATATCTATTATATATATCGTCGTTTAGTACCCATAACACAAGCCTTACTGAGCTTACTATGGGACTAGCTCGATTTGTGTAAGATTGTCCCCTTATATTTATTATTATATTAGGTATAATGAGTTGCGCTTAAAGTTTTTTCCAACTAGGTAGTTTTTTTTTTTGAACCTGTTGCTAAAAAAAAAAAACATTGCCGGGAACCCGCCTCTAGCGGGCGCCTACGCCGTAGTCCCTTAACGCTACATACGAACACCACGGTATCGGTTACGAGCGTAGCGCAGTCACTCTTGGCAGTCGAATGTGTTGCTGACCGATTTTTTTATAAAACTGTGATTGGATTTTGAATCTTTACCTAGCACGAGTAGAATTGCTTTTTGAATGAACTTTTTTGATGCAATTTTGTATTATTCAATAATGGGTGAGGACCAAATTCTTGGCCAGTAGTGAGCCTAATTAATTGTTAGTAGTTAAAAAGTTCCGCTGTGACACGAAAATTAACCATACATTTTCTATGGTTAATTTTCGTGTCACAACGGAACTTTTTATCTACTACCAATTAACGACGCTAACTGGGTGAGGACCAAATTCTTGGCCAGTAGTTAGCCTAATTAATTGACAGTAGTTAAAAAGTTCCGTTGTGGCACGAAAATTATCCATACATTTTCTATGGTTAATTTTCGTGTCACAACGGAACTTTTTAACTTCTATCAATTAATGAGGCTAACTACTGGCCAAGAATTTGGTCCTCACCCAACTACTGCAAGAATTTGGTCTTCACCCTAATACGAAATTCTTATACCTATTTGAATTTGAATCAAATATCGTTACTCTGCGAAGTTTCACGATAAGTTTCTAACTAGAACAATAATCCATTAGAAAATCCGCTAAAAAAGAGCAGGTATATTAGTGATAAAGCCACGTACCTATGATATACCTATTAGCTTATATGTATAATATACTAAATGCCTGTTTTGGACGCTCATAACCTATATCTACCTGATTTTATATTACATCATTGCCCATGCCTATAATAATCCTGCACCGCTGTAAAGTGTCTATATTGCCCAATGGTTGACTGGTAAAGAATGCCTTAAGGCAAGTCCGCCAATTGTACTACTATTATATTTGTGCTACTAAATTAATTGACAACAATTAGGCCAAGTTGGTACCTAGAAACAAAACCACATATCACAACAATGCGACACATGATTACAAATTAGTGTGCCCCGGCTAAAACGCACTTGTTCCAAGTGTTCCAACAATCCACATTTTCACACGTCACCTAACCGGCGGAACACACGGTCGCTAATCACCTGTGTTCTCGCCGCCGCAAACAGTGCGTGTGCGCAGCGTGTTAGCGCGAGTGACGTTTGAGCCCAGCGATTTCACTCTTGACATAACCAGACAACCACCTAATCCGTACATTCCGGTGTCAGACTGGCACGCTGCACTAGTAGTAGTAAGTTAAGCGTACTTCGGCGGACTAGGCGGTGCAATGCATCAGTCACATGTGGCGCGCATGTACCGCGTATATTGATGTGTTCACCTGTAATTGGGGTGCATAATCTCACATGTCTTATGTCAGTAACACTAAAGTCTCTGTATAGATATTTTTGAAAGGTTGTCCGTGTAGATATTGGAGAACCCGACTGTAACCTACCTATTAACATTGCAATTATGTCCTACGTAGGTACGTCGTTGGTGTCCCGTATAACAAGTCCTATACTAATATTAACTATATATATGCAAAAGTTTAGTTTGAGAGCTACGGTAGCCCAGTGGTTCAGGCATGCGGCTGTCAAGCGGCGGTCGTGGGTTCGCATCCCGGCTCGTACCAATGAGTTTTTCGGAACTTATGTACGGAATATTTACCGTTAGCTTTTCGGTGAAGGAAAACATCGTGAGGAAACCGGTCTAATCCCAATAAGGTCTAGTTTCCCCTCTGGGTTGGAAGGTCAGATGGCAGTCGCTTTCGTAAAACTAGTGCCTATGCCAAATCTTGGGATTAGGTGTCAAAGCGGACCCCGGGCTCCTTTAGGGGCACAACCGGGAATAACGCTAGGAGGATGATGATATATGCAAAAGTTTGGATGTTTTAATATTTACATGTGTAGATGTTTAGATGACTGTTACTCAATCACGCTTCAAAGGCTCAACCGATTTAGATGACATTTTGCACGAAGAAAAAGTATACAAGTAAGTATAGTAAGTGTATAGTAAGTAAGTGTTTCTTCCCGTGGGTGTTGTAAAAGTCGACTAAGGGACCAGGGTTGAAGTGTGTTGTGGGCAATGGGCTAGCAACCTATCACTGCAATATCGCATTTTGTCGATATTTTATACCCATATTTATGCTAAAAGTGGCGCTGGCACGTTTCATGTGCTCTGCCTACCCCTTTTGGGAATAAAGGCGTGAATGTATGTATGTGTATGAATGTAGTATAGTTTTTATAACACAGACGACTGTCGTGTAATTTTATGTTTACTGTTGCTGTTATGTAGGTATCGTATTGAACATAAAAGTTTGTCATCAAAGTATACTAGGTATTAACAAATCTGGGGCCGTAGACAAGGTTCCAATCGACAAGCGCTAACGCCAATAGAAAATAATAAAATGTATGGGAATGACAGATGTCAACGAAAAGTGTTTCTGTTCATTCTATTGGCGTTATTAGCGCTTGTCGATTGGAACCTTGTCTACGGCCCCTGGTGACTCTGTGAGTTGACTTTTTTTCAAAATACATTTATATTCCATTTTTCGAAAGCTAAAGCAACAAATAAAATCATTTATAGAATTATTAAACTTACACAATTTCACGAGAATCAACTGAGAAATGCGACCTGTAGAAGAGGACAGTGGGACATACGAAATAATAATTTCCCAGGCTGAAACTCGTTCAATAAAGTTACAAGCGTTAAACACCCAATTTTCTGTACTCAACACAATGATTCATTAATTACTTAAAACCATAAAATACCTAGTATTTTTGCCGGTCGATCGCAAAACGCATTGTAGGCGCGGCGCGTCATATCACTTCTTAACCCCCGACGCAAAGAGGGGTGTTATAAAGTTTAGCGTGTCTGTCTGTGTATCTGTTTATCTGTCTGTGGTATCGTAGCTCCTAAACGGACGGACCCTTTTTCCTTTTAGTTTTTTGTGTCATTGATAATTTTATCCCGAGTGTTCTTAGCCATGTTTCATGAAAATCTGTTCAGTCGTTTTTGAGATATTGGACTTTGAATTGAAAATGACGGGGGTTTCTCAACTTTTCTAAGTTGTAGTTATACCTAGTGGAAAAATGACAGTTAAATTGTCCTAACGCGCGTTAGGCAGATTAACAGTATTCCATACATACATACATTCACGCCTTTATTCTCAAAATGGGTAGGCAGAGCACATGAAACGTGTGTTCCAGCGCCACTTTTAGCATAAATGTGGGTATAAAAGATCGACTAAATGTGATATTGCAGTGATAGGTTGCTAGCCCATCGCCCACAACACACTTCAACCCTGGTCCCTTAGTCGACTTTTACGACACCCACGGGAAGAAAAGGGTGGTGAAATTCTAACCCGCCACCACACGGGTAACTGTATTCCTTCCATATAAAAAATACATTTAGATATACCTGACGTTCGTACAATGCGTAACGTGATAGACTACCTGAAGGTAATGATAAAAATAATAAACTGCAGAACCGAGCCAACATAATCGCATCCACAAAACCAGAAGCCGCATAAACTCGGCCAATTAAACCATTGTTTTACCGCCCGAACAACACAATTCGAGCGCCATTTTTAAAATAAGAACGAAGTTGCCAGCATAAAAAACGAATCGCGCATTTAAGGTCAATAACTCACGTTATTAATTTTATAAATCGTCCGTCGGCCGGCCGCAAAGAGTTACCATTGTAAATGTGTAAAAAAATAAAAAGGTTCTTTATAATGTCGGTCGTAAAGATTGGGTGATTGTGCGTTCATTAGGCGATCGGTAACATACTTGATTGGTTGTAGCTAGGTGGCAAAACCCTGGGTTCCGTTTAGACCACAGAATAAATATAATTACTTACAGAAGGTTCTCTGTTAACAAACCCCCTGTTTAGGAATGCCGAACTAGCCTAAATGTGGCCATCCCTTTCTATCGCATGCAACGCGCTGCGACAGAACGCGTGCGTGCCGTAGCAGCGCTAACATACCCCCTTGAACATGTGGGTACTTGCAGCGGCGCGACCAGATCACGGAGTGATGCGTCTCTGGTTACGGTTCAGTGGGTTCCTGTATTAGACCATCACAGGTCGGCCTGCGAGCTGTGTCGCGACGGGATAGGTTATGGTGCAGTCTCGTTCTAATTAGAAGGTCCAAAGGACGGAGGAAGGGGGAGGAAGAGGACGAAGGAGGAGGTCTTTTCAAGTGTTCAGGTTTTGGTGGTTTCCAAATGTCTTGGCACCTTCAACCTTAATACATAGGTACAGAGGTAAAAAACAGGGTGACATTATTTTAAGGTGCAAAAAACTGGGACGTTTACCTCACCTGCTTGCTCCCCAACAAACCGAATGCGTAGTCGAAAGGGGTGAATTTGTCTACCCCTGTCACCCAACTTTGGATAAATCAGGAATATTTGACTGGGATCCAATATAATTTCAATAATTTTAAATGAGAGACATTGCAATACCTACTACTAACTACACGGACGGAGTGACATTGAATACGTGAGATTTAACCGTGTAATTAAAATAGTATGATAACTTCTAGTAGGTAGGTAATTTTAAGTGTCGTGTACAGGAATCACATATGTTTAGTTTTAAAAGGATCTTTATCTATAAGTACCTACTATACTTATCTTAGTAGGTATTAAAAAGAGGTTAAGTTTGTGAGTAGTAGCTTTATGAGTGTTGTTTTAGAAGTTTCTACAGTAGAGGGGTAGGTAATCTCCGTAATATAATTATATGATTCCAAAAAATCTTTCTTTCTGTGTTTAGAATGGATTCTTTCGATGGTCATAGGCTCTATTTTATCATTCGGTTTCAATTACTTTATTTATTAAGGTAGAAGTTACTAAATTGCATTACACAAATATCTTCTCCATATCCTAAGATTTAAAAAATGGGTTGTAGGAAAGGTCACGGGAGTCCGCTGGGCACGGATGGTGCACCGGCCATTGTGGCACTCTTTGGGGCCTATGTCCAGCAGTGGACGTCTTTCGGCTGATATGATGATTATGATGATCATTACCTACATGTTTAGGAAGCCTAGTTATGAAATGTAAGACTAGGAATACCTATACAAGGGTAGGCAGATAAAAATGTTTGAACCTACGTAAGGGATACATGAATTACATTATCATGTAAGTAGTAGGTAGGTAAAAAGGTAGGTAGTACCTACGGTAGGTAGGTACCGTACTACTTAGCTACAGTATTAGGTAGTAATAGTAGGTAAAGGTAGAATGATACGGTTCACTTGAACGAGTGTTCACTCGAGTGAATGCTTTCATTTTTCTTTTATATTTTGTTTCACTTTTCGTTCAGACTGGCCACTATGAGTGAAAAATGCAATATGAAACAAGAGAATGAAAAAAAAGTAAACCGTCTGATTCTACCTTAAGCATAACAAACAACCTACCTACAAAGACACTACAAACTCAAGTAGTTTTATTTGTAAAATTGAAACAGTAACGTAGGTAGTTACTTAATATTAATTTACGCGGTTCATTTTTAACTGACACATGACATAAATAGGTACGTAGGTAAGTACTTGAATACGGAATAAATAACACGATTGTTGTTAATTAATTTACATAACAAATATACACTAAACAATATAACATATAACACAAAAAGTTTATATTGTTTTGCTAATCTATGAATAACACAAAATAAATAGTAAAGTAGCCAATTAAAGCCAACAATACTCTGCGGGACTTGCGCAACTTCCAAAACAATTCCAATAAGATTACGGTGGCGGTCAATGCCTGCCGGAACGAAGCAAGACAAATTCATTTTGTTCCCGGTTCAATCACCCTTCCTCTCGACTTCTCCTTATTTAAAACGATACTTATTAGGTACTTACTTACCACTAATGAATAATCATTCAATTTAAAGGGTTATTTATACTGACGACTTGTTTATTTACCTCATAAAGTGACCGCTGGCACGTTGATGTAAGTCCAGCTCCACGTTGTCGCTTTTACGCACCGTTAAAACACCCAGCAGTCCGCCGCACTGCACGAAAACCAAACACTGTTCGAAATTCGAATAAACAAAAAACTTTACTAATATCGCATAATCCGAACCGGTTACCGATCGATTAACTCGATTAGCGTTTTATCGATATTATCGCGTGCGAATCGAACAACCGCCGCGCGCGGCTCTCGGCACAATGGCGACAATCGACAATCGTGCGGCGCGACTGCGGTGACCGCGCTCGCAACAAATCCAGCGATAAACTCGCGCGGCTCGGCCAATCACAGCGCGCCAATACGCCCACGAAAGCGCACCGAGCGCTGTGATTGGCCAAGCAACTGCCATTGCCTTACGGATGTTGTTATGCAGAACGAGACCAACTGTTCGAAATTCGAAATAAGAATTTAAACGTTTTCGAGCCGGGCGTAGCAACGTAAATTGGTTGCGCGCGTGGCGGCCGTGTTCTCTTTCAGTTGTTCTTGTCTTCTTTTTGTTGTTTAAGGTGGCTCGTTGTATGGAGAGGGATATTCGTGCGACGTTCTTGGAATTGTTTCTCCTGAATCGCTCAATGCCCGTTTCAGCCGCCATTATATTGTTCTCAATGGACTAGCTTCACGAATCGATTTGGGAGGCTTCTTCGTAGTTCTTAGTGCTTATATAATTATGTCATAGAACTTGCTATATGCATTTTTTCTAACAATAATAACAAACATCCTCTTGAATGTCAGTCCAATCCAAAGGAATACCTACCTATAAATAATCAATAAATAAAAATCTTAGGTAAAACTGGTAACTAATTTGGTAGTTATACGAGCCGAATTGTTATTTATTTATTTAAATTTAAGGTACTTTTGTATATGAAGACGAGTTCCATGAAGTTGAACGATTGATTAATTGTCCACATTTTCCAGTTAAAACTAAACTTGAAGTCCTTTCGTACGAAATGCAGTACAGATTCAAAATGAGTTTTGAACTGACATGAAAGATTTGTGTGAATTTCAAGGTTCTTAACATTAAATAATTATTAATTATACCTACCAATATTGAAGGTTGATATTTTGATATTTTAAATGAACTGTTGATCAATCAGTGCGATAAGTTCACACTGATTGATCAACAGTATGGAACAATAACAATATGGAAATCTGAATAAAATATGTGACCACTTATACCTACTACATGTTGACACAAGTAACCTCTATAGAGAGATATCGTTTCTTACGTAATGGGCCCGGTGCGAGCAGTTGATTTTAGATCGTTAAAATGTGGTAGGGTGGATGCAACCAACACACTGTGGGAGTGGGTATACTTTGCCTACGCATGTTTGGTACTGTAAAACAATAAACCAATTCTTGAATGTTTTCTGGAAACATTTAAGTTTTCTTTAATAATTATTGCTAAACCAGGTTTAAGTAATTGTTAAATTTTACTATTAATAAAAGTAGCTAAACTCGGCTAGTGAATCCTTAACTCAAAATTATCTGCAGATCCTTTTGATGTCGAATATTATTATAAAGCAGATTTAAGTATTCTAAATAGTATAATAGCGTCTCCTCAAAAGATTTTCTGTAGATCAGCAATTGGTAATTGTAACGGTATACAATTTTGCATTTGAATAAAATATTTTTTTTATTTTCATAATCTCAATGTTATTCTTGAAAATACAAATAATATATCGATTTCCAAGTACAAGGACCGTTAGAATATATTAAGGTCAAGAGGATCACAAGGGTCGCCTGAATATTTACTTGTAAAAAGATTCTCATAACAGATATTGATTAAAAAATAACAAGGAGCCGTAACTTCTTTCACTTGACTACCGTTCGATTGTCGAAATCTTTAGAAATATTAACATATGTCTATCATCCTGGATATGATCCTGGTAATATCAATGCGAATTGCAAATTCGAAATCGATACGAATTTACAAAATGTCATTCGTACATTCAAATTTAAATATCGAACATCGGTATGGCCAGCAATAAATGGAAGGCCGTTTAAAAATTACGTTTATGAATATGGCACAAAGCCGGGATTCGATAATTGAATTGTAACGGTTAAAGGGGCAGCAGGTCGCGCCCCCCGACCTCACACCGCGGCCCACAATGTACCATACGCAAATTAACTGCATACCCATACAATTTTTATTGCCAATAGAAAAATCCTATTCACTAATTCGCGCCGCACAGGTCTTGTGCCACTAAAATAGAAATTTTAAGCGTCGATAAACGATTTTTGCACATGGGGTACGGTGTCATACATATGGAGATTTTGCAACATGCGTACAGGTACTTTAGTTTATTGGGTGCAATGTGTACGTGTAATTCAAATTGAATTGTTGGATTACAACTGAAATCGACAGACCGTTACAAATTCGGTTATTCACAAAGCGATATAAATAAATTAGTAATAGGCAAATTATTCCATTAAAAACTGACATTAAAGTTAAATGCTTTGCAAATTTTGTTTTGTGAACGTATTGAATTACTTATATAGTTTTGTGAATGAACAAGTGATGTACTGTACATAAATTGACAGTATTTATGGATAGTTTGCATAATGTATCTTCACAAGAACTAATATAGTGAAAAAAAACCCATTTTACATATTCCAACAGACAGTGAGATTCCGACTGATCCAGATTTTTATTTTAACATCTGAACAATCTCCATCTATTATATTAAATCAGGTAGTAAAATAAATACTTATAAGTGTAACACATGAACATTCGAAGTGTTCCTCAAGTCTACAATTCGATTATCATAATTTCGAAACCGTACTTATATTAGTTTTAGACGTGTAGCTAGCAGTAAAAAATTTGAAGTTTAAATTAATTCGAATGAATGGACACTCATCAAAAAAATTGATGTATTTATGAAATTGTTAATATCATGCAGGCACTGACATACTTTCCAAACGTTAGGCTCCTGAATGCGAGCTATCGTTATCACCATCGACCGAACACGAACTATTTCCGGGAAAACCTTACCTGGACGAGAACGACGCTTTCATGTTACTTAGTGCCTGAAATCCGCGTAGTTGGGTGTACTTTGCACACAATTTAGTAGCATCCGAGACAGCGGAAATGAAAAGAAATATATCAATTCTGCCCAGATGTACCAAGTCACTAATTCCATTCATACAAAGCGATTCAGCACACTAGCCGCAAATAAATTCAATACACTGACATTACCATATTTACCGTGTACAACCCCCTTTTTTATCAAAAATGTCGAATGCATGGTTTACGACTTTTTTAATTCATCGTATTTGCAATTGCTATGCCAAATGTCGAATATGGTAATAAACCGATTGCCGTACAAATGTTCCATTTTCAAATTTGTACCGCTTTGTGCAAACCTTTGTGCCGCGTGCAAATCCGTTAGATATCATTTTGATGCAAATGCTCGATAAAAAGTAGACGATTTTATATCGATTTCTTCGCTATTGTGTGTGAACGGGCGTGAACGAAGAGAATTGAAGATTTTAATTTGATTGACAATGCATTTGATGTCAGTGTCATGTTTTTATTTATAATAGATGCTACTGTTATCCTTAGTTGTGTTTCCAACCGTTTGGGGAGTCAGAGAAGTTACTATCAATCATGAATTTAATTAAACGATTTAGGTACCTATTTTACGTAATACAGAGGGAGGTTCTACATAAATACCACTGAAATACGTTATCCTATGTATCAAATCAGTAATATGCTTCCCATAGTATCTATTCTAATGTAATAAAGAGGTAATATAATAATACGGTACCCTAGGTTAGGTTTTTATAATGGTTTTATGTTTTATATGTACTGTTTTATATTTTACTTTTTATATCATTATTGTAAAAACCTAACTTAAGATAAATATTAAATAAAGAGATAATAATAATAATAATAATATATTCTTTATTGCACCACAACATAAGAAAAACATGTTACAAGAGTACATAATGTTAGATAAAGGTAACAACAGGCGGTCTTATCGCTTTAGAGCGATCTCTTCCAGACAACCTTATAAAGAGTTTTGTAAGTTTGTGTATAAGGGGTAATCTTCGGAACTATTCATGTGATTTCAAAAACTTTATGACCAGTGTATAGAATGGACCTTTGGAATGGGCATAGCATATTTCGTAACCCTCGTTTACTTTCCGTGTGATACGCAGGCCGCGCGGTCAGCTAGTGTGAGATAAGCACGATACAGACCACCTTGCAAGCTTGAAAACTTAAACTATATAATTTAACCGTTCGTACAAACCGTCGTTGAGCTGCCTGTGTACTTTTGAAAAAGACATACAGCCAGCAGGACAAGCTACGCAGAATAACACGCTAAGAATGATCTAAATCGTTCTTATTATCTTCACATTAGAGTCGTCTTTAAGTCATGTCGAGTTTCGAGCACTGTATCGATTCAAGTCGCGTAACTACCTATCGCTTTACGTGAAGGAAAATGTATGTTATGTAGGTAATCAAGTCTATAATTACGAAAGATAAAACATGCAATGAGTCTAATCAAAACATATTTACACTAATGTGAGAGAACCTCTTATAGTAGAAAACGTAAGTATCATCATCATACTCGTAATCATTATATCAGCCGAAAGACGTCCCCCTGCTGGGCATAGACCTTCCCTTAACGAAAGTTCCTAAATAGTTACCTAACTGTTTTGTTTATACTTACTCAATATATAATATAGGTATATATTGAATATGTTAAGAGCATGGTAAAATATACATAATAATAAGACGTTTGACACAATACATGTGTATTAGGTACTATTGGCACATAAAAAGCTTAGAATAAATCTAAGACTTTCTCAATGGTTGTCTATTGTTTGCCCGCCATTCATATACTATATTACCATTTGCCCGAACTTCGCTTGCCCGAATTTCATTTGCCCGAATGTTTCGTTTACCATAATAGTTAATTGACATACTCTTGTTTACCCGAATATTGGATGTCATAATGATACGAATGCCATACGTATTGGTTTCCAGATTATTGTTTGCAATAATATTATTTAATTGAATATTTAAACGCCATACAAAACATGCACTCGGATTGATCTTTGTTAATTTGCTTGTTTTTCCGCTCTTTTATAAAAAAAATAACCTCGAAGACGAAAGCAGGAGCAAAGCTCCCGCTTCCGTCTTCTAACCTATCCGCGATTCGAGTCGGTTTTGCCACTAAGCCCCTGTTCCCTACTGCCTACGATACAACACTATCTTGGCATTAGGTAATCTCAGAGAAAAGTTCATTTTTACTTAGTGGCAAAACCGACTCGGATCGCGGATAGGTTCGAGGTATTTTTTTTAATATCAGACTCTGCAATACGTACCCACTTTATCACATAAGAATATTATGGATGTTGAGATGGATGACAAATGACATTATGGCATGTGATAGTTATGGATTACAATGATTATGGAAAATGAGATTATAGATATTGATATTATGGAAAACAAAGATTCTGGCATATAATTAATATGGTAAACAATGAGTATGGTATACAAAATTATAGAAAACAACATTATGGCAGTTGAATATTATGGCAGAAAAAAATCGGGCAAATGAAATTCTGGCAAGCAAGAGTTATACCCTTTCTCAATATTAGGTATGTAGTACATTCGATGTCAACGTTTACACTTTTGCACCTTATTCCATTGAATTCGATTGTACATATCTAACTTAGGTAAGGTTCAGTTATGTATAGTTAAATAAAGAGCCCCGCCATGCCTAAAACGTATAGAATATTTGTATTTCATTGTACTTGCGAACGCTTGTAACCATTTTCGGGCGTCGTCAGTAGCAACAGGTTAAGCAAACCGTAAAATCGCCACCGCAAAGATTACATGGTGAATGACGCAAATCTCTGTCACTAATACCTCTTTATTTACATTTCTCACAGTCGATTATCGATTCATTCGATGGACAATCGATAAGTGAACGAGTGAATGGTTCTGTCGTGGAGTGGCTTGCGAATGATGAGCGTGTATGATCGAGTAAGCGTTATTGTTCTTTTAAGGGTTGCATTATGCCGTCCATTTGTGAATGGTCGACTGTTTCGGAGGCGTAGTTGTTTTGAAACAAAACGTTTGGCTTTATTTAAATATCGATACATCGTGGTATTGTTTTATAAGTATTCATTTGTCACCTATATACAGTGCGGTGGTATTTTTTGACCAGTGTAGTGAAGTAGGCATAACTGCTTCTTTATAATAAAAGTAATAATTTTAATATCCACTGGCAGACTATTCACATTGACGTGCTAGGTAATACCAGACTCCGCACAAAATCGGTACTAAATAATGATAATATGAACATTGAAAAAGTGTCGTTTAATAAGTAGGTAGGTACCATCATGGCTTCTCTACATGTCGCTTTTCTCAACCGATTCTCGTGAAATTTTGCGAAGTTCGATAATTAGATAAGACATCGATTCTTTAACAATTACTTACCGATGTCAAAAAAAACAAGACTTGCGCGTTCTAGCTCACAAAGCCAATAAACCATTACCCACACAAATATAAGAATAGAATAGAATAACTTTTTTGTTCATGACAACAACACATACATGCACATAAATCAATATAAAAAAAAATAGAAGACAACATTGCCACGAAACGGTTCCATCTCAGCGTTGTGCTGCTAGCCTGGTGGCCAGCGCTGGCCACACCACAATTAGGTACTACAGATTAAAATGAACAAAGCAGTTGACACAGTAATTACACGGCCGAATATGAATATTAATGCATTAAAGCATTGATTTAAATAAAACAAAAGCCGTAAATTTCAAGCAAAAATAGATAGGTGAATCCTCAAACATATCTTAAAGGCCGGTAACGCACTCACAACACCTCTGGTGTTGCAGGTGTCCATGGGCGGCGGTAATCGCTTACCATCAGGTGATCCGTCTGCTCGTTTGCCTCCTATAACATAAAATAAATAAAATAAATAAATAAATATAAGGGGACGATCTTACACAAATCGACCTAGTCCCATAGTAAGCTCAGTAAGGCGTGTGTTATGGGTACTAGACGACGATATATATATGTATAATAGATATAAATACTTAAATACATAGAAAAAATCCATGACTCAGAAACAAATATTCATGCTCATCACATAAATGTTTGCCCTTACCGGGATTCGAACCCAGGACCTCTTGCTTCGTAGGCAGGGTCACTACCAACTAGGCTAAAGCGGTCGTCAAAAAAAAAGGTACTTACTTATATACCTAATACTAAATCTAGAGATCACGGAAGATCTCGATCGCGCGATATCGAGATTACGTTCCTTGGTTACTTATATGCGAGATCAGACTTATCAGGTGAGATAAGGTACACTCGTAACTTTGTCGTTCAATCCCGCGTTAAATTCGGTGACGCAAAGAAACCTGTAAAATGTCACCTAAACATCAATGGGAGAATATTTTTGGCTTCCTAAGTAGCTTGTATGTTCATCTATTTAAATAAAATAAAATCTGCACTCCTACTACTTCATCGCGTAGGGGCCCATTTGGTTAGGGGTTGGTTCATACCCGCTTGCGTTAGTGCGTAGCCAAATGGTAGCGAGCACGACGGACTGATAAATAAATAGGATTTGAATGAAACGCTCAGTTTGTTATTTGCAAAATGGTGCATCTGTTTTTACAGTGTCGGAGTGTGTAAGCCAAGTTCGTAAATCTTAGTTCTTTGGTAATAAGTTTATGTTTTTTTTTATCACATATTAAGGAGCTTAGTTCTTTAACGATTATGTCGCTCCATACGTACTCTAAAGGGTACGTTTAACATTTATAAACCTTAACACATTTTGTAACACATTTTGTAACACTTATAAAGCAGTTTTGCTTGCTTTGACTCAGGATCAGCCAGCAAAGTTTATGTTGATTTATGTATCTGATAAGACCTGTTTAGCCTAGTTGGCAGTGACCCTGCAAGCGGGGCCGAAGGTGACTGAAGGTGACAAGACCATGGGTGAAAATGTATCTACCTAACCTAACCTAACCTACCCATAATAGAAGCCTTATTGAGCTTACCGTGGGGCTAGATCGACTTGTGTAACATTGTCGCCCATTTTTGCCATTTTACAAGATATAGGTTTAATTGATTACTTTACTTTAAAAACGAATTGCAGTTATAGACCACGGTCCCAGTCCCAATACACCTACGACACATTATGACAACATGATAAAATGTATGGCAGCGGGTCAAGAAAGTTGTGCTGAGCAAAAAAAATGGCCGAAAGTTTGAAAATCCTTCACTTTCGGTCATTTACAAGGGTAGGTATTCACGCCATGTGTGTGGGAGTTGGCCCCAGGTCTATTAGAGGTGGTAGAAAATAAATTGAAAAAACATTCTTAAAAATAGCAATTAAAAAATGACAAGGCAGACGAGTCTAAAGGCAGTTGGTTAAACTTGTTCAGTATGTCACAAATCGACGAAAAAAGGTTTATTGTAGCGTTCCATAATTTGCAGCTTCCCAAGGTTCCAACCGTTACTTTCCCATCCACACAAGTCATACAGATACCATACAAATCCTTGTACCAGACACGCGTACATGTAAAAACTACAGTGGGATTACCTTAAACGATTCGCTTCATTAAAAGTAAAGGCTTTATGGTCATTCAAAAATATAAAGTCCTATCCGACATACATTTAATACCAAAATACGTCGACATGCAACTAAATTGTTAATTTTCACCCAAAAACATCTGCTTTAAAGCTCTTGACTTGACAATAAACATTGTATCGTAGGTATTAAAAAATGAGGCAAGTAAAATGAACTTTAATGTAACGTCATACATACTAGATTAGATTACGTTTAACTGGTTAAGACCGGATATGTAAAAACCGGCTATTAAGTTGGGAAATGCAGATAATGATCTAATTCACAAAATAAGGATTTGCGGGCTGCCTTTTGTAAGGGTTACTGGTATTTGCTGATCACAGATTGGTGAAACTTGTTTTTTTAGTTTTTCTGTTAACTTTTTTTATGAAAATATATAACTAAGTACCCGTAGGGTGATTAGAAACAAGGTAAAGGTGCCTTCATTAGGTACAGCATTTTTACAAATAATTCGAAATGTCAGAGGTTTCTTTTACGTATATTAATTTTGATACTGTCATGCATTATAAATTTATAAATAAATGATTATGATAATGATAATAATAAATAGATGTATAAAATATTATGATGTATAAACCCTACACTTATGATACAAATGAGCTGTAACAATTGTTACTAATACAATTTTAATTTCATATTTCACGTGTAGGTATTATAAAACTGTCATTTTAATTGAAATCTTCTATGCAGGACGGCAGAGTTGCTTTTCGAATGGGGTACTATATGAATATGATGCAATTCGGTTAAGTCAAATAATCTCAAATACCTACTTGAATTTAGCTACTTGTATTGCTATTATAATGTCTCACTAGAGGTAAGTTACATATAAATAATTCCGAACGTAAGGAAATTCCTTCCACTAGGTATTTTTTCTAGTTTAAGTATACTTGTGTTCAAATCTCTGTAGCTATATAAGTACCTACCTTGTGTTATTGAAACAAGGATATATTATGTTGTGGAACCAAACGTATCTTATCTGTAAGTATCTAAAAAAACCTGAATGATCGAAATAGTCGGTTTTCACAAGAGATGGATGTAATACGGGCATTTAGCAAACCTCAAAAGACGCATCTCGATTTGAAGAAAACATAATAAACCCAGAATCAACTCCACGCTACCGGCACTTTATTAACAAACCATTTGAACTCAATGTAAATAAAGAACAGATTATTCTTAAACCACTGTAACATAAAGTAACGCAAAGGATCTTTGTACTACATCACAGTAATCAATGCAAAATCCACCTTTAGTCTCATTCATAGAATTCCTCTTTCATTGCAACCTTCATCAAAAGTACCCTCATATTTGAACATGCTGATATTCAACTTGCATCTTTATGTACAGAACTAGAAAGTATAATTTCCATTACCGCATTTTCCAAAACGTAAAAATTCAAAAAGGCTTTATCGTAAGGCTTAACACCCAACCGCAACCATGCAGCTACACACATCGTTCAGACTGTCTCATAAAGTTGATAATCGAATGATCAAGCTGTATAAAGTTCCAGAAGTAACAAGATGTCATTGTGCCTCTGATTAGCATTACGCGGCGGAAACGGATGAGTAGGATGGAAATTGTTTTTTGTCACACAATAGTGGTAAGTCCGGACGTGTGACTTCATTGATGGACCGGGATGAGACGAAGTGCCGCCGTTTCTGGGGATTATGTATGAAGTATGAGCACTTTAAATAGGCAGCATTCGAAAGTTCGAACGTGGAACTAGTTTAGATGCGGTCATAATTATAGAAAAAATAGGCCAAGATTGCCAAGGTCTTAAATTCCATATTTATGATTTATCACTGTTGGATTTCCTCTGTAACTGAACGTCATCATGGATTTTTTGCTACAACGCAAACGGAGGCAAACATGCATAGGTACCTATAGGTATGTGCTACGGTTTGTATGTTGGGAAATGCGAAGTGGACACCGTGGCCGACGGACGTTTATTACTGCAAAAGTCACATGGGAATTGTGTGTTGATAGCGGACCCTCCATATAACTTTGTGTTCAATGATTTTAACGCCCTCATAATCGGAGGATCGACACTATTGGTGCTGTGTTCATGAGTAACGTCAATCCACGGTGGACTTATAGCTAGTTGATTTGGTCATGTAGGTACCTAAGTAGAATTTGGGGGCACGGCAGTGCCCCCGCCAAATCGAGCAAAACAGCGACACCCGTATACCATCCTTTTCTGGAAGCAGTTCAGGCCACTTTTGACCCCCCAATAACTACGTTGCGGATATAAATAACCAGAAGGCTGAATTTTCATTAACCAAGCAGACATTGTAGAAGTAGTTTAAGAATTATAACTCGTCAAAGTTTTTTAATTTTTCCACTGGCCGATCATCAAAACTCTAAGGCACTTCTAGCATACAATATAAAGAATAATAACCCTGAGACTTGGTACTACCAAATATCTCACAACTTTTTACGGTGGAAGAGTTTTGAGACTTGGCCTCTTTTTTACATGGAATATTTTTAAGTGATTTATTTTACTTTTTCGACGTCAAGCCCTATTGGGCGATTTGGGCGTGCAACTTTGGGTGGTTGAAGTCAGTGTCAATTGTGTCAAAGATGCCAATTGCGAGTGATTCACTGGTGTTTGCTCCGTAATGACCTTCCTGAATAGATAAGTTAACATTTTCTTCTGTTATATCATCATCATCATCATCATCATATCAGCCGAAAGACGTCCACTGCTGGACATAGGCCTCCCCAAAGAGTGCCAAAGTGACCGATCCCGCGCCACCCGCATCCAGCGGACTCCCGCAACCTTTACCAGGTCATCAGTCCACCTTGTCGGGGGCCTACCGACGCTGCGCCTTCCGGTACGTGGTCACCACTCGAGAACCTTTCCGCCCCAACGGCCATCGGTTCTACGTGCTATGTGCCCCGCCCACTGCCACTTAAGTTTAGCGATCCGGAGGGCTATATTGGTTACCTTGGATAGTCTCATTTCTGATGCGGTCACGCAGAGAAACTCCCAACATGGCCCTCTCCATTGCCCTTTGGGTGACTTTGAGCCTTCTTATGAGGCCCATAGTAAGCGACCACGTTTCAGTGCCATATGTCATCACTGGCAACACACACTGGTCAAAGACTTTCGTCTTGAGACACTGCGGAATATTGGACGAAAAGATTTGCCGTAGCTTCCCGAACGCTGCCCAGCCGAGTCGGATTCGACGATTGACCTCTTTCTCGAAGTTGGACCTACCTAACTGGATCGTTTGTCCTAGGTATACATAATCGTCTACAACTTCGAGCGTAAAGTGTCCGATTGTAATGGGAGTTGGTACTACATGGGCATTTGACATGATATTCGTCTTATCCATGTTCATTCTTAGACCAACTTGCTCGGATGCTTTACTGAGGTCATCGAGCATCGTACTTAAGTCCTCCATGGTCTCAGCCAAGACTACTATATCGTCAGCAAATCAAAGGTGAGTGATGTACTCGCCGTTGATGCTGATGCCTAGCCTTCTCCAGTCCAGAGTCTTGAAAACGTCCTCCAGTGCAGCGCTGAACAGTTTTGGAGAAATAACATCTCCTTGCCTGACTCCCCGCTGCAGCGGAATAGGTTTCGAGTTCTGGTCCTGGAGTCGGACTGACATAGTGGCATTCTCGTACAAACACTTCAGCACTTCGATGTAGCGATAGTCAACTTGGCACCGCTTGAGAGACTGTAGTACAGCCCAGGTTTCAATCGAATCGAAGGCTTTTTCTTAGTCCACGAACGCTAAGCAGAGAGGCAGGTTATAATCCTCGGTCTTCTGTATAACCTGACGAAGCGTGTCGTGGATGTAGTCTACGGTACTAAAGCCTCTTCGGAAACCGGCTTGTTCGGGAGGCTGGAAGTCATCTAGCCTGCGTACGAGACGGTTTGTAATGACCCTCGAAAACAGCTTATAGACATGGCCTGTTCTGTTATATAATGTCATGTAATTGAAAAACCATACAGTGGCATTTAGAAATCGCGAGTGTATCATAATTATTCTTAGGGTTCCGTAACCTCAAACGGAAAAAAAGGATCCTTATAGGATCACTTTGTTGTGGCTGTAAAAAAAACAAACTTCTAAGGCAACGCCATCAAAAGATACAGCCGTTTATGCCGCAATTTTTCGAAACTCGCAAGGGAAACAAATTGGTAGGATAGGAATTGCGAAAACCGTAAGTTTTTGTACGGAACCCTGGGTGCGCGAGCAGCGCGAGTCCGACTCACTTGTCCGGTTTTTTTTTTAGAAAAAGTGACGAAGTATTTTAAAAATTCTCGTTGTGAAAATCTACCTACGAGCATATACCTACAAAGTTTCATCGGTTGAGAAATGCGACCCGTAGGGCATAGGGGATAGCCGAACACCGGACACCGGACAATGGATTTTCAGCCGAAGCTGAAGCGTAGAACTTCTTTCGCTTCGCTCGGTCGTTCGATAAACCAAAATAGGACCGGCAATGTGTGCCACGTGTAGGGCTAAAATAGCTGTAGATACAGTTACTATGGGCGGGTGTGGTCGATCACGTAACGCATTGTACGCACGTTAGGTAGACCTAAATGTCAAATTTTATATGGAAAAATGACAGTCACTTGCTCTGTAGTAGTGTTGTGTTCCTGGAGGTGAGCAAGGTTGCCAGAGCTCCCGAGGATGCGATGTGTTGAGAGCGAGGGAATTTGTTCCTTCAGCTGACAACACGGCGAATCCACAAACATATCAAGGGTCGGCAACGCCCATGATTCTCCTTTGGAGTTGCATGCGTGTATTGGCTGCGGTGTCCGGTTACCATCAGGCGGGGTTACGGCCCCGCCTAGCGCGCTTGTTTGCCACCGACGTTGTATATAAAAAAAACTGACCTAACGCGCGTACACAACGGTAGGACGATGCAACTGTAATTTTTCCTCATAAAAAATGATTGCACGAAACCGGGATTAGTAATGGACGTCTTAGGAGGACCTTTGCCCATCATCAAGACGAGCACTGCTGCCGCTGCTGCTGTTGCTATTGATAGGCCTCCCCCAAAGAGTGCCAAATTGATCGGTCCTGCGCAACCCGCATGCAGCAGACTCCCGCGACCTTTACCAGGTCATCAGTCCACCTTGTGGGGTAGCTACGCTGCGCCTGCCGGTTCGTGGTCGCCGCTTAAGAACCTATCCGCCCCAACGGCCATCGGTTCTGAGTGCAATGACACGTACACTGTATATAGGTGAAACAATTCCTTGAAGAATTGGCTTTGCAATTGTCGTCTCTGACTGTCTGTCAACGGGATCTGTCAACGGCTTCAGCTGTCCGTGCGCCGGCGCAGTTCTCACGGAACTTACGGCCCGTGGCCTGTCGACAATTGTACTTTCGTGCTTATTGCGTATTGTGCAATTGTTGCGTAGGGCTGCCAAAACTGCGTGTGAAGTGTTAGATGTCGTTAAAATAGACGAGTATGATTAAATATGTATCTGATATATACCTACAAAATGAAAAAGTTACGAAGGCTTTGAAGTCCCTATAAGGGCCTATTTGTTTTTTTTTTCACTGTATTGATCCCGGGTCGAGAAGCCGAGTGGGTATGTTCAACTCGCACGGGCTATGTATGCAATAATATCTATACGTTATTATTATTGTAAGTCATGATTAAAATAAATTTCATAGGAGTCCGTTCAAGAGGTCATCCGCCTCGCTGTCGACAGCACACATGGTTAAGTTTTTATATAATGTTGTGTTAATAATTTCTGTATTTTTTAACTTTAAATCATATTGTGAAAAACCGAACCAAAGACAGAAGATAAATAAAGAGTCGTAATGATAACTTGGTTTCAGGTTTTCAAACGAAACGTCAGTTGACAACCCTGAACCGAGAAATCAGGAAGTACAGGGGTGTGAGCAGTATGACCTCAAGTTACCCATCCCGCACCCTCATCTTCCTTCTCCGTTTTTTGCTCCTTTGTCGACGTATCTAGAGCGTTACGCGGCGAAAAAAATCGCAATAAATATCATTGAATTGTATTTAAAAGGGTTTTAAATTTAATATCCGATCGATTGGGGTTGTTCAGGGGAGACAATGAGCTGCGAATTCTGAACGATTGAACGATTTTCTGCAATCAATTTAGGGTTAGGTTGGGGATTCTTGATTTAAAATCGGTTGCTAAAAATGAGACTATAAATATTCTTGCTATGATAAAAAAATATGTGGATCTGTATGCGATTATGTTTTTATTCAGATCAGTTTGATATTTCTATAAAGACGACGTAACTGACGACTTTTCATTGTATTTGCTAGAAGCGTTTTCCCGTGAATTCGTCCACGTAGATTTTGACTTATTTAAAGGATGATTTTTGCGAGAGGTTACAAGGATTCTATTCTATTCTACCTTCAAATCCCATTGCCAAATAATTTAAAATAAGTCAAATTTCGGTACTAAGCCAAAGAATTGGAGGGGATAGGTGCAATATTGGTACAAGTGACAACTGGTGTCGGAGGCCAAGACACACTTTGGGTCGGTGAGTCATTAAAGTTAGGTACAAAGAATGCAATACAATACTCTTTTTTGCACACCTCAAGTCATTAATCAAATCATCATATCAGCCGAAAGACGTCCACTGCTGGACATAGGCCTCCCCCAAAGAGTGCTAAAGTGACCGGTCCTGCGCCACCCGCATCCAGTGGACTCCCGCAACTTTTCCCGCAACCAGGTCATCAGTCCACCTTGTGGGGGGCCTAGCTACGTCGCGCCTTCCGGTACGCGGATTAATCAAATACAGGATCTGAAAACTTAAAAATAGAGTTAACAACAAGCGGTCTTATCGCTAAAGAGCGATCTCTTCCGGACAACCTGCTGAATTGAAGAATCTGTAGTGTTAAAAATCCTTAAACTGAACCCTTTGCTCACTAACGCCCGGTCTCCCCTGACGATCCACGACGCAGCACCATGACATTTGGTGACAGATCGTTCTCTTGTACAATGTGCACCTTATTTAATTTTGCTTACGCGCTTTGTACTCTTTTTACACGGAAATTACAAAAGCATTGCAAACGGCATCGCATTTTTTTAAAGCCTTTGTTGTACTAAAACTTTTTTCGATAGCCTTAATCACATTATGTGGATTTGAATATTTGTTATATATATTTATGTAATTTTAACGATGTTAAGCATATTTAAGACCGACGCGATTCCTTTCAAGGTAATATATGCAAAGTGACAGATTTATAATCTTAGTTTTACGAGCAGTGTTTTATAGATCAGTAGTCCTTGTGTCATCATCGAATCAACGAATGGAGATTGATGGCAGTAAGAGGCAAGTGCTGTGGAAAATTTTATATATAATATAATACGAGTGCACGCCACTGATCCTGATCCTCTGTGGTTCCTCGCCAATCGTTTCCGCATCAACCACATCAACCCACCGATATCTGGGGCGACCAACCGGACGTCTTTCTATAGGTCTACCCTCGTAGGCTATTTTAACCGCTTGATCGTCTCCCATTCGCTCTAGGTGACTGGGCCACCGAAGTCAAAGCGATTAAGTCACTCCGATAATGTCAGGATCCTCAACAAGGTCTTCAATTTCAGCGTTCTTCCCAATTCTCCCACTGCGTTGGGCCGAGGATTTTGCGGAGGACCATATCAACCACCAAAAGCGATAATTTTATAACCTAATTATTTTGTTCATTTGTGACTTAAATTACTTATGTAACATAAAAGTTACAGTCTTTGAAATTATATGTTATTCAAAATGAAGTAAACAATTTTTAAACCTTCTTAGTCTGGGTTTATTTATTTATTTATCGTATGGCAAATCAGTATTCGGAACCTGGCTTTATGACCTACAGCTTTTCTACGTCATTTTAGGTGACTATTCGTGTCGTCAAATAAATTGTTTTTTACCAGTCTTGGCTGACCGCTCTTCCGTGTAGTTTTGCATAAACAGTAGGATTAAAATAATGTGATTTTAATAAGTTGACATAATTTGAGAGTTAAGCGTATTTATTTTATAGCTGATTTATTGATTTTACATATTTGTGTAAAATACTCGTAGTAAATATATGAGTAATTAAATTAATGACTAATAAGATGATGTGACTAACAGAATTGTAATAAAATATATTTTAAACTTAATTAACATATTTTAAAGCAGATACATATCTTAGTAATAAAATTATAAGCCCACCAAGTAAAACTTGAATATTCCAAATCATTTTAAATACTTGCTTTTACGTTTTTAAATTCTGTCACTAAAGTTTATGCTCATTTCATTATTTCTGGCGATGCAGTCTTTACTTTATCTCATCATTATACGAAATCACCAGAAAATGCCTCCCCATCACCACTCAAACATTGCAATAAAATTAATTCTGCGCTCAACGTCGCCATCAACTAATTCTGCATAATTCCGCAATAACATTAAATAAATAGATACATTTAGTGACAACTTCATTCTCCCCGACTTCCTCTAAAGGGTTACAAACCAACCTATTTAATGCGGACGGCGAAATTTGTAACTAACATTAATGCCTAAAATTTTCGTGAAATTTTTGGACGGTAGCGACACTGACGACTGCATGAATTAGTTGGCAGGGCCGGGAAGGTTGGATGGGGGAAAGTGGGCGGAACGGTGTCAAATTTAATAAATTATGTGGAAGATAATGGTCTTCGCTTATGGATAGCATATTTATTGCTTGCTGGGGTCGGAGTAACATATGTTTTAAGTGATGATGTTCTTGACAGATATGAGTTGTGTTACACTGGATTAACAATGTAAGGAGTCCTTTGATGAATGGCTACGCAAATGTGTTATTTGCACTGTTATATTAACACATTATCATCTGTTGGTCACAGAGTAAAAAGTTATTTGAGCTATCGTGTTTCGTTTACTTGCCGATTTTTTCCACGACTGCATAAATAGCAATTTCTTAAGCCCACCACAGTGACAAAAATAATATTCAAACATCATTTGGTTTTGTAGATACTTAACATGCGAGCTCTATCCAAATAATTTAAGATCCCAGAGAAGTAATAATTTATAAAATAATAAAATAATTGCTAATTCGAAAAAAGACACATTCCACTTAGAGTGAGTAAGTCTAAAAGAAATTCCAATGAGCACTATTAGGTACAACAATTACCTACCCTATAAGAATTGGGAAATTGTGTCTTGATACCAATCCGATACAACATTGTTAATTTTTTTCATACCACTTTGGTGGCATACAAGCGTACGGCCTAATGCAGTGGTCACCATAACCTAAGGATGCTTGCTTGTGGTTGACATATGCGACGCCGATCCTCAGCCATGAAAACGGTTCCATCAAAATCGGTAAAAAATGATCATTCAGTATGTAGGGTAGGCGTTCCGTCGACATGATGAGAGATGACATTTTATCTCGCTCAATGTTTGGTACAGCATAAGTTTTCTGCTACTGAAGAAAAAATAATCAAATTAGTTTCAGCTTGTTTACGGATATATTGTGCGACGAGTGATGCCACACAATAAAGCTCACACAGTTTCATGATCTTCCGTTCGATAAAATCCATCAAATACCAACTTGGATTTTAACTAAATCAAGTACTACAAGGAAAAATAATAATTGTAGGTAAGTCCACCTCTACTTTTTTTCGGCAATAAACAACTAACTATGACCTACAACCGAAGAGGCGGGTTAACCGTGTCCAATTAAACACAGCATTGTCGCAACAATAAATAATTACAAATAATAAGTGCGCCGGGCATTGTTGCCATAAATAATAGGCCTTATTTATGGGTCGTGTTTTAAATCTTATTTTATGGGAACTGTGGTCGGCCGGCTTAACGGCTTAGCAGGTGACAGGCACAAACACCAGCAGAACAAAAAGAACATACACGCCTTTAATTTTCAACCAACTTACGCTCTTTCTAATTTGGCAGGACAGTCAAGTCAGCCACGATAAACAAACGCTCAGTCAAATGATAGTGCACCGTGTAGCAATGGAGTAGGGACTGTGATGAATGAATAGATGTGGTTTTGTAGTAAGCCATAGTGTACCTACTGGTGGTACCGGTCAGGATTTTGCCATGTCACGTGGTGATGTGGGAAATGCAATTAGTGCCCTTTGAATTCAATGTTACCTAGTGTTACCATTAGGTTTATGGTTCAGAATCTTTAATATATCATAAGCTACTTTGTAAGTACAAGCACACACACCTGCGTGAACTCCTATACCAACTACTACCCTATTTTCATCATCTTTAAGAGGAGTTTCTGGGTAAAACAATCAAATGGGTATGGGTAAAATAATTCAAGTTATAAACTATCTGCGTTTCATTCTTACCCATCAAAAACATCCCATGTAAATAAGAGGCCAAGTCTCGAAACTCTTCCACAATATAAAGTTGTGAGATATTTCGTAGAGTGAAGTCTCAGGCATTAGTAATCTTTATTTGCTCGCTAAATAAAATTCTGCAACTAGGCAATTACACAACTTTACAGCATTTATGGATTGTGTGGATTATATACAGTATTGTGTGATTGCCAAGTCACAAATGTAGCAATGTCTGCTTTTAGTTTTATCGAGATCGAAGTTTTAGGGGGATCGCAAATGGCCTGAGCTGCTTCGAGAAAAGGATGTGATGGTACGGCCGTGCCGCTGTTTTGGTCGATTTGGCGGGGCCACTTCCGTGCCCCCAGATATATTTAACTTAAATCCCAATGCTCCTCCTCCTCCTCTTCAACAGTAAATGACTCAGTAAGGCTAGGGAACCCGAAATAATATTATTGTCGAGTCAGTTTTTTATTCTAATAAAGGATCAAAAGCGCCATACAGATGATTATTTAAGGTAGGTTTTTAAGAGCAGTCACAAATTGTGGTTGATAATTGATATTCGTTTATTGGAAAGGTATGCTGGATTTGGGTGGCGCAGTACCGGTCACTGTGGCTTTCTTTGGGGGAGGCCTAAGTACAGCAGTGGACGTCTTACGGCTGATTATGATGATGATGATGCTGGAAGGCCAAATAATCTTACTTCTTGTGCTGTTTCTATTGCAGAGCTCAGACTTCTCATTGCAAATGTTTATTTTTCAACCTGTGGTTATCCCTCACCTAAACAATTCCTCTTCTTCAACTCAATTGATGCATATCACACAAAATTTGACAGTCTGTTTCACAAAACGATCGGCAAACGTTCCAATCTTTCAATTAAAATCCACCAAAAACAGCCAAATTGACATCGAGATCCTTATCGACACTCTAAATTTTGAGTTGAAGAACAATAACAAATTTCCATAAGAGCTCATTAATTTTCATATCACCGTCAAATTTCAACCGAAAAGCTGAACGATTTAGGTTCAAAATCGAAGAGACAAAAGAGTATTTTTGAGAAGTCACTCCGTAGACGTGGAGTCACCAATCTTTTCCCACGTCGGGAGCGGTCAACTGTCTCAATTCACAGAAGGTCGTAAGCGACGCGGTTCTCGTATAGTAATGCACCGTTTAGTTCAAGGAGTAGCTATACCCAGCTATAAAACCCTATAAAGCCCCGCAACAAGCCTGATCGGATGCTTGGGCGCTGGTGGCCGCAGTATATGCGAAATAAGCAGATGCAACTTATGTACTTACGTTGCATTGTTCTTCCTTAAAATTACCACATAATTCCACATACAAACCTAATAGCTTGGTGAACCCATGATGAGTTGTGGCTCTGAGACACCAAAAGCGAATCAAGAGTGATGAAACCTACGTTAACTTTTAAATGAACGATGTCGATGTGTAAACATCGATGTGACAATCAGCTCATGCCAAATTGTGGCATTCGATGACCACGTTACGAGCTCTAAAATGAAAACTCTGGAGATAAAAAGAAAGTAAGTTGTTGATCTCAGCAGGTAAGATGGACTAACCAAATAGGGTAGACTGGGTACGGTTGTGCCAGGTTACGGTAGTGACAGTCTTCGTACTAGCGAAACTATACGGAATGCGGGCAAGGGTTCTAAGGGAGAGAGAAGCGGCATGCAAGTCTGAACGCGTTCCCCGGTATTGCGTCACCCAGCGCGCAGTGTTAACGTAAGCAGGGGCCCACATTGCTTTTCAACAGTCAAAAGTAAGCTGTTTTGTTCGTTTAATTTTAATAATCACTGTTATTTGTATACAGATAGATTACCTCGGTTTTTTTTTGTTATAAGTTGAACATTAGTAGTTAATTACGGGTGGTTACTTTTTACGTAGATTATTAGGCAAAGTCATGGCGAATTTTTATTTTCGAAAGTATGCGTCGGGTACGGTTGTGACAAATTTTGTGGGTACGGTTGTGACATATATTTTCTTGTTGTTTTGCTTTTAGATACCCAGAAAACGCCTGCGGAATACCGAAAGAGCGCGGTCTAATAAATGTCTGATCTGGTAAATGTGAAGATGCTTATGAAGACGTGAAAGCGAGACTTCTTTAAATTTTCGTAATTTATTTTTTTATTAATTATTAATTAAATAATAAATAATTTAATGAACTTTCTATACGAAATATAATGAAGATTATGTTGCGTTATGGTCATATTTCTAAGAATAAAAGTCATTATAAACCATTTTGTTGTATTTTTGTTCCTGTCACTACCGACCTCAACCACTGTCACAACCGTCCTTGGGGTGTGGCCGGTTGTGACACTTTCCTTTTTTTTTTCATTTGATCGCTATGACTAATACAGCGTATTTAGAGAAACTATTTAAGTATATTTACGTAGAAAAATGTACAAATTAAGAGTCAAGTTACTTTTCTCCCAGCTAACTAGTAAATTAACAAAATTAGTGGCGATCAAACCAAAATTGTCACAACTGTACCCAGTGTACCCTACAGGAGCATAGTAAAACACTAACTTAAGATAAACTGCTAAATACACTCTATTCAAAAAATAATCTTCGATCCCGAGGTAACGATTTCAAAATTACCTGATGGATAAAATATATAGTTGAAAGAATTTGAATTTTGGTTTACTTACATACTCGTACTTAACCTGTTTTCAAATTTTAGAACTCGTTACAATAGGCTTAACTTTAACCTTATTGTTAGGGAGATGATTTGAAACCGTTTGGAAACCCGGCTGAAAATGTTTGGAGGTTTCAAAATACCATGCATAGAAACCTATATCTCCTCTCCACACACGCATATACTGTACAAGTTTAATATTCGACACATTCAAAAAGCATAATTCCTCACACAATTCAAAAGTAAAAAAAGGCATTAAAAATATATCCCTCATCGGAGATAACACTTCATAATGACGCGGGGCGCGGCGGTCAGAACAAACAACATCTAACTCTCGCCATCCCGCTTTCACACAACGGCATCTAAACCGTACAATTTGAAAAGCACTTACGCCCTTTTATATTCACAAAAAATACATATTTTGAAAGGAAAAAATGTTACAGACTCGCTCTATCCTCCTCACATGAATGATTCCCTAAACGAGTGGGAGTAGGATGCTCTCGGGCTTCGACCAGGTAGACGTGGTTTCGGCTACGCCAGACATGCAGGCACCACTTTTGTTTAATACCATTTGGTTTATGGCCTACTTTTGGATTTCTTTTATAATTTATATGGGCAGCTGTTAGATTTCACTTTTACCGTTTTTAAGGGTACTAATTATGTGAAACTTATTTGGGATTTCGCTTACCCTTCCCTTTTTGTATCAATTATCGAACTATCGCAATGCATAATAAAGATCCAATGAACGCTTAAAACGCCTTGTAAGTGGTGTGATTTTGCTTCAAACGAACAATATGATTCTTTTTATAGTACCTTCGTTGGGCTAAGTTGGGCCCCGAAGGCGAACATTAACTACCTTTAGGCTCTCTGATTTCATCATGTTGTCTAAAACTTTAGCGGCTATGTACGGTCGAGGATAATGAATGTATGTCAACTCTATTTGAATGTCCTTAAGGTCCAAAAGTGCTAATCATTCAATGTCCTCGACTGTACATACACCTATGTTTACTAATTAAGTACGTGATTCTGAATCTGACCTAATAATATCTTCTCAAATACCCAAGTACCTTACGAGTTACGTGCTACTTAATAGTCATTGAAATAAGTAAATGCAGTTTTTTATGACAGTCCTTCTAATTTCATATCATTTAATGACCATTGGCACTACGCAACACTGTCAAATTACGGAGGTCACCGCGCGACCCTGCATATGCCACCGTTTGGGCCTAGCTTCCCATATGTCACCATTCATAATTGATGGCATTAGATGAATAGTTGAGGGCATTAGATAGGAAGTCAATTTGATTAAACATAATATTCATGTTGGTGGTTACCGTGTTGTAGACAAGTGGGAACAGCACATAATTGTGACGTTGCTTGCCTGGAACCTCGCGTCTGCCGCCGTCATTCCTATAAAGAATTGTTTTTATCATAATGCGTTGTTCTGCAAGAAAACATTTCCGAAACTGTGTTACATAACACAAAGCATCTCTGAAATAAAAAAACTGAAAACAATGGAAATATCCTTGGTTAAAAAGAAGCCTGTAGGAACTGTGTCATCTTGATTAAGCTATTTTGGAATCTGGTTTGGGCCATGCATTTCTGTCAACTAGTTTGTTTCTAGTCCTATACTCGGTAATAAGCCTTTGACATCAATGTTTTCAAGTAATTTTTAAGAGCTGGAAAGGGGTTACTAATGTGTTGCATATAATTGATTGTCATAATTTTATTTTGCATAACATGGCAGAATCATCATTTCGCTGAATTACTTTTCGCATAAATTTCATTGCATACAGTCATTTCGCATAACTTCCTTTGGCAGAATAGTACATTGGCATCATGACGATTGTAATAATAGTCTTATAATGAACTGTTTGGCTGCCTTGGCTGCTACTAGCTATGTAACGCTGACTGTACCTATTCTGTAAGCAGCTATGATTTATGTGAAGGCTAAATAAAGTTTTTTTTTTTTTTTTATAATCGAATATTCGTGTCACCGAAATTTGTATCGCATAATATTCATCTGGCATACTGTCATTTGGCACAACGTTCTTTGGCAGAATCGTACAATGGCATAATGTTGTTAAGAATAATAGTCATATGAAAAAATCTTACTTAATCTATTCCTATTATTGATATTAAAACAAGTTTTCTGCTCTTTTATAAAAAAAAACAACATCGAACCTTTAACTTCTAACCTATCCGCGATCCAAGTCGGTTTTGTCACTAAGTCCCTGTTCCCTACTGTGTACGTGATTCGTGAAATTCCGTAGTAATCGGTATTGTACAATTTCTCGCTTGGCTCGTGCGTTTTAGGGTCGTCGCTTCGCTCGTCGTACCTACACCGACCTGTACGCTTACCATGAGTTTGACAATGATGGCTTACGCTAACGAGTATCGAGTTTTCTATCTGTGCATCTCTATTGCACTTTGACAGTACGAGCGGGATGCACAGATAGAAAACTCGATACTCGTTAGCGTAAGCCGTCATTGTCAAACTCATGGTAAGCGTACTGCCTTAGAACGCTTTCCGCGCTAGTTGTCACCTAGAGCAGCACGGTTCAATATTTGTACGGCTTCGGCGAAACCCATATTCTGGCACATAAAATTATGCAAAAATAAAGTCGGCGATATTACTTGTATGCTTCAAGAAATTCGGCGGAATATACGTTCTGCTACGTAAAATTCAGTTAAGTAAATTCGGCCATATTACTATTCTGTAATTCAAAATTCTGCCAAATGGGAGTTATGCGACATGATAGTTATGCTAAGTATATAATTATGCTAAAGTATCATTCGGCTAAAAATGTTTCTGCGATAACTGTTATGCGGAGTGTATTTCGGACAATCGATATTATGCCAGATAAAGGGAACCCGCTGGAAAGGGTAGAGACAAAATTTCAGTAGGTAATTTATTATAAAAAGGGATACATTAACCCGAAAAAGACTTCTATACTTTGCGAACACGAAACTTTTTAGTTGCTATTTTATTTTTATACCGTGTATTAAAATTATGAATATCAGCAATTTTACAGAATGAATCCATGCTCTTAATGTCATGGAGAATATTTTCATAAATATATTGGGAGGCTGCTAATTTCTTTAAAGAGTTCTCTCACTCATTCTCTTGCTCTCTGGTTATATATAGAACGAATGGCTCTTTTTTGTAGTACAAAGATTGTCTGTATGTCAGAAGCTTTACCCCAACAAACCAGAATAACGTACGACGTAATACTATGAAAATAACTATAATAAACTAGGCAAGCTGTTTCATCATTGGTCAGTCGTCTAATTTTTCTAATAGTACGAGTATATACGGATGAACTTAGGTTACGGGCCAACATGGCTATGTGGGCACTCCATTGTAGATTTTTGACAAATTTTATAGGTACCTACCCAAAATATTGTTTTATCTACTATCCTAGTTTAGGCTAGTAGTAGGCTAGTACTCATATACTAGTTAAGGCTGGGCTCTCACAGTCTGAATTCATGCACTGAATCATGATCTGAAACACATACGATTAAATAAAACGGTACACTCTGTACCGAATTGCTATCTGAGGGTGAACCTTTTTGCTCTTGAGTGATTCAGATTATGATTCAGTGCATGAATTCACACGGTGTGAGCCCAGCCTAAGAACGTCATCTATGTATTTAATAGTCCGCATATTATTTCTCCAGTGTTCGAATTGCCATTTCCAAGATTCAAAATCCACGCATGACTTACCAAAAACAAGATTACAAAAGCTCTCATCCCGCTCAACATTAACATTACAATATCAACCTAGTTCCGCTTTGTTAAAGTCTCAATTCGATGGAACAGAATACCGTTAAACACGCTTGCGAAAAACTTCCATCTTAATTGCCTTTCAGTTCAAACTGGACACCGGGCCTCCAAGTTAAGGGCTCTCGGCCAAATATATTGAGGCCTTTGGGGCCAAGTTAGTTTAAAAATGGCGACTACACACATCCATTACATAGCATGTACGTCCTTTTGGATTTAAAGTGGCTGTATAAAGCAGCTATAAAGGATCAAAGGTGGCACTTGCCTTGCTTTGATTCGGCTGAAGAGGCTGTATTAGCTATTATGGGTGACGCTTTGGAATTCGGTTTTGATGTTGGTGTAAGACTGAATTGAAAATATGAATTTACTTTTGACAGTCTAAAGTATGGAGTAAGTACTAGTATTTAGGAAAAGCATGAGCGAGTCTTTCGCTTAGATTAACATTTACATGTGTTACACATGTGTCACTGAAACTGATATTGCAATGTCAAAACAGCCTGCGTCAAGAGGTTATTGTGTGCGTTAGATCCATTGGTAAAATAGATATTTCTGGACATTCGTCTGGACGATAGGTTGGAATAATTTTAAACGAAAATTCTATTTGTATTCCTTGACATATATTATAAAAGTCACTTGTAATGGACCAACATTATATGTTAATTATATCATTGTTAATTTTAAGTACCTTATCATTTTATATTATTTGCATGCTGCATAGGGCAAAATAGTACCTAGGTAGATCGTGTATTTATTACCTTATTGTACTACACAATTTTCTGCAAATAAATAACTTTGACTTTGTCCATTTTACCTACAGGCTACAAGATAATTACAGGTTTATCACCAAAGAGATGAGTCTCGAGATATTGTAGAGACGCCATTATCTGCAGATATTGTAGCTTTGGTTACTGTATCGCGTTTCTACCGCTTCAAAAAGCGTGTGTAACTGCTCTTATCGAGGGAAAAGAATTAGCTTGACTTACTTGGCAACTACGTGTGTTTTGTGTCCACGTAAGCTGCAACGTCATATTTGACCGTTTCTCAGACACAATAAGTCAACAAAGGGCGGTTTTTCTCCCTTGGCCAGAAAGTCTTATCCGACGTGGTTTTCCTGAAGAAACGAGTCGTTTGGTGTAATGGTATTGGCATATTTGTCAATGTCCAGCGCCCCTTTCAAGACGCGTCGGACCGTGACGCTCGCGGGTAGGATTATAAAGACTAGTTTGCCGAAAAACAAATGGGGTATTGTAGGAATAGATATAGGAAGGATTGTGTGCAAGGATGGGTTCCGTGATTTAAAATCCAACATTACCTACTGCTGCCAAGGATGAACAACAAATACAATACGTCGCTGTAAGTTAATATATTTAATTAAACTAAACGGGACTTTGTCAAGTGGAGATAAAAATATGTCAATAGGATGACATTTGAATTTGGAGAAAGCTTTCTTGGACTGCTTTTTCACCAAAGCTAAGCTAAAGATTCAAAGAAGATCAAAGATATAATGATAAGCTATATTGCCAATAAATAGGTCAGCCAAACAAAGCCACGAATCTATGTATGTATATGTTTATTGTAAATTAATTATAAGGCTATATGCTCCCTCGTAAGGCCTTTTATACAATGACGGTGGCAAACAAGCGTACGGCCCGCCTGATAGTAAGTGGACACCGCAGCCTATAGACGCATGATTTAAATGATTTGCCAAGATAGGTTCAGATCGATTCACAAGAGCTGGCAAGTAACGTCTATGAAATTAATGACAGTTTCATATATTTTCCGCGCCAACTCTATAGTGAATCGACCTGCACCCTATTTTAAAATTCTAGGGATTTACGAGTTCTAATCCAATTAGCCTGAATTTTACACAGGTGCTAACAAAACCTTTATTTATTTATTTATTTATTGGCCAATAAACTATTACACCCTTATTTCTATTTCTACCAAGTGACCCGTAACCAGGGGAACCCTAAGCCAAGGCGAACGGAACCGCGGGCGGAACTGGTTTACGTTTCAAGTTTGACCCGTTCGTGAAGGCGGCTTCTAATCGGTTTGCCCGCGACGGAAACGGGTGAGAATGTTTGTCCGAGGATATTCAGCGGTTTCTGTTAAACTTTCAAACGATATATCAAGGCTGTAGAAGATTTAATACAATATTTGCTAAGTATTGGAAACATTGCTGAAGTTTTCCGTACCTACTAAATCTAACGGTTTTTACAGACTAGAGAGTTCCATTCCAAATATCATTTTTCCATACAAAAAGTCTACCTGACGCGCGGACAATTCGTTACGTGATCGACCTGCAGAACTACAGAATCCTACTTCAGTAGCCATCAATAAAGGTTACTCAACTCATAGATTTACGTGAAAAGGTACCATTATTCCCAATGTTGCCGCTTCCCAGTACAGTTTAATCCATTTCCCAAGAACCGAGCTCGATTCAGGTACACTCGACACCAACTAGACCAAGAATGAAGCCATCCACGACCACAAAGCATTCTTTGTGAACGCAACAACATATTATGACGAACGCATCCATAAGGCATGAATGGAACGCATACTCGCCGCCATTTGTATCACCAAAGATGGCCGCGCCAGACGCTCTGGAACCGAAATAACAAACGACCCAAAAAACCTTAAGCATTATTTATCTATTCCGATTTTGTCGTGTGTTCGGCGCGATATTAAAATACAAACATGAACAATGACACTTCATTGTTGAATGAAAAAGGTATACGGAAATTTATATCCACCGCCTCCGCGGACAATGGCCGAGCGGGGATTCTTTCGTATAAAAAAGCATCAATGAACGAGGGACAATCGCGGGATTCGAGGAATCGGAGGACTTAGAAGCAAAGTCGGCGTGAAATTCGCGTAGGAACACTCATTACCTCCCTGACATAGTAGCGGGTAGCGGTCTCATTGTGGAGGCTACCTTTGTTGCGGGAGATGAGTTCGGAATTGAAATTTAATGGAAATATCAAATGAAACAGCGTCTTTGGCCGATGTTTGAGCCCGATAATGCCTCTAGACGGAATGAGCCGTTTTATACTCATTGATGTTCATTTCTTGATGTTAAATTAAACTTTGTGGAGCACAATGCTGAATGCTATTCGAGCGCTTTGCGTTTAGCATTGAATGCTATAGATGCTCATTGTTGATGAAAGTATAGTACTTATGCATACTAACAAGCAACTATATAAACACTTGTGGAAGTGTTTCAACTGATACATAGAGAGCTAAACTACGTATACCACAGAACTTTATCATTCATAGCTGTAGTCCCTTCAAATGTTCTTATTAGTAAATTTTTTCGTGCAATATTCTTGCACATCTATGTAATACCCCTGACGCAATGTTTTCATAATGCACTGTAAAAAAGACAAAGTCTTATAAGAATCGATATTATTTTACTTAATATCATGGTATGGTTTCTGGAGAATTCAAACAAATTGAAAAAAAATACAATTAGTTTGAATTCTCCATAAAATTTTAAGCAATTTGAGAAGTCAAATGAATAATGTAGTATAAATCTAATTAGACTGTTCCTGTATCGAAGGGTCACAAAAATAATGATAGTCATCGAAAACAAGACAGCACCAAAACTGTGATTAGGATGGCTTTAGAATAACAAAATAAACTTATTCTTATTCGTTTACCTCTTTTTCGAGTTTACCGGCAACAATAGGTAAGCCATTACTTTAAATTAAATCAGAGACCTTTTACCGTATTGAACAGCATTCAATGATATTTCTGTGTAAAGAAGTTTTTTTTTTGAGTTTTTTATAGGCATCATCATATTTTTGCAGCTCATTATCGGAAGAAGTTTTTGAAATATGGAATTAATTTTCAACGAATGCACTAGTTATATAATTTGATTAGGCTAGAATAAAACAGAAATATAATTTCCTTCCCTGTAGCTTAACGACGTCATAATTCACACACTTCGCAGAACGATCAAAATAAAACTGTAGGCGTGGCATAAAGGTGCACTCTCACGGATAATGCCCATCGGCTAATCCGGGTTCGATTCCCGGGCATTGTCGTCATCTCATGTGTGCCGCCATTGTGGGGGGCTTAATCAATTAAATTCATCGTGTTGAGGAGAATTATGCGCGCGAGTTGTTTCCTATAGCGACACTCGTATCTCTATTGTCTGTTGATTATTTTTCAAGCTTGTTGCCTTTATTGGAACAGGATTTGTCAAATGGCTATTGAAATTATTCAAAAGATTCAGATTTGGCATCCGATGGTAACTTTTGGTGCGATCATAATTCATAAACTATGTTTACAATTATAACCTACTTATGGCTTGGACATTTGGAAGTGTTGTAATCGATAAAATAATTGCGCTTTCGAGAAAAATTTAGAGGCAACTGATGCCTTGGAAGGAACTGTAATACGTTAAGGAATGCAATAAAGAATTGAGAATTGAGAATTGAGAACTCAATAAATTCAAAGCCGTAATATTAACATCTGTGACAGGGCATTGTGTTTTCAATTAGTCCTGTTCCGATTATATTAAAAGTAGGTAGCCAAAAGCTATAAAGGCTTTTAACAGTTAACAAATCTGAGCACTCCAACCAGCCACTTCGCCGAATTTCATTCACGACCGCAAAATGTAACAAAAGTCATACGAAGTCGGTCCCTCAAAGCCGGCCCGATAGCTCCTAATCCTACTTAAGAAGTTTCACAACAATACGGAGTTTACTCTTCAGCACACACAGAGAATGAAGCGATTGCTGCAGAGGATGTTAATGAAATAGATAATAACAAAATGGATAAGCTGGTGCCTCCGCGTCTGGAGATGCTCAGTGATAAATTAGAGTTTAGACTACCAACTTAAGTCGATTGTTGGTCTTTCCGGAGTACTTCCAAAGAGTTATTGTAAGCTAAATGGGTTATTTAAAATTGTACGGTAATTCTTTATTAATGGAAGGTCATTGTATCATTATGTGGAGATTACGCATCCGTTTTATAGTCGCAAGTGGGTTAACAGATGTTTCAATAATGAATCGTAGATTATAATAAAGAGATTTGTGTTCACCGTTAGGTACTTGGTATGATAATAGCTTATTCGCACTGACCAACTAATAGTCAGAAACAGTCTATTGTTGATATTACTTATGAAACTATTCTGATTTTTTATTCAGTATAATCTCTTGTAGCGTGCCCACGGAACAACGCCATATTTCCCTCCATATGTCCTTCATTTTATATCGCTCACTGTTTGTAAGGGTTAAAGGTATTTTCTACAACAAATGACATATGTTCTTTGCTCATTTTACATACGCTAATAACTTGTTTGGGACATTGGGACCAAGCGGTGAGCAAAAATGTCCTGATCAATTTGCCATTTGTATATTTGCGGTTTGTTTGTCATTCTCACAAGTCTTTAAATAATCTTGGAACAATACCCATCCTGTTCGACTGAAGCGGCGGCTGATACCATCTCAGAAGTTTTCAAAAACTGCATTTATGAATGAAGTAAGAAATGTGGACAAAGATGGGATTACTGGACATCAAAGCCCGATTGTCTAGCGTATTCCTTCTAGGATGAATGAAATGGAAATGAATGAAACCCTGAGCTTACATACTAATGCCACTGTTGTAAATATTTGTGAATGAAACTGAACTAGGTCCTACTCAATGGGCACCGAGGATGTCCTTTGAATGCTATCGCTTGATCTGCTAAAGTTGCCGCTTCCGTGGTTGGCCCCTTGCTGCCTTGATCCGATATGTCAATAAGCGGCATTTGCAGTTGATGTAATCAGCTACTGATTGTTAATTTTATCGCACTTCGTCAAATCAGGTTTAACTTGTCTGAAACTCGAACAGTTTGAGAGACTTAATTCTCATATTTATATACGATGATTACGCAACAGTTCACAGTTTGTATAAGTAGGCTTAAAGATATACGAGTAAATAAGTTTAACATAATAAGAACGCAGATGTCTCACTTGTATTGAATTTATTCAACCTTCTTAACAATTAAGCTACCAAAGCACTCCAATTTGTCAAGCAATTTACACATAAAGGTATTGGTCAGATTGTATTCATTAACCTGAAAGGTTTAGCCACAGGACCACTATCCGTATTCATAGCTACCACCTTTCAAGCATACTTGACTTCCGGCTGACAATTCATTTGTACAAATCTGGGAAATTGACCGGATGTGCAATCCTTCAATCTAAAGACGAGTAAATTCATGACAGTTGATACTGGCATCATTGAATATTTTATTGTTAAGAAATAAGGTTCAAAATTTGTTGAAATGGATAAAAGTGAATATAAAGCTTTAGTTCCAATAAACGCAACGCTGGTAAACAATTTAAATTGTAACAAAGTGTTGAATGATACAATTCGCACAAAGAATTTTATGAAACCAATAGTGTATGGGCTGTATGGCCGGATGCGACGTGCCGAGGTATAGTTTTCGACATTGTTTGTGAGGGATTGGGAATAGATGAAAGGCATGTGGAGACAGTTTCGAATTCCAATAAATCGTGCGTGGGCGGAGCACGGAGAGGTGTGGAGTCGCGTTGCTACATTTCGATAGGACAGGTAAATATCATGTATCATGTGTGTGTATTTTTATCCAGAAGTATTGTATGAAATATATAGACAATATCTTAAGAAAATGGGATGCAGTAGTGACCTGAATATTTCAAATCAAAGGACCACCAAAATATTAATCTACTGATTTCTCTATGAATAATTGATAATTTTAGACCTCTGTTATACCCTTTCGAATTTGTGTTACATAAAGTATATCGGTCTACTTACAGCTGGACCGACAAAGTTATTATTTTATTTATGAAAGATATCTACATGAACCATTAGTATTCCAACAAGACTTAAAATTTCATCAGAAAAAATATTTTTCTAAACTCACCAATCCTTGCCTCCACCGCACGCACGGAAGACGTTTATAATTTCACAATATTAAAATGTTTCGCATTGACCCACCGACAATACAACAATCGCACAATAGGTATAGGTAACAATGACACTATGGCAAACATGTGAGATGCCATTACTACCTTCCATGTTTAAAATGGCGTAACTTCTATAAAACGTACAATTGGAAATAAACCGTGACTCAAGTGAATACAATAGAGAGTTACAATCCTATTTGAGGGCAGCTCGGACGTTGTCAGGCGATTTGTCAGTATTGTTAGTTGCAAAGTACTATTGTTGGTATAAAAGAGTAGCTAAAGATGGTCCCATTGTCCGTCATTGTGGCTGGTGTGTGGGGACAATGGCCTGATCACGTTTAGAAATTTTTGGACAATTTCTGGCTGTTTTTGCAACGGGTTGCACCTTGATACGCAGGGACGTATTCGAAATCCCATATTTATTACAATCATTTTACATGCTCTTTTTGCTTTTACTTGCAGTCATTTTGTTTTCGCTAGAATGGGATTCATTTTAGAATGCCGTCCAAAGCGCGTACTTTACGAGGAACCTCGTGTTGATTTGACCTTACAATACATTTTACAATGCACTTGCTCTGAAAGTGCACCTTTACATGGGTCAACATGAACACGGGAAGCCCTCCATGCCGGCACGGCGCCGCGCGGAGGGGGACGGCCGTGCAGAAATGGATTTCGGGCCAATATTCCAACACGCGTGCGAGAATGAGATTTCATGACAATTCAAATTTCACCTTTTTGTATATATATTTTAATTTCCTCGCATAATGCATTGTAAAATTTTGTATGATACACGTGCGGATAGGTAATTCTCAACTCGTGTCGATCAAAAACACTCCCTGACGGTCGTGTTTTTGGTGATAGTCACTCGTTGGGAATTACCAACTTTCCGCACTTGTATCATAAATAACTATTATGTTGTTGTGATGCTACGCCAATGATTATTAATAAATAATCCAAAAAAAAGATAATTTGTTAGAACTTATTAAGGGGCTCCCAGAATTGGCGTATGGGATCGTACCTTCGATCTGAATCTCTTAGTTTTCTTAGGTTTTTTGTAGCTTATTATGTTAACAACAACGGCTTTAGGCAATATAGTATCCCATATTTACTTCAAAGTTCATTGTTTTCGAGATATTTGGCATCAAAGATGAACAATTTTAGGCCAAAAAACCGGTTTATGGCCATAACTTTTGTGTTAATTGGTTTAGAAAGAAAACCCTATACCAGTTTTTAGGGACGTCACAGACGAACCCAAATATGTAGATTTCGTATGTGTTAGATCTTTCACGTCAATAGAGATACAAAATTAGTGTTATTTTAGACCATGTTTAAAAAGATCATACAAAATTAAGTATTCATTTGTTTCAAAATCCGGTAGACCAGAATGGAGATAGAAGATTGAAGAACCGATAACCGTTTGATTTATACTTCTATCTGTAGTGCAAAAATAGGAGATACGATTCAAAACTTGTCAAAAATCGATGGAAACCTCGGGTAGCCCCTTAAGTAATTTTATCAGCATCTTTTTAAAATTTCTTCATAGTCGGTGTGAAGTGAAATATAGTATGTGTCACTCGGTAGCAAAATTATCTTCGTCTCGGGCGTTAACACTTGTATCCCTCACTACGCTCAGGATTCAAAACACGGCCCTCGCCTATTAAAGTAACTATACTATTTTGCTGACCTCTGACACAAAATAACTACTTACCGCCTTGGTTCATCCCTGTACAAATTAGTACCAGTAACAGGGTGGTATATTTTTCTGAAATACTTGTCACTGCACAATGGACCGATTCGAGCGAGCCGCAGCCAAAAAGGGGGCAGAGATGCGCAAAACGTGGGCCCACTGGGCATCGCACACTAGGCAACAATAGGGCTGGACAAAAACCGACCACGTTTTCGGAATTGCGTGGTAGATAAAGGGAGATATTGAATGGAGTTTCTCTGCGAATGCTTGAGTGGAGATAAGTCAATTTTGTTCATTCAGAAATTATTGGGTTAACGGTTCTGGAAGTTTTGGATTGTTCGCAATATCTTGTGAGACATGTCATAAATAAAAGGCTCTTATAATACAAATAATAATATTCAAGTATTAAAACTATTAAGGGACTTTCCTACATTCTTACGTACGAAATATCATTTGATATTCAACAGTGGCTTTTCGGTGAAGGAAAACGTCCTGAGGAAACCGGCCTAATCTCAATAAGGTCTAGTTTTCCCTGGTTGGAGGGTTAGATGGCAGATGCTTTCGTAAAACTAGGTTCTTCGCCAAATCTTGGGATTATGTGCCTAAGCGGACCCCGGGCTCCTTTGAACACTACCCGGAAACACGTTAGGGGGATGACGCGGCATTCCTACTAGTCGATCTAGGTCCCAATTTCAGACTGTGTCTGATACATCAGGGATCGTGTGTCCTAATTGACAATCGCGCGATCAATTATGTACGATTCTCGTCGACCGGGTCGGGCCGGAGCGCGCCTGCGCGTTTTTTGCAAACTGCCGTTAAATTTCATATTTGAATGTACTTGCGGCGTTCGGCTCCTCGCAGATGTGGACGGCTGTGGTCGCTGTTGTCACATGTGACCGGCTCCGTCCAGCTTTTGCCTACTACACTCTATTAAAACGTGATATGCTGCCGCCGGGTACTCGCGCACCCGTTCCGACGCGGTGCCAGGCGACCCGGCACGGCCGGTGCGGTGTGAATCGTACATTAGGACACCTATTCGAGTAAAATTCGCAGGAACTTGCGACAATCGCGTAGTCGTGTTATATTAGGATCCCTCACAACGCGTGTCCTCCATTTCAATCATCTTGTTTCATGCGTTCAACCCTCAGTTACGACATTGGCTATGGGTGATTAGCTGACGGGTCATGTGCTTGTTTGCCAACGATGTTTTTTTTATAATTATGTTTATAATGCTGTTAATTCGTCTTTTTGAGGCTCGTAATGTTGCCGGCTATTGTTCGATCTAGAAAATGTATTATTGCATATTTCCGTAAAGTATTATCTGGAGGGTGCCATGTGCACCGCTTCGGGGTTTTAAAGCGCAAGTTTAGAGAGAACAGCGTGAGTGGGAGAACTGTTCTTGTCAAATGAAATAAAAATGTTGGTCATCATATCAGCCGAAAGACGCTGGGCTGTTATTTGTAAATTGGAACGCGCTAATGCGCTTCGCCTCAACCGTCACGCCTAACGAAGCAAGACCTCTAACCTAGGCTTAGTTACTATAATTCACGGCACGGCGTCAAGATATGAGATGGGTGAAAGTTAAGGTGGGGTGAGATTAAAAAAGAGTATAGAAAAGTGGGGTGGTCACAGGCCGCCCTCAAAGAGTGCCACAATGACCGGTTCTACGCCACCAGCTTTTGCCTTTCTGGTATTTGCAATTACTTATGCAAAAAAGACTTCACATACACCTTTGAATTTCTTCGCAGATGTACCTATGCAGGTTCCTCACGATGTTTTTCCTTCACCGAAAAGCTAACGCACCGGGCCAGCGTGGGGACTACTGCCCGTTCCCTCTCATACATGGGAGGAGGCCTGTGCCCAGCAGTGGGACGTGGTATAGGCTGATGATGTGATGTGATGTGATGCAAAAAGGAATGTTGCCAAACTAGAAGCCATGCCCGGTAAGGCAATAAGATGATAAAATTATTATAGATGAGTTCAACTCCCGCTCTGTTTAATAATTTATTATCCGGAGCCATCCGGTTGCCTCTTGGAGATTGAAACTACGCTTGATTGCTCTGAATATTAATCCGCTCACCGCCCATTCCTTGCGCATCCAAACTGGACAATAGTTTGTTGTATACAGCAATTTGCAAACATAATAAACAATGCTGGTTGAAAATGACGCCATACGTTTTTATTGTTCTAACACCCGCGGGCCATGCGTACCCTTTATCTGTGCCATGAGGCATGATGCCAGAGTATTACAGTTGTTCTTAAAAGAATCTGCATACTTCGTTGCAACGCCATTTGGGTCCTTTTATTGATGTTTTCGAGTGCAGTCAATGTATTACCGATGTATTTAAAATGGAGCTTGTAAACAAATGTAAAAAAAAACCTTTCATTGTCAGTTCCAAAACGAGTTAAATTTACATTTTCCTTCGTCTCATCATCATTAGTTGTTCCCTCAATGCTGACGATCGTGACATCATGTCCTATGCTTGATGACCACGACCAGACTCCATAGGCTACTATCACCCGCTTTTTGTATGGCATCCTGGAGCTTTTCTTCATGGTTTGTTAAATTTCTAGAATTTATTAGGAGTATGGACTGATTGTTGCAGATATCGTGTTGTTTTTTAATTACATTTAAATGGAATATTTTAAGTAAATAGCATAGATAACTTCGGGCCTATGGCATCGATAAAATGTCTGACGCTTCTGCTCGCGTTTACAAGTACATATCTGTTTCGGTTATACAAGTAGTTGTAGTATCCGCAAAACCAAGTGGCGAGTCAGGTCATAATTAATTGGATCATGCTATCTCTCATGCACCTGCACTGCCTTATGGAGCGGTCCGTGCCAGACTCGCCACTTGGTTTTGCGGATACTATAGTTCTTAGGCGATCATTATCGTCTTCTTAGCGGTTTTCCCCGTTGCATTCTAGCCTAAAGCCTGGATACTGCTTTGTAAAAGACTTACACGGTAAGTCATCAGCTTAGTACACTCTTATTCCGTTGATTCCCCACTTTTAGAATGAATCATGGGTAGATTATCCAAAATTCTTACATATTTTGACAGAAAACTTGTTATTAGACCCCATTGAAAGCATAATTGTACACGAAGCGCTCCGTACGAGGTGACCTCGTCGCGGCGTGTGGATTTAGTTTATAAATAACACACAAACGGACCTCGTTGCCCTAATCCTGATTTACTGACTTACCTGCACACCCATATATCCATACGGGCGCGTTCATATAATTTCCTTAAATTCAACGAAAATATTTCTCATGAATACTTTAATCTTTATCGATTGGGACACTTTTGTGTTATAAATGTAATTATTTCTCGTTTTGGTCCCTTGGCGGATAAATAAAACGAAACGAGCGGAAAGTGACCGTTTCTTTGTGTTTATCTGTTGATGCACTTTACATATTATTGAGGACTTGTGGAGAGACTGATGAGTCATTGCAATTATAGTTGAACGAGCGAGCGAAGCGATCGAAGTTGTCCATTTCAGCTTTGGCCAAACCATTCCATGTAGTCCACTATTGATTTAGAGAAATGAATGAGCATTTTTTTTTTGATGTGTGTAAGTTATATGTCATTGTCATTATTATTTAGTTTGCCATGTGTGCGCTGCCCGTCGTGGTTTCATGTGGTGGTGATGAAGGCCAATGCTGGTTATCGCGAGCTACATACATTTCGTGACATTTCTTTTGTTTTTTGTGTGTCACGAATATATCGATACGTATATATCTTATTCTATTCTTCTATGCTGCTGTAAACGCCAATGAGCTACATTTCGCCAAAACTCACAGCGTTATAAATTTTGATGTAGTTGGTTAGAATTTTCAGTGTAACCTAGCCTTTACAGTAAGAGATTATAACACACTGTACAGCATTAGTTTCAATTTTTAAGGCCGCGTGTACATTAATATAAGAGCCTTAGGAGTTCATGATGGCGGGCGGTGAGTGAATCCAACTGATTTATGAGAGCTAAACCTAGTCTGGCACTAAATGAAGCCTGGGCAACTGTATAAATAAACATATACTAGCTGTCCCCGCGGCTTTGCCTGCGGATTGCAAAACACGCAGGCAAACCCACTGCAAATATAGCCCATCTAGATCGCCCATTCTACATGCAGGTGAAATATTTTTTGAATTCTGATGTGGTGTCGGAGATATTGATTAATACTTTTCCTCTTTATTTATTTATTTATTTATTTATTAGGTACACTTTACAGACATCATACATTATAAGATACAATGATTCATTATGAATAGCTTATAGACTTTGACGACCGCTTTAGCCTAGTTGGTAGTGACCCTGCCTACGAAGCAAGAGGTCCTGGGTTCGAATCCCGGTAAGGGCAAAAATTTGTGTGATGAGCACGAATATTTGTTTCTGAGTCATGGATGGATATTTTCTATGTATTCAAGTATTTATATCTATTATATATATCGTCGTCTAATACCCATAACACAAGCCTTACTGAGCTTACTATGGGACTAGGTCGATTTGTGTAAGATTGTCCCCTTATATTTATTATATATTTATTTATTTTCAAGACTAGCATGACATCCAAGGCAAGTGCACACAGCGTGATCAACAGGTTAGCGCATATGCAAGCAACTGCGACGAATCTGCATTGAATATTAATATGATAATATCACACGTTTAACCAGTGAGTAAGCATAAGTCATAAAAAGAATGTCCACAAGTTCAGTGTTAAAAACGTCTGAAACGAACTTAAGCAAATCTTAAACAAGAATTAAAGTTACAACTTAGTACTATTCAGGGTGAGTAGAGAAGAGGACGTCCGTTAAGGTCTTTTTGAATTTAGCAATGCGTGGATCAAATATATCAACTAGGACATTATTATTATTATTAGCAGCCAAGTCATTGTACTGACGACACATCCTTATGACTGGATTATAGAAAGATGTATTGTTTCTGTATACTCTTAGGGAAAATACTTTGCAGGCGCGACCTCTGAAACGGGGCGTGTTAAAGGTTAGGGCTGAGAGCAGACTAGTTGAATCGATGTTAGAATGCAAAATTTTGTGCAAGTATAAAAAGTCGTACATTTTGCAGCGGGCTTCCAGTGTAGGAATACTAAATTTTTTCAGCCTACTAAAGTATGACTTATATGTTCGCCCGAGGTTATACCTGAGTACTAGAATCTTCAAGAAATATTTTTGTACTCGTTCTATGCTGTTGGTGTGTACCGAGTAGTACGGAGACCAAATCGGCGAACCGTACTCAAGGACACTTCTGACTAAACTAAAGAAAAGCGTTAGCAAACTACCCGGCCTTTTGAAACCCTTGGTCAATCTTAAAATGAAACCCAATAACTGCCTTCCCCTGCTAATTATGGATTCATAGTGACAACGGAAGTTAAGTTGATCATCGAAAAGGATCCCAAGGTCCTTAACAATGTATTTTCTATCGAGAGCCTGACCTTGTAATTCGTAGTTACATATAAGTTTATTCTTTTTGTTCGAGAACGATATAACCTGACATTTCGCAACGTTTAGATACATATGATTAAGGGAACACCATTCAGATATTTGTCCTCTGTAACAATAAACAGTCTTTAGCATCGGTGACGGAGTTAAAAACCTTTAGATCGTCGGCGTACAACAAGCATTGACAAGACAAGCGATCTACCAGGTCATTGATAAACAACACGAAGAACAAAGGACCAAGGTGGGATCCCTGAGGAACACCTGACGTTATTAAAAGTTCAGAGGAAGTGAATCCATTAATGGCTACCAGCTGGCTTCTATTTTGAAGGTAGGATTGGACCCAGCGAAGAAGACTGCCGTGTATACCGAAATGTGCTTCAATTTTGTGACATAGGATAAAATGGTTAACCTTATCAAACGCCTTAGAGAAATCAGTATACACGGCGTCAACCTGACCCCGCGAAGCGAAAACGTTACATAAATAATGTTTATATTCTAGGAGATTGGAAACAGTGGACCTATTACTGACAAAGCCATGCTGTTTATCAGATATGTATGGTTTCACGTGATTATAAAGGAAGGTATACACCATTGATTCGAAAAGCTTCGCAATGCAGGAAAGAATGCTTATAGGTCTGTAGTTTTCGACACACGATTTGTCGCCAGATTTGTGTATTGGAACAATATGTGCTATTTTCCATCTGAGTGGAAATACACCAGTACAAAGAGACTTATTGAAAAGAAGACAAAGCGGGATACTGAGTTCCTCACCACATTCCTTGACAAACGAGGCAGGGATCCCATCCGGACCTGGCCCCTTATTAGAGTCTAGAGACTTAATTTTGGCTAATATATCTAACCGACTGACCATCACACTAGATATCGAAGGCCCACCGTATAGCTCTTTAACCTGGTCAGTTATTTCAGGTGAACTATGTTGTTCGAAGACAGACCCAAAATACTCTGAGAAAAGGTTACACACTCCTTGACTATTCGATGATGAGCGTTGGCCGTAGGTCACGGTCTGAGGAATTGAAGAAGATATCTTTTTAGACTTGACATAACGCCAGAATGGCTTAATGTCATTTTTGAGAGCATCCTCAACCGACAACAAAAACAGTTTGTAGCTTTGTTCAGTTAAGGTCTTACACCTAGTACGCAACAGAGAAAAGGTGTCGTAGTCCCTAGGGTTTCCGTACTTCTTATATAGTTTATGATATTTATATTTTTCTTTAAGACTACGCTTAAGAGGCTCACTATACCACAATGGATATTTGTTCGTATTGCTGAACTTTTGGGTAGGCGTATGTTTTTTATGATCCCATTCAATGTATCGTAGAATACTGAAACACAGACATCGATGTCCGATGAGCACAGCAATAATGACCAGTCAATAGAGCTCAATTCCGACCTGATCTCATCAAACTTGCATTTATTGAAGTTAAGGCGTTTTCCACTACAGGTGTTCATATCCTTGCCCGGCTTTAAGAGGGGGACATCTATAACTACTGACGAATGCGCATCTAGTTTGCTCATCGGCTCGGCGCCGTAGACGGTTATGCAATCGACGTTGGATAACACTAAATCCAAGAAACGATTATTGTGATTAGGTATGTTATTATGTTGCGAGAGACCACATAAGGATATAGTATCAAAAAGCAATCTGGATTTGCTGTCCAGAGGGTCACGTGCTACAAGATGACTTGAGCTGGCTGAGCGGAACCAAGTGATATTAGGAGTGTTAAAGTCACCTATTAAAATTACTTTATCGCCAATCTTGGTATTTAAAACAATATTTTGAACATTAGAGTAAAACTGCTGCAGTTCTATAATGGGCAAGTCAGGAGGTAAATAACATAAACACACATGCAAGGTCGGCCCGCTTGGTTCCGCTGGCAAGACGCTCACCCAGATGTCCTCGACTCCACTCTCCCAGGAAACCTGACGTATTACGTTGAGATGTTTTCTGATAGCCATTAATACTCCTCCACCTTCTTTTTTATTCGAATAAGTACTATCACGGTCTCTGCGAATCAGGTAATAACGCTGTAAATCAGCCACTTCGGCATCATATACACTTTTATTTAAGTTCGTTTCAGTTAAGCAAATAAAATCAATTGGCAATTATAAATTCTTTATAATACTAGTAGGTATACCACTGGACCGAGTTCATAAATTATTTCACCTGTTATACAATGGACTTTCTGGTCGGCCATAGGCTATCTTTTACCTATCCCCCGGGTTCGCCTGGATTCGTAGCAATATGGGGGCAAAGCCGAACATGCAGCATGGCTGGAAACAATTACCTAGTAGGTACCTAATGCACCCCGATACAAATTGTGACACAACCGACCGCTTTAGCCTAGTTGGTAGTGACGCTGCCTACGAAGCAAGAGGTCCTGGGTTCGAATCCCGGTAAGGGCAAAAATTTGTGTGATGAGCATGAATATTTGTTTCTGAGTCATGGGTATTTTCTATATATTTAAGAATTTATTTCTATTATATATATCGTCGTCTATTACCCATAACACAAGCCTTACTGAGCTTACTTTGGGACTAGGTCGATTTCTGTAAGATTGTCCCCTTATATTTATTTATTTATTATTTATTTATTTATTAAGTACATTTAATAACTACAACTTAGAAAAATTGAAAAACCCCCTACATTTTCATTTCAAAGTCCAATATCTCAAAAACGGCTGAACAGATGATTTTCATAAAACATGGCTAAGAACACTCGGGATAAAATTATCTATGATACAAAAAAAAACTAAACAAAAATAAGTTCATCCGTTTAAAAGCTACGATACCACAGACAGACAGGTTAAACTTATAACACCCCTCTCTTTGCGTTGGGGGTTAAAAACTATAATTGCCATGATTATTGTTTTTTATGCCGTTCATAAACCAGATAAAAGTAAACTCACACAACGTAATTGCTTGACAAATCCACAATGCTCCAGTCAAAATACATTTTCAGATCGTTATTCAGCGCACAATGCGATATTGTCGAGTACAATTTGGCGCATTGGGCACAGTTATAAAATAACTAACGTTGGTATTTCGAGTGTCTCCGCGCCATCTATAATACTTAGCGCGGATTCGATGCGCAGGCGCAGGACGTAGGACGTAAATGTTGCGTTCAGGATAATCGAGAGGACAATTTGTCCCTAAGATATGGCTTTAATTTAGATGTATATGAGACTTCTTTGTTTTAGTGTGGTCATGTTCTCAGGCAGGGTGGTATATTTCTTCTTCTCCTTTAGTCATTATAACTTTTTTTGTTAGCCTTTAAAGTGTCCCACCGCTGGGCAAGGGCCTCCCCCCGCCCCTGGATTGCCCCCTCTGTCCCCCACAATTCATGGCCAGTCACTTGCAAACGCGTCCAAGTCATCCCGCCATCTCCGCGTGGGCCTGTCTCGTCGCCTGTGTCTGTCCCGTGGCAACCACCAAGTAAGTAAACATGGCCGGCCCAGTTGCACTTACGTAAGGCAACCTTCTTATAAGTTTACCTACATCTGCTTTTCTGTATTTTAACCTATATTTTAATACAGGCTATAAACTATCTTCGTGAAAAATTTAATCGAAATCGGTTTAGCCGTTTAAGCGTGATTGAGTAACAAACATCCAATCATCTAAACATCCATAGTTTCGCATTTATAATATTAGTAGGATTCTAAGGACAGCAGAGAATCCGAATGCTCAAATCTCAGACAGCGAATCATCAAATCAATAGTGTTGGTGCACATTGACTTCTCTGGCCCCATATCATAATCGGCCTTATCACGTGATAAGTGACAAGATAGAGCGTCCGTCACTAGCTGACACCGTTCGATAGAACGAGACTGACGCAAGCTGATGGAGTCGCAAGCGTCGATAGGCTAAGTTGCCATTTTTCCACGAGGCATATTTGTTAGCCACCGTTAAACCGTGAAAAACTCCAGTTGTCACTGAATACACTACGAAACCCTGGGGAAGCGTGTCCAGTTACGAAGTCGCCGCGCACAAATCAAGTTTACATTCTCGTAGTGAAATTGTTATTGATTACGCATTGTGCGGCGGCCGTAACTCAGGATCGCGCTGTTTGGACCTCGCCGTGACGCGCGTTAAGACGCGATGTAAACGCGATTTGTGGAGTTTTTTTGCGCGATAATTTGATGTTTATTTGCGCGGATGTTCTGAGTATGGGTAATGGTTTTGCTACGGTTCATCGAGGCTTTGGTTACTGAATGGTACCGCGACTATGATATAGCGAAGCCAAGAAACAGCTCAGTATCTGATTGAGCTGAAAGGTATTTATGCTATTTCGGTGTCAACGCAATATTGGTAACACTGAGCTGATCTGTTGATGGAAACAGAAGGTGATCTAAACTCTTAAACTTCAAAAGATAAACCTGTCGTAATTGGACCCAATTGGCATCCTCTCAACGATTTGCTAGTAGATGATTAGGCAAATTCATTAAGTACTTAAGTAAGAGTAAGTTTTTGACTGAAACTTACACTTTAACAAATTGACGCCGTTGGGTCATGTCTATGTTACAGAGTTGATGGCATCCTGTACATAACACCACCAGTGTACACACTTACCGTTTCGAACGAGCGTTTAAACAATCCAACTGTAATTTTAGTGTACAAAGCAGGGATGTCGTATCCATATCCGCAACCGCAGAAGTTCTGCACAAATGTTAACATCAGCATCCGCTTCCGCAGCCGTAGATGTTTGCACCCAAATATCCGCATCTGCGGATGTCAAAAAATCGCATCCACGGCATCCTTGGTACAAAGATTGCCATTTACCTACCTGACGCGCGTACAGTGTGTCACATAATCGACTAGTTGTACTCAACTCAAGTTTGCCCCAATGTGCTTTTATAATCTTGAAACGTGCCGTGACCTCAGCGTTCGTTTACCGTCTTCATACCATAAAAACAAATCTCAGACGTAACGCAGGCGTGAGCCGAGGGCCCCCGGAATTCAAATTCAAATCCAGGTAAAATATTAGCCGAGCCACCGCAGCTTCCCATAATGTAATCTTGACCGGTCTAATTTTCTCATGACCACACATTTCTCTATCAAATTATACATTCCCATACAATGTAAACATGAGTTATTGTGATACCAGAGGGTGCGCGCGAGCTCTATGGCTCCTTACTCTATTTGTCTATGCTCATACAAGAATCAGAGTGCATTACAAAAAGGCTAATTATGCTTTATGGTAATTTTATGGATAAAATGCCTTTTTATTATCTTGGGGTGTATAATTTTGTGTCGGCTGTTCGTATGTGAATTTGAATGTTTTTAATGACATTTTGAATGTTTTAATGTGTCATTTTGACGGCATTAGTGGTGGATTAGAGAGTGAAGTGACAGAGCGTACTGTTAGGTTAATTTAATTTGGAATAAACGGTAAAAGATTAGACAAGGCAATGTGGTTGTAAGTTACGGTTCTACTATTTTTATTACAATAAAATTATGAAAAGTTTAAATGTAAAGCAAAGCAATGCAAGACCACGTAAGAAACGAAAGTTACGAAACGGTCATCTTGAACTATTTAAACCCAAAAATTTACGGCGAATATTCCGAGTCAGTAGAGTAATTGCGCAATACTTCAAACGAGCATTGGGACTTCACAACTGTAATTTTCAGCTCCAAAAAATTACACCTGACAATGAAAAGTTACCACCGGATTACGCTGATATTGTTAATTGGTCTAGCGACCGCATTATTTGCAACGTACCTACATAATTATGTATAGACAAGTGCGTGTCATCGCATCATCAAATGTGTTTTCATCAATCGACGAAAGACGATGTCCGTATCTCAGAGACGCTGCGTATGTCATCCATAAAAATGCACTTAATACTTTTAGTTTTGTACTTGCCATTTTGCTTGGATTTCATGTTTTTCAATAGGATAATATTACATTTATTTATCGTTGACATAGTATATAGAGGTTTAAACTAAATAACTAACTTGAAGCTAACAACCAAAACATTAAATGTATTTTAGCTAACCTGGGAACTAAACACCAACACAGCATCCGTGTGAATTCATTCTTTCGCAGCGCTACAGTGTATGCAGGGCGGAACGCGCAGCGGGACCGACCCGCCCTCGTCTTGGAGGTGTGGGCCTCCTCGCGTCGCGTGATGCCCTGGTACCCTAAGTCTTGGTATGGTAATTGTTGGAGAAATAAATTGCATACAAATGGAGTTTACTTATTTTTACCGTTCGTGCAGATAACGTTGGGATGCTCTGTCATTAAAAAGCTTTCAATAGGTTCTCCACCGATATACTATTCATCTCTAATTAGAACACTTAGACGTGCGGCATCTTGTACTTAAGCGTGCATTAGGACTGATAAGCGCGTTGCTGAATGCTGACCCGTTCGGAATCGTAGTTTCCACATCTAGAGGAAAATACAGTCCTCACTCTCAACAGATCGCATGCTCGGGAGTTCCGGCACAACACCACCTATAATATACCTTATACCTACATAGCTAGTAGTGCTAGTGTTGTTACGACTGCGGTCTTCTGTAAGGTGGAATTCCAATTACATCTCTACTACTGACACAGATAGGACTGTTCAATTTACTAAGCGGACATCAAAAATAGGTTTATATAGGGAATTCTTATTACAAAAATAAGTTTATAATGATGGATATTTATTTAAAATTTTAAAATAAAGCAATATAAAAACTAAAATAATCAAATTTAATTACAACGGTAGAATTTTCGGAATTTAGCCCGGATTCGCCGCATAAGTGTTTGCACGTCACTTTTTGAAACTTTTCTACATGCAGAAAACCACATGCGTCTAAATTCTTCCAATGAACCAGCTACTCGGCCATCCTTCCTCAGATGTCTCTTAACAATGGCCCAGTATCACTCGATTGGGCGGAGCTCCGGGCAGGTTGGTGGATTGTTCTACCTCTTTAACAAATTCAACGTTTTTTGTATTTAACAGCGTCACGGTCTCACCAGCATAGTGAGCACTTGCTAAATCAGGCAAAAACAAAGGGGGGACACTGTGCTTTCTATATATTTGAAGCAACCGTTTTTTGATGCATTAATTTCTATCAATTTCGCCATTTATAGTGCCGGTTGCAAAATAAGAGTTACTTTTGAGGCCACAGGAACAAATTGCCTGCCATATAAGAACTTTCTTACCGAATTAGTCCATCTTTATGGCTTTTTTGGCATCGGGTACATTTTCTTCTACAACTGCATTGTAATATTGGGGCTTTGGTAACGTATTGGTGTCAAACTTTACGTACGTTTCATCGTCCATAAGAATGCATCGAGATTTATTTGTCAGAAACATATTATATAAATTTCCGCATCTTTTTTTGGCCCGCGTTTGTTGCTCAACACTTCTCTTTGGCATTTTTTGTTTCTTGTATGTCCGTATGTTATTTCTTTTTTTAATATTTTGTATAGTACCTATGCTAACACCTACTTGTTTAGCAATTTCCCGAACGGTCATGTACTTTTTAGATTTTAACAAGCACACGACTTTTTCATCGTTATGTGGGTTTGCCGATCCACTTCGGCGTCGCGATTTCGGTAAATCTTCGATGGTATATAGGTATGGTGCTCCCCAAACTTTTTTATTATTTGAAACACTGCTGACTTGGAACATTGAAACTTATTAGCAATATTCCGCAATGAAAATTTGCCTTTACACCAATTCTGCAAGATTAATTTTCGAAAAATATTTTGGCATTTAATAAAATAAATAAAACAATTGATAGAATTATCCATGGTCATTTTATATCCGGCCAGTACTTATTAGTTCGTTTTAGTTTAAGTTTTAAAGCTTGAGTTAAATATGTCCGCTTAGTAAATAGAACAGTTCTTTATATAATCTACTGTAGAAAGTAATACCACCACGTTGTGTCTTACGTCTTTTTCTGAAAGTGTTGCCATGTGAATTATTTCTTTCTTAGGTACGGCTGAAGGCGTGACGCACAGCAGGAGTGATATGGTTTGGGTTAAGAGGTGTGGTGGACCTCCTTGCGCCGCGTGGCGCCCTGGTATTCGAAAATGTTAGTTCACAGGCAAATAAGTTGTATTAGCGAAATGGTAAAAAAAAAACTATATTAAATAGCTGCTTACATTGAGCAGATAAATGGGAAGCCAAAACTCTATAATAATTCTAGAAATTAGTACGGTTTGGGTAAAATTTTAGAGATTCATGTTTTCACCATATTTTTGCTTGTTGAATCGTGTTGATTGTTCTACAATCTGACTATGTAATTGTTTTTGGTTTTTACTCTTCAAGTCCATAGTAACTTATCTAGATATTCAGCTCATAATGCAATGCCGTTTCGTAAACCGCTCGAATCTCGAGTATATTCAGTCACACCAACAATAAAATTAATAGCTATATATTTTAAAGCAACATTTCGGTACATATGTAGATGAGTGGTGATTACAATTATGATTGCAATAACCTCAAGCACATATTGACAGTTTAAAGCGATGTAATTCTGCAAAAGTGAAATCAACGAGGCAGTTCATAGGTATACTTTATGAGTTCAACTATTTTATTGTCTCAATGGCCTCGCTTTATGGTCTCACTGCTTGATGATCTTCCTGCACTTCACATTCCATGTAACCCTGGTGCTGTTATTGTCTTAACGTGTGAAACGACTCTTAATTCCCTTCCTTCCCACATGTTGGGCGGAGCGCCCAGCACGATCGGACCGGCTCTTAACTGCACCTCAAGCTCCGCGCACCACATGATGCCCCGGTATGTGGGGTCGAAAATAGTTTATAATTAGTAGTAAATTCTTTGCAAAATTCATACATGACTTAAAAAGAGGGAAATATTCCTATCCGTTTGTGGAGCCGACGTCCGTAACATGATATATATAAAAAACGAGGCGGCTTTTTTGGCCGATTTTGTCATTTCACTAAACAGATTCAGAAATCTGATCAAATGACTGATTTATTCTAGGCAAATTATAAAACGGATTCGCCATTTTAACATCCTGCGTGATTTGATCATATCTTTTAGAGATTTGATGAAATCTCTGTTTTGGCCATTTCCCTGCGACATATACTTACACCTTTTTTAATGAAATATTATCAATTATTTTAAAGACGAAGTAGGTGTTTTTCGTTGCGGGGAATTATATAATTCCATAGAAAATTTGATGACATTGAGAGTCTGTAGCAATGTTATTGGTATTGTCAACGTCGCAGTGCCCAACACACAGAACACCTCATGGGCCTGATGATGAATTTCGAGAAAGTGCGAGGGAACTCGGAGTTGGTGTGAGATAGATATACGTTGTGCGGGTTTCTTAGAATCCTCTCAGTGAGCAGTTGGGTCCAGTGCCACAAAATGGGCCTGATGATGAACTTCGAGAAAGTGCGAGGGAACTCGGAGTTGGTGTGAGATATACGTCACCATCCTAAATAGCCGAATGCCTTTTTCGTGTTTTGTTTGTTTTATTTTAAAATGAGAACAATAAATAAAACTTTTAAAGTAATAATGAGACTTTACTTATTATCAAACTGCTCCGAAACTTTCCATAAAAAATACTGAAGTATTTGTAGTTTAATCTTTAGAACCAAAAATACTAAATGGTCAGTATTTTTTTAGCACACTTTTAAGTATAGATTGTTTAATTACCATTTTAATATGTACAGTGAGTACCTACCATAATTTATCAGCAAAAAATTACGGTACCAGTTAGGATTCCTAACTTACTTACTTACTTAGTGAATTAAAATGGTAACAAAACTATCTATACTTTACCTTAACTTAAAGATAAAAGTATAGTAAGGAGTTACTTACTTTACTTTAAAATGTACCTAAAAAATTAGGATGCTTGTACAAGTACGTGAACATGTCCCATCACTACGCATTCCGCGCGCGAGCGCATCGACCAATCGCAACGCTGTTAGCACCCGCCCTTCCCCTCACCTCTTCCTCATGCTTTGGTGACTCGCGTCGGGAACAAAATTACAAACATTAGGCTTCTAGTGGAGGTGTTCTGTGGCCCAACACAGACCCATTAATTTACACCTTCAAGACTCATACATAATAATAAAGGAGAACAAACAGAGCATCAATCATTGGAATAAAGGTGTCAAACACTGTTACGATTACTGTATTTTATAGAAAATTAAGAATTTCACCCAACTTGTGTAAACGTTTGTCCTCCAACAGAGATTATACTCTCACTTACCTACTCATTTTCATGGTAAATAAATTCAACTAACACTTACTCAAAGGAAGCATTAATCACACTTAATGTTACATCAATAAATTAATTCATAACTCCTACTATAATGCATCATAATATTTTCCATACAAATGGTAGCAGCATGACGTCTCGGGCTCCCTTCTTTCCTTAATAGTTAGATGGGCTGATCCATCACGCTGCGTTGATTGGAGACTTAGTAACTTCTGGTTCAAGGTAAGTCATGAGAAAAATAGGCGGGCTAATGCTAAATGACTTTGCTGTGACTTTGTAATTGTAGGTTTCCTGAGAAAAATTCCTCTGGGCGGAGTGGAGCATAGAGCAGCGATTAAACTTTTGGAATATTGTTAAATGCACTCGTGCTCATGTTTATAGTGAAAACGCAGTTCCATTAATCAAGAAATATGGCGCGTACGAGTAGAGTTTAAAATCAAAAGGAACGTATCGAAAAAATGTTTCTTTTAAATTATTATTACCTAGGTACTTAATGAGTAAATAGTTATACGTATTTCACGCTCACCCAGAAAATGCCTGTTCACTCTTGCCTAACGCAAAATGGGTTTAGTATTGAGTTTTTCTTAACTTTCTATTAGTTACTGACAGCTTTAGCATTGACCGCATGCTGACTACTAAACGCATGGCGCCGACAGCTGTCAAACTTTCCATACAAACATATTTTAATAGGCGTAACTTAAGATTCCTGACGGTTTCAGACAACCAAACATTGAAAGTGACATCTGCATCTCCAATGCATGAACAACTAATGATGATGACAGATATTGGAAGTTTAAAATTTTCGCCAGCTCTTTCATGTATCAATGATGCAGAAGCATTTGATATTATGCAAACAAGGTAGCACACCTTTATTTCGAATATACAACACTCGTCCCTCTTGCATTCACATACGTGCTAGAAAGGGAAGAATACTTAATTACGACATACACACTAATGCTAGGTAAGCTGCACGTGTATAGCATCACTATCGACCGATTCGCCTCACTTAACCCCAGTTTTTATCGTGAAAACCTTTAAATATTAACAATCCCGGCATCCGGCTGATCCTCCCTCGAACAAAGAATGAATCGAACAATTCAATGGGATGTTAAATTCAGGTGTCATATCCAAACCCATTCATAGAATCCGTCATCGAATCAAATCTCTTTGTCAACGACACAGAAAAAACCTATATAAAAGATTGTGCACGCAATCCAAGAATCCAATATCTTGGCACAATGGAGGTTGTTATTTTAGGCCGACTACTGCTTCAGATGCCGTTCAAAGGTGTGAAAACGATTAATTTGTAGCATGGTTTAAGTTATTTTTGGTGAGAAAGCAACAATGTACCTACGAGTAACAATGATTTTAGTGGCAAAGAACGAAAATATGTTCTAGATACAATTCTGTATATATATTTTGTTGCTTAGTACAAATTCAACTTGGCATGGTCTTATTTTAAATATTACTTAGTCTATTCAGTATCAAAGTTTATCAAATAATTGTGGAGATAGATTCTATATAAGCTAGGAAGAGTAGCAAGCTCTGGCAGTTTGGCATCTGCAAAGGCGGTTACTTAGTTAATTTGGCTGTTGCATAACATTTGTGGTGACTCTACTAATATCTTTGAAGACCTATGAAATCACACTAAGATGTTGTTAAGAATAAAACAATATACACACAAGATAAAAAACGTACTTTCCCGCTGCGATATCTTTTGTTGGAGATCTACATCAATTAGAGACGAAGCGTTCCATTTGCTTCTTATCAGCTACCAGTATTGCTACCGGGCTTCTAAAAAACCAAATTAATATTTTATCTCGTCACATTCACTACTCACGACAATCAAAGTCACGATGATACCAAGAAACGAATCTGTAGCGTAGCAGAAAAACAAAGTCTAGCTTACTAGTCAGAAAAACAGCCACAAAAACATAGGTGAATAACCTTCTGTCCGATTGCTGAACATCGAAAGCACGGTGTCAGGATTCCGCAAATTGACCAAAAAATCGTGAATTGACGACAATGGTATTCGCAATAAGAGACGTTTAGTGGAATTCATGGATTAATCCGTACAAGATCGTGAGCAGGCGCAGTACAAACAGATTTTTTGGTTTATTGCCTTAGACGATTATCTGAATGCGACTTGATAGGGTTAACTTTGACGAATTAAGCTGCATTATTGCGTATGCGGATCTCTTCTACATAGAGAACTAAGCAATGCTACAATCCATGAACGACATATTCAAAAGAAGCCACATGTTAAAACCATGAATGTTAGTTACAGTTTCTAAATAGAAGTACCGAAATCGAATGTAGCCGACGCTTTTAACTACCACCACAATAACTTTCCAAACAAGCCCATAATTCAAGTGCCTTACCGAGAAAGCGTCGCAAAGCATACATTATAAAATCGAACCTTGCCAATTGTCAGGCTCACGCGCCTCAGAATCCAACATGGCGGCGGTGACACGGCGCATTGTTCAAACAGAAAAACGACACAATCTTTTTTACCTTTTTCTCTATCTCCTATTCCTCATTCTGTCCCGCGTACAATGGCGCCCGCTGTGGCCGCGGTATTTTACTTACCGATGTTTGTTTTGTTTTTAACTGGCGTTGAATTTTTTACGCTTTTGTCCCGCTCTCCGAAAAATACTAGGTTCGCCAATCCAGTATCTAATCCTAATTGTGCAAGTCCAAGGCCTCGATTTGCCGGCTTTGTCGCTCACAATGGACACAAGACGGCGCATATTATCCATTCACATCATAACGTTTATAAATACGTTTCACGGTGGCATTGTGGATGTTGTCTTGCGACTCCCCGAGGATATTTCGAACAAAGAATTGTTCATAATGCCTGAAAGTTCGGCTCTTACAAAGCTTCGTAACCCGTCATTTTCGTATTGGCTATTTTTATGACAATAAGTCTATTGTGATGGCTCTGGATTGTTGGTGCGTATTGTGCGATGGAATTCGCGAAACTGGAATTGTCTCAGAATCGGCGCTAACGAACGTCGCCCGCGGCCTGGACATGGTAATAGTCCTCTTTTGTGCCGCATCCCGCTCGCCAGCAAATACTCTTATTAAATGAATTGTTTCTTCGCGAACAGATGCTGTTTAGTTCCCGGTAAAAAACGTCTTCAATTCACAGGTACCTACACTTCTGACAGTATCTGAAATTACCCTTTTAGCCAGCTGAAGTTTGGTGCCGCAGCATGTTGTTCGTAATTAAATTACTGTTTTGTGTCTGGTCCAAAGTCTTCTACAATTACTCTTTCAAAATTGTGTGTCCTCATGTAATTTGAAAAAGGGTTTCCATTTCAAAAGTCTTTTAGCCAACTGGGCATTTCATTCATTATCCCCGCGGCTTTGTTTGGGGCCCGCGCGGAGTCAAGCGGTGCGTGATAATATTTGGTTGCTTCACAGGCAGCCCACCATTGTGGGATCTGGTCCGTCTAGCCACTTCAACGGCTCTTTGTGAGTTCGTTCTTTGGTGTTTGTTTAGAATCTATTTGCGGCTCCTGCATGTAGTTACTGCGTCTGTACAAACAGTGGCGATTGTGGACGCCCTTGTTTGAACATGATGGCCATCCCAATTACCCGTGATAATAATACCATTTTGAGTGGCTTAGAAGAGGTGGTTAGTGGACCTGAATGCTGCTTTTAGCTGGTTTTACTATAGGTGCCAATGCCAAGATTTCATTCTTATCGAAGCAAAAGTGTTTGTTCAATGATATGAATGATGAAGACTCAAAATTTATTATTAATCAAATAATATGCCTTGTGACGAAAAACCCATTCAGATGTCTCAAAGAATTACGAAGCTATATCCATTTTAATATTGCTTGTTAGAGATAGAAAATGCTCGCAGATCGTGGAGTCACGATCTGCGAGCGTCATAGGAAATGATAATTGTTTCATATGAAGGTGCGTTTTGAAGAAAAGGGACAGAATATACCTTGCAACACTTTATTCTCCATTTTACAATATTTTTAAACCTTATTCGGGAAAATTATTAATAGAAAAGTTGAAAAACCACACGACATTGTAATAACAAAGTTGATAGTCACATTTAATTTCAATATCTTATAACCTGCTGAACCTATGTTGGTGAAACGTAGCTAAGGACTATCTGAATCACGTCAGCTTTAGACAAAAAAAAACTCATTAAAGTCGTCCAATTGTTTAGGTGCTACGATGACACAGCCCAGCAAACATTTTAAGTGTTTTTTCCTAGGCTGAAGAATATATTACTAATTTAAGTAAAAATTACATCATACGCACCACTTATTTTCGCTTATTGTACAATTTTACTCCTGGGTTAAAATATAGAGACATTACAACGTAAACTTCACTTTATCAATACACCATAAAGTAGGAGACTTAATGGTTGAGAATAAGGCTAAATATTAGGTAGAATTAACTTCGAAATCCGACCAATAGCTCATATATACTTTTATGTACATATTAGGTGTTTTTGCGACGTCATTATTTCTTATCTTGGGTACCTTTTGGTCGTCGATTTATGTCACTTTTGCTACCAATTATTGAGTAAATATTACTTTCAATAGATACCAAATTGCGACCATAAAGGTAAAGACACTTGTAAGATATTAACATTACCATAAGGTTGTATTCGGATAACTTAACGGTCAAACTAACATAAAAATTGAACTTATAAGTTGGAGGTCGCGTGAGCGACTTCAGGTTAATTTGTTTTAGTCACAAGTAACTCATTCTTCGGTGGAGTAGTACATATTTACGTAATAGTTCGTGTTTTATCGAAATTAGTTTCAGATCTACAATGGCCAAAGACAAAAAAAATACAGACATTCAAGCAGTTTCTATAGGAAGTATAAAAGTAAAATGTAAAATAAAATCATACAAACTAAGCATAAATTGACACATACATATACTGTGAGCAGGAAGGTATTTGCTGCAGTGGGGTATCTCAGGCGACTTCGTAATTTTCTACCTACTTGATCCATTGAGCGTCTCCTAAATTTCTGCATTCGGTTCATATTTGGGTTACGCAAATATGACCACGTTTCTAGTTTCCGTTCCAAACTCAAGTGGCTCCCTATCCGTTATCGCCGTAACTCTTACATTATTTCGCTTCTGTTTAGTGTCCTGTGTCCTTTTTAAACCTGCAGCTCCCCGCTATTTCAAAGAGCGTTTAAGTTATTTTAATTCTGTTAGATCTTCTAACATTTTGCTATTAACTGTGCGTTCGTCATCTTTCAAATTTTACAGTGGACTTTTACTGTAATAGACTTTTACAGAATTTTACAGTAGACCAGTTTTAAGGCTATACGACTGTGGAATTATTTCCCTCTTGACATAAGACAAGCTAAATCTATCGGTAACTTCAAATCTCTTTTTCAACACAATTGCTCGTAACGTACCTCTTATTGTGTCGCTTTTAGGCTCATAATCCTGGATATTAAAAACGCGTGTTTTATAACTTTACAACACTTGTGTGTTATGGTTATATCCCGATTAAGTCACGTTAGCACCTTGCAGCAAGATATATGCATGAACACGGTGCATTCTTAAATTAACCAGGTTGTACAGAATGTACAGCTTTTTTTTTAATTTTCGGCAAATGGATTCTTACTCGACTAAACAAATTAAATCCTTTTTGTTAATTAATTGACTATTTCTTTTTGTATATGATATGGAAACGTTTAATTTAGTAAAACTATTCACTTTTCATAACATTCTACATGAATTAAATACAGATAACATATTAAAATGAAAATATAATTTTATTTTGTATTGGCTGTTTAGAGATTTCTGTGCCCATACTGCGCAAACTTCACGAAAAAAAAACTGTTGGGTGCCAATATAGGTTATATTTTGATAGGTTATTTATTTCACAAATATTTGTAAAATTTGTATAAACGTGTTTGGTTATTATCAAAAATGTTGACTCGTGGTGACTAGAAAAGTGATAAATAGAATGGACGCCACTGGAAATTCTTGGCGATGTGCAATTGTGAGTAAAAACCTGTTGTCATCGTAATGATTTGCTTAATGTAAAGTAAATAATTTGGCAGGCCTATAACATTTTCATCTTATGAAAATGATTTTTTCCTCGCAAAATGTGTTGAAAAACGTCGTATGATACGCGTGAGCTTTGATAATTACATCCTCGGCTTCCTTATCACGCTCACCTGCGGTTCGCGTGAACAATTTCGCCTCTGATGTAATTATCAACCTACCTCACTTGTATCACAATGTACTATTAAAGAACTTTAAGATTATTTGTCGCTCCCCTAACCCTGATTGTCTTACTATTATTATTGGCTGACTGTGTATGTATTATATATTTTTATATCTGATATTTGTATACAATGTATGATTGTGTGTATATGTTTATATATAGAGCTATTTATGTACGTATTTATATACTTACTAGCTTTCTGCCCGCGACTCCGTCCGCGTGAAACTCGTTTATATCGCAGCTCCATACAAACTTTTACCCCCCCCATTTCACGATAAAAATTATATTCACTATTATGTCACTTTCCATTAATCACGTCAATACGTCTAACAAAAAATCACGTCAACTCGTCGCTCCGTTTTGCCGTGAAAGACGGACAAACAAACAAACAAACACACACACCTACACTTTCCCATTTATAATATTTAGTATGGATTTTGATTTTTGGCTGATTATAATCTTTGCACCACCTAAATACAACATAATCTAGTTTTATCTCTTCCTTCGTTACCCAAAAGTTGTCTGGAAGAGATCGCTCTTCAGCGATAAGAACGCTTGTTGTCTACCTCTACCTAAATGTTATTGTATTGTTTCTCTTTCTAACTGCTTTGTTTGTGTGAGGTGTGCAATAAAGAGTATTTGTATTATATTGTATTGTATAGGACCTATACACTAGGCACCTATACTATAGGTAACTTACCGATTGTTGAATGTCTGGGCGTAATTTTTACTTAATCTTCAAGACGGCCACGGTAGACGACTCTGTCAAACAAACACAATGCGATTGCGTTCGCGCCGCGCGGTAGAAGCGACGTCGCGAAGCCATCGCTTCGACCTATTGGTCCCTGATACAACCTCAAACAGTAAATCTATACCATTAGATAACAGAAATATGTATATTTACCATTAAATATACTTAAATACTAATAGGTCGTATTTTTAAGTAAAATGTAACATGTTAGTCGAGCCGACATTTTGTTTGGTTATAATTGAGACGCATTATTGCAAATTGCCTAATTTACGTATGTTGTAATCACCTGAATAATAACTCCCAACGGTACTTCTATTATCCTATACTAACAAGTTATAAAATGTATACTCAATTTAATGTATATACCATGCAATATTGTGATTCTCAATTACAAGCAATGCATCTTGAACTTACAAAAAAATTAATACTTGATTATTTCAAAAGCCCATCGGTAGTTTTGGATCTAAACCTAACATAATGCACGTAAAAAATTTCCGTGCACTAGATTTCATCGTAATCTCATCTGCGTAATAGATCTAAATTATTTTGCATGAAGTAGTGGCCGCCATTACTATTATCGAAAAACTTTAGATTGGTTTTAGTTAGACATTTTGTTTCTGAGCGAAATAAATACATATCCAAATATGTTTGTCTCGTTTTCTCTTCATCACTTGTCATTAAAAAAACCTTATCGAGTAATTAAATGGTAAATAAATACGTTGAGATCATGATTAAAAGGGGTAAAGTTTACCAAATTAATACACTGCAACTTCACGGCACGTCGTTTCGACGTCGAATCCATGTCGAAAAAATTACCTTTGTATTGACTTAATGGTCGAAATTTCTAAAACTACGTGGAAGTAACGTAGCCGGCACGTGCTTTTTTTCCCCACTTTGGTTGATTCCACGTCGAGTCGAGGTCGATCCAAGGTAACTCATTTTGGTGACAGTGAAATTAGCGTCCTATAATAGGTGCTTTTATAGCAAATTTTTACCAAAAATGTTTGCTGGGAGACAGACACAGACACGTCAAACTTATAGCACGTGTCTTTTTGCGTCGGGGTTTGATAAAAAAAAACTCAAAATAAGTAGCTTCTTTTCTACGTTTCCGAGCATCACATTCATATCGAGTTTTATATCTTCAGGATCGAGAGGGCTAAGTAAAATTTCAATAATTATTTGCGATGCAAGTGCCGAAAGTAGGAAATTCGCAACGAGTGGTGATAAATTAAAACACGACCGAAGGGAGTGTTTTAAATCGACACGAATTGCGAATTACGTATTCGCACGTGTATCGTACAACGTTTTACTGTACTTATGGCTCTTTAAAGTTTTGACATATGCACGGAAAGTGCCCTTTTCCGCACTAGTACGGGAAAGTAGCACCATATGTACTGTAATTATTTTACAGTAGATATGGTACTACTTTTTCGTGGTGTATCGTAAATAACTATATCCGTAGAGTATTGTCAGTGTTAGTAACCGTGAGAACGGCCTGACTTACCAAATCAGACACCCCTAGGGCCAACTTCTGCCTCACCATTCATTCGAGGCATCAGAGTGGAAAAATTAACTGATGCCGTATCTTGATACGTACGAATCTAAAATACTTTCATATCGCCTAAACCGTGCATTGCGTCAATGTTGTCTGTATTCTTCAAAAGTTAAGGTCCAAAATGGTGAGTTTCATTGTTTTTTTATATGGTTTCTGTATCGTGGTTGTTTGTATTGTCTATCTTTTGTATAACACCCTTTGCTTTTATAGAATTAGCTGCTCTTGTCTTATCCTTATTGTGGTCAGACTACAATGGGGAGTAAATGGGATTTTAATTTATTTTTCATACTTACCCCCCTGGTTTGTGTAGTAAGTCGATATCGTTAGTTTTGTTACGTATTCGGGTCACATTGTAGGTTTCTTTGTGTGTTCTACAAAAGTAGACAGTCACAAACGAATTCAGTGAAGCATACAGACTTAGGTTTTTTGTGCCACTATATGAACTACTATTGAAAGGCTTTATGTTTGATTGCAACTCAAACACGAACTACGACGTCTTATTTTGACAACTGGTAAAAAATACATCATCGAATTACACAATGGTTTCAGCAGCAAAAATACTCCTAATGTAGGTTCAATATGCATTAAATATAGTAAACCTGGCCCTCCGCTACAGTTATTTAGAGACAATTAACTTTTGGCAGCTTACAAAGCTTTCAATAGAAGAAATACTTAACTATTATGACGCCGGTGCCTTATAAATACGTACAATCTATTTCTTTTTGACTTCCAATTACTTCCTTGACTTCGACTGTTTCAAGTGTCATCGTGCTACAGTACAGTCCGCCTTTATACAAACAATTTTTCAAAACAATCTAGACTACTTTAGCCTTTATTACTTCACTTTAAAGGTGTTCTTTCCTTGTAACCTGCCAGTACTTCAAAACATTTAGGTGAAACAGCGTACGCACTTAGCCAACAATTTACTACATTAATTGTACAATTATTTCTAACCATTGTATTACATCGAACGGTAGTTAGTCCATTGTGGTCTATAGTGGCACGTGGTTATACAAAAGAACCACTTTCGGCCACTCATTACGATTTAATGGTCTTACGTTTTTTAAAAAGAGAATCTTGACATGTACGCTTGTCTTACAAAATATTTTATTACCTAGCGCAATCAAGATTGTATCTTAAGCTACAGTGATAAAGTTGAGACGGATCGCATTGGTTAAATGTGTGAAGACTGTGATGAAATATTCGTTATTTAAATTTGACGGTTAGTGTACAGATAAATTGTCGACCTCGAGTCGGTTGTTCGGATTCACTGTTCGTAATTACAATAGTTATCGAGTGATGGCGTTTAATTTGTCCACTTGTTTCGAGTTGACGTGACGTGTTGTTTTTCGAGCTGCAGCTCGTCATTTGGTTCTCGTTGATGCGTTCCCACCAAATAAGTAGTTACTCGTTTAGTTTCCTGAGTCGCAGTTTTTACACAACCATCGTTACTTGGGCTGTATCCAGCGTTGTAACAATCCAAATAAAACTTAGTTAAGATTGTCACGATATGTTGACCCGTTTGTAATACAGCTGAACATCGGCATCACTAATTTAACTTGCATAAATCCAAGATGGTCGTGGATTAGCAACACCTTGGGAGGCGTAGGTTAAACAACGATAAACTTGTCATAATGTGACAATGACCGATAGGTCACTAGTTTGTTAGTATCTGCAAGTATCACAGACCCACGCACCATCAGGAATTGTACAAGTTATAGCTCCTATACCTGAAACGGAAGATAACAACATATTTTAAACAATAACGTGCTTTGAACAAAACCATTGCCCAGTTGGCAAAACCATGGTTTCTCTACATATTTTTATAAGCTTTGCAAGAATATTAATCAATTTAACAAAGCTGAAATTCTACCTTATTATCTTCCTCCTAAATTCTCTGCTCTGGCTAAAACGGTCCTTTCACCTGGATTCCCCTAACACCGATCTAAACGCACACAACCCACCTCTCCGTCCTCGATAAGTATTTTAATAGCAGCTATAACGACGCTCAGTTAAAAAAGGTTTCATGATCCACTCAGTGTGTTTGTATATAAGTCATTTTAGATTTAGGTCGTGTACGATCGGAATGAATGCCTCAGAACCGGCCAGCGCGCGCGCAGCCCGCAGACACGCCGACGCCGGCTTTATGACTTTTATGTAGTGGATCACCCCTCTGGAGGACATCTTGGAATTCTTGGTATAGTTTATTTTAAGTTTGCTCTTGGGTTCAAGTCTTTCGATAAGTTGAGCATTGTTGATTGGATATGCACAGATGTTGGAGTTTAAGGTTATAAGGTTGTAGAAACGTGTTGCTTAGGCATACGCTCTTCCAAGCAGTTGCCTTTTCAGAGGTGTATTGTAAACGCACTATGTTTCTGTATTGTTCTATACGATGACTAAGATAGGATATTCTATTTGGACATATTTACAAAAAAAAACATGTTTTTGCTAAATCTTTAAGAATAAGTATTTACAGTTTTCTCCTGCCTTCTGGCTTTGAACACTAACAGAAGTTCATTACCCACGCTCGGACAATGGTAAAGAAACCTCACCTCACACAATTAGATACAACGAAGTCCTCATCCGATTCAATACAGAAATAATTAAAGAAATAAATGATCAAGTCATTGTCAAAACTCGAGTACGTTCGGAAGCCATTCTTCGAGAAACGCTGCGTCATTTTAATCAAATTTCCGAGCGTTATTTATCTTCCCCCTCCTTCAGAAATGATTTTTTTAAATAAACACAAAGACGTTCTGAAGAATGCGTTACAAAAATATGTAAAGGATTTAAAGCAGCGTTCTTTAACAGGTGTACGTTAGTGTTGCCGCTTTCCGGTCGAGGCGAGACGGTTAAAATAAAGGATTGTGTCACTTTATTCCAAATTCAACGTACAATCGTTGTCGGTAAGAACTAATTTGGGCTGTGTTAGTGATGAAGTTAGATCGTATGCATCCAAGCACCGCTGTCCAAAAGGAGGCTTTACTCAATGAACTTTTTTTGTTGTCTACTTAATGCCATTTTGTTTTTATTTGTTAGATACATATGTTTTTTCTATGAGGCCGCACCGCGCATTCCGTGATTAATACCTATGGATATAGATATATCTGGACCGATCGTATCTCAATAAAAAGGGTGTTTTGAAATTTCTTAATAGACGGTATCATTTTGTGGTTTTGTTCTTGTTGAGTTCCTGATGGTAATTAAAATTGTTCGTATTCGGAGCCGATTGCTTTGTCTATTCGATTAGGCTTATTTAAAATATCAGATATCGGTGTCTTTAAAGCATGATTGGAATTTCTCTGTGTTCTTGCGCGTGACTTCTGATTAGCTGCTTGTGATGTTTTTAGTTAACATATTTTAACTATCCGTCTCTTCGTATAATACCGAGCTTTATGTGAAGAGACAAAAAGACTTTCGAGAAATAAACGACATCGCAATTCTGTCGAGTAATTTTTAGAATGGAACATGTAGAAAACACGATATGACTGTTTGCAGTGAAAATAATATGTATTCCTAAATTGAGATATTGTAGATCGTAGTTTTTCAAGCTTTTTACTGATAGGTCAAACTGGTGATCAAGTTTTTCGTCCAGGCCGGCCGGGCCATTTATAAGCAATGATGTAATGGAAAAAGCACAAGGATTAACGTACTAAATTCTTTCGTACAATGAGATGAACATTATCATAACTACTGGATATTTAAAAGATTATTCACAATCGCATAATTACAACAATATTAAAGTAATGTTTGTGTTAGTAATATTTTCGGGATAATCACATAATATAGGAAGTAAACTATTATCTACAAAAGATGCCGCCACTTCATGTTGCAGAACGGAAATATCAATATCACATCCTGACATCATACTTATATTTTGAAAAGTACCCTATTTGGTGCACATGAGTGGCTTTGCGCAAACGGCCCGACATATCAATGCAGCCGAAATTAAAAAAAATAAAAGATTATGTCGATGACTCGGTGCAACAAAGGGAAATTATTTTTATAATATTTCACTATTTATACAAAATGCTTGTCTAAAGGATGCGCCTCAATAAAACGAAATTCCAACTCAATGGTTTGTATATTAAGGTTTAATCTCGATTGTGTTGTGTTGTTTCGCGTTAGTTCTAAATCATTAAGCGTGGTTCACAAGCGCGGGTAAACGGCCCGCGTTTACTGCCGCCCCATTAACCGCATCGAATCGCAAGTTTGCACAACAATCGCACAATCGTTCACAATCGCTCTTTACTCGAATCGACAGTTTTTGCGATTTTTAACGCGCATGTCCCCATTGTGTTCCGTTGTGCTCTAGTGCGGAAATTTCATTAGTTTTTCGCAGATGGTCGTTTACGCGATTCCGATAAATCATTGGGTGTGATATTAAATCAAATTTGTTCATAACTCGCTTTAATGCGTTTATCTAATGCTGCAACATATTGAATTAACTATGTATTGTAATTGTTATCTACCTTAATTACTAACACATTTGTTTCAAGTTCAATTTTAAAAGCAAAGGACCGACCTTCGGGATGGATAACCATACTATTATAGATGCGATGTCTGTCTGTCTGTTACCTCTTCACGCTTAAACCACTGAACTGAATGAAGTGAAATTTGGTATGGAGTTATATTTTATCCCGGGAAGGACATAATGATACTTTCATCCGGGAAATCATCCCCCAGGGGGGTGCAATACGGAGTGAATGTTTGCATAAAGCTGCGATATGAAAAACGAGATCCACATGGAAGGAGTCGCGGGCAGAAGCTATTAGGTTATATTTGATCCCGTAGCTCCGCTAGGGAATTCTTTGTAATACGCGAATACAAATTCTTTTGGCCCAGATACAGATCTAGTTTTAGAAATCCTACGAGGTCTTAATCGGAGCCACAAATGTGCTGGGATCTTCTGTGACCTCAGCAAGGCTTTCGATTGCGTCAATCATTCTATACTTATTGACAAATTACAATACTATGGAATCAGGGGCTCCGTTTTGAACTTGCTTACGTCATATCTGACAAATTATGTTCAACTACAGAGTATAAATAATTCAGGATGCGTGCAATATGTTGATTCGGAATACACACAAATTTACTGCGGTGTCCCACAAGGATCGCTATTGGGCCCGTAACTTTTTATTATTTTTATAAATTTAATGACCTTCCATATAATATCTCGATTGGCAAAGCTTACATATATGCAGATGACAGTAGTATAATAGTACAAAATAATGACATTTCCACTCTTAAATATGTCTTACTTAGACGCAGTTATTACATTGGTTTAAAAGAAAGGGTCTTAAAAATAAAATGAATATTGATAAAACTAACTACATAGCTTTTTGCAGAGATACAAACAGCATTCCATATGAGCTGCCACTGCCTATAGCAAAAGTGGAAAATACAAAATTTCTCGGAATTCAATTAGACAACCATCTGAGATGGTCGAACCAAATAGATGTCCTAAGAAAGAGACTAGCTAGTATTATATATTTTCTTAATTAGCATATTTATCTAAAGAACATATGAAACTATCAATGTAAACAATAACAGACTGCATGCTTTAAGGAATAACTGAGACATAGTTTTACCGAATTCTAATAATTATATACTATTTAAAAGAAGCATTGAATACAATGGAATAAAAATCATTAATTTATTAAGTAACGACATAAAACAATGTAATAATTTTCATGAGTTCTCTAATAAGCTAAAATGTTATTTACTAGATAGACCCTTATACTCTTTGAAGGAATATTTCGAGATGATGTGTGATTAATGTTCATATTTATCTTAGTTTATAGGTAATTTTAATTTCTATTTTATCAGATTGTGTATTATTATAATTAGTATTCAAATCATTTTGTTATAAATATTGAATATCAATGCAATTAAATATTATAATTTAGTGTAAGTTTTGCATGCCATATAGTGACGGAACATACATACATGTAATTTTACTACCACCATTCCAACATGTCAATTGTACCACCTTTGTGTATGTTTTAGCAAAAAAATTTAAAAAATGATTATTATGATCCGCCGTGCAGCTAGTTTTATCTTGCGAACTCATGTATTGCCAAGACGTATAACGCACAAGAACATAACATACTTAACATACTACTATACTACTATAACATACTCAGTATCCAATTTTCACTACAGAAATACACTCGCCGAACAAACACTACACTTATAAAAATAGAGAAAAACCTATCCAGCAAAACGCACAATGGAGGAATTTTTCACGGCGACAACAAAAGATTTAAAAGGCACGTAATATTCATACGGCCGATTACCGGATACGAGGGCGACATGATAAAACCCCTTTTGGAGTGTTAATGCCGTGACAAATGTTGAATTTATGCGCTCGAGGCAGCGTCCCGCTGAGACCAGCGGCCGCTTTGGTCGGTCACAGGACCATACCTAACTACTTATTTTTTAAATATTTTAAATAACCTGGCACTGACACGATGGCGAGTAGAGTACTCAGATTTAATTTCTTTTGAACATGGACTCTTACTTTAATGCACTCGCGGACAAAGAAATAGGGTCCGTAAAATACCATCATATTTCCTAAAATAGTAAAATAATATCAAATTAAAATTCAAACATTTATTCGTGACAAACATACCCAAGACCGAACAAATAAAAATGCAATCTAAACGTACATCTAAACTGCAAAAATAACAGGAAAAATAACGTTACCATGTTTAAATCGCACTCGTAAGAACCCAAGAAAAAATTATACGTATTACGATTATTTCATTTAGGGTAACCCGATTTGAGTGAGAGTGTAGGGTGAACCCAATAAATCGGTCAAAGTGCGTGGCTGGAGACTAGCCCTGGAGAAAATCCAGGGGAAACCTTATTTACCTTCTGGGTGGTTTACAAGTTGCCAGGTGCCTATTTACCTATTCGTGTGGGTACATATTGCGGTTGGAGCAGTCATGAGACCAAATGGAAAAAGTATTTTTCTAAAGCTGCACCACGCGGAATAAATCTAGCATCCAAATCCAGTCTTCACGCTTATAAAACATCATAGTTTATTTTTTAGAGTCAGGCAACAAAGATCCCTATTACGCATACTTTACAGATTAACATACATAAGTTTACTTCGTGAATAAATAAATTATATTAATTTAATATAAATTTATTGTAAAAGGACAAGAAATACATCTTTACTGCGATGTGTTACGCAATGTCGTGGTGTCCGGTAACCGACAGTGAAAACGCTGGAACATGACTCCCTTCGGCTAAAATCTTTCCTTAGTGACGGTCAATATAGACAGTCTATTCTTCTTCTTCTGCTTATTTAAGAGCTAAGCTCTTGTCGGTGTAGCTCCTCCATTTACTCCGATCCCAGGCAACCTCTTTGACATCTCGATATGACCTAACATCAACTCTTTTTTTGAGTTGCTCTATGTAGTTTATTCTAGGTCTTCCTCTTCCTCGCTTCCCTCTATCTTTCCTTAGATTGTATTGCTTATGAATTGTCATGTCGTATGAGGTGCCCTATCATCTTCCGTCTTCTAAGTTCTTCTAAGTTTCCCATTACCTGCCTGCTTTGTCTCACTCTATTCAGCACTTCTTCATTGGTTACCCTCTCTCTCTAGAAAATTCTCTCCATTCAGATCAGAGTCTATACCACAAAGAAATTCAAATTCTCGTTATGGCGAGATTCCAACCTATACTTCCTCTGTCTTCGTAGTGTAATTAGTAGTGTGCAGCCGGGACCTATATAGCTGCGTCAATGGTGTACTCAGGTAGACTACCTAGCAGTTATAAAGGGGTGCAACAGAAATGGGAGGGATCCGTTTCAGGCGTTTGAATTATCGCCTTAATGGATGTTACACTCTGTTAACCAGTGTCGTTTATATCATGTATAATTAACATTGACTTGTCATCAAAAAGACTGTGGTCCTCTATTTCTAATCTACTATGGGCGGTCGAGGCACCATTAGGTACTGGCTGGAGAAGCTATAAGACCGCTGGAGAAGCCATTAGACCGAATGGCATACCAATTTATTCATGTTTATATTGTTTATGATTTCCCGATACGGGATCTTAAAAACCTTTGCACCTACATGTCTTACATATCTACATTAATACCTGCATATATCACTGTACTGGGTTATCATTGGAATTTATTATTTTTCTGGTTAGTCACAAATTTACCTTTGTAACTGAAAAATAATGAATCATAATAGGAGTGTATGTTTTGGACTATTGCTGAACTTTTGAAATAATTTGAACCCAAATTTATTATGCATATACGCAATAACATACAAACTTAATGTCTTGTTTAATTAAAATAAGTATATCGCAAGAACATAACCTTTATGTCTTTGGTTTGGCCTTTACGACTCAGCGGGACGTAAGTCTCTAATGCAATTAAAACAAAAATCTCATTCCCGTTGACACCTTGAGCAACTTTAACATTACCCTCCAAAAACGAATTTGTGACTTAAGATCTTAGTAATAAGAGCGTAAGTAGCAGATAATGTAACACGGTTCTTTAAGGTTATAATCCAGTGGCTGCTTTTTTACGCTTTTCGTTAATTTAATTTTGGCTGCGACTGTATTTTGATTAATACAGGTTGACGGCTGCCGGGCCATCGCGTGTTTGGATGCCAATTATTATTTATTATTTTAGTTATCTCAAATGACGTAAAACACTCCATTTATATGAAACTTACCGCCTTTTGGTTTCATGAAAGAGCGTTTTTATGTTTTTTTTAAATGTTTCCTCCTTCTAAAAGCCATAAGTGGCAATGTCGCAAGGTTTTAAGAACACATAAAAAGTATCGCAAAATTATTTACTGCCTATTTATTTCGCCATTTTATCTCAAAGCTGTTTGGTGGCATTAAAATATTAATAAGATAACTGTTGACACGCGGGATATACCCTCATAAATCATGATAGAGCATATTTCATCGAATTCAAACATTTTAATTTTATGGAAGTTATCAGTTAAAAACGGAACAGTAGCAATGAGTTAATTATAGGAGTCTACAAATTAACACCCACATTTTTATAATTATATTATATATTGCTAATAAGGAACTGACCAAAAAAATTGAACCATCTACCGGATACGCCAATTTTAAATCTTGACTCAGGTCAATTTTGAATGTTGTTAGCAATTTTATCAAAAATATACCAGTGGGTAGGTATAACAACCTGTAGAACTTTAATTTCTAGCGACAAGGACTAGTTTCTGACCTAAATATGGCGGATCCCATGGTGTATACAAAGTTTTATGTTATTCTAGCATGTTTTAAAATTAGAACCGAACTACGTTTTTAAGGAGAGCCGAGTGTCCTGGCGACTTAAATGTTACATTAGGTCTTCTTCTTCAACTTAAGAGCTATGCTCTTGTCGGTGGAGTAACCGCCATTCAGCTCTACGCTCTGCCACTGCTTTGAGCTCCTGGTACGACACTACATTGAACTTCTCCTTGACCTGGTCCATAAAAGCACGTCACGGCCTTCCTCTGCCTCTTCTTCCCTCTATTTTCCCTTCGATTATAGTTTTTATGTAAATGTCATGTCGTAACAGGTATGTATTAATAATTATCAATTACATAACTATATCGAAGTAACTGTCAGACGACACTTAGTGTGCACATGCGACAGTCGCCAAAACGTCACCTTAAACCAATCCCTAACATTTAATTACAACGCGAGCCTAAAAACGCCATTTTGACATTTATGTCACTCGTGACAGCGGAAGCCATCTGAGCGCGTTAATTGAATGATGCTATCACAGGCATTGTGTTACTTCTATGTGACGACATAAAGGCTTACATGCTTCATGCTGAGGAACATATACGCCCTTTCAACTTGGTAATTTAGTGTGTGCCCGGCCTTTCCACTAAGCTTCTGTGAGAAACAATAAGGACTTTCATTTTGATCTGTGCAGTCATAATTTAACCAGCGAGCTAAGCGAACGAAGTTCTCCGTTTCAGCATTGGAAACAATTGGTAGGTATTGTAGTGTTGTGTTCCTGATGGTGAGTAAGGTTCCCAGAGCTCCATCCTTAAAGGCCGGCAACGCACTCACAACACCTCTGGTGTTGCAGGTGTCCATGGGCGGCGGTATTCGCTTACCATCAGGTGATCCGTCTGCTCGTTTTCCTCCTATAACAGAAAAAAAAATCTTTTGTATGTCCCGCGTCTGTTCGGCTGTTATCTTCTACAGATCTTATAAATATAGTATTTTTTATCGATTTTTCTTTAAGACGTTATCGCGATATCTACAGCTCACAGATCCCACTAGTTTAAATTGAAGTATACATTGAGGTCAAAATTATTAACGATTCTGGCGAATGTTAAAATTTTCACAAAATATTAACAATATCTATCATATAACTATGTGGAATTTATCGTACCGGAATTTTGGATGCGGGTGGCGCAGGACCGGTCGTTGTGACACTCTTTAGGAGAGGCGTATGATATGATGATGATGATGACATAAGTAATTTAAATTTAAAGTCTTGTTAAAATTTTACTAAGCAGAAGCGTCGATTAGATTGGAAATTAAATTTGTCCCGTCTTCTATTAAGCAGGTAAATCGTAAAACGTAGGTAAAATCCGTCAAAGATTCAAGGAATATCTAAATAATGATCTAAACAACCTTTAACGTTTACCTCAAAATGATAATAACTCATTATACATTTATTATTACTTAGAAAGCAACCATTACAAGCCCCAATCATACAACGCAATCCAACGCCAATCCTACGTGTTTTCACAATAACTTCAAATTCTATAGAAGTTACATCAATGCGGTACAAAACATTTACGACATCTAACTTTTCTACAAATAGACGTATGTGTCTATAACAACACTAAGTTAAAACGCTGTAAGTCACAATAAAACACTTTAAAATACGGCTTTTTGGCGTAGCATGTTTAAACGTCATGCTAAGGCACTTATGTCGTTGTATTAGTCATAAAGTTTCTCAAGTTTATGACGGCTACTGTGCCACTATAAACCGCTCAGGAGCGAACGGACAGACAGTGATATACAAGACGCAATTAAAGTGTTGTAAGTCCGGGCCACTAATGATGGCTACCGGAGTTGCGCTTAGGAAGCAGTAGACATGTTTCTTCTGCCTTCAAGTGAAGCATAAAGGTAAGGAATACATTATTAACCTAGGGCTGTAAAACAAAGATCGCAGGGATTTGACGCCCCGGCTGAAATCAAGGATGGGTACATTATGCGATCGGAGGCTTGCTGAGTACAAAAATTCACGTGTCCATTGCCCAGGCAGTGGGATGCACGTAAAAAAAAAACAAAAAACAAAAAACAACAATTGCTTTCTGGAATCGCAGTGCGCTACCTTATATGGCCTTGATCATTTCACACCTCATTTTGGTACATCCTGTATAATAAAGTGGTCACTTTCTTTTCTACAATTTAAATCGATAATTATAGGGATCTCTACTTAGATAAAACATCGAAAGCGAACTTTATATAATATTATATAAATAACCTAATTTGTCTTTATTTTCAACCGGTGTATGCTATGCTACGAGTATGTACACGTAAATTATAATATAATATAGTATTGTGTAGTAAGTTAGTGAGTTTTAGGAACATATGTACGGCATATTGTTTGATACTTAGTTAGATTTTCGGTAAAGGAAAACACCGTATATATTTGAGAAGAATTCAAAGCTGTATGTGAAGTCCCCAATCCGCACTGGGCCAGCGTGAGGACTAATGCCCGTTGCCTCTCATCTATGAGGTGAGGCCTGTACCCAGTAGTGGGACGTATATATGCTGATGATGTGTAGAACTGTACATGTAACATCCATATTCCATACTAAAATGTTATGGTAGTATTAGTCTGTCTGACTGTTACCTCTGCACGCCTTCACGAAATGTGGTATAGAGTTAGTTTAAGTCCCGGGGAAGGACATAGGATATTATTTGTCCCGGAAATTATCTCCTAAGAAGGTGAAATTGGAGTGAAAGTTTGTATGGAGCTACGATATAAACGAGTTCCACGCGGACGCAGTCGCGGGCAGAAGCTAGTAACCTATTATATTTTTTTGAAAATGTATATATGTATGTATGTAAGCACTTTATTGCACACAATACAAGTTAAGGAATATAAATGTCACAAAATACATCAAAGTACAAAGGTGAACTTATCCCTATAAAGTATCTCTTCCAGCTAACCTTTGAACAATTGAGGGGAAGGTAGGTAGAACGAGATAGGCAAACTTATACCGTGTACAAAAACACGGAGAAAATGAAAACAAATCCTAATAAGTCTTAATTCTGGACAAATAAAAACATGCCAAAACATAAGTAAATATACAATATAAAATATAATACACACTAACATATGTAATATATATATATCGCAAACATACAATTAATAAATAAATACTATATTTCAACCATTTCACAAGTCATTGGAAAGCCACAACTTCTTCAAATTCATCTTAAGTGACGCAACAGAGCGGGACTGTCTCAGCGACAAAGGCACCACAACTTAACAGCGCGCGCGGTAAAAGATCTAGAGTATGTTCGCGTCTTTTTAGATGGTACAGCAAGTGTAAGGTTAGCACTCGACCGCAAGCGGTGGCCACTGTCGTCTGCCATATGACTAAACCGCTCAGAAAGATAAGTAGGGGAAGTAGGGCTGAACAGTGTGTTGAAAAGTAATGACAGGATATGCACATCCCTGCGCCGGCGAATCGGTAATCATCGAAGCTTAGAACAGAAGTCAGAGATATGATCATACTTGCGTAGACCAAATACATATCTTATGTATCGTTTTGATCAACTCAAATTTATTTTGCCTCCTCTACCTCATTCTCAAGTTAACGTGCGCTTAGACACTTTTACAACACTATAAAAGGCTTTTAATTAAGGAGGAATCACACGAGCGTCTATTTGTATTTATATGTATTTTATATGTATTTATGGCCCTTATGTAGCCCAATTAGCACACAAAAAGGACCCATAAACGTATTCGTGTACAGTTTATGACGGACAACACCTGCTTAGGTGACAAATGATATATGACTAACGTTATTGTTTAAGATATTGGGTGTGGTAGTTTATGATTCAGATGTTGATTGTATTAACTGGGCTAGCTTAAAGCTGTTATACAACGTGATTTTTTAACCGTTTATAGCCAAAGCCTACTTAAAGTATCTAAAACGTACTTCGTACGTACCTAATGATTCGTGAAAAAAAATGTATTAGTTAAGCTTTAAGTAATAAAAGGTTTTAATTAAATTACTTACCTAAGTTTGAAAAATCCTGTATGGCGCGCGGTGCGAGACAGCCTCTAAAAGCTAGTCATCGTTGGGAACACAGAAAAGACTCAGTGGGCCTACCGCGAAACGTAAACGAACTTCGTTCGTGTATCTCCGTCTCTGTCGCACTTGCTGGTTCGAGCGACAAAGCCGGAGATACACGAACGAAGTTCATTTTCGTTTCGGGGTAGCCCCTCAGAGGTAACTAAATGATTGGGCCAATTAAAGAATCCAGTCACACCGATATTATACACCGTCGCTGACATTGCAACTGCCAGGAGCCAATGGAGACAGTTCCTCCGATCCAGACCTGCATCCCACTACGACCAAGGTCTTCAGACACAGACCAAAGAGAGAGAGAGAGAGAGATAGAGAACTTAAGGGTGAGTATCTACCAGAGCACTGCTGTGCGTGTTTCGAGTAGCAGAGTTAATGTTAATGTTAATAAGAAAGAGATTGATACTCTACCTCGCCACAGCCGAAGCCTGTGAAAGCCTTGCAGAGTGCGACTTATATATTTAATGTCACATAACTTTTTCATTTTTTTTAGAAGGACCCTAGTTTCTGACAATACCCCACACATCGCAATTTTTAAATAGTGGTGACGTCACTTGAGAGAAGAGACAGGGCTGATAGTGATAACCTGAGGTAATGTCAGTCCAACCGCTGTCGCCCGCCTTATCAACGTGTTAGGATAAAGACCAATGATAGAGAGTACACTTATCAGACATCCGCCAAGTGGCTAGTCTTTTAAAAACAAATTGACTGCTTATCACTTTCGCTCTCTATTGCTGAACTATAATTGCGTTAAAGTTTTTCATTTTCAAACACAGTTTAACTGCCAACAAACAGTAGAACTGTTCATATCGCTGCTATTTCAAAATATAGTCCCGTTCATCTTTTTGTCAGGTCTACCTATTCTTTTCCTCTAGGATATTACAGATGACTGGTCTGTTTTTTCCGCACTGTTGGTAACATAACCTTTTCCATGCAATAGCTGCCTTAACGACAAAACACATGACATGTAATTCTGAACATATATTTGAAATTATTTAACGTAGACAACTTTTTATAACCGCTGCAGAACCAAGGTAACCGATATAGAACTCTGAATCGCTAAACTTAAGTTGCAGTGGGCGGGGCACATTGCACGTAGAACCGATGGCCGTTGGCGCGGAAAGGTTCTGTGGCGACCACGCAGCGTGGCAGGCAGCGGGGCAGGTGGTTAGGCCCCCCAGAAGGTGGACTGATGACCTGGTAAAGGTCGCGGGGGTCCGCAGGATGCGGGTGGCGCAGGACCGGTCATTGTGGCACTCTTTGGGGGAGGCCATGTCCAGCAGTGGACGTCTTTCGGCTGATATGATGATGACGATGAACTTTTATAAAACTGTCCTCGGAATTGGAATATTTAACCTTGGATAGTAGAGTTGCTTTCTGATTGGACTATTTTGATGCAATTAGGCCAACTCGAATTATCTCAAGTATACCTACTGCGAATAAAATCCAATGTAACTGGATGATCACTGGAGATTTGCCCCCAGGTTTGAAAGGCAAACCAATCCGTGCACCAGCGGGACACCAACAAAGAATGCTAACTATGTCACCTTGCTCACGATATCGCGTATGGTAACTTCCTCAAGCTATCACCAAAATCGAATTTATCATGAAGTCAGGGCCTAGGCTGAGCCGGGAAACCGCAAACCGTCGCCCATAAAATTTATTATTAGACAATTAATTTCTGTCATAAAAATATGAAGTCATCGGAAATACCTTGCATGCCATTCTGACAGCTTTTGTTGTAGCGCTGTCTTCTGAAAATTATGACACTATTTTATAAAATTTAATTAGGAATGTCCTTATTTTTGCTCGTAGGGCAACTAATTTTAGAACAAAAAACCGGTTACATTATCGTCGGGATCCTGACTTACCAGAGGTATAACCACGAAAATTGAATCTCGAAGTTCGTATATATCCATCTCTATCGCACCTACGGTTTATGGTATTCCACCGACCGAGACAGAGACATACAAACTTCGATAATCGTGGTAGCGCCCCAGACTGGTTGTCTGCACTTCCTTCAGTTTAAGTGGCTTTTAACCAGGTAAGTAAGGGTACCTACGATAGGAGTAACCAGTAAGGGTACCTACGATAGGAGTATAGAACGAATGTTTGAGACATACAATTAAAAAGTTAGTTACAGTAATGAACTATTGCAAAAATTACTGACAATTTATAGAGTTCTATAACGACAACCCTCGGTTGTGTTCCTCTTATAGCTAGCAGCTCGCGGTTGACAATACGTAATTTTTATATGAAATTTCCATTGCGGAAGAAAACGTTTTCCACCAACTAAATCTTAACAAATCACTTTGATTTCGATGTTGGTTGCTTCAGCATAAGGTTTTTTTTTTTTTAATTTAGGTTTATAATTCGCTTTAAATAAAAAGACGTTAGGTGCCTATAAATTTCTTCCAAATTTCAAAAAAGGAAAACCTATTAACCTAGTCTTTCATTGCGTCAATAACATACTAAAAATCATTCAGATTGGAAAATATTTAGAAGTGGAAAAACAGTTTCTCTTTTTGTATGGTGTAATATTCCAAAGGTATTTTGCTCTTAACTAACTCGTTAAATTCACTGACCATCTCGTCATTCCTGGTATTGAAAATGTTGACTGGCAAAATACACCTGCCAGCTTGCGGTCGTATATGCCGCTCCCACATTGGCTTACACAGCCTTGATAGACGTTGTCCAAAGATAAAGTAAACGTTGTCTCTCTTCTCGACACTGCTGTATAGTCAGTAAAAGACTTAAAAGCAATTGATGCACAAAAGTGAAGAAAATATCTTCTCGTTATTTTGTTCATAAATGCATTTTGTTTTTGTTTATCTTAGTTTAAAAATCCAAACAAAATTCAAGCTAAATTTATCATCCAATATCACTGGCAGAATCACCAGGATGCATACAAAACGGTTGTCATAAAAGTCGTTATGGCCACATCTCATAAATTGTTCCGCCCGTCAAACGGTTCGATGTTTTATGCGAACGGTTATTAGGCCTCAAGGCCGCTTGTTTTGTCAGGATTATGACTGAAAAGGGTTGTCGGTTTAATGATGGCAGGCGTGTTCTCTTTTTGTCTTTGGTAATCCTTGGAATGGACAGTTACGGGTTGTGGATTCGTAATCCGGCGGTAGAATTTTAATTGGGTGTGATTCGATTTGAATTCTTTAAGCATGTTTGCAATTGGAGCTTTTGTTGTATAAGCTTTCAGTGATATTACAAGGGACTTTTGTGTGTAAGGGAATAAATAACAGCACAAACTATAGCATTTCCTAATAGATGTCTCAGAGCAATTTGGTTGAGCAAACTTTTGAGCTGGCTTTTATGTGCCATATTTAGCTGTTAAAGGTTAAATTAAGACATTTATTACTAAGTACCTACGATTGAACAGTGTCACGCGATTTCAGCACATCTTAAAAGTAGGTAGGTACTTGCAATTTATGCGTGCCTCAATTTCCTCCTCAGCATCCTTTCGGATTACTCCTACAGTCCAGAGAGAGGACTATGTTTTTTACATGAACTCTTCGACTACGTAAATGAGCAGCCAGATTCATTTAAATTTTCAGTGTCAAATTTTATTTAAAACGCCTGCTTTGTAGTCAATTCCTCAAAGGTGTTATGATTTCTACAACTTTGCACGAACAAGCAACATAGTAGCAACAACACAACAGACAACGGCACATAAATCTCGGTTAGTCACAAACAGACGACCAACGTCACGGCGGCTAATATCTCTAAGACAAAGCCCGGGTTCGATCCCGGACGATGGCATTTACGATGACGGAGGGTTCCGTGGCGATTGAATAAAATCGAATGCGACTGTTTCAAAACAGTATTTATCAAATTAATTTTGGAAACCCAAGGTGCGTGACGTCGGGGAAGTCATAACTAAACTCAAATGGAGTTTGGCAGAACATATTGCCAGGCAGCGGGACGGTAGGTGGACCAAAACGTTAACGGATTGGTGGCCACTTACCTACAGGAAAAAGAAGCGTCGGTCGTCCAACAGCTCGATGGGTTGACGGCGTAAAAAAGAACGCGGCCATTTCTGGCTGAGACCAGAACGGGACCGGGTTAAGTGGCGTACTCGAAGAGAGGCTTATGCTCAGCATAACGATGATGATGATGAAGGGAAAACTAGGTTATAATTGCGTGGAGTCAAGTCGCAATCGAACCAGTGAATGCTCGGTAGACCAGCCATTGCTAGTTTACGTCTAAGGGTCGCGCTGCTATAATATATAAATCACAGCAATCATTAAATTATAGAAAATATTCCGTAAATAGTACATTAACTATTAGAAAATGTACCTACAAGCTAGGATCAAAATCGCCTTAATTTAATGTAAAACTGGATAAAAATAAGCTTTTAGGATATACCTAACTTAACCTAACCTACTTGTATTTATTTAATTTACTAAATCGCCCTTTTCCGTTAATGTAGATAATATGTCTTTCAAGATTAAATAAATATAAGGGGACAATTTTCCACGAATCGAACTAATCCTATAGTGAGCTCAATAAGGCTTGTATTATGGGTACTAGACGACTATATATTTATGATGCTTCCGGATTAAATCATGGGGAAGTTTTGCCACCAATATTTTACTGTAAGTCAGCCACGAGACCGAGACAGCGGAACCCTAAAATATGACAAAGATCTCTCTTTTGTCAACATCACCGGTATCGGGGCATCTTAAGAGCGGGCGAGGGAACAATAAGTGAATCTTAAATGTTCTCCTTATCAGCGATATCACCGATTCGTTAAGGTGCAGTCCCTTTAGTTTGAAACACACAGATTTGTCAAAGCGCGCGGTGGATTCAAAGGAGTTGTTTGTATTAAACTATACGTCATTCCGGAGGGGTAGTAGCAGCAAGTCAGGACAATGCAATTGTCGTTTTTACATATAAAATTGACATTTAAACCTACTTTATGTACGTTCAATGCGTTACGTGATCGACCTGCCGATAACGGCAAATTTGAACAAATTTGACTACATTTTGTCGTTTATCTAGGATATCAAAGGGAACTAATTTTAGTTATTTCGATCATTTAGTGATTTTCAAACATAAAAATACTAGTATATTATTTTTACGTATCACAATGGTGTTCCTGGAAATCGCATCACGATTAAAGCACGATTTTTCTAATCTTAATCCGAGGATATGCATTATGAGATATATTTTTTGAAATCAGACGTGTTTATACTGGGTGGAACAGATCGATGGACTTTTAAGCAAATGAGATATCTTAGATCAGGTTTAGTAACCATATTAATATTTCTAACAGTTACCAAGATACAACTTGTGAAACTTTGATGAAAAAAACTGTATGATTCAACCCTATCCAGTAGATTCAATGACGTCAGCAAGATCAAGTAAATTACAAACAGCAACATTATGAACTGACCGTTGACAGACCTTATGTCATTGCAATAAGGTACTTTCGAACATCGTATGTGAACTTTTCTTGTGACTTATGACATGTGTCAATTTCAAATGTCAATAATAACTATGTATAGTATTAGGGTTGTCACTATGATTAAAATATTTCGATATTTATGTTTTTGTTTCTTTTTAGCTTAACAATTATAATAGATCGGTTGTACATCACTTATATAACACTGTCCTTTCAGCTCAGTCCAAGGAAATGTTCCTCCCTGTATAGTTCTGGTGATTACCCTGCAGGTCGATCACGTAACGCATCGTACGCACGTTAGGTAGATCTAAATGTCAAATTTTGTCAAATTTTATATGGAGGCACTGAGGGGTAGTCACGTAACTTTCCGTTAGGACAAGCCAACTGTCATTTTCCTTGTATGTACGAGTCATCATCATCATCATATCAGCCGAAAGACGTCCACTACAGGACATAATCCTCCCCCAAAGAGTGCCACAATGACTGGTCCTGCGCCACCCGCATCCAGCGGACTCCCACGACCTTTACCAGGTCATCAGTCCACCTTGTAGGGGGCCTACCCACGCTGCGCCTTCCGTACCAGAAGGTATCTACGAGTATCTAGTATTTATATTAAAAAAAGGAAGTCTCTGACAAAGTCTTGTAGCTTTTTATGGTGTAAAGATTTGATTAGATTAATGCATACACAATTTACTCCCAGGTAAAGTTTATATGAGGCCTATAAAAAGAGAAAGTTACAACCTACGACCATTTCCTTATCGATCAACCAATGAAACTCCAACCTAACAAGATCAAAAGCTGACCGCCCTTGGGCCCGTCAGTTCCAACGCTTTGTAGCATTTTCGTAAATATTTTGCGGCGATCACGGCGTCGATACGATTGTATGTCGGTTAAATTCGTGCACCGGAGACAAAGGACATCATACGCTTTAAAATATCTTTGTCACGGATGAAAGAGACGGCACATTGTCCTATAGAATTTGAGTATCATCATCAGCCCGTAGAAGGGGCTCGCGCGCCGGGCGAAATTTTGTAATTTTTGAATTTAAAATTTTGAAATGTTTAGATGGAATCTCTGACTAACTGGGACGCTTCCTCGAAGGTTCAGGGGGTACCTTTAAGTATCTATCTTCTCCCAGTCTTAGCATATTACCTAGCCAGCGTACTTTTGGGGATTTCGTTTCCCCAATGATGTCAGACTCGTTCACTTACTTTTCAATCGCATTAACTAAATCTTCAATAGTGCCTATTGGAGACAAAATCGGGACGTAATAAAGTTGTATAAAATTTCGAAAATTCCGGCTGATGCGGATACTTCTAATACTCCCGATGTGTATAATATCGGAGGCTTAGCCAACGCAGTAAGGTGTTACTGAATAGATGAATACTCATAGTACGCATTGTGGTATTTTGGACGGCGATCAGGCAACAAAGACGCTTAAAAATGTACTCTGATACGTCTTACAAGGTTAATAAATCAACTGCATAACCGCTAAAGATTTTAAGAGCCTTCATAATAAGGTTTATATTCGATTGGCGATGATTTTTCCGATGTCAAGTGTTTTTTTGGTGGTGTTTGTAATAATAATGTTATTATTTGACTCTTTACGCATGCGTAGATGATCACGGCTATTCTGTAGCTGAGGAAGTTTGATTTACAGCGGAAAAAGGCCGTAAGTGCATACATCAAGATATATCTTTACAGCCTTTTGCGTTGCGAGTAATATAGTAAACATTGTCGGTCTGTATAGCCGTTGAGTGACACTGATCGTGTATGTAATAGGGGATAGTACAAAGTTCGAATATATAAGTAACATCAATCAATATATAAAGGGCGTATGGGATGTGCAAGTACATCAATTTTACGACCGTTTTAAAACAAGGCATGTGAGGAAAATAATATACAGTGTAAGTTTAGAGGAAAGGCAGTTGTGGTATTTTCCATTCCCACGGTTCTTTATGAGCTTCCGATGAAGCCATACAAGATAATTTTACTAGATTTTTGAGCATGGGGAAATATAGATGTTTTCACCTCAGAACTCTCACAACAGAAGCTCGAACAAGCATATTTTTCTTTTTCTACTCCTGTACCGTTATCTGTCATTTATATAGGCTATCTCAAATACAATGACACCGATAATAAGTCGTCGAAAACTCTATGCTCTATGGCCCATAAACGCACTCTTTAGTGTACTTTTTTGGTTCATACATTTTCCATAAAAGCACTGTTTAACACGATGTCAAATCATCTAACTTTTTTTTAATCAGCCACTATATTGCAGTGGTACCAACTTCATAAGCAAATTTTTCGAAACAGAGAGTTTTTATTTCCTATCATATATTTGTAAAACATAAATTATTTACTAAAATAAAAATAAATTATCATGGATTGTGTGTTAATACACATATTTTACCAATTATTGGTATTATTTATAAATATAAACCGATCCGATTCGGTTCGGATCCGGATTCAGTTTGGTTCGGATGGCAAGTGCAAGAAAATTAACAAACACAAAACAAAACAGACCATAAACAAGAGATGTCAATGTGTCGTATTTCTAATTTCCCACCAAAGTTCCAGTTAAAAATTAAAAGACGAAATGTGATTGCTTATCGTCATTAATAACTTCTTAAGATTGGATTCGTGTTTGTGAAGTGAAGAAAAATGTGTACGTTCCTTTTAAAATGGACGAAGAAGAAACATTGCACCGCTGAAGAAATTGCGTGAGCAGTAATAGAACTAACGGAAAACTTACTGCCTGAAAAGTCAAATGCTATTTACATATTTAAAATTAGTCGTAGAAAAAGTATTGTATGCAACGGTTTATAACTTGGTTTTAAAACGCTCGTGGCGTCTTTATTTGCGATGCTCGCCAGGGCTCGCATCGCAACTCACGACACTCGCGTTTTAAGACCCTACTTATACAACAGTTGCATAAAATACTATTGCCGCATGAAAACAGTGTGCAAAATGCGATGTGGCTCACTCCGTGAGACAATAGTTATTTGTTATGCAAGGCTGCAAAGTTGTTGTTTGGCGCAAGTGCTTAGTATTGAAAGCCGAGCAGGCGAAGGATTGTAAAATTGAACCATGAGCGAAGCGAATGGTTCAAAAGTACAATCCTGAGCATAGCGAGGCTTTCAAGGCACGAGACGCCAAACAATTTTGCTGCCGAGCGAAACACACAATTTTTCACCTCACCACCGCGAGGAAAATTGTAGGTAAGTAAATGTAATGGAAGTAATTTGGACATTATACTCATTTTCAATAAAGGTTTGTTTACATCTCATCAAGATCTAGCATTTTATAATTATCAAATGTAGCATAAATATTTTTGCATCTTTAAATAACCTCACGCATACCTACACAAAAGTCAAAGTATTGTTGGATAATCACGGTTTAAACTAAGACTCTAATACGCTTATTTCACTTTTTCCGCTAACTTAGCAGGCATCAAAATTCATATATATATATCTATATATATATCTTCTGCACTTAAATCTATAAATAACTACCATTATTTTGGTTTTACGGTCTGAAGCTTTAGAACAAAACAAAATTCTGAGTTTCTGTATCTGAGTTTTTTCTTAAATTAACTTTTCAAACGGTGCGTTCCAAATTTTGAAAAAACGAAATTTTTTGAAGAAATAAACGACATTTTAAAATTATTTATTCGTATTTTATCCTTATAAGTCAGTCTAAATGTTAATATTTCGTATGTACCTACTTAATTAAGAGAGAATAAGTATTATTAATTTTATTTTATCAAAATAATAACAATTTATTATTGGCATAACACCATCAGTTTCTAAACGCACCTCTCATTCTGCATAGAAAAAAAGTTTGGTCTCGCGATCGACCGTCACGTTCCAAATTCAAAAACTCTTTCCACGCTAGCGGATAAAATGGACTTTTGGGCGCAGATTTTGGGCGATAAAGCAAGCCTTTTCCAGCCGGTGAGGTGAAAAGTTGCTTTTCATTTTTATATCAACACTTACATTTCATAGTGTGGGATCTATTACAAATTCAGAAAATTTTCCGAAACCGTTTTTCAAATTAATCACTAGACGAATAGGTACGTGATACAATGATATTTTATTAATGTAAATATGTTCTCACTGGTGAGGTGAAAAGTTGTATGTGTTACTCGAGATCAAAGTATCTTCTCTTGCTTTTGTGTCCCTCGCTGCGCTCAAGATTCAAACTTTTCATTTTAGAATCTTTCGCGTAGGTACTCGGGACTCAAAATCAGCACTATTGCTACGCAAATAACTATTACTTATGAACAATACTGGACCTTAGGTCCTTGATTGAACATTAACGGCCGTATTCATAAACGTCCTACAAGCCTGTTTTAACTAAAATGGCGTTAATATTCGTTTGTCCTTATCCGTCACTTTGACATCTGTGTTCGTAAGAAAGGGACAAAGCATACTTTATTTAGCAGAGGCATTTTAAGTTTTATGAATAGGGTTAGTGTTTATGCTGTAGAAGTAGGCTAAGGGTTCGCTGTTACTAATTTGACAAATTCAAACTATTCTAAGGCAATTACTTCCACTAAAGTTAAGTTTAAATAGTTGTTTTTATAAAAAGCGGCTAGGCTTAGCATGCTAAAAACGTAGTTGTTCGGTATATTATGGGGAAAAGCGGCTTTACTTCATTACATATTTAACGAAGTAACGACCTACTGACTGAAGCACTGACTACATTTTTTGGACAAAATCCACACTCTTGTTGTTTCGAACTCATCTTGTTTCACAGTCAAATCTTGTTAAAACTTAAAACTGACCCTCCAAACCCCGAAGGACGTGAATCACCCGTTTTACATGGCTACCCACACCTGTTGTGAATGAGACTCCCACACACCCGGCCCTGGACAGCATTCCTGCGCCGGCAGACGGGCCGACGCCGGCGCGGGCGCACGGGGAGCTTGTTCCAACGGATAACCGACTAATCACAACGATTTACCTGTGTTTTGTGACATTACAGAACCGCCATAACAATAATGTGTTTTTTTTTCACGTCACGGTCTCTGTGCTTGGCTTTGTCTATAAATATTAAATAGGTAGGTTGTTTGTATCTACTAGGATTTTGGGCGGATGTACTTTACTGCACATCATCAGATCCTACATTATTATTGCCATTTTTACATTAGTCGTTGAATATTTAATTTATTACAGATCATATTCACAGATCACATGCCTAGTATTAAATTCAGTCCAATTCATATAAAGGCTTAGAGCACTAAACCAACCGGAGTGGACATGAGTCATTTTCTATACATAAAAAGTCTGTCGATTTTTGCGGGGGAGGGGAACGTCAAATGTATGCGTAACGTGAAAATAGCTACGTCAGATAAACGTCAGTCCATACAATGTGTATCACCACTGGTCATATACTTTTGGCAGGCGTTCCCCTGTCAATGGCCACTCCGGTTGGTTTAATGCTCTAAGTATAAAGGTGAAAGATTTTTTGAAATCGGATGAATTGTTCCGGAGTTTACCCCCTACATGCAAACGTACAAAACTACAAGATTTTTAAGTTTTACCTATTTAAAATATTCGTACAGATTCTAATACAATACTTCACTTTACATACCACATTACCTAACAGTTTCTATTTGCTAAGGAGCGAGATCTCCAGGTAAACTTTGGGTAACTACATTCTCATACAGGGTGACATTTTAATCAGTGTCCAAATTCAAGTATAAGATTCTTCAGCAAAAATTATAAAGTAAGTGTTTTTTTGTTACGTACAGTACTAAATTTTTTAGTAATTGCTGCTTAGAGTTATCCCAAAAAAACCTTACCGCGCGGGCACCTCAGCGGGTAGTAAGGTTTGCATACGGCACGCCTCCCCTCCACCACCCCCGCCCCGCTCGGCTCGGCACTGAATCCCGAGTAACGCTGTACGGATAATTCTATTGGGATAGACAATTTATAATTTATAAAATACCTACCAGTTTTTTTTTTTCAAAAATGGAGTCTATTAGTGATACCAAATGCCTACACAAAATTTGGACACTGATTAAAATGTTACCCTGTATAAATAAATCTTATTAGCGTAGCAGTATACGTCTAATCTAGACCCAGTTGGCTTAGTCAGGGCTGGTATGAATATGCAGCGTCGCGCGCCGAAAACTTTACACATGCATGCATAAGTGCCGCGCGACAACCCTAACATGGAAATGCTAAGTTAATTAATGTAAGTATCTATTCATAACATACTTATTATGTACATCGTGCATTTTAAGAAGGATTATATAAGAATAGACACTTTAGACAAGAGGTTTATATGATGATGAATATGATAAGGTACATAAAATCTATTGGAAGGGTCACTCTTTATTGTCTATCTATTACTATTGATATACTTACTAGCTAAGAATTGAGTAAGCACAGTTAAAATTACTTGTCGGACACAGTTTGGTGACGCACAATCACAAGTAAAGACGAATAATGAGTTTAGAACCGTGTAGACACTCATCTTTAGTTTTAGTCATAAATCTCTCAACCTAAAGTCTTCCTCGAAAATAATACCTTTAGTAATTCCTAAAAACAAACTATCGTTTCTTTCAAACCGCATCTTGTTCGTGCCACAAAGGACACAATACATCTGGGTCCAAAATTGCACCCGCATGAACACCACAAAACTAAAAACTCAGTAGTTACCCTTTAATTTATTGTGTGTTTAATAACAATGTACAATCAAGAAGCTCCTAAACAATCGATGTCCGCCCCCTGTGGGTTTCAGTCGTGATGGTAAAGGTGCGCCATTTTGAAAGATCTTTACCGTTAGAAAAAGCAGAACACTTCAAAGATCACCTTTATGACAAACGAGTAAGAAGCACCAACTGTAAACCAAACGCATACTCGTCGCTGCCACGTTACGCTTGCAGCTCCTTTTTTGTTTTTTTCGTACAAAATGAACCCTACATCGTTGAATGAAGGTTTAGGCATAGTGTTTACAGCTCGTAGTAATCATTTGTTTATTTTTTACTGTAAAAGGATGATTACAGTATATTGTTGTGTAATTTCACGGATTTGGCGACACTGCGGGTACTACCGGGAACCTTAAGAAAGCATACGCAAGTATGGCAGTGTCCTTTGTTGGCAATGTTAGTGGACAAATTATTGAATCTGTCACAGTTTAAACTTTTAAGTCAGGTTTTATGTAGGAAAACTCTATGTAGCGGGTAATTCCGAAAATTACTAATATCTACTAAACGCGACTACATTATTTTCTCTGGCTCATAGGGATATGACGTTCAAGTAATATTATCCTTGAATTGTGACTATTCAAATAACCAAAAATATTTTACATCAAACGCAATTGAGTTTATTATTTTGGTATTACTACGATGTTCCAATCTTAGTATCGTATCATGTACGATTAGGTTGTAGGTAATTACACGGTAAAGAGAAGTCGGTAATTTTAGTTCAAATTCATCACAAAATATCTACGGGGTATAAAGTGTATAAACCTTGTCGTTGCCTATAAAATTGTAATCATTAATGTAATTAGTAAGTGGTTTAATACCCCCGTAGATATTTTGTGACGAACGAACTGTTTTGGAACTAAAATTACTGAGGCGTGAGGCAGGTGCCAAGTTAGTACCCTCGTTTCCCTAGACTATTAGAACGTCAAATACTTCATGTGTAATAAGGACTTATTTGCTATTAAAGCTCACAATGGTATGGATTTTTTGATTATCTTGAGATTACTTCTATTTGTATTTGGTTGAACACAAAGCTAATGTATGCAGGATGGAATTATTATAAGTATCCAAATTGAAGTATGTTAATCCTTTTACAAAATTATAATATACGTGTTTTTTTTCATTTAGTATCTCTTGGTACTAAAATATTGAGTTAGGGCACCTCAAAATTGGGTAGTTGGTAGGTGAGTTAGTTCTGATCGGACGGCCAGCTGTATGTTAATGTGAACTACCCTCACCAGAACACATTGTTTTTTTACATTCGAGTCGGTGAGCACACTGCAAGCAATATTACTTTTGAAAAAAAAAACTTTGTTGTTTCAAAAATCTATAAATGATGTCTAATGCCTGGAAAAAATTAGATGCTCATAAAAAAAACATCCTGTATAACTGGTTATAATATTATAGCCCACCAATTAGATAACAGCAGGTACAGTACAGTGAAAAAAGCTTGTCCACTGAAAATCATTCTCGGTTTAGAAGTAGATATTGCATTACTTCTTTATCACTGTTAGAATACCTATATAGGGATAGGTAACTTTTGCTCAACTTTTGCGGTCATCGATCTATGTTTTCCATAAATACTATACCATCGACAATAAGATTTAACAAGTACCCAAAATAAAATATCAATTCCGTTCGACCACCAACCTTGGCCTCGACTTTAAGCTACCGCTCTACACCCTCGCGACTTTTTCTAAAATGGCCGCCGACGTCAAGCAACTTTGATTAAAAAGGTCGTATCCCTATATATACATCTTGACAGTTACGACGTACTGCACGCGGGGAATTCAAGGTTTTCGTATAATGGGAAGGTTCGTGTCAATTGGAAATATGGGTCGCCTCCAGGGACAAGAGGGCCTGCTTGATAAAACTGTGCTATTTCTTGGTACATTTATTCCCATTTTCAAGTATTTATATTTGCGATTTCAGGAATTGTTAAGTGTTCCAATTGTGTTCTGTAATGCGTGTCATACAGAGACTTATTATATTGAAATAACATATATTGTAGGGAGCAAGCATTGATATCTGTCATAACATTGTGGCAAAAATATTTGACACATCATTTTATAACGGCCATAGAAAAGAGTCGTGTTGGATATATTAATTCAGGTTAGTATACACATTGAAAACACAGCATAATTTACACAATTGTCGTTATATATATATACACCCACTTATTACAGTTTTATAATATAAACCTGTGATAAGTGGGTGTATATCTTGTTACTTCTTTCGTATTAAACTATGTTTTCTTGAACTAGAGAGAGACCCCGCGAGGAATACGGGCGAGCTTTGGTTCTTTTGACTATAATGATAAGTAATATTGTATAACTTTCAAATGTATTGTCACTATGAAATAAAGTTTAAGTAAGTAGGTAGGTATACGTTCTTTTCTAGAACATTTGGTACCTATCAGTATTGGCAAAATGTGTGTTACACACATAAATGTAAGTTGGCGACCGAGCTCAGCTCTGCCCAGCAACATGTGACCTGGCTAGATCGATGTCTCGCCCACGTAAACCATCGAAATCGTCAGAGCCGTTTCTCAGAACGTGATTGCAAATTAAAAAAATATATATTTTTATTAGGATATACGCAGCTAAGAAAAAATAATACAGTTTACGTGTTATTATTATTTTTAAGGCGTCTAGGGCTGTAGTCGGCTAATTAATGTCTTGTTACTATTAAAGCCAATTGTTTATGTTTTTTTCTGTTTACATTACCTACACGTACTGTAAAGTATCCGTGAGTACCGTCGTTTCAAGATTATATATGTAAATGCTTTAATCTTAGCAACACAAAGAAAACTTCGGAAGTGGATTTTTGATAGAATCAACAGCGGCCCTCAGAAGTGTCGCCGTAATGCCCCTCGTGCCGACCGCGATTCAATACACAAATTCACTCCCAAAGTTCCGCCAAAGGAGAAGTTATAAATTGTTATTCTTTGAAGGGTTATAGAATGGGATTCGTGATTTTTTCCACACAAAATTACCATATTTTGCCGGGAAATCTCTGATTGTATCGCCAACTCCTTTCGGTATTTCACTAAGTTTACGGCTTTGGTCTACGCATAATGTCCACAAATTTCATGGATATAATTACATTGTTGTTTTATTTATTACCTCAGCAATTGTAAGCAACAATATAAATTTCACTAGAAAGCATTCCCAGTGCACTAAATCAAACGCTAAACAGGTTTCGTTTAACTATTGTAATGCCGTTGTCTCAACCTTTAACGGGACATAAAGTTTATAATAACAAAAGCACTTGACTCAAAATCTTCACAAACCACACGCAGCCTAGCAAAACAATTTTCACTAGACCCTTTTGTCCACACACCCCTTGACAACCCAAAGCTCAAGCTACATTGGGTACCGGCGCAATTCTTTTAGTAAAGGTGAATTTATAACGTTCAAATTGTTATCACGTAGGCCGAGACGTCGTTACAAACAATAAAAGTAATTTTTACGACTGCTAACCCTTTGCGTTAATAAATTAAAAAGTTAGCTAGGGCTGCGAGACAATGCCACTTCACCCTGTAACCCGGACATCTAAGTTTTGTCGCCCTTGGCTAATAGAAAAATCACGCAGGGTTGCTACTAAGAAATTTTAGAGTCAGTTAAATAAATTTAATCATTATGGTGATAACTTGGTACGGTATTAATTTTAACAATTCCAATAAGTCACGTACATTACTGTTTTTTTTTTAAGTTTAATATATTTTGTAAAACTCCTGTTTCCTGGCATTTTTCAAACAGTCAGTTTTTAAACTTACTTATGTGCACATCAGGTTTTAATATCATTTTTTTACGAAAGGGCTACCTAATTTCAGTACTGCAGGAATAATTCCCAGATAAATAATTGAATAATAACTAAACTATCTTTATTGTTCTGCCGAAATGATGGGCACCTATGCGCCTTTTAGCCTAGTTTAGTTATATCCAAACTAATATTATAAATGGTAAAAGTGTGTCTGTCTGTCTGTCTGTCTGTTACCTCTTCACGCTTAAATCGCTTATCCGATTGAGATGAAATTTGGTATGGAGATGGGCTTGAATCCCGGGGAAGGATATAGGATAGTTTTTATCCCGGAAATCATCCCTTGAAATCGGGGGTGAATGTTTATATATGGAGCTACGATAAAAACGAATTACACGCGGACGGAGTCGCGGGCAGAAGCTAGTTATAATGTAAGTTTAAGTGTATAATCTGAGTATGTTTTGTATTCATTCTTTATATGTTTAATTTGTTGTGAATAATAACCTTATTAAAATATACACATCCCTATCGTATATCGTGTGTATCGTGTATCGTGTCGCTTTAGCCTAGTTGGTAGTGACCCTGCCTACGAAGCAAGAGGTCCTGGGTTCGAATCCCGGTAAGGGCAAAAATTTGTGTGATGAGCATGAATGTTTGTTTCTGAGTCATGGATATTTTCTATGTATTTAAGTATTTATATCTATTATATATATCGTCGTCTAGTAGCCATAACACAAGCCTTACTGAGCTTACTATGGGACTAGGTCGATTTGTGTAAGATTGTCCCCTTATATTTATTTATTTATTTATCGTAAATAAAACCTGCATACACTTTAGATCGAACACCGTAAACATCAAAATGGAAACAAATACATTGTGTTTCATCAAAAGTATAATCATCATTATCATATCAACCGAGAGACGTCCACTACTGGACAAGGGCTTCCCCCACAGAGTGCCAAAGTGTACCGGTCCTGCGCCACCCACATCCAGCGGACTCCCGCGACCTCTACCAGGTCCTTCCTTCCGGTACGTGGTCGCCACTCGAGAACCTTTCCGCCCCAATGGCCATCGGTTCTACGTGCTATGTGCCCTGCCCACTGCCACAAAACTTTATTATTTAACTAAATATTATACACATTAAATACCTCTACCAGATACCCAACCCTGAGCTGGGGTTGCGTCTGATTGGGTGCGTAATACACACTGCACATTGTTGAGTACCCCAAATTAATTTTTGAGAACAAAATCCATTAGCGAATGAAGCTTTTTCTACTCATTGTTTAGGGTTGTCACATAATTTACGCGCGAAACTCGATTGAAGTCGTTTTTAAACGAAAGGGCGGCGAATGCGTGTTTAATACCGTAATCACCATTCACTTGATATCGATATGATGATTCTTATTTAATTAGATTTAAGGTTAATTTTTGCTTGTTTTTCTGAATGTGACTGCATGTGTCTCGTAGTTTTATGTGTTTTCTTGTCAACTCTGTGATTTATGTCTTACAATTGTCTATAGTATAGTCCGTGTAAAGAGACTATTCTTCCATCGTTCCAGTTTTTGTCGTTTTTTTATGCGCAGGATTATATTTAATTTGGCATTGTTATGATGGTGGCATTTATGGGCAGGGATTTATTGAGAAAAGGGTTCGTTTACTATTAATTTATTGAGATACATATTTCTATTAGTATGGCAATAAAAATTGATCTGAAATTTGTTTATTTTTTCCTTTGTGAAAGGGAGTTAAGGGCTAACAAAATGGTGCGGGTAGTAAACAATTTAATGAAACATCGTTTGTATCGCTTTTACTCACACCATTAAGAATAGTGTGCGCAATTCAAAGTCACATTTAAGATCATATTGCTATCTTTTTCGTACCCACGCAGCCATACGGAACGAATCTAACCTCAATCCTATTCGTCGGTTTACTTACGAAAAATTCATAAACATACATACATACAATACAAACATACATACATACAATGAAATGTAAAACAACGCTACGAGAAGCCCTACAAAATATGTCCTATCAAAACACAGAGAAGTTATTTATCGTTTTAAAATAATTTTATTACTAGTACAAAATATTTAGGAAGTTATTTAACTTAGGCGCTAACTATAAAGATAGATATTTTGTACTAGTCAATAAGAATGCTATTGTATTGTATTATATTATGAATAACTTGATTTTAATTGTTAGTTCTGTCTTGCCTGAATCACAGTATCCTAGCTCAGGCACGTGCTATTAACTGTAAGCTTTTAGTCTATAGTGAAACTGATGTACTTATGTTTTATCAATAAATTATGTCTATGTCTATACATTCACGCCTTTATTCCCAAAGGGGCAGGCAGAGCACATGAAACGTACGTTCCAGCAGCACTTTTAGCATAAATGTGGGTATAAAAGATCGACTAAATGTGATATTGCAGTGGCAGGTTGCTAGCCCATCGCCCACAACACACTTCAACCCTGGTCCCTTAGTCGACTTTTACGACACCCACGGGAAGAAAGGGGGTGGTGAAATTCTAACCCGACACCACACGGGTTCATAATACATAAACACAGCTGAAATATAACAAATTCAAAGTGTACCTACAGTAGCGGTCATAAATATGTAGATATTCGTCCCTTCATATGAACGCGAGCGATCCAATATTGGATCTGTAGGTATGCGAGTGCTCAATGAAATATAGGACACGGCGAACGGCCGTTACTATGTTTAGCCCAAACTGATTTTTGTCTGCATTGGGGCCAATTTTTATTATCTTTACGATTTTTATTCTTTCATAGATTCAAGTAAAAAAAATCTTTAAAGCTTGAAAGAGAAATAGTATAAATAATTACAAAAAACACGAAAAGGTAATAAATAAATCCTATACCCTACATTTTGAGCATGAGCAAAATAGAAGAAACTCTTAATTTTTATTTTTTTATGTTTCGTAAGACCAAGGCAAGGATACCAACAGCCAAAGTACACAATAAAACTTCACGAAACAAACTTATAGTTTTGATTTCCTCGCAATCGAAGTGAAAAGTAGAGTGTACAATTCGTTCATAAAACCCATTTTACACTCGATTTTATATCCATCCTCGCTCGCAGGCTCGCTCGGATGGATAGACGTCTCGCGTGGAATGGTGCGTTTTATGCACTTGTTGTACAATCTACTATTAGGTATTTTAATCCAGGCTTTAAACTATCTTCGTGTAACATTTCATCCAAATCTGTGGAGCCGTTTAAGCGTGAATTGAGTAACAAACATCCAAACTTTCGCGTTTATATAATAATGAGTAGGATTGTACAGACCGACGAGCTGCAAAAAAACAATCCAATGCTTAGTTTAATTAACAAATAACCATCCCAAGCCTCCCATTCAATCAATTTTATACACATTCTTCTGCCCGCGACTCTGTCCGTAGCAATCGTGCATATCGTAGCTCCATATAAATTTTCATCCCCTCAGCATGGCTATCACAAGACGGCGCGCGAGCTCTCTCGCACTGTCTGTCTCTTTCTTATTAGAAAACTTAGAACGAGACGGATAGTGCGAGATAGCTCGAGAAAGCTCACGGAATGATTTGTGAGAAAAAAACTGTTTGTCTTTCCCCGGTATTCTACCTCCATACCAAATTTAATATCAATCGGTTCACCGCAATGATATCGAAAGTAAAGATACGCCAGTCCGAACAATATTCGCTTGACATACTGTGACACACTGTGACAGCTGAAGACTAAGGCACTGTGGCCCGCGATTGCCGGTGGCGGGCCACCGCATTGGACGAATTACTCGTGGGCGTTGGGCCTATCTTTATATATCTATGGTTCACCGGTTTTAAGCGTGAAGAGGCAACGCTTTTTATAATATTAGTATGGATCTAAGTCGTATACATTTTTGCTGCCCTCCATTTGAAAGCGTAACTCAAAAGGTTTGAACTTTTTCTTGATTGTGTTCGCACAATGTGGAGTTTAGAATCCGCCATAAGTACGAGTATTCTCTTTATTATGACATCACCGGTTTTTGGGCAGTCGTGTTAAAAGAGTCATGTCGTAATTCTTTCAATTTTCGCTACATTTTGTCGGCTTCTAGGCACTTTTCAAACAAAACTTAACAATACCTTCATAAGGTAATGTTTAGTATTGTTTGGTAAATCATACATAATACTGTTAGAAGAAAAGTTTTCGATTATTATACAAGAAGGGGCGACTGTTTTGATAAATTCATTTAATTTTTAAAACAAGGCAGTATTGCGGTTACTCATTATGACTTATGAGAATTGCGTAATTTTCGAGACAGATGCGTTATGCCAATGAATCATGTAAATATTCATTTACGTTTTAGTTCGTTAATTTTCGTCACTTTTACTTATTATTGAAGTTAAGGGTGAACTGAAACAACTAGAACACTATTGCTCAATCATTTCCAAAAATCATTCGTGATAATAGAAAAATTCTAATTCTACGACCTCAAGATAAAGAGTCTTTGACCATGACGTATGGCACTCAAACGTGGTCGCTTATTTTATTTACTATTTCCTTTAATACCTCAAAGTCACCCAAAATGCAATGTAGAGGGCTGTGTGTAGTTTCTCTGGATGATCAGAAATGAGGCTATCCGCAGCAGAACCAAAGGTAACTGATATAGGCCTCCAAATCGCTAAAATTATGAGGAAATAATAACTTACCGGCACCTAGCAGCTCGCGACTGACAATAGGTATTTTTTGATCAAGTTTCCATTTCTGGAGATATCTTATTTCATGTCGTTGTAAGTTTTTTAGGTGCCTATTAGTTTGAATTTACAGCAAACTAGCTTCTGCCCGCGACGTCGTCTGCGTGGACTCGGGATAAAAACTCTCCTATGTTTAAACACAGGCTAGCAACATATCACTGCGATATCACCTTTTGTCGATATGTTGTACTCACATTTATGCTGACAGTGGCACTGGACACAAGTTTCATGTGCTCTGCCTAACCCTGTGGGATAAAGGCGTGTATTGTATGTATGTATGTATAAATTATCTTCGTACAAACATATAAATCAGATTGAGCGTGAGTAAGTAACAAACATTCAAACAGCCAAACGTCCAAACATCCAAACTTTCGCATAATTATATATAATATTCATTAGTAGGCTTTTGAAAAAAGAAATATAGGTAAACCTAGTCTTTGATTGTGTCGATAACGTAAGTACTTGAAACTCATTGCGATTGGAAAATATTTAGAAGTTGAAAAATATTTTCTCTTTTTGTATAGAGGAGCTCGTAGTTCATAGTATTCTTCCCTCTTAAGTGGCAGTGGGCCGTGCACATTGCACGTAGAACCAATTGCCGTGGGGGCGGAAAGGTTCACGAGTGGCGACCACGTACCGGAAGGCGCAGCGTGGGTTGACCCCTCACAAGTTGGTTGCTGACGACCAAGGTCGATAAGGTCGCTGGGTGCGGGGTGCGGGGTGCGGGAGACGCAGGACCGGTATTTTTAGCACTGTTTGGGATAGGCTTATATGTCCAGAACAAGACGTATTTCGACTGATATGATGATGATGATAATGCTGATGAACTCTAGGATTGCATTAATTGGTAGATTAAATCCACTCATGAAAAATTGTATATTTACTGTGTAGTTAGGTAGGTAGAATTTCACAGCAATATAAGAAATCTTGATTACTTATACACAAAAATAAATAGTGTTGTGATTATTCATTCATCAATCATCATTTATACTCCATACAGCCAAATAACACACTGTTTGACACCTTTAAAAACATAATAAAATACTCGATTAAGTACAACTAATATTTCGGAAATTACTATTTCCATCAATACTCAATTTTAAAACGACCTACAAATACCTGTTTGCATTTCATCACAATCAGCCAATAATTTTACAGGTAGGAATATTTTAAAAGACTTTTACACACACTAACCAAGTGATATGGTGTATAGAATATAACTGTACTTTGTCACTTTAACTTGGGTTGTCCTCGCTTCTTCAGATAAACGAATGGCCCAAGACGACAAGGTTCTAACGATTAGAGCATGACTATCTGTTTACAGTATCTGCCAGATAACTTTGTCTGATGTTGAGATATGCCAATTTACAATGTGTACTGACAATGGACAATTTATCGTTTATAAAAACATCAAATGAGTGGAGTTTTTGAATAGACACGTCAATAGCAAAGTACGTCATTTGGCAGCGCCAGCGCATTGATATCACAAACGTAACATTGGCAGCCGAATAGGCAACCTTTCACCTCTATGCACCTCAGAATAAAGCCCCAAATTGTTTGGGATTGAGATTCTGAGTGCTGTTTTTACGTTTGTCAGCTTGTACCATCTGATTTATGATGTGGTCCGGACACCCAGCCAACAAAAACGGCCATCAATAGCCCGAGACACAGAAATGAATGCCATTACAATACACGCTGTAATTGTTTAGACAAAGCCCCAAACTGACAACCCTACTGGCATAAAACACAAAACACAGCCATTCAAAACGAGGCGCTAACTCTATGCCTCAGAGTCTGAATTCTAATGGATTCAAAAGAATGTTAGTTCGTGTCAGGGTTATCAGTTCCGACGCCTATATCTTTTACTATCAAAGCTTTCGCCGATGGCACTAAAGTTAATTTTTATGACATCTAAACAACAAAAGAGGCCATTATGGGAGAAAAGACACATTCCATAGTTTCTACTTGGTCCATTATGGCGTTGTTTTAGACCCGTACAATTCTTTGTGGCGTGGTCACGGTTGTCTGTAATTTTAAGGTTCGTAATAAACCGGCCTGTAGTTACATTTGCAATGATAAAGAACAGCATAGATGCGTATTAATGTTACAATTTTTCACTTTTTTCCTAGTTTATGTTGCCCCCCCCACAAGTTTTTAGTACGTACACAGTTAATGTAAAACAGTCACGCAGTTTCTCGAAAAGTATTAATCGCATTTGTATACTATCAAAAAATGGCGGGACGAGATAGACTCCAATTTAAAGGATTGGCCAGTGCTGCTTTGGATCGGAATGCCTGGAAGCGGAGGGATGAGGCCTTTACCCAGCATGGGATACAATCGGTTCCTAATAAAATGGGCGATTGTGCCGCCTCTAATATTAGTACCATCGACAGCATGGGCTCATGTTTGTAGACATTTCTCTTAATGTTCGAGACCTTATTGTCTTCATAGAAAACGTCTTTTCTTAGTACTGAAACACTGTGTTGTCACCGCAACACCACCGTGACAGTCAAACACTCCGAATCATTATGAACCTTAAGATCCAACTCATAAAACTCGAAAGGTATTGGGGAACGGAACGCGTCATACTGTGCAAAAACCGCACCAGTACGCAGTGAAACAACAGCTTAAATGATCAGAAAAGCCTCAACAACAGAAGACGACAATAATAGGCAGTTTTAGAAAATTTCACGCCCTCGGCCATAAAGTTTACATAAAAGAAAACGCTGCCAAAAATGAATAGGTAATTACATTAATTACCTAAGTAAGCCGTTACGTAAAAAAAACTGTGTAGAGAATAGGTAAGTTGTAATTTTGTTGGTTTCGTTTAAAAGCTTTAATTCAATTTTGTAAGAGTTTTTGTTTGTAAATGTTTTGTTTATGGCATGGCATGCCTTCAAAACTGGAACCGGCCTTTGAAACTTATGCAATATTGCCTTGCTTGTTGCAATATGGACTGGGAAAAAATTTGGTGTACTTAAACAAAAAAAATCCTATCCAATATAAGTAGTTATAATATAATGCGTATTAAAGTTATAGTCTAGAAAAATATTTTTGAAGGAATTTAATTACATCTGTCTATGCATTTAAACTTTGAAAACTTAAAAATAAATATGGTTAAATTCGGGAGACTATCGAAAAAAAAATTCATGCAAATTTCCATCCAAATCGGTTTGAGCCGTTTACGCGTGATTGAGTAACAAAACAAACATCTAAACATCCAAACTTTCGCATTTGTAATATTATATTAGGATAGACTGAACTCAGCCTTAGAGATTATAGTCCTCATAATTACATAGTTAGGCAGAGATCACGGATTTCCATTTGCTAGGATCTTGACAAACGTTTCTTGCTTCATTCACTTTCATTACATTCTGCATAGGTACACGCTCGTCGGTTTAGGGTATACTCTTGACCTGTACGCTTACCATGAGTTTGACAATGACGGCTTACGCTAACGAGTATCGAGTTTTCTATCTGTGCATCCCGCTCGTACTGTCAAAGTACAATAGAGAAGCACAGATAGAAAACTCGATACTCGTTAGCGTAAGCCGTCATTGTCAAACTCATGGTAAGCGTACTGCCCTTGCTTCAGGATTTCTCCGATTTGGTCGGAAAAAGTTCAACGAGGACCTCTCCTCATATAATTTTAATGATAACTAAGATTCTTTTCTACCTACTTAATACTTTCAAGGAGGAAACTTTATGGAGGAAGATCGGGGTGCCAAACGGGCATATTTGGGACATCCAGGAGGGCGGCGACCCGTCGGACGTCCCAGGTATCGCTGGAACCACGTCGTCGAACTAGACGCGCGACCTTAAAGCCATGAACTGTACGTCTAGCACAACTTGCTGACAAGCCGCTTGACGCACGACTGAGCGTCCCCTGTCACACTCGCACCGTGCAAATTAGAACGAGGACGTTAGATCCTTCTCGACTCGCGTCGCGGCGCGGCGTCAGTTGTGCTCGCCCCCCTGGAAAGAGATGGCGCAGGATCGGCTCAAGTGGCGACAACTCGTGTCGGAGGCCAAGAACCACTTTGGGTCGGTGAGTTATTGAGGATAGATAGATAGAGTACTTAAAAAAAACATTTAAATACTTATTATTAAAAAATGGTAAAAAATAGGAAAAAAGCATGCCGAAATTTGCGTATACCTACGTACTTAATTTTTACGAATTTTTTTTAAATACGCTCAAAAACTTTTACAAAGTATCAAGATATTTTTCGCGCTTGATCTCGTCGGATTCAGATTCATTTATTAGATGTAATTGCAATACTTTGCTCACAATTACAAGAATGATCGAATTGCACTGTTTGCTTCTACGTACTTACAATAAGATATCGGCAAAATCTAACTTCCATTGCATGCCCTTAATTCTACTTCTAAAGATTGTTTCTTTGACCAATAAAAAAGTCTCCCGGACCAAAGACAACAATGACGTCACATTAGGCCCGTCACAGCTGCCCCCTATCTGCGATCTAAAGCCGATCGCACACTTAGCGAAAATAACTTATCTTAAATGCAATCTCGCCCTGGTAATCTGTCTATTGTGTTTGTCTGTTTGTTGTGTAGTTTTCGGGGATGTTTTTGTACAATTAGAGAGCTTGGGGTGTGAATGCAGATCGGAAGATATCTTGCGTATTAAGGATTTGTCCAATTGATTTTATTGGGGGGTTTTTGTATGGGATACGTGTTTTGAGTCGTGAATGGGTACTTTATCTGAGGTTTCCATGACCTAAATGTTGCCGGAACAAAGTTTATACTGGAATATAATGGGATACCTTCTACCTAAAAAGCTCATCAATGGTGTAATAACACGCTCACTAATTTAAATTTCATTTGTGAGATTTATTACACAATTGTATTTATTATTGTAGTTCAAAATAATAAGTACAAACAACAAGACAACAACTTAAGCAAATCAAAGACAGTAATAGTACATTACTGCAGAGGCCGCGAAGTAAGGAATTGCTGGACGAGCTTGGGGTAGACGGATACAACGAGTGACGAGTCCAGCAATCCCTGCTCCGGCAGAGGATTGTATACTGCTTTTCTCAAACGGTGTGATGAAATTAAAATAAATACAAGGTAATCAACAAAATAAAAGTTTGTTGAAATTACAATCGGAACGATAGTTCAGGAAACAATTGTGTAATTTGCCTCCTTCTTTATATTTTAAGCATGCCATTTCAACTAGCCGATCGATTAACTATGTTTAAACGCACATGTAGTATACCATAGAATTCGTTTTTTTTATGTCACAAATATGCTTACAGAGTCTAGTGGTGGTTGGCAGTATGTAATTTTTTCTTGGCATTTTAATATTAGTAAGCAAAAAGTTAGAGTAGCGGACAATAATGTTTTTAGTTAGGGTTTTCATACATTACTTCTTGGCGTAAGGCCAAGAAGTAATGTAGGGAGCCATAAACAAGAAACTTCTTGTCTTCATTTCGTGATATTAACGCATACATTTCAGAGCATGTTTGAGAAAAACTATGAACTAAAACAAAAGTTACGTATGTACTTATTTTTTTATATCGCTTCATGGCGAATTAGCCGTATAGGAAAGATTTAAATTTGTATCAATTGTAATACAAAATAAGAATAAGAATGAAAAGACTTGCCTAGTTCCACATTCTAAGCATATGTATTATTAGTATGCATTCTGTAACGTTACACGTACATATTTTTATAAAGAAACCTTAAACCTAGCTACCTAAGTAATTAAAAATAACATATCCACCTTATTACTACACTACGCACTACAACACATGATCAAAATATCCTAAATATAAATTATTTACATGTATAAAATCATCAACACGCTAACTGTTTGAATATGTCGCGGCACCGATTAACGTTCAATCGTTCCTAGTTTCACTCGCACATGAACGAACGCATGTGTGACGTAGGTGATCTGCGCGAGCGCTTGTCACCGGGCGTGGCCGCTGATTCATTAGCCAAAGGTCATTATCAAGAACGCACGTCGCTGGAAATCGATCTCTGCTACGGTCCGCTGCACGGAACCGTAATCGATGTTCTTGTGTTCGTCCCTACGTGTTCCTCGACCAATGTAAAAATCACTGTGGTGTTAAATAAGTGTAATTAGTGTACCCCAAATTGGGTAAGTGGTTATATTTTGCTTGCAAGTAGCTTAGAACCCTTAGTGCTGATTAATTGCTTAATTATTTTATCTTGACAATCGAACTCAATGCTAGTTCACAATTATTTTAACTACAGAACGTAAATATCGCATCTACATAATAGCTTTGATCATAACTAGCACTTATTAAAAGTTGCTATTCATCGTTGTCACTTTTAATCCACCCGCAAATTAGAAATAAAAAACATAAAATCATTTAACTCCTTTATTTATCAAATCAACTTCATTTTATTGTAATCTCCGTATCTGATTTGTGAACATCCACGGCATCACAACTACCTAAGTGCTTTCCCACATGCCGTTGGCGTTCACAGGAATGGATGGACCGTTTCTAACGCCTTTGTTCTATGGCGCGTTCCAGGGTCCAAAGTCCAGAGTGACAAATAATTGGCTGACTGCTTGCCGCCTGCTTGCGCTTTACTTCCGGCCATTTGTACCAGACCGCGGAGCAGTTTTCCGGCCAGCGCTGAACTCAGCGCCGATGAGAAATTCCGCCGCCAACCTACACGGCGCACTCAGGGGAGTACTTCGGCTGCAGGAGAATAACGGAATCCGATTTTAAGTGTATTAGCCCGTACCCACGTACTTTTAATTTTAAAACCGAGCTAGTCTGCACAATTTTAAATATAATTTTTTTTGACCGTTTTTCTGACTCCTCATTTAAAACCTTTCCGTAATTTTAAAACTATTACGAGGCAGAACTCTCAAGACGGGACAATTCGTCGATCAAAATTCGTTAACCGTCTCCCCGCAATACGAATAAAATTTCCTATGCTCAAAAACTTCTTATAAAATACGAATTTCCTAGTGACATAGGCTCTTTTATATATTTGACCGCGGAATTCGTAAACAACCACGGATTCGAATCAATAATCGATAAGCCGATCCCAGGGTTCCTTTAACGAGCATCTTTGTACAACTTGGACTTTTATCATTCTCCCTTACCACTGCAGCTGACAGTCCTAATTGATTGTTTTTTATTTGCTTTTTTTCTCCGCCCTCCAACTCCAGTTGTTGGCGGGAAATTTAAAATCGAACTCTTAGCTTTTAAACTTCATTCTCAAGTTGTGATTGAATTGGCTGGCTGGAATATTTTTGAAATTGGAACGCTCCGTCCGTTTCGACGCTACATTTTGTTTTTGTGGAGGCAATTAAAAAAAGTTGGATAATCCTGCTAGAGAAGAAGTGACTGGTATAGTCACAAGCATTTTTTTCTACAGGCTTTTACATTATAGGAGTTTTCTGAATGCTATTAAGAATACAATAACTACTACAATTATTAATCTATAATGGTTGAAGCAATGACGCGTAATTTCGGTGTCCGAGAGGCAAACGGATGGCTCGCGATATTTTAGCTCCCGAAGCGTTGTGGATCCGGGCGGAAATTTGAGGGAAAAATTGTCACCAGATATTCGATGTAGACCAGCATTTCATTATATAAACAGCGTACACACTTGCAGCCAACCGCCTGTTTCAATCAGCTACCTCGCGTCAAAAAAAAATCGTATATTTTTTCTATTTCAGCCCCAGTCCAAATTGGCTCAGTTTGGGTTGCACAGGGCGGTTCCACAACACTTCGTTGCCTCATGGACGCTGTAACTACGCGTCATTGCTTTGAATATATACGTTTTCGTTTATATCAACATCCTACTAAATACTGCATTTTCGCTATTAGCTGTACTTACCCACACTCCAATTACTTTATGAAATCCTTGCCCGTATGGAATCTGTACTTTAATGCACACCTAACGAACAAATAAATTCCTTCTTTTGTTTTTTACTCGACAAAAATCTACATCTTATAAAAACCATAGGAACAAAACCAGACCAGACAACATCAATATTGCCGGCGAAACCAAACAGTACACTCGCGCACATTAAGGGTACACGTATAAGCAGCTTATTGTGTTTTATAGTTATTTTGATCGGCCGCGGATTATCCGGCATGAATGCGTTTTGCGCGCGTATGTACACAGCTGACGGGAGACAATGGCGGGTGATAGTTTTTTTAAAATGGCGGCCAGTTTAACGTACTTGATTGGTGTATTGATGTTTTTCGTTCGTTTTATTGCGGTTTTTTTATAGAATGTGGCTTTTGTGTATTTTATTCACAGATGACCCACAAGGTGGATTGATGATCTGGTAAAGGTTGCGGGAGTCCTCTGGATGCGGGTGGCATAGGAGCAATCATTGTGGCACTCTTTAGGGGCGACCTTTGTCCAGCAGTGGACGTCTTTCAGCTGATGTGGCGATAAGGTGAGTGCTATACGTATATTTACACCGAGGCTTGGCGGCAATTACAAAGTTATCTCAGTAGCTGGGGCTAGGCAGATAATAATTTGAGAAGGAGGCTAAGAACACACTGGCTCTGTAATAGCCACTTCACTCTTGTTTTGAAGACGTACATAGTTAAAGTTATACATATTTATACACCGCGAAACGTAAGCGTCAAATTTAAATGATTATGCCCTCTTTATCCCAAAGCCCTCCAAACCCCGTAGGTGACAAGATTGACGCCTGCCGACTTCCTTCTTATCGTCACTCCAACTTTGTAAAGAGGTTCATTTGCCACTCCACGCCCATTGTCTGTAGCCGCCCGTGCAATGTCACTTACAACTCAAAGCTGGGGATGCAACAAACGCTTTTCACAATACCAACCTTATTCAGTAACACTTACCGTTCATATTTGATTATCAGGTGTTCTTTGTTTGACTCCCAAAGATTGTTTTATAAGGTTAGGTCTTTGTGGAGCGTATAATGTCTAGACGTTGCCAATTAGTTAGTCAGCGGCGAGTTTTTAATGAGATTTTTTCGAGTTTTCTAAAGAGTGTCAAATAAGTTGACTCCGCTTTAATCATAGACTTTTAATTATGGTGTTTTTAGTGATTATGTTTTATCGTATTTTTAATTAATGTAAAATACGTGTTTTACAGTTAATTGTAAATAAATGGTTTTGTTGAATTAATACTCGGTTGAGCGATCAAAAGTCAATGCTAATTAGTACTAACCAAAAGTCGTGGGTGAGGGGGGGTTGAAAACTGGTTAAAATTAAACGAATGAAAGCCTTAATTAACGCGGCCTCGGTTTAATATCAATAAATTTATAGTTTAAGACACCCTCTTTTCGAACATTCAGTTAAGAATACAGAATTACCTTTCATCTGTGTTTCGGAAGAGGTAATTATCTGACACACTCACGTTGCAGTGGGCAGCCCTGGAAAATGCGCTTTGTTGAGTTAGGGACCTCAATTTTGTCTTTAGCTAAGCTACAATAAACCCTCAAATGAATAAAGGGCTGATCTTTTATTGATGAAAATGTTCTCAATCAATCAATCAATCATTTATTGCGAGAACATAGTAACGTAAGATGGCATAATAAATACAGTGTTGCTTATGTTCTACCAGAAAAGGCATGCAATAATTAATATATTCATAATATTCAATAAGTTCAAAGCTTTTTCATGTCAGACTATCAAAATAATTATTGAATGTCATATATCAAGATTAAAACAAATTAATTGCATTCAGTAACACAACGATTATAATTAGGATGACCGTATTTAATGTCAAGTCAAGACGATGAGAATAATTTAAGCTAAATAGAAGGTAACACAAACCGAACAGGTACTATATATAATTATTGAATAATAATAATATAAAATTAGTCCTCGACATTAAGCTTAAAGGCAAGATAGTCTTTAACAGAATAAAAACATTTATCTAGTATCCATTCCGTAAGTATTCCTTTAAACCTATTTGTGGGGCAGTCTTTAATGAAATTGGGTAAATTATTATAGATTTGGATAGCCATACAGTATGAATTGTTTTTATGAAGCTTTACTCTAGAGCGCGGCAAGAACAATTTGCTTCCATACCTAGTCGATCTAGGATAGAAGGTGCTCTGTTTGTCAAACAGTCTTTTTGTCTCGAGTTGTAAGCATCTATACGGTACGGTGTCTACTTGGTCAGGCATACTGAAGTTTATTCGACGCGGCAAGAGGAACAGTGTTGCAAACAACCACACTTTTGCGTCGACTAAACTTCGATATACTTACCCGAGGCTCTAGTACAAGTTTTACCGAAACATAACTTTACGATCGCGTTTGCGTTTTACCCTCAATTTGTATGGGATTTGACAGCTAAACGCGCACGCGGTCGTAACGTTTTGTTTCGGTAAAACTTATGTTACACTAGAATTATATGTGGTTTACCACTGACAGATAGTTTGCCTCCATTTAATTTTCAACTTTAACTTCATACAAATTAAGGAGTTATTTCTAAATCGGTAGACGTGGGTAACAGTATTCTGAAATTGCTTTATTTGTATGACATTAAAGTTGAAAATTAAATGAAGGCAAACTATCTGTCAGTGGTTATTAACAGTAATCGTATACTGTACTAGAGCCTCCGATCGCACTAGACACGCAAGAGTATACGTGCTTTAAGTCGGATGCTAGGATTTGAAGATTTCCAGTCAAACCAGGGACCCGCCCGGTATCCCCTTCGAGGGTTTTTGAAAGGGTTTTTCGTAATGCTTTGCTTACCAACGCCGATGCTCCTCAAAACCCATTCATTTGGCTATTAAAGCGCTCCAATACGGTATCCCCTTCAAAGGGTTTTTGAAAGGGTTTTCTTACCAAAGTCGATGCTCCTCAATACCCATTCATTTGGCTTTTAAAGCACAATGAATGGGTATTCAACACGAGGAAGCGCTTCAACCCTTTAAAAAGCGCTTAAAAAGCCTTTCGAAAGGGTTTTTCTATCAGGAGCGGTAGCGCCCCGTAAGGGAAACCCCTTCATACGGCTAAGTTAAATGAATGAGTTTTCAATAAATAAAGGACCGCAAGTGATTTGGGCTATTCAACGAACGACTAACCCGTTCAAATGCTTTTTTCTGGGAAGGGGTGGGCGGGTCCCTGAGTCAAACACATAGATTTTATTGGACCAAAGACCTTCTATTAAGATGATTCGTAGCTGTGTTGCTCGTGTCGACGGAGTTCAATTGTTTTTGCAGTCATTACTTTTTTTCGCTCTTCGTATATATTTTTTTCCATGAACATGCCCGCTCCACCCTTGCCTCCTCCATGGCAACTACTCGCTCTATAATTGCACAAGGCGCGAAAGCAAGCTCGGTAGAACCGCTAACTAATTGCCATTGAAAAAAGGCGAAAAACCGGCTGAAAACATTCCCGGCCACCTTTGAAGTTTTTTTCTAAAAACCCGCAGCTTTTTGCGGAGCTTGATAAGCTGCGTAAAAGCTCAGTAAAGGTTGGTAATAAGGCACTTTTGAGGTAGGTGTTACTAGCTCGCGTGGCATAAAGGTGAGTGGCGTGGGGCTTTGTGAGGATATAGCTTTAAAGAAAATTAGGGCTCGCCGGGCGGAAAGCGGGTAGTTTTCCGCCCCTGTAATTGCGTTTTCGTGTGTGAATGTAATTAATAAATATTTATCTTGTAACAGACCCTCTGTTGGGACCGGTCAACAAAGTATTATTATCATGTATTGTGATTTTTTGTTCCGATTAATTCCGGCAGGTACAGTCAGAAAGCGCCATCCACGCGTTTATGTACAGACATGCGCGTTTTCATACTTGCTTGACAGCTCACGTGCCGTGCCGCCGCACACGTTGCTAGCATACTTAGTGTTAAAGTTATTACGCTTCAACGATCATTAGCCTTGTAATAAATATTTAATAACAAACCATTTATTTCAGGCATCAAAGATAATACTCGAAAATCTAATTCAAGACCAAAAAAGCTACGACAGATATGTCACCGTCATAAATGTCAAAGTCACTTAAGTCCTTGTCAACCGAACATTTCAGATGTAGCCAACCTCAACGTACTAATCGATTCTGTCTGTCTGTTTGTCTGTCTGTCTGTCCGTCCGTATGTTACAGGCATTTTACTCGAAAACCATAAGGTGTATTTAAATAAAATTTTAAGTATAGGTTTGTTTTGTTAGCCGCTACATAGTTTTGTAATTAAATGTCAAAAAAAAGATTTTTTAGGGTTGCACTCCATACATAAAAGACCAAAAAAGCTACGACAGATATGTCACTGTCATAAATGTCAAAGTCACTTAAGTCCTTATCAACCGAACATTTCAGATGTAGCCAACCTTAACGTACAGTCACCGGCATCAATATCTGCCGAAACAAAGCCGGCAAAAATATCTAACACGTCCTTATGGCATTAGACATAGAGTCGTGTCAGATATTTATGCGTGCTATGTTGTGGCAGATCTTGTACTTGTACTGTACTAATCGATTCTTAGTCGCAGTTCAGGTCCAGATCGCGCAAGGCTTTTTGCGGTCGGAGCCAGAGAGGCTGATCACTGGCTGCATGCCCATCTTTCTCCAAATTCCGGTACCATCTGGATCCAACCTCCTTTCTTCTGGCGACTGGTTTACGGCTTGGGTTCACAGTATGCACTCCACACATGTCCTTATTTATTTATTATAGACACACATATAAGCTTACAGTATTTCACCAAAACGCTTACACGGTAGCATATTATGTAACAATATACAAATTTAAAATAAATATAAAAACATTCACATATCACGAACCAATATTCCAATAGCCTATAGGTAACAGAGTTAGTAGGTAAATAAATTATTAAGTTGCAATGGAGTTTAAGGCGGACAAAGTGGTATGCAAAAACTTGCTCAATTTGTCGGCAAAAATGTCGGCATACGGGACCCGGATCAGCACATCAGCACATTATTCATGAGTGAGATGGCCCAGGAGGTGGGCGCGTTCGCGGCGTGCACCGTGCGCGTCGCGGGACTCGCCAACTGGCGGCGGCCTCGCCGCGCAGGCCTCGCGCCGCCCAAGCTCGCACCCGGCGGACCGTAGGTTGGTGGCAGAACCGATAGCCCCACTCGGCTAAGAACACCAGGGTTATCTATACCGCCGTGGAGTAGGGAGTGCTATTGGGCTATAAGAAGTAGCTTTCGCCTAAGCTCCAAGGTGTCGAGGCCTACCATTCCTAAGACAAAGCTAGTAGGGTAGAGGTAAGGATAATATCCGTACGTCGGTTTATACACAAATCTTACTGCGGTTGCACCCTCTCGAGCATTAGCTTGTATTTTTCTTCGTGCGGATCCCACACGATATGTGGCGCGGACTGAAGACTGACTTATTATGTGGCACGGACGTGTGAGCCGTGCTCTTATCGGTGAAGTAACCGCCACTTTTCGTTGTCCCTTGCCAGCCTCTTGGCTTCCTCATATGACTCGACATCAGCTTTATCATTCACCACGGACTATGTTGTTAAAAAAGTGCAGGCCGCTTTTCAAGACAAGCGACTTTTAATGACATAATCCGCCGGTCTCTTGCCACCATCAATGTGCCTGCTCTTCTTGAGCCGCCTGGCATTGACATGGATGGAGTGTATCTGGTTTCGTAGAGTTTGGGACGGATGCTTGTGTGCGGACTGGCATCGTCCCACCTCCAACGGACTACTTCTAAAGCGGGTGCAGCGGCGGAAAATCCCGAAAATATGAATCGCATTAAATATAGAGGCCTCGATAGAGAGTACAACTTTGTACCTTTTGGCGTCGAGATCCACGATCTGTGGGGTCCCAGTGCGCAAAAGTTATTTGCGGAAATCATGAATCGTCTGGTTGACGTATTAACTGGCGACCGAAGAGCTGGCGGCTTTTTCGCGCAACGCATCAGCATTGGAATTCAGCGAGGAAATGCCACCAGCATCCTCGGTACAATGCCTCGAGGTTCTTTTTTGAGGTCCGTAGCCAAATGGCAAAAAACGGAACCCTTGTGGATTCGGCATGTCTGTCTGTCTGTCTGTCTGTGTGTCCGTCCGTATATCACAGTCATTTTACTAGAAAACCATAAGGTGTATTTAAATAAAAATTTAAGTATAGGTGTATTTTGTTAGCCGCTACATAGTTTTGTAAATAAATTACTAACAAAAAAAATTTTTAGGGGTGCACTTCATACATAAAACTGAAAGTCAAAACTTTTTTTTCATTGCAAGCCCACGTGTGGCACATCAATCGATAGGCCTTTCAAAATAAATATAAGGTTTTTTCAGAAAGTTTTTTGATTAAGTGAATAAAGTCGGAGATAATCGATCCGAAAGTCACTAAAATTGTCCCCCCCCCCCCTCAAATTTTTGAACCGTGTATTTTAAAAATATGAAAAAAATACATGGACATAGGGCGAGCCCTATGTCCATGTATTTTTTTCATATGCGTGCCTCGGCACGGAACCCTTGTTTTGCGTGGTTCGACACGCACTTGGCTGCTTTTTTTTTAGAATTAGCTACGTACTTAATTTAATATAAATATTTTTATATATTTTTGGGGATAATCGACCTATAACAAATCGACCTATTCCCAAACTAAGTAAATCTTGTAATATGGGTGCTAGACGATGATATACATACTTATTTTGAATTTGATAAATAGATCTTAAACGCATAGACAACATCCATGACTCAGGAATAACTATTCGTGCTCATAACACAAATAAATACCGTTATCCGGATTCGAACCCGGAACCTCCAGCTTCGTAGGCAGGGTCACTAGGCTACAGCGGTCGTCAATCATCCTATATCATGCGAATGTTGAATCACACGGATGGTAAGTACAATAATTATAGTATAGTAATATAATAAAATAATTCAATTGGTATCCGTTTTTTTATAGACGATATAACTTTGAAGTAATATCTGACATATAAATTGGTTATTAATATAATTGAATTTAATTTAATTATTTTTTCTTGAATTACATTGACATTTCACATTTCTTTTCTCAATGGTTTTTTACCAATTTTTATTTAAATATTTTTTTATAATTTTTGAATACCTAATTCAAAATGTACCTTTGTCATTTGCTAATGACTGTTTGTACGCCTCATGGCCAGAACATAGTGATACTAGACTGATTCTTGTAACGCCTAAGTTTTACAGACAAATAAATGAAGTTCATAAAATTATACAAATACGCTAACTTACATTGGCTGTCTATCAATATAACCTTTCAGTTCGACCAAGTTCAGGAAACTCCACCCAAGTCGAGTTAATGAAACGTTACCTTACGACACTACTACATATATTTTTTTGGTGTGTGACACTGTTATTTTGATCATTATTGCACGTGTGGCGTAGTTGTCAAGTGGCTACCAACTTGAGGTCGTAGGTTCAAATTTCAGCTCGTACCAATATGAGCTCCAGAAAGTATCGCATATTATAATCATGTGATTGGACTTTTGGTAAAGGAAATTATCACAGATTAATATAAGCAAGTCTACAAAAAAGACGTTAATACAATTAACATTATAAGCGCAATTTTTTGCAATAGCAACGTATAGTCAGGAATCCATCGTCGAAAACGCCACGTCATGGAACACCACATTAGACGGGTTAATTTTACGCTCCTAATGCGTGGGGTAATGGATTGTTTCGCACCTTCACAATCTGTAAACAAAAGCATCAATTATATTATAGAACAGTATAATATGGAAACATAACCGCCTTTTCATTTAGGTTTACAACTGGATCTATGAGTTTCTGTATTATGTACCTGCAGAAAGTCATTCAAGTAATTAGTTAGCTTTTCAGAGAAAAATATAGTCTTGGATCTGAATAACATAACGAGAACGAGCCTTTGGCAGAATAATAAAGTAATTCGCATCAGGTACAAAGGATAAAACAAAATGGAACGATGCGCCACCGTCGCCTATTGTCATCTGACAAAGCTAATCGCAACTTAATTTCAAATTCGGAACTAGTGATGTCCACGGCGGCGTGAAGCGACGTTCGTCGGCAATCAACGTCCCCGCGGGGCGTCCCACGTGCCCACCTCTGCGCACCAGTGCGAGAGCACCGATTGTAATCTACTCTCAACACACAACCCAGAAACAACCCAGTTGCCACACGCAATAAGGTCGGATTCACGACGATACCCGAGCATAATTGTTATGAAGATGAATGCACACTGTATAGAGTTTTCCGCTAATTATGCCACTAATACCCAGTTCGAGTGTCCCGCTGAGTGAATATTCTAATTTGTACAACATCTTATTGTTCACCAGGTGATATACTGTGGGAGACTATCTTAAACAAGTTTTGATTAAACTTTCAATTATGCTGAATAATTTGCGTGATAATATCACGTTAATCAAGAGAGTGATGAAGCAGTATAGACAATTTTCACCTTCACAAAGGGGCGTTCAATAAACGCTATTGATCGCGCAACAAAAGTGGCTCAAGCTTGAGACTCAAGCCTGCTGATACGACAGAAGCAATCGAGATAATTCTCATTACACACATTTCACTATTCGATATTGTGGGTCGATTCTGAAACGCATTATTCGTGCCGGCGGGAGGTCTTGATTGTGTTGCCACAATCGGCGTCTTTGTTGCACATCACTACCGGCACGGATCCCGGCGAAATTTCAAATGTCATCGTTTCCAATTCGAAATTCAATTAGGTGTAATTAATGCGCCGGTGCTGGTGGTGCTCAAGACAATGGCGGGCGAGTCAAACGGCTTTTTTGTACGGTCATATCTGTTACAGTTTGGAATATGCTTATCATCTGAGCTTCACTTTTGACAATGACAGTCGCTTTTGGAACTAGACTGCTTGGTTCAGAACGGTGGCGGTTATTTAGTGTTCCTGCCCAAATTGTTCCAAAGGACTTGTGCCACCACTCGATGGTTTGACAGAGATTTTCTCAAAAATCATTTCGCGATTGACATAGAAAACTGAAATTCGGTGTGGATAATATAAAGAAATTGGTGGACTCAATGTATCGGCCCTGCCCTAACTAAGCAAGCATTTTTTTAAGTTTTGTGTTCTTGGTATTTGTTTCTATGTAGTACCTACAAAACTCAAGATTCCATAAAATTAAACTTACTGACATTGGAACTGTCATTTCTTAACCCTCTTGTATAAATGTTAGAGCGGTTTATTTTGTGTCTTCTTGACTACCAAACTTCGTACAAGTTTGGTAGTCACTGACAACACACAAAATAGTCCGAAGATTTTTGTACAGATATACTACCGAATTGAATTATACTATCGAAATCAATTACGAATAAATGTATTTCAATTGTTCTCAATTGCCTGGCTTAATTCATTCATTTACTGACTATATAAAAACTCCGTAAGCGTGATACCTGCCTTAAAAAGTTCCAGCAACCATTGTTCTAGTTATTCAATCCTTTGACTCAATCAGATTTGATTCAATCATTTAATGGCGTAATTGTTCCTGTTACGTTTCGTAAAGCTGTAGCGAAGATTATTCAACACGTTATTTAACAAGTTAAACAGAAAATGTTTCAGTACTTTCTCGCCGCAGAACGTGACGATAAAATTTATCGAGTTAAACAATAGAACAAAGGTTATCAGGTATACGAGTACACGAAAAAGTTCAGGCGTTAACAAGAAAGAAGTTCCAGTAACATTTTTTCACTTGTTGAATCCTTTGAAATTGAATGTCGTAATCGTAAGGTTGCGTCACGGTAGCGGAGATATTATTCAACACGGTCAATTACTTTACAAGTCCAGAGCACAATGGTTATCAGCCTGAACTGGTATGTAGGTAGCTGTGCTCGACAAAGTTATGCTTGCGGTCGCAACGGCCCTACGGCCGCTACAGTGTCAGTTGTGCTTCCATAACTGACACTGCGACAAGATGTACAAACTGAAAACGCGATGCTACACCTACAAAAATGCCTACCTCTTCCTAATTTGATTTGAACAGAGCGAGTGAGACAGTAGACACTGAGACGCATGCGACGCGACTAGGCACCAGACCTTGTATCAGACCGCCTGCCTGTATTACGAGTATCTGTTACTGATGCTATGTCATCCTATAGCATAGGGTTTCTTAAATTGTGGTCCATGGACCCCTTGGGGGTCCGTGACATGGTTGCTGGGGGTTAGCGGCCACTTCGTTCACTCTTAAGGTAGCCTTGTACGTAGGTATAGACACATGAAACATGAGATATTTTTACAACATTTTCTTCAACAGGGTCCGCGGTATCCATGAAATTCTAAAAGGGGTCCATGTCTCCCAAAAGTTTAAGAACCACTTCTATAGCAAACAGCAAAATGTTAGTGAAAAAATTAAACATTATACGGAATGAAGTTGAATTACTTTTGTTTTGTCAGAATTATACAAAACTAATCAATATGTAATTCCATTTGGCTAAATGTCTTAAATACTGGATTTTTTAATGCCGTGCATCTTTTTGTCTTTGTCAGTGGTATTTTATACAATTTCGGGAGGAAATCTGGAAGACTATTAGCAAACTACAAAGAGTATTAGAGTGCTTTATGTCATATCTACCTTTTAAGCGATTTTCACTGATGAATAGAATAGTGATTAATTTCTTACTATCTGAAATCGGATGCGAGAAATGAAAAGGTATATTAAATGTTTCCAATGTATTTTCTTAAAAATATTGCTCTCTCCTGGTACGTTATTTAAGTTTTGGACTTTCAGACCGGTAAACGTAAGTTGGTGGTTCTCGCCAGCCCGTGGGTGGAATACCATGTTTTTTAAGAAGCACGGACAATGGCAAACGAGCATCCGTTTGGGGGTGACAAGTGACTCGCGACTCGTACGACTGGTTACTGGTTAGCTTATGTTCTTACTTTAAAGTAAACTGGAATAGATCCTTTGGGGATCAGTTCGCCTTATACCGGTACTAGAATTTGCCTGCATTTTCGTCAGTGTGAACGCTGGTGTGCAATTCATCCTCGACGTTTTGAACGCGCGTTAGGACAATTTAACATCACATTTCGGCACATTTTGATCTACCTACACGTAATGCGTTACGTGACCGACCTTCTCCTCTACCGTTTTTAGGGTTCCATAGTCATTGCGTAATTGAGTAGCTAACATCTAGAACTCCAAAATTTACATTAATATTAAAAGCAGGTCGTTGCTGTCTGTATTTGCAGTCTTTTTATTTTGACATTACTTTTCTTCTCAATGATCTGCCGATGGCGACCTGAAGACGTTTATGTTATCACCACGTATAATATGGCTTATGAAATCGAACAATGTTATAAATTCCTGGATTCATTCTGTACCTACATTTCTTTACGTATTCCTAATAGTTGCCCTTGGTCATTAAGAAGCATACTTACTACCTAAACTAACCTCACGATGAGACTCAATTCTTAAACCACGTTTACCGCTACAGGCCTCCAATCCGGCGCTACCTTCTCAAATATTAATCGCGTTATAATTCCCGTGAAATTATTCACCACGGTTAGCACCTATTCATTAGTCGGAGTAACATATCCGGCAACTGCAAGTCATTGGGGGGCGTTACAGGAGCGGACCTTTTCACCGCGAGAATTAAATTTTTTGCACTCCTAATATGTTCATTTTTTGACACGTATGCCGCTAAACAGAAGCGCAGGCTGAGCGACTTTTTGTAGTTTGTATTACGGTTTCAATTAGCCTGATTTATGTGAAGGAGTAACATGGTAGAGTGATTAGGATTTTAAATGGCTGGTCAGAGCAGTGCCGACCGCTACCGTGATGATCTGTTTTTAATTATGAACTGTGGTCGATAGAATAGATGGTTCATACAAAGGATCGAAACTATTTGTAAGTAAGAAATATAGGATTAGTAACAATCGCGATGGCTAGATCTTTAAATTAAATAGATGGTCGATAAACTGGTGCAGCTTATAAGATTTGAGGCATTGATGCTAGACTAATTTTTGTTTTTAAGCAGTAACGCTGCTAACGAAAATTATAAAATTTTAAATCAAAGTAAAAATTAAAAAATGTAAGCTCCGAGCCGGGTTCAAACCGGCGACCACAGGCATTCATGACCCGTCGCTACTAACCAATTGAGCTATCGGAACAATCCGGTTCGGGCACCAAATCCTTCAATCAGTTCCTTCATACAAGATGCCTTAGGGAGGCGTGTAGTGACATCTACCAAAAGACTTAGGCGCTCCGTAAGGCGTCTTGTATGAAGGAACTGATTGAAGGATTTGGTGCCCGAACCAGATTGTCCTTTGATGCAAGACTATTGGAAAACGTATTGAAAAAACAAAGAAAATGGGAAGAAATGTATTCGTATATAGTAGTTTTTAACCATCACACGAGCGTCCTTCTATTTCATATATTAAACCCAAGACCTTTTTCTCAAAAGGGCAGAGCACATTTTTTTAAGTACCTAAGTATCTGCTTATCAATATTTTTGCAGCTAGCCACTATATCTGTTAACCATTTCGCTATCCGCCACCTGCAGACCTACAAATTCGATTAACCGAAGCGAAATACAATAGAAGTACTATAGCCAAAATACTCCTTAGAACGTGATATAAACGGCCTAAAGTTTTACATAGCACTGAACCGTAGACAAGTCAACGTAAGCTAAAGCCTGTACACACACGCTTCATCTGAAAATGAACGAGGACAGCCACCCATACAACTGTTTGCAAACATGGCGACCAAACATACCGGACGATGGCTCTAATCGGAGATATCTCCGAAAACATGGCGCGGACGAAAGACGAATGTGGACTGCATCGTGCTTATGCCAAAATGCACCATGGGGTAAGGACCTGGACTGATGACCTGGTAAAGGGCACGGTAGTCCGCTGGATGCGGGTGGCGCAGGACCGGTCACTTTGGCATTCTTTGGGGGAGGCCTATGTCCAGCAGTGATGTCTTTCGGCTGATATGATGATGATGATGATGAGTATATAAGGTTGAAAACGAAATTTAATTCACGAGAAAGTAGGTACCTTACCTATTAGATATTCATTATCATAAAGAGTGCGTGGAATTGAAGCATTGTAAGAGCCGATTTCAAAAAGAATGGTCGTTCTGGATGAACATAGGCTATATTTAATGCGGATCTGCGCGGGCAGCTTGTCGATTATTCTATTCTTTTTATTCCTTTACAGTATGCTCCTACTGAGTTGCATTAAATCTCTATGCCATGTGGCATACGACCGTCCACCAGATAGGTGCGCGGTCCAAACATCGAAACCTAATTTCCTGTCTCAGATACAGTCCACGTCGGTTTAAGCCTAAAGACAAATACGTGCCAGCTGTCCACCGTATCCTGACCTCCCCCTCCCCTCCGAGGCCACAGGAACAGCAAAACTGAGGGACTAGTTGATATATGCAGCAGCTCAAGTTACGCTGGTCCGGTATTCTAAACAATTCTAGGGTATTGAGTGAAGGAGGATTGAAAATTTACAGGAGTGTAATTCGCACTGTAATGAATCGATGATTGGAAATGATATGTATATCGATGATGTGCACTCGCTATGCGTGTGTGTGAATGGGTCATCCAAGGGGATGTGATGTTTTCTCGTTCTATTTAGGACTACAACTACAAAATTATATATAGTTAAGTGTTACATAAGAAACATGTTGCCTTGAAACGTTTTTGAAGTCTGGATTGGCAGACTTTTAGATGTAGGGATTTTTAGTGTAATATTTGCAAGGATTAAATAGGCAAATCAGTACAGCCAATCCAACATAACTTGCACTATTGCAGATTTAGGCCGAGCCACACCGACTGCGTGTGCAGCACGTCTGCGTGTGCAGCACGTACACCGCTGCGTTGTAATGCATGAATCCTCATACGACATGACACACCGGATGCGTCTGCGTGCACGTCTACGTTTATACGTACACGTGCACGTACGTTTATACGTACCGACGTGATATATAAGTACGTATATATCACGTCGGTTTACACAACAAATGGTTATAACACAAATGGTTTTTTTTAATAATGCTAATGATTACTCGGTTCAACTCACGTATTAAATGTCACTAGGGGCGACATGTTATAAGCATTGTTCCAACATGTCTCACAAAACTCTAAATTCGAGTATTTTTTTTCTTGCTCACTCGCCTTTCCTCGATATGCTGTGCTCTTCCCCCTGCACCGAAACTTGCAAATTCGGTACAAAAATAGGTTGTTGTCAAATCGGTCGTTTCAAATTTCATATAATCCCCACGTCACTACACTTCTCGTGCACCAGAAAGAGCTTATAAATAAATCAATTGTGCAACATTGATTGACTCATGGAACAATATTGTTTTGTAAAAGTTGAAGGTTAATAAACAAAAGTGGTTAACATAACAGCTTCGAAAATTGTTTTCATTAAATTAATTGCAATAATTTAAAGTTACAAAAATAAAGCACTCACATGGCCTCAAAAAATGTGACCGAAGTCCTTGATTTGAACTTTGAACTCCCTTTTGTTTTAAAAAAGTCAAGGGTAATTTGAAACTGAAGTCTTAATGTATTTGGAACTGGCCGAATAGGAAACCTTACTGAGGTAAGTTCGGAAACTTATTTTTTTGTAAAAGGTTTGCCCCGCTTGCAAGAATTGGATCGGCAGCTCGCTTAGGCGAAGTCCGGTAGTATTTTAGATTTGTTTTCGAGCACAACAGAGGTTTCTGAAGTTTCGTTTGCGGTTGCTGATTAAGCAATGTTTTTCAGCTTATTTTTAACCAGAAAATGAACCAACATCGTTTTTCTGGAGACAAAAGGAAATAATCAAATCATTTCGTTCATTTCTCTAATTTAAGTGTCTTAACAATACTCAATGTTACTTCGCCTAAAAAAGTTTCCTTCCCACATTCCCCCAAGACGTCCCACGTCAACTATGCGTTAGCAAAAAAATGACATTCAAACTTTGATTGACAGAAGACTACAGAAACAAGACTCGGGAACAATGCTCGGTTCAGAGGTCGGCGAAGACTTCGGCAGTGTTCGGGCGACCTCTGCTTTGTGCCTGTCAAAGGGAAGTGTCATCTTTTGACGGAAACAAAACAGGGCAATGCGACCCATTGTCCTCGAGCTCTATTTCTCTGACACGCATAGAATGCCTGTTAACTGTTACAGTTTTAAACGGGTTTCCGACAATTTCTTTGGTCACAGTTGGATATGCTGTTGCTAAGGAAGATTGATTTTTTTTAAGGTTTTCACAAAGTAACTCAAGTTTTCGAAATTGTTTAGTAGTATCGATTCTGACGAATGAGGTAATGAGCATTAAGTTTGTTCAAAATAAGTGGTGTGATCAATGATTGAGCTACTGTGTATAATATAATACGATATTTGATAAAAGTCAAATCCGCTTCTTTTTATAAAATGTCTAAAACGCTCTGTTAGTGACGTCACAATCAAACAACGTCGATTGTTAGGTTTTTATGAAAATAGCAGACATACTTAATTGAAAGATTGATACTTTCACATTCACGGTATTTTCGTAATGTTTTTCTGTTGCTAATGAAAAAAAATCAATTTATTTTCACTGTTGTCAAATACATATTGCATACTGTGTTACGTTCAATTTAGTTTCGTGTCAGGTAACTTTATTACGCATGCAAGAGTCAAACTCAAAATTTAGGTCTACTTATTTATAATCCCATAAAATCTGAACGTATGGAAAGTGTGACAGGTTTCAATGCAATTCCTGGTGTAACTGCTGCCTGCCATATTAAACGTTGTTGAAGTGTTTTGGTTATAAACTGTTAACTTGGATGTGTGAATAAATAAAAGTAGTATTATTATTCATATCGGTCTGTTCGTAAGTTCGAGCCACCCGCAATTAGTCTTCTCTTTGGCTGTTTGCAAAAGATTTTCGATTTACAATCTATGTAAGGCCCAACAAGGCACCAGTGTTGGTACATGTCGTCCGTTAAAATCCTAGAAAATGCCAGAAAGCAGATGTGTTATTACCATATTCCCAACGGCTTCCCATCGTCCAGGCCATAAATATAGCACCTATTATAGAAACCATCATAAATCTGTAGCAATAGGAGTGACCCACAAATTTGCATCGACAATACTACCATTATTATTATTTTAATTACCCACTCTATCATTATTACTTAAATATTAGTGTAATAAGGGCGCAACTGAGTAAAGTTTCAATGTAAGATGCGTCCTTGTTCCCCACAGCCGTACTATTATTGTGATGCACTCAAACTAGCATTAGTGCGTGTACGCACCCTTTATTAACTAATAATGTGCACCGCAGAAGGCTTTGCATATAAATCTCCTAATTAAGACGATTCAGGACTACTAGATACGTATTTACATTTTTTTGGGCAATTGTGTCGTGATTTAGGAGGGGTGTGACGCGTGAGAAGGATTAATGGTGTAACTGTCTTGGAAGTAGTTGGTTGATTTAGGAAAAAAAATTACGAAATCATCAAGAAATACGAAACCACAAACATTGATGGGTCATCTCTGGAGATTATTATTTTGTTACTTCCGTTGGCTCAGCGACCCCCCAGGTGAGTCTTGACCTCCGATAGGCTCTTCTCGGCTCTTGCCAATTGGTAATTTGGAGTTCACGTCACCTGTCATTTTTCTTGATTTAATATTTTTTAAACGATGATAATGTCCCCACGACTTATTTCACGGCTTGAAGGAGGTATAATTCTAAAGGCTAAAGGCGTCCTAAATTACTTCTTTAATAACTGTGGGAGATGGAACTAGCAAAATAAAAAATAATAAACTCAGTACAAAGAAAGTTAAAAAGCGTAACTTGAGATTTAACTATTAATTTTCTTCATAGACAAGCTTGATTAACAATGTTCTTAATTTAAAAATTCTATTATTTAAGCCACGGTGTCGCCTCGACCGTTAACTCGCCGCAGACAACAAAGCATGACGCAACGGTTCCATCATCAAACTAGATCAAGTGCAAATGAGTTCTCATCAACCACCAACTTAGAAAAAATTACAAACAATAAGTCAACTCTAACAATACTTCGTTAAGATCCGAGATGCGTCTGTCTCACGTGTTTACATACATAAATCTTTAAGTAAACACAATGGTACAAAACGGCAGTGTCGCCTTCATAATAATATGTTAATTTATATTTAATATAATAAATTCGGGAGTGAATGGTGGAATGACCGACGCGCAGCAGCTTTGTACAGTACAATGCTGCTTCTCAGAGTAATAAAGACGGATGTGTTTGTTATTTCATAGCACACCTGGCTGTTTGATTCTGGAGCGCACGATCGCTTCAATTGCGTTAATCCATTTTATTGCGTGTCACGGGGACATTTTGATGCGTATTTTTTTCGTGTGGCAACCCTTTTGGCTGTCACAATCGTTGATTGTACAAATTTTGACGGGTCGGATTTTTTAGTGGACAGGACTTTGGACAATCCAATGTAGTTTACGGATTAAAAATCTATTATGGTTTTATAATGGGAATGTTAGTTGTTAGTTCTATTATTGGCGACACCGTTGATATTTGCGAATTGAAAAGGGGTTTCGAGCGTGACATGGCGAGCTCAGTCGAGACCTACCTTCTCAGTTACCTATTATTGTGTCTACCGTTTACATCGATGCCACCATGCGATATCAAACATTATCTAAGGGAATATCCAAAATAAGCAAGGAGTAAAAGCCCAAAAACCAAAAAAAAAACTCAATTGTATATTGAGAGAGAAGTACGGGTAATACTTACTTATAAATAAACCTCAAGCGTTTTCTTTAGAGGGTGAAAATCACCTGATCAAAATTGCACGTTCTAGCTGGCATTAGCAGCATATTGTTCCGGCCCACCTTAGCCTGTTTGATTTGATATTACCAACGTTTATTTTCTCATCATCATCTAAAGAAACCAAAGACGGTTTAAATCGCTTTTTATACTAAATTGCTGCTCTAACCATTCATGTTTGTGTACCTATATATATAACAGCCGTGCATTGCATTAACTAATGTGGTTCAGTATCGCCTTTACCATACTTCACTCACTTTTATTGCTTACAAATTACCAAGTGGTACAACATTTTAAGCGTGCACTTAGTTACCAAGAACAGAGTCACTACATAAAGAGGGCAAAAGCCTAGAACAATGGCAGATTAAAACGAGCGCAAATCACTTCTGCCAATATGAGCCGAGCAAGAATTATCGGTCATAGAACCTTGTTACAATAAAATAATGTTCACATGACGAAAGATTAGTGTCAACGTGAATTGTCCGCTTGCAGTGACAAGGTTGCGAAGCGATTTAAATTGATGTTAACCGGCTGGCCGGTACAGAATCAAACTTGCATTGAGGGTGGAGGGTGGATTATCTCAAGGGGATAAAGTGTTTGGTGTAATTGCTGGTAGTAATTGAAAATTTTATAAGTATTGTTGAGTAGGAAGTTTATTTGAGCTTTTAATTTGGCAATGTGCTACAGATTAAATTGTTTGTATATATTAGCATTTAAAAGGAATAGAGTGTCGTGATATTATTTTTGAAAAATTATAGTGCATTGAGTTAATAATTAAAATCCAAAGACTAGTGTGTCGGTTCATGAATGAACAACATGCTGTTTTTATTGGTTGAAAGACCTTTATTGTGATTATCGTCGAAAATGTATATAATTTGACATTTATATTTTTGTTATTTAAATACCACGCAATTTCTAAATAGTCCTAGCATGACTCCTTGTCACAGAGCCGCAATTCCATTCTTCTCAATGAGAGAAATCAACACCCATTTTTTCATATCTCTATAATTCTGACTGTATGTAGGGTTTTTGATTTTATAATTGTACTAGCTTTTGCCCGCGGCTTCGCCCGCGTAGTAAAAGTAATTTTCCAATAATTGTTGAATTGCTACGCGGCCTACTATTACTACTACTACTAACTTCCCCTACTAATAACCCTTCATCATAACCCATTATGGTAAATTAATTTTTATTTACTATTATATTTATGCCCGTGTGGTGGCGGGTTAGAATTTCACCACCCTCTTTCTTCCCGTGTGTGTCGTAAAAGTCGATTAAGAGAGCAGGGTTGAAGTGTGTCCTGGGTGATGGGCTAACAACCTAAGCAATATGACTTTTTGTCGATCTTTTATACCCACATTTATGCTAAAAGTGGCGCTGGAACATAAAGTTCATGTGCTCTGCCTGCCCCTTTTGGGAATAAAGGCGTCAAGGTATGTATGTATGTACGTATTTCTGTTATTAAATTTACAATCATGATTAATGAGAATCTGTCCTCTGGAATAAAAGCTACTTTATGTTCATGAACATTAATGTTAAAATACCAAAATATCTCCACGAATGTTAAGTCAAATTTGTGGCCTGGACATTGCTATAGGCTTGTTTCCTAAGATTTTTTTCCATGCTTTTTGAACCAGTATTTAACATAAATACCCAAAAATTTGTTTTAATTAAACGGCGGCCAAAATGCTTAACTTATTAAAAGTAAGCAGATCTTCGTGCAGCACCTTGAATGTACTTATTACGGATGCAGGCACTTTCCCAATGTCTCCTACCCTCCCGTCCCGCCGCGCCGCCCGCACTCGCCTAGGTACCGATTGCTGACGATCGAGATGGCACCAAATACAAACTTTAAAACCTATAACCCTATATAACGCGGGTCTCGTTCCATACCTCAAAAGCAAAAATAGAACCCTTATTTATAGGATCACGTGTGGCTGTCTGTCAGTCCGTCTGTTACAACCGATTTGCTACGAAAAAAACTGGACCGATTGAATTGCAATTTGGCACAAATATTTTCATGAATTTTCATGTCCACAACATTACATTTCAAAATCTATGTGATTTTCGTTATTAACGTCCCAAAAAACCGTAATAACAACGCCCATATTGATATTTAGACGCCACGTTGGAATGTAAAATCGTTGTTGTTTTCCTAATCAGCGACCCGATAAACCATAGAAACAATAGATGCCGATGTTGATTTTCAGATTTTGTCACCACATGTCTCCTTTTAGGGGTTGAATTCTCAAAAAACCGGAAACACTTGTTTACTCATTTATCGTTAGGAATTATCCTGTGAATTCTCGAATAAAATTGTCTAACTAATCTTTTTTCTCCATACAAACTTTGGACCTCCTTTTTAACCCCTTTAGGTGTAATTATTTCAAAAACGCTGATAGCACTTTATTTGTAAATTAATAAGTTTAGTAATCTTTCCACAAAGTTTTAAGTACGTAGTAGCTAAAAATAAGTTTCCCTTATACAAAATTTGGACCCTCAGTTAACCCTCTTAGCGGTAGAATTATATAAAACGCTGAAATTACTTTTTTTGTATCCTAATAAGTTATCTTCCTACAAAGTCTCAAGTCTCTAGTTCAATAAATAATGTTTCCCCTCCACAAACATTGCATCCCTATTTAACCCCCTTAGGGGAAGAATTTTATAAAACGCTGAAATTACTTTTTTGTATCTTTATAATGATATTCCTACAAAGTTTCAAGTTTCTAGTACAAAAAAATATGTTTCTCCCATACAAACTTTGCACCCCTATTTAACCCCCTTAGGGATAGAATTTCCAAAAATCCCGTCTTATCCCTTGCCTACGTCATAAAATGAAGTTCTGGTGTAAATTTCAAGTTTCTAGTCCCAGTAGCTTTGAATACGAACTTTGCACCCCTATTTTACCCCCTTAGGGGTGGAATTTTATATAAAGCTGAAAATACTTTTTTTTGTATCCTAATAAGTAAAATACTTACCAAGTTTCAAGTCTCTAGTTCAATAAATAATGTTTCCCTTATACAAACATTGCACCCCTAATAAACCCCCTTAAGGGTAGAATTTTCTAAAACGCTAAAAGTACTTTTTTTGTATCTTTATAAGTAATATCCCTACAAAGTTTCAAGTCTCTAGTACAAAAAATCATATTTCTCCCATACAAACTTTGCACCCCTTTTTAACCCCCTTTGGGATAGGATTTCCAAAAGTCCCGTCTTATCCCTTGCCTACGTCATAAAAGGAAGTTCTGGTGTAAATTTCAAGTTTGTAGTCCCAGTTGTTTTGAATACAAACTTGGCACCCTTATTTAATCTCCGTAGGGGTGGAATTTTAAAAACGCTTAAGATATTTTTATTTGTATACTAATAAGTAATTTTCCTACAAAGTTTCAAGTCTCTAGTTCAATAAATAATGTTTACCTCATACAAATATTGCACCCCTATTTGAACTCCTTAGGGGTAGAATTTTCTAAATCACTGAAAGGACTTTTTTTGTATTCTAATAAGTAATATCCCTACAAAGTTTCAAGTCTCTAATACAAAAAATAATGTTTCTCCCATACAAACTTTGCACCCCTATTTAACACCCTTAGGGACAGAATTTCCAAAAATCCCGTCTTATCCCTTGCCTATGTCATAAAAGGAAAATCTGGTGTAAATTTTAAGTTTCTAGACACAATAGTTTTTAATTCAAACTTTGCACCCCTATTTATCCCCCTTAGGGGTAGAATTTTATAAAACGCCAAAAGTACCTTTTTGGTATCAATAAGTAATCCTCCTACAAAGTTTTAAGTCTCCAGTTCAATAAATAATGTTCCCCCATACAAACTTTGGACCCTCATTTCACCCCCTTAGGAATAGCATTTCCAAAAATCTGGTTCTATCCCCTGCCTACGTCATAAAAAGAAGTTCTGGTGTAATTTTCAAGTTCCTAGTCCCAGTAGTTTTGAATACAAAATTTGCACCCCTATTTAATCCCCTTAGGGGTGGAATTTTCTAAAACGCTGAAAGAACTTTTTTTGTATCTTTATAAGTAATATCCCTACAAAGTTTCATGTCTCTAGTACAAAAAATAATGTTTCACCCATACAAAGTTTGCACCCCTATTTAACACCCTTAGGGATAGAATTTTCAAAAATTCCGTCTTATCCCTTGCCTACGTCATAAAAGGAAGGTCTGGTGTAAATTTCAAATTTGTAGTCCCAGTAGTTTTGAATACAAACTTTGCACCCCTATTTGACCCCCTTAGGGGTGGAATTTTTTTAAAACGCTGAAAATGTTTTCTTTGTATCTTAATAAGTAATCTTCCTACAAAGTTTTAAGTCTGTAGTTCAAAAAGTAATGCTTCCCCCATACAAACTTTGGACCCCCGTTTTACCCCCTTAGGGGGTGAGTTTTAAAAAATCCTTTCTTAGTGCTCCTTTACACCTTATAAGGAACCTACGTGCCAAATTTGGAATCCGTAGACCCAGCGGTTTGGGCTGTGCGTTGATATGTCAGTCAGTCAGTCAGTCAGTCAGTCAGTCAGTCAGCTTCTTCTTTTATATATTTAGATGTATGTTAGTCTTTGAAGTATTTGTAACTATATGCCTTAGATGCCTGATATAAATGGTTTATTATTTTTATTAGAAGTAATATTCTTATTGCATGCCCGTGTCACATTTTGAAAATCGAATTGAGCCTGTTCCTACGTACTGTTCACGCACCCTTGCTCCGACACCCCACGCTGAATATAACGAACCTCGGAGCATATTGTTTGTGTTGCTATAGTTTAGTTACCATAAATAATGCAATATGTTCGTAACCCTAAAGCTTAGCTTTGATTTGTATCGTTTTGGGCGGCGTACATTGACGATAGTTCGATAAACGGATCTATTTTCGTTTTAGTACGCGACATACGTACGTGGTTATGTATGCATATATATGAAAATTCTTGATTGATCCAAGGACGCCCTGCAACTTTCCGGACTGATGTCTTTTAGAGGACTGCTGACAGTGGCTGGATGAGGGATTTGGCCTTATCTATTAACTATTCTGTGAGCTGTAGAATATGGAAGTGAGTCATTTATCGAAAAAAAAAATGTTCCTTGAAAAAAAAATCGTCAATAAACCTGTAAACTTTTTTAACGAATCTGCTCACAAAACTTTAAGAGAATCGGTTGAGAATAGCGACTCGGAGCGAAGCCAAAACGGAGAACTTCGTTCGCTTAGCTCGCTCGCTTAAGATAACCTACGTTAACAGTAAGCACGACACAGGCAATATGTAAGTTGTACTAAATATAAGTGTTTAAGTTTTGAACTCAATTGAATCCTTAATCGACATGCATTTTATGTAAACGCGGTAACGTATAATAAACAATTGAAAATCATCGCTTATGCCGCCCTCTTCTAAACGACAGTTAGCATTAATTTTGAAAAAGGAACGCCGTATGTCAGTACGCGGGGCTGTCACATGCGCCCTTGTTGCACAAAACGCTGCTAATCGGTTTAGGGCCGAGTTTCAATCCGATTCGATGGTACTCCGATGCGCCCTCCGTCTTATTTGTATAATTGTTAATGGTGTCTCTTGTGTATGCTAAATCACGGCAGTTTTGTTCTTAACAAAACTGCAGATTGGAAAGCAGTTTTAAAAGTTTTCAGGCAAACTAAAATTCTTCGTTTTATACTGGTCTTATACTTCGTCATCTTCATCGTTTTATACTTCGTCTGGTTACCTGCGTTATAACGTATAACCATGAGGTTGTTGTTTTATTACAGTAAGATATATTTATTTAAAGGAAACTTGAACCCAACATGGAATTTGTATCTACTTCAGATTATTAGTGTTGGCCGAATTACATCAAAGGGGTTCATTGAATAAGCAACTCTATTGTCCAAGGTAAAACATTCCAATCGTAATGACAGTTTTATAAAAAGCCGGCCATACTAAATAATCTCAACAAACAAACAGACTCATGACACAGAATTAGGAAATGGTGCTATGTTGGTGTGACGTTTGTTATTTTCATATACCTTTAAAGGGTCAATAACAAACGCACGATAGCGCTTACGCACGATAATGCATGGGACATTGTTTGCCACCTTCATGGTACCTATTAAAACAGGGACCATGCTATACAACAATCGCGTCTGTATGCAGTATTTAATGTATTCAAGTGAAAATGCAAGACCATTAACCAACAATGCGTCCATCTTCAGGTCAAGTATAGTCTAGCTCCCGTGCACAGTGCGCACGTGTAATTACACTCATTATTGCCATATTAAAACTTCGGTAATCGGTGCTACGTGTTACCCATTTAAAACTAAGATAATCATATACAAGACCCTTGCGGGATATAAGGGCGTATCTGCATATGTGCCAGTTGGAGAAACGCCCTTTTGTCGTAGTCTTGTCACTTTCATGGTACGCTCATTAAAAAAAGACAGCGGCAATTAACCTGTTACTAACTATTACTAACTAAAAGTTCCTTTTGTCCTGTACGCATTATCATTGGTAGTGCGTGCGTGCGGTCAGATCCGTCCTTATTGAAGTGAAAGAAGACTGATTTTGGATTGTTGAGTGGCTATGTGGATGTTGGTGAAGGGAGCTCGTGTTCAAGACCGCGGGTGGTACAAAGTTACTGAAACTACGCAGAGTTAGAATTTAAATATAAAAATAAATATTATTTCGTTCTTACCACAATAACCCATAATTAAGTTAGTAGATACAAGTATTGACTTACCATTATACCTAAGTTTCATCTAATTGGATTTATGTTTAATAATCACTTAACACTGCGCCGCTACGATCGTAGCCGATCCCGTGGTTTTCCGCTATTAAGCGGGAAGCGCCTACGGCGTAGGCCGGTACCTAACAGTGAATGTGTTAATTGATCTATACCTATTATTATTACGAAGAGCGGAGATTGTTAATTTGTAACTCTGTATGTAGGGGGTAATCTCCAAACAATTGTCCGCTTTAAAAAATTCTGTCACCTATGTATGGAATGGTCTGAACGGCTATATTGTATCCTGTAGGTTTGCCTGCGTTCTTTGCTACCCGCGGCTACGGCCTCGTGGACAGTCTAATGATAAAAAAACCTAAGTAAACTCTGCTGACAGAATATTTTAAATCGTATTAGTGGTTCCGGAGACAACCCACTACAAACAATCTTACGACCTCACAGACCTTTTCTCATCATTGAACGATCGAGCGCAGCGAGTGGTCTGTGTGAGCGTGGGCAAATATTCCTTTGAATGTCCGGCGGTGGCGTGAGTCCGGCTGGCTGGTCTCCTCTACAGTTCTCATTACTCAACCCATATAGTGTACGGAGACAGTCTCGTCATAGAAAAATAGTGTTTCGGAAAAGATTGTGATTAAGCACTCGACTCGTCCAACCCTTGAGGACTCAAGTAGTTATGAGCTAAGAATGGTGTTATGCAGTACTTAGAAGACTCGAGTACCTTAGCAGAATGTACATGGGCTCACTAGCCAGTGAAACACCTTTGTTTCCTATATATGGAATTCCTATGGTCCTTACCATGGGCAACTTTGTATGGAGCCTGGTCCTGAATCCAACAAAGCTGAATCTTAGGTCATTAAATAGGTCATTAAATCTACTTCAATTCGTTCTACGGGCACTGAGTTGAATTCCATTGCAGAACTAAGATATTCATATTTAAGTTAAAGTGAGTACCTAGGATCTATGAGAAAACGGGTCCTCTCAGTGAACACATAGTATTCTGAATTATTAGGGTAAGGTTAGTGTGTAAAATAAACATGTTTTTTGTAGCTAATTAATTGTTTTATTAATAAAATATTTATATATGCCACGCTCGATGTGCCTTCATCATTTGTGCATTTAATGTCATAACTACCCTCCAGAATATTAAATATGAATATTCTCCGAATGCGTTTTTTCATAGCTCGTACTACTGACTGTGGGTAAAATAGGAATATCTTCGTTCTGCAATGGAATTCGACTTTGTGCGTATGGAATGAAATAAAGTAGATTTAAAGACCTATTTAATGACATAACTCTCAGTGCTGTTGGTTTCAGGCCCATTTTGACGCATGGTCCTTTCGTGAGCATGTTCAATAACTACATAGCTTTGGTGTGTACATTAAATTATACAAAGTTAAGTTTTGGTAAGGTAGGGCACAGCGAAATGTCACCCCGCTCGAATTTGGAGCAGCCCAACTGGGGAAGTACCTCCGCCTTGCGGAAGACCACAGCCATAATAACATCACTACTTGCTCTGTAGTACCTAGTGTTGTGCTGGAGGTGAGCAAGGTCGCCAGAGCTCCCGAGGATGCGTTGTGTTGAGAGCAAGGGGCATTTGTTCCTTTAGCTGTCAACACGGCGAGTCCTCAAACATACCAAGGGTCGGCAACGCCCATGTTACTCCTTTGGAGTTGCATGCGTCTATAGGATGCGGTGTCCGGTTACCATCAAGCGGGCCGTTGTATGCCACCGTCGTTATAAAAAAAAATGAAGGAATTGCGAGTTCGTGCTTTGAAAAGAAACAAGATTGGCTATAAACCTTGAACAAATTTATTTTAAAGATTTATAATTGGGTCTAGATTAAGCCTATGTACATTATGAAGACTCACACTGTATAGTGTATAATACTAACGGGTATAGATAGTGATGTCGCTGTCGCGTCTGACTCGCGCCACGACAACCGCGGCGACAAATGCCAAGACGTGATCTTGCTCACAATGCTGCCGAGTACAGATTAGGAGAACTACCGTAGCAGTAGTTAGACACGCATTGTCTCACTCAGGCCTGAATAATGACACATGTAAATACGTCTTTTGTTCGTTCCTGACTGGTTGCTGGACAGAAGCAGGCTGAGGTTTCGCTGGGGGATATTAATTAGCTGCTTGTAACGTTGCAAAACTTTTTGGTACTTAAATAAACACAATTGGATTGGGCTGGCCACATCTACCGCATGCTTCCACAGAAGGCGAAAATAGCCATGGAGTGGGTGCCACACGATGGGCGGTGGCGACGAGCACGCATTTTTTAATGATTATTCAGAATGAATAGGTTTTTCGATCGCTGAACAAACGTATTGCTTAATAAGGTTACCTGGCTGGGTAATAATGTGTCTCATTGCATTTATATAGTCAGAACACAAAGAACCAACAACAAGCCAAGCTTTATAGAGCTTCCATATACAGGGTGACATTTTAATCAGTGTCCAAATTCAAGTATAAGATTCTTCAGCAAAATTATAAAATAGCTTTTTTTGTTTCATATAATTCAGTACAAAAAGTTTTAGTAATTGCTGCATAAAGTTATCCCAAAAACCTTAGCGCGCGGGCACCTCAGCGGGTAGTAAGGTTTGCGCACGGCACGCCTCCCCTCCCTCGCCCCCGCCCTGCTCCGCGCGGTACTGAATGCCCAGTAACCACGCAGTAGTACGGATAATTCTTTTGGGATAGACAAATTATAATTTTAAAAATACCTACCAGTTTTGTTTCAAAAATGGAGTCTATTAGCGATACCAAATGCTAACAAAAAGTTTGGACACTGATTAAAATGTCACTTTGTATCTCTAACACCGATACCTACCTGAAAAGCTGAGAGCAAATTGTCTACGGTGGTATGGACATGTTATGCGGAGGGATGATAGTAATGTTACTACAAGGGCATTAAATATGAATGTGGAGGGTTGTAAGAGAAGAGGTAGACCAAGAAAAAGGTGGATGGACTCAGAGACGATATGAACAGGAGAGATGTGTGTGATGAGCTGACGGGCGATAGAGAGGTATGGAAGACAAAAACATGCTGCGCCCAACCCAAGTGGGATAAGGACAAGCGAATGATTATTAATATCGAAAAAGTGAAAAGTAAGTAATAACTGTGTAATTAACGGACCTGCTCACAACACGAGAATCTTGTGAAATGCGACCTGTAGAGGAGAATTGGGACATCCGGACATACACAACACGGTCACAGAATAGATAATTGTACAGAAGGGAAACTCCTTTTATCTTTACAAAAGCCGCTTTTCTCTCAGCCAAAACATTATGATTTATGACTCTCTGACATCGTCGACTCCAGCGCAAGCCAAACGGAACGTTAAGGCTGTGTACGAATGGTGAAAATAAATTGGCTGACTTGCCGCGTCGCCGATAGTGAGGGCTGACAACGACTAAAAATAAAATAATAATTTATTGCCCATTTATTTTTTGCATTCCATATAGAGAGATATAAATGTATATTCTTCATACATTAATATACATTATTTCATATCAGCCGAAAGCGAAAGACGTCCACTGCTGGAGATAGGCCTCCCCCAAAGAGTGCCAAAGCGACCGATCCCGCGCCACCCGCATCCTGCATCCAGCGGACTCCCGCAACCTTTACCAGGTCATCAGTCCACCTTGTCGGGGGCCTACCCACGCTGCTCCGGCACGTTGTCGCCACTCGAGAACCTTTCCGCCCCAACGGCCATCGGTTCTACGTGCTATGGGTATGTATTTCATTATTTACTTAACTCCAAAATAATAAATCTCACAATTTGGACGAATTGAATAGGTACATCAAGATCTCCAGGCCACATTTTATTGGCTTTGCTGAAACCCACAGTAATGCAAAATCTTGTTGCTTTATTTTTTAACATTTTAATATGTGTAATACTAAGGTGTAATAATATAAAATACCTACTCAACTCTGAAAATTGCGTCGGTGCATTTATTCTCAAATTTTATTACACCATTTCTATTTGGGTTATAATAGTACATTACGTAACTAGGGCGGTGAATAAATATGCGCTCTGGGGCTTATTATTAATTTACGTCACACCTGGCCATAATGCGAGTATTACTGCACGCTGCGCGTACGGGAAAACTCGCATTGTGGCCAGGTGAAGACGTAAAACTTTGTACGCAACACGGGCGGTAATTCGTAAAGCCCCAGAGCGCATATTTATGGCCCTCACCTTCGGTTCGGGCCACAAACACCTGCGATCTGGGGTATTCACGAATTCACCGCCCTAGTTACGTAATGTACTATTATATATTTTACGTCACACCTGGCCCTAATGCGAGTTTTACTGCACGCTGCGCGTACGGGAAAACTTGCAATGTGGCCAGGTGAAGACTTAAAATTTTGAACTCAACACGGGCGGTAATTCGTAAAGCCCCAGAGCGCATATTTATGGCCCTCACCTTCGGTTCGGGCCACAAACACCTGCGATCTGGGGCATTCACGAATTCACCGCCCTAGTTACGTAATGTACTATTATATACTTATCTATGAAACTATCAATCAATCATTTAAGAAATTAAAATTGAATGAAATTTAAGTTTAAGAAATTAAATGATTGTTGAAGTGATGAATAAAAATTCATCACGGGTAATTTTACAAAAGGTGACATCTAATATTATAAGAACCTCTATGACTATGACGTACCTACCCTTTATAGGCATACCTACGAAGTTGATGTTTTAGTAAGTAGGTATACTTTACAAAACTAGAATTTAAATTCAAATAATCAATTCAACCTACATACTTAAACCAAATAAAAATTGTTCTGAGTATTACTTGATTCATACAGTATTTATAAATGGAAGTAGATACACTTATAACATCTCTTTTATTACTATTCGGTAACGAATTATCATTTATTATGTTCATTCTCTTACCTTTCGGCATCCTTCGGGCGTGCCGGAAGAGAGAAAAACGCGTGATTCGTATTTATATCATTATTTCTGCAACCCGCTGCGATACAATATCTTTGCTGTCTTTTTATTCATTTCAATATAAACAATGCAACACTCAAACAGAAACAGACGAATGCGGCACGTTCGCTTGCGATATATTTACGTAAGCTTGTGCGCGCGAAGCCAGCATGCGCGTGCGGTCCGATGCACAGCGTGGCAGCCACTGAATAGACACCAATGTTGGGGTTCCGGCATGTACTTGCAGCGATGAACGAAAATCGCGAAGTGTCCCGCGCCTGACACGGTTTTCGAAACAAGCTGAACCATATAACTTTGCTCGCTTCGCTCACCTTTTCAATTATGATCCAGTATTCTCATCGTATGCCCATGCACCAGAAAGCATAAGTAAGTAAGTATTACACTTCAATTAAACATTCACGCCAACCCAAGGCGACAATTTCTTTTAGACTGCTGCTCCCAAAAACCAAACGTATGTTTGTATAGAAGCCGTATAGAATACTAACCTTTTTGTTTATATGATAGTCTAGATAATCAGGCGGCTTTCGTTGCAATTAGCAGTCAGGCGGCGTGTCGATATTATCTGAATAACAATATGGTTGTACCGTGTAACACGGCCTGGCCCGTCCTTTTGTTATTACAAACACTTTGGTCAGCCTTTGGAAACGGTCGCCATTGTCGCGCCAGAAGTCGCTAGTTGAAAATTAATGAGCGTGTGGACGTCTCAATCTGTTGAGCGACAACTTGACGGGCTAGGGAGAAAAGTGCTAGTTTTCCTCTGCGAAACTAAAAAAGAGGTCTGTCGCGCGACAAGCCGCCTAGTCAGAAGCCAGTCCTGTCAAACTGGTCTAGATTGAGAGAGATTCAGATGTAATATTACTCGTTGCGAAATGATTGCAAGGAAAATGTAAAGGCACATTGAGGTCAGTCGTATTCACGAGAGCAATCGGATGTTGAAAACAAAACGCTTAAATAATTCGGCACTAATCTACTAATTGTTTTTGACTATATCTACGTTAAGACTGGGTGTGCTGAGGTGTCATCTAAATGTCTCAAGGTTGCGAAAAGTTTTAGACTACCAGATATATCCGTAGACTGGAAACCCAATTACACAATTCAGCGCGTGGAGATTTGATAATTCTATATCATTTCACGACCTACATAATTATAATAATAAGCAGTTAGACTGAAGCAAGGAGCACTGGGCCAAATGAAATTGTGTGAATGTGTTCCTATGGCTGCTTAAACTCAGGCTCTGGACAAGTACCTACAAAATTCCTACGAGTTTATGAACCGCCCGCGTGGTCTTACCAGGGGTTTTCCCCTGGATTTTTCCACAGCTACTCTTTCACCACGCCTTCCGATCGCTTCGTTCGGCTCAATTTATAAAGCAACAGTCGCATTGCATAAAGTGATTTTTTCAACTACTACAACAAGGTGCTCTCGCGACGACTGACAAGCACACACTGAAACGCTCCCGTCGGCCGACAGCGTTCCAGGCAGTTGGGACCAACCACGGACGCAGCCTGTCGCGAGGGGTGCGCTCTGGACCAAGGCCGTTGACATCAACCAAATATCGGTCGGGTCAACTGCTTTCTACACGGTCCATTTTTATATAAACCCGACCAAGGGCACGATGGTTGGCAGTTGGTCCCGATCGTTTAGAAGGCCTTAGAGCAGGTAGTAGCGTCATTATGGCTGCGCTTTTCTGTTATATATGGAGGCAGGTACTCCCCCAATTGCGCTGCTCCAAATAAGAGCGAGGTGACATTCTGTCATACTCTAAACGCGTGTGTTAAATAGTTGTATCTTGACTAAAACAAGTCTTGAAGTGCAAACCAATGTTAACTATAGCGACTTACTTAGCATATTTAACAAACAACACAAGCACGGCTAAAATTCCAGACACAACGGGTGTCCCGTGGCCGTCACCGGCACGCGACAATGGCTTCTAGACACGCACGCGTACGCGCAGATCGAAACGACACAAGCGCGCTGAAAACCCACGGCGCTTACGCCCTACTTAGTTGCGCGTAAAAGTATTTTAGGAATATCTTAAGTATAAGTTATTGACTGTTCGTTGTCAAAATTTGCATTGTATGATTTAAGGGAAAGCTGGAAGACAATGGTGTGGTTTAAGCTACTATGTGAATTAGGACTTTTACGTAAAAGTATTGTCTGACTCAGTCAGAACACTCCCTGCATAGGTGACACTGAAACCTAAAAAAAACATTCCACTGGTCAAACATTAAACTCTTTATACGGCAACAATTTTATGTATTACATTCAACGAAATCACATAAGATTTGTATGTACTTAAATTAAGTAGCAGATCATACCACTTATACCAATCCTCTGCTCCTTAGTCAATTTTTACAATTCATTTGCAATAAAAAATCTCTAAAGTTGCATAACTATTACCCGTTTTCCCCGCATGACCCTAAAAAATATTAACACTTTCACAATCGATTGTGTGGAAACTCAATGAGGCCGAATCGACCCCATGAAACGAAATCAAACAAATAGATATTTGCCATGAACGGGGCTTATCAAGGGCGACATCGCCACTATAACCTGATCTCACCTTCCCTCTGTACTGTGAAGTAAATTGGACCATGAAGGTGTTAGTGAAGGAAAGTTGGAGGTCTAACTATAGTGGTCACCTGTGTTTCTTCTTTATTTTACAAAAGGGCTTATCTTAGGACTTGTCCTAAGGCGGTTATGTCGTTTCATGAATTTAAAAAAGCCGATTGACGATTGTTTTATTCTAATAATACAATAAGTACAATAGTTTTGTGCGAATAAACGCATGCGCATGGTGAAGCTGAGTAGGGTGGAGTATTACTCTTTGTGTGGGACAAAATGAGATCGTAATAATAAAACTACAATGTACAAACGTCAGTACAGTACAGATTACATTTTGATTTTCGATTTGTATCGCGTTTGGCATTAATGGCTAATATGCTTGTTGCTGAAAGTATTGAATATCTGTGCCTGCTGTAATTATTTACATATTTTTGGACACTACGTTTGCATAGAGATCTTATTTTCAATGAGTGTTGTACACAAAACTTTTAAATTATACATGTTGTTTTACAATATTTTCATGTCTGAAATAAAAATAAAGTAAAATATTTTTAGATAAATAAAATGCAGCCAATTAATAAGGTGCATTAACTGTACATACTAACATCAACAAGAACTAAAAATAAAAACTTGTTTTTTATGTATTTAGGAACGTTTTACCGATTACTCGCATTAAAAAACCATATCCAAAATTAAAACAATTGAAAAGGCAATTGAATGTAAAGTACAGTGAGCACAAACACATTGAATGCGTTCCGTATAATTGCGCCGTCGGCCCGCGTTACGTCTCCCGTTTAATTCCACATTCATGATGCGCAGGAGACGCTAATCCTCTTCCCATGCGTGGAGCGTCCGCAAAAAAACTTAAAAAAAAGGTGAGATTGCATACCTTTCAAGGTATCAAACAGAGATTTTCTAAAGAGATGGACGCAAAATGAAATAGGCACAGCATCACCCATGAAAATTTAAGTTTGATGTCTTGGAGCTTTTTTTAATTGATTTCATTGCGTGTTTGAGAAAAGCACTATATTATACTACGGCGTGAAAAGGGTTGCCAGCCTCATAACTATCTCTAACCCTTTACTTCCTGGCCTTTGTAGTAATGTACTATTTTTTCTCTATTATTCATTGTTAGTAGATTTACTCAAAGAAAAAAATTACTAAAATCTCTTTATAATGCAAAAAATTTCCAAGCTTCCATCTAAGACAATTTTATCTTAAAAAACACAAAGCAAAACATTTGAATTACAAATTAGATGCTGACGCTACAGTTGCAATCATTCCCTTATCTCTGTATTCAAAACACTATTCAGCTATTGTTGCGAAGAATCCGAGGCACATCACTATTGTTCGAGCTAACTTTGAGTGACAGGAAAACACAAGTCCCTTTGTGTCATGTTGGCAGCACTGAATCGATGTGAAATTTAATCCCGGCACGTATGAATGTTCTATCGATATTTTGAAGCAATGTTTACGGGTTACCTGGGGCACGGGACCCTAATATTAAAACGGTATTGTAGTCTGATTGTATGAACGCCCTATTTATGGCTGGCCTATTTACGATATCTTTGTAACGTATATCAGCAAAATTTATTTTCTCGAAAAAACAAAAGAGCTTCTTAAAACGCGGGCATCTCCATTTTTATCCGTCGCATCCAATCGCAAATCATATTTCAATCTGATGCGTGGGCGAATTTCCTAGCGTTCGATTGAACCGCTCTGGTTCTAAACGTCATTGTCGGCTTAAGATTATTTCAGCAGTGGTAAAACATACCGCGCAATCTTTAATAAAAAACAACTCAGTACCGGTACCGTCTTCATCAAAAGTGGACTCTGATATACATCTCTTTTAATAGTATTTCCCGTCAACGACAATGAAGAATGAAAAAAACGCCTTGGATACGCTGAATTCACCCGCGCGCACTATCTAACTTCCCCGTAACAACTCGGGTCAGAATAAGCGCACGAATTAAAATAGTTGAATGGTCACAGAACTAAACAAAATTGAGGCGCTAGCTTTTCAATAAGACCACATTCGGCGTATGCTAGCGATATCGCGTGATATATACTCTGAAGGCGACTCGAATAGATGCCCATATAGTATAAACTATTTTTATGAAGACCAAAGGTTTAGCACGAACATTTGATGAAAGGTATATTGTGATGTCAGGTGTTTGCGTATGCACTCAGTTATTACGCCACGAAAGATAAAAGAGAATATATAGACAACTGTTTATATGACAGGTCTTAATACCAGCAAAAGCAAACTCACTTTAGCAATCATTTCTAGACCTCACTTCTTTCAAATAAGGTGCAAAATTGCTTGAATAGCATGTCAAATGTCTTGTCGGTAATCAACATTGTCTCCAAGTCATTAGACTGTTCCTTATTCACCCACCCGTCATAAACTCTGCTAAAACTTGAATAGAACAAATGACCGGAATTTGCAAACAATGATGTATATCTTAAGAACAGAATATCAAGTAATTTTAAACAGATGGAGTGATTAGCGCTAAGCAATACCCACACCACACCACACTTCCACAATGGACAAAAATGCAATTCCGTGCCTTGTCAGAGTAAATCCTTCGAAAAATACTAACTTTAAACTTTTATGGCCTTTGTAACAGAAACTCGTAAAGCTCAAAGCGCTCCTGACCACGTCATAAAAACAACCATACGTCGTTGGACGTAGAATTGAATTTCGAATGAAATAGATTTAATAATGACTGCAAGAACGATATAACTTTTAATAAATATGCCGTTAATCATGACGGTAAATAGTATTCGTTGGTTAAATGCTAAATGACGAGAACTATAAATGTACAGTTAAATTATGGCGACACAATTTTAGCAAATATTAACATGCGGCCTTTTGTTATCTAATGTGTTAGCGTTTTGAAATTAATGGTATGCGTATGGCAAAAAGTAGCGGCCGTCGTACGTTCGATTCCCGGCCAATGAGTTTTTTCAGAACTTATGTACGGAATATTTACCGTTAGCTTTAATAAAACACTCTGATACTTCTCGAATCACGATAGACAAGGCTCGCACTCAAAGCGGTTCATCCGTTTGGCAGCTACGATGCCAGAGATAGACACACAGATACAAATAACTAATACCTACCAGTTGCTCTGATAACTGTAGAACTGAACTCACGGGACAGTTTTTAGGGTTCCGTACCCAAAGGGTAAAAACGGGACCCTATTACTAAGACTTCGCTGTCCCTCTGTCTGTCTGTCACCAGACTGTAACTGCTGAAATTTTCACAGATTATGTATTTCTGTTGCCGCTATAACAACATATAATAAAAACAAAATAAAATAAATATTTAAGGGGGGCTCCCATATAACAAACTTTTTTTTACTGTTTTTATACATAACGGTACGGAACCCTTCGTGCGCGAGTCCGACTCGCACTTGGCCGTTTTTTTTTTCTTGCTCACAAAATTCCGCAATAAGGTTGAGAAATGCGAGCTGTAGAGGAGAACAACCGGACAATCGCCGGACGAATGAAAGAATTGTTGCCAAACTGAAACGGAGAACTTCGTTCTTTTCGCTCGCTCGTTCGAAAAGCCCTCGTTTGCGGCGGTTAAAAATATGTTGAAATTGTAAGTTCTTAAAAAACATTTATCATCATTCTCCTAGCTTTAATCCCGGTTGTGCCCCTAAAGGAGCCCAGGGTCCGCTTTGACACCTAATCCCAAGATTTGGCATAGGCACTAGTTTTACGAAAGCGACTGCCATCTGACCTTCCAAACCAGAGGGAAAACTAGACCTTATTGGGATTAGACCGGTTTCCTCACGATGTTTTCTTTCACCGAAAAGCTAACGGTAAATATTCCGTACATAAGTTCCGAAAAACTCATTGGTACAAGCCGGGATTCGAACCCACGACCGCCGCTTGACAGCCGCATGCCAAAACCACTAGGCTACCGTAGCTCATTCAACAACACCAGCTTACAACAGCTCAAAAAACATTTATAAAGTTCATAAAATTCTGAAACGTGAGTTTGTCCAACGCGAATTTTAAAAACAAGTCTGCATAAACTTACTTCTTCAAGGGTTTGCTTTAACAACGGCAAGAACTTAAATTTTTGGCCATCCGTCTTATATAAAGGAAAAGCCATATCTCTCTCCATTCGTTTTCAAGTTAATAAAAGAGAATAATTGCGATGAAATAATTTCATTTTGAAAGTTTTTCAAACCATAATTATAAATTACGAAGAATAATTGGTAGAAAAACTTATTTATATGTGCATAAGTATAACTCGCTTTCCGCGCTTTCTTGTCAATATTCAGCATGATAGTTTCGTCGGGTGACAACCAAAACTCACTAACTAACAAATACCTACTTAAATCAAATTTCGATATCGACTACGTATCGAGATGCGAGGTTTTGAAGAGCAGTGACAGTTTTGGCAGTGACTTTTGGTTGTCACCCGACGATTTATAGCTCTTGTAGGTTTTTCACTTTATACATTCATGGATCATATCATAGCTAAGAACGAAGGACCACCAATTCATGTCAAACATTGAGCAAAAAACAATATCCATTCAAAGTATTCTCACAAACAAATCTCTTTGTTAAACCCATCAAATTATCAAACCAGATACAGTAAATCACACAGCATCCCATCCAAACATCTTTGTTTTCCAGCCATGACAGATCTCATAACCTTGTGGTCGAAAAGATGCTCTCTAAACTGCCTTCTGCGCCAACGCAAATTACGGGTAGTAATGTACAGTGCATGGAAATATGAGCTGTATTTGAGGGTGTAGATGGTGGAGGTGCTGGGATGATCTGAGTTGTGTAAGTTGGCGAAATTATATCGAAGCCAGACAAATGAAGACATACGTCATGAGCGTCAATCTCCCGGGCGGTTAGCCCGGACGAGCCCGCACTGAGTCGACGTTTATGAGACAATATTTCAATATACTTACGAGGGCGCCTGTCCATTGGTCCCGGCTCTTGCCTTCAACTGTAATCCAGAAAAAGCAATTAACGCGCAAGCTAAGGATCGGTGCCTTCTCAAATGTGTAAGGCGTGTCTACCAATAGTTTATTAGGTCTTGCAAAATAACTCGAGCGTTGTATTTCTCACCTTAATCTATATTGGCAAGAATAACCTTTTATGTTTATGTCTTATTTAATGGCTGCGAGTCGCCATTGTTTCTTATTTTATTGACGCCGAATGTTTTTAAGAATTACGAAACGAAGACGTTGCTGAATTGAACTTAAGCGTTAGCCCGTTTTGAAGGCTCTCTATCTTTATCCAAGAATATAATGGAAAACACTTTAATCTGGCTAGCATCAAAACAACAAACATATATAGATAGTTTCATTTGCAGCTATCATACGAGTAATATAAGTATTGCATGTCATTATTTTACGTAGCTATAGATATGTTTTGCTACAAGTCAACGAATGCTTTGACCTTTGTTTAGAACTGGATTTCAAATGCGTTAATATAAAGGCTGTGTGTATAAAAATAGTACAAAAATCGACATATAAGCCAAGTGGAAAACCTGTTCTGGTTTGAAATCACAAAAGCCACAGAACGTCGCGAGTGAGGTTTCCAGAGACAATTTCAAAGCAAAACGCTTTTTTTATTTTATTATTCCTATGCTTAGTATGTGAACCAGTAATAAAGCGCTTTGCGGCTTCAAGCCCGGAATCATTTGCGGTGGATATGCGGTATATCTGTTACTGGCATGAAAGAGTTTGTTGTAAAATGTTTAAAAGATACTTCAACTAGGTATTAATCCAGTCAGATACTCCAAATTGCATTGGACGAGACGATGACTCTACTTTTTACTAGATCTAACCGACGGAGCTTTTTAAAATGTCATTGTAAAAATATAACACAATAACAGGTAGCAGTGACATCGGAATGCGTTGAATTCATGGGAAAAGATGAAACAATGTCACACAGACTGTCAATCTCGCTGTCTGTAGCGTAAGATAAGCCTAAGCAAACGCCAGTGTCACCGGGCCCGAGTCGCACTGTCAAAGATCAATGGGTACTAAATCAATCGACTAATCCGCGAATGACATCTGCCGCCCAGTACTCGCACTAACTTTTGTTTTTTTAGCGCTAAACGGAACGAAATAAAATGGAAACACGGGCCGGTTGCACCGCTAGCAGTTACTTTGATTATGGGTTATGACACTTTTGACATTTGGATTATTGCGGCAAATAATAATATATAGTTGTTTTATTACGCACGATTCGAGTGTGTTTAAGTAACAACATTAATTTCATGTAATAGTAATTAGAATGTGAATGAAGTTACATGATCTTTCAATTAATTGAATTTTGCTGCTAATTCCAGGGAAGTATATAAGGTATAGTAAGGTCCTACGTTATGTATTCGTTTTCTAATTTTGAGTCCAATCGGCAATAAATACAACTGTTAACAAAACATTACACACCTCAAAAATACAACAGTACAGAACATATAAAGACAACAGGCGGTTTTATTTATTTATTTACTATTACCAGGAGAGCCAACAGCTATAGATTCACAGTTTGCAACTTAATTAGTGTTACATAGCCAAATTACAGGAACTCCCGTCTAGATATAATATAAAGAAAAAAAACATACGCTAAGTTACACGCACCACTTTACAACAAGGCATACATGCATTAAAAAAAACGAATTATATTAAGAAGGCGTTCAATGCCCTGCGCATCCAATATAATAACGGGTTCAGGATGCTGTTGGGATTGCCCCGCTTCTGTAGCGCCCCGAGTATGTTTGCTTCAGTGCGATAATATGCAACAGAACTGCCTCCCTGATGCGCCGCGTGTGTGACAGCTCCAACAGCCCCGTGCGCCTGGTGCTGGAGTCTCCTGCCTGCGCTTTGTCGAAACACTGGGACTCGGTGCACATGGAGGCGAGAGGCTCTATATATAAGATCTTATAATATTTAGATATAACTAACTTAGGATAAGTAAATGTATACTAACACTAAGGACATGCTCTGAACTGAATAAATTGAATTGAATTGAATTGAATAAAACGGAACCTAGCAGAAAATAACCTAGTAAAAAAGAAATCGGAGCCTTGTTAAAAAAAACCAGCAGCATAAAGACACAAGTAAATGCTACTTGTTACAGGACGTCGTGGTTATCGCTAAAGAGCGATCTCTTCCAGACAACCTTTGGGTAGCGAAGACAATGCAACATATTCTTCAATATGAGTAAGTGGCACACCGAAAGAAATAACTTAATCATTACTTCGGTGCATGTTCCCATCGATTGGTTTTCGTTTATTAATGTGATCAATAAGTTAGGAATGATGTACGGATGTCGTTACGTCATAGGGTAGAAGCAGGGCGATCAATGCATGGTTAATCACATATTTTCCCGCGTAAATTTGCGTTGCGATGGACAGAGAAACAAGTGGCGGTTACGACGACTCCACCGACAAGAGCAAGGTTCTTAATTGATGATGATGATGAAGGTGTTAACGTGGTAATGTTAATGTCAAGTTAATTCCACAGTACAACCAGCCCCATCGTACCAAGAAAAACAGTCAATGCCGGCATAAATCCCGCGGAGTATTGTCCGAGCGAGCCGCGGACAACGGCTCTTATAAACACGGCCAAAGCATAAGCTGCCTTTGTCAGTGTCCGTAAATGGTTATAAATGGCCATTTATAGCTATAAATGGCTACAAACAGCCATAAATGTTCGACAAGAGCTGTAAATAGCTCAAAGCGCAAATGGTTTGAGCGCTATCATTAATTTATTAGACAATGCTTGCAAGGGCTTGTGATCGGGTTGATTTGTATGCAGTGTGCGAATATGTGCTTTTCTAAATGTTGAATCCTTATAGTTTCGTCACGTTCATCATCCGTAAATTCGTACGTCAAATGCATTTTCGCCAGGATCACATCATCAGCCTAAGATATACGTTCCACTGCTGGGCACAGGCCTGAGGGAACGGGCAGTAGTCCCCACGCTGGCCCAGTGCGTATTGGGGACTTCACATACACCTTTGAATTTCTTCGCAGATGTATGCAGGTTTCCTCACGATGTTTTTCCTTCACCGAAAAGCTAACGGTAAATATGAAATCATATTCCGTACATAAGTTTCGAAAAACTCATTGGTACGAGCCGGGATTCGAACCCACGACCGCCGTTTGACAGCCGCATGCCTGACCCACTGGGCTACCGTAGCTTTCGCCAGGATATTGGAATGAAATTTGGACGAACGTTGTATTTTGTTTGTGTCAACCTGAATCTTAGTGGAAATATTATTTTACGGTTAGAATAACAACAAAAAACACATAATAAATTACATTCGACTGTCTAACATCGATAGTGCAGTTATCAGGATATGTTCTGATACAGTTAATGCAGCTCCATACTGTATGTTATATACCGATAATGGAACAACGTTCGTAGTGGAAAGCTGCAGCAAGGCCCCTTACAGCTTCCAGTACAGATGCCCTTGACAAAGTGTCAACCACTATTTATCACGCCTAAATTTCAGCCAGTTACCATTACTTCACACATAGTTACTTGTATGTCTACAAACATGTGTGACACAATATTTATGGTATCGCTTAGTTTATGCTCAGCCAATGGCGGTGTTAAATACACGCCAGTGGTAAATGTCGTGATTTCCTTTTTGGGACGCCTTTTTCCTCCCACTGTACAGTGATACAGGGAAATAACACTGCCCTTTATTGGGGGTACAGTCAACCTTAGTTCTGGGTGTTGTAGATTTTTGGTAACCTGCTTTACTGACCTGACGCTTAGTATTCAAGTAACAGCTCAAACGTGCTGGTTTCCCCAAACACATACCTAATAACATCAACAAAACAATTGAAATTTCGTTTTATATCCCTTCAAAACGATTTAGCAGCGTTGTTATCAAAATACCACCAACCAAGATGCTTGAAGAAAGCTTTTTCTGCATATAAAGGTGTCATATATTGGGAGCCAACCTCTCAAAGGTTCTGTATTGGCAGAAGGGATACATCGAAGAATTTATTGGAAACTGTTTTTATCGTTTTTCCAAGGTACCATGTGTATTTTGTTACAATACAAACAATCGTATAAATAACGTGACACACGATTTTCCTTTACGTCAGTCTTTACGACATTGACTAAATATTGTATTTCACCTAGCCTGTAGGAAAGGATTATTTACTATATCTGTAACTAAAGATGAAGACTAATCTGACTGTACGAAAATAACGTAACGTCACCTCTCACCTCGTATCAAAGCCACAAAGCCGAGACTAGACGGACAGTAGGATGTCAACACGCCGCTTCCTGTCCCAAATGGGTAAACATACACACCGGTGACCCATTTACATCATCATACAAAGGAGCAGGCAGCGAGGGAATTCTCAAAAACGGAATGTGACTGAACGTGACAATTTATATGCTTCATATTTTTTAAGTCAATGGATTAAAACAAATGAATAACTACCAGCACGGCTATCATGCGACGGCGCGCGAGCTCTTTCTATTTTTCTAGCACTATCAGTCTTTTTCTCAGAACACTTACGAGATAAAAAACAAGAGTATCTCGCGGCCGTCAATTGATAGACGTGTGCGAAGTGGTGTTCTCGTTTATTTCACACCTCATGACAGCTAGGTGTCAAATATAAGAAAACATAGTTTTGTACATCTTTGGTGGATATTCACCCTTTCTAACCACGTGAGACATATTAAGTTTATTTAAGGAATACCACTGCGAGATTGTATTTTTTTTACACACAGACTAACTAAATGATTTGACTCCGCTTTTCTGTAAGGTTTTCTGCTATTACTTTCCTAGTGAGACTCCGAAAAGGCAATGCATTCAATTCAATTCAATTCGACATAAGACATTTATTCAGCAAAATAGTTTACATGTAGTATATTGAATAAATTCTTGATAAAATATAGAATTTTACATGTCTATTGCATTCACAATAAAAATAACTAGGTCCAAATAGAAACACATTTCAGGTATACATTTCGTTTTGAACATAAGCATGTATTTCAAACCGCTCAAATCACTTTAACACTCAAGAAAACACACAAGAAAAGGTAGACAGGACTCTTTCACCGCAAACAAAAAGCAGCAAGAAACACATATCTCAAGAATAGCTCCTGTAGGACGTGTTAATTTGGTCAAATAATGATGATAAGCCCACTTAGTGCAAGGGACTGTTCTGAGAAGGACAGTAGGCAGTTTACCAAAATAAAAGAGGACTTCTGTGGTACGCCGGGCCGGGAACAGCGGCGGTGTGGAGTCGCGACTCCATTAGACACTTGACTCAACAGTCAACTGATCATTCAGATTTTTGGAGCTAACTATGTTCTTTATTATTTTTATTCAAATTTAGTTTTTAATAAATAAGTTGCACTATCTCACGCGAAGGAAGCAGTTATGAAGAGAAACAGGCGGTGTTATCGTTAAATGGCGATTTTTTTTTGTCAACCTGAACGTGCTCAACTAAGTTATTGAAGTTAGTAAAATGGGTTTGCCAAAAAGTTAACTATTTACAAGCTTTTATTTAGTTTCAACTGTCCCGGTGTCTGTAACGAAATCTTTCAAGTAAAATTTGACTTCCTTCCCGGTGACAGATTGAGCTGATTGGGTATAAGTATAGTTTTAATCAGAATTCATTTTAATGGTACCATCGAGCTGTTCTGATGATAGAGACAGAGGGCCACCTTGGGAATTCAGTACTTAACTGACGCAGGTAACCGCGTTGAGTTTGGGCTCGTTAGAATCATCTCAATAAGTACCAAAGAACTTGTACAGTCAAGGTCACCAATGCATACACCACAAACTTTTTTTTATGTTATAGGAGGCAAACGAGCAGACGGATCACCTGATGGTAAGCGATTTCCGCCGCCCATGGACACCTGCAACACCAGAGGTATTGTGAGTGCGTTGCCAGCCTCTAAGGATGGAGCTCTGGGAACCTTACTCACCATCAGGAACACAACACTACAATACCTACGAAATAGGCAGCAGTGCTATTATGGCTGTGGTCTTCTGTAAGGCGGAGGTACTCCCCCAGTCGGGCTGCTCCAGATTCAAGCGTGATGACATTACGCCGGGCCCTACCTCTCTCAGAAAACTTACAGAAATATGTATACAGACCTTATTACTACGGAAATAAGGCTGTTCGTAAGTTATTTTATGTATAGTTAGAGATGATGTGCAGTGCAACTAACTGTATGATATGACGATTGGACTACAACTACTTGGGATATTTGTCTGTTGGAATGTGTCGAGCAGTCAATCCAGTCAAAAGCGACTGGCTTCACACCATAACCTACATAGCAAGCCGTAAAAATGGAATCATTATTGTTATTTTCTTAATAAACACTTAGTAGTAGTTTCTTAGCCTTATGCTTAAACTGGTTAAATGTTTGAGTATTTTGTTTTGCACTTCATTCATAAAATTTCATTTTCGTAAGTTGGGTTTGGAGCGAGTCTGGTTAACAACAATAAGACTGTCATTATGTTTTTTTTTCATGTAAAAAAAATATTTGTGTTAATTTTTTTTCTTTTGTTTTAAGGCAATAAATATGTTTTTCTCTCTTCTTTCTTTCTTTCTTTAATTTTATCCTCACCATTAAAAGACTGATGATGAAAATTTAATCGGCTCCACTCCACTCCACCCCTGTCCGCTCATCAGCCCTGAGCTCCATTACTTGAGTAAACGCTGCGTGTGTGTGCGCCCACTTCGCACCGCCCTGTTTGCCGCCCCGGCTCTGCTTGCTAGCGTTGTCCAGCTCCATTCATGCTGGACTTAGTTTTGAAGACATAAATAAGAAAAAACCATTTTGGAAAACCCTTTCATAACAACTCCGAAAAGCCTATGAAAATATAATAAGTATTTTACAGTACATATGGTGCTACTTTCCCGCACTAGTGCGGAAAAGAGCACTTTCCATACATATGTCGAAACTTTAAAGAGCCATATGTACAGTAAAACGTTGTACGATACACGTGCGAATAGGTAATTCGCAACTTGTGTCGATTTAAAACACTCCCTTCGGTCGTGTTTTAATTTATCACCACTCGTTGCGAATTTCCTATTTTCGGCACTTGTATCGTAAATAACTATGACAGCGTCACAACGACAGCACTACATGGTATATGTATATATATTACATAGTCACCGTAACTGCAATATACACATAGACATAGCCACTTATAAGCAACAGTCGGTTCTAATTTTGCCCAATTCGAGATTCAAAAGGAAAAACTAGGAATGTAATAGTGATATTCCGTCTTTTACGTCTCTTATATACCATGCAATTAGTACATGCGATAAATTCCATACCAATATCATATTAATATGTCAAGCGAAATATATATTTTGAGTGAGGAAGATCATAGCAGAATGCACGAGCCCAAATAGTCCAACTGAACACACTTAACCACCGAGGGTCGGTCACGTAACGTTTCGAATGCACGTTAGTACAACTTAAACTGTCATTTATCTACGCACATATCATTAGTGCTCTAAAATGCATTCAGAAACCGTAGGAAATGACCAGCATTACTACAACCGATTTTACTAAGTATGAGAACTTTCTTGTCTGTGGTAGTAGGTAAAATAAATTTGTATCGTTCATCATTCTCCGAGCGTTATTCCCGGTTGTGCCCCTAAGGAGCCCGGGGTCCGCTTTGACACCTAATCCCAAGATTTGGCATAGGCACTAGTTTTACGAAATTTGTATCGTTATGAGTTTAAATTTGGAACAGCTGTCAAAACTCAAGTGGGTCTCTAGTATCCATCGATATTAAAACAGTTATCGATAAGAAACGTCAATTGAGTACGTTTTTTAATACAAACCGTACAACATTTGATCTCGAGTGATATGAGTATAGGGACTTCATTCGTTTGTCTATGATTTAAAAAAAAACCATTCGTCATGACGGATAATCGAATTGCCGCCATTGCTGTTGTCATTTTACTGTTGGTTTTTTGCTGTTAATTACTACTGCTTATGATATGTGTGTAGATAAAGTAGTGTATGCAACTGTACATAATTAGGCCTTAAAACACTCGTATTTTAAGGCCTCTCATTATGGATCAGTCGCATAAACTACTATTTCCCATACAAAAAGTGACGTTTAGATCTACCTGACGTGGGTACAATGCATTACGTAATCGACCTGCCAGAACTACATTGTACAGTCACGTCTATAAACATGTATACGATTTTCAACGTTATTCCATTGACATATGTCCCTAAACGTGTACATGTTTATAGATGTGACTGTACATACGTTAGGTTAGATCTTATTGTACATTTTTATATGGAAAAATTACAGTTAAATTGTCTGAAATCGCATTCGAAACGTAACGCAATTATCCCCCAGAACTACAGATGACCGCGTCCATAAGCTGGCAATACAACCTCGCATCAATACAGGCGCGGCAATGTGACGTCTTTGGAGTCGCAAATGTCCATAGGCTCACCAACAGGCCGTTCGGTTGTATGCCGCCGTAGTATAAAAAAACCAGGCAGTGAAATACAGAGTTAACGCGTGAGAGACAATGGCAGATAAATATTGAGAATGATCGTGGGCTTAGCAAATATTCGTGTGGTTGGAGCGTGATGGATTGGACAGATGATGCAGTGTGAGAATGGAGAGGCGTCTGAGTTTTGAGATGCATTTCTTGGGCTCAGTCTGACACGAACTTTTCCTATTTCATTTTGATTTCAATGTGTTTTGAACTATGGAGCGGGCTACATACTTACAGGGTGTACGGTACACGATAAAAAATGTTGTAACCTGTACTTACGTTCATTCATAAACTCACGGCTGTTTTGCGAAGTCAATTTGAATTTGAAAAGAGCACACGTTTAGTGATCGTGGTAAACATTGAAATCAATACGAAATATGAGACGTTAGTGTTGCATTGAGCCCCTGTAGAATTTCATGGATTGGATGTTAAAACAATGAAATATGCTCAAGTTACAAAACCTTTCAGTAAAATGTTAAACAAATGCTAACATGCCAAAGTTAGTTGTGTACTCACGTCGTTTTTATGTCAAGTCCTGATAAGACGTTCAACTTAGCTATCATGGTCTGGTTTATGTCGTAAATAATAGTTTTATCGAACGCCCATACTTTCGAAAATGTATCAAAGGGAAGTTTAAGAGGTATCATCTATACACGAACTTTATTAGAAACCCTAATCATGTAAAAACCGTAACAAGAATGCTATAAATAAACCCAACAAACACGCAATCAAACATCTTTATCTTCCACTTACCACCTTTGAAACAAGACTGAGTTTGTCGAACAATGCCCTAACGGGTGCTAAATGGACTCCCAAACACATTTCGACACTATTTTGAAAAAATCTCGTATCTACTAGCTGGTTAAAATCAAAACCTCCTACCTACATATGAAATTTATACGTAGTTGCGACGTTTTTGTTTTGCTTGCCCGTGTGAGATACGAGGTTGCTTTGTCGATTTGGAGCGTGGTGTAACATTGGTAGCTTCTGTTCTTAGAACTGACACGGAGATGAGAAAATGGGGAGAATTTGACAGTTAGCTGTCATTTTTGGCAGTTTTGTGTAGCGTTTTGTTTTACAAGACTATCTTGCTTTTTTATAAAAGGACCTGTAGAAATAAATAAAACGATGTTAGCTGTTTTGTATAATAATACTTATAATACCTACTTGTTTTGTGCATACCTATTAACAATTTCGTCCGATAGTCTCCGTGTTTTTTTTTTTATTTATGCACCAATCCAAACATCTAAAATATTAGTAATATTATACAGCATTCAGCAACTACCCACAATTTTGGATATAAGAAACGCTTGATTACTTAATCAACGATAGGAGTTATTAAATTACTAAGAGCTGTCATTCTCGCATATCAGTAGTATCGTGAGAAAAAACAAGTCACATTCAATTGTTGATAAATACCTACCCTATACAATTTTAAACTAACTGCCATAAACCTTCTTCTATTGTATTCTCATATCTAATTTATATACTTAGGTCATATATGCGCGATCCATACTGCTAATATCTAATCCAGCTAGTCAATCACAAAACGCATCGTACGCGTGTCAGTTAGATCTAAATGTCAAATTTTCTATTGAAAAGTGACAGTTAAACTGTTGAATCCTAACGCGCTTTGGAAACGTTACATGGTTACCACTCTGGTTAAGTCGTACTTTAAATTACTTAATTATTTTATAAGTACAATATACAATAACAACCTAGGTAAGTATAAACTTAAAGTAACGTTAAATATTTATATTTAACGAACTCTTTAATATTTAAAACACGTAAGTTTACTTGGGCACTCAATCATTTATAGGACAATAAGATTCAAATGTTCGTTATTGCTTAAAATAACACACTAAATGAATGCATTCAAAGAATGAACACATTGTTTACACTAATATTGCTTCAATAATCAATTAGATTTAGGGCCGATAAAACTATCCGTCAGATAAATGTTAGCTCTTTTCTTTTCTTTCATATGACTTAAGAAAAAGATGGTGATAATTTTAACTGACAGATAACTTTATTTAGAGATTGAAAAATCAGCCCTTACTAATCCAAGTACAGGACATAAATTCCCAACAAATTACATTTAGACAACAAACATTTAACATAATACAACATTCTTTAGCACAACCGGCCCTCAATCAAAGTTTAACACGTTAAACCATTGTTAAACGCAGATTAATGAGGCCGGATCACCGCTCGGTTCATTGAAAGGCTGTGACAAAAGTGATGCCGCTCTTTATTCTTTAATAGGCCCGTTTGGATTTGCTATGGGACATAAAATACTGCGTCGTGTGGTTGTAGGATTGATTGAAGGTTAAATGTGCAAAAAGTTGGAGGTAATGGTGCTCGAAAATAACAAATGCTGTGATGACCGACAGGCAATCTTTTTATGCAATACCGCATCGCTCTAAAACATGAATACTCTAAGATAACTGTGTTTCATTTATTTCTTGCTATTCGATAGCAAAAGCACATTTTAACTCTAATTAGTTTCTTAATAGATAGATGGCTATGGGTCAAGTTAAATAGAGAGACATTCAGATGTACTCTTTGAGTAATTTATTCCATGGATTAAAACATACAACTCAAGATATGGGTTGGGAGATGGATATAAGTGCAAGATGAGGTCGGATTCAAACAGAAATCAGGACTTTATATAAGGTTAAGCTTCATAAGAACATGAACTACTTTTGGATAAAACCTTATTCTTATTTGATTGAATCTGACATTTACACAAAATCTTGGTTCATGATAATATCGCATCATTCAAGATGATTTACCATCGTCCTTATTAAATTCTTGATTCAAGAATACCTCAAATCAATTATGTGTGTTTTCTGTGTAAGTAATTATTTATTTAATTATTATTGTGTGTAAAATTGTCCAACATTTTACTCGAGACTGAATGAAAAATCTTAGATATTAGTTTTTAAATCCCTTTGAAGGTTACGTTGACCAACAGGGCATCTTAATGCAAATGAGTCTACATAATTATCTATAGTGGCAGGCACATTGCACGTAGAATCGATGGCCATTAGGACGGAAAGGTTTTCGAGTGGCGACCACATACCGCAAGGCGTGGCGTGGGTAGGACCCACAAGGTGGACCGATGACCTGGTAAAGGTCGCGGCAGTTCGCTGGATGCGGGTGGCGCAGGACCGGTCAAATTGGCACTATTTGGGAGAGGCCTATGTCCAGCAGTAGATATCTTTCAGCTGATATGATGACGATGATGTTGATGGTGATGATGATGATGAAAATGATGATGTTAAATTATCTTATAAAATATTTTTTCCCCAGCACATTTGAGGATCCGGAAATCACTGTCCGTAATTTCTATCTAGCAACAAACGATTGACTCCTTTCGCTCCGGTTTCATACAAAACTATTTATATTCAAATGTTCAAAACACGTCACGCTTACGTCATAACTTAGCATCAACCGCCACCCTACAAATCGATTCGGACAAGGACTCATGGGAATTTCAATCAGCCATACACACCCTCCGACAAACACCACCTGAACACCCTTAACTAACTGGTTTCACATAATAACTATTTAAAATACATGTGTCCGTGCTAGCTGAATGCATTATTGATATTGTATGATAGTTTATTTTAGACGGTATTGTGTTATGAGGGACGTTCCTTGTGACGGACTTGAGTCGAACAAAACAAATTGCCTATGGGAGTACAACTTTATCTAAGCTGTTACTTACGGCGCCATTATGCCCAGTCTTCTTACAAATTCTTCGTGTTTACTATAGATCTGAATTTGTCCGCCTGTAGTCACTAAGTTGGTGGTCAGGAGATTTTGGTCTGAGTCGTTAGTTCGGGTCAGCAGGCCCGATGCGATTTGGGACAACTTTTGACGGCTGTCAGGTTTTATTCTTATTCTTGATTGACAGGCAAGGGCTGACCCATCCTTCCGCCGGACAATAGATTAGTTACTTTAAATATTTTGAAATACTTGAGAACATTTTGTTTTTCCTTTGTCGAAGTACCTTACGATACCTACAATCAAACTCTCGTTGTAGTTGAAGTCAGTATTGCCTTCCCAATTTTTAATAAATAATACATTTTATAAACAATAACATCTTCTAGAAACTTACCACTTATAATTAAGTAGGTGTACAAACGCCAGCACAGTTAAATGACCATCCTGTATTTATATATTTAGTATCTTATTCCAATGCACATAAAGTCGGCTATGTTGTCGATAGTATCTATTAGGTAACTGTAAATTACACAATCCAAGTTTTATTTTTCAAGAAATAAGCAGTTCATAATTAAATTTGTAAATAATTTTATGATACTACAATTTCTAAAGTTGTAATTTCAGGCTAATTTTAACCTCGCGGGTTCGAATCGGCTCGAACCTTTATCAGGCTGGGCTCACACAGTCTGAATTCATGCACTGAAATCTGTAACCAAGGACCACTCAAGAGCAATAAAAAGTTACACTCGTAGCAATTCTGCACAAAAAGTGCATCGTTTTGTTTGCGTGTGAGTGATTCAGATTATGATTCCGTTCCGTGTGAGGTCGGCCTAAGTTTTTCGGACTTTATTGGGTCGGAAGGTCAGCCGGTCTTTGGTTCACCAACGCTAGTGCCTGTACCTATACTTGGGATTAGAATACACCCGGGAACGCTAAGGTGAGAGATTCATCTGATTTAACTCTTTTAACGGCCACATTAACTGGAACAAATCCATGCATTGTCACGTGTAGCGGCCAGCAGCGATCAAAAGGTTCAACCATTCATTATCAAGTTGTTTATGTCGCAAAATTAGAAAGGCAATTACTGTAAGGAATTTAATCAATGTACCTGTTTCATATTAGCAAGCCCGTCATAAAAGATCGTACGTGTCCGCCAATAACAGCCATTGTTGTGACGTCATTAAATCCTCCTTCAATCAAGCTTTACGAGCGATCGGACATAAAAATATTTAACTGTTTGTTTACATATAATATTAACGGCTTGTTAACTCCTGTAGGCCATTATAGTCTTTAAGTCTAGCGCGTCAAAGTCGGGTTTACGCGGAGTGGTGACGTAAAATTAATAAGAGTAAATGTTTGTGTTGAGGTTGAGAGATATACTAGAACCTCGTGTTGTTGGATCAGATTATAGCGTTAGTTAGTTGATATACCTACGTGTAACGCCTTTTCTTTTTTTTGATGTAGAAAACCTGCGAACTAGGTACCCAGCTCTCGGGGGAAGTCTGGGTTATGTGGTATTTCTATTTCTACCCACTGAAAACTCCCCGTCAGCCGCCACCTGCGCTAAGTAATTCGGAGGATTCTAGGATCTCAGGCTGAACGCAGGAGAGCCCTCCTCACGCTATGCCCTGCGGGCTTGTTCTGGGTATCTTCGTCGCCTTCTCTTGGGTACTTGGCCAAGTGCTGTGGCCCACCGCCACAAAAATCACTGGCGACCCCGTTGAGTGAGCCCCTAAAGTCGCGTTTTACGACAGGCGGGGGGACCGTAGACCTCTTGCCCGAGTCTACACGTGAAACGCATATTTAGTGAAAAAAATAATTCGATACTACATTGAATCGTCTGTTTTCCGTTGAACACGCTAGCAAAATGCGAATAGAAATCATGATTGACGATACTGAGAAGAGTCAGATAGTTATGATAAATAAATAATAATAAATAGAGGTCAATCTTAGAAAAACTAACTAGCCCCAAAGAAAGGCTTGTGTTATGGGTACTAGACGACGATAAATTTATTTATCTGTAGTTTATTTTGGTACAAATACTTGTTAAAATAATACTTTTAATTACACGTTTCAACTCACGTATTCAATGTCACTCCGGGCGACATGTTTCGAACTCTTCGGGAGTTCTTTTTCAGGATGAGTGTTTTCGCGGCGGTCGACCGGAGTGACATTGAATACGTGAGTTGAACCGTGTAATTAAAAGTATTATTTTAACATGTCTCACGAAAGTTTAAATTCGACAAATACTTGTTGTTTGGATAATGACCTTATGACATATAAACGTGAATCTTCATCATAAATTCCATAGACTTCGGTGTCCGTTTTCCATGATATTGTATGCTTGTTTGCCACCTCCGTGGTATTAAGTAAAATAAGTTTTGTTAACTACAGAAGTGTTTTGTTTTGTAGGGGCGATTTATGCAGTAAAATAACAAACATCGATTATATAAACAAAGCCCAAATATGTTTGTTAATCTGAGACTACGTGCTATCTTCTAATTATAGACTTTACTCTTGAAGGAATAAGGTAATCTCTCCAACGAAGGAAGTCAAAGGACGCAGTAATCGGGTCCAATAAAGTAATAAATAATAACAATAAGTTAAAACTTCGGGTTCTGGGAAATAATAAAATTACAGCATTGTCCGCGGCGAGACAAACGTTTATCAGATTAAGCAGAGTCATTAGGACGATTCCATCGATGCAGCCGACTGCAGACTCGGAATCGTCAAAATACAACAAAGTAATGGAACATAGTTCTTAATTTCAACTATTTTCAGCTAGAGCTACAGTTTAGTAGCGAATTGGTATGAAAACATTACATACTCGTAACTTGGTTTAGAAAGCATTGGAAAGGAAATGCTATTAATATGTACTTATATAAATATACCTTTTGTTCGAAAGTCACTCGTTGGATGATTGAAAAACTTGAACCAACTCTCGGAAGACATTTACTATGTTAGTCGATAACAGATTGATTTAGAAACACCTCATATAAAAAAGTTTCCGATGGGGCTGGGTAGGGATGAGATGAGGTACGCATTTTTATTGAAAACAGCCGATAATGAAGTACGAATAGAAAGAAATCCCATAAAAGAAAACCTATCTTGTCATTATGTGTACAGTTGTATCGAGTCGAATGCGGAAGTCAAGGCAATGGACATCGAAGAGTGGCGGTTATTCCACCGACAAGACGAGGCTGAAGCGATGATGATAATATCATATTGGGCAGTTCACAAGCTTTAAGTTAGTTCTTCGGGTTCCTTGAGTCGACTGACAAATCTACCATCGAAATTGATCTACAACGACGTTCGACAAACTATAATGACGATCATTTGCTTGTCACATTACATCGCTTCGACCGTTCACGATACTGATCTCGAGAGCGACAAAGTCCCAAGTCGCACGAGTTTCTTAGGCGTTAGTAACCGTGTCAAATAGAGAAACACTCAGGCGAATGATAGTCATTGATATAGAATTGAGTTTTCGTAGACTCTTCATCGAATGTTTGGATCGAACGAGTTTTATTGGTTGGTCGACGAAATACTTATATTTTTCTTATATTTCTGCCGTAAATTCCGTCTTTGGTTATTTTATTCCGCCTCAATCTGCGCTGTGCCGAAGGATAATTGGCGCTTAGCGGGATATTCTATATTTTAATCCAGGCTATAAACTATCTTCGAGCAAAACTTCATACAATTCGGTTGAGCCGTTTAAGCGTGATTGCGTAACAAACATCCAAACTTTGGCATTTATAATATTCGTAGGATTGGTGTGTTCCTGACGATGGGGGCTAACAGCCTACCAATCACTGCGATATTCAATTATCGCTATTTTAAGCGTTCCATAACCAAATTGGACCAATGGAACACCTATTCGATCACTGTCACAGGCAGATTTGTAGACTATATTTATTAGAAGTGCGCCTGAAAAAATACTTTAATGTGCTCTACTTACCCTTTTTGAGAATACTGGCGTGAGTTTTCTGATTGTCCCATGGCCTGTGACTTGTACTACAGCTATGGCCCCTCTGCGCCGCTGCTCTGGGTCCCAATCTTCATCGCGATAACGTTCCGGATCGCAGAGTGTTTCTTTGTACGGGCGTCGTTCCCTGATCGATGAAAACGGAGCGTACTGCGACGCGACGGACGTTAGTTTTGTTACTCACGACTTTAAGTTATGGCGTAGTAAGTAAGTAGTCGTTGGTCAGGCTGTGTATTTATTTTATTTATTCATTTATTAAGTAGGTACAGCCACATCATATAAAAGTATTACAATTCACTTAAATCTAGTATATTACGAGGTATTTATTTCTGATATATACAACAATTACGGAAGTACATTAACATTGGCTACGCATGTTGCAGTGAGATCAATAAAAGTTATAACTTACGCAAAACAAAAAATGAACTAAACTCCTAAACAGAAAAACAGAATCTATAGAACTACTAACGGCGACAGAATCATTTTGGTTTTGGCAATAATGTCTTGTTAAACTGTATAAAATGTTGTTTAAGGGGCCGTTTCCCTTAAAATTTGAATTTAATAGATATTGTACAGTTAAATCCTGTACAATATCTATTACTCTTTAACCTCCTGTGGCAATGCATACGAGGGAAGATATATGTTTAACATCATCTGTGTGTCTGTCTGTGACATTGTGTTTTATCTGTCGTGATGATTCTCGTAAAAAAAATTGTGTAGGGGACTTTTTAATTTTTGTTTTATGATTGGCTGATACTGGTATTTATTCCCTTTACAAGTTTTATAGACAACGTTTGTCAATTAATGATCGTCACAATCAGTCCCTCACCAAACCCGAAATGGAACCCTCTACCAATTCGTGGCATTTTGTTCTAAATGTATTACGGGTAAGATATCTCCATAGGCTTACATTGTCAGCTACATGCATCTATTGCAGAATTTGGGCGCTTCATTAAGCGGATGGGTTTAAGACCTCTGTCCCTCAACTTTACTCGTTTTTCATTCATATGCATAATCTCAGGATATATCCGAATGTACTCAGAGCCAAATCACTCCGGTATCATAGTTCCAACCTTTCATCAGATAAGAGGGAACCTTTTTAAAGGGATGATTGGCCAGTTTGCACAATGGCACAGGTTCAGATGTATTCGGCATCTGTTCGGGATCTCGTATTCAAAGTGCTGAGACAATCAATCTTGCGCGTGACCCTTTTTGCATGAGCTCTGGGATTTGAGCGCAGAGAAGAAAACGCAGAAGGTTCTACAATTTATGGAAGCCGATGCTTCGTTGTTATAAGATTATAATTCGATATGTTTATTCAATCAAAGGATACAAAATATCCTCCTGCTACGACGTAATTAGATGACTGTTTTAATTTGCTATTGTAATGTGTTGCTACGAGCGGGATCGAAAAAAGCTTAATTGGCAGGGGAGCCCGGGTTTACTTTCATTATTTTTTAATGTTTCACTTTCTTTGAAAACTAAGATGGTAATGGGTTAACTGGGTAAAATATGCTGAAGGACCTCACCTTAATTATTAAAAATGCTTTTACCTGTAGGTACGGGGTACGGTGTACCGTACCTACAGGTAAAAGCATTTTTAATTTTGATACTGTAGTAGTTACAGTGAATCTGTAAGATCACCTGATTTTTGCCTACTCTGCGAACCAAATGTTTTTAACTCCTGTTCAAACACTAAAGTCGATTGATTGTTCGTGATTTATAACAACTAGGTAGTTCATTATTTTGAACTAACATAATTTGCTTTGCTCTTTGCAAAAACGCACATTAATGGTATATAGGTAACTAACTAAATAGGCTCAGGGACCCAAAGAGGGTCTTAGCCTCCGAAACGAGAGCACGCCATCTGTCCCGATCGTGCGCAACTTCTTGCCAGTTGCCGACATGAAGATATCGCAGATCTGCCTGCACACTGTCCCGGGCGGCGACCAGTCGTTCGTCCCACGTACGCTCTCTTGGCAGCACGATCCTCTCCCATTCGGAGTAGGTGACCGAACCAGCGAAGTCTGTGTGATTTGGTTACGCCGATGATGTTGGGTTCGACCACCAGCTCCTGGATTTCTATGTTTTTACGGATCCTCCACGTGCCGTCGTCTCTCTTGACAGGTCCCAGGATCTTACGCACATCATCAGCCTATATACGTCCCACTGCTGGGCACAGGCCTCCTCTCATGTATGAGAGGGAACGGTCATGGAAATGGGTCTTATGACAGTTTTATAGATCCTTAACTTTGATTTCCTGCTGAGAAGCCTGGACACCAACACCTTGTAGAGGGCTCCACTGCATCGCAGGGTGTTTTGGATGCGGATGTTTATCTCCTCCTCTCTGGTATTAGTGTCGGTATATATGTTGCAGGGAAATGGTCAAAACAGAGATTTCATCAAATCTCTAAGGGATATGATCAAATCACGCAGGATGTTAAAATGGCCAGTTCGTTTTATCGTTTACCTAATACAAATCAGTAATTTTATCAAATCTCTGAATCTGTTTAGTCAAATGACAAAATCGGACAAAAAGGGCAACTCGTTTTTTCATTTCACTAGACTTGTTTAGTGATTTGATAAAATCCCTGAACCGCGTCAGTGAGTTGACGAAACTAACGCGATAAAGATTTTTCCGCTCTTTAATAAAAAAAATAACCACGAAGACGGTGGCGGGAGCAGAGCTCCCGCCACCATCTTCTAACCTATCCGCCATCCGAGTCTAAGTCCCAGAACCGTTTAGATGACTAATGATTTCGGAGCCAATATCTGCGAATTAGTTTCGTTAGGGATTGGTTCAAATCTCTGTTTTGACCATTTCACTGCGACATATAGATACATCACTTTTTTCTAACTTTTTATTAATACGACTACCGCTCATAAGCTAGGCCAAGCTCAACTGCAATAACCCTCTCCGTTTTGTTGCCAGCCTACTGTAGGTTCCTCGTCTCCCTGCCCGTCTGAAGTGGCGAGTCACGGGTCCAGTCCCTTGGGCAGCCTCGTTCAATGCATAGTTGGATCGCCCTCGATTACCCTCATTGTCTGAGGGCGCTGATGACTCAGCGCTTCTGTGAAGACGTTTAGGGTAAACATGGGCATGCTCTTTCGATTTCGTTTTCTTTACTTTGCATTGCTAGATTGTGGTGTTGATCAGAATATCTTACTTTCTTTCTAAAATTGCGCAGTTTTCTGGTATTAAACAGGTACATTCCGGAAGCATTTAAAAAAATCTTCGGGTTGGTCCATCTCCTCTCACGTTCTTATGCCTAAATAAACGTATTCATTCGAACCCAAAGACTGTTTTGAATTCCCGGATTGTTTCTACAGTCAGCAAACTACTTACCTGAGCATTGTTAATTGTGTTCCTTCAATAAAAGTTAAACAATAAAACATATTATACAGACAAAAAAGTTTAAGTATGTACCTACCCTATACTCTAATTTGTATCATGTAATGAATGAATCGGTGTAATTCAATCGCCACATCTCTTTTTCGATCTAACTAAAGCCAAATGCTACTTATCCCGCATACCCCTGTTGTACGTTTTACTCCAAAGCCTACACTAAACAAGGCGATTCATTCAAGTGGTCCAAAATAACGACTCAAAGCAACAAGTAAAAATCACCACCTATTAGTCCGAGCAAATATTACAAAACCCGGCCTAAGCACATTGTTGCCCAAAAATATTGTGTCCTTTGTGGCGGCCGAGAATGTAACACACACGACTGAAAAACTTACGGACATTAGTCAAAAGCTGAAGGCAAACAACACGCGACAAAGCGTCCGTGCTGCCTGAGTTAGCGGCATAATTATCCGAAATACACTGACCATCTGACCAAGTTAATTTGACAAATGACAACTCAAGAACTCCTATCACAACTGCCGAAGATTCCTTTTAGAAAAGCAGTGATCTAAAAACGAACGTTTGAGGAGGTATCGAAGAGTACACAAGTAAGTATTTGTGAATGTCAAAAATATGATAATTATGAGTATTTGCGAAGTTACGTCAATTTGTCGCTGTATAGTGATAATTTATCACAATTTACACGAACGCTGAATTATCTACTGTAGCAAGTTAAATGAGCCCTTATTTTTCATTTGGCGTTTAAACTTTTATAATGATGTGTCGTATTTTTGCTCTTTTAAGTGATTTGACGCTCATTGAGTGCCAATCAAGATGTCAATTATAGACTTGCAAAAAGTTCGACTAACTTCGAAGTTTCTACAAAATACTTTTATTTCATAGAAAATATCAGGTAACTTCGTTTGAAATTAAGTATATATATAGTATCAATGAAAGCTTAATGCACCACAAATCCCTGCCACATACATATATTCGATGTCTCTTTGGTCGCATTTTTAAATTCATTCATCAACTCACAGGGACACAATAACTAATCATCCTACAGTTATCATAAGAGTTATCTTATTTTCTAAAAGCCTCTTGATGTGACCTTACAGCTGCCTGCAGCCACAATAACATCACTACTTGCCCTAGCTCTTGTACTCGTAGCTTGTTTTCCTGGTGGTGAGTAAGACTGCGTGAGCTCCCGAGAATGCGATCTATCGAGAATGAACTTACATATATTACAAATCTTCAAATCAAAAAAAGATCAGCAACGGACTTCTGCCCCTTCTGTAACTTTTTCGAACCTCACCTCACAGTTCACCCACAAATAAATCTTGACGCCGCGCTACGTGGTAACTAAGCCTAATCAAAGGTCTAGTTTTGTTAGGCTTGACGGGTGAAACTTCATTCGGAATAACGGCCCTGATTCCTCTGGAGGCTACAAGGCTACAGTGTCCATTTATCACCAGGCAGGCCGTACTCTTGTTTGCCACCGTGGTGGTATAAAAGGCGCCATATTTAAAGCAGAAGAAACAACATCCTTGTCGGCGCTCGCGCCGCATTGTGACTCGTGGGCAACAATTATTATTGTCACCGCAGCCGCTAAATGCTGCGCAAACGCACGCCGATACTAAGCCTTTGTTAATCAGGTTTAGATTCTAATGGCGTTTGGTGCAAGTTGTAAAATTATATGCTACCATATTGTTAAATTACCATACTATCATATTTTCATCCCCCGACGAGAACGAGGGTTGATATAAGTTCAATATGTGTGCGTGTCAGTTAGTGGCAATCTATTGATTTGAGTGTGGTTCTTTGAAACAAAGGTCTCAAGTTCTGGTTTGTTCTTGTCAACGACTGTTCTGTAGTAAAGTCCTACGATTAAAATAAACACTGTAGGTTACGAGACTTACGAGCTTCTATTTTGAATCCAAAAGTCCTACTCTCCTATTTCATAAAACTGTATGTAAATACTTTATTGTACACAAGACATTGGTCAACATAAACAAAATAGGTTACGTTGGTACAAAGGCGAACTTATCCCTGTAAGGGATGTTTCAAATGCTAATGTGACAGATAAACTAAATTTTAACGATGTTTAAGTTAAAATAGGTCTAATGAACGTTTATTAATAATTTTGTTAATCTTTTGAGATCATGAATCGATGGGTAACTAATACTATCGCTATCTTCTTCTCCTTTCGACCACCAGCAGTCGTGTCTCCTTTACCGTCGCATTTATACATCGATTCGCAGTACAATGGTGTTATTTGCCACAAAGCGACAATATCAATTAGCACTAGCTTACTGAGAATTGTGATATGCTTCTGTTATGTAACATCCTATTTTTGTAGTATTTCGAGGATTTTGCTGAGGGGTTATTCCAAATAGAATTTCGATTTATGGACTTTGCTTTTAATTCGAGAGTTTTTTATTTTATTTTTTATTCGCATATTACAAAGAACCCGGCGTGCGTCCATTTTTTTATTAGATGAGTTGTTTCAGAGATTCCCCCCTACATGCAAACTTTACAACCTGTCTTTTTCTGGGTTTGTCTTTTTTAAATAATAGTATAAACTAGTAACAACGTAGCATTATGAAGTAAAATGTTATACACCTCGTTCAGTCATCCTTAGAATTTTAAAGGACAAATTAGTTTGCGTTTCTTCATTTATTATCTACTAAATCAAAAGGAAATGTTGAACCCTGGTACAAAATATGTAAAACTACCTGTAGTTTTACTTATTTTGACCACTATGAGCTTTCAAAGACAATTCATTTCTAACGTAATTGCGTTTCAAAATGGTTTTATTTGAAATCGCATGGAGATCGCACGCACGATTTTTCTAGTGTTATTTGAAATAGGGTATACTTTTTGACAGCAAATTGACATCGGGTTCTAGAATACTAAGCTATTCTTTCCACAGTTCCAATCAATCGCTGAATAGAGCGCAAACAATGGCACTTCCCTCCCATCATTTTCAGCCATCTTCCATACAAGGAGCGTGTTTAGGAGGAATAATAAGTTTCCATTTAAAGTGCAGCCCGGCCATTCACGGACAGTCTGCCGTTGACAACAATGGATGGGATTTTTAAGAATTTTGTTTCGAACTGTACCCTAGGGGTTAGGGTAGGGAATGATTTTGGGATTTTCTCTTAAATTAAACATTCATTATGAAAAAGATATGAATGAAGACAAGGAATAAGGACAAGTGATGGAGAAATGGCAGGTTAAACTAAACTAAAACCAAACATACGTGTAGCCTCGATACGACGATTTTCTCTGTCTAAGACAATCATCCAAATCCAATCTATTGACGTACTCCAATAATAAAATGTTATCTGTAAGGATATAGTTTAAGTAGATGCAAATTAACGATTCAATTAACAAAACGACTTCACAAGAAATATCAAAAGGATTTTTTTTGCCGAACATTAGTTCGAAAAGCATAGCGGCATGTATGATCCATCATATAATCATAATAAAGGTGTACATTGCACAATAAGTCCACTCAAAAATTAACAATATAACAGCTATCGTTTTCAAAACGGATACGCGCACTTAAGGCAAACTCCGTTCAAATCTAAACCTTATTCTAAAGGGAAAAATCGCTAATTTAATACCACATTATTGTACCGAACAAACAATATGACCGTAACACTGAACGAATGAACGGGTCCACTTGAGAACCGGAAAGCTTCTCCAGTTTTTGCGCACGAACGATCTTGAATGAACGCAATAATGTACATGGTATATCTTTTTAATAACATCATAATACGATTTAATACAGAATGATAGAAGAACAAAGACAACGTGCGTGGAATAACATTTGTACAAGGAGGCCTGCTCGTTTGGAGTGGGCACGTTTGAGGGGCATCATGGCTGAGGTCAAAGATGTGGCTTACAGTTATGAAAACGCAACATGGAACAAAAGTGAACGATGATGGGCGACAGAGCTCCCATGTAGGTTTTTGCCTAGACCAACTTGCTTAGGTCTTGAATAGGTATATAACCATGATACTATTTATGTTTAAATTATTTTTCTCAAATATCCAATGAAGTATTGACGTTGTGTTCTTCATAATGGGCTTCGAAGTGTCACGGCCTGCATGATGGTCTTTTTTGATTTCCATTCCACAATTTGTGGCACAGGATCACGGCGGCCATGAAAATTAAAGTTTGATTTCTTGGAGTTGTTTTAATTTATTTCATTGCATGTTTGAGAATAGCACTATACATATCTCCGCTTGAAAAGGGTTGCCAGCCTCATAACTATCCGACCTCGCTACGCTCGACCGTCTATATGCCTTACTTCCCGGCTACTGTAGTAATGTACTATGTATACTTATATATTGTTAGTCAAACCCAATAAGGTCTCGTTGTCCCTCTGGGTTGGAAGGTCAGATGGAAGTCGCTTTCGTGAAATCAACGCCCCGGGCTGCTTGAGAAGTAATGATAGGAGGATGATACTTATTGTTGGTTTTTAAGAACTGTATGGTAATAGTACTATTGCCTATTCCCTCTAATCCATAAAAGCGTGTGCCCAGCCTCGGACGCCTATAAGCCGCTAATGAATAAGGAGAAAATATCTGTAATTCCTTTTAAAATTGAGTGACATACATAAAAATATTCAATTTAATGGTACCTTAACTACAATTCATAACTCAATTTTGTAAAAAAATATCAGATACGTCTTTTTTCCTTACGGCGGCAGAATACTATATATGTGAAAGTTTCTATTAAGATGTTTGAATGTGTCAATCACTCAACAACGGCAATGGATTTAGATGAAAGGCATGGGCAGACACTAGACTATCATCATAAACAAATACATCAAAACAGGTTTCTAAAACGAGTCAATATGTTAAGTGTACCTCATCAACAATATTGGCTTTATTCACTCCGTGTTTCAATTCAGGAACAATTTGATTGTGTCGTTGTTTCCACCGACAATGTGTGACCTAAATAACACAATGTGTCCCAGGATCTTATTCGCACATTGTCTACATTATACACCGAAACAAAACATATAGGATGCGGGCTTCGGTAATTGTGGAGCTTGGTTATACAATGATTCAAATATAGCGACATTAGGTATTCATAAGGACATACGCTTCAACCACTATAGCCTTGTGCCCCTGTCTACGGAGCTAGTGATCTGGGTTTGGATTCCGGTAATGGCAAATATGTATGTGAAGAGCATGAGTTTTGTTCCACCAAAAATTTAGGCTAGGCTAGTAGTTAGTACCGCTGCTGTCTACTCAGCTAGTGGTCCTGTGTTCCTCTGGGTCAAATATTTGCATGATAGGTTTTTGTTATTGTGTCTTGGATGTTTTCTATGTGCCTATTCAAACCAGCACGTCTATCATGGGACGGCCGCGACGTACTCTCGATTTTTCTCGCACTATACCTCTTGTTCTAAGTGCTCTAAAATGAAAGAGACGGATAGTGCGAGAAAAATCGAGAGAGATCGCGCGCCGTCGCGTGATAGCCATGCAGCCAGTGATTAAAAATCTAATTCAACGCGGGCTATTTTGTTTGTTGAATCTAGTAGCTATTTAAATATATATAAGTTTCAATTTTCAGTTTTCAATTAATAATTCAATTCAATTATTTATTGATAACATGATAACATTAGTTACACGTCATTGAACAGTACAGAATTTACAAATTATATTAAATTATATGTCATTAAGTTCATCCAATAATTACCAGAGATTACCCAAAACAAAGCTAATATACAATCTCACAGATGTTTCCTCTTTATAATTTATAGGCAAAAATGGGTAATCTCTGGTATCTCCTATTATGATTTAAAAAAACAATCTTGTACCTATGTATAGAATGGACATTCTGGATTGTCATAGGCATTATTTCATCCCGCAGGTTTGCTTGAGTTTTCTGCAATACGCAGGCAAAACCGCGCGCGCAGCTAGCAATAAATAAACCTAACACGCTAAATGAATCTCTAAATATAAGAATGTAAGATTTCGGGTATTAGGGCACTGGGCAACGAGATGGGACCCCTGCAACCCGTCACTTGCAATATGCAAATAAGCATTGAGTTACCGAATATGCGGACGACCGGTTTTTGTTTGAGGAAGTGCAGTTATTATTATTAAGCATTATTATGATTTAATTGAAATGTAAATATTGATGGAGATTTAACAAAACATTGCGGCTGTTATTCTTATTTTAGCGGTAATAATTATATACATGTACTAATTGAAAACAAAATACCATAAATATTGTAAAGTAAAGGTATACAAATTCATATTTATGTTAGTCAATCTAGAAGTGAACAAAAAACCTACTGTTTTTTTGGGTATTATTTTTCCTATAATTCATACTAATATAGTAAGCTAGCTTCTGCCCGCGACTCCGTCCGCGTGGGACTCGTTTATATCGCAGCTCCTACCCCCCCATTTCACTCTTTAGGGGATTATTTCGGAGATGAAAACTATCCTATGTCACTCTCCATCCCTTCAACTATCTCCACTTAAAAAATCACCTCAATTTGTCGCTCCGTTTTGCCGTGAAAGACGGACAAACTAACAAACACATACACCTTCTTATTTATAACATTAGTATGGATACAAAAGTGTGTTTCTCTGTTTCCTTTTCACGCTTAAACCACTAAACCGATTTAGATGAAGATAAAGGAGATAGTTTGAGTCTCGGGGAAGATCATAGGAAAGATTTTATCCCGAATATCATCCCCTAAGGGGATGAAATTGGTGGTGAGATTTCCTATGAAGCTACAATATAAACGAGTTCCACGCGGATAGAGTCGCGGGCAGAAGCCAGTATTAGTTCCTATTTTAACTCCAAACTAGTACAATCGCTCAAATGTACCAGTTCGGTCTTTTAGGTCTTTTAGTTCACTAGCTAGTACACTAATTATATTCACACAGTTTTCGTTCCTTGTCGCTCGCGTACGCCGAGAGCCATTCGGATACGTTCGGTCGCTCGGTCATTCATTCGGATCGCATCGTTTTGCTGTCAGTGTCACTGCTCGCTCTTCTCTCTCTCTCTCTGGTTCTCGCTCCGGGTGAACTAAACGTACTAAAGAGCAGAACCGTTGCGGAATAGTTCGGTCTAGTACAGTGTCGGGAATTAGGTATTTTTAGTTCTTAGTACATGTACTACACAAGCCTAAATTATATGTATGTAATAAAGTTTAGTACGAAAATATATTATTATGGAATCGTCAAATTTCCAAGTATTGATTGTATTACATGCGTATTGCGTACTAAAATGCAAAAACCCATCGCTAATGAGGCGGTAGGGGAATTCACGTGTGAGTTGTCGCCAAGGACTTATGGTTAAGGGCATTTTATTCCAGCCAAGTGCTGGGCCCTTGCAGAAGTACGCTATAATGGCAGCTAAGCTTCGATTGATTATTTCTCAAAAAGAGCGAACAATTTAGAATGGAACAGGAAAATGTGGATAAAGAAAGGTTTAATTGGCATTGATTTCGAATTGCCTTCGAGATACGCACGCGCGGCTTTATGTTACTCTAATCAGTGAATGAGGCACCCGATGTCACAATTTATGTATCACTAACTTCTGCCTGCGACTCCCGCGTCGAACTCGCTATAATATCGTAGTTCCATACAACAAATTTCACCCCACATTTTACCTCCTTAGGGAGTGGTCTCCGGAATAAAAACTATCCCATGTCCTTTCCCGGGACTCAAACGAGCTTTATTGGTATAATTACCAAAATTCATCTAAATTGGTTCAGCGGTTAAGCGTGAAGAGGTAACAGACAGACACTTTCGAAGGGAAAAGGTCCCCTGAAAATAGTTTATTAGCAACATTTGAACAGAACAGACATACTTTCGCATAAATATGATTAGTTTGTAGATTAGTAAATATTAGTTCATCAGATTATGTCTATCACTTTATACGTGAATGTATAAATTGTATTCCGATGCTTTTATAGAAGCATGTGCGTTCACAGATTTGGTCAGATTGCGTGAGATTCCTTTTAATTACCAATTCACTTGAGTTTTGATTACCTAATCTGAAATTAAAACGTATTTCAATAATGTTTTTCTATAAATCGTGTAATGTTAGTGGCTCAGTGAACATTTGCATATTGAAAGTGACGGGACCGGGGATCGATCTCTGGGGACGGCGTGAAGAAATAAACACTAATGATTGTTTAAGGGGATTCAACGGAGGATTTAATGTATTAGACGCGGATGGAAGAGATTATGACAATGTTTCGGTTAGTAATGAAAGTGATGAAGTTTTGGTTATGCCTATGCTGTTTTATGACAAAATGTAAAATGATTTAAGAATAATCATGAAAATTTTAATACAACATGAAAGTGTAAAAAAGCAATCAAAATTTATTGAAAACCGTGAGAGGATATCCTGGATGAAAGGGCATATATGATTAACAAAACAATGAAACAAAAGTTAACCGTGAAGTCAAGTTTAATATGACGAACAACTATAGTAATTTTTGTTAATTGCGTGTTATATTAATAATCGATTGACCTAAAACCTTACACAGACTCAAACAAACACAATTATGTAGGCACTAAGTTGTATAGAAATATTAACAAATACTGTTTTGTTAGACGTGGTCGATTTCTAAATAGAATTCAATCTTTAATTACGAACAAACCGGTCGAAACATAATACTGCAACAATAACCGTTATTAAACTCCACATTCCGACATCTCAATAGCTACAGACTGACTTTTAGTAGCGCAAGCATTAATAACTTCAATCGAAACGCAAATAATCACTCATACACACAATGCAGCGCCACAAGTACGTAAGCGATCGCCACATAATCACCCACAAAAGAACCGAATACATTCGTAATAATTACAATTGAGGTTTTTTAGTCCACTCATAATACCGCACTCGAAACACATTTACTTTACAAAACGGGAGAAAAGAAAAACAAAATTAATGATGGCGACTAATTTGCAATAAAAATGCCGCATGCGAGCGTATGAGAGGGGACAATTATAACAAATTAATAACGCACACACTACCCTTAAAACTCCAGTGGAGATTTGCATTCAATGGTGTTCTCGCTTTTGTTGGTTATTCAACGCGCACGCAAATCATAAACAACCCTAAGCACATCGACTTTAAGCTCCTTTTCTCCTGCATCACCGAGATGTATTTCAACCATTACAGAATCAAGAACTCCTGAAGGGTCATCTGTTTTCTCCATTACAACGTAAACTTTATCGCTATTGTTATAAAACTGAGTATCCCGTGAAACAACAGTGCAAAATCACTTGAATATTAAAAGTCTTGGTAATTATTCAGGAATCCATCCATCATTAATCACAGGCTGGGGTTGCATGGAAAGCCTGTAAAAATGATTGTTGAAAAGATAAATGACAAGACGCGGTGACGTTTATTCGCCATCCACGTGTGGTTTCGCGTTGTCGCGGATATTTATTGCCCCAATGTCATCAGGGAACATGGTCTGGAATCTGTTTGCTGTCGTGGTTTTTATTACATCACATCCCTTTGTACGAACCTTCATCAAAGGAATACATTACATTCCTGGTTTAAAAATTTCAAGCTTTTTAACACTCTTTCGTTTCTTTTTAGTTCTCAGTAACTATTATTATGATAGTAGCTTCGTAATGTTTTAATATTGACATCTTAAACACACGAGTAACATACACATACATGAGTCAATAAACTTCTTTGGAAAGGACGAAGTCTTTTAGGAACTCCGCCGGTTACGGACCTTTGACTCTTACCCAACCTTTCTAATAGTTGAATAATCCCCTGGTTAATAAACCCGAGTTCCAAACGGTCATTCACTGGATATTACGCCAGTCCTAATTCAGTGATTACCCGAATAGCTTTCATCCCAAAACAGTTGTAACAAAGGATAAGTAACCATTGAACACACAGAACGCATTAACCCAATGTGTAGCTGTCAGACGAACTTCAACAATTAATGCCGACAAGAATAATAGAAACTATAGCACAATGGTCTACGCAACAAATTAATATATTCATACTTTGTTCCGAGGTCAGCACCCGAATTTTGATACAAGGGAATTTCGACTCAATACAAACGTCATAAAGGTTGCTTCTCACATTAATGATGTTATTGCGAAAATGAATGACCAACAAAGAGAATCAGTTTGTATCACCGACGCAAAAGACTCATTGTCGTTTGTTGGGGTTTGTATAAGGGAACTTAGCGAAGTTTTTGTCATGATAATTAAATACAGAGCAATGATACGATTGTGATTTTTATTGCGGAGCATTGCCGGGGAGAATACAATTCGGTACAGTGGAATGGTGTGATCATGTTATTAATGTATAGCGTTTATTAATGGTCTCTTCACGCGAGTGCATCCTGCTTTGGTACTTAAACAAATAATTTTTAATAGTGACTTTGTCAATTGTACTAAGTATCCTTGACCATCGGGAAGACAAATGAAAACCTAAAGGCTGACTTATAGTACATTCTTCGTCAAAGATATATGTATACATACACCTAATTCCATTGTAATACGGCGAAAAAAGTATACATACATACATACTTATCTATGGCATTGTCCCTACATCTAACGTCATCGTAACGTTAGGCAAAGAGAATATTGAATACGTTAGGTACTTAGATCTAAGTGTCAAATTTTATATAAATAATAATAAAATAAAATATTAGGGGACAATCTTACACAAATCGACCCAGTCCCAAACTAAGCAAAGCTTGTACTATGGGTACTAGACGACGATAAACATACTTATATAGATAAATAAATACTTAAATACATAGAAAACATCCATGACTCAGGAACAATTATTCGTGCTCATCACACAAATAAATGCCCTTACCGGGATTCGAACCCAGGACCTCTTGCTTCGTAGGCAGGGTCACTACCAACTAGGCTAAAGCGGTCGTCAAATATATATGTTTTATATGTTATGTTTGTTATATGTGTTAAACGTTACGTGATTAGTTGATTATCTCTTATGAAGGTCATGCTTTCAAGATATGACTGGGGCATGTTTTCTTCTGTTACATATCACGGATAGAATACTGGAAAGACGGAAGCAAATTAGAGCCTAAATATAGGACTGACATTTAATATCCGATGCTGGAATACATTACTCTTATACTTTTAGTGTTCCGTACCAAAATTGGTCCAACGGAACACTTATGCAATCACTCGGAAGCTGTCCGTCGGCCAGTTTTCTCGAAGACCTTTTGACATAGGAAGCTGAAATTTGGTATAGATACAATAGATACAGAAATGTATGGCCTGATTACAAATAAAGTCAAAAAGGTGTAAACCCCGATAAAAAGGGCAGTTTGAGGGGTAATAAGGGGTTTCGCATTTCTGTTTTTGGATTGTAAGGAACGTGTGGGGTATCATTCGAAAGCTCGTAAAATTTCGAGACGGTATACAAATTTTGAGTTCGTTTTACGATAGCTCTTACTAGTGTAAAAAAAGTTGACCAAAGTTACTTTTTTTCATACACTGCTATCCCCAGCTCTATTTCAAAAAATATAGCCAACTAAGACTTGGAAATACACATGCATAACGGAAATTGTGTGTAGATAGCGGTAAAATTATCAACATGACGCTAGCTTCAATAGTTTAAATTATATTTACAAATTAAAGCAAATAAAATCGATATAGCGTCTCATTTTACGCTGGTTCTTCAGTAGGTATAGCCGTGCCTGGTGACGTACATTGCACTTCTTAGTCTGATAAATGAATATTGATGTAATGAAAACACAGCATTGTAATTCGTATTGTTTCCTGTTTCCGATTTGTTCCGACCCGACCGAAACCAAAAATACCCGATGTCAAGTAATTAAACAACGCAGGTCTGGTGTTTTCAATAATTACCAATGATCCAGTTTATGTCTGACCTTCTATTCGGTGTAGTTGTTGCGGGTCTGGGAGCCAATATATACTAGAGGTGTGTGGTAGTAGAGAGATATATTGTGAATAGTTTATCCGACGAATAATTTGCATCAAGTAAAAATAACATTAATTGTTGTCATAATCTTTACCAATTCAAATAAAGAACTCCGTACTTTATGAATGTTTGTTTTTAGTGTTCATAGTTATCACATTATTTAACATTGTTCCTATCATATTTAGTTTTGTGCATTTTTTTGTTTGTATCTATAAGTGCGCGTGAGCGTGTGCGTAACTTATTTGGCTTGGTTGAAAACCGGCTTCACTAGGTTTTTCGTAATGTCTATCTTTTTTCTTGGTCTGAGGTTATCGCTCGCGGATTCGATTAAAGTTATTAACACAACACAGTAAAGTGTAACTGGCGCTTACACAACACACAACAATAAGTGGCAGTGGGCGGGGCACATTGCACGTACAGCCGATGATGGCCATTGGGGCGGAAAGGTTCTCGAGTGGCGACCACGTACCGGAAGGCGCAGCGTGGGTAGACCCCCTACAAGGTGGACCGATGACCTGGCCCCGTATCATGGTCGGCCTTATCACGCAATAACAATAAGTGACAAGTTAAGAGCGTTGTCTCGTTTTATCGAACGGTGTCAACCAGTGATGGGCGCTTTATCTTGGTTTGATATCATGATACGGGGCCTGGTAAAGGTCGCGGGAGTCCGCTGGATGCGGGTGGCGCAGAACTGGTCATTGTGGCACTCTTTGGGGGAGGCCTATGTCCTGCGGTGGCCGTCTGTCGGCTGATATAATGATGACGCATCAATATCGATGAATACTTTGGATTTTGTAATTAAAAGATTCAGTTGAGAACTAAAAAAAACTCATATTGAATCTTCATATATGCGGTTTTGTTTGGGTTACTAAAACACACAAATAATACTATGCTTAATAATGGCTTTAGATTTCAACACTACAAGCAGCTTTTGGTGTTCTATATTTTGACAGTTCTACATATTGTTGACTCAAGATTGGTTAAAATCCAGAAACAACAACAACAACAACAAGAGGCCAATAAAGTTAAACTTTGTAAAAAGCTGAATAGTTACCTTTTTAAACATATTTAGTAAATAATTATTGTACTTACCTATAGATGTAGTTAATTTAAATAATAGAAATAGAAGAGAGTAGAGACTGCTCGATCCCACAGTCAAACTGTGCAAACGGTTTTGCGGGACATTGTACTTGTTCATATTTTATTATTATTTTCTTAATAAATAAATAAATAAATAAATAAATAAAATAGCATCAAAGTACAAAGTTCTTATTTTGTTTTAAAATTGGAATACCGGGCTGTAGTGGTGCATCGTGTTGTTGCTTTATACCATTCAAGTTTGAGACTTTGCTACGAAAATTTTGAATCCGACACCTAAAAAAAGGCGAGGACCTAAAACTTTAAAAAGACTCGTTTTTCGTATGTACTGGGAAATCAAGAAGCAGGAAAGAAAGTATGAATCACTTAAAATAACTGAATGTACGGAACACTTAATTGCTGAGTTCCGACTCGCACTTGGCCGATTTTTTACTATTACGTCATTAAAATCGTACAGTCCAATTTAGACCTTACCTGATTGTAATAAGGCGAACATTGTATACGTACATACATATCTACCCGTGCTAGGTTTTTTATCAGAGAACCTTTGCCTGCCACACAACCTTCGTAACAACACAGCCGTATTTGCACGTAACACGGAACACTTAATTGCTGAGTTCCGACTCGCACTTGGCCGATTTTTTACTATTACGTCATTAAAATCGTACAGTCCAATTTAGACCTTACCTGATTGTAATAAGGCGAACATTGTATACGTACATACATATCTACCCGTGCTAGGTTTTTTATCAGAGAACCTTTGCCTGCCACACAACCTTCGTAACAACACAGCCGTATTTGCACGTACGGTGCCTACGTAGGATTATTGCTCCCCTTCCTTACGAATACTAAATATAAAAGTACCCAATGATTTCACAAATAAGACGCGTATTGTGCGCGCAATGGAAATTATTTCGAGAAGTCTTTGCGACGCGGGATTTTGAATGACTCAAAGGGAAAATGGGTATTTGATTTGAATCGTACGTGATGTGCGAGGCGATTTTATTTCGCAGCTAATTTTGTTCGTAGATTGTAGGTATATTATAACTGTATGAATGTGTTTCAACTGGGTGCCAACATCGAATTCCGCTGGGTTGTTTCCGACCGCCGGTACTGCGCACAAAATGTAAAGTTAGCGGACAAATTCCAGGGCGGAATTCCCTGTATTTGGTGAGCCTCAGTTGTGTTACTACTTATTAGTTACTACCGAAAAAAGTCCTAAATAGGTTTCGAAGTATTTGAATCTCCGAAATCATAACGATTTTTAAGCAGGTGTCGTTGTAAATGGGCGAGCTTATATTCAGACCAATGACGCGTAGTGGCCGTGTCCAAAAGGCGACCGGATGGCTCGCGGTAAATGAGCCGTTGAAGAGTTGTGGAACCGCCCCGTGCAACCCGAACTGAACCAACTTGGACTGGGGCGTAGGTATAGGCACGAATATGTAATTTAAATTTTATTTTATTTTATTGGCCCTTAACTAAATACTAGGTTTTGATACAGAACAGCCTAAAGGCTTGCGGATTCTACAGCTCACAGAGCCTCGAGATGTGTAGTAGAAAGCAAAAAGAACATTGGATTAGATTCATTGTAAAAAATACCAATTCCTCTGTATCGAATTCAGCAGTAATATTGCAGCATCCACTTTTTATTTGCAATTAAGCGCTACTTAAAAGCTTTATATAAATCTTTTATCATATCGACGCATTGAACGCTTCATTTAATATTTTACCTAAACACAAAAGATCATGTTGTAACAGGTCTCGCAATACACATGTACACAATATGTTTTAATAATCAGTAATGACAAGGCCGGTGCCACACAATCGACAAAAAGCGTAGGATGCAACTGTATAAGAAAAAAGCAATATCAGACACACACAAAAATACTATACACAGCATTCTAACTTACTATAAACGCCGACTCGAAAACGCGCGAGCAGCACTGTGTGTTTATATGTTTAGACGATGACTTTTAACATGGTACCTATTTCAGTAAATTCCTGAAAAGACGGCAATGGGCTGCTTTTCAAATTTTTAATGATGCCATTCGAACCAGTTGTTTAAGAAGATTAAAAGCAGTTTAATCTAACAGAACCTAAGACAGAGTCATCCACAGATACCTACTTAGTCCAAAGTTCGCTATTGATGAGTAACCTATTGTTAAGTCTGAGGGGCTACCGGGAAGTGAAAACGAACTTGGTTCGTGTATCTCTCTCTCTGTCGCACTTGCTAGTTCGAGCGATAGGGAGGGAGATACTCGAACGAAGTTCGTCTTCACTTTCCGGTAGCCCCTCTGATTATAACCTCTCATTCAAATACCTATTACAAGATGACGCTATAAGTGAGTATGAAGGCGATATGCTTCTACACTCAGAATCATATAGTAGCAGCCAAAGTACCCATACATATCGTAACGCAGTCTTAGACCTACGGTAATAAAGACGTGATGCGATATATTTGGCTACTCTGTCTGCTACTAACTATATGATGCTAACTGTAGTACATGTTACGTGAATAGCGCTATATTGTACCTTCGCATGAACGTTTAGGTACGTGAAGTCAAGATACTGGCTGCAATATGTGAATCATTATAAAACACCGTATCTTCTTTTCTAAAGGAACCGAGTAACCTCACAATGGCTACCCGTTCTGAATTGCCTAACGAACTAACTATTTAAGTAACAGTTTGGGCTTTAATTAATCTTGACAAGTCATTGTTGGCCAAATCATTTATCAATATCAAACGCTATCCGGGCAAGAAATAACGTTTTGATCGGGAGAATTACCTATAGCCACTTTTCTATAGCAACACTGCCATTATAGGACTATTGTCTTCGTTTATCGCTAAAAAATGTACAGAAATTACAGTTAATAACATTTGAATTCTATTCCCATCGCGGAAGGTTTATTTTGATTTGAAAATAGTTGTTTTCGAGCAGCTTATACAATTATAAACACGAAGTGTTTCGCTAAAATGGGCATTAAAGCGATAGAAATAAGCGTGACCTCGATTTGATTATTATAATGAAAGAAGTGTCAATGAAAAAGCCAATTAAAATCGTCTTTAAGTGTCAAAAATAATTGACGTAATTAATAGGTAGGTTTGACGGACGTTTATGGTTGTAGCTGTGTACAAAGACCGGTCATTAATGAGCCATTGTTGACCACTAGATGTCTCCATTGCGTTAAGAATGTGCTAGCTGCCATCTATGTCGCAACGGCATTTTTGTCCGTAATCATTATCAGCGATTGTACCCTAAAGGAGCCCTATTTTATTTTTAAGTTAAACTTAAAGAGTAAAGTATAAGATTTCTCTGATGAATTGATAGACCAAAATCGATTTAAATTTGTTTTTTTAGCTGAAAATCATAATTCTCTAATCTACGGTAATGAGCATTCATTGATACCTACAGGTGCCGATGTATCTATTGTGATGCAACTATTTATTGTTGTTAAATATTCTGGAGTTACCCAGGAGCCAGGATGGGGTTTCTTCGACAAAATGTTACAAAATGACATTCTACGCAATAACGACCCATAATAACGGGTTAGAAACGTCAAAAAAACCCTACATTTGGAGGATTTATCCCTTTGGAACCCCCTTAAAATCACTATTTTAAAACTTGAGGCAGGACACGTAATATAGATGTCATTAAATTTATGTTTCACCAAATCTCAGGTGTACCCACATTTCATCCTTGCTCTCCTGTATACGAATGTGCCTATACATATTTGCTATCAACTACAATTTCAATCCCCTTATGAAAACCTAACATACGTCTCCACAATACTTCAACCCTAGTTACACTAATTTATTCAGCTCCGCAGTAATACAGCCATTTTTCGATACTCCGGACGGACGGCTTTCAATTATTTGCCAATACGCTACCTGTTACCTATATAAGTACAAGCCCTCGATAGCCTCCCGTCTGGCTACTGGGATCGAACCCACTCACAATGGTATACGTCTAAATAAATAACACGGGCCCCGCATTGTAACGCCAGGCATACAAAATATATTTTCCCGACAATGCTCCGTTCGAAATGGGAAAATGGGGCACACTCGCGCGGGGGAAATACTCTGTGCTGGCAACACTCGGGCTTAATTCAAACGCGTTCCATTTTTGAAAATTTGAATACATTGTGTTTGGGGCGGATTTTTGTGTTTTTTGTCGCATTGTTTGGCCAAGTAAGGGGATTGAAGTCACTTGTCTTGAATGTAAAAAAGTTGTCTTTCCGGGATCACTAGATTTGGGGGAGGCATGTGCAGAAGAGGACGATATGATAGTGATGATGGTGATGAGATTTATGAGCAAGAGACGCCGTTTACAGCGGATTATGAGTCATAAAATATCAGGCTTTAAAGGGAACAGGGAAGGGTGGAGGGTTACACAGGAAAAACACAAGGGCCTACTAACTTGACTATGGGCCGATTAACACATTAATTTTGACATTGAGTCTGTACAAAAGCTTCTCGGACTCGCAGCAAATGTATGGACTCGCACTCTTAGCTCGCATTAGTCAATGTGTCAATCGGCCCTAAGTGAATGCGTTTATATCCCCTACATTAGCTGATATAAATGAAAGGTATCCAAATGATAGTTATCATGATGGTGTCATCTGTCATTGAATGAGCGAGCGTAGGGAACGAAGGTCTCCATTCCAAATTCTTTCGTATGTCCGGATGCCGCGCTGTCTGGATGTCCCACTGGCCAGCTGTCCAGCTGATCTCTAGAGGTCGCATTTCTCAGTGTGATTCTCATGAAAATTCAAAAGAAACAAAAGACAGACTCATGAGTTCTGTAGCTCACAGAACAACTACTTAGTCATATTGGGTGTGTAGCTTTTCATGAATCGGTGAAAAATATCATGAGGATTCCTTACGTGGCATAGAATTCAGAAAAATTGATAAAGTGATAGACCGTTTTAACGTCTAATTTTATTCAAAAACATGTCTAACATTCATTCGTACATATTTTCAGTTACATATTGTTGTTAAATTACAAGAATATAGTTATTTAATGAAAGTTTCATTACGTCTAATTAGTTTTTATAACAAACTTAACCTATCTGTATTCCAAATTCTATTTCAATGAAATTAAGGTCTGGACAATTTTGATAACAACCGGGATACACCTACATTTTTTTTTTTTTTTTTTTTAATTTATTTAGGAAACAAACGGTTGTTAACAGAATCATGTTAGCTTATGAGATATACGATTGAACCTATAGTTCCATTAAGTATAGGTACAGACAAAAAGTATTACAAGTGTCGAAAAAGAGTGGGTAAGACCATGCAAGTCTATTTCGCAGAATGATGTAAGTTGTTTCATATTGTAATATAATGAAATGCTACATTTACCTTGGTTTACAAATGAAAAAGAAAACAGTTACTAATTAACTAACTAAATTAAGCGTTTCTAAATCATGCATACAATCCGGAGTTATCATTATTCAATTATTCGGTGTAGATCAGGCTACGCAGAGCGCTGCGATATTGAACAAATGAGAGAGAAAAAATATCTAAACTAATAAAGTTGGCGTTATAATTTTGACATGCTCGTCTGAAGAATGTGTTTTTGGCAAACTTGGTACGGCAAAGTCTGACGAGGAATGTTAAGGGGTGGCGACAAGGAATGCAGCGAGGCAATTTAAAAGTAATACTTCTAAGAAGAATGGGTGAGTCAATGTAGTTGTTTAATAGCTTGTAAAGAAAGATTTGATCAATGAATACTCGACGTTTGTCTAGAGAAGCTAGACCGTGACGCTTAGCGGTATTGTCTGTGGTATTCAAGCCCTGGCGGTAGTCAAGCGACTTCAATAATTTATTTTGAATTCTTTCAATTCTTGTTTTGTGGAAATTATATTGAGGGTTCCAGATAATACATCCAAATTCTAATATGCTACGAACATAGGAAAAATATAGTATTTTTAAGGTTTTAGGGTCCTTAAAGGGCTTTGAGAGTCTAAGAATTAATCCCAATTGTTTATATGCTCTCGAGATAATGTCATCAATGTGTGGGATGAAAGTAAGCTTATGATCTAAAATAATACCCAGGTCCCGAACTTGATAAACCCTGTTTATGGTATTACCTAAAAAGTTATAGTTAAAAGTTATAGGTTCTTGCTTGCGTGAGAAGCTAATGCAATTACACTTATCGGGATTAAGAAGTAATTGATTCAAGATGCAATAGTTGGTAAACCTCTCAAGATCCCTTTGTAAGTCAAGGCAGTCGTTATTTGTTTTCACTATTTTGAATATTTTCGTGTCATCAGCGTAAACGAGATGTTTAGATTTAGTAAACGAGGACCCTATGTCGTTGATATATAAGATAAATAAAAGCGGTCCCAGGTGAGAGCCTTGAGGTACCCCCGAGTCAATAGTCAAGAATCGAGAGGTGTAACCTCTTAGTGATACTGCCTGGCTTCGATTTTTTATGTATGACTCCAGCCATCTAAGGAGGTCACCGTGTATACCGATCCCGTGTAGCTTATATAATAACAGGGAATGATCAATTTTATCGAATGCTTTTGAGAAATCGGTATACACGACATCCACCTGATAGCCATTGTCGAGGGCATTCAAAACAAAATCAGTGAAAGTAATGAGGTTAGTGTCCACACTTCTACCACGAAGAAAACCGTGTTGGTCTGGGGAAATTATGCGAATAACACAATTAGCCAATATAGCGGTAACTATTTTCTCAAAGATCTTGGCAAAGATGCACAATTTAGATATAGGCCTATAGTGTGTTACGTCATGTTTATCACCGCTTTTATGAATAGGTGTTATTAGAGCGGTTTTCCATACTGATGGAAAACAGCCCTCTGACAGAGATTTATGATAGATGATGGTAAGGGGTAGTGACAACTCTTTGCTACAACTAGAGATTAAGATGGGGTGAATTCGATCAAACCCTGCGCCTTTATTTACGTTGATTTCTTTTAGATGTTTATTAACAAGAGTATTATTTATGTTAATTGAGGAGATAGATACGGGGGTGCCGTTTGCAAGGGAATCAGTTACAGGAGAGACTAAATTACCTTTAATAAAAACAGAGTGGAAGTAATCATTGAAATAATTAGCTACTGTCTCACAATCGGTTGAAGAATTACCACTATAGGACATACAGTCTGGGGTTTTATTTGCTGAAAATTTTGATTTGATGAAAGACCAAAAATATTTAGGACACTTACGAATATTACCTTCGGCATAACTAATATACGTGTTATAACAATCTATTTCCTTTTTATGAACTCTTGTTCTTAGTAACTTAAAAGAGAGATAATCTAAGGGATTTTTGTAAGTTTTCCATCTAGTGTGTATTTTACGTTTTTCGCGACAAAGTTTGACTAAAGCCCGGGTGTACCACGGGGGACGATCACTAACGGTATTGGATTTACTAATGGGGACGAAATTCTTTATTAAATTATTTAAAACTGAGTAAAAATAAGTGACGGCCTGTTCAGTACTCATTTTGTACATAATAGTCCAGTTAATGAAAGACAGACCTTCCCTAATCTTTTCATAATCTGCAGCATAAAAAAGCGGTTTATCCCTAGGAAGGTCCCGTGTGACTGATAAAAAAGGGAGTCTAAAATGTATATCTAGTGACTTATGATGGCAGTCCTCGGGAGTTAGAGGCGACGTGCAGTGTGCTACAGCGCCCGTTAAATCACTGAACACAAGATCTAGAATCCGGTTGTTAATGTTTGAGCATCCATTTAATTGTTTTAAGCCAGAGAAATTTAGGAAGTCTGAGAGTAAGGTCGCGGTCGCATCGTTATTCGTGTTGATGACTAAACTTTGGTTAACAAGAGACCACATGGCGTGACTAACATTAAAATCTCCTAGAATAATGTAACTATCATTTGGGTTGTTTGTTATAAGGTCAGACGCGGTATCGAAAAAGGTCTGTAAGGCCGTGTAATGATCGCCGCCGTAATATTTTATAACCTTCGAGCTTGTCGGTATGAACTCTAATGAATAGGCGCCTTTTAAATGAATAAATTTGACAAATAATTCCTACTTTAAAACAGATAAATCCACTTCATAAATCCTACAAAGGGTAGAAATCGTAACTCCAAACAATGACCTACCCAACTAATAATTAATTCAAAAGTCGTTGAGTTCCTTTTAAATGAGGCCACGAAAAAGGCGAATGCCACCTGCCCGATGATACCTACTTCAGCAACAGCAATTTAGAAGATTTACAGCATAGCACATTTTCATCTCACTCTAATCCAGACCAGAACAGAGGATCCCACCAAAAACATAAATGTAAAAAGGAGAGCCAAGTTCAATACAAAAATTATGCTTGGCTGTGGGCTTCGCCGCAAAAAGAATGGAGAACTAAATGAGTGCCAAGTTCTATGCAAAATCCAAATATGTATTTACAGGAACAAAATAACGTTATGAACAAGTATGAAACTCTATTTCTGTGCTTTATTACACTTGCTGTTATTTAAAAATGTGAGATCTTTAAGTAGGTTAGATTTGACTTGGCCAGTTTTCATTACATTAGTCATTTTATAAAGTTATTCAACATATTTATATATATATAGATTTTAATTCCGATAAAAACTGGCCAAGTCAAATCTAACCTACTTTAAGATTTTTAAATAACAGCAAAGGTTATAGGTAAAAAAGTGGCACCAAGTGGTTCGTGTAATATTACACTCGGCGCTGGCTAGCCAGTTCCTTTGCTTGAACTTGGCTTGTCACGCTGCCGCGTGTCTAGATTTGGGGAAGCCTCTAACCTAACCTCTGCCTGATGGTCGATTACGTAACGCATGGTACGCGCGTCAGGTAGTTCTGAATGTCCTGTTTTGTATGTGAAAATGACCGATAAGTTGTTTTAACGCGCGTTCGAAAAGTAACGTGATCAACGCGAGTGATATAAGAAAATATTAGTACTTAGGTTCTTGAACAAACATTAATTCGTGGCATAGATCATTTTAGATATTTTTTTAATTTAATAGTTTTTCTACATTCTAATAAATGTTTGATGCTCTTTTTGTATTTTGTTGGTCTACAAGCCGCAAATAAAGCTTGAATTCACTCTTTCTTAATTTGCCAAGAAAAATGTTATAGTTAGGTATAATCATTTTCTTGGCAAACTAAATATACCACAAGGATACTAAGTAACACAATTGAACCTTATCACCTGTTCAGACATATAACATTATCTTCGCAGAACATATTAACACATATATCAAGATATTACCATTTCTCTGTTTTTGATTTTGTATTTAATTTATATGTTGTAATTTAATTTAGGGTAAAGGTTTTAAAGGTATCTAAAGGCAATAAAGTAAACTAGTGTGTTCCAAATTGTTACATACACATGAAAATAATGTCTCATCTCTCAAAACTCGCTCACCTCGTGGCCTCCTGAAAGCTAGGGAAGAATGGCATAAAACAATCGAATCTAAAAACGCCCCCAACTGAATGGGGCCGTAATTATTAAATTGAAATCCGTGTTCGCCGACAATCGGGGCCGGGGACACCCCGAAGTTAGAGCCGGCTCTATTGATCCATATTCTGAGTTTAGGTATCTAAACTCACTCCTAAGCGAGATAAAGTAAAATAAGTTGCAGTCACATCAACTATTTTTCACACGTTACGGTAAACGATTATCAATTGGCTCATCCAATAAGTACTTATACGAGTAATTATACCTATGTCACAAAAAAATGTGGGGGTCCCATGCTGTGATTGAAGAGCTTGGCGGCTTTCTTGCGCAACACATCAGCATTGTAATTCAGCTGTTATAACTTACTTTTAATTTAATTTAGTCAATGTTTATTATCATCTTGTATAGAGAACGAATATAATAAAGCCGAATGTCAGTAAAAATATTGTTCGTTTTTTTTTGTATGAAACATTAGATATGTCTCTAGAAGGTATATCTATTAATGTTGGACACCTTCTACCCAAACTTATTGTGCGACGTTGTTCAGTATAACACACATTATGCAGAACAGAATTTAAAGGAAAGCACACGGTAAAGTCGTTGATGTCTACGACGCACGCTACGCAGGAAGGTACGCAGCCCTGCTTATAAGTTTGTGTGCAGAGGGGTCACTTTTCTCCAGCTGACTGTACTTTACGTGCCTTAGAGTAGGTATACCTACACATTATTAACCAAACAGTTTTTTTCCATCCCACTATTTCCATTCTGTAATTCAGATATACACTTATGTTCCAGATATGGGTAGATAACTATAACGAATGTGTTAGCTTAATTAAATAAGTGTACGCGGAAGAGCTATCCGTCAAGATCTTGAGGTTTCTGTTGTAACAAATTGTATTTTACTACATTATTAACACGCAGTAGTACCTACGTGTTTTAAAATAGAACTAGGAGTCATTCTTGTAGAAGTAAGAAGAAAAAGAAATACGTACCTAATGTATTCAAGCGGTTACTATTTAATCTTAACAAAACCGTTGTCAAGTTTGTGCATGATTCGTCTGGCGCTGCTAGTAAAGCCATCTAGTGGAGTTTCCGAGACTTAAGTTTATAAAGTATGAAAATTTTTATGCACACTGCTTGCCCATTATTATAACGTCATTATTGTTGTAGTAAAATTAAGAAAATTTGTAATAAATTCACGTATCTGAAACCTGCAGTATTTCACTATTCACTTTATCGCTCAAACTGTTACTCCCAAGAAAAGTGAAAACGAATTGGTACGTTTGATTTATAATAACTAAGTTCAAACTTATCTAGGAGTAAGTAGAAGTAATAATAACTAGGAACGAATACTTATTGGTCTAATCAAGCAAGACTCCACTTTTTGATCATGTTAAAAAAAATAGGAGGGAATGGAATAGTGTGAAATGGCTCGTCTTAATACGGGACACTATCTAGAATATACTAAAGCCAGTTGATAATCTCTTTAGCAACCTCATTAATTTATATGTATTTACTAACTTGTACAGTATTTACAGTAGTTAGGAAATCTTGGTCGTTATTGTTGCAATCTTTATATTTATTGAGATCAAATCATATATCTTTATTGGCAGTGAAATTGTTCAATCTGTCCTGTAAAGGATGAGTCTGATCCTTTATTGTAAAATAATATTATTTACTCTCAAGTCAGGTTAATGAGTTGATAGATATATTTAAGCAGCAGGTCGATCATGTACTACGTGTATGTAGTACGTGTACGCACGTAAGGTAGATCTAAATGTCAAATTTTATATGGAAAAATGACGGTTAAACCGTCCTAACGCGTGTACGAAACATGATTTACATGATTATCCCTCAGGTGTATGTACTTCAGTATAAGGGTGGCATAGAAGAAAACGAAATATTAAAATAAAAACAATTTAGTTTATTTTATGGCATTAACAAAGTTTTTCTCAATACTATAATACATCGTTGGTAATGACATCGAATTATAATTAAACACTAATATTTACACTTGGGATGCACTAATACCTTTCTTAACCAGACGCTACAAATCGAACGACGGATCAATAAATAAATTACACAGCAGTAGTTCAAAGTAAGACTAAAGTCTTGATCGATACGTAGGAAACAACTAAACTCAACAAGCTGACACGAGAAGATTACAAAACAAATCTGGAACCAGTCGTAATTATTCTGCTAAATGTCGCGACTTCTATAGAAAATAATCTCTTTTTGGTACCAATCTCACTTCACATGACTGCGGCGCTTCTTTACATAAAACATTTAAAGACGCATCGAAAACAAAAATCACAGTTTAACACAATTCGATACTCTATTTGTCAGAGCCTAGTGAGCCTACCATAAACTTCTCAACATAATATTTACGAGCACTTGATATGAGACGCACTCTTTACAATTCTCAACTAGTAACTATATTCAATAAATAAAGTTTACCACACATTATGGCCTCACAGTTCGTAACACTTAATACTAAACCACGTTGCTGCCTACCTAGAAGTTGGTCCTTCAAGGCAGGCAAGTTGGTCTTCAATATATGACGGAGACGGGCCGCCGTAGTTGATCGTCGTGTGGGCTGTGTTGGTTCGGCGTGGCGGGAGACACAGGCGAGGAAGGCGCTACTCCATACTGGTGGAATAGCGGGGACGAGAACGGCTTCGGGGGGCCCGTCGGGGTCGTGTACAGCGACGAGTAGAACGAGGACACGACCGCGGCAGCGGAGGACGACACCGTCGGCAACTTCTCCGCCGTCGGCGCCATCAGTTTCGAGAACTGCAGGTGATCCAACTGATGCGGGAAGTACGGTGACATTGCGGGGTACGATAACGAGTCCAGGTGTCCAACTCCCGGCGCCGGGCCGGCGAAATATGGCAGCGGGAAGCTAGGGAACCCTCCCGCACCCGGGCCTCCTCCGGACGTCGGGGGCTTGGGCTTCCTGCGCGGCCTGTACTTGTAGTCCGGGTGCTCCTTCATGTGCAGAGCACGAAGCCTCTTGGCCTCGTCAATGAACGGCCTCTTCTGCATTTCAGACAGCAGCTTCCACTCCGCGCCGAGCCTCTTAGAGATTTCCGAGTTGTGCATCTTCGGGTTGTCCTTGGCTATCTGGCGGCGCTGCAGTCTGGACCAGACCATGAACGCATTCATGGGCCTCTTGATATGGCCCTCAGACTGCGGCGAGGAGGCCGGCAGCGGCTGCGGCATGTTCGGGTACTCCGGCAGCATGCCCGGGTGCATGGAAAACGCGTACGGGTGGTGGCTCAATGTCGACATGATTACTTAAATCGTTAGTTTGTCGAAGATTTTAAAGCATTGATTGTAAGGTGATTTATGGCACAATGCGGTGAATAGCACAGACGAGCAGGTGAATGTCTCGCGTCGAAAGCGAGCGATAGACTGAAGGGATAGCCCGGTGCTCGCGTGGTTATCGGCGAGAGGGGGGCGCGGCCTGGGGCGGTGTGACCGCTGCCAATAGAGGGCCCGCGAGTACAGCCTGCGCCCCTCCTCGACACTTGCTTCCGTCCTTCTCACTCGTACCCGTTACATGTCTCCCCGTCCCGCTTGCCCCAACAACACCCTGCACCGTAGCTTGGAACAACCGTACAGCTGTTTGGATCTGTCGCGGGCTCGGCGTTCAATGCATCATATAACTAGTATAATAATAGGCTATTTTCGACATTTCTTTTTGAATGGAAATAATGAAAAATATGAAAAAACTGGCCCGAATCAGGTGGATTGAGTGCTTTCTTGGTTTTGTTTCCCCCACGATAAAGATTAATTGTAACAAATATTTATTTTTGATAGTTTTAAATTAAATCAGTATTGCTTGTGTTTTTTTGAGATATTACCTAGGTAGGTACCGAAACGTTTGATTTGCAGTTCAGTACACAATAGTTTAGTGTGCTTTAATCCCGAAATGATCATTTTGATGTTATGAACGAAAAGTTAAAAGATAAATTAAATTTATACAATTAACCTAACTTTATTATCTGCTTGTATAACCGAAGCGTAGTAACTCATAAAGAATAAAGTAGGGTACAGTGCCAGTGTGAGTACAAATTAGTTAACTATTAATTAATGTTATTATTGTAATTGTAAAAGATAAGTGCGAGTCCATACATTTGGTGAAGCAAGTGCGAGTAGCTCTGGTATGAACTCGCACTAATCACAAATCAATATGTAAATAGGGCTTTTGTACCTATTTTAAAAGTGTTGTAAGGGTTTTTAAGAGCTTGGCGTACAGCTCTACCTCGCTATTTATTTGTACTTTTGCTTCCCTCGACTTCATTTTATTACGTTTAAGAGTTAAATACTTACATTTAAAATCTATGTACGTAGTATATTGTTGTAATATTACCTATACTTCGCTACTAAATAGTTTTAAGTCAAATAAGGCAGAGGGGAATAATTAAAACAGTATCTCGAAAAATGAATTTTTTCTACTTATAGGTATAAAATATAGTCAACAACGCTTTATGTCATGAGTCTGTCACGAAAAGACGTCACTTCAATGGCAATTAAACTGACGTCTTTAGAGTCACTGTGTCCATTATAATAGACCATTAGGCACGGGTTTCACCACCAACTGTGACAGCCATAAAGTCTACTGATTGTCTTTGTCTGACTGCGAGTGGTTATGAACATCACATAAACATTATTTTATTTCATACATAAGGGACGTATAGGTGAGAATGTTACCTGTAATGTATGGCTACGTAGCCATTGACTAGGTATATAATGTATGTGTGTGTTTTATAGGTAACTCGACGCATGTACAGATTTCACCGGCTGGCTGGTGAGGACACCGTAGCCTATGGACACGATTTCCCAGGAGGCACGTTAAAGACCCTTTAATGATTTTCGAATTCTTTGTGTTCACAGCTAGAGATTTAGCACACAGCAGCAGAGAGAGACAGCGGAAGTTCTTCTTCAGTTCTGGGCCACCTTACTCACCAGGAACGCAATACCACAATTATATACGTACAGACCAGTAATGGTGTCATTATGGCTGCAGTGTTCTATAAAATGTGTGCGATGTGTGTACACTACAGACACGTGACATCTACACAAATGTAAAGAAAGAAATAAGAGTAAGCGGTCTGTTGCTCCTCGGGATATTGATCAGGTAAAAAAGTACGTAGGTACTACATTTCGATGCTAGTGCGGAAAGTATGTCATTACGTCACAAGTACCGAGATATCTTGCTTTGAAGAATGACATTTCCGCACGTGTATCGAATGACGTTTTTTAATACTGTTCCGTAAAAATAAGAAAGACAACAAGTAAGGAATTAGAAACTTTTATAGTATGAATTCTGTAACATCATTGTAATACAGTTAAAATGAAAAGTAAAAAGCACTAGTTCGCGAAAACCAACTTTCGACTCGCTAAACAGCTACGTAAAGTAGCACTTTAAGAGGAACTGTATTAAAAAGTATTTAAATAAGTAGCTGAATAAATTAAAAATATTATCTTTTTTTCGGTGACTGGGTGAACGAAAGCCGGTGACATTACGTAAGTTTAATTTTAATTGGTGTTTTTTTACTGACTGACAGTCAGTGTGACATGTTGCTGTATGTGTCACACCTTGCTCCTTATTCCATTCCACACCTTTAACGTGGACTGTACTTAACAATGCACAATTAAACTAACTTAACACCTAAGCCTACCTATTCATACGAATATTGTCGTTATTTGTATGAACATTTGTAGTCATAATAGCAATAATAATTTGTATGAAGCCATTTTATTGTCTTTTGTGCAAACTCCATCCCCTTAGCCTCCTATCGCCCCTACTGTCCACAACAGCACTGTGCCGCATTTACAAGCAAATATAAACTCTGTGCAAGAGCTCTAAAGTTTAATTTCACTTGCCTTGCAATACCAGACTATTTTAAGTTTTTAAGTCAGTCATTATAGTATAACTAGGTAATTAAATAATGAAACTTTTTAAAGAATACAATTACCCACATTTATAGCGGCAAGTGCTTCGTGTGCATTCGTTTATAGGTGTTTATCTAGATTTCATTAAGAAGAAGGACTAAGCCTATGAGTTATGAAATACTTAAACTGAGTCAGTCTAAAAGTAAGATAAAAGTTCCAGTGTGTGACACTGGCCAGTACTACACTAGAACAAAAGAAGTGAACAATACCTAGATAAAAACGTTTTTTAATCAGGGACACTTACCCTTACTTCGAAAATTCCTATTTATTAAAACATGTGTTTGTGCAATACAGCATAAGTGTGGTACTGTACTAAAATATTTATTTATTCAAGCAGTAAGTAATATTTCTAAACGTTACCCTTTTTAAACCGATTGAAGTAAATACATTACAGAATCTAGTCGCAAACCTTTAGACCACAATAATTATATCCAAACTTTCGCATTTATAATATTAGTAGGAATTACACGCATATTCTTAACCGCTTCACTGCAACTGTGAATAAATCGTATTTTATCTAATATTCAGTTGCTACGTATATAGACGGGACTACTAGCGCCATCTTTTAGTTGCACGAGGTACTAAATTACATGAGTTTTACTTGAATATTATTACTTCCTTGTGTAATGACACGTTTTTATGCGCTCCAGACACATTACTTTTAAGTGTTGACATTAGATACAATTGACAGTAGAAGGATAGAAATAGATTTTAAAACCAAGGATATACTTAATTAATTCGTTTGGTAAACAGTAATCAGTACTGTATACCTATTATCCATATTATTGACTGATAGTGTCGGCCGGTAGACCACGGTAGACAACAGGCGGACTTATCGCTACAGAGCCATCTCTTCCAGGAAATCTTTTTACATTATTTTATATTAGGTAAGTTAACCGAGTATCAATTTCATGTGTTGTGGCTGTGAAAAACAAAAGAAAGTGTCAGAGATCCTGAGTCACAACTCCCAACGAGGTATCTGCATTTGGTCCCAGCTAGCCAGAGAGTATCCTCGTATACTTTTTCGAGGTGCACGCGACCATTAGCTTCCTACTATAACACGAACCGAAAACAATTTCCCGTAGTTGTGCCTACCATAAATAACACATAATTGTTTAAATTAGGTACCTAGTTCGAAAAACGTTCAATACTCTACCTACAGTAACCACTCACAAAAGGTTTATTCTTAAAGATAATAATTACTTTTTATAATACGTCTTCGTGTCCCGTCATAAAACAGTTTTGCCATGAAACCCTCATAATCATGCTATAATACAGCAAAGTTGATTTTAAATCATAAAAAGACAATGGCCGCCTTGTGTTTCCTGCCGACAAAGACTGTCAGTTTCTATGTCATAAAGACCGTAAGACAATGGGAATTAGTAGATATTGTGTCGTTAAGTATTAGAAAGAAACATTTGTGGCAAGGACAATCATAAGCACGAACCGATATTAAATTTGTAGCGTAAAGGAAAACTTAATCAAAAATCCCCAAAGCAAAGAAATACAGGTCACGTGAAAGGCTTTTAGTATAGGTAAATAGGCTTAGGACGGGAGTTGGTCGCTCTAAAGATAACCTCCAGAAATGGGGAATCAGATCCGAGAAGAGCGATGCATTCTGCGAGTGTGTCACCCTAACTCACCCTAACTACGCAACACATGACGCAGTGCTCGCTGTGTCCGGCGACGTGCACCGCGGAAGACCTTTTAGAGGCTACATCCCGAGGGAGAGAGGTGGCTAAATAAAATTTAATTTAAATTATTCTCTCTTACACGAAAAAGAAGTAAAATGTATTATTTAGGGTGTGTAATATAGACAAGCGCTGCGTTCGGCGCGCGTACCGCGGGCTGGCTGGCGAGGATGATGAAACCCACGCCTGCACATAGACTCGTAAGCAACGCCGTATCACGTATCAGTTTGTGCGCCCGCGGCGTCAAGCGCCCCGCATGTTGTTTTGATCGCAAAATACTGCGTTTCAGTACCTAACTATGGGTATGTAAAAGTGCTGATAGGCTTAACCTTTTCACCGCCAAACACAGCCATTAACGTCAACGGAAAATCGTGGCATTCGTGTCCCCGACGAGCCAGAGCCATAAAATAGTAATAAATAATACCAAACCTTATAAGAGGGTTCTAGAAGTGGTTTTTGTTGGTGTTTAGACGGTCGTCATTTCACGTCGGTGGCGTCCGTGGCACGGCGAGTCACTTCGTCAGCGGTCAATAGGTTAAGCATTAGGTAATGTAACATTCTGACGAATGTTACATGTAATGCATGAATGTGCATGTCACCTACCTATTAATGTAACATTCTAACGAATGTTACATTAATAGGTGAATAAAAGCGTGTTAGCGAGCATTGTAGCGAAACGCCAGTAAATGCTTCGAGTGTTTTGTTAATGTTCCGCCGTGTCTCTCCGCCCACAACCCGTACAGCAGCCATACTGGAGCGATCATTAGTATGATCGTGAAAATGTTCGTAGCGATGTTTGGCTCTTTGCTTGGCTCTGTCCGTTGCTCAGTTCGACAAATTGAATAAAGGTGAATGCTCGATGTTCTTTTACATAATCATCAGCTATCAGCACCTTCAGTCCACACTATCATCAGCCTAATATATACGTCCCACTGCTGCATCCCTATTCTGTACCTTGTTTTAAGCTCACCTCAACGCTCACCCATAAACATATCTTGACACCGGGATGCGTAGTAACTAAGCGCAGGTAGAAGTCTAGTTTCGTGATGGGTGGCCGGCAGGGTGAGCCGCTGTAGCGCGTAGCGAATAACAGCCCAGAGGGGCTACCGCGAAACGAAAACGAACTTTCTCTGTATCTGCCTCTGTATCGCTCGAACTAGCAAGTGCGACAGAGACGGAGATACACAAACGAAGTTCGTTTTCATTTCGCGGTAGCCCCTCTGGGTACAGGCTTCCTCTTATGAATGAGAGGGAACGGGCAGTAGTCACCGGGCAAAGTTCATGCAAAGTTCGGATTAGGGACTGAGCATACATCTTTCATTTTCTTCTGAGATGCAGGTTTCGACACGATGTTTTCCTTCACGGAAAAGCTAACAGTAAATATCTAATGTTATTCCGTAGGTACATAAGTTCCGAAAAACTCATTGGCACGAGCCGGGGTTGGAACTCACGACCGCCGTTTGACAGCCGCATGCCTGAGGCTCTAGTATAAGTTTTACCGAAACAAAACTTTACGATCGCATTTGCGTTTTACCCTCAATTTGTATGGGATTTGACAGCTAAACGCGAACGCGGTCGTCACGTTTTGTTTCGGTAAAACTTATACTAGAGCCTCTGAACCTAGGCTACTGTAACTTAGTAGGTACACACGTAATTAATATTGGCAGATTAATTTATGCAATACATTTTTAAAAGTGTCAATTTTATCGTTTTAAGGTAATTTACTAATACCACATTTAAGCTCTGTCTAATTGTTGATACACAAATTCAATATAACATGAAATATTATTGATATTAGTCTATAATACAGTCAGAAAACACTGATAAAACCCCGAGCACACGTGTAACTCCCCTGCGACGCATACATAATGTAAATGTGGCAAATGAACATGCACCTAATTACTTATTCCGCACAACGGGGCCACCGCACAAATGAACATCGCACTAAGAGGATTTGATCGAGGTAAATATCAATATAGTTAAAGACCCAGCGATTCATTTTAAAATATGAAAATTGATCGTCGTAAAAATCTAATAATAAATATCGCATCCGCTCACCCACTTTCACGAGAATCGGTTTAGAAATGCGAGTTGTAGAGAAGAACAACTCGAACGCCGGACATACGAAATATTTTTTACGTCACACCTGGCCATAATGCGAGTTTTACTGCACGCTGCGCGTACGGAAAAACTCGCATTGTGGCCAGGTGAAGACGTAAAATTTTGTACTCAACACGGGTGGTAATTCGTAAAACCCCAGAGCGCATATTTATGGCCATCACCTTCGGTTCGGGCCACAAACACCTGCGATCTGAGGCATTCACGTATTCACCGCCCTAGTTACGTAATGTACTTACTATTGCCATGAAGAAAGTACCCCACACCACTATATTATGTGGTGTGGGGTATGTGGTGGTGTCATGTTCCAGTTGGTGAGGTCACCAGGGCTCATGAGGATGTTCCATATAGTAGTCCCTCACTAGTAGGCCTAGAAATTTTGTATGGAACGCGGTTGCGGCTCTTTTGGAGTCGCAAATAACATTCATAGGCTATGGTGTTCTTTTCTTCCATGGGACTTCGCATTTTTGTTTAAAAAAAGGTTAATGAAATTTAATCCTTGTATTCTATTTAAATTGTGGTAACGATTTCAATTACTGAAGTGTCTCAATTTTCTAAGCAAACAAGAAATATCAAGGATGTAAGTGATAAGCGCATCCTGCGTTTACATGAGCACATTTCATCAAAAACTATGGAATATCCAAACCCCACATCCTAATAAACTCCATCATACCTCTACGACCCAATACTGTCCTGCCATCTCTCTCCAATGCCTCAGGGTGGGAGGGAGCCAGTTAGCAAGCCTGGGAGGGCAGACAAAGCCACGGCAGCACATTGTCGCCTGCCTTAATGCCTATTCGCCCCATCTTCCTATTTTAATTTACTCAAATTTCCCATGACACTTCACCCGACATGCCATTATGGCTGTTTTTTTATCACCGCCCGGTTGGCACGAGTGTTAACCGACAGTTAATCTGGGGTTAAATAAACGAACCTTCAATTAAGCCGATTATAGTATGCGAGTATGGCCTAATGAGTAATTGTACATTTAAAAGCGACTGTATGGTGAAATTCAGGATTTAGAATGCTTATCCACAATTTTATATTTTTTATGAATGCAGGCCAATAACTATCACTATTGCTACGTAGGTATACCTACATTACAGATACATTTCAAAGACCAACATTAGATTTCGCATATTGCACAGGGGACTGATTTTTAACTTTCGAGCGCTCGACTCTTTCACTCGAAAACTAACAAAAATTATGAAATCCTATTTTGAAATAGCGGTAGAAAACTGAAGAACGAGTGGTATTGACCACTCGTATTCAATTGTATTGGTAGAAAGTAAGTGCCCGCTATTTTGACACTCCTCACATTGCTAATAATAATAATATTCCTTATTGCACCACAACATAAGAAAAACATGTTGCAAGAGTACTTTCAATAAATAAAGGTAACAAACGGCAGTCTTATCGCTTTAGAGTGATCTGTACAAGACAACCTTTGGGTAGCAGGAAATTTTCAAGATTGACGAGAGGGATGTAAGTTTATATTTTCGTTTAACAATATCCATCCCATAATAAGGACTAGTTTCAAATACTTTATGCGTGATCTATAAAAACCTCTACTTCTCTAGTCTAGTCTACCTTTGAAGTTACAGTACCCACAATATGTTTTGACACGTAGATCGTCCCGCATAGATTAGAAGCAATAATCCTGACGTTTTTCTTTTCAGCAATAAACAATAACTAAACACACTGGTTCTGGAGTGGCGACCACGTACCGGAAGACGCAGCGTGGGTAGGCCCCCGACAAGGTGGACTGATGACCTGGTAAAGGTTGCGGGAGTCCGCTGGATGCGGGTGGCGCGGGATCGGTCACTTTAGCACTCTTTGGGGGAGGCCTATGTCCAGCAGTGGACGTCTTTCGGCTGATATGATGATGATGATGATGATGAAACAGACTGGTTAATGAGCACATTAACAACAAACATGCTGAGCTGAGTCCATTGCGTGGCAAAGCAAAATGTGCTTTTTATTTTTTATTACGTATCTGTGTTGTTTTTATGACGCATAAAGATGATGTGATATTCTTTTATGCACTCTCAAACCTGACACGTACGGAGCCAGTGATGGCTCCGTACGTGTCAGGCACCCCGTGTCTGCAGTGAGGCAGAAGGCATCAAATGAGTGTGAATCTAAAAAAAAGTTTATAAAATGTATCAAACCGATATCTTGTTTTCGCGACACAATACAAAGCGCCATACTTATCTGCTGAGTTCATACTTATAACAATAATATATTTGGGGGCAATCTTACACAAATCGATCTAGTCCCAAACTAAGCAAAGCTTGTACTATAAGTACTCGACGATATAAATACTTAGTATAGATAAATACATATTTAAATACATAGAAAACATACATGAATCAGGAAGAAATAAGAGTATTCATTGCTCATCAAACAAATAAATGCCCTTACCTGGGACCTCCAGCATCAAAGGCAGGGTCACAACCGAGGTCGATCAATCCAGCAGATTAGCGTCACGTAGATCTAAATGACACTTTTAGTATGAAAAATGACAATTGAGTTGTATTAACGTACGATTGAAACGTTACGTTATCACCTTCGGCCGGACTTATGGATGCGTTTAACATTCAGTGGTAACTCGCCACGTTAAACCTCGTTCACGGTTCGTCCACCAGCCCTTCCTCACGTCCTCACACCGCAGGATCTATTATTTTTCACCAGAATGCCCCCGGTAATGGGCGCTGATGATAATGCACATGGTACCAGCCAGGGCAATCTGAATAATGTGCCCTTTGTCCTAATGGGGATTCATTATAGGATCGCATTTGCAAATTAGATGTACTTATAACTTGCACAACTTATGAGACGTAGCAGAGGGCAATTTACATGCAAGAATTACCATGCATTGCGGGGTTTGAAAGATCTATTGAACTCAGTATACCTCGGTTACCCGCACTGTAACGAAACTTGCGTGCAATTTCTTGCATCTGTAAATTGCGCTTATGACTGATTTATTTATTTAATCGTATGGGAGACATTATTGTTGCTTACTGGGAAAAAAATATTTTGTAAGTAGGTCAAACCGGCACTTATACAAGTCGAAATTCTACCAGCATTTCAGACAACGAAAACCACTGGTAAAAAGTGAGCCGAAACAAACTCAACAGTCAGTAATTTTTAACCTACTTAAAATAAGTAAACCTGAATAATGAATACAAAGAAATAAGAAACATATTTAGTTCTCTAGGCGTGATACAATATAATGCTTTGTGGGATATATCCATGTCATGACCTGTATGTCGTATCTATTGTTTCTATCGGACACGTACTTCAAAAGTTTAAGTCGATGAGACGGGGTTCTGCCTTTTCTCCGAGTTTGTTATGTCCGAATTTCACTTGCCAACCAACTTTTCGCCGATGATTCACTTTGACAACTAACTACTGCCAATTTTTTGTATGACAACGTTTCATTTGATAGAATTATTGTAAAGTCGATTATTATAATGACTTAAAAATTTTGGCATACCTATCATTTGGCAACTCTTTCAGTTGGACAAACAACTATTAACCGAATAACGTTTCGTCAGTGCAACAGTTCCCTTTTCTTATATTAGCCAACAGCTCTTTACTTCAAAGAACAAGACAGCATAACATAGTCAGACTTTTATTCAACGTGTATATAAGTTACAAGGATGTAAGGCGGGATGGGGGGCCGAGGCCACCATCAAGGGGGTTCGGAGGCGAAGCCCCCCGCGGTAAAAACAACAAATAATCGTAACAGTGGAATTATTTGTAGGTTAGGTTACATACATACATTCCACCGAGCAACAGTCCAAAAGTGATGATGTAAACACTTATCTGCAATGATGCGATTCACTCAGGTACCTTCACTGTCATAAAAACAAATGGGCGGTTGCGCTTACCCACTTTATAAATATGTTACGTAGTTACTAAATGAAATATTTGGTAAGCGTTATACTGCGAAATGTATATTAGTCAAACTGAACCATTCTGCTACTCGAAAGGTGGCAATCTGAAAAGTGACTTTATGAAAAAAAGGCCAAGCATTCCGTTGGTAACCGTGAGGTTGGGAAATCAAACTAAACCTTGTGATAAGTTGACACATGATCATTCGGCGAAATGACATTATGCAAAAAGTTGGTTGCGAAGTGATAATCGGCAATACAATCATACTCAAATTTAGGTTCGCGTCTTTCCTGTGGACACTATAAAAGTTAAGGGCTACGAAGCCTAATTTTGGTTTGGACTCTTAATCCGCATAAACAGCGTATCCTCTTCTATATTACTATTCGATAAAAACCTTATTTAATATGCACGTGAGCTCTTAATTATTGACCACAGGAGAGAGAAATTTCGTTTATATACTGGGTTGGCCCGAACGCACTGTATAAGCAAAATTCGTCTCTCCTGTGGTCAATAAATAAGAGCTCTCCTTCATATAAATCACGTTTTTATCGAATGGTCATACATAAGAGGAGACGCTGTTTATGCGGAAGACGCGAACCTAAACTTGAGTATGACCCATCAGGTATTAATATGTGAAACTTAGTTTCGTAATAACAAATTACCAAGTAGCGGTATTTATGAAAACTCCCATTTCCAGAGTCACGCGCCTTTCTACGAACTAAAATAATGAGTCGTTATTACAGAAACAAAAGCCTAAACAATGACAAAGCGCGGCCCGTGCCGACAAACACTCGTAATACCCGCACGAACAGCAACCGCAATAAAGATATTAAACTTACAAACAAAAATTAACGGTCTTTAATAAATTAAACAATTGACAAATCCCAATCCCTTTAAGGCAGGAACGTTCTAAATGCATCGCCGCATTCATCCGAATATCAACCTTGAGCCGATACAATTGTGTCTATATTTACCGTTTAACCTGTCGTCTGATGTTCTTTTGTTTTCAGTGTGTTGTTTACAATGCCTATTTATTTCAAATTCGGAACGGGCGAACCGTTGCAAAGTAATGACCATAAACTGACCATAAAGTTGGAGCTAGCACCCCGTTGGTTCCGGGTAGTGCGCGGTGGACAAAACGGGCCTATGTCGGGGTGTTTGTTGATTTCGCGGCGTGCTCCATGATTAGCGGTGGATACTTTCAAGCGGCGCCGTTAGTTGCGTCTTGCATATTGTTGTCTTTCATAAACACGAACGAATACGCACTTTTCCGAATATTTGTACTGATAATTGTCAAAGTATTCTCGTAGAATTCTTCTATTCAACTTGCACTCAAGTAACTTGGAGTAAGTAGCTTTGAAATGTCAAAATGAGTAAGACATCTTGAAATCGATAAGGGGCTGGCAACGTGCTTGTACTTTTTCTTGAATCGCTAGCGTCCATAGACTAGCTTTACCATTAGGCAGGATTGTACAGGGTGTAATATTAAAATGGGTCTGGTCTGTATGGGAAAAACTGAAAATTTAAGAGATACGGACATTTGCACACAGGCACGAGGCCGATTTAAGAAAAAAAAACTGGATTCCAAGATTTAAAAGAATCTCATATACAGGACGGGCGTCGAACCGAAATAATAAAATCAAAGATCCCTTGATTGCTGAAATTAATAGTGTTAGTTGTAAAGAACAACTGTTGCTTTGCATCCTTCATTGAATTCTGAAAAAGTATTTCCTGGAGTCCCCACTCGATTTCATTTAATAATGTGAAATTCTGTTCTAACTACCAGTAATATTGCCGATATATATCATTTTTTTTATACATAATTTCGTTAGAGTTCAAAAAAATAAGCGGAGCTTGTGAATGTTTCAACCCTTATATTACTTTGTGTGTGTATTGGCTACGATGCCTTTTAAGTAGGTACGGTTGAGATCATTTAACGAGGCTTTTATATAACTGTCATTGAAATTGGAATCTTCTACCCAGGACGCTAGAGTTGCTTTTAAATTGACTACTATGATGTAATTCGGCCAACTGAAATAATCTCAGGCACAGCTACACATCTATGCTACGAGTACGACTACGGCGTAGCACATCTCACGTAGCATAGTCTAGCGGTGAAAGGGAAAAGACGACTGCACGTCTATCATGGGACGGCCGCGACATACGCTCGATTTTTCTCGCACTATACCACTTGTTCTAAGTGTTCTAATAAGAGAGAGAGACGGATAGTGCGAGAAAAAGCGAGAGCTCGCGCCGTCGCGTGATAGCCGTGCTGTGGTAAATAATTGAGTATACGTGTACATGGAACCTTATCGACTTGCCACTGTAGCTGAGCGGTTAGGCACGCGACCTGTAGTTTTGAGGTCGTGGGTTCGAACACCGGCTCGTACCAATGGGTTTTTTTTTTCAAAACTTATGTACCCACCCTATGTGAAGGAAAACATCGTCAGGAAACCGGTCTAATCTCAATGGGGCCTAGCTTTCCCTAAATGTTTCGTAAAATGCCCATGCCAAATCTTGGAATTAGGGGCTAAAGCGGACCCCGGGTTCTTTTAAGGCACAAAATAGCACCTATTGACGAAGGTACTCGTAGTATATTAATGTTTCTATTTATTTTATAGTGCCTCCGTAAACACTTAGGTATACCTAACCGACCACAACGCTCTACTAAACCTAACCTAACCTAAACCAATTGCAGACGTGCCTTCCCGCACACATTTCCCTTCTCCAAATCCAAACCTTATTAGAACCTGACCGCGCCGCGCCTGACCGGCGCTATCCGGTCTGATCCGGATATAGTCACCGGCCCGGACCGGTGACCGCTTTTGCGAGATACGCGGTCGGATGTCCACTCGTGCAAATTCTGAAGCAACAAGAATTTAGATTTCGATGTTCCTAAATTTATATTAGGTTGCTGCATGTGGGGTGTGGAGCTCTAATTAGATTTAGAGTGGCTAAGATTATTCTAATGTGAATTTTCGTTCGCTTCCAGTTCAAAACGCAGGTAAGATTCGAGAAAATCGTAGGTATAAAGTGCTTTAAATTAAATAATCTTCCTAATATTCAATATTACAACTTATGTACGGAATATTTACTGTTAGCTTTTCGGTGAAGGAAAACATCGTGAGGAAACCGGTCTAATCCCGATAAGGTCTAGTTTCCCCTCTGGGTTGGAAGGTCAGATGGCAGTGGCTTTCGTAAATATTGTGCCTATGCCAAATCTTGAGATTAGGTGTCAAAGCGGACCCCGGGCTCCTTTAAGGCCATTACCGGGAATAAAGCTAGGAGGATGATGCCAAAGGTTCAATCCCGCAAAAACATTTGAAAGTATACCTGGATAAACGCGTATGTTCCTTTTTATCCCGAAAATCATTTTAAGGCAAGAAACAATACAGCAATGCAATGCAATGCAGGTCAAATCTAATTAATTATACGGGGTGGAAAGATCGAATTCCACATGGATGGGAAGGTAGTTACCTTAAATATTGTAAATAGCTCATTCTGTGTAAGGGAGACTTTCCTTTGTTTTAAAAAACAATGAATTCTGCATTTATGGATTTATGAAAAATCGCTTGCCTCAGTCGGGACTCGAACCGGTCAAATGTGACAAAAAATAACGTGCCGTATTTATTAATGCAGATTGACAGGGTTAGGTATTGATAAGGTTCATTTTCAAATACAATTAAAATAACGGAAGGCCATGAAAACTAACAATTACCTTTGAATTTTGTTTTCACCCGTCACGTGAAATGCACCGCAACTAAGATCGGTGATCGAATTCAAGGTCAAAAAGTATTCTCTGGAATGCAAGGAAAATAAAGATGTTTAAATGACATGACAACACTATGAGATACTAGATTACTTTAAAAATGAAATCTGCATCGTAAAATACGGCACGTTATTTTTTGTCACATTTGACCGGTTCGAGTCCCGACTGAGGCAAGCGATTTTTCATAAATCCATAAATGCAGAATTCATTGTTTTTTAAAACAAAGGAAAGTCTCCCTTACACAGAATGAGCTATTTACAATATTTAAGGTAGTTGCCATCCATGTGGCATTCGATCTATACACCCTGTATATTAAATAAGTGTTCGTCAGTCTCTGTTGTGTGTCAAATTGTTGTTGTGTAACCTAACCTAATAATTAAGTTGTAATTGTAACTAACACCTTTTACTTATATGGGTCGGTGAAGACCTGAAATAAAATATTTCATTCATTCATTCATTCAATACTCAATCATCAGGTCCGATCATCATAGTTGAACGGGCGAGTGAATCTAAATAGAGCTAGGAGTAATATCTTAAGCACCTGCTAATTTTGCCGTTTTATGGAGGCACAGAATATGAACACGTAAGTATATGCACACATGAAAAGGTATGAAGTTAATTTAACCCCACAAAATAATACTTTAACCGCGCATTTAGTTACATGTAGTTACTTTAATTACGGCGACTATAATTATATAGTCACCGTAATTAAAGAGCGTAAAAAATACAGCGCACAGTCTTAACGAATTCGTTCTTTAAATTCCGAATTCCAAAGGCACCGTATAAAAAGTTATCTACATCAAAGTCCTCCAGCGGCAGCCCTTAATGAGTATTTTGATGATAATCAAATAGCTGCATATTAGAGAGCAAGGCGCTACCCCGGAAGGGCTCAGGGCTGACAATGCCAGAGTCCGCCGCGGGCGTACACTAATTGTCTAAGTGCATAATGAACTTGTTTCTGACAACCCTAGAATCTACTTCGGAGGCGTCAGCGAACTTTGCACTGTGTGACGATTGTGGAAAGTTGAAATTGGGATGTTAATTTGTAGCTGACAACCCTCGCGTACGGGGATGTCTCGTCAGATAAAAAGCAACTTTACGGTAGCATGATACGGTATGATTTCGGTTGTAGAATGGCAACGTAGGATGTGATATTGAAAGATCTTGTCACCCTTCTTGGTGCATGTGCACACTTGCCTTGTTCGTAGGGTTAATTAGAAAGTTTGTCTTTCAAAAATGGCTGTCAAGTTCGTTTGAAGAGTGGCAACTTTTGCATCGTTATTTATTCTACGTGCGAAGAAAATGATTTAATTAACTAACTTGGTTGCGAGGTGTGAGCTTGGAAATGTATGATACATGTTTTTGAAGTCTGTGGAATAGATTTTTTTGCTAACGGTACATTTTTATTGTACATCGAAACACAGTCATTATGGACGACAACATCAACACGCGACGGCAGAGCTACGCATCGCGTCATACGAAAATTATACGTAAGAGAAATATGTGATTATTTATAAAGACTTAGATTGTTTAGAGTAAATAAAGAACCCAGTAGTTAGAATCCCCATAGTAATTATTTACATAAAACACCCTCTCATAGCATTCATTTGATATTGTAAACATTAAAGTAAAATCCCAGTACAAATTGTATTAGAAAGAGAGAGGAGATGTTGCCTATGCGCGAGCGCAGCGCAGACTGGCCGCCATGGAGGGGAGGGGTGTATCGCGCCAACATGACCGTAACGAGAGCCGCGGCCACCGAGCCTGAATTAGAATTTAGTACGGCGCATTTTCACTTTGTAATTAATATGTTTACGTTTATACCTTTACAACGGCTCATCGTATCAGAATGATTTACATATTGTTAGAAAGCTTATTAAAAGTTCTATTAAATGTTTAAACTTACAAATAAGTAAACTCAGTAGGTTCAGCGCAAATGATGAATAAGTGTTAAGAAAGGGACCGAATTACGGTTTGCCCGATTTCCATGTACGATTATTCAGATAAGAAAATATTTACGAACCCTACTGTACTTATAAGATCTCAAGCCATATTAGAACTTTGTAAATCAGCTTAGTCTTCCACCCATTTAAATGTATAACATCCCAATAACATCTTGCAATGTAAATTAGTCAAGTCAAAGTGGGCGTAACCTTTATTGTCTCACTCAGCACGTCTTGCTCACCCACTAGCAGGTATAAATAGCAGGTACGGCCCGGAGCAAATCAGTGTCAAACGGAGCCTCCTGGAAGTCACAACAAGAAGAAGAAGAAAACTACAAAGTAATAGGAAGTTAGGGACTTGAAATCAAGTCACTTAGGGCAGTGATAGGGCAGTTAGGGAAAAGTAAATAAAAGTCTATTTCTCGTTATTCCTTCTTTTATTTTGGTAACATCGATTACCCAAAGTGTCTGAGGACACGGGCGAAGCCCAAACACACCATTCGGGCGCCGAGTGGTAGTACGCGCTGTCCGTACACATAGGGGCGGAGCTCGTCCGTCGCCGACTTGTGTCACGGAGCGTGGTCGACGCACTGTCCGAGCACATAGGGGCGGAGTTCGTCCGTCGCCGACTTGTGTCTCGGCACTAGGTCATTCTTAGGTGACTGTGAGGGGCGAGCATTGCCGCGGCCGGTAGCGCGCGCGCTCACTCGCCCAGCCGACGCCGCTGAGAGCGGACGTCGCTCACAGTCGTTTTGGTCCTTCGAGCCGGATCCGCTGGATCCAGATTGTGTTTGACGTACCAAAGGGACGTCAGAAGTTTTCAGGGCACCAGGTTACGGGCCCATTATACCGCCCGGGAGGCGTACGCGCAGGTCAGAGCGCATCATAAGAGGATTATTCACCACGATGTCAGACACCAGGAGGAGATTGACACGATCAATGACGTCGGGTAATGAAGATGATGAAGAAAGGAAACAATTCCTGCAACAAGGAGCCGAAGCTGCACAAGAACGAGTGCGACGCAACTCTGCCGATAAGGCAAAGAAACGGTTCGCTGAACCGTCCACCAGCGACACGCTAGCTAAGCGTGTCCATCAGGCCGGCCCAGGAGAGGGGCCCGCAAAAGCAACGTCCGATGCCGTCGAGACGTCAACACCGGTAGTAGACACCCCGGTACTTTTAGGTAATAATGACACTGCCCAAACATCCAAGAAAGCAGCACCTACCCGTCTGTTAGATATGGGCGTACCAAAGTCTCCATCCATGGACACCACTGTATTATGGCGGCATGAATTAGAAAAACGGCTACGCAAGCCACCGGTAAACATACCTCTGGACACTCACTTAGGACGAGTGATACGGATACCCCCCGCCGCGGAGGAACAAGCTAACAAAACAGGCACCGAAAAGGAAGTTACGTTTGCTGAAACGTTGACGCCCCATAGACCCGCGTCCATACGATCAACTGAAAGCCGCCTAACGGAAATCCGTCAGCAAGAATTAGAGTTAGAAGAAAGTGAGCAGTTAGCCGCCTTAACGGAAGAGGAATTAAAACAACAAGCGGAAGACGAACAGAAACAAATAAAAATGGAATCCGAACGACGGCTGCGACAGAAATTATTTGATATACGAAGGAAGCTCATTAAACAGCGTGCTATGGTAAAGAGGACCCGAGAGGAGTCCGAATGTTCTATTAGGGACGAACGATCTAGCGGTGGCACCGTAGCAAGATGGATCGACGAAAGTAAGGAGAAAGCACGCGAACCTACAGTGGCGCAGCCTGACGAAAGATACAGAGATCGCTCACCGCCACAAGCATACGAGGCACGAAGAGAATGGCAACATCAAGAGCCACAAACGCCGCATACAAAATGCACAAATGAAACCTCACCTGAAGTAATGGTGCAATTATTCGAGCGCATGCAGATGGCAGCTAGGCCATCACCCAAGGAAGTATATGAGTTACCTCCATTTTACGGAGACATCTCAGAGTGGCGGAGCTTTATAAATACCTACGAAGAATCGAACCGAAGATACAAGTTTAGTGAATATGAAAATGTAGCCCGATTGCGCGCAGCAATACGAGGAGAAGCTAAGACATGCGTGCAGCACATATTATCAACGGCAACCAGGCCGGAATTAATAATCAAGGTATTAGCCAAGCAGTATGGAAGGAGTGACTTTCTGGTGGACAAAGCATTAGAAGATTTGAAAAGGATGCCTCCCGTGGGTGAGAGCACCCATGATCTTAACCAGTTCGCAATAAAAATCGTGAACATCGTAAGTACGCTAATAGATTTAAATCAGCGATACTACGCTGATAATCCCATGATAATACGGGAGATTACGGACCGACTGAGTCCACATTTACGTAGTAGATGGTGCGAATACGCTCGCCAATATGCACGCACAGGAAAAGCAGAAATACAGCAGATAGCAGATTTTCTTATGGAAGAATCGGACTTACAAATGTCCTTCACACATGCTCGAGCACCGGTTCGACGTTATCCCAACCAAGTAAACCGGGAACTCCCTCCGCGAACGCCGAATCAAGGAAACAGGGCACGAGGACCTCTGCGCCCTCAGGGTCGAGTCACCCAGCCATATTTTAATAAACCGGTCTACCCACAATACTCGCGCGTTACTTACGCCACTCAAGATACGAATAGACCAAATGTAACCTGTTTGTACTGCGGAGGAAGGCATTTAACCTCAGAATGCTTGAAACTTAAAGCGCGGCACGTCGGAGCCCGATGGGACTGGGCGCGAGATAACAGAGTCTGTTTTAGATGTTTAAACGCCAGACACGAAAGCACGATGTGCAAAAAGAAAACATGTGGGATATTAGGATGTAAATACTTGCATCACAAATTGTTGCATGGAGCGATGAGACAATACGAAGAACCCCCACAAGCCCCACAAACTATGGAGGCGACAACAGCCACCACAGCTTACGAGCACCAACCAGCAAGGATCTCCGAGCAGGCGGAGCCTCCTGCTGAAATAAATGATATCGAAGAAAATACATACGCATCCTCGTCAAGTACAACGCAAGTACTTTTAAAAGTGATCCCGGTAACACTAACCGGACCTAAGGGAGAAGTAAACGTATACGCGCTTCTGGACGAAGCATCAACAATCAGCATGATTGAAGAAGAGATCGCCGATCAAATAGGGGCAACAGGTCCCGAAGAAAAGATGCGAGTAAGAGGAATAGGCGCCATTTGCCACGAATCTAATAGTAAGACGGTCAACATTTCAATACGGGCCCCCGACGGGGGCAATAATCACCCTATAAAGTTGCGAACAGTACCCGCGCTGAAGATAAAAGGTCAAAGGGTGAGCAAAGAACTGCTCGACAAATATGAGCACCTGAGAGACGCACATGGAGCATGCTTCGAGTTGGGAGTACCTCAGTTATTAATCGGAGCCGATCATTGGCAGTTGATGATCCCAGAGGAGATAAGAATCGGCCCCAAGGAAGCCCCCGTAGCAGTTAAATGCGCTATCGGCTGGGCTATATATGGTTCTGTGCCTAAGAATCTAAGCACCATCGAGCACTCCACATACCATGTGCAAAGCGAAGCGGACATAGAATTGCACGAGCTAGTAAAACGTCACTTCGCAGTAGACTCATTGGGAGTGAGTCTAAAGGATAACGTCAAACCTCTGGAAGAGAGGGCTACGAAAATATTCGACACGACCGTCAAGAAAAAGAGAGGCCAATTCGAAGTCGGACAGTTATGGAAAGAAGATACGCCACGATTACCATCAAGTTATAATATGGCGTTTACACGTTTACGCAACCTCGAAAACAAAATGGATCGTAATAAAGAATTCGCCGAAGAATACTGTAAACAAATAGAAAATTTGCTAGAAAAGGGGTACGCACACCGATTACCGGGAGTACCGAATAGCCCGTTGAATTATTTCTTACCGCATTTCGCTACATATAATAAAAATAAGAAGAAATATCGACAAGTCTTTGATGCAGCAGCAAAAAACGGAGGATTATGTTTGAATGATTTCGTCCTGGATGGACCCGACTTATTGCAATCATTGCTAGGAATATTACTTAGATTTCGCGAAGGACCCTTCGCAGTATGTGCTGACATCCAAGAGATGTTCATGCAAGTCAGGATTCGTGATGAAGATATGCCATCACAACTATTTTTATGGCGAGGAGCCCGACGAGAGGGCAAACCTGATGTATATGTGATGAATAGAGTGTGTTTTGGGATAGCCAGCTCGCCATGCCTGGCACAAATGACAAAAAATCACAACGCTACGATGAATGCAGTTAAGTACCCAGCCGCCGTGAAAGAAATTCACGATAATCACTATATGGATGACTTCGTATCCAGTTTTCATACAGAAGAGGAAATGATAAGTACGGCAAAACAAGTAAAGATGTCTCACGCAGAGGGCGGTTTGAACTTACGCGGCTGGGCAACCAATAGCGCCAAATTGCTTAAGGCTACGCCAGTCGAAGATAGAGCCATCGAGCCTACAAGCCTGGGCGATAAAGAGCAAAAAGTACTCGGGCTAACATGGGACCGTGTCACAGACACCCTAGGTTTTAATACCAAATTACTCCGAGTCTCAGAAGAGGTAAAACAAAGTAAACGCGCACCTTCGAAAAGAGAATTATTATCTACGGTAATGTCAATTTATGACCCTATGGGATTAATCGCGCAATATGTAGTAACCGCTAAAATTATCATGCAATCTATATGGAAAACAGTGGACTGGGACAAGCCCCTTCCAGCTGAAGCAACGAAGCAATTTCAACAATGGTTGAACGCATTGAAATATGTGGGAACCCTTCGAATTCCAAGAAAACACCCAGCACTCAATGGCACAACAATAATCGAATTACACATGTTTGTAGACGCTTCAGAACAAGCATACGCCGCCATAGGATATTGGAGGTTTAAAAATAACGGGCAGACAACAGTTAGTCTGGCGGCAGCCAAGTCGCGAGTAACGCCACTAAGGGCGGTAAGCGTCCCACGCATGGAGTTAAACGCAGCAGTAATGGGGACTCGACTCGCGCAAACGTTAAAAAAAGAACACCGTTATAAAATAAATAAAATTACATTCTGGACAGATTCCAGAACAGTATTATCGTGGATAAGAGATGACGCGCATCGATACTCACCTTTTGTATCACATCGGCTATCAGAAATAGCAGAGAAAACAGAACGTCAGTCGTGGAGATGGCTGGAGACTAAATTAAATCCAGCTGACGACGCCACTAGATCCAAACCGGATCAAAGAATAAACATAGAAGATAGATGGTATTCCTGAAATTAAGCGAAGAACACTGGCCAAAAATAATAGAAAAATTGGACGTCGAACCCAGTGAACTCAGGAAAATACACACCGTCTGTGTAACCGTCAAATGCGAGCCGTCAGCAGTGTTACCAAACATAGAACGCTTCAGTAAATACGAGAAGTTGATACGAGCCACCGCATATGTGTTATTATTCATAGAAAAATTAAAGAAGAAACAGAAAACAATTGAACTAGAACTCCGCCATATAAAGGCAGCAGAAAATATGTTGATCCAACACAGTCAACGGAACAGTTTTCCGAATGAGCTACGCGCTTTGAATAAAAAGGAGGAAATAAACCGAAACTCAAGATTGTACACACTAGCTCCTGAATTAGACGCCGACGGCGTTATAAAAATGAAGACACGTCTAAATCAAGCACCTGTCCGCTACATAGCGGACAAACCCATCATATTAGACGGAAAAGATACGTTCGTAAAACTATTAATTTCAAACGCCCACAGAAAAGGGGCACACGTAAACAACGAGGCCATTGTTAATGCCCTCCGGCAATCCTACTGGATTCTGCACCTCCGACCAAGCGTAAAGGCGATCGCACACGCATGTGGATTATGTAAATTACGTCGAGCCAGGCCACATGCACAACCCTTTGGGGACTTGCCTTCAGAAAGATTAGAAGCCTATCAGCGAGGGTTCACTTACTCCGCTCAAGATTACTTCGGACCATGTTGGGTCACCGTCGGAAGACGACGCGAAAAGCGCTGGGTAGCGCTATATACATGTCTAGCAACGCGCGCTGTGCATCTAGAAGTAGTGCACAGCCTATCCACAGACAGTGCAATAAACGCCCTGCGGCGATTTGCTGCCCGCCGCGGATGGCCACGAGTAATGTGGAGCGACAATCAAACTTCATTCCGCGCCGCCGCATTGGAGCTCAAGGCCGCTCACAACGAATGGATGCCGGCCTTGCGAGACTACGGACTACGGCAACGAATGGAATGGAAGTTTATTCCTCCCGGCAACCCGTCAGCCGGAGGAGCCTGGGAGCGCATGGTTAAAACAGTTAAAAACGCGCTCACCTACACACTACATGAAAGGGCACCGTCTCAGGAAGCCTTTGAAACCTTGCTCGCCGAGATAGAAAATATAATCAATTCTAGGCCATTGACTCATGTTTCTGTCAATCCCAACGACGAACATGCGCTAACGCCTAACCACTTTCTTTTACTTAGTGCACCCGATCAACCATTGATCGGTCTCTGCGATATTGATGATAGACGACGCTGGCGACAAGTGCAAGCCCTAGCCAACCACTTCTGGCAAAGATGGTGTAAAGAATACTTCCCTCTCCTTGCACCCAAGAGGTCGTCAAACGATGGAGGGAGACAGATTGAAGTCGGCGACTGCGTGATTATCGCCGACCCAGCCAACCCCCGCAACGTGTGGCCAAAAGGATTGGTCATGAAAGTCAACCCGGGACCTGATGGGAAAGCCAGGTCCGCCGACGTGAAGACAAAGCATGGGATCTTCCGCCGACCTACATCACGATTAGTAGTGTTAGAATCAGTGAAAGAAAAGTCAATCAGTGAAAGTGCCTAAGTGTTAACACCGTTGCAACCAATAGTGCGAGGCTTCGCCTCACACTAAAGGGGGAGAATTATGGACGACAACATCAACACGCGACGGCAGAGCTACGCATCGCGTCATACGAAAATTATACGTAAGAGAAATATGTGATTATTTATAAAGACTTAGATTGTTTAGAGTAAATAAAGAACCCAGTAGTTAGAATCCCCATAGTAATTATTTACATAAAACACCCTCTCATAGCATTCATTTGATATTGTAAACATTAAAGTAAAATCCCAGTACAAATTGTATTAGAAAGAGAGAGGAGATGTTGCCTATGCGCGAGCGCAGCGCAGACTGGCCGCCATGGAGGGGAGGGGTGTATCGCGCCAACATGACCGTAACGAGAGCCGCGGCCACCGAGCCTGAATTAGAATTTAGTACGGCGCATTTTCACTTTGTAATTAATATGTTTACGTTTATACCTTTACAACGGCTCATCGTATCAGAATGATTTAAATATTGTTAGAAAGCTTATTAAAAGTTCTATTAAATGTTTAAACTTACAAATAAGTAAACTCAGTAGGTTCAGCGCAAATGATGAATAAGTGTTAAGAAAGGGACCGAATTACGGTTTGCCCGATTTCCATGTACGATTATTCAGATAAGAAAATATTTACGAACCCTACTGTACTTATAAGATCTCAAGCCATATTAGAACTTTGTAAATCAGCTTAGTCTTCCACCCATTTAAATGTATAACATCCCAATAACATCTTGCAATGTAAATTAGTCAAGTCAAAGTGGGCGTAACCTTTATTGTCTCACTCAGCACGTCTTGCTCACCCACTAGCAGGTATAAATAGCAGGTACGGCCCGGAGCAAATCAGTCACATTCCGGTTACGGCAGCGGTCGAGTGAGGTCGTGCTTTAGCGGTGCGCTCTTGCCCTATTGTTGTTTTAACCCGAATATCCTCTCCGACTACCTGCTCACTCTTATCGCTCCCCCGCGCGGTGATTATCGCAATTACCACGTGGAAGCATCGGGTGTGTTAGTTAAGACTTTCACAAGTCTCCAGTCGACCCGCGTGTCCCTGCCCCTCTGGAAATCCACGCTCGTAGTGGTCGCAGTCTTTCGGGGCTGTGGGCTAGACACGTCAGTGACTACCCGTTAGTTAAGACTTTCTCAAGTCAGACCCGGGTCTCTGTCCCTTAGAAAGACCACGCTCGCAGTGGCTACACAGTGACGGATCCTAACGGTGCCAACTAAGTCACAGTGTGGGGTGGATACCACCACGAAGCCCAGTAATTCGTACAGTCCGACTCTTCCCTTCGTGTTAGGACACATAGCTGACACTGACACGGCGGACAAGTGGACAAGACTCGACACCGACATCAGGATAGCATTTCGGTTCATATTAGGCGTAGGAAAAGCTTAGCGGCGACCGACCAACCAAGTAGGATGGAGCTGCAAGAAAGGATCACGAGGATGGAGGAAGTCATGCGGGCTATGCAGGCCGAAATCGATCGCCTCGCTGCTGAGAACCGACAGCTCAAGCTGGCTCTCAGCGGCGAGGTCTTTGACTCTGCCCAGGCGGCTCCCATACAACCTCCCCCCCCGACAAGTCTCGACTTGCAACTCCAGGCCCGTCCGGCCACTCCGACGGCCACTCTGGCCGCCCAAGCCCCTAAGGCCACCATGGGACCGCCGCCGCCACCGCCGTCGGCGGCAGCAGCGACCCCTTCGCCCCCTACCCAGGCCCCTAAGGCCAAAACGCCCAGTAAGGGCAAAAGTAAACTCGCCAAGGCAGCCGCGTCTGCCCCAGCCAGCCCTCCGGCCCTTCAGGCCCCCCCCGAAGCGGATTTAAGCGTGAGACAATCGCGTTCTCGCTCCCTCCAGAGGCGACCCTCCATGCGAGAGGAACGCACTGTCCCACGCTCCAGCTCTCCCCCCCACCCCCTCCTTCGGTGTCTCTCCACGACCAGACTGACCGACGAACAGACTCGCGACCTCCTCTACTCGAACGAGGAAATGACCATGGACACGACAGTCTGGACCACAGTAGGCAGCAGCCGCAAGGGCAAACGTGCGCTGCCGAAGTCTCCTAGGGCCGATTCGCCGGCGAAGAAAGCCCTTCGGACTCCCGCCGTCCAGGCGCCCTCTGCGCAGGCCCCTCAGGCCAGTAGTGCCATTCTGGCAGCGGACGGCGGGTCTTCGGCCCCCAGCAAGCCAACTCCGGTAGGCAACCCGGACAAGCCGGATTCATGTGTCCTGATCGACACACATAGATACCACACTGCCATGGCCATAGCCAGTCAGCGTGGCATCCGGGTGGTCGGTTCGGAGATTTTGAAACCGCCCTTGGAAGGGATGCGCATCACGGTCCAGGGACCCGAGGACTACCGTGCTCTGACCCGTCTCTTCGACGAGCTGTCGATGGCCTACAACCGGAGGCTGACCGTCGAGGAGAAAGGCTACAGGGCCGTCCTCCGGGGAATCCACAAGGATATCCCGGAGGACGAGGTAGCCGCGGACCTCAAACGCAAGGGGATCGCCGTCAGGGAGGTTCATCGCCTCTACAATAAGCAAGTAGGGAAGTACGATATCGTACTAATAGTCACCGACCCGAACCAGCGCAAAGCCGTCCACTCCCTTAAAGAGGTCCTTAAAATGGCGGTGAGAGTGGAGACTCCCAAAAAGAGGACCCACCTCTCACAGTGCCACAACTGCCAGCGGTTTGGCCACGGCGCCCGTGGCTGCCACTCTCCCCCCCGTTGCGTCAAGTGCGCTGGGGATCACGCGACTCGCGATTGCGAGCGCCCAAAAGGCTGCAAGGACCCGAACGGCATACGGTGCTGCAACTGTTTGGGTCGCAAGCTCCCCCATGGGCATACTGCCAATTATGGGGGATGCCCTTGCCGCCCAAAGAGTCGCGACACCGGGGCAAAGTCGAAGTCCTCGCCTCCCTCTGGGCGCAAGCAAAGCGCGGGCCGGGGTGCTCCCCATAGCACTCCGCAAAACTTCCCCGCCCTTCCGGCCGTAGGGTTAGGAGCCCCTAGGAACCCGCCGCCTTCAGCGGCCGTAGGTCCCCGCCCGGTGCCTTCTGCACCCCAATCCCAGGCGGGCCCCTCTGTATGGGGACCCGCCGCCAGTCAAGCGGGCCGGCCCGCTATGGACCCACTCTATGCGTTTATGCAGTTAGTACAGGTACTCCCACCGGAGGTGGCGAGCGGCCTGTCTACCCACATATTCGCATCAGCTACTCGCTATCTCGCCGCACCAAGCGGCAGCCAGGTTAACGGTGCCTATTAGTATGGATAGTACATCCCAGAAGCTTAAACCTGCTTCGATTACCATTGGCATTTATAATGCCAATGGTCTAAGGGGTATGAAGGACCAGGTGATGAACTTCCTTCGCGATCACTCAGTAGATTTACTTCTGGTCCAAGAGACCTTTTATCGTCCCGGCATTAGAGCCTTTCGCGTCCCTGGATACGTTCAGATTAGAGATGATAGGCAAGATGGTAGGCCATTCGGGGGCACGCTCATTTTCTACAAACGTAACTTACATTGCATAAGTCTCAATCCACCGCCCCTGACTAATATGGAAGTGTCGGTCTGTCGCATCTCGATGGAGGGGCACCCCCCGATATCGATTGCGTCAACCTACCTTTCACCTCAACGAGACTTACTTCTGACTGACCTCAACTCTTTAGCCTCCCTAGGTCCTTCGGTCATCGTGGCCGGGGACCTAAATAGTAAGCATATCAGCTGGGGATGCGTAGCATCCAATCCCAACGGCAATCGGCTTCATCACCTTTTGATCGATAGCCTCCCTTTCGATCTCCTCGCTCCCTTAGAGCCGACTCACTTCCCTCATAACGTAGACCACCGACCTGACATACTCGACATAGCTCTACTAAAGAACGTAGCGTTAACTCTGCGTTCTATAGAAGTGCTACACGAACTAGACTCGGATCATAGGCCAGTCCTCTTGAGACTAGGCCCTCACCCCAATAGTACTCCTCGAACCAGGACACTCGTGGACTGGGACAAGGTACAATCAGGTCTCCTACAGACGGACTCCCCCCTGCTTAGAGATATCCCAGACAATATAACTACAACCGAACAGACAGACCAAGCGATCGATTCTTTCACCAACTACCTCAACGCTGTTCGAAGCGAAGCCTCAAGGGAGGTGTCGGCGGAGGACATCCAAAACCGACCTCTACCTACGGAACTGAGAGAGTTGGTGACAAGGAAAAATCGCGCCATACGTACCTATTCAAATCACCCTTCTGCCGAAAATCGGCAAATCCTGAGGGACTTGTCTAACGAGTCCAAACAGAGAATTGCCGAATTTCGGGAGAACTCGTTCAGGGATCTGATGGGGGAGATAACGCCTAGTCACCTGGCTTACTGGAAACTAGCGAGATCTCTCAAATCCGATGCCTGTTGGACCATCCCTCCCTTGGATCGACCGGATCACTCAACCCCCGCGTTCGAGGACAGTGAGAAAGCCGAATGCCTTGCGAGTAGTTTAGAGTCCCAATGTTCGCCCAACCTCCTCAACACCGACGAAGCCCACATTAGTAGGGTCGATTCCGAGGTGGACAGGAGATCGCGTCTCCCCGTAACTTCACCCATTTTACCGGTGTCGGTTAAGGAAGTCAGTGACCTTGTCAGGCGTCTCCGTATTAGGAAGGCTCCGGGTGCGGATGGTCTATCCAATCGCATCCTGAAACTTCTCCCCGAAACCCTCCTCCTCCTTTTGGTCGGCATCTTCAATGCCGCACTGACCAATGCTCACTTTCCAGCCGCGTGGAAATGTGCAACGGTCATAGGGATAGCGAAGCCCGGCAAACCCCGGACCTCGCCTGCCTCTTATAGGCCGATCAGCTTACTTAGCTCCCTTGGAAAGCTATATGAGCGGATCCTTCTCACGAGAATTCTCAGATTTACGGCTGAGAATAACCTCCTCATCGATGAGCAGTTCGGTTTTAGATCCGGACACTCATGCGTCCAACAGGTGCACCGCGTCACGGAGCACGTGTTGGATGGTTTCTCTCGATTCCAGGGGCTCAAGACCGGTGCGATCTTTCTCGACGTAGCGAAAGCCTTCGACAAGGTCTGGCATAACGGGCTTGTATACAAGTTATACCAGCTCGGAATGCCGGACAGACTCGTACTCACAATACGAGATTTTCTCAGTGACCGAAGCTTTCGATACCGACTGGAGGGAACGTATTCGGACCCACACCCCATCCGGGCCGGAGTCCCGCAAGGCTCCGTGCTCTCTCCCACTCTCTACTCGTTATTCACAAACGACATTCCCAGGCACCCTAAGGTGCAACTGGGGTTGTTTGCGGATGACACCGCGCTCTTTACGACTCATTGTAAGTACGCTACTATCCGGCGATACCTCCAAGAGGCAATCTCCGACCTAGGTCGTTGGTTTAATCTTTGGCGTATCGAAGTCAACCCGGAGAAAAGCACTGCAATAGTCTTTCATCCGTCGGACTGCATTAGTACAGAAAGGCGGGTGGCTCCGATCCAGATGTTTGACCGACCCATCCCCTGGGTCAACGAGGCCAAATATCTTGGAGTGACCCTCGACAGGAGACTGACTTTCCGTAGCCACATCCGTAGGGTACGCAACCGCGCGTTGTTCGTGCTAGGAAGGCTAGGGCCGATGATCAACAAGTTTAGTAAAATGTCACTTAGGAATAAGCTGACACTCTACAAGACTTGTATGTATGTATGTAAGCACTTTATTGTACACAATAACAGGTTAAGGAATATACATGTCACACAATAGATCAAAGTACAAAGGCGAACTTATCCCTATAAGGGATCTCTTCCAGCTAACCTTTGAGCAATTGAGAGGAAGGTAGGTAGAACGAGATAGGCAAACTTATACCGTGTACAAAAACAGAGAAAATAAAGCAAATCCTAATTAGTATTAATTCTAGACAAATAAAAACATGCCAATACATATATAAATATACAATATAAAATATAATACACACTAACATATGTTACATATATATCGCAAATATACAATAAATAAATAAATACTATATTCAACCAATTCACAAGTCATTGGAAAGCCACAACTTCTTCAAATTCATCTTAAGTGACGCAACAGACTGCGACTGTCTCAGCGACAAAGGCAACTCATTCCACAATTTAACAGCGCGCGCAGTAAAAGATCTGGAGTATGTTCGCGTCTTTCTAGACGGTACAGCAAGAGTAAGGTTAGTACTCGACCGCAAGCGGTGGCCACTGCCGTCTGCCATATAACTAAACCGCTCAGAAAGGTAAGGAGGGGAAGTAGGGCTGAACAGTGTATTGAAAAGTAATGACAGGATATGCACATCCCTGCGCCGGCGAATCGGTAACCATCGAAGCTTAGAGCGGAATTCAGAGATATGATCATACTTGCGTAGACCAAATACATATCTGATACATACATTTTGTAGACGCTCCAGCTTATCAAGTAGCTCCTCGTTGAGGTCCAGAAACGCAATATCGCCATAGTCCAGAAGAGGAAGCAAAAGAGATTGAGTAAGGGTCAACTTGGTACGAAGAGGAAGGAAATTCTGGAGACGTCTTATGGAGTGAAGGGATCTAAAGATCCTCTGACTCACCTCAGCTATATGGGGTGACCAAGAAAGCGTCTGGTCCATGGTGATACCCAAATTCCTGACAGTAGAGGAAAGAGGAATAGAAATTCCATCAAAAATAATGTCAGGCACCACCACCTTTGAGAGCTTATCTACATAGTAAGGACTACCAATAACAATCGCTTGCGATTTCTTCGCATTAATTTGTAAACCATACTTACACGCCCAGCAGCGTATAGATTCTAGGTTTCGATTGACTTCCGAAATTAATGCGGAGACATCATCCACAGTAGCCGCTGCATAAATCTGTAGGTCATCTGCGTAAAGGTGATATGATGTAGTTAGGGATTCGGTGATACTATTTATAAAAACAGAGAACAATAATGGAGAAAGCACCCCGCCCTGTGGAACGCCAGCGGAGAGTTCGCACCACTCGGACATCTTGTCATCGAACGTAACGCGCTGGCGCCTGCCAAAGAGGTAGCTGCGAAACCAGGATAAGGGAGTTTCATAAATGTTAAGAGAGCGGAGAATACCTAGCAGAATATCAAAATCTACCGTATTAAAAGCACTGCTAAAATCAAGAAGAACAAGGACAGTGAGCTTTTTGGACTCGATATTGAGACGAATGTCATCGGTGACGTTAACTAAAGCGGTGACCGTGCTATGCCCGGGGCGGAATCCGGATTGGAAAGGATTAAACAAAGAATTTCTGTTAAGATGAGAAAGGAGACGACGATTAACATAATGTTCAATGATCTTTGACAAAACTGGGAGAATAGAAATAGGGCGGTATTGAGTGAAAGATACAGCATTAGGGATTTTGGGGAGAGGAATTACGTGAGCATACTTCCACGATGCCGGAAAGGTTCCAGTGGACAAGGAGAAATTTATAATATCCGAAAGGGTAGGAACAATAAAATCCGCCACGAGCATAAGCATATCCACACTGAGGCCATCGTCACCGATTGCCTTCGTCTTAATAGATTTGAGAAGGGCAAGCGTCTCCTGCGGTGAAATCAAACCAAATTCAAAGGGAGATAGGTCGGGGTGTGTAATATTGGCAAGAAGTGAAAGAGTGGATTGCTTAATGGATGGGTCAAGAGTAACCGGCGACGTGCTGAAATGTTTGTTAATAGCGTCAATGTCAAGAGTATTGGAAGAACATTGCTGAGTTTTGCCGACCCCAAGAGACTTTAAAAATTTCCACAACTTAGAAGGGGGACACTCCTCTATTGATTTGTGGATATGGAGGCGTTTTGCTTCCCTACAGACTTTGTTGCAGCAGTTACGTATGGAAATATACCTCTGGCGATTTTCGTCCGAAGGAACCAGCCGGAACTTAATACGAGCTCGATCGCGCTTGGCCATGTACTGTTTGATCTCCGGCGTGAGCCACGGTGCAGGAAAGTGTTTAACTCGCGTTGGTTTCAAAGGAGCATGCTTATCAAAAATCGCAAGCAATATGGCATTGAAAGCCCCTACTTTCATGTTAACATCGTCATGACGACCTACACTGCTCCAATCAGCATGTGAAACATCATCCCAGAGCGCTTCCAGATTTACATCGCGGAGATTTCTACGCATGATTATCTTCTGTCTCTTCTTCGGGGGACGAATGTTAAAAGAGGCGTAAATTAAATCATGATTGGAGAAACCTGCAGCATTGAATTGCCCGTGGAGGGATACCAGATTTGGAGAAGTAGTAAGAATGAGATCTAAAAGAGAAGGAGGGCCGTTATGAGGAAAATGCGTAGCATCAAGTGGCAACACGCTTAGATTTATAGAAGTTGCAAGAGAACGGAGCTTAGCGGAGCGATGGTCATTTTTAAGGAGACAGGTGTTAAAGTCACCCATAATAATGCTGTGATCAAACTGAGGGCTAATATTGACTAAAACATTTTCGAGGGAATCAAAATAATTAATTTGAGATGAAGGGCTATAAAAAACGCCAAGAAGAACTTTGGAGTGATGTAAAGTCACGTCTAAGAAAAGATACTCGGAAGAGTTCGAGTAGACTGATGGCGACTGAGCAACTACTTGGTAAGCGAAATTACTTTTTATATATATGGCAACACCGCCGCCCCGCACAGTTCCCGAACCGCCATCGCTAGGGCCAATCCTGTCATTACGAATCAGAATATACCCAGGCAAGGGATATAAAGTTGAAGGAAGAGAGGGCTTTAGCCATGACTCGGAGATAAGAATTGCATGTATATTGTTATTGGAGCTGAACGATGCAAGCAATTCAGTGTAATGAGCCGGCACACTCTGCGCATTTATATGAACGACATTGAAGTTTTTAGTAGAAGTTTTAAAAGTACAGTGCAAGCGTTCACTAAGATCAGGCATATCTGATGCGTCACTCAAGGAATCGTAAAAACTTGAAGAAGAGAGTGAAAAAAACTCGCTGTCCAAACTAGCATTAAACACGTCCGACATTGTAAATACGGTTGAATACAAATATATAGATATATATATACAGAAATATAAATAATTAATAAAAGAACCTAAGCTACTAGCTAAATCAACAAACTACTAATTACACTAAAGAGCAATCTGCCTCAATCGCTCGCCAGCTAAAATAAGAGTTACATCAACAAATGGCAAAAAAAAACAAAAGTAACGCAAAGAAAACTGAAATTACGGACACACCATCAGTATAAACATATGCACCTAGAAAAATACACCAATATAATTTTACTGCGCAATAACGAAACGCACAAAACGTCAAACAAATCTTAACCTACTAGTGACATTGACAAGAATGACAAGTGATGCACGACATTTCGAACAAATATTTTGAGGTGTACCGCGTACAAAAAAATAAAATAAAAATGATCTAGATTGGAATTTGGAATAAGAACAGCACATAAGAGGATACTAAGTATGGGCACCACGCCGTGCCGCTACGCTAGCGCCAACTCGGGAAGGGTTTTTGGGTCGACGCGGCTGCGTAGGAGGCACTCCAGCACCTGGCACCCTCGGAGCACCCGCTGACCCCGCACTTGCCCCCGCCGCAGGACCGTCCTCCTCCGTAGCCGCAGGCGCAGGCAACGACCGCAGTTCTTCCATCGACGTTATTTTCCGTCGCACTCCATCGCTGCACTGTACCACAATACGCCCGTCGCTTGTCCAGCTGTCTCTGACGCCATACAGCCTGCGAGCCTCCACGAACACAGCATGCCGGGTAGAAGTGAGGAACTCAGAGAGAGTTCTACCAGAGCCCTTGAGCAGTTTCTTCGAGGTCCAAACTGCGTTCCGAGCCCTGTGACAGCTGAACTTAAGTAGCACAGCCCGTGGTTTTGAAGGCATAGGGGTCTTACCAAGGCGGTAGCAGGCCATCATGGAATGCGCCGAGACCCCATCCACTTTGAGGTCCTGCTTGATGATGTCCATCGCTGTGTCTGTGATGTCTTCACCTGTAACCTCCGGAACACCATGCAGCAGCAGAATTCCAGCTCGAGAACGGGTTTCCATCTCCTCCAAAGTCTTCAAAACGAAGCCCATTTGTTCCTGGAGTGTCTCGACGGCCTTCCACAGCAGAGTTTTGAAGGTGCCGTAGCCACCCGCCAACAAATCCCCTCCCTGGTTGGCCACGGAACTCTCAAAAGCGGCCATTTGGGAAGTAAACATGGCCTTCATGTCGTCCATGCTCTTTTGCAGCTGTGCTAGGTGGTCCATTGTGTGCAGAAAGGCGTGTCCACTAAAAGTGACCTTTGAACTTGTGTTGTTATGCCAAAAAAAAGTGATGAAATAGGTGGATATTAGCAGAGGGCAGCAATGAGGCAGTAAGTATCACATGGAAGTGGTTACTACATTCAGAAAATGTAAAATACTATTTTTCCTTTATTTTAAAATACAGCTCTACTATTTTGACTTGTTGTTTGTTTGACTACCCACCCAAAAAAAAAAAAAAGTGTTCGTCCAATCATGACATATGCAAGTGTAGCATTCGCTCACGTGCCTATGTCATCGCTCAAGCCGCTTCAGGTCATTCAGAATCGTTTTCTCCGAAGGGCGACTGGTGCCCCGTGGTACCAATCGAACCTCAGCCTGCACCACGACATGGAGATTAGCACCATGTATGGTTTCTTTAAGCAGGCTGCCAGACGTTATTTTGATAACGCTCCCCACCATAGGAATCCGTTAGTTAGGAAGGCTGCTGACTACGTCCCCATCCCTCCCCCCTCTGTCGTTACTCGGCGCTCACTGATTAGGGGCCGCACGGTCCGGCGTCCTAGGCACACACTCACGGACCCGGACGACGAAATCACAGCGTCCATCGAAAGATGGAACGCTGCGCTTTCGGCGTCCAACACATCGCGTACACTTCAGCGTTCCCGCCGGCGGGGACGTCCACCGCGAGACAACACAGACACATACAGTCCGCTTTCGTCCCGGTACCGCCGCATACCGGGTAGAGTCAGTCCGACGCAAGTCGGGCCTAGCTGAGTTTCTTGCTGGACTCTTCTCAGCTAGGCTAGGTTTTAGCGAACCAGCGATAAAACTCCCAGTAGTTCGATACCACTCACACCCCAGATTCGGTTGATACCGTTCAACCAATCTCACTGGAGCGCAAACTCTTAGAGTATTCCAGTGTACAAACTTCCCCGCGTGGTCGTGCCGGAGGCTTCCCCTGGATTTTCCCCAGGCCACCCTCCAACCACGCAGTTCGACCGCTATATTGGGTCCGTCCTATTATAGCAACAGTCAGGTTCAAAAAAAAAAAAAAAAAAAAAAAAAAAAAAAAAAAAAAAAAAAAAAAAAAAAAAAAAAAGGAGCAAATCAGTGTCAAACGGAGCCTCCTGGAAGTCACAACAAGAAGAAGAAGAAAACTACAAAGTAATAGGAAGTTAGGGACTTGAAATCAAGTCACTTAGGGCAGTGATAGGGCAGTTAGGGAAAAGTAAATAAAAGTCTATTTCTCGTTATTCCTTCTTTTATTTTGGTAACATCGATTACCCAAAGTGTCTGAGGACACGGGCGAAGCCCAAACACACCATTCGGGCGCCGAGTGGTAGTACGCGCTGTCCGTACACATAGGGGCGGAGCTCGTCCGTCGCCGACTTGTGTCACGGAGCGTGGTCGACGCACTGTCCGAGCACATAGGGGCGGAGTTCGTCCGTCGCCGACTTGTGTCTCGGCACTAGGTCATTCTTAGGTGACTGTGAGGGGCGAGCATTGCCGCGGCCGGTAGCGCGCGCGCTCACTCGCCCAGCCGACGCCGCCGAGAGCGGACGTCGCTCACAGTCATATTCTGAAAGATCAGCAACAAATAATATCATAAAGAAAGTACAAGAAAATTTGAAACTGCGAGAGATAAGAGAATTTGCTCTTTAGGCCGATTTGGAAAAAAAAACTGCATTCATAGATTTTCAAAATACGATGAAATATGGCATTTTACTGTGATTGTAGATACAGGGTTTCATAGCGATAATTGTCTCTTTACATCCAGCACTGTTAATTTACCTACGCAAAATACGAACTCTGATTTTTAGGCAGCTAGATTTGACCGGGCTAGGCCGTGGGTTTATGTAAAAATGTTTAAATGCATTTTTATTTTTTCTGATATCGGTCTCGTGACTGAACACCGGGTCTCTTGTTGTTTCAGATTTTCCCTCACCTTACTGCCCGTTTGAATATTACACCATATTGAGCTAATTCGATGGTTTTATGTGTGCTCTTTAATAATGTGTTTGTAGTGTAGCGTTGTTTTTTTTTTCTTTTTATGTGATAGGAGGCAAACGAGCAAACGGATCGCCTGATGGTAAGCGATTACCGCCGCCCATGGACACCTGCAACACCAGAGGTGTTGATGTTAACAACATATTTTAAATTATGGTTAACTTTTACGACATATACATAATTAGTCTAATTATCTGTTGTGTGCCATTCCCTACCGGGGCCCATATGAGACTTAATGTACCTACACTTAATTGGATTTTTAACAGCAGATATGTACTGGGATGACAGCTGTCAAATATTGGAAGTAAGGGCGTTTTCACTAGTTATTAAGATCTGTACAAAGCTATGGTTGCAATACGATAATGATTACAACTATGTACCGTGACTATGAGTAGTACCATGTTATTAATTTTAACACGAGGCAACTACCTAATTATAATTTCGATGGGGCGCCTCTGACACATTAGAGTATACATTGTTAAATTGTGGCGCTAAATTAGAAATCCAAACGTTTCTCCCCGATGTAAACAGTGGTGTTAACCCGTCAATCGTTACGACTAATGGTGAAGGCTCAGAGGCGACAAAATTGCCTATTTTCGCACGATGTGATTACGACGTGTTTAGTGCACGGTTGCATTGTCACACGATTTAGGTTAGGATCATTTGACAAGAAATGCATTCCGAAACGAATTGGAACGGGGTTTGTAATAGCTAGCCTTTAAGGCGATTTACTTTTCACAAATTGTTACACGATTTAGCTTACGATAATTTGTTGAGAAATTTAATGCGTAGTTAATACCTATTTTGCAACTGGTAATTGTAATTGTAAATTAAGGTCTAGTTGCTTTTTGCACATTTTTACACGATTTAGCTTACGATGATATGTCCAGAAATGAGTACTAATACTTATTACTAATACTGGTATTGTAATAGTAAAATTAAGGGGAAGTTACTTTCCACATATGGCTTAAGTAAATCCCAATCCTAATCAAAATAAAATTAGGCTTGGATCATAATTTTAAAAGAGCCTATTTACACAAGCATGGCTTATTACCGGATCCTGCAACCGTATGCTATATATACGTGGGTCATTAAGGGCTTCTGTGCATTTTTTTTATTGCTTGCATTTTTTTTGCATCACGTGAGCCGCTGTCGAAAATTTTGAAGATGCGTCAATTTAAAGAGATTGCAAGCGTATGGTGAATAATGCACCAGCAATGTGCGAAGCTGCATTTTGATATATTTGACACCTACTTGTCAAGCTAGCGAGTTGACAAATATAAGCAAACACATATTCGCACATTTCAGGTCGTTTTACCTTTATATCAAGACAATACCTAGAACACTGCACGACTAGGTATGCATACCGTCTTTGGAGAGATAAACCTGACCCCGTATCACGGTCGGCCTTATCACACGATAAGTGACGATAGAGCGGGTCTGCACTATATTAAATCGCACGCCGCACGGCAGTGGGCACGCGCGCCGTGAGCGTCGCAAATTGCCGTCGCGAGTCGCGCGGCAAATTAGCCAGTTTGTTTCCGTGCTTGTGTGTGGCAGCCTTTATTTAGAGGGCGTGTGCGGCCGCCCTAATACTCGGTGTCTGGTAACAAGCGCTTAAACTTCGGTTTTCGAGTGTTAATTGTTTTTTTCTCTGTGTTTTTCGATTCCTTTGTTATTTGGGTCGTAATTGTACAATTTTAAAAGCGAAACGAATCAATCTTGAACCAGCTGATGATTCGATCACGACTCTCCAGTAGCACTCAACGCATACTCTGTATTTTTAACCCCCGACGCAAAGAGAGTTTTGCATCCATTTAGTAACACTACGTTATCAATTTTAACATGACGTAACTACCCTATTGTAGCGGTAATATTACGATACAACATCTACAACTACAATCACAACTACTATTAAATAACGACCTAAAACACTCTCAAAATACACGTCTCGCCTGCTAAAAAATGCTGAAATAACAACTTTAACAAAATAAATCAAATCACAAGAACATAGTTACAATGCAACAATAAGCATTACTTACCATACATACCCAAAGCAAAACACCGCATATAACAAACCAGTAACTTTATCAAACAACTACCATATCAAGATCTTAAATTAAATACAATGTTAAAACACAATAGCCACTAACGCTATCAGATCGCTGAAAACTTCAAAAAGAATAAAACACGCACGGAACTAAACAAAAGAAGTCGAGTACTTACTGTGCTCAGTTCTCAGAGTACTTGAGACTGGTGCGTCGAGTACCTGTTTTGTAATTGATATTTAAAGGTATTATTTCCATTTATTTTATGCTTTTAGTGATAAAACACAGGCTGATGAGAAAGTTTTTTCGCAAATGGTTCGTTCAACTTTTTCGCACGTTGACATGGTCACTTTTTGAATTTATGGTTTTGAATGGTTGGTAAGATATACGTATAATATACAGACTCGTCGAACATTGGTTTTTGGCAAGTATATGCCATTTTATTTTCCCCGCGTGGTGTCGAGTTAGAATAGCACCACCCCCGTTCATCCTGTGGGGTCGTTGGAGTCGTAATAAGGGAACAGGGTTGCATATAGCGGGCCATCGCCGGGCTAGCAACATATCACTGCGATATTTGCATTTTGACATTTATGCTAAAAGAGGCGCTGGAACATAAGTTCATGTGCTCTGCCTACCCTATTTGGGAATGAAGGCGTGAATGTATGACATATATGTATGTATATGCCATTTAAACATTTCTACATTTGAGCATGGTAGTCGTAATTTGCGGAATCTGCCACGGAATCTACTCACCATTATAAACTTAAGAGCCGGGCTCTTATCGGCGTAGTACCTAATCGCCTTTCTGTTTTGAGCTGTGGATACGATATTACTTTAAATTTCTCTTTAGCTTGGTCCATAAACGCACGTCTTGGTCTTCCCCTGCCGTTCCTTCTATATTACCTTCAATTATAAGTAGTTTATCTACTAAAAACGATTGAAAACAGAAGGGGAAATACGTTAGAGCACCTGATCATTATCATCACCATCATATCAGCCGAAAGACGTCCACTGCTGGGCATATGCCTCCCCCCCAGAGTGCCACAATGACCGGTCCTGCGCGACCTTTACCAGGTCATCAGTCCACCCACGCTGTGCCTTCCGGTACGGGGTCGCCACTCGAGAACCTTTCCGCCCAATTGCCATCGGTACAGTCGCCATAAGATATTATATTGAGATATGTGTGTCCATGAGAGATGCGCAGGGATGTAGTTGTAGGTTCTAAGTAAAACCAGACATAGTTTCACCGAAGATGTTGTATTCTCGGTAGATCAAATATATAGAACAAGGTAAACATTAGCTTATAGTATTTATAGATAATTATTGCTTACTTGCTATATTACTTAATTACGTGCGTCACATGTTGCAGGGCGTAACGATAAGTTACCGTTAATGTGTTAATTAGGCACATAGTACAATATCGGAGCGGCCAAAGTGCTCACAAATATCTGAACACGTCACTATTACCTCGACACTATTGTCGAGACGTTTTCAGATATTTATGAGCACTTTGGCCGCTCTGATATATCTGATGGTGACTGTACCACCCTGATACGACATGACAAATACATAATAAAATATTAAAAAACTTTTTTTACAATTTTTGTTCGAATCGTTGATGTGAAATATTGGCAAGAGCCTGTGAAATAAGAAATAGCCGCTTATATTTAGGAATAAGACCAGTATCCGGCTTTCCTATTCGGGCGCACGGTCAGCCGCGCGGGGAGCAAATCGAATCATGCGCCGAATTGAGCGCTAATTCGCACCCGTGGGACCCGCGGGCGGCCTGGGGACACCACGCGACCGGGTACGTATTGGGACTAGTCCAGTGAGTTAGTAAACAGGCCACTAGTCGGGCATAAAAAACCATTTTAATAATAGTACCAGCGATACCCAACTTTGCTAGGCGCATTTCGTGTTTTCGGTGAGAACCATTTTTTTGGGGAAATGAGACCTAGCTATATATTTTTCACGCCCGTAAGCAACTCTAAAGTAAATCTCATTCGTGTCCTTTGAGCCGTTTTCGAAAAGCCATTTGCAAACAAATCTACAAAAATTTTGCTCATTTTATAGTGCAGGATTTCGGGGTCGTGACACGTATGTCAGCCCACCGCACGATTTAAATTTGATTGGGATCGGAAAACTGACAAAAGTAGAAAGGAGTAGCAGTAAATGATGTTCATAAAATAATGCATTCAAGAGTCATAAGGCCTGACGAATTCATTTTTAAATGAGCAACATAAATATTATTATGGAAAACTATTAAACACACTTGAAATTAAAAAATACGCTAAAACAACACAGTAAAATAGAGACAGTCTCCTAATCTCATAACATCATGTGAACCCCACAAGGCTCCCTCTGGCGTTGGTACCCAAACACCGCCCCATGAGAAACCGCGGGCACCGACACTCGAAGATGTAATCGCACCGTTTTTTGTTTTCTCTTTTCAAATTTGGAACGCAATTGTTTTCTCTACGCGGCCAGTATTTTTTATATTTTTCTCTTTTCAAATAGGGTCTTGAAGTGTTTTTCAAGTGGCTATGGATATTGAGAACCTCTTGAGTAGGAAAGGGTAGCATATAAAGTCGGTTCCCATTGTTAGTAATATTAAAATCATAATTATATTTTTAAGAAATCTTAACTTTGTGAGTAGGTATGCTTGAGAAAAATGTAAAATTTATTATGATTTGTATTGGTGGTTTTAAAAGTTCAATAAGTCCTAAGCAACAATAAAACGTTTGATACTAATTTACACGACAATAAATTCAACTGTTATTTCTCGAGTATTTATATTTATGAACAATAATTTATGTCAATTAATTTTATTTTCAAGGTAGGTCGTACAAATATTGGTATTAGATTAGGTGTAATTTTTGCTAATAAACGCCGTGTTGTAATTTTCGCTAGTGAACGCTGAGTTGAGCCGGAAGTTTAGTGGCAGTGGGCGGGGCACATAGCACGTAGAACCGATGGCCGTTGGGGCGGAAAGGTTCTCGAGTGGCGACCACGTACCGGAAGGCGCAGCGTGGGTAGGCCCCCGACAAGGTGGACTGATGACCTGGTAAAGGTTGCGGGAGTCCGCTGGTCGTCGGTCGCTTTGGCACTCTTTGGGGGAGGTCTATGTCCAGCAGTGGACATCTTTAGGCTGATATGATGATGATGAAACGCTGAGTTTGGCGAACTATTTTGTGAACACAAATGCAGCATGCAGGTATAAAATCGCATCAACTGAAATATGGTAGGGTAAGTACTTACAGGCGTACTTATTATACAGACTAGACTTATATTACAGACTACAAAAAAGTTACTGAACAGACAGGATCCGGAAACAACAGCGTGAATGATATTGTGGAACAAAATGAAAACAGCGACGCCTATTCTAAAACGGAAAGCAAATGCAAAGCGATGCCATTGCCATGACGATGAATAATAGTTTCATTAGATGGCTAGCTAAGGATTTAAAATCTTGAATTAAGGAATTACTTTACGTCTTCGTAGATATAAATCAATGGGTTAAATGAGGTTATGTTTACAATATTTATAATTTCTGCAGGGTCATAGATGATAGCACACAGGTGTACATCGTGCCGCCACTGGAATCTAGCTTATAATCTCAGACCAAGAAAATATAGACGTAACATGACGAAAAACCTAGTGAAGCCGGTTTACAACCAAGCCGCGAGGGTCGGGTCGCTTAATATTATTCCGTACAAAAAGGTAACAAAACCCTGGTCTTATGGTTTCGAATCTCGTCCCAGAATAGGTCGCTCGTCAAAATCCTGACGCGGCCGATAAGCGGACTCTTCCACCGGCGATGGGATAAAAGTTATCAATTTAAAATAAATGAGACGGCTGTCTGGTTTCTGTGTTTTAAATGACATTGAGCGCTATTGTGCGCGCAGCGTAGCACAACGAGCGACTTATGATGTGGTAAAATGATGTGTGTTGTTCGAATGCTCTCACTAACACCTTTGCCGAAGGGAAACTAACCACAGCGTCATTTCTGTATAGGTATATACTCGTATCTTGTTTTTGTTAAGTTTTCAAAAAACGCTGAATTAATTTCAATTACATGTAAAAAACCTTCTACCTCTGACGTCATCATCATTATATCAGCCGAGTTTCTATTGAATCGAACACGTAAGGCACAACGGCTTATGTTAAAAGACCTCCCCACGTGTATAATGACCGGCTGGACCCATTTCCGGTCCGCCGGAAGTGACGCGGCGGCAAAAATGGCGGCTAATAGTGGCCAATAGCGTTTGTGATTTGTTACAAAACTAACCGGTTAGGTATATGTTGGACTTCTATGACTATTCGTTATCACGCACGGAGCCGCACGATTGATGATAAATTACGTAGACTAAAAAAGGTACCAGTTTTTCCAGAAGGGAAACCTATAATAAATAAAAATAATAAATATAAGGAGACAATCTTACACAAATCGACCTAGTTCCAAAGTAAGCTCAGTAAGGCTTGTGTTATGGGTACTAGACGACGATATATATATAATAGAAATAAATACTTAAATACATAGAAAATATCCATGACTCAGAAACAAATATTCGTGATCATCACACAAATTTTTGCCCTTACCAGGATTCGAACCCAGGACCTCTTGCTTCGTAGGCAGGGTCACTACCAACTAGGCTAAAGCGGTCGTCAAAACCTATCTTATCTTCCAACCCAGAGAGAGGAAAACTATACCTTCTCATCTTCTTTTAAAAGAGTGACTTCCATCTAAGTTAAGATGCTTACGCCGATGTCAAGTTTGCTTTTAAAGCGATGTGGATCGTTAGTTTGGTCAGGCGTCAATAAGCAATCAGCGTCAGAAGCTCCGCTTAAGAAGCAAGGCGTCCACCGCTGACCGCATCCCCGACGAAAGACCAAACTATACCTCATCGGAATCTCATTGCAAAGAGCAATTTGGCATATATCAAAGTTCTTGAGCTGCCGGAAGGTACTTCCAACTCTGTATAGTTTTCCTAAATAACAACCGGTCTACTTGGGATGTGGCTTTCGAAGCACGCAAGTGATAGGTCATCCATTCAAAGTGGCTTACTAGGCTGGAACACAGTTCTGGATCTTTATTCTAAAAATATTAAGGTTGTAAAATATTAGCAACGAAACAATACGAAAATCATGAAAGCCATGAAAAGACCCCACACATCAGGCAGCCAAAAAGAAGTCATTACGTTATTCACAGTTGTTCGGTTTGCCATGCGAATGTGTGCCTTACTCTGTTGTGTTACGGTGTGGCGGGAGGTAAAGGTGGCCGAGTCTACAATGACCGCTTTCAGAGGGCGGATGCAGGTTTTTTGACAAATGGCCAGCTAGGCGATTTGTCTCGTGCGGGGCGGTGGACAAAGAGTCGCAGACTTGACCAGAGAGTACGGAGTGGTACAGAGAAAAAATATAATTAGGTAGTTTTCGCATCCATAGGACGTTTGTACCAATACAAAACTCTTTGTGTCACATATAAACCTAATCTATTTTGAGATTTTTGAGAACAATCAACTAAACTTCCACAAATAAATAAATGTCTCTGATTCCCACGATACAGGCTTAGCCTAGTGTGGGAGTCGCCGATAAAAACTGTTAAACGTATACACAAATTAATTTTTGTTAAATAAATATTTTTTACTATTTTACTTTTACTTTTACAACACCAAGTCTTTTTTGAATAATAAAGGGAATATTTAGTTATTTATGGTTTAAGACATTTATTATCTCATTTTAATTAGAATATTTGAAAATAATTACGTTGTTTTGAGGCTGTATTTCTGATTACAAACAATTTTGACAGGTCCAATGATATTTACCAACCTATTTGTTTCAAATTAAAGTGACGTTTACTGACAATTCATATCAAGGCTTACCAGTGAAAGTCTGACCTCTGAACACGCATAGTGCTTATGACTCTCGGAATTGTTATACGTATTGGTTGAATGGTGAGGGAGGTTGGAAAAGGTTGCGAATAATGATTAAAAAACGGCCAATTCGATTAGTGCAAGGTTGTCCACTAATATTTTTACGTCACACCTCGCCATAATGCGAGTTTTCCTGCACGCTTCGCGTACGGGAAAACTCGCGTTGTGGCCAGGTTAACGTCAAATTTTGTATGCAACACGGGCGGTATTTCGTAAAGCCCCAGAGGGCCACAAACACCTGCCATCTGGGGTATTCACGAATTCACCGCCCTAGTTACGTAATGTACTATTATTTTATTTCATACACCGCGTGATATTCTACAGTCAGTGAAAAATGAACCAGGAATATTTAATACCATTGAGATTCATAGAGTTTGGTTCATGACCGCACATAGCTGTCAAAGTTACCTCTCAGAGCGTAAACAAGCGTACATACAAACCATTAAGAAACCGACTTCGTCCCTTCACCTACTCTATGTCGCCTCGCCCATTGCTGAAAGGCTGTTATGATATTATATCATTTTTCCTTCCACAATACGCACCGGCTTCCGGCCCTAATGCGGCTCATTCTCGTAATGCTATCCCGGATTATTTACATTATGGCCCTGTTGTAGGGTTGATTTTTTGGAATGAATTGGTGTGTCATTTGTGTCATTCATTTTTCATGTGTGTAAGAAAATGTAGCCAAACGATTTCGTTTCATGTAATGAGAAATTTTTGTATTGGGTCCTGAAATTCATTTCAGATGTTACAAATAAATGCCATAGTTCTCTGTAATATTTCTTACGACGCACAATAATTTGGTTCACTATGAAAAACATACCTAAACCAAGTTAGTTACTTTAGTATGGCAAATGCAAGAAATTATCATAATACATATTTTGACTTAGGCTGATAGATACGATATTTGGAATGTTAAATACCTACCCAAAATTTTAATTAAATAATAGTAGTTTATGTGACTGATGCATAATGAGAGGCCTTAAATACGTGTGTGGTTTTATGAAACAAGCGTCAGTGAGTTTCATAGTAGGATCACACGAGTCTTTTGAGGCCTAATTATGTACAGTTGCATACGCTACTTTATCTACACATATATCATAAGTAGCTAAGTAACAGCAAAAAAAAAACCGACAAAAAAATGACAATAGCAATGGCGGCAACTCGCCATGACGAATGGTTTTTTTTTAAATCATAGACAAACGAATGAAGTCGCTATACTCATATCACTCGAGATCAAATTTCGTGCGGTTTATATTTAAAAAAACATACTGAATTGACGTTTCATATCGATAAATACTTTAATATCTATGGATACTAGAATAGAGACCCGCTTGAGTTTTGACAACTATTCCAAATTTAAACTCATAACGATACAAAAATCTGTACTGTAATAACATTACAGTACAGATATTACCTACTACCACAGACCAGAAAGTTCTCATAGTAAAATCGGTTGTAATAATGCTAATCATTTCTTTTGGTTTCTGAACGAATTTTAGAGCACTAATGATATGTGCGTAGATAAAGCAATATCACGGGGAAAACCTAATGCAAATCTAAAAAAAGTGTTACATAGATATACATATTTAGAAACAGAAAACATTCACGACTCAGAAACCAAATTTCATGTTTATCACACACAAATTTGCGCCTACTGGGTTTTGAACACGAGACCCTCAGCTTTGTAGTCAAGGCTCAACCGATCATTCCCAACTTAAATTGAGGCCAAAACACAATGTTGGCTCTATCAGCTCTATTCGGCTATATTAATTGACATTCAATTGGAAAAGAGTCTCTAAACTATATAAGTCGATGTCGTAAACTCTTTCAAGTACTAAACGAGTCTGGATACTAATTTATTAGGGCCTTACAACCCTAACAATCCCATAAAATCGAGTTCATCACACTAAAACCAGTCTAAAGACTATAAAGCCGTTCACCATTCAATCCACTCAGTGACTCGTTCAATTCGCTGAAGAGTGAATGGTTTGAGACAAAGTTGCCTCTTCCAACTCAATCACTTTGTTTCGAATAACTCTCTCTTGATTACAGTCGGTGCGGGGAGAATTGGCACTTGGAACTGTTTTTTTTTTCAAAGAACTTTTTTACAAGCCTTATTATTCTAACAGCTCTTCATAGTTAGCGTCATCATCCACTAGACCAACTTGGGTCAAACCAAAATGTTATGTTTTCATTGCCCAAAAAGTTGGTACCTATCAATAGCAAGGATTCTTTACAGTTGACTTATCAAGTGATTTTAAATTACACGTGGTGAAGAAATAGTTATTGACGATACAAGTGCCGAAAATAGGAAATTTGCAGCGAGTGGTGATAAATTAAAACACGACCGAAGGGAGTAAACGTGTATCGTACAACGTTTTAATGTACATATGGCTCTTTAAAGTTTCGACATATGCACGAAGTGCTTTTTTCCGCACTAGTGCGGAAAAGTAGCACCATATGTTATGGATTGTAATAGTATATTATCATTACTGGACAAGAGTTTGATCAGGATCCGCTACGACCGCGTAGTGCTACGGAAGTCTACGAGTATGTCGTAGCTGCTACGTCCATCAACTGCCACCCGAGAGTCCCGAGACGCTCGCTGGGCGATTTCTATTACTGAATTGAGTCTCCATTTCACAACTAAAAATTGCATTCAAAATTCATACCAATCCGCAAACCCCAATACTATTCTCATATCCCAAAACAGGAAGCCAATCAGGGGAAAATGTATCGGAGCGTCGAGTCCAGACTGCTCGGGTTAACACTTTCACTGCCCGAAACCCGCCTAGCGGACGCCTACGCCGTAGTCACTTTCCGCTACATACGAGGAAAGATCGGCTACGAGCGCACTGCGTAGCGATTCTTGGCAGCGAATGTGTAACGCAGAACAACCTAGATACTGAATCGAATTCAAATTATCACATACTTTGTAAGCGAGAGTTAAATAAAACAAATTAAGTAACTGTTTCGACTTTCATGAAATCGATAGTAGCCAATGCTCTGTGACCACACTACACGCTTTCTTATCCATTCCAATGCCTAAATGATGGAGCCGTAAAGTGGCGATAGTCCCCGGAGACCAATCGTTGACGATAACTGCCCACTATTAATGCAAATTGAGAAATAAAGAAAGAAATAGAATGATAAATACATGATTAAATTGATGGGTCCACAAACAACTATTTTGTAGTACTCGTTGCCATGTTACGTCTTAATTATAATAATATATATAAAAAAAAAATCCTTAACACGGGCGGCAATTAAGAAAGCCTCAGACAGCTATCCTCTTTTTTGGTGACCTGCGAAGTTGTAATTTGAGACATTCTTTGTTTACCGCGTCAGTAAGTAATTTACAAATTCTACCTGTAACATATCGATTATTAGAATGGCGTTTGTTTTAAGATTGGCTGTACTCTACGCCTTATTGGTTTTATGATCCAGCCCTCGCCCTAAGCCTCTTATGGGGTCGCCCTCGCGGTAATTACGCCCGGATATCCGGACAGCCGCCCGGATTAGACTCGGCTAAGTGTTTATGAGTAATGTGACGTATGTTATGATGTTGCCTATTTATTTCACGAATACTATTATGGTTGGGGATTTTTGCCGGCAAAATGAGTTTACAACATTTTTATATATTTTACGTCACACCTGGCCATAATGCGAGTTTTACTGCACGCTGCGCGTACGGGAAAACTAGCATTGTGGCCAGGTGAAGACGTAAAATTTTGTACGCAACACGGGCGGTAATTCGTAAAGCCCCAGAACGCATATTTATGGCCTTCACCTTCGGTTCGGGCCACAAACACCTGCGATCTGGGGTATTTACGAATTCACCGCCCTAGTTACGTAATGTACTATAACGCATTGAGCGCTTCGCAACACATGTGCGTCCATGTTTTTTTATTTCACGGCTCAAAATTAGGACGGATTTTAGCTCTTGTATTATTTATGTTTTCAAATGTAGCGGTCAAACAATTTTGGATATCGGATGGTTGCAGGTTTCGGGGATTACCCCTACATGAAAAAAAAATGAAAATGAAAAGTTATTTATTGGTAATCAAATAAGGTTAACAAAAGCAAGGATAGAATCTCCATTTAAGTAATATACATACTTGTGTCAGGAGACTTCGCTCTTCCATAAACTGCGTATGGGTACCACCAATAAAATTATTTAATGCGGGATTATTATATAAAAGTACTATACTATTATCTTATATAAAACTAAACTTACTTAATCTAAAATTAACTCAATTAGCGTGTTCACTTGTGGTGCGTGTGCGTGTGTGTGTGTGTGTGTGTGTGTATCTTTAATAGTATTTAAGAAATTAGTGCTTCTGCTTCATCATAGCTTATCGTTTTTAACCATTGCTTAACTGATTTTTTGCAGTTAAATGTTTGCATGGAGTATACATAATTATAAACTTACAACTAGAAAAAAGATTTTTGCCATGAGTGGGATTTGGACCCGCATCGCTCTAAACCTACTGAACTATAGTGGGCTTTACTCGTGGTAACGAATCTTTATAACGTAATATTATAATAGTGTAGTTGTCTGATGTCCTGAATATTTACCCGACTGCCGAAGCAGAGAAGCGTTATTTATGAAGTTAGTTATGATTGAACGAACGATAAACTATCAACTGAACAAGAAATAATGATGAATTAAAAAACAAATAGCGATTTACGCGTGCTTAATTCTCCAGACAAATTCGAAACATCCATTTAGCCAGTCATTAATAATACAAGTTCCATAAAACTTCATCCAATAATAAAACGTTCCGAGATTGTATTACCACAAGAAACGCATTTAGACCCTCTTGATCTGGTTACTGGCTAAGTAGCCCGATTATCATAAAACAACGATAAACGGCCATTTATCCGTAAATAAACCAACAAATAAATATCAGTATAAATATCTTCCCCTAAATAATGGTTCTAATGTATCGCACAATGGCGCGAATCGCTGCCAAAATGGACAAAATGAAAAGACGTGTATTGCCGACGTGTCAAATGACTCGGAACTCGTGCATTCACATTTGTTTATATGTTTGCGCCGTAATGGGAAAGTTTAGTAGTTAGGGACAGATTATGCGTAAAATTGTTTTACCGGGTATTATGTAACGAATTGATATTTTGGGAGAGGTCATTATTAAGCTGATATTGACTTACAGGGAAATGTGTCTTCAATCATAAGGTTAAAGCTTCTAGACTTACAACGAACTCTACATTTTGTGACATAAACCACTGAACTATTTTAAGGAACTTAGGACAAACATTACAATACAATACAAATATTCTTTATTGCTCACCAGACATAGTAAAAATAAAAAAGAGGTAAGTTAAACATAAATTGACGACCTCTGTGGCCTAGTTGGTAGTGACCCTGCCTACGAAGCCGGAGGTCCCGGGTTCGAATCCCGGTAAGGGCATTTATTTGTGTGATGAGCATGAATATTTGTTCCTGAGTCATGGATGTTTTCTATGTATTTAAGTATTTATTTATCTATTTAAGTATGTATATCGTCGTCTAGTACCCATAGTACAAGCTTTGCTTAGTTTGGGACTAGATCGGTTTGTGTAAGATTGTCCCCAAATATTTATTTATTTATTTATTTATAAACAATGGTAGACAACAGGCGGTCTTATCGCAAAAAGCGATCTCTTCCAGACAACCTTTGGGTGGTGGAGACGATGCAAGAAAAGATAAGATTTGAGTAGGTGAAAACAGAATATAAGAACAACTACTACTACTGACACTGAGGTAACTTTAATAAAATACCTACTAATGTAAAATTTTATAGCTTAATGCCATGAAATGTGGAACAGAAATTCGTATTGCAAGATAGGTAATTAGTTCTAGGTGGACATAGTCGCGGGCAAAGGAACTCAGATTACATTACAACTTTTTATAAAATCATTGTCTTTGCAAAACAATTTATAAATTCCTGACACATTTCAAAAGTAACGAATTCAATAAATAAAGCACAGAGTCAACAATCAATTGCATATTAAACAGAAACCACCACGAATTTCCTTAAATCTAATTCGACATCATTTCAATCTAACTACAACTTCAAAACGCAAACACGATTCACTTAAACGAATCTATTAATCAAATCATTTTTCCATCGCACCCCAATGCACAAACAAATAAACAAACAAACGCAATTAAATTAAACACCCGAGCGGCAGATGTTCAAACACACAGAACCAACACTAATTCTTATCACTCTGTTCCATTAACGCCTTTTTTCAATTAGCTCATCGATTAACGAAAAAGAGATCAGTTTTCTACAATTTATTATCGTTTATTGTAATTATATAACAACAAACGTGAAATAGTTTAAAGGAGTCGATCGTAAATCGTGTTTTGAAATGACATTTCGATCATTATTTTTTCCGCCGCGTTACGCTTATGGACCATTGGGTCATTAAAAATATTGGCCGTATTGAGTAATTGGGGTTTAAAATCAAAGAATGCTCTAATAATATAAATGATACTACTTAATATGAAAAATAGGATATACTTACATAGATATAAATGCTTTACTTCATATACCTTTAAGATTCACACAGCATTTTGTTATGGTTCTTTAATAATCATAGTCATATTGGCGAATTGGCCTCACAAGCCACGTACGTAAGTGCCGCTCTTGAATGGACGCTGCTTAAATCATCTTTTATAGATGCTAAAGGCCAATGATAATGATGATGATACAATCAACAATATTTGTAACTCAATAGATAGATAACAATGTTTGTTACTCAATCACGTTTCACGGGTCAACCGATTTGAATGAAATGTTGCACAAAGATAGTTTATAGCTTGGATTAAAATATAGGATAGTTTTTACCCCGGGCGGAAGCTAGTATTGTATTTTTCGTAAACACATTGGAGGTGCGTTCATTTGTAGACTGGTTTTCGCTACAATGTTATGAATATGCCTAACACTCTACCATCACCGCTTCCAACTTTTCATGATGCTGAAAAAAAATTCAAACTATCATTAATTCATGCAAACTCACACGTTCATTCATCTAGACTACATTTATGACATCTACATTAAAATTGTAATGAAAAAGTACCTGATCCGTGTGAAAAGCATTTTCCCATAAAAAGTGTAAGTATTTAACAATGGAGTCTTTTCAATATGAAACCATAGACAGGAGCTTTAGAATCAGGGGTGTATGAGCAGTGGATGTATCCTTATTAAAATGCAGTAAGGGTTTATGCAGTCCACACTAAGTTAAGACTTTCATATCACAGACTTGTTAGCCGACGGAAAGGTACAACGATGAATGTGTGATGTCCAAATGTCACACACAGACAATTTCACTTATTGGAATCGACACAGGCTAAGATTTCATTATATACTTTTTCTGGTTTGGGAAAAGATTGGCTTCACAAAGTTATTTGTATCGAACGTCGATGCATCAACTACACTTGTTATTATATATTAACTACTAATTGTTTCCGGTGTGGTTCGGGCCCTGCAACCTGAGAGTTAATCACGAAACGGGTATCCTGTCATCATCATGATCATCATCATATCAGCTGAAAGACGTCCACTGCTGGACATAGGCCTCCCCCAAAGAGTGCCAAAGTGACCGGTCCTGCGCCACCCTCATCCAGCGGGCTCCCGCGACCTTTACCAGGTCATCAGTCCACCTATCCTATCGCAATATAAATAAACCTAAATTTCTTCCTTACCATGGTACAATGAATAAATGAATTATGAAATATGAATTTTATTTCCCAACTGTATCGTTTGCCCGAATATTCATTTCGGAGAAAGCCAATTTTCTCGAGGACCCCAAAGCCTTTGTATTTTTACCACTAATCGTGTAGAACCCATTAGGTGGTTATTTTTGTTTCATAATACTTAATCCTGAAAATGCCATGGCTTCAGAGAAAAATTACTTTTAGGACAAATGAAAATACTAACAAACGATACAGCTGGGAAACAATTTTTAGTGATCCAGATAGGTAGGTAACCTACGAGACGTAAATAAAATATAAAAAATAAGTTTCTGTCATAAATTTTATTTTTGGTACCAGCTTTTATTGCCGACTGTACTTTTCGGTATACCATCATCAACATTTTCTGTGTAACGTCATTGAGACGAATCAAACGAGCCCAAACTGAACGGGGTTACGTCGGTTAAACACTGAATTCCCATGGCCACCTTCTGTCTCCATCATCAAATCAGCTCGATGGTACCATAATATTGAATTGACGTCCAAACTATATTAATAATAAAAAAATCAGCTCAATCGGATAACGGCAAGTGGCTGAAAAATGGATTGCAAAGTTTGACGGACAACGTACATACTTACATACGAACAGGTCAAGTTAATATAAAGCTTGAAGTTACATTTGTAAACGCATTGTAAGTACAGTGCATTCATCCTTACTTGTCTTATTTGGTAAACAATATTCTAACCTCAAAATGCATCTTTTTAGGATAAAATAGCAATTTTGTGAGTATTAGATCATGCCGAGACGACTTTTCGGACATCACTTCACGATTTTTTGTCTAGCAACGCTTTTTTACGATAAAATAGCTGCTATAGTCTAAAAAGATACATTTTGAGGTTAGAATGTTGTTTACCAAATAATACAAGTAAGGATGAATGCACTGCAAGCGCGTCGGGTAGATCTAAATGACACATTTAGTATGGGAAAATGACATTCGGGTCATCCTAAAAGGCGTTCGAAAATTACGTGATCCCCTTCAGATCGCGGCCTCACTAGCTGTGAGATAGCCGGCACCGGTGTATACAACTACTATTTTATACGTATAAGGCTCTGCTTTGCCAGTCGCCTATCGCTAATTATGATAACCCTTGATAACAATCAAGCTGCGCCGCAATTTCACGACAGCGGCTGATGGGTGAAGAACCAAACAATAAAAACAATAAAGAAAAAGAAAAAGAAAGTTAATTTTTCAATGTTGTGGTCAAGTAATCAAGGTGGTAAATGTTATGTATGACGTATGCTTCTCGTAATTGACGACTAACTTAATAATTTACTTTAAAAACAAAGTTTTAACCGACTTCAATTTAGTACTCCGCCAAGCCACGAGAACATTTCCTATTTTTTTTTACAATTTACCACATGAACTGATTTCCGATAGCAAATGCGTTGATCACTATAGAAAAAAACCGAATCGCTGTATGTGGGCCTATAATATTTGAGGACTTCCATCGATTCCCCAAGATCATCACCAATGGCACTTCATTAGTTCCTATTTCAACGGAATCTTATCAGAACCTGTGACGTACTTTTGCACTTTTAAGTACATAATTGAGGAAATCGATAAGTCATCTGTGGTCTTCATCATCAATTCCTCGCCACCAAATTTATGATTCCGGATGTTAATACACGAGTTATAACAGAAAATACCAAAATCACTACACGCGTGCCTAATAAAATTGAGGAGTCCCCTCAATTCCTCATGGATCCCATCATCTAACTGATTTTTTTTTTAAAAAAGGAACCCACCTGGACGTATATACATACGAACAAAAAAGAAATTTTTCGAATCGGCTCATCAATGACGGAGTTCTGAAGTAACAAACATTGAAAATAATAATAATAAAAAAAGCCGAATTGAGAACCTCCTCCTTTTTTTTGAAGTCGGTTAAAAAGTAACAACGCATAGAATAATTCAATAGCAATAAAGCTCTATGCACTGACTTGCAGTTAATGCTTTTGTAAGATTACTACTAGCTAGTGGTGAAATTATTTTGTTACTATTAATTGGGTCAGTACCAACTGACTCTTAATTAATTACATTAAGTTTGCCATTGATTGTGTTAAGGCGTTTAATTGGCAAAAAACAAGCTCAGCAAACCAATACAAATCTCAGAGTTCACTGAAGTTTCATAGTTCGGAGAACAGTTGATTGTATGTAAGTATCTAACCATTTCTTCTTGCTTGTATCTCGTACTCCGAGACACGTACTTAAAACTCTTCCTGCAAACTCTTGTACGTTCCGGTCCTTCCTATATTCAGCATACAACTTTTGGCCCATTTGTGATGTGTTTGAATATACGGAGATATCACCTCGGCAAACATGTTTACAGCGCACCAACTACTATGGGTACTCCCTTATTCCTCTTACCTTAAGCGGACTTTCGTGTGACATTTCTATAAGTATCCGCAGACGTTATTTGGTTCCTTCATACATGGAAAAAGCTGGATTCTCGCAGTGCGATTCATCCATCATTCATTCGCGTGCGTGAAAGACGTCTGTGACGATTATGACGTTCGCTCCAGCAACAACGGCTTTGCTGCCGGCGTCAACCTTACAGCCATTGTAATACATACCTTTTTCAATTGTGCGAATATGTTGCAAAGTTTGCTAAGCTTTAGACGATTTTGTATGCAGCAATCGATGCTTACCGTCGTATGACATAGCAAGTCGCAAGCGGTTTTGGAGCTTCTGCTGAAGAGTTTACGTGTTAAAGTCGTATGAAGTACAATTTAGGAAATGTCGTTTGTGAGTTTGCTGTAAGCGTATAACGAAGCTGTGATAATACCTTCAGTTACTCGACAGGATTGCATCTAAATCCGAGTACTTCGTCCACAATTGGACCGTACGTATGTTCTGATAAGGTTGATAACTGCTTGGTGGTACCTAGTTTCCACGTATGATTTAGAGTTGTCATTGTAGAGCTGTCGAGATGTTTAGGATGGCGAGATAGTGTCGTAACCAGCGAATGTTCGACACAACTGATTGTTTTCGATGAGTGTGTTAGTGATAGAACTACCCCTCAATCAATAATGGAACTTGGAAGTTTTGCAAAATGTTGATGGGTTGAGTTGAATAGTTATCCGGAGGGGATAACTAGACTTCGTTGGGATTAGACAGGTTTTCTAACGATGTTTGCCTTTTTCGAAAAGCTACTGTTACATATCAAATGATTTTGAGCATCGGGTTTTCTGAAAAGCCTAGTGGCACGGGCGGGGGAGTACCACTAGGCTTTTTTAAAAAAAGGCAAACATCGTTAGGAAACCTGTCTAATCTCAACGAAGTCTAGTTACCCCTTCGGCTTGGAAGGTCATACGGCAGTCGTTTAATTTGCGAAACTAGTGCCTACAGCAAATCTTGGGATTATAGTGCCAAAGCGGACCCCGGGCTCCTTTAGGGTACGAAATGTCCTTGTATTTCTCAATGTTCCCCCTGAATCTTCGGTTTTACGACAATTACGTATAAGAACAGTCAGATCCATGAGTATGATAGCAGCAGGGCCGTGACGAATTGTTTGCTTGAAAGTATTCCTTATAAAATGTGGCTATTTTTCGTTACACAATATAATGAAAAAAAAATAGTAGATTAAATTAAGGCCTTAGTTACGTTTTGTTTTACATATGCACATAATATCTACATATTAAAATTCTGATACTGGTTAACCCTGAAAAAGTTAGTATTGAAGCTAGGATTGAAAACTGTCTCTGCGCGCCATCTAGTAACGCTCCAATGAACTTTTGCGACGGCGCAACTGGCGTAAAGCCATGATTACAGGTGGCGTATTTGTTATCTTTCATAAATTACTAGCATTGTAAATGTCAATGGATATAATGGTTTTGAAAACCAGAAGATACTCGTTGTAATATTGGTAATATGTAAACAGACGATATCTTCGCGGGACATTATTAGAAACATCAGAGACTATTAAAATATAAAGACTGCCAGGAGAGTCTCCATGAAGCTGCGTTCTTGGGTCCCTTGGGTTGTCACTAGATGGCGTTGTAAGTAGTCTCTCATAAGTTTTGTTTAAAACTGAGATCATATTATGCAAAATAACTGTAGACAGGTTTCTGGTTTTTTTTTCAATTGCCATTTGTCAAACTATAACCAGCGATACCTTATGCGTCACCCTCTGATGAAAAGTAATTTTGGAAGCAGGCTTCTTAGAATTAAGACTCCTTATTATTATTTGTAGATAACTAATAAGTGCAATATTTAGTAAAGTCAAAGTAAAAAAAATATTCAATAAATATTTCATAATCTATTGCGAATCCAACTGATATTTGTTAGTACAAGCTAAACAAGCGCTGAAAAGGCTGGCGTTGCTAACTCAATTAATGAGTGGCTCTGTGAACTGTACAACAAGTGAGACGTAAATATTGCAAATACGTGTATTTTTAGAACTGTGTGATATTCGAAAAGACAGTACGGTTGCCAGGTTGTTGCACTTTTAGCACCGTCCAGAGATCATGTGTAGGGTAGCGGTGGATAATTCCTACGGACGTGGTGCAAATTCTACCTCATTCTTAAAGAACTAAATCATTAGGATTGTCGGCAACAGGGTTTTTGGAACGTACATGTGTATGAATAATAAATAAATAAATAAATAAATATAAGGGGACAATCTTACACAAACCGACCTAGTCCCATAGTAAGCTCAATAAGGCTCGTGTTATGGGTACTAGACGACGATATATATAATAGATATAAATACTTAAATACATAGAAAACATCCATGACACGGAAACAAATATTCATGCTCATCACACAAATATTTGTCCTTACCGGGATTCGAACCCAGGACCTTCAGCTTCGTAGGCAGCGTCACTACCCACTAGGCTAACCGGTCGTCAATCGTCGAATGAGTTTGTCCATCTAATAATCACAACGCTCATCGCTGATAAATGGTACTTCATCTCGCCAACGTAGCATCGTTACTTGATTTTCTGGCAGCATTTTGACTGATGAATGATGATGAGTTGATGACATAATGTCATCATTTTCCACTCTGACCCCGTATCATGGTCGGCCTTATCACACGATAAGTGAAAGGATAGGGCGTCCGTCACTGGCTAACACCGTTTGATAGAACGAGACGACGCCCCTATCTTGTCACTTACCTATCGCGTGATAAGGCCGACCATGATACGGGGTCTGGAGTTGCACATTTCGAATATATTGATGGCACTTAATATAATAACTTAAATTAATGCGCGGGTGGCGGCAAACTTTAACGAATGAACGTTTTACACGCCGGTGCGTAGTGCGAGGTATTATTGGGTAAAGTAAACAATGTGAATGCTGACAAAAGACAGGTTTATTAATAGAATCCTATTTAATTTATAATTACAATAATTAGCAAGGTTAGCAAATATAATTAACTGAGTACATAATAACGTTTCGTCAGTGCAACAGTTCCCTTTTCTTACATTGGGCAACTTTTTACTTCAAAGAAAAAGAAAGCATAACATTGATTAGTCACTGTTATTCAACATTTAAAATGAGTTCCCTGGTACAAATGTATGTATATACTCTTTTTGTCAGTGGGCAATTTTTAAATATGTTTCTGTATAGTGACACTACATACCACTGATAAACTAGTACCTTTTCCCCTGAAGAACACAGCTGGAAATAATGTAAAAAAAAAAATGTAATAAGTGTAGTAACTGAAATATCACATGTGACAGAGCCCTGATAGGTGCGACGACGAACAAAGCGAGGAGGAGAGTGTTAGGTAAACCTTGATCAAACAGCGCACGAAGCCGAGCGTGCGAAGCGAGCGTGCCGTCTACCGCGGTAGCGGCCGGCGAGTGCCAGAACCCAGAACCGACTTTTGTAATATTTGTACAACAAAATCCCAAAACACAAGTGTAATGAAAAAATATGTATTTTATGAAAGTAATAAGAAAATTATGTACTTATACAATGAATGGTACCCCGTCAATAAATTTCTCTCTAATGATCAATAAATTTCTCTCTAATGATTTCTCTCTTTTATGTAACTTGCAGTGTTGAACATTTAGTTAGCTATGTAGTGTTAGTTAGTTAGCAGACCAACTTCCTGAAGTCCGGATGAAAATGCTATACTATGGTACCATAAACCTGGTCTGATGATGGAGACGTTATATGGAGACGGGGCGGGGCATACGATAAATAAGCGAGATAGACAGCAGCCCCTCCTATTCTGTAATAAGCTCACCTCAATTCAATTCAATTCAACTTCTTTACTTCGGATAAATATCCACATCGGGTTAGTTACAGTAGGAACTTATGTCTATGTTAGTTACACATTTATAAAAAGATAAAATAAAATTCAAATTCAAACACATCAAATCAATACAAATCAAAACGCGGTGTGACACAAATTGTTGACGAAGATTCGGGGTTCCTTACTTAATAGTGCAATAACGTAGGCGACACCAAATTTAGATATTAACTGGGTTTATTCACTTGAGCGATTAAATTACAATCAAAATATATAATAACTAATGGGTCGCGTGAGCCGGCCAGACGCGCTAGAGAGGAATGGCGGCCGGCCCGGGCCTCCCGCCTTGGGAAACGGCGGACGGCGGGGCGCGGGGAGCCGCGCGGTGGTGGGGGCCGGTGACATCAGCGCGTTCATGGCGCGCGTTAACAAGCTGCCCCCCTTGGAACAGGTCCGTCCTGGTCCAAGTTCAGTGGCAGAGGGCAGAGCCTGTTGTAGGCCCTCCTCAGAGTGCCCGTGGTAGTGGTGACGTCAGCGACGCGGCCGACGCCGTCGGCGCCTGGGTAGACAGCGGCGACTCGCCCAAGCAGCCATCTGCTGGGCGGCAAGCGGTCGTCCTTGACAATGACCATTTCTCCGAGCTGCAGTTGTCCTCCGTCCCTGCGCTATTTGTTTCGAATCTGCAGCTCTGAAATGTACTCTTTATAATAGCGATTCCAAAAATGCGCTTTCAGCGCTTCTATTCTCTGGTATCTCGTCAGCGTATGGATCGAAGAGTCTTGTACCTGGGGAGCAGGTACCATTGTGAGTGCTCGCCCTAATAGAAGATGTGCAGGAGTCAATGGGGTTAAATCCAATGGATTTGATGAAAGAGGGGTTAAAGGCCTAGAATTTAGAATTGCTTCTATCTGTACCAACAATGTGACCATCTCTTCGTAATCTAAGTGAGCCATAGATGCTATTCGTTTTAAATGATATTTTACCTGCTTGACTGCCCCGTCTGCCAAACCATTAAAGTGTGGGCTATAGGCTGGGCAAAATTTGAATTCTATTTCCTGTGTAGCCGAGTATGACATTATTTCATTAGAGTTATTTTTAAGGAACTTTGCTAGTTCGTTACAAGCCCCTACGAAACAAGTCCCGTTGTCGGACAGTATGGTGGCTGGTTTGCCTCTGCGGGCTATAAATCTATTTAAAGCGGCAATAAAGCCCATGGCTGTCAGATCAGTGACGAGCTCTAAATGAACCGCCCTCACTGCCAAACAAACAAAAACAACTATATATGCTTTCTTTAGCTGACAACCACGTCCCTTTCTGCTCGCTATCAGGATCGGTCCACCGTAGTCGCAGGCTGTATTAGCAAATACGTATTCGGACTGTACCCTTTGTGGCGGTAAGTTGCCCATGATTGGCTGATGCGATTTACCTGAGTATCTTACACATGTAACGCAACGTTGTGAAGTTTGCCTGCAAAGGTTACGACCGTTTATTATCCAATACTTGTGACGTAATGTTGCTAGCATCAGCTGTGGTCCAGCATGTAACAATATATGGTGGTAATGGTGTACCAATATTTTAGTGATGTGATGTGACGCATGCAATAGAATAGGATGCTTTGTGTTGTAGTCGTAATTGGAATTTACGAGTCTGCCCCCGACTCGCATAATACCCGAATTATCTATAAACGGATTTAATTTTAATAAACTGTCTTTGGGAGAAAGTGGGCGTTTACTTTTCAAATTAGACAGTTGCTTATGAAACGTGTCACGTTGTACTTGTTTACACAACATTTGTAACGACAAATTGAGCTCTGACACTGTCAATGGACCTGTGCTTTTGTTTGCAGCGTTTCTACAATTGTATACAAATCTGTTTATGTAGGCTACAATATTTTGTAACTTGCAAAGGCTCGAGTATTTAGAAGTGAAATGGCTCTCTTGAGGTTCGTCAGCTGATACATGACACTGGATTTTAACCTCTGGTAACGTTTCTATTGGCATATTTTGAGGTTGTGGAGGCCACTGTATTTCAGTCTCGTGGAGGAAAGGCGGTCCTTCCCACCACAAAAGTGAAAGCTTGAGTGTTGAAGCATTTTGACCTCTACTACCTATATCTGCAGGGTTCAAATTTGTCGGTACATAATGCCAAGCTGTGGGATTAGAATTGTTAGTGATTTCAACTATTCTGTTGTGAACAAATTGTTTTAATTGTTCTTTACATGTTTTTATCCAACATAGCACAATAGTTGAATCACACCAAAAGAACTGGGCATCAATATTCAAACGCAGTGATTTCGTTACTTTCTGAGCAAGCTGTGTTGATAAGAGTGTACCGAGCAATTCTAGTCGTGGAGTGGTTAATTTTTGTTTCAGTGGGGCAACTTTGCTTTTGGCAAGTATTAAATGCACATTGACCTTTCCACTGTTGGATAATGAGCGTATGTATATACATGATGAATATGCTTTTATACTCGCATCACTGAAGGAGTGCAATTCTACTCTGATGTAGAAATCACAGAGTATTCTTCGTGGAATTTTAATTTGCATGATTTCAGGGATTTGTTTTGCAAAGTTGTTCCACTGTAACTGTATGTCGGCAGGTACATCTCCTTCCCATGATATGTTTCTAGCCCATAGAATTTGTAAAATTAGCTTAGCTTGTAACAAGCAAGGGTTAATGAGTCCCAATGGATCAAAAATGGTGGCAATCATAGATAAAATAGTGCGTTTATTTATGGGCTTAGTTTCAATGTTGTCAGTGACAGAGAACAGCAGCTGATCCGATTTGCATGACCAAAGTAAGCCTAATGTTTTTGAATGCTCTTCTTTTGTTAACTTGAACAATTCCTCGCTGCTGTTGTCTGTAACTAAATTGTCTAGTATAGACGGTGTGTTTGAACGCCACTTACGTAGATGAAAGTGTGCACCTTCTAGTGTCTGAATGACACCTCTGCAAGTCTCTAGCAATGTCGTTTTGTCATCGTGACCCGAGATAAAGTCATCGACGTAGAAATCGTGCAAGATTGTTTCACTTACATCTTTGTTCGTACATTCTTGGCCCAACTGTACCAGGCATCGCGTGGCTAGGAATGGAGCACTGGAGGTTCCGTATGATACGGTATTCAATTTGTATTGTTTAATTGGCTGTGAGGAGTCTGAGCGCCAAAGAATTTGCTGCAGACTTCTTTGTTTTTCAGTGACGTATATTTGTCTATACATTTTTTGTACGTCTGAAGTCACTACAAATTTGTGCTGTCGGAATCTGATCAATATGCTGAGTAAGTCGTCTTGTACAGTTGGCCCAATATATTGAATGTCGTTAAATGACTTGCCGGAGCTAGTGACGGCTGAGGAGTCAAATACCGTGCGTATGCGTGATGTAAGACTATTTTCGCGCCAAATTGCAAAATGAGGAAGCAGGTTTGAAATCTCGTTCGTATGTATGTTTGTGTTTTCAGACATATGACCTAAACGCAGATATTCTTCCATAAATTTGACATATGCTTTTTTGTATTCTGGGTTGCGTTTAAATTTGCGTTCCAGTGATTGAAATCTTAGTAATGCTTGTGTTTTAGAATCGCCTAAACATTCAGGGGATTCTTTTAGTGGTATTGTGACCACAAACTTGCCATCTGGGTGGCGAGTTGTGGTTTGTGTGAATATGCGTTCGCACTCACTCTCACCTTTAGTGTGGATTTGTTGAGTGGGCGGAACTGATTCTAGTTCAAAAAACTTGTCTAATTTCGCATCGAGCTCAATATTGTTTATTAAGTTGCAATGGACTGTATAAGATCGCGTTTGTTTTGAATGTGGTTGTTGTATGGAACCTTGTACGAGCCACCCGAGAGATGTTTCCACAAGTGTGGGTTTTTTAGGGCCCAAGGTTATTTTGTTGTTTGTAAGCACCTCCCAAAAGAGGTCTGCACCCAGCAGCATCTGCACCTCGGATGGCTCGCAAAAGGCTGGGTCCGCAAGGTGGATGTGAGGGGGAATAGTGAATGAGTCACAATTTAGTTTAGTAGTAGGAATCAACTGGGTGATTTGTGGCACAACGAAACAATTGACGTCTGCTGTGTAATTATTGTTTGCAAGTGATGATATAGTTACATCACACCTTTCTGTGATTTTTGAAGTTTGCCTATTTAGCCCTTGAACGGATATGTTTGTTGAATATGTAGGCAACTTTAGTTTTGTTTGAAGATTTTCAGTTATGAAGCTAGAAGTACTTCCATTGTCCAGAAGTACTCTGACTTTGTGTGTGTAGCCGTCACAATCGTTGACATTAATGACAGCTGTGGATAGAAGTACATGAGCATGGCTACTGTGTGTGGAGGACAAAGTGACGCTGTTATTTTGTGATTGCATCTGTGTCTGCTCCTTGACGGCTGGTAAAACTACACATTCACTTGAAAGTTTGGATGTTGAAGGTTTAGAATCTAGTTTTACCTGACTGGTTGTGTGTAGCATGCTATTGTGTCTTTGTGTGCAAAGCCGGCATGAGCTCAGCCTGCAACGTTGCTCGTCATGTCCTGATCGCAAACAGTTAGTGCAAAGATTCAATTGTTTAACCTTTTCTACTCTATGTTCTACTGGCATTGATTTAAATTTGGTACATTGATAAATTGAGTGGTTATTTTTGCAAACAGGACATTTATATTTGTTTTGTGATTGATTTTGAACATGGTGTGCAATAAACGCCTTGGGACGATTGTGAGTTATGTCGCTGTGTCTACGTGGTTTGTTTAATGTTTGTGCGTCCTCCATGGTTTCCAGCAAATCCGCACGATTTTTCAAGAAGTGAGTGAATTCTGCTAGTGTGGGTATGGATTTAATATCGTTCCGCTCAGTCTCCCAATCGCGGAGTGTGGCAGAGTCGAGTTTGCTGGTCACCATGTGGATTATTAGTATGTCCCAGTGTTCTGTAGGTAAATCAAGAGTCCTCAAGGCCCTTAAATTCTTATTGACAGAATCAACAGTGTTTCGTAAGGCACTTGAAGTCTCCTGAATCACTGGGTTTATGTTGAACAACGCATTTAAGTGATTATTCACTAAAATTCTTTTATTGCTGTAACGTTCACACAACAAGTCCCACGCGATGTTATAGGTATCTGACGAAAATTCAAGTGATTTTATAATGAGAGAAGCACTGTCTTTTAGTGAATTTCGTAGATAATGAAATTTGTGAATTGTTGGAATTGATGCATTGTCATGTATGAGAGATTTATAGGTATCGTGATATTCTAACCAGTCCTGATAGCGCCCAGAAAAGGTAGGTAAATTGATGGTAGGAAGCTTAATGTTTGGCCCACCTGTGAGTGCAGCAACGTTATTAGAACCCGTTACCGAACTGTCATGCGGCGCCGCAGAGGCAGCACCAGCCGCGGCGTGCCTGCTGAGCAGCTCCTGCGCAGCAGCCACGGCGCCGAAGTAACTTGTTTCGAAGCCTTCCCGTTCCACGTGCTCGTCACCTGGAATTTCCGTTAAATTTTCTATGTCAGTTTGAATTGAATCAAAATCGCTGTACATATCTTGTATTTTACTTAATCTTGTATTTAATTCATGAGCTTGCAACGTATTTAAAGTATTGTTTAGCAAAAGCGGGTCTAGATATGATTTAAATATCGTGATTTTTGATTTGAAAGAGGCACGTGTTTTTTTAAGTGATTTTAAATCCATGATGCTAATTTTATGCGTTATTGAATGCAACTGGAATTTAAATGAATCGTCGTACGGATAAACAGAATATAGATTTCAACCTCCAGCTGTAATGAGAATTTTATGATGAACACGTTTAGACTGAATGTATGAAATTGACCAAGCTAATGGAACGATACGTAAATTTTTAATGCGTGCAGTGTGCGAAAGGCTTTGGCGTGGCAGAGGAAGGCAAGCAAGCAGGCGCAAACAGGTAGCGGAAACGCGTGCGCGGCTCCGACACGGCCTGGACACGTTCGCAACACGTGCAGTTTTCTGAAATATTCGAAATAAATATTAGAATCGAACAATGGTATGCACCTTGCTGGTACGTTCAATAGGCACAATACAGTAAATTAGGCCTTTGAGAAATAAACGTGGACTTTATTTTTGAAAAGGTGAAAAAAAAAACAAAATATAATTATTTGCCAAAAAATACTGATGGAAATGGTATCTGTGATAATTAAACTTGCTAATTAAAAAGAAATATCAAAAAAATATTGAAATTTGGTGAAGATGTAAACGGATTACCACTCTGGTGACGTGAAACGAGAAATCGAATGTATTAAATTTTCACTATAAATTGATTATTTATTGCAAAGATTTATGAAATTAATCGAGTTATTTATAGAACTATAAGTGGGAAATAGAATTGAAACTAATTATTGGAACGAGCTCACGAATGATACACTGCAAACCCCTTTTCCTGGTTTCTCGAACTATATCGCCTTGGACTGCTTTTCTGCTTCTTGAAGTTTCTTCGTGTCTTCAATCTGGGATGATACCGCTATGCTGTGACGCCGACAATGCTTGTTGTATAGTTTGTTTGATTTAAAGTAGCGGTGATTCCTCTCTAGCGGTTAAACTTTGCTCCGTTGTAACTATCTGCAGCGCAATGGCTGCCGCTGGCCGGCCGCGAATTGCACTTTTGATAAATTTACGATCTCGTCGAGACGGCGTAGCTCCTTAACGTCGGATCCGGCTCGAAATTGTTGACGAAGATTCGGGGTTCCTTACTTAATAGTGCAATAACGTAGGCGACACCAAATTTAGATATTAACTGGGTTTATTCACTTGAGCGATTAAATTACAATCAAAATATATAATAACTAATGGGTCGCGTGAGCCGGCCAGACGCGCTAGAGAGGAATGGCGGCCGGCCCGGGCCTCCCGCCTTGGGAAACGGCGGACGGCGGGGCGCGGGGAGCCGCGCGGTGGTGGGGGCCGGTGACATCAGCGCGTTCATGGCGCGCGTTAACACAAATCACGGCTATTTTATACAGGGTGACATTTTAATAAGTGTCCAAATTTTTGTAGACATTTGGTATCACTAATAGATTTAGAAAAAAAAAACTGGTAGGTATTTTTAAAATTATAATTTGTCCAACCAAAAAGAATCGTCCTTGCTGCGTGGTTACTGGGCATTCAGTACCGCGCGGAGCGGGTGGGGCCGAGGGAGGGGAGGCGTGCCGTGCGCAAACCTTGCTACCCGCTGAGGTGCCCGCACGGTAAGGTTTTTTTGGGATAACTTTAAGCAGCAATTACTAATTTTTTTGTACTGAATGATATGAAACAAAAACAAAAGTATTTTATAATTTTGCTGAAGAATCTTATACTTGGACACTGATTAAAATGTCACCCTGTATATCTTACTACTGTCCTGATCTGTGCCAACCAATGACAAAGGATGGGACAGTTGTACCTATCCGCTATCACCTTCAAAAGCTCACCCACAAATATAACTTGACACCGCAAGGCGTAGTACTGAATATGAAATAAATATGTCACGATCCAGATCCTACAATAGAAAACGGTCCTGTGCGAGTCTCTCACACGTACGGTGTCATACCAGTCTTACAAAAAACATAATTATATTTAAAATTGTATATTTTTTAGTTGTTTAAAAAATAACAGTCTACCCGTTTATTAGATACCGCTGGCAGACGGACGACTGAAGCATAGGGAACCACCCTCTGCTCTAAGCTTGGCGCAGTAGTGTATAGGTACCTACAGTCTCCATGTCGTCTAAACTACTACTACCACAGAGTACTTTTCTATATATAGTAAACTACTACCAATGACAACGACCGCTGTAATCTGTGATTTTATGGAATTTGCTAACTATGCAAACAAACCGTCATACTGAAATTGATTGTTTGTTTACATAGTTAGCAAATTCCATAAAATTACTATATATAGGTACACACGACATAACGTGCCACCAAATGTTGAAAGAGCTCCATCTAGTACCTATCTAAGCACCTTTACAACCTATAGTCTTATTTCGGTAATGTCTCTCTATTCCGCATTATCTTCGTTATTTTCAGTGCAAACGTGGAATGTTTCCAAGTTTCCAAGTTTATCAGTTAAGTCGGTACACCTTTTGTTAAATCGAAATTCTTGTCTGTGAGGGCTCTTCGGAATAATTTCGACTGGGTACTTATTTGTGACGTGCATAGCTAATTATCTCATCCAAATGAGAGGAAGCCTGTGCCCAGCAGTGGGACATATATAGGCTGATTTATTTATCATTATAGCTAATTACAGTTAAGTAGGTACAGTCACCGGCATCAATATCCGCCGAAACAAAGCCGGCAAAAATATCTGACACGTCCTTATGGCATTAGACATAGAGTTGTGTCTGGTATTTATGCGTGCTATGTTGTGGCAGATCTTATTGCTGGTGACCTGGTTACCCCTTATTGGTGGTATAGCAGTAGCACCTATAGCAGTTGATGCATCGGTTTTCTTTTTAGTTAATGTGAGTTCATTTACGTACACGTACTTATTATCAACCTAGTTTCGTGGAATATTACTCGGGTCACGAACGCCGCTATCAACTTCCAAATACGGAACTTTATCACTAAATTTACCATATGATATATATATATCATATGATTATATTACGAAATCCGGGCAGATTTTTATGTTCACAGAAAAATTTGAAACTAATTATTTTGCTGATGTCTGTCTGAACAGATAAATTTAAGAAAAAAACTTTACGCCCACGGGCGTAATATAGGCCATTGAAGCTCTGTATGCCTCCGCGTTATGAAGCTCTGTACAGTCACGGACTTTCATTGTTAAGCGAATAAAATCTCACTATACATATACTGGATTGGACTTCAAAGCTTAATAACCATAATTAGATGACACCTAAATGGCTCAACAATGAAAGTCCTTGACTGTACGTGGAAGTGTGATGAAAAATTATATTGTAAATAGACAGAACAGACCCCTGAAGAATACCGGTTGTACTATTACTTATTCTGTGACACCGACATCGAAGGCCCAGTGAGTGGTCTGATCTGTAGCTGTTTAGGGCCACTCGAGATTAACCCCTCGTTCAGGAAGTCGACTAACCTGAAACCAATTCCATTTAGTATCCCATAATTTTCCAGCCGCTTTGAGGTCTAGATAAGAAAAAAATAAAATGCGAATTATATTGGGCTTTGCTTAATTATCACGAACGAAGTGCGTGTAACTGATAAGCTGTACTGGGTATATAATACATGCGACTCGTTCACTAGTTCATTCTGCAGGTAGTTGGTGCCAGAGAGGTTTTCCTTTGGTTTATAAAATAATTGGTTCACATATTAATAAACGAAGATGCAGTTCATATTTTTGGCTCTTTTTCTGTGTAAGTGCTGCCTCCATATCCAAAAAGAGTTCATCGGTCATCTTTTTTATTCGTATATAATACATTGATCTCATTCTCTGATTCCTACCCAGTATATTAGTTGAAATACGTTTAGGTCGTTTATTAATATCACGAGGCAAAAAAAGCGACCAGCCCGATGGTAACTGAATGTAGAGTGTAGATAAGCTATAGAATTATTCTCGCTTGTTCTCTCGTTGCAGGCTCGCAGTATGCGGCCAGTGTTCCCGTCGTCAGCCTCGTGGACAGCCAAGACCCGGGCGCGGAGCTGCGGCTGCACCTGGTGCCCACCACCTGGTTCACAGCAAACGTCGTCTGCCAACTTGAAGGTAAGCAAAGCTTCAGTACTCGTTTTAACCACGCTAATTAGTGGAGAACTCCCATTATTGCGTGAAGATTCCTCACCCCGGCCTACGACGAGGTGCTCACCATCTCCTGTCTTAGATAGTATGGACTGTGGTATCAATTCTGGTTGTTGTGTGAGCACTAAGCAATAGTCTGGGACGTTTCTACGAGTAATATACCGGGTGTACAATCCAAATGGGTCAGTATGGAGAAGTCGGAAACTATGAGAGATAGCGAGATATGTTCTTAGGAACCATGACGTCGATTTTAGATTTAATAATAATTACATTCAAACTTTTTTATTAACTCTCATACATAACCGGGAATCGAACCTGGTCAATATTTTTGTGACCGTGTTAAGTAAAAAGGACCAAATTTGGCTATGAAATCTTGTGTAAACACAACTGACAGTAAATTAGACTAAAATGCCCACAGTTTTACTAATTTGCAAAAAGTCGTGAATAATATGAATCGATCATCAATTATCTGAAGAGATCACTTATGCATACCTTATCTGCATCGGTATTATGCATTACAAATAGCGTTTATTTAAAATTAGAACGCATTTGTTCAGCGGGCCTACCAATTCATAAAAAAATTAAAAATGGAATAATGTTTTTGGAATTAACTTCAAATGAAACACGGCTTTTCACAACCTCCTCGTGTTGATTTTATTGGTGGGTTTTTCTTTCAATTATTTAAACAAGATTACATTAGTGTTGTGCTTCTTGCGACTTGCAGAATTTATACACATTGATTTTGACTAGGTTCGATTCCCGGTTATGTATGAGAGTTAATGAAAAAAGTTTGAATGTAATTACCATTAAATCTAAAATCGACGTCATGGTTCCTAAGAACAGATCTCGCTATCTCTCATAGTTTCCGACTTCACCATACTGACCCATTTGGATTGTACACCCGACCCGGTATAATTTAGTAATTAAATTGTCTGATTATTGTAATTTGTTTTTTGTATTCACGAGAGACATTATCCTTTTCTTGACCGGTTTTATCATTATTAAATAAATAAATGAATTTTATTCGGCGAGTAAGCCGTAATGGAACTTTTAACAAGTCAAAATTCTACCAGCATTTCTGAAAAAGAAGACCACTGTTAAGAAGAAACGCCGAAACAAACTCAGCCAGTCTGTGGCCGCTCATGTGGTCAGACTCATGGCCGCTCCTGTTGGTTTAATGCTCTAAGCTAAAAGGTGATAAAAAATCCATATTATAATGATGCCAATCGAAAGAATAGACAAAAAATAATATTGCTTCTTAAGTAAAATAGTAGCTCTGCATCTGTGCTCCCATGCATCTCATGCTGAACGCACTCGAGCCCCTCTCGCGCCTCGACGCATATGGCTCGCCTTAGGGCAAAGAACATTGTCACCTCCCGTGGGGTTCTTAAGCGAGTGTCCCAGCCCCCTTATGACCCAGATATGTATAAAATTCAATGGATAATATTTTGCTATTTTGTTTTTATTTAATCTACGAAGCTATACTCAATTCTACAATGTTAATCGTATAATTGAGTATAGCTTCCGCCTACGACTCCGTCTGCGTAGATCCGGAATAAAAACTAATCATAAAATTTTAATTTAGGCTATAAACTATCTTTGTGCAAAATTTCCTCCAAATCGGTCTAGCCGTTTAAACGTGATTGAGTAACATAATTCAAACATTCAAACTTTCGCATTTATAATATTTTAGCAGGATTTTATAATTCACAGGCTAAGTGATTTTTAAACAATTTCAATTTTGCTAAAACTATCCCGACGCTTTCGTGATCCGACACGAGCCTGTCCAGAGCGATCCGAGCGAGGCTCAGTTGTATATTGTTGTAGAGTTGCTTAGTATGTAGTAAAGATTGTATGCAAATATTTGAACAATGCGGTTTGCAGGTGGAGTCCTGGCTTCGCCCTCGACCAGCGCCTTAGCTATGGAGATGCAAACCGCGATGGCCGACCACAAACTGTCATCAGGTGTCTTTATTGGAGTGACCGACTCGCTCTCCCAGGGCGACTTCAAGTCCCTGGACGGTAAGTTCATTACACTTTTGTCCGAACCAACTACTAACTACTTACTTCAGTTTTATTTTAAACTTGAAACTTGAAAATAATGTTGCGAAACCACTTATTGAATCATTGACGAAAACTCAGTCACTCAACATAAATGTCTTTAGAATATGTATGTTTTAAACAAATGTGGGTGATACTAGGAGCGGCTGTCGCCGAGATGCCGGTGGAGTGGGCCGCCGGCGAGCCGAACAACGCGCTCGACGCCGAGCACTGCCTAGCGATGAGCGGCTCGGGCGCACTGGCCGATATCAACTGCTCCGCCTTGTTGCCGTATTTCTGCCGCAAGGAGAGCGCCCGCAAGTCCCGCAAACACGACTCCACACCCGAGGTGCCTCCGTGTAACGGCAAGAGTGGTAAGTTTGTCGATACGGGATTAAGCGTAAAAGGTAACAGTGAAATGAGTTCATTAGTTTAAATTGCTAAATTAAATTGAAAACTCCGTTTTAAGAAATATAAATATCTGAATCATCAACAGACATTTCTGCTAAAATTGTATATTTTTTTATAATGTATTAAAGAAAGCTACATTACTGGAAATGTTTGCCTAAATCCGTTCAGTAGTTCACGTTAGTCCGAGCTACCTGTATAGTTATGAAAACCTATCTAATGCTAAAAGACGTCGAACTTTCCATCTCCATCTGCTGTCCCCATTTAACGGTGTTGTTAGAGCATACATGATTTTGATTATCTAAAATAAACTTTATAAATTAACAAAATAATCCGCAGTTTAAATGAAACATTACCTTCTTTTCGGTTATGGGAACTGGAAGCTGTTCGGATCTGTAAGGGTCGTGGTTCTAATTTATCCTTGCCTACTTCTCTGCTACCAGTCGGATTATTTATTTTGGCTTACCATATAATTAGTATAAAAGACCTATGAATTCCCTTACTTTAAAAAATACTTATTCATCATACATACTTCCAACCCTTTTTAACCTCCTTACAGGATGAATTTCAAGAAATGTTGTAATTAGTTACCTAGTCTTTTAGCGAAGTTCCAGATCCCTTAATTAAAAATTGTCTTGTTCCCTGTACAAACATCCAACTCCTTTTAGCTCATTTTGGGGATGAGTGTTTTTAACCCCCTTATGGAATCCATTTCAAGCAGTCTAAATTATGTTGCCCCCCCCCCCCCCTCCCCCCCCCCCTCCCCCCCCATAGGGGATGAATTTCAAAAAAAACAGTTTTGTGGTCTTTTAAGATAAAGGCTATAAGACCGAAGTTACAATCTCTTACTATAATATTTTCTTGGTCTCCATCCCTTGAATGCCGTTTTAAACCCTTTAGGGGAGGATTTTTTCCAACACGCTGAAAGATCTTTTTTATTCTGATAATAATTGTTTATACAACGTTTTAAGTCTCCAGCTCAATAAAGAGTTTTGCTAATCCAAACCTTGCACCCCCTTTTAACCCCCTTAGGGATAGAATATTCTTAAACGCTGGAAGTACTTTTTTATTTGATAAGTAATCTTTCTACAACGTTTCAAGTATCTTACTAAAAAAAAGCGTTTCCCACAACAACCCTTGCCTTTTAACCCCCTTCGGGATGGAATAGTCTAAAACGCAAAAAGTCCTTTTTTTGTAATCTAATAAGTAATATTTCTACAAAGTTTTAAGTCTCTAGCTCAAAAACTAAGTTTCCCCCATATTCACTCTAAACCCCAATGTCACTCCCTTAGGGGTGGAGTTTTCTAAGTCACTGAAACGACTTTTTCTATATTTGAATAAGTAATTTTTCTACAAAATTTTTACTCTACCTAAAAAACAAAGTTTCCCCCGTACAAACATGTCACCCTTTTTAAAACCCCTTAGGGGTGGATTTTTCCAAAACGCTTAAATTCTTTTTTGTATACAAATAAGTAATCTGTCTACAAAGTTTAAAGTTTCTAGCCCAAAAGGAAAAGTTTCCATCATACAAACTTTGCACCCCTATTTAACCCCATTTAGGGTGCAATGTACTAAAACGTTGGAAGTTCTTTTTTTGTATCTTAATAAATAATCTTTCTAGAAAGTTTCAAGTCTCTAGTTCAAAAAATAATGTTTCCCCCATACAAACTTCGCACCCCTATTTAACCCCCTTAGGGGTAGAATTTCCTAAAAAGCCGAAAGCACTTTTTTTGTTTTATAATAAGTAAATTACTACAAAGTTTCAAGTTTCTCTTTCAAAAGGGAAAGTTTCCCTCATACAAACTTTGCACCCTTATTTAAACAGAATTTTCGTTTTAAATCGAAATGGAATTTTCTTAAACGCAGAAATTACTTTTACTGTATTTTAATGAGTAATCTTTCTACAAAGTTTCAAGTTCATAGTTCAAAAATTAATGTTTCCCCCATACAAACATTACACCCCTACTTAACCCCCTTAGGGGTAAAATTTTCTTAAACGCTGAAATAACTTATTTTGTATCTTAATAAGTAATCTTTCTACAAAGTTTTAGGTCTCTAGTTCATACTATAAAGTTTCCCCCATACAAACTTTGCACCCCCATTTAACCCCGTTAGGGATGGAATTTCCAAAAATCCCGTCTTACCGGTTGCCAACGTCATAAAAGGAAGTCCTGGTGTCAATTTCAAGTTTCTAGCCCCAGTAGTTTTGAATACAACCCTCTTAGGGGTAGAATTTTATAAAACGCTGAAAGTCCTTTTTGTATCAGTAAGTAATCTTCCTACAAAGATTCAAGTCTCTAGTTCAATAATTATGTTTCCCCAATCCAAACTTTAGACCCCCATTGCACCCCCTTAGGGATAGAATTTTCAAAAATCTCGTTTTATCCCCCTGCCTCTGTCACAAAAGGAAGTTCTGGTGTAAATTTCAATTTTCTAGTCCCAGTAGTTTTGAATACAAACTTTGCACCCCTATTTAAACCCCTTTAGAGTGGAGTTTTATAAAACGCTGAAAGTACTTTTATTTTATCCTAATAAGTAATCTTTCTACAAAGTTTCAAGTCTCTAGTTCAATAAATGATGTTTCCCCCATACAAACTTTGGACCCCCATTACACCTCCTTAGGGGAAGAATTTTCTTAAACACTGAAAGTCCTTTTTTTGTATCTTAATACGTAATATTCCTACAAAGTTTCAAGTCTCTAGTACAAAAAATAATGTTTCTCCCATACAAACTTTGCACTCCTATTTAACCCCCTTAGGGATAGAATTTCCAAAAATCCCGTCTTATCCCTTGTCTACGTCATAAAAGCAAGTTCTGGTGTAAATTTCAAGTTTCTAGTCCCAGTAGTTTTGAATACAAACTTTGCACCCCTATTTAGCCCCTTAGGGGTGGAATTTTATAAAACGCTGAAGCCACTTTTTGGTATCCTAATAAGCTATCTTCCTACAAAGTTTCAAGTCTCTAGTTCAATAAATAATGTTTCCCCCATACAAACATTGCACCCCTGTTTAACCCCCTTAAGGATAGAATTTCCAAAAATCCCGTCATATCCCTTGCCTACGTCATAACAGAGAGTGCTGGTGTAAATTTCAAGTTTCTAATCCCAGTAGTTTTGAGTACACACTTTGCACCCCTATTTAACCCCCTTAAGAGTGGAGTTTTATAAAACGCTGAAAGTTTTTTTTTGTATCCTAATAAGTAATCTTCCTACAAAGTTTAAAGACTCTAGTTCAAAGAATAATGTTTCCCCCATGCAAACATTGCACCCCCATTTAACCCCCTTAGGGGTAGAATTTTCTTAAACGCTGAAAAATCTTTTTTTGTATCTTGATAAGTAATATTCGTACAAAGTTTCAAGTCTCTAGTACAAAAAATAATGTTTCTCCCATACAAAATTTGCACCCCTATTTAACCCCCTTAGGGATAGAATTTCTAAAAATCCCGTTTTATCCCTTGCCTACGTCATAAAGGAAGTTCTGGAAAAATTTCAAGTTTCTAGTCCCAGTAGTTTTGAATACAAACTTTGCACCCCTATTTAACCCCCTTAGGGGTGGAATTTTCTTAAACGCAGAAATTACTTTTACTGTATTTTAATGAGTAATCTTTCTACAAAGTTTCAAGTTCATAGTTCAAAAATTAATGTTTCCCCAATACAAACATTGCACCCCTATTTAACCCCCTTAGGGGTGGAATTTTCTTAAACGCTGAAATTACTTTTTTTGTATCTTAATAAGTAATCTTTCTACAAAGTTTTAAGTCTCTAGTTCATAATATTAAGTTTCCCCCATACAAACTTTGCACCCCCATTTAACCCCCTTAGGGATGGAATTTCCAAAAATCCCGTCTTATCGGTTGCCTACGTCATAAAAGGAAGTACTGGTGTAAATTTCAAGTTTCTAGTCCCAGTAGTTTCGGCTGTGCGTTGATGGTAGGTCAGGTATCCTTCTTTTATATATACAGGGTGCCTCGTGAGGAACCCGAATAATTTGGACAGCGTATTCCTAAGGTCGTATGGAGTAAAAAATGTTATATGAACATAGGTCGAAATATGGTTTTTTTTATGTTTTCATACATAATAAATAACTTCTTGTATGAAAACATAAAAAAAAAACATATTTCGACCTATGTTCATATAACATTTTTTACTCCATACGACCTTAGGAATACGCTGGCCAAATTATTCGGGTTCCTCACGAGCACCCTGTATAGATTAAGATACAACGCCCGTGCCTGTTGCTGAAGACTATGGTATTTGCGAAAGTGTGTGCGAATGTACCCGATACCAGCACAAGTTATTCACGATAATTTACATCAATCGGTGAATTTTGAAGCAAAAACGAATAAATTGCTTCTTTAGTAGTTTCGAACGTACTCCTTAAAAAAGTCTATTGTTTACAATACCACCTGTTTAAATAGCCGCTTCTAACCTGGCAAACAAAGTTACGTACATTATTTATAATTAACACTAAAATTATTTATTTCAAATCATCATCATCATCATATCAGCCGAAAGACGTCCGCTGCTGGACATAGGCCTCCCCCAAAGAGTGCCAAAGTGACCGGTCCTGCGCCACCCGCATCCAGCGGACTCCCGCAACCTTTACAAGGTCATCAGTGCACCTTGTCGGGGGCTTACCCACGCCGCGCCTTCCGGTACGTGGTCGCCACTTGAGAACCTTTCCGCCCCAACGGCCATCGGTTCTACGTGCTATGTGCCCCGCCCACTGCCACTTAATGTCAGAAGACTTCGGACAAAGTTAGAAGAATTCAATGCAGGGCTGGTATCCTCAAGTGCAGATTTATTTGCAATAACTGAAACAGGATGTAATCAGTCGATTAATGATGCTGAAATAATTCCGCCCTGCTATAAAATTATCCGCTGCGATCGAACTGACGGACGAAAACAAGGCGGCGTGTGTCTAGTGGCCACACCTCGTTTCGAGCTGCGGACAGTACGATTGCCGATTGACGTCATCGTCAGCGATAAGGTGTTAGAACTAGTTGCAAATGTGTATAATATATGCGCGATAGATATTATTGTGTTGCGTTGTTTACATCCCACCGAATAGTAAGGAAAGCGATTATATGATGTTATTTAGAATTATTGAACAGTTAAGTGTTATGAATAGTCGTGTAATAGTAATAGGAGATTTCAACTTGTATTCTTGTACGACACATATTAGGGATTATTTTGAATATTTTCAGACATATTGTGGATTCATTCAGAGGAACGATATAGCAAATTGTAATAATCGTCAATTGGACTAAGGGTGAGTTGCACCAAACCGTCTGTAATCGTAAGCGGTGTTCGTTAAAATCTGAATGTATGGAACGTTTGACAAGTTTCTATGGTCTGACAGCTGTCAGCGCCATATTTAACGTTGATGGGTCTATAATCGTAGGTCGGTGCAACCCGCCCTTAGTATTAACATCGCTGGGGGAGGCCGTCACGGTGTGCGCTGCGTCAGAGGCGTTTGTTCCGATTGACGTGTATCATCCGCCGCTTGAGGTGGTGGTCTCGTTGGCGGCGGCGGGGCCCGCGCGGCGCGGGGGCGCGCACGCGGGGCCGGACGCGGGCGCGGACGGGAACGAGGATGATTCCGATCACGACATTCAGCACTCCCAGCAGCGGTGGAACTTTACAAAAGCCGACTATCCACGGTTGTACACAGCATTAGGTTCTATTGACTGGAAATCGCTATATAGTTTAAATAAATAATGCTGAGGAATGCTTATCTTATTTTTACGCAACTATCAATGACGTTATAAACGAATGTGTACCTAATAAGACGAGAAAGCGTATAGTGTCGAGTTATAGTTATCCCGAGTGGTATAATGCTGAAATTATTCACGAAATAAAGTGTAAGGCTAATCTTCATAAAAAATATAAGGTTAAGGAATCACGTGAGAACTATTTAGCATTCGCAAGGTGTAGGGCGCGGGTTAAAAATATGATTAAAATGGCTTACGTACAGTATCAGGACCGGGTTCAAGCACATCTAAAAGAGGACCCGAAAGCTTTTTGGAACTATGTGAAGTCAAAAACGAAACATAGTAATACTCAAAAGATATCCAAAAATGGGGTGTTACTCGATGGAAAAAAGGGTGCAAGAGAGTTCGCAGAGTTTTTCCAATCGGTGTATAGCGCCTCTCCAGCTGAACTCAACGTGAGCGCAGCTGTGACGGAGGCAGAATGCGCGTTCAACTCGACGCGAATACACCTGGAGAGGCTGTATCTGGCTGAGGTGATGCGAGCGCTGGCGAACCTCAAACCGAAGCGGTCGGCCGGACCTGATGGCATTCTTCAAATTTTTGTCGGCGTCTAAACTCCGTCAAACCATAAGAAACGTATTAAAAAGTTTGATAGAGGGGGACCCGCAGACCACATTTGAAGATAACCGATCGGATAAAGTAGTGTATACGCAACAGTGCCATCTTTTGCTGTCAAGTGGACACCGCGTGGCAGCGTTGACAACCAGATTTTTTTTGGTGGCAAATTTTAGCAAAAACTACTGAACCTATTTTGATGATACTTTCTAATATTGTCGTTTAGTCTTTAGAATAGGACATAGCGTGGCATTTTTTAAATATACAATTTCTTCAGAAGGTGATATAAGGTTTGTGAATTTGTATTAGTATACATTATTTGTCAAAAATAGAGACTTGAAACTTCGTAAAAAGGTTCTACCCGACATCTCCCGCTGACCCATATGTGGGTTAAAATTTTGGCTCGGGAGAAGAGGGATTTGAAACGCAAGAAAAATGTTTTCAGCGTTTTTGAAAATTCATATCCTAAGGGGGTCAAAAATGGGTTAAAAATTAGGAAGAGTGAATTTTTTGTCGAGCTAGGGACTTGCAATTCGTAAAATAGTTCCATATTAAAACACAAGAAAAATAATTTCAGTGTTGTCTAAATTCATCTTCTAAAGGGACAAAAACTTGCTTGAAAGTTTGTATGTAGAAATCCAGAGTGAAGAACACCGCAATAGATGGCGCTAACGGTCTCTTCCGATACCAATAAACAGGGACTGATTTCAGTTACGGTGTTACCGGTATGAAACCGCAATTCCATTACGGTACCGTAATGATGTAATAGTTTTGCGCGCCGCGCCAACATAACGGTACAGTAACCGTTTTGAAATGTCGGTTACCTACCGCTATTCGATTTTAAGGGAAACGAAACCTTTGTAATACCGGTTCAAAACCGATATTATAAAGTTTACCGAAAAAATAAGCGAACTTACACTTATACAGACAACTTCTTCCAATAGGAACGAACGAACGAAACAGAAAAATATCAGAACAGAACCGACAAAACTGAAAAACAAAACGGCAGCGCCGTTTGTTTGGCAACAACGCCAAAATCGAAGTATCAGTAACCTTTACAAAGCGGTTACGGTACCGAAAAAAAATAAGGTACTACTTTCGATAGCGAAATATAAAGGTGCCTACCGAAACCGCTATTTAAAAACCGATATGACGTCATATCGGTTATAAAACATACCGTATTTTTCGGCTATATAGTCCCTGCTATTAAACGAGCAATATATGTATATACCGGGTGGAAAGGCACGACGATCCTTCCCGCAAAGGGGGGTTAGTTTAAGTGATGGAAAATCGATTCGTAATGTTTAGATTTTTTTTTACGATCAATTATTAAAAATAATAAAATTAATTAATGTTCTTCTGTGACAACCCTACTATTACTATACGTACTAATTATCGTTTATACGTATTGATAAAGGTCACTGACTCTTGTGTAATTGTTAAAATGTTACTGACCCTAATGAGGGTGGTCACTTGCAGTATTTTGCATTAAAAGTTAACTGCCTATAACTTCAAAATGGTTATGAATATGAGCCTAGTTTCTTTAGAGGAAATACTGTACTCAGTCTAAACAATCCCCCTTTTGCGGAAGGGATCGTCGTGCCTTTCCACCCGGTATTATATCTATATTTATTTGCAATCATATTCTGATGTGCAGTATAGGCGTTTACAGGGCCGAGAAACCGATCACGCTTGGTCTTATTTTCTCACAATAAGCTGGCTGTATACTTAAGCACTATTTCCACCTAACGGCCCGCATTGGATCGCAACGGAAAGAATACGATGCGGCGACAACCGATCGTGTCCGGCAGCATGTCGACGCATACGATCAAGCGGTAACAGCCGTTCGCGGCCGACAGGATGTCGACGCACACGATCGGCACCGTACGTAAGCAACCTTGCGACCGTATCCACACCCAGTCAAATATGTTGTTTCGCGGTTTTCGGAAGCGGCCCACCAAGTTATATATTTTTTGTAAAGGCGGTATAGATACATCTCTAATAGTTTGGTTGGGCTCTTGTGTTTTCTAATCAGGGTCACCAGGTACTCCAGATCTTCGATTATCCTTGTTTTCATAGTTTTTCCTTTATGTGGCCATTAAACCCTAACTCTGTACCAAATTTCAGCTCTCTGAGTTTATGGAAAGTACTAGTTCTATTTTTATGATCATGAGTGAGTGAGTGAGTGAGTGTCATAAATGCGAAACTTTGCTTTCGCTTAACTTCGACACTAAATGACCTACAGACTTGAAATTTTGGATTTTAAGTATGTGATTATAGTTTACGGAGAGGTTCTCCGAGGTTCTCAAATAGGGGCCTGAAAATGCGGCGAAATGGTTCCAGTAAAGGATGGTACGGCAGCGGTAGTGTTTGCTTCGCGCTCGACTTGGCGGGGGCCTTGCCGTGCCCCCAGATCCAAACATCTAAACATCCAACATTCCAAAGTTTCGCATTTATAATATTAGTAGGAGTATCCTTTACGTTATATTTTATCAATTAAATTTTTACTTTGTTGGTAAACCGTACTAGTGAAAATCGTGAATAAATCTAAGAGTCTGTCAAGCGAGCGAAGTCGTGGGCAGAAGCTCGTTAACAATAATACCTACTGTTTATAATAAGCTATGGATATTAAGCAGTAGATTAATTTCCTACAACTAGCAATAAGTAACTCACCTCGATAATCAAAATTGGTGCACGAAACACAACGAAATGCGATTATGATGCGAGAAGATCAATACTTTCCTCCGCATACTACGTCTCATGGTCATGGCTCATAGATTCTTATAAAATTAAGCCTCAAACCATATTTTACCGCTGCTAATAGTTGAAAGTAATATTGTCAGGGTACGAGTACGAGCCGCGCACCGGCAGCTGCTACAAGTTCCACGGGGCCGCGCAGCCCTGGCTGACCGCGCTGCAGACCTGCCACGCCGAGGGGGGCCATCTGGCCGTAGTTAACAACCACACCGAGTCCACCGTACTTAAGGAAATATACGACAAGAAAAAGAAAGATATCACAAATGCAGAGTTCCCAACTTATATGTCTATAGGCTTCATGAAATTAGCTACCACCCAATGGGTGACTATACACGGTAAGAATAAAATGGCCTATGCCTACTCGTAGTTTCAACAAAACCAGGCTCTGTACGCTTATTATGAGTTTGACAATGACGGCTTACGCTAACGAGTATCGAGATTTCTATCTGTGCATCTCTATTGCACTTTGACAGTACGAGCGGGATGCACAGATAGAAAACTCGATACTCGTTAGCGTAAGCCATCATTGTCAAACTCATGGTAAGCGTACTGATCCTCTTGCCACTTTGGCAAAACTCGGCTTCCGCACACCTCAGAGGTGCTACTCGTATATGATGATTGATGAATACAAATAATGAAAATAGCTCTTTTAAGATAACTATCTAAAAAAGCTACAGTAGCCTAGTGGTTCAGGCATGCAGCTGTAAAACAGCGGTCGTGGGTTCGAATCCCGGCTCGTACCAATGAGTTTTTCGGAAATTATGTCAGAAATGTCATTTGATATTTATCGTTAGCTTTTCGGTGAAGGAAAACATCGTGAGGAAACCTGCATACTACTGCGAAGAAATTCAACAGTGCATTAGAAGTCCTCAACCCGCACTGGGCCAGCGTGGGGACTACTCCCGTTCCCTCTCATCCATGAGAGGAGGCCTGTGCCCAGCAGTGAGGTGTATATAGACTAATTTATTATTTATTATTATAAAATTACTATTTGGCCTCATGTCCTAGTATGCTAGCTCAACATTGAAGGTATCAGTCTGGCAAAGTGCAAAGTTCTGCACAGAATTTTGAAGAAGCATGATGTTGATACTTTACTACATACTTCAAAAGACACACACCAAGGATGAGAATAATCTAGAGTTAGGGGAACTATATTACCGGATACAGCCTAGTTCACGCAGTAAACCATCCAAAATACGAAAGAGCGACAAATCAAGAAAATATGAATTTAAACAATGTTTTTCTGTGTTTGAGTATCTTTATTTATTCAATATATCGTCGTCTAGCACACGACACAAGCATTTATTCAGCTTATTTTGGAGCTGGTTTGATTTGTGTAACATTGTGCACTAATATTTATTTATTTACTTAAGTATTCTGTCACAAAACAATAACGGTTTCATTGTTTCTCTTTGAGCCAGTAATTATCTGCGACACGTTGAATAATAATTTTAAAATAAACTTTACGGTATAATAGAAAAATTCAAATGTATGTATTCCTATAGCTCTTGGCAATGCATCCGCAGGTGCAACGCTCAGCGAGGCCGGTTTCTCGGAGTGGTCGCCCAACGAGCCCAACAATGGTGGAGGAATTGAGAACTGTGGCTCCATCCACGACAATGGACTGCTCAACGACGTTACGTGCTTCGAGCAGGCATACCCATTCATTTGCGAGTTTACCCCTTAATATAATACTTGGGTCCATATTAGCTCATATAAACTTGATGTGTCGAATTTTTCTAGTAATACCGCTTTGTGATTATAATCATCACTGTTCATAATTTTTGTCTTCATATTTTTTGTTTGAAATGATTTGTATCACTACCATCGTTATTCCTCCCAATTAAGAAGTCCTCAAATAAACTGTTTAAACTTCTCTACTGTCTTTTATTAAAAAAAGCTATTCAGATCAGCTTCTAGTAGAGCTGTAACTCGTTTGGTGTGGGCGATATTAATTACTGTAACAGAATGGGCATGCTCACTGGTGGATTTCTGAATGTTTAAAGTTATATAGTTTCGATATAGAGGGGTAGAGGAAGACAAACTTATATTTCAAACCCAAAGTTGGGAAGTGGACTTAATAATCAAAAAGAAAAAGGGCAATTGAGCTAGCATTCATTGGGATAAACAGCCGGTATCAAAAGCTTATTTTATTCAAGGACATTAATGTACGAGTTGATTTAACATATTAATCGTAGGTAGCGGGGTTCATAAGGATATATTATAACCACGGTCTACAATAATAAAAGAAAAACATGGATTCCCAAATAATATCTATTCTAGGTAATCTGTCGGCATTCGGAAACGTGGGGGTCCCAGTGCGCAAAAGCTATTTGCGGAAATCGCGAAACGTCTGGTTGACGTAACTGGTGACCGAAGAGCTGGCGGCTTTCTCGCGCAACACAGCAGCGAGGAAATGCCGCCAGCATCCTCGGTTAGTTAGTTAATGTTATAGTTATCATCTTGTATATTGTATACCTACTTTAGAAAATAAATTCATTTCAATCTTAATATCTAGAGCATTAGGAGCTAAATGAAAGGGGAAGATACGACCTTTTGTCGTGAGGCAAATGATATCGCGTGTTTACGCTAAGCGCTCTGGTACTATTTCAACATTGGTCAGTTGTCTAATTTTTCTAACAGCATATACGGCTACTTAGTTTACGCGCCAACACGGCTATATGGGCACTCCATTTTAGACATTGTAGACTAATTAAATTACAGTAAATTGTTATGAATATTGTACTTTAGCTTGCAATTAATTCAAGTAGCTATTAGTTTATGAGGGCTGTTTGCAGTAACCCGCTTTTTTACTGCACTTTATCCTGCATTTATTGTGTTTTTAGTTATTTTCGAGAGTACAGTAAAACTATAAAAAATTGTAAAATAGCAATAATTTATTGAATAATTGTTAAAATAAAAAAGTGTTCACGTATTGGTACGTCATGTATTCCATGCTATATTTTGACTTCCAAGCATTTGTTAATAATCGTCTAGAACACCAAAAAAACAGGTTTGAAAGGGTTTTTTGCGTTTTTCTAGAAACTCACTTTTTGCTCTTATTGTTGTTTAAGTATTGCACGGCAGTAAGTACACTCGGCAAAAGATAATGCTATCCAATTAATATAATTAGCATTGTTATACCTTTATTGAGAGTCATCATGATCATCATCATATCAGCCGAAAGACGTCCACTGCTGGACATAGGCCTCCCCCAAAGAGTACCGCAATGACCGGCCCTGCGTGTGTGGTCTCCTGTCTCTATAATCTATGCCTATTGTACCTACGCAGAATGTTCATCATCTTTATCCAGTCTATTCTATCAAAGGCTTTTTCTAAATCTATGATGGCTGTATGGGTGTTCAGGCCTAAGTCCATTCTTCTATCTACGATAAGTCGAAGTGCGAGAATAGTTTCTCTTGTGCCTCTTTGTTGCCTGAAACCATATTGATCAGGTCCCAGATAACTCTCCGCTACTTTAGATGCTTGTGATATAAGGCTCAGCGTTCTATGCTCTTCGCACTTAAGGGTATTTAGTTTCTTAGACAATGGTACCACTTGTTTGAAAATCTTTAGGAACCCTAATAGTAAGCTACATAACTACTATTAAAAACTATGAGTTATATGTATTAATTTCTCGGTTTCCGGAGATATTTACAAAGCCAATATTCATATTATTAAAATAGCTAAGATTGTACAGGTTTCTATCATCATTATATTTTATATCATCATTATCCTTAAACGTAGTTCTATAGTAGAAATGCAGGTTGGTATATCAAAGCAAATTAGCAGTTACACCTTACAATATGTTTTTACTTTTCTTCTTAAAGCTTAATATTTAAATATTTTGAGTAATTGACTTGTAGCTCTTTTGTCTTTGTACTGTAGTGATTTTGAAGTTCCATTTAGGAATTTCGTACATCAGAATGTGATTCCAGATATGTAAATAGTTTCATAAAAATCTTACGCTACTAGAGATTATGCTACGGACATAAAAAGAAATTATAATAGTTGCATCTTTGCTTCAAAAAATCATAAATAAAAAAAAAATGGTATCGAACTTGACAGGTTTTATTTGTAACTATCTTCTCATGCAAAATAATGAGTGGACAGAGTGATAACAAGAAGGCAGGATGAAGTGAAGATAAAACATTTTAGTAGGTAAGCATTTATGTGTGAGTGTAAGTAGGTAACCTATATTAAAGGGATTCCCATCATCATGCAAATAGAGGCTTTAATGTCAGGAAATATGTAGTTTATCATCAGACAAGTATATGCACCGCATTATGCACATTCCGTTTCCCCCGTGATAGCAATTGAGAGGGGAAAACCTAGTGCGGCTCAGAGAATTCGCAAACACCATTACATTTCAGACCAAGAAAAAAAGGGAAAAGAGGGGAGGGGAGGGCAGGTTCTTTTTTCTTGGTCTGAGATTTAAAGTACCTAAGTTTATTTGAGTCTCGAAAATGTCCTCAATTTCTACATTATGTAAGATCAGTTATTGGCTATATTGAGATGTAAGTCTACTTGGGTGTGATCTCGCAAATGAAAGCCAGCCGCATGCTACACGGCACGTCGCATAGGCGGCCCTCCCGCTTGATGGCACCGCAGAACTCCTCGCCGCCGAGGCTGTTGGGCTCGCCCTGGCCCCAGCCCTCGAACCCAGCCTCCGATAGCGTTTCACCTGTCAATTTGATCTGAGGTTTACAATTCCACGTTTCAATGTTGATAGATATAAAATATAAACTAACGAAACATTTTAAAGGGTTTTGGCAGTTCAGAATTTCGCGACGGTGACATATAAATACTTTAAAATATCCGCCTCTTGATGTTGTCATAGAGTCATAACACAACGAAAACTGTGATGCAGAAAGGAAGTAATGAAGTAAAAGACTTAAGTAATGAACGACCAGGATACGTAAATAACCGATACATAAGTATATCAAATGATGAAAAAAACTGCCCTCACCAAAAACTGTCAGCCACTCTCCATGTTCTTTCCAATCCCAAAAACCTACAAGTGCCATATTAGGGCCTGCTCCTTTTATGGACGCGATGGAAATCTTTGAAAAGATTTCCTTGAGCACTTGCTGCTCTGTGTCGCTGTTGATAACGACTAGATGTCCCCCCTCGGCGTGGCAGGCCATGGCAGCACGCTGCCAGGGCCGCGGGACCAGGTGGAATTTGTAACAGCTGCCAGTGCGGGACTCCCATTGGTAACCTGACAAAAATAACCGATTTTAACGATACGAGCATGTAATAATAAAGGAACGTGTCCGATATAATCTGGCAATATCAATGAAATGCAAAAGAAAGAGAGAGTTACGAGTATGTTCTGATTAGAATTGCGGCGGACAGTGCCACTTTTTAACCGACTTCAAAAAAAAGGAAGAGGTTCTCAATTCGGTTGTATTTTTTTTATCATTTTTTTTCAATGTTTATTACTTCAGATCTCCGTCATTGATGAACCGATTCAATTTTGTTTTGTTTGTATGTATATGCTACCAGGTGGGTCCCATTTTTTTCAAAATTCAGTTAGATGATGGGATCCATGAGGAATTGAGGGAAATCCTCAATTTTATTAGGCACGCGTGTAGTAATTTTGGTATTTTCTATTATAACTCGTGTATTTACATCCGGAAATCATAAATTTGGTGGCGAGGAATTGATGATGAAGATGACTTATCGAATTCCTCAATTACGAGTATGTACTTAAAAGTGCAAATCACATCACACAGGTCACAGGTTCTGATAAGATTCCGTTGAAATAGGAACTAATGAAGTGCCATTGATCTGGTCATCTTAGGGAATCCACGGAAGTCCTCAAATATTATCGGCCACATACAGCGATTCGGTTTTTTTCTATAGTAATCAATGCATTTGCTATCGGAAATCAGTTCATGTGGTAAATTGTAAAACTTTGTTTTTAAAGTAAATTATTCTATTCCGTTCTAAAAAAGTAACTATAGAAGCGAATTGTAGAGTACGTCTTACGACTGACCGATGTTTGTAGTTCCACACTTCTTGAGTGATCTTAGTGCTCTTCTTGCGGTAACATAAGTATCTCGTATACCATCTAAAGTAACAAATAGTGGTTGTAGACTACGACTGACCTGGGGCTGTAGTGCCGCACTTGTCGAGGGTCATCTTGGCGCTCTCCTTTCGGCAGAAGTAGTGGTGCACGCTGGTGCAGGCGACGTCGTTGTGCTTGCCTGTCTCGGTCATCACCACGCAGTCTTCGTTGTTGTTCGCGTTGTTGGGTTCCCCGTCGTTCCAACGGAGCGAGAGGTTTGCCAGTGGCACTCCTGCAGTTACCATGAGGGCTTTTTGCATCTCTATTGTATTTACTATTAAATAAGTGTGAGTGACAGCGATAAGGTGTGAGCGAGATAGCATGCGAGCGGACGCCATTTTCTGATCCATTGTTTATCTGCGCGCGTTATACTAACCTGTGCGACCAGTTCTGAGAACACCTGCTTCGTAATAGTCGACCGGGGCAAGGGCGTCACTAATTGTGGATAGTTTTTTCTACCTGTATTTATTCAAAAAGTATTAAATCTACAGAAATATTTGTACGTCGTATGTTTTAAGCAACTCTTCATTAATCGATTACTCGAGTTAACTTCTTCGCTACATCATGTTTAACGTTAGAACGGTGGTAGCTTTAAAAAAAATGGAATTTTAAACGCATTTTCCCTATATGTGCAAAAAGCGTCTTTTTCGAATAACTACAAAACCCTTAAGACCTTTTCACTTTTGACTTTTTCCTCTTCTAGTATTTACTATTTTTGCAAATGCCAAAAACACGTTACGGGATCAGCTGAGATAGAAATTGGTAAAATTGGGCAAAATGCGTCAGTAATTTTGCAGACGCATTTTCCCACAGCTAATCCCACGCAAACATTATTTATTTTCAGATAATCTGGTGTGAATAAATTCATATCAGTGGCAGAAATAATCTATATGCATGATAAAAAAAACATTACAAAAACAGGAAGATATGAAATAATATAATGATACATGTCATTTGTTTCAATCATTTAATATGAGCAACCTTTCGCAAATCGCCCTTTCCCTGTGTATGTTATTTTTTTAATGTATGGGAAAAACATTAATTTTGCGTAATTTTTATAGTGAGCTAATTTCAGATAATCCGCAAATAGAGGTACCTGTTTAAAGTTAAAAAAATTACACATTAAACAAATGGGTTTCAAGTAGGTACTGAAACTGGGGTAATTGCGTTAGGTGCACGCAATTACCCCATAGGTACTGACGCATATTCCTAATATTGATAATCTAAACCTCATAATTTAGATGGGAATATTTCTTAAAAATTTTCAGTTTTTGTAAAAACAACAGTCCGTTCAGTCCGTACAAACCAACTCACGATGACTGCGTTTATTACTAAAACATCACGTGGGTATAAGGAAAAACCATGATCACGATGGATTTGTTCACCTAATTGGGTACCGCGTTTGTATGCTAATTGCCGACTGAAAATGGCCAAGGGTTTGACAAAGATCCTTTAAAATGCCCTCCATGTTATTTCATGCCGTTCAATTAGTTTAAATGAATATCACTAGAGGGCAGTTGTTGAAGCTCAAGTTGTAAAAAATAACGCATTTTCCCGAAGACGCTTTTGCCCCGGTTGACCTTTTCATACTGACGCTGGAGACTGTAATCACCCTAACCTACGGATTACAATTATTGTATCGTAATGAAGATGTATAGTCATCTGTCGGCAAATGTGTGTCCAATTATTTGTCTCTTAATGTGTATAGGTAGTTATATTACTATGTATATACATTCATACATATATATATAGTTTGTACATTCATTCATATATATGAACATGTAATTTTATGAGGCCTTTGTAATGTATTTGTAAACTGACATGTAAAATAGCCCTCAAAAACCTACTTACAAAATAAATACACTCAATGACTCAAAGAGACTTGTACCTACCCATTTCTTTTCTCCTGAAGGATATTGAATTTGTAATTTCAAGAAGCATGATTAACCAAAATTAAAACCTTTCCAAAATGTGCCATTGGCGCCATTCCATACATAGACATTGAAATAAGTTTGTGTCAAAAATTGAATTTTTGGTACAAGCTTGTATTATATACTATCATCAACTACTCATTGAGGCGATTCTAACGAACCCACACTCGATGGGGTTACGTCGGTTAAGTACTGAATTCTCATAGCCACCTGTCTCCATCGTTAGATCAGCTCGATGGTACCATAATATTGAATTGTCAAACTATACTTATACCCAAAATTTCAGCTGTATCGGTCACCAGGAAGTGGGTAAATTATAACTTGCAAGATTTGTCCCATACATACTAACAGGGCAAGTTAATTAATATATAAAGCTTGTAAAATATAACTCGTGGATAATTTATTAGAATAAGCAGCATGTGTGTTCTTACCGTCCATGCTCACGAAGTCTCCCTTCGAGATGAAGGCGTGCACTCCAATGAACGCGTCGCGCGTGGTCGGCTTGTGAGCTGCCATCATGGCCGTCATCGCCGCCGCCATGGCGCTGGTTGTGGGACTTGTGGGTGAAGCCAATGCGCCACCTTTTTTAGAACACCGTAGTTCGTTAACTGTCAATTTATTAACTGACTACAATAAAAAGAAGGAGGTTCTTAATTCAGTTAGTTGTATTCTTATGATTATCATAATTTTTTAAATGTTTGTTCACTCAGAACTGCGCCATTTACGAACCGATTCGTACACTTTGTTTTTTGTTTGTAAATATATTCTCGATTGATCCCATTTTTATGGTTCCGTAGCCAAATAGCAAAAAACGGAACCCTAATGGATTCGTCATGTCTGTCTGTCCGTCCGTATGTCACAGCCACTTTTTTCCGCAACGATAAGAACTGGACTGTTGAAACTTGGTAAGTTGATGTATTATAAAGAATCCACATTATTTTTGACATGTAAAATTTTATATTTTATTAATAAATGAGTATGAGTATGAGTATGAGTATTCTGTGAACCGCATTAAGATTTTCACACATATATAGAAAAAAACAATAAATTTTGGGGGTTCCCCATACTTAGACCTGAAAACCATACTTTTTTTTCTAAACGGAATAGTTTGCGCGAAAGACACTTCCAAAGTGGTAAAATGTGTCCGCCCCCCTGTAACTTCTAAAATAACCCTTTGTGCGCGAGTCCGACTCGCACTTGGCCGGTTTTTAATTTCAAGAATACAGTTGGAAGGTGGGATCCATACGGAATTGAGGGAACACCTCAAATATATTGCAAGCATGTATATAGTAACTTTGGTATTTTTTATTACCACTGAATAAGTAATAGTACCTACAAATTACGAGTAGGTATAACACGCGTATTTACACCCGGAAAGTGCGGTTCGCGTGAACAATTCGGCCTCTGGTGTAATTATCAACATACCTCACTTGTATCACAATGTACTATTGTATTGGCTGTTTAGAGAGGTAGTCTCGCACACATCACGAAAAAAATAGTTGCACGCCTTATTTATATGTAGATAATTTCAGAAATAGTTGTTAACATTGTTGGTAGTTCGTGTTTGGTTATTAGGTAATAACAATGTTGACCATCAGGTTAATAGAAAAGCGATAAATAGAATTGACGCCGACGATCGACGATTGAATTGTTGCAAATCAATTATATTATACTAAAGGAAATTACTGAGGAGCATATACGTAACATTTACATTTTTATGAAAAGGTTTTTTCCTCGCAAATGTGTTATGAAAACGTCATATTAAACGCGTGAGCTTTGATAATTAAATCCTCGTCTCTCTTATAACGCTCACCTGCGGCTCGCGTGAACCCCGCTTCTGATGTAATTATCAACATATCTCACTTGTATCACAATGTACTATTATTTATTCTATAGTACGATGGTTATGGTTACCTTCGAGATGGCAGCGCAGGCGCGCGTCTTGCCAGAGTGCCAGACGGCGGGCACAGTGTGCAGGCGCAACCACGCGTCCTCCTCCGGCACGTGCTCGTAGCCCGCCCTGCTGGCTACATGCAGCTCGGCTGCAGCTCCATGCATCTCGGCTGCAAACCAACAATTACATCACTATTTAACTTCAAAATAAGGAGGAGCTTCTCAGTTCGGTTCTATTTTTATTGAATGTTTGTTACCTTAACTATTTTATTATCTGTGTTTTAGAACTCCGTCATTTATGAGCCGATTCGTAAAATTTTTTGAAGTGAAAACTTATTTAGCGGCGCTGTGCACTTTTTGGGATGGGCAAAAATTGTTAAACTCGCGACAGATTTTGTGAAATCTCAGGAGGTCACGTGACCGTAGAACTGGGAGAGATTCGGGACGAGGCTTGGGGGCGGGGGGGAAAACGGGGGTCTGACGGTGACGGTGACGGTGACGGTGTAGGGGCACATACTTCTAATTTGTAATTTATTGTTAACAGTATAAGGTCGTAACACATTTTCCGTAAATGCAAATTCCAATTTGTATTATCAAACTTTTATATTTTGCTGTTAGCCAATTCGACTTCATTCAAATCTGAACACTATTCGTAAAAGTATAAAGCCGTTAAACACTTTTTGCAATTGCATATTGTGCAAATAAATTTGTAATTTTGTCCATGCGTCCTTTACCGATTTGCTATTGAGCAAATTCGAATAATTCGATTTTAGACGTTATTCCTAGAGATAAATAAAGCTTTGAAAAATATTTGGTAATGGCAAAACCAAATTGGTATTTTATTTCATCGTCTCCTTCATCAATTTTGCTGAGTTAAGTAAATTCGAATAGTTCGAATTTGGACGTTATTCCTAAACAGATAAAGCTTTGAAAGATATTTGGCAATGGCAAAAACAAATTGGTATTTTATTTCATCGTCTCCTTCATCAATTTTGCTGAGTTAAATTGAACTATAGCGTACTACTAATAACGTTGTTATAAGATATATTGACACGCAGGGGGAGGAAGGAGGGAGGAAGGGATTTTTTTGCAAAACTAAAATTAAGTAAAGTTAAGTAGTTTAAAATTTGTAATTTTCGTTAGCAGCGTTACTGCTTAAAAACAAAAATTAATTTAGTATGGGGTAGCGCGTCGTTACTGACGATTTCTCAATAAAATTTGAGACGTTGGTGCCGTTAAGAAGCCTAAGTCTTCTGGTAGATGTCGCTACACGCCTCCCTAAGGCGTTGTATGAAGGAACTGATTGAAGGATTTGGTGCCCGAACCAGATTGTTCCGATAGCTCAGTTGGTTAGTAGCGACGGGCCATGAATGCCTGTGGTCGCCGGTTCGAATCCGGCTCGGAGCATTAAATTTTTCAATTTTTCCTTTCATTTAAAATTTAAAATTAAGTATTCAAGTTTTCACTTCTGCCGGCACTCCCGGAGTGCAACCCGGTCTTTTTTTTTGTTTGTAAGTATATACTCACTTCTAGGTTGGTCCCATTTTTTCAAAAATCTATTTGGATGATGGGATTCATGAGGAATTGAGGGCACTCTTCAATTATATTAGGTAGTGTTATATTAATTACGTTAGTAGGTATACGCGTGTAGTGATTTTGGTATTTTCTATTATAACTCGTGTATTTACCCCGGGAAATCGTAAATTTGGTGGAGTGGAATTGATGATGAACACCACAGATGACTTATGAAATACCTCAATCATGTACTTAAAAGTACAAAAGTACTTACGTCGCAGTCTGATAAGATTCCGTTGAAATATGAACTAATGAAGTGCCAAAGGGGATGATCATGGGGAATCGACGGAAGTCCTCAAATATTAAAGGCCCACAAACAGCGATTCAGTTTTTTTCTCTAATAATCAATGTATTTGCTATCGGAAATCGGTTCATGTGGTTAATTGGAAAAAAATGTGCAAATGTTCTCGTGACTTGGCGGAGTACTAAATTGGAGTCGGTTAAAACTTTGTTTTAAAGTAAATTATTATTTATGCTTACGGTGGTAAAGCCGCCTGCCTGCTGGTAAGCAGGCTCAGTGGCCTATGGACTCTGCCACTCCAGAGGAATCACAGCCGGCACAAGCCGACGTTCAAAGGATTTGAGAAATCGTTGACTTAACAGAGCGTCGGAGATAAGGTAAGGTATGAGTACCTTTCACTGGTGATGAGCCACCAGTTGTGTTGAATTGTGTGGTGATGTGTTCCTGGTGTGCTGTCCGTGTGTAGACACAGCACACAAACTACACTCAAGTTTGTCTGTTGCCTACTTTAATTATCACTAGCTTCTGTCCGCGACTGTACCCGGCAAAACATCCAGCCTATGAATTACTTTCGTGTAAAATTTCATCCCAATCGGTTGAGCTGTTTAAGCGTGATTGAGTAACAAATATCTAAACATCCAAACATCCAGACATCCAAACTTGCGCATTTTTTCGTTTTTAGTCCGACGAGTAGGAAGAGGAGACTTTCTCTAAATACGTTTTGGTTAATATTTTGCTACTTCATCGATTTTTAATCGTAATCCTATTGTTGTGCCTATGCCAAATTTTGGGATTAGGTGTCAAAGGGTTGAGACGCTCCGGGGTCCGCTTGGGCACAGATTATATAATCCCTGGGCTCCTTTAGGGGCACTAGGGGCGCTAGGAGGATGATGATCGATTTTTAATCGATTCTTGAAAAAAATAACGACTTACCCGTGAATAAAAATATAAGAAACAGCAAGATAAAGTTGTACTTGTGGAGCATTATGCCCGATTCGGTAGCCACAGTCTGCAATTTAGAAATTATAAAACGTAAATGTTCGTTAGAGCAAGTTTCACCTATTTATTGGAAACGGTTCTAAGCGTAGTGAAGTGAGCCAAGTTTGTGTTATTGGTAGCGTGAAGTTTTAAGTCAAACCCTGCTTTTTGAACAGAAAAAACCGCTGGATGCAGACGTTCAGGGGACCGATTTTTGACTTTCGAGCGCTCGAATCTTTCACTCGAAAACTGTCAAAAAATATGAAATGCTACTTTCAAATAGAGATAGAAAATTTAAAAACGAGTGGTATGGACCACTCGTATTCAATTCTATTGGTAGAAAGAAAGTGCCGGCCATTTGGACACTACAAACGTATTTCTTTAATTTGATTTTCGAGTGCTCCAAAGTCAAAAATCGGTCCCCTGATCTTTAGCGATTTAATCTGTTCTCTCTTTTACTTTTAATATTGTAAACACTACTGTTGCTTCTATTGATGTCATTTTACATAGATTTTAATGCACACTATATTGAACGATTAAAAGTGAAAAATAGTACAGTGACTGTGTCCTTGGAATCTTTGTCAATAATACGGTTGAAACATGGAAAGTTACCCATTCATTTGAACTATATAGCATGAGGGCATAGACATTTCCCATACTTTTTTGTAATTTATCACCATAATAATAATACCTTAGGCTTAGGGCTGTGACGGCCCCATCGCCCATCAGATTTCTGGTGCAATTAGTCAACGTAAGGCAGTTTGTGGCGGGCTGTTAGGGAGTAGCGACCCTACGTACCTGAGTATTTCTGGGGTTATCCTGTGGTCAGGTTGAGCCGACCGGGTGGATGGTTGGACAGGCCCCCTGCCTCTGGCTTGCCTTTACTGGCCGTCCAGAGTGGAGTCACAAGAGCTGTTGCTCGAGGGTAGATGTGGACACCTAAGTGGCGAGTTGGCTATATGTTTAAAATCCAGTGCCACCTCTCTACCCCCCAGCTCTCTGACCGGTGTTGCCCTTAGGCCATTTTTTAATGTCGCTATTAATAGGGGCCCATCTAGCAGTTAGCGAGTCACCGTCTGCCAGAGATAAAGATTGAAACAGTTTTATTAGGCAGGCGTCCGATGTTTCATCCAACAGCCCAACCACTAGTCCATCATTTTTACCCAATAACCCGTTTCATTTAGATTCCGTCAACCATCAATAGGCCGTATACAACCCAGCGGGTGCTGTCTCTGTGTGCGTCCCATGACACGGGCAGGGACAGCATCTGCTCGGTGTACTCCTTGCATTTCATTAAGTTGTCAAAAGGGACTCTACGTGTCGGCTCTGTTGGTACTTTGTAGGTACCTAGCTCCACGCACGCCTCCTAAAGGTCCGGGTCATCATTTTCCCGTGAGCGGGAAAGACATAGGTACCTTTATAGGTACTATGTAAGTTTTAACATTTTTATTTTTACTTATTATATAATTCTTATAAAACGCCAATTATTTTTACTGAAATAAAGAGAATATAAAACCCTTTATTGCTGTTTTCAGAACCGAAACTAGTTTTTCGTAAAGTGATACCTAATCATAAGATACTTAGTTCACGTTTGGTTACTTGTGAAAATCTTTGCTGTTGTACTGTAGCTTTTCCCACTTCGCACCTAACGTGCTAACCTATTACAAATGTATTACTAAGTAATCGATTAGGTACATTAAATCCTGTACAATTGTTCATCCTTAAAAAATATGATGTGTGGATGTAATTCAATAAATTCAAAAACTTGGCGCTTTTTTACAGCTCCCGATTTTAGTGACTGCCCCCGGGATGTGGTCAGATAACATAATTATTTGCAACCAATTTACCGTGTGAAATAAACTGATACTTAAGTTCCAATACCTAAAACTATTGTATTGTGACTTCGTTATATTTAATGTAAGAGGGAAAGAAAATGTTTTTTCTCTTCGATGTTCAAGCACTTTCAGTCAGTCAAGAGGAATGTCTACTCTACTGTCATATCCGTAATCCCATCCTATCATCTTCTTCATTAAGTTCTACTTTCTGTTTCAACAAATTCTATTCCAAAAAGTTTTAAAAGTGTAGCCTCGTCAAGAATGGACAGCACACAGCATTTGACTCCAGGAAAACGGTGAACCAAACTAGAAATAACGAGGACTTCAGTGCGCTGATTTTCAGATCCTGGCCTCCACACACAGAACGCGGGTCGTGCGCGGCGCGGCGTGGGTCGGGCGCGGCGCGGCGTGGGTCGGGCGCGGCGCGGCGTGGGTCGGGCGCGGCACAGGTCGGGCGGTGCGCAGGTCGTGCGTGGCGCGGGTCGGTATATCTCTCTCACTACCAACGCATTTAATATCTCTCTCACTATCTCTATCAAACAGTTGCGCGGGCCGCGGCGGGCGTCAAAATTTCTGATTCGCAGTTCTATTTCCACAAAAAAGCGTTAATTATTGAATCAGTCTTTTTCTATTAAGTATGTTTATTTTATTTCACGTCCACATTTCGCTTCTAAGTTTTACTTATTTCGACAATCAATCGTATTTTAGATGCCGACCCCGGTCCACTGCCGTTTGTGTAAATAAAACGATTTATATACTTATATGACTAGTCGTGCAATATTTTAGAAAATGCTTCACTGGTATGAGTGATGGCCGCTACACACGATGGGCCATCCTGACCCATCAATACAGGACGCAACTATGCGTTAAAGGGAGTAAGACATATTTGTCTCGTTCTACCGCATAGCCGCGTCCTGTATGATGTGTCAGGATGGCCCATCGTGTGGAGCGGCCATTACATCGATTTTAAAGTTCTACCTATCTCACAAATAGAAGGCAAGAGTATGTCGCAGGGTTCATCGTTGAGGAGAGCGGAGCGCAGCGATAATGAGACCCAAGTGCTGAAAGAATTGATCGAGAATACACACACACACACACAGAAGAACACACAGAGAAAGACACAGCTTCTGAGGAGGTAACCATTGAAATTAGAGATCAAGAAGGCGAATGGTTAACAGTTGGGTAAGAACCTTTCATTGTATTCTTAGTAACTTTTTCTAAGTACTCGAGCACTTCTATCAGCCAATGGAATGACTGACAGCGATATCTACATCAACTTCATTTGAGTTGGGCTCATAAGATGACTAAAATATAAGATAACTGTGTATAATGTGTAAAATCTGTAAAATGTTATACAGAACTAAAATTAATGTTGACCAATCACGAGGCTCAATTTCCAGAAGGCATCAACGCGCAAAAATTCCTGAGATATTTAGCGTTGTGACAGATGGTCAGACATACAGACGGACAGATGGACAGAGTCACATCATAAGGGTTCCTTTTTCACCTTTTTTGTACGGAAAAACTAACGAAAGTTTCAAGAATTTGTGAAAGGTAAATTACTACCCTCTAAAACCGACAATATAATTAGTTATCCAACGATTATGATATACTTAGCATATTTTATCTTCCTCGTCCCCCAGGAGAGATCCTGGCAGACTCGTGGGCCCCGGGCGAGCCCAACAACAACAGGCGCGGCGACGAGATGTGCTGGTGCTGCGCTCCGCTCTCCTCAACGATGAACCCTGCGACATACTCTTGCCTTCTATTTGTGAGATAGGTAGAACTTTAAAATCGATGTAATGGCCGCTCCACACGATGGGCCATCCTGACCCATCAATACAGGACGCAACTATGCGTTAAAGGGAGTAAGACATATTTGTCTCGTTCTACCGCATAGCCGTCATACAATACTATACAAATATTCTTTATTGCTCACCAGACATAGTAGACAGTAGAAAAATAGTGCTAAATTAAACATTAACAATGGTCTACCATCCATTGTCTACAACAGGCGAACATTTTGAAATTGAAAAAAGTAAATTACGACTCATATCTGGTATAGATATGTGCCGTTTTTATTTGGTTTTGTAATTCAAAGGAGAATAAGTAAAATTATTTTTTAGACGGATGGTCGAGGTGAGCATGATGGCTGCATGAGTAGTGTGGAGGTGGATCTGCACAAATATTAGCCTAGCAGATAATAATTGGAATACTAAGGGTATTTGATAGTTCGTTATTAATTCAAATGAACTGGAGTGGAATTGGTCAACTGAAGGTGAAATATTTCAAAATAGCACCTTTTGTTTTCAATCGAGTACGAGTAAGATAGGATTAATGTAGCTATAAGGATCCGGCCAAAACTATGTAACAAAGGCACTTTAGGCCAAGAAAAGTATCGACTGCATCACTTCGATTAGAAGTCGGTATCGGGGCAGACCCTGAAGCAGATAGCAGGATGACCTCGACGGTGTTCCAAGAACTGCATTAGATAGAATCGGAACGTCAACGCGGCATTTACTCAGTAAGATACTCAATCAGATGCGCGAGTGAGACAAGAGATAAGGTGCAACGCTAGTTGGCAGCAAGGCGTGGTGTCTACTTTATGAAGCGGGAAAACTAGATAACTGTTAATTCGCTGTTACCAGAATCAGAAGCTCTGGAACACGTAACCTACGTATTAAGATTAGATTACAATATTGGTATGTGTGCTCTCGTTCTCTTATAATTCAATGGCGAATTTTTCGCGCAAAATACTCTGAAAACACGAAAAGCATACCCAATTTTTTATTTCAAAGACAATTATGAAGTTGTAGGATATGAACAATGAAGAAGGACTTCTCTTTAAATGAGTTGCCGGATCTGTGCAAGAATGGGTAACAGCATCGGACGTGCTGCTTAGTTAAAAAAATTGGCAAAAATTCATTATAATTCATATTAAGCAGCTACTTAGGATTAAGTTCGAGAAATTATAAAATAAAACTTACTTACCCATAAATATAAGAACTATAAGGAGGCATAAATGTATACAATGAAACATTTCCATAACAGCGTACGATTTGTATCTTGAACGACCTCTGCTCTGTATGTTATAACATTCTCCAAATCAATTAATAAATGATGAACTTGCTATTTATTGGTTAAAACCGCGTATTTGTATCATTCCTCTCGTATTCCAGTACTTGCTGACAAATTATACAAAACATTTAAGCCCGTCACAGACGTAGCTATAATATATATTAATGTACCAAAATATATTATTATAGCTAGGCATCTTACGATATATTTTCCGTACTAGTTGACAGAGTCCACACACGCAGATATAAATGTATTTTATAGCTAGGCATCTTACGATATATTTTACGTACTAGTTGACAGAGTCCACACCCGCAGATATAATATATATTTCGGTATCTTACGGTATATTAATATATATTATAGCTACGTCTGTGACGGGCTTTATAATATATGTACCTCGTTACTGTTACTAAAGTATTTACTGTTGTTTTTTTTTTCAGTCGCAGGGATAGGTGTGGTTTCTGTAATATATATTATAACTTCTATTCTAGGTAGAGATAAATAATTTTCAAAAAGTAAATTTTCCTTCAGTAAGGGCTTTATAAGTCTCTTGTCATAATTATAACCGAGCAACTAAAATTAACCTTATTTTAAATTTGTAGGTAAATACTATAAATTTCTAAATCGGCCCATTAATTATTATTAAAGGATATCACTTTTTATACTCAATACCTTTGATCAAAATTATAAAATCTAGCCGATCTAGCTGACAATTTCATGACGTTTATGTGTGCCCGCATAATATAAATTGGAAAAGGTTTTTCCACTTCCGCATCTTGGTATGTGAAGAACAGCTGTTTCCTAAATGCCTGCGCCACGGAAGATCCGTGGCACACGACCGGTACTGGGTCAGGTTCCCTGGCACATTACTTATTTACAACCCAGCATTTGCCCGCGACATTATCCACGTAGAACTCGGTAATCGGATAATTGCTATTAAAGTATTTCAGGTAGGCTTAAATATCGCCCTCCATGCGAACAAAATGGTGGTCTTTTTACACGCCTGTTATATGAATGTCGGGAAAAAATATAGGTACTATGTTCTTCCCAAGATCTATAACTATCTCCAACCCGAATTTCATCTAAATCGGTTAAGAGGTTCAAGCGTCAAAAAGGTAACAGACTATAGAACTCGTACAATGATTACAATGATTGTATGTACTATACAAGCTACGATTTTTTGTTAGGTCACAATATTGAATGTAACATAATATGCTAAAAGAAAACGCCAGAATGGTACCAACTGTTTGCTTTATTATTTTTAATGCTCTAAGTTTATACCACAATAATTTAAATTTAATGAATAGGTACTTATTGCATTATATATTAACCTATACAAAAAAGGACACAACAAAAGCATATTTGATTTATAGTCAATTTATAGAACTTAGTTATCACGGTAAATTATACATACATACATCATATACATTTACAAGACACGCACCTCAAGTTGACGATTGACATTTGATTGACATACTGTGACAAGCAGAATACAAGTAAGTATAGAGTAAAAATGTAAAAGCAGTATAAGACCTCAATTCGTCTGTTTCTCGTCCCAGCAGTGGCGTGGCATAAGACACAATACATGTGTGGGCTATTCGGGACTGTGGTTTTCTATTTCATCGAGAACAAGGCGCTCAATCATAATATTAATCGAGTTCTAAAGACGCATCGCCACTGCTTTCCAAACACGTTACAAAATTCTTCGCTCGCTTGTGAACGCACTGACACGTGTGCTCGGCGCACGTGGAAGTGAAACCGAATATCGGAAGCGACTGACAGAAGTAGACCTATAGGAGTCGAGCGTGTAATCAGCGACATAAATACAAGTATTATTAATAAGGATTATATTAAGGGGTAATCTCGCAGATGAATGGGTAGTCCTGCGTGCACACAAGGTCGTTGAGCAGTCCATTGAGGGAGATGGAGCCACAGTTCTCTCCTCTTCCTCCCCAGTTGTTGGGCTCGTTGGGCTTCCACTCCGAGAATCCGGCCTCGCTAAGCGTTGCACCTGCGGATGCATTGCAAAGAGCTGTAGGAATCTACATATATATTAGTCTAACTATTATACCGAAAATTTTATTTAATATAATTAAAAACAAATAAATTAATTAGACACTTCGAATAAAAAACGTCCTACACGCTCTGTTTTCAGGGTTCCGTACCTCAAAAGGAAAAACGGAACCCTTATAGGATCACGCATGGGGGGTATCGAGTTGAAATTAAAACCATATACTTTGGTTTCCAGTCCCTTGAAGCTGTAACAAATTCAAACTCCTAAGTTAACGTAAACTATATGGCCGTTTAAGCTGCAAAAAACGTATATTTCGACACTGTCAAGAGAATCAAAATGTATACCGTAAAATGAGGCTAATTAAGACCTGCGAGGCTATTTGGAAAAAAATAATTATAAGTTTTGAGTCCATATTTTTTTTGTCATGGCAATGGTAGAAACGTAGATCTTCGTCTGGCAACCCTAAGTCTAATGTGAAGTTGGTTAGTGGTGGCAGTGCCGCCGAGGACTGCGCACGCGTGCTTAAAAAAATCTTGATTGTGTCGGTGGAAAATCAGTGCAATTAAACACCGTCCTACTTCTATTCAAATGTTGGCTGGTTGTGCGGTAAGTTTTTTTTTGTATACATACCTTAAAGTACGTATTCTCGGGAGTTTTTAAAGCTATATCACATAATTTTAACCGTTTATTTTGAATTAGATTTTAACGGTTTTTTAAAATGAGGCTATTTGAGACGGCTTTTGGGGCTATTTGGTTGCTAGTACCAAATATCCCTCTTACTGTAAACCTTTACATCTACCTAGGTTGACCATCTTTTTTTTCAACAGGACAATGGTGCGAAAGTACAAACGTACGTACCGTAATTTTTTAATAAATTTTTCTACAAACATTTTGTAGGCAAATAAATAACAAAGAAACATATTATATACTAAAGTTGACTTGGAAGTTATATATTTTTTTAAATGTTTTTATAGTTGATTTACTGTTGTCAAGGACGTTTATTTTATGTTTATATAAAAGAGCACATTTTGGTTTAATATAAATGCAACTACGGTTCTTAAAAAGTGTGTTACAGGTAAAAAAAGATTTGAATAAAACTTGATTTTGTTAGTACAACTTTGTGTTTTTTTTGGTTCTCTTATTTTTCGCAGAAAATTGTTTGGCCAATTATTAGTTCCCAACCAACGTTTCGCAGAATATTATTTCGCCAAATAATCACTTGCCAACTCGTCATAAGATTTCGTATCGTTTTCCAACCTCACAGTTGCCAACTGTACGTTTGGTCTGATGATTATAAAGTAAACTTTCAAAATGCCAAAAATCGTTTAACAGAATGTTTTAGTTGGCTGAATAGTCATTTCGTTGTATAACGTTTCCCAAATGTTTCACGCAGTAGGGTTCGTACAGTTACTATGTAATATAATTTACAATGTGGGTAAGCGCAACTGCTCACTTCTTTTAATGACTTTGTGGGTGAGTAAGAATAAACTGACTTATTAGCGATAAGTGTTTACATACTTATTTTGAATATTCAATAAGGCGATTTTGGCACTCGCCGGCCGCTGCCGCGGCACGCTCGCTTCGCTCGCTCGGCTTCGTGCGCTGTAAGATCGCGGTTAACCTAACACGCTCCTCCTCGCTTCGCTCGTCGTCGCACCTATCTGGACTCTGTCACAGTTATTATTTCTGTTACGTAACTATTGCACTGACGAAACGTTGTTCGTTCAATAGTTGTTTGGCCTAGTGAAATAGTTGGCAAGTGATAAGTTTTCGAAACATTTTTAGTCATTGTGATATTCTGCTTTATAAAAATTCGACCAAGTGTCAGGTTGTCATACAAAAAGTTGGTAATGGTTAGTTGTCAAAGTGAATCATTTTCGAAATGTTGGTTGGCAAGTGATGTTTGACCAAAGGAAATTCTGAGAAAAGGCAGAACACCGTTTTTTTTGTCCCGTTTTTTATTCTGTAAATATGGTTACTCTGCTTTTAATACCTTCGGTGGTCGTTCCTAAAGCGTCCCGAATAGCACTGGTTATGTTTTAAATAACACAAGCTTCAAATTTCAGCCAAAACCAGTTCGAAACCAGTCGATTTCCATAAAGCCCCAAACACGAGGTTATTTGGAACACCTCTTTAAAAAAAAATTACTCATCCTGTGTTAACAATTAAGACACGTACAGTATATAGAATAATAAAGCAGTATGCGTTTTATCTATTGAAAATATTATACATTTGATAAACACATAAGCCATGGATTTATTAATGTTTTAGTCAAAAAATTGAGCCAAATAGCCCCATTTTACGGTAGGGTACTTTCCGTTGACCTAGTCTAAGTATGAAAGTAGTTCAGTAAGTGTCATGTTACTTCAGTAAGCCGTTTTGAAATGAGAACCAAACTACGTTTGTACGATGATCCGAGCGTTCTGGCGACTCTTAAATTGAGACGTATGTTTGGACTATGATCCACTATATGTAAGGACTGTCAAGTGTAAAAATATGTATCGATACTCATAAATAAGCGCCAAAACCTTAATCCGCTGACATACGATTTATAGGACATACATAGGTATATACGAGTAAGTTGTATGCACCCATATGTTTACACTTGACTGTACATAATACATTATGAAATACATTTATTGGGTTGTATTAAAGGGTTATTGAAGACGGTATTTCGTATAGACAACATATCTACCTCTTTTTTATATTAACTACATCATTGGCGGTGACCCCGCGATTATGTGTGAACGATTGTATCACAGTCCAGTCAGTGTAGCGGTAGGTAAGCGGCTATCTCACTTGGCAGGGTTTACACACAAGCATACCACAGCTTATCATCCTGCCTGTAATGGCATGGTTGAAAGGTTCCATCGCCAGCTGAAAGCCGCTATAACCTGCCACGCCAACAGCACGTGGGTTGAATCACTCCCGTTAGTGTTGTTAGGCGTAAGAAATGCTTTTAAAGAGGACCTTCAAGCCTCATCCGCGGAGCTAGTCTATGGTCAAACCCTGCGGATGCCTGGTGAGTTTTTCAACCCGCGTGCTGACGTAATTCCTGACGTGACGGATTACTTGTCTCGGCTTCACTCGTTCACAAAGAACTTGCAACCGACACCAGCTTCCTGTCACATAGGTCAGAAGCGCACGTTCATTTTTAACGATTTGACAACATCCACGCACGTTTTTCTTAGGGATGACACATTGTGCAAATCGTTAAAGCCTGCGTACACAGGACCCCATAAGGTTCTGCAAAGAGGTCCAAAGATATTCACTTTGCTCGTAAATGGTAAGTCTGTGACAGTATCTGTAGACCGTGTTAAGCCAGCCTACATACTGCATGACACACACACAACTCGCACTACACATAACAGACAAACACATAACGACACTCACAAGACCAGTTCAACATCGAATGGGGAAAGTGACATCAGGCGTACAAGGTCAGGCCGTGTAGTTCATTTTCCAGATTATTATCGCCCTTAGGACGGTCTCTGGAGGGGGGTGATGTGGGCGTAATGTTGCCCAATATACATTATAATAGTTGTGTAGTACAATTTATATCAAATGTAAACAATTATTTATACACAGTTGAAACAATTATTTACTATATACATTAAATTAAATTCGTTATTATGTCAAATCAAATTATGTATTCTATCAATGAATTTCACATCAATGAATGTACCTAATTAGGTCAGTTATTAATTACATAAAGTAATTATAATTGTTAATTAGAAATTCATGAATTTTATCTTTTAATTTTATTTATACAAAACAATTTAACTTATTATAATTATAGAAGATATTTTACATAGCAATTTTAATAAATGTTATATGTATACAACGGGACAAGCAGACAAATTTATTAGTAGATATTTGCGACGGCGCAGCGACAGACTACGTCAGCAGTTAACCGTTAGCCGGCCGCGCCCGACGCGGGCGCACTCGCCCGCTGCCGCGACCGGCAGTCTCTCACCCACCTAGACGCAAAACGCATGTCGCTGAGCCGCATACGCTACCGCTTAATTTCTGTTCGCTCCTTAATGTTATTGTGCTACTGCTTGTCCTTTTCTCCTTCTGCTGTTACGCTTAAAACAACATACACGTGTGCTAAGTTTAAGTGCTTAAAATAAACATTTAGTGCACATTGGACTGGGTTGTTTACATTTCTACACCGCTGCGAATTCCTACGGCAAGTAAGTGAACAACAACCGTATCGACACTTCTACATATATATATATACATACAAGAAGTTATTTATTATGTATGAAAACATTAAAAAAAAAACCATATTTCGACCTATGTTCATATAACATTTTTTACTCCATACGACCTTAGGAATACGCTGGCCAAATTATTCGGGTTCCTCACGAGCACCCTGTATAAATGACAGATAACATTACAGGAGTAGAAAAAATTATTAAGAAAGGGACAAAACACATGTTATTGATCAGAGGTATTTTAAGTTTTATGAATAAGGGGGTAAAAGTTTAGTAGATGTTTGTGGCAATAGATCCAACAGGTAGCTGTGTCCTACTAGCATTAAATGTTTATTCATCTTCTTCTGCTCTACATATTTTTAACACTGTGTTATGTTATATTATAATAACGTGATGACTGAAATGATCTTCAGTCACTCCGACTCTCAGGTAAAGATGTGTTTAGGAATTAATAATAGATAATCATTTCGAGTACCCATTGACCGGTAAGTGTTTACGTGGAACAAAAGATCTCTTTTTAATTTGACATACACACAACTTAATGAATGTGTGTTGCAGGCTTTATGATAAAAGTATTTTCCTGTATGTGCCCATTTCTGTGCCTCTATATTGGCTGAATGTCAACTTAAAGCCGCCTTAATACTGACGCTCTTGATAATTAATATCAATTAATGTTTATAAAAGGCCCGTTCTATACTGATTTAATACATACTGTTTATTGCTAATATGAATACTGACAAACCAGCGCGGCAATCACAAAACGGCGCGCGAGCTCTCTTCATTTTTCTCTAACTATCCGTCTCCCTCTTATTAGACAACTTAGAAAGAGATGTATAGTGCGAGAAAAATCAAGAGAGCTCGCGCGCCGTCTTGTGATAGCCGTACAATATCGTGACAGTTACATACTCAGCGTGTAATTCAGTCTCATGATCTGATATATCTGATGAGTACATCATTACAGGACCCACTGAAAATCAGCGTCGGGGCCCCCTCTGCCTCGACTCATGCTGAGTGGGCTCCTTTTTTGAGCCAACTAATACTTTTTTCTTTAATCTTTTGACGACCGCTTTAGCCTAGTTAGTTGGTAGTAACCCTGCCTATGAAGCAAGAGGTCCTGGGTTCGGCCAGGCAAGCGAGGCAGAAAGCCGAGCTTTTCGTAACAATGAAAGGTCCAAATCAACCCTTAGGAAATCCCTCAGGGGCTTAAGGCCACTTACTATCCCCAGGTGGCAGCGAGGCCAAAGGCCGAGCTTTACGTTGGAATTAAAGGCCCAAAGAATTCCTTTAGAGAGCGCGCCGCGGTATGGAGGTCGGCCTAACGATCCGGGGAGCGAGAGTTCGAATCTCGGCAGGGATTTACTTTTTCCATAATTTTTAAGGATTCTTGTTTATTTACAGTAACGACATAGGTTCGACGAGTCATTCCAGCTCATGTCTTTAAGACAAACAGTACGTGTGTGGAAATAATAATGGTAGGTACCCGTCATCTTGTGAATTGTGACAACAGCACTTGCTTGCCGATGGGCAAACGAATTGATTTGTGAGATTTTTTTCTATTACGTACATTTGTTTTGGTTAAATTGTGTGTGTCATAACCAGCGAGGGGGTAAGTTTTAGTTATTCAAAACTTAACACTGTAATCAGGCAGTAGCCACATACCGGCAGCCGTGTCTAAGCTTACTCCTTTGTTCTAGCCTTTGGACATGCCCTTCGAGGTTTATTTGAAACCTGAATTTGATTATAATCGCGCTAGCCGGCGCATTGGATAAGCAGGGATCCCGAACACAATTGTCAAACCCCTCTTGGCGCTCAACACTTTTAGATATAGGTTTTGGGTTAAGGGTTTGAATTTTAAATATACTATACATAGGTCAGTTATATACATCGTTTTATTTGCTACCCGGTCCAACACATAACAAATGGCGTTAGATGCGAGCCCCTTCGGGCACTCATTATCTTCGGGTGTCTTGCAAGAGAAACCTGAGGCCTAAATCTACATACTTATGAGCTTATGACAATTTAGTGATTTTACAACTTCACAATTTATACTACACTAAATAAAATTATTAAAGTAAAGTATAAACTAATCTTTTAAATATGTATATCATAACTAAACAATCAATCCCGGATTGTCAAGGAAGCTAAAACAGTTAAAGAGGCCGGCACTCCGTCTCTTGACAGGCGCCATAACTGGTCATGCACTATTAAACAAACACCTTTTCTCCTTAGGTATTACAGACAGTCCTCTCTGCAGAGCCTGCATGGAAGAGGAAGAGACAGCCGCCCACGTCACACGTGCCCTGGGGTGGCAGTACACCGGGCAAAGCACCTCGGAACACCGGGGTCACTACCGGAGGCCGTCGGCAACATAAAGGGTCTGCTAGGCTTCCTGGTGGAACTGGGCTGGCACGAATAACAGTAGTGCCAATACCCACACGCAAAATAGGGGCAGATATGACGTCGAGTTGCGGAAACCCAGCCCGCGTACACTTATAACCTATAACACCTATAATCATAACTAATAAAAATTGCCAAACAAATCTCGTTGCTAGTCGTGGGCCTTATCAAAACAGCACCAAATTCCCTGTGATAAGAGGAGCGCTGACGTCTTTGTTTACTTACGGGATTCTCCAGTGTCCGGTATCACCTTGAACTTGTTATTGTGTGTTTTAATTTGCGCACGGGGAAGGCCAGCTAATTAAGGGAACCCAATTTACTTGTACTTGTAGCTTATTTATTAACTGACTGGGTTATATGAAGGGTGAAGGGTAGGGTCTAGTCACTTTATTTATGAGACTGAGATTTTTATCTCAACATGTGGAGCTCGTGATGAACTATTGGGGGACATTCAACTCTAATTAAGAATATATATTTACTGCTACACCACCAGAATTTTTAACAGCAATATGAGTTTTACCTGCTTAGTTACAGGGCTATATAGCTCTAGCTTTTTCAAATATACATTGACAAAAAAGTTTGTTTTTCTGCCACAGTAGGCGGGGTGTTAAACACTTTCGCAACCAAGAACCCGCCTAGCGGGCGCCTACGCCGTAGTCGGTTTCTGCTACATACGAGGAAAACGACAGGATCGGTTACGAGCGTAGCGCGTAGCGATTCTTGGTAGCGAAAGTGCTAACGAAATGTGGGAGGGTGTTAGACAACAGGAATGATGACTAACAGTCAAATCAGCAACTTTTTGTAAAACTTCCAAAACGTTCAGTTGTGAATGTGAAGATGTGGTTTTCAACTAACACACTATATGCAATGTGTAAGTTGCTCACAGTTAGGAAACTTTATATCTTAACTTCAGTTCTCAGAAAACATAATACCACAATTTTGACCGCAACTTTCTGTCAAAGCGAAGGAAAGACATTGTCATGCATTAACCAAAAACTATAACACCACTTTTGCTAGTAAACAATATACTTACCAAAAGTTCAGCTCATTTCTTAGAGCATACATACTGGAGTAGCCTTATATTCGTATTTGAGTACAAAAAAGTCTGCCGAATTTTGCGGGGGGGTGAAGAAATGACACATGCAAAAGTATGAGTATAGTTACAAGATGATAACTTACATTAATTATATTAAATAAAAACTAAGTTAAATCTAAAAAAAAAGCGGCCAAGTGCGTGTCGGACCACGCACAACAAGGGTTCCGTGCCTATTAAAAAGGTCGTATCCTTACTGAAATCATATGGCACTTACATCCTTTTCTTTAAGTAAGGCGGTTTTTTAGAAATATCTCGAAAACCTTTGAACCGATCTTGTTCAAAACAATTTGCATGATTTTTTTCATATTTTTGAAATACACGGTTCAAAAGTTAGAGATGAGGAGGACACAATTTTAGTGACTTTCGGGGCGATTATCTCCGACTCTATTCACTTAATCAAAAAATTTGCTGAGAAACCTTATATTTATTTTGGAAGGCCTATCGATTGATGTGCCACACACGTGGGCATGCAATTTTTTTTTTAGAGTTTCAATTTTATTTTATTTTTTTATTTGTATGGAGTGCACGCCTAAAAAAAAACTTTTTTGTAATTTTATTACATAACTATGTAGCGGTTAAGAAAATACACCTATCCTCAAAATTTTATTCAAATACACCCTATAGTTTTCGAGTAAAATGCCTGTGACATACGGACGGACAGACAAACAGACAGACAGACATGACCTTGCAAAAGGTAATAGCATTAATGAACTATAATAAAATTCTATGATACAAATACAATCCCAACACATCATTTGGAAATGCGCTAATTGTTGCCAATTTTCATCATCATTCATTTTTGACCTTATATCTCGTAATACTCGTTTTATAGATGTCGGGTGATCATGAGAGTGACGTTCAAAACCCAGGACCATTTTAATAAAATCGACAGCTGATCGCTGCTTGACTGTACGCTTCCATTACATCGCAAAAAAGAAAGTAAAGTAAAGTAAAGGCAGGTCGAAAATACAATTATTTAACAAACTGAATCTATTTCAAGGAAACTAAAATGATTTCTTTTTATGGACTCTGTCAGCTGTACTATATGTACTAACGGAAATCTCAACAATTGTTTTGTATATAATATTTGTACAAATATTTGAAACTGTCTATTCCCCACTTGTAAAATAAAGAAACCAGATGTATTTGTGCTTTCTGTTGAAATAAATAAAATTTATAACGCGACCATTCATTCGCTAAACGCTAAACGCTAAAGTTTTGACGTGAGCAGTCAAGTCACATTATATGTCACAATAAACTAAAAAGTATTTAATCTTTTGATGTTGATTTGCTAATATGGTGCTTAAGGTCTAAAACACTGAGTTCTTTTTTTATGAAACATATATCTTGATGCAGGTTATAAGTAAACGCTATACGCAACTACTGACATGTAGCTAGAGCTGTCATTCTGGGGCCATGAACCTAGAATACTATGGACGGGCTGTACGTGTTGCCACGGTGAGGGACGGAAAAGCTCTTATGCAGCTAAATTAAGAACCGGTCCTAAAATGGGTGATGACTTGTCATAAACAACTTACTACGGGACGGGTAATGGTTTGTGTGGCACAACTTCATACTAAATCAGTTGTGGCAAATAAAAAAAAAAGTGGAACTATGACAATGACAATGAATGATATTCCCCCTTCTGTCACACTTATAGAGATTTGTATGCTACCAGCTCGCTCGCACGTGGTATTATTATTACCATAGCCTGTCCAGAGTATTCTTCGTTCATGTTCTGGGGCACATTTCTTGGCATATTTGTTTGACATTGTGCATCTAGTTCTATATACTAAATCAAAGGTTACCTACTCGTACAGATAACGGTAGTCTAACTTTTTCAACTACACTGCGTGATACTGATAACGGTAATTAGACTTTTGGGATAGATATTATAAAGCATAATATAGTGCACAGCACTACGGTGGTATGGTTCAGTCCCACCCTACACCCAGGGGTATTGCTAGGGGTATGATGGGTCTGACATGAAGAAGGTCATATCGTTACTGATAACTTATGGCACTTACGTCCTTTTCTTTAAGCAACGCAGTTTTATATAAATATCTCGAAAACCTTTGAACCGATCTTGTTGAAAACAAATTTCGCTAGTAGAATTTTATAATCCCTATGAGCATGATTTTTTTCATGATTTTAAAATACACGGTTCAAAAATTAGAGGGGGGGGGACACAATTTTAGTCACTTTCGGGGCGATTATTTCCGACTCTATTCACTTAATCCAAAAAATTGCTCAGAAACCTTTTATTTATTTTGAAAGGCCCGTCGATTGATGTACCACACGTGGGCTTGCAATGAAAAAATAATTTTTGACTTTCAGTTTTATGTATGGGGTGCACCCCTAAAAAAAATCTTTTTTAGTAATTTCATAACAAAACTATGTAGCGGTTAACAAAACACACCCTATCCTCAATTTTTTATTCAAATACACCTTATGGTTTTAGAGTAAAATGCCTGTGACATACTGACGGACAGACAGACAGACAGACATGACGAATCTATAAGGGTTCCGTTTTTTGCCATTTGGCTACGGAACCCTAAAACGGCCCTTGAGGCATTGATTGTACCGAGGATGCTGGCGCGATTTCCTCGCTGAATTGTAATGCTGATGCGCTGCACGAGAAAACTGCCAGCTCTTCGGTCATCAGTTACGTCGACCAGACGTTTCGCGATCTCCGCAAATAACTTTTTCACACCTTTCATTCGGAAAAGTAAGTTTTGCTCCACGACGAGAGGGACCAAAACGCTACGTTTCTGTTCAAGCTACTTTTTTAATTTATACATTGGCATTGGAACATTTTTACGCAATGTGCCAATTGAACACAGATGTTAATAAAATAATCGATTGTAATTTCATCGTATAGTCGATTCCAAACGAACATATTTCAAGTTTTAACTATAACAATGTTGTATGAAAATTTATAAAAATTTAGTAATATTTAAAAAATAGTAATAAAAATTAAGATATTTTAGATATATTTTAACAATAAATAAAAGTAATACTACGAGTACATCCCGCTCTGCGTCAAGCCCGAACCAAAGGTCCCCAAAATGCTAGCGGCATTGCCTCGCTGAACAGCAATGGAGACCTGTTGGACGAGCCATGACCCAGAGCGGGGGTCAAGGCCCCTGTCCCTTAATCGTCTGCCTAACTCCTTGCACAGCCCGAGAGCCTCACTGCCCCAGGGCCCAGCTGTCTCCACAGCAACCGGAACGAAATCATAAGTCGGTTCCAAGGCAGAGTACTTTGCGTGTTTGAGCTTGGCGGCATTTTCGGCCGCCGAACCAGCTGACTTAATTGTGTGCTTTAGATGAGACGCTGCAAAAGTGCTAACACAAGTTGCATCCCATAGGAGGCACCGCCCTCTCTGCCAGGGAACCAACGTCAACCCGTCTGGTCTTTTTCCGTCAGTCCGAGACAGACCCGGGGGCTCCAGGATGCACGGTACGTTGGCGGACACCATAGCCCGACGCACGATCTCATTGATAGAATGGTGTCTAGGGAACCGACCCGCACATCTTTTGCAGCTTAGCCCGTGGTGGCCATTCTCCTCCACCATTGTCCCACAAACGCATCGGTGCGCTTCGCATACCTTGCTCCCCAGCCTTAAAGCAACTGCTATCCTCAGGGAGTCGTTGTCGAGCAAAGTGCCGAGTTGAGGGGAAGGCAAGGCATGCAGCCACGCACCGGATTCGGGCTTTGTGAGAGCCTTGAGACGTGCTAGGTCAGTCCCCGAGGCATCACTCAACAAATGAGAAAACGTTTGCTGACATAGAATATCGTCCCATCCTCTTTGGACCGTTAAGCTATCCGGATGATCATTGGACGGACATAGTGTCGCCCACTTAGCCAGGGCCTCGGTTACGAATGGAACTCGAATGCTGCTGCCATCAAATGATAATATTCGAGCAACAAGATCCGACGAACCATGTGCCGACGCTAAAAAGGCTACCAGACCTATGTCCTGGACCCGACGCACGCCCAAGCCACCGTAACGAACTGGCAGAGCCGCCTGACACCATTGTTTGTCGTCTAAACTCACATTGAGTATTGACTCTAAACAAGATTTAATAGTGTCATCGAACGATTTCAAATCCGTGTCATAAAGCCAAGTTGGAGACGTCCGTAACATATACACCATGCGAGGCAGAGCAAAGCAGTTTCGCAGCAAGATAAGGGAAACATGTCCCGACAATTGTGTCAAATGTTCCTGTGCCGCCGAAAGTGCTTGTCTTTTGGCTTGAAGGGCCGAACTAACACCCTCGGTGAAAATTGGAGCACCCAGTAAATTGAAAGAATGTTCGTGTATTTGTCTAATGCCAGGTAAAAGTGACTCTATTTCTGCGAGAGAGTTGGTGTCTAAAAAACTGCAAGTATAAAACTCGCACTTAGACGGGTTTATTTCAAGACCAATTTTCTTCAAGGCAGGTATCAATGTTTTCAAGTCGTTTAAGACCACTTCTGGACTTCCTCCTATAGTGCCATCATCCAGATACCACACGTTAAATACGTTATTTTTACGTATTTTAATTTTATCATTCTTTACACCATTGTATTCCGACTTGATTTGTAATTCATATTATGATAATGTCCATTTTTAACAATAGCTTTTTTTTAAATTTCCTCATAGTCGGTGTGAAATGTGTCACTCGGTAGCAAAATTATTTTCGTCTCGGGCGTAAACACTTGTATCCCTCACTACGCTCAGGATTCAATACACCGCCCTCGCCGTAAATATACTATTTTGCTCCCTTGTGACACAAATAACTATTGCGCACTGATGCCCCACGGCCGGCCCGAGGTTCTCGACGCCAAATGGTACAAATTAGTAGAGAGCATCTACATATATTTAATGCGCTTTAGATGTTCGGTATTTTCTGCCGCTGCACCGTTGTCTAAAGGCATGTCCGCTCCGCCAAAATAAATTTTACATAAAAATATAGTATGGACGGCAAAACCAATTAATTTACACCTTTTACTTGGCTGAATTCGATACACAGATGCATCCAAAGATCTTGAACACACGGAACTTGTGCGCGCAGGCACCCAATTTGCTTGCCTGCTGAATGAGGCGATCCGTTTTTTTTTAATTCTGGGTCTCGGAAAAGTGCAAAGTACCTATACTTTTTTTCTCATAAATGGTGTTCACTCGGCAATTTGTGCAGGTTCTTAGTGTATCATACTTTTTGTCGATAATTATTGATTATCGACACTACCCTCATCTTTACTTGCGAGTCTCGTGAGGGTGATCGGTCATTTTAGATAATCCTATATACAAAAGTAACTGGAATGTTATACCATATTTTCTAAACTTGAAGTGTTTGAATGTTTATTACACGTGCTTACAGCATATGCGTGCATTTTTATGATATTTGTTGTCTCGTGCCAGGCGATTGTGTGAATGACCATTAATCGATTGTGAAACTGTCTTTGTATAATTTTTTGCACATTGTGCAAGGTTTTCAACAGAGGGGTAAGCTACTGAAAGGGTACACCAGTTATGTATGCTCTAAGGCTCATTTATATAATACCTTAAATAAAGAACTAGATATATACTCAAAGCTACAATACGACAATACAATACGATATAAAAAAATAAAATAACAAATTGGAAGATAAAAATAGGATCAGGTGTAAGACTTGCTAGAAAACATAGCCGAATAGCCAAATTTAGCTTCACACACACACATACACACTCGCACAAGAATACACGTACACATACACGCACACGCACTTGCACGGCTCACTCACTCACAAACTTACACACGCTGAATAAAAATTCAGACTATAGTTCTAAGAAGTTACCTTTAGTAGTTTTATACAACATAGTCAATTGTTAGCTATAGAGGAGCGATGCCTCCTGACACAGGTTCTTCTTCTTCAACTTAAGAGCTCTGCTCTTGTCGGTGCTGACAAGAGCAGACGGTCGGTCGCTGACACAGGTTATTTTACATATATTATGTTGTTTGAATATGATTCTAGGTTAGTTAGCTTTACAAATATGTGACTGTAAGGCAGAATAAGTACCCACCAGAGATAAGCATCTCGCGCGCTTGACAGCTAGCTGTCAAATATATGAAAACACAGCTACGCACATATGTGCGGTGAATACTCATCCTATGGAGATGCCTAATCCATATTTGGTAGCGGCAAAAATTAATAATTGAGGAGTTGATCTTCGATATGTCCTTTAAGCATCGAAAAGGAGTAAATAAAATTAAGTGGACTGTATGTTTGAATTAGAAAGCCCACGCGCGACACTTGCAGTTGCTAGTTAATTAGGGGCTGCTTGGGAACAGAGGAATCACGTGCACTAACCTTCCAAATCTGGGCAATCCTTTCTCCTAAGGCAGCTGGCCTCTTTCCACGTTCAGCACAAAGGTAGGACAATGGGCGCGCCCGGACTGATGTACACCATATTATTAAATAAAGTTTATATACGACACGTGGCGTCTATTGGAATCGCCATAGGAACCGAGAACATCTCACGGGACGTGCGTTCAGTTCAAAATTCGATGAAGAGTCTGGCCGATAATGCAGCCCACAAATTAGATGCACCGAGTGAGAGCGCATGCTTTCTGATGTGCACGTGATAGAAAAGGATAGGAGATGTGACGGGTTTGTAGCAAATGCAAGTACCCTCAAATGTAAATATCAACTAGAATCCACCCTAATATTAATAATAAACATTCGAAACTCAACATCCTAAAGGTAGGCAAAGGGTTTCAACGTCTTTAATTAATAACAAGTGTAAATACGGTACCTATCGGGATTATTCCCATGATATGAAACGGTGTAGGTAGGTATCCACATTTTGCATTTACTTAATGGGAACTTAATGGAAGTGTTACTAAAAGAGCATTTCTAGGAACCTTGTACATACATAGTTACCACGTCAATTTATATAGCCCGCGAGCTACGTGCAATATATTGTCAGGCACTTCCCCCCGGTGGACAACTTGTGAGAAGCTTAAGAAAGTTGTATCGTATCATGAAGCCCCGTGGACGTCAGCTGGGGCTCCGTGGGTGGGTTGACCAGCAGCAGCCTTCCAAACACGTAAAAATAAAAATAAATTTTGCCATTTACCCCCGATTCATTTTATCATCAAATGATAGTTAATCCAATATTATGACTAAAAACAATCGTCAGCTGACTGTACAGTGGTGGAAAACCCGTCAGCTGGTCACCATGAAGATGTTAAAATTATATTCCTACTATAAACGCGCGGTTAAACCAACGACGCAATACTTTGCTATGCACTTTATAGCAGGCGTTAATCTGCTAAACGCGCGGTCAAAGAGATGGTTATTAATGTTCGTGTGACCAGCTGACGGGTTTTCCACCTGTATAATCAGCTGACGATTTTTATGGCATAATATTGGATTAAGGATCTTTTGATGATAAAATTGATGTAGAAGAAATGGCAAAAACTATTTTTATTTTTTACGTGTTTGGGAGGCTGCTGCTGGTCAACCCACTGACGGAGCCCCAGCTGACGTCCACGGGGCTTCATTATACATCATTCTGAACCTTCTCACAAGTTATCGCAAGGGGGTCGGTAGTCACGAAAATCTCTCTAGCTCTCGCGGGCTATAAGTTTGCTTTCGTTACTCCTTTTTTGTAACCACTATTTTGTAATTTTAAAGACAATGGTTTGAGTCTTTACAATTGTATATATATTAGATATATATATATCGCATATATAAAATATGGATATATCTATATGTAGGTACTTACTGTATAAGGATATCAGTAGGTACGTTAATTACCTAAAATATTAATATAAAATTATTCGTAAAGGAAACAAAAAATAATCAATTGAACTGAAGAATTAAAAACTAACTTATGTAATTATCGTGGTAACTAGGTATGTAAAAACTTATCTCGAAACGCACAAAAGAACTTTAAAATAGTAACGTTATAATAATTGTAACGTTAAAGTCAACATATTAAACCACACTTTTATTTTAATACTTTACTAAATATGCTTTATACAATACATTATGACTAGGTAAGTAGTTACATCGTCATCAGCACAGGTAAAATGCCATGTTTCCAATACAAATCCAACGCAATCGTAAGTAATAACTGTAGTAAATGCAGTGACTTTTTGCAGTGAGTTTCGACAGCTCAGACCCACCGCCCCCGCCCCAAATGCATCCGAGTCCTTACTCAATTGTAACCTTAGCGGAACCGAAGAACAACAGGGAAAAGCGATAGGGGGATGATGTACCTGACGAAGTTGTCGTGTCGTATTTGCTCAAACGCAATGCATTCGGTTTTGCCATAGATGACAGTTCATACAAACTTTGACGTCTTTTTATAGCAAGACTGGTACCACCAATCTCGTTCTAATTGCGGTGCGATAGTATCAGGTGGCTGAACAGTTACAACATAACATGACCCCCATGCGGTGATAAGGCGGACAAACTGCAGGAGAGCCGCCTTCGTTGGTACGGTCACGTTTTACGAAAACCGACAAGTTACGTGGGTAACAAATGGCTTGCTATGCCGCCTCGGGGAAGGGGGAGGCCCAAGAAGTGATGGCCTGAAGTCGCCAGGGATGACATGCGTGCCAATGGTGTTATAACCTAGGATGCCAAAGACCGCACGAAATAAGAATAAGAATATTTTTATTGACCACAAGTTAAAATAACAATTTTCTATACACACAATGACTTCCACACTAGGCACAGCCTGTACCGTGGTAGTCAGATCGAACACGTGAGTTACAAAAATCATGCGGCTATCAGAATAGATGTAAAAAGGGGTTTTTTTTTACAAAGCGGGCAAAAACATGCAAGTGTGAATGCGTAATGTAGTGTGAGTATTGAGTGAATGAATGTGGGAGTGTGTGTAGTGTTAATGTAGGAGAGGGAAGGATGCAAATAGCACTTTACTTCAGGGCTTCTTCAGCCGGTTCGTAAGTCCAGGACAATAATAGCCCCCGTATTAATTTCTTAGCCGCTGCAAGTCGGCAGAGTTTTATATCACAGACTTTCACGATGTGATTATAAACACGAGGTAAGATAAATACTTTGAAGCGTTTTCCAAATGCAGTCTTTGTGGTACGTGTTGGGACTTTAAAAACTCTTTTGTTTAGCAGGCCAGGATATAATGGAATTTGCACAATTGTCTTATGAGTGAAGATGGTGGCTCGACACAAAAATAATTTACGAACGCTTAACACTTCAGCTTCCTTGGAAAGATCTATGGTAGGATAGCGTCGGGGTCTACGAAGGGCCACCTTCAAAACTGCTCTCTGCGCCCTTCCCAAGATTATCAGTAATGATTTACCGCAGCTACCCCAAACTAGAATACATTTATCTAGGATAGACTAGTGAAATGGAGGAGTAAATTCCGGAGAGCGGACCCCGGGCTCCAAAGCACCTAGCTGAGGATGCAACCGGTAAAGCGCTCAGATGAGAGAGAGAGAGAGAGCTGGTCCGTAAGCGACCTGCTTCTAGTCTCTAGTCTAGGGTGCGGAAGCTGGCCAGGGTAGGGTAGGTCTTCAGCCGCAGCAGTTCCAGCTCAGTCTGCAGGAGCACTATGGTGGAGTGGTGTTGCTGCACTTCCCGGATCAGCTGGCTTCGCTGCACCAACATCTCCATCCTGCAACAACGACCACGTTAATACTAATAAATAAAATCTAGTAACTGCTTTATCTGTCTTGTCGTTATAACTCCTATCCTTTTTTTTTTTTCGTGCTACGAGTCAAATTGATTTATATGGCCCAAAGATCAATCGTTCCGATTTTCATGCTTTTAATCTAGTACTACATATATGTATGTGACCGCAGAAGGCGGACGGATTAATGTGAAAGTGATAGTCGTTGGCTGAAGTCGTTTGAAACAAAGCAGTGTAATCGCTGCTTAATACCTTTATTTAACGCCTAGTATTAAATAAAGGTCCAGAAAAAAAATGGCTCCAGGCCTTTCTTCAAACATCCATTGTATGAACAGTTCAAGTTCCCCTTCACAATGTATGGCTAAAGACGTAGCGTGTAGCAGGGCTTCAAATAACGTTAAAAAGTTGGTATCGTTACCACTCTGAGACAGAACTAACGTTAAGTTGTAATTAACGTTAAACTATCTACCGTTACCTTTACTACTTTTTACCGGTAATAAAATGGTAACGTTACCTGCTGTGCATTGAACTAACGTTAAGTCAAAGGTATCGTTAAATGTTTTTAACGTTAGTAGGTAACGTTAATGGCAGCCTATTTATATTTTGGTCACTGATAGATGCCATCGTCAGTAATAGAGCGAGTGTCCATTCACATGCATGCGTCGTCGGTCGTCGGCGAGTGAGGAATTAAATCGAGTTATTAAAAATGGGTAAGTGGACTACACCATAATAGCTTATTTATTTGGATTACTTGTTGAATATTTTTCGTTGGGAATTCAGTAGGTAAATAGGCGTGTCCACACCGCGTTTATCAATAGGGCAAAAATGCTTTCTAATGTATGTTTTCGTATGTCAGGCTGTCTCCTCTATAGGTCCCATCTCTCAACAGATTCTCGTGAAAGTTTTTTTGTGAGCGAGTTCGAGTATAGGGCAAAAATGCTTTCGAATATATATGTCTGGCTGTCGGACTGTCGCCTCTACAATGTGTATTGCTTATACTTGATCAAACGAAATGTGCGGATACTAGACAAAAAAATATCAATAAAAAAAATAAAAATAAAAATTATAGGCTAACTATTTAAAAAATTAAGGCGTTTTAATTTTTTTCTTCTTGTTTTAAAGCTAGAAAATGCAGCTAATCGACCAACCATAAGATAATAATAATATCAAACATAAACCTACAAAAAAAAAGAATTTAGTAGAAATTTGTGAAAAAGAAGTTTTTTTTTTTAATTAGTGTCTGTAAACTTTTTTGCACGTTTTATTAAATTTTACAGTTCAGTCTACAAATTCTCCAAAGCAACAATGGGGCTATCGCTTTTCGTTGTTATGATATTCAAATTATGAGCAAAAATCAACAAGAATCTAAACTGTTTCTTTTTAGTAAAAAAATATGAATTAAAATAACAAATTAAGTATTATTCTTTGGTTGGTCTAGCTGCATTTTCTAGCTTTAAAACAAGACTACTTTTGAGAAACTAAACCGTTTAGACGCAAAGATACGAATTAAAATCCAAACTCTGAAATTTTCATCAGAAAAAAAAGTAAAACGTCTTAATTTTTTAAATAGTTAGCCTATATATTTTTTTTGTCGATATTTTTTTGTCTACTATCCGCACATTTCGTTTGATCAAGTATAAGCAATACACATTGTATAGGTCGCATTTTAACAGATTGTAGTGAAATTTAGTGTGCGAGTTCAATATTCAACTATAGGGCAAAAATGCTTTCGTATGTCCGGCTGTCCGGCTGTCCCCACTATAGGGAACATCTCTCAAGTCTTAACAGATTCTCATGAAATTTTGTGAGCGAGTTCGATATTTATCTAAAGGGCAAAAATGCTTTCGTATGACTGTATGTCCGGCTGTCCGGCTGTCGCCTCTATAGGTCGCATCTCAACAGATTGCAGTGAAATTTAGTAATCTGTTTCGATATTCAACTATAGTGCAAAAATGCTTTCGTATGTCCGGCTGTCCGGCTGTCCCCACTATAGGTCGCATCTCTCAAGTCTTAACAGATTCTCATAAAATTTTGTGAGCGAGTTCGATATTTATCTATAGGGCAAAAATGCTTTCGTATGTATGTCCGGCTGTCCGGCTGTCGCCTCTATAGGTCGCATCTCAACAGATTGTAGTGAAATTTAGTAATCTGTTGTATATTCAACTATAGGGCAAAAATGCTTTCGTATGTCCGGCTGTCCGGCTGTCCCCACTATAGGTCGCATCTCTCAAGTCTTAACAGATTCTCATGAAATTTTGTGAGCGAGTTCGATATTTATCTATAGGGAAAAAATGCTATCGTATGTATGTCCGGCTGTCCGGCTGTCACCTCTATAGGTCGCATTACAACAGATTGTAGTGAAATTTTGTGAGCTAGTTCGATATTCAACTATAGGGCAAAAATGCTTTCGTATGTCCGGCTGTCCGGCTGTCCCCACCATAGGTCGCATCTCTCAAGTCTTAACAGATTTTCATGAAATTTTGTGAGCGAGTTCGATATTTAACTATAGGGCAAAATGCTTTCGTATGTATGGCCCGCTGTCCGGCTGTCGCCTCTATAGGTCGCATCTCGACAGATTGTAGTGAAATTTAGTCAGCGAGTTCGATATTTAACTATAGGGCAAAAATGCTTTCGTATGTCCAGCTGTCCCCACTATGGCACTGGTCCCACCGCCGGCGAGTAAGCGATGAGAACCGCTTACCCGTATTTAGTGCTTTAAAAGCCAAATTTGAAGAAAACGGCTTTGGTAAGCAAAACCTTACGAAAAACCCTCGAAGGGGATACTGGGCGGGCCCCTTTACCGGGATTCGAACCCAGGATCTTCGTAGGCAGGGTCACAACTAGACCAAAGCGGTTGTCTCGTAACTATACGTAACGGTGTTAGGCAAAGCGAAATTAGGCAAAACATTATAAATATCAACCAGAGGAATACCCCTAGATTCATGTATTAGTAAGGACGTAGCCGGTTTTTATGGTTAGTTATTTATATATGCAATGATGTAATATAAAAAAGAGGTAGATACGTTGTCTGTCCAAAATGTTCACCAAATCTGATAGCTGAGACACGTTTATACGTGTCAATTGATGACGCGACACTGAGGCAAGGTCATACAACTGGCTGAGTTTTAGTGTGCCACTTTTAGAGTGCTTATAAAATAGTACGGTACGCGAACACTACAATTTGTCGTCAAACTAACATAAGTCCCAAGTTTGATTTTTTTTTGTTATCAGCGAGAGTACATTAAGTACTAACAGCGAAAAATATTTTCTAGCAGTTTTTGATTTTGGTTTTCGAATAATTAATTTTTTTGTAAGGAACACTTGTAAAACTTTGCAAAGATTATACAAGTTATAGTTTTTTCCTGTAATGCATCGCATTTGATTATTCAAACCTTACATATCGTTTTCTAATAGTTTTGTCAAGAGATTACGTTAGCAAAACCGGAATTGATTTAAAATATTATAAATCTCCTAAAAGAATATTCAAGTGACTAGTGGCTACTAAAGTGTATTCAAAAGTATTTAAAAAAATGGCCCCATTAATTTCTAACATATTTATCAATAGCATTTTTTTTAATTAGGAATAATATCTTGAAACCATTCTCCTTACCATAAAAGAAATCTCATAAATTCTCAAGTCGGTGTAATTCATTTTAGTTCTATCGAAGAATATATAAACACAAATTCTAACGGATTCGTCAATAGCTCTAAATTGTATTAGCTTATCAGTTATTATCCGTAATTTAAATCTTTTGCGCGCGACTCGCGCGATTCGTGTGCAGCGTGCTGCCGGCCGAGTACCTCGCCAAGGCCGAGCGTCCGCTCAAACTTGTAGGTACAAACTTTAAGTACTTGATTGTTCATTATATTTAGTTACTTAGTAGTTCTTTTCGGTTGATATGACATAATTATCTATTTTATTTAACCAATAATAGCAAGTAAAGAAAGTTATATAGGGTTATTAGTATTAAACTTTCTTTAACTTTAATTTTATTTGTAGACTGAGAGTTGTTGTACTTATTTACTAGAGGTTTTCCAGGTCCCGATGTCATAATGATCTGGGGCCAGCAACAAGTTACAAATTACAAGCGGAAATCTCTTTCTATCAAAAGGTATTGAAAAAAGACTTCCCCTTGTATTTGTAACTTGTTGCTTCATGAAACGGGCCCCTGATGTTACTAATATGAAGTAAGTACGGAAAGTATAAACACAGGGTTATTAGTTATCTGTCTAATAGTAGTAGTAGGCAGTTAAATTAGGGTGCAGGTTGGGGGTAATCTCCGAAAATAGGTACCTTACCTACTCATTCGATTTCAAAGAATCTTTCAAAGTCCGATTGGGGCCTAACAATAAATTATTAAATTACCAATAACCCTCAGAAAAGTAGTTTTTCATCGATGTGGAAGAAGACTTCTTTTATTAATTAATACAAAAATCCGGAGTTATTGAAAATGTAGATTTTCGATGCACATTTCTTACATACGTCACGTAAACGCTTTCTTTTAGTTTTGCGTGTTAAGTTTACATTCACGTTGGTTCATATTAAGGCGAAACTTTCTCTTTTATCATATTTAAGGCCAACCTTACCAAATATAATAACAAAATAGTGGAAGCCCCACAAGCCCAATTTCATAAGAAAACCGCAAATCGATGTACAGTTTAGCCGTTTGGCACACGTATACTAGAGGTCAAAACAATTTTTTTTACCCGCAGTTCCTAAAAAAAAATCCCTTAACCCAAACTTGGTATGTTTCGATTTATTATTTATTATATACGAATTATTTTTATACAAAAAGAAAAATGTTTCGGCACTCCCCCAAACATACCAAGTTTGGGCTCCTCCAGACACGATATGGCTGATTTAAAAAAAATTGAATATACCACAAATGATTCGTGATATCCTCATATCTAAGGGAATTTTTTTTAGGAACTGCGGGTCAAAAAAATTCTTTTGCCCTATAGTATGTGTGTGCCAAACGGCTAAACTGTACATCGATTTGCGGTTTTTTTAAGCGTAGGGCTACCACTAAAACTAAATGGATTTAATATGATTACATACAAATTGCTGCTAGGCAGATCATCTCGCATCTAGGCAGATGTCGGTACACGTCTCCCTAAGGCCTTGTAAGAATGAACTGATTGATAAAAAAGGTGACCGAGGTGGATTGTTCCGATAGCTCAGTTGATTGAGAGTACGGAATGCAAAACCGGTTTTAACCGAAATCGAAGAAACCCGTTATAACCGACTGTAAGAAAGCGGGCCGTGGGTCAGCTAGAGATCTGAGGGGTAATAACGTAATGTTTCGAACGTGCGTTAGGACAATTCAGCTGTCGTTTTTCATATAAAAAAATGACATTTACATCTACATAGCGTACGTTACGTAGTATAGTGCGTAATGCGTTACTTGATCGACATAGCGGTCACTCATGGGTGGTTGAAATGGTTCAACCTAGCTTGATTGAATAAGTAATTGCATAAGTACGTTGATAGGTAAGGTACTCTTTAGATCAATGATGCTTATTAATGTATTGTTAATAGACGAAAAAGTCATCATATTAAGATTAATTTATAAATTTAACACTGTAGTGTTTTTTGTATAATCATACTTAATCGATAACAATCTTCTGTTACTACACTGGAGTACCACACATTAAACAAGTATTGATGTATTTTAGTGTCACCTATGCAGGTTATATTCGTAATCTAATAATCATCACAGCACACTGAAATTATTTTTCAGTATATTCAGTGTTAGTACGGTGGCAATATCGCAAAAAGTCGTCTCCTTCACAATTTTCGTACGGTTGTGTTCCTCGTTGTCTCCAGAGTACGAATCTGCCGGTTTTAGTTGAGGGAGAGGGGACGGACATAGCTGTGACGTCATAAAGATGGCGGCAGACGGTCATCGATTTGTTCCAATCTCGGGTTCTATTTTACTGATCGGTTCGTGTGAGGTGTTATTTGAAAGCATATTAAACTTTATATAATTGTTTATTCGAGCCCTATGACGTACCATCAAAATCTTTTTACAATATATGACTTTTTTACCGTGCGCGTTAGCATGAGTACTGATAAAACACGCTTGTAACTCAATAAATAATAACATTAGCGCAATCAAAGATGTTATGAAAAAGATAGGTAATTTTATAATTTTTCCAACAATATAGATTTTGTTGGTGTACAGGTCGATTCACGAGAGCTGGCATGAATGAATTGACCGAAAGTAATGTCACTTGTCACTGTGAGTGGCAGTGAGTGCCGTTCTTATACAGGGGCCTCCTAATATTTTGTAAACATGTACCTAATACGTTTTCGTTATTTCATAAAAAATAAATTATATTATTATAATTATCATGTTAATCTTTTTAGTAATTAATATTAAAGTCCTTTGTAAATAAAGCGTATTTATCTTTTTCTGACTTATTTTTAACGTCAAGAATCGAAAGGTGATGGCTTCTTCGAATTGTAAAAAATCTAAAAAAAGAGAAACACAAACAAACGAATTCTAAAACACAAGTATCGTACCTAATCACTTTTTGCATCAACCTGTATTTAATTATTATGTGATGCACACAAAGAAATTATCATTCACTCGTTCAATTTTATTCGTGCCACCTTTCGTGAATCGACCTGTACATAAGTAAATAACGAAGTAATAATACATTTTTCTAATTACGCACCGATTAAGGTAACCTATCGCAATCACTAAAATTTATTGACCGAATATCGTTTGTCCGAAAACTTTTCGTATTATTATGAGTTCTCCGAATATACAATTCATTACTTTTTTCATTTACCATTTGATGTTATCCAAATGTTTCAGTTGCCCGAAAAACTTTTACCGCTACAGTCATTTGGGCTTTGGCTTGTTACAACTTTTGTTTCACAGCCATTTTTTTACTTATCCATCATTACTTCCCGCATTTCATACGTTTAGCCAAATGTTCATTTTGAGAGAAATTCAAAAGTAGTTTTACTGAGACTCTAAGGCAGGTCGGTGTAGGTACGACGACGAGCGAAGTGAGGAGGAGTGTTAGGTGAACTGCGACCCTACAGCGCGCGAGCCGAGCGAGCGCAACGAGCGTGCCGCGGTAGCGGCCACCGAAGCGCCGGAACCGAACACTTTTTTACTACCTAATGCTTACATATGTACTGTATAAGTATATGTGTCAGGTCGGAAGAAATAACTTGATAAACAAATGTTGTAATTATTTGATATCGATTTATTTAAAGAACACACATATAAGTAATAATAGAGTAGTATACACTTGTTTGTATATGTCCGCGGCCGATCTTAAAATCCGCCAGATCACGAAATTCCTAGGCATATCGTGAAACGCCGCCATTTCATGATATGCCTAAAAGTTGGCCAGGCTTATCACGATGTGCCTGATAAACAATACGGCAGATCGATTAGAACAACGCATTCGTCGATATTCCTAGCTCTATACCGGGCACATCGAAAAGTAGTTTCTTTCTTGGCCACTGGTGGCGCTGCGTATGCGATGGCGGCCGCGTTTGTTGAGAGCCAATAATCAGGGCGGACAAAAATGGCTTGTCATAAGCGAACTCTGTCTTAGGTCGGTTAGGTTAGGGTTCACTTGTGTCCCTCAGACCAGAAATAGACACCCCGCGCAGCGGGGTGGCGTCGACTCGCTGGAGATTATCAGTCCGCACTCCTTATTTTTTTTCATTTACTTATGCGATATGTCTAGGAATTTCGTGATCTGGCGGATTGTACAATCGCCTGCCGACATATACATTATTTACCATAAATACAGCTTTGGAAGGATACCCTTAGTTTAATTTTAAACTTTTTGCTAATGTTTTTAATATTGAAAATGCATAAGGTTACAACCATTTTCATAAACAAACATATGAATTAGTAACATATATGTGTCCTCCATATAAACAATAATATTATGTCAAATATAATAAAGCCGATTTGATAAAATACGAACAGATTATCAACCGAATAGTTACGTCGGTATAACGATATTGCGGGTATACCAATAATTGGGAATCATGGATTTGTCAAACAATTACAAAAGCTAAACCATTAAATGACCAGCCGTATACGTCACGAACTAAAGTGTCGGACAAACGAAAAAAAAGGCAAACGAAGTTTGTCGAATAGTAAATGCCGAAATGAAAATAGGACAAAAAATTTTAGTGATTCAGATAGGTAACCACCGATTAACCATCACCACGCTAGACTCTGCTAGCGATCGCTGTCGTCACGTGGCCACAGATTATATAATAGTTCTACAAACAGATACTCAGGTCTGAATAAAATGTCAATACCTACTGCTTCAAGTGCCTACGAAATTTAACAATGGAGCGACCTTGAACGCGCGGGTCGTTGCCCGCATGCGCCGGCCAATCGACGCTAGAGTTGACACCGCTTAGAAATGATTTTATAATTAATAGTTGAATGAAATTAAAAACGGTTTACGTTTTAAATTATTTTGCAAAACATAGAATTCTATTATAATGTGTGAGTACACTATGGTGAAGCAACTGTCCCGTTTTTACCCTTTGGGTACGGTTCCGGTTGGGTACGAACCCTAAAAAGCAAATAGGTATAAAATATCCGGGGTTTCCCAAAATACTGCCAGTATCTGAACTGCATAGTCACTTACATACATACATACAAACATATCAACGCAGCATGTTAAATACAATTGAAGCCATGTTACCTATTGCTCACCCTGTCTATGGTTACGACATGCGACAATTTGAATGTAGGTACTTATTATTATTAATCTACCACATAATACAGAACGAAACCTTTTGTGTAGGTAAGTAACGTAATTTAAATATATCCTGGAGACCGTACGAAATAAAGTTTGTTAGGTACCTACGTATCTTCGTTATTTACAGCGTATGTATAAGAATAACGTTATAGTTTAAAAGTAGCATTACAAACTTGAAAGTAGACACTAGGCATAATTTGTTGTAATGTATTGTTTTAAAATATTCTGATTATGTGTTTCATCCTCGCGAGTGAATTCCAGCCCTTTCAAAAAGTCATAAGTCCCTATACCAATCAACGACGATGTATTTGCCCTTTCTTAAGCTGCCGTGCGAATCTTACGAAGTAAACTATTATACTAATTGCTGTTATACAGGGATAAACATAAACATGAAATCTACGAAAACAACTAAATAATTTGGACTTCATGGCAGTGGCGGAGTAAACTTGTCTGAGGCTCCAGGTAGGTATACTAAATTACCGAAACTCAATCAGGCCTTACAAAATAATTACATATTTGAAATAGGTATTAAAGATTCAATGTTCCGTAAACGTCCTTGTTAAAACTCACTAGTTCGTACCAGGTCAATAATTAGTACTTGGGTACCTATATAAAGTAAGTAGGTACGGTTACTAATCTGTCATCGTCAGTCGGCAGATAAAAAACCATAAATGTCTATTTGTTTTATTGTTGTCACACCCCACAACGCTGCAGTGAATCGACTTTATTCGCAACGAAGTCATTTTCAATACCTAACTGTGCGCATAAGCAGCGTCCGGCCGTGAGCGCGTGTGCCAACCAACTGGCTGAATGAAGCGACCTCGGTTTCCAAAGTGTAGGTATAAATCTTAGTTCCCACGGTTCAGCTAGGTAGCACTGACATGGCGCCTTGAGACACTCTTGTTTTGTTTTCTGAGTAATTATACGAGTCAGACGGTCATGATACGCACCTAAAGCAGTAAAATAAAGGCTACCTCAGGAACCTTGTAGCCCAAGCCGAAGGCGAGGCGAGAGCTCTGAAGCGTTCTTTTCTTTTCTTAGAAGACGTAAAATGTGTGTGGGGGGTGACCCCCTTACACTAATTTACGTCTTCTTTTTGCTCTCAAGTGAGATTGTTAATCTCTGTTAGTGTAGTTCCTAGTATAACATCACTACATAGTATAAAACAAAGTCGCTTCCTGCTGTCTGTCCCTATGTGTGCTTAAATCTTTAGAACTACGCAACGGATTTTGATGCGGTTTTTTATAATAGATAGAGTGATTCAAGAGGAAGGTTTATATGTATGACATAGTATGCGTGCAAAACCGGGGCGGGTCGCTAGTTGAAGATAAATAATAAAACAATCAACGCAAGCAGCTTTATTAGACAACTAGCTTCCTCCCGCGACTTGGTCTGCGTGGGCCCAGGATAAAAACTATCCCTTATTTTAATCCAGACTATGAACTATCTTCGTGCAAAATTTCATCCAAATAAGTGTGGTTGAGTAACAAACATCCAAATAAAAGACCGAGAGCGTACCCTGAAGGGACGCTACACACGTTCGTCCCTACGCAGAGTTCGGCCTGCCGCCTCGCGTGCCATGCCTTTGGCCCTCAGGTTCCCTTGTAACACATTCAGGAGTAGAGTATTCGAGAGCGCACTCGAAGAGACGCTTCGGGCCTTTGGCCCTCAGATTCGCTTGTAAGATGCTTAGGAGTAATAAAGTGTCCGCGTGGGCCTGCCTTTCGAGCCTTTAGCCCTCTGGCTTGCGTGGAGAGCCTGCTCTGAAGCGACGCTTCGGCCCTTGCCCCTACGCTACGCAGAGCTCAGCCTGCCGCCTCGCGTGCTATGCCGCTCTCCTTCGGGCCTTCGGCCGTCAGATTCGCTTTTAAGACACTTAGGAGTAATAAAGTGTCCACGTGGGCCCGCCCTTCGGGCCTTTGGCCCTCTGGCTTGCGTGGAGAGCATTCCCTGAAGGTACGCTTCGTACCTTAAGCCCTCGGGTTCACTTGTAATACACTTGGAAGTAGTAAAATATCCGCGTGGGCTCGTCCTTCGGGTCTTCGGCCTTCGGGCTCGTGTGAAGAGCACGCTCTGGAGGGACGCACGCACACGTTCAGATTCGCTTGTCCGTGAACTCAGGAGTAAAGTATCCGAGAGCGCGCTTTGGAGGGACGCTTCGGGCCTTCGGCCCTACGTGGAGCCCGGTCTGCGGCGTCGCGAGCCTCGCCGGTCACGGTTCTGTTCGAACTTGTTGCCTGAAAAACTGCAATGACTTGCAGTTCCATAGTACAGAACATATATCAGTCGACAAACCATAAATATCTATACGCATCTCCAGAGAAAAAAATGTGTGTACCTAAAGCTGTTGCTAGAAAGGTTAATGTAAGAAATCACCACGTCCAAATGTCTCCAATGGCCATGTCGACAATTTGGGTCCTAGTTGACGGGCTGTATTTTGGCGAAAGCTCGCGGCCCACAGACAACGAACGCAGTTATGAATTTAAAATGGCTTTTTATTGAAACATAATGACAAAATAAATTATGCTCACCTGGCTGATAACTTGCTCCTAGGTGTATTTGATTATTTACACACCTATGTAATGAAACTCAAGACATTTGCATCCCTGCATATGGGCTGAATACACTGTTGTGTATTCAGTGTGTATCTTATTGACATTTGTATTATTTATATAAGTATCTACTGTATTCCGGCAAATAAATGATATTGATTGATTGATTTATTTGAAATAACTCATTTAACCGATTATAAAAACTAATCTACGCGTACTAATATACAGTTAAACACAAAATTTATTAATTCGACTACAGTACCTTTCATTTGGGAACACCAAAAATTAACTTTCAAAGTATTTCAAACATACACAGCATGCTGGTTGCCGCGGACTTGCGTTACGGAATTGGCCATAATATGTAATTATTATTGAACTACAACAAATTGCATATTTTTGGCAAGCTAATAAAATGCTTGATATTTCTTATAATCGAATCAATTATAATCTCGAATTATGATGTTAAGTAAGCAAACGTCTAAGGTAAAATAATCCATTATTATTTCAAACGGTTTGTTGTACGTTTTACAGTTGAAGAAAACAATTATAGTACGTTTAATATGCTTTCAAATGACACCTCACACGAAGCAATAGAACCCGAGATTTGAAAAAAAATCGATGACCGTCGGCCGCCATCTTTGTTTATTTAATCGTATGGCATATATTATTTTGGCCTTTAAAGTTTGCCACTCTTTAGTACCACCCAGGGGACACGTGCAGGGTTGGGGTGGGTAGCTCCTGCGGACGCGAGTGACAGTTGTCCCCACTTTGTCAAGTGAATGGGCAACTCGCCTGTTAGAAGTTCTTAAGCCGCCCGAAGGCCTCTAACTCGGCTTAACGACTACTGTCATAGACAGCAGCCAGGATCAACTGCTTAACGTTCCTTCCAAAGCACGGAAACGCGCATTTATATTAACCACTCAAACATCAGGCGGTCATCCATCCAAAGACTGACCGCCATCTTTGTGACGTCACAACTATGCCCGGCCCCTTTCCCTTAACTAAAACCGGTAGATTCGTACTCTGGAGAGAACAAGGAACACATACCAGTGTTAGGTATATAGAAGATGTGTCCACGACTTTTATCAATATTGCCCAATTTCCACCGTACTATATATTTTTTCACGTGAGCTCCACTTAACACTCGAGTACAGTCAAGTGTAAAAATATAGGTGCATAGTGCATACAACTTACTCATAAATATGAACCATAACTCTTATGTGAGTGGATTAAGGTTTTGGTACTTATTTATGAGAGGATATTATCGATACATATTTTTGCAATATGTACAACATTAATGAAACATTGATTTAGTTTATTACTAACTATATAGACTATTCGTAATCATTACAATCATCACAGCTTGTCAGTGGAGTGTTTCTATAAAATCTGTATGTTTAAGGCCTGCACATTGGCGTGGCCTGCGGTGGCGAACAATAGAAAATTTGACAGCAGTGGACAAGTTTACTATTGTCCGCCGGGGCCAGGGCGCGCCAGTGTGATGCAGGTATAATACTGGAGTCATTAATAATTGTTTTTTTTATTACTACCATAGAGATTATTTGTAATCTTACAATCATCATAGCTTTACCATGGAGGTTTTTGTACAGTAAAACATAACAATAGCTAAACTCGGTAAAAGATAACATTTTTCAAGTGAGCTGATCCATTCAATAATGGAGTACTACACATTAATTAAGTATTGATTTAGTTAGCTTACTATAACTACATAACATATACAGACTATATTCGTAATTTTATTAGACGCGCAATGCCTCTCTCCTTAACCACTACAACATCAAAGTTCAAGACTTGATTACAAATTAAACACATTCATTTTCAAAGTAAACTTTTAACGCGCATTGTCGTATTACATTTTCCAAATGCAAATGAACTGTCGATGTCCGGTTGTCAGCACAGAGGGGACGCCCCCGCGTAGGAAACAAGCAACGGCGTGCTGTGATTGGTCATGACGTTCTCGCCGTCGGCGCACTAGACTCGCGCGCTGATCGTCGTGAGTTCAAATTTGAAAAATAATTGATAAGTGAATAAAACGAGGAGCTATTGATGAATTACTTAGATTTTTTATCAATAGATTACTATGATAAAGCTGGATTATATGCGTCGACTTGAATTTTTTTGAGATTTATTAAGAAATAATAAGGAGGATTTCAACATTAAATTGTTCGTATAAAATTAAGCTATTGATAAATATGTTATTAATTCAAACTCTGGTTAACTTTGATAGTTTTTAATAGTATTCAGTAATCCAAACCCGCTTGTATAATCTTTTAGAGGAAATATAAACATTTTATTTGGGTCGGATTGTACCGACGTTATCACTTGACGAAAGTTTTAGAAAATTAAATGGGAGATTATAATACTAAAATACGATACTCCATTGAAGAAAAATACCACTTGCATAATTTATCCTTGGATTTACAAGGGTCGCTAAGAAAACGCTATATAATACCTAAAGCAACGTCAAAATTCACTAGAATTTTTAACTTCTAGTAGTACTCATTATAGTCTAAATGTTAACAAAAACATCGCGACCTTGTGAGTTATCGAAGGTGCATTCATTTCGCGTACCGTACTATAACCTATCTACCTCTTTTTTATATTACATCATTGTATGTATGTAAATACTTTATTGTTCACAAAATATATGTATAATTGAGTAAGAACGGTCAGCATCACAAGGGGCTTAACACCTTTGCACCGTGTCGCATTAAATGTCATAGTAAACTGCCATATGAAGTTGTCAAACGAGTGAAAACGACAAGGTACTCAAGTGTTCAGCAACTTATGAGGCCGACTGTACCAAAGTTGTCATTTCTGTTGGAGATACCTAAGTGTCCCAACCCGCTACAGCCTAAGCTATGAATGCTAAAAATCTGTAAATGAAAGCACATATGTATAACGAAATGAAAAGAAAACTATCAAGACTACGTAATAGGCTTCATTGGTTCACAAGTCACAAGTTATAGCCATGTAACTTGATATAGGTATCCCTACCTACTGTTCTTAAAAAACCTATACACGAGTCAAAAATCGCAACATGGATAAACCATGTGGAAAAATCCATTAAGAGTACGGAACCCTACATTTGTGCTTGTTCCGAGAAACACTTGGCCGTTTTCTTATAATATCGAAACAGTATGAATTATAGATACCTTTTAGCCCTAGTTAAAAAGTTACAATAATAAAATGCAACCACCAGCACTACTTAGAATAAGGTCCCTATTTTGGACAAAATAAACAATGATTACTAACCTTCAAAAGTTTCTTACATTCGCCCACTAAGCAGGTTGCAGTACGGTCTTCATGTAGTTCGTAATGCCTTTAAACGGCATTCTTTTTACGGCCCATGTTAAACCGTCGTAGCTACCTAACTTTTTAACAGCACACGTTAAATCACAAGACACAAACTTACATCGCACAACGCCCACCCGCACTCAACTAAATAGCAAACAAAATGTACTGTAGGGTATACCTTTACGATAGATACGATATACAACAAGGCGAAGGCTCTTCAAGCTCACGCACGATAGCCAGTGTACGGAGTGGCAACAACGCTAATCAACCAACGCCGCGTGGCGCGTAGTGCGCGCGCGCGCGTCTATCGGTAGCGCGGTGTGGCAACGTAGCATTACCGATTAAAATTGTTACTTAGGTAACGATACTTATAATGTGAATTGGGTAGCGTTAACAAGTTCTTCAATGAAAAGTAAAATTACCGATAAAAGTAACGTTAACTGGTTACCGTTATGATAATGATATGTTAGCAAGTAACGTTAGTTTTTACTACCGGTAATAAGGTATTTTTATGATATTACCGTTAACTAACGTTACTTATAATGGGAATTTGGTATCGTTAACAAGCCCTGGCGTGTAGTTGACCTCGTCTTGAGTATGCGGCGCGTCCTGATGGGCTCCAGCGGGTCCTCGTTGAGCCGCTTCTCGGACATCTGCGCGTTCAGCGCCGTCATCACGCCGTCCAGCTTTGCGGACTTCGCCTCGACCGCGTTGATCTTCACCTGGAACGTACCCTTATCTCTTAGTGTTTGCACCAAACGTCTTTAACCGACTGACAGCCTACAGCTGCCATTCCATAGTTTAGTTTAGTTTAGTTTATTTCATTTCATTGCACAATTTTCACATGATATAGTACATTTTACTTAATTATATTACTTATCGTGCAGCGATCGTCGAGGTATGTAATAATAATATAATAAGGTATAGGTACAATAAATATATGTACCTACAATTCAAATTAAATTAATATAAAATAAGATGTCATTTCCAATACAATTAATACAGTATACAAAATTAAGTCAGGTTATCCTGTGTATAATCAAATCACAATGTCAAGACAAGTGTATGTCAATAATTTACAATATAAAATATAGAAACTTGTCTTTGCATACATTCAGATATTAACGAACACCAGATGGTTTAGTGCAAACCACCCTTAGCGTACGACCGGAGAGCGCTCCAGCTGAACTTTCAGCGGGGCGTGCTACGTTCATGTGAAATATAAACAAATTCGTTTCTTTTTTTTTAATACTAAACCGGTGGTAATCATTATTACGCTATGTCTGATGGTAAGCGGTAATTGTTTGTCGACCCGATGGCTTGATAACGGTGTATCTGCATCTCCAGCACCCTGTTGACAGCCTGCTTCTCTGCTTCCATCTCCTTCTCTAGTTGCTGTCCTGCTCGTCAGTATAGCCCAGCTGTTCTTCAGGGACAGCTGTATGTGGCTAACCTGCAGCTCCTCGACGCGGTGTATCTGCATCTCCAGCACCCTGTTGACAGCATGTTTCTCTGCTTCCATCTCCCTCTCTAGTTGCTGTCCTGCTCGTCGGTGTAGCCCTGCTATTCTTCAGACACAGCTGTATGTGGCTCACCTGCAGCTCCACGACGCGGTGTATCTGCATCTCCAGCACCCTGTTGACAGCCTGCTTCTCTGCCTCCATCTCTTTCTCGAGTCGCACGTAGTCCTGCTCGTCGGTGTAGCCGAGCTCCTTGTTCTTCAAGTACAGCTGGAGCTCTTTCGGGATCTGTTCAAATATAATGAGATGTTCAAGGCTTTCGCAAGGTGAATATGCAAGCTTTAGGTTCCTATGAATTGGGATCAATATAAGGTTGGCTGAAACCATGCAAGATCGTGACCAACGGAGTACTTTTCTGCGATGCCTATGTCCCTAATGAGGGAGCGGAACACATCATCATTATTCAACATTGTAATATTTTTTTTACATAGTGAGGAAATCGGTTTAATCTCAACATGGTTTGGTTTTCTCTCTGGCTTGGAAGGTCAGACTGGCAGTCGCTTTTGTGAAAACTCCTTGGGCCGGGCTCCTCTAGGGTAGGTACAATCGGAAAAGTGCTAGGACGATTGTGTTGTGTCGTGAGTTAGAGCTGGGCCGAGACTTAAATACTCGAGAGTCGAGTCGTCGGGGTCGGGGCTAACACGAGTCTTCTCAGTACTCGCCACTCTTAGATTTGGGGGCGTCCATTAATTACGTGCGACGTTCAAGGGGGGGGGGGAGGGGGTCGAGCTTAATCTTATCTAATCTTACTTTGGGGATAGGGGGGACTTCGGCAAATATCACGTATTTTTTCTCACTTTTTATTTTTATTCACGTATTGCTAGAAAATATATTAAATTAAATAAAACACCTTCACAAATATAAGGCCATACTAGCTTCAGCCCGCGACTTCGTCTGCGTGGACCCGGGATAAAACCTACCCATATTTCAATCCAGGCTATAAACTATCTCCGTGCAAAATTTCATCCAAATCGGTTCAGCCGTTTAAGCGTGATTGAGTAACAAACATCCAAACATATAAACTTTCGCATTTATGATATTAGTAGGATCAAACACATTTTTTTAAATAAATCCATCACATTTACACTAGGAGGGACAGCAAATTTCTAAAAACACCTTACGTGTTTAACGGGCGCACAACACTCAGCCTACCTAAGGGCGAAATCACATCTATCAGCATCGAATCGCATTTTGTAATACAGAAACGTAATTGTGTAAGTATAAGACGTGTCTGCATGCGGAAGGGTGAATGGATGCGGCCGCATCTTCATACAGAGCTGCGTTTTTGTGTTGCGCAATGCGATTCGATGTTGATAGATGTGATTTCACCCTTATTCACAACACTATAGAGGACAATGACCTTGAGCCTCCGGTACGAGGCGAGCTCCTGCGCCATATGACGCAGCTTCATCTTCATCTGCGCGTGCTCCCACTCCTTGGAGAGGATGCCCTTGCGGAACTCCATCTGTTTGCGCATCATACGCAATTTCATTTCACCTACTGCCTGTAATCAGATCAGAATTTCTAGTAGGGTCTTTCTGCGTAGATTCCACTGCACTGTTGAAGTTTATAGAAGCGCTATGAGCGCCTAGCGGCGCCTGCGATTCGGAAACGATAACGCAGGTTAAGCAAAGATGGCAGCGGTCAGTCTCTGGATGGGTGCCCGCCTGATATTTGAGTGGTTAATATAAATGAGCGCTTCCGTGCTTTCGAAGGCACGCTAAGCGTTTGATCCTGGCTGCTGTCTATGACAGTAGTCGTTACCGAGTTAGAGGCCTTCGGGCGGCTCAAGAACTTCTAACAGTCGAGTTGCCTACTCACTTGACAAAGGGGGGACAACTGTTACTCGCGTCCGCAGGAGCTACCTACCACAACCCTGCACGTGTCCCCTGGGTGGTACTAAAGAGTGACAAACTTTAAAAGCCAAAATACAATACAATACAAATACTCTTTATTGCACACCTCACACAAACAAAGCAGCTATAACATGTAGGTAGAGGTAGACAACAGGCGGTCTTGTCGCTAAAGAGCGATCTCTTCCAGACAACCTTTGGGTATTGGAGAAAGAGATAAAACTAGATTATGTAGTAAACATACATGCACAATCATACATATATACAAAAATCACAAATAAATATATATCATACCTAAACAGTCAGCCAAAAAATAACAATAGTAAGACAATAAGGGTTAACCCTTCAGGGATAGACAAATAATGTTCTTTAAGAAGAGATTTGAACTTGCCGATAGATTTTGCTTGTCTTATATCACGAGGGAGAGAGTTCCACAGTCGTATTGCCTTAAAGGTGAACGAACTACTGTAAAATTTGGAAGATGACGAAGGCACAGTTAATAGCAAATTGTTAGAAGATCTAACAGAGTTAAAATAACTAAAACGTTCTTTGAGATAGCGGGGAGTTGCAGGGAAAATAATGTATGTCATACGATTAAATAAATACCTACTGCACTGTTAACAAAATGTCTGTCGGTAGTGGCCTACCACAACTGAAGCCACGAAGTCGACGAGATAAATGTACCCTCATCTCTAATCTAAAGCTTAAACGACGCTGAAGAGGCAAGATTCAATGAATCGCGCGCGACGCGACGTGACAGGAAGTTGCGCTGGCTGGATTCGGAAGATAAGACGCATACCTTTTTAATTACACATAGGAACATAATTTTACAGTCAAAGCAGAAGCAACTGAAACCTGAGACATGTAGTGAATTTGAAATTGATGTTAGTGAAAGATCCCAGTTTAGGTTGACCGTTGAACTCGGTCCTCGCCTGCTTGCGCGCGGGTGCAGGGGTATGAAAATAACGGGGTGCGCGTGGCGTGAGGGGTGCCGGGCTTTGCCTCCCGCACGTCGCCTGACGAAATTCATGTTAAGTAAGCCTATAGTTATATATGTGGCGTTCCATGCCTAAAGAATAAGAATAATAAGAATAAGAATTGTTTATTGCCACATATTCATTACATACAAAAATACACTAAAATAATATTACAAATAAGAAAGAGAAAAAAATAATAATTTAAAAGTAAGTACAGTGAAACAAACAAACAGAATATTGGGCAAAGGGTTTCCAGTCTCAGCGAATGCCAGGCTGGGGTGCCCGGCGCTGGTTTTCAGACCGGTCCCAGACTAAGACGGTCGGAGGGCAGCGTAATTACATTATATACTATCAATTACCATAAGAACTTCTGTGCTCGTAATTAAGTACATTTTAACCATTAGCATAATTGTTTGGAACACCCGTCAATCCTGACTATTTCTTTCCCATACCCAGTTACCATCTGGAAATAGCTCTCTCTGCTACGTATGTCTACTTATGTCATACGAATCGTCTATCCGATAACAACATCTTTAGATAACGAATAGGTATAGTTTACTAGCCATTCATAACACCGGATTTGACTTAGAATATTATCAGGCCACAAATAAGATACCCTGTATCCCCTTATAAACAATACATTGTGCGCCTTAGGTCATATGCGTTCCCGAGGAACGCATATTTGAATAGCCTACCCAAATATAATACCTGAATAGTGACTCTGGGTTGACCACCCTTATCAGGTCGTGCTTAGGCTTGCATAGCCTGCTGTGTAAGTCGGCACAAACCTAACCAGACCGCAATTTAGTTTTTTCACACAGATTGACCCACATTGTTTTTAACGTAGATTTATTTAACCTTGTTTTTGTAGTAGCTTCACGTCAATCTCTTTAGTAATTCTGTTTCAAAGGCACTGCGCCTACCCCTAGTTAAGTTGAAATGTCTGAAAGACATTTCGTCATATCCAAAACCGTTCGTTCATGCTCATATTTGTACTAGTATTCGTAAAACTTACTTATGTAATCAGGTTCACACGTAAATAAATAACTAACAATTAACTGTAGCTAAAAGATTTTATTAAATTGTAATTCTGCATCACTATACATAACTATTAACATAGTTAAACCTAGTCTGTAAGCCCGCTGTTAGTCTCAGTATCAATATTAAGATCTTAATTGTTCATACTTTCTCCTAAATTAGACATTCACATAGTAATTTCTCGAAATAGAATTGAATTATATACATATAACTTATATCTTATCATTCCTCACGTAATTCTGTATTATAAAAATGCAACACAGCAATTTGAGATAATTAGATATAATTAGTGTTAAGACGTAAGCACTAAATCGATAATGAAAATGATGTAATGCATTACCTATTTTGGAAAATAAAAGTTGATCACTTCATGGTAAGCGAATTGGCTATATATATAAAAAATGGCTCCCGATATTAATTCCATTCATCACCTGCAACTCGAGCCGAAAACATCTAGCCATCTCCCTCACCATCAAGCCCTGAGAACCAGAAATTATTGTTTTCTCTTTCCGTCCTGCGGATTCCACTCCTAGAGAAAGTGCGACCGAATAGAAGAGGTCTCACTTTCTCCCTCACTCTCCAACTGCCTCGGTACGCCGTGGCTAGCGAAGGCGTGTCGCCGTGCCTGTGGTTTGGGTCGTCTATGCCGCGTGGTGGCGGACCCAAAGTTATCGAAGCCAGAACCCGTTCAACGCACGACCGCGCTGAATAATGGTCCTTCGGAGGCCGAATCACTGAAGCAGAAAGCAGCTCAAGCAAGAATATTTCGTGCGAATTCATCGAGTTTCTCAATCGCCGTGCACCGTACTGAGAAGATTGACTTTTTAAGAAGTATCGTAATCCGATTGTCGTCGTGCTTCTTCAATCCACGGGCACCGCAGCAAGATTGACTTTCCGGAAACGTCGTGAAGCAGCCGCAACGAGTGTTCATACGTAGTGCGTCCTTTTATGAAGCTGTTAGGGAAGAAACAACAATATCAAGGCTGAAAAAATTAAGAAAAATTCAAGAAAGAAAACAGTGTCGTCAAACTATATCCTCAAGCAAGTCCAAGCTCGAAAAAGAAAATCCTCGTTATAACCTCACACGAAACAAGAAAAAAGAATAAAGAAAAAACAGTGCCTATCACAATAAATCACTGTCACCGTCATCGAAGTTTCCAGCGATAAGAAAATTCAAGCCTCAAGTAAGAAGAGCCCTCAACAGGGATAAGGAAGCAAGAATTCTCAAAAAAGAAAAGCCTTCCAAAGGCCAAAGAAGCCTCAAGAAAGAAGAGCCCTCAACAGGGATAAGGAAGCAAGAATTCTCAAAAAAGAAAAGCCTTCCAAAGGCCAAAGAAACCTCAAGAAAGAAAAATCCCGAACGGGACTTAGTGCTGCGAAAACTTCGAAGTCGAAGAAACAAGCCGTCGTGTGAGTAATTTTAAATCCTGTTAAGTGCCGAATTTTGTCGATCTTCGATGCATACTGGCAGGTGGCGTGGCTCTGGCCTAACGGTGTCAACCAGAGCGTAAACACGTCTTAGTGCGGTATATCGAGTCGGTATCGCAGCGCACTTTTCAGAGCGTTTATAAGTACTCGGCCGTGGCTGGTATGTTGCTATGTGTTGTTAAGCCACAGGTTGGCAAGCTGAAGGGCGTGACTATCCCCCACGTCATAGAGCATTAACAGCGCATAGTATTCCTCTGCCAGACGGTACCTTTACCCATCCAATTTCCCTACATTCCTATTCTCAATCGGCATCACTACGGTAGTACGCCGAGCGAGCAGCTAGGGCCGTTAGTGTTAGGTAGGTAGGATGTCAGGAAAGGGGGTAGGGCCAGTCACGAGGTCGGGCAAGCAAAAGAAGATGGACTCAGAAGAGGAGCAGAGCACCAGCGGCGAAGGATCCGGAGGTACCGGCGACACGTCGTCGTACGGCACCACTACATCGCAAGAAACGAATACCTGGAGCCATGGAACCAACACCGCGGAGCAGACGACCAACACGGCATCGTTGAACACACCGGCGTGTTCAAGCGATACGGACCATAGTTTTCCGTTAGATAACGAGTTAGGCAACACGGGTGCAGACGCGCGCGGGATTCCCGTTTCATTAGTCAACGGTCAAAAGATAGGCGCGATCGAAGCAGTTAACGCGAGTTTAGGAGGCACGGCGCCCTCACGCGTGCAAGCCTTAGGCGCGAACGGATTAGGTGCGTATCCAGTAGGCGTTCCTAGGCATAATACGTTCGCGGCCGAACAAGTAGATGCGAATTTAGGGGGTCCGGCCGCCCCACGCAGGCAAGCCGCCGACGCGAATTTAGGAGGTTCGGACGCCTCACGCGACAAAGATACCGATGCGAATTTAGGGGGCCCGGCCGCCCCACGCAGCCAAGCCGCCGACGCGAATTTAGGAGGTTCGGACGCCTCACGCGACAAAGATACCGATGCGAATTTAGGGGGCCCGGCCGCCCCACGCAGCCAAGCCGCCGACGCGAATTTAGGAGGTACGAGCACCTCACGCGACAAAGCCGTAGGCGCAAACAACGCGGGCGCCGCATTTGAGGAATTTTTTCCGCGTAGTGTTTCCAGAGTCGGTCCAGTTGAGGAAGGGCACGATCGAATTTCATCCGGGTTAGGTATTAATATGGAGGAGCACTCTAGGGCCGAAGATGAGAGGTTAGTTAGGTTGCGCGCGGAGGCAGATTTCCGTGCGTCACAGTTGGATCAGGCTAGGGCCGCAGCGTCGTACGCCGCCGCTAGGTACGAGTTAGTGCTAGCGGAGAGCCATCGTTCGGCTAGGCATACGCCGTCACCCACTTTTAATAGTCAACCCAATGCGCCTAACGCCTTACCCGAAAGGGAAAAGCCCGCTCGTAATATCTCACCGCGGAGAGAGCCCCATACGACCGATAGGAATCGCGAATCGAACACTTCGACGAGCGAAATAAGCGCTCTGCACGACGCTATAGTACAAGCTATCAGTATGAATAGGACTGACAGTCACTCTTCGCCCCAACCGACGCAAACGTCAAATAAGTACATAGGAGACTTACCTTTCTTTGACGGCAATCCCTCGGATTGGATATCTTTTAAAAAAGTATACTTAGACACCGAGAACGCTTTCTCGGACATAGCAAATATGGGTCGCCTTCGTAAGGCCGTGAAAGGCCAAGCACGCGACTCGATAAGAGCTATCTTACACACGTGTAGCAACCCGTACGAAGTAATAGATGCGTTAGATAGATCCTACGGGAAGCCAGACGTAATAATATTAGCGGAAATTCAAAACGTAAAAAAAATGCCGCGTATGAGCGAAGACGGCCGCAATATTACGGAATTTAGCAACCGCGTGTGTAACGTAGTCTCGTCCATAACTGCGCTGAACAAACCGCAGTACTTATACGCACCCGAATTGGTCAGTCGTATAGTAGAAAAATTAAATAACATCGTCAAATTCGAATGGTATAGGTATAAATCTGGTCACGAAAACGTACCAGAACTACTCGCTCTGTCCCGGTTTTTAAAAGAATTAAGCGTTAATTTCAACTCTATGTTCGCGTACGAGCAGGCAAAACAGAAATCGCACGGGCGATCTCGCCAGGTTAATAATATTAACACTAAACGCAATTTTAGGACAAGAGAAAGCTCTACGTCGTCCCAGGACGCAGGGGATCAAAGCGACTTCTACGACGATAACTCCGTATCAAGCCGCGACCTCCGCGCATCCGAGTCACGTAGACATAGGAACGTAAGTTACGAAACCGAAAGCGAGTCTGAATCGGAACGACACTACATCGCGACAGCGAATAGGCGCGCGACTCGCGATAAGCGCACCAAGGGCGGTAGTGATAGGAAACCTAAACCACAACCGGAAAAGAGTAGTAATTTTGTTAGGAAAAACGATGACAATCGGCAAAATAAATGCATAATATGCTCCGGCAGTCATTCGATAGTTAATTGCGCCGATTTTCTTAAACAAAACATCACCGACCGATGGGAAACGGTGAAACGATTTAAGTTATGTTTCAAATGTCTAGGCGATACGCATCGATCTAATTCGAGTAGGTGTCGCTACAAAGCCTGCGGCAAGGGTGGCTGTGAAGCAGCTCACCACAACGCACTACACGGCAGAAGTAACTTAAATCCGAAAGAGAACACTATCGCGGTTAGGGAACACGTTAGCTCAGTAAATCACACCAACCAATCACAAGCGTATTTAAAGATAATTCCGGTAGAATTAAGCGGTCCTAAAGGTTCGGTATCTACGTACGCATTGATGGACGAAGGCGCGACGCTTTCATTGATTCAAAAAGACGTGGCTAACGAAGTAACAAACCCCGGTAAGCGAGAAACTCTCTCTTTCGAAGGAGTAGGAGGGCACGAGGTCGTCGACCACGACTCCTCTCGTGTCAAACTTAGCATTCGCGGTACGTCCAGCAGTGAATTTCACGATCTCACGGCGCACACGGTCGATAGATTAAATTTAGCATCACAAAGCGTAGAAAGGACCGTCGTGAGCAAGTGCGATCACTTAAGACACTTACAAGACGAATTGTGCTACGAATCGGCACAACCCACCGTACTAATAGGACAGGACTCGTGGCATCTGATAGTATCCAGGCAAGTATGCGAGGGCGGTAAGCAACAACCCTGCGCGTCTCTGACTCAATTAGGATGGGTTTTACACGGTATAAACGAAAGACCTCGCAGATTAAACGGCTCAGTTAACCACATTAAACCTATATACGACAGTCAAGACCCAGCTCTAGCTTTGATACGCGAACACTTCAGTATAGAATCATTAGGCATCGAACCGCGTAAACGAGCGAATGACCCCGAGGACAGAGCTATGCAGATACTAGAAAAGACGTGCAAACGATTACCCGGACAAAACAGATTTGAGGCAGGATTGTTATGGAAAACTGACGGCGAGACGTTACCTGAAAATAGAAATCACGCGTTAAAACGGCTATACTCGTTGGAAAAAAGATTAGATAGCGATTCTGCACTTAAGAGCGAATACAATAGACAAATGAACGACTTCTTGGACCAGGGCTTCGCAGAAAAGGTAGAAACGAACCCCGACTCGTCGCGAGTATTTTACTTACCGCACTTTCCGGTATTCCACAAAAAAAAGGGTAAAATGAGACTAGTTCACGATGCGGCGTGTCGTACGAGCGGCAAAGCGTTAAACGACGCTATTCTGTCGGGCCCCGACCTGATCCAATCGTTGTTCGGAGTTCTTATAAGGTTCCGCGAGGGCAAAATAGGAGTAATATCAGACATCAAACAAATGTTCCTACAAATAAAAATGATTGAGAAGGACCGCGATAGTCTACGATTTTTATGGCGCGGGGATAGTAGAGACTCACCTCCCCAAACGTACAGAATGACTTCGTTGATATTCGGTAGTGCAGCAAGTCCGGCAACAGCCATATATGTTAAGAATAAAAACGCAAACGATTATCGCGATACTTACCCCGAAATAGCTAAACTCGCGGAAAGGAACTTCTACGTAGACGACTTTTTGGGCGCTTTTAACACAATAGAGCAAGCACAAAAAACGATTAGCGACATGGACAAAGTGTTTAAAAAAGCTTCGTTTACACTATGCGGATGGGCGTCCAACGAACCCACAGCTTTGAATAACTTAAAAGACGTATCCACGGAGCTTACTACTACCTTAGGTAAATCGGACCAAGAACGAACTCTAGGACTCTTATGGAATCATCGCACGGACAACTTAGGTTTTAACCTGAACCTGCAAAACACACCTTCAGACGTAGTAAAAGGGTTAAAGATACCAACCAAACGACAGGTCACCAGCGCTGTATTTAGTGTTTTCGATCCAACCGGTCTAGCCACGCCCGTAACAATCCTAGGTAAAATGCTCATACAGGACTTATGGAGGGCATCCTGCGACTGGGACGAGGCGATACCCGACAACCTGAACAAGGCATGGCGCGAGTGGATAGACAGTTTAGACTTGTTACAAAACCTAGCCGTACCTAGATACATACCTAGATCCGAGGGACCGATTCAGTTACATGTATTTACCGACGCAAGCGAGAAGGCGTATGCCGCGGCCGTGTATTTAGTAACGATCGATTCCAAGGGCAATGGATCATCACATTTAGTCAGCAGCAAAGCTAGAGTAACACCTCTAAAGTGTATCTCTATTCCCCGCCTAGAACTTCAAGCCACGATACTCGGTTGTAGATTAGCAGACTCGGTAAAACGCGAAACCGACTATAAGATCAGTCAAACTCACTACTGGACCGACTCTCGAACAGTGCTCGCCTGGATTCACGCGGACCCTAGAACGTTTAAACCATTCGTAGCTCATAGGTTAGCCGAACTAGAGACCTACACTAGACCGTCAGACTGGCATTGGGTACCTACGAGCGATAACGTAGCTGATCTCGCGACGCGCGGAATAAAAACCGATTTCGACATAAACCATCGATGGTTTTCGGGACCTCAGTTTATCTTGGAGACCCCAGACAAATGGCCCAAGCCGAAAGAGACTATACAGCCCATAATCAACACAGGCGAAGAACGAAATCTGGTTAACACGGTTACCGCTAGCGAATGCACAAAGGAGACATACTCACACCTACCCGATCCGAAGCGTTTTTCTAGATACATCCGACTTCAACGTAGTTTAGGTCGTATACTGTTAGCCGTCGAATTATTTACGCGGAAACGAACAGAGAACACGGCAAATAAAGATTTAAAATCACGACATCTACTTATAGCCGAACACCTGCTATTGCGACGATGTCAAGAGGAAAGCTTCGCCGAAGAATTTACCCGACTACGTAACAACGACAATGTCTCGAAATCATCTAAGCTACACCGACTAGCAGTAAAGATAACCACAGACGGATTACTCACACTCGACGGAAGGTACAAGATCAACAATGCTACCAACCAGAGACAACCGATAATATTAGACATAAAAAACCATATAACACAACTGATCGTACATCACTATCACGAACAATTTAATCACGGCAACCACCACACCGTGATTAACGAGTTACAACAAAAATATCATATTATCGGTCTGAGAAGCCATCTACGCAACGTCCACGCGCGATGTCAATGGTGCAAAGTGAAGAAACAAAGCCGGTAAAACATCAACAAGGCGACTTACCACCAGAACGTCTTATGCACCATCAACCCGCATTTACAGCCACAGCTACGGATTTTTTCGGACCTATAAAGGTTACCATTGGACGCCGCGTCGAGAAACGATGGGGAGCTTTGTACACCTGTCTAACTACCCGAGCAGTACACATAGAAATAGCTAACTCGCTCTCGGCCAGCTCCATGATACAAACCCTCCGACGCATGATGGCAAGGAGAGGTACCCCTACCATCCTTTTCAGCGACAACGGTACCAATTATATCGGGGCCGAACGTGAGATAAAGGAAGCTCTAGACAGCGCTGAATTAAGCAATTTTCTCACGAACAAACGTATAATTTGGAAAAAGATTCC